>OZ057415.1:75726794-78647513 GCA_964056705.1 Troilus luridus | reverse complement strand
AATGTGACGTTAAATGAAACGAGAAAACAAACTATAGCACCAGCAACCTCTTTTTGCATTCTCCCTCCGATAGCTAAAACCAAACCTGACATGTTATTAGACTCTTGACTAACCAATTTTCATCCTGGTGAATTCGTTTATCTGTTTTAAGGATAGAAATTGCCTCTGTTTAGTACTACCCTCAGACAATAAACAATTGATCATTTTATTTCATTATTAATTTTAGTTTAATTAAAATTAATAACCCACAATAGTGAAGAGTTCCGAGGATAAACCTGGGATGATTTATGTTTTGATGCAAAATTAAAAAAAAAAAAAATCGATTCAATTGTTACGAAGAAAACCCATAAACGATCATAAAAGCATTTTTTTTTAAATATTTATACTTTGAAATATGTTTAAAAAAATAATTTCTTTTTAATGCTTGAAAAAAATATCATAGCCGCACTCAAGTACATTGCGTATACATAATATACATACCCTGAACATACATATAATTAACCTTAACAATACCTATTCGTTCCTTTCTGGAAAGTTTACTGGCAACTGCCCACCTGCGTCCTAAAATAATGAAGCTCTTACAACGGCCTAAATAGAGGATACTAAAAGTAAATCAAAAATATACATTTCATTTATATCCAGCAACTTATAACAAGCAAGTAGTCATAAAAACGTTTAAACTGTCCAATTATTTATTAAGATGCCATTGCTTTACGAGGAAAATGCCCATCCATTCAAATTCTCAACAGTAATGAAGGTCTGATAGGTAAAAAGTGAATTGTTAAAATGTTCGGACCTATTTTAATTTTGAAATTTTAAAAGTGTTGAACAATTGTGAAACTTTAATGATCTTGTCGTTGTATATCGGTTTAAACCTACAGATAGAATTATTTTTTTCTAAAGTTTAAGAATACTAAATGCGTTTCAGCTGTGGGATAGGAGGATTCATTGAGCCGTGTCGAACTAGGGTGATTATTACGGATTTTTCCTTTCGCACAAATGAGATATTTAAAATGAAATCTTGTTTTAAACCTTTTCCGGGAGATGGGTAGCTCACTATGTAGATCATTGAGTGTAACTGCTGAAGGTGCCGGATTCAAATTTGGCTCAGGCAGATAAATTATCTAATCTGTTAAAAGCGAAAAATGGACCTATGGGATCTGCAGATCTCCACAGGGCTCACTCATATAAAGTTGTGACTTTTAATTAGGAGAAAAACCTGGCGGTTGTATGTGATCTGGTTCATATAAACTCCCTGCTGAACTGTTGCCCCAGAACCAGTACAGTCTCAAACGTGTACTGAACCTAAGATCCGTCATGGGTTGTAGTGGTGCAGATTTTTTCAGGCCTATTCCATTACCCAAATCTTAGCCATCCAAATAAATGTAGTTAGTAATTCCAAATACGTTTCATAAAATTCATTTCTTCTTTGGGCTTATCTCTTTCGTCATCTCAATTCTCTACATCCATAAATAAATATCCCAATCACATTCTCATACAACGGCCATTCTCTTAAGAAACACTATAGAGGAATAGGATATAAACAAGAGCTAGGAATCTGCCAATCCCCTAGTTGTTCGTTTGCTGTTGCTTAGAGGCGTAAAACCCTAGGGTCACTAACGCCTGTAGATTTTTATAATTATTTATCTTTAAAAAATATATACATATATAAATATATGTATATATATATATATATATATATATATATATATATATATATATATATACACACATACATACCTACACACATACTAACAAAAACTTTACCTATAATAAAGAAATAAAACAATGGAAAAAACAACAAATGCATCCATAGTAGGGACAATGGATGATCAAGTATTGGTTATTAATTTACAGTTTGTAATGAATTTCACCACTTTATCGATTTCAGACTTGCTGTCTCTAAATGCTTCTCTAACATAGGGTGGTATTTTGAGCTGGTTTAATATTTTTTTATAGAAGTAGCATTCCTCAAATATATGTCTGATACAAAGATTTTTATTACGCCTAGGGCGTATCCGGAGGTGCATCCCTTGTAATGAGATGTGCGTGGGTAAGCCGGGTGTGTCCTATTCTAAGCCGAGCAATAACCACCTCTTCATGGCGGCCAATCCCCTAGTAATGAGATCTCTTCTCAGTCTGTTCGTAAGTAAACTCTACAACATAAGAATGATATTGGTTCGATTTATTAAAACTAACTTATTAAAAGACATCCTTAGAAATAATATATATTAAATGTCTATAATTTCTCTTAAATGTACTTTCATCATAAACTAGTTTTATTATGAGTATTGTGTATCCTTAGTCCATACAGACCACCTTCATATTTACTACATACACTTTATAACTTAAAATAAATCTGTCTTGTTAAAGATGAAATCCTCTGAGATTTAGAGACTATGGAGGAAAGATAAATTCTTTCTTCAAAACGATTTATCTTCGGATTGAGTTGAACAGAAGGCGTGTTGAACTGACTTTTCACTGAGTCAGAGAAAATTCACTTTAAAGATGGTTTTACTCTTTTATATCATTCAATACTATCATAATATTTTTAACAATTTAACTGGAATCTACAATGAAAACCTCTGAATCTTCCCTTATTTATTTATCGGACTAAATCCTTCAGGCATTTCATTTTCAAAGATTAGAACATTCAAATTCATATCTCCCACCAAAATCTTCCATCGTAATTGTCATATTCGATTCCGTTCACATATTTCCATATTCAAAATAATCAATAAGATATGTTTTCTTTAACTCTGCTACTTTTGAAGAGGTTATAAAAAGAGTTATAATAAAGTCAGAAGCTAGGCTAGCAGTTTTCAACTAGCAGCGACACGGTCTAAACCAGAAGATACCACTGAAGTATTTAATATTTTAAATTATTTCTACTCGTATATATTGTTTATTCAAATAGTTCACTATTATACATTATTGTTTATTAAATTAAAAACATGAAAACATGTCGGTTTCTGGTAAATAGTTTATCACTTTTTAAGGAATTAATTTCTTCCTCATATTATAAAAGATATCAGCAAAATAGTAATCTTGTTTACTACAGGTTAATACATTTTAAGTAATAGAAAAGGCCATCAATCACTTTTATATTACAGAAATATAACCATTCAGACAATAGTCTCAATTATACACTAAAAAATATTCAGAGTAAATAATTTTAGGCAAATGGATGATAAATATGATTTTTTGACCTCCACCCGGACCATTTTATTCTTTAAATATCATACAAGTTAAAACGTTGACTTGAAATGTCTTCCCTGCTTACACTTTATTAAAGAAATAATACAGTCTAAACTACAGAATAAATATAAACAGTTATACAATTTGAGCAAGGAGCAGTACAATAAAATGCCCATTTGTATAATTTCTAAACAGGGTTTGGTGCACCTGGTAAATCTGGTTAAGAATCTCCTACAGTAAATTCTTTTTAATCTTCAAGTCAGAAATAAGTAGGGATCGGTATAGACTTCCCTCTCGCTTCACTTCACATGCGGTGCATGGGATTCTCTTGAATTGCTAAAGGAAAAGTTTAGTATGAAGAAAAAAAGTAGGGAGTTTGAGTTGTAAAAATGGTAACACGATATCGGTAGGCAAAGAAAACGGGTAGTATAAAAGCAATAACAAGTTTCGTAGTTTAAAAGGAATTACTTCCTACAAAGAAAGGGAAATAAAACATTAGGTTTCTTCCCAAACGCACTCCCATATTTGCAAAAGTTTTAAAAAAAATTGATAAATGTAGCTTGACTGTATTTCGTACAATTATACTGAGTCGTTTCACATGAAATGTCAGTTTTGATTTAGTAATTAGTGAATAGGCTATTTTGTAAAACAACTTTGTGAAATCAAAACATTTTTACATTTTTATCCGAAATATTTAACCTCCTTTTCTATATGTTGTTACTAATTTGTCAAATTTTCAATATCAGAACTGAAAAATTCTGTATGATGATGTCTGAAAATGGGTTTTTGATTTGAGATTCATTTTTAAAATTTAACTATAAAGAATCTGTCCTAATTCCTGAACAGATAGAAATCTGTTGGAGATGAATCTGGCGAATAAGGTGGGTGTGGAAGGACTTCGTCACACAATTCATTTTGTTTCTTCAACATGAGATCTGGTCATGAGATGTGGCGTTGTGTAAAAGTATAGGTCCCTTCCGAATAAAAAAAACAGATGGGTTTATTGCATTATATCATTATCACAACAGTACAATAAGAACGTGATAGTTTCACCTCTAGGTATATAGGAAGAATGATATTTTTGTTATTATCATTATCATTTATTATGAATAATGGTTATTTATTTATGCGGACTCCGTAATCCAGCTCGTTTAGTTTCACCACTATCAGTCGTAAAAAATGTGGTATGCATGGACCTGTGATATCTGCAGACCCTACTGGGGCTCACCCAGCCTAATTTTTTTATTATTATTATTTATTTATTGATATTTACAACGATATTACAATAATATAACAAGTGAATAGGCTAAGTGATACATAATGACACGATATAATGACAAGTAGAGAAACTACCCACTGGTAGTACTCAAATCGCATGTTCAACTAAGAATGTCACGTGGCCATCTTCTTTTCAGACGTCTCGGAGGATTATCGGGAATTGAAGAGGAAGCTAGGTTTGAAACTAGAGGGTTTGAGTGGAAATGAAGTTTGTTATGAAAGGATAGATACCGGGTTCGGGCCAAATCAGCAACAAATGGGACATTAAGGTCATTATGGATGATTTTATTCTTAACAAAATAAGGAGCATTGAGGATTTTACGAAGGATTTTGGATTGTACGGATTGGATACGAGGGGAATTCGATGGCTTAGTGGAGCCCCAAAGCTCTACTCCGTAGGTCCAAATAGGTCGTATGATGGTCATGTAGATGAGTCTTTTGTAATTAATTGGGAGCTTAGAGCGTTTGTCTAGTAAGTGTTGAAGTAGCATGAAACGTCGAGCGGTTTCTTGTCTTTTCAGTCTAGTATGAGGATTCCAGGTTAATCGTTTGTCGAGATGCAACCGTAAGTATCGGATCTGTTCTACAGGCACAAGTGGGATATTATTATAGGATACTGGAGGGCAGGAAGTCATTGGTTTACGACGTAAGGTAAAGGTGGTTTGATGGGATTTTTGAGAATTTATTTTAATTCTCCAGTTTTGACACCATGCTTCAAGATCAGTGATATGGGATTGGAGGCTTTGGGATACAATAACTGGATTGGTGTTGACTGATAATACACATGTATCATCAGCATACGTGGTAAGGATAGTATTAGGATGAGTTGGGGTGTCAGCAGTATACACTGTATAAAGGATTGGGCCAAGTATGCTACCTTGAGGACCCGGCCTATTTAAAGTGTGTTTAAAGTCCCCCTTCATTTGGAGGTGGGACTCATAAAATCTCCCTGCACATCCGTTATCTGAGAAACAGTACAATCTTCTACCATGTACTGAATTCAAAATCCTTCATAGGTTGTAGTGATACAGTTTTTTTTTTGTTTTTTTTGCTAACATAAAATGATAATAAATATACATATACGTGAGCATCAATTTACTATGAAAAAAATAACAATGAAAACAATTATGTAAACACATTTTAATGGGGGGCTGATATTTTCTAGAAGCTGTCCGGCGAGATATAAATTGGTGCTCCTTAAATTAGAAACTTTACTCGAGAAATAATAAACAACACTCTAAGTTCAATTAATTGAGTGAAACTAAAAGAGGCTCGATTTCATCGTCTAGAATTTATATTTATTCGAGATCTATTAAAAGTTTACTTAATAACTTCATAGAACTTCATAGACACTTCTATCAAGATAAACAGCAGAATTTACACAATTAACTACCTTGTATATGAATAATAGTTAATAAATAGTACAGTTAGCTAATAAATACTAATAATTAGAGAAGAAGGTTCATTTGATAATAATTACATTAATTGACCAACCCAGGTCCTCTTTCAATTCTAGCTTCAGATACTCCGTAATGCCAATACGAACAAACGCAGTTTTCCTACAAATTAGGCAGAAATGTTCCTTTATGTCGTAAGTGTAGGGATTTTTATATAATTATAATATTTTTATATTTGATTTAATATTGATATAAATTGGGGGTCGTTTTAATGTACCACTAAAAAATTGCATGATGCTCGTATCCCACTAAAGCTATAGATCGACGAAAAATCTTACTAATCTGGGACAGTTTCAAGATTAACTATGACATATTAATAACAATATAACTAAAGATATTGTGAAATAACACAGAAGAAACAATAACTCAATGATATTTATATGATCGTTGGAGAGATAAAAACAGTAAAAATATAATATTTAAAATAGGTTACGTACACATAACCGGGCAAGGTGCTAAAATCCCAGTCCATGGTGATGGCATTCTAGGGGGCTACAAGCAATAAACGATTAAATATAACATCACGGATAAAAAGAGAAAAAATTCAAATAAATGAAAATGAAAATTAATTTAACAAAAAATCACTAAAAGGCAGAATATAAATACAAGAGGTTGCAATAAAAACTAAATGAAAAAGGAGTTCTAATATCTTGAAGTAGGAACTTGTTTTATAATTGAAACAAGTAATGGAAATTATAAAATGTTACTTTACATTTTCAAATAAACACACATATACAATTAATTTGTAAATAATAATTTTATTTTAACGAAGATTAACCACCTCCATGAGTAATCAGCAACTGTTAGAGTATTATATCATAGTAGGGTTATTCTTAAACAAAAAGATTGGATAAATCTTTAAAAAAATATTTATTTATAATTTATTCAAAATATTTACTAATTTTCAATTTATATTTTTCTTTAGAAATAAATAAACATAAAATGTTTTAAACATTATATTACTGATAATAATAAAATATACGTGTTTCTAATAAGAGTCTTTTCTGATTGTTATAAATAATTATTCAATAAATTGTGTAATCTCTCAAATTATATTTATTTTATTGGTATAATAAATAGTCACGTTTCCAAGTATTGTTTACTTGTTCAGTTCTACTTTTTTTTTATTATTATTTTTAGCACAAGAAATTATATTCTGATGTTTAGATTAACTAATAAACATCAGTAAATGTATTGACATTTACAATGAAAAAAAAACTTCATTATATTCTACATATTCTCACAGATTTTATATATATTCTCACTAGCACCATCAAATAAATCCTCTGTTCATACCAACGACCCGATTTGATAAGCTCTGCATCATTAGAATGTTAATTAGTAATGTATTGCAAAATGCGTTTTTTCACTAGTTAGTTAAAAATTATTATTATTATTCTATGGCGCTACAACTCGGTGACGAGTCCTGGCCTCCTCTTCCAGCTTCTTCCAGCCGTCTCTATTTTTCCCAGCTGTCATCCAGCATCTGACTCCCAGAATATCCCTCGTGTCTCTCTACACTATCCGACCACCTCAGTTTCGGTCTCCCCCTTCTTCTCGTGCCGTACAGAAGTTCTGTAAAAGCCTTTTTTTAAAAGTATCCATTCTAGCCACATGAGCAGCCCATCGCAGTCTTCTAATTTTTAAGGAGTAAACAACATTGAGTAAACTTGGTTGTTTGTTCTCCCTCGCCAGTTTCCATCTAGGTATACTCCACCGAAGATTCTTCGGAGAATCTTTCTTTCGAAGGCTAAGAGTTAAAAATAACCCAAAAAACAAATTAAAAACATAAATGAGCTACTATTTTTTAAAAGTGGTCTATGTCTATTTTTTCATTTTTAGAGATATTTAAGGGTTGATATTAGAGATATTTCATTATATTATGAAATAAGGGTTGATATTAGAGATATTTCATTATATTATGAAATAATGATCATTAAAATTATTCAAAGGAATAAACGATTTTAAAAAAATCCTAATGGACTCGTACCACTTTCAAAAATAAAATTTCAAATAATTACCAGTATTTTCTCTTGCTGGTAGTACTTTTCGGTAGACCACAACCCGCTTTCAAGAATACTTAGGGAACCTAGTCACGTAAATTGCATTAAAGTGAAAATCGTGTTAACCGTTTAAGATGGAAAATAACGAAAGCCTGCTGGAGGGGTTTCAGTCCTTTTGTTTAAAATTAAGAAATTACTAAACTTTAAAGGTTTCTTAGTTTCATGTTGATAAAATATAAATAATATAGCTTTGACATAAGGTAAGCAGCATTATAGTCTAAGGATTCAATTCATTTTATGAATAATAATACTCTTAATTCTTTTTTATTTTATTTATTCCTATCATAAATGTCTTATCGGTTAGGCTCAATCATCATCAATCAACATCTATCTCTAACTATAATACAATTATCCATTTTTTTAGTTATGTACTCTCAGTTTAGTTAAATATTAGCCAATTGAATCAAATTTTAATTGGAAGTCTAGAGGCCAATGAGATATGTATTGAATGAACGAAGCTATAGCTGCCAATCTCATCAATCAATAGTACAAATATTATTCGTAAGTCGTGCTTTCCAAGCCGGAGAAATTTCCGTTAAAAGATAAATAAAAAGTGATTAATTTTAACTTTTTTATCGCTTTTAATCTGTAATTCCTATCAAAAAGCTCTGCCTTTTCCCTAAAGATAAAAGATAATGATACATTATTAACATTAAAATTTTGCATCTGATTGGTATCCAGCGTAATTTAATAGTTAAAAACGTGGGCAGAATGCTGTCTTTGAATTCGCTTCGAGGAAAGGAGAAATCTATCTAGGAAAATATCGCAGAATAAAAGTTGTCCCAGAATAAATTCTTCGAATATTGAGAACATAAATAATTAAATTCTATCAAGGGCAGCTCCAAGAACTGGCGATCGCCCAAGATCCCGAAAATATATCCTAGTTGATTGGGAGCATCTCGATATTTTTAAAAAATTACTAACTTAGATTTTCAGGTAGGTTTTATGTATTCCTCGTTTTGTAAAAAAAAAAAATCTTTCGACAAATTACTTTTTTCATATTAACTTTCACCCATTACAACCCACGAAGGGGCTCAGTTCAGTATATGTTAGAGAGTGTACTATTCCTAAGGAAACGGTTGTGCAAGGAGGAGACTTGTCCAAGATCGCATTCAACAGCCAAGCTTTTCCCCCATTTTAAATAACTTAAGGGAGCCCCAGGAGGGATCTTCGGCATTGCAACTCAACGCTCTACTATTGAGTTACCCCTGCTCATATTAAGATGGAGAAAATTAATAAATTACGAAAATAAAATAATATTTCCTTATAACTTGGTTACAGTGCGTTTGAAAAAAAATAATAGCCATATATAAAATATCGCTATTTTAAAAAACATTGCATGTTATTTGCGTAATATTTTTTAAAATTCTGAACTTAATATGGGGCCGTTAATTTCTTTATATACGTCCAAGAATTCAAAAATCTTTCTTAAGTTTCAGAAATAACTATGAATAATGGTCACTAGGAAAATTTGTCAAGCTTACATAGAACATTAAAAGATACTAAATTTTCTACGAAATCAAAATTCATATTTAAAAAAGAATAGAAAATCGGACTGAATGGACATGATTACAGATGATGAGTAAGAAAACAATTATTTGGACTTTAACCAACAACAGTAGGTCAATAATATTTTTGAAAATGGTAGGATCACTCCTCCCATTCACTCAAGTTTCGAGATAATTTACAATCTTAATCGTTCAAGAAGAAACAAGATCCAATTTTAGCAAAATCGAAATAACCGTTCAAAAGTGCTGCTAAACCTTAGTGAAAATTAAACTCGTTATAATATTATCTATTCATCTATTAATTTTTTAATAATATAAATCTACCCCCCACTCGTTCATGAAAATCCTGATTTTCAAATAATTGCTCAAAAACCACCTTTAACCTTTTTTTTGAATATCCACGTTTCAAAATTTGATTATCAGGAGAGAGGTAGCATTATTGTGACCTAATTTTCCCTCCAGTAGGGCCCACTGTCATAACCATTAATTTACTTAATTTTTGTTAACCATGGAAAAGTGGCCATAGATTGCCAAAGTATCTGATTAAGCAAAAGTGAAGGAGAGAGACAAAGATATCTAAAATAACATCTTTTCCATTATCTCTTACAATGTCCAAGTTTTCCGTTAAGTTCTAACCTAATTATAAAAAGTTTATGTCGCCTTTTTATACAGTACATTAAAGTGGCACTTCTCGGATGAACTTTTTCGATCATTTCATCATATTAATAAATTTCAAGAGAATCTTCAAGCGGTGGGTGGTAAAGACGGTTGAGTTCATTATGAGTTAAAAATTAAATGTTAAACAAATAATTATATGCAGAATTGTAAAAGGTTTGAAAGAAAGTAAAAATAACTGATGGATTTAAATATTTAATCTTAATTAACAATTCAAATACTTTATTAATAAATGATTTATTTCTCAAAAAAAAATACTGAAAAAGAGACATAAATGTAAATTAAAAGTCAAAAATCAATGCTTTGTGTCTCTAAAATACTCTCTAAAATAATCAATAAATTATCGGTCAAAGTTTCGCCAATTCAGGACACAAAAATATTCACATCAATGAAGATCAAATGGAGCCCATCTCACGTCAACAGCCATACTTACTCATTAATCAGAAACAGCAACCTAATTTAAAGACGATATATATTTTTTTTATTTAACGCTTAGGAGTAAGGTCGTTGTCTCTGAATGATGAGTATATTTGGACTGTTGATTTTAGATGTGCAACATTTGATCTTCATTGATATAAATTATTTCGCTGTATATCCTGATGATGCCTGTGAGGAACGTTAATTAATTTCTATTTACTGGTTATTTAAATCTATTATAGATTTAAGCCTTTGCTTTTTTTTTTATATTTCCGATTTCCTTTTAATAATTTATTTATTTAATTATTCATTATTATTTATTTATATTACTATTATTAAATAAATCTCTCAAGGTTTTTATATATCCCATGTTTAGAATACAATTGAGTTTCTTAAATAAATTATTTGATCAATGAAATGAAGTACATTGTCAGGAAAAAGAAGGAGAAGGGTAGGTCAGTGTGTAGATTGCTGAGTTGCTATGCTAAAGATCCCGGGTTCGAACCCAGCTGTGGCGGGATGGACCCTGTAGAATCCATAGACCCAGCCTCTTTAAAGTGGATACCCTAAATTTTGGGGGGAAAGCCTGGCGATTGATCGTGATCCGACAAATCCCCTCCCTGCGCAAACATTGTCGTAGAAACAGAACAGGCTCTACCACGTACTGGACCCAAGACCCTTCATAGATTTTATTAAATAAAATAGAAAGACGAAGGCTCTAGCCTAAAAATTTAGCTGAAAATTTAATTTAGAGAAGGATTACTATTAAGCATAAACATTGATAACCTATTGTTAATATCATATTTATTGTTAGTGATAATTATTGTATATTTTGTAGATGGTTTAATCCTTTGTAAGAGAAGAAAATAAACAATAGGCTTAGATGTTGATCTCTAAAAGTCCATCTACATCACGAAGTGCAAAACCCTCTTCTCACAGACCATTCTAATAAATCTTGTTCCTTTTTTAAAGGCAGGATCAACCCAGAGCCACGAGTTCCGTTTTAGATTCAAATAATACCTGATACTATATTACACAACCGTTCTACCTCTACTGCATCTTTCCCACATCGATTCCTTCTGATTCCTATTCATTCAAATTATCCGAAAGGCTTCCCACAATTATGAAATAACTATCTTAAACGTATTCGAAAACCAACAACACACAACGAGTGCTACAATGTCTTACTCAAATCATATTTATCATTGCATAAATATCATGTGCTCAGATTGCTCTCAGCAGATTAGTAAGAAAATCTGATGTCATAATCGTTATTCACTGTCTCACAGCTACTTCTCATTTTTAAAAAAGGGGTTTAGTAAAATAACTTTTAAATTATACCGGTCATCATTTCTGTTTTCGAAATTATAAAGCTACGTAGTATTTGAGAGGGGACAATCCTGCTTCAAGCTTAAGAATATAATTCCTAAGAAAGAAAATTAATACACCTCCGAAAGGTGCACCGAGGAGTCAGTGGGAGAATTGTGTTAAGAGTGATCTAGTCGACGGTAGCTTGTAAGCAAAGATTGGGGTATCCATATTCTCATGGTAAATGAATAAACAAAAAAAGTTTTAAAAGTAAGCCTAAAGTAGTAAAGAACAAAGAAAAACAGAATAATTTCAGGATAATAAGGATAATATCATTGAAACGCAATAGATGACCAATTAAGATGGGGCGATCTCATTGATATCAATGATTCTAAAACAGAAATACTAACAACCTTTTCTTGGCTGGAAACGTCTTGTTAATTTCTTTCAGGACTGTATTTATAAACTGATTCTTATTGAATGACCTTTTTTTTTTTATAATTGCTTAATTCACAACTTTCCATGGTCAAGAGGAATATTTGGTAATATTTCATTCTTTTTTTTAGTTATTCAAAGGAGCAATTTTTTGTTAGCCATTTCTTGAACCTCAATGAAACCATTTCTTGAATTTTAAGATTGCTGTGAGTTACCTAAACCTAAAAAAAAAAACAGAATTCCCATCATCTTACCGTCCTATCTCTCTTTTACCTTGCATGGGTAAAATCCTAGAAAAACTCATCCTCAAACGATTGTACCCCATCCTTCATGCAAATCAAATAATACCAGATCACCAGTTTGGATTCCGAGCATCCCACTCCACTATCCAGCAATGTCATCGTGTGGTGGACGTAGTCTCCTCTGCATTAGAACGTGGATCATATTGTTTGGGCGTCTTTCTTAACGTGGAACAGGCTTTTGACCGAGTCTGGCATCCGGGATTGTTCTACAAACTCCGTAAATTCCTACCGCCTACCTACTTTCTCATCCTTCAATCCTATCTCACAAACAGAACTTTCCAAGTAAATCATAATAATGTCTATTCATCCCTCTTTTCCCAATCTGCTGGTGTTCCTCAAGGTAGTATACTTGGCCCAATCCTTTATACAGTTTATACAGCTGACATCCCAACTCATCCAAATACTATCCTTACCACGTATGCTGATGGTACATGTGTATTATCAGTCAACACTAATCCAATGATTGCATCCCAAAGCCTCCAATCCCATATCACTGATCTTGAAGAATGGTGTCCAAACTGGAGGATTAAAATAAATTCTCAAAAATCGCATCAAATCACTTTTACCTTACGTCGTAAACCAGTGACTTCCTGCCCTTCAGTATCGTTTAATAATACCCCACTGGTGCTAGTAGAACAGATCCGATACTTAGGGTTGCATCTCGACAAACGATTAACCTGGAATCCTCATACTAGACTGAAATGACAAGAAACCGCTCGACGTTTCAGGCTACTTCAACACTTACTAGACAAACGCTCTAAGCTCCCAATTAATTACAAAAGACTCATCTACATGACCATCATACGACCTATTTGGACCTACGGAGTAGAGCTTTGGGGCTCCACTAAGCCATCGAATTCCTCTCGTATCCAATCCCTACAATCCAAAATCCTTCGTAAAATCCTCCTTATTTTGTTAAGAATAAAATCATCCATAATGACTTCAATGTCCTATTTGTTGCTGATTTGGCCCGAACCCGATATCTATCCTTTCATAACAAACTTCATTTCCACTCCAACCCTCTAGTTTCAAACCTAGCTTCCTCTTCAATTCCCGATAATCCTCCGAGGCGTCTGAAAAGAAGATGGCCACGTGACATTCTTAGTTGAACATGCGATTTGAGTACTACCATTGGGTAGTTTCTCTACTTGTCATTATATCATGTCATTATGTTTCACTTAGCCTATTCACTTGTTATATTATTGTAATATAGTTGTAAATATCAATAAATAATTCATTATATTACTATTTTTTATTTATTTTCAATACTATCATAACAGAATTTATCAGTCCTGTATCTACATCAAGATAAGAAAAAAACACGTGAAATGTCACCAATGAATTCTCCACGTAACATAATGACGTCCGTATTAAACAACAATAGGGTAGACGTAGCCGAAGGCTATTTTAAACATAACACAATGGACGGATTTATGAATGGGAGCAAAAACTTATTTTTAAGAAATTATTCTCAATGGCTTTATAAAAAAAAAAAAAATAAAAAAAAACCAATTGGTAGCATGAAAAAAAGTTTCTAATGTTAAGATATTTGCAACTTATTTGTTTAATTACAATGCTTTAATTCTTAATTTCATTGCTATTTTCTTATAACCTGCTACCATCCCTGAATATTACAAAAGTAGGTACTCAAGACATCCTAGACGTATCAGAATTATTGAAATATTTACTAATAAATTCAAAAATGATAACAAAAAAAAAATAAATAAGACGGCAAAGTGTCGTGTTACACAAGATTGCATGACTAAACTAGAGAAACATTTGAAAAGGTCAATTCTTGAAATTTCGGAGTTTTTTTGCTTTTGGTTCTAAGTGCTTCATATGATAAGTGATATCAGTATAAACTTCGTAAATTATTGAATTTCTTAATTAACAAAATATATTATAAGCAATAGAATGATATAAACGATAATAATACTATTAATGCCCATCAAACAATAAAGCCTAATCTAGCCTGGAATGTTGCAAAACTATCAATTTAGTTCAGCATCGCTAGCACTGCATCAAGTTGAATCTAGTTTATAATATTTCTAAACGGGGCTTGAACCTAAACCTCTTCTAAATGCATCATAGGCCCTACAGCATGAACATTATCGAACAACATATGAATAGAAGAAGAGGAAGATTGAGAAATTTTGCAATAATTGAGGAGTTGATTTGGATCCATTTAATGAGTCGTGAAAAGATAATTTTACAGGATAAGAAAAAACAGTTTGGCAAGTAAAATGTAAGTTTCAAGTAGAAAATAACTACCACCATTTATAGAAACTAAGCAATTCCTCTTTCTATCATATTGGCATGATTAATTATTATTTTTTCTATAAAAAAGGTTTTTTTACTTACTATATGTCATCCGCTTCAATTATATTTTTTGTTGATGATTTCTATTAAAAACATGTACTACTGCGTCACAAATACCAAAAGCAATTCAAGTAATTCCTGAACAGCATAAACTTCCAACGGATTTATATATTAGACTTAAACACACATTCATCTATCTTTTTTATCTATTTTTTTTTTTCGGTATCCACATTTTTATGTTTATATTTTTCTGTAATGCATAACTATACTGTGTACCTGGAGAAAGCCTTGGAATATATCAACGCTCAATAGTTTGTGAAACGGCTGGGAGCAAAGTTGGTTTGCTCTGTTTGATAAGTCTGTTTGGACTGAAGCTGTACTGTGTCTTCATTGATGTGATTTTCTTTTGGTATATGTCCTGATGATGCCTGAATTAGCGAAACGTTGACCTATTGGTTTTTCTAGTAATTTAAGGACTTAAGGCTTTGTGTTTTGGGGAAATATATATATTCATATATATATATATTCATAAATATATATATTATCTTTTTTTTTTTATTTTATCGCAACATACATACAATTAAAATTCTTTCAAACGGGTCGGTCCCTAGATACTATAAGGTAGTGGGATTTGCTGGAGGGAAGCACGTAAGACAGAGCAGTGGAGATGGGGTTGGTTTCACAATCGACACATTGAAGGGGAGGAGCTCTTTCATTTGGTCTTTGTATACTTCCTTCTTCTTTTGTTGTTTTTTACGTCAGCAGTTCTTTTACTTTGCTTTATTTTTTTTCAGATTTTTTTTCTTTCTAAGCAGGCAACATACGTCGTCCATATTTGAAATTCATTAAGTGCAGTAACGGTATAATAAAAAATAAAAAAACATTTATTTTTTATCCCCAATAAACGTTCTACCTTTTTATGTACACAGACATTAACTTACTAAGCTACAGTTGCCTTGTAAGCTGAAGTACAGCACGCGACTAACCAACAAAAAGGCAAATATTAGTTAAATGGTGTTTCTGAGTAACATATTATATTTAATTGAAATGAGGAAGGAAATAGTTGGGGGTACAGTCAAATTAAACACTAAATAAGTGGATACTTATTTTATTTTGTGCCGACGTTTCGACCCACTTTGTGGGTCATCTTCAGGGCTAAGAAAGAAAAACAGACAAAACAACAAAACTATAAAAATACATTGCAGTGCCAAGTAAATGATAATATAAAAAAATATATATATATAAAAAAATAATAAAAAAAATAAATGTAAAGTAATAGAAATTTAGAACAAAAAAGTGAGGGATATATATATGAATAAAAATGTACAGAAAGGTGCTGATGTAAGAATTTTACAAAGATAAAAGAAGGAAGTAAAACAGAAAGTTTACAAAAAGAAAAAGTATAAACATCAGAGGTGAGATGTAAAATTATGGAAAAACTAGTAGAATATAGATAAAATATAAAACGTATGATAATAGATTCCTAGGGAGTTTACATAAGTAAAATGAAAAAAAATATAACAAAAATGATGTCAAAGAGTAAATAAAGGAAAATGACTAATTTTTATTTTTTATATATTTTTTTAATTTTATTTTAATAGTTATTTTTTATTGACTATTTTATAGAAATAATGACTATTTTATTATATTTAAATGTGTATCATGACTATTTTATAGAGGGCCAAGAAAATTAATGACTAAATTAATGGGAAAAGGTCGGGTGATAAAAACAGTAAGATTTATGTCACGAGGTCAAAATGAGTAGTAACAGAATGAAAATGGAAAGGAATAACGTCGGCACAAAATAAAATAAGTACCCACTTATTTAATGTTTAATTTGACTCCACCCCCAACTATTTCCTTCCTTGCTCAGATCTTCCAGTCAACTATCTTCTCGCTTCTCTTTAATTGAAATAAATTAGGTTCTATTGAAATAAGTGTTATTCTTCCGAATTAAAAAATAGTCCATACTGATTAGTATGAAGCATTCCATTATCGTTAATTAAATATATTTTAATTTTTCGTTAATCCAGATCGATTTAAATAACCTTGTTGCTCAATGATCCTAGAATAGAATGCAAAAAATAACTTCTTTCAATAATCGCAGAAGAGTTATTCGATAAATTAAAGAGTTTTTCAATAATTTAATTACTTCTTATGGAGGAATCATAAGTTTGTATGTAGCAGAAGTAGATCGATTTTGTTTGAATACTATCTGTAAGAACATTTCATCACAAGTTAATTTTCTTCATCATTTACTTTTAAAATAGGTAACGAGTTAATTGCAGTTTTATGAAAATTGGATTTTCCAGTGAGAAGAGCCCTCATAAGTTTTATAAAAAAGATTAAATAAATAAATTAAAAAACTGCACCATTATAACCCATGAGGGTATTAGGTTCAGTGCAGAAGAAGCCGTACTGTTTCTAAGAGTTGTGCTAGGAGGTGATTTGGCTGAGAATACACTCAACTGCCAAGTTTTCCCTAATTAAGGGTACCCACTCTGTGAGCCCCAGGAGGTTCTATAGATTCCACAGGGTTCATCTATCGCTGGATAAATAATTTGATTACAAACAATAATTACGGACAGCTGTTTATGTTTTGTTCCATTAAGACATTAAGTTCTCTTATTAAAGAAAAAACTAATGCAGATCATTGCAAGTGGAAATAAAAATGAAAATCGCTATATATTAAACAGATGATATGCGTTTATATAAAACTGTGCTGTTGAAGTCTACAATTCAATAATTAAAAAAAGAAAACGTTTTAAGAAATAGTTAAAGAGATCTTGATTCCTAGAAGGGATTTTTTAACTTAAATCTCGATCAATGAAAAAAAATGCTAATTTAAAAAAATTTATGAAACCACGATGCAAGTGAAACTTCTTTTCGGTTTTTAGGCATTTAACTAAAAAGAATTGTAAAATTATTCGATTTAGGGTATTAAAATTGCGTTTTTAATCTTAACTTAATTATGGAAAAATGGGAATGATAATGGGAAATCAATAATATGCAAAATAATCAATTATAAAATTTAATTTCAATTTGTGTATAAGAATACGGAATTTAGATGATAAACGCATATTAAAAACTAAGAGCAATATTTATTTAAATCATTGAATCGTTGTCAACTTCAATTATTCTATCAATAACTTCATCTCACAGTTTATAAATGTAATTAACCTTTTGTGGTAACTAAAATAAGTAAATGATTGTATCTCGACTCGTACTCGTATCACTGCCGCTCGTGCCTTGATTAGAACTGGCGCCCGATTTTAGCCGCTTGCATTTCTGACGATATCTGCGGCATCTTTCCGCATTTAGTCGCTTTCGATACAGAATTTTTTCTGTAACAATATTTTTGGATATAGGTTCGACACTTTAAACAATAAACGTATTAAAACCAACACTCGACGCTGGACCCCTACTAGTACTCGGCATGATATCTATCGGCAGTCTACTAATTTTTTTCCGGCGGCTCAGAATGCAGTTCAGCTTGTGAAGATGACTGAAGGCCTAAATAAAATTAAATATATTGAATGAACCGGATAAAAATGAAAATAGTTCATCAAATATTCATATGAAATAAGTAATGCGAGAAGGTAATGTGGCATGCGATAGATGAACGAAAAAGTTTAGAGTGACAGAAAAAGAGTTTCACTTTAAAACTGTATAGATTTAGATTACAAACGTTTATAATAGTGTTTATGAAGAATAAAATGCATTGATGTCTAAATGAGGTAATTAGTAACTACTACTGCATGATCCATCCCTTGGATCAATCTTAGAAACACCACCATATGTTTTTGGTGAATCATATCGACGTTCCTAACCTGTACCATACCAGCACTAGGTCAGTGCGCCATGGTCTGGAGCAATCTCTTGAGGATATGTCCAGTTCTTCGGATTGCAGTCCGTGGACTGGTGACGACGCGAACACCGTTACCTGAAAGACAAGTAGAGCCTATCTTCAAGTCCTGCCTCAAATACAAGAATGCGGTGTGCCTGCGAGACTCAAACGGAGACTACACCTTCCTGGGCCTCGCCAAGAGCAGCAAGAAGTTGAGCGAGGCCATCGCCAGTCTTACGAGGAGGAAGGCTCAAGAAAGGATCGCGGTCGTCTGTTCTAACAATGCAAACCTCGTCATTTCACAGTGGGCGTGTTGGATAAGCGGTCAGATCGGTGAGCATTTCAATTTCTATATAATGTATTTTAAAAAAGCGAGCTGAGTGGCTCAGTGATAGAGCGCTGAGTTCCCGAGGCCAGGGTTCGAATCCACTAGTGGCAGATTTTACTTAATCTGTTAACAGCCAAGAATAGATCTCCTAGAAATTTCTGATCAAAACAGATACATTTAAAAAAGTTCTATGCTAGGTGGTTCTCAATAGAACATTTTCATACAAAAATTAAAGTTTTTTTTTTATTAAAATATTCTAAGGTATAGGTAGAATGCTTAGTGCCTTGGATACGACTCCAGTAGTGTAAGATGAGTTTTTTAATCTATTAACAGTTAAAGATCGACTCTATGGGATTTACAGACCCTTTTGGGACTCATCCAGCCTCTATAAACTTAATTCCCTTAATTGGAAGGAATACCTGGTGGTTGAGGATGTTTTCAAACAAATCACCTTCCTGCACAATTGTTGGCTTAAAAAAGTACACAATCTACCATGCTTTGAGTCCAATTCCGTTTGTGAGTTCTAATGGTATTGGGGTTTTTTTTATTATATTGAAAATACCTATGGAACTTTTTTGTATTATTTTGTTGTTTTTTTGTTTTTGTTTATTGTGTTCAACTCATCATTTCTTCAAGCTCTTTCCAAAAAATTAAGTCAACTTTTCTAAAAACATTGATGGGAAAACCTCACTTCACCTGTTTTGAGCAAACTTAATTCAAAGTTAAATGGCCTTGGAAACTTTGGAACTTTTCTAATCAGCTTATTGCCTTCTTTGTCACAAGCCTAATTTTGTTTCACAAGATGATAATTTTATTTAGTTTAAAAAAAAATAAGATAAGGTAAAATAAAATAAGGAAGAATAAGATAAAAAGTAATAAAAGGAACATTCTTGTAAAAAACTTGACCATCTTCAATTCCTTAAGTGTATTGTTCAAGTTTGGATCAAACATTTTGGAAACAGGTCCGGAAAAAGTGTCATTTTCCTCTCTTCATCTCTTTAATTCCTAAATCCCAAAATATCTATTTTATATTTTTACTTTAGACTAGACCTAGTTCTGATGTAAATTTCCCCACTTCCTTGAATGGAATCCTCTCTTAAAGTTAATTCCACTTTGCTAACATTATCCTTCATATAAATAAACAAACTAATGTAATAAAAAAAATCCTTCTCTTTACTGAGCATTAAACTGTATTTTCAGCTGTCCCATTAAATCCCAGCTATCCAGAAGCTGTTATAGAATATATCTTCAAGGACTCTGACGTTGCACTAGCAATAACCACTCCTGAACATGTCCAAAAACTGAAGAATGTTACTCAGCAAACCAAAGTTGAGCTGCTTGTATTGGACACCGATGTAACGTATGTACAAACCATGGATTACATATAATTCAATAATAAAATAAAGAAATCCCCACTTCTTCAATAAAACAGAAGTTATCAATTTCTGATGGTTCGAAATAATGAATTATTAGTAATCAATTCACTTCAATAGCGATTAATAAACTTAATTTTAATCTGGCCATAGTTATTGTTTCCCCAGTAAGATTTTATGAATAAGCTTGGCCAACTACATTTTTTTGGGTGACAGATATAGAGGACTCTATATGGTGAGCCGTACCAAGCTAATTACATAGTTAAAATATGGTTAATTATTAAACATAAAGTTGGAAAATGCATGGTACACATATAAGAAGTCGAAGAAAAAATAGAATGCTTAAAAATAGTGCAGAACATACCAAGTTATCTTAAACCATCAACAAGACACTATTTGAAGACATACAGATTAAGACTGTATGTAATAAAATAAAACAGTTTTCATCTTTATCATTTGAAACAATCAAATTATAACAAATATTTCTACACTTTTTAACTGTAGTCAGTAATATTATTTAGAGGAGATAAGAATATTTCATCATTTCTAACAAATTAGCTTTAAATGTCCTGAAACACAACACAACTTTACAAAATGTCTGATGGGTTAAATGTATTTTTTATTTCAATGGGCTATTTAGTTATTGCCAATAACTAATATTGACAAGCCTCAAAAATCAGAATTCGATTACTTTTTTCTTCTAGTAATAAAGTAATTAAAAAAAAAAAAAAGTAACATTTCCAAAGAAATTTTCTTAATAGTGTATTATTGCCTTAGTACTATACTTGCAAAGGTTTATTCAACTAAAGTATCAATTGAACTAGATTTGTCAAAATTTACAATTTATTTATTATAAAAGAGTGACTACAAAAAGGAATAAGAAATTTTCATTCCATTGTAGAAATGAAGCAAAAATTGGCCTAAAAGTGGCAGATGAAATTATCAAACCGGAAGAATTAAATAAAGATCTTTATGGCCAGGAGAAAGACTTTTATAACAAAAATGATGCACTTCTAATGTACACTTCTGGAAGTACTGGGAAACCTAAAGGTATATAATAAAATATAGTCATATAATAATAATAATATATAATATTATTATTATATAATAATATTATCATAACAGGACGGGTAACTGGATTATTTTAGTTACACACAGCGCAGATTTAAACATGACTTAGGATACTCATACGTGCCAATTGAATACAAGAAATTATTAAATTGTCATTTGTATTATTTGATACTTTCCATACCCTCATTTATAAAATCACTTTTTTAAAAGTGTTAAAGTGAAAATCAGTCATAGCAAGGCATATTTTGTGAAAATAATATATTAATTTTATAAACCAGGTGCGCTATTCAGCTATAAGAACTTAGAAGCCCAAATAAACTCTGTGATTTCTCCTTGGTCAATTAATTCCAAAGACTGTATTCTAAATGCACGTTCACTCTATACAACAGAAGGGATTACAGCAGGTCTCTTAGCACCACTTTCAGTTGGAGGAAGGTGCGTAAACAAAAAATGTTTTTATCCATAGTAGTTATTTAAATATTAGATTCCTATTATTAATTATTATTAGAATCCTCAGTGGTGTTATTTAATTTTTTTTAAAGTGAGCATATACCTACGTATTTCACTTGAAATTGATTTTTTCTGTTCCTCATAAGTACTCCATAATATAAACTTAAAAATAACTGAATTATACTTAAATTTTTATCGATAACTTTTTCCCTGACTAAAGTCAAACACAAGTGTTAATTTAAGGATTTCTTTGGTATTTTGAGGGTACCGTGTCCCTCTTCAGTATCAAAGTACTATTATTATTCTTAAGTGAATTAATTTATATGCAATTTATACATGAGTTAGCCAATAATAAAAGGTATTAGATGCTGAGTATAGCATTTTCGAAGCATTATATATATATATATATATGATTTTTTTTTTTAAACATTTTATATGAGTACATTTTAAATGGGTATGAGTGTGTGTATATGTATATGGATATATGATTCTACCAACAAGAATAAATTTCACTTCTTGATATTGGATAGCTACAACCAAACTGTCTAATGTTATCTGTTCCTATATAGCGTCATCTTAGTAGAAAAATTTACAGCAGCTGAAATTTGGTCTGAACTGCTCAGTATAAAGAAGCCATCGTTTCAAACCTCCACCAATATGAACTTTTTCATCGGAGAAACTTGGATGTACAGAAAGTTGGTCGATGAATATGAAACTAACTTAAAAAAAAGTGGCAAAATGGAAGACTATATCAAAACTAATTGCACCCAAAAAATAAGGTAATACATCCACAAGTTTCTTAATACGAGTAGATAAGAATATGAATCCATTTAATAAAAAATTATAAGCAATGATATACTGATATAGTGCCTCTCAGGCTTAAAAAAGTATCAAATGACTATCTAATCTAGTGAACTTGATTTTTCATACTATTGCTCCTATTGCCTGGAAGATGCCTTGTTAGTATTAAAGGTAAATACTCAGATGCCTCATAGTTGAATGTTAATATAATTTTTTAATTATTTCTCTTTTAGTTAGAACGGTGATGGCAAATCGGACTAATTGCTGTTATTGGAAATAATGTTCTAATTTAAGGACAGGATTGGTGCAATTGAATTAACAATCAATATTGATATTGTATTATTATTATTATGTCTAGATAAAACCTATATATTTCTTATTTTCTTTTGGTTTTTTATTACTTCAAATATCATAGCATAGTGAAGCACAAGGGATTAACTAGCAATCATTTATTTGTAGACTTATGATATCAATGTGTGCACCTATACCGAGATCGATCCACGAAAAATGGGAAGCGTATACAGGCAAGTAATTTAAGTTCATTTTAATTAATATATTAACAATTATTTTAAAAAATTAATGTTTTTTAGAATAACATTTCAAAAATCATGTTACATTACGATTATTAGGACTAGCATATTATCTGAATAATATATTCTATTTTTTCTCCTTTTATTTGCTGTAAGCTCTTTCCATTCCTTCCCACAAGTCTTTTTCCAGTAATCCTCAAGCAATCCTAAAAATTGTAAATGTTCTTCACTGTTTACCATGAACTGCTTCAGTATTCATTTTTAGACATATAACACTGAATGAATATTTTTCATGACCATTCCAGTCAGATTAGTTTCACACATTTGATCTATTTATATACAGTCTTCCTCTGCTTTGCAATTGAATTTATCATCAAGAATATATTCTAAAATCTTGTATGATTGGCATTCATAGACAAACAATTATATAAAAAGTTATCATCATTCAAACTAAATTACCAGAATTGTATTAACAGGTCATCAACTTATGGAAGTATACAGCATTACAGAAGCTGGCATTGTTTCTACTCCAACCATAGGAACAACAAATATATTTGGTAATTATGCATAACAGCTGCAAAAGATAAAAACAAACTAATAACAAGCATTTAGAAAAACAACAAAAACAACTTCACTAGTGTTTTATTAAGGAAAAATATAGGAATGTAAAATAAAAATAAAAAGACTTTATATATATATATATATAAAGTCTTTTTATTTTTATTATATATATATTATTTTCCTTATATTTATATTATTTTTCTTCTAAAACAAATCATTGTTTTTTTTTTTAGTTTTAATTAAAAATTAAATGATTGTTATTATTCTATAATCGAAAAATATCCAAAAATGCCAGAAATAGAGTTAATTGTTGAAATAAATTCTGCCTAACAGCTTCATCTTTTTTTCTTTAAGGTACTGTAGGGCTTCCAGTTCCTTCAATCAAAACAAAGATTATAGCAGAAGACGAAGACACAGTAATCGCTGAGGGTGATAATTTAGGAACTAAGGTTGGATACCCCATGGTTTCTTGATAAGTAGAAAATAAATTAATAAAACAATATTCCACACTACAACTGAATTGATAAATTTACAATAGATAATAATGAAAATTAACATGAAAACATATAAAGCATCCGATAGGTTTTCATCCGACAGGCTCGGCTTAGAATACTAGGCCATGCTGAAAGGATACTCCCATAAAGATACCCACAAGGAGCTGCATACGGTGTACCAGGTGGAAGGCACTATTGAGAAAATACGCATCTTTAATTGCTGGAGAGCATTGAGTACCTGAACTCAGCTGAAAATTTGGCTTAAGAGTTGAATAATGATAAATCACAACTGTAGAAGCTAGGGAAACATTAGTAATAAGGATATCAAATGTTGAGAAGGCCCAAGTCTTCAGGGGATATAATAAATAATAATAAAAATTAAATTAGTAATAAAAATAAATATTAATGGGTATAATCTAAGAGGTTTTCAGCCAGCTTTTAATAATAAATAAGATTAAATCTGTAATCAAAGTATTTTTAGATAAGTAATTGCAATTTATAATATAAATTAGAGTTTATATTACATAATAATAATTATATATTATTTGAATTATTATAGATACTAGGTGTAACAAGTCCTGTAGCTGGAACCTTGATGATTAAAGGTGATACTCTGGCGAGAAAATATTGGGGAAAGAAAATTGAGCATTTATGGACAAAGGATGGCTGGTTCAGAACAGGTGGCTTTTCAGTATTCTACCAAGCATCTATATTTTAAGAAATTTTCCACCAAAAAAAAACCAATTCATATCTTAAATAAACAAATAAGAATAAAATAATTTGTTTGCATTTAAAAATATATTCACATACATATTTCTGTTAAGGTGACATCGTAAGTTACAACCGTGGAGTCTACAATATCCTTGGAAAAGATAACTGCGATATAGTTAAATCTAAATCCTACAAAGTTTCCCTCCTGCAAATTGAAGCTGCAATTTTGGATCTACCACATGTGCAAGATGTAGCAGCATTTCACTACTTACATAATGGAAATCCAACGGTATAGAATTATGTGTAATAAAAAATATTTAATTTTTTACAATAGGTTCTTTAATGTAACATCTATTATCAATATAGAACAAGCTGATTTGAATTGGCTAGATTAGTAAAATGTATTATGTAAAAGTCTAATAAAATGTTATCAAAATGGCCTCCTTCCCTTTCTCTCACCTTTATATATCATAAACATATATCTCACAACTATTATCTGACCAATAATTTATATATTACTTTTAGTAAACAGTGTACAAATTTTAAGAGGAAAATGGAGAAAAGTCAAATAGTAAAAATGTTTAATTTCAACAAGAAATGAATAACTATTAAAATTCATTAATTTATCACAATAATTACTACTATTCACAATTATTACTACTATTCACAGGGTAATTTATATCTGTGATTACACCACATTATTTTAGTTATCTATATTTTAAGAAAAAAATTTCAGTAAATCAAATCTATATTTCATTATTCGATTTCATTCACTACAGCCCTGGTGAATAAGTGGTTAAGTTACGCTTATTAGTTAGTTAACATTATTGCTAATATCACAACTCCATTTCAAGCCAAAACTACGAGAGTGACACAATTCCATTTCTCTTCATTGAGTTAACTCTCTCTGGACAAAATTTGGCTTAACCACTTATTCACCAGGGCTGCAGATATAATCTATATAAAAAAATATTCTGATTCAACTTTAATTAAAACATGTCCAACAGATTGCAGCAGCAGTAATAATGAAAAAAGGAAAAACGCTTGATTCAACCTTTTTCAGGTCACAACTCTTGTCAAGATTTCCTGAATATGCCGTTCCATCAATATTTGTTCAAGCCAAAAACATCCCTCGAACCCATAAAGGTAAAAATTTGCAAAAATAGCTGCAAACATAAATGAAAGTTCTGAAGATGGCCCCGTGACTTCTTAGTTCAACTTGTGATTTGAGCACTACCAGTGGGTAGTTTCTCTACTTGTCATTTTCACATGTCATTATGTATCGCTTAGCCCATTTACTTGATGTATTATTTTAATACAGTTGTAAATATCAATAAATAAACTAAAAAAAAAAAAAAAAAATTGAAAGTTCTAATGATAATTAATTTCAGGATCATTGGTACGTCCTGATGTAGCATCTCTTTACTCGCAATTAGCTAAACTCAGCATGGTCCAGTAAGCTCTCAATATAAAGGTAATGATTAAAAAATAACTGATAAGAAAGTAAACAAACAAATTTAAGTAAATAAAATATTCAAAGCATTGATAATAAAATTGGTAGTTAGGAAAATAAAATAATTGTGGATTTAGTATAAATATAATACATTTAAAAAATAAGCATGTATCGTATTGCACTATACAAGGTTACTTTAAAAAAGTCACAATTAAAAAAACTGAATGCCAATAATTATGATAAATGAATAATTATCCTAAACATAAAATCATAATCAATTGATTTCATGAATATTTGGTCCTTTGAATATGTTAAATTGTAGTATATTAGCATTTTAAAAATATTTAATCTTTGAAAAAGGTCTCTGTTTAATAATTTTCACTCATCGTTTGATAACCATCGGATGCAGCAACATTATCAATGCCCTACTTCTATGTTTGAGTGGAAAACAGTTGACTGGATAATTCTAATGATGGGTTGAATTGGCTAGGGGATGCAGTCAAACATAATACAAAATAAGCAGAACTTATTTTTTAATTGTGCCAACGTTTCGGTCCACAATGTAGGCCATCTTGAGGGAACCAAATAGCGGGTGTCTTGGCTGCGGTGAATTGTCAAACTAACAACACTCAATTCAACAAGTCATCACAGTTGACAAGTCACTGCAGCCCAGATACCCACTATTTGGTTGCCCTCAAGATGGCTTACATCGTGGGCCAAAACTTTGGCACAATTAAAAAATAAGTTCTGGTTATTTTATGTTATCTTTGACTGCACCCCTGACCAATTCAATCCATTGTCCTACTTCTATAGGTTTTAATGTTATTATTTTTTATAATAATCATTAAACTTGTAAGATTAAAAAGTTAAAAAATTTTAAATTCAACCACAAGTATGTTGTAGCTTTGAAGCGACAGATATTAATTTTAATACATAAAAGTCTAATGAATAATTAAATATAATTCACATTGACTAGGGACCAATAAAATAATATATTTAAGTAAAAGCATATGATGAGTCAAACAAATTCACTAAAGCACCATGTTTTTATTCATTTTCAGATAACTTCAAATGGACTAAGGGAATGAAGTCCGATGAATCACGAACTTATTTTTATAATTGACTGCATAAACTAATCAGAAGATCATTTTATCAACAAAAGGCTGATGTACAATAAATATATGATCTTCATTAACGAACTAATTTTTTAAGACTATATATATTTCTTTAAGATTTTGGATTATTATTTTTAATAAAGTTTAAAAACATAAGTAGTATTCTTAATTAATATTATGGATATCCATTGTCATGGATGTATTACTATTGTATTGGCTAAAAAAAAAAAAATTATATATATTAAAAAAAGAATACAAGTTATAGACCATTAAAATATAATCTAGCTTTGCATCGTTAAAATGGAAAGAATTTACCGCAACATAAATTAACTTTATCAGATATGACTATGGTTAGTTACTCTAAACTTAATTGTTTATATGAATGATTTGTTTTACAATTTTAACATAATTTAGAGGAGCATAAAAATGACAGCCTACAATAGGTATGATATGATATACTTTTTTCAAATTCAATAGAACCAACTCCACTGTTTTAGAATAGTTTTAAAGTATTGTAATAAATATTTCAATATGGCGATCTGTTAATTCTAATCTATTTAATATGATTTTTTTAATCTATTTATAATCATTTACTCTATTCTCGTAACAAATAAAACTTGATCATTCTTAACATGAAAAGATGTAATTAATCAAATAATGATACATTAGAACCTTCCACCTTCTCATCCTCCTCTTAAAATGTACATCATACAGTACAAGAGATACCTCTCCGTCCTATCTTCAATTCTAATTAGAAACCTTCAAACCCAAAGGGGCTAAGAAAAAAAATAAAAAAAAAATCAAATAATGAATAGCGTTATTATTGAAAGTATTTCAATGATTAATTCCAATGAATTAAAATAAAATAATACAAAAGTTAATGAACAATTGAATATGTTACTTTTGAAAATATTTAAATTAATTCAAGGTATTTCTAATATAGTTTTTAAAAATAGTCTTTAAACTATTTAAAGGATTGGTGCTATAACTTACAATCTGAAAAAGTATAATCTCAGAGGGTTTCTTCATTGTTGAAGTTCATTAAGCACAAATTATAAAGTACAAGACAATTACAAGAACTCACACTAAAGGCGGGAAAGCACATTACAGGGTTCTGAGATTGTTTAATTTCTATAAATCCGGGATTATGTATTTTTTTTACAAAATATAGGTATCAAGTTAAACCAATTATTGATACCTTTTAAATGAGATATACCTGTAACTTTTTCAAAAACATGAAGAAATAAATGCAATAAACTTCGTCACTGACGTTCATCAATCTCCAGAATTTAATTAGATTTGTTTACAGAAATAGACATAAATCGTTTAGAAAATGCATCTTTAGTCTCCAAAAATCATCAAGCAAACAGGGCACTTGCCGAGCGTTAAATTTGGGGGGGCACATTTCGTAATTAAAATAGGCTTGCTCACTTTTAATAAAACCAAAATTAAAAAAAAAAGTCTTGTCACAGATCTCAATAGATTTAAAACAAGAGCAATCAATGAGTGATACATTACAATAAAAATATTTATTACTCGAATTTGTTTAGTTGTTTGAAATGGAAGACACGGCACATTGAGGCAATTGTTCAACAATTAGGAGAGCACCTGGGTGATAGGAGATAAGAGAAAAAGAACACGTTGAAGGAGCAAACAACAGTAAGAAGCTACAGTATGGAAAATACTTATGGAACAGTTCACTCTCGTATCGAATCAGTTAATCCAAGAATATGAATAAGCATATTGAAAGGAACACGATGCAACCTTTCTCTTATTAACGAGCATGTTCCAACTGAAGAAGGAAGTGAAGATGGATAAGATAGGTTGTTATCCAATAACGGCGACGGAGGAGCGCAATCTAGCAAATTCCTAGAAATCAGCTGCTTTAGCTTAAAATCCACATTCATTAGAATTGTTAAAGATATTAGTATTAGTTCACGAAAACTCAAAATAGGAAAAGGACTTAGGCAAGGAGATCCATTATCAACCGTATTGTTCAATCTAGCCTTAGAAGGAGCCCCAAGGGAAATAAAAACATATGGTGGAGGCCAAATTTTCAACCGTATAACACAGCATCTAGCATATACAGATGATACGCCCATTACAGCACGTACGGTACGAGCACTTGCAGGCGTTCTTGAAGAATTTATATGGGAAGCTAGAGATCTAACCTTAGAAATTAATGAAAAATGGTGCGTTTACATGCGAACATCAAGAACTGACCAAATGAAAGGAGAATAGATACAAATAGGGAACTGGCGCATTAAGATTTGTAATGAATTCAATTACCTAGATAATATTATAACGTACGAGAACAGAGTAGAAAAGGATATTAAGGCCCGTTAGCTACGGGAAGTAGATGTCTGTTCGGATATTGTAAATGGCTGTAAAGAAAGGCAAAACGCTTCAAACATAAAACGATTGTGAGACCAATTGTGACTTATGTGAGAGTCACCCAGCTCAAGAAACTACGAGAATTCCAAGAATTATGTATGGAATATCGCATGATGATATAAAATTGACTTGGAGGCCCCGTCTCAGGTTGCTCGAAAACGTGGAGGGTGACTTGAAGGCGATGAGAAAAAACCGCTGGATGCGCCATGAGCAGAACAGAGCGAATAGTGGAAGAAGTTAGTAGAGGCAATGGTCCTTCAATGACCGTAGAGCCAGTGAACGAATGAATGGATGAATTAGAATTAATATGAATAACAATAACAAAATATTTTTTTTATTTTTTTTTTTATTTAATTTAATTTAATTTTTATCTTATTTTATTTTATTTTTATTTTATTTTATTTTTATTTTTTTTAATTTATTTTTTTATTGTTTATTTTATTTTTATTTTATTTTATTTTTTTAAATTTTATTTTTATTTATTTTTTAATTTTTTTTATTTTTATTTTATTTTATTTTTTTTTATTATTATTTTTTTTAATTTTATTTTTATTGTATTTTATTTTTATTTTATTTTATTTTTATTTTTATCTTATTTTATTTTATTTTTATTTTATTTCATTTTTATTTTATTTTATTTTTATTTTATTTTATTTTAATTTTTATCTTATTTTAATTTTAATTTTATTTTTATTTTAATTTGTATCTTATTTTATTTTTATTTTATTTTATTTTATATTTTATTTTTTTATTGTTTATTTTATTTTATTTTTATTTTATTTTATTTTTATTTTATTTTATTTTAATTTTTATCTTATTTTATTTTTATTTTATTTTATTTTATAATTTATTTTTTTATTGTTTATTTTATTTTATTTTTATTTATTTTTTTAATTATTATTTTATTTTATTTTTATTTAATTTTTATCTTATTTTATTTTTATTACAAGGATCCTTGTTAATAATTCGTATTTCAATAATATCCAAGATGTGAGATCTTTTAGAGGCCCGGATGTCAACTCCGACCACTTCCTCGTTATCATGAAAGTATTGCTCAAAACGTCTCCCTTCAAAAAGGGGATGATTAAACCTAAGGTCAACAAATGGTCCAAGGAAACGATAAAAGATGAGCAAATACAAAGATGTTTTTCCCTTAGAGTAGAGGAAGGAATCAAAAATACGCCGGTAGTAGAAGATGGATGGGAAGTGAATGCACATTGGAATCATATTAAAGAAATTATAATAGGGACCGCGAGCGAATACTGCAAGATGGACAAGAAACCATCGCGAAATATATGGTTTGATGAAGAATGTAAAGAGGCGATTCGAAGACGAAATGAAAAAAGATTAAAATACCTGAGTATAAGCACAAGAAATAACAAGAAAGAGTACCAGGATGCAAGAAGAGAAGCAAAGAAGATCTTGAAAGGGAAGAAAAGAAAAGCTTTTTACAATAAGATAAAAGATATCGAAAACTCAAGAAGGAGCAATGATACCAAAAAATTTTTTAAAGGAGTGGAGGCGTGTAAAACCAGTTACTGCCCTAGAAGGAGCATGGTGAAAAATGAGGAGGGGAAACTACTGGTGCTGGAGACGGACGTCCAAGTGAGATGGAGGAATTATTTCCAAGGACTACTAAGCCAGACAGAGGAACAAATAAGTGTTTTGGAATGTGACTCGTATGACAGCCAAGACGAAGCAGTACCACCGGATGGAGAGGATATAGAAGATATTGTTATGAAGCTAAGAAATAACAAGTCACCTGGATCAGATGGCATACCTGCTGAGTTCCTGAAGGCAGCTGGCAGTGCGCTAACTAAAGAGCTGCAGGAACTAATTGCTCAAATATGGGAAGAGGAACAGATCCCGAAAGACTGGAAAGAAGCTATTATAGTGCCTGTCTACAAAAAGAAAGGAGACTCCACAGAATGTAAAAATTACAGAGGGATAAGCCTACTGAATACAGCCTATAAGATATTCTCGATAGCTCTGTATAATCGCCTATTGCCCTATGTTGAGAGAAATATTGGAGAATACCAAGGAGGCTTTAGACCTAACAGATCTACTATAGATCAGATTTTTTCCCTCAAACAGATGTGTGAAAAAATGAAGGAGTACAATAATACATTGTGGATGCTGTTCATAGATTTCAGGACGGCCTATGATACAATATCCAGGAATGAGCTTTTCAGAGCTATGAGCGAAATGCGGATCCCATCCAAGTTGGTGCGTCTGGTAATGAGCACGATGGAAAACACAGTTTGCAGCGTAAGGGTAAATGGCTCAATTACGGAAAAATTTGGGATTAGTACAGGACTTAGGCAGGGAGACTCGCTGGCACCTCTACTATTCAATATTGTAATGCAAAGTGTCATTAAAAGGGCAGGATTACTGATGGAGGGAACCATCTTTAACCGGAGTCTAGGTATCCTTGCATATGCTGATGACCTTGTATTAGTAGGAAGATCGCTGATAATCTTAAAAGAAGCTTTCGAGAGGCTGGAAGTGGAAGCTGGAAAAATGGGGTTGCAGGTGAATGAGGAGAAAACCAAGATAATGGTAATAAAGAATAGTAAACAAAACCGACCACCTCATAGCTACACGTTTGGAAGACACACTTTCCAACGAGTGTCAAGTTTCTAGTATTTAGGAAGCCGTATAAATGAGAATTTGGATGAGGAGGAGGAAATCAGAGCCAGGAGCTTTATTAGGTAATAAAGCATGTTTTGGAGTGTCAAAGCTCCTGAGAAGTAAGCTCCTTAGCCTAAAGTCCAAGCTGATGATATATAAAACCGTGATTAGGCCAGTAGTGACATACGCTGGCGAAACCCTCACACTGAATAAATCCAGCGTGGAAAAGCTGAATAGATTCGAAAGAAGAGTTCTTCGGCAAATATTCGGCCCAGTTCGGGAAAACGACCAACTCAGGATCAGAAGGAACAAGGAGCTAAGTGAGTTATATGGAGACCTAATGATATCGAGCTTCATCAGGAGGCAACGCATCAAGTGGCTGGGCCACTTATATAGGATGGGCGAAGAAAGAACAGCTAAAAAGCTGTATAAAGGAAATCCGGATGGAGTAAGACCTCGAGGAAGGCCCAGAGCTAGATGGAAGGATGCCGTCTGTGAAGATCTGAGGCTGTGTAAGGTCTCCATCACTCGAGCAGGCGATCGGGACGATTGGGGTAGAGCGGTTGAGCAGGCCAAGGACTTTTTTATGAGTCTGTCGCGCCAATAATGTTATTTTTTTTATTTATTTTTTTATTGAATTTTATTTTATTTTTATTTTTATTTTATTCATTTCAGCATTTGTGATTCTGATTATCTGCATATTGAGCATGACATGGCTTATGCTCCAATGGGTAAGAGTAGGGATGTCTAGCCATTTGCAAATATGGCGGTTGGTATTAGGCCCCACTTCTTGATGGCCAACAATGATGCAAAATGTAACAATGGCATACACTGTAATAAATTTGGTTACAAATTTTTATCAACAGAATTAAATTCTCAATGTAGGGAGAGGAGAGGAAGAACATAACTCATCTCCAGTATATCTCGAAAAAATATTTTATTAAGCTAAAGAAAAGAATAAGTTCAAATTTTGATTTAATCAATATTGATTTTCACAAATTTACATATAAGTACAATTTTTAAAATAAATTAATTGCTTAGGTAATATCTGAGATCAACAAATTAAAAAAAAAATAGGCACAGTTATTTATCAAACAAAGATATGTTTTTAATAAATAATAAATTTCTATAGTCTCGAAAATAAATATTAAAAGAAATTCTATCAAATAAAATTTACAAAACACATTTTGGTTATAATATAATTTACAATTAAAAGATAAACATTTTAAAAGTAAAAATGAGATTCAATCATTTTTAAAAATAACATACAGTTTAATTAATTAATTAATTAAAAACTCAATAAATAAATTCTTGTATTATAATCAATTAAATTAAAAACTGATAACTAAGTGTTACTACAATGGTTAACCTTTCAATATCTTCATAAAAAAATATTTAGCTTTGTTTTGACTTCCTTCTCAAAAGATTAAAAATATCAAGAAGAAAGAGTTGTGTAATATCCATTTTAATGAAACAGCTAAATCAAATGAATATACTCTACTGCTTAGAATTACAAATCCCTTTTTAAAAAATCATATTTTTCAACTTCATTCGAACACATTCAAAAGTTTTGCTCACCCGCAACCTTGATTCCATTAGTGAGAAAAGGATTAACTAGCGATTTTAACTAAAATATTAATATAGATATAGAATGGTAAAAATGTTATGATACACAATTACATGATGCATTCATTACATAATTTTTATAACCAAATCTAAGATAAGGGAAATTCAGAACAATATTTTAATATGTTTTCAAGAACAAATTACTTTGAAGATCATTTTGACATCAAATGAGAATTATTTAGATTGAAATGTTATAGTTAAAAGAGAAATAATTAGCAGATAGATTAATTTAAATTCCAGAAATATCTAAGAACATAATGAATTTATAAAGTTTATATAACGGTATAAAGAAATTTATAAATATTATAATACAAATGCTATAATTACTAAAGTAATTAGATATTATGTATAAAAAATGTGGTATGTACTAAAGTATTTAATCCTTAAAAAATGGCAAATAAATATGATACAACTATGAGAACAAAACGTATGCAGGGAGATTAAAATGGCCATCTGCATTTAAAAATTACCAACTTAAAGCTACTGCAATATACTTGAAATAGAAAATTAAAATGGTTAATAAATAACAAAACAAAATTGAACTACTGAGAAATCCTCTTAAAAGTAAAAACAAATTCTTATTAAAATAAGGTGCAATCTAATACACCTTTTTAATGTAAAATAAAATAAATAAAACATGAATTAATCAAAACAAGGTACAGTAAAATACAAAACTTTTTTTTTTTAACACAATGTTCCATAATAACAATAAATAATTTATAAAAAACTTCAAATATTAAAAATAATAACTAGACAGCTTCAAAATGAACTTAAATCTTTTCAAATAGATGTTTGGTAGCCTTTAACCAAACAGTATGGTATTGATTACATTCCTCAAATAATTTTATATAATTAAAAACAAATTTAACTGCCTATGTAACAGTTTACACAGAAGCTATGCTTTGACAAGTTGCACTTTATTTACAAACATTTGACGAGTTGAGAGGATAAAGGAGCTAATTGCATTTATGAAGAATTGAAAAATTTAAATTATTTATTATAACTGATAGGGATACCAATTAACGATTTCTATTATTCCAATAATAATTGGACAACATTTTCGAGCCTTAACATTGTTACTAATCATTTCCATTAACTAGACTCTCAACTCATATTACTAAAACTAAATAATTCTAGAACTGAAAAAAATACTGAAACATGTGCAAATCACAGACATGATAATGTAGAGAAATATTTATTAAATTAAGCTCCTATAAAACGGGAGGCTCATTTTACTAAATAATTTCCTTCTTTTAGATAGTAACTTTTTTAAAATAAAATGCCATATTTACAACTATTCCTGGTAGAGTAAAAACTTAAGTTACACAGATTTGATAAGGTCTTTTATAAGTATTGCTTGTTAGCATCTGCATTAAGGTAAAATTTTAAACATTTCAGGGAAAATAGTAGGTTTTTATAACTTGAACTAATATTAAAATTTCTTAGAATGTAATTACAATTTCTTATACAATTTTTTTTCAACATTCTTTAAATCGTTTTCTCTAATCACCCCCTCAAATATAACAAGGCATCAATCTCTCCTCAAGACTGCAAGCATTTTTACATATTAATAGAGCTACAGGATCACTGTAACTAGTTTTATGAATTTAACAAGTAAATATTTATAAATATTAAACATTGAATATAAAACTTTTTTATGTGATTACTGATTAAATCAACACCCTGCTGCATTACCATAAATAGAAACTTGACAGATTCACCATGCACACTGAATTTGAATTATTGATTAGCATTCTTAGATGCATCATTTTTTAAACAATGCAGAGGTTTTGTACCTAAAATATGGAAATTTTTTAAATTGATTATTGTTACGAAGTATAGTCTTTTTCCTCAAGATGATCCTCTTTAGCAGCCATGAACAGTTTTTGCATAGCAAAAGTTAGGCCATCTGAAAATGTCCAACAAATAAAAATAAGTTATGAGGAAATGGTAAAATATTAACAAAAATTTCATGTACTTTGAAAATAATATGTATCCAAGTTTTAAGCTAAAAGAATACCACTAAAGAAAAATTACTTGTTTTTGTGAGTATGACATAAAAAAGTTATAATATAATAAAAAAAATCACTAAACATCTGTGATAACACCATTTGTCTAATATATTATACTATAATTATGAATTTAAAGTTTTTAAATACAAATAAATTATCCTAAGAATTTTAAATAAGTGTATAAAAAGATTTTTTTTTTTTTTTATGTCACTGGATTTATTATAATCTTTCTTTACACCTTTACATATGCATGGTACTTGCTAGTACATGGTACTTTAAGTGTTCATAGTTGCTTAACAGTGACAATGATTTTTTTCTTTCTCATTTCTTATTATTCATCATATCATTTTCATATTATACTGAAATAATTATAAAATACCAACTTACTAAACATCCTGGTAAACCAAGCTGGTTTATCTTGGTACACTACACCAAAGTAGTAAGCAGGAAGACCACTCAGAGTAATCAAAATACCAACTCCTACTTCAAAAGGCTTTTCAAATATTGGTACTGTTACCAAAAAGATACAAATAATCACAAAACTAATAGGAACCACCAACGATACCTGAAAAATAAGATGTCTTTATAGTTATATATTAAAAGAATGTTATATGGAAGTCAACAGAAAATTCATTTTCACGAAGCATGGCCTAACAATAAAGCTATTTCACCAATATTTATATTTGTATAAATTATAAAATGGCAAAGGGAAGGTTAGATACAGCTGTTTCACTTCAGTAGTAGACAATCAATTTTTATTTTTTTAAATCACAGTATTTACCTTAATGGGGCGAGGCATGTCTGGTTTTTTGTATCTTAACCAAATCAGTCCCAACACAGACAACATAATAAAAAATGATTCCACAAAACTGGAATATGTAATCAGTAGATATACATCACTTGTACATAACATTAACAGTGACAAAACTCCCTGAAAAAATATGAATATTGTAAGATCAATTAAATAAAAATCTGGAAAAAAATGTATGAAAATTACAATAGATTACAACATATAAAATTTAAGTACATATTAATAATCATCAATAGCCTCATAATTAAAATGTTAGTGTTACATTAAGAAATTAACTTAAATTACAATTTTTTTCAGATTAGATTCAAATTATTTTTGTTTTTTACTTAAATTGAATCTCGTGATATGACAAAAGTACTCGACTTAGTTTGAGTTGAGCGTCTTGGGGTGGAGGTGCGGTCTCGGGTTATGAGCCTATTTGGGCGATTATTCGTTGGGATGTATTGCACTTCTTCTTTGAGATGTGATTGATCTTACTCTTATTTGTGTCTTGATAATGCCTGAATAGGCGAAACGTCGACTAGTAATTGTTTGTTTTGCCCCAGTTTTGAAACATAAGGCTTTGCTTGTGGTTTTTTCCATTTGCATTCTAATAAATGTTAATGTTTCGTTTTGAGTTTTGGCTCTATTTTATTGACAAAAGTACATGTTCCAAATCAGTTTTTTGAGATATTCTCAATTAAAGGTTTTGTAAGGGGGGTCTCAAAAAAGGTGTGTCACCGTAGAAATGACAATGGATTTAAAGTTTAAATTTTAAATGTTCCATCATTGGAAACAATAATGAATATTTGAAATATTTGTGTAATGTCGGATTTATATTATGTTTGACAAAGTAAGGTTGATAATATTTAATTAAATTGGTTCTGTTTTGGATCATTAATTACTGACATCACATATTCAGTTAGGCATTTATGTCACTGAAAAGGTAGAGCAAAGCTACACATTAAATACAACATAACCCTTGAGCACACAAAAAAAACTGGCCCAAAATAATATTCAATTATAATTTTTTAAATGCATAAAACTCTGTTATATAATACAACAATAAAAATCTGAAAAATTGCTCAATTAAGAAAACATTAAGGAGTCTATAAATACTTGCACAATATTAACACAATTAACAGTACATATTTACGAAATCCTTCTACTCAGAGTAATCCATGTAAAAACAAAAATACTGAATAAAGAATAATAATGTAAAATATACAAAAAACATTATTCAGATCACAAGGGAAATACTCTATTGCTAGTAAGAAAGATCATTAGATACTTACAAGAAAAACAAGTGATGGTGTTGGAGTATACTTATTAACATTAATATGAGACAACATGGTTGGAAAATGGCCATATCGAGCACCTACAAAGCACATCCTGAAGAAAAAAATAACACACCTTAATATTGTTTAGTTGATTAAAAAAAAAATTATATATATTAAAAAAACACAATATTCCATCTAATAGAGAAGTCTGACCTTGAAGATGTCATTATATGAACACTTAATCCCCCAAGTGCTGAAAGGGCTACAAGGAGAGGCATTGTCCAGGCAAAATATCCCATTACAGCATCACCAAATGTCTGTAACAGTTAGAACACACCATAAATCTTTTTTTCTAATTAAAAATGATCCTTTTTAAAAAATAAATACTTACCACTGCAATAGCATTAGAAGCGATAATTTGAGAAGTAGACAAAACTGCAAGATATGCAACATTCGCTAATACATAGATAGCAGTAACTAAAGGCAATGAAATATAGATGGCACGAGGTAGGTTTCTGCAATGAAAAAAATTTATATATTACATAATTATATATAATTCGTTAATTAATTGAAATCTGAAATACAATTTGCATCTATAGGTCGCCAGCAAAAATATGGCAGAAAGAGGGCAAACTCACACACCACAGAGTTGAAACTTATACCCTCACTTCCTACTAAATCTAAAAAGTAAGATATCAAGAAAAATGAATTGTAAGCAATTCTTTTCAAAAATAATTTTATCTCATAATCTGAATCTCGAAATGTTTATCAATTCTTCTTTTCGATCATTTTTATCAAATGACAATATGCGTGATTAGTGATAAATAATTATAAATTTTCACATTTATAAAAAAAATGTAATAATCATGTCATTTATCATTCAATTGTACGTCAAATGAACTGAATACATGAAGTTTCTCATCTCTTTCCTGATCATAGTATTGTGGGCTATGAAACTATAAATACCTTCGTCATTGACAAGCACTATTATTCTTTTACTTACACATATGGATTTTTCAATTCTTCAGTCATGAAGTTCAAATAATTCCTAAAATTAAAGGGAAAGTATTAATGAAAGTGTATCGGACTTATGTATACATGACAAATACAAGTTATAATAATATAAGTTAATCACCATAATTTCAATTAATATAAATTTCGAACTAACAGAACCAACATAAATGTTTACTTATAGAAATAAGCCTCTAAATTTCCCACAAAATGAGAAGTTTTATATTTAATACAAAGAGAATGCACAAAAACAAATTTAGATCTTAACTTTAAAATTTACTATCAACAAAAATAGTGAAAAATTAATTTGAATTACATCTATAAATACAAAATGCTTACCAGCCTGAATAGGAAAAAATTCCAGCATAGAATGCTATCACAATTTTACCAGGGCTGTAATTAGTTCCTTCAAAAGCGTTATCAAAATTTTGAGAACCTACAATTTAAAATATTAATGGATTTTACATAAAATAATAAATGTATAAATGATTTAAGATTTTAAATATATTTAGTTTGAAGAGAAAAGATTTGCCCTAGCTGGGATTCTAACCCGGGTCGTCTGCTTCTCCATAGCAGTGCTCTAAGCATCTGTGCTAGCAGGGGTCATATCCAGGTCAGACAACTCCGTTCTCTTCACCGATCTTTTACATCGCAAAAATTTCGAGAACACAGGGATATAGGATCGGTGAAGAGAACAGATTTGTTTGACCTGGATACGACTCCTGGTAGCTCAGTGGCTTAGAGCACTGCTACGGAGAAGCAGACGACCCGGGTAAGAATCCGGCCAGGGCAATAAAAATAAATCTAATATTTTAATTAAATTAGATAGCTAAACAGGTACTTGTGATTTAGCAGATTGCTAAGGACTCCTATCGGCCATTGTTTCTAACCTAAACACTGACAATTCCTACCTTCTAATTCATATTTATGGAAATTGAAATAATCCAAAATAAATGTAATAATAATAAAATACTTAAAGAGGTAACACGAGATAAGAAGGTAGGTTCCATGGTTGGTAGGTTGTTCAAAATTTGAGGCGTAAAACCGATTGGTCATCAACGCCTTAGATTAAGCCTTTAAAGTTCCATGGTGATTGGCTAAATCACAAGTACTACTAGAATAATAAAATAACAGCTCATCTTGATTAAACCATTTTGATCAGTCATTAAATTGTCTTAAAATTTAGAACATATGTGAGAAGTATATAGGGAGATATGCTAATTATATGTCAAGATAGAATAAAGTTACTAACGCAATCGTTTTTCTCTTTTCCCAAATCATTCCTATGAGAAATATGTTATTGAGTTATTATGAATTCAGTTATGCAGGAGTAATTTTGCAGCGTTATTGGCTGAGAAGGTATTTTACTAAAGGAACTTGTACCAAATGCCTTATTTTGAAATAAAATAATATTCTCAATAATTATCTCCCAAACAAAGTGTTAGCTTAAAACCAGCAAAATAATAATTAATGAACTTTTAAATTATATGATAAAATAATTTAAAGTTACTTACTATTAAAAAACAAAAAGTAGACCCCGACAAAAATGATGAGAACAAGGGCTGCAATTTTTGTGAACATGAATGCATTTTGAACTCTAGTAGTCCCTTTGACATCGATGCAGTTGATATATGTAAAAAAACAAATAACTAATGCCGCTATTAATCTCACAGACAAATCTGGAAGCTCACATTCAGGAAAGAACGGTTGAATTACATATTTGGCAAAGGTCAGTCCCATAATAGCATTTGTAGTAGGCCTAAAGAAAAAAAAAGAAAAAAACATTGTTATTTCTTAAGAAATAATTGTATACATTAACAGTAGCAGACACAAGAAAATAACAAAGTACAGTCAAAGCACCTTATATAGAATTTTATTATCAAAGCACCTTATATACAATTTTATTATCAAAGTACCTTATATGCAATTTTATGATAAGTGTTTTCAGTATTTGGGAAGAAAAAATTGTCAACCCTTCTAGTATTTATGCCTGAAAAATTCTCTTAGCAGCTCTAACTTGAAATATGTAAATTAATTATATAACGTATTTACCTATATATTAATTACATAGATAAATATTATAAGAGTTGAATCTTTTGCTCTTTCAACTTGTTATTGGTCACAATAGTTTAGAGTGAATAGGAATATATATATAAGTCTTGCTTGAGCTTAACAAATAAAATGTTTGAAACTTTTGAAAAACATCTGGAATGCCAACCACAAATCACGCAGAGCCTTTTTAATCAATTATATGTGTGATTGTGATTATGTAGAAATCCATTCTAAATTAAGGCAAATTTAGGTTTAATCTAAGAAATAATGAAAACAATTAAGGTACTGAAAATTAGATATTTTTAATAACTATTTTTTCCTACAGCAAAAATAATCTAATAAGGCAATTTCAGTTTACTCAAAAATTACAAAAGTTTAAGAATAATTTATCTTTTGTGTTTTTGAGTGCTTGGTTCAGCATTTACTCATTTTGAGCTTATAATTTGTAAGTTCTTAGTCTAACGATAAACTAACGAAAATGAAAATCATTACATTTTTAGCGGAACAAAAAAACTTAGTATTGTTCTGTGTATAAGAGGAGCCTTATATAATTTTAATTAAACAGAAACGATTAAAACGATGCAGTCCTTTGTAGGCAGAAGAATAAGACAGTTGTTTAGCTCTCTTGTAAAGTAACAATGTTCAAATTCATTAGTGTATTGTTGATTGTGGTGGCCTACAATAGTGTTTGATGAAAAAATGGAGGAGTAAAAATAACTAATTAAATAAATAGGTTTATGCAAAAATAGAATTAATGGTTATTAGGGATTTGTATGCACTGTAAAGAATCTAAAATGAATCAGGCAGTAAAAAACTTTAATACTTGTGATTTTAAGGCCAAAAAAAAAGGAGATGATAAATTTAAAAAGTAACTCAGAAAACAGAAAGAATGGTATTTTTTATTTCAAAAGATAACGCAGTGGTTGAATACCATTGCTGTTAGAAAGTTTTTGTTAGTTTGTATTTAAGTAAAGGTCTAATTTTTTTTTTAACTTAAGTAACTTTAACAGATAAACTAAATAATTTGATGTTAGAGAGGAAAATAGTTATTCACTTATTTGGTGATTATTTTGACTGCATCCCCCAACTATTTCCATCCTCCATAAATAATTTAACAATATAATCCTTTAGTTAATTTGATTTAATTAAAAAAACATTGTTTTTAAAAATTATATTTTTTAAGGAAAAACTTAACAGTGATTTATCTATAATCAAAAAGTGAAACATTTTTGAACAAATCAGTTTTAACCACCATAAAAACAAGAATTAACGATGCATCTTATAAATTGCATACATTTTTATTTTTTTTAGTTAAACTAAAACAATATAATAAAACTTACACAAATATTAGCATAGCATCCCACAAGTACAAGAATGCAGGAAGTGGTCCAAAAGCTTCAAATATATAAGCGTAGTCTCCACCAGATTTAGGAATTGATGTTCCTAGCTCAGCATAGCAAAGGGCTCCTAAAATTTATCAAATAAAAAAATAATCTCGTCAATAATAAATCAGAATCAGAATGATAAAGGTCCAGGGAATGGGGGGGAGGGGGAGAGAATGTATTCTGGAAGATGGTATTAGTATAGTATAAACTGTATTTGGTAGATGACTTTAGTTATTTAAGCAAGAAGTTTGGTAAAAAGAAATAATAATATGCTATTATAAGTATGTAAGGTTCACACCCTTAGGTAGCCCAATACAAGATCTACATCCATATATAGTTGGACTGCAAAAAATATATGTAATCAACTAACTCGGTTCCATTTATGAACTTTCTATTGCTATTAAAAGTTTATCAAAATCTCTATGATCAAAACTTCTTTAGCTTAACGCATCAAAAAATTGGTTGCCTAATCACTAATGTCAATTTAACCACAAAATAACACAACTATTAATCTTAGAGCAAAAAGAAATAAACATACAATTAAAACAGAATGTTGTATTTAATGAATATTTAATAAAGCATAATTAATTTTTTAATGGTTTGAAAAATACTTAAACATACAATAAGGCGCTGATAATGTAAACTGCATTCTCGGAGTATCATTTTATGAAGGATAATTAGTCTGGGGGTGCAGTCAAAATAACACTAAATAAGAAAAAACTTATTTATTTATTTATAATAAATAAGTTTTTTCTAATTTAGTGTTATTGCTGACTGCACTCCAGGCTAATTATATCCTTCATTAGATCTTCCAGACAACTATATTCATCTCTATCAATATTATTTTATATTTACTACTATCTTATTAGAGACATAAGTGCCATAAAGAGGAAGTTAAGATTGAAGTAAACTAATGTTACAACTTTGAGTCACAACCTTGATAATTTTTATTGATATTGATTTTTACATGTGTACTAAATAATGAAATATAGAATTTTTTAATATATAAATGTGGTGATCGTTTAGCATTTATTCTTTTTTAAGTGAATTTTGATTATTCAAACTTTGGATTACCAGAACACGACGATATAAGGTTGGATAATCGATGCTCTACTGTATTGAAAGAAACAAACAACTAGAGGGATAAATAGTATAAAAACTATTACAATCTACGAATACACGCTATACACAAATCATTTATACAAAATGAAAAAAATTGGCAAAATTCATATTCAAACATTATAAAAAGACAATGGATAGAGGTAGATTATTTTCAATTCAGAAAAAACATAAGTCAACCTGTATTCACTGAACTTTTATTTTAGTTGCTTGATAAAAGTTGTTTCACATATCATGTAGATTACATTATATTTCTAATTGAAAATTTGTTTGATTTAATATTGAAAGAAAAGTAAAAATTAATTTATTTTATTTTATTTGTTATTAATTGTTAAATATTTTTATTTGAAAAGAAAAGAAAGGATATGACCACGACCGAGAAGCGTGCTTGATTAGGGCCAGGATAGCTCAAATGGTAGAGTCCCAGACTAGCGATCTGGAAGACCCGGGTTCGAGTCCCGGTCCTGGACATATTTTTTCATATCAGGAAAAATTAATTATTTTCATAACTAATTTGCTTATATTCAACTAAATTTTTATGAAACGGAGTTGAGGATTTGAGTTACTAAGATTCAATTGTATAAGTATAAAACATAAAAAGGATGAATGAATAAGTTGAATAAGTAAAAAATGTTTACCAATCATGGAAAGTAAGCCACAGACAGCCCAAACAAGAAGGGAACTTCCAGCAGAGCCAACTTCTTGTATAACTCCTTTAGGAGATATAAAAATACCTAAAACAAAGGAAAACATTTTTATAAATTACAATTTTATAGGTAAAAATACTAGTTTAAAGGATGGTTTTATTTAATTTCATTATAAATATTTCTTTTGTTATAAAAAAAATCTACATTTTTGTGTAATAATGATAAAGTTATTGGATTTTAATGATAGAATGAATTTTAAGGATAGAAAAGCTAAAGCCTTTCTAATGGTTACTGTAAAAGTAATATATGAAGGTATTTCCATTACATTAAAATACAATTTATTGCACACTACTTTTCTTTAATCTGTAATAAAATTTTCAAATTTTCTATTAATTGAAAATTAAATGTAGAAGTGAAATGATAATAATTTACAATTGTAAATAGTATTTGTTTACAATGTAAACATCTTCAATTATGTTACTTAGCACTATCAGTTACATAATACACAATAATGATTTGAGTCAACCTTAATAAGTGAGGCTGCAGTTATCTTACTTATGTAATCCAGAAAGGTAAACTGTTTTATTTTGCCATAGTGTAACAAAAAAAAAAATAAATGGACAGTTATGATGTATATTGTACATGACATATAATATAGATTTTTTTTTAATTATAGAGCAGTGAAAATGTGATTAAGTATTGTACTAAATATTACTAATTATAAATATTCTAAGAAGGCTATGAATTAATATTTAGGAACTGTAATTTCCATTTTAATTATACTATAGCTACATGACCAACATTTAGTATATATCCATTTAGTTCAAGTAATAATGACAAGACATAAAATTGAACAAATTTGCTTAACTTAGAAATTATATTAAAGCGTTTAGAGGATCAGTATGTTTTAACATCTGCTTACATATTAAAAAGAAGTTTAAAAACTAGAACAATAAATTATGTGGAAATACGTCTAAGCTAATCAAGCCAAAATATTTAAAATGCAATAAATAAGCATATATTAAAAAGCAATAATAAACTTTCCAACAAAAATTTAAAACCTGTTTTTTCACAACAAAACTAATTAAAGAGTGGTAATAATTAAGAAATGAAGATAATGCACAAATGTAAACTAAGCAAATATAATAATAAAATAATCAATAAATGGTCTTATTGTAGTTAAATAACATGAAGAATTTATAAAATAGAAAGTAAAGTAACGAGTAAAATCAAAGCTACAGGAATAGACAATTAATTGATAAGAAGATATTTGACTAAGGAAAAGGGGTATTTACAGGATTAACGGCATAATAAAACAATTGGGAATCATACAATAAGCAAATTTCAGAATGATGATAAAAAATTTCAATCTGAATAAAAGATAAAGCTATTTTAGTATTTTAAAAGCAGTGTAAAACACTACTAAAACACTAGCAAGATATAAAAACTTATTTTAAAAGTTTCTCAAAGGCAGTAAATATTTAAAACAAGAATGCTAAAGTAAATTAAACTTAATAAAGTTATCAGACCATAAATATAAAAGAAAAATCAGATATTGAGTATAAAACTCAAAATTATTTTGACAATAATTTCTGTACATAACGTCATAGCAAGAACTTTAACTAAAATATTTTTTTTTTAAATAATAATTGGTAAATATTATCTAGTTTTAAGTATTATTAGATCGACATAGTTAAATTAATGAAAATAAACACCTCAAGTACTCAAAAATTCAAATTATTGACTTACCTGACCCAAAAATAATTCCAAGAATAATGGCAACTCCTTCGAGCAGACCAAGTTCTTTTTTTAATCTAACTTTGTCTGGCTTTTCCTCGACAGGAGTCATCAAAAGCATACCAGAAGGCGAGTTTGTAGGTGGTCCTGAATTTTCCATTGCTAAAAAAATCTAATTGCTATCCTCAAGTGGTCGAAACTACTGGCAGGTCCAATTGGTCATAAACAGGCAATTAACAAGGATGTCACTGGCTGGAAACACAATTAGTGAAGGCATTAATGAAACTACTTAAAGAGAAGGATCTTTGACATTCCAATTGTCAACTACTAGTGTGTCCTTATTAATTAGCTCAAGAATATCATGTGCACAGAACGTTTTATAGATTAAAACAGAAATGTCAAACAAGTACCTGATATATTTAAGCAGCTAGGTATACACTACAAACACCTTTTAAAAGATACTTGAAGCTTAAACACTAGTTTGTTACGTTCGGATGTATCAAATGTAGAAAATATCATTCATAACTGCTGATTAAAATTATAAATATACGCTAGAAGACCCGGTCTAGGAAGCATGATGAAACTCGGACGATTACCTTCTAAGCGCCGGCTCACGTGGTGAAAACTAAAGCAGTGGGGAAGGGAACTAAGGGAACGCAGTGCTGCCAACCGCGCGGAATAAACTAGCAGATAAAGGGTGAGGAAGCAGTGATTGTTGAACTCTTTATTCCCCTTGAATGTGTCACAATACGTCTCCCATTCACTATATAAAAGTTTAAATAATATTCAAACATTCAAAAGATAAGGAGCTTAACAAGGAAATAGATGATAAGAGTTAGTGCTGTGCCTCTATTCCGTCTTTAAATTTCAGCTAATAAGATTTATTTGCTAAATATCAGCTTATAGAATTATTTCTAGTATTTTCAATTAGTATCATGCCGAGTAAATTTATCTCTAAGTTAAATCTGTATAAGACTTTTATCCCCCCAGTGCTTACCTACGGCTCAGAAACTTTGACTACTACTAATTCGAAAGGTAAAAAGCTTCTAATTTTCAAAATACTCCGAAATTTCTTCGGTCCCGTTAATATTAGAGGGGAATGGCGATGCAAAGCAAACGAAGAAATTTATAACCTGCTATAAATATCGCTATAGTGATAAAATTAAATCTGGCCTGGTCATGTCGCTAGAATGCAGATAAATGGTTCTCCAAGGATGATGATCACAAAACAGTCGAGCGATCGGTTGGCCAAGATTAAGATGGACGGATTGCTTAGCACATGATGCCAAGAAAGCAGAAATAAACAGCTGGATGACAATGGTTGATAGAAGAGTGTGGCAATTAGTATTGGAGGAGGCCAGGACTCGTTTGTGGGTTGATGCACGGACATAATAATTATGACAATAATACCCAAACTATCACGTAGGGCTCTGAACCAGAATTTCTTTACTAATTTGGATAAAGCTAATGTAATGAATCAGGAAAGTTTAGAACCATTAATTTTTTAAAGATTAAAATTGAAATTAAAGGAGACACCTTAATAGACAACTACCAGCAGATATTCTTATTAAAGGTTTAAAGGGGAAATCCAATATGGCTTCTTACATGGAATAACCCGCATACACATGGTTTTTTGCAGCAACGGAACAAGAGTTTCTAATAACCGATGGTTTGGTTTATCATTATTAACCGCCCTGGAAACCTGATTTTATATTCGAACCAGTTCGAAAAAACCCGGACAATTTGGACTTTCCTAGTTCTACAATCAAGCGAAATGATCGCTAATATTCGTCCTAATAGTGTTTCTTTTATTTTTATATTTAGCAAAGTAGACTAGTCAAACATAAATAATAATAATAATAATAATTATTTCTTCACGTTCTTATTTTCGTTATAATGTCAAAAGAGAGCGGGGTAGAACACAGTGTATTAAGAGACGAGTTGCTACGCTGAAGGTTCCTGGCTCAAATCTGGCTCTGGTAGATAAATTATTATATCTGTCAACCATAGAAGGTCTCTTATCGGGTCTAAAGACTCTCCTGGGGCTCACCCATCCTGTCTAAATTAAGTATCCTTAATTGGAGGAAAAACCTGGCGATTGAGTGTGATCTGGAATAAATAAGTTCCCTTCACAACCGTTTGCTGTATTTATTATTTAAGAAGTGCTAATTTAAATATAACATGATGTGGTACACAATGAAATTAACTTTACTTAAGATAATTTAAATTATCTATTTAGTTTGGGAACACGGAAGTCATGTAGTGACTAAATTTTTTTTTCTTTTGAAACACCTGAAATTATTTTTTTTACAATACAATACAGCTTACATTTCTCAGCATATATTGGGTATTCCTTAACATATACGGATTGCATTTAGAATGCAGAAGAGTTTATTAAATTAGTCTACATTTGTAGTGAAAGGACAAGGGTAAAACAAAAAATTATGAATGTTTTTATATTTTTTTAAAATAAAATAAAGTAAAATAGGTTAATTTATTTATATATATAAAAAAAGCAACCAATGAATGCTTACAGTACACAAGGAAGTTTTTCATATATTAAAACTTCTTTTTAATTGCTCAAAATTAAAGAGTTAAGTAAAGAATGTCGTCAACCGTAAGTCCATGAATTACTGAAGTTGGATTTCAAATAAGGCTTTGTTCGTTTGGAGTAATAAAGAATTTTAAATTTAGCTTGACAAATCCACCCACACAACATTATTGGATTGTGTGTGGGATGGTCTGAATGTTCGCAGAGCCACAAGCCACAGTAATTCGAGGGCAAGGGCAAAAAGGAAAAAAATATACTTTTTTTTTACGAGAGCTACAATTCTTATGATAGGAAACATATGTGTTTAATAACAGAAATTTTAATAAGTAATTATAATTAAAGGCTTATAGTAAACCCAAAGGCTCGAAGCCGATACCGTAAACAGGTTAGAAATTACAAACTTCCGTCCTCGGATAACACCCCAAAACCAAATCCGTTGGGTCACACTTAGCGTGATCCTCCCACCTACGTTTTAGCCTAACCCTCATAAGTCGATTCAGTTTTTACTAACATTTTAGAAATTCGCTCGTTACTAATCCCTACAACTTTACTAGCGTATAATTACAGGGAATTTACCAACCTGGTATTTGTACTATAAGTTTCAATTCTACTGTCCCTTTCATCTTATGCTGATAATGCATCTATATATGGCTGTGAAACTAGCCAATGAGCGAAGCACCGTTACCTGGACCTGCTCAATAGCTTTCTCTTTGTAACGAAAATAACTTCAATTATTTAAAACACGATAACTGCAATTTTATCAATATAACATGAGAATTAAACAAATATATATACAAAACGTAATAAAAACGCATGACTGTAAACTATAAAAAAACCTATTCCACCACTACAACCAGTGAAGGATCTTGGGTTCAGTATCTGGTAGGGGCTGTATTGTTTCTTGGACAACGGTTATAAATGGAGGTGGCTTGTCAGAGATCAAGGCCAACTGTCAGGTATTCCCAATTGAAGATACCCATATTAAACAGCCTAGGTGAACCCCAGGATGGTCTGCAGATTTTACAGTGTTCATATGCGGCTGTAAAGAGATTAAATAATTTATCTGTCACAGTCGGAGTTGAACCCGAGCTCTCAGCACTCTACCACTGAGTCAAGCCGCACCCTACAGTAACTACAATAATATATATATTTAAATTAAATTAAATTGCCTACAGCACTATTATAGTCACATGATTTGTTTAATGAGTGAGTTATTAGTTAATTTCATGTAACAAACTATTGTCTATATGACATGGAACCTAGTTGCAAATATAATAAATATATAAAAAAGAAAAAACTAGCATCACAACCAATTAAATGCCTTGGATTTTTACATGGCAAAGGCTGTATCTACTGATTCTTAGCCAACTGTTGTGCATGGAGATTACTTGACAAAGATCATCCGCCTATATATCCCCCTTAATTAAAGTTTTCAAGGATTTAAGAGCTGGGTGAGCCCTGGAAAATTTTGTCTAATATTCCAGAACTAACAGAATAGTTAATTTATCTGCTTCTCTCGGTTTTGAGAATTGCCAGACATGGGACTTGCAGATCAATAGCTCAGTGTTACGGGCCATCTAAAATAATATAAAAGAAAAATAGATAATAAATAAAAATATTTACGCTAATCCCTTCAGAAATGCTGTAATATTTTTCTTCAATCTTATATGTAATTATTTTTCAATAAAGTACTAAGATTCACCCCGTGAATAAGTGGTGAAGTCTAGTTTTCTCCAAAATGAGTTTCGTAATCACAAGTAAGGCATTGGCTTCAAATTGTATATTACAATTCCATTTCAAGCCAAAAACTACGAGAACGATGCGATCCCGCTTATCTGAAAGGAATTAACTCTCTCTGGACAAAATATGACTTAACTACTTATACACCGGTGAATCAATACTTATTCACCGGGGCTGTAGATATAGTCCTTAACAGTGGACACCGGCCGTTTTTAAATCGATCGCTTACTTATAAATCACAGTTGGTCAAAATATAATTTCGAATAAAATTGATATTATTACCATTTATGTAATTTTGTTGCGCTGAGTTGCGGTGCCGAAATAAAGTGGGTATCCTTAATTGAGAGAAAAGCCTATTGGTTGAGCGTGATCTATGACAAATCACCTCCTTGCACAACCGTTGTCATAGAACAAGTTTAATCTCGACCACGTATTTAGACAGGACCCTTCATGGGTTGTGGTACAGGTTTTTTTAATGTAATTTTTTTAAATGTGTAGTATAGCAGTATCGCAATGGCCAATCACAATACTGGTCTACTAACCATTCTACAAAATTATGTACTTGGTAAGTAACCGACATTTTATTAGAAATTACATTTTGCCCAAATCTACTGTAAGCCAATCAATTTCACTCCGAATCGGTTTTCACACTTTTTATTTTCTTTCATTCTCGACTTCTGGCAACATTTGATAGAGTAAATCTGCAGCAAACCTGTTACAATGGCCAGCTCAAAGAATAACAGAGAGTAATGTTTATTCTGATAACGATCAATTCAATGAGGGAACAAGGGACGGGTCAATCACTGGCAGGAAGGGATTCTGGTTGCTGACTCTGTTAATAATGGCGGAAACTGCAATTGCGTTGTTCTGATCTGAATCGTAAACAGTTTTCTGTAGTGTGTAATTACAACCACCAACAGGTAATAAAAACCTACCTTCGATTCGAAAACTAGATTTTACTACAAACTTGACAAAGCCGATCCAAACGAAGTGTTTTAATCCTTCGATTGCAGTTGAAAAATGACAGATAAATACAGTCAGTTTTTAATAAATAAGTTTGATTAAGCTGGAAAAAATCCTATTCATAATGGTTACACATCGCTGCTAGCATGTTATGTGACGAATGTAAAAAAAAATCAAATTTCTCAATTTTTCTAATTTACCTAAAGCATATTAGAAAAAGTAAAAAACAAAAATCTGTACCACAACGACCACTGATTGGGTATTGGGTTCAGTGCATGGTAGAGACTGTACTGTTTCAAGGACAACGGTTGTACAGGGATTTGTCCCAGATCACGGTCAACCACCAAACGTTCCCCCCTTATTTCGGGTAGACGAATATTGAGGCTGGTGAGCCCCAGGAGAGTCTAAGATCCTTTATGATCCATCCTCGGCTGCTAACAGACTAAATAAAAGTTTTGCCAGCAGCGGGATTTAAGCCAGGAATTTCGGCGTGGCCACTCATTGCTCTACCACTGAGAAAAAGTAAAAGCGTATATAAATAATAAATAATAAAATTTCTACGCACTTGAAACCCTAATCTTGTTCAAACAAACACTACAAGGAGTAATTTAGAAACGATAGTGAAAAAAAAAATGGTTCGTGTGCCTTTTTTAGATTAGACTCAATATGAGCTCTGTTCATCTAATATTTTCCCAGATACTTTCGTTCTTCATATATTCGATTTTTTTAAACAAAGTATAATTTCAAAAAAAATAATAAATAAAGCCTTGAATAACTAAGAAAACTGTTTAATCATACCTTGTTACTTCAACTATTCGTGACAATATTATAATACACCCAGTAAAATTTAAAAATGAAGGTCTATTTATCTATTCAGTGATGTTTCTAAGAATGGAAAAAAGGCCTAGATCTAATCGTGTAAGAAAATAATTTTCTAATTCAGTCTAGCGTCGATTCTCCGAACAGGCTTCGCGGAAAAGATCATGATTAAATTGTTTAAAACTATTATAGTGTAATTCCAGCAGTTTTGTTTCTAATTACGCTTTTGGCAGTAGGAATTATGTTAATTTTTCGATGAAACGGTCATTTTGTTACTAGAGACGGTTACACGGATGATAAAGTGACATGTGTACAATACAACAACATATTTTACTTTCTTACAAACAAGGTGATTGTCATTTTTTAATAGTGAATTCCGATTATCTGAAATTTTGATTATCTGAACCACACTCGACATTAGTTCGTATAATCGACGCTCTACTTACTGTCGTGAGTTATGGAAATGATATGACCAATTATAATAAACTTTTTTTTCGGGTGAAACTTGACCGAATAATATTCGACAAACATTCGAGAGTTCTTGGCTAATGCCCTCTACGTGCTTAGAAAAAATAAATTAAACACTTTAAAAAGTGTTTATTATACTATATATTTCTGTATTAGCTCTGTCCGATTTTGAAAAGTTCTCAGATACCGATCAATAATTGTTTTTGTGTAACGTATTTTTACAGACATATTGCTAATTGTAATTGCTGTGTTTACACAAAAATCAAAATATGCTTCTAGTAAAATAAAGGAAATATTTATATATGAAGAAAAAGCAAACAACATTTCTTCGTGTCCTTTAAACTACATAAATATGAATCGTGTTGGAAATTAAAAAATAACGATTTTTAGAATTAAGTTAGACTGAATATTTTTTAATCCTCCATAGTGCTATGTTTTATAATCTTAAATATATTATAAATATTCTAATTGATTTTGGGATACAAGATGAATCATTTAAGATGATTACTCAAATTATTGTTCGATTTTTTTCCAGAGGTCTGTTGTGTGTTTACCAATTAACTAATCAATTATACCATCAATATATTATTCATAAATATGTAGTGCATCTGGGTTAAGTAAGCATCAAAGGAATTAAAATCGATATACTTTATTAATACGATTTTAAACAATATGTACTCATAATGATTCAGTGTATACATTGAGGATTACACTTAATGATTCAGATGTAATAGAGGATCAATTTTATTGCCATAAAATACATAACAGAACTTAAATTACGATTTTTCTGTGAAACAGGGGTAGGTTAGGTCTATAGGTAGGTCTTCGCCCTGGCCGCCTCCGGATCCTCTGCGCACAGCATCGTTCGGCGGCCTCCGTCTTCCTCGCTCCTTCCTCTTCCGGATCTCTTTATAGACTCCTCCTTCCTTCGAAATGTGTTCAGAGAGTCCTTCTAAAATTGGAGTATTGGACCGACCCCCCTCTTTTCTTATCTCTTCACCCACCTTGACCATGTGGATATGACCCTTCTACCTGAGCGACCTACTTCTCGCAAACCAAACATTGTTCTTTGTGCAAAAACATATTTATTTTTATAATGCTGCCGGGTATGCTAAATAGCAATAGATTAAATTATTCATAACTCAACAGAATTTCATTTCTATAGCATTGAGAGGTCAATCATTTGAATGATAAGAAATCTACTAACTGTAATCACTTGGGGAATCCAATACTATTATCAGCAGTAGACAGAGTAGTCTTCGATAACAATAATATTATAGAAGCCTTACGGAACTGATTGTTTCCTCTTTGCAATGGAGAATTGTTAAGTATGTATTCTCAACGCAGAAAAACCTTTAACTGATCGAGGTTTTGGTGACCTGGAAAACAATAATTAATCGGAAACTAATTGATCTGCTTTGAAGCGTATTTGCATAAGCAGGAATAAACAGGAAGCAATCAAAACCAGCTGTGGCAGATAAATTATTTAATTTGTTAACAGTGACAGATGGAGCCTGTGGGATCTATTGACCTTCCTGGGGCTCACCCAGCCTCTTTAAAGTAGGTACCCTTAATTGGGAGATAAAACTGGTGGTCAAGCATGAAATCGTATAAATCACCCCCTAGCACAACTGTCGTCCTTGAAACAGTAGTCTGTACCATGTACTCAACCCAAGAACCGTCATAGATTGTAGTGGTACAGTTTTGTTTAATTTTTTTAAATTAGCATGTACTCAACGAAGAAGCGAAGATACTGATAGTAATAAAGCCTTGGTGATGACTCTTATGAGATTAATAGGAATATTCCTAAATTGTATGGCTGATAACAAAAAGAAGAACGGTAAACCACGAATTCAATTTCGATTATATTGCCTTAGAGATCAGAAAGTAAGCCTAATCGAATTTCGTTCGAGTTCCTAATCGAAGGAAAATCGATTGAAAATGAACTTAATATTGTCAGAAAATAAAAAAAATAAACCAACAATTTCGATTACTGCAGAGTCTTTCAATATAGATAGAATATAGAAATACGTAAAGCATCGCGATCATGAAAAAAAATCGATTTCGTGATCAAGTATTGAGTATGGTCTGTGTGCATATGTGTGCGTGTTATTGTGTATATGCGGGCGTGTGTGGGTGTAATCTATCGACCCAAAATATCGATATTTCTTTTTTCCAAAATCACTAAGTCCTTCACGTGGAGGGAGTTCGAAAAATTAAAAATAACTTAATATAGTTATGTTACGCTCTAATTGCACAAGATATATTTACAAACTTGGTATCGAACGTGGCAAAACATTTCTACCTCCTGTTTCTAAACATAGTTCCAGGCCACACAAGGATTAGACGACGAGCTCTGAGGTCACATCCTTTCCAGTACACAAGCCCTGTACTATATTCGCTATTTGGGGCGTGATTCATGGATCGACCTCTTTTGAAATTCTTCAACAACTTAGTTCTGTGACTAATAAGTTAATAGATTTAATGAATAGTTTTAATTTTATAATAACATTAACCGTATTTATCTTCGTTTCAATATGTTTATCGCCAGTCCTACGTTTTTTCGATACATATCTTTAGAGCCTCAGTGATAAACATAAAATAAAAAGTAAAAGATTTTCTGAAAACAGCGTTGATAATTTTTTTTTATGTTATAATTATTTTTCATGAATACGAAAAAATAATCAGTACAATATCTAGTTCATTATAAATTCTTAGTTAATTAAAGAAAAAAAAATCTAAATTTGGGAAGCGAAGGTTATTATTGAAAAGTTAAATCTAGATTTCGTCGGTTTAACAAGGCTTTTATATTATGGGAACTAAAATAATTATTTATTTGTCATTTAAAATTAATAATTGATTTAAAATTATTTAAATGATTATATATTTATTATTTATTAAATACACATTTGGGTAATTAATGTCTTCACATAAAATTACATTCACATTGTAGGTTATGGATATTTATTAATAATGCAACTAAAAATAGACATACTTAATTAATGTAGATGCTCAAGGTTGGTTAGCGCATGTCGCATTGAATGAAAAAAAAAATTATATGAGAAAGAATCATTCTTTATTTTTTCTGAATATATACTGTTTCTGAATATGAACGAAAAAAACATTTTGTATACATCACACAACTAATCAGTTAATTTACATAATTTATGAATTTTTAATTATCTGTTTTGTTTTTCATATAATGATGTTATCATTTAAGATCTTTTTATACAAAGTTATGCGATTGACGCCTTTGAACACTTACAGTATCATTACATTTTGGACTAATTATAGCTAATACTTTTTTCAAAAAGACTACTTAATCACTTGAAAACCTCATTCTGCAAATAATGGTTGAGCGGAAATCTTCTCATTCAGTATATCTCAGTGTCTTATCGTCTTGACACAAGGTTTTTTCCTATTACATCCTTTAAAAAAAAATCCTTTACCTTGGAATTAAAAAACTAAGTTCAGGGTTATTTTTCAAACATTAAAGAAATTCTTCGATTTTTCTACATTATGGTTTAAATAATTTTTGCTACAATGAGTTTATAAGTTAAAAAAAGAAAGTTAAATACTAGAATCAGTATTTTCTATCGACAATATCTATATATACTGCCAATTAAAAAAAAAATGTCGATACCAAAATCTTTCCCAAATATTATTCATACTGCTTCCTAATAATAATTATAGTTATTATTTATAAATTCCCGTATGTAAATGCTTTATGGGTCGGCAACCTCTTTGAACGCGAGTCAAAATCAACTAAAACATCAGTTTTAAAGACAGGTTTGGGTCAGAGATATTTTCCTATTCAAAAAGTCATGTAGTAAATAATAAGAAATATTTTATTAAGAAAATAATTACAGACATGAATGGAATTTATTTATAAATGTTCTCTTCGATAACAATGGTTATGTTTTACAATTAATTTTTATATTTAATATACTTTATTTCAGGGTAAAAAAGTGGGTCACTTGAAATTGTCAAATGGGTTCACTCAGCGACCTGCGGATCATGAATGCCGACCCCTGTATTATTTGCATTGACACATTTAATAACTATTCTGTGCAGTTGGTCTAGAACTTATCACTCTGATTATTTCTTCTTAATAGATCTGTTTGTTTAGTTTCATATTAATTCTTTTTGTCTTTAATAGTTTAATTTGCATGCCTGGTGTATCTCAAACATTGAACTTATATGCTTATGAGAGAAAAAATTAAAACAAGCCTTATTTGCGGCCTAGCAACAAACAAATATTCAGAACTTAAATCTCCAGTTATCCCTGAAAAGGTTAACAATCTCTGGCACCGAGCCAACAATTCCGATGACTTTCAGAACAGGTCCCACAATAAACTCATTTCAATTGGTTTTACCACAAACGTTTACGAAGGTAACAAACCAAACAGAGAAATACCAACTTTCAAATTAAACTTGAAAAAAAAGAAGATAATTTCATGTATTTGTTGAAGTGTAATCGAAGGTGTTTGTGATACCATACAAGATGAATATCTATGACGTATGAAGAGATCCTATATCTTGCCCCGATAAACGCGTAGCAAATAGTTCGCTACATGAAAAACCTACAAACCTATGTTCAAGAATAACAGTGCTTTTCATAGTCCACAGCTTGAAAGTATTGTGATCCATAACTATTGGGTTATTAACTATAAGTGATATTAGGGTTAGGATTTTCGCTAAGGCGTTTAACTGCAAGTTTTTTTTACGCCATTTCCTTATTCTTTAGATTATATTATTGAGAGTTAAAATAAACAATGATGCATGGAATCAAATACTCCAATATCAGAAGAATAAGAACTGTGCATTGTAAACAGCGATGTATTGTACTGTGAGCATTGTAAATATTTAAATTAGCTGTCCTAAAAACTAAGGAAGATAATGGGTTTGTTCCATATTATATAAATGAAAAGTATTTTCTCAATGCAGCCTTTGTAACATCAGAGGCAGCTCTCAGTATTCTTTAAAAAAAACTACACATCAACTAAATATAAACTTAGGATACATCCTTGGTATTAACTCAACTGTATCCAGTCCAACATGAGAGAGGAATAGGGGAAGATCGTGTTCATCCGCAAGTTTTCCCAAAATTAAGGATACCCATTTTATTGAGGTGAGTCTCACGAAGGTCTGCAAGAGATCATAGGGTCGATCCATGACTGATAAAATAATTGATCTGCAACAGTTGGGTCCGAACCCAGGATCTTTTAATTAGACGGTGCTCTTACGTACTAAGCTGCATCGTTTTATTTACTGGGCTCCAGGGGTAGTTAAATTTTAAAGATTTTTGCAGGATGAAGAGATAAGATAGCAGGTTAAAGAGACTGCTATTCGGAGGAAGAGCCAATTTAACACTGACTGGATGAAGTGTTTTCCGAGATTGAGCTCAACACAGACAATTTTAAACAGTATTCAGCGCTATCGAATTAATGAAAAATGTGAGGGAAAGTTATGAGGCATCTGGAATATGAACAGTTGATAGGAGGAGTGAAGGATTAGGAAGATAGTGAATACTACAAGGATAAAGAAGTGGTTTGTAACAGGATTATTGGGGAATAAACCGAAGTTATCCATTTCACGTAAAAGATTAGGATGAGTAGGCAACACTGCAAAGACCGGACTTGAGATAGCTAAGACTTTGGGAAAATCAAGAACATTCAAGATTAATGAGGTTTGGATGATTAATTGAGGCCTTATCTTGATGTGAGCTTATTGATTAAAAAAGCCATAGTTGAAATCTAGGTCGTAGTAGTTTGAGAATTGTTGTAGGTAATGCGAATTCAGCAATGCACTATCGTGTGATATTGATTATTTGGTCATGAGAGATATGGATTGAAAGCACACAATGATTAGTATTTTTATCTAATATGTGTTGGTGAAACGCAGAACGAAAGATAAAAATAGGGTATTCCTATTATTTACATATTTTTAATCAAAATCTTAATTGTTGGTATCGGTTACTGAAATTTCAACTAGAGGAATATACGAGAGAATTTTTTTTAAGATATAGGTACGACATGAAATAAGATGGATATTGAGGATGTTCAAAAGCATTATTCAAAAAAGCTTTAAAGTTTTTAAATATTTTTATTTTGAAGAGAAAAAATATGCCTCCGGCCGGGATTCGAACCCGGGTCCTCTGTCTTACCGTGACAGGACTCTACCAACTAAGCTACCGGAATTGATAGCAGCCGGGGACAAATCTTTTCTCTTATCTGATCCCATGTCCCCGTGTTCCAGCAAGTTTTGCGATGTATACACGAGAACGAATGTTCTTTGAACATTACTTTCATTTTAGGAACTTGTTGACATACTTCATATTACTATTTATATTATTTTAATAATTTATTAGTTAGTTGTTTTAATTTTAAATATTTCTATTTTGAAGAGAAAAGATATGCCCCCGGCCGGGATTCGAACACGGGTCCTCTGTCTAACAGTGACAGGACTCTATCAACTAAGCTACCGGAGTTGATACCAGCCGGGGACAAATCAGACAGAGGACCCGGGTTCGAATCCGGGATATCCTTTCTCTTCAAAATAAAAATATTTAAAATTAAAACAACTAACTAATAAATTATAAAAAAATTTAAAGTTTTTAATTTCATAAGTTATACAATATTTTTCGTATTTTTCTTAGAATTAGTTTAATTTGGGTTTAACGTCTCAGTGACCACAAAAAGGCTGTTCTAGCCGGAGTGAGAAGGTCGAAATTTATTCCTCGGATCTCTCGGGAAGTAAAATTCCAAATGTCGGATTTGAAGCAAATCATTACTTTCCGAGTCGATAATAATAAGGTGATGACTCATCATATGATTAGCAACCGGAAAGTTTTCCACTAAGTTTAAACTTTGAACAAACGAGAGAGAAATAGATAGAAATTATAATATTTGATTTTGCTAAAAATTTTGTCAATTTTTTATTTTACAGGTTACCGATTCAAACAGGTCCATATTAATTTTAAAATTAATCTCTATTCTTCGTTTGCAGATACTTTATATTGTGGATAGTACTTGTATATATTTTTATGTTTTCAATAATAATGCGTTTGCGGCTAATAGGAAGAATTTCTATTTTCTTTTTCCTAAATTTTGTCTATCCTTTTATAATTAGGATAGTGATCTTAAAGGAGTACCTAAGACAGCTTCTGAGCTTAGGTTTCCAGAGTCTGCTCTGGACCTCCATTTTACGTCCCTTCCGAAGGATGGTAGAACTTGGATTTTTTCACTTCCTTTAAAAATCCTAGGCCTAACTATCCAGGCTGCTAACACGCGATCTTGGGTGTAGAAGGTTAACTACACATGTGATCCTAAGAAAAATTATATGATCCTGTTTTTGACAAACTGAATCCAAATTGCAGGAGCACAAATGAATTTCGGGAGTTATTTGAATTTAGATATTTTCGTTAGTTGAAATTAAAAGGCACCCCCAAAATTTAAATAACTCTTCTTTTTATTATTCTGCAAATATCTTTTCCTTGCCTTCCACACTATTTCCTTCTACAATAAAAAAATCTAATATCAAACAATGTTTTCCTAAAATATAAATAAAATCCTTACTTATTTGTACTATAAAGAAAATTACTTTTGCCGTAGAGCATTAATACTGTGTAATTATTTTATTTTATTTTTAACACCAGTAATATTTTAGCTATTTCTTGAATAGTTGTTGTTTGACAGCAATAAAAACCATTCTTAGAAATCAAATAATTATTAGAGGGACAAAAATATCGCTGGATTTTACTCCCCAGGGCAAACTAAACAGACATTTCCATTGATCGGCGAAATAAATTTCCAAGGGCGGACTGGGATTGAGATAAAAATAGTGCAAGCTTTAGTTTTTTTCGTATTCTATTATATTTAAATGTTATTAATATTTAAAATAAATTATTGCTCAACTGGCTAATTCGTTATTACTGTACTTGAACAGTGGAGTGATTCAATTCTTGCTCCGCATGTCATGTAAATATTAAGGAGGAGATATTTTGTATTTTTATGGCAAATATAAATTTAATTCAAGAGTAATGATTTCTGAATGTAAATGTAACTACCATTTAATATTTCTTATTGTTAATCGTTGAGCCTGTAACAAAACGAATGATAGCTGTGGGTAGTTCAATGTCATGAAATGTATATTTTAAGTTTATTTTTGTATCCTGTAAATAAGACGTCAATGGTCCTTGAACTACAATTTTTTTTTTTCCTTTTCATTGTCACGGTACATTTGTTTAATCGTTCCGGAAAGAGTCTACATCGACTAAATCATTAGAAATAAGACAAAATCGAGGTTATACTATTTAGTTATCAACTATTATTAATTATACACATTGTTAATAAAAAATAAGACAAAATATATTAATTATTGCTTGTTACGAGTTACAATATCAATGGAAACATAGTCAAGTATTTTAATTACATTTTATTGAACAAATTAATCGATCATGTGATTTATATTTTTTAATTAATAAGTAATTTAAACATCTAAATTGACTATAAACAACAACATGAAAATACTGTTATGGTAAGGAAGAAAATAGTTGGGGGTGCAGTCAAATAAAAACACTAAATAAGTGGTTACTTATTTAATTATGTGCCGATGTTTCGACCCACTTTCTGGGTCATCTTCAGGGCTATATAAGAAAAAAGAAAAAAAAAAGGGAAAAAAAGAAAAGTAAAAAAGACTAGTCTTGCTCCAGCATCCTATAGCCCCGAAGATGACCCACAAAGTGGGTCGAAACGTCGGCACATAATTAAATAAGTAACCACTTATTTAGTGTTTTTATTTGACTGCACCCGCAACTATTTTCTTCCTTACGTCTATCTTCCAGTCAACCATCCCCTCGCTTCTCATTAAAATACTGTTAATAAAACACTAACTACAAGAACATCAAAGGAAACAAAGTAAACTATTTTATTTGAATTTTATAAAATAAATTAATTGATACCTATGTCTTTTATACTTTAAAAAATCGAATAATAAGTATAATTTAAATATCTAAAATTACTTTAACATACAATATTTAAATTACAATTAATTAAGCACGACTACAGGTATATCAAAGGAAAGGAAGACAAGTATTTAAATTAAATTTTGTTAAATAAATTAATCTATCCTTTGTGATTTCTATTTTTTTTATTACGATTAATTAAGCATGATTTCAACATCTAAAATGACTTTAAAATACAATGTTTTCATTACTTTTAATAAAGCACTAGTCACAAGAATGTCTAAGTACGACAAGTATTTCAATTAAATTTTACTAAATAATATAAATTATGATCCTTATAATAAAAAGTTTAATATGGACATTTTAAACATAAAAAAAATACTCCCCAACGTTTAAAATACTTTCTACTTGACCGATTCATTTAAATTCCGTACGAAGCCATGCATTTAAAAATAATCCTATAACGAAATAGTTATGTGATAGCTAAGATGGTTTATGAGAGTTCCACATGATATCATAGTCACTTTATAAAAGTACAATAAATAAATTGTTTTTGTATTAGTAATTTGAATACAATTACAAGATTGTCGGTCGAAATTCCCACTAGCGTTAGAAGCAAGATTTTAAGTAATGCAATTGCTTTATCTTTGGGGTTTTATTTGTTAAGAGAAAACAAATATTTGCGGAGATACTTTTGTTAGAAGCGACAATGAAATGAAATATCTATTTTTCTAATTCTTGAGTGAACTGTCTTGAGTTTCAAGAAAATTTTTTGTTTTTTAAAAACTATCTACTCTATTTTTTTCTTAAATAATAAATACATATGATGATTATAAATTAAAAAAAAATCTAAATATAATTTTAGAGTTTAATTTTAAAAAATACTTCAAGACGAAGTAGTACCTAAGAGAACATTTTCACTGGGTATGCAAATCTGCCATTACAGTAAGCCCATTGTTTCACCCTTCATTCCAGATAACTTTTTGTTTTGTCAAGCGTTTTTCAAGGTTCTGACCTACAGTACATTTCGCGTAACTTACATAACTGAACAGTTATGAGAAAGCTTTTGATACAATTATGTTACTTTTTTACATTTTAAACATTTTCAGAATACAATTGCACACCATATTAAAGAAATAAATAAATAATAACATACGACGTAACTATATAACTTGGTAATGAAAAAAATATATGTGGATACTTCTATATAATATACAGATAATATATTATATTATACTGTATAATATAATATATTATAATTGATTCGTAAGATATACTTGTGCCTTACTTACAAACTATTCATTATATTTACCGCAAAAACTATGACAGTTAATGGTACATCATAAAAATAGGTTTAGAAGTATTAACCTGAAGAGTTAGAACTTAGTCAAAACCAACAATATAAGAAACCATTTTTTAAAAAAAATCACAGTACAATAATATCAAAAGTTATAGTTTTTTAAGTCGACGAGTCAATTTTAAACATTTACTAGTCGGATTATTTTTATATTGTGTTATATAACTTATATGTCATCGCACTAGACCTATATCAGGCACACTGTTAGTTTTTCCCTCATGTGAGTACATGTACATGTATTTAGATCATATCAAATATTTGATCTTAACCGTAATTTTATTTCATAAAATTTTATTAAATTATTTTACTTCGTTTAATTTGATGTTCTTGTAGTTCGTGCTTTATTAGAAGTGATAAAAAGGTTGTGGTTTAAATTTTATTTTATATCTTTAAATTATACTTATTAATGAAATAAGGATCGATTAATTTATTTATCAAACTTAAGATCTTGTAACCGTCATTGCAAAAAAATTCATGGTGACAAAATATGTCAATTTAAATAACTCTGTGAAATAATTCAGAAATAGAGATGAGAGCAAACGAAATTAGATCCCAAAAATGTATTGACGAAATAAAAAAATATCTGAAACTGGTAATAAATACACTAGACGATATTAGGTAATCTACAGATTCGAAATTTATTAAATAATACATTAATATAATAAGGATGGGCACGAAGAAACGCAAATACACGCATCTAGCACTTTGCGCAAATACAAATACTTTACTTGACTGTTAATAAAGTAATTTTTACTTTCATTTCTTGAGATTATGTCGTATGCACGTTAAACTTTCTTTTGATAATGGTTTGAGACTATTTTTTTCATGCCAATTAAGCCATGCATAATCATGCCAAACTGATGACGAAATGTTTACAACCACATCACTCAATCAAAGTACCTCCATTAAATATTATTTACCATATATTTTGTAAATACTGTTCAAGGTGTGAATTGATATGATTATGAGAACAATATGGTCTCAATGAATCTCAAGAACTGAAAATAAAAACGAGATCAATTAAAAATTGAATAAATATATATATTTATAAAAAATTCTTTCCTACTAGTCTGTAAACTATATTCAATGAACGAGTAATAAAGCTTTTTACAGGATATTATATATAATATTATTTAAATTATCATAGAAAAACCAATTGGAATAAGGAAAGTAAAATGTTAATTTAATATTTATTAAACCGCATCACCCATTACTAATTTGAAAGAATAAAAATTTCAGCCGAATAAATAAGAAACTGTTGTGTATATAATCGTACATTTATTTAAATTTTAAAACATTTAGTTAACAATGATATAACATACATACTTCAGTATGTGTAAAAATTTTTATTTGACAATAAAGAATAAACTTTCTAAGTTATAGTAAATAGTTGACCTTATATATACTCGTATATATATAAATATATATATATATATATATATATATATATATATATATATATATATATACACACATATATATATATATATATATACATATGAGGAAGAAAATGGTCCGGCCGGGGGCCCTTCGTCACTGCATAGTTATAGTTTGATTTTTTATTTGTTTAATTTATTTATTGAAATTTACAACTATATGAGGGGTGACATCTGGTCTCGTGGTTTGTATAACAACCTACTAAGTCCAAGATCGCGGATTCTTAGCCCGGTAGGTGGCCCTAGGATATTTTAAATGGAGTAAAAAATCCTTGGTTATGCTATCTTTCAAAAGGGGGGGGGCCCCTAACCTGTATGATATAAGAGATTCGCTAAAGATCCTTATCCTAATTAAACCTAGATAAGTAAAATTTAGAGCACCCACTGTAGCATCGTCCGATTAGCCATAGCAGCAAAAAGTAACGTTTAATAAAAAAACAACTGTATGAGGACATCATGAGATAAAGGCAAGCAGATACCCTATCCACTGGTAGTACTCTCTTAACAAATTTAAAAGGTCACGAAGCCAAATTCTTTTCAGACGCCTCGGAGGATTACCAGTAATTGAAGAAGTACCTAGATTTGAAACTAGTGGGTTTGAGTAGGGATAAAATAGTTCATGAAAGGATTGATATTCGGGTTCGGGGCAAATAAGCAACTAATGGGACATTAAGATCATTGTGGATAACTTCAATAGTATCAACTTAAGGTGCATTGAGGATTTTACAAAGGATTTTGTATTGAAAGGATTGGATACGAAATAAATTTGATGGTTGAGTTGGGTAAGGCACGTGGGCAGGCATCGATAAGAAATGAGGAGGCGATAAAGAATTCTGAAATCAAGTGCTATTTGAAGTGGGCCCTCTGAACCGAGTATTAATTAATTAATCGAGTGCCATATCAACTGGCGAGGTATTGAGAGATGATTCAGGAACCTTGCTCTGCCTGATGCCTTCCATTATCTTTTAGGATGGGAACTCTCCCGAGATAGGGCGATAACTAACCAAGGTCTTCTCATTCCCTTTTATCGAATAGCTTTTATCAGAAATGTCGTTCTGTGAAAAGTATAGACTCATTATACACTGTACCATACGTAGAAATTGTTGAATAATCAGGCTATTTACAATAAAAATTCTATAATATATCTAAATTGTGAGTAGCTGCTACAAACTTAATAGACATTTGATACTAGTTGTAGAAAACCTATTGTGTCCTCCTTTACCTTAGCAACACAGGAAGGTCCTTGGATTCATTACATAAGCTCAACTACTATCTAAGGCTTTCAAGTGACTGAAATAGGCTCTTTGAAAAACGTTTTTATTAAGTTAAAATATTACAAATTAAAAACATTTATCTAAAAATAACAACTGAAATCAGTCCAAAATGTAACGATACTGTAGGTGTTATTAGGCATATAATACTTAACTTTCAATTAAAAGAACTTAATTGATAAAAAAAAACAAAAAACAGTACCGCTACAACCCATGAAGGGTCTTGGGTTCAGTACTCAAATATGATAGAGATTGTGTAAAATATTTGACTGTATAATTCTAATGATGGAATGAATTGGTCAGGGGGTGCAGTCAAGGAGAACACAAAATTATTTTGTTTTATCATTGAGTGCACCCCCTGACCAATTTAATCTATCTTTAGAGATTGTACTGTTTCTGAGACAATAGTTGTGCGTGGTGGTGAATTATCCGAGATCACGCTCAAACATCTGGTTTTCTCATTAACAATTAAGAGGCTTTTCTCTTTGTAGAGGCTGAATGAGCCCCAGCAGTTTCCGCCATCTCACAGGGTTCATCTATCGCTCTAACTGATTAATTAATTTATCTATTACAGCCGCATTCTTCAGCTCAGCAACTCAGCTCTCTACGCGCTTGGCAACCCCGCTCCCTTGTTGTTACACCTATTGTGTAATTTTTGTAATTTAATGTTCTTATTAAGACTTAATCTGTGTATACTCAAGTCTAAACTTCAAACTCCGAAAAATAAAAATAAAAACTCAAATAATTTCCTAATTTAAATAAACAGTAATAACAGGTCCTTTTCTATTTCTTTTATACTAGTCGATAAATATAAAGAAAGAAACTTCTAATTCTATGTTAACTTTATGAATAAACAATTTTTAAAATATTTTATTTTATTATTCTTATTTTTTGTGGGGGGGGGGGGTTTATGGACCATTTCGGAACCTTATTTGCCTTCATTCATGTTTCCTAAGTCAAAATTTCATTTATTTCTAATATAGAACCCCCCCCCAAAAAAAAGAAGAACCCCATTTAAAAAAATAACCAATCGTAATAATGGCTATTGATCACTGACCATTGCAACATTCATTCGGGTTTCTTTGATTATTTTTTCTACTCACTTTGATAGATACTACTCTACCATGTTAGATGCTTATCAGTTCTTCCCTTGAGAGGCTGAGTGCAACCCAGTTAAAACCTCAAAACGGATTTAATTTTGTCCTGTAACTTTTATCACATAACATCAAACCAATGCTATCTGTAACTCCATGAAGGAAATCTACACTTAACTATCCTAATGACTAAAATAATTTATGAGTGGAAAATAGTTGACTGGATAATTCTAATGATAGATTGAGTTGGTCAGGGGTTCAGAGATAACACAAAATAAGTAAAACTTATTTTTTAATTGTGCCAAGGTTTCGGCCAACGGTGTAGGCCAACTTTAGGGAGAATATGCCTGGTAGTGAGTGCGTGGTTTACGGTGGTAATTCAAACTAACAACTGTGGACTGTGAATATAATGTATGATGATTTATATAAGTGTGAAATAATGATACGGAAGTACATTTTTCTTTATCGGAAGTGTATTCTTAATACATTTTATTTATGAATATTATTCTAATTACTGTCAAATTAAAGATTAAAACAAATCATTATAAGTTAATAGTGACTGACAAAATATCCATAAATTTAAATTATTGTGACAGATAATTATTATTGGAATATTTATATTATTGGAATATAAATGTTTCTATTCAATAAATAGAATATAAATGCAAACTTTTAGTATTCAAATATTGAAATAGCTAGAGAAACGTCCGCAACGGATTTTTATATATCATATAAAATTATATATATATATATATATATATATATATATATATATATATATATATATATATTTAAATAATATATATTCTTTATAAGATACTATGCTAGTATAAACTTCAGAATTATGGAGATTGCTTCAAGTACTATTTTCTCTTGAACAATAATAATAATTTTTCCTTAATAAGTGAGCGTGCATTACCTCGCAACCTTAGTGGCCATGAACCTATACGAATATAAACAATATAATTTCATTGAATAAAATGATTAATCATTGATAGTAAGAGGTCAGTGAGTGTTATATAATTCTCGTATTTCAACCATAATATAAAAAAAATTCACATTACAAAAAAATACTTCATTTTTAGTGCTTCATTTCATACTAATCTTATTATATAACCAATTAAAAATAATAATGTTTATTTAAATATATATTGATACTTGTTTAAACGTAAAAATAAATGAAAGTAAAATTACAAGAATAACGATGTAAAAAAAAATGTATGTTCAATTCGCTTACATCCCTATTTAAATTACATTTTAAAAGTTTATATTTAGTTAACTTGGAGATATTTGACAATATAATTATTATTGTTATACATTTAGTATCTATAAAAAAAACTCTAATTATTGCTTACAAAAATCACTTCTGTTTAAATTGTTTTCGTCAATCATTATCTTCTGCATTTAGAGTATATTAAATAATACTTTAAAGCGGCAGAATAAGGTAAAATAAAATAATAATTTTTCTGATATCTTTAGCTTTACGCTAATTAGTAGTGATTACGGTAATTAGGTAGTTCAACGGTAAATTATACACCTGTATTATTAATGAAATTTTCGAATATTTGTTTTAGACATAGAATTTAATATTTCCATTTTTTTTTAAACTAAGTTTAATTATAAATTTCTTTAATAATTAATTTGTATACGTTGTTTACTATAACTATATATGAGAAATGGTTTTAAGTTCTAAAAAAATAAAAAATAAAGATACTTTGAGGTTAGAAATAGCGAAAATTCGTCTTGTATGCCTTGTCCCATTATTTCAACCAGAGATAATACCTAATTTTATTAAAATAATTTAATTAAACAATGATAAAACGTACATTTTCAAAATAGTCAACCTCGAAATAATTATTTAAAAAAATTTTTAATATACAAGGCATATATATACCTACATCAAATATTTAATTCCACTTTCATACTTCTCCACCCTTGGATAAAAAAGGCGCATGTAACACAGATTGTATGTTTTAATGTGTATATTGTACTAGTGATAAATAAAATCTTGGAGAGAAAAATTAGCTATAATTAATGCATACATACACAAGACACATAACTTGATTGGATTCTGGAGACCTTAAAATGTGAATTTATATAGAAATCACGAATTCTAAAATTTTCAAGATTTTATATAATAAATTGATAAAATACTTAATTAAAATGGAATAGAAAACATTAGGAATTTTCCTAATGCATTCTGATTAATAATTTATATATCTTTTTGAATTTTTCTCATTTTAATTAATTAATTAATTAATTATAACCACCCAATAGATAGTAAAAATAAATTAAATACCTAGGTCTGTTTTCTGATTGCCTTCATTCACTTTTGGCATTGGCAAAGTAAAGTTATCGTATAGATTTTAAAATAAAAAATAAATACTTATTTATAAATGAACAAACGAAATTGTAGAACTCCTCGCCGATTTAATTTCAAGCCCAATAATTGAAAAGTTAATAATACACCATATATTTGCTTTACACATTGATTTTTTAAGTATCACTCGACAATATGACGCGTTTTAACCGTTATGAAATGACAAGTGTTTGTACTCACCATGGAGACATGATTCATGCACATCTACTAAAAGGACTTCTGATGGAGCTGAAAGCAAACTGGATGGCCTTGAGAGGTATCACTAAGGTTTAGTCTTCCTCAATAGTGTTGTTTGCAATGATGTTAACTAAAGCACACTGTACTTCATGACAGTAAAATTTTTACCTAATTCACTGAGCACAATGATATAAAAAAAATTATACTCACAACTAAACCAATGTATTATTTTTTATAACCAGTTCTATTATTTTATAAACTAATAGCAGTAAAATATAGACACGAAAATTCAAAAATTTTAAGGTGTATATTTTTGTAATTTGTAAAACCAGACATAGAATTTTCGTAGATTTATGTACCGTAGCGCATGAAAAAAAAAAAGAAGAAGAAGAAGAAAATGTGTGTGTAGAAAAAACAATGTACGAGGCTAAGAAACGTTTACATAAATGAATAAAACATTAAGATTTGCTAACATTGCGTAATATTTCAAATATGGCACATAGAAATATATATATATATATATATATATATATATATATATATATATATATATATATATTATATATATATATATTGTCTATATATATATATATATATATATATATATATATATATATATATATATATATATATATATATATATATATATATTATATATATATATATTGTCTATATATATATATATATATATATATATATATATATATATATATATATATAGACAAATAAGTATTCAACAATCAGTAAAAACATGTACCATTAAGTCATCCATATTTAAGTTTCTTTGGTTCAGTCTCAAAAAATACTCTGTGCAAAGTTAGAGTACAAAAAATCTAAATATTAAGTCAATAATAATTCGAGCTTATTGGAAAACTGGTGTGGAGATCGGAATTTTCCATTCTGCAGACCGGATATTTTCGGGGGCAAACCCATACAACTACTGATAACGCGACAACAATTTAACGTTTTTGTTTTGATTTAATTTATTTTATTGTGCTTATCGTCCTTTCCTACTCCTATTAAAAACCAAAAAGAAAATAGTCTAACACCACAATCCAGAAAAGGTCTTGAGTTCAGTAAATTATTGAAACTGTACTTTTTCTAGGACGACGGCTGTGCAGGTTGGTCCGAGATCAAGCTCGTCCGTCAGGCTTTTTCCCCAATTAAGAATACTAACTTTATTGAGGTTGGGTGAGCCACAGGAGTGTCTCTAGATCCCACAGGGATCTATCCTTCCTTGTTGATTGAACAGCAAACGACATTTGACAGGGAGGAATTTATTTCTATCGTAGACTCCCTTTAAATGGATATGAAATTAGCAATGTAACATTTAAAAAATTTTATTAACTATTAATTCTACTAAAATGTGGTAGTTTTATCCTTTCCTCTTTAAAGAATCATTAATCATTTAATGATTATACTTTTGAAATTCGATATATCGAAATAATAAGCATTGAAAAAAATATTTTTTTGGGTTTTTTTTAAAGCTACTTACTATGTTAAATATAATTAACATTAAAAATAGAAGAAATTCCATTAAATTAATGAAAATTGGCTATACCTCTTTGCTTTATTGCAAGATCGTACGTTACCGGCTATCTTGACACAACATTCAAGGAGGTAACAATATTGTTACAAACCGTTTATTGATATCACTGTTAATGGGTAATTGAAGATTCTACATAACGATTACTACTACAGGATTATCCACTATATCTTAATAAATAGTTTCTGTGATATTTTTTACTACTGTGATAAATGGAAAATCCAATGGCTGAAAACGCTGAAGATCAACAATATCCTAGAAGGTGGAATCATATTAGGAAAATTTTAGAAAGAGCTGGACCTTTTTGTCATCCAAATTATGAAGCATCGCCAGAAGTTCTTAACTTTGTCATGACATCTTGCAAAGTTCTCGTGATTGGTGCTGGAGGCTTGGGCTGTGAGTTATTAAAAGATCTAGCACTGATGGGTTTTCAGAAAATAGACGTTATAGATATGGATACTATTGATTTGTCAAATTTGAATCGTCAGTTTCTGTTCAGAAGGAAAGACATTGGTCAGTCAAAAGCTGAGGTAGCTGCAAAATTCATCAACTCTAGGATTCCTGGATGCAAAGTAACACCACATTTTAATAAAATTCAAGACCTCGATCAAGATTTCTACCGCCAATTCCACATTATAGTTTGTGGATTAGATAGTGTAGTAGCACGAAGGTGGATTAATGGAATGTTGCTTTCGATGCTTTCCTATGAAGAAAATGGAGAATTTGATCAGTCTGCCCTTATTCCTTTGATAGATGGAGGAACCGAGGGTTTTAAAGGCAATGCGAGGGTTATTCTTCCTGGGATGTCAGCCTGTGTTGATTGCACCTTAGATTTATATCCGCCACAGGTTTGTGCATAATTACTCCTATATAAACTATTTGCAAAGGTAATTATTCCGCAGGTTGTCGTGTTCAGTCACAATAAGTTTTAACTTTTGATTTGTTTCCCTTTTAATGTTTTCAAAATAATACAATTTATCATGAGCTTTGGAAAGGAAAAGAGAATGTAATTACGGGAAATGTGTATACTTCGGTAATCATTTCATTTAGAAATGAATGTTACAATAAACATATACTATCTATACTTTGAAATATTAATTGTGACTTTTATTTCTTGATGAAATGATTGCCAAAATCTACTCATTACCCATATTACATTCTCTTTTCCATACTAAAGCTCATGATAACTTGTATTTTTGAAAAATATTAAAAATGAAGTGAAAAATGAGTTAAAACTTATTGTAATTCAACTCTAAGCTACAAACTGTGGAATAGATACCTCATTAATTTGATTTACAGCTTGTTTGACAACTATTTTTATTAAATGATTTTCAGAAAATTCAACATTGATTTTCATAGAAAAAAATTGATTGAGAAATCCAGATATCTTTGCTTGCTTGCTAATGTTTTCCTCACAGATAGTTGCTGGTGTTTGATAAGTCCATCCGGCTCTTAAATATGTTTATGGTAATGATGCGGATAATGATAACATGAGTGCTTGCACACCCTGAGATGTGCTTCTTCGCTTGTGCTATGTGCATATAAGTACAATTATTAGTGAAATCATGAAATGTTTTATCTCTGATCATCATGGGCTGTTTACTTATTATTTTAATATTTTTAAATTATAAATTTACTTGAATAATTTGAAGAGTAATTTTTTAATAAAATTTCTTTTTGTCGCCTTAAAATCATTTGATTAAAGACAATCTCGTGAGTATTTCGCAAATAAATTGTTTCATTCTCATAGTTGTACCATTATTTATGTATTATTTCATCTATTTTAGATGATTAATTACAATCATTACATTTTGCATAAATACAATGTGACTTTTGATTATCTTGTTTGAATGGTCTGTTTTAATTTTTGTTTACTTAAAATCTATTTTGCCACTCGCCTGCCAGAACTTAGATGGTTTCCACCTTAAAATATCATTACAACCATCAAAATATTTTTTACTTTCCAATTTTTTTACCTTAGAGTAGTTCTGTCCCAGATTATATGGCCTCATTGTATGTGTTGTCACCTTTTTTTTTGTTTAACAACTAAATTTAACTTATGGTAAGGCTACAATCTCAACTGATAAGTTAGGAGTTTCTCTAATAACAGCAAAAAATTGAAATTTTTGCTTAATTATCAATTTATACCACCATATATATATATGTGTGTGTAAATACAAGTCAGGTTGTATACACCATAAACTGACTTACCTACCTGAACACAATTATTTATCATCAAAGAATCTCTGAATCTCTCGAGTGTTTGTATATCTCCTAAATTAATGGAGGGAGCAGAAGTCGACAACCATTACCTAATTATAAGAGTAATAATTAAAACTTCAAGTCTTCAACCGAAAAGATCTGCTGGGTTTTGTTTAAATCTGAGCAATTTTAATAATTGGAAGTTAATAGCAATCATTTTTTTTAATGAGTAATGCTTTTTTTTTAATAATTCAAATGAACCCAAACTGTAGATTTCAATATAAAAAAATTGGATACCGAGAATTCTCCTAAATAGCACTAATCATGGTCTCACATGCTCATAACACGTATATGTATTCAGTAGTTGTACTCTAAAAATATACAATAATAATAATTTATTTCTGTTTCAGATTACCTACCCACTTTGCACTATTGCTAGCACTCCAAGGCTTCCTGAACATTGTATTGAATATGTGAAGCTTATTCAATGGCCTAAGGAAAATCCTTTCGATTGTGCTATTGACGGTGATGATCCTCACCACATCAATTGGATTCACGAGAAAGCACAAGATAGAGCTAACCAATTTAATATTCCTGGTATAACCTATAGGCTAGTTCAAGGAGTCATTAAGAATATAATACCTGCAGTTGCTTCGACTAATGCCATAATTGCAGCTGCATGTGCAACAGAAGTTTTTAAAATGGCTACTAGCTGTTGCTTACCGCTAAAAAATTACATGGTTTTTAACGACATAGATGGTATCTATACATATACATATGAGGCAGAGAAAAAGGAAGATTGTTTAGCTTGTTCTCATGTTCCTAAAGTATTAGAAGTCGAAAATGATAATTTGAAATTGCAACAGCTAATCGACATACTTTGCGAAGATGAGAGCTATCAAATGAAAAATCCCGGTTTGACCGCTACTGGCCAAAATGGAAAAACATTTACCTTGTATATTCCCACAGTAAAAAGTATTGAAGAAAGAACTAGAGAAAATTTGAAAAAATCTCTATCGGAATTGGGACTAAAAAATGGTACTGAGATAATTGTTGCAGATATTACAAATCCAAATACTCTTGTATTTTCCTTGAAATTCAAATCTATTTCTTAAAAATTGTATGATATATTTTTTATTATATAATAAATGCCTTAATTTAATCATTTATTTTTAATAGCAAAGTACCTGTTTATTTTTTAAAATAATAATTGTTCTGCATTTTAGTAATTTTAAATAAGTAACAGATTTAGAGCTTAATAATGGATTGATATAATTAATAAACACCTAATCATATAAAAAAAGTAATAATATAATAGTATTCCCGATTATATTTTTAGAATCATGACATAAATGTGATAGTAAAATTGGAGAATTTTTCCACCTGAAAGGTATATTATAAAGACTCTAATTTCTATAATATATTTGCATTATCAAGTCAAATATTATTATTAGCTGATAATATGGAACAGTTCTTAAAAAATAGTATTGATCTACATTATATATCAGTTGCTTCAACTGTTAGTAAGTACAACTAACTTTAATTTTATTAGTTATAATTTATTTTTTTTAAACTGTTGTAATTTTTAAAATTACTAATAAATGCTAATCAAGAAGTTTTCTCAAAGTAGCAATATTCCGAAATTTTTCGTGAGGATTTAAGTTGATATTTTAATAAACTTTACTGGTTCATAGATAAAAAATGATAACAAGGAATCCTATCAGGCTGGCACAGTTCATTACACATTGTTACATTAACCAACATATCTGCCATTGACCATTAGGTCAGTCCTATTATATGTATGTTGAGACAGTGATTTATGGTTAAAAATGTTGGCTAACTTTATGATACGCTTTTAGGTAACTAATTTAACTTTATTTCAATGTCTATGCATTCTTAAGTAAAGAATTTCCTTAAAAAAGAAGGAAAATAAACATCAGGTAAAAATATTGAATAAATAAAGATAAAATGTACCTTCGTTTAATATAATTGTCATCAAATATTTCAACATTGTTAATAAAAAAATAATTACACAATAATTTAATAAAAGGAACATTTCTGCTTATCGCTTTAAAATTTCTATGAATGTTTCTCTAGGCAAAGCAATATTTCCAATCATTCTTAATTTCTTCTTTCCTTCTGATTGTCGTTTTAGCAGTTTCATTCTTCTGGTAACATCACCACCATACTTAAAAAAATATTAAAATTATTTTAAATTCAATTGTATCTCTAAAATTAAATTATAAGTAATAAACCTCTGAGTAATAATTGTTTTGCAAGAACCTCAACTTTTTTTTAAATTGATATGGCAAACAAAAATCTTCACATTTTTATAATATAAATTTGTAATTACATAGGGATTTTAATAAAACAAAATCTTTAGAACTAATTATTATTAAAATATTAATACCAATTTTGCAGTAACATCTTTCCTGTATGGTTTTATATTGTCTCTTGCAATAATTTTTCCACCTACTTTAGCTTGAACTGCAATCTGTAAAAATAATAATTTGGAGCAATGCTGTTTACATATACGTGATTTGATTAAAAAAACATGATGATTCAAATCCAAAAAACAGGTTTAAATTAAAATATATAAATATATGTAACTAACTGTATTTATATAAATAATCATACAAAATTTTATTAAACGTCTTGGAATGAAATTGCTGCCTCTGATTGTTGAGTCAGGACTGTTTATGTGAAATGTACACTATATGATTATCATTGATGCGAATTTTTTGGTATTCGTCGTGATGCCTTAATTAGCAAAACATTGGCTGACTAGCCAATTTACAGACTTAAGGTTTTGTTTTTTGGAGTTTTACAATTATATTCTAATGATTATTTTTATTATTGAGTTTTTCCTAATTTTTATTGATTAAATGCATTTATAATGAAGTTAAAATTAAAAAAATATTATAAAATCATACATATCAAATCATTACACAATTATATACCTAAATTACCAGTAATAAAATAATAATTATACTTTATAAAACTTATACAAAAAAAAAGATAAAAAATCCCAATCTAATGAGTTTTGTAAAGGAAGAAAATATATTTTCACCTGAAACTGCTGTCTTGGAATTATGTCAACTAGTTTATGACACATTTTTTTTCCCAATTCAACAGCTCTCGAGGAGTGAACTATACTACTTAATTCTTCTACTTCAATTCCATTTAATAAAATAGCAATCTAGAACAACACAAATAAATAAGTTTTGTTACTGCCGAGTTAAATTCATTAAATGCCAAATGCTTTAAAAAATGTAGTTAACAAATTATTTAAAAAACAATACATGAAAGACCTAATATAATTTGAAGTAGGGGAAAGAGATCCCATTTTGATAATAACAGTCAATTAAAAGTTATGCATACTTTGCATAGATTAGAAGGTTCATATCCAGCATCTTCATAATCGAAGGAGGCAAACCCTGAACTTATTGACTTCAGTCTGTCATGAAAATCTACAATAATTTCACTTAAAGGAAATGTAAACTTCATAAGAACCCTTGAATTATCTATATTTACAGCTGACTCCTGACGTCCACGCCTTTCCATACATAATGAAAGTACACTGCCGAGGTATGAATCTGAAGAAAAAAATAAAAATGTACATATGAACACACAGAAACATAGAAATGGTAAATACTAGATCTATGAATAAAGCTGAATTAATACTTATTGATGAACATGATTAATGACTAATGTAATTGATGAACCAAATAAAATTATTAAAAAGAAATAAAAATAACTATTCATATCATTAGATGATATATTACTCTATGTGCATTCACACCTGTTTGGCATAAATTACATTGACAATTGGTGGATTAATGCAAACAAATCAGCGCAATGGCATTTCAGTTACAATAAAGAGATAAATCAATAATAGGATGTTGATAGTTGGGGGTGCAGTCAAGAAAACACGCAAAAATAGGTGAAACTATTTTATTTTAAGTGCCGACGTTTCGACCTACTATGTAGGTCATCTTCAGGGCCGATAGGAGTGGCTGCTCGGACAGAGAGTAACTGACCAAGTTTTACAAAAAATAATATGATACATATGGTATGATACATATACATATACAATATGATACATATACATATACAATATGATACATATGATACATTGGTCAGTTACTCTCTGTCCGAGCAGCCACTCCTATCGGCCCTGAAGATGACCTACATAGTAGGTCGAAACGTCGGCACTTAAAATAAAATAGTTTCACCTATTTTTGCGTGTTTTCTTGACTGCACCCCCAACTATCAACATCCTATTATAGTACCCACAGTCAACTATTTCTTTCTCACAGATAAATCAATAAGTTCAATAAAATTTGATGTAATTATTAAAAATCAAGCACAATAGTAACCCATCTTTATTTATTAAATTTGCATAACTAACAATTACCATTAATAAAAATTATTAATATACAATAAGTTTTATTCCAATTTTAGAATAACCACAACTGAAACAAACACACTAAATAATTTTTAAATTATTTTATTTTAATTTTTTATTAATTGTTATTATTTTTAAATATTTTTATTAATAAACAATAATTGTATAATATAAATATTCTGGTTTTATAAATTAGTTACATTAAAAATATAAAAGGAGTAAGATTTCTAATTTTCAATAAAATGTGAAGTTTATAATTTAATATAAATGATCATTTATAAAAAAGAAAATACAAACCTGGTGTAATGATAGTAGCTTTGACGATCGGTTCATGCATTTCAGTTATAATGCTCGGATCAGGAAAATTAGCAGGATTGCTAATATGCAACTCGCTTCCACCAAGAGATGATATATTTTTAGCTCCATGTATCATAACTGTTGAGAATTTAAAAGTAAATTATTCTTTAATTTATTGCATTATGAAAGTAGGTGAATTGATGAAAAACAATTACTAGATTTATTAGTTCATCTCTTTCTATTGCCAAAGTAAAATCTAGTAACCCTTGGAAACTAGGAAACATATTTAAAGGATGATCAGGTTTTCGATAGTTAATAAAATAAAAATCATTATTCACGACATAACTAAATCAATTTCTACAATTCAGAAAATAACCAAAAAATTTTGAGTAGACTAAAATTTCACATCGTCACCATGTCAGCCATTTATTTAAATAAAAACCAAAAATGATTGAAAGTAACATTTTGGAATATAGGTTCTGTTATATGTAACATTGTTTAAAATATTTGAAATATTGAAATACACCTGTTACCAAGCAGGTGTCTTCAGGTATCTTGTTTACTAAAAAGTCTCACAGGGTATGTTGTACTTGAGAAGAGAGAAATGGCACAGTTGTAGGCAGGAGAAAATAGGCTCAAGATGTAAGCAGTCACCTTTAACGAAATGGCTCCCATTAGTAAGTAGATAGTTATATTTTTGTACCTTGATCACCTCTTAATAAAAGTAATGTTATTCTAACACATGCAAAAGGATCTTTATTTACTAAACAACTACCAGTCAATCAACCACGCCCACCATTGGAAAAGACAGGAGTATGTTTTATTATCGACACTGATATATTATTACTTTACCTTAGTTGTAACGATCTCAGAGTGGCATCCCTAATTATTATTTAAAAATTATTCTGATCAAAGGATCATTACCTTCTCTGAGATTATTGTTTGGGCAGTATCAGCAACATTCACAGAAATCAGTTCACAAAAATTGAAGAAAAAAAATCATTTGAATAATTCTAAAAAATATTTACTTAAAAAAACAGGATATTTGCATAACAAAAATTATTTATGAATGTTACTACTGCCCTGAGGAAAGGTTATACATACAATAATCAAAGATAAATTTATAAAAAAAATTTAATTTAAAAACTGGAAAAAAAATTATGTATTTATTATGTATTATGGATAAAGTTTAAAAGAATTACTTTTATAAGTGACATTTGGTGTTGTAAGGATAGCTTGTGCACCATACTCCTGTTCCAGCCTTTGTGAAAATACTTCTAAATGGAGCAAGCCTAGAAACCCTAGCCTCCAACCCTGTCCTAATGCTGGGCTGCAAACATTTATGTATCATCAGTTCTCAAGATGAACAAAAGTAGCTATAATTTTAATACCAAGAAAAAAATAACATTCATCAAATGTATGTTAGTCTTCTACAATTTAACAATTTAAAGTAATATAAAAATAGGTTAACTCAAAATTAAAATAAAAATGATTTTTATTTTTTATAAATTGTTATTATTTTTAAATATTTCTATTTTGAAGAGAAAATATTTGCCCTGGCCGGGATTCGAAACCGGGTTGTCCGCTTTACCGTATAAGTGAGCTCAGTTGGTTAGAGCACTGCTACGGTGAAGCGGACAACCCGGGTTCAAATTGCGGCCAGGGCAAATCTTTCCTCTTCAAAACAAAAATATTTAGAATAAATATGGATTACAACGGGTGTAAAAAAAGACAAAAAAAACATGAGAATTAAATTATCTTATAATTTGTTTAAAAATGTAAATAAAAGCATTGACTTGATTTTTAAGATTAATTTTAATGTATAGAGTGCCACCCCAAACCACTAGGAAGATAGATGACACCCTAAACAAATCACATTTTTATTTTCACATTACATCATACCTGGAATCAATTATAATCGAAACAGCACTATCATTAAGGGTCAATCTTTCAATGGCTGATCTTAGAAGGGGGTGCTGCGATTGATCAAGTGGATACACCCCAGCAAATACCATTGGTTTCGATTTCATCAGTCCTGGGAGAGCTTCTGCGGGCTCCTTTGATGACACCACAGTATCTCCCATAATAGCATCTTTTCGGTCACGCATATTGCATGATATGAAACCAACCTGGCCTGCAGCACTAGAAAATGACAATTTAAATTTTAAAATATGTGATAAGCTATAAGAGAAAATAGTAGTGTTAATTTCTTAAACAATAAAACATGGAGAAAATTTCATTTAAAAATATTTAACCTACAGTTCTGATACTGGAAGTTCTTCAGGTGTTAAGACACCAACAGTTTTGACCTGGTATTCTTTTTGGGTATGTAGCCATTTGATATTATCACCAACAGATATTCTTCCATTAGCGACATAAAACAATCCAAAAACACCTCGAAAGCGATCGTACCTAAAAAGAACAAAGCAGAAATAAGTTGCAAAAAAAATAAGGAAAAGTGAGAAGTATGGGAAAATTCTTACCAACTATCAAATAGTATCGCTTGTAACGGCTTCTCTCGATTAGCTGGAGGGTGAGGAACACGTTCAATTATTGTATGTAAAACTTCTGCAACCCCTGTACCAACCTTAGCAGATACCTGAAAAATATATTATAAGTCATGATTAAGAAAAATAAAAATGAAAATATAGTAAAACCTCTATTATCCGTCACTCTGTTAACCGTCACCTCAGTTTTGAGAAAAAAAAAAAAATATGTGTATATATTGTTTGGTTGCTATAATCATAGGCGCCGACTAATCAAGAATCAATCATGTCTTGACAACTTCGATTCCTAGAATCTGTTGTTCGCTCAAAACCTAGGCCTCCTAGCACACATTTCTCATAAATTAATAACATCTCCTCATCTCTACCTAATGTAGCTTCTGCAGTTGAACTACCTTTAGTCTTCATTCTTGTCTTACTAGTACTTGTCGTTTTCTTAGTACGTATAATAATGTCGGAAAAAAGGCAAAGGAAGAGTTTAGATCTCGCTACTAAGTTTGAAATTATAAAACGTTTAAGAAAAGGTGAAAGTGCTTCAATCTTAGCAAAAATCTATGATATTCCTCGGACGACAGTTAATGATATAAAACGTATTATTATTATTTTTAAATAATTTTACTACATATGTATACCTTATTACTACGTAAATAAAATACGAGTACTGTATAATGTCGAATGTTTGAAGTATATTGTTCAATTTTTGTGTATATAAATATATAACATATGTCTCACTCCCATATCCGTCTATTTCCCAAATCCGTCACTATTTTGGTCCCATACCCTGACGGATAATCGAGATTCTACTGTATACAAAAACAATAACTGGACATTACTTTAAGAACATCTTCCTTATTGATGCCAAAAAGATTTTGTAACTGAACTGTCACTCCTTCAGGATCAGAATTTTTCAAATCAATTTTATTAAGGACTGGAATAATTGTCAATTCTTGAGTAAAAGCCAAGTAGAAGTTAGCAACTGTTTGTGCCTGGACTCCCTTAAACAACACACATAATAACTTAATAAATGTTGAATAGTCATATCAAATATTTCAAGAACAAAAAAAAATTATAAAAAATCACTTGATTTGCATCCACAAGAAGTATGACACCTTGGCAAGCTGCCAATGATCTGGAAACTTCATTTGAAAAATCGACATGGCCAGGTGTGTCAATCAAATTTAGAAGATAGTCGATACCTTGATAATTATAAATAATAGAAGCTGACTGAGCCTTTACTGTTATTCCTCTTTCTCGTTCAACCTGCAATCTTTTATAAACATATGTTTTAAAACATAATTCTATAATTGTATATTTAGATTAAAAATTTTAACAAATCAATTACAAAAAAACCAAACATGAAAAGTCTAATTAAAAATGAAGAAAGAGGAGAGAGAACTTTAAATTTCAACACTAACAAATTTCTATTAATCTATAATCTATTAAAGCATTAAATAATCACTAACTAAATTTCACTATTTCTTTGTAAAACCAGTTATGTGAAATTATTCTTTATTAAGCAGAATATTAGAGCTTAAATTCAAGATAAATTAGATGCTATTGATAAAATACAAAACTACAAGATGAAAAAAAGCCAAATTATTTACCACAGTATTTATTCATGTATAGAAAAAAAAAAATGTTTTCAATTAATTGAATGTTTTATAGATATAAAAAATGAAAAAAATAATTGACAACACCATCATTCAAACATTTTTAATTTGTAAAAGAAATGTAGCAAGTAAACCTTGATAAATGCATTAATTAAATAGCTGTATTTTGAGGAATCGTTATTATTCTACAAAGAAATAAAAAGGTCTGCTAAACCCAATAGTTCGATGCAGATATCATCCATACCAACTATATACCTCCTACCATTTACCATCAAAACTCAAGAGGTAGGTCAGCGACAACATAATCCCACTTACATCTAGGTCTACCCAAAGTATATTTACTTTGCATAATTTATGAGTAATTGACATTATCGAACACCGCAACCCAATTTTAACAATACTATTTGTTAAATTTAAATGGTTTATGCTTCATGATTCCACAATTTCTTTAAAGTATGCCCCAAATATTTCTCAGTTCTATACTTTATAAATAACTAACTATACAGTGCAAATGAACCATTGTAGAATAATAATTTAGAGAAGATGGTAAGAAAGTTCAACTAAAGTTCCTGTGTTAGCTGATATTGACATATTATGAGTGATTGAAATGTAATAATTTGCAAAAAAAATGTTTTTTTCTCAGGTTAAAGTTTTAGCATTTTTCTATCCTACAACAGGAAATTGTAATAAAAAACATTCATAACTTTGTAGAAAAAAACCATACATTTTTAAATAATAAAATAAACTTACGTATTTTACCTATCAAGAACTTGTTTATTTTCTACATTCTTTTTAATAGCTCCAGTAATTTCGAGAATTCGATCTGCCAAAGTACTTTTTCCATGATCAACATGAGCAATAATACTAAAGTTACGAATATTTTCTACAGGTATTTCTGCAAACTTCAAGTTAGATGTTTCCTCTGCATTTTTCAAAGAGGACATAGACCTATGATAAATTATAATGTAAAAAAAAAATACTATAAATTAATGATTGAGGGAAATGTAAAAAGTAATTCACCGGTAATAAAAATTACACCGCTTCCTTAAAACTGCACTATTTTTAAGACTAAAAAAAACTAATTCTTTAAAAATCTTCATAATTAAAAGTAATGTAAACTTTAAATATGAAATAAATTAGCTTTTAGCAAATTTTCAAAATTTAATATCATTTTCAAAAGGTTTCATTCAATTAGTCGCGTTCATGAAGATACGTTCAGCCTCAACGTTGATTGCATTGAGAATATGAAGGGTACAAGGGAAAAAGCAACAGCCAGAAAAGTGTGTTTCTAAGGAAATTAAAAATACAGATTTGAAACCTTACATTGTAAAAAATACTAAACCGATGTAATTCATAAATGTTTTATTGAAAAGCCAATTTACTTATTACTTTATTCTTAATATATATTCTCTATTTATTTTTCATTTTATTTATTCGGTAGGTTTATAAAAGAAAGGGTTTCTCCTGTACGACGAACTAAAATACCTAAATAACCCGCGACTGCGTTGTTTGTTCTCGTGCGTACTTCGGCAAGTTGAAAGAACGACTTTGACGATTCAGACGCCATAGTTATCTCAATATTTAATTTTTTTGACTTAGTTGGTTTTTTCCCTGCGCCCTTCGTATCTAAAAGCGCGATACGGAAATGTGGAAGGATCTTACCTTCTGATAAATTTTAGGTTAAAATAAAAAAAGTAGTCTACAATCATGGGAATAGTTTCGGTTAGAGGCCTGATATAATTTATTAAATATGATATAAAACAAATAATAAATATCTAATTAAAATATAGAAAAATCGGTCAAAGGTGGAGAAACGGGAGAATTTGTTAAATAAATTATAGCCATTTGAAGCACCCTTACTTAAATAAATATGAACAGTATGAATAATCAAACTCTGATTTGACAGAATACTTAATTTTATTTATGTCTATTAAAAACATTTAATAAATATTCATTAATTGATTTAAAATTAGCATTTGAAAAGGATATAATAACATAATTGTCGATGGTGTGAACTATTTTTATTTTCATTATTTGTATACCCAGTAGATAAATCTACCTATACTAAATTGACTAACCAACTAAAAGCAGAAATTAGAAAATTCAAAATTCATAAGTTAACGAACCTAACTGAAAATCTAACGTCTTCTGACAAATCATTATGGACGACCACCAAAAAGATCCTTCACTTCAAAGACTTAAACCATCCACTCCTTACTGAATCCAATGACTGGACAAGGTCTGATGAAGAGAAAGCACATTTGTTCGGCCAATTCCGTTCTAAAACTTTTCAGTCTCATCTTGATATCATGAATCCATCTCACCATGAATATATACAAAGAGAGTTAAATATTCCCCTTCAAATGACACCTCCTCCCAAAGCATTCCATCCTTCAGAAATATCGAATATTATTCACAGACTACCTTCTCACAAAGCTCCTGGACACGACCTCATAACGATTCACATTCTAAAACATCTTCCTAGAAAAGCCATTCTATTCTTCACCTACATAATATGCTATACTCCGCACTACATATTTTCCTAACCTCTGGAAATTATCCGTCGTGAAAATGATACCTAAACCTAAAAAGAAACAGGAATACCCTTCCTCTAACCGCCCTATCTCACTTTTACCATCAATGGGTAAAATCCTGGAAAAGCTCATCCTGAATGCAAATCACATTATCCCAGATCACCAGTTTGGATTCAGAACATCCCTCTCCACTATTCAGCAATGCCATCGTGTGGTGGATGTTGTTTCCTCAGCTTTGGAACGTGGATTGTATTGTCCAGCGGTCTCCCTTGATGTCGAACAGGCATTCGACAGAGTCCGGCACCCCGGGTTGCTTTACAAACTCCGTAAATTCTTACCTCCTACATACTTTCTCATTATCCAATCCTATCTCTCCTACAGGTCATTCACAGTAAATCATAATAATGTCTACTCACCCCTCTTTCATCAATCTGCCGGCGTTCCTCAAGGCAGTATCCTCGGCCCAATCTACACAGTTTATACAGCTGACATCCCAACTCATCCTAATACTATCCTTATCACGTATGCGGATGACAGATGTCTATTATCTGTCAGCACTGGTCCAGTTATAGCATCCCACACTCTTCAATCCCACATAACTGACCTTGAAAATTGGTGTCAAAACTGGAGGATTAAAATAAATTCCCACAAATCTCATCAAATCACCTTTACCCTCCGTCGTAAACCAACGACTTTCTGCCCCCCCCCCCCCTGTATCGTTTAATAACATCCCTCTAAGTCATGTAGAACAGATCCGGTACTTAGGACTACACCTTGACAAACGCTTAACTTGGAATCCTCATACTAGACTGAAACGGCAAGAAACAGCTCGCCGTTTCAGGCTACTTCAACATTTACTAGATAAACGCTCTAAGCTCCCAATTAATTACAAGAGACTCATATACATGACAATCATTAGACCCATCTGGACTTACGGAATAGAGCTTTGGGGCCCCACTAAGCCATCGAATTCCTCTCGTATTCAATCCTTACAATCCAAAATCCTCCGGAAAATCCTCAATGCTCCTTACTTTGTTACGAACAAAGTAATCCATAATGACCTTAACGTCCCGTTTATTGCTGATTTGGCCCGAATCCGATATCAATCTTTTCATGACAAACTTCATTTCTACTCAAACCCACTAGTTTCAAACCTCGCAACCTCTTCAATTCCTGATAATCCTCCGAGGCGTCTGAAAAGAAGATGGCCTCGTGACCTTCTAAGCTGAACTTTTTACTTGAGTACTACCACTGGGTAGTTTCTCTACTTGTCTTTTCATGTCAATGTATTCACTCATTATATTTACTTAATGTATTTTGTATACAGTTGTAAATTTCAATAAATATATTTTTTTAAAAAATTATTTGTATATTCTTTTAATTATATTTTAATTACAATTCATTCTTTACCATTAAGAATTCACGCTTATCGCTATTATAATAATTATTCCAGTAGCATGCATTAAATGATACCAAAAATCAATAACCCATTATTGTTATTTAAAATAAAAATTCTTTAGAAAATATCAAATTTAAATTTGACCCTTTTTCAATAATTCCAGAACTAATTTTCCTTTAATTAACCAATCAAATCAGATAATCCTATCTGACACACGCTTACCCGAGAGGAGGGGGTTGTCTCTCATTCGAGCCACAGATTCCATGCCCTTCGGGAGGAATCGAATTGAATTATTTATTAGCACCTAAAACGGTTTATTCTAACAGCTTATAGTGCTGACGCTTTTTGAAGGATTCATAAAAAGTTAATAAATAGAAGTGCCATGTTCGGGGTCGCTCAGTCAATTTCACGCTCTTCAAGCGCAATGGTCGCCCTTCAAGCAGACAGACAGCCTACAGGTGAACTCTAAATCAATTATTTAGCAATGAATTATAAATTAGATTTAAATAGATATTTTATTTTATATACATTTATATAATCGTTACATATACTTTATATAGACGATACAATATAATATCACGTAGTATCGAATGTGAAATCGTGTTATTTTTGTAGGGGGTTATGCCAGGCATTGGTTTGAAATGGAGTTATTGCTTATATTACAAATCCATTTCAAGCCCAAAACTACAAGTATGACACGATTCCATTTTAGAAAAAAGATTTTATATTTTTAATTTTAAGGTATTTAAATGTGGATACGGCAATTTTGAAAATTTTCACTATTTCGAATAATCAAAACAGTATTTATCATTGCCTAAGTATTTTCTATCACTTTATTATTGGCCTTAGAAGTATAGTAGATTGTTTCTTTTATTCAACAACATATTTATTAAATCTTGTCAAAAAAAAAAAATGTCAATGGCTGTTATATATAAATTCAAAAAATTCTTAACTGATCTGAGCATTAAACTCAGCAACAAGATTACTATTTATGTAAAAAATATTTCAATAAATTACATAATTGAACTGGCAAAATCTGTTTTTAAGACGATTATAATCTTTTAAAAAGACCTTTCATTAAACAAGTTACTCAAATTTGAAAACTAACTCTGTTTCAGCTATTTTAGAACTACATTTTACTAACCGAAATGCGATTTGACATATGCCTTTACAGCTATCTAATTTTAAGTAAGCTATTATGTTACTCTATGCCATAAACTTTACTGCAAACTAATAAAGGTATGTTTTCACAATCAATTGCACAGTGCCGATTACGGAAATTTTTAAGATACTTCTTTTATAGTACTGTAAATGATTTTTTAATTTTAAAATATATGTTATAATTAATAGCCTAGGTTTTCACATTTTAATTTTTTAAGTGTAGCAAAAAATATTAAAAAAGCAATTTAATCTTATTGTTTTGTCTCAGTTAAGGAAGATGTAGATTCTGTAATAGTAAAAAAAATAAAGCATTTATAAGTTTTATTTGTTTGGTAAATTAACCTGACTTTAGCGTTTTGTTTCGAAGATTTCTTGATATTAAAAAGTAAAGTACAGCAATTAGAAAAGTATTATTATCAACATATCAATAATTATACAAATGAATACGAATGGCAATGGGATTATGCCCGATTGTCATCTGCGTGACCTCCATGAGAATTTTATTTTATTTCTAAGCAACCCTGACTATACTGAGGTATTTGAATATACTTACTGCTCCCCCTAAAAAAAAAAAAAGTAACTGCATTTCCAAATAAGTCAGCATTTTGTGATTTTATAGGGAAGAGTACTAAAACGTCCAAATAAAAACTTTTATTAACATTTATTTTATAATCAAACGTAAAAAAAACTTTTTTAGCCATTTATTTATTTACTATTAGTTTGGTATGCAATATTTAACATTATTCACATTTAAAATAATAAATTTTATAGAAAACTCACCTATTTCAAAAGTTAATCTCACGTTTAAAAAAAATAAACTGTAATCAACATAACGGGTATAAAAATTGTTTTTTTAACGGAATACCTATTACATATTTTTTGAATTATCCACAACTGTATATCTAATAAATATGGATTTCATTTTTTTTAAATACTTTATTTATTATGTAAATTTAGACCAAATGCGTATGTATTGTGTATGAGAAGCAAGATAATATGTTAAACTATTTAAAAATGCGGAGGGCCCGGGTTCGAATCCTGGCAGGACAAATCTTTTCTCTTCAAAATAAAAATATTTAAATTATCACAATACAATAAAAAATAAAAATTATAAATATAAAATTTACGTACGTCAACCAGATTTCAATTAGAGTAATGTTCAATGAACATTCTTCCCCAAATGTATATCGCAAAAATTGCGAGTGCTGGGGATGTGGATTCGGTGAAGAGAATAGATTTGTCTGGCCTGGTTACGAGCTCTGGTAGCTTAGTTGGTAGAGTACCGCGCTAGAGATGTAGAGGGCCCGGCTACGAATCCCGCCCAGGACAAATCTTTTCTCTTCAAAATAGAAATATTTAAATAATCACAATAAAATAAATTTAAAAAAATTAGAAATAAACTGCTTTATGGGTTGGGAAATCCGAATTTCATCTCGGCTTTGGTGGTTTATTAAAATTTTCTGAACGCCAAGAAATAAAAAATAAGAGTCAAGAAATTTCGAAGGAGTTTTTGTTTATTCTAGTGTTCTTACCAAGTTCAAATATTTAATATTTTGATCGCACAATATTTATTATTATCATTCCACCAGGCTATAGGCATGTTTTAACTATAAACAGATGGAATAAAATAGGTACTAAACAAACCTTCATCAGAACGAAAGATAAAATGAAATGTCTTATATGCAAGACTATTTGAACATGGTTTTTACATCTTTTACACGGTGAAATATTATATGGTCTAGTTTCACCAAAAGGAAACAATTCATAGAAAAAATCGGCACATATCTATATCTATATGTATAACGTTTGACATAAAATATATAGTAGAATTCGCCATAGCTAAACAAGGATAACAAGTATGTGATGTTATTCATTTAACGTCACTTTATACTACTAAGGCTAAACGAACGATACTACAATGAGAGTCCTAAATTTTGCATATCCAGGTATAATTAGGATTGGGATCTTTAACCAGTACATGCTCAGGAGCCCCATATTACGTTCCTTCCGAAGAACGGCATAGCCTTTTGAAAAATTCCAAGGCCACCTACCAGGTAGTGAACTGAACCCTTGGGAAGTTGTTATACCAACCACTACACCACAGGTGATCCCAAACCACATTGGAGGCTTTGATAAACGAGTAGGACCACCTTCAGCCCTGTCTATAACCTCATCGTAGTGTGGCCGCCATTCGACAATTCAAATTTAAAACACAATATTTTATTTGTTAATGAAGCCCATACGATATACGGTACATATGAAACCCATATGTTCAAACTGTATGTATTTTCAGTCTAACTAGAATGACTTTACCTTTAGAAGAAACAAATAAGTGATAGCGAGAAAGTGGAGATAATGATACCTTTATCTTTATTGAATACAGATCATTTCTGATGTTGATTACATTGGCACCACGATTGGTAATGATACATAGATTTGTTGTATGATGCATTACCGGAAGCATAATAACCTTAGAGATAGCGAATAGTGATTAATATATTTGATGTAAACTGTTGTTACATCACCTCTAAAAGTTAGGTTGCTATTCATTTGTGTATGTATGTTACTACTGTATATTGATAAATTTATATGATTGATAAATATTATCAGTCCTCATGTTCTTTATAATCCTAAGAGATTTAAAGCAGAAATAATTATAGCTGACAAACTTATTACTCGTATTGGTCTCTCATTTTAAAATGGAAGACACGTGTCAAACTCCTCGGCAAACGAGGTCTTTTAATTTTAAAAAATATAGTTTTCTCTTCCCGATTTGTTTTCATAGTGGTTGTTACGGACACTCAATTTGTGATAACAAATAGTTTGTATGCCCATGTTTTGTTTTCTATTATGTTATATTTTTATTAATTTTAATTTCATTAAAATTAAATGATTTGTAAAATACGCACTAATAGTTATACGTATTTTTTGTATAACAGAGAAGTAGTCGGAAACAGATGTTACAAAAACTGCTGAATCACGCCTCTTTTTTTTTAGCCAAAGATGCTAATTATTTTAGCCGTAAGTTACTCTAGCCAAGACAACAGGCTAGCGTATCTTACGGACCTACCTTAATTCATCATCGGGATCGTCTATAAAGAACTTCTAGTCTCGTCGCGAGAAACCCGCCTGAAGTGAATTAAATCATTACCAAGGATATTTAGACATTTATTTATTTAAATTGCGCAATTAAATAAACACGTGTGAGCTAATTTAAATTTATTATTTATGTTGTTTCATATTCAAATTATTTTGATTTAATTTTTAAAAAATAAATTGTACCAATTGAAATTTAATTACGTTTTTACCAAACCAAAAAGGATTAATTTTTGTTTATTCTTTAATTATTCATTTTATGAAACTAAATAAATGTATTTTGATTTAATTACTTATTTATTTAGAAGTAATTTGATTCCATTGAGTTCATTCATCAACATATAAGAGTTTCAAAAAAGAAGCATTCGGTATTATATCTGACAATATTTTTATTTATTTGATTTTACAATTCAAATGTAATTTAAATACATAACTTACCAGGTCATTTTCTGCCCCCCCCCACCCTGAAAGGCACTAAGGGCTAAAGAAAAAGAAGATTAAGAAGGTAATTTTCTACAAAGAAAATTATTTGAGTCAGATCATCAGCCTACACTGGTCGACAAAAATGAACTTTTTTTTCGCAAGAATTAAAATAACATTTTCTAGAAGAATTTTTGATGCTGAATTCAAATATAACTTTAGTTTTTCTCCATCGGGCAGGATTTTGTATGCGATATTCATTTGAATTTTCATAATATTCGAAAAAAAATCGATTTAACTCGAAATTATAACTACTCATTCTGACTTACGTAGAGAGTGGTAGATAGTGGTTTTCTGGCATATTTTGCACCTGGAACGTCTCTCCTCTTTGCCCAACAGTAGTCAGCCAGCATATTGGAGTTCCACTTGCCTTGGTACCTCTTTTTCATTTGCTGATGAAAACGCTCACCGTGCTCATCGCTGACGGCTCCAAGATTTTCGGGAAAGAAGAGTCTAAGGGAGAGTCCAAGAAGTGAATTTTTAAAGACATGTTGCATCCCATAGCTTAATAAGAATGCAGAACATCAGGCACTATGTCACTATAGTTTTCTGCTTTATGGTTTCCAAGAAAACATAAACTTTTGAAAGACTGCCAGGATGCTTTCTCCAGTGGATTTAACAGTCCTTCGAAATGCTCATCACCAGATTAATGACCGGATTTGTCTAGTTTCCTTATATCATATAAAAATTCCTTCTTTCAGTTAAGCGTCACTGACTTTGGGGGATTTCGATTCCAATGACAAGAATCAATCAGACTGTTTATCCATAGCTTTGACGAATTTTTTCATTACTCTTAACTTAATATGGAATGAAGGTAACAATATTTTTTCAGAATTCGGTAACGGGGCATATGACACATTTTTGTGGCCAGGGATAAGAGATTCACGTTTAAGCCATAATTTTGTAACATAGTGAGACTTCCTATCTCTGCTGTCCCAGAGGCACAAAAAACAGGAACATTTGGTGAACCCAAGTTGCAAACCAATCAATAAAGCAGGACCTTTAAATCGCCACAGATATTCCATTCATATTTTCCACATTGTATTTTCTCTAAAATTAGTTTCATACTTTGATATGACTCTTTCATATCAGCGGCATGCGGTACTGGTATTGGTGGAAGTTCATTGCCAATATGCGGCAGCACAGCCTTCAAACTAACTTTAGACGAATCTATGAATAGTCGCCACTCATCTGGACGGTGTAGAAGCCCAAGAGTTTCCACAACTGAACATATATCACTACAAAACACAATACCATGTTCTTCAGAGAAGCAGTCCTTGAAATCACTAAGGGGACCACGATAACTACATATTCTTACTTCTTTTTGGAGTAGATTCCATCCTTTGAGTCTGAAAGTTAAACCTTCAGCTTCCTGTTTAGACAGATTTAAATCCCAAATTAGGTCATTAAGGTCTTTCTTATTGGGAAAGTGTGGTTCTGAAAGGGAAAGGAGGTATTAGCTTCATCTGTAGGATCATTTTTATTGTCATCTGAAGCATTTTCAGTTTCAGTTAGGTCAGATTCAGAGTTATCACTTAAGGTCGTATCACCATATACTGGTACAGGGAACTGCTCATTGTGTAAGACAGGTCTAATTCAGATAGTGCAGATTGCAAATTCAGATACTTAACTGTATGTTTTGGTTTAGATGTGATTCCTTTAATATTCGTCAAACAAAAATAACAATCACTAAAATGATCCTTCAGTTTCCTCCAAATCATGGGAATTGGAATGGCATAGGATGTGTACCATTTTTCTACACAGTCAGCTATCTAACACACGAAACACAGCATGTATTTGGGGCCCAGCTCTTATCAAAATCACCTGATAGCCAAATTAAATTTGATAACACTTCTTTACGAGTGGGGTCAGATTTCGCCTCTGAGACTTGAAGGTCAGCTCACCACAAATATAGCAGAAACTGTCTACATGATTTACACACTTTCTTGGCATGATGAAAAAACAAAGCACTAAAACACTACATACACAATACACTTCCGAAAAGAAAGGAAGGAAATATTTCACTACTGAACAAACTCAAAGTCAGCTCAATACTGACGCATCACCATGCCAGATGAACAGGTCTGAGCATGTCCAAACATGAATGAACCTGCACACCCTTGTTTTATGGTGCTTCAGCATAATAATACAAATAAAATTTCCTTAAATGCAGCTTGGATAAAATCGCTACATATGAGGTAAAGGTTCCTATGAAAGGTAAAAATAAACGCTGAAATCAGATTTTAAATAGTAGCTGTCACAAAAAACCTGATGGAAAAATTCTGACTGCATATCTGAATTCAGTATGAAAAACTGCACTAGATTCACTCATCAGATTTCTTGTGAAGAAAACCTTGTCGACAAGTGCTATCAGAATTTATTACTATAGGGAAATGTTGTCCAATGGTGCAATCCCTGTTACCGTTACGGCGCCCTAACAGTGGTCTAGATTTACCTTCTCAATGACGATCGCTGAAAGTGCAAATAGTATCTTGCCCAAATATAAAAATTATAAATAGTTAAAACTGCAACTGAAACGAAGCCACCCTTCTCAAAATTCCACGCTTCAACCACAGCCTTCTTCCTTTTATTTTTAACGATCCTGAACATTTAACTTGTACCACTACAACCCAAAAAGGTCTTGGGTTCAGTACATGGAAGAGACTGTACAGTTGCTAAGACTAATTAAGGTGAACCCCAGAAGGGTTTGCAGATCCCAAATGGCCCATATGTGGTGGTGAACAACTCGACTTCAGCATAGCCACTCATCGCTCTACCACTAAACAACGCCACTCCCTGTCCCCAACATTTATCAATAATAATAATTTTAGGGAAAAAACGTAGAAAACGTGAAAATGTATTATTATTATACTTCTTTTGCAAACCTTAAAGTCTTAAGTTCGATTTAATTATCTTAATTGTTTTTATCGAAAATATCAGCTCGATTTCATTATCTTTTAAAAGTTAAAAAGATAAACATAATCAGGTGGGCGAATATCACATTTTCGTAGTTATCTCCAAGCTGAAAAATAGATAAGGATCACTTATTTTTTTATCTCGATTATTCTTGCCTGGATTTAATGAAAATAGGAAATTAAAAGGATGAAATATTTTTTAAATTGATCTGAACTATTAAAAGATGTATTTCAACATCTATTGATGAATTCAGTTTGCATGGAAGACCCTCCTGGGGTTCAACCAGCCTTTATTGAGAGTTAATCATAAAGTATAAATATTATATTAAAACGTTGGCTATTCAACAGCTTTCGCTACTTAAGAGAAATTTCTTGACCTCCACCCGGACGATTTTCTTCCTCAGATAAATATTATAGTCTGAAATGAAAGTTACTTATACTGTCAATGCTAAGAACTTGGACAGCGCATACACTTTTTTCCATATGTTGAAGACTTAACATTTCGCTATTTCCTTTATAGGAAGCTTTATTCACTTCATAAACATAAATGAAGTGAATAAAGCTTTTGATTGCCCCAAATTTAAATCATGAAATTGTCCAAATTTATTGAGAAAAAACGGATAATGTTTACTCCTGAACATACATTGACAAATCCAAATAAATATTAAAAATAGTATAAAATATTAATTAAACTTTATAAACCGGTACCTACTACTACAACCCATGGGAGCCCTTGGGTTCAGTACAATATAAAAACTGTACTGCTTCTACGAAAACAAGTGCCGAGAGGTGATTTGTCCAAGATCACCGTCAACCGCCAGGTACCTCCCCGATTTAGGTTACCCACTTTACAGAGACTCGGTGAGCCCCAGGAGGGTGTACAGATCCCTCAGGGTAATCCGCGGCTGTTAACAGATTAAATAATTTATCTGCCACAGCCGGCTATGAATCCGGTACCTTCAGCATAGTAACTATTTAGAAAATATAAATAATTAATACAACTATCACTTATGCCAATGCGTTTTTCGTCATGGTACATTAACTTCTACGGTTTCAAATGATATTTTAAAATTTCCAGCTTTCAAATAGCATATATAAATAAACATCTACAGTCCCGGTGAATGTGTGGTTAAGTCTAATTTTTCCCAGAGTGAGATGACTGAGTTAAGGGGAGCAGAATTGTGTTATTCTAGTTTTTAGCTTGAAAAGGAGTTGTAATATAAGCAATACTGAGTAATTGATTTTCATGTCAATGCCTGGCTTAGCCGCTTATTCACTACGAAAATACCACGATTAGGCTACTCCCAGTACAAGAAACTGATTAAGGAGGAAATTCGATTTAAACACTTATCCACCGGGGCTGCAGATATATCATCGGAAAAATAGATTTTTGGAAAAAAAATTAGGATAAAGGAGTTTCATCGGAATCCCTAGATACATTTTCAAGACACGCGCGCCCACATACAATGAAAAGGTATGAAAGACTTGATTATTTGGGCTCTGCGGGAAACTCGGATACAAATATTTTTTCAATCATAACACTTTTAGTATTTAATGATTTTGCAGGGAGTCTAAAGTGGAAATATCTTTAACTGATAGAGGAGAGCAATCTTTCAAAAATGTAGTTCAGTGTGGCCAATTTTATTTTTTTATCTCTATTCAAAATATGCTTTTTTTTTATAAGTATGAAAAACAGGTTATTATCCATACAAAACTCTAAATTTCTTTAATTTAACAGAGCATTTTTGCAATCTACGATGATTTTTTTTAAATTGCTTAAACTAGCGGATTTTTCCCCTAAAAATAACAGGCTATCTTCCTTTAATAGCATTGAGGAAGATTTGCAAAAGTTGTATTAGAATAATTATGAAGTTAGAAGGTAACGCTTCTGTCAAGCTAAATTAAATATTTACAGGTTTATTATTAATATTGAAACATTTCAAATTATATCTATCTTTAGCTAGATTTAATAACTTACATAAGTTGGTATGACCATTTTTGACTTATTATTTCATGACAAGTAAAATACATCAGTACCTAATTACAAGTTTCCTTTCTCCAACAATAAAAGTAAACAAAAATTACTAATATAATTCAATGTTTTTCAGGCGACCATGAGCAATCAGAAATTCAAAGACTTTTCCGAGGTGGAAAAGTTCTTATTACCGGAGCGACAGGTTTCGTCGGAAAAGTTCTCATGGAGTCATTGCTTAGAAAAACAAGCACTGAGAAAATCTTCATTCTGGTTAGAGCCAAGAGAAACAAGACAGCTGAAGAGAGGATGAAAGAAATGCTAAATGACAAGGTTTCAATAATTTTCCTTATGATTAAGTTTTATTTAAAAAATTAATTTACTGAAAAATAGTATTTAATCTCTCTTATAGGTATTTCAGAAACTTAAAAGCGAAAATCCTGCAAGAATGTCTGCTATAAACTTAATAAGCGGTGATTGTACTACACCAGGACTTGGATTGAGCGAGTTGGATAAGGAAATGCTTCTTAAGGAAGTGAATATTGTATTTCATGGTGCTGCAAGTGTAAGATTTAATGAAAACTTGAAATCAGCTACAAGAATAAACATGGTTGGCACTCAGATGCTTCTTGATCTAGCCCGACAGATGAAGAATCTGAGAGTGAGACATTAAGTATATAGTAAAAATTATCAATAAAATAATTATAAACTAAAAGCTGCACTCCCAAGATAATAAATATGAACACATAAGAGATTTTTAAAATACATAATTTAACTAATTGATTTATTGAGGATAATGTTAATTCAAATCCTTATTATTTTTATTCACTATTTTTTTCTTTCATTACTCAATGTTTTTTAAATTATTATTTGGGGAGGATAATAAGTACAATTATGTGTTTGTATAAATAAATGCTTTTTAAGAAGAGATTGATATCGTATTTCAGTAATTAAATACTTAATGATAAAGTTTGAACTAATTTGAAAGTATATATTTATACTTTGAATATGATTCCATTTTTATGAATACAATTACTAAACTACTGGAGCACCAGTTTAAATAATAATAAAACAAATTTATTTATTTATATGGCCATATTACTCATCACTTTTTTATCTAATATTATATAATTTAAAAGTTAATATTAAATGAAATAAAACTTCCATATCATAATTTGTAACTGTTTTTCAAATATTTGAAGAACTTACTTTATTATTTTATTTTTAAAAAATCAAGAAAAATATATTATCCCAAAATCTTGTTATTTTTAGGTGGTGATGCATGTTTCAACAGCTTATTCGAATGCACCATTAAAGGAAATAATGGAGAAAGTCTATCCTGTTCCAGAAGAATTAAACTTAATTCAGTTAGCAAATTCAATTGATAAAGATACTGCATCAAAAATTACAAAAGAGTAAGTCATAGTCTATTGGTCATAGTAATAGGCTCCTTCCTCCTCAAATATCTGTAATAAAAGTATTGTTAAGTTTAATTTCATTTTTCTTCACAAGAAAATTTTTAAAATATGTTATTAAAAAAGTAAATTATTGTTGAATTCTCTTTGTAATGTGAGAGAAAAATTATGTTAGCCATAATGTTGGTGTTTTATTCTGATATTGTAAAGAAAAATATTTAAAAAAAAGAAGTAATTTATTAGCATATAATATATTTATCAGTTAATTAACACCTATATAATTAAATTTAGCATAAAAAATTCCTTTATCACCATAAGATGGTTGAAATAGGTTGTTATAGATAGTTTAATCATAGTATTTTAATTAATCATGCCAACCAAGAACTATAAACTCAAAAGTTCTTTGTAAATAATAATTTTCAACAATTTTCTTACTTTTCAGCATTATTAGTGATTCCCCTAATACTTATGTCTTTACAAAAAGAATAACAGAGGATATGGTACAGCGCAAGTATTCTGACCTCCCTATTGGGATATTTAGACCCGCCATTGGTAAGAAAATATTTCTTATGCAATATCATCTGAGAAAAATAATTTTAAAATACTATAAGTTTTCTGAAAATTTCATTGTTTCAATAAAACACTAAATTTAATAACATACACATTATTTATCTCAATTTTTGTTTGCACAATTATTATTTTATTTAAAGATGTTTCATTCTTAATTATTCATATATATTTTTTATATCATATGGATAAGGATCAATTAGTATTATTACTTATTGTGTTGTATTACAGTATGTAATATTTAAAAATATAACAACCTAAAAAATTTATAATTTCAGTAATTGGGGCTCAGGAAGAACCATCACCTGGTTATGTAGATAACCTTTATGGACCAACAGGTTTGGCTATTGGTATCATGAGTGGTATGGTTCATTGTCTTTTAATCGGATCAGATTGTAATGCCGATCTGGTACCTGTAGATTATACTGTAAACTGCCTAATAGCTTCAGCATGGGAAACTTATACAAGGTAAAGTATTTAACTAGCGTATATTATCTAATGAACTAATAATATCATTGCGTTATTTAAATTCTCTTTGTATCTTTCCTTAAACTGTTAAAAATATATCGGTGCTATTGACAAATTTGAAAATAGCTTAAAATTGATTTGTTACATTATATGTTTATATTATATTCACTTACATTATATCCAATTTTAATAGTTATACGACTTCCATCTCCTTGCAGTTCTGCAAGAAATCATCCACACACCAACATACCTGTTTACAACTTCGTACCTTACCCAGACTCTCCAATTACATGGGGAAAGTTTACAGATCAAATTGTCGAACACGGCAGGAAAGGAGCACCTGTAAATAGTATCTGGCATCCTTTTTTGATACGCGTCAAATCTTTATTGTTATACAGGCTCATTACTGCGATATTACATTTCTTCCCCTCTTTGTTTGGAGATACAGTAATGAAACTTCTTGGAAAAAAATCTACGTAAGTATAAAAATATACATTAATTAAACCTTTTCCTAAAATACAAATAAATAATCTTTGGGTACAATAAGGAGATACAGATGCTTGACTAAATACACCAGGTTAGTCATCAGGATTATTACCCAGGATCCAAACCACTGAAATTAGATCTTCAAGGAAATCAGGAATAGCTTAAGTAGTTTAAACAATCTAGCTTGTTTAATTCAATGTAGAACATAAGATACATATTTGTTATTAGGATAATATTCATTATTAGATGGAGATTAAGATCTAATATTAAATATTTGAAACATTGTCATTGTCAAGATGGATTCATCAAATGGGATACCATATCATCCAAAAATGGATTAAGGTTCTATATCGAGATGTTGTATGGTGTTCTCCTATCCTTTTTCTGTACTCCCACGAGATATGAAATGAAAAAAAATACTATAATATTTAACCAAAAACTATATTTTGAGATGTATGATCTTGTTGAAATGTTCTACAGAAGAACTTCTGATAAACAGAAGTAGGCAAATGTTGGAGATGCTATGACTGAGAACATCTATTTTTGGTACATGTCAAAAATGATGGAGACACTTGTTTTTAAGAATACCTCTTCCATACCATGGAAATTCATGGTACAATATAAGAGTGTGGAGACCGAACACGAGAAGGGTAACACCATTAAAAACTTGTAAGAACCTTATTCAATGTTCAAAACTAGAGAGATGCTGCGCAAGATCTAACTAATTGTTGACAGTCCAGACTCCGTGGTGGAGTTGTGTTAAACCATTAAATAGTTGTGTCTGTTTAATATAGTTCTACAAGAAAAAGTTTTTTTTTAAAACAATATATTTTTATTAAGTATTATTAGAGCACTAATATCAATCTCTATATTCTTAAAAACATTTTAAATACAAAAAGAAAGTTGTTTTAACTATCAGAATAAGCTAGAAAAAGAATCGTTTCAAACGTATTTACATTTGATAAAGGCAAAATGACATAATAATACAAAATTAAAAATCACCAATATATTTTTTTAATTTCCTTCATACATTTTGAAAACTATTTATTTATCATAGTCAGTATACAAGGCAGGTAACTTAAAATTAATTTTAAATTTTATTTAAGAATTATATTTAAAAAAGTTATTTTCCATTACGAATATAACTTGCAATAAAACTGCTTGTACTGTTTCATTAGAAGGCAATCTCATAATCTAAGCATTCATTTCCAGATGGACAAATCTTTATGAGAGAACCGACGAAGTTATGATCGTTTTAAGACCTTTCTGCACCAGAAGTTTTCGTTTTAGTAACGAAAATGTTCAGGATCTGTGGAAAAGATTGAACAAAAAGGACAAACAGTTATTTCCATTTAGCCTTCACAATTTTGATTGGAGAAATTATTTAGACATTTACCTCCAAGTATTGTTATTGGTTTTTAAATTAAAAGCTACACTTTTAATTTCCTGATTAGTTTATATAAGTTTTTATTTCATTTTTCAGGGTGTAAAGGTTTACATGATGAAGGAGGAGATAGACATTAAGGCTGCTCAACAAAAGTCTAAAAGGTAATAGTAATAAACATTTATTCAATTTTCAGATAACCATTACTTTTTCTTTTTGACGCATTGGCATTTCGATTTCATATGATAAATTTTTTTAAAACTTTGAAGTTAATTACAATCCATTTATTGAGGTAATAGTGTGGTCCAACACCAAAAAGTAAGCACCAGTCAAGCACTACCTGGGTTTTATTTTATTCATTACAATTTTAAGGGGGATTTACAGATTAAACTTTTACGTTAAAACCAACTTACGATTTATTATACATATGATATGTCACTGTATATGCAAATATTAAACCAAATATACAATGATAATCTATAATTGTCTAAAAATGTATAGCAACTTCTCTAATAAATTAATTAATAACTGTATTTGGCCAAATTGCATTCTCATAACTTCAACAAACTCTTATTATAATAAAAACCACTGTCCAAAAATCACTGCTATGGGCACAATGATTAAGTTTAGCTTTTAGTCGTGAAGGGTTTCATTTTTCATTATTTTAGCAAATATAGATTTATTTAATTTTAATTTAATCTAACGTTTATTAAACTGTAAATGACAAACCCTCTAAATACAATTTAAAAAAAAAACTATATATTATAATTACATACTAATATTATTAATAGATCATTTCCGTTTTAACTTTATATAGAGATAGGAGTATATATAGATATTTATATTCAGTTTTTCCAAATTTGAACATTGGATATAAAATAAATCACCAAATTTACCATAAAAACCTATCACGTCTTAATTTTGATTTGTTTTAAATTATATACTACCAATATGTAGTATAAAGCAATCATATACATTTAATATGTTTGTTAGAGAACTTTTTTTGCTTCTCTTGAAGTTAGTATAAAGTTTATAAAAAAAAAATAAAAAATTACAAGCACTAAAAATTATAAAATACCTAGAAGATAATATTTTTAGCTGATTAGGAACTGTTATATTAAAACAATTTATTTTTCTGCAATAACAATGGCTAATAATTTTACATAGTTTGATGTAGCTAATTTTAATATATGTAAAGAAACTAGCATATACCATGATATATATAATTTTATTTTTCATTTTACAGATTTCGCTTCCTTCACTATTTCTTCATTTTTTCACTGATTGCATTTTGGAGTGGAATCATTTATGTGATCAATACATTTTATATCCAGTTCAACTAAAATGTTTGATGTCATGTTTCTCGTATTTATTTCATACCTCATTAATCCCACGAACTCATCCAAAATGATTGGCTTAATGCTTTTGTTATTCGTATGGCATGAACCGTACAGTTAATAATTCCTATCACAACTCATTAAATAAACACACACGCATTTGACATTTATTATACATATCTTAGGTGCATACATTTATTATATCTACTGTTTATATATCACCAGTGATTTATGTATATACGATTAACATAAATTATTTTTTTAGAATACCTATTATAAATAATGATATAAATAAATATTTTAACAAAATTGATTTTTAATATAGACTTGCTAGTCGATTATTAAAAATAATTAAACAGAATACATATATTTTCTAAATTTAATAGTATATTGATGTGATTAGCCAATGCTTAATGATGTATCCTGAATACTAACTGAACTTACTGATATATATGATGTATTTTATGACTTTAAAAATTGAATACATCTTTATGGATTGATCATACAAATAAAAAAATATGAAACATTTTATTCATATTTCTGTTACTTTATTAACTCCTTGCTCAACATCATAATTTCCATTAGAAAGACATATTGATAAAAGCATTTTTGTTTAGATAATTAGTTTATGATAACTTTAATAAACAATGGTGCTACTTGATGATGAGCAAGTAATACATTTCACACTTTTATGGCAGCTGCAGATTTCATCAATTTGGGGATCATTTAATTTAGATCCAAGATTAAGAAATGAAAATCTAATTAATAATGGGATCAATTTTATATTTTAATCACTAACATAAATAAAATAGAGTTAAATGATTGGAGTGATCATAATTTGATCTATAGAAATTAAATCACAGATTATTGATCAATAATCTTCACATTATTTAATAAATATAATAAAACACTTTATAATTAATCTTATATTTATAGCACTTAAATGATGGTGGCATAAGATTCGTGTTTAGTTGTCAAGCTCAGTCGTTTCAAATAAAACATTAACAAAGCAAGACTGTTCTCATGACAAATTCCATGGCTCAATAGTGGATTTAAAAAAAAATTAAATTCATAATGGATTAAAAAATAATGGGAGCGGAGTGGCTCAGTGGTGGAGCACTGAGTTGCCATGCCAGAAATCCTGGTTCAAATCCCCCTGTAATCAAGACTTTTATTTAGTCTGTTTGCAGCCAGAGATGGATCATATAGGATCTAGGACCCTCCTAGGGCTTAACCAGCCTCTATAAAGTGTTATAAAAAGAGGGTACTCAAAATAAGTGGGGAAATCTGGCAGTAGAGTGTGACAGTAATGCAGTTCATGAAACATTACAGTCTCTACCATGTACTTCAATTAATTAATGTAATTAATAATTAACATCTATCCCTGACCTGTTCACGGGTTGAAGTGGTAGAGGGTTTTTTTTCTTCAAAAAAATTAATGATATTAGAAAAACAGAAGAACAGTAGAATATTATAAATAATTATAACAGAAGAATGTTATAAAGAACAGTAAAATCTACTTTTTTTCTTTAAAGCCGACATATACCAGGCATTTTGTATCCATTTTTAAAACGAAGAAGTTGAGAAACTAAAAGCTAAGAGGAACTCAAAATCAATTTTTAGAAGCAGGGAAGAGTTTACTAAAATTTAAATAAAAGGTATAGTTTCCAAAAACTTTGAAATCACATTTATTCTTATTTACATAAATAATATGCTTAAAACATTTACCAGATGGACATTGATACAATATTTTATAACATGTTTCATTACATCAACATGTAATACAAATTAACAGAAACAATAATGCAACAGTTTTTGAAGAAAAAAAAAATAACCAACCACAACAATAAAATTACAACATGTAACATACAACAATAAATAGAAAGGAAATTTATAATGAGACAGCACACGGACTTATATGCTAAAAGTAATATTTTATGAGGTAAAATACATAAAATGGAAAAAAATTAATCTTTGGAACATTAATGAAATATACATACACATTTTATAATTCTTCTTAACATTTGTATAATTGGCACATAGATAAAGTATAATGAGATTTAATATAATTATTTTTTTTATTCATTACATTTTTTCATTTTAAATAACAAATAACACCAATGAGTTAAGACTGAACTTTGCTCAACTTTCCAAGTCTAGTTTAAGGAAATAACAAATAATAAAACATATACACAAATAAGGATTATAAGTATATTTTCCTTTCATTAGGCGTTGATAATGTGACAACACAAAATAAAACTAACAGAAATATTGTTAAAAAACATATTAAATACTAGCAAGAGTTATACAGACATTTTCAATTATAGAATACAAAAATAAAATCAAAGGAGATAATTATGGTATCATAATATTTAGAAAATGAGCATTTTAGTTAGAAAAACTTGACTAGCTTCGAACACAAGTTGACGATTCTGTTTCTCCTAGAGCGTTCAGAAGTGGCAAGCAACGTAATGAATAGTCTTGCGGCTGGAGCTGCTCCTTTCTTCCGTTAATGCCTGCAAAGGCTGAGTTGAAATCTGATAAGCGGAGTAACATTATGGCCAAGTCATAATAAATGCCTGCACACATTATTCAATGATATTATCAATACACACAAATTTCCAATTTAAAAGTATTTTTTATTATGACAAATTAATTGAACTGACTTAAACACTGTCAATTAAAAGTCCATAAATTTGTGGAACAGATGATCGTAATTTCAAAGATAAATTGAAAGAAAACACAAAATTTGATGGTCAGCCTGCCTGTCTCTTTTCTCATCCTACTCGTATTTAAAAAAAAATTCATACATTAAAGAAAAATCCTAAATATCATAGCTGAAGCAACATGGGAGTTAACTATGAAGGCGAGAAGCTTATGACAGAAAAAAATATGTGAGGCTAAAAAATGCCCTTTACAGAAATAAAATAACACCTATTACCAGAGAAAGTAAATAAATTAATATAAATAAATTAAAGATAAAAACTCAAAAATAGGGATAAATTAACTGTAAGGATAAAAATGAAATCCCTGTGGATCTATGTCAGTTAACAACTAACTACACTGTTTTGGCAATTCAGACCTCCTTAGGACAAAAATAATAAAATAAAACCAGTATATCTCACATGTTAAGCCAAAGAAGACTTATCAACCAGAGACAATACATCATACCAACAGACATAAACCAGGAGTTCTCAGACTTAATGACACTATCTGATCCTACAGTATTAATTTTGAATATTTTTCTTAATAAAAAAATAATATAAACTGATATACAAATTAAATTTACTTAACAAAATGAAGGACATATATTAAAGTAGGAAAGAAATTTGTTGACTGTAGGTACTATAATAGGATGTAATTAGTTGGGGGTGCAGTCAAGAAAACACAGCAAAATAAGTGGAACTTATTGCATTTTATATGTGCCGACGTTTCGACCTACTGTGTAGGTCATCTTCAGGGCCAATAGGAGTGGCTGCTCGGTGCAGAAGGTCCCCCAATTAATTACATGCACCCCCAACTAATTACATCCTATTATAGTACCTACATTCAACGAATTTCTTTCCTACATGAATAACATGAACCACAAAAAACGGGGCCAAAAACAGAACTTCTCTTCTATATCTTCTTCTCTTCATAATACGACCTTCTGCACCGAGCAGCCACTCCTATTGGCCCTGAAGATGACCTACACAGTAGGTCGAAACGTCGGCACATATAAAATACAATAAGTTTCACTTATTTTGCTGTGTTTTCTTGACTGCACCCCCAACTAATTACATCCTATTATGACATATATTAAAGTAAATGTTGTTTCCATGCAAAGATTAATTATAGATTAGGTGTATTCCTCTTGTAATTTAGACAATAAAATAATTGTTATCTCTAATGAAATGTGTTAAAAGATGATTTTATTTTTTCTTGTTCCCATGATACAAAACAATGGAAAATGCTTGTTACATATTTCTTTGAGGCCCAATTCACCTCATTTATTTATATGGGTTTAATGAATCTCTATACATAAACTTAATTAAGGGAAACCTCTTACTTAATTATTATACATCTAATTAGATCAGGAAATCATGTAGTATAAACAAATTGTTTCTAATTATCCTTAAGAAAAATTATTAAAATCAATTAATGGTGAGACATTAAATGCTTAAAGAAATGTAAATTAGCGTGCACTCAATATCTACCAAATATTAATAATATAAATTTTGATAAATTATATTAATGGAAAAAGGAAAATGTTAAAAATATAGAAATGTTAACTAAGAAGGTTAACCAAAGAGTTTTAAGTTCTTTCCTCTTTAAATTCAAAGAATAACCTTTTTTTTCTCCTATCTTGAAAACTAAAAAAAAAAAAAAAAAAAAAAAACTATGATCACTGATCTGAAAATTTATTATCAGGATTCCAATAATTTTTATTCTATCTTCAAATTTACAATTTAATTACATTCTGCAAACTATCGCTGATTTTTATGTTCTTATATTACTGAAAACCTAAAAAAAAAAAAAACCAGTATACTACAACCCGTGAACACAATAAAATAGTAATTTTTTAAAATATACAAATGCGGTGGTTGTTTCTGTTTTTTTTTATTAGTTTCAATTACCTGAACTTTTAATTTTCTGAACCACTCCCGACCGACAACGTTGTTTGGGTAATTGACGGTCTACCCTATCCCAGCTAAAACCATCTAAAAAGAAGTTTATTATAATTTTTTAATCATTGCTTTAATTTTCAAATATTTTTATTTCGAAGACAAAAGATTTGCCCCTGGCCTGGATTCGAACCCGGATCTCTGCCTCACCGTGGCAACACTCTAACCATTTGAGCCACTGGGGTCGCTCCCTACCTAGGACAAATCTGTTCTCTTCACCGATCCCATATCCCCCGTGTTGTCGCATTTTCCGATGAATACGCGAGGAAGAATGTTCATTGAACATTACTTTTAATTTTAGGATATACGTCATTATATTATTTATAATTTTTTAATCATTGCTTTAATTTTTAAATATTTTTATTTTGAAGAGAAAAGATTTGCCACCAGCCGAAATTCGAACCCAGATCTCCCCCTCACCGTGGCAACGGCTAACCATTTGAGGCACCGGGGTCGCTCCCTACCTAGGACAAATCAAAATCAAAATATTTAAAAATTAAAGCAATGGTTAAAAAATTATAAATAATATAATGACGTATGTCAAAACGATCCCTAAATTAAAAGTAATGTTCAATGAACATTCTTTCTCGTGTATTCATCGGAAAATGCGAGAACACGGGGGATATGGGATCGGTGAAGAGAACAGATTTGTCCTAGGTAGGGAGCGACCCCGGTGGCTCAAATGGTTAGAGCGTTGCCACGGTGAGGCGGAGATCCGGGTTCGAATCCAGGCCAGGGGCAAATCTTATGTCTTCAAAATAAAAATATTTAAAAATTAAAGCAATGATTAAAAAATTATAATAAACTTCTTTTTAGATGGTACGGGTAGACCGTCAATTACCCAAACTTACGTTGTCGGTCGGGAGTGGTTCAGAAAATTAAAAGTTCAGGTAATTGAAACTAATAAAAACAAAAAAAACAGAAACAACCACCGCATTTGTATATTTTAAAAAATTACTATTTTATTGTGTAGCGGGCAAGTTAAAAAAATAAATGCACACAGTTAAAAAAAAAAGTCAATTGTTGTGATATTTGTAATATTAGTTTGATTCAATCTTGATCATCTTCAATCCTCTTCATGATAGCTGATTCTTTTAAGTATAGCAATAAATATTAAGAAATAGTTCTAATGAATCAAATTTCAGAGAACATAATTTTCATTCATACTATATTTTCTAGGAAAATCAGTGTGAATTAGTTAAACCAACAAATATTCTCATATTTGTAGGTTCTTCGAAGATTATATTGTAAACAATAGCAATATAAAATATGTACAATAGACTATAATAATAAAAAAGGGGAAGTTATAAGAGGATAAACTATAACTCTGGTTAACCTGTTTATTAACAAATATAACATTTGAGAGAAAATTTGTTAGTTGTGATAAAAACAATTGTTCAATATAGTAATATAGTGAGAGAAATTCCTACTGTTGGTTCTGGTAACAGAAGTTATTTATTAAATTTACTCTTTTAAATACAAGAAAGAAGAAAAACACCATTATAAAGCTGTAGAATGGGATAGGTCAACTACTAAATAAAAGAAAAATTAAAAAATTAAAACAAATAAATTTGATTGTAGCTTACTTGGAAACGATGACACCTTGGCCAAAAAAGATAATCAGCGAAAAAGGTTTCCGACATTGGTGAGACAAGAGATTTACTGATCAAGTCTGTTCACAAAACAGACTCATGTTCACAAAATATTTAGCTGGAATAAGAGAGGATCAATGCTGTAAACATCATCTGAGAAGTGTCGACATTCAAACTACATTAACATCTAATCGTTTAGAAATATATCGGTTGGGAAAAACTGAAGAAAATAGATTTTTCATGAAATAAATAAGATACACAAAAGACAAATTAATGAAACTAGAAATGAATTTGTTTAGATGAAAAGAAATGAAAGACAAATTCACATGAAACTAGAAATTAAATTATATTAATTTAGAACAGGGTAGCACTGTTTGTAAAACACTGAGATGCTGCTGTTATCATTTCAATACAAACTATATTCAATTAATATCAAAACAAGTAAAGAACATTAATGTAATTTCAACCAAAATGTTATCGTGTGGGATTAAAACTGTCTGAAACAGAAACTGAAGCAAATGGTTCAATGATTGGGATAACCAGTTAATCAGGTCAGCTGTTTATTCATAGAGACTGAAAGGCCAGCCATAAAGAAACAGAATGCTAATTAAAAAATATGACTTAATATTTTTTAATTCTAGATCTATTACTGGATATACAATTTTATGGTAAATAGTAATATTTAGAGATGACATTTAGGTACTATGTACAGGTTAGACTTCATTGCTGATTTTGTCAGGTTGGGCATAATAAAAACAATGTATATCTGACAAAAATTTAAATGCATAATTCTTACTCTTCTATTTTTAATAACAGAAACAGATAATGGAAGATGGGATATGTGATCTGTCACAGTCCAGAGCCTTCGAAATGCTGATGACATTGTCCTTTTGGCAGATTCTAGAGAAAAGATGCAGAAAACACTAATGGAATGAACAGAAAAGCTCCAATGCAAGGGAAGGACAATAAACATTCCTAAAGTTAAGTGCTGTTTGTGTCCAGGCAAGACCATGAAAATGTACCTTTGTTTTGCGATGGGGGACTCTCGAAGCACTTGTCCGCTTTACCAAGGAACCATCATCTGTACCTCTGGTAAAGTAGACTAAGAAGTTAATAAAGTATACGTAATATGTTACCAGATCTACAACAGTATAGTTGGACACTGAAATGAAGGGAAAGAGATGAAGCACAACATAAAATAAGCAGTCTACCTCCCAACGCTTATATAGGAATTTGGGGGTCCATTACATGGGAGTGAAAGTTGGGTCATGCTTGACAAACATATGAGACATTTATCAAATGCAGAAATGGGGTGCCTTTGCAGATTGTTTGGAAAAACAAGGTTGGACCTTGTTTAGAATGCAACAAGAGGAGGCAAGCTACAAGTGCCCGAACTAAAGGCCTCTATGGAAAACAGACAATTAAAGAGGTTCGGGCATGTCTGTCGAATGGACGAAGAATTGCGTCTTATAAAAAGAAAATATTTTACTTAAACCAACTGGACAAATATTTTTTGCAGATATAATTAAATTAAAAAAATAAATTATACTTACTATCTTACACAAAACTGTAAGTATTCTCGACTGCCCTGCCAGCATTGGAAGCTACAGAACCTCCAGACCCAGATTCTTGGACTCGCTCGAGTGATTCTGCCCTAGCTCTAATGGAACCGTCATGAGTCACAACCTCCCGCTCTTCAGGTTGTGGAACCGGTCTTCTTTCTCCTCCCTCCTCATAACCAAACCCTCATCATTAGACAAGGCATGCTTCCTAATATTCTAAACATTTACAATACTAAATTCATTTTGGAAGTTAGTACTGATAGAAAAATAAAAATTAACCGTTAAATACTTGTATTTTAATGCTGATTAAATCAGATCAGATTTAGATGGTTTTAAATTGAAATATTATTAATGCTACGTGAATTTTGTACTTTTCAAAAGAACATAAGTATTCTATGCCGTTGAGAAAAAGATGTCTTGTTTGAACTATTGCAGTTAAAAAAAAAATATAATGAGTAAGGTCTTAAAATTCATACCATTTACAATTTCCATTTCATTAAATTATTTTGAGACATCTGATACTAGCCAAATTCATGTCCAGACTAATTTCTTTTTATAATTCATAATTCTTTAATGATCAAAGATCATTTTATGGTCCATGAAATCATAAAAGCGGTTGAGAATAACCAATGGACCTACGATTTTTTAAAGGGAGTAAAAAATTCTAGATTATACCGGCCTTCGGAAGGTACATTAAATGGGGGTCCCGTACGATATCAGGTACTCGTTAAAAATCCCTATCCTAATTAAACCTAGAGATGCAAAATTTAGAGCTCCCACTGTAGCGTCATTCGATTCGATTAGCCATAGCAGCATAAAGTGACGTTAAACGAATAAACAAAATAAAATAGTAGTATAATTGATATTACCTGGAGCCTAGCAGCCGGTGGTGGATTAGGAGCAGCATTAACTACATAATTTGTTAGAGTTACATCAGCAGTACCTCCTAAATATAGAAAAAAAAATACTTTATTTATAACTCAATAATAAAAATTGAATGTCTATTTAACATAGATTTAATACGTAGTCATATCTTCAAAGAAAAATACTCCTTAAGGGCACAGTGCATTAGACAATTACTTGACAGATTGTTTCAAGGAGCCCCCCCATTCAAAAACATTATATCAAGTATCAATTTAAATTGAAAAATATAGAAGAGGCTGGTAACATTGGTTCTCTTATCATTTATGGTTATTTGTTATTTAATGTGGCTGCAATCACATACTATAAGCTTTTAAAAACAAATTATGGGTATATTTAAAACTTTCTTTTCATTAATTTTCAAATAATTATATATTATTGAACTTCTAAAATGGTTTTAGTGCCCGGGAAAGATCAAGGTAAGGTGGCTTCCCCAAGTAGGGTTACGAGCTACTCCAACATTTTCTTCATTTTTAGATTGACAGGACCAGCAATCGAATAGACTTTAATAAAAATAATTTTACTGAATTTCGCTGTCCTGAACATTTAGGAAAAAGTGTGTTACCTCCCCCCCCCACTAGTCTTCATTTTTAAGTGACTTATATCAGTAGTAATGAAATGAACGTTTTTATTACTTATTGATAGAAAACAAGAAAATAAATTAAAAATGATACTGATAATAATTATAAATACCAGATTCTAGTGGTATAGGATGTTGCCGAAAGTGTTCTAGCATGTCAAAGATGGATGAAAACCATAAATGCTGAACACGGCATTGACCACAATCATTGAGGGTCATTCGAAGGTGCTTAGCTCTACCATGGAAATTAAAAGTAAGCACAAATTCCCCTTTTCTTGTTTCACTTTGCCTAACAAGAAATACACCATGTGCGGTTGAACCACCATGAAGAACTAAAGATGCAGCTTCTGCCCTGGGTAGGGTACCATGAAACCAAGGATAATCTTCAAGAACCTGAAAACAAATACTTCATTTAATTATAAAACGCAAGGAAGAATGACTAGATGCAATAAAAAACCCCCAGGAAAATGCCTTCTTTCTATAAGACATAAGCTGATGTTAAAAGCAAGTTGGGTGTTTAAATCTTTTTCAGCATTATGCACCAGCAAAAATTCACAAACTGGATTACAATAAAAAATATTTGTACAATCCCAGAATAGAGTTGCATTGGATCCCAAACTAACTATAATAATTCCAGTCCTTGCTATTTTTTTTTATCATCAAATATGTTTTTGAATAGATAAAGTAATTTAAATTGCATTCTTGTGTTATAGAGAGAAAAATAAACATGAATTCCTCCAAAACTTCGTCTTAAAATAATGGTCTGTTCGATAATTATTACTTATTAAGTAAAGAATTTTTATTTTAATCAAAATACAGAAGTATATTAACTTTAAATAATAATAACATTATTATGAGAAAATAAGAAAATATTGAAAAGCAACTGACTTCAATAGTTTTCTGTTATAGTGTTAGTTTACAAAGATCTAATTTGTTGTATTGATTGTCAGTAAGAAATATCCATTTTAACAAATGGATAACTTATTTCAGCCGATTCTCTCATACAGGTTTCTTACTAATGTTTTTAAATTTAATTTTTGTTAATATTTGTATCCTCTCAATATAAAGTTTAATTGTACTATTAATTTATACAATGTTTAAAATTTCTTATAAAGTTTTGAAACATAGCTACTACATTATCAAGAACAATTTAAAAGATTTACAATATTAAAATTCAACAATATAAACCATTAGTAAGGAATATAAAAGTTACTAAAGAAATATAATTTCCAAACTAAAACAATTGTATGCATAAAATATACCTGAGATAGGTCAAGATCTGTCACTTGGTCTTCACACAATTCAAAATTACTCCCAGCACCTTCAACTCTAGGTGGAAGTTCAGGAGCATCTTCAAGCTCTTTAAGACGAGCATCACTGTCGGATTCAGCAGTAGGCCTCATACAATACTTTACCGTAGCTAACCAATCCCTCATGTCATCTATATCATGAGCCTCTATTACATATTCCATATTATTGTCAGCTTTCAGAACAAATGTGTTCTCATGGTCAGGCATTTCTAAAGCAGTCGTTTCTCGTGCTTCAGTAATTAAAAAACAGAATACGCCACTTTTGGGTTTAGTTGATTTTGGAGGAGAAAAAAATTCTAACATGTAGCCACCTATGGTTTTAACAAGAGCAAGGCGACATCTCTCCCATTTTTGAGTGCCATCAGGATTTTCACCTATTAAATAATTTACTATACCCTCCTTTCTACATTCCACAACAATTTTTGCCAATCTAGTTTTTGAACTTTTATCAAGTCGCAAACTTCTGCCGAGAGCACCGTTCTCTCCTTCATCTGACACTTGCCTGTAAAAAAAACCTTTTCCTTTTTTTAAAGCTTTAAAAGATAGCCTCCTAAAAAATGGTTTGTGAAGCAACTTAGGGGATCTTGGCTCAGGAGGATCCTGTTCGAAATAGTCACTTGGCTCATGATGGTGCTCATTATGTCCATTAATTCCAGATGGACCAGCAACTCCATTAGATAAATGCCCTTTATCCTTATACCTATTTAATTCAGTCTCAAAATGTTCAACAAATGTATCAACAAACTTGGAGATAAATTCCTTATGCTCTAAAGTAGCAGAATTTAAATTATGAGAATTAACATAACCTATAAATGATCTAGCGAAATTGCTAGCAGCTAGTTTCGCATGCTTGTTACAAAATTCTATCCAATTAACACTTCCGTTTTCTACAGTGGCATTAGCCATAATAAAATTTTATTTACATTTACTTGCCATCTTAGTTTCATCACAACAAATTGCTAACAGCCTAAAAGATGAAATAAATAACTTCTAAAATGACACAATCAAACAGTTTTTAGATAACAATCTATTTATATCATGTTTACTCTTTATATAAACATTATTGCTGTAATGTTCTTGTCAGTGATAACTTCACTCACAGTGAAGTGATAAAAGAATAAAATAATAAAAGTTATTTTCCCTAAAAAGAAACAAGCATAATTTAATTTGGCAGCACTGATTTTAACAGGTTTACATTTATTTTAACGCGTGACAAATAAAAATTAACAAATAAAAATAAGTATATACACATAACCCGGGAAGGTAAACATTGAACCTAACCAAGCCTAGAGTTAGGTCACAGTGTTGCCAGTGATAGGAGATAATACTTACATCCATAAATATACTATATGCATCTTCACTAAATAATATAAATAAATGAAATAACATAGAATTTTGTAGAAAAACGACTTAATATTTAGTAGGTGAAAAACGACTTAATAATACACAAATATTTCATATTTAACTATGTGGTTGTTAAATTATTTAAAACAAACAATTAATTGGCTAGACAAGATAGAGGGGGGTTGTGTTAAGTGTGAAATGTTGTGAAGAGAATGAAATGTAGATTCAGAGTTGGTCTCTGATCGTTACCAGAGCCACCTTTAATAAATTATTTAAAAGTTGCATGAACTCCAATCGTTTTCTAGTGCTCAATGAAACGCTGGTCACAAATTACAAGTTTGGCAGAGATTCGTCTTTAGTTGAGCTATGAAGAAAAATTGGGTGGACATAGTAAGCTATCTATTCTGACGGATGATTTAAGGAACCTTAATGTTTTATGGCTTTAAGAAAGATCGTGAGTCATCTTAAGTTTAGAACTGCAATGCAGGTAAATAGCGTTAAACGCTAAATTGGACATTTTTAAAACCAAGTTTTTAACCACCTCTGATTAATCAATTTTAAAATCGTACATTATATTTTATAATCAAAAAACTTACCTTGGTCACAAGTTTATCGACATAATATTAATTTGCTCATTATTCTAGTACAATTTCCATGGAAGTCATTGGTCCCACTGTTTTGAAACTTGCAAGAGTCGAATTTATGAGAGGTAATCCCTTCAGTTCAGTACGATTCGACGATAGACTTTCTACCAATGGTATAACTCCGCTATAAATACATAAATCGCTGCCTAGTTCCAGATGTTATTTTCACTTCAATTTTTTTACATGAGCTCGACGCAACAGACGAAGTTTCATTTAAGTATGAATTGCTTAAATTGTATTCTGCAGAATAATTATAATCAATGAACCAAAATTGGTTTATCCACGTAGTTCAAATAAATTATTGTTGTCCGTAATAGAATTGATTTTCTAGTAGATCTGGTAGACAAGGCATCGTATGGGATATATGTAGGCAGAAACTTTAAGTGTTCGATACCGCTCGTTGTTTCATATTAAACATTTTTTTTATCTTAAGGAAATTCTGCACTAAACTCATATCAGTAGAAGTCAAAATTAAAAAAAACAAAACTGTACCATTGGAACCTTTGAGGGGTATTGGACTCAGTATATGATAAAGAATATAGTTATCTATGTCAACAGTTATACCGGGAGATGATTTGGCAATGATCACACTCAACTGGCAGATTTTCCTTCAATTGATGGTACCCACTTTATAGAGGCTGGCTGAGCGTTGAAAAGGTCTGCAAACCCCATACGGTCGATTTCTAGCACTTAACTAATTATTAACTTTTTGAATAATTTATTAAATATTATTTAGTAATTAATAATTTTTCTTCTACTTCTACCTTGTCAAATTCCTAATACAGTCGACACTGGGAGTATCCATGTCAACCACCTCTGGCCAGAAGATTCCACCTGTTGTTAGACTAATGTAGATACAACCTTTACTTAATGTTTATGTTCAAGTGTAATTTTTATCAATTTAATATAATGTTCAAATATCTACAGTGCCTTTTTATTTCATAATAGCTGGCGACGAGGATGGGATAACTATTATGAAATAAAAAAGCAGTGTAGATATTTGAACATTATATTAAATTGATAACAATTACACTTGAAGATAAACATTAAGTAAAGGTTATAAGTATTTACATTAGTCTAACAACAGCTGGAATCTTCTGGCCAGGGGTGGTTGCCATGGATACTCCCAGTGTTGACTGTATTAGGATTATGACAGTCTCCCCTCCTAATAAGAAATCACTCACAAGGCACCCGGTGTAGTATCGGATCCCCATAACGTTCAATAGGTCTATGAGTCCGGACAGAGCGAGAGAAATGTTGTAGTGGAGGCGGACTTGGTTGAGTAGAAGATTGAGCACTGGTCTCAGCTTGAGGAACTTGAGGTGCACTATAGAGACTGTCATATGCCTAATCCAGTCAACCCTGGGAGTATCCATGGCAACCGCCCTTGGCCAGAAGATTCCAGCTGTAGTTAGACTAATGTAGATACTTATAACCTTACTTAATGTTTATGTTCAAGTGTAATTGTTATCAATTTAATATAATGGTCAAATATCTGCACTGCTTTTTTATTTCATAATATAACTCTGTTTGATAAAGCCTACTAGGTGCCAGGAGGTGATTTCAATTATTCCCATCTTGTTGTTTTCTCTTCCGTTCTTTCCTATAGTTATCAATTAACTATTATTTAATAATTCATCTGATTAAGTAGATTAGATAAAATACAACTTTAATAATTTTAAAACAGTTTATTTATAATATTTCAGTTTCATATTCCATACATTTCTAAATTATACAATTCATCAGTTAAAAAAATATTTGTAATCAGAAAATGTTTATTGCATCAACATTTTATGATCTTAAACTACATAAAAATGCAAATAAGATTGTAGTGATTACACGGTTTTTGAACTGGTGCCTTAGTTCATAATAAGAATTTCATATTCATGGAAGCTGTGCTCGCGACCTCCGTAAGGAACGTACAGGCATCGGTGGCTGGGGTGTACCTGGAACAAAATTATTTACAATTAAATATATTTATTTGATTAAAAAACATTCGATGAAATATCCAAAGGGACAGTAGTTAAACGCGGCACTATCAGAAAGTTTATCAAATTTGCGTTTTTGACGGTACAGCGGAAGATTTTGGGACAAACTGGCAACAACGAATTTTATATCCTATTTTCTCTTACAAGGGAAAAAGGTACGTTTTTTTGAATGCCCCCTGAAGGGTCGGATTCAGTACATGGTAGAGACTGTACTGCTTCTTGGACAACGGCTGTGCAGAGAGTTGATCTGTCCTAGATCACGCTCAACCGCCAGTTTTTTTCCCCCGATTTAGGATATCCACTTTGTAGAGACTGGGGGAACCCCAGGGGAGTCTCTAGATACCACAGGATCCATCCAAGGCTGTTAACAGATTAAATAAATTATATGCCACAGGCGGATTTGAACCCGGGACCTTCGGCATGGTAATTCAGCGCTCCATCACTGAGCTACCCAGCTCCCTTAGTTATAATAGATTATGAGAAGCGAGGGATCGTTGACTGGATGATGTAAGGAAGAAAATAGTTGGGGGTGCAGTCAATTAAAACACTAAATAAGTGGATACTTATTTTTATTAAGTGCCGACGTTTCGACCCACTTTGTGGGTCATCTTCAGGGCTAAGAAAGAAAACAGACAACATACAATGAATACAATAAAAATACATTGAGGACTAAGTATATGCTAAATGAGAAAAAATATATATGTAGAGAGATAGAAATTTAGAACAAAAGTGAGGGATATATATGAATACAAAAAATTACAGAGAAAATGTACAGAACGGTGGTGATGCCAAAAAAAAAATTTTTTTTTTTTTTATACAAAGATAAAAGACGGAAGTAAACAGAAAGATATTTAAAAAAGAAAGAAAAAGTAAAAACATCAGAGGTGAGAAGTAAAATTATGGAAAAGGTAGTGGAATATATATAAACTATAAAAGGTAAGATAATAGACTCCTAGGGAGTTTACATAAGTAAAATGAAAGAAGATATAACCAAAATGAAATTAAAGAGTAAATAAAGGAAAAATAACAGTAGAAAGTCAAGATATGAATATAGAGTATAACAGTTTTTTTTTTTTTTTTTATAAAAAACATACCTATAGATTGAAGTGGTATAAATATATGATGTAAATATACAAGGAACGTATAGAAATATAAGTAACAATATGGTATTAGCATGGAAATAGAGTAAAATATGATGAAATAGTGATGTTAAATGCTAATGAAATCTTAGATAATAATAACATATGATGGATGCCAAAAACTAATATGAGAAAATAAAAAGGTGTGCAATATGGAGAAGGAAATGGGTGAGGAGAAGATATGAGTATTAAAAATGTAATTACCTATAGGAGCTCGCAGTAGCACGAGGGGACGCGGTCTGGCCGGAAAATACGTTATGAAGGTGTTGCCAGCGAAATCTGACGGCCAAAAATATGACTAATTTTAAATTTGAGATATATATTTTAAAAGTATATAAATAGTAATATTTTATTGACTATTTTTTCAAAATATTGACTATTTTATTATATCAAAATGTGTATCATGACTTTTTATAGGGAGCCACGAAAATTAATGACTAAATTAATGGGAAAAGATAGGGTGATAAAACAGTAGGATTTGATGTCAAGAGGTCAAAATAAGTATTATAGGAAAGAGACTATAGTAGTAACAGAATGACAATGGGAAGGAATGACAAGGTAAAATAATTTAAGGTTTATTTAGTAAATTGAAAATTTGTGAGTAGAAAGAGGATAAGTTGTTTGAATCGATCTTGAGGTTAACAGTGGAGGAATCTAAATTTATGTGGATCCATCATATGTTATTATTATCTAAGATTTCATTAGCATTTAACATCACTATTTCATCATATTTTACTCTATTTCCATGCTAATACCATATTGTTATTTATATTTCTATACGTTCCTTGTATATTTACATCATATATTTATACCACTTCAATCTATAGGTATGTTTTTTATAAAAAAAAAAAAAAAAAACTGTTATACTCTATATTCATATCTTGACTTTCTACTGTTATTTTTCCTTTATTTACTCTTTAATTTCATTTTGGTTATATCTTCTTTCATTTTACTTATGTAAACTCCCTAGGAGTCTATTATCTTACCTTTTATAGTTTATATATATTCCACTACCTTTTCCATAATTTTACTTCTCACCTCTGATGTTTTTACTTTTTCTTTCTTTTTTAAATATCTTTCTGTTTACTTCCGTCTTTTATCTTTGTATAAAAAAAAAAAAATTTTTTTTTTGGCATCACCACCGTTCTGTACATTTTCTCTGTAATTTTTTGTATTCATATATATCCCTCACTTTTGTTCTAAATTTCTACCTCTCTACATATATATTTTTTCTCATTTAGCATATACTTAGTCCTCAATGTACTTTTATTGTATTCATTGTATGTTGTCTGTTTTCTTTCTTAGCCCTGAAGATGACCCACAAAGTGGGTCGAAACGTCGGCACTTAATAAAAATAAGTATCCACTTATTTAGTGTTTTAATTGACTGCACCCCCAACTATTTTCTTCCTTATAATAGATTATAATAATAAATTAATATATAGCCCAAATAATATAACCTAATATACCTTAAAACAATAAAACAATAAAATACATTTCTTTATAAAGATGTTGGTATCAATTCATAATAACAATCTGATAATACTGATAACATTTTAAAGGCCCTTAAAAATAGACAAGAACATCCGCGGTGCATTGTAGTCATCTACCACATATCATTTCTCCTCTCCTCTGTCTATTTATTTTTTTTAGTTTTTTAAATATTTGAAATACCTAAAAAATAAACTAACGTTGTGTTCCAGGGGAGACTTTCCGTTATTATACATAGATCTTCACAAAAAATATAAATGAAAGGTATGATTACTAAGGTATATGTTGTAGCATGCTAGATACAACATACTTCCCTTTGTGTATGTACTCGTACATATAACATAATGGTTCCTTATAATTTACATAGTAGTCTCATCATTAATCAAATTTTAATGTATTAAAATTATTCTTTCCCTTTATCCTTACCTTTCCAGGTGTCATAGTTCCGTCGATCATGGTCCTGCCTGTGAACAGCGGTTCCCCATCCTTCGTGTTCCCGATCCTGATCGCTTCTGGAGGGTACTCTCCATACCTGCAGAATTTCCACGCAACGTGTCTGCTACATAGGACCTAAATGATTTATTGATTCATATTATTACGAATAAATAAAATATCATGCTATGTCACCAAGATACTACTATATCATTTTTTTTTACCTCGTACTGCATCTTGGTGATCTCCATTCCGTTATAAGCCACGAAGGCACATCCGTGGCGTGGGGTTACTTTGGCAGGGAGGAGATCTCCTTCGTGCCATGCCCTCCCGACGTAAATATGACCACCGTCCTGGTCCACGCCTGCCTGAACAGCGTCTGGGGGTACTTGTCCACCGCTGCTTGGTACCCAATGGATGGTCCCGACGCAGTGGGATGGTGGGATCCAGCCGACATAACCTATAAATTATAATAAAAACCATTAAATTTTCTTTGAATTTGGGATGTAATCCGTGGATAGAAGTATGCAGGCAGCGATTGATGGCATTCTTTTATTATTAAGAAGATATTAATTTATAAAGCATTTTATTATTATAGCCAAATATCACAAAAACGTTGTAACGACTTTCTTTTTTTTATCGCTTATTTCTTCCTCCGATACTGAAAGAAAGGCAGTTTTTTTTTGTTTGTAATAAGGTCTGCATTGTGACTCAGTCTTAATTCGCTCATATTGGAAAATCAAAACGTGTATTTTTATTATCATTTATCATTTTTCAACTTCTGAAGGGCGTGCATTCTTACAATACATATATTCCTAACTTGAGTGATAGAACATGAGCTTGAATTTGCTGATCAAATTTTTTTTTAAAATTTGTTTTTTAAGTATAATTAAAGCTATTCTAAGAGTTCTTACTTAATGCAAATAATACATATTATCTTATCAAAAACTGTATTTACAAAACGAAGGTTTTTTTTAAAAAAATAAGAAAATTTAAGTGGTGACAATTCTGTCACCAGACATTTTTATGAGCTGAAATCAAATAAAAGATATGTTATCTTTATCTGGGCTCAGTGTTATATTATGTATATTTATCGATTTACAAAAAACACTTTCTTTTAATTAATTTTTAACTGGTATTAACAATTGTAAACAAATTATTTCCCACGAAATCAATCAATTATTTAGAGTGATTTGTTGTTGTTTATGAAATGTGAATAATTTATTAAATCCATTTTTTCAATTGCCCTGATAAAACATATTAATGTAGATAATGTATATTTCTTCTAAAAAAATTGATAAATTTGTTATTGACTAATAGTTTTGTTTTCTAGAAAAAAGAACAAAAAAAAAAATTGATTGTTGATTGAATATTATAAAAGAAAAAAAAATTTTTTTTTAAACAAAAACAAATTCCATATTAATTTATTTCCATAAATTTCAATATATTTCTCTTGCTTTATTTTAATAAATATTAATTTAAAACAAAAGTCAAGATATACTATTTCTTCAGTTTAAACTCATCCGATACGAGTTATAATAATAAGTAATAACAATAATAAATTAAATATTATCCAGTTTATATAACATTCATTCAGCATTTCCAACTCTAGTACCGTGAAGTTTCAAGTATTAGGTTATGAACTTTTATTCGGCATCAAAGGTGCTTTTCAAAATCGTTTCATAACCCCTCTGCCATGATAATGGAAATTTTGGACTGTTAAAAACAATCTGCCACTCCCTCGTTCTAAAATATTTGGATTATCAATGTGAAATGTTTATTTCATGAGTACATGATTGTAATCAAAATGATGCTTTAATTACATTTTAAGCTCTGTCCACGAGAAACTAAACGAACTATTGTACATGGAAAAGAAAGTGAACATTGGTTAGGAATTACCATGATATTTGTTTGGAAAAAAAATAGCGGAGATCAAGGTAGTGTAATCAGAATGTTATGTAAATATTTGATCAGTTGGTTCGTTGACTTTAATTACTGAGACATTCCCAAAACCATATTCTCCCACTGTTAAGGATATAATTTTAAGAGCCTTAAATTCTGAAAGCCTATGAAGAATTGAAAAGTTTTTAGTCTATTCAAAGAAATTTAACATTTTCATCCTATGATGAGAAATTCGGTTTACTTCTGTGGATTTTTAGATTTATTTAATTGATTTTTTAATTTAATTTCTATTGAGGTGGTTGAGAATTTAACTTACGCAATTACCTGTTCGTGTAAACTTGCCCCTCCCAAAACCGAGTCATTACCTTCCATATCATTTAATATTTTAGATTAGATAAGCCAACGGCTATGACAGGTTTCAAATGTCTATTTTGAGTTTATAATTAATGAAAGGAAAAAAGCGATTTCCTTATTTGTTGTTTTCCATCCTTTTTTCCCCGTCAATAAGTCGATAAGAATGTTCAAACAAAACTCTTGAACATGGTCTGTATCGCACCTACTTCTTAAAATTTTGAATTCTAGACATGAATAATAATTGATTCTGCCAGGGATTTAATTTCTTCCTAGAGATAATTGTTCTGGAAGTTGATATATTCAGATTGTATGGGCTTATAAATGTTATAGTACTTTCTAGAATGATTATATTAGCAAAATAAAATAAAAAATATGATTTTTGTGTAACCTAAATTAAAGAGGTGGTTGTTTTTTTAATGATAAAAATAAACACACCTGTACACAATGAACACCGTTACTATAATGATTTTTTTTTTTGTTAGAATTAGCACAAGAAATAAAAACCGCGACTAAAACAGGTTCAAAAAAGATATTTAGACTTTTGAAATAATCTTTTTAAGACATCCTTCATGTTTGATGGCCGTTTCATCCAACTGTACTCCAGTAATTTAATGATCGTCGTAATTTTCTCATTCGCAATTTTTTTAAATATTTGAATGAGGTGATTGTAGAGTATTTAAATATAATGGTAATATATGCAATGTTCAAAGTTAATTGTTAGTCAAATTTTACTTAATAAAAGAACAATTACCCTTAAAAAATAAATTATAGTTATTTTATAAAACCGTAATATATAAAATTAATTAATACAATTAATTTTGTATTGTATTCTTTAATTTTATATGTAATTATAGCTATTAGATTTCTATTTATATATACATACACACACACACTAGAAATTCTGTAATTTTACTATTCATTTGGTACTGAATCAAGCAACACCAGTTGGATATATTTTTTTCTAAATGCTCATCATAAAGTCTATTACAAATCTCTCAATGGCAAGATTTATGTATCAGATTACTATGTTTATGTTTAAACTAATCTAGAAATATATAGTATAAACATCGAATGTCAAACAACTTTATTTGAATATTTTTGTTTTGAAGAGAAAAGATTTGCCCTGGAAGGGATTCGAGTCCGGGTCGTCTGCGTCTCCGTTGCAGTGCTCTAAACCACTGAGCTACCAGGGGTCGTATCCAAGTCAAACAAATCCGTTCTCTTCACCGATCCTATTTCACCGATTCAATTTTTGCGATGTATACACGGGGAAGAATGTTCATTGAACATTACTTCAATTAGGATCTTGTTGACATACGTCAATATATTACTATAATTTATTTTTATTTATTGTTATTTTATTTTATTAATTGTTAAGTATGGTAGCTCAGTGGTTTAGAGCACTGCAACGGAGTCGCAGACGACCCAGGTTCGAATCCCGGCCAGGGCAAATCTTTTCTCTTCAAAACAAAAATATTTAAAAATAATTACCATAAAAATAACAATTAATAAAAATAAACTTTATTTGAAATTTGATTTATAGGTCTATGAAAGACGAGATAACAAAAAAAAAGAAAAAGTTTTTAGCATATAAGGGCTAACAAAAGTCTTTTCGCAAAAGAAAAGGGCCAATTTTCCTTGAATTATTACTTCTGAAAACGATTATTTGACGCGAACTGGATTACCAGATTATAAAACAAATTCTTTTTTTTTTTATTATAAAGATTATAAATTATTTACCTTGTGCGGGTGTAGCAGGTATCATGGTGTCGAGAAGTTGGGTGTAAAATGGCGCTATGTTGTGACCGTTAGCGTTATATAGATTAGATAAGAGATTTCAAGAAAACGATTGATAATGGGGATAATATTACGGGATTTAATGGAGATAACCTACTTGACATCCGTATGATTGCATTGTACTACATGCAATCCGAATGAAGTAGAGCCTTCTAATTCCAATATTTCTATTATTAGGTACTCTCCAAAAGATTTCAAGAGATCTCTATAGACTAAATAAATTACAAAAGTTTTGTTGTTTAAACAAAAAACTAAACAAAAAAAAAACTAAAAGTAGAGGGGTCAACTTCTGCACATTCCTAAATCAACATCCTAAAACTTTTTTCCTATCACCTGTATGGCTTGAATATTAAGAATCATTTTTAAAACTTTTAGTAGGATATCAATAGTAAAAATATAGAAGATATTACCGTAATAATCCTCAAAACAATTTGACTATATAAGAAAATAAAGTAAATTTCTCTCTCTCTCTCTCTCTCTCTCTCTCTCTCTCTCTCTTTCTCTCTCTCTTTCTCTCTCTCTTTCTCTCTCTCTCTCTCTCTCTCTCTCTCTCTATATATATATATATATATCTCGCACAAGCGACATGCTGCTCACCCTCGGGTCCGTCTAGAGACAGTACAGCTCCAAGTGGGTATTCGCTCGCTTCGGTAGTGAGTGTGAATTCTTGTTAAAATCCGGGAACGCCAAGACCGGTTCTTCCTTCAACCGATTCAAACACCGACCTCCATGACTGGAGTAATTACAATTTTCGTCGCTTTTTTAAGTAAATTATTAATGGGTACTAAATACTTTACCATCTCTGGCACAAAGCGCCTATAATAACTCAGTGCACCCAACAACCGCCTTATACCCTTTACATCCCTTGGGATAGCCATCTTGGTGATATCGTCCACTTTCGATGCATCCGGTTTCACTCCTATCTTGGAAATTGTATGCCTTACGAGATTGATTTCATTCTTGCCGAAAATAGATTTTTCCGGTGATAGTTTCAGACCAAACTACCGCACCCTCCTAAAAACTTGACGCAGATGCTGGATATGTTCCGTCTCAGTTTTACTACAAACCAACAAGTCGTCCATATATATTTACATATCTTCGTTTATATCCCTTAGAAATTCACCCATTAACATTTGAAGTTTCAAGGGAGCGTTTTTTAACCCGAAGAGCATTCGCGTAAACTCATAATGTCCCCACTCGAATTTATACGCTGTCTTAGCTTGATCTCTCGGGTGAATCTTAATTTGGTGGTACTCCGCTTTCAGATCTAATGTACTGAACACTGTGGCCCCATTTAGCTTATCAATAATGTCGTCAAATCTCTGTCGTCGTAAATTCTCCAATTCCCCTCGAATGTGATGCCTTAATGCATGAGGATATCGCCGTTCCTTGACGTAAGATATCCTCTCTCGTATTAAAGGCATTTCATGAACTGTCTCCCTGTCGCTCCCAACAAGCCCCCTTCCATATAAAATATATAGTTGAATTCCTCCCTAATAGCCTCTCTCCAATTTTCCACTCTACGCTCCAATCCGCGCCTCATTTATCGGCTGTTGACATTTATAAATCTTATTTCCCATCCGCACATGCCATTTATCTTTCTTAAGATATATTTTCGCGCACACCTGAACCAACAAATCATACCCCACCATAGCTTGGTATTCTATCGGCATATGCTCCACGACATGAACTTGCAAATTACTCTTTTTCTCCGTCCACTTAGTTAAACCGATTGATACCTCGCCAAACACGCCCCCCCCAGGGGATTAAACTACAACTACATACCTCAATCTGGAGTGCCCTCTCCTTTCCACACAGTTTCTCTAATGTAGCTCTCGACAGCAGAGTGCTCGAGCTTCCTGTGTCCACCAAACACTTCGCTACGCCCTCCATTCTTATTATTGCCAACCAATTGATGAGCTTCTCCCTCACACTATTACATAGTAGAGCTCGGTCGCCTCTCTGCATGCTCCCTCCTCATACCTCAGACTGCCTCCTGCTTCCAGATGTCAACTGCAGCTGCTTCCGACTTTGAATTTCCAAACTCGCTGTTGCCAGCTCCTGACTCCCTCGCCTCCACTAGATCCGTGCTCCTCATCTTTTTCCGATGATACAGACGTATCCGATGACGCTCCTGGCGACTTATTTACGTTTCTACTCCCTGCTCTTCTGCGTAACATTTGAGCATTTATCTCCATCGGCTCTCCTCTTCTTTATGCGTCACTCCTCCAAAATATATAAGGACAATTTCTTGCCATATTTCCTTTCATTTTGCACTCGTAACACCTGGTCCTAGGACACTGTGTAACGAGATCTCCAATTTTTCCTCATCCATTGCACTTCATATCGTCTTTCCTAGGGCCACTCTTCGGTCGTGTCGGCAAGTTTTTATTTCTCTCGATGGGGCCTTCTTCCGACCTGCATAGGTTCTATTCCACTGAGTTGACCTCACCCGGGGCTGACTGGGCTCGAATCTGGTCCATTCTGGGTCATTCACATCCATACGATAAAAAATTACATGTGTGTACCTTGTTTGGGTGTCTAGCAAACCGAAGGTTACTTGTACAAACATTAATGACGGACACATTGCCACAGAATTCGACAAGGAGGCTGAAACGTCTCTGGAGCAGGGATCTACTACAGAGATGAACAACGCCAGTAGTGCCTTCAATGGGAGGTTTCTCATTTAGCGCTTCAACGTGAATCCCTTAGGGAGCATTTTGAAAAAATATCATAAATACAATATGAGCTTGTATAATTTCTTTGAATAAATATTTTTTATTATTAGTATTCTTTTCGGAAAATACAACTGACTGGTAACCAGGCTATTGATGTTAGTTAAAACTTTAATTAAATTAATTATATAAATTCAAGTTATAAGTGTAAAGATCAATAGAATAGAAATAATTATATTTATGATAAAATAGCTCTTTGACAAATACATAATTTTTTAAAAATTAACTGAGCTTTTTTTTTTTAAATTTAAAATACTGCGTAAAGCAATTAATTATAACTAATATTTGAAAAATGTGATGTTTGGACAAGTTGCTGACGCAGATATCGAGCCACACTTAGTCATCTCTTGAGCAGTTAAGGTGACTCGTATTTATCTATTGTCGAGATTCGTCACGCTGGTTCCCATTATTGTCAATTGCGTCAGATGTTATGTTATTTTACGATTACATAAAATGTTAGTGTAGAGCGCTTTTCTGTTTCACTGCACACTAAATAAAATCACTAATTTCTGTGGCATTTTGAATACTACTATGACAAATGACAAATGAATTATTAAAGGTGGTTAGTGATGAATTAAGAAAATTATTAACAAACATTTATTTGTTTTTAGTTTTTTTATGACTGAGGCACTGAAGTCGAAAATTGTTTCAACTTTCCTTCTTTTTTTCTATTCCAGATCACCTTCATTCGTTCTCTGCCTTTTCGCTTTCTTTCTTCTGTCCACATTACGCCTGTTTTCAGCAATGTTTTTCTTGAAATCCTTGTGCATTCTGAAGATTTCTCGTAGGTGAAGAACATTCTTTATGCCATCTGAAGAAGCTCTTCAATGTCTATGTCAGTTTCCTTAATCCACGTGTTGGTCATTTTCAGTTTTTTAAGCTTCTAATTCACTGGTTGGCTTCATTTTCTGCAGGTGTCCATAGAACTGTGTCTTAGTTTTCTTATCGTTTAGTAATTTTTTTTTTTGTGTGAGTAGAGATCCAGTATGTAGTGACGTCTATATAGGTCTCTTTATTTAATCAGCCCAAAAGTTATCTTAATATTTTTCTTTTAGTGATTTCTGGACAACTCATCACAATTACGTTGTTCAGGATTAATGATTCTGCGGCATCAATTGCTTTTGGTCTAATTATAATGGGTTAATGCCTACGTTTAGAATGGATATTGGCTTCATTTTCTGTAATTCTTTGTTCTATTATTTCACCTAAATAATTGAATTTATCAGTTTTGGAATGTTTACTCTACGTTGTTTTATATTTCTATTAATTAGGCTGTCTTAATGTTTGTCATCAGATATGTACATCAGATTCTAAGATTTCGATGGTTTAATATTAAATTATAATTACTCTATTTGCGATTTTTTTTAAAAATTATTATAGTTAGAGAATGGAGCAGCAATTATTTCCTGAATCAATTTCTCTTGAAAATTTTGATTAAATAAGTAATCAATATTTACAAAACAAATGTATTGTTTAATTGTTATTTACAGGGAATAATTTCATACACGCCATACTTCATTTCTTTATTCTACCTTCTTCTCTTTCACGACATTTTATACTGGTCAGAATCCTCAAGCAATCATTAATTACCCCTGTGCTAATCTTAGCAGCCTAATTCCTAATTCGAATTCCACATATTCAATAATTTCATGATCATTCATTTAAAAAAAGTTGTTAATAGATCATGTGTTCTTTATTTCAGATCAAAAATTATGGATTTGTTTTGGTGCTGCACTTTTAAATGTAAACATCGTTCTTTCTATTAAATCATGATTTTTATTGTATTTTTATTAGATGTATTAAACGAAGATCCATTGTGAATTTTTTTTTGTCTTATATCTATTATTCTTGATTGTTATTTGTTAGTTTTTTTCGATCCTGTTTCTTTTACTCAAAGGCATTATTATTAAAAACGAACATGTCTTGGAATATATTAAAAATTCGCTATTAAAAACGTCTTTTTTCAAAAAGTTTATAATGATACAAGCTCTTCTTTCAGAAATGGTGTTTCTTTAATTCTGATCTCTAATAAAATCGATTTCATTTCTATATATTTTTTTGGGGGGTAATTATATATCATTTATATATTTATATAAATATGTGCTTGCTGCTTTAATAACCGAAGATCTATTTGTGAACTATTGCGAAAATAAAGACCAATGATCGATGATTCAGAAAGAAATGATGATTCGATGGGTTTTGAGGCAACATAAAAATATAAAAATCATAACAAAAACGAGTCGTATTACTAATGCAACTAAAGCCTTACAAATAAATTTATACTTAACACTTATTGTTATCAAATTGAATTAAAAAAAAAATGTTTCGCGTTGGTTTATTTAAAAATAAAATAAAATAGTACTTAAGACGTTCAAGTTTTTACAAGAAAAAAACAAATACATAAAGTCTACTGTTTTAAAAAAAAAAAAACAACATTTAAAAATAACATAAAACCAATAAGATGTATGGAATTGCGTCAATAATTAACGTAAATTGTCAGGCATTTGATCATTACGTAAACTCGCTTTGCTTCTATAATTATTCATATATTTTTTGCAGAAGTTTATTTAAGAAGCATTTATTCAATTAAACCATAACAAACATTCATCTAATAAATATTTAAGGATGTTAAAAATTCTAAATCTTTAGACGTACTAATTAAATTTGCTGCTAGTTCTATATTTCAAGATATAATGGAATTATTTATATGAAAAGTGTTTTCGATAAGATTTATTTCATATGTTATACTATTCTTCATTTAATTGTACCGTAGTAACAATTTAATGAAGAATAGGATACCAAGTAACTTAACGTTTTAGTTGAGGTATTCCTATATTATTTTACAAAATGGAGTTCACTTTAGTACTTATTTTCTACCCCCCCCCCCCCCTCTAGTGAGCAATTAAAATGTGAGTATATGTTTTCATTTATTTTAAGTAAGTTTAATAGATAAAAAATAATTTATTGCTAACAAAAAGATTGCCGTAATTTTATTTCACCGCATTTTCTGTATTGAAATTTACTTTTCAGTGTACCATACAACAGCCGTGAAGGGTACATAGTAGAGGCTCTGTTTTGTGGACAACGGTTATGCAGGGAGGTGATTTGTCCAGGATCACACTCAGCAACGAGATCCCCCCCCCTTATTTTGGGTACCAACGTTATAGAGGCTGGGTGAGCCTAGATCCAATAGGTTTCATCTCCGGCCGCTAACAGATTAAAAGTCTGCCAGCGAGCGGGATTTGAATAGCGGGGAACAGCTCTAAAATCGAAATAGTGGCTGTAGATGAAGCTTTTTTTTTTTTTTTTTCTTAAACCGATGCATTACATTTCGTCTGATTAGGTATATAAAAAAACAGTGCTATATTCTGTGTAAAGAATTCAATAGTTGAGAAACAGTAGCCTTGTGATCAGTAATTTTTAAAATTATTTATAATTTAACTAATATACTCGGAGTACGACAAAACACTAGTTGTTCCTTTGTCTGTTGCTATGCAACACCGATAAAACATTACACCACTAAAATAATTTGTATGTAATAGAGAGATTTCTTTTTACTGTAAGCTGGTTAATACATATGGTTGATATATAGTTATAAAGATGATATGGATAATAAGATATAAGGTTTAAAAGTGGGTAATAAAAAATATAACAATTGGGAAAGTGTATTTAAAATATATTTAATATTTATTTGACAAAATATTCTAATTATATTTGGAAATAAGTAACTAATACAAGATGAGGACTTCATAATCACAGTAGGATCTTTCTTCTCCACCATATGGCACGTAGAGGCATCTATGACTACGGTGCACCTGTAATATTGAAACTTATTTTAGTATTGTTTAGTTTATTTATGCTTTGTTGTTAAAATAATTATTTAAACAATTATAATTTTCCTTTTTTATTAAATAATAATGCAATAACTACCTTTCCTGGTGTCATGTGTCCATTGACGAGAGTCCTTCCGACGAATAGAGGTTCGCCTAAACCTGTCCTTCCAACTTGAATGGCTTGTGCCGGAATGTTGTCATACTCTGTCGGTTTCCATGCGATATGGGTGCTGCAGAGTACCTATGTACATTAAAAAGAATGTTTAATATTTAGCGTAGATATAGTATAACATAAAATAACAAATTGTAATATAGCACAGTTGTAGGAAAAAAACCCGTAATGTGGAGTAGGGAAACAAAGAAAATCATGTACACGGCATTCGAGGTTAGCAAAATGGCAGATACTGGCTAATAAGTTTTAAAAAAGTGGATGAATTCGTCTATCTAGGGTACCTGATATCTAAGGGTCAATGACATTTCCAAGAAAATCGAGGAGAGAACAGATGTTGCTAAACGATGTTACATTGGACTAGGAAGATATTTGAGGAGTGAATATCTGTCAAGGTCAACATAATTACAACTGTATAAGACTTTGATAAGACCAATTCTGACGTACAGCTTGGAGTCTTGGGTAATTATCACGGTCGAACGAACGAAGTTTAGAAGATTTCGAAAGAAGAATTCTGCTACGCATTTGTTGGTCTAGGAGTGTCGGTTAAACGGCCAGGAGAGGTAATCAAGAAATATATAGCCACCTTCCTGAACTTGACGTTGTAAACCTATAGCTGGGACGATTGAGGTGGGCTGGCCATGTGGTACGAACGTCAGAGGATGAGATCCACAAGAAAATAATGAGTGAGGACATAGAGGACCATAGTACCATACTACCAGGCATAGAGGAAGACCGCGTCTTAGATGGATGGATGAGATAACGAAGGATGCTCGGAAGAGCCTGGTAGTTAAGGACTGGAGGTGTGGTGCCTAACAGCGTAGAGACTAACAGAAATTATTGGAGAAGACCAGGGACCAGCAATGGTCTGTTGAGCCAATGGACAAGAAGAAGTAGAAGGAAGGAAAACTTTAAACAATTTTTAAATGAAAAGATACTGTAAATAATTTCATAGTTTTGAAAATTATAAATTATAAATATAATTTTCTTGACTATATATATAATATAAAAAAATAATAATCACAGGATCTTAAATGACCAAATAATATATCAATTATTTTCCTTCAAATGTCCTTCTTGTGAGTGACAATATATGTAGTAATAAAGAATTTTAATTAAATAAAGAATAATGCGATTTTCAAGCATTAATGTTCGTATTTGTTAGTCTGAATAAAAGAACAACTATTATTATACCAAAATATTTTAACCACAATCTTGTAAATTACAAAAAAAAAAGAAGATAAGTAACTGTTTAATTAAGGACAATATTATGAACCCCAGCAATAACTTGAATAAACAACAGTGGAATAACTACATGAATCTCATTGAGATGTATTGCAATTTTATGACTTTTACAACCGACTGAAACAGGAAAAGACTGAACTTGATAGTGTAATATACCCATGTAATAGAAGTATACAGTATAGTAAAAATATAATCGTGTGTGTCTGTTTGTGTATTGATATATAGAAGAGCAACAGGTCAAAAGATACATAAAATTCTTATCAAGAAAAACTCCAAACAAAAAGTCTTAAGTGGTAGATATTTTGTTTCCAGTTTCCAATTATTTTAACGAATTGTGGCTTTTTGTTTTGATTTTATCTTTATATATATTCATAAAAAGAAGGAAGAGAAAAAAAATTGCTATAACTCCGGACCCATATGGCTAAAATCAATTCAGTTATCATTAAGACATACCATAAAATTAGATCAATCATATTAAGCACATCTCACATCGATAATCTAAAAAGACATTTCATCTAGAGACTGCATAGTATAGGCACCAATAGCATCTTTATTCATCGGAAAAACGTAAAGATATTAATCAATGATCCTAATTTTAGGTGCACAATAGTAAATTTTGTTTTTTCTTGTGTTTTCATCTGTAATTCATAAATGGTGGATTTTATGAACAAGGTTGTTGTGTTTAACGAGTACTTAAAGCGCTATTAATATTATTTCCCTAATCAATACTAAATGTATTTTTTCTTATCTTCATTTATGAAGTTTATTTTATGACTCTCAGTAAGAGATCCAATTTTGTTCTTGTTAAATAATATTACGGAGTAGCTCAATGTGTAAAGCGCTAAACTGCTAATTTGAAGGCCCCAAGTTCAAATCCGGGCGGCTCTGATTGAATTATTTAACCTGCTAATAGTCACGGATGGACTTTGAGGGACCTCCAACAGTCTCTCTAAAATGAGTACCCTTGATTAGAGGAAAAATCTAACGGATGACGTGATTTCAGAGAAATCACCTCCCTGCATAACCAGTTTCTGAAATACACTATAGTCTCTACCATGCAACGAACCCGAGACCATAAATGGACCATAAATGGAACAGGTTCAAATATCATTAATCTTAAAACTAACCTAATAATGTGAGCGTTTAGAAATAGCCCACATTTTTAGGAAAACGGCGATGATTAAATATAATTATAAACATAAGTTCTTTCTTATAGGGAAGAAAATGGTTCGGATGGAGATTCTCTCTAATAAAATTCTCTCAACTAGGGTGAAAAGTTTATTTTAAGCCAACGTTTCGACCCATATTGCTTATACTACAGTGAATAATATCCTTCAATAAGTAAAAAACTTATTCTTTATGTCTAAGTAAAAATACAAAATAGGTTTGTTCTATTAAAAGCATGAATGTTTAGGCAATAAATTAATACATAATAAAACAAATAAACGTATTCCTCGATTTTATGCCAATAGGGTTTTATGGTTACGAATGTCAGTCGTGTAGTTCCAAGTGTTCCAGTCAATTAGCATGCACTCAGTCGAAAATGTTTTAAATATTCAACAAAAGAAGTCCGACGATGTGAATAAATTAGGAAACCCTTTCAAGGCAGACGAAGCACAACTGATTTTGTTTTAATTTTTTGTATTATTACGTTTCTAGTTCCATTCTATTCCATCTAATTCCATACTTATTTTATAATGAGTTTTTTTACATAACCACAAAATTCTTAAAATAGTAAACAGTTTTGAATTGATGATTATTAAGAAATAGTAATCACAAAATACCTGATATACCAAGCAGAATGATCAGAAGTGTAATCTTGTATCTTAAAAAACTGAAAATGTCCAACACGTGGATTAAGGAAACTGCAAAGGACATTGAAGGGCTTGAGATCCCTCCGGGTGGCATTGAAGGACATTCTTCACTATAGGAACGTCAAAATGCTCAGGGCTTTTAAGAAAGACCAAAAAGAGAACAGGCATATTTTGGAAAAGCATACATATGGGAAACGAATAAAAGATTAATGAGAGAGAAGAAAAGAACAGTTGAAACAAAAATAGTTCTTAAAAAATGAAAAAAAAAGTTTTGCTAGACCTAATTAATATTACTATTGTATATTATTAGAATTATTTTTTTAATGATTTGTCACATATCAGAAAGATCTGTGAAGGATACGCAGATATTATTATTGTCGTATAGCTATTCAAACCTTCTTCGTACTGACCTCGTATTCTGGTTTGGAGTACTCCTGGCCGTTGTAGGAGATGAAGGCGCATCCGTGATTGGGGCAGACCTTGGCCGGAAGGAGATCGCCCTCGTGGAAGGCCCTTCCTACGTACATTATCCCCCCGTCTTCGTCTTGGCCTGCCTTCACCGCTTCTGGTGGTACCATTCCTCCCTCAGTGCGGACCCAATAGTGGGTGCCGATGATGTGGCTTGGTGGGATCCAACCGAAGTCGTAAGACATTCTGGAAACGAAGCGTACATTTAATAACCATCAGAAAATATTTTAGCCCAATGAAATCAATAACTATCTACAGATCATTCTCAACGTCTAGTGAAAATATGGCTCTATCACACCTTAAGTCAAATCATATTATTAAATCCAGCAAATTATTCAAGGTTTATAGTATTTTGTGTTTGGGTAATTTACAAGATGTTTTACGGTCCAATGTGTACAAATTGTACTGAGTACTGAGGAACAAGAGCAAAAAGGGAATATTAAACTTTTGTTCAGAAATAATTGTGATGGCGAGATAGGAGCTGCATGGCTTCCCTAAAACAAACAAAGGGCTTAAAGCGATGTGACGAAAACATTAGGTCGCACAGATTCCCTTTATTGCACAATTTAATTTATTGTTTTTAGTTTCATTTGTTTATATAAGTTAAACTTACTAACTTCAATATTTATATACGAATTAACCCATTTTTTTTGGCTACCAACACCACTTCATCCACTCAAGCTAAGGCGTTGGCTAAATGGTTTAATCTGCTTTTCGTGAGAATTGATTTGAAATCATATTTTGTTCTTTAAATTAACTTAATCTGTGAGAAACTAAGAAATTATTCGGTGAACCGTGTTAAGCTTCAATATGCACACAGTAGTATATTTCACCTATTTATTTTTTCAATGTTCACAATAAAAAAGAAAATATTCCTCAAGACCGAACAACTAAATATATGATTTAATTATAAAAAAATGTAATCTCGAAAACATGAACATCGAATAAAAGACAAATAACGATAATACTAATAGAAACTTTAGGTTGTAGGCTTTAAAATAATATTATATGATACGGTTAGTATTATTCAAGTATCGATGGAATATCGTAAGACGGGTTTAACACAGATGAAAAATTGCATTGTTGTCTGTCATAGAAAAACAATAACCTTATACTTCCGAAATTAGGATATGCATTAACTATTAATACCATATACATTCTTTTTATAAAAATATAAAATGTAGTAGGATTTAATACAAAATACAAACTTTAATATAAAATACAAAACTGAACGATCATCATCATTGCATATGGAGGCATTGATACACTTATTTTAACTATTGTTTTGTTGCATTAAATTTGTTGTTTTTTAAATATTATTTAGGCAAAGATGCAAGTTTTGAAATTCTATAAACTAAAAAATATTTACATATTTATAAGATCCGTTTATTTTTAGTTTTATTTATTTGTATTATTTCTTTTCTAAATGAGTTGTATAAATTATCGCAAAGTTGAAAGTTTTATCGTGTTAAATTTCTATTACCTATCGTGTTAATTACTATAATTACTATTAATTCTACTATTATTAAATTTATTCTAATTATAGTACTCTCACTGTAATTGATATATTTATATTTATTTATAATATTTATATAATAATATTATTTAATATATATATATATTTCTATTTTTTTCTGAATAAATTGTTTAAACTATAGTGCAATAGGAAATAAACCTTGAAAAAAAAAGCAGTTGAAAATAAACCTTCTTCGTTCTGGGTAATGAGTGTAGTTTCCTGACAAACTTTAACAAACACTTTACGTAATTCATTTTACTTAACACCTTTTCAAATGATGCCGTGTAAAATCCCTCAAGGACACAAGTGTCTAAAAAAACATGTCACATAATTTTTGCATCTGTAAGGAGTATCTGGTTTAAGATAATAAACTTGGTTCGTGAATGCTAAATAAAATATTATTGCAACTCGATTCGGCGTTGGATAAAAAAAAAAAGTAAGTTATAATATAGTAAAGGAAAACAAATTAATAAACGAAATATTAACTGAATAATTGAACCTTGTTCTCTTGAAACTGTAAATAATATTTATGTAGAAACTTAATGCTGAGATGAATTGAAGAGAAATTGTGCAACAAGTAATCATTATCAGAAAGTTGTTAGTATCAGTAATAAAAATGGATTACGAACCGTTTTAAGTACATAAGCACTAAGGTCCATAGGATTATAAAAATATAAAATATTATCTACCTTTGAGCGTGTGTGTATATATATATATATATATATGAATGTATGAAATAGTATTTTTTTTAATAAAAAATATATTTTTAAAAGTTATCTTTGATAATGTCTTGTAGGACAAAAACGCCGGAGGAATAGTTAGTAGAATAAAATTTGCTGCATTGAAAAAAAAAATCTTTTTTGTTTTTTTATTAGTAACTCATACAAACAAAATATATCTACAGCCCCGCTGAATAAGTGGTTAAGTCGGATTTTATCCAGAGAGAGTTAACTGCTTTAAGATAACCGGAATCGTATCAGTCTCGTAGTTTTTGGCTTTAAATGGAGTTGTAATACAAGCGATAATTCTTTTCCAAGCCAATGCCTTACTTAGTCCCTTATTCACTACGAAAATAACTCGATTCCACTTAACTTAAGTACAAGAAACTCATCTTGGAGAAGCTTAGACTTAAACACTTATTATTAGGTATATAGCTGCAGGTATATAGATAATTATTTTATTTTTAGAAATGACTTCATACAAATTTTATTTGCAGGTAAAATAAAATAAGAATATTTCCTTTATTTTTAAATAATTAGTTTTGCTACTCTATAAAACCCATTTAAATATATAAATTATGAAATATATTTGAACTAACTGTAAATATCATATAATAACATTGCATGTTACAGTTTAAATATAAAAAAGTGTTACCTGAAATGACTGTTGCCCTGCCGTTAGTTACTCTGTGCGCTATTGTCTACCGTCCTTCAATTTATCACCAGGTTCTTCCCCCTCCACTGTCTTGAACCTACATTTCTATTAAATCGGTTATTTTTACTGGCTCTGAGTCAATATTACCAATAGAAAATTACCAGTAATTGCTTTATACTTTAAATACATACCCACAGAAGATTAAAGAATCGTTCAGAAAAAATATATAAATAGGCTCTGTAGGATGATAGTACACGCTAATAAATCACAAAAAATATGTTAACGTAAATAATGATAATAATAATAACACACACATAAATATATATATGAAAAGAAGATGGTCTTAGGAGTTGAATTTGTAATATTACTACCAGCGGATAGTTTAGCTAATTTCATCCCATGTCATTATGTATCATTCATTCTATTTTCATGATATATTATTATTAAACAGTTGTAAATTGCAATAAATATATTAAGAAAAAACTTGCTAAATTAAAAGTAAAAATAATTAAAAATGTAGTCTATTTAATTTAAAATATAATAAAAGCAAAATGACATAATTTCTGATAAAATCATATTTTGATGACAATCCAACAACTTATTATAATTTGTGAATGTTAGAAAGGTGAAAAAAATTACTTCATAAGGAATTAGCTAGATAACTCCAAAATATACTACCTATGAGTTCAAATCGAATGAACACGTATTGTATTTCTTAGAATAAAGTTTTCATGATAGTAGATCTACTGTTAGATTAAATCCAGATATCTAAATCCCTACATAAAACTGATAGAATACCGAAATACCGAAATAAAGCTAATTATCTATTTAACACATTTTTTGGACTTGAGAGTTTCACATGTTAACCAACTATATATGGCCTGAGGGACAAGATTTTTTGAGGTTGAAAAATGGAAAAATAAACTGTATTTTTAAATAAAATATGTTTATGTATTTATCTGACAAATAAAATGTAGCAAATTACATATGGATATAACCAATTAGAAAAGGATGAGAACTTCATATTCATTGAAAGATCTTTCTTCACCACCGAAGGGCACGTAGAGGCACCTATGGCTAGGGTGAACCTGCAAAATTAGAAATACTGGTCAATTTCTTTGTATAAATAAGTATTAAAATAAATTATCAATCAAAAATCATAATTTGCCATCGATCACCCCGTTGCTACACATCTAATTCCTCTAAGCAAGTTCTTATTTTTAAAAAAGAAATATACATTAACATGTTTTTTATTTTATTTTTATGGCTAAATTTATTGTGTTAAAGTACAACCTTTTTTATTTTTTTCAAAACAGAACCCTGCGGGATCTACAGACCCTCCTGAGGTTCACCAATATTTAAAGTGTGCAATCTTAATGTAGGGGGGACTTGGCGGTTGAGTGTGATCTCGCCCTAATCACCTCCTTGCACAACCGTTGCCGAAATAGGGCAGTTTATACTGTGGACTGAACCCAAGGTCACATAAGGATTGTGACGGTACAGTTTTTTTTTTAATTAAAAATATATATGTATAAGTATGTAGCATATTTGCTTATATACGTATTATATCGACATCTAATAATATTACATATTATATTGACATTCAAAATATACAATTTCGAGTTGCTTTTTTTAGGAAGAGGAGTTATTTTATAGTTTTTTTTAGAGTTTTTTTAGGAGTTGTTTTTAGGAAACAGCTAAGATTTGTATATAGGTTAAATAAAACTTCTAAAAGCTCTAGGGTAGATGGGCATAACCTGAATAACGTTTCTTTCTCTTTTAAATATTATTCTTCCTATAATAATTAATATACTATAATAAGCTACCTTTCCCGGTGTCATGAGACCATTAACAATGGTCCTTCCAACGTACAAAGGTTCGCCTGAAGCTGTCCTTCCAACTTGAATGGCTTGTGCCGGAATGTGGTCAGATTCAGTTGGTTTCCAGGCAATGTGGGTGCTGCAGAGTACCTATATAAAGCAAACACAAATTAGTTATTATTATATACTGCAATATCTTTGTATATAAACTGGATCATAAACTTTATTAAGTGTTTCTGTAACATTTAAAATCTTAATAATTTTCTTTTAGTATCCATACGTTTATGACTGGCTTCAAAAACCTGGATTTAATGGGGTTCGATTCTAAAGAGATCGTATTCTCCCCATCAGTCTTCATTTCAAGAATCCGTGTTAGTTATGAATAAACGAAAGAAAGGTTTAAATGATTCACGGAAGCTCAGTAATGGTACACAGTCCGGAAAGCAAGTATGTGGTAATCATAGAGTGAACTGAGTACATAACGGATGAGAAATAAAAGAGCAAATAAGTGGTTGATTTTGGATGGAGAAAATTGAGACACGAATAATCTTCAAGTTACCCAACTCAATAAAACCAAATATAAAATTGAAAAAGGTTCAATTTTTTATATTTTATTGTTCTGGTTACGCATTAACCGTTAACAGATGAATAAGATTAGTATAAACGATTTTTGGGCATTTAGATCCACTTTTTTAGAACTATTAAATAATGGGCTAAAGCAAATAATTCGGTATAATAATTACTTAACATGTTTCTAAATAAATAATGCATCATCCCCCAAGGCACGTGATGGTCGAGTTAACTCAGCAACGAGATAGAAGCAGCTCCACGGTCAAAACTGTTGGCAGGTCCATTAAATGAACATCGACTTATTCCTGTTAACCTGTACGATAATCCTATCATAGTTGGAATACAAATATTTTGAAGACAAATACATGCTACCTAAATACCATCATATTCATCTTGTTACGTCTTCAACGCTGGTTCAAATCTCTACCTTTCCACACCGTTTGGAAACATTGATGACTAGTAGCAATTACAATTACCCCTTACCCCCTCCCTGTTTGTCGAAACAGAAGTAAGCAAAGTGTAACGCTAATATAAAATGTCAAATTTAAGAGGTAATAAAAAGATGCATGGTAATTGCTTATTATTATACAATTGACCTCAGTATATTAGCTATTGAAATGTTCTTCATACTGACCTGGTACTCAGTCTTTGCATGCTCCCTTCCGTCGTAGGATACGAAGGCACAGCCGTGATTGGGACAGACCTTGGCAGGGAGGAGGTCGCCTTCGTGGAAGGCCCTTCCTACGTACATTATACCCCCGTCTTCGTCTTGGCCTCCCTTCACTGCATCCTGAGCGATAGCTCCCCTTGAGCAGTCGACCCACTGGTGTGTGCCGATGATGTGGCTTGGTGGTGCCCAACCGAAATCGTAAGACATTCTAGAAAACATGCCCAACTTTAATAACACTTCAAATATAAATTAAAGGCTTTATTTACCGGTGTTAGATAATTTATAATGTCGCGTACAGGATTCTAGCAGTTAGAAATATCATTAAAAGTAAACGTTAACAATCATAAATAAATAATAAATAAAGATAAATCTATTATGGTATGATAAATGATATCGTGAGGTGAAGAAATATTGCATAACTTACTTACTAAGAATATGTGTAGAACAGAAATAAAGAGTAATAAAGAAGGTAATAATGAAAAATTCTGAGTAATTGAGCAATATAATTTATAATATATATCATTCGTTAGAGAAAATATGAAATAATCTGCGAAAATAATGGTATACTTAATAAGAATAACCTACCATCAGTGATAGATTCTGATAATGGATCAACAAAATATCATAACCCACTATGATTTGTGGTTTCTTTGGTTTTCATTGCAAATGATGCGGAAAAAACAAATAAAGGCTTGGTGAACCCGGAGGCTATAACATTAATATAAAAGTAACGAAAATCAACTCAAATAATTATACGAAATAAAAAACCATTATAATTTATTTTGCAATTATGGACGCATACTCATAATTATGATTACTTGTCTCTTAATAAATTCTCACGAAAAAATAAACTTGTGAATAAAACTTTATAGAGTGTTAATACTATTGGCTTTTAATAAGTATCGTGTGACGTTTGAAAGAATTCAGGATCCATGTCTAAGTGATTTAAAAAAACAAACAGATGAACATACTTCCATGATAAGCAAATTTGAATTTGTTAATTTTATCTTCGATTTTTGAACTAAGAAAACGTGATACAATGCTTAAATGAATAAAAATTAAATATTGTCAATTTGTTATTTTTTAAAGTACATTTTTATCTCTATCAATTTTTATTTATCTCTATATTTTTAAAGATTTTTAATAAAGAGTTAATTAATAGAGTTATTAATGATTAAACATTTTTAAAGCAACGTTTAAAAAAATTAAAATTTTATATGTCTGAATGTTACATCAAATTTAAGATTTTTAAATTTATACCGGTTAACTATTATAATTTGCTTTTTTATAGTAATAAATATTAATAAAAATAAGATATAAAATATTAATGAAAGTGTTTAAATATAATTAAAAATTGTAATAAATACATTAAATGCTTACCTGAAATTTCTCTTGTGCAACTGTTGATTACTCCGTGTGTACAATCTATTTATTCTTCGATTTATCGCAGGTTTCCCCCCTCCAACCACACTTATAAGCTTGGATTTCCTTTGAATCGATTATTAATATTTTTACCAATAAATCCTTTAAACTATCACTACTTATCTTATGATGATAAAATCTTGTCATAAAAAAAAAATTAATATAGGCGCGGTAGGATGCTAGTACTTATCCGACAACCCTTAAAAAAAAAATATATATAGCTTGATTAAATATTGAATTAAATTCTAAAAGGTTATCGAAATAAGTTTTATCTTGTGTGGAAGACATTTTACTTAAAAGGAAAAATAAGAAATTTATGATTAGAGAAATTTTTCAGGTAGGAAAATTATTAAATGTCGACATAATTTGATTTATTTATTATCTGGCATCAGCCTTGATTGCTGATAAAAATGTATTATTTTTGACATATTTATAGTATCCTCAATATTAATGTATTACTTTATCCAATATCTATCCAATAAAACATGGAAATTATAGTACTTCCATACTACGGTAGGCCAAAAATTTGACCAATATTCGCATAATCAGGCATCTTTAGGATATTAAAATTTAAAAAAATAGAATAATATCAAAGGGGAAGAACGAATAAAGCTCAACTCCACCCTCAAAGTCCATGTAGAGATGGCCGGTAGGGGTCTCCAGGAAGATGATTGGGTGTATCGAGAGGTGTAGAGCTCTGCTCTGACAGGCTGAGGCAACCCATGTTGGAACGCCTATAATAATAAAAAATAATAATAATATTTTATTTTCCTCTGTAGTGTTTGAAGATTGATGTGTATATTTTGGGTCATCTATTTACTATTTCATTAGCTATTTTTACGTAACGTTTCCCACCTGTTGTCTGGAAACCAACCTTATGATTCAGTAGTTGTATTTGAGCCTTTGAAGTGGTGGGATGTTTCCTCTCCTTAGTGTCTCACTGCAATTTGAGGCTAGGAAGTGAATTATTTGTTTGCGATTATTCTCTTTCTATTCTGGAGATGCTTGAATAGGTGACATAACGACAGATATTTATGTTTCCTGTTTTTATTTTATGAACAATTTTTGTGTATTTTTTTCTTGCTTTTCAATGTCTTAATTTATTTTAACGACCTGAAATTTTCCAAATTATCATTAAAAATGAAGGAGCGGAGTGGTAGAACACTGAGTTGCCATGCCGGAAATCCTGGTTCAAATCCCACTGCAGGCCATGACTTTTATTTAGTCTGTTTGCAGCGGGAGATGGATCATATAGGATCTAGCACCCAGCCTCCATAAAATATTATAAAAATAGGGTATCCAAAATAAGGGGGAAAAATCTGGCCGTTGAGCGTGACCTAGGACAAGTCACCTCCTTGTAGAACCGTACAGTATGTAATGTAGATTTCGAAAAAAGATCCTTCGGTACTTGTGTATTGGCCGGTCTGCAAGGGCTGTTTTCAGCCATGGTTTATCAAGTGAATACTGATAATTCTGATACTGAAAACTGCTACCTTCTTGTACAAATTAATGGATATTGTAATATACAATATATAGTAATAAAATGCTTATTCTAGACCTCACCAGTCACGTTCATCTTCTTATATCAATAATTTCCTTACACTTTTGACCTAAACATCACCATTTTTATCCTTGTCAAAATTCATTTGATGAATTTTTTCACCTGATTTCGCCTTTGGATTTATTCCGAACTTCTGGAAGTTTTTCATTTCTTCTTCTTTAAAGAAGGGTATTCTAAAAGTGTTATTCCGTTCATTTTAAACAGGCAATAACAAATGGATAAGACAAAAATAGAAAATTAAATTTAATAAACAACACAAAAATTTAAATAGGCAGTAAACCAAATTAAAAAGACAAAAAACAGAAACTAAAATAATTTAGTTTCATTTTTCTATTTGGTCAATGTATTTTTCTGAATTTAAAATATGCTAATGAAAGGAATTTCCTCTGTGACCATTATATAAAATGACTGTTATTTCTACACGTATTCTTATCAAAATAAGTTAATAAGAAGAGGTTACACAAGATAAGGAGGTAGGTTTCATGCAGACCGTCTAATACACAAGTACCGATCCTTCTTCCTTAGTCTTTTGTCCTCATCTTTAGAGTTTAAACAATATTGAAATTTAATTTGTCTATAATATCATTTGTTATTCACGTCTATGGTGTCCTGCATAGAATTGTATAGATAGATAATACGTGTAGAAATAACAGGCTTTTTATATAATGGTCACAGAGGAAATTCCTTTCATTAGCATATTTTAAATTCAGAAAAATATATTGACCAAATAGAAAAATGAAACTAAAACTTTGTTTAAAGTGCAAAAATATGTAAATATAATTGAGGACTCTTAAGAATGGTAAGTACAAAACCAATTTTTATTATTTTATTTGTTTGCAGTTGGGCGTATGATGTCTTCTTACAGACATATATTACTTGCAGGAAATTAGACATTCAGGAAGGGAACGCACATGTTTGAATCATGGTTTCCACGGTGAAGAGGCAGGCTATGCATAGCTACGTAACCAGAGCCTTTGGGGCCGATTCACCTGAGGCCTTTCCACCGACTTATAGGATAGTGACTTTAGTAATCAGTCCAGGTCCACGAAACATGAAGAAGACCCACATATCTTTCTCCGATGCAGACCTACAATGGACCAATCCTCCGGGTGGCTATAGACACCCTAGAAGTTCAACAAGGTTCTCAATAGTAGTACAAGGTTGAGGTTGATCACTATTAAGTCCGTTGTTTGAGATTTCTCCCCTATAGGCTAACGTACGTCATATATCCACGGAGGGGATATACCCTGAAACCGAATCTTGAGCTTCGCGGTTTTTTCATAGGGGGGGACCTCCTATTCGGGAGTTCATCCGTCCAAATGCAAACCACGCTTGACGTTGCCTAACTTTGATTACTATTGCAAGCTCCATTACCATATCGGTCACTCCCTGTCCAAAATACACACACACACACACACACACATATATATATATTTTGAACAATGGAGTTATTCCATGCTTCTTCTATAACCTTCATACAAGTAGGAAATAATTTACTACGGACTATGGCTGAAATGGTTCATTTATAAATTTGTATTTTATCTTCAAGACAACACTTAAGGTCTCTAATGTTAGCAACAGTAACTATTTGCTGAATGAGCTAACTACGTTGATAAGAAATCTTACATGATTCAGGTAAGCTATTATTACCAGACCGCCATGACAATTTATTTTCTATTTGGAACAGCAAATGTTCAACATTATTGTGGTGTGTTTGTATTATGTCTGCGTATAAGGTGGTCTATCCTCCTTGGCCTTTATCTAAAAAAAGAAACTTTCGACGAGGTTTCTATTGGATAGGCAACTAAGTGATTGCGGATTTGTTTACATGTTTTTTTGTTCCGTTAACGAGGCACTTAACCTATTTAAAATATACTTATATATTCATAAAATATACCTATTTAAATATACTTAAGGTATAATATAAACTTTTATTTTATCTTATTTTTTGGACTTCTATCCTTAATGTAGTAAAAAAAAAAACACTTCAAAAAACCAATAAGTTATTTTAATAATAAAAGAAGAAGAGGAGTAGTTCAGACGCACTTTAATGTACTGTTTTCGAAAAAGCAAGAGCAAAGAACGCACTGCAAGCTTAAAAGAAGTTATGTTATGTATAAGAGAACGAAGCCTTGAAAGAAAGAAAATGTCAAATCGGTTAGCCAGATTTTGTCTAAGTGGTTTTAACTAATTTATTAATGATTATCTCTCAATTAAATTATACATTTCATGCAGGAAGTTACTCAAATCACTTTATAAAACAACTGTACAAATTTGAGTGAAGAGGTTTTATAATTAGGGTGAAAATATGAGATATAAAATTATAACGGAGAAGTTGAAAAAATTAATTTTTGAAAAGTTCAGAGTTAAATGAGCATATCTTCTTTTCAATACTTCGTAAGCATTTGTAGATCTCTTGTAAGTCCATTGTGGCTTGAAATTCAAAATACAATTGACATATTAACATTCGTACTGTTTAAATGAGTATTCAGCTTTCTGAAGAACGTACTCTTTTCCTTGGACCTTTGTATAGTTCTAATGCTTTATGCCTTTGTCTTTTCTACTCATTATTTCTTTGAAGGAGACCTCGGATTTCAAAAACTTCCAAATGATCCTCTTGGTTTCCAAAATCCTCTTCGATTCATCATCATTATGTTTAATAAGATTTAATAATTAATTTAATTAATAAGAACAAGACTATAGTTATAACATACGTATATACTTTGACATGATTTCGCTGCTTCAATATTTTCTTAAAGGCTAAGAACTCTTAAAATAAATTTCTAAAAATCTTAGTACAGGAACTGTCATAAAATAATCAAATTTTCCTGAGGAAAAAAAAACTTAATCTTCCATATACAATTTACAAAATTTCCAACAACAACTCCTTATTATCCAACCCTTTTTTTCCGTTTCACTAATGTCTCGTTTATTTAGGTGACCTGATGTTAAGCTGCAAGGTTTGAAAAGGTTAACTGTAGGTCTCAAGTTATTGATTTTATTAATTTTTAAATATTTTTATTTGAAAAGAAAAGATATGTCCAGGACCGGACCTCGAAGCCGGGTCGCCCAGATCGCTAGTCTGGAACTCTACCAATTGAGCTATCTTGGCTCAATCAGGCTCGCTCCCCGGTCATGGCCATATCCTCTCTTTTCACTGATCCCATGTCCCCACGTTCTCGCAATTTGCGATGTATACTAGGGGAAGAATGTTCTTTGCACATTTATTTAATTTGAATCTTGTGTTGACTTACGTCATCATATATTATTGGAATTTATTTAATTTAATTAGTTATTGATTTTATTAATTTTTAAATATTTTTATTTGAAAAGAAAAGATATGTCCAGGACCGGGACTAAAATAAAAATATTTAAAAATTAATAAAATCAATAACTAATAAACCCGGTCCTGGACATATCTTTTCTTTTCAAATAAAAATATAGGTCTTAAACTTGTTTGGCTACAAGATGGAATTTCATATCAAGCTTCTAAGGGAAAAGGATGTCTCCTCATCCCAAACTAGTTACTCTAGAAGTTACCTTATATAATTTTTTTAAGGATTACTGTCAGAATGAAGAGACATATGCTGAACCTAAGTGTTCAGGGGCGGCCTGTAGTCTAGTGGTAAGTATAACAACCTAACAAGTCCGAGATCGCGGGTTTGTAGCCCTGCTGGTGTTGCTTGGATTTTTATTATTTAAGGGAGTAAACAGTCTTTGGTTGTGCCGTCCTTCAGAAGGACGTTAAACGGGGGTCCCGAGCCTGTACGACGTCAGTTACTGGCTATGCAAAATTTACAGCTCCCACTGTAGCATCCTCCGATTAGCCGGAAGATATTATAAAAGGGAGATTAAATGAACATATAAACCTAACTGTACACTGAAAGTTTTCCATTCTTGAAATCTGTGCTCGCTGTTGGATACCGCTCTGGGTATCTGACTGTAACAGGTGACTCACTCTATATGTGTTCCTATTAACGTTACTGACCTGTCTCACTTGTAGATACGTCTTACATGCCATAAATGTATCTTCGGCTTATCTATGCTCTTTAGATGCCATGTACAAACCAGTGGAAAATACTAGAAATCAACACCTGAAGGAGGTTGGTTGGCTCGGGTAGTACTATATAGTTCAGTTTGAATTGATTGATTGAAATGATTAAATCGAAACAAAAAACTCCCCTGTTTCATCAATCTATCAAAGTGCTGCCTTCAAATATCTTGGAGTGACGACTGACAGGATTTGAACATTGCAAAAAGATAATGAAAATAAAAATACCTATAATAAAAATATGTTAGGCCGCCTAAACGGTATTTAATGGAATAAAAAGGTTTCTCTAGAAACTAAAAGAAAGATATACTGCTTCTTCTTGGTCGGCACAACGTTATACGAGTCAGAATCATGGACAATAACAAAGCAATTAGCAAATAAACTGCTGGTCCTAGAAATGGTTGTGCCTTAACCCGTTTGCAGAAGGTCCCAAATGCATTGAAGAAATAAGGTGGTTTCTGACCTTAACATTCTAAATTATATTAGTGAAAGAAAACTAATGAGGTTATGGGAATGTGTGTGACGCGATGGCCCCTTCAAGTATCCTTGAGAAGAGAAGAAGACGTGGAAGACCTCGTAAGCAGTAGATAGAGAAAGTAAGAGAAGCAATGACAGCTAGAGGTCTGACAGTGGAGGATTGTGTGGACAGGAGATATTGGATGGAAGGTGTATTGGGGACCAGGATGCGAAAAAGAAATTGCAAAACCCGCCAGTAAATAAAAAAAAGGTTTAATTGATGACTTCTTTTGATCATTGAGTTGTCCCATACACTTATTATCCCGATGTATAGGTGTGAAAAAAAATTTGAATTTAAGTTTAAAAAACAGGGGGAAAAATCCGGTCCCGTGTAAAATTGGAACCCACTTCAAAAACACTGATAACATTTGGATGATAACATATCACAAAATTCTGAGAATCGAACTGTTTTAAGCACCTGTAAACAAGAACACTCAGTTACCTAACGAATCAATCAATTTATCTGTCCACCAGGTTAATAATAATTCTCAATGACACATAGTCCGAAATGCCACAATTTTAAGATAAATCTTTTTTTTTCAAAACGTCATCAATTAAAAGGAATTACTTATATCAAATATAATAATCGTTTTTTCGAGAAATTGTTAATCAACAAATTAATTGTTAAGCTTTATGCGAGCTTTTTCAGAATCAATTTCTTTTTCTTTTTAGAAATGTTAAAGGTACGAGGATGTGCTGATATGAAGGGGATACTGAGATTTGTTGTATGAGTAATATTTAAAAATATATGTCCTGACAGTTTACCTGATAAATCTGGTCGATCGTTTGTATTTCTCTCATTTTCGTGTTAAATTGTGTACTAAGATTAAGAGTTTCATTTAACCGAATCCAAAAGCACACCCATTTGTCTTTTAAATTATCAGTACTAGTTTTGGACTAACTGATTGTCATAATGAAATATTAAAAGTTGGCGGCATAAAAGTCGTTAGAGAATATCGAAAGGATAGTCCAGTAATTATCTCATTCAAAACTCACTTTTGGAGCACCTGTCTACTTACAAAGGCACAGCCTATATTCCAATATATCAAAATAACAGTTACTTCCACCCAAAATGTTATTTTGTGTGAGATTAACTATTATCTTGTTATTATTGTAATGTTGATGCCGATAACCTTCGAACCAATGTCTGTACTATTTTTAGATCAGGCTGTTTACAATTAGTTTTACAGGTAACACAGCCTTAGTCACAGATGTTCAAATAACATGCCTTACGCAGCCTGTCAAAAATGGTGCAAGGATTGTGTTATTCCAGAGTAAACTTACATTGTCTCATAGACGAGCCCTATTCCTGATAACGACGACTGATTCCTGATAAGTTCTTTGGGCGTGTATCGAGTTTTGTTTGTTTACCTTGAATATTTCACACCCAAGTATACATTGGCCGATTTACTGTAATTTTTAAAATAGCAGAAATATTTTCAGAAACTCGATCTACTGAAATTATGGATTGGATACCATGATTCATAGGATACTATCTTGGTTTCTGAGTTTTTAACGGCAAACTGCTTGGCTGGGCTTAGAGCTGTACCCTGTTGGACGAAGTTCTCAAATCTATAAAAAAAGAAATACTAAAAACAAACCTGTACCACTACAACCCGTGAAGGGCTCAGGACATGCTAGAGAAAGTACTATTTTATGGACAACGGTTGTGCAGGGAGGTGGTTTGTACTAAATCACGCTCGACTGCCGGGATGGGCCGGGGGGGGGGGGAGCCCCAGAGGGCCAAGAGGGTCCTAGGTCCTATATGATCCACCTCCGACTGCTAACAGGCTAAATAAAAGTTTTGCCTGCAGCGGGATATGAACCAGGATTTTCGGGATGGCAACTCAGTGCTCTACTACTGAGCCACTCCGCCCCCTCTCAAATCTCAAGACATAGATATTTATCAATCTTATTTAAATCAATAAATACAATAAGGGAGGGGGATAACTCAGTACTGAGTTAGTGTTCTCAGGGTCCCAGGTTCAAATCTGCCAGCGGCAGATAAATTATTTAATCTTTCAACAGCCACGGATGAACTCACCATGCTTCTGTAAAGTTTGTACTTTTAATTGGGAGAAAAATCACCTCTCTATGGGTTAATTAACAGTTGTCTTAGTCGCAATACATTCACTACCTTGCACTAAACTTATCTTCTTGAAATATGGTGGCCACAAGAAGTGTGGTAATTTATCACAAGGTAAAAAAGAAAGTAAAATTACTGTGAACGTCTGATGAGTACCTTTGATTGAAAAATCGTTTCAGCTGTCCCGTCAATTTGTGATACATATATAGATAATAGTTTTAACGTAAGATAAAAGAAGTTGAAGAATAATGAAGAGATGGAGAAATGCCCAAAACTTTTAATCTACTCCAATTCATGAGAAAAGAAGAAAAGAAGCTGAGGTGGTACGATGCTCGCTCCAAACCGGTGATGATCGCAACATCCTGGGAGTAAGGAACTGGATGGTGTCAGCATAAGACCGTGACCTTTGAGGGGACCAAGACCTTTAACTGGGTTGTAGCAGCATAATAAAAAAAATATATTGTTAATAGTAGATAAGATAAATTATCTTTTTCGTGTAAAATTTATAAATATTATTCTCCTCAAGGTAGTATCCTTGGCCCAATCCTTTATACAGTTTATACAGCTGACATCCCAACTCATCCTAACACTATCCTTACCACGTACGCTGATGATACATGTGTATTATCAGCCAACACCAACCCAGTTATTGCATCCCAAAGGCTCCAATCCCATATCACTGATCTTGAAGAATGGTGTCAAAACTGGAGAATTAAAATAAATTCTCAAAAATCCCATCAAATCACTTTTACCTTACGTCGTAAACCATTGACTTCCTGTCCTTCAGTATCCTTTAATAATACCCCACTGGTGCAGGTAGAACAGATCCGATACTTAGGGTTCCACCTCGACAAACGATTAACCTGGAATCCTCATACTAGACTGAAAAGACAAGAAACTGCTCGACGTTTCAGGCTACTTCAACACTTACTAGACAAACGCTCTAACCTCCCGATTAACTACAAAAGACTCATCTACATGACCATCATAAGACCTATTTGGACTTACGGAGTAGAGCTTTGGGGCTCCACTAAGCCATCGAATTCCTGTCGTATCCAATCCCTACAGTCCAAAATCCTTCGTAAAATCCTCAACGCTCCTTATTTTGTTAAAAATACCGTCATCCATAACGACCTTAATGTCCCATTTGTTGCTGATTTGGCCCGAACCCGGTATCTTTCCTTTCATAACAAACTTCATTCCCACTCAAACCCTCTAGTTTCAAACCTAGCTTCCTCTTCGATTCCCGATAATCCCCCGAGGCGTCTGAAAAGAAGATGGCCACGTGACCTTCTTAGTTGAACTAGTGATTTGAGTACTACCAGTGGGTAGTTTCTCAACTTGCCATTACTCATGTCATTTTTTATCACATAGCCTATTTACTGGATGTATTTTTTTTTTATACAGTTGTAAATATCAATAAATACATTTAAAAAAAATAAATATTATTCTAGGACAAAACGCGAATGCATTATATTGAACTTCAATACAGCCAACATTCTTTATCAATTTTTGAGCAATGCGATACGAACAATACTTCATTCATTAAATGGATACAACCGTTAAAGACATTATAATTCCACACATTAACGAACAGTAACACCGAAGACAGGAGAAGAGTTCAGGTCCTCGAAGCCAACAGTCAGTACCTCCAAGCAGGTCTTGAGGACCTCGAATCAGGTTTCTGCATCTTCGATGGGCTCAATGGCGATGCTCCGCGTAGCTTACTAAGTTTGGATATCGACTGCCTCAACGTTGAGCGGATTTTTTCTCGGGCTTCGTCCACCGCCGATAAGGGAGTCTGCAAATAAGTGACTTTAGTTGGGACAGTAGGATGTAAAAGATTGCAATAACCGTATGCTAGTTATCTGATTTACTCAGGCATAATAATAAGGGTTGACTCAGGTTTCCTCATTGGTTTACAATCAATTTAGATATATTTTTTAAGTTGATAGGTGGAGAAATAACGCTCTCACTATCTTTCCATTAGTAGAATGAGACTGGTGTGTGACGCCACTGAGAAAGTACTTCATCGGATTGCGACAGGCAGGGCCCCAGGGCTGCCTTTAACAAGGATAAGTTGTTTCCGAATAAATTTTGAAGATTGATCCTCTTTTTGCAGAATTTGGAACCTCAGTTGCAAATTCCAGGTGACTAACGCGTATCTCCTGCTAGTCTCAACCATTTATGAGGCACTGAGGGGCTAAGTTACAAGATGGAGAGGAAGATATATCGCAACGCCCAAGAGCGATTTCCTTCAGCTAATGGCCGTTCATTATATTAAATATTATGACCATTGGGCTTTTAATGTAGATATTTTTTTCGAAATAAAATATTTCAAACCCGTGAAATGAATTTTTTTCCTGATCTCTCAGAAACATAAAACAATAAACAGAAGTGATTAGAAAATAAATCATGAAGCTTAAAAGATTTGACTTATTTACGTATACAACTTTTTTCTGCCTAATCGTATTAAACGGAAGATATACTGCTTGCATTACTTGACTCAATACTACGTATTTTAGGTAATTTGTAATTATTGGAGGTGATAGCCATATGCACATAAAAAATTGTACATAAACAAAATGAATGTATATATAAATTTTGTATACCTGTAACCTCTACGACCAGTGAATGAGTCTGGGATTCAGTACATGGTATAGACTGTACTGTTTCATGGACAACGGTTCTGCAAGAAGGTGACTTGTGCTAGGTATAATTTTTGTATAAAAACTTAAAACTAGGGTTAGTGAAGAATATGGTGTAAGCAAGGGGAAGAATGGTAAGGAACGGGGTGAGAGATCCGGGAGAAAAACTTTATATAAACTTTATATAAACTAGCCTTTATTTGATTGGCGTTAATTGGGTTAATTGGATCCTTTAAGCCAATCTACCTGTGAGGAAGAAAGGATTATGGGATGCAAAGAGGTTGCCCAAGAAATGCTTCGAGGTCACGACCTTGTGATGTGTTATTTACAGTGTTCTGTTGTAGTTCGTTGTGAATGTGTATCATCACACAAGGGAGAGGTAACCTGCTGAAATATGCAATTGATATGTTTGCTAAGGCTACGGACAGTTACGTAGCTGAATGAGGCTCCGTGTAGCAGGGATGGTGGTAGTATAGCACTGTGAAATAATCGGTAAATTATTATTCTATTGGTTATATTGAAATAATTGTCCTAGCTTTCTCTTCAATTCCCGATAATCCTCCGATGCGTCTGAAAAGAAGATGGCTACGCAACCTTCTTAGTTGAACATGCGATTTGAGTACTACCAGTGGGTAGTTTCTCTACTTGTCATTATATCATGTCATTATGTATCACTTAGCCTATTTACTTGTTATATTATTGTAATATAGTTGTAAATATCAATAAATAAATAAATAAAAATTGTACTGCATTTCTTTGATACCTTAGGGCGGCTTCCTCGAGGACCCTCACTTTTTGTCTTTTCCTTTTCGGACGAAGGTTTCCAGAGGATTACTGCATTGTTGATGAAAGTCTTGCTCCTTGCGGGTGACGGCGGCAGGTTGTCCAGCTTGCTGGAGGATCGAGGGATGAGCATTCTCTCCTCTCCCTCTTTGATGATATTGCTGAAGATGTTCTTTGGCTTGGCGGAGGGCGTCCTCGGCCTCGGTGGAAGGATCTCGTCTTCCATCTTTTCCTCACGCTCCTCCTTTTCAGACAAGCTATTCGTCGAGGACCAAGCTGATTTCCTACTCTCTGCGATAGAAGTTTTCTCATATTCGCCTGAGGTTACAAAAAATTTCACGCAGTTGATATCCGATTTACTTTTGTCCTTTAGTGAGGATACCATGGAGGCGACAAGGTCTTCGGATGAGTTGACCCGGAGAGAACGGACACTCGGGCGCAGCATCGCTTCTCCTCGCGTATCCTCGCCCGATGGCGTCTCATAAAACTGTTCCGCCTGAAATGTTTCGTATTTCATCTGGAGGTATTTTTCTAGAAAAGAGTAATCGTTCCCTTCTTCTTTTTCGAGATTCACTAACGCCGCAGCCAACTGAAATTTTATTTCGCTCTTTCTTCTCTTTTCCAAGTTCATAGCTGCATTATTTGAAGTAGTTGAACGCAAACTGCTTACTTCATCTGCTGTGTCGAGTTCAGAGCGCGAGGTGAAGGTTTCCAATTTCTCATCAGCATGAACTGATATATTAATCAAAATGGATTCATCGTTCTGATTTTCCGAAACTTTATCTACTGAACCATCTCTGGTGAGGCGGGCACTTTTGGGTTTACCATCGCCTGTACCAACGGTACTCTTGACTCCTGAATGACCAGCAGATCTATTCTTCCTCATTCTGGAATCTCTAAGAACTTCGAAAAGAAGATCATTTCGATACTTTGAAGGATTAATGTGATAAACGATTCGATGATTGAGTTCCTTAGTCATTCGAAAGTTACTCATGATTGGATTTTCGTTAATTCCCGTCAAGGTGTGGAAGACTGAGAGCTGAAAAATATATAAAAGTAGTTAGAACAACATCAAAACTTCCGTCCAAGAACGTAACAAGAATATGACGTACCTACCTGGCGTGCGCTGATCCCTAGTGGTCTACGACATATCAGCCACAATATACTCCTATTCACGATATTACCCCAATACATAAAGTAGTCATCGGTAAAGATGTGAAGAAACTTTTCAAGAGGTAGTAGCTCCAAATGGTACGATGTGAGTGGTTTTCGAATTTCATTGATGGCAGAAATGATGGGATTGAAATCATCATTGTCATTGCTCTGCAACTATAGAAAGATCCATGTAATCCACAAACTAGAATTGCTTAACTGAAACTACATTAAGAATTAACATATAATATTCAACTTAGTTAACTTTGTGAATTACATAACTGAATTAGCTAGCCATAAGTTAGACTTTGATCAAACCAATGTTGTGTTAGCCGTATCTATTGTTCAAAATCAACAGATTCTAACCTAATGGTCAAGACGACTTTGAATTGTGCAAGATATAGAGATGAATCATCGAATTACGTTTTGATGAGTTTCTTAAATGTAATATTTAGAGAAATAAAACAATTGTGAAAATAAATTAAGTAAATAAAATAGAGCCAAAACTCAAAATGAAACATTGAAATTTATTTGAATGGAAATGGAAAAAAACCACAAGCAAAGCCTTATGTTTCAAAACTAGTGTAAATACAAACAATTACCATTTGACGTTTCGCCTATTCAGGCATTATCAAGACACAAAAAAGAGTAAGATTAATCACATCTCAAAGAAGAGGTGCAATACATCCCAACGAATAATCGCACAAAAAGGCTCATAACCTGAGATCGCACCTCCACCAAACGTCGACTGGTTTGTATTTACACCAGATTTGAAACATAAGGCTTTGTTTGTGTTTTTTTTCCATTTGCATTCTAATAAATTAAGTAAGATGGAAATGCCTGAGGTTGTTTTTAATTAAATAATGTTATTACATTTTGAAATTTCGATGTTATGAGGAAGTTCCGCAGTTATGAGGAGAACCAAAGATTCGGACACGTCACACACATGCATCGTTGCATGTATTTAAAACATACCAGGTCGGAGCATTAGTCATAGCAATATAGATCATGAATGGTCAACCAGGAAATGATTGAAATTTTTTTACAAAAAGTCAAGGAATTATAGCCGTACTAATATATCAGTATGAAGAGACTCGGCTCGAAAGCTATCGAGTATTGTAGGCGAAATGTCCTTGCTGGTTAACTCAAATGTTTAGCCTCTACTTCACCAAGGATAGTGAGATATAACAATATAATGCAATTCAATGCAATGTGATGTGATGTAATAAAATATGGTATGACATGAATCGTAATACGATAGAAATCCATCTCTAACTGGACCTAATTTTGAGATGTTTGTATACAAAACTTTTGTGAGAGACTGATGCAACTGAATAAAAGACAATTATCCACAATATAGTACAGCCTTGACAACGCCTTCGATATTTTTTTTGCCTCAGATAGGGAACTAGTCCAGAACAAGATCCTTTTTTTTGTCTCTGATAAAATTTAAAAGTTGCCTTTCTGCAGCTGGCGATTCATATATGGCGGTAAAGTGATATGATATGGTTTAGAATACAATAAAATAGAAAACAAATTTTATTCTGGGACCAAGTCCCTTTAGAATAACAATAATGAACAAATAAAATAAACATAATATTCATCTGGCCAGAAGGCTACATAATAATACAAATCATAAAGTAATCAAGATTGACAAAACATAATAAAATCAGAAATAGAAAAAAAAATATATGAATAAATAAAAAGTACGAAACTTGACAGGATTTTAACTAATTGTCGCAAATAAATAAAGGTATTGATATTAACAAAATAACATTAATACAACAGTTAACAATGAAATTGCTAAATAAAATAAGTGAATGGCATACCATGCGATAAATATTTACAAATTCTGTATGTTCTTTGTTGTTGGAAAAATAAACAAAAATCGTAGGTAACAAGATCGAGTATTCAATACTAATTTATTCAAGCGGAAGATTGAGCCTGGAGAGCGTCTTTTTGGGATGTCAAGTGATGAAGGAAAAGCAATGGTTTAAATGAAGCCAATGAAGAAGAATGGCGGATGAAAGGAGGGATTGAGTTCCACACAGTGGTGGAGCGGGCGATGAAGGAACGCTCGAATGCCTTAGTTCTGTGGGATGGAATGTAGATATCGGAAAGGCGGGATCTTGTTTTGTGGTGCTGGACAGAGGATTTGAATTGGAGGAGACTATAGATATATGAAGGCTGTTGCGAGTTAATGGATTGGTATAGAAAAACAGTAAGGAAATATTGTCTACGAATGGGAGGGAAGAGCCACTTTAACTCATCATAGTGATGTGACACCCGGGATCGCCTCGGAGTACCAAGGACAAATCTTAAAGCGCAGTTCATTATTCTTTTTAAGCGGACCTCCAGCATTATCGAAAGGCCCCCGTATACCACACTACAGTAGTCAAAGTGGGGGAAGATGAGGGATGATACGAGAAGCTTCCGGGTTGAATGTGTAAGGAGATGCCGAGATCGATGAAATCATTTTAGGGAACTAATTGATCGTCGGGATATTTGGGTGACATGGGGTTTCCAGGAAAGGTTTTGGTCTATGGTAATGCCTAGATTTTTAACGGAGGAGTTGAAACCGATAGGGTGGTCGTTTAGGATTAATGTTGGGAGGGTGGGGATAGTTGTAAGGAGGAAGTTGGAACCTAGAGCAATGGCCTGGGTTTTCATTGCGTTCAATTCCAGTTTGTTCAGCTTTTTATTTTCCAGTTTAGATACGATATGGTGTAATACTTATATTAAGTATGAGTGGTATGGTATGGTATGATGGTATAAGGTTCATGATATGTAGGAACACCTGAGGATATCATCTTAAATCTTGATAGACATTATTTTCGACTTAATATGTTCAAGTCGGTATCTAACTCAAAAATAAAAAGTTTTTGTCAGATACGATTCTTACTAATCATATTATGTCTAGTTATTAATAATAATGTAATTGTAATAATCCTTAAAAAAAATATTAACTATATAAAGTTATAAAGTCCAAAGATAATCCGTTTAGGTTTACTTTGGTTTATTTAGTCTTTTATATTATTTTTTTCCACACGGAATGATTGCGATCCTTAATATAACAATGCACTATTTTGCTGTATTACTTACTGTGAACAAATATGCGATAGTGATAGTCCCATCTGTTTTGTTCATGGCGTCTTCTTGAGTCAAGTATGTATTTTTGAAGAACATAGCGTGAGCCTCGAGGGGAAGCCTGTGCAACGTTAAATTGCTCTGTGTCAAATTAACAATAAAATAAACAAAACAATACAAAACAAAGACACTAATTAAATCTATTTGTGATGATTCTAATGAAAAGTAATTTTCCGGTTAAAAAAAATGTTTGCAATAGTAGTATATCTTGTAAGGCTAACAGGGTTATTCTATTCTGTTCCTGGCATCATAAACAAATTATTAAATCTTAATAGGTGTCTATCGTTTATTATCCCATTATGGTTGAAAAAGAAAGTTATATGGAAATAGCGCGTACATATACCACCTATGTTTTTTTTTTATTTGTTTGTATCAGATATTATACATCGTGATATATGTGGTACACACGTATAACATATAACCTTTAACCTATTCGATTTAGTTATACGGAAATATAATGCAGGATTTTATGTTTTATTTTTTAATAACCCTCCAAATATTAAACTTTTTATGTTTGTTGGACTTTGGATGATTGAGGATATCGGAATATAATTGCCCTAGTTTATAAATATTTATTTTTCGTTTAAATTTTGTAGAATACTTACGATCTTCCATCTATAGTATGCTCACTTCCTTCTTCCGATGTCCTACCCCAATGGAAGTGGAGCTGGGAAAAGACGTAATACCCTGTGAGTGGCCCTTTGGTCAAATACGGGCGTGGACCATGCCACTTGGCACTCAGAATAGCTAGCAACACCAACAGGTTCGACAATGTATTACATAATATTATATGATACATTAATAAGCCTATCGATCATTTATCTAAAGAATATATCGGGGAAAAAACCTCTAGGAACCTACCTGTCGTTCCGCTATTGGATAACTTCATCCGTTTTGGATTCCTTTCAAAATTGACCCATTCCAATGGTCGTAGATTTGCATCTGTGAGGATCGGGAATGATATATCGATCGGTGATTCCAGGCCTTCATATTGCTTCCCAAGCCTCACTAAGTCTTCGGGGCTAAAGCTGGGTATCAATATTTCAGACTTCTTCTTTAGGTCTGTAAATAAAAAAACTGTTAAAGTATGGATATGTTTTTGTAACATATAATTCTATCAACTGTAACCTATTACTATTGTAACCTAGAACTAAGAACAGGCAATATTTGAAATAGTGAAGAACAGTCCTTATGAAGGGTTCATTTCATTAGGTTCCAGAAACTTTCGCTAATATATGTTAATATTGTTTCTGAGCTATAAAATAATACAAAATGTTTAAACAAATGTTTCAGCCTGGCATAAGACAACATTAAATGAAACATAAATTAACATCATTAAGTAAAACGTGTAGCCCTTAGGGTATTAGAAACATAGAAAGTAAATGATTAAGGAATGATCGATCTAAACTACAATGCATGTATTAAATAATATGTTTCTGGGATAAATATAATTTAGGCATCAGGTCCATTACCTTTCTTCGATAGTTTTCTTGATTGTATTGATTTCTTCTCTGACGATCGCATTACTCAAAAGAAACCATCAGAATTCCCCTATAATTGACACGGCCAGAAACGGTCTTCATGAAGAGATAAACTCATAATTTGGTATAAATGCCAATTAACTCAAATTTTTGTCTATTTTTCAATAATATATATACTTAAGTATATATAACGGTTATATTTAGTAACATGTGACTGAAGAGGTTCACGCTCTATAGCCATGTGTTATTATTGAAATTAATTTCAGGTAAGCACGTAATAGAAAAGGACAGGGTCGTTCGTAAAGAATCCGTGATAAAAGACAGTTCAGTTAAAATTTGTTATTGGTTCAAGTCCTCTGATTGGAATGCGGCATCATTTAAAATATATCAAAGTCTAACCAAATATTTATATTTTCATCACAGCATAAGAATGATGGATTGAAATATCGAACAATGTGTGTTCTTAGCCTTCATCTTATAAATATTAAATTAGCCTCATTTGACAATACTAATTAGAGCAACGCCGGTTTTACACCAAGTCGTACTGAGCCAATAATCTCTATTGTTTCGATTGGACGTGTGGCGTAGTCGCAGAACTGATGATAAGAATGTTCTTGGCTCACAACTCGATGAATAGTTGTACGTTTTTATTTACAAAACCAACTGCAAATCGGGGATATAATCATGCTTTCTCGGTGATAGTTTACCACCTATCATATTTTTATCTGCCACTTCTTTTTAGTCTGTGAATGTAAAAAGAGGAATGAAACAGGGATGGTTTTACAGCAATGAGAAGAGTCGCTCACCACTATCGACTCATGTGAGAAATGTCTAACAGTTGTTAATTAGTGAAAACAAAACAAAACTGGCACATCTTTACATCACTGCATCATAAGAATTTCTCCTATATCCATTAATTAACGAAAGTTTTAAACTATTGAAATGTTTACCATTTAAGATTCATTTAATTTAACAAGTAACCTTGAGGTTGTTCAAACAACACATAATCATTACCGCATAAAAGGACGTAAATAATTCGAAATAAACCTCTAAATTCTCGTTCCCTTGAAGAAAAAATGCGATAATTAATAATAACGAACAACCCTTTAGTTTTATTGAGAAAATATAAATACCTACTTCAATTAACCCATGCATCGAATCGTAATGGATTCACACATTTGGAGAAATGTTTATAAATCTAATATTTCATTAAGTGGATAATATGTCAGTCATTTAAAAATAAACTGGAATTAACACATGTTATACCCTAAACAATTAATTCTTCTGATTTTAACAGTTAAGTTTAATTTTTAAAACTCTTTAAGTACATCAAGTACTTTCTTTAGTCTTGGCGAAAAAGTGGTCGGCTGAACGAGCTTTTTGTACTTAATTGTAGATCTTATTTGGAAAGCATGATGAGGGAATATCATACAGAAAAAGATAAACAAGCTTTGGCTAACTGGGAGAAATGGATGAATGAACGAAAAGAAGTGTGCAGTCGGATCGGGAAGGCGATTGGTACCGAACCCCCGTGCCTTCTCATGAATAGGGAGCGGAAATGGGATATAGACAGACAGAGAGATGTCATATACGACGCTCAACTGGTTAAAGAATATGAGTGCAGGTAATAGTAATCTTACCTTGGAAAATTTACATTTTAATTAAAGGTTCATGAAACTGATAGCGTTAAAATTTTGTGTTGGAAGGCACTTAACAATACGTTTTCACAAAAATAACATATTTCCATCAATAAATAACACAAATAAGGATTCTACTTTGGTCAACATAAAATATAAAAATAATCTCATAAATGTATTTCTTTTCTTGACGCGGTATCCTGTAACGTCACTATTTTAGAGATTGCCGTGAGTAGTAACAGTAACCTCGCTGGGCTCGTCAGCTCTGACCTCTTTGTAAGGGGTGAGATGTAGCAACCTTTAAGTAACCATAGTGTTCAAACATCGGAATTATAATTTAAACTCACCCGGGATCTTCTATTTCCTGTCATAAAAACATCTTTTATACACACGCGTGACTTTATATTAGCTGCTCCGATAAAATCATTTATCCACGTTCATGATGGCAAAACTGGACCTAACTTATTCTTTCGATAGGCCATTAGATTGATCTATTAGCCAAATTGGGTTGGAGTCACTTCTGTACTATCTAATACATATTAGACTTATTAGAAATCTCGTTCAATCTAAAAAAAGAATACCAGTTGATTCTTCCCTTAAAATTCATTTTCGATAAATCCACCGATTAAAATTTAATCATCAAGGGTACTGGTGCCGAACATCTCTAGATTAAATTAATTATTGGGTAAAAATTTAAACATAATTAAAATGTTGTTCTTCTAGGTGTGGAAAAACAGGATGTCCTTTATTTTGGAAAACGACAGAGCCAGGATTACCTGGATTCAAGAATTTACTGGCGGAAGTATTTTTCTCCCCGCTCAAGTTGACCCATGAAAACAAAAAGTTATCACACTTGATAGAAGATGGATACATGGGGATTCCGAGGTTAATCCGAGAAGAGAAAGGACTATTAGGGCAGGAGTGTTTTGAAAACACTTTAAAAAAATGGCAAGATAATCCTTATTATAAAAAGAAAGTAATGGAACTCGAAAAAGAGATAGAAGAAGTAGAATACGCGCCAAACATCGACGATTTAATTGTGGTTGGCAAAACGGTAGTTGAGGAAGAAGTGGTTCGTTGCAACTATACTTTACCAAGTATCGTAGTAGAGGAATATAAAATATTACACAAAAAACAAAGCACTAAAATGCCAATATTATCACTTGGGAAAATTTTGGTGCAAGGGGACCAAAGGAAGGGAATCAACTGGACTATAGAGTTCACCGGAGGCTACATATCCCAACATTTTTGCAAATATGTCAAATTCAAAAACAGAGGGCAAATAGCTATAAGTTACCACTGGGAGAAGAAGAGTACTCACAGAAACCTAAAGTTACCACTGAGAATAACAAAAGACATGATGACAAGGTTCTACTTCAATAAATCAGAAGGAATATTACTTCCCGGACAAACATTTTATCATTATTTTTGGTTTCACTCAAGGACGCCCGGGATTTTCAAAGAAGCGTGGATCTTTGAAACTAAACCAGCACTTCCACCAATAGTGTTCCATCTGGAAGGCATCGTTTCTATGTTAGTAGTCATTAATCCATTTTTTTAATGGCGGTAAGAAAATCATGAGTTAAATAATTCTTTAAGGATAATAAGGATTCATAAATATTGATTTAATTACTGCTATTTTAATAGATGGGTAACAAATTCTATCGAAATGAAATAATGTTTATTTAGCGTAAATAATTTGTAAAAAAAAAATCTTTAAATTATTTGGAACCATGATGCAGAATCAACCCCTTCACCTAAAATACTTTTGGGTCTTGAGAATCGAGCCCATGTATTTAAATAAATAAAGATTTAATTTAAGGTTAAATCCTATTAGGGTTTAACGACACTGTCTTGCTGATTTAGCTATTATTTTCTACAACATAAATTTTGCTTTATTGGAACCGACACGATTACTCGAAACAAATTTCATCAATAATGAAATAATGTTTACTACGTATATATATATATATATATATATATATATATATATATATATATATATATATATATATATATATATAAGTATATATACTAATCATTGTCATGATTATGATACTTGAATCGTTTCATTTACTTTATAATAATTAAATATAAATGATTAATTTTGATTTAATCGATTTGAAGGTCTTCAAATAAAGAAGTACATGAAAATAATGAAATTAATAATTATTTAAAGAAATTAGTCATAGAAACGGAAGCAAGAGAAGCGGCTGAGATGGCCTTGCATCGGGTGCCCTCTTCTTACGCTGAACCCACGAGCCATGCAGGCAGGTTTAGTGAGGAAGCGATCTTCCTTCACAACAATCCAAATCTATACTACCACATAGATGCGATCGAGAAATTAAAAAACCTTCATGTGACGTAAGTACTATTAATTTGTACCCTCTCATTTTTATTTCTATGTTACATTTTCAAAGGAAATTACACAAAACATCGATCTGGTAAACTTCTTAATAAACTTTGTCTTTCTCATTGCCACTTCCAGTTTCCTGTACATTGCTCCCTTGACTATTTCTCCTGTATACCACAGCAAGTTTTACCTGGAAGTATTTTGTTGTTTTTAGGACACTCCATCACTTCCAAACCATCTACATTTAGTGGCCATATTCCTGGCACTTTTGACAGACCTGGAGATCACAGAAGTCTCCCAAATCCAACAATTTTGTCTTGGCCTCATCCACCCAAGTTATCTTGAGTTCTCCCCTCTTGAATATTTTTTACAGACATCAATAAAATATAGATCATTTGATACTTTGATTGAATGGGGTTTTTGTTTATATACTATTTATAAACCATGAATTTAAAATATAAGCTTTATTTTGACAGATATCTTCATGAAGAATGGAATTTTTCAATGGACGATTTTTGTAACAAACTCGTAGAAAAATTACAGAACGAAGACCAAAGTGTAAGAGATAAGGTAATGTTTCTTATCTTTAGTCTCATGCACAAAACTAATATATTTTTATCCAATTGCAAATACTTATTTATATGTTCATATATCTATGCACCTATAAATTGGTTTTTACAGACCTATATGTAACAACAAATATTAGTCAAAATCGACTTAACTGAAATGTTATATTATATCATCCATTTTACTCAATTCAACAACTTGAGTGATAATATTGTTACAAGAATGAGCAATAAAATGCTCTGAAATATCAGGTAGGTCATATCTCATTGAAGTAATCTGATAGTGGTACGGTGTAATTCTGGTTAGATCCACTTTTTGCAAGTTTTAAAATTAATTTTCTATTTCTAAGCTGCAATGACCGTTTTTTAAAACAACTAAAATATCATAAATGTAAAATATAAAAACTTCTTAATTTTATAAAAGGGTGTTAACGTTAGTAATCAATATCAGGAGAATTAATGTTACTTTTGTATCAAGTTTATTTTGACCAAAGATGATTTAACGTTTTTCAAGCATGACTTTAGTAACTCGGGCAAATATAAAAATAATAAGAAGATTAAAGTTGGTAAAAAAAAAATCAAATTCTGAATGAAAAGTATAATTGATATTTAATTTCCAAGAGTTGAAAAATTAGACTGCTATGCACAATCTTTTAAATAACTCTATCATGAATTGCTGTAACAGAAGAGACCACTTTCAAATAGCTTTGGAAGTTGGATAATTTTCTTTATTGAGTTCCCCTGTGCGATATTCAATCTTAAAATGGAACATCGTATTAAGTGTGTTCTCAAGAACATTCTCCTGAAAGGCAGTTAAAAATTGTTTTGTGTTCCTGATTGATCATTTAAATGTTGTTACAGATTTCTGTGAGTATAGTGAAACAAAAAATGTATAATATACACTGTATATATATTAATATATTTTCAGTCATTCATTTAGTAGGTTTCAGTGAATAATCAGTCTGAAACTTATTAACATTAGCCTTGTAATAAATCTCAAACACCTTTGCTTGCAACGTGCTGAAAGCTGTACTATAATATGATAATTCCCTACTTAATTTTTGAAAAAATATTTTTAGAAAAATTCTGGAATTACATAACTTTTTTTTCAACTAGAACATGTCTGGAACTTCAAAATAAAAAAACAACACACATACACAATATATTATGAATATTGTGGACAAGAACAAATAAGGAATGTGCCTATCAATAAATGAAAATAAATTTTTAGAAGCTCTTATATCATAGATACCTCAAGAGCCTATAACAATAGTGGTACAAATTATTCCTCTGAACTTCCATACTCTGTTTCCAGGTTAGATTTCTTTAAGTCTACTTAACCTGCATGTTTCCCCAAAATTAACAGTTCCTGTACCCTCCAAAGGCCTCTAACGAAGCGGAGCAGCGCAACATTGTACTACCAATGGCCCTGCAAAATATAGACCTGTCAATGGGCTAATTGTATCAAAAATTTGTCCGAAAAAGGCCAGGCCAAACCAGATTATTTCTTTTTATTAAAGTTGATTTTTTACCTGAATTAAATTTGTTTTCAAGTTGTTCTTTAAGAGGAGTAAACAAACCACTCATATCTGTTTCAAAATTCATGAAAAAAAATATACAAACTAAAAAATCTCGATTCATTTTGTGAACATAATTTTTGTTTCTATTTCTTGTTGCTTTTAACTGAAATATCATATACCTATATTATGTTATATATATATATATATAAACAAGTTTTGTTGAGAGAGCCATAACAGAGATACAACCATTCTTATTCCCACCATTATTCCAAATTATTTTTCTCCAGCATTATATTCCACTTTTTCACATTTCTTATCATTCTATACATGGGATTCTGACACCTAAACTTCTTCAATAACTTTAAGATCATAAATAAAAAAGTTTTAGTGATCACCATGTAATATAATATTTTAAATATTACATGGAATAATAAAAATTGGTTGTACAAAATTGAGTTTAATGGATGAAGAATTCATATAATTTGTAAAATGGGTGTTGGTTTGCTGTAAGGTAGGATTAGTAATTTAGTAAGAATATATAAACAATTTATTAAGAATAACAATTATTTTATATTTAATTAATTTACTAGTAGTTGTAGGCCAAGTAAAATATTTTAGGAATCATTCTCAAATGATTTCAGGCATTTAAATGTTACTCAAGGCAATTGAGAAAGCTTCAGAAAAAACCAGTTATGATGGATATGCTAGAATCTGACTGGGACATGTTCAAATATCATATGACATACCTGCTGTTGTGCACGGCAATAGCTGAAATGGAAAAATGTCTGAATTATGAATCATGGGGACTAAAACCACCAAATGCAGTAATTTGGTTAATTAAATAAAACATATTTAGAATTAGATAAAATTGTCTAAAATATTCACACTGTTTTAAAATTGTCTAGTATACTTCCACTGATGTGATTTAAGACAACATAAGTAATTCGTGTTAATTTGAACTCATTCATTTAACATTCAGAAATAAGAAACATATACAAACTACTTATCTTTTATTTAACTTTTAAATGTTAATCAAACAACATTTTGGAATTGAAATTGGGGGTCAGTTGTGGTGTAGTGGTTAGCATGATATTCTTATCCTCTTCTATATCTAAATCTATATGATATTCTATATCCAAGGTCACAGGTGCACAGTCTGGCAGATAGCCCTAGGATTTTTTATGGAAGAAAAAAATTCTTAATTATGCCGTCCTTTGGAGGGATGGGTAAAATGACGTTCCTGAGCATGTATGCTGTCAGGTACTCCATAAACATCCCTATCCTAATAAACTGGATAGGCACAATTTAGGCCTCCCACTGTGGCATTGTCCGATTGGTCATGACAGACCCAGCACGGGTCCTGGCCGCATCAAGGCGTCGCCTCCACTCTTCTCTGTCCTGCGCCAAGGTCCTCCAACCTCTGGATTCAATGATGCTGCCTCCATCACGACGTGGACACCCATGTTTTCTTTTTCCGTCCACGAACCCAAACACCAGTCTTTTCAGGGTAACGTTGTCCTCCATTCTGGCCACATGTCTAGCTATTCTTATGTGTTTCACCACGTCAGGCTCCTGATACATCAGATATAGCTCTGAATGAGATGTATGCTCTTTCGAAGAGCGGTAAACTGTTGGCATCTCCCCTGGACAAAGGCCAGGTTTCCGATCCATAAGTTAAAACAGGGCCTGATGATTGTTTTGTACAGCATGACCTTGGTTCTTCTTGATATCAGATGACTTATTAAAATTGTTTCCATCCCAAATCAGATATAGCTCTGAATTCCGTCTGAGTCTAAATTGATCGCCAACTCTTACAGCTCCAAACATCCCTTTTAATATTTTTCTTTCAAAGAGCAGTAAACTGTTGGCATCTCCCCTGGACAGAGGCCAGGGTTCCGATCCATAAGTTAAAACAGGCCTGATGATTGTTTTGTACAGCATGACCTTGGTTCTTCTTGATATCAGACGACTTCTTAAAATTTTGTCCATCCCAAAATAACATCTATTAGCCAGCAAAATTCTTCTTTGCACTTCTGGGCTATCTGCTTTGACCAGATAACCGAAGTAGACAAAACTGTCGACACTTTCGAATGTCTAGGCACCAAAAGTGTTGGTGGGATCCGATTGTCTTGAAGGGTTAGCCACCATACACTTAGTCTTTACTTGGTTTACCTGAAGACCTATACGCCGTCCAGTATTCTCCAAAGCAAGAAAAGCCTGTTGTAGATCCCTTATTGTTCCTCCCACTATGTCTATGTCATCTACATAGGCCAGTATTTGGATGGACGTAGTCAGAATCGTACCAGTGACTTGCAACCCCAAGTCTCTAATGACCTTTTCTAGTGCAAAATTAAATAACAGGCACGAGAGTTCATCCCTTTGTCTCAGACCCCCAGTTGTCTTGAATTCTTCAGACAAGTCATTCTGGATCTTGACCTGGCTTCTCGACTCCCTCATCAGCAATTCCACAAGGCTTATCAATTTTCTGGGGACATTCATTTCTTCCATACTTTGATACAGTTTCCCCCTGATGAAACAGTCATAGGCATTGCTGAAATTCACGAAAAGGCGGTGGGTACTCTCTAGTCCTTTCCATAAGAGTTCTCAGGGAGAATATTTGATCAATACAAGATCGACCATTCATAAATCCGCACTGGTACATTCCTATCTCTCTCTGGGCATGGGGGAGTAATCTTTGGTATGCCATATTCGAAAGTACTTTGTAGGCAGAGCTTAGGAGTGTTATACCACGGTAGTCCGATTGGCCATAGTAGGATAAAAGTGACAGTAAATAAACAGAAAAATATTTTGGAAATACAATGTCCACTACTGTGCCAGATGAATGGACTGAAGGACACATAACGCCCATTTTTAAGAAGGGGAGTAAAAAGGAATGCTCCAATTACAGAGGGATCACAGTTACTAGCAGCATAAGTCGCCTTTACAGCCGTTTATTAAGCACTAGGCTACAAGCAGAATGTTATGGGAAAATACCAGAAGAACAGGCTGGTTTTCGGGCGAATATGTCATGTATTGACCATATATTTACCCTCACGCACTAACATGGGGCCAAAGCTAGGATAAAACTGAGGAATGAACTGACAGACCACATTCCTATCACTAAAGGTCTCAAACAAGGATGTCCTCTATCCCCTCTGTTATTCAACCTATATGTTGAAGAGGTCCTAAGAACTTGGAAGAGGAAGAGTAGGGGAATAAGTGTACAAATTGGTGATAAATTCCTCTACAACCTACATTTTGCTGGTGACCTGGTGATAGAAGATGCCAGCTACATGATAAGAAAACTTCAGAAGGAATATGTCGCTTAGGGTCTGGAAATGAACAGGAAGAAAACTGAGTACATCGCAATACATGCAAATACAATCCTAACCCTTGAAAATTGGGAAATTGAAAAATCTCGTGAATGTAAATATCTTGGCAGACGGCTCACTGAGGATGGAAGCTCCAATTAAGACCAAACAGAAAAAATAGTAAAAGGCAGAAAAATTATTGGGTGTCTTAACTCCGTTGTGTGGAGTAAACAGGTTAACCTCAGAACGAAAAAATTGATGTTCCACTCGTCGGTTGAAAATGTTATCCTCTCCGAAGCGTGGACAATTACAAAAAAGGAGTAAAGGAAGTTGTTAGCAGGCGAGATGGACTTCTGGAGAAGCTGTTGTGCTATTTCCAGAATTCAGCACGTTCCTAATAGAACAATAAGGCAACTGGTTGATCAGGAAACACCAATTCTCTTCACAGTAGAAACAAGAAGATTGAAATGGGATGGCCCCTTAAAAAGAATGGCAGAGGAAAGATGGCCAAAAACAATCTCCGTTAATCGTTAAAAAAAAAAACATGTCTACTTCCATTTCCCATTTTCTTTATTGATCAGAGTTATGAAGATGGTAATTTGAAAATAATTAATAATTATAATAATAATTTTAAAACCATTTTTATATTGTGATGTTCGGAAATTAATACAAGATTTTGTTTTCTTTATTACCCCCTCAAATTGTAAACTATTTATGTTTCTTGAACTTTTTACTTTTATAATTGTAAACACTTAATCCTCTTTTATAAAAATGTTGGTTTACCTCTGTAACATTTTGCTACTTTGAAATAATTCAGTCTTTACTAGGATGTCTTCTTCTTTTCCTTCCTCCTTGTACGTGTGGAGGAGCCTCAACCCATCTCATCCATTCCTCTCTTGTGTGAGTTGTCTCATTTGAGCAAGATTTTTTCCCTTCTTTTCTCCCAACTTGCGGATATATTCATTGTAGGCAATCCTGGGTCTTCCTCGAGGTCTTGAGCCAGTAGGTCTGGCCTCCATTATCTTCTGTGGGTCTCGGTCCTGACTCGTCCTGCATAATACGTCTCCGAACGATCTCTGTTGTCGCTTGTGTAAGGTATCAATTAATGAAGGGATCTCTAGTTCTTCTATAATTCTTTTATTCCTTAAACAGCCTCTTCTAGTTTTACCAGCTGCTCTGCGTAGGTATTTCATTTCTACCGCAGTGATTCGGCTGATGTTCTTATCACTAGCAACCCAACTCTCACTTCCATACATCAGGGTGGGAAGAAATATCGCTTTAAAAATATGGAGTTTTGACTTACTTCCTTACTTCATGTTTACCTACCATGGTGTTACTAATCTGGTATTAGACCTCATTTGCTTTCCTTATTCGGCTTGAAATTTCCTGGTCTATCTTGCTAATTACTGTCCCTAAGTAGGCATAATCGTTAGCAATTTCCAATATTTCTCCTCCACAATAAAGTCTCTCATTTCTTGCCTCTTCCCTGGAAACAATGAGTACTTTGCTCTTGGAAGTATTTATCTAAATGCCTTTCCGCAAAAGCTCCTCCTGCCATTCAGTTATCGCTTGTTGCAGTTTCTCTTTTGTATCAGCAAGTAGAACTATGTCGTCAGCGAATAAGTAGCATTTTGTGAGAATTGTCCTGAGATTCCACTTTCCTATCATTGTCCAGGGTGTCCTTCTTTACAAATCTTATGGATCTCATCCATCAGAATTACGAAGAGGAGGATGTCAAAGTGAGATTTTTGCATGATTTTGTTTTACTAGTTCAAACTTGGCCAAAATAGGACCCAAACGGCCAGAAATATCAACAAAGTCAGGTTCAACAGTAGTTACAGAGATTTTGAGAGGGAGACTTGAGCCTTGAAGACATGGAAGAAGTTCTGTTCTTGATGACAATGTTTTCCAAGCTTTGGTGGAAGAAAATGCCAGAACAACTGTTCAAGAACTGACAGGGAATCTCGAAGTGTGCAAATGAACTGCCAATGATCATCTCAAGGTGATTGAGAAGGTAAAAAAGCTTGAAAGTTTGGTTCCTCGCACATTAGACGACTTCCAAAAGATCATGTGGTTTGAAATTGTGCTTTATTTCTTTGCCAAAACAACAAACAAAATTCTCTCTCCAGAACTGTATCTTAGGCTGAAAAATGGATCCTCTATGACAACAGCAGAAGCTCTGGACAGTGGCTTGACAAAGGAGAAGCAGCACGTCATTTTCAAAAGACTCCATAACCAAAAAAAGGTGTTGGTTACTGTTTGGCGGGCTTCATTGGGTCTGATACATTATAGCTTCTTGAATCCTGGTGAAACCCTTGTAACCAAGTTGAAATAATGCATCAGAAATTGGTAATAATGAAGCCATCTTCGGGCTGTTACATAACAACACATGGCCACATAACTCATGTTTGACTTCCCGAAAACTTTTGGAGCTTGGCAATGAGACTCTGCTGTCTCACAACAGACCTACTCACCGGATGTCTCGTTTACTGATTACCATTTTTTTAGACAGCTGGATCGCTATTTACGAAATACATTTTTTTTTACTAAAGAATATTAGAAAATGCGTTTTCTGAATTAATAAATTCTAAGGATTCCAAATTCTATACATCAGGTATAGAAAAGTTGCCCACGCTTTGGCAGACATGTCTAGAAAGTAATGGAGATTATTTTGATTAATAAAAACAGTTATAAATCATTAATTTTTATTTAAAAACCATAATCCAGCATTATTTTCGGGACAACCCAATATGTTCTTCAAAAAGGTATTATTGCATTATGTATTTTTTAAAAACGCAGAATACATTTTAATACACAAAAAATAAGTTTTTCAACTACTTAAAATTCCTGTAACCTGAACAAAATAAGATGAATCTCTGGTCTCATATTAAAATGAAACAATGTCACTTGGATATGGATGAATTAGATATATTTGGGACACTGTTTTATTAATTATATGAAATATAAATAATTTAATTATGTTTGTCTGTTCTTTCTGACAATTTACCATATTAACTTTGAGGATTACCAAAGAATTCAGTTTTTTAATCATTTGTTTATGATTCACTGAATTTTTATATACTTTTCAAAAGCTCTAAAAGATATTTATATTAAAAATAAAGAGAGATAATGTTATTGTTTTAGCCGCCTGGTCCAGAAGAAGAATTTGAAGGACTCTTTGAAGAAAAGGAAAAAGATCAGGATGAGCCCATCAGTGATGAGCCTAAGCCTAAAGGAAATAATAAAGAAAGTGACACAGAAGAAGATGAAGCAAAATTAGCAATAATTGAAAAAGAAATGATAAAAGTATTTGGCGATGGTGCACTAAACAAAATTGACACTACCCATCTCAATCTTGGAATAGGATTAAGATTTCCTAAAGATGACAAGAAAGAACAAGAAATTGATTACATGGAAGAAGAGGTTGAAAGTGAAGAGGAAGCAGGAGAAGAGCATGTACCAGAAGAGGAAAAGCATAGACATTTTTTAGAAGAAATCGAAGAAGAAGAACTATATGAAGAAGAAATGTCAGAAGAAGAAATTTCTTTATATAGTTTAAGTGAAGAAAAAGTTGAAAGTGAAGAAAAAGAACTAGCTGATAATTTAGATAATGATGGTACAGATGAAGATAGTGAGGAAGAAGACGAGGAAGAGGAAGAAGAATCAGAAGATGATGATTATAATGACAACGAATTGAAGATTGAAGAAGAAGATGAAATAAGTACAGAACAAGAAGTGGAAATTGTAGAACAGATAACAGAAAAAGTAAAAAAAATTCTAGCTTCACCTACCAAAAATGAACAAATAAAAAGTATTAAAAAAGTTGGAGGAGATGCACACCCAAAAAAAGGGGCTCCTTCCAAACCTCCAAAATTACAAAGCAAACCAATGGGAAAAGAAGAAAAAAAACAGGGAGTAAAGGTATAATCAAGTATTTTAATTCAGAAATTTTGAGTTAGTATTTTCAATCAGAATCAAATAACAGAAATAAAATTTCAGGACAAAGAATCAACGAGTGAAACATCTTCAGAATCTGAGACTGAAGGTGAAGATGCTCTAATTGAAGACCTTCGACCAAGAGAGGATCCACCTCCATGGGTACGCAAACATTTTCTAATGTTCGCAAAAATTCAATGGAGACAAATTTTAGACGACACTATAGATGATATAGCAGCACTTATAGAATCAGTAAATTTTTATAAAGGCGCGGAACCACAGATAAACATTAAATTCACGGGCCGTGCACACTATCCTTGTTAAATTATATAAAGCAATAATTTTCATGTACATCAAATAAATACATATTTATAATAATTTATATTTACATCCCATTAGTAATAAAAATTAAGAAAAATTGTGATTTATACAAATTTTTTAATTTATTTTAGCAGTTGAATTATCACAGAAAGTTAACCACATAGAGATTTATACATTGTGGAAAAAAAAAATATACTTTCAGGGCGATTAAATAAAATGGAAGGTTTTGGTAACATTAAATATAATTGTGTAAAAACATGTTTTTTTTTTTCCATTCTGAGTGAAAAACAAATACAAATATACAATTATAAAGATATATTATATAACAAAGCATCTAGCATAATACTTCCTTATGTGAATTTATGGTAAGTATATTGTCATGCGATTGATATAATAATTGATGAGAGCCTCAACATCTAAATAATTATTTATTCATCTTTCAAATTGCTTAGACTATATAAACATTCTTGTTTTTACAATAGAATGAGGAAGCAATTTGACTAATGTTAATTTCATATCATCTATACTTTCAACCACCTTTATTAATTAACAAAATAATCTAAAGATTAAATTAAAAACAACATGATTCTTATTGTATGTCATAAAAGCAATGAGCTGATCCTTGAACAGAAGCACTAGTGATACTTAAAAACTAAAACAATTTAAACTTTCATTAAAAAAAAAAAATCCTTTAGTGATGGCAGAACATCAACTTTGTAATACTTCCAACCATGAAATGATTTATGGTTATGCTGGTATTTGTGGTAAGCCAAATTCATCCACTGCAACACCATCCTAAAAAATTAAAGTAAAACAACCATTATTCAAAACAGTACAATCTTAATCAGTAATTGTGAAAAATGCACGCACAAAAAAGTAATGAAATATCAATGATAAACAAATAAAAATAAAAAAACGAGTAAAGAAAAATGTATTAGCATTTCTTAAGTACTTCTTTCACATAGTTTTTATATTAAAATATCATTTTACAACACAACCTTTTAATGTTGTGTACATAACAGAGTTAACATATTTTGGAGCTCTGGACACAGTAATAAACCAGGAAATGAAAGGGCTGACAAATTGACAAAGAAAGGAGCAGGAATTGCTCCAATAGGACCAGAACCATGGTGCGGGGTTCCCCTACCCCTGACTAAGGATACAATCAACAAACTAGCCAAGAGGAAGATAAAATTGTGTAGGGATAGAGCCAAGATAAGGCATACTAAACTATATATAAAGGATCCCAATGACAAACTTTCTGAGTAAATCAAGAAAGAAGCCGCTCACATGTCGAGAACCGACCTCAAAAGTATGGTTGAAGCCATCACTGGGCACTGTAAACTCAGGAAACATATGCATGTAACAAGAGCCTCGGTGCAGATGGTGCACAGAGGAGGGCAAAACCCCCTGGCATGTTCTCTTTGAATGTAAAGCATTATCTCGAAAGAGGACATTTGACCTTGGCCCTGGAGGACACAAGGAACTTCAAGAACTGAGATTTAAAGACTATCTAAAATTTCTCAGTCTAGACCTAAGATAGGGATTTTTAGGACTCGAGCAGAATGGGCCTCCTTAGGCCTAAGTGCATGGTAGTGGATGAGTTGTCCATAAATAATAATAAACAATAAAAATTAAAAGAGACATTTAACCATTTCGAAACTTAATACCTTGTTTTTCTGAGGCTGTGGTTGTTGTGGTTCTTTATCAGGAGTAGGTGGAATAACGGCTTCGTCGAGGTACGAAGTGTCCGTATCAGCAGCGATTTCATCGCCTAGAGCTTCTAATTCAGCCGCTAACTCATCTTCATCAACATCTGGCATACCTTCACAGTAAAACAAAACTTTTTTTGTATTCCTGGCATAAAATTAAGTTACTACTAATCACAATCAGTGATTCAATAACAATCCATATTGAAACATTAAAAAAACAAAACAAATAAAATAATCACTAACATTTTTACAAAGAATAAATATACTTTTGACAGGTTTGAATACATTATTTATTTCCTTCAAAGGGAGGAGAGTGGCTCAGTGGTAGAGCACTGAGTTGCCATACCGGAAATCCAGGTTAAAATCCCGCTGCAGGCAGTTATTTAGTTTGTTTGCGGCGGGAGATGGATCATATGGGATCTAGGACCCTCTTGGGGCCCACCCAGCCTCTATAAAATATTATAAAAATAGATTACCCAAAATAAGGGGGGAAACCTGGCGGTTGAGCGTGGCCCAGGACAGGTCACCTCCTTGCAGAACCGTTGTCCATGAAACAGTACAGTCTCTACCATGTACTGAACCCCCAGACTCGTTCACGTTTATTTTATTTTTGTTTTACTTCCTTCAGAATAGAGGCTCTAAAACTCAAAAAGTCTACGGATCACTATTTGAACCAATTTTTTTTTGGATTACCATCATAAATGTCACTTTAAAAACTTAATTTTCGATAAATTACAAAAGACAAAAATAGTAGTTACAAAAAATAATTGACCAGGATGTCAATTATTATGCCTGTCTGGCAGGAGCAGAGCAACCTCCTTTGTTCCAAATATATAATTGTTCAAATCAAACTCCCATTATTGTTTATTTGTATATTTTTTCGTCTATTGAAAGTACAAAAAAAAAAATTCAAATTATTATTATTTCTTTACAACAAATTAAAGTTTTTACGATCCATTTTTATTATCCCACCCTATTAGTAAAATAAAATACTACACTAAAGTCACTTAACAAATATACATTACAGTGATCACTAAAAATGTTTTTGTGTAATAGCGAGATTAAATTCGTAAAATTATTTCCATTCAAATGTTGCTCAAAATTAATTTAATTATAATGTTTTCTCTATATATATTTTTTAATTTATTTCCTTTTAATCACTACTTGATTAGCTCTGATTTAAAGATTCTCGGTTAGAGAGTTTTATTCTATTATATTGAGTTATTAAATTATTTTGATACCTATTTATGAACACTGTAGAAATGTACACCTATATGACACATATAATTTCAAGTACAACTTTGATAAAACAACTTAGAAACCTTACAGTCAGAATAAAATGTCTATTAATAGTGGAATAATATAAACACATTGAAACAAAATAAATAGTTTGAAACATTAGTATCCTGATTCTATGTATCTGTGCAGTTGAAATTTAGACTACTGCACACAATATAATCATTGTAATCTCAACCACCATACTCAACTGCAATATGCAATAAAATAAATTCTAAACACAAGAACATTACTAGAATGGAAAGTGAATTACCATAACTTCTTCCTAGTGCTTCCTGAACTTCGTCGGTCAATTCTAACATGTCTGCCATTTCATCTTGTAGATCCTAAAACGAGTAAAGTTCAGAAGTTATTCAGAATAACAAAATCTGATTTTTTTTTTTTTGTTGCCATTTCCTAATACTACTCATTCTATTCTTTTAACAGAGTGGTCTTAAAAAGCTATCATCAAATTTTTAATATTTGCTGGATATACAAAAATACAACAGTATGCTAATTGATCTTTTTATCTGATTTTATCAGTTTTTCTGGAATTTTCTCAATATAATTTTATACAATACAAAATTAAAATTATTATTTTATATAAAACAGTATAAATTTAATTTGCTTCACGAATACACTAAGGAACACAATCTTTAATTACCTCAATTTCATCAATATTAATCTTCTTAAATTCTTTATTCATTGATTTAACTCCTTCTTTCATGGCCACCACGGTAGATTGAGTATCTTTCATGGTCTGTACTGCAAAATTAGCCTGTTCCATATTAAATGCCTGTTGTCTTAAATTACCAGCTTGTTGTTCATACCTATCATTAAATACATTTGGTGATTAAAATCTACTAATCAATAGCAATTTTGTTACCATGCTAATGTAACTATTACAGAATGCTGTATTATTGATTTGATTTCTACATCATTGAATTGTTACCTTAGTTTTTTTATGTAAATGCTCTTAACAGTTACAACATTTAGAAAAGTATACAGTATATTTACAGACTCTCAATTGCTAGTTTAGGGATGAAAATATATTTTAACTCATTGCTTTATTGTTTTGTGTCCTACAAAATATCTTAGCTAAACTAAATCCTTATTCCTAGTCCTTCGATCCTACCTTTCTGATCACTTTTTCCAAGTACGCTGTGGTAATGAATACTCCAATCTTTACCCAATTCAAGCTGGAGTCCCCTAAGGCAGCGTCTTGGGGCCTATCCCATACATATTGTACACAACTGATATCCCAACTACTCCTGAAACCTTCCTGGCAACGTTCGCAGACGACACAGGTATTCTATCATCTCATCCAGGCCCGGAAATGGCTTCCTCGAAACCTCCAAAGGCACCTTTCACTCATTGAAATTTGGTGTAACCAATGACGTATCAAAGTCAATGAGGAGAAATGCAAATACATGACTTTTGCACTTCGGAGGGGAACATGTCCTTCTGTCCAATTCAATGAAGCCGTCCTACCTATTTCCGACACAGTACGATACCTTGGCTTTCTCCTAGACAAAAAACCAGACTCAATAGACAAGAACTTAACAGACGATTCTGCCAATTATACAGATTACTATGTAGGACCTCCCATCTTTCAATAGACAATAAACTTCTAATATACAAGACGATCATCAAACCTATTTGGACCTACGGACTGGAAATGTGGGGGACTGCAAAAAAATTGAATATCAGACGTATTCAATCCTTTCAATCCAAAGTCCTGAGAACTATAGTCAATGCTCCTTACTAAATCTTCAACAAAACCCTCCATAATGATCTCAACATTCCTTTCCTCCTCGACTTCATCCCTACTAAATTTTCAAACTTTCACAAAAACGTTGCCTGTCATCCCTGGCTCAGTCACTATCCAGTTCCACAAATCCATATAACCCACCCCGCCAACTAAACCGTCAATGGCCCCGAGACCTGTTGTAATATTGTTATTTGGAGTACTGGCACTGGCCAGATTCTCCACTCGTGACCTATGGGTGTGTCATGCGCCCTTGACCAGATCCACTGGGGTTTAAAGCCAGTGATGCGGCTGGGAAAAGGGGAAGGGGCCTTCCGGACTCTTGCTTTACCCTCATTCCTGGGGACGAAGACGAAGCTTAGTTCGGGAACCCCAGGCAAATTGTAAATAGTGAAATTAGACTTTATTTTTATTATCTTTTTTGCATTTTTTTTTACCGCATGTATATATTTTTATTACATTCATTTATTTATTTTACTTTATTTGTTTTATGGAATGATTGTAAGCTATTTAGCACTATTACTTATTGCCCACTAGTGGCAGATTGTAATATTTCAATAAAATTAGTTCATATAACAGTTGACAATTGAAGATCGAGTATCTTGGGTCAGAATCTATTAGGTAGCTACTCATACTGTTTTTCAAAAAACCAGCGCAAGTTAAAGTAAATACTGCCTTCCGAAGTATGAGACAAAGCACAATTGTATTTTGTAAGTTGATAGAAAAATACAATTATAAGTTTAAATGTTGATATCATTAACCCACACTTCAGTTTCTTTTTTTGTTATTTTTCCTTAGCCCCTTGGAAAAGAAAGGACTTTTGAAGGGTTCTCTTCTTTTGTACTTCGTACATTTCAAGAGATGGATGTAGAGTGGAAAAGGTTCTGATATTCGTTTTTTTATTTGTTTCTTCATTATCTGGTGATAGTCTGTTTTGTTTCTAAGCACTGATTTAATGCAGTTATCTGTTACATATACTTTCATCAGAAGCGAATACAAATTATGTTATAGTTTGCTGTGATTACAAAGCTTTAATAATCTATCAATTTTTTTTTAATAATTAAAAATAGATATGTGTTTAGTTTTGTAAATAAGAATAGTCTACATTAAAGTAAACAATCAGAGTTGTCTTCCAAAACTATTAAATGATTGCTTAGTTTAATACTAAGAATTATACATACATACAGATATAGAATTATACATAGACATCACTGTTTTAGGTAGATTAACTTTAGCTCACCCGAAAAAAGGGCTTCTATCAGGAAATAAGAAAAATACCAGTTAAAGTTAATTAAACTTACATTTTTCGCTGTTTCAAAACTCTCATAGCTTTTTGTTTGACCGAATTTTTAGCAGGACCCTCTCGCATCTTGGCCATTTGATCCTTATACTTCCTTAATTCAGCATCAAGTTTAGAAATTTTGGTTTCAATAGAATCAGCTTTTGAATCAACCTATTAAATGAATGGAGTTAAATAACATACTCATAGTATGACATGATTCACTTAATGAAGATTTAAATAAATAGATCAATAGAATATTTAATAAATATCAACTGTTAGAATTTCTTTTTAAAGATAATGAGAACCAACTGGTACTCTCAAGCTAGAACACATTTTTTATTGTCATGTATGGCCACCCGGGGTAGTCATTGTCAATCATAAACCAATATATAGGTTTCAAAATAATTATTCCAGGTATTTTTTATTTCAGATAGGCGTTTGTTCCTCTACTATTACATTTAATCCTATTAGATAGGGAAAAAAGGTATCAGTTCACTGGTTGTCACTTAAAGTTAAGTTATGTCATAAGTACTTTTTTCTTTTAAATATTCTCGACAATAAAAATAATTGTGAACTTTAGTATGATAAAAAGAGTGTAATTAGAGTGATGTGTGTATTCATTATACATTTCAGTAATCATTTTTATCAAGAAATGAACACTTAAGCAAACATTTTGAAGTATTTATGATGATATAAGCTAAACAGTGTGTAAGTTAGTTCTTTAATCTATGTACAGTCAGTAATAGTTACAAAATGCAGCCAGAAATAAAACTATTTTTATTTTCAAGAATATTAAAAGGAAACGAATAAAAAGTAAAAACTTATTGTGACTTAACTCAAAGCAACTATCTGTGGAACCGATACCAAAAATAATTAAATATTAGTGAAACAAATTAATACTTTACAATAAAATAACACAATAAAGTGAAGAGCAAAATTGTATTTCATCAAATCAGACATGAAAAATTAATAATACTGTTTAACATTAAGGTACATTTTAATAAAAATAATATCTCTAGTCTGTCACATCAGAAATAACATCCAAATCATAGCATCTTCAAAAAACCAATTAATAAAGTAAACTCCAAAATGTGTACAGGCCTTATTAATATGATATATTTAAAATTGTGACACTTAGATTAAACATAATTAGATGAATCATCCTTGATTCAATAAAATGGAAGTATAATATTAAGAGGACTTACCCCAGTAATGATATCATTCAAGTTTGGTGGGGGTTCAGTTGATTTTTTCTTTCCAAATAGCCTGTTCATCCTGGTTGTCAATAAATTTTGATATTATAACTATTTAATAATAATTGCACGAAACCCTATCAACTGTTATCAAACAATACTAAGTAGAACTCCATAGAGGTAGGAGGCAAAGAGCTAGGAATAGCAGAGCTAAAAACCTAACACCATAAAGTACAATGTATTTTCCAACGGAAGACACTGCTACTTTTTATGTAAACTAAACATTCCTTTGTTGTAAAATTATTGGAAAAACTAATGAAACTTTTTAAATCGTTAATACATTAAAGATATTGATAATTTTTAGTATTAGAACAGAGAAAATATTCTAAACTCATTCCAAGCCACATTGTGAGATTTTCTACCTACGCTTATTATCCACACGACGCACCGCCATCAGACAGTATTTTAAAGAGAGAAATAGGTCTGTACATCTACTTTCCACCTTAAATTATACCGAATCCTTAAATAGTTGAGATTTAGGTCAGACAGAGATCAGAGGAGAATTAGGTGAGAAACTCCATCACACCAGTGGTAAATTGCTAAACCCAGCGGTGAATTCTCCCAGTTCATCGAAAGTTTGGGTCGAAGGACCGATGGATGTAACCTCATTTTAACCTTCCTGCAGTTATATATGGCTTGAAAACCTAAATTAGTGGATATCTACACTTTTGGTGCATTAGCATATCAAAAGTAACAAATATGTGTACATAACTAATAAATGTTATTACTCCTATTGATAAGAAGGAGGAGCAAAGCGAATGCAGCAACTACAGGCCGATATGTCTCTCTTATGTAGTCTACAAAATGTATAAGTCGATCCTCCAATACAGGCTGAGAAAAATAGTAGAGGGTGACTAGGAGGAGGACCAAGCTAGATTTCACCCGGGAAGGCAAACACAGGATAATATTTTCATTTTAAGAAATATTCTTGAAAAGGCGTGGGAGAGAGACAGGAATATGTATATTGCATTCTTTGACCAACAAACAGCTTTTGATTCTGTTTCTAGGAAAAATTTATGGGAATCTCTTCAGCTGAAGCATGTCCCTGGAAATCTAATAGATGCTATAAAGTCAACGTATCAAGAACCAAAAGGTATAATACGTGTTAATGGTCAAGAATCTAGACCAATCCGAATGGAGCGAGGAGTAAAACAGGGAGATAGCTTGAGCCCCCTCCTCATCGTAATTCTGATGGATGAGATCCATAAGATTTGTAAAAGAAGGACACCCTGGAAAACGATTGGAATGTGGACAATTCTCACAAAATGCTACTTATTCGCTGATGACATAGTTCTACTTGCTGATACAAAAGAGAAACTGCAACAAGCGACAACTGAATGGCAGGAGGAGCTTATGTGGAAAGGCATGAAGATAAATACTTCCAAGAGCAAAGTATTCATTGTTTCCAGGGAAGAGGCAAGGAATGAGAGACTTTATTGTGGAGGAGAAATAATGGAAAATGCTAACGATTATACCTACTTAGGACCAGTTATTAGCAGGACGGGAAAGATAGAACAGGAAATTTCAAGCAGAATAAGGAAAGCAAATGAGGTCTATTACCAGATGAGAAACACCATGGTAGGTAAACGTGAATTAAGCAAGTAAGTCAAACTCCATATTTTTAAAGCGATATTTCTTCCCACCCTGATGTATGGAAGTGAGAGTTGGGTTGCTAGTGATAAGAACATCAGCCGAATCACTGCGGTAGAAATGAAATACCTACGCAGAGTAGCAGGTAAAACTAGAAGAGTCTGTGTAAGGAATAAAAGAATTAGAGAAGAACTAGAGATCCCTGGATTAATGAATACTTTGCAAAAGCGACAACTGAGATGGTTCGGACACGTATGCAGGATGAGTCAGGACTTGTTAAATTCCATTGATGAAACCAGCATTGACTTTAGAAACTTACCCCATGCCGCCTACAATACCACGAATTGATGTCAGAGACTAACCAGTTGGATCAGCTTACTAGTTTTAACCGTATCCAAATGTTGTAATCAAGGAATGATGGTTACGTTATTCTTTGGTTTAGACTTGAGAACCTCGGCTATGAGATCTATGCCGTTATCAACAGTTCAATTACAGAAATGGATATTGTTAAGAATTTATTCGCATATGTGTCTTTTTGATGTTTTAGACAATGATTCCTCACTGGTGCCATTTTCTGCCTCTTTTTGCTCATTCTTGAGATGACCGCTGGCCAGTTGGCACAATTTCCTCAAGCAGCACACTAAAGTGATGTACTCCCAATTTTAGGTTAATCGTTTTCACCATTTTCAATATTATTCGTTTCTCTGGTCCATGCGTTAGTTATCGTGTTTTATGTTACGTCTCATATATTGTTCATGGGTAACAGCTAAGATATTGTATATTTCTCGACTGCTAAATTAACTGTCTATTTCTATTATTTATTTCTAATTCTTTCTATTAGATTTCAAATCTCTTTATTATACCTTCCTTATTTTCATTATAATTGTTCAATGTTGTATGCTTCCCGTAATAATAATAAATGATTTTAACCATCAGATACAATCGTAGATATAAAAAAAAAATCTCCGCCATAGAAATATCACCGCAGTAATGGTTAGGCAGGCATAAAAAAAGTTAATCCTCCCGGAACATCAGCCATGGCGTTCGCAGAAGTATTTGTTTTAAACAAAATATATCGTCCTTTGCGTTCCAATCTATAGGATAATAAATTAGAACCATCAATTATTGAAATGTTAATAGACAGTTAAATACTTGTGTGTTAAAACAAATTTTTCCCTTTTACGCTGATAAATAGTTTGATCATTAAAGTAAGTACAAAATTCTAAACTATTGATAATCTTATATAAATCTGACGAGCGCCTCACGCAACGTTCACCTCAGGAACATTAAATTCTTTAAAGGGACATGCCATTCAATTCTTATAGAAATATTTTTATCCACTTAACATAATTCAACCATATAACATAACATAATTCAACCAACTTCAGTCAATATATTTTTTTAAAACTTATAATCACATTAACCGAATTCACTTGCAATATAATATTTCTTCTATCTTCTTTAGATCTTCAAAAGTTTATTATGCATTTTATTACTACTCTCATTTCCATAAATCTGTTTAAACATCAGCGAATGTATTCTTCCTGTTTCTTGCTCAACGTATTATTTCAAAATTAATGTTTGTTCACTGTGTATATTGATTAACAGGGAGGGTCGATTGATTTTCTTCTAATGAACAAAATTGAAGGTAGTTTGAAAAAAGATGAGAAAAAAAGTCAAGACTTGCCAAAAACTTAAGCTGAGTAAAAACCCAGCTGATGTTCAAGCGCATTTGATTGTACATAGATATATAGAGACTAAGAAAACTCGTAATGGATTCGGACAAAAATGTTACAGTAATATCTTGGGGCTATAAACATCTAACAAACTTAAATACGTAACACACACATTTTTGCGTAACTTGGTTCTTCAAGACCCTAATACCTACCTACACCTCTGTTGAAATGTCGGATTCGAAAATTATCACGATTGGGATATTTTCCTTAACTATTTATTGTACTTTCTAAATAGGCAAGTAAAAGTTAAAATTAACATGACCATATGTTCAAATCAACCAAGATGTATTAAGGTTACCTAGATGATCTATGACGTTTTAATCCTATGTAGATGAGGATAACAGATTGAGTGGTAACGGTGATATTATTCGTCCTTGATGAAACTGTAACCCGTTTCTGTAGGACCAATCAAACTCATCCATCAATGAGCCATCTCCAGGAATTAATATGCGATGAATTACTGCGACCAGTGACTGGTTGTATGCCATTCGTTACCCATATATGATTATCAGGTACGTATTTCATCTCAGTTCGGCATTTATTGCTTGTAATTTCGTTTCGCTCATTTCATTAGGATTCCATTTTGCGTCTGAATAAAAATTAAGTTCTGAATTTTTAAGCACACAAAAAAAATTTATGAGTTAACACCAAAATAAGCACTAGCGACTTGGTAAAAGGATATTTTAGTAAAATCAATAATAAATCTGTGTACGAAGTTTAAAACCGTTAAGAAGTGATAGAGGAATACATCGTTCAATCCCAACATCGAGAAGGGCTGCGGTCGATTTATTCCTAGAATCATTTTAGTAGCCATCGGGAGATAACGTCAACATTGGCTTAGTAGTTTAAAAGTGATTACGGAAACATCCTTAGCTTAGCTAATGGATTTTTTTAGGGTCATTAAATTATTAGCCCTCCTCGATGTAAAATCCTTAGTTTTAAAATCATTCCTAGGTAGTTGTTACATGCTTAAGACATTTCAGACTTGTTTTTTTTTTTAATTTCCATTTACACCCTTATAAAAGCAGACTCTAATTATTAAGGCTTAATCACCGAATTGTGTAGAATGAGTCCTGATAATTTATTCCAAAAGGGTCTGAAGATTTACAACTTTTAATTTTTATAAATGTATTTATTAATAGTGTTTATTGTTTTTTTTTCTTTTTCAAATTTCTGAAACAGTAGGAGTTACTTCTATAGGTTAACAATCTATTTAAACTAGAGTGATATTCCCAACAAAAGAAGCATAACATGCGCAAGCGCGGCTCAAATAAGACACACAGTGGTCACTGCTATTTAAGTATTTATAGACTGAATCTTGATCATGTTTTGGTTTTATTAAATCAATCAATCTTTAGTCTTGCTTTACCGCCTTCGGCCACATAAGACTCTCGAGTCTTCAAAGAAGACCATTACTTGGAACTGCCTGTTATCACCCTCAGCAATGCATCTGCTGTTTCCTTGCCAGGTATAGAAAGTAGCGTCTTGGACGGCTCGCATCACGGAGGATTGGTCTAAGACTAGTAGTAATCATGTGCTCCCGGACCTTGCAGATGATTCATTTAAGACATACAGTAACCGTTATGTGTTTCCTTATCGGTGCCTCTTCACTTGCAGAGTAACCAGAAGTGCAATACTCTAGTCCGAGCACTCATTGAAAATCGCAATGGCTTTCCAATCCTGGCATTATAAGTTTATATCATTAATTTTAAAAAAATTATTTATTAACTTTTTTGACATGAACAGACTTTAACAATGACTCAATTAACAAGTCCTGTTAATACATTTTAATAATTATATGTAGGTTTAAACAAATTAAGAAATCGTTCAACTTTCAGTCTGGTGGCGATTTTGATGTTGCTGAGTGATGAAACTATAGAAGAAAGCGAACTAGAGTGTTTTTTTCCAAATAGAGGAAACAATGTCAATAATGACAAAAAATTCGAGACTAAATTCCTCGGTTGGAAAATGGGAAGTGCCAGTGGTAAAGATAAAACTAAGAAAAACAAAACATCTGATGCCAAGGAAGAAACATTTATGGATCAATCAGCCATGACCTCGCCGACTTGGAAGACGTTGATCATTGCTGATTCCACTATACACTACATCCCCTTGGAAGATGTAATAACTGTCAAAAATTTAATGAATTCTTTCATTCCTGAAGATGCTCTCGACCCATTTTATTTAGATGCGATTTCGCAATTTGACTCGTTCAACAATGAATTGTTCAACAACCAAGGTTTTTATAAACTGCCGACTCCGATACCCCAACACCAATTGGTTCAGAAACCAAGTACGTTTCATAAAAAGAGCCCCATAATTTATTGTCCAGTAGGGGCACCTTTGCAGAAGAAAATTATGTCTGTTCCCAGTGCTTACGGAAGGGCTGCGCCGCATTCTCTGACCTACCAAGGAAAACCTGAGGTAACAGGCTTCATAAGAGTATATTATTGTTACACCATATTTTATAGGTGATTTTTGCTTATCTGCATTGTGATTAATGACCTCATCATAAAATGTGGATTTACTTTGGACTCATAAAAAATATTTGATTTATTAATTTTTACTTGAATACCCATACACGGCATTACGTTGTTTGAAAGTATTGGGACAAATTATTAAAATGAATTTAATTTTCAACCTGCATTACTTTAATTTTTGGCTTTCTAAATATTTCCAGCAAACTCTTGTGTAATGAGCAACAATTTCATTAGGTCTTGTTTCTGGCATAGAACTGAAGTTCTGCCGCTTTTTAATTTATTTTTGTTTGTAATCGAACATAAAACTGTTTAATACTATTTTCTTTTATGATATCCATTTTAACTTAATGAGGATTATTTAATTACTTTAATTCTTCAAGATAGAACCTGGATTGCTGCCGGAGGTGAGCCGTCACACGATGTTCGTCCACCCCAGGCTCTTGAACATGATGAAAGCCATGGACCGCTCCATTCTTTCCTACCCGAGCAAGTTCGACTATAAATCTTTGGATCAACTTCGTAAGGGTTCTAAACGTGTACTGCCTAACCGTTACAATGACAGAATCATCCTATAGTAATAATTTAAAAGAATAAATGATCTGTTGTGGGAATTTACGTACAATTTTTTGTTTTTACTCAGAAGAAAGTATATTGCGTCCTTAGCATTTGCAATGCAAATAAAATACTTAGACAATGCTTATATTTACTTAATGGAGATAAAGCAGAACTGGGAAGTGTAAAAAGAGATAAATAAACATATCACATGGCTTCATTATAGGGCTTTTAAACTACATAAAATTTACCTTTGCCTCATCAAGTATTATTAAGTGTTTATTACTTAGTACAGAAAGCATAAAGTTGTTTAAAAATAATAGGAAAGATTACTAAAGAAAAAAAATTACGATAGGTGAATTTTAACATGATTGCATCATTGCATTGGCACATTTATGGGTATTTCAAATGATCATGTCATAGTTTCGCCATTTTTGGAACGTTTTTTACCATCTTCTTATACTTATTTTTTTAAAAAGAGTACGTGAGAAAATAATAATCTTATTTTTTAAGTAATGAGAGGAAAACAACTAATTAAAAAAATTATTGGCCACGAATGTATCCTAAAGATTGTGTTTTTAATTCTTTACAAACATACTATTTACTGTTGGAAAAGTTTGATTATGGAGGACAAAATATTTTTGCTCATATTTTTTCTGTAATGAAAGAAACTTAATTATTTGACTTTCTCCTGTTATCATGGTTAGGTTATATAGCCTTCTAAAAGTTAAAGGTAGGAAGTGACATATGAATCGTTTTAAACAATCAGAAACAATAAGCATCTATACATATGAAGTTAGACGAAACTTTGTAATAAGCGGAATATAAGTTCTACTTATAATGATTTTGTTAAGATCTAGTAAGAGAACATCAAGAAAAATTCTCAAGAGCTACCAATCCGCTTTCTTATTTCGGAAGCCATTTAAGAGTCAAGAGAATGGATCAAAGGAAGCCACATGTTTTCTGCTTTCAAGTTGTATTGCCTGATCACTTGAGAATGAAATTTCCCTTTGTGAGGGCTTAATGGCCAGCATTTCAAAGACGGACTGGGGAGTGACGAAAAAATGCGTGTCAGAGGGAAAGAAAAATCTGATGGGCGGGTCCCATCTAAAATTCAAATAATGCTTTATGTCAATTCTCAGAGATATTCTATAGAAAAAATGGTAGGCATTTATATTGGAAAAAAAAACTAGCACTATTGGTTTGCTAAGCAACTCCTCAGTAATAACACGGTGCTAAGGAGAGACAAGACTAGATGCTTTATCACATGCATAGGTAAACCGTAATTATTGAAATCATAACATACAAGTCATGAGGATTAATAAATTACAATAAGTTTATGAGATATTATAGTGATATTACTACTACTACTCTATGGCGCTACAACTCAGGGTTGAGTACTGGCCTCCTTCACCAGCTCCTTCCAGTCGTCTCTTTTTTTCGCAGCCGTCATCCAGCTCCTGTCTCCCTCGCGAAGATATCCCGTGTGTCTCTGTCCACACCGTCCGACCACCTCAGCTTCGGTCTTCCCCCTTCTTCTCGTGCTGTATAGAGGTTCAATCAAAACCTTTTTAGGAATGGCCTCGTCTTCCATTCTAGCCACATGACCAGCCCATCACAGTCTACTAATCTTTAAGGAGTAAACAATATGTGCGCACTTTAGTAAACCTCTCCTTTATGATTCTCATGGATGGAGAAACATTCCATTGAAGGCACTTCTAGCTTGCTTGATCTCGTTTTTAATTTATTTATTTGGAATCCTAAATAAACGTACTTGGCTGCGCACCCTCGACCTTGTTTTCCTTATCCATTTTAGTCTCATCGAAAGGTCCAACAACTATCACGAGGTTGCTCAAACACCATCTAATGTTTATCAAAATGAAAAAATAATAAATTTTGGTTTATTTAGTGGCTTTGTGTTGTAGATCTCCCTTCCGGACCCCTTTTAGTCTCTTTTTTGGATTGTTTGGTCATTACAAAGAAGTCTGTCAATAATGTTTGTACCAGTAAGTTCGGCAAGTAATTCATGTAATTTTTGTGTTATTTAATTAATTGTTTCAGCAACGAGTGGTATATCTTTGTGGAATGATATATTTGTAACGTAAAAAGGAGAATGAGTGATATACCGATAGAATTTAGACTGGACGATTTAATTGATTAAAATGAAAGAGTAATATAAACGATAAATCCTGCCTAAGTATCCGTTCCCCCAGGTGCCTCTAAAAGAATCTTTAGGTCAGATACTACAACGCGGTAATGAAAGCATCTGTTCTGTATGGTTACAAGTGTCTTGTAATAATGAATAGGAAATAATTACTCAGGAATCTGGATTAAAAAGAGAAAGACCCTGAATATATTAACGCTAGTTAGATAGAAAGGTGGAACTTTTTATCCGTCACAATTAGGAGCTGTTCGAACATCAGAAAGATATAGTCACGTATAGGAGAAAAGGAGGACATTTTAGGGACACCTATCCCGCCTTGACTCCGAAATACTTACTATTAGGTTCTTACAAGTGACGAATGGAAGCCCAACTTTGTAGATAAAAAATATATAAGATCGTGACATAGAAAAGACGATCTGTGACGTCACTTGACGGGTATTAACTACCCCCCCACAGGCCTAATTAAATCACTCAATACAACGTGCATTTCTTTAGGACTTTTCAAAAGCCTTGTGAGTTATTTTTAGTACATACACATATTAAATTTTCCAATGTTTTTAAAATTAATTTTTCATCAAAAATATTAAAGTTATTACCGGTGTCGAACAATGTCGATATCTGTTCCTATGCTCGAATTAAATGATAGAGGTTCACAGGAGTGTAGTGGTAGTGTAATGAAAGTGGGTTGTAGGAGTGTAGTGGTAGAGGATTTTGTGGGCTGTGGTAATTAAACCAAGCTCCCGCCATAAATCAGCTGCTACAGCCAGCTCCCGCCAAATGGCAAAATTACACTTATCCTACAACTCCTCTTTTTCTTTTGTTCAATATTCCGTTAAAGATTAATTTCTAGTTGTGCAAGATGGGCAATGATTTTATTTCTCGTTCTCGAAAGAACATTTTATTTTAATTAGTGCGGAAGAGTCTTGCAGAAGAGACAATCGAGAATTGTAACAAAAAAAAAGTAAATTGGATGCTAAAGACCTTCCAATTCGCAAAAATTCTGCAATTCTACAATTTTAATGTAAAATATTTGAGAATACACCGATCATAGATAGAAGAACGATTATATTTTTAAACGAAACAACGTTCGCAATAAAAAAACACAAAAGTAAAATATTTTTATTTCTCATACAAGCCCGTTGGATCTTAGAAGAAAAATAATTGAGAAAATAAGGGAAACGATGGCTACAGAAACCAGATGCCAAAGGTTCACATTGATAGAAGCAATAGAACGTTGGAGGGGGTGATGTTCCTGTAAAAACAAGGAATTTCTTACAGGTTTAAAACCAAAAATCTCAAAAGTTGTACCTGTTACCTTTCTGCAGTTAGCTATTCATATTTGAACTTCGTTTTCCCCTGTTTAACTACATAAAACTGCATTTAATCGTGCGCAATGAATGTTGGAAATAATCTCATAAAAACAAAAAGTAAGATTAGACTTCAAATCCGATTATTTACAAATTAAATATAATTGAACTAAATAAACCAAAATTTATTATTTTTTCATTTTGATCAACATTAGATGTTGCTTGCGATACCTCGAGATAGTTGTTGGACCTTTCGATGAGAGCTCCGAAATGGATAAGGAAAATAAATTCTGATTCAATGATACCAGATCGCATGTCATTTGAATTGTAACCTTTTATTAAACTGATAACATAAATAACTTTTTATAAATTAAATAACCAATACATTTGATAATAGAAAAAAACAATTGATTGAATTAAAATGAACAATTTACGCGTTTTTATAAAGAGAAAATGAAGTTACCTATACTAGCTAAATTATAAAATTACAACTAATAAAAAAGAAAACAAAAATAAAATAATTATTATTTAATTTTATGATAGTAAATTTAACCCTATTGAATTAAAAATAAATTGACGTTCAAATAAAATCGATTGGAAAATAATAAATGATTATCTGTTTGGCTTGTTGAAATATTATAAACAAAAACTCTTATCTGTCTATAGAAGTAGATTCTAGTAGATAGTAGATTCTCGGGAGGGCGAGTTGGATGTTGAAATGTCAGACAATTTCTGCCGGCGGGGCGATTGTGACTGTCTAGACGTCAGAGGTTGAGACGATAGACCTGGTCAATTCGATGTGGTCGAATCAATGAAAAGGTCTAAACTAATTACACCTGCAGGTGGGCAGCAAATTAGTAACCTCTTCAAATTCACAAAAAAAAACTTTGCGCTATAGCTTGCGGTGTGCACGTCAAGAGGCTCGTGCAAACACACTGGCTTGATGTAGACGGAGCGAACAAAAGCCAATCGAATCCCTTTTGGTTTTCTCTCTTCACTTTTGTAACATGCGTTTTTAAACTTACTACAAATATTAGACTGATGACTATTCAAATAAATTAAATTGTTATAAACAATTATAAAATTAAACGTTTAATTATATTTACAAAGAGGTGAGAAAAAAAAATAAAATAAAATGTTTTTCTATAACAAAAAAAGATTCTATTTTTATTATTTAAACTAATAATCTTTTATAAGGTTACTTACATTATCTGGCCTTAACAGATGGAAGGCATAGGTTGGACCGAGTCACGAAATGTGAGTGGTAATCGTCCTTTAAAAGCTTGAGAGCACAGGAATTAGGCCATTATTAGAGTATGTTACTTGTGTAGGAAATAACGCTACAATAAGATTCCTCACCGTCATTATATTTAGGAAATGCTTTTGCTATTCAGAGGAAGAGAGTAGCTTCGTGAGTAGAGTACTAAATTTCAATGCAGAAAGTTCCGAGTTCAAATCTGGCAAATGAATGGGGCTGTGACAGATAAATTATTTAATCTGTTATCAGCCACAAATTGACCTTTTGGGATCTACAGACCCTTCAAAATTGTGAGAACACCTGGTGGTTAAGAGTTATTTCGAATAAATCACCTCCAAACATAACTATTGACTCCTCACGAGCTGTAGTGGCACAAGTTCTTTTTTTCTATTCTAGATGTCCAAAATCTTTGATGAAATTCGACGAAAAACAATAAATTGGACATGGATTTACCTAAATAAATTGTGAATACTTATTTACATTGTTCCAGGTATATTTCCTTAACGTCTTTTTTGGGAGTGTTTTCATATGCATTTATGCACATCTTGTGAGTACACAAGCAGTAAACTGGTACATCCAAAATGGAGGGAGATCCATATTGCGGTTGTTGTTTTAACAAACTCCACGAAGGAAAATGCAAAACTGACAATTAGGTTAAAAGTTAAAAAAAAGGGACGACTAGGGAAAAGGGCGGGCTTATGAGATAGGACCGTGCAGAGATAACAAACTCCTCGTGGATTCCACTGTTTTACAATTATTTAGAGTGTTGAAAGGCTTTTTCCTAAATTGCCGGTCCCTTGCTCAACCTATCTTCGCGGCTTTTCCCTTAGCTCTTTCCTGTTTTCCGAAGCTGCCTTAACAGAAAATCATTTTGTTGTATGAAAAAACATTTTTATAGAAAAAAAAACGCCATTTGGGATGGAAAACGATAGGAAAAGCAGTACTAAAAACTTTTCTTTTAGCCAAATTATATCAGTAAAGCTATCTCTAGGTTCGTAGTTATTTATTTCAACTTCTATGTTATATATAAAAATTAAATTTTCATTAAAAAAATTTGTATATTTGGGATGTTGGTAGATTCAATAATAAATTTTGGGTGTAGAAATAAAAACTAAACTGAGTTTCTTAGTAAAAAGAGAAACGACATAAAAGTGAATATTTCACACACTATTTGAATAAGTGTTCTCCTTAAACTGTTGGATAAAAATGTAGCTCAGATGTAACAATAACCTTCTCGGTTTTTCTATCCCTGCTGTTACCATAGTAACCATATTAGTAAAATTCAAAAGATGTTTGGTGAACGTCTTTTACATATTTTTATTATTAACTTTATCCAGAAGTTATTATTATAGCTATAAATTTTTGGATAAATAATTTGGGTCAAAAATATCCAAACTAATTCTCTAACCTCTCAATGTAGAATCATCATATTTTAGAAGAATTGATTTAATGACAGTCATTTTTTTTTGATTATTTTTTAATACGTCACAACAACTTTAAGATTATTACGCACAGTATAATAATTCAAAATATATCTAAATTATTTTGTGTAATTTAATGACTACACCCCCCCCCCGGCCATTTTACAATATTCTAAGATATATCCAGTCAACCATTTCCACATGAATACACCCAATAAATGTGAAATTAGTCAATGTAATGTCCGATTTCGAAAAAGTAAGTTTGGCAATTAATTGGCCTCCTCAGCAATCCTCCTCTATACAGACCTATCTTAGGCTGCCCTTTTCCATTTCTGAACGCAGAACGACCGAAGGTTGTCTTCAACATCTTGCAGCCAACAAAGTTTTGGCTCCTCTGCTTCTTAAGGTTCAGTATCCAGATCTTGTTTCCATACATAACCACTGATTGCTGGTACGTACGTTTCACTCTTGTTTTGTGGGCTCTAGATTATATCCCTATTTGGAAGAACTTTCATCAATTATCAATATCATCCATTACCAGCTGCAATCCTTACCTTAATTTCTTCCCTGATAGTATTGTTCACGGTGATAACAGAGCCCAGATACTTGACTGAGGATAGTCTCTCGAAGTTCAATCACCGTTAGCTCAAAATAAACATGATAAAATAAAAAATATATATTTTCCTACGAAGATACTGTTGACGGACATGATGGTTGAAGAAAAAATCAATAAATTCCGAAAACATATCCCTCATCAATCGCCGCTATTCAGAAAAATACTCGTGCCGAAGAAATTGAAATTGACCGCAACACAACTTTTGCCGGCATTTCATCAAAAGAAATTGATAAAGTAATAAACAGCCTGCCAAACAGAAGCTACCGACTATAATCTAATCACTCTATTCATCCTTAGCAACTTTCTTTGAAAAGATTTTCTTTTATACCCTCATATTATATTCTTTCCCTCCTTTGGAAATTTCTAACACTAAAATGATTCCCAAACCATGCAAATCCTTCATTTAACCGTCTCATTATACTTAAGTATAATGGCTTAAATGTTTGGTTAAAAAATATAAGTTGATTAAAATTGGATTTATGGTATGAACGGAGTGTAGTGAAGGTTACAAACACAGTTGGGTAGACCAAACAGATCATGGATATGGATTTGCAACAGCCTCAATAATATTTAATATTTTATTACTTTTTCATATTTATTCCTAACGCATTCGCAAGTTAATAGAATTTATTTCCTAGTTATGTTATTTTTCGTCTCTCTTTAATTTATATTGCAGTTGCAAATTCATTGGTAACCTCTACTTAGCTGTTGTGTTCCTGACTGTAGTTTACAGTTGTAACAACTGCCTTTTAATTGTTTAGTTGACCTGGGCATTGTATTTGATACTACCCTTCTGTTGTGCAATAGCCTCATTTCTAAACCACCGAAGCCTGGCCGTACGAGTACGGGACAGTTTATCAAGAAATATACCACTCATTTGCGGAGTCCCCCAAGGAGCGGTACCATCCCTGGTCCTTTTCTCCGTCTATACTGCTGATATAGTGGGTAAAAACTACAAAAGAGCAACTATCGCTGCTTACGCGGACGATATAGCCATCTGCAACAGCAGTATGAGCGCAAAGCAGGCCTTTTAACAAGCGGAAAGTACGTGCCAGGCAATAGTTGAAAAATTTAGACTACTCAACATCTAGGTGAACCCGGCGAAGACGGACTGCGTAGTCTTTGCCCTCCAAAAACGAAAAATAACAAAAACTCTGCAAGTGGCTAATACCACTATCAGCCCATCTAACTCCATAGTTCACCTTGGGATCAAACTAGATCGCCACATGACGTTCTCAGCCCACTGCTACTCAAAAATCCGCATGGTAAGAAGAAGAACCTATAGACTTCACCACCTACTGCTATCTCCAGCCTTATCACTGCGCCTGAAAATAAAAATTTACAATAGCATCCTAAGGCATATGGATCCCCACTATTCACCCACCTCAGAGTCAGAATGCAGCGCCAACTACAACTATTCCTAGACACTATACTCCGAAAAATTGTTCGGTCTACATCGCTGAGAAAACTAAAACCGGAACAACTACATGATTTCATCAACCTACCCACAACAACAAAATTCATAAAACAGAGATAAATCAAATTCTTTGACTCCCTAAAATGCACAACAAACGAATTTTTTAAAACTCTCAGACCTGCTTCAGCCCCTATAAGGTGGCAATGGATGAAGTGGCAGTGGATGAAATTCAATACAAATATTCTGTATTTATTATCCATACCATGTACATATTAAACTTGTATATATGTAAATAAATGCTGGTATGTAAGATTTTAATTAGAATAGAATAATAGAATAGAAAAGTAACTTTATTATGGGACAAAGTCCCTTTAGAATAACAGATATGAACAGGAATAAAAACATAATATTTATCTGGCCAGAAGGCTAAATGTTACAAATCATAAAGCGTGAAAACATGACAGAAAACAATTTAAAAAGAAATATATAAACAAAAATACTTGTAAGTAAATAAATAGTACAGATCTTGACAGGATATTAAGCAATTACAGAGAATAGATAAATCCATAGCTTTTGAAATTGAATGCATGAGCTAGCATTCAATAATTTGTTTACATGATGTACAGCTTTTCAAAGAGCAGAATTAAAAGAACTAGATAACACAATGAGTTATTATATACATTGTATTCTAAGCAAATGACTAACCTACCTAGAGACTATCCTTTTGGGAAGCTAATAGATGTTGATACAGCAAGGATTTGAATAATGATAGAGAGGGAGTATGACGGATATTAGGAGGGATTGAGTTCCACATTGTGGTGGAGCGGGCGAGAAAGGAACGTTCGAATGCTTTAGTTCTGTGTGAACGTATATAGAGATCAGAAAGGCGGGATCTTGTTTTATGGTGTTGCACTGATGATTTGAATTGGAGGAGACTGTAGATATATGAAGGGTGTTGAGAGTGAATGGATTGGTATAAGAATGAACAGAGGAAATATTGTCTTCGGAAGGGAGGGAAGAGCCACTTTAACCCATCATAGAGGTGGGAGACGCGCGATCGCTTCGGAGTACCAAGCACAAATCTTAGAGAGCAATTCATTATTCTCTTTAATCTGTCTTCAAGCATTTTAGAGAGGCCTCCATATACCACGCTACAATAGTCAAAGTGGGGGAAGATGAGAGAAGAAACGAGAAGCTTACGGGAAGATTGTGTAAGGAGATGACGAGAACGATGGAACAACTTCAGGGAACTAATTGTCCGTCGGGATATTTGGGCGATGTGGGATTTCCAGGAAAGGTTTTGGTCGATGGTGATGCCTAGGTTTTTCACCGAGGAGGTAATCGTGATAGGATTATCGTTTAGGAGTAATGTTGGGAGGGTGTGGATGGATGTAAGGAGGGAATTGGAACCTAAAACAATGGCCTGAGTTTTCAATGCGTTCAATTCCAGTTTGTTCAGCTTTGCCCAGGCACAGATCCTATCCAGGTCTTCCTGAATGCTAGCGAACGCAAAAAATAGCTCGGAAGGGGGAAAGGATAGATATATTTGGAAATCGTCAGCATATAGATGATGGGAACAGTGGTGAACAGATTTAGGGAGATCATTGATATAGCAGTTGAAAAGAAGAGGAGAGATACTTGAGCCCTGTGCCACGCCTGAGGAAAGAGTGAGGAAAGAGGAAAGGGGATGATTAGGTATAGAAACTGCTTGAGATCTATCAGAGAAAAATTATAAGAGAAAACACAAAAATTAAGTGTGTCCCGGCACTTAAACAAATCAAAAATAAAAATAAAGAAGAATAAAATCTCTACAACCTCAAATCCTTAAAATGTAGTTATACTACAGTAAAGGGAGAAGACTCCAAAAAATGATTTTGCACGAAAAGAGCACAAAAGCCTTGTTTCAACAATAAAATCATATCTTGGGGTTATGAAAAAAAAAAGTGCAACGGCCGACATCTTTATTTTGTTTAAAATAGGCAAGAACCAAATTTCTTCTTTTACCAAAGAACTTTTATAGATGTTTCTAGACACTAGTTTTTGAATCTCGGGGCATATTTGGTTTTCGTTTCCTGCGTATAAACTTCGGGAGTGAGGAAGAAAAAAAAAATAAATTACGCACCAGTACAACTGATTTTGCTATGCACTCGCTATATAAATTTTGCTGACACAATGTTGCGTTGTTGCTTCAATTAACATTTGAAGATCCCATCCACAGTGTGATCTAATATTTCAGATATAAAATTTGCAAGTAATGGAAGTTCCGGATCCATTTTATTTGCGGTGGTAATCTTTATCGCGACGGTTGGGAACGACAGAGATGGTAAATGATGATGGTGATAAGACGTGTATTGATGATGATGTCGGTTCCCGCTTAGCAGCGTCGGGGGCACTTATCAATGATCCCAAGGTTCCTCATTGAGACATCTCATCCACTCGTCTACTACCTTCGTATATCAGATATTCCTTCTCGTCATAAACTCTGAGCATATATGAATCCGGATTTAATCCTTCTTATCTTATTCAGTTCATCTTTTTGATTTTTCCTACTAACTATGGTTTGTTCGTTTATTCATTTAGAGTCCCTGAACACCACTATGGATAATCGGACAGTATGAGTCCTAAATTTTGTCAATACTATTTAATTAGAATAGGGATCTTTTACAAGGATCTGACACTGCATAGGCTCGGGCCACCAATTTATGTTTCTCCCAAAGTACGATATAACCAAGTGTTTTTAATTCCTTTTAAAAAATTCTTGGGACACTTTCCGGGCTGTGAACCCGCGATCCTGGAAATAGAAGGTTGTTATGCTAACCATGGTCAGGGTGGTTACACCGCAAAACTAGATTGGCGTGTGTAATGATCTCGACCTCTTTTGTTACCACATTGATGAGCTCATGTTATATTTTTACTATATGAAATCATGACATCGACCAAGAATCTTGGTTGCTAACGAGCAAAAAGAAAAAGGTTAAACTTATATTGCGATAGAAGATAAAGTAAATAGAAAATAAAATTAATCTATCATGTCATTACACCAAATGCTTAAATATCAAGAGAACCTAAACTAAAAGAGTGTAAATCTCTATTTAGATAGGTACAGTAAACACTAACTCTCAATGACAACTTTGAAAGAAATCAGATATGTAAAAAAAAAAATTCTTTCTAAAAGTGCCTCTTTGAAATTTGCCACTTATAAGGCCCATCTTTTTTACTTACCGCTGCATGAAACAACTCTAAAGTTGCTAATCCTGTCCATTGCCTATGGTTTTCTGAATGGAATGACGCCTGCAACCTGTACCTCTCTTACCCCTAATCTTACCCTGTATGATTAACTACAGTTGGCGATACTTATAATTTCATATCACTTGACGAAAGTGTCCCAATTTATACCTTTTGATGTTGTTAAAATTTCTGACAAGGTGCATGCATGGAGCTCTGAGCATATTCCGCGAATACCACATCTCGAATTCTTGTAGACGTTTACTTGAAGCTCCCGTAAGTGTCAACGCCTCTGATCCGTATGATAACCATATTAATACTCATATGATGATAACAATAATTAATAGTCATAAACTCATACTTTGATTCGCTACTGCAGGTTCAAATTTAGGTTGTATAGCACCTTTGTGAGTATGTAAAAAACAATTAAATTTATTTTAAACAGTGAAAAGTCATTATCCTGTCTCTCTTTTCATAAATTACAACATTTTTTACACGTCTTTTTATTCTAGTCGTTTTATGTAAAATAACATCGTATTAATAATATTCACAGTATCACACATTATTCAATTTATTTTAAACGTTTTAATTTTATTGTTCATTATGTTTCACTATCGGAACCTCGAATATTAAATGTTCATAACAAGCACCACGATATTTAATGTGGTTTATGCAATTACACGGCGTATTCAATTTAACTCCGAGTTCTACAACTCTAACTCAGAACCATTCAGAGTTCACAACTAGTGGCAAGTTTCGGTTTCAGTTTATAACAGTTAATCATCATGTTCTGTGGGAGGTTCAATGTCGCCCTATCAGAAACAAGTATCTCGGCGACATCCTCCTTCATAAACACATTTCTAACTATACAAAGAGCTCTTGAGTATTGCAATGAGATTAAAATATCGACTTATGAGTAGTAAGGTAACAACTATTGTACTTTTCTTAAGTAATAATCAGCCGACCGTATAAATATACAATGGAAGGAAAAAATAAATCCTTCAATGCTTCCCTTTAGAGACTCAAACACTTATCGACGATATCACCATTTTAAAGAAATAAACGACATGCCGATTTAAGAGTGAAAACAAAAAGGTTTGATTGAAAAAATGAATCGATTATTTCTCGGCAAAATCAGCAACAAATAGGATACTAAGGTCAATATGGATGATTTTATTTGCATCAAAGTAAGGAGCATTTTATGAAGGATTTTGGATTGTAAGGAGTACGAGAGGAATTCGATGGTTATAAGAGTTACGTATATTAGTCTTTGGTAATTAATTGGGAGCTTAGAAATATTAGTCTAGTAAGTGTTGAAGTGGTCTGAAACGGCGTGCAGTTTCTCGTCGTTTCAGTCTAGTATGAGGATTCGAATCCGAGGAGTGGCTTAGTGGTAGAGCGCTGAGTCGCCGCACAGTGGAGTAGTAGCCCTTAAAACCTGGCTAAAACTAGAAAAACAGAAATTCAATAAATTCTATCAAAATTGGCATTCCCTGATTCATAACTATCTGGCCTACCTGCTCGGCACAATATCGGGACGATAAGCCGCTCTGACTTATCTTAATCGACAGTTGAACACAAGTTTTCTACGATGCGACGGTTCACTTAGTACGTTTTTTTTCAATATAATTAGTTATATAGTTTTTATGGTTTCATTGACCATTGATATGTTTTCCTCAGTTGTTTGCGAGGTAAGTAACTAATGTTTTCATGGTTTATTGGAAATTAATATCAGCACTTAACTGCATATTTTACTGTTTTTTGTATAATCAAAAAGTAAAATATTTATTTAAGGTAAGGTTTTAATCATGTCCCGGGTCTGTCCCAGATAACTTTTTGATACCATATTATTCTATTTTAAACACTTAAATAATCCACGCAGTAAAATCTTCCGCATGTAGCTGCCATCTATACTTAATAAAATTCTTTGTCCTTAAAGCGGTTTAGGCTGTGCGTTGATCTGGACAACCTAAACCGCTGATCGCAGAGACCTGAAACTTGGAGGGTGTATTCTTTGTATGACGTAGCCATCCGATAAGAAAGGATTTTCCGAAATACTACCGCTAAGGGGGTTAAAAAGGGGGGCAAAGTTTGTGGGATCTACGCACAGCCTAACCGCTGATCGTAGATACCTAAAACTTGGAGGGTGTGTTATTTTATGCTGTAGGCATCCGATAAGAAAGGATTTTCCGAAATTCTACCCCTAAGGGGGTGAAAAAGAGGGGCAAAGTTTGTATGCTTACTCGCATAATCTACATATTTTTGCTGAACAAAACAAATCAAGTAACATAGTTCACTTCTAGCTGCTGCCGTACGCGAAGTTTATATAAAACTGTAACCTGATTGACAAACACACCTTGTATAATGTCAGCGGCCTCGTGCCGGTTCGAGTAAAAACCGCCTTCAGCGGACTCAGCCAGATGTAACGCCTTAAAATAACGAAAGGTAATGGAAGGTATTTTATTTATATAGAAGCTATAGTTTTTTTTACTATTTGTGAATGTACTTTCATATAATAAAGGAGGTTTCGGAAAAAACACACAAAAAAAACACACCCAGCGGTCAACGCACAGCAGAAACCAATGAACTTAGCAGCTTTAAATTCGCAGATAGGTTCTTTGTATAGCTTAAATGAGCACTAAGAAAGGAATGGATAATTCTACCCCCAAGGGTTTCCCCCTTAATTTAATAGGGGTTCAAACATTGTATAGAATCCGTCTGATTTGAAGTTAGACATCTGAAATTTCGGATGTACGAGTAACTTATAGTTAAAAAAAATAGATTATTTATTTAAATTGATCTGTCACGAAACTTTATGTGGCAGACTAAATTCCACGAGCGAGCGAAGCCGCGGGAAAAAGCTAGTTGTTTTACAAATGAGCTTAACAAATATTATTTTTAATGGGGTTTGAAGGAAAAAACAACAAAAGCTCAAATAGCTTAATGTTTATGAACATTTTCGACCTGTTTACACTTCAATCTTGTGATTAGTTCCTTTTGCTAGTTCGCCGTTTCCGATTCCTGAAATTAAAGTAGAAAATGAAGAAGAAGAAGAGGAACAGGATGAAACTGAAGATTCACCAATAGAAACAGTTAAAGATCTTATCCCACAACAAGCTAAAGGTGAAGGGTTCCTCAGTTCGTTTGGAAACCAACAAAGAAACTAATTGGCGAAATTGTTGAGAGGCGATAAGAAAACCCTTGATTCACGTTATGGCATTAGTCATGCTCGATGAAGGATTCGCAATAGGTTACTCAACTGATATTCAACTACATACAAACAGTGATGACATAACAACTAACGGGGTAACTTATGAAGGAACAGAGGGATTGTTGCAGTTACTTTACTTGCATACAAAGAACACACCCTCCAAGTTTCAGGTTTCTACGACTTGGCTGTGCGTAGATCCCACAAACTTTGCCCCCCTTTTTAACCCTCTCTTAGAATTTCGGAAAATCCTTTCTTATCGGATGCCTAAGTCATACAAAGAAGACACCCTTTAATTTTCAGGTCTCTACGATCAGTGGTTTATGCTGTGCGTTGATCCCTCAGTCATTCAGGACAAAGCATTATAGATATATAGGAAATGTCATAATTTTAGAGTCGTTTAATGATTTTGGCAGGGCACATGAATCTGCCATACGAAAGTGTTATTATATAGATTTTACTATTAAGAAGATAAATAAAATGAAATAATCTGTTATATTTTCATCAATCTATAATATATCCAAAGTCTTTAATTTATATCGATTCTATGTTTTCATATGTTGTTTTTAATTCTTTAAATTTTTATAATCTCTTTCGTAAGTTAATTTAAATTTTTTATATCATAAAAAATGTTAATCCCTTAAATGAACACTATCTTTTACTGATTAAAAATAAGAATAGCATATTATGATAGGATTTAAAAAAAAAAAATTGTTTGATGTTTTAAAAAATCTGTCATTATGATAAACATAAATTGCCTCATGTGATACAATAGACTGGCCGCCAAATTAAAATACCTTATAACATGGTATAAGTTAAAACTTAACCAGTATTAATATTCTTAATAAAAATATGAAAAAAAATTGTCTTTTCTTTATAAGTAAAATTTTCATGGCGTCATTTCATTCATAATTCAATACATATTGTAAAATAAATGTTTCAGTACTGGATTCGAACCCTAATTTAAAGTAAATAATCCTGCAGTCAGTTGTTGAAATATTAACGATGATATTTATTGCTGTAGATTTGGATTTTACGTCATAAGTCCTACCTCTTTAAATATGCTGAGCCAAATGCCATTACCAGTATACACTATTTATAATACTTTATACAAATTTTACAGCAGACAATGATTAAATAGTATTTGCTTTTATTTGTGCATGAAATATCCTTTTTTTCGAATCATGCTAGAAAAATACAATATCGTCCTCATGAACCGTGTAGTTTTCTTTACTTAACATATATCCATTCTTTGTCAAAACACTAATCGCTCCGACACCATTCCTCTCAATGGCTACGTGCATAGGAGTTCTTCCCATGTTGTCCTCCACGTACATGTCTGCACCATGGAATAGCAGCAGCTTGGTTGCATTGGCATCTCCCGTTGCTGCAGCTCTGGAAATTATATTTTAAAATATTAAACAACTTATAAAACGCAATGTATTCTTTAGATAGATGAGAGGTGCACAAAATATCTACATCACGCGGCCCTTGTAAATATATTCGGCCCATCAGTTTTATCTCAGTTTTACATATTTCATTTTATAATGGCCAAATCAATCAACAAAAATCAACATATGGATCCCTATATTCGAAAACTAACTGTTGAATTTATGAGATAAAACCGTTTTAATGCTCATAATATGCGTTTAGTATCTTCTTTATTTTATCATCTAAGTTTTCATGTAAGACAATAATAAAAATTATAATGATAACACGTTGTATTTAAGTGTTTCACTCAAAAAAAGTGTCTCTCATGGGTCTGAGTTGAATGCGGAGAGAAATTTTCCTCGGACCTACAATACATACTAGATAGGATTTTTAATGACAAGGAACAAACAAAAATTAAAAAGTGTTTCTAAGAAAGGATTAGGTTTTATAGTTTATAAAACATTAATTAATCCGAATCAATAAAGTTTAGATTGGACAAAATGATGAGAATTGGAGTACCGCAACTATCAAATGCTTATAAATTCTAGAATAATATACAAAATGTATTTTATTCAAGTGAAAAATAGTTCTTTATGAACACTTGTGAGATAAAACGCTCAACGATTGGTTCAAGAGCTATTAAAAAAAGCTATACATGGTGTCCCCTTCTATAATCGTGTCTTGGAGTTTGAAGGAAGAGAACCAAGTGCCATAATTGGTGGAACAATCTTCAACATAAGCTATGATTTTTCTAAAATTAGTAATTGATTTATTTATTTTTTAAATTTTCAATTCTAAAAATATCTTTCCCACGATATCATGAAGGATGAGAAGGCAAAGCTGTAAATTGTAAAGTTTTATATAATATTGATTGACTAAATTTGGCCTCCGTAAGAACCACATGTATAGGATCATCTATTCAAACGAAATACGCATGTACAAGTACCACATTCAACCAATAAAACTCAACAAAGTTCTTTCCTTAAGTACCAATTTGGCATATTAAATAGGGTATACACAGAACGAAGAAAAGTAAGAATAGTAACATATGTGTATATATATATATATATATATATATATATATATATATATATATATATATATATATATATATATACATATATACATATACATATATATACGGCGCCCTCACCTGTGAAGTGCGGTCCATCCATTGCCGGGCTTGATGTTGGGGTCTGCTCCTTTCTGGAGAAGGATCTCGGCCACATCGAGGTGACTCCTTCCAATGGCCATGATGAGTGGTGTCAAGTTTGTATCCGTCTGGGCGTCCACTTCTGCGCCTTTCTGTAGGAGAATCTTCACCGCCTCCTTGCAACCAGTCCAAGAGGCCTTGTGCAGTGGCGTCCACTTATAAATGTCTCTCAGATCGTAGTAGATCCCGGTTTGGAGGATATCGACCATGACCTCGGGCTTGCAGGAGGTTGCCGCCACGTGGACCAAGCTATCGCCCTCGTTATCTTGTATGCTGGTTTGGGCACCGTGCTCCAGCAACATAGTTAACATGTCTCGGTCACCACTGGCTACGGCATAGAATATGGGAGTCTTTCCACATCCGTCTGGATGATCGACCTCATATCCTAAGGCTAAGAATGATTCAATGGCGTCAATGTCGTTCCGTTCCGCAGCAACGTGGATCGGACAACGCCCTTGATCGTCCTTGAGGGTCATAAGAGCCTTAGCCTCAGCGAGAGAGCTGATTGAAGATCTTGGAAGGTATTTGGAGACTTTATTGATATGGTGCCAATAAAGGTAGTCCTGTCATTAAAAATAATCACTTTTACCATTGTAAGAGTATATTATTAGATTATTTGAAATTTTGTGCTTTAAAATCCACCCCTTTTTAAATTTATTATTAAAATCAAGTAATTTCATACTACCTATGCATAATACTTTATATTTTACTTAATTAAAAATATTTATAGGTCAATAACGAACTTGCATAAAATATCCTTTTTTTCGAATCATGGTAGAAAAATACAATATCGTCCTCATGAACCGTGTAGTTTTCTTTACTTAACATATATCCATTCTTTGTAATAAATCCATTATTAAATAAACATAATTCAAATACTCATCTAGGGATTTCACTAAATAAGGATGTCAACATTTAAATTGAACTAAATAGAAAAGTAATTATTATCATAAAATAGTTAATAACATTTTTGGAGTTCATTACTTCTTGAGTATAATGAAGGGGATCGAATTCTGGAAGGTCTTCTTTATCCATCTTACTTGAGCTTCAGTTATTCATCTGGAGTTAAATTTTTCTGAAACTGAAATGTAAATGAAACCAAAATAATTAAATGAATAATTATTAGTAACTGGTTAACCTATCCTTCAGAAAGGGTCGTGAAATGAGGGTTCCGACGCTCTACGGTGTCAGGTTATCGTTAAAGAACCTTGCAATTTCCAGGAAATACAGTCATTAGTTATATGAACAGCACTAAGAAGTGAATCATGAATGCGTTAAAACAAAATGTTATAACGTCGAATTAAAGATATAGTGGTGAATCTGCAAATCAGCAGTTTTGAATTGGTGATTCACTATATCAAATTCCACTTCGATATTCAATATTCATCTTAAATTATTCAGTGCACAATGATGGTTATAAACTGACCATATAATGAAGTATGGTTTTGGTTATATCATTAATGAAAAGTTAAAGGTATATTCTTTCATCATGATATGAATTAATCATTTAATATTTGTCTGAAAGTAAGCTATAAGCCTAAATGTAAAACGGAAAGTTTGTTTTCAAATGCAAACATGCAAAACATAATGTAATGTTATAATGAAATATGTTCTATTATAGGTTAAAGAATTGTTATAACATGAAAGTGTACTCACATTTATAAAAATCCATGAAAGTTGAATGGTATATAGATATTGGTAGAGACATTAGTAAAGCCTGTAAATAATTGAGAAATTAGACACTACATTAAAAGAGATAACATTTTGATATGTAGGAACCATATTGTTTGAATACAAAGAGCAATAAGCTTGTAAAAACAGCAACGAAGTGTAACATTTTTAAATAGCCTGTTTTATTTTTTAAATACATACTAGCTTATGTTTTAAAGAGCTAGGCTTCAATTTAAAACCCTTTACTTACGTTTGGTACAAATAAAAAAATAAAAAAAAACTATTTTTTATATACAACCAACGTGAGTGTTACACTTTCAGAAGGGTCTATCACAGCCGGGGGCAGGTTACTCATGGATTTGCCACTGTAATGTAAATGAATAAAAACTATGCAGTAGTGAACTAAAAAATAATTGTTAATTAATGAGGGTTAGGTAATTACTATTGAATACAATAAAATTAATTAAATGGTTGAGGCAGTGGCAATTCCATTTCACATGAAGCCTCGTTGGTTACGCGTCTGTTTATAACCTTCCCTATGTTTATATCACTCCCGTTACATCACTCCCCCCCCCCAATGGGGTCGGCACAGAACTTAACCTTGGGTTTTACTACACGACCGGGTGTGGTAAACCGGCTTCGGTTGCTCCTGTTCTGCGTCGAGGTCATTAGAAGGATCTTCTACCGCTGTGGGTGAAGAAGTGCGTTGATCTCTTTTGGCGCTGGTCGCAGTAGCAGGCGATGTTGAAGATCTCCCTGTTTTTGCCGTCCACCGCCGATTCCCTCAGGAGATGCCCTGCCTTCAGACGGTCCATTGAGACGGTCTTCGGTCCTGAAGGCAACTCCACCTTATAGGTTTTCCCCTGTCGGGATATTACCTTGTAGGTCCCGTATATGGTGGCGTAAGCGGCTTCCTCACGGTATCATCCCTCAGGAACACGTGAGTGCAGTCTTCTAGATCTCGGTTAAAGAAGGTCTTGGCCGCATTGCTGCGGTGTGGCGCTGGCCCCAAATTTTTCATTGAGTCGCTCAAAATCCTGAGGGTTCACTCCGCGTCTTCCCGGCGTCCTGATGACTCGAAAAATTCTCCCGGTAGAGGCAGAGGCTGACCGAAAACCATTTCCGCAGTGCTGGCTCCTATATCTTCTCTCACAGCTGACCTAAGACCCAAAAGGACTGTTGGAAGTGTGTTCGTCCATCCCGCCGTGTTCAACGTAGCCATGAGGGATGACTTGAGTGACCCATGAAACTCTCGTTATGCATTTATGATATATTTACTTGTTTGGGACTGACAAGCTTTTTTTTGTTTATAACGGAATGGTTTTCAAAGTTCACACGAACCAATGAGTTGTTTTTTCTGTAAGTAATATAAGCGGTATAGATCCTGAAAAATCATTGTCTGAGAAATGCGATCTTTCCATCGGTTTAAAGGAATGTGACTAGATCCACAAGTTGTGGCTGTTCACGGGTTGCTGTGCTCAGGAGGACCTTTATTTATTATATTTATTTCTTCGAAGCATGGCTTACGGTAAACCTAAGAATTATATGTAGATTACTTTTTAATTCCTGGTTTATGGTTTAAGTTTTAAATTACTCTATCATTTTGTGACTGTGTACATAACGCTCCGAGGGTACGATGGCAGTTTTTTGTTTATTTAATGGCCGTAAAGAATTCGGAAATCATTAATTTCATTACTTATTTTAAACCCAACAAAAGTTATTGTGATTAATTTATGTTCTCCTTTAAGTAACTTTTTCTTTCAATAAATATTTTCTTTCATTGAATTTTATATTTTTGCAATCCACATTCCAAACGTCCATCTTTTTGAATTTACCTCCTTGCCATATCGTAAATTCCATTCGAAAAATGAAAAAGCTACCATTATCCACTTTTCTGGACGTTTAATACGATACACTAAATGATGCCGTACTACGGGAAATAGAAATTTAAATGATTTAATTTTCATATGCAGTGGCCATATGTTTAGAAATGTTTTTGATAGAAAAATATAGGTTATTGAGGTATGTTGCGGAGCCTGAGAATCAACTGTCGTTCATGGACGAATGCGGTACGCATAGTTGTATTAATGTTTGTTTTATAAGTATAAGGTTATAAAGATAAAGGTTATACTTCTATTACTTTCAAATATTGAAAATTGTATAATAAACTGGAAAACTATTAATGCATATCATGTAATGCTTTTTATCATTCTGAAGCGCTGCATAAAACATAAAATAAGTCCAGGTTCGTTTAAATATATAGTTAATGCCAATTCAAGATTATTAAATACCATTTTTTAATTTGTATTCTTTTACTCTCTACGTAATGTTAGAGCCTTTCAGGGAACGTTTAGCCATGGCTGCCATTCTACGCAAAATAAATAAACTACCGTGGGGAACATCCAGTTTAATTGTAGTATTTTTAATGCAATTAATTCTATGTTGACTTTTTTTAATTACAGTCAATTCGTGGCATAAAAATGCCAGCCTTCCTTGGAAAGCTCATGAAGAAAAAAATCAAAAAAGGAACAGCTAAAATACATGAGCCTGAAAGCGACAAATGTGTCTCAATATTTCGGTATTATAAAGAAAATCTTTTATCCAAGCAACGATTGTTTATTTTGATAGCAAAAAGTAATATATTTTTGAACGTGCAGGTACGATCCGGAAGCATGCGAAGCTCCTTATATCCAGCAATACGAAATTGATACAAAAGAGTAAGATGAACCTATTTTCAATATTATTAATATCTTATTTATGCTATTGTTTAGATCCGCAGTTAATTACATATATACATATTTAATAGCTTTCCAACAACAAATAGCACAAACGGAATCACTAATAACTATTATTAATATATCTTAATACAACAGAGTTTCAGTACAGATTACTCTATTTAAAATCAATAATCGGTGAAGAGAATGGATTTGTCTGGCTTGGCTACGAGCCCTGGTAGCTTAGTTGGTAGAGTACCGCGCTAGAGATGCTGAGGACCCGGGTTCGAATCCCGTTTAGGACAAATCTTTTCTCTTCAAAAGAAAAATATTTGAATACTCACAATAAAAAAATATATATATAAAATCAATAATGTTTGGTAATATGTTCAGTATTTATCTTGAATAATATTAGTTGATTTTATATATATATATGAGGAAGAAAATGGTTGTGGTGGAGGTTAGAAATAATTCTCTTAAATATGGAGAACTATTTATTTGAAAGTCAACGTTTCGACCCACATTTTATTTAAAAATTCTACTATATCAATAATATTCCTATTTATGTATATTCCATCATCTCTCTCTTTTTCAAATACTTTATTTTTTTTCTTCTTTCTTATTACTTTCCTGTGAGATCTACTTTTCTCTTGATGATCAGGCAGCCTCTATAATATCTACCCATATCTATGGGAAAATCCTAGTGGATCTCGTACAAATCACCTACCTTCGAAACCGTTATCCTAGATACAGTACAGTCGCTAACATAGACCCTTCATGGGTTTTAGTGCTACAGTTTTTATTTTAGTTATTTTTATTAAATTCAATAATGTTCATGATTTAGTTAAATTGTCACATTAATGGTATTGTCCGGTGGTAATATTTGTAAAAAGAAGTCTAAATTTCATTACATAAAAATTATAAAATCCAAACTAGATAATAAAAAAATATATACGAGTCTATATATATCACGGAATAATCTCCCCACTTACATAAAGGGTAGTTGGTACAATAAAATAAATGTTTGCCTATTTATATATAAAGGGACTTTTTCTAGAAAGTCAAATATAAACTGATATCGTCTTTAGTAAATACATTTTAGCTTTATGACAAATAATTGCTTTATTTATTTAATTAATTTTTTTTACTCGCAATAAAAATGGATATGTTACAATAATTGAATACTAAAGGAAGATCAGGATTGGGTGTGAATTAATGGACAATTATTGTTATTTATCCTAATGTTATATGTTATACTATTGGTCAATACGCCCCCCTATCCTAACCCTGAAGAATCCCAATAGCTAAAGCTCTTTTATACTCTGACTATGAAAAAAAGGCTGTGGAGGGAAAGCTCTGGTATAAAAAAAGGCCCTTGTCCGAGAAGGATCATTGAAAACAAGCTTTCATCCTCTGGAATCCTGGAATAAGAGAAGTGAAGAACCCGTTCTAATTGAGAAGTCTCAACTAGCGCGCCTCCAGCCGTCTTCGTTGTGAAGTTCCATATTGTGTACTTCTTTATTGTGTTTAGTCCTGTAGAATGTATGCAAGTGCTGCCGATGTTATGTCGGGTATTATTATTTGATTTCCGATTATTTTTGACACTGCCTGTATTTTTTCAGTATCAGGAAATTCGAATAAAATGGATTACTCCTGTGCAAATTTAGCTCACATAATTTTTAAACATATGTATTATTTATATTAATATATCTTAATACAACTGAGTTTCAGTACAGATTACTCTATTTAAAATCAATAATCGGTGAAGAGAATGGATTTGTCTAGGATGGTTACGAGCCCTGGTACCTTTGTCGGTAGAGTACCGCGCTAGAGATGCGGAGGACCCTGGTTCGAATCCCGTTCAGGACAAATCTTTTCTCTACAAAATACAAATATTTGAATAATCACAATAAATACAAAAATAATAAAATCAATAATGTTTGGTAATATTTTTAGTATTTATCTTGAATAATATTAGTTGACTTTATACATATATATGGAGGACGCGGAGTGGCTCAGTGGTAGAGCACTGAGTTGCCATGCCGGAAATCCTGGTTCAAATCCCGCTGCTGGCCATGAATTTTATTTAGTCTGTTTGCAGCGGGAGATGGATCATATAGGATCTAGGACCTGGGGGCCACCCAGCCTCTATAAAATATTATAAAAATAGGGTACCCAAAATAAGCGGGTAAAATCTGGCGGTTGAGTTGTCCATGAAACAGTACAGTCTCTACCATGAACTAAACCCCAGACCCTTCATGGGTTGTAGTGGTCCAGTTTTTTTTTGGTTACATATATGAGGAAGAAAATTGTTCGGGTGGAGGTTAGAAATAATTCTCTTAAATATGGAGAACTATTTATTTGAAAGTCAACGTTTCGACCCACGCGTAGTATGTACCTTTTACAAAATTTTATTTAAAAATTCTTCTATATCATTAATATTCCTATCATATCTATGATTATTCCATCATCTCTTTCTTTTTCAAATACTTTCTTTTTTTTTCTTCTTTCTTATTACTTTCTTTATATCCTTTTTTTAATTACCTTTACCACTACAAGCCTTGAAAGATTTGGGGTTCAGTACAAGGGAGAGACTGTACTGTTTCTTGGAAACTTTCTTTATTACTTCTTTGATAATGCTCTATAATTATTCCCTCTGTTTTTATATTTATATAGGTTACCCATTTTTATTTTTATGATATCCCTTGATGCCTATATGTATTTTTATTCTCAACTATGTATCATTTTAATCTGTACGTATTTCGAGCCTTGAGATAGACCTACAACGTGGGTCGAATCCTCATCTTTCAAATAAATAGTTCTCCTAATTTATGAGATTTTTTTCTGAACTCCACTCGGACTATTTAGAATTTGGAATTTTTTTATTACATCTTTTAAAGATATATATATATATATATATATATAACTTCCATGGAGTATAAATCTCGCTCTGTCAATTTTAATATTTATGTAACTTATTTTTTATTTATAATAATTTAAAACAGGGACATTTTATACATTTATAATATTATTCGATGCCATGAATAGAACTTCATTTTATTCATTGACTTTTTTTTATTGTTAAAAAGAGCTATTGCTAATAATGCTGCCTTCTCATTAAGATTTATCCTAGTTTATTGGAATAATTGTGTGTTTTTTTAGTCGTTTTAAGTAACGAAAATTTAATTTCGTTTGTGTTTTTAAAATATATTAAAAACAAATCAATTTCAATCGTCTTTAATTAGAGGTTTGAAAGTTAGGGGAAAATGTACCTACAGGAAATAATTGTCTGTACTTCTTTTCTTCTTGTACATGATAAACATTTACAGTAATGTATTTTACATTAAAGTAATACTAGTAGAAAAATAAAATAACCTGAAATAGAGTTTCAATTGAAGTATCGACAGGTAATTATTCATTAGGCTCTCGCCAGCAGTGATTGTTTGGTTAGTTTCCGTTTAATCCTTCTATAAATCCCGCTTAAGCATACCACATTATCCCACCTTGGGTTTCCTCAAGTTCAATATTTAGCTATGAATAGTTCCCTCCTTAAACAGAAGTTTGTTTAATGTTGGAATGTCCTAACGGTGGTGAATTAGGTTATAACAATTTATTTTGTAAGGAGTATAGGACATCATGTTAACAAATCACGCATCGTGAATTATGAAACTGAATTAGCTTAGAGCTTTGATTATCTGAATTTTCTTTGCGGAAGAGATACGAGGTGGGGACGATATTGCTATTCGTAGAAAATAATTTTGAAGTGTATTTTGATCTAAAATTTCTTAGAACTATTACTTAGTAATTGGTACTGTACTTAAAAGAATTAGGGGCTTTACTTTGTCGGGGCTGGGTGAGCCAAAGGAGGGTATGCAGATTCCGCAGGACGATCCCGTGGCTAGTTACTAATTAAATCATTTATCTGTAACAGCCGGAATTGAACCCTAGATCCCAAACGTTGCAACTCAGAACTCCTACTGATCTACACCGCTCCTTTATGATTCAATTAAGTTTTTTTAAATGAGAAAAGACAATCTACGCGAGGAGGCAAATAAGAGGAAGGATTGAGATATCAATTGTTGAAAGGGCTATAAATGGAAAAGGGGTCACCTAAGTAGGAACCCGCAAATGTAAATTAAGATGACACTAATACCTTCAGGGCAACCCGCAGAGAGAGCCAAATGGAAAAAAATATATTTTCATATCTGAAGAAATCTTAATTTAACTTCGGAAGTCGAACTGTACGTGCATATACAGACGAACACAAGTATCCAAGAAGGGCTTGATGACCATAAAGTAACATGTAAGTGAATCCACCTAGAACATATTGTAGCCAAAAGCAGGAGATCGACATCCCCCACGCTCAAAGATAGTAGAAGAGAGAAAGTCAAAATGATAAAGAAATTCGGATTGGACACTTGAAAACAATAGCATAAGCACTATAAGTGCAGTATACACTTATATATGCATACAGTATACATTTACACTTGTATAACCTATTAAGTACATCATTAATGTTTAATTATAATTTTGTTTTCATTATTGATGAGATGCTTCAATATTTATAATATTTTTTAGCAATTTTATTTATCCATTCCGACCTCGCAAATATAATCAAGAAATAGTATTTACAGTCATTTTTAAGTTCTATGACAAACATATTGTAAAAGTTTTGTACATTTTTGAATACAGATCAGGTCATGTAGTTCTGGATATACTATTGTATATAAAGAACGAAATAGACCCAACCTTGACATTCAGAAGATCCTGCAGGGAAGGGATTTGTGGATCCTGCGGAATGAATATTAACGGGACGAATGGCCTGGCCTGCATCAGGTAAGGTTTCTGATATGTTTTAAAATTTAATGAGAATAATTATTTGCCATTATTTTTTTTTCAAATGATTAGGAAAATATTTTCATATACATCCAGCTTTATATGTGCTAATACTTGTTCGATTTAGTTATAAAAATTTTATGTATTATCTTTCTTTTTCATTATAGTACTATTAAATATAAAAATTACTTACATGTGTGGTATTCTTACATCTTGATGTTCTTTTGTTCTTTCTTCATTCATCTCTTCATAAGTTAGATCTTAAAATTTCTTATTTTTAGACGTGTCTAGAGAGTGAAAGAGAGAGATTATTTATAATACATATATTATTATTTTTTATATATATATATATATATATATATATATATATATATATATATATATATATGTTTTTTTTGAAGACGTGAGTGGAAATAAACGTATAAAAAGCCATTAATCCCTAAGATAAAAATTAGAACCAAAAATATCTGTCGATATTTCACGAATTCTAGCATCATAAGAACAGAAAGAGATTAATAGCTGATTTTCTTCTTTTTTTTAACCATCCAGCTGATGTCCTGTAACCATCCTTATGATTCAGTAGTTGCATTTCGGACATGGTAGCGATGAGGTCTTTCCTCAGGTTTGTATCTTGCTGATTTTTGAGCTTGGGATGTGATTTATTTCTTTTATTTCCTTTGTTATTCGAGTCTTTCTGCCCTATATATCCTTGGAAATGGGAAAAACCGAGAGGTGTTTTCGTTTTCTGTTTTGGTTTTTTACACACACGTATGCTAATTTAATAGTTTTTTTACATGTACCATGAGGTTCAGAGAGGTCTTTCAGAATAGAGACTGATCTTGCTACAAGGACAGGTCTATTACTTCTATTATTTCAGGGTATTTATTTTCATTAAGAAAAAACATTCTTACCATTTTGCTTCCTTATTTCTAATAAAATTCCCGGATATTTTATATTAACAAAATATGTATTACTGTTCATAACTAGAAACGGTTAATCATTTCAGTAATTAAAAAAATATTAAAAATTTTTTTTAAGGAAAAAACATTTGAAAAACTGTATTTAAGGTTCTGTATTTCAATGAAGGATGAATATAGAAGATAAATGATATATCTACAGCCACGGTGAACAAGTGGATAAGTCGAATTTCTCCTTTACGTTTCTTGTACTTAAAGATAGGGAATTGTGTTATTTTTGTAACAAAAAAGGCATTTTCTTGGATTGGATTTATTTCTTATATTGCAACTCCATCAACTACGGTAACGACACGATTCCGCTTCCCTCGGTCCCATTAACTTACTCTGGACAAAATTCGAATTTATTTCTTATATACCGGGATCACAGATAAAATAGATATACATGTATATAGGAGGTGTGGCTATTAAATAACGAGACTGACGTTGCAATAAAATTTGTTTTTATTTTATACATAATTACTTACTATCACCTTCAATATACACCCCTTCTCTATCCCTACAACACTCCATGCGAATTTTCCATTGTTGGAAACAGTGGTGGAAGTCATCTTCTGTCAGCTCCTTCAGGACGCGTGCAGCTTTCTCTTTTACAGCTTCCACGGACTCAAATCTCGTCCCTTTTAATGAAGATTTCACCTTAGGGAACAGATAGAAGTCACATGGTGCAACATCTGGTGAATAAGGTGGATGTTCTAACACTGGGCTAGGAACCTCTTGACTTGACTTGAATTTTAGGCACCGTTTTGCCACACACTCTTCGCATGTTAAAATTGTCATGTAAAATTTGCCATACACATTCTTTATCGATGTCTACAGTTTCAGCAATTGCACGAATACTTAATCGAAGGTCAGACCGAATCAAATTACCGAATTTTTCAATATTGTCACCCGTTTTTGACGTTGAAGGGCGACCTGGCCGCGAATCATCTTCAACGCCTTCTCGGCCATCTTTAGAACGCTTAACCATTCAAAAACACGTGCTCGCGATAAAGATTCACTGCCATACACTTTTTTCAGTAAATTATAAGTTTCAGTAGCGGTTTTTCCAAGTTTGAAGTAAAATTTCACAATAATTCGTTGCTCTATTATTGCACTATCCAACACTAACGCGAACTTAGGCTCTGACTAATCGGTATTGTTTACAGAAGCGAGACTAACTGCATAGTAAAGAGAAAGCTTCACACTAAACAGCTGTCAGTCAATGGCGGTTGACGCATGCGTACTTGTTCCGCAGCAACGTCAGTCTCGTTATTTAATAGCCAAACCTCGTATATGAACTGCAAAACTTCTCCCTTCTATGTTGTCATACTTTATATTATAATTTAAGGAAATTTTGCGTCCAAACCCAGCTGATGAAGATGTGAACATCAGTTGGTTTTCTAAAAAAATAAAATTAAATAATTTAGGCTAGATACAGACAATAAAAAATGAAAAATATAGTTGATGATATGGAACAATCGTGTTTTGCAGTTCACATCTATATACATATCAAATTTTTTCGTTATATCATCAACCATCTTGTGATGACAGGAATGTAGCGATACATTCTTCTTTATAATATTAAATAAACCATCCCCCTTAAAGTAAAAAAAATGATTTCCTGACAGATCAGCACCGCGTGGAAACCTTACGATCTACCCACTACCTCACCTCTACGTGGTCAAAGACCTTGTCACAGATTTGTCCAACTTTTACCGACAGTATCGCGACACCGAGCCCTACCTCCAGAGGAAGGACGAGAAAGCCTTCAGTTCTGGAACGAGGGCGTTGAAGCAGAGTATCAGGGACAGGGATAAAATTGTAAGTGCGTCTGTTCTATCATTATCCATATATTATCATTATCCATATATTATCATGAACACTTAATCACCCCATATATACGAGTATTATACATTATTTTAAATTAGTTTAGATATTAAATAAATGTAATAAATATAGCTGACTATAATGATTAATCAAGACTGAGATAGGAATGGAGGTAAAAGTTATGTAAAAAATAAATAAAACATAATGGAAGTCTGTCCTTCGAACTTCGAAATTCTTTTCGTGAAATTTGATGGATAAACTTTAGAGAATACCTCACTCATGATATAAAATGATTCAGTAATATACACTGAATAGAATTTCTGCTCAATGCTTTTATTGGAATGAAATCAAACAATATATAAAAACAATCAATTAATAGTGAGTTAATAGATAGTTTGTTCCAATCCCATGTTATTTATAGGTTGACATTCTTATAATTAGAATATTAAATATTTGACAAGAGTAAGTAATCAAAAAATAAGATAGGAATGATGATAAATATTAAGCTGAAAAAAAAATTGATAACATAATGGAGCTATAAATCTACGCTTCGAATTTTGAAGTTCTTGAAGATAGCAAAGGATTTAGACCGTGTCGCTGAATTTTTCGCCAACGTTTCGTCAGCAGCCTCCTTCAGGGCAGAAAAGAGAATGAACTTCATTCCGGATAATCCGGATACTAACCTTATATATCTTTATGATAGCATTATCAGTTATTAATAAACTTTTATAAGTATAATTATATTATTGGGTCTATGCTATTAAATGAATTCATTTTTTTTGTATGTATAGGACCCTTCCCTTAAATCCGCTAACGATCGATCTTATTGTTAAAAAATATCAATATCAACTTACAACCTACGTAGGTTTATAGTACACACTGTTTTTTAATTCAAGGATTATGCAGGAAGGTGATTTTGCCGAGATCACGTCCCATTGGTAGTTTCTCCTCCATTTTAAGTTTTCAGTTTATAAATACCTGGTGAACCCTGGGGTAGTCTGTAGGACCCACAGTGACGATGAAAAATATATAAATAGTTTTTTTTAATTTTAATTATTATTATTCTATGGCACTACAACTCAGTGACGAGTGCTGGCCTCCTTAACCAGGTACTTCCAGCCATCTCTATTTTTCGCAGCTGTCATCCAGCATCTGACTCCCAGAATACCCCTCATGTCTCTCTCTACACCATTCGACCACCTCAGCTTTGGTATCCTTCTTCTTCTCGTCCCGTACAGATGATATGTAAAAGCCTTTTTTTGAATGGCCTAATCCTCCATTCTAGCCTCATGACCAGCCCATTGGAGTCTTATAATTTTTAAGGAGTAAACAACATCTGCTTCGTTGAACATTGAGTAAACTTCGTTGTTTGTTCTCCTTCGCCATTTTCCATCACGATATACTCCCCGAAGATCTTTCTTTCGAAGACTAGGAGATCATGCTCAATCAGCTTGGTCGATTGTCCATGTCTCCGATTCATACAACAAAACTGGGTCTGCCCGTAGTAGGCGTGATGAGAATTCTGAAGAAGACAGCAGCATGTCTGGCGAAACGGGCGCAAAAAAATCAGCGACACGGTCTAAACCAGAAGATACCACTGAAGTATTTTGTATAAATAGTGGCCGTGGAAACCTAAAATAGTATTTATAGCAAAGAATTATTCTTAAACTTATGAGATTCAAATTCTTTTTTAGTGCTCTTATTTGAAATAGAATAGTCCAAGAAAATTATTTAAAAAAAAAAATTAAATAATTGATAGTTCGATAGGATTGTTTTTTTTAGATTAAATAAAATCAATTTTATTTCATAGCCAGGAAGTTGTATTTATTATTATATATATCTTTTTATTTTGATAAAGTTCATCAGCCTTTCTGCTGATTGTAAATTGTTTGTATTTGACAGTTGTGGATACAAATATAAAGAGAAATAAATAATAAAGTACTTGTATGATTCAAAAGAATAATAGAACAATAATGGGTTGATAAAATTTATTATCTTTATTCGGATGAAATAATAGAGGAAAATCTAAAAATGAAATAAAGTAATGACAAATGTATCATCTAAACGTATATCCTGAATTCTATCTGTAAGCGAATTGGTTTATTTAAATTTTGGTTATTGAAAACTATTTTGTGTATCTTTCCATACTCGTGAAAACAGTTAAAAGTTTAATTTTAGTGTCAAAGGGCCTATTCATGCTCTCTTAAACATTCCATTTATCTGAAACCTAGCGGATGAAAAACGATCAATGGAACTGATTGAGTGTGGCTAGGTTTTTCTGTTTTTTCATTATATTAAACAATTAAACAAATTCTATTGATACGGCAATAAGAGTTGTTGAAGTCTATTGAATAAAGTTTATATGAATAGTTACCTGATAACCTAATGGATAGGAATCGTTTATTTAGCGACTAAATAAAATAGATTCAACACACAATTCTTTATATATTATATTTAAAGTTTTCACAATATATGTGTAAATATGTTAAAAACAATTTTGTTCTATTCAACAGGTTGTAGAAATTCTCGATAATATCATAGTTTTTTTACCTTTTTTTTTAAAATTTTCCGTCCGGATATGGCATGCCGGTTTGCGGTTCAAGCTCAAAACCCAGTTACCCCAATACTTATTCCTAGTCCTTCGACCCTTCTCTTTTATTCCTAGTCTTTCTGATCGCTTCTTCCAAGTACGCTGTGGTAATGAATACTCCAATATTTACCCAATTCAAGCTGGAGTCCCCCAAGGCATCTGTACATATTGTACACCGCTGATATCCCAACTACTCCTGAAACCTTCCTTGCAACGTTCCCAGTCGACACAGCCATTCTATCATCACATCCAGACATCCAGACCCTGAAATGGCTTCCTCGAACCTCCAAAGGCACCTTTCACTCATTGAAATTTGATAACCAATAGCGGATCAAGTTCAACGACGAAAAATGCAAACACGTGACTTTTGCACTTCGCCGGGGAACATATCCTTTTGTCCAATTCAATGAAACCGTCCAACCTATTTCCGACACAGTAAAATACCTTGGCTTCCTCCTTGACAAAACAATCAACTGTAACTCTCATACCAGACTCAAAAAACAAAAACTTAACAGACGATTCAGCCAACTATACAGATTACTATGTAGGTCCTCTCATCTTTCAATAGACAATAAACTTATAATTTACAAGACCATCATCAAACGTATCTGGACCTATGGATTGGAACTGTGGGGACCGCAAAAATATCGAATATCAGACGTATCCCATCCTTTCAATCCAAAGTCCTGAGAACTATTGTCAATGCTCCATACTATGTCTCTAAAAAAAACCCTCCATAATGATCTCAACATTCCTTTCGTCCTCGACCTCATCCCTGCTAAATTATTAAGATTTTATCAAAACTTTGCCTGTCATCCCAATCCCTTGGCTCACCCACTATCCAGTCCCATACATTCATCCAACACACCCCGCCGTCTAAACCGTCAATGGTCCCGAGACCTATTGTAATATTGTTATTTGGAATATTGGCACTGGCCAGATTCTCCACTCACGACCTGTGTTTTCGTGATGTCATGCCAGCTTATATTGGCGATTTATGCCAGTGACGCGGCTGGAAAATCCCGCAGGGGCTTCCCGGACTCCTGCTTTTGCCCTCATTCCTGGGGAAGAAGCTTAGTTCGGGGACCTCAGGCAAATTGTAAATAGTGTATGATTGTGAGCAGTTATTTTATTTTTAGACTTTATTTTTATTATCATTTTCGCATTTATTTTGTTTTTATTACCGCATGTATATATTTTTATTAGGTTTTTTAATTTAATTTTTGTTTTGTTTTTATGGAATGATTGTACAGCTACTTGGCAATATTACTTATTGCCCACAAGTGGCAGATTGTAATATTTCAATAAAGTTTAAAAAAAAGAAGTTCTATTTAGCGACTAATCACACATCAACATATTTCAGTGTACATTTTCCATAATAGAAACGAACAGTTTCATAATTATATATCAATGTAAATAACACATACAATTTTAGAAATATTTGAAGCTCGAAGTAATACTTTGTTTGAAACTGAAAATAATTTATTATTTATATAGTCATGTGGGAATCGGGATAAAATACATTTCTTGAGATATTTTCTTTAATTATATAATTTAGTTATTTTTCAATGGATTTTTTTCTGTTCTGTAATAAGTTATGAGAGGCAATATAATTAAAAATTATCCGGTATTCTCTTATTCTAATTTGATGCTACAGTGGGAATCCTAAATTTTGCCTATTAATGGATAAATAGGTTAGGGATCATTTTCGAGTACCTGATATCGTACAGGCTCGTGACTTCCATTTTACGGCCGATCCCGAAAGACGGCATAACGAAGAATTCATTACTCTCTTTAAAGAATGCTAGGGCCACCTGCCAAACTGCGAAACTGTGATCTTAGGTATAGAAGGTTGTTGTGCTAATCGCTGCACCACAGTTGAATCTTAAAATGATAGTTTAATCGAACTTCAAGGAAGTTAGGCGTTGTCCACTTAATCTTTTTTTTCTGTTATGATTTTAAATATTTATTGTGTTTTACAGGAAGGCATGTATGAGTGTGTTTTGTGCGCTTGCTGTTCCACCTCGTGCCCTGCTTATTGGTGGCACGGCAACCAGGACGATAGGTTTCTTGGGCCTGCAGCACTGCTTCATGTAAGTCTGTAGTTCATGTATGTTAAGCACATCATGAGTAATTTCTTGTTTCGCTCTTACAATTAGTAATTTCTTTTAGGCCTATCGTTGGATTATAGATTCGAGAGATGAATTTCACTGCGAACGATTGGAAAAATTGAAGTCGGTTTGGAATCTCTATAGATGTCACACTATTTTCAACTGTACGACTGCTTGTCCAAAGGTATAATTATCATTAGAATAATCTATTAAACTGTAATGTAGCTGCTTTGGATATTGATAAATAGGAGATACCTGTTCTTCATTTTAATTTATTTTGTCAGCTAAGTCCAACCACCTATTCCCTCTTAGGTAAGGTATCCTCAACATACCTTAAAGAAGTTACAAAAAACTTTTGTCAGTGATGTTTGACAAAAGTGGGTATATTTATATCTATCATCGAATAACAGTACATTAGATATTATATAGGCCTGTACGTATTGTTTATATTATAAATTACATGTTTAAATAGCTTTGAATATATTTAATTTAAAAAGGAGTATATAGTAGCTCCTTCTTGAAGTCGGCCACGATTTATAATGGCAAAATGAATAACAACCATCGGAAAGTTAATTAGATACAAACTCTGGAAAGTTGTGCAAATTAAGTCTCTCTTTTCCTCTCCAGATGGACTTGAGTTTGGATGGAAAGTTGTTTTTAGATATCGTTTTCGTAATGAAGTAGCAATTTTTTTCAACAGGAAATTATAGTTTTACAAGGCTACGTTTTTTACGTGAATATAAACCTAAAGCTTCTCTCAATTTTCTCTGGAAACATAGAGCTGATCGTTTTTGCTCTACTTTGTTTAATTATTTGTAAATAGAGTATTCCCCTACTTTTTGAATGGATGATAAACATATTTAATATAATTTGTTTAAAATAATTTGGGGAGGATTAAGTAGAGCACAGCGCTGAGGGCCTCGAGTTCGAATCAAGCTGAGGTAGATAAATTATTTAATCTGTTAACAGCCACGGATAGAACTAGTGCAGTGGTTCCCAAACTTTTTTGTACCACGCCCCTCTTGTTCCAATGAAAACCTCCAACACTCACCCCTGTTCAAATAAAATTCTTTCTTCGCCCCCTTGAGACATAAATTGTAAAATGAAAAAAACAAAACAATAAGAATTACTTTGAAAAAAAAGTTTTACTGTCACAAGATACAACATCATAAGTTTCAATTTAAGATAAAGAAGAACTAAATGAGAAAAATAACTAAAATTAAGTGAGAAATTTTCATTTTCAACTGGTCTCGCACCCCCTCTGAATTGTACTCACGGCCTTCAGGTTGGGAACCACTGATGTAGTGGGATGTCCCTACATTCCTGGGGCTTAACCAGCCTCCTAAAGTGGGGATCCTCTTTTGGGGGATAAATCGAATCTCGGACAAACCACTGTCATCAGAAAAACTTAAAGCATACTAAAGCAGTTCAGTCTTAAAAAGAGTCCATGTACTGTCTCTATCATGCACTGAACCCTAGAGCCTTCTTGGGTTGTAGTAGTACAGTTGGTTTTTCGTAAATGGATGGAAAACGAATTAAGTATAATTTGTTATTGTTATCCACGTTGACCTACTTTAATACGTTAATTATTAGTTCTGAGAATTATATCATTTTCTCATTTTGTACTTACTAAATATTTATAATTATTCTAGCACCTCAACCCAGGCAAACTCATATCAAAGTTGAAGCTGATGGCATGTGACAAACTGGTGAAGGAGATCCCAGACATGGAACAAGACAATGAGCTGTATGATGCGGACGAGGCTGCGAGGAAGACCCAAGAAGCTGGGCCTCCGGTAGTCGAACCTAAGAAGAAGTAGTTCACTATGATATTATTTTTGGAAAATAAACTGTTAGCCTTTAGCCAGGCAATGCTTTTATTATCAATTTGAGTCTTCAATTAATCAAATAAAATTATCACATAGGATCATTAAAAAAAAAATAGGTGCACTAGATTTCTTATGTTGGTAGGGATAGGATAAGATAAAAAAAATTGCTTCAAGTTTACTTGGTGCTGCGCTCTGCGGAAAGATTCTAAAACTATTAATTTAGATAAGTTAATTTCAAATAAAATGTCCATCAGCTATTTAAAAATAAACGTACATTTATTTTAACATTAATAAACATTTTTTTACGAGTTTCTACCTGAATACTTCAGAGCGCATCCAAAATCCCTCTTCACCACGACAGCTCTTGAAGGTAACAGAACACAGATACTTGTGTCGATGAACCTTAGGTTTTCTGGGAATCAACTTTATTGTAGTGATTAACTACCTTCTATGCCCAAGGTCGTGGAATCGTAGGTCGGCATGCAGCCTTAGGATTTTTAAATTGAAAAAAAAAAGCATGGATATTATGTCATTCGGAGGGAATGTAAAATGGTGGTATAGAACAGGTTCAATGTTAGGTACTCGCTAAAGATTTCTATCCTAAACATACCTGGATAGGCAAAATTCAGGACTCTTGTGTAGTACTATTAACCATAGTACTATTAAGTGGCGTTTTCTTAAAAGGCATTCTTTGCACAGTTGGTTTCTGTTGTACAAATCTCACATAACTCATGCAACATTAAGAAAGTTATTAAGAACTAAACAACTCGTTCAAAAATTGGTAACTAACTAACGGGACACAATTATCACACATCTGCGTGAAGCAGCATTTCTCATCAATCAACTGAGAGCATACGATATTTATGTCTGGGGTATGTAGTTGATTCAGCAATTTTAGTAGTTTGGAAATAATTACTATTAACTTAGAAATTAAGGTGACAGGTGAGGGACAGTGAATGTGATGTTTGTTTTTTTTAAATACCTCTATGTTTGCAATAGAACATAAATAAATTAGTTTGTTTGAAAATGGGTTAATTAATTTCGAATAAGTTATTCGATTTTGAAAATATTTTAGAGATTTAAGCCTTTCATGTTTTGGTGTAATTTTCTATTGCGTTCTAACTAACGTTCATTGATTTTCACAAGTAAATAACAATTAATTTGCTTAGGTACTAATGCATTAAATAACCCCTTAAATATATTGCTGATCATGGCAGGATATTTGTGATGATTCAGCAGTTTTTCATTTAAATTATTTAAATGTTAGTTTTTTAATGGAATTAATTCCTGACAATGGAAACTTTAACAACAACAGTTAAGATAGTTAGTTAGACCGTGAGGGGTTTAGGCCTACTCCTTGAAATAGTAAGGCAGTTAGTTGAAGTTAAAATGGAATTAAATCTGAAACTACAATAGACCTAGAGGATTCACTGGCCACAGAGACAGGGAGCAAGGAACGTAATTTCCAATTCTGTTTAGTCCGAGCACGTAGAGCGAGCAAGTAACTCCTAACAGTTCCGCAACTTGCTCGTTCTTACGTAATTTTTGTCCTACCTTCTCAAAAAAATTGTTTATAAAATTAAAACTTTCGCTTTTTTATTTTTTTTTCTGCAGATGGATTGCTATTATTTGTATTTAATATAATATCCCAACGATTCCTGTACTTCCGACTAGGCCTTGAGCAACTTTCAGCTTGGAATCCACGTACTAGACTGAAATGAGAAAGAACTACTCGGCGTTTAAGGCTACTTCAAAGTTTACTAGGCAAACGTAAGCTATTATAAGACCCATTTGGACTTACGGAGTAGAGCTTGTGGATCCACCAAGCCATCAAATTCCTCTTGTATCCAATCCTTCCTGAATAAATCCAATGCTTCTTACTTTAAAACGAATAAAGTCATCCATAATGACCTTAATGTTTCATTTGTTGCTGATTTGGCCAAAAATCGGTATCAGTCCTTTCATGGCAAACATTAATTCTACTCCAACCCACTAGTTTCAAACCTAACTTCCTCTTTTATTCCCGATAATCCTCCGAGGGATCTGAGGGAAGATGGCCCCGTGATCTTCTAAGTTGACTTTGTTATTTGATTACTTTCAGTGAGTAATTTCTCAACTTTATCTCATGAAGGATGGAATTAGTTAGGGGGTCCAGTCATAATAACACCAAATAAGTAAAACTTATTTATTATTAGTGCCGACGTTTCGATCTACGTTGTAGGCCATCTTCAGGGGAAATGGAAGGAGAGGCGGCTATGTGAACCGTAGAACTATAGATGGTTAACTCAATTTTCTTTATCTCAGCCAATTAGGTATTATTCATTTCTTTTACTTGTTGTATTAGTATAATACAGTTATAGATTCCATTTAATAACTTTTTTAAAACTGCTACATCAAACTGAATCCCCCCCTCCCCAATTAAACAAGTGATGAAGATTTGTGCAAAGTTAATACATGTCCTGATATAGGCTCTCTTTTCATGAAAATATATTTTAACACCAATATTTTTGAATCTTATTAAAAAGGCGTACTTTGGAAATACCGCAAGTAACAAAGTATTCTTATTATATTATACTTTCCGTTATAAATTAAAACCAACAACAATTCAATATGAAAAAAAGGTTTTGAATAATTCATCACAATTAGAACGTTAACATGAAAGGGCCACCTGTGGTGTGATAATTAGCATAACAACATAGTACGCTCAATATAGTATGTTCGCATATCGGCAAGTAGCCTTATGATTTCTTAAAGGGAGTCAACAATCCTTTAAGATATCCCCGTCCTTCGGAAGGAACGTAAAATGGAGATCCCGAGCCTTTATGGAGTCAGATTATTCGTTAATGATCCCTAATCTAATTGTCACTTGATAGGCGAGACTGTTGCATCGTCGGATTAGCGATTAATGTAACGTTAATTAAATAACTATAATTTCTCAAAAATTGATTCTGATCAAATATGAATAAAAGAATACCGCATTAAATTTTTCTTTTGACTTTCTAACGAAGTATTATTTCGAGCTTCAAATATATGTAAATTTTGATTTGTTGTTTACATTGATATATAATTCCAGAATTGTTCCCTTCTTCTATCAAAAATGTTATCTAAAATATGTTGTTGTGCGATTAGCCACTAAAAAGTACTAAGGAATCAAAAATGATATGTTTGTAAAGGCAAACAATTCTATAATAATAACGAGAATTCTAACACATTTTGAATAGAATAAAGTTGTTGTTAACATATTTACACACATATATATTGTGAAAACTTTAGAAGGGGGCGTAAAATGGGGTCCCGAGATTGTGGAGTGTTAGGTACTTGTTAAAGATTCTTATTCAAATCATACCTAGATAGGCAAAATTTAGGACTCAAACTGTAGCATCTTTAGATTAGCTATAGCAGCACGTTCAATGAATAAACAATCGTTTACATGAATACTTAATATAGATATACCACTTGAAATATTTTAAAACAAACACGTTTATATTTTATTTATAACAACTTACGTGACTCCGTTTTGCAAACGGTTTTGCCTGAAGCGGGACACATGCTTGTAAACTCCCGAAAAACCCCAGCGGAGTAACAAAATGAATTTTATAAAGCTGGACAAGCCAATTGGGAGCACTATTAATTAAACACTCCTGACAAAGTTACTCAACTGGGTCGGCCACCAGAAGCTCGGTTAGCGGCACAAATATGGCTCCGACATAAAAAAGGAGTTGGCAAACAAATCGTTTTAAAATGAGGGGCACTGGCATATGGCAAAGCTGTGGGAGGGTGCTTTAACTGGGTCAAAGTCTCCGAGCATATTACCCTCACATTATTAAAATTGGCTACGCTAAATAAATAAATTAAAAACAAACCTTTCTTCTTAATTTAATCATTTAATTTGAAGTCTATAAAGTGGGTAACCAAAATAATGGGGAACAATCTGACGGTTCAGTAGGACAAATCACCTCCCTGCAAGACCGTTGTCCATGAATCAGTACAGTCTCTACCATGTACTGAACCCCAGACCCGTTCACGGGTTGTCTGGTTACAGGTTCTATATTCTATATATTCACATTTCAAAATGATTACATTTCGAATTTTTTTTCGGATTTTAAAAACAATTATTGGTACAACTCCAGAACCCTGTCGGTTTATTAATTTAGAGGCTAACTGCTTTGAATAAGACATGGAATTTCTATTCATTAGAGATATTAAAAATTTTTTTTAATGCAGTATTATTTTATAAAAATGTAGTTGCAGTCGAATAGGTCTGGAAAATCTGTATCTAAATCAGTTATAATTTAAATTGCAGTAATTCCCCGACATCGATAGTAAATAAAAATGAACGGGTCTGGGGCTCAGTACATGGTAGATAATGTACTTTTCATGGAAAAAGAGTGTGCAGAGAGGTGATTTGTCCTAGATCACGCTCAACCACCAGATTTCCCCCCTTATTTTGGGGTACCCACTTTATAGAGACTTGGAGAGTCCCAGGAGGGTCTTAGATTCCATATTATCCGACTGGCAACAGTCTAAATAAAAGTCTTTCCAGCAGGGGGATTTGAGCCAGGATATTCAGCATGTTCTACCACTGAGCCACCCGGGTCCCTGACATCGAGAACAAGCCTACGGTTATTTGTTGGATATCAATTTAAAGTGGTACTCATTTTTATAATTATGATTTAGAGAGTTAAATTCAAAACAGTTAACTATTACCGATGCCGCTTACGGAGATACGACCCTTTTCTATTAATATTATTTAATTATAATTATAATATGTATTTACTTTATTATCATCATTTTTATTTATTTATTATATTATTATTATTTTTTTTTTTTAAGCGGGTTTTTTCTACATTTTTCCTGCTATTGTCAAACTTATTTATAAAAGGTAACTGTAATTAATTAAAATCACTGCTCTTTAAACATGTAAAGGTAGTCCGGAACATGTATTCACACTTATGCTGCTTGTATATGTAAAATTGCAAATAAAGTTGTTTTTTGGGGGGTTTTTTCTATTAATACTCAGATACAGGGATACTTTTTCTGGGTTTATTAATCAATCAGTAGGAGGGGTAGCTTAAATGTCTAGAGCGCTGAGTTGTGCTGAAGTTTTTTAACAACCAATTTGTGTTAACCCTAAGGTATCTTCAAACTCTATAACTCTATCAACTATATTCATTGAGGTAAAACCTAGTTGAAAGGTGTGATCTTCTCACTCCTCAAACGTTGGCTTACAATTCGTACAGCTTCAACCGTGTAATGAACCAGAGAACCTTTATGGGTTACAGGATAGATAAATCCAGTTGTATTTGTATGAATCTATGTAGATAAGGATCCCTACAATGCTTGTCGTGCCAAGAGAGGATGAAGCGAAACAAGGCTTTTGACTTTTTGTAAGTTCTTCTTTGTTAGTAAAAGTTCTTCAAAAGTAAAGCATTCATCATAGCATCCAACATTGAGCTGGAAATGAAATTCAATCGATATTACATATCATCACTATCATAGTCAGTATACAAGCTCGCAAATCTTCATAGATAATCGTTGTATGGTGGAAATTCATCTTTGTATGAGTTCAAGGCACCGACGTTAAAATATTTTCACTTTAATAACCCGGTGGGGGTGTTTCAAAATCTGGTCTTACTCGGCGTGTCTTCGAATACTGTGAACGCTTTAACCTTAAAAGGTTTCTAATAAAGGATTAATTTCTGAATTACATTAGCTAGTATGAACTAGTTTGGAATTTATATATTACATAGCTCGTCCTATACACAGCGTGCCATATATTATAATCCTAATTTTATATATTATGTTATATTTAAAACTTTATTTTTCAAAATACATCCGTCAAAAAATACATTTTACGAGGTTTTCAGTAAGTGCATATAATGGTATTGTTGACTACCATTTGCCCACGGCTACGCTCGCGTCGAATTTGGCCTGCCACATAAAGTTTCGTGACAGATCATTTTAAACTATAAGTTACTCGTACATCCGAAGTTCCAGATGTCTAAATCCAAAACTGACGGATTCCATACAATCTTTGAACCCTTATTAAGGGGGAAACCCTTGGGGGTGGCTTGTCCAAATTCCTTTCTTAGTGCTCATTTAAGCTATACAAAGAACCTATCTGCGAATTTCAAGATGCTAAGTTTAGTGGCTACTGCTGTGCGTTGACCGCTGGGTGTGTTAGTCAATCAGGTTCATACAGTTTTATATAAACTTCACCTGCATGGTGTGTTGATAAAAAGTATCCTATGTCCTTCCCCAGTCTTGAGATTATCCATATCAAATTTCATCAAAGACGGATCAGCACAGCCGTGAAACATACATTGACACTGATTAACAAACGGGACGGACAGAAGCTTAATGTTGTTCGTGTAAGTAAAGGTATGTAAACATATGGGATGTTATTGAATTTAGTGAAGAGGATCACTTAGTATAACGGTTTCACTTGTCGTAGGCAGCAGCGAGAAGTGAACTTTTTTTTCACATCCTCTAATTTTTTATTTACAATATGTGTACAATTTACAATATATATACCTGCAAATGCATCTATATAAACAAAAGCCTTCTGTTACCTATCGGTATTTTAAGGCGTTACAATGGTGTGAGTTCGCTGAAGGCGGTTTTTACTCGAACCGGCACGAGGCCGCTGACATTATACAATACAAAACGGTGAGGGACCGCTTAGCGGGATCAAATGACAGAAACGGTGGCTATGTTACTTGTTTTATTTTGTTTAGCGAAAATATGTAGATTTTGCGAGTAAGAAAAAACGTGAGCAAGCATACAAACTTTGCCCCCCCTTTTCAACCCTTAGGGATAGAATTTCGGAAAATCCTTTCTTATTGGATACCTACGTCATACAAAGAACACACCCTCCAAGTTTCAGGTCTCTACGATCAGCGGTTAAACTGTGCGTTGATCCCTCAGTCATTCAGGGCAAAGCATTTTATGTGTATAGATATAACGACTCACAATCATTTCATTTAAATTAAACAATATAGAATGTATGAGTATATGAATATGAGTATATGAGTATATGAGTACTGATTCTTGCGTCAGCCTCCCGCTGGTACAGCCCTGAAGATGACCCACAAAGTGGGTCGAAACGTCGGCACGTAATTAAAATAAGTAACCACTTATTTAGTGTTTTATTTGACTGCACCCCCAACTATTTTCTTCCTTACTTATATGAGTATAATAATTAGTTATCGGATTTTCATGTTATCTCATATGAGTTTGTAATATTATTTTTAATAATAATATTCCTTTCATGAAAGATAATATAATAATATACTGGACGTTTTATTATTTTCGGTCTAAACTCTACAATTTGGGTTTTATTGGATTAAATTGTTGATTTTTAAATGTATTGTTATGTTAAATTTGATTATTTAGACTTTATTATCAACTAAAAAACAACAACATTATGTTTTTCAAAATCGGTCTATATAGTTAGTTACAAATTCAGTTTAATTTTATTTCGACATTTTTTTTCATAAAATATAGTATAATTTTAAATTAAGAACAAAAAAACACAATGTATAATTAGGAATCGTTAAGTGCTTATCAATATATGTATTATTACATAGATGATATTAATGTACATTTGGTAATATCCCAAGTGTACGCTTATGATTTTACAAAAAATATTATCTAGCATACAAAGTTGTAGAAGGTAATGGTCGGCTACCAAAAAAAATAAAATGATAAGGATAAATAGTGATTTATATTTTTATATGATTTAATGGAAACAATATTAAAACATTTTAAAGAAAGGTAATAGGAATTAGAGTGTGCATTGCTTACTGGAGAATTTTATCATACAAGATTGTGTTTTCCGATATGCATTCAACCAAAATACTCATATCCTGGTACCCTCTTTTTTGTGATATATATAGAATGTTTTTAAGGAAGTGAGCCCCGGAATTGAAATTTCTTAAGAAGTATATTATAAATAACCGTGAACAATACGAGAAGAATATTATCATTTCTAAAGGGAAATAAAACCAGGATTTTCCAGGCTTTTGTTATCGTTTCTACACGCCTCACATGGCCGCAACCTTATCGGCTTTTCTGCTAGCGACAGGCGATCCTCTGACAATGCACACCAAGGTATCATGACTTCTTCAGTCAAATGAATTCGCATGAGAACAAGAAATCATTTTGAGTACTCATTCAAACCTAAAGCAGAAATGATAAATATAGACTTTAATTTTATTTAACCTGATTAGCTTTACTCACAATCGAACCTTCTTCACAGGGAGGAATACTACAACTCATGGTGGGCCTTGGACTCAGTACGTGGTACAGAATTTAACATTTCTAGGACAACGATTGTGCAAGAAGATCATTTGCCCGTCATCATAAAGATTAAAAACTAATTATGATACCTAAAGAATAGTAAGATCCACAAAGTTCATGACGTTTACTTCAATATTTTCTTAATTTTGCTTGACATTATTTAAAGGGATTTAATTAATAAATAAAAAAATAAATAAATAAAAACAGTACAACTACAACCTATGAAGGGTCTACATTGGTCTGAGATCATGCTCAACCGCCATGGTTTCCCCTAATTAAGGTTGCTCACTTTATACAAGCTGGATGAGCTCCAGGAGGGCCTGTCCTTGGCTGTTAGATAATAGGTAAATAATTTATCTGCCACAGCAGGATTTGAACCTCCGGGTTCAAGTCTTTCCAATGGAACATGGCTTAACGTGCTTGAATTGCCGAAGAACCATAGTGGCGAGTATCTTCAACTACACTGCTATTCCTTCCAAGTACATTCATATATCCACATCTGCCAAAAGACAGAAAGCGAATGAATGTACTGGTTAAAAGAGTTCGTTTGTATGTGCATGGATTCATACTACAACCCCAAATGCAAACGTTCATGGAAATCAACATCACTGTCCTCGCAATTCGTTTACACTTATAAGTATTCATGTATATGCACATACAATGAAATATAATTATATTTTTTATGTTTTAAATACGTATAAGAAGAGGAAGGGACATAATAAAGAAAAAACTCTTAACGTAATAAGGTATATATTTCCATACCAACGTAATATATTACAATCTGCCTTATATGAAATATTAAACATTAAGTAACAATATACATTTTTGGTGTAATAATATTCACCATAAATATTTTTAAATCCAATAATAATAAATATATCGATTTAATAGATTCTCAAAGTATATCTTTGGTTTCAACAAACACTTATTTATTTATACGTCACTTTGTTCATTAATGCCACCAGCATGTTACACAGCAACGGATTTTTAGTAAATTTACAAAATAAACATTAAAACAGAATCATTCTCTTTATTATTATTTTTTTTGTATAACATACATTGATATTTCATTAGTCGATTTCTAAGTCTTTTTCTAGCCTAGTGATGAAACGAGGACTAACAGCTAAGGATATACAATCCTGACAAGTTAGGTACAGTTTAGACTATTAACAATAATTACCACTACATTAGTTTCTTTTTATTAGTTATAAAAAGGTTTATCATTAAAAATAAAAATACAGTTCAACTTGGATTAGTGCATTTCCCTTTTTATTTAAATTAAAACATATCATGCATGTTTATATTTACAGAAAAATAAATCAAATGTTTACGATAATTTTCAAGCAAGTGGGGGAATGCATTAATCCATCAAAGTGACAATAATCCAGGGAATCAAACAAAACTTATAAATTAGCAACTTGAAAGTTACTCACAATTATTAATATATTCTGACATTGTACACTATTGAACATTTATATATTTTTTGGGAACACTTACAAAATATCCATATAATTTGGATAAAAAAGGAATATCTCACTGTGTCCATTGTTTTTTTAATATAATTGAGCATAATTTTATTCAACATCATATAATTGAGTCAGTTTGATTCAACATTTTTAATTAATTTCGAGAAAAACAGTTTAATAATGTCTTTTTTTTCTCGCACATTATGCTGAATATGCTTTCAGATAATAGTAAAAAATATTACATAATTTAAATTATATACAATCCCTAACGTTACATTTACATTTAGTAGTAATAGTTATCAGAGAAAAAATAAAAATCGTTACTATATATTATTTATACCAAAGACTGATAATTGATATCAACTATCATTATAACAAAATATATAAAAAATTACCTCCTATATGTTAATAGAACATGAATAAAATTAAAAAACAGAATTAAGAAACAAAATATGAATGACTTGGCCAGTTGCTTATTTCCTTTAAAGATTGTTATAATAAAATTCAAAATTGATACATATATTTTATGATTCATAACAAAAAACATAACAGAAGTTAAATGATAGAGTGTATTACATATAAGCACACAGGTCTGTGATAATTTTTTGCATCACCGAAATTCATAAATGACGAGGTGTTCGTGTGTAATGATATGTACTCGCAAATGATATATCGTCCAGTAGATAATTTAAGAATTAATTGTTGGGCGTAAAAAAAAGGTTATTTTGCAAAGAAAAATCTGAACAGAAATATAATAATATTTATGGAAGTATTTTTGTATAATAAAAAGAGTGTAACAGTTATATTTAGGCCAGGTAGTTAAATTAAATAAATAGTACAAAAGACAATGCGGTTGTAAATTCAATGATGCGATTTCAAATAAAGGAATCTGACACTACAGAATGAATCGCTGTACAAAAGAAAAAAAAAACTACGGCTATAAAGAAAAACGCTAATCGTAAATTTGTCTTTATCACACCTGCACACTACACGCCACTACTTTTTCACCTCTACCGGGCAGAGAAGATAAGACCAAACATAGAGGATACGACGGGAGAGAGGAACAGAACTGCGGAGTGGAGGAGAGAGTTATGAGATGGTTGTGCTGGGCAGTTAGTGAGTAGTAAATGAGTCCGACAACGGCCCTCCGAGCCAGCTAACGCTTTTGTGGATACTTTTCGGGTTAGTACTCCGAGATATATGCAACGTCCGCTCCTCTTGGTGAAATATAGCCACTGCTATGTGACGATATTTGTCAGGATAGCAATTTTGTTAGTTGTTTATTCATTTAACGTCAATTAATGCTGCTATAGCTAATCGGACGATGTTACAGTAGGAGTCCTAATTTGCCTAACCAGGTGTAAATAGGACAGGGATCTTTAACGAGCACACGACACCGTACAGGCTCGGGACCAACATTTTATGTCCCTCCCAAAGGACGGAAAACGCGATGGATTTTTACATCCTTTAAACAATCCTAGCGATACCAGCCGGGCAGCGAACCCACTTTGGCGTAGTAGGTTGTTATGCTCAAGACCACGAGGATGGGGATTATATGCTCCGAAAACTGCGGGGGACGTATGATAGTAAGGGCCTTAAAATAAACTTCAGCAAAACTGAATACATGACCAAATATGATCAGGAGGACCTCTATGTTGAAGGAAATTTCATAAATTGATAGTTTTAAATATTTGGGCTCTGTAATGGAAAAGAATGGAACATCGGAAAAAGAGATAAAACAAAGGATAATTACAACTCACTAAGCAATTGATATGATTAACACGGTCCTTTGAAGCAATAAAGTGACGAAAGATACCAAGAAGCTAATACAAAGGTTCATAATTGACAGCATATTATGGAGCAGAAACATGTACGGTAAGCGCTGCTCTAAAAAAAAAGCTACTTGCTACTGAGAAGGACTATTGGAGGAGAGCTGCCAAGGAAACCAGACTAGAAAGAAGGACTAATGCCGAAATTAGAAAGATGTATATAGAAAAAGATTGGTCATCTCAGAAGAATGAAGGAAGAAAGATTGTCCAATTTGATTTTCAGTTGGATTGCAGAAGGAAGGAAACGACGAGGAAGACCATGAAATAGAATGGATAGAAGGTATTCAGGAACGTATGCACGGCCATGGTCTAACTGAGGAAGTTATACAAGATAGAAAAATTAAAAAAATTAATTAAAGGAAATTTTTGGTTGAAGGAAACCTTAGAGAGAGAGAGAGAAAATGTTGCTATGCTAACTACTATACCCAATGTAACAAGTGTTTTGTCCACGATAATAAGTATTTTGTAATTATCTATAACAATAAATAGTTGATGTTGTTATGGATTAAAAGTGTGAAGAAAAAGCCGAGTTTCACCCTGCCTTAAGTAAATTGTGTTTACCATAGGCCTGTTAAATTAATTTATCTTGCACTCCCTCCCCCGGGGGACGATATGGTTGATTTTAATACCTGTTTTTCACCCTTACTCCACCCTTTTGATCCTGCCAACCACAGCATCTCATTAGCTACGTACCCTTTACAGAGGATCGTTATAAACATAAAAACAAGTTTTTTTATATATCTTATATATTTTTTAAAAGTTAAACGTGAGAGTAAAAGTTGCCAGTGTAAAAAAAAATTCAATGACGAATAATAGGCCTTTAACTTGTAATTAAGATTATTAAAAATTCATCAGGGTTAAACTAAATGGTGATCGATTCTGTAACTACTATGATCCAATATTCTTTTAAATTCGGTTTTGAATACATAATAACAATTTAAACTAAATTGAAAATATCTTTCAGTGGAAAATAGTTGACTGGATAATTCTAATGATGGATTGAATGGTCAGAGGTGCAGTCAAAGATAATACAAAATAAGTGAAACGTATTTTTTATTTGTGCCAACGTTTCGGCCTATCATCTTCAGAGCGAAGAAAGTAACAGAAAAAGACTATATAAATCGTTGCAGTGCCAAGAAAGAATTTACAGTAGTCTGAAGAAATACAGAGAATAACATAAAATTATAATAGAATTGTATTAGAGTTATCCGCTGGAGATATCCACTTCGGATCCTGAACGGCTCGGTTATTGTATACCTATTTTTGAGTTGATGGTCGTTTTTATTGATAAGTTCAGATTTTATGTTTCTGATAAACTCATTTTATATAAATGGCTAATTTTAAAAATGTAATTTATTGATCCAATTGGGGTTCTCTCAAGGAGGAATGTTTTGGAGTGATCATTGGTAAATCTGTTAGTTGTTTTTAAATTAAGCATTCAGGATCAAATGCGGTATTCAACTCCGAAATTTAAAATAGTAACTTTTTCACACTTTCGTCTCACTCATCAACCTCAGAGACATCAACCTCACTCCCACTAGCTAAAATTAGACATTTAATTTTGAAAACTTAAGGGTTTATGTTTTGAGTTGGGCAATTGCATTCTGATTATTATTTTATTCCGCTTCTTAGTTTTTCATCATTTTTATTGACAATAAGCTGAGATTTTATGTTTTTAAAAAACTTATCTTGTTTTTAATTTAATCCAATTTGACTCCTCTCCAAGATGCATGAATTGGAGTGCACATGCCTAAATTTGTTAGGTTGTATTTAATCATGATTTCCGAAACGCGTCTGATTCGAGCATATTTTGTGTTGTCATAATTATAAAAACAAAATATTTTGACAGGACTCGGATTCGCGAAGGTGAACGCCGATGTGGAAGGGATGAATTGAGACAGAGAATGGATAAACGTGAAATAAGAAGAGCTAACGATGCTCGTGAGGGACAGGGAAGATTGGCCTTTAAGAAGATTAATGCGATTCCCTCGCGGGGATAAAGTAGTTATAGAAGAAGACGGGGTCAGTTATTGATGATCTTCTTCAAGGCAGGCCTCAATTACACAACTTAGCTCATTTCCCCTTTTTCCCAACTTTCATGGCCCGATTTATGACGTCGAGACGGCGCTAAGCATTGCACCGCTTTGCCAACTTCTCTCCTTATTTCCCTCTTCTTCCCTCCCATGACGTCTGAGACATTTTTATTCTTATCTCGAGAAGGCGCTAGTTCAAAAGTTGGCGATACTGACACTCCCGATAGCGATGCCACCTTCCGATGAATTTACATCTCTCCTCCCTCACGGAGCGAAGTTTGCCGCTAGCGAACTTTTACGGAAGGAACAAGTTGGTCCGATGGCGTGTAATGGAGTGAAATTTTACGTGAACGTGATGCCGATAGCTTACAGCTCAACAAATAAAAGGGCGAGCAAACAAAGGTACAAATAAAATGTTCTAAAAGCTTACTCATCCACATCCAATAAAACCGACTAGTAATACAACACAAGCCCCCTTCAGGCGTATCATTTGTTAATGGAATTGAGAATAGTAAGTTTTTGCATTTATTCCATTACATTTATGTTAAAGATTTGGAGCAAGTCAATTTTTCTGTCGGGCATCAAGCAAACAACAAATGAGGGATTAGTTAAATTAAAAATTAATAGACAGGAATCTCAAAAATATTTTTTAAATTATTGTGGGTTTAATTTAGCGAATAATGTTGAGGATGATCTACTTTGCATAATAAGATGGCCAGTTTTGATGAAAAATCACTATAAACATTTCTTATATATCTGAAAACGATTTCATAAGTATTTTAGCCAATCAACATAACCTTTCTAATGCATCTTTGTCGATGCTAAGACAGCCTGTTGAGTGGAGAACCTAGTTAACTCAAAATATACAATATAATTATCTAATATTTTCCACAATTAAAATACATTTCTGGTGATAAATAACCAATAAACCCCAAGTATTTTTCTTTTGCAATGTTTTTTTTTCTTCTTCTTTTGCAATACACTTCTGTGCCACTAATCGTAGGAGCGAGTTTAGCCATGTCTAATTTTTTCCCGGCCTTAAATTTTAGAATAAGAGCTTACAATATGAAAAGTGAAAAATCACAAATAATAAAAACTATTCAGTTAATTCAAGTCTGAAATTCCTTCTTTCAAAGAAAAGTTGTAAACCAATATTTTTAATAAGGAAAAATTCATAATTCCCTATGATTAAATTATAAAATCCGAAATTAAAGCTATCTTTTTTTGGAGGGGAAATTCGGGAATGCCCTGTCTGTGATTTTCTTTTCACATGAATCGCAGAGGGACTTGAAGCTCTGTAACAAGTTCGATATTTCCAGAACTGTCTATAGATTTCATTGACAGATGTCGCCAGGAGTAACTCATTAACTAAGTGCTAATCAGTAAACTCCTCAACGGCATTTCCCTAGACTGAGTTCAACAATAAGCGCCATCGAACGATCGGAGATGAATAAAGGAACTGGACGGGGCAAAGTGATTAGTGTTCGGGATTCGAAGATGGTCAATATCACGGCTTATTGTCGTTATTTTAATTAAATTTATTTATTTTACAGAAATGTTCATTAGGAACATTAGAAAGCAAATAGTGTTTTAATTTTTACCCCTACGAACACCTATACACGGCTAAATATTGCGAGGTTTGTTCTTTTCGACTTTATGAATGATCAAAGGGCTCTCTCTGATTTGGTAATGTTATGTATCGTTCAATCGATGATGGGCCTTAGAAGTGATAAGTAAGTAAATTTTCATAGAAAGAGAAAAAGGGAAATGACGGTTACAAAAACCTGGTGCCAAAAGGGTTACGAAATAAGTAGCAAGAGAATCAGGAGATAGTGAAGATACCTACAGAATGGAGATTCCTTGAAGAGACAAAAAAGGGACACACAGAGAAATTGGGGAAAACAATTATTAAAAAAAGTAGATTACATTTCAAAACGAACTGCGTCCTACACTAAAGAACGATTGCGTTTGTAGTTGGTTAATTTTGATGCGGAATCGCAATTTTCTCTGGCAATAAATCATATTAATTTAAAGTCCAAGGGTAATATAATATTATATTTAGTTTTGAAAAAAAATAAATACGTTCCAGACAGTATTTTTTTCAAATGATTTTCAATGGAAGTGGAAAATATAACCGAACTCTCCATCTCTTCCAAATCAGACTGAGTTTTTGAAAATGGCACTACAGACAAGTCATTATCTAAACTTTGGAGCATTTTCAATTTTTGACGAACTCTTTCGGAATATTAACGGCGGATTTCATACTTCAGGTTTTAGAAAAAAAATCCATTACCAAACAATACCGTTAGGTTTTAAAATTCCGACGTTTTTCCTTTTTTTCTTCAAATACCAAATCCCTCCTGTCTGAATTAATGGGACTGTTCCAGGGCACCGCTCGGAGATAAAAGAAGAAAATCAAAAATACTCAGAATAATTAATTATTCAAGAAGAAAAGTCACAGCTGAATTAGAAAAAAAATCCATTTAATTTCTGTGAGAGAAAACATAAGAATGTGTTATTGGGGACGTGGTAGAGTAAAAATAAAGGAACGAGAATGAAAAAAAACAAGAGAAAATAAGGTCTCTAACTTTCCAGTAAACAATTTTCCAATGATTTTAATATGTTTTGAAAGGTTTATTTTTCTAGAAGTTAAAAATAAAAATAAAACATCTACTCAGAGATTTCAACATGAAGTTTCTTCCGTTTTCAAAGTATTAATGATAAGCTTAACGAGCCTGTAGATTGGGTGCCGACAACACCACTTTACATCCTCTTTCGACCGAAGTCACAAACTAGTCTTAACACAATCACGTCAGCGTATCTTTCGGAAGTTCGAAATCGTTTTAAATTCTGATATTCAGTGAGATTAGCTATATCTGTATATTTCAACCACAGAGAAGAGAAGAGTTTATTGAAGAACAGGTTCATAAATTCTTTGTACGCACACATTCAAGCAGTAGATGATGTTTTACGAAAAGGAATATAATTCTTTTCAAATCCAAAACTGCAGAAGTAGGGTTGTCTGCAATAATAGGATGATAGGATCTTAGAAAGATAAAAACGCTGGTAAAATATATCGAAGTCTCTTAAAAAAATAAGATGAATCATACTTATGAGACCATATTAAATTTAAATAATTGAATTATTGCCTGTGGGTAGTTCCTCAAAATGCCTTTTTGTAGTTATGTTATTTCATTGTTCAAAACATTAATTTTTTTTTTTAATTAAAAAAAATATGATTAAACCTTAAGAATGACCGACTGGAATTATTAGAAACTCAAAGCGATTCTTTCGTAAATGGTTCAATGAGGATACAACAGAGTAATACTTAATCGTTGACATAACTGCAAAAATTTGAATGATTGACCTTGGAAATCAGTGTTATAATCATTTATTGTCGAAAGGCCCATGGGAAGAACTTCTAGTAGAAAGTTCGTACGTATATTCCGAGGGCAGGTTTATTTTTTTAAGTTGAAGCGTCAAACCTATTGGTCATTAACGCCTTAGTTTATTTTAGTTTTAATGCGTATTTAGATCACTATTTTTCAACGAATATATAAAGACAATTATTTAATTTACAATGTATATATAGTACTAGGGATTATTTACATTTATGAAATCCCACTGGGAGAAAGGAAACAAGGCTACCCAGAGACACGACAAACTATTAATAAATGATAATTTGTTCACCCTAGAAGAGTTGCAGGCCCAAGAAGCCTTAAGAGAAAGGAAAGAAAGAAGTGAAGAAAAGAAGGAGCTGTCGGTAAAGAAAAAGAGCAAAAACTGAAGGACAAAAAGCCAAAGGAAGCAAAACCTCATCATCAAAGGACAAAGCAGCCTAGATACATTCTTGAAATCTCATGGAGAAAGAATATTGCAGGAGAGTGTTAATAAAGGATGCTTCAAAAACGAATTTCAAAAGCCAAAGGATTCGCAAATAGCATAAAAATTGGACAGAAAAACCAAAGTTAACAAAAAAAGGCATCGAAAAGGACAATAAACCGAACTCACTTCCCCCAGAATGTTTGGTCAGCAAGGAGGTATATGACATAAACCTCCCAAAATAACATTTTCAAAAATTCGAAATAGCCACACTTAGCGTTAGAAGTTTATTAGTCGACTGGAGAATAGAAGAACTAGAAAAAGCTATGTATAATTCAAATATAAAAATTCTGGGATTATCTGAAGTAAGAAGAAAGGGAGAAAACATTCAGTTAAGAAAAAGTGGATATTTATTTTTTGATTATGGAACAGGCGTAACTGGGACAAATCAGGAGAGGCTTATGCCCAAAGAAGGGCCTTATTTCTTTACATTTTGTAAATGTACATAGAAGAAAGAGGTAACAAAAAAAAGCTTATTATTATTATTATTATATAGTACTAAAAAAATTAGTTAGATTTAAATTTTTATAAATTTATAAAGTTTTTTTAAAATACAAAATCCCGCGAGTTGACATCTCATTTTAATGATTATTCTGGATTCCACAATGGTTTTATTTTGGCTTTTATTTTTTTCAAAATACAGGCGGATTCGTACTATTCTTGCTGCTATATTTATCGGTTTGTTATGAAATATTTGGAGGATATGTTGAATTACACGAACAGAGGATACTTTTGCAGAACTCTTCTTTCTGTGGTTGAGATATTATAACACTCTATAAATGCTTAAACAACTGGTCCATAGTACAAATAAAATGTACATTATACATAAAATATAGTACGGTAGCAATAGAATCAGATATTTACTTATACACATTCAAGTTCGTCTATAGCACTCAGAGTATCCTCGGAACTCGCAGTTGGTCCTCAAGATCAAGCGTTGAGACATGTGTTGGCGTGCGCGAATGGGTCGGCACTCTGGAGGGAGAAGTGACGGTAGGTGAGGTAGTCCTGGGACAAGGGGATCTCCCTTTTGGCCACTTCCCTCTGCTTCTTGAGCTTGAGGTAGGAGAGGACGGACACGAGGACGATGAAGACAACGAAGCCCATGGCGGACCCGACGAAGAGCCCCAACCTCCTGGTGAGGAAGCTCGCCGCCCCGCTGCCCCTGCTGCTCGGCTCCGCGGCCCCTCCGCCGCCCTCCAGGGTCCTCACCTGTGGGCAATCCTCTGTTATGTCTAGGCAGTCAGGAATATATTATACATGCATCTTATACTTAAAGTTAAGAAATAAATTTCAGTGACCATTACTGAGTCTAGTACATTTTTACAGGAGACATCAATAACATGTGATCTTGTTCTTTGTAACAGAAGTAATATGATAAGTTTAAACAAATAATGTATACATGATGTCGATATATGCCGAATACAACTATTAGAAATCTTTAAATTCAGTGATTATTATCGATAATGCCTGAAGAAGAAGAAGGTTGTTTGGAATATAAAAAAAATATAGGAATGCAATATAAATAAGATACTATACAAATCACATAATACAATGACTTTATAGTCTTAATTCTTAAATAAAATATTAAAGAAAGTTGAAAACCAAATAGAAAACAAAATATAACAACGTTTATAAAGTATTTATCATCTTATTCTCTAAACTCTAATTACAATAGACTGACGCTCATACTAATACGCTGATTACATCACACTACACTCACCTCACACTATAGACCAAGGTTAATAACATTATAGACCATAGGGTAACTTTGCCTAGGTACCCAGCCCCTCCATCTGAATCAGTGGCATTTGGGCGAACACCCCTCTCCTCTTCAATAAAACTAATCTAAAACCTCAAGAGGAGGTCTGGTACCAGAGTGGTCGGTTGAAACATTGGAAAGATAAGTAGAAAGGTGACCATTAATGATTGCACAATTCCATTTAAAACTTAATTAACCTACTTTCAGTCTAAATTATAAATAAATAGGAGATGCAAAATCTTAATAAAGTTATAACGAAACTATTAATAAACCAAAACAAATGACAGATAACTTATATGTTTACCTCGGTGCACCTGGAGGTCTGGGTGTCGGTGAGGTGGGAAAGGGATGCGAGGTCACTGCTGTTGGTGGGCTCATGCCATTGGGCCAGGCCGAGGACACAAACCAGGTACCTCGTAGCAGGTGAGAGCCGCTCTAGTTTGACTGACCTCGCCGTCCGTTCCAGGAGCTTACCCTGCACATGATGCTGAAGAAAATAAAAAACTTATTTCAATATTCATATAATTAATGCGAATAATTATATTTATTATTTATAAATTTATGTCATCACAATTCTTATAACTAACTTAATTTTTCCAGAATGTTATTCTTCAGGGCTCAGTGAGATGACCTGGGATATGTCGCCAGAAAGGAGAGGAACAATATGACTACTCGAAGACCAACCAACTGGTAGCGGAAGACTGAAGTATCTGGTCGTAGAAGATAGAAGATAGCTTGAAGAAAATGGGAATCAGGAGAGAATACTTCTGTATTAGTTAGAACAATTACTCCAAAAGTAGATCTGTATAGCATTATCCAATCAGATTTCCAAGAGTAGTAAGATTACTTCTTTTACTTGTAATCTATCTATCAAGTAAACTTGAAGTTACACACTTACTTCCCTGTTCTTATTTAAGGATGTATTGTAATCAAGGAAATTTTCGATTTGAACGGACGTGTCCATTTTGATTATTCCTGAATTCATTGTGAATATTTTCGAAGTGATTACTTTAAGCTCGTACGTCTCTATACTAGTGATACAATTAGCGTGGTTGAATACTTAAAGGAAAAGAACACATAAGTAAATTCAAATAATAAATTTACGTAATGTTAAAGGTAAAATGTTCTTACTCATGACCCCCGCGTGCTGATTGAGTTATAGTAGAGTGAAATTATAATGTTAATAACAACGAATGTTTTGTTTATAAACATATCCCAAAGTGAACTCAATCAGTAATTTCGTTAGGACGAAAGCTATTAAAACAAGAACGAAGTTGAATATCCCTACCAAAATTTCACACGTTAATTAACAATTATTAACTCCCGAGGGGAACAAATTTTAACTTCACCCGAAACAAAACTTTAACACTGAATCTAATTCACTCTGACGGCAAATTCAGTAAAGGAATTCATGGGGTATAATACCTTGTCACAGTTGGGACTTTTATGCGATATTCGTTTCTCAATAAAATTCTTTATTATGAGTTCCGGTCCCATATTAAATTCCTTTTCGAGTGGCATTCAATGGTTCATGAGAATACTTAATGTTATCCAATGACAGTTCCAATTTTTATTTTTAAACTCGTAATAGTATAAGTGAGAATATAAAAGAGATTTTCCGAATTCAATAAAGTAGTTCAGATATTTAAAAAAAAGAGTTCAATATAATACCTAGGAAATAAAAGCAACCACTAATCTTAAGGACCAACTGTCGCATTATATTAAAACTTATACCGAAGATAAAAAATATTTCAGCTCGTCCTTAGCGATTTTTATATTTAATGTATTGCACCTTTGACTATTATTTCAACTTACTTAGGATACTTATATTTAGGAATTAAGTAACGAGGTAGCTCAGAGTTATTGAACTGAAGATCCCATGTAAAAATCAGATGAATGTGGCAGATGAATGGCTTAATCTGTGAGCAACCTCTCCCTAGGGGATCTGGAGACCATCCCGGTACCCATCCTCTATAAAGTGGGTACACTTAATTTATTGAAAAAAGGCGGTTAAGTGTAAAGGACCCAAGACCGAAATTATGAATACCGCTATGTTAGTCTTTTCATACGTTCCCTTCCTATAATCATTACATAGAAGACTTCTTGGTGACAATTTTGATTTTTTACCCATTGTACTTGCTCGGCGACCAATATCTTTCTTTTTTTTCTAAGAACCCAATCCCTCACTTATTCCGGCCATCGAAATGAATTATTGATATTTAATATAACAAAGGAAATATGTTTAAGTAATATTGAGTAGTTATTTGAGATGAAAAAAAAACAAGATCATACTCACCTAGAGATTAAAGTACACCTCACAAACGGTGGTACTAAATATTATTTTTACCAGTTAAGCGAACACTTTATTAATTTTTTAGAGTACATGGATTCCTGTTCTTACCAATTGACTGTCGATGATCCCCAGAGGATGGTAGGCCACCCGGTAGCCATGAAGACCAGTGTGATTGCGCGACTGCCAGGACACGACGACGGAGTACGGCTGGATGTCCTGGATGGCCAGCTTGAGGACAAGCGGGACGGAGCAGAAGCGTGGTGGCTCCAGCTCCAGGAAGAGGAGGCCCCTCAGCTCCGGGGGCTGCTCGCAGCGGAGTCCACCAACACCCACCTTCTGGTGGTCCCGCAGCCACTCCCACAGCTCCTGCTGGTCGCACCCGCAATGAAGTGGGTTGTCTAAAAGAAAAGGTAAAATAATACCTTATAGTTAATGTTTATAGTAATTAAGATGGTATATTAATTATAAACTACATTTACTATATTACTTACAGATACACAGACATAAATGTGCACCATCATACATAAAGATCTACATGTCCACAGATGATCAAAAAAAGCTATGGAATATTCAATATTTAATGTGGTAGATAATTTATTTAATCCTTTAACAGCAGGAGAGGGGTTATGGGACCTGGAGACTAACACTAGCCTTTGTATTTAATTGGGGGTAAAACCTGGGGTTTGAGTGTGGTTAAGAGTAAATCACCTCCCTGCGTAACCGTTTTCTTTAAAACAGTACATTATCCTACGTACAGAACCCTAGGCCCGTCGTGTGTTGCAGTTGTACAGGTAAAGTAGCTAACACGTATAAGTTAATACAGCGATATTTTCTGAGAGTGTATATTACCTCATTCTTCAACAGTCTATATTTTGGCCCTTTTTTTTGTGAGATGCTTAAAAAAAATAAAAATTTATATATTTTTTAAACTAGACATTAGAGTTACAACTAGGAATTAATAATTGTTCTCTTTAAGCTTGATGTTTGTAAATTTTGCCATCTGTAGGATATAAGTTAATAAGGCCTATATTTTTTATCTTCAATTTAGTTTCAGCTAATTTTTTTATAAATTCTTTTGTCAGTTACCTTGTGGTTGCTCGAGAGTTTTGGTATCAAATAGTGGAGAACGGTATAAAATGAAAATTCTTTATTATAACCTATTTATAGATACCAATTCAGATTATGACAAGGAGAATAGAAAAGAATGTACATGAAAGAACTTGATAGACCTAAAAAACTGATATGCCTCACTGAAGTTTCCATGATAGATACTTGCTGCCGTATTAAAGATAAATCAGAATTATAAGAAGAACTAAGAGTGAATAGCACACGACTTTTAGAAAAATCGAAAACGCTGCTCGTTGAATGGCGCTAATCATAAACTTTGTTATAACAGTGTGCATTGCAACAAATGTCCTGAAGAATAGGTCTTACAATTATAAATAATTAGTGAACAATTAATAGCGTGAACGGATGAAAGTCAGCTGTCAAAGACTCCTTAAGAGGAACTCCCTTGGTGTACGCAACACTGGAGGCTACAAGATAAGACAGAAAGAATACCGAAGATGATGGGTTTAGCTAGAATCTTGTAGAATTCTGGCAATATTTTACCTTGACAATTGCAATTCTGTCACTGTCATCGATTTCACAACAGGAATTTTTGAAGAAAGATGAGAAACAGAATTTAAATTCAACTTATATGGTATGTTATACTTAGTCCTTCAGAATCTATTTCCTTGATAGATGTGTTCAAAAAGAAAAAGAATGTTTAGAGTATTGTAATACGTCTCTTGGTAGGCTTATATACAATGGCTGCTTCGAAGAATACCTTCCTTAAGGGAAAGACAGAAGCTATAGTTTCGCCATATAGGTGATGATATAAGGGTAGTGTGACTGGGATTGGCCCCTGATGGAGCCTATAAGAAGCTGGGAGTGAGAGCAGAGCAGGCAACTGTCAGGGTACACTATTGAGGCTACGGTGCCAGTAACCGATTTGTCAGCCCCAGCCAATACCACTCTCTTGTATATCTCTCCCTCTCTCTTCCTCTCTCCAGTAATATTTTCCTTCCTCCCTTTCAACCCCTCCACTGCTTTTATTCTTGTTATATCGCCTTTTCACAGTTCTCCACCTCCATTTCTTCCTATACGAAAGGCACAGTGGCGTTTATATAAGCTACAAGTGTTCCTTATAGCTGTATTGTTGGACCATCCTGATGAAGCTTTTTGAAGAAGGATAAACCACAAAAATAACTTTTTCATTCTCGAAATTCTACCTGCCCCATTGGTTAATACTTGGCTGGCGAACTATAAACATTCTTTTATTACTTAAGAATAGTTTCTTCTGACAAAAAAAAAACGTTGTACTGACTCAGAAGATACCTCCCATTATTATAATATTTGACTAACACACAACAATATTATATTTAAGTACAAGTATAGGTTTAAAAAAATGTTTTTTGTATTGATAATAACGAATTGGAGTGGAGTGGCTCAGTGGTAGTGCACCAAGTTGCCATGCCGAAGGTCCTGGGTACAAATCCCGCTCACAGGCAGACTTTTATTTAATCTGTCTGTGGCTGGAGATGGATCCTGTGGGATCTATGACCTTCATCCATCACCTAGGGGATCACCCAGCCTCTATAATGTGTGTACACAAAGTAAGAGAGGGAAATCTGGTGGTTGAGCGTGGCCTAAAATAAATCACCTCCCTGCACAACCTTTGTCAAAGAAACAGTTCAGCTTCTACCATGTACTGAACCCTAGTCCCTTCAAGGGTTGTAGTGGTGCAGGTCAAATTAAATTTTAAAAAATACGAATTCAAACAAATATTTCCGTTGTATAAAGATAAAAATTATATTTGACTTGTGTAAACATAAAATAATATTTGACAATAACCATGATTAAAAAAACAACAACAGTTAAACATAGAAACTAATAATCACGAAAAAAAGTAAATTAAATGCGTCTTATTCTGCTATGACTAATTGGACGATTTTTAATTTTGCCTATCGAAGTATAATTAGAGATTTTAAAAGAGTATCTGCCATCGCATAGGTTGGAGCTTCCCTTTTTCTTCGACTCCCAAGGACTGCATAACAAAAGATATTTGACTCCCTTTAAAAAATATTAAGGCCACCTGCTGGAATACGAGCCTACCCACACGCGTAGGTATCACAAACAGGATTTATGTGAAAAACTTGTAGGCAGAAGTAAACATGAGAAGAGTAAACTCTTTCAAATGCGAAATAATATCCAAAGCTTGCCCTGTCTTTTCAATGCCTTTAAAATTCGGGAGCATAACTACAAGATAACTGGGGAGGAAAGAAAAAAATAGGTAGGGAAATATTTCATGAGCTTGCATAGGAAATTCATTCAAACTCGGTCATATAATTAATAATTCATCGTTCATTTTAACTCGAGTAATCTTCAAAAACAATACAATTTTATTGGAAAACGAACAGTTTAATTTTTTTTTTTTAAGATACGGTTTAAAGCTCAAAGTATTCTAAATAAAATGCCTGTCAGTTTCATAAGATGTAAATGTTAACCGAATGGAAAATACAGGTGAAATAATTAAAGCGGTGACTGGGCATTTAGCTGTCATGCGACCCTGTCCCGATGCGATTGCATAATGAGACAAGGTACACCCATCCTTCTAATTAAACTAACTTCATACTGAATAACTCCATCACATTCCCGGAATTCAATCAATAGGAGAAAATCGAGTAGAAGAAGGAATCATTCAATTTTGACAGTAAATGTTCATTTTTTAAATGGAAAATTAATGATCGTTATATTGGATTGTGGAGTAATTGAAAGTAACTGTGGCTCGTTTGCTCCAATAAACCTGTTAAATAGAAATAATTAGAGTCCCTATGCCAACACAAGGCTTATAAATAGTAATTTATTTAGAATCGATGAAATCATGTAATGAAGAATTCGTTAATGAAGAATATCAAAACTACCTATGAGTAGAATGAATGTACTTGGCATTTCAACAACGAAATGCCATATATATGAACACAATAATGGACAGAAGTGCGGGGTCGTGCAGTACGACCATATAATACGGCCAATAAATTATATATTTCAGTAAGACATGGATCGATTCTTTGGGATTTAGAGAAACTCCTAGGGCTCACCCAGCCTTTACATTGTGGGCCAAGAGGATAAAACCTTGCGATTACTCTCTGTCAGGCCCTTGCACATCAGTTGACTAATAACTTGTACATTATCTATATATCCAGAACTCAGTACTATTCATAGGTTTTAGAATTACAGTTTTTTTCTTTTAGTAAGATACACAGATGCTATTAGATGAATATGATATATTTATACTAAATGAGCAAAAAACGCTGTTAACGTAAACAATAAGAAATTTAGATTTTTTTAAAAATTTCATATTAGTCTTTTGTATTCTTATGTTGTAATTAAATAATTAATAGTCTCACTTATGGTGTTAAATTGAAATATCTTGACTCTAATCAGAATTCATTCATTTTTCGAAGTTATGAGCTTAGAGGTATTAAGCGACAAAGATTTATCTTTAAGTCTCAAAATAAAATGTATAACTCATCATATTCAACAATAAATTATTCGTTTCTTTTTGTTATCATATACATACTACTTTGGTTTGTTATATTTTATATATTTATTATATCTAATATGTTTAAAATTTGTTTAAATCATAACAATAGTTCATTTATTTATATACACTGCCAACAGGAAAAAAAGAAAACGCGATTTAAAAAGAAATATTTTATCACTAACAGCTAGTAAATTAGAATTAAATTGGTAATAATCCCATAAAGAAGATGACTTTAAATTCAGTAAATTAATAGTAAGGGCATTTGATAGCAATAATATAATCTTCATTGAATATAACAATTATAATACAGGAATCAAATATAGGTGAAAAGGCTTTAGTGGTAATTTTTTTTTTTTGGCGCCCCAACAACAAACTGAGAACATATGGGAACTGTTATTTTATATTTGATTTGCTTTTTCAAATATTTTGAAGTACACTTACTTTAGAATCAACTTAATGGCAAAAATATTGGCCTTAACTTTGTGTTATTAAGTGTATAAATATATAGAGGACAGGTGTGCTAAAAACAAAGAGAGAGAAAGAGAGAGACAGGTGAGGGTAGACAGACCATTAGGAGGGCAAACAATGGCGGAGCAGGGGCTGGTATAATTCGAAGAGTACAGAGCGCTGGTAAGCGCCGTAGCGCCATTACTTTCTCAATAGCAGCCGCTCCTTGTTTGTAAAGCACACAGCTTCGAGTCTCCGCTATTTGGTTATCCGCCGGCGGTGTTTGTCCCCGCTCCACCTCTTCTCTTTAATTGGACTTAGCCACCTCTCACACCTCCACGTCTCATTTCGTCCCACTAATGTGGATGGCCGATTTACAAGGAATCCGAGAACGATTGAAAGGTTCTAAAACAATTCATTTCCCTAATTAGGACCTCCCATTCCGGTATTCTCAATATTCAGCTTCTACAAGTGCCAGTTGTATGGCATGGGAATCAAGTACATGGCGGAAGGAATATTCTTGTTCTTCTCATCCTTCCAGTAGTTTTCAAATTAACACAATAATAATTTGTGTAATTATGTTCTATTGATTATAGTTCGGGAGTCCATGGATAGAATATATATTCTACTTCTGAATTCCGTAACTACCAAGGTCTTATGTTTTCACTAAATTTTATATCTTTATATCAAATGGAATAGAAGACAAACCCACGCAACGTTACACGGAAATTGAAGATATAATAGGCAGGGAGTATTCCCTTAATAAGTAAAATCATCGGCCATATTAGTTTCAAGTTGACAGTAATCAACTTCTTTTTTTGAATATATATTTTCTTTATTTCAGGTTGATTCTTAAGAAGTTAGATAATCCCATTTCTGCTGATAAAGTAAACATATAAACACATAACCTCAGCATATTATGATTAACTCAGCCTTATTCGGCGTAATTACGATCATTGACACTGACGGCACGGCAAACACTGGCTTTTGCCAACAATCACGCCTAAACAACCTTGAAATGATTCGAAGTGTATTATTGAAACCACTATTTCTATAAATTAACGCGATGTACATTGGTCATTTTGGGGTTTCTAAAATCATTGATTCACACACAGTCTTTAATGAAACAAAAGTACCAATACAACCCATGAAGGGTCTATGCTGTTTTTAGAACAACAGGAGTTTTTGGTCCGAGATCACTGGTTCAACTGGCGGATTGTTCGCCTATTCAGGGTACCCATATTATAGAGATTGGGAGAGCCCCAAGAGTCTCCAGATCGTACAGTGTCCACCTGGGGATATAAACAGATGAAATAATTTATCTGCCAAAGTCGAATTGGAACCCAGGGCAGTCGGAACAGAAACTCAGCGCTCTACATACCGGGCGCTCTGCATTATGCTGTAAGCTTGAGGAAAGTTTATCCTTTTAGAGAATTTTAGACCTCTTAAGCTTTAAGTAATTAAATGTAGAATGAAACACGAGAACCTCCATTCTAATAAAAACGATAATATCGAGATATCGGTCGACGAAGGGGAATAAATAGCCATCTAAGAATTATTCATTTAATTTTCAATTCGAGAATGATTGCTTTTCCATTATCAATTGAAATACGGAAATGAGTCGGGATTTATGAGGGTCTGAATGTTTTCCCCCGTCAGCTTTCGCTATTTACGGAGCGGTGATTACATCTCCAACTGACACTCACGCCGCGGTCGTCACTAATTACGATGTTAATGAAGTCGATTTATTTTGCTTGACATGACGCCATTATTTTTTTCTGCGAAGCTTATCTGATGCAGCTTTATATTTCAGTTCCGTTGACACTGAAACCACGAAGGCCTAACGTTCTATTTGACAAACAAAACTGAATTTAAACGACGGCAAAGCTCTGACCTCAACTGAATGGGATCCCTTGGAGATGGATAAACCTCTCGAGCGAGCTCTATAAGTAGAAATCGCCAGCTGTTTTCAAATAAGGACAGCAATTATTTGAGTAAATATATTCTACCGATGGTAGCTCCGGTGTCCAAGGGTTGAATATATGAATTCTACTTCTGAAGTCATGCCTTATGTTTTCTTTAACATATGGGTATTATTATTATTTCATTCATTACGGGGCTCTTCAGTTCTTGAAGAACCATGGCCTCTGCCATTACAGAGGCCTCCCATGATTCCATTCGCCTCTGTCCGCCGCCAAGCACCTACAGCAGATTATACCCATCGCCCTTAAGTCACCATCCATATCGTCGAGCCAGTAGGGGCTTCCCTATCAATCTTATACCATTATTCAGTATAAAATTCTGTGTTGTATCTGGTCCGTTCTAAAATTTTGCGTAGGACTTTTCTCTAACATAATTGAAGGATCTATTTGCTATCTTTTGTCAGGAAACGTCTCACATACATAAGTCACAATTGATTACTATTATCACGCTTAAATATGCCAATGTATTTTAAAATAGCATGTCTAATAGAATGGGTGAAAATCCAATGCACCGATATTAACGTATATTTAAGATAGATCAGGTAGTAAGTACTCCTTTGGAAAATATAAACATCTGCCACCTTGGTCTCTAATAGCCAAATTCAATATTTGTCTATTGATTTGGAAATATATTTTTTATCTTTTCAGGTACTTTTAGAATATCGAAGATCTCATTTCTCCTGAGATAGTAAATATGTATCTCACCATGTATATGTTTATCTGGTCAAATCATCGTGATCATAGACATAATGGCAAAAACAAGTTTCCTGTAATGTTTCGGAGCGATTGATTGAAACCGCCATTCTTATGAAACAGTAGAGTGTTCATTGGTCGCTAAGAGGTGTGAGGAATGTAATCACAGGTTGACTTACATTATTCTTCGAAACACGTTATAATAATAAGAATGTATTTCTGTAAATATAGTATCTGGCTTATGGCTTGTGCAGGGACTCACCTCTTCTCTTAAAAACATTATTTACCTTTGTTTTACATTTCATGAGATAAACTTTTGTGTCATGACAATCAGACTAAGTGGACCTTAAGAGAATTCGCTGTACATTATGGTGTTACGTTACAAGTATTAGTTGCTGGCGTAATGATCAGACAGTATCGAATTCAGAGATAAGATCTCGTAACGGGAGTCACTGGTTTGCAATTAAAATTTAATAACTTCACATTTATTAGTTCGCTACATTGGTTTTGAAGAAGGAAATACATTGGCAATACTGAGGTGAAATACATACTGGTGCGACAGTAGTTATTTCACTAGTAGGCGATGCATGATTTAGCAGCATTATCCATCGCTAAATTTTTGAAGTGATCATCATTAATAATTAATAAGAATTTAATATTTAAATTGCAAAATTTTAAACTCTTCAAATAAAAAACTGCAAAATAATCGAACGCTATAAAACAATAATAAAATGATGTTTATTTTATACAAAGTGAATTTGTTTTTATAATATAAAGACATGTACATATTGCTATCGTCCCGGGCGGCATTATAAAAATCAATATGTTTTTTCACAAAGAGGAAATGCCCATTTGGAAGAAATTGGTTGCTCAGGTAGAATGGTTTGCCCACATGGTCAGGGTGGGTAAAGAGATAACAAAGAGAGGAGGTCGAGGACTCCACTTTTAAAAAGACACTCTCTGAACGGATCCCGAAGAGGAAGGAGCGAAGACGCGGAAGACGGAGGCCGGCGAATGATGCTGGTCGTAGAAGAACTGGAGTCGACCAGGCCGAAGACCTACTTAACGTATAGACGTAATCTACCCCTGTTTCACAGATAGGTCGTAATTTAAGTTCTGTTATATATTTTATGGCAATCCTCCATTACATATGAATCATTGAGTGTAATTCTCAGTGAATATATTGAATCAGTAATCGTATTGCAAGTTGTATGAATAAAGTATAATTAGTATAATTCTTTTGGTGCTTACTTAACCCAGATACACTATATATTTATGAATAGTATATCGAAGGTTTAATTAATTAGTAAATTGGTAAACACATAACAGACCTCTGGAAAATAATCCAATACGACTAAAGTTAGAAATAATAATTTGAGTAATTGTCTTAATGATTACTCTGGCATCCCAAAATCAATTTGAATATTTAAAAGATATTTAAGCATATAAAACATACCAGTATGTAAGCTAACTGACTTCATGCACAAACACCAATGTACATCTATGAATCATAAAACCTAAGTGTTCAGCATTATAAGTTTGCTACAGGAGAGAAATAGTGTTGGTCTATTTTTTGCTCCCAACTCTCCGACGCTGTTGCTGCTTCCTAGATAACGGTTAAACTAGTTTTAATAGACGCCATAAATAATGCTAATTAGTATGACAAAGGGTGGTTATTCCGCAATTTATTTTTCTGGAAAGAATTGCGATTTTTGTCGTCTCGCGGTGATTCATCCTTGTCATGTATTATCGTTGTTGCAATACGTGGTACTATTTAATAATGCCTAAGAGTAAATGGCATATATATATATATATATATATATATATATATATATATATATATATATATATATATATATATATATAGACTGAGCTGATCAAACAGAATCGAATGACAATGAAAAAAAGTAGAGTAGTACTGTTAACCATCAATATTTAAAATTTACAATAACAATATAATTCTCACAACAAATGAATAGGTAACTACTTTTTTTTTTGGCTTGATATATTCGTATGTTTCATAAATCTAAAAAGGCAATAAATTTTAAAATAATAAAAATTAAAGAGGAACCTTTAATTGACAGAACTAGAGAATAGTAAGATCCACAACTTTGACTTAAACATTATTATTAATTTTTACAGTTTCTAAAAATGAAATGGATTTTTGACCGTAATCAAAAGTATTTAATTGATAAATTTCGTAAAAAATCCCTGAGCCACTACAACTTTACTGAATGGTCTTGGGTTTAGTACATGAGGGTACTGATTTTAGGACAATGGATGTGTAGGCGATAAGTCCAAAATTATGGTGGTTGACCAGGGATGATTAGAAGATTTCCTATTTTATAGAGGCCGGTCGAGGGTCTGTAGATCCAGCAGGAATACATCTGTGGTGGTTAATAGATTAAATAACTTATCTCCCACAGCCGGATTTGAACATGGAATCTTCAGCATAGTATTTCTGGGCACTATACACTATACACTGAGGGACACCGTTCCTAATAATAAATATTTTTATAAAGTGAAAATAAAAAACAGTAAGGCGATTAACTATATAAGAAAGGAGAAAGAAAAAAAGATGTAGATATAAAACCATCATGAAAGGCGAAGATGATCTCAGTTTAGGAGCTGTGTTTCTATGAGTGAATTATTTTAGGGTTGCTTTCCTTTCCATAACAAATACCGAAGAGCATTAAGTGTAATCTGCTTTCATTTGGATATTTAAATATGTATGTTTCCGTTTAGACTACACAAACTCATAATTATGGGGACTTAAGTATTTATCATAATAATGATTTACATGAAATATAAAAGATGTCAAAGCTATGTTACAGGAGTTAATTATAACATCTAACTAAAATTTAAAATACATGTGAAGATTAAAAGTTGGTCGAATTCATATTAAATTCAAACCATCCATGAATTTAAAACATATTTTTTAGGGATTACAAGAATTAAAATAATTTTAAAAAGTTTGCTAATTAGATAAATTAAAAAATTGTTTTACCTCTACTTACCGCTATATTTGAAAGCTTTAAGATTCGTTTCCCCTTGTCCCCTACATTAATGTTAATGTGTGTAAAAAGTTACAGAGAAATATTAACGAATCATAATGCTTTTGATGAATATTAACATAAGATGCAATGTTAATTCATTTCAATTATATCACTGAAAAATAAGTACTTAATTAATAATATATTTACACAATTAATAATGTAAATATTCAAACTGTTTTGAATAACAGAAAAAAAATCTGTCTCATCACTTTATAGGAACATTATATCAAAAAGTACTTATGTTTGTTAAATATATTCCAAGCAAGTCATATGACTAGAATATTATAGTATCTTTGTGTAGTATGAAAAAGTCCTCTATACCAAAGATACTCCATATGAATATACTCTGTACTAAAAATCTAGTTTAAAAATAAAGAGGTATATCCCCTTAGGGATATCCACTTCCGCAACATATACAACTTAATAATGGTTTAATAATTTATCTTATATAAAATTGGTCTATTAAATGAATAAGAAATCAAATATGATAGTCTAAATTTATACATTTAATTAATATTTTTCAACTAACCTTCCGTTTTGAGGCTCCTGATCTGCGTTTCAAGAGGCCGGAAAGCGTTCAGTGGTAAGGTTTCCAAGTAGTTTCTTGATATGTCTAGTAGTTTCAGTTTCTTCAGGGGCCTGAAAGAATCACTGGCGATTACAGATATCCAATTTCCATAGAGATATAGCTCTCCGAGGTTCTCAAGGTGCCTGAATGTTCCCATAGTAATTGTCGATATCTGGTTGAAGGACAGATCTATCACTTGAAGTGCTTTAAGAGTAACGGGAAACTCTTCCAAATCCTTCAGTCTGTTGTGAGTCAAGTTCAGGTGTCGTAGAAATGTCAGTCCATGAAGTCTTTCTTGAGGAAGGATTTCCAGTTCGTTAATTCCTAGGTCTAATGAGAGGAGACCCTTCAGCGTTCGAAAAGCACCAGGGGACACTCGAGAGACACGGTTTTTGCCAAGATAAAGATGGAGAAGATTAGGAAACGGTTCGAAATCCATAGAGGTTAGATAGGTCAGGTTAGTCCCACTGATGTGAAGTTCCTGGAGTGAGGGGTAGGACTTGGCGAGCTCCTGCAGCTGGGAGAGCGGGTTGCCGCTTAGGTTCAACCACACCAGGCTGGGTAAGTTAGTACCTGAGAGCGCGGTTGTGGGCACCTGTCGGAGTCGATTCTCCGACAAGTCCAACCTCTTCAGTACTTCAGCACCGTGGAAGAAATTAGCTGGGAGTGCGGAAAGCGAATTCCTACTCATATCTACAGCCGATAGGTGAGTGAAGTTAACAGAGGCAAAACCTGTAAGTGAGGTCAAGATGTTGCTGTTCAAGTGAAGTTCCCTTAATTTATACAGCCGTGAGAGCTGGGAAATGTCTAGAGAACCTATTGAATTTCGGGAAAGAATTAGAATTTCTAGAGTGGAAATATTGTTCAGGGCCAAATATGGTACATTGTGAAAGGAGTTATCTTCAAGCCGGAGCTCAATCAAATGTTTTTGTTGGGAAAATAATTCTGAATCGAAGTAATTAATCCTATTTCCGGATAGTGACAACTTAAGTAACTCCTTGTTGTTGTGAAACGTTCTTGGTGGGAGTCGGACAATAGCGTTGTTGTCTAAGGAGAGCTCTTGCAACGAAGGAAGGCCCTTCAATGTCTTTTCATTGATGTTGGACAGGTTGTTGCATGCCACATTAAAGACTTTAAGCCCGGCTATGTTGAGATGGATCAGCGATTCAGCATCAAGTTTATTACATTCAAGGTTCAACTCCGTCAAGTGAGTTAGTCCTTCGAATGCCCCATTATCTATTTTAGCAACAGAGCTGTTTCTCAAATTCAATTTTTGAACTTGAAGATTTTCTTGAAATATTGCATCATGAAGGACAAGGATTTCATTGTCAGCAAGGTCTAAAATTTTCAGTTTCTTCAAAGCAGTGAATGCTTTAGGTTCGATATGTCTGATCCCGTTCGATGAAAGATTCAATTCTTGTAAATTATGCAGATCTGCAAATATTTTCGCTCCAATATATTTTAATCGGTTGAAGCTCAAGTCGAGGAATACCAAAGCTTGCATAGGTTCAAACGTCCCTTCTTGGATTTCAAATATACTATTATTAGTTAGGTATACCCTTTCAATCAAAAGCAAGTCGCTAAACAACGTTCGATCCAATTTGGTCAGTTTGTTGTGCCCGAGCCACATGAACCTGACGTTCGATTGGCCGCGCAAGGAGTCGTTGTGCAGTGACACAAGACTGTTTGATTCGAGTAATATCGTAACTAAACTGGAATCATGCCTGAATACGTCTCCGAGCTGATCGAGTAGGTTTCCCTGCAGATCGATGTGTTGCAGATTCTGGAGGCTGTGAAAAGAACCTGGGTCGACGCTGGTAATAAGGTTGTTCTGGAGGTGGAGCTCTATCAGGTTCGATAAAGGCTCGAAGATTCCTCTTTCTATCCTCTTGATCCTATTGTTATGCAGCCTTAGTTCCTTCACCTCGGACACCCTCCTGAAAATACCCTTCTCCAAATCACACATCAAATTACCATCCAAACTGAGGTGTGTCAGACTCTTCGTATTATTGAGCAAGAATTTAGGAATAATTTCTATAAAGTTATCACTGAGATATAATTGATGCAAACTCGTCTGTGTGAAGAACGCATCTTCGTCTATTCTCCTTATCGCATTCTGTTGCAAATAAATCACATTTAATAAAACCGAATTTGTAAAACCATCATAAGGAACTTCTAAAATATTATTTTCAGACAAAAACAGTTCTCTAAGCTCTGGGAGATTTTCGAAAACACCATTAATATAATGTATATGATTGTGACTGAGGTCGATTGTCCTCAGGTTCTTGTTATAAAAAAAAGTTTCAGCATCTAAAAACACAATCTTATTGTGGCTGATGTCTATATTCTCCATGACCACTAAAGAAGCAAGTGCTCTTCTGTGAACTCCTTCGATCGAATTGTAATACAGAGACAGCGATTTTACATTTTTAATAGGACGGAAAGCGTCTTCTGCAAGAGAACCAAAGTTGTTCGAGCTCAAATCAAGAGAGTGGAGACGGTTGAGCTTGGAATAACCGTCGTCTGGGATTGAAGAGATCTCGTTCCACGAGAGGCGCAAGTGCTTTAGGTTCTCCAACCTTCTAAGAGAAGTCATCGGAAAGAGGTCGATTTTGTTTTCCGAAAGATCGATTTCAGTCAGCGTATTTTCAAGACCGGCAAATGCGTATTCCGACATCTCCTTTATGGCATTACCTTTCAGGTTGATATTTGCCAAGCTGAGCCCGTAGAAGCTGTAACTCGGGAGGCTGCTGATCTCATTGGCTTCCAGATCTAACAGTCGAAGGGTCTTGAGATCGGTAAGTGCTTTTTGAGGAACCGCTTCCAATTTGCCGGAAACGATGCTCAAAGCTTCGAGGTCTGAGGAAAGATGTTGAAGAGAGTCTTGGGACAAGGCTCGAAGATTAGAGTGCGATATCTGCAGATGTCTGATCTTGATCCCGGGGGGGAAGATGTCCCCCCCAAGCTGAGTCACCTCCTTGTCGAGGCCGTAGAGGGAGAAGGACTGGATGGGCTCGACGAAAGAGGCGAGGACGCTGCTGACGAGGGCGACGGTGGAGTCGGGGCACTCAAGGAAGAGGCCGTCCTCGAAGAGGTAGCAGGGGCAGGAGGAGGTGTCCGCCGGGCAGGAGGCAGCCGCCCATCCGACCAGCAGCAGGCAGGCGGCCCCATAGCTCCACGCCGGACTCATCTCTCCCCCATCTCACCGCATCCCGTCTGCAACATAACAAATGTGGAGTATTATTAATTATGCAGTTGGAATATAAAATAATTAATAATATATGTACCAAAATAAAAAGGTGTATATATAAATGATAAAATATTTGGATGGTTCCAGGATTGTGATAAGGATAACAACCAAAGAAATTGGTAGTGAGGAGGACAAAACCAAGAACAGAGAAGGATTTAGACCAATGGTTAAAATCTATAGGGGTTTTAAGTTGGGAAAGGAACTGAGTAACTGAAGTGAAGGTGGTTAGGGCCTATATCAGAAGAACATATGAAGGCACTGAGAGAAGGGTTTCATAGATACTGGGAGGATATCAAAGCAGGTAAAAGAACAAGATCCTATCATGAAAAATATAAAAATGAATCGTAGTCGGCTGAATACGAATAATAAAAATATATAAATAAACTTCCTATAAACATAGGGGGGTTTCAAACTAACAACTATTCTTACCAACAGAAGACTTTATAAAAAAAATAATAATGATTTAAGAATCAATCATTCTTTTAAATTCAGAATGCAGTTTGTTTTTACAATTGCTTTAGGCCAGCGGCCAGGTACCAAAAAAGGGCTTTAGGTTGAAATAAATTGAAGAGAGCTGAGTTTTTGATATTTTGTAAGGGCATGTCTGACTAGTGGAAATCCAAGTTAGCTACCGAAAAAATCGGATGGGAAAACTTTTGGTGACCGAAAAACCTCGAAATTTTCGGAGTTATTTCAGTTGTTGGTCTTTATCTCCTAATAACTTCCATTTTTAACGTAGATTAAATTTGCTATGATTTGAGCTCATTTGCAGCTATATAGCTTTAATAGATTCTGAGTTACGCCCCATTGAAAATTAGTAATTTTTTCAAAAAAATCCAAATTTAAGTTTTGGCCGACTTTCGTGAGAAACACCGGCCGAAGGAGTGGTCCTACGATGAAAGTCATGGGAAATGGAGTAGTATTAAATTTAATTAACTTACATTTAAGCACACAATGAAGCCTGTAGTTGTTACACTTCTCTTGTTAATTAAAAAAAAAGGAAAATCGGGTAAAGTGGGTGTGAAAAAATGACCAATTTTCAAAGAGGCGTAACTCATCATCTGTTACACCTACAGGCCTTAGTCTATGCTTGAATTAAAGCTAATTATATTTACTACCTCGACTTGTATCGTAGAATCACTCCTTTGGCCGGGGTTTCTCAAGAAAGTCGCCCAAAACTTAAAATTTGGACTTTTTGGAAAAATACGCTTGGATTAAAATTGTAGCAAATTTAATATAATTTTAAATGGTTACCTATGAGTTTTTTTTTCAAAAATGTACCGATTATGAGATACAGGCCAAACACTGAAATAGCTCCGAAAATTTTGAGATTTTTTGGCCATCAAAAGTTTTCCCATCCATTTTTTCGGTTGCGAAATTTGATTTTAACTACTCAGACATGCCCTTACAACGTATCAAAAATGCAACTCTCTTCAATTTTTTGCGACCTTTAACTCCTGGCCGCTGGCCTATATTTGGACTATTTGGAAAAAATGACCAAGGGGCGTAACTCAGAATCTATTAGACCTACAGGCCTCGGTCTGCGCTTAAATTAAAGCTAATTAAATTTACTACAGCTTCATTTTTTATGACTTTCATTGTAGGATCACTCCTTCCTCACGAAAGTCGGCCAAAGCTTAAATTTGGATTTTATGGAAAAAATTACTAATTTTCAAAGGGAAATTTTTAAAGCAAATTTAATCTACGTTAAAAATGTATACCATTGTTTTTAAAAATAAAAAATGCACCGATTAGGAGATATAGGCCAAAACTGAAACTCTGATAATTTCGAGGTTTTTCGGTCACCAAAAGTTTTCCCATCCGATTTTTTCGGTAGCAAACTTGGATTTCTACTAGTCAGGCATGCCCTAACAACATAACAAAAATTCAGCTCTATTCAATTTATTGCAACCTTCAAATACCTGACCGCTGGCCTACTTACTTTACTTAGTCTGCTACTGTTGTTTCAATCTCAAGAAGCAACTGTTTCATCAAATTGAATCACATTTTATAGGAAATTTGCAGTACATAATAAAAAATGGTGACACATGTTGAGTTGCAAATAATTTGTACAGATAATAAAAACTTTATTTGATTGTATTAAAAAAAAAAACTAAGTTATTTTTTTGGAACGGTTCGAACTAGAATATGCGTTTGGCGGCACTAAACCTTTACAATTGCTATATAACCGCAATAATAATTGATAATTTATGAATATATTGTTGATGTAGGCTGGTCGGTTGAATTGTTTATGATTAAACAAATAATCATGATGCAGGGAGTACAGTATTATTATTCCGAAAGCCGAGGCTTCGCCCCAAACTTATGAATTAATCATCAGGGCTAAGTTGTTTTAAGAGAGCAGGGGCTAGAACTGAATGAGTTTAAACTTCGCCTTTCTTTAAAAAATAATTAATTTCTGATGTTTGCTTCTCAATTTTAGCGCAAAATCTGGGGGAAAAACATAGTATAAAGTATAATGTACTGGTTCCTGATTAATGATTCCATTTTAAAGATATTTTCTAGCTTCCTCTTAAGTTATTAATTCATATGAAATGTACATTTCTATTATTTCTAAAATTCACAGATAAAATATTTTTTTATGACTTTAAACATGGAAACACGGCAGCCTAAGCTGCAAGAAACATTACCACTACGTTCGTGGAAGAGTAAATATTGACGCCCAGAAGACATGCCAAAAACTATTTTGCATCCAAACAAATTATTGGTTTCACAGTGGCTGTTTATGTGATGGTTACCCAACGATGAAACCATCACATCCAAGCCGTACTGTAGGTATATTGACCAAATGTAACAAAAACTTATACAAAAAAACAACTGCATTGGGTAATCGGAAGAGACCTATACTCTTACGCAATATCTCATGTTTCACGATAGGAAGTGAAGAAACTAAATGAGATTGGTTAAGAAGTCCTCCCACACTCACCTTATTCGCCAGACGCTTTTCCATCAGTTCAGAAATTTGGGCAACTTTCTTAATGATAAATTTTTTGAAAATGATTCAAGTCAAATCAAAAACGCATTTTTTGACTTTATTTCATCACTAAATCCGTAATTTTTCATTTATGTGTTTGAAAATTTGGCCTCAGGTTGGGAAAATGTATAGAAAATGGAGGAAAATGTTTTGATTTTATATTTTTCTATTAGTTCTATTAATAAATAACTCTTCCTTTCAAAGCGGATGTTTCAGATGAAACGAATCAGTACTTATATTAAGTACTTATATAGGTTAGATAACAATTGAATTAAATAACTGGAGATAAGAGACAAAGTTTAACGATGATGGAAACTCCTCGAACGAACGACGTAAATTTAAAGGGCTTCACTGATAACTAACACTAATAGCTTGATTAGGATTGGGGGGGGGGGAATCCTACAGTGAACCTTGTTACAAGGATGCTTTTAAGGATTCATTCGAAGAAGGCCTCAGGAATAAATTAAGTATAAAACAAAGTTAACAAAAACATAGTTATAAAATTAAAAATATTAAATTAAAAGCTGTTTGCTATTTTAAATAGTTGTGTACAAACAGTAAGCTAGTACTTAATATATTTAGTATGTCATCTTAAGATTCGATAGGTTGTCAAACCCTTGCTGAGAATAGTTGCGAAAGCATAAATGACATAAGTTGTTCACCAACCACTGGCCACCAAATTTAAAACTCTTGAAATCACCAGCTATTATGACAAGTAGAACTCACAACCAATAACTGATAGAACGCACACAGAGCCTTATCGAGAACTAGATAAAAGAAGAGAAATATTATCTAATAGCAGTGACGACTTATTGTAATTTCAAAAACATCTAAAATAAAATCAGGATCTGGGAAAAGAAGTAAAGAAACTTTATAAAAATGGCAAAACAAATGTGTTGCAGTTAATCATCTCGACAAATGGTTTGATTCCGGAGCTAATGGTGAACACTTTGGCCTCACCACAAAACAAGAGCCACTAAAATACCAATGTTGTCACAGCACTTCGATGATACCCTACATTTTTCAAGAATGTCCATATTATACTTCACATTTTAATAGTTTTGAGTTAAGCGCTGACTAATCCACAATCCTTAGAGAAAATAAAAGTACGGTAGATTCAATCCTAAAATTTTTAAAATGAAACAACCTTCATAGTCATTGAAAAACAAATGTAAATAAAAATTTATAATTAATATATAAAAGATTATAAATTATATAAATGATATCCACCATTGTAGTTTCAAGCCAATAAATCTTAACAATCTCAAAACAAAAAACTTGGATTTTTCAAATTAATATTCTGGAATACTAGAATATGCAGAAAGCAGTGTTTTTCAGTACTGCCAGCATTATTACAATATCTATATTCTATGGATGAATATTACTAACTCATTTTTCTAGCCTCAGCCTTCACCTTGGACCGGATAGATGCATAATACAGTATGATCGATAATAATAGGAATGATATACCTACATTTGTGTACAAAAAATAAATAAAATAACAGATCATTGAGAGTACACTTTAAAAAAAAAATCTTATCTCGAGTAATGATTGAGAGATTCATATTATCAGTCTCTCTTTCTTACAAACACACACTCACATTCTCATTTGCGGGGGGGGGGGGGGGGCACCCGACCTTACGTTGTTGAGGATATTGGTTTTCATGGCTGCTTAACAGGACGATGATAAATCGGTCTAGATCCAAGGAATATAGCGGCTTAGGGTCAGCAGGCGCACAAGGACCTATATTTCTATCGTAGATATTGTACTTCTGGTTCTCCAATAGTCATAGCGGTTTTTTGATAGGCTAGAAAACCACAATAGGGTGGTATTAGTGCACGATGTAAGGCCATCATTCTTACGCCTGGTAATTTAAGAGTTGCATCCAGTAGGGTGATGGGCCTCACATACCCCAGGGGTAAATGGGTGCTTGAGGAATTTGCAACCTTTTGGTTTGTAAGCAGGAATATTTTTTCATGCACGTTAACATTTGTGGGCACCCAGATTTTCTTAATCCCCTTGTGTATGTAAATATATAATTTATTTATATATATATATATATATATATATATATTTGTACAACACCTAAATATGATAAAAATTCATATCCAACGTCACTTCTCGGTCTGATTTGGACCTGAGAGCTACAAACGAGGAGGAGACTTCTAGGCGATACAAAATTTAACTTGCTCTGATGTAGGAACGTGTAACCGTTGGGAATGAAGCCCGGGGGAGGCGGTCTGCTTTTATATTTCAGCAAAGAAGGATCCCAGAGGACAGCAATCAGTAGGGCCTCGGGCAAGGCGGGGATATCGCCCCCTTCTTGTCTTCCTACAACTTACTCCAGTAAGGCTAAGCTCATTGTTACTTATACTTACTTTGTTCAATGACATGTTTGTAAGTTTTTAAGAAAAAGAAAATATATATATATTAATTAAACCTAGACTAGGTAAAGTATTTCAGGTAAGAGCTTTCGAAGGCTGATTATGCCCTCCCGATCCCCCACAAAATAAAATTGTTTAATAACTTTATTATGAATTATCCTTAATTATTAGGTTTGTCTAGTATGAATGAATACACAGAAACAGAAAGAAAAAAAATTAAAAACATTTTCTTTAAATATTAAATTATTTAGCAGTTTGTCAATTTTCGACAATTCCTTTTCTTAAATAAGATCTTTCAAATATTTTAGTAATTATACTATTATAATTATGATATGTATTAGGTATATGCAGTTATATCCATAAAAAAAATTAAAATAGTTCATGAGGGTTTACGGATGATTCCGAAATTTCAAAAATTGACTTTGATTTTTTCACATTATTCGTTAGTTTAGTCAAGCCATTTGGTCTATCACGGTAATTTTTTCCCTTTATTACGATTCTGAACGTGAAGTTTTAGGAGCATAAAACATTGCTTAGTTATACCGAGGAAAAATGTGAAAAAATCAATTTTTGAAATATGGAGTTATCCACTTGAAATCCTGAACGCCTCGTATAACCAATCAATTTTATTTAAAAAAATTAAAATTTATATGAAAAAGTATAGTTAATAGAAAATTTTTTCTATATATTCATATGATTTATAACAATCGCCAAATATTTTTTTTTTTAAACAGTACCTTTTTTTAAAAAACATTAATAAAAAATCAAATGAAATTCACTCAATGATTCACAGGTGTGAATAATAAAAAAATTAAACGTACAACTGTAGGACAGCAAGAGAGTTTTATAAGTAAAAATAAATTTGATCAACAAAATAGTTTGTAAAAGGTAAAAGTTTTCAAACAATTTGAAGTAATGGGTGGTATCTATTTGTGGTGTAATGTCGTTTTGTGGTTTGTTGTCCTAATTACATAGCCATACATAATGGAACACAGACGTTAATTCATATTCAAGAGGCTTAATTATTGGTTAAAATAACTGTGAAATCAACATAAACCTACTGTAAATTAATACAAAAAAATGAAAATAATCGTTTTCTCCTCTGAATCAAAACATTACGAAACTGACCAATTCGAATAAATGAGAGGTTCGGTGAATCCCTACGTCTATGTGTGATACAATAAGACCATAAGTATAATATATATAGATTGTTAAAAGACAATAAAATGAGAATTAAGTTTAAAACATTTACCTAAAGTACAAAGAGAAACAAACAATCAATTGGTACATTAAGTTGTCGAGTGATAAGTTCAACAGAGAGATTAAACTCACTTCATATCGATTTTAATGACTACAGTTTACAAAAGTAATCCAACTAAAAATAACATTCTGCCAAACCTTTTAAAACACTTTCAAAAGTTCAATGTAATCTCAATAGACACTTTAAGAAGTAAGGCTACAAATATAAGATCCGTGTTATTAGACGATTTTAATCAGAAAAATACAGAGCATAATATTAAATCGTTTAAGTTAATTTTGTTACTTCATAATTAACTAAACCTTCATCAATTATTTTTTTTATTATTTAGCCCTATTGTGTGTTTCTATACTGTGTTCAGCATTTAGTAGTCCAAAGATCGCGGGTTCGCAGTCCGAAAGGTGGCCTTAGGATTTTTTAAAGGAAGTAAAGAATCTTAGTCTATGTCATAACTTTAAGGGGGCGTAAAATGGCGGTCCCGAGCTTTTCCAAATTATTCCTACAGTAGCATCGTCCAATTACCCATAGTAGCATTAAGTGACGTTAAATTAATAACCGAACGAACGAAAACAATGTGGTTCATTATAACCAATGCTAATTTATAATAATCTTTATTATAATATAATAAAATTTATAATAATCTCAGTTAGTGATGCGAGTAGAGTACCCCCCCCCCCCCTTCGACAGCCCTGAAGAAGACCTTCAATGTGGGTCGAAGCGCTGGCTCTTTAATAAACATTACTCCAGGACCAATTTCTTCCATATATATACAATCTTTGTATTCACTTAAATTTAATTTGCCATTTTTAATATCCGTAAAGTGGATTGCATATTATTAGCTCAACTTCAGCGCAAAAGGTGTTTCTATTTCAGGTTTAAAGACTCCGACCAAGTTCTTAAGATGCTAAGCTCAGCAAACTATTAAGATAAAACTAACATTGTCGACTCCACCTCTTCCTCCTTCTTATCGTAAGAGCTCCAGATCCTGAGGCAGCTAATAGTTTTCAGAAATATAGGTCAAACTGAAAAAGTTTATCTGATTTCTGAGATACCCGGAACTTGTTATGTGGATGGACATATTTAGAATGGAAGGTTCTTTTTTTCTCTCCAACGTGCACTCACTTCAACCCACAATATGAACCAGTGGTTCTTATCAGATCGTACACATAAAGCTGGGGGAATTTCAAAAGAACGGGTCAACTTTTTTTTTATTCCTATGTACCTCAAAAGAACCTCCCACCTGTTCAATTACATCATTAGAAAGCCAAGACGGTGTAACTGCAAATTTTCCTATCTTAAATTTTTGTTCCATTTTAACGTGCAGTTTTCAATAGGCTTCACATTCACTAAAATCCCTAACTGGATATGCGAAATGAATAAGTAAGAATCATTGAAATAAGATTAGTTTATTTACTATAATTCAAATCCATAACGAAACATTTTAAGATAAACTAATCAATACTGCCTGGAGACGACGATGTGTATTCCCTTTTATATACAAAGCATTCCAAGATTTTGGTGAATATGATGTCCAAAATGTTTACTAATATTACAACATATAAGCTGATATAATTTTGGAAAAGAAATAATAGGAAAAAATGCAAAATCTTAATTAGATATTTAAATGCATCTTTAAAGTATGGAAGTATACCTTTCTCACTATTAACAAAAAAAATAAATAAAGTTACAGTTCCATTATTAAATAAATACGTCTTCAATATGTTTTTTTTAAATACGATAAAAAGATATTTACAGTTTTTCTTGTTTTAGAATTAGAGAGAATATTGTCTCGTAACCTTTTGACTTAACTATAATATTCGAGAACATAGTGTCTCTACTTGCCATTATATATCATTCGTAATATTTACTTGTTGTATTATTTAAAACAGATGTACACATAAAAAAGTAATTAGTACAATTATTTAATTAATCTACTAAGGAACAAAAGTCTTAAAACCTATTTTCTCCAAGTATTTCAAAGTAGAATGTCAGAAAACGAAAATTGTACGCCATCAATTCTTCCCCAGGTCTGAAGATAACCTACGCTGGCGAAACATTGGCACATTAAAGTAAGATTTGCTTATTTGGTGTTATCTTTGACTGCACCCCCTAACCAATTCAACCCATTATCAGAAAACGATTAATTGAGAACTCGGCTGCTTTGTTTCTTTTATTTGATGAACAGGCAATTTTCGAGGCTCAATTAATTATTCGACTATTTAGAAATAGATATCTTTGTAGCTATGAATAATATCGTATTAAGGCTTGAACGGTTTAGCAACTATTGGCACGTTTACCCAAACGAAATTTGTGAAGAAATTTTAATTTCCTATTAGCTTACATTTGAGAAGATGAATAGTTTGAACCTTGAAATTTAGACGTCCATTCGATACACAAAATTTCGAGGAAAATTCCTCACCCTTAATACAAAAAATATCTTAATACAATAGAAGAAATAAAATGAATGGAATGTAAATAAGTTAATTAAATCGGGATATAAAAAAAATAATAGAAAACTGGTAAATGGAAATTTTCGCGACTAAGCATTTTAAAAAATCTCAGGAGTTGACCGATTTCTGAGCTTGATGGAATCGGGGTTTCGTTTATCTCTAAGAACATTTTTTTTATTTTGTTTTGTTATTCAGAGGAGGATATTTGTAAAAATTACAATTACTTTTTGTTTATTAAGACCGAAATTTGCTTAACTTCTCCTACAATCATCCTTGTTTTTCTAAAGTGGCGTTAGTCAAAAACCTACCATTTGGGAAAAAAGGGAAGAACTATTAGTGAGCTTGGAATAGCATCATGATACCAAGACTGACACTAGTACCTTCTGTCAGGCAAGCTCTGAACCTAAGCCGATACAGTTTTGGTGAGTGATATAGAGATATTTACCCATTTATTTCATAGTCATAGCACATCACCAAAACAACAACCGTTTTTGAGTTGTATCACTTAAAAAATACTAGTGCGATATTTTTTTTTTACATATCCAATGCCAGGACGTGGATTTGAAACTAGTGACAACTACTAAGTCGTTAATGACCGATTTATTTACTTATAAAATAACAAAAACAAAAATTTTTAAATATATATTTTAAAATTGTTTTCATTATTCATCCTTCCTTGGCTTATGGGAACACAGGTTATGACATCATTAATGCCATAAAAATATTTAAATATTTGACCAATCACCTACATCCTAATGCTTCACTAAATTCAGAAAACACTAAAAAGCAAACCGCTAAGAAAAACATAACATGATTCGCTTTCTTAAGAAAATGTAAAAATTGACAACCCAGGATCTACCAAAACCGAATAAATGAATAGAAATCAAATATTCAGTGGTCCCTGAATACTCAGCCACAACATTAGTCCCTAGAAGATTTCCACGGGAATGAAGAGAAACCCCTGCATACATATCTAAGTATTCCTCTTGAGTATATATTAAACTGGACATAAAATGATATCAATTATCTGTTAGCTAAGAATAAAGAAAAAAAAAGGATAAAACACTGATATGGGTTATTCTACCAAGAACTGAAGGATAGAAAAAAATAATCAAATCTGCTGCTCCATGTATTGTGAACGATTTCCCAGAAATACGTTGTTTAATAATAATGAATGTCCCAGTTGGTGTTTAAAATATGACTACTGTTTAAAAGAGATTATTACATAACAGGTAAGAAATTATTATGGTATTCCTTCATTGATTTTTTGGCTGTGTTATGGATTTTTTAAATAAAATTTCTACTTTAGATTTTTTTGCATTACTTGATTTTAATTAACATGGACTTTTAAATGAATACAAAAGCCTACCACAACCTATAAATAGTTTTGAGTTCAGTGGTTGGTAGAGACTGTATTGTTACCACCACAAAGTATGTGAAGGGAAACGGTTATTCCGAGATCACGCTCAAGCGTCAGGTTTTTCCCCACTTTAAGGGGCAGGATGAGACCTAAGAAGATCTCATTCTCTTAGAGCCCCCTACTCAAATGAATGTAAAGGGTTTATAAATACTTTTTTTTATAATTACCTAGGACCAATTCAGACAAATGGTCTAATAAGAAATTAATGCATGCTTCCTAGTTAATTCTTATTCATAGTTAACCCATAATTGGTTTAATTGCTTATTACATTTAATCCTGCGTGGCTATTTACATCAGCAAGTAGACATAAGTAAGATGATTTTGTAGACATTTATTTTTTTATCCTAATTTTTACAAATATGTTTTTAAGAAGCAAATAAATTCACTGAATATTGTGAAACAATATAGAACGGGCTATCATCTCTTGTCGGGTATATGTCAGTATCCCATTTTATAGTTTTAAGGTCTAGAAGGGTAATATACTGACGTATTGTTTTTTTAGATTTAAAGGGGTGATACACCTGTACCATTGTTCCAGTTTTAGCGAAGTGTTAACACGTGTTCGAGGACTGTCTTTAATACACGAGTGTTGATAAATGAGAAAGTTCAGAATTCATTTATCTCTTGAACTGGTACAAAGTAAATATCAGAATTACAGCATTAAAAACTATAAATTTCGGTAATAAAAAGGTGATACAATCAATCTATATTTAAAGGATAAAAATTAATTTACAATGAGCTGTTTTATTGTGGTCACCTTTGGTGTAGCGGTTAGGATAACAACCTACTTACTATACCCAAGTTCGCGGGATGGCAGCCCTGGAGATTCTTAGATCTTAGGATCTTTTAAAGTGAGTAAAAAGTCTTTGTTTATCACGCTCTTCGGAAGTGACGTAAAATGGGGATCCCGAACCTTTAAGGGATTTGTTTAAGATCCATATCCTTATTATATTCCGATAGGCAAAATTTAGGACTCCAACTCTAGAATTTTCCGATTAGTGGTATCAGCATAAAGTTACGTTAAATGAATATAGGAACAAATAAGCAGTTTAAGTTGATAAAAAATTAGTATATTTAAAAAAATGTGAATTCATTTAAAAATGATAATTATATATTTTATTTTATATAAATAAAACTAATAAATCTTTTTTTTTTAATGTACTGTATCTTATAAATCATTCTACTCAACTTTGTACACTTAAAAATAAGTTCATGTAACATAAGTTATATATAAGTTATTTATAACAAGTTTTATGTAACAAATGCATATTTTCGGAATCAAATTGATCACAAACAATAACTAGTTTCACGATAAAACCAGAAATCTAGGCTCAGATCTTGGAGTAATCTAGAAGAGAGATGAAGAGAGAGAAACTGCAGGGGTTACTAATAGGATTAGATAGCTCTCATCCGTCCAGAGAATTTACTTGTATTTTATTATACTTTCAAAGGCACCCCCTTCTGTTGTGGGGTGAATTGAACGCCTGTTATTATGTACAGGATCCAACATACCAATAATTAAACCCAAAATTATACAACCATCTTTCCGTCAATTAATCGTATTGAAAACCGAAAGGGTTCTAAATGATCAAAGAAAGGATATATTTAATATAAAAAATTAATTATATTAAATATCGACCGTATATTTAATGGCGCCCTGCTAAAGCACCTAAGGGTATGGGGCGATTGAGTGTATGAAATATTAAACCGTTCACCACGTATTTCTTCTGCTTTCGACCGTGTCGTCATATTCTTTGCCGACTTTTCGCTGATCATACTGCGACTTCCTCAAGGCTTAATCTTGGAGACTGTTAACTTAATGTTGGGGTATAGTCGTTTCTCCAGTAGGTTTTTCTATGGATGGTATGTATTTAAATTTTATTTGGGACAAAATCATTATTCAATAGTGAAATTTTTCATTTAGTGAACAGTTATGCTAATTCTTTTAAGTCCTGTTGATTGGGGAAAACGTGATGGTTATATTTCTCCAGTATATAAGATAGGCTTTTCTTTTTGGTATTTTCCTGATTGCATTCTAGAGAAAAATCATTACTAATTTTTATTCATTTCACACCTTTTAATAATTATTTGTTATTTGTTTGTGTTATTTTACTTCACTTTATTATGCTATGGCTAATCGGAAGATGCGACAATGGGAGTCCTAAATTTTGCTTACACAGGTATATTAAGGATAGGGATCTTTAGCGAGTATCTGACATCGCACAGGCTCAGAACCACCATATTACGACACATCTAGAGGAGTCATAAGTAAGGATTTTTCACTCACTTCAAAAAATCATGAGGCTTCCTATCGGGAAGCGAACCCGCGATCTTGGGAACAGTAAGTTATTATGCTGACAACTAAGCCACAAATGACAGCAATAGATATTTGGTGATTGGATATTAAGTATAGCGTATCTCCAATATGGAAATTCAGTTAAATTGGATGCAGGTGTCTTTGAGGATGTTTCGATCTTGAGCTACTGATGATAGTTCACGGTTCCTTAAAATATAAAATTGCTTATATATGAGGTAGAACAGTATAGCGGAATTTTTCCCCTTGTAAAAAACTGTGCATTCCATATGGGGTGGGGGACAATAGGAGGAATTACGACAATGACAAACGCGATAACATTGAGCGAGCGTAAGATAGGAGGTTGAATAGTGGGCACTGATACCCTCGCTTCTGGATCAATGCCATCAGATCCCGGGATCCTCCCATAGATATGGTCAATAACAGGTGGTGTTGGTACCAGTCTGTGGGGGACATGGAGTCCCTAGCGAGGTACGTATAACTAAGACCGAGTGTTTGGAGGATGTTATTGTTGGCACCAAATAAGTGATTTACACCAGATTATTTTTTATGCCATGTTATACGTATACGTAAGTTACAGAATGAATCATAAATCAGAAGTTTGAGTTATGAGAAGTTAATTCGATGATAGTGAAATTGGCATTAACGTTGTAGAAGAAGTAGCGAGTTTTTAAAATATTAATTTCTTGCAACAATAATTCTATTCTATTATCAGGATTTCCCAGTGTAGCGTTGACATTGAGTCCATTTCTTCCATAGTTCTCTATCTTTCCTGTCTTTACATCGGAGACATCCCGCAGACATTTCTTTTTCTTATGAGCCCAATGCCTTACTTTTTCCGGGCATCGATCAGGAATCATACGACGGAAGTTTCTCTCTCATTATTTTTTCACCGACGATTTCTCCCAGTTTTATTTCTTTCCTTATTAGCTCTTTTCTGTATCTATCTGTACTAGTCTTCTCCATACATCTTTTCCAATAGGGACTAATTTGGGGGGTAATGTCCCTGTTTCTGCTCCATACGTGAAAATACTCTCTATAATAGAATAAAAGGTTTTCTTCTTATTCTGTTCCGAAAAACTATTCTTTCATAGCACTGAATGAAGTATTCTTTTTGCTTTTCTAGTCTGTTCGATTCTTCACTCTAATGATAACATAATAATAATAATAATAAATCTTTACAGCCTTTGTAGGATCGTGGGTTCAGAAAATAGTGAAGGGTACTTTCTAACCCAACAGTTTTAGGTACTTTTTGTCCCAATTAAGTATAACCATTTTATATGAACATAACGGAAGGTCTACAGATATCACATGCTCCATCTACGACTTTTAACAGATTAAATAGTTTAACTACTATAGTGAATTTGTGCCCAGGACCTTCATTACACCAGCACAGCGCTCTACAGAATAACCCGTTCCTTTCAAATGCACAATTAATAAGCATAGAAACAGTTTGGCTTAACGTTCCTTCCTATTTCTGTTAAGGCAAAGAGGAGATGTTAAAGATCTTTCTAAACCTCTGGGCAAGGTCGAGATTCATTCCGTGGATAGGCCACAAAATAAATTTCAGCCCAGGCCAGATTCGAACCGCACCGCAGCAGTTACGAGGTCGCTAAGGTTAATCTCGAGGTAATGGCCTCGCCCACCACAACCCCTACAAGAATTAAACGGGCTATTGATACGAAGTTCTTTAATTGAGGGTGTTAGTTGATTATTAATTACTATCAACAAAGTTCCCCAATCGATATAATTAGATTAGCTTCAAGCCACGCATTTTTTTTCTTCTTTTTTTTATATTAACGTTACCTTTTCTCTAGCACTCGTTTAATTAATACTTTAATTGAGCGACCGCTTCATCGTATTTTATTTACTCTCCATCGGACCCTAATAAAAAATACAAAAAAAAAAATACACTTGATTATCGCTCCCTTTAAAGAATTCTAAGGACACCTGCCTGGATGCAAACTGTCCATTTCGGGCATAGTAGGTTGTTATGATAACCACTATACCACAAGTGATCCACATTTATTTTTAGTACTTCCTTATCATCATTTTGTATTTAGATTCTGTCGTCTTCTGCTATACCTGCTTCTCCCAACCCTTTCAAATTCGTTTTGTGCCAATAAAAATTATTACATAAAGTCCTTATTTTCTTTTTTGTTATTAAATGTTATAAAAAGAATGGTTAGAATTACCCCACGTGTTTAAAATCATAAAGAAAATATCTCGCATGATTCTTCCGTTATTTTTTTCTTCCAATGAATAGTTTTTACAAAATTCCTTTCATTCTGCTTCTAGTCCACCTCCCTCACAATAAAAGTATGGAGTTTTACAGATCTTGCTGCAATTGTTTTGATGAGAAAAGACAAGTGATATGGACAATTCGTCGGTGCTCGTGATTACAGGCGAAGAATAGTTATAGGTAAATTAATATTTTTTATTATTTCTGAAAAAATGCTAAATAATGATACTACAAGCTCGAGGACAAATCACCACCGTCCAGGCTATCCATGAGTCGTAGTGTACAATTTTATTTTATTTTTTTAAATACCGTGAAAAAATTATTAATTTCGTAAAATAGATCCCACACATTTATTTATCCAAAAATTAATTAATTGTAAGAACTATTTAAGGCTAAAATTGCCATCTTTACTTCGAGATCCGACAATAAGATATGGATAAAAACCGTTGTTGCGGACTAACTTGTTTGTACGACAGTATTAATAAAAATATCTCATTGTTTACCCTGATCTATGACAAAGGAATCTATCGTAGCTAGAAAACTAGTGGTGAAGACTAGCCAGAGCAAGGCTAACAAAACCAAATTAACTACATGGGATAAAGAGACCGGCCCTTTGGGAAGCAGCGGAGCAGAGCTAGGGGAATCAATGATCTAACCCCGTCTTTTGTCCACTCCGCCCTAGCAGATGACAATCCCACTCCGTCAAGATCCAACAGGATTAAACTCTCAGGAAACGTATTAACTATATTGCTTCTCTAGGAACTAGAGAATCGATAAAACAACAGTCGAACCTATTGACAGAAAATTAAAAAAAAAAATCTTTAAAAAATATAAACTTTTTTTTATATATTTTTTTTATTGATTTCGCTATATCACCTGTAAGTACATATGCACGTTAGGGAATATTTCAACTCGATTTTAGGACATCGATTTAAATTGAATCTTTCCACCCTTCTAAAGAACCGATGACAATGCAATAATTATTGAATTAATAAATTGAATTACAATTCAATTTATTATAAGTTTGCCCTGTTATCCTGTCTAGGATCTTCATGATTAGAAATTTTCATATTCGAAAACGCGTTAGTGTCTTGTGCTAAGTAGTAAGGTCTGTAAAACATGGCTTAGTGACTTATAGATTTATATAGAGTACTGGCAGCATCACCTGAGGAGTTTCGTGTATTTAGCAAGAAAAAAAAATTAGTTAAAATAACCTAAAAGACACTCTGTAATAGGAAACCTGTACCACTACAACCCATGAAGAGCCTGGGGCTCGAAAGAATAGAACAGTGACTTTAGTCTGGGACCAAGTCCCTTTAGAATAACAAACATGAACAGAAAAAAGAAGCATAGTATTTGTCTGGCCAGAAGGCTAGATAATGCAGTTTTTTTAATTTGTATAAGTTATTTAATGAAATTTACAAGTGTATAACAGAATACATCAAGTAAGTATAATGAATGTTTACATTGGCAAGTAAAGACAAGTAGAGAAACTACCCAGCGGTAGTACTCAAATAAAAAGTTCAACTTAAAAGATCACGAGGCCATCTTCTTTTCAGACGCCTTGGAGGATTATCAGGAATTGAAGAGGTTTCTAGATTTGAAACAAGTGGTTTTGAGTGGGAATGAAGTTTGTCATGAAAAGATTGTTATCGGGTTCGGGCTAAATCAGCAGCAAATATGACATTAAGTTCATTATGGATTACTTTGTTCGTTACAAAGTAAGGAGCATTGAGGATTCTATGAAGGGTTTTGGATTGTAAGGATTGAATATGAGAGGAATTCGATGGTTTAGTGGAGCCCCAAAGCTCTATTCCTTAAGTCCAGATGGATCTAATGATTGTCATGTATATGGGTCTTTTGTAATTTATTGAGAGCTTAGAGCGTTTGTCTAGTAAATGTTGAAGTTACTTGTCGTTTCAATCTACTTTGAGGATTCCAAGTTAATCTTTTGTCAAGATGTAGTTCTAAGTACCGGACCTGTTCTACAGGGTTCAGTGGAATGTTATTAAACGATACGGGAGGGTAATAAGTCATTAACAGGAAGTCATTGGTTTACAACGGAGGGTAAAAGTGATTTTTCTAGGTCAGTCATATGGAATTGAAGAGTATGGGAGTATACTATAACTGAATCAGTGTTGGCTGATAACAGACATGTGTCATCCGCATACATGGTAAGGATAGTATTAGGATGGGTCGGGATATTAGCTGTATAAACTGTGTACAGGATTGGGGCGAGGGTACTGCCTTGAGAAACACCAGAAGATTAAGAAAAGCGGGACGAAGATGTATTATTGTGATTTACTTTGAATGACTTTTTAGTGAGGTAGGATTGAATAATGAGAAAAGATGTAGGAATTAGGAATTGGCGGAGTTAGTTAAGCAATCCTGGGTGCCAGACTCGGTCAAAAGCCTCCTCCACGTCAAGAAGTGCCGCCGAACAAAGTAATCAATGTTCCAATTGAGAAGAAACAACGTCCACCACTCTTAAAGCAGATCTTAAATCATTACACGATATTAACCAATTGTTTAAAATAAATACATAAAACACGAACATTAAAAAGAAGCATATCGGATTTAAAGAAATCAAAAATCATTCCGAGTTTCGGCAAAAACAAACACATCAACAGATACCATGAAATTACAGTCTTTCACATTGGAACAAAAAAAAGTAATGTTCTTTAGAGGAAATGAGGGTTTTACGAGTCCTCCCAGTTCCAATCAGAATTCTTGCACCAAAGGAGTGAGTTGTTCGATTTCGGATATCAATAAAAAATTTAAATATAGTGCAAATAAATAAAGGTATGTTAAAATAGTTCATGATTAAGTAATTGTTTCATTCTATTGGATGGTTAACACAATGTTCAGACACGCAACAATTCTCGAAGATTCCAAAGAAAAAGTTGTTCCTACGTTCGGGGAATTTCTTTTTCTCGTGCCTTATCCGTTTCGAAGTTGGCTATTACCATAGGGACCTTCAATTTGTTTTTCCCCCTAAATAATTGAATTGTAGTGATTAGGCCATTTCGTTCAGGCAAAGGTAAGTTGTAGCACGTATTTCTCATTAATATTCTGACCTCTTTCAACAAATAGCAATAATTCGCATGCGATATGCAACCAAAACAATGCCACCTCCATAAGTTTTACGGCGAAATAATGAGTATTTTATTTATGGAGCCGTTTATAACCATTGATTAAAAACAAAAAAAAAGGAGTTCCTGGCACCGTAAAGGCTAGGTCCCCCCATTTCATGCCCCTTCCGAGGGCAAGGATTTTTATAATAAATTAATTAATTTTAACCTTGGCATACACAAGTAGTATATACCGACAGTAATAGACTGCTCTTTTTACAATTACCCAACCAATACTTGGACAATCAGGGACAATTGATAATCTATATTACCATGTATTGCTGTTTGGCAATCTAACCTGAGCCTGGGAAAGCAGAGTGCCATGAAATTATTCCGCCTAACTGAGCTAGAACACACACACATGTATGTATAGAAGCAGTTGAGGCGGCCGTAGCGGAGGAGAAAAAGATGAAGCCTGTTTACTGGGGAACGGTTCGATAGTGCAAACACACCGCACAATACCTAAGTGTATAAACTCTCTCTAAGGCTGCCTACTGTTGTAAGGATCCTCCTCGTATATATTTGTAAGGTCTTGTATGTAATAAATGATTTCTTTTTTCCAGTATAAATATATATATATATATATATATATATATATATATATATATATATATATATATATATGTATATTATTACGGTTACCAAGATAATTATTAATAATTACTAGAAACATAATAAATAGATATGTTTGCATTAAAAATGTTTAATGCTGCAATTTGGTTTGAACTAGAAACCTTCCGCACAGCAACTCAGCAACCTACAAACCGAGTTACCCACTCCCAATTCTTAATAAGTAAATTGAAAACTTGAAATTCTTACAAAAGTTCTGATAACGTATTTATGCACGTTGAAAAAAGTTACAAAAAATAATTTATAATTGTAAGCGTAGATAAACTACTGTAAATTATACCTTTCCTAAATAGGGTATTAGATATATTTAAAAATGTATAAATATAAATTAACTGGAAGAATTTTATGTATTAATAATTTTGGATTTAACAAACAATTAATATAATTTTTTAATGAATTTATCATTGAATTATAATTACATGACTTTTGAACACCAATTTTAATTACTGACAAATCTTCTTTTTCCATCCATTCATTAATTGTTTTTATTTTTAAACAGATTTAGACAAATCAGGATTAATCAAAAAACATTTTATATATGGCCAGGAGTAAATTTTGTGCAAAAGTAATAATGTAACCGGTATATAACTACCCATAAAATATCAAGATTCTTTTCTATACCTGATAAGGAAATACTACATTATACTATATTTCCTTAGTTATACAAGAAAATCATATCAGCCGCCAGGTTATTATCTCTTCGAGATTTCTTGATTAACAGGTGCTATCTGGAGAGAAATGCTATATAACCGTAGTTTTATTTCTCCGATTACTTCAATGTTATTTTCTTTACATACTTTCCGCGACACACGTTTTTGACACGTGTGTTTTATCAGCTGTGATAAAAGCACATATAGATGTACCTTATTGCACGCCATTGCCTCAGGGTCATACAACGAAAATAACATTTATCTATATATTTTGTATACACAATTGTTTTTATATGAGAGTGCTTCAGTATACACTTATTGGAAAAGAAATGTTACCTCTCCTATCGAGAGTTTACTATTTCGAATATCTTGTAAATTGCTCGTGCGTTAAATACCTGGAAAATAATTATTTGCCTTAATGACACAAAAACATATCTACATTGTCGTTTTAAGATACGTATAGTAAGTAACTTTATTTTTCACTTTCTATTTAGGGTCATAAGATCCCATGTCTTTGTAACCTGTCTTAAAACATATATGTTTTTGTTTTCACTACTGTTGTTTTCATTCGAAAATCACTATTTCTTTCATTTATGAAAAATGGCAATTTTCTAGATTCGTTTTTGGTCACTAAGGCGAGAAATTTAAATACTGGATAAATTCGTTGGGTACAGTTTTTCCGCAAGTTTTTAAGCGGGTTTTTTCTACATTTTTCCTGCTATTGTAAATCTCATTTATAAAAGATAACTTTAATTAATTAAAATCAATGTTCTTTAATCATGTAAAGGAAGTCCGGAACATGTATTCATACTTATGCTGTTGTATATGTAAAATTGCAAATAAAGTTGTTGTTGTAAAAAAAAAAAAAAAGTTTTTCCCCAATTCAGGCACACATTCATTTCCATTTTATCTAAGAAATCGATTCGTATCACAACAAGGAATAAAAATGAATGGAAACAATATTCAATAAAACAAGCAATATTATTTTATAGCAATTTACAATACCCACGCCCAGATGTATACAGTAATGATTCCCTTTTGATAGCGGATTATTAAAGGCAGAGGAATCGCAGGGGCACATACTTCCGGCCTCCCTCTACTGTTTGATGAGGCCGGAGTCAATTGTCCTTTTGTCAGAGTACAGCTCAATGAACTAGTGGCCAATATACTCGCATCACCCAGTTGACATACACGATCGGAATCCGAGAAGTGCCTCGGCGTTTGAGCAACCCGAGAACTCAATGATCTGGCTCCACACTGCTGTTTGATTACTGACTGTAATCAATCCTTGCCCGCGACTCTCGGGGGAGCTTTGATCGGAAAGCACGTCAAGTTTAACATTAGGTTGTAAACATAACGTTATAAATTGGAAATTAATTAAGTTTAAATGATAATCATAAAATTACGGCAAGTTGATACATTGATAGAACGATTAGGACTAAACTATGTAACATATTGCATGTAAATAGGGTGGAATGGAATGATTGCAAAAAAAAAATACTAACACAATCTTTAACAGTGGAATCATAGCTCTATAAATGTCCGACTTAGTCGCTATATAGTCGCTATATAGCTATAGTCGCTGCTGAAGATTTTTCCGACAAGTATTTCCAGATACCATATTATAAGACTACATATGAGGCGTTCTGGATCAAAACTTGATAACTCCGAAATTTCAAAGAAATGACTTTGATATAACTCGTATATTGACTCGTATTTTTCAATAGTTTAGTCAATCAATTTTTTATGCTCCCAAAAATTTAGTTCAGAACCCACTTAAATCAAGAGATTTGAGACAAAATAGCTAAACTAAACTAGTTAATGAAGTCAATTTTTGAAAAATAGGCACAAATAAAGAGTACCGCGGATAGTGAAGTATTAGTCGTCATAATTTACCATTTAGCCGATGAATTAAAGTTTTCAGTTATTGTTATATTGTCACTATTCATTCGGTGAATAGTAGGTGAAGTCGAATCTCATCCAGAATGGGTCGATGGTTATAAGAGAATTGAAATGGTATCATTCTTGTAGCCTTTGACTTGAAATGGATTTATAACATATGGAATGTTTACAACTCAAACCAAGGCTTGACCTAGCCAGTTATGGACTATGACATGATTCCTATTCCCAAACACTAGCTCATTTTAAATGATATTCGACCTATCTTTCACCTTGGATAGGAATAGGAAATCCTGAAGTCTTTTAATAATAAATTTATTTAATAGAGCCTCCTCTACTTTATAACGCTATTCCACAAACTCAAGTTGGATATAAAAAACAATTATTCTTAGGCAGATAAATAATCAATATTAATCATTTAAAATTATAATAAAAAATCGAATTAATAGAAAACTCTTAATAATGTCATAGAAAAACAAATGTTAAAATATAAAAATAACAAATATGATTAATTTAATTTTACTCATCAAATAGTTATTGGATATGTATGTAAAAACTTTGATGTAGGAGTATAGGTCAAACAGCCACTATTACTAACGAGGGTGAACGATTTTTTTTTCGAATTCTTTGGAACAACAAAGCTCAACGCTGAACAATTTTATTATGAATAATGTGGAAGAAAATCTGAGGCGGATGGATAAGGTAAGGCGTACCCTCATCAGGTTTCTGAAGGACCTTTTTACCTGAAAAAGGCAGAAAGTTAAGGGAAAAGGGCACTTTTAAGTTAGAACAGAGACCAGATCCATGAGTAGAAGGCACCTTCTGAAGGGTTTTCCCCTTAAAACTGCTTATGAGGGGTAAAGCCAGTCCAACTCTTCGTATAACAGGGGCATCTATTGGGATTCCAAAGATGAAACTTATAAATCAACTGATAGATTCTTCATTAATACAAATTGAAAAACAGTGTACCACTGCAACCCATGAACGGTTTTAGATTCAGTAAATTTTAGATACTGTACCGTATATGCACTCTAGGGGAAGCAAAGTGGTTCAGTGGTAGAGCGCTGAGCTGCCGTGTCCAATTTGCAGTGCTATAAGTTTATTTTAATCTTTCTACGACGGTGGTTGTGAATGGAGGTGATTCGTCTGAAATCGCGCTTTATAACTTCATAGAGACTAGGTGAACGCCAGGAGAATCTGTAGATGCTACAGGGTCCATCCGTGCTTGTGCATTGATTAAATAATTTATCTTCCACAGCTTAATTTGAACCCCTGAACCTTCAGTAATAGCAACTCCTACAGTATAATATAAATATACGAAATAAAGTCAATGAGATCCGTGTTTACGCAGAGAATAGCAGAGCACTCGATAGGCGTATCTCTTCCCTTCATATAACGGTTCTACTAATACCCGAACGATAAATAAATACCGTAGCGCTATAATGTTATTATTTGGCAAAGCATTGTCTTATAAATCTGGAATTATTCGCTCTGACGATAATAACTTTCTATTCCCATAATTACATAGCTGCAGTGCATCAGAGGTCTCGGCCATTACAGCCCTAAGTGCCATTATGAGGCTTTATGAGCTGTTGTTTATCCGCGGATACATTGGAAACTGTAGCGGAGCCTCCGGGGCAGTTATGGCGGCAATAATGAGGAGGAACTGCAATTATATTGGCTATTATAAGAAGAAGCTCGGTTGGCATAGGGACCAGTTGGCCGGCGACCAAATTGACCGCTTGTATCCCGTGCATCCTCACTGTAACTGTCAGATCTTGGCACGCCAATCCTAACAGCGGTACCTCAGATCCTTCTAAGCTTGTATATATATCCACTTTAGGATCCAGGTTGTTTTGATCTTGTCCGTTGAGCAAGCTTTTGTTTCAGTAGTTTGTAAATAATAATTAATCCGTTATGATTTATGGTCCTAGGGCTAATCGGACGGAACTACAGTGGGAGTCCTAAATTCTGCCTATCAAGGTAGTTAGTGATATCGTAGATGTTCTAGACTCGCCTATTATGCGCTTCTAAAAGACAAAATAATTAAGGATTTTTTACTACCTTTTAAAAGGTTAGGCCACCTGGATGCGAACCGGCGATCTTTGGCACAGTAGGTTATAATGCTAAGCATTAAACCACATGTCACTCCTTTAGTACTGGTTGAGGAACAGGAATCAATGAGATGCCCGGAAACGATAGGTTTCTACTTTTGCGTAACTGGAACTTTATGAGGTACTTATTATATAAACAAAAAGTGCTTGTAGAGTTATTACGCAAACTTCTAAATTCACAACTTGACCAGATAAAACTTTTTATAATGTTAGATCGATAATATATTTTAAGAAATCATTAATACGGTTTATAAAAAGCCCTCAGAAGTTGTCATAGCAATTTCAATTTAACCACGATGAATAAGTGGTTAAGTCGACTCTCGTACAGAGAGAGCTAACTGTATTTAATAATATTAAATAATAAAAAAATTCTTTATTTATGCTGGGACAAGTCCCTTTAGAATAACATAACTGTACATTAATGTGGGGTTTAGAGCCTTAGAGTACAAAGAAAAAAACAAGCAGAAAAGTGAATCTATAAAGCTGATTAAATTATAATAAATAAAAAATAACTTCTTATGATAATGAAACAGAACCTAAATAAAATAAATAGATTACTAAAAAGAACTTATACATTTATACACACACACACACACACACACACACACACACACATATATACACATAAATTTATTTAAGGGGTAGCAATCGGGTCATTCTCGTATTTTTGGCTTGAAATGAAATGAAATGAAATGAAAATTCAGCTTAACCACTTATTCATTCGGGCTGTAGATATAATAAGAATCTTCCGTTAATAATAAATTTATGATACTGTAGTGTTGAGTATTATAAAGACCTGATCTAGAAAAGAAATTTTGTACACATGTAACGTTATAAGTAGACACCTAATTATTAACATGAAAATAACAATCATACCATAAAATACTAAAAAGTTTAATAAAAGCAGAAATGAGCAGTATAAAAATAAAGAGGTGTGTACAAGAAAATTACAAAATTCTGTAGTAAAAGTTTTAAATTTGAATTTCAGAAGAACGCCATGAACGCATTTGAGAAATAAATAAAACAGGAGTATAGCAAAAATAATAATCCGATAATTATTGTATCAGTCAGCTTTGTGATGAAATTGTTAAGAATTGGAGTTATAATTTTAAAAGTTTTCCTTAATTTCCCCCACATGTTTTATTTTATATTCATATCTATTTCTACTACATCTCTACTTTCTACTCTCCTACTGCCTACCTTCTACCTTCTCTCTATCCTAATCTTAGAGCTAGTATATATACATATAAAAGAAGAAAGGAGGATAAGGAAGTTTACATTGCTGACAACACGGAAGCATTGATGAAACTTCCTTGTTACAAAACTATTTAATTAAACAATTTGCTATTTTATTAAACAATGATATTGGGAATTTTCAAAATGTTCTTACAAAGAGATCTTCCGAGATGAAAAAGTTTTTATGATCAAAGTTCATCATACAATACTTTCTTATGTTTACGACTTTGAAAAAAAATATTTTTTCCTGCAACTATTGAGTAATGCTATCCATTACTCAACTAAAACCAGTCTGGAAAGTCCCACTTTCCCCCACTAGTGAGGGAAAAACACTTTCCCTAAGTAACAGCCACCTAGATGGAATTCGACAATCAGCACTCGTTTATTTTAAATATTAAATGGCGGTATTATAATATTATTCGTTTTATATTCCTAAAATGTTAAAATAAATAATTTTAGAACTATTTTCTATTTAATTCAAGATAGATTTTATTTATTTTGAAATGATTTTATAGAAATATTTAATATAACCTTAAATGTATTAGAACCTTCACACATCAGAAACATGGAGATCTAGCATTAAAACAGTGATCACACAAACAAACAAAATAAAAAATGGAAATAGATAGTGATGGATTCATAGAATTTACTCCTCCATTCATAAAAGAACAGGCTGAACAGGCAATAAATCAAATTTTACCAAAAACATCTTAAGTCAGATATGAAGAGAGATATAAATATAAATCAAGATATAATAATATACGTTTATTTTATTTTTGTATGTATTATCAGAATATTATTTTCTAAATAATAATAAATAAACGTTTCAATGAGTAAACCGTCCAAGAGTTATAATTTGCATGGTTAGTAATAGAAAATTGTAAGAGATAGCGCTAGTGCAGTTTTAACAAATCTAAAGTTTCACCTTTAATTCTTAATTTTGAAATGGTTGCAGGAAAAATGTAATATTTAACACGTGAGAAAAGTGCTTATAACACCATCGTTAAATACCCTCGGGTGCAATAAACTGGCATTTTCCTCACTTGTCAAATAAATAACTATACCGTCATTACAGAATAATCTATACGACTAGATAAAAACACTAGTTCAAAATAATTCCAAAACAGTAACTTCTACTACAGATCATAACAATACCTAATGTTGCTAACAAGCTTGTTGTAGAATCCAGGGTGTTCTGGATTCCCCTTTCATTGTTTTCAGAAGCAGAACAAGACCCGTTGTATAGGAAGCTTGTCCTACGGCGAGTTAATCTTATCCGACCTCGATGTAATCCTTGAAAATAGTATGTATACATTAAATGTATTAAGTAAATAGTACCTCGCCCCTGTAAACTTAGTACAGGTTAAAGTTGTAGTGTATATTCATAGTGCGGAGTAGTGTATGTTACTTTAGGTTACAGAAAATGTAATAAAGCCAAACAAAGAAGCTAGACTAGAAATGTGGAGGAGAAAATAGAAAATTGTCTGCATATGTACTCTAGTAAAACTTGAATATGATTTGGTTATCAGGTAAAAATATGGGGGAAACAAGAAAAAAATGATTTTAGATTGATGAAAGAAACAATACTGGTCAGCCGTCTTAAGCTATACATTAACTCCCTTGATTGATCAATGACTAATCGATTAAGTTAGTATTGGTCTGACTAGAAAAAATATTTAAATCTCAACGATGTTAATTTTGATGGGTCATTTAAAAAAAAAAATGTGACTTTCCCTATCCCCCACCTAGGCCACATTCATTTCTCCTTTAATTTATATAGTGCTGTGAAATTATAGTGTATTTTGAAATTTAAGACTATTCCCCTCCGACAGGGCGGAGGAGATGACCCTTTCTTCAACAAAGCTACGCTAGGCTGCCTAGGGTAACTAATAAATATAATGTTATTTAGTGCTTGTAAATAACTAAATTTGCTGAAGAAACTACATATCTGAGGTATAAATATCGTGTGCTCAGACTGCTCTCAACTGATTGATGAGAAAAGCTGCTTCAAGGTGATGTGTTACGGTGCCACTACTCTGCTTTATGTGACAGTACTTGAAGCTTTAGGAGTATCTAAATAAATAGAATAAAGATCACTGGACCTTAAATGTTTCTTTGGATCGGTACCTGTACCCATTATGATACAGGACAACTAGGTTACTGTGAGTTAACTAGTTACTGTGTGTAAGTTAACTAGTTACTGTAATCAGCCCACAATAAATATGATGTTATTTAATGAGATGAAAAAGGATCTTTATTTACTAAACAACTCGTAGTCAGTAAACCACGTCAACCTTTGGAAAATATTGGAATATCTTTCAAGTCATTATTGATACAGAATTACTGTACCTCAGTGATAACGATCTCAGGGTGACATCCCGTTTTATTATTGAAATATTATTCAGATCAAAGGATTTACTCTTCTCTCAGATCATTGTTTGGTCAGTGAAGCACATATTGTAACTCCTTCAATATTTCGAAACACTGGTTTAATGCTGAATAACTTTCTTTTAAATTTTCCCAGTTACTATTTCACTTTTGATATGTATAGTAGTCTTTAAAATAGCCGCTATCATTGAACCGTCAGACAAGACTATTCTTGTAAAAAATATTGTTATACCTTAAGCAAAATTACTAAAATGTTTTAATAAAAGCGGGATTTTTTCCGTAATATATGAATTGAGGATCTATTTTAAGCCTCTGTTTAAGAGAGTTTTTCTTCTAGAGAGGGGACTAGACATTGAAGATGGAGAGTAGAGGTACTAAAGAGCTACCTACAAAGCTGGCAAGAGCCTACAATAGCCTTTTGTGGTACAAGTGCTGATTAAAGAGGACTTGCCCACCCTAAGGACCCTAGCCAGCCTAGCGTAGCTTTGTTAAGAAGAAAGGGTCATCTCCTCCGCCCTATCGGAGGGGAATAGTTTTAAATTTAAAAATACAATTATGTTATATATATCTATCGCCACGAAAATCAGAAACACTCTTATAACAAGAAAGTAAAAAAAAAAATGTAAAAAATTAGAATATCCAGTCATGAGACTGGGGGACGGAAGTCCTCATCACTGGATATTTTAGACTTCCGACAGAAGCGAAAACTTTTGAATAACTGTTCTCTTTTAAATTGTTGAATATATAACTATAATCTGAATTATTTATATTTAAATAAATATTTAGCTTGTAAAATTGCTTCTTAAATTAAATAACCATTTAAATTTCAATGATTTCACACACTAAAAAGTGCTTGCATATACCAAACACTTTTCCATTATTATAGAATTTTTATGAACATTTAGATGGATTGTAGTTTTAATTCTTTAATTATTTTAACTATTATCAATAAATTATTTATTAATCATAACGATTTAGATGGAATTAGATAAAATATTATTAAATAAAATTTAGAACAAAAACAAAAATGTTTTACCACTTCGGGGAAAAATCCCGATATACATAAAATACCCAGTTAGTATCAGTGAATAAATTGATAAAGGAGAGTTACTGGTACACTAGAACTCACAAATCTACTCAAAAATAAATAAGTAAAATACCCTTCCAGAAACTAATACATACTGTGTTCAAAGGTTTGAAAATGACCAAAATCAAGAACCAATGGATGGATCAAATACATTTTAGATCAGGAGGAACTTAATTGGTCAAATCTGTCATAATTTAACTGATAGAAAGAGAGAGAGAGAGAGAGAGAGAGAGAGAGAGAGAGAGAGAGAGGGGGGGGGGAGGGGAGGGAGAGAGAGAGAGAGAGATGGGGGAGGGAGAAAATATTTCTTTGAATAATATCTCGGAGCGATGGGAATAAATTTCCATAAAGAGAACTGAGAGCTGGCTGGCTGATAACTCTTTCTCAGTTGGAACACTCCGTTCCTCGCAACCTTCCGCGCTTGTAAAATATCGTCTCCCGCAGAAAGATAGCTTAGTTTATTGACGATTCGATTGATAAATTGATAGTAAAAATATTACACTTATCATCTACAGCTTGATCCCTATATCCTCCCTAACAACCATTCCCATAAAAAAAAAAAAGGTTGTACTGAAAAGGGCATCGAAGAGCTCTCTCCGGAAAGCAATAAATGACGTTCTTCACTTAGGCTGGAACTTCAAAATGCTCCGGGTTTTCTAGAAAGGCCAAAGAGAAAAACGGGTGCAATTTGGAAAGAGGAGCGAATAAAAAAGGTATGGGAAAAAGAAAACAACAGTTGAAACAGACTGAGTCCATAGTGGCTCGATCGTAAAAAAAAAAAAAAAAGAAAGTTGCTTCAGCTATTTTTAGGAACTCTTGACGATCAGGCATCATGGGTAATCTACCAAGACAAGAAAACATCAGACAAGGAGAGTGTCCGGTGTATATTTTTTAGACAAATATTGGATGATTTCACAGTGATAAAAGTCCTAAAGTATTAAAGCGAGTTAGTTATATAAGCGAGTTAGTTTGGTAGCTCAAAGAAACAAATAAAATAAATTTCCAACAGCTGATGTAATATTTCGAATTCTAAAAACAGTAACGATATATTTTTCAGCAAAAGATTTTTTAATAATAGTTTTTTTACAGTAAATAAAAAATGTAAGCATTTAACGATGGTTGAATTTCGGTAACATATTTCGTTTTAATTGTCACTAAAAATATGATCACTTAAAATTATGAAAAACCTATCTTATTTCCAGGACCATTCAGTGGAGAGGGAAAAGCAAGAAATCAATTATATCCAACAGGAAGGAGTTAAAATGATAAGAATAAAGAAGAAATATAATTTTTAAAACCCACTGAATTAAAAAAGATACCTATACCACTGTGACCCAGGAAGAGTCTTGGGTTCTATAAGTTGTAAAGACTACGCTGTTTGTAAGACAACGATTATGCAGGGCGGTGATTTCTCAGGGAGAGCGCCGGGAGGATCTCGAGATACCAATCCATTTCTGTTAACAGCTTAAATAAAGTATCTGCCTCAGTTGGATTTGAATCCGAGACCTTCGGAACGGTAACTCAGCGCTTTACTTCTCAGCCCCCTCGCTCCATCCACTAAATAACAAATATTTTTTAAAGGCGAATACATATAATAAAAACATATTTGTAAAAATATTTTATATATAACATAATATTGGCTTCTCCTAACCCGGCAATTTAACTGAAAGCTGGGGGAGACAATGAAGGAGAGAAAACGAAGTCAGAAGGAAGAAGACTTAACTTCGAGAAATCCTTTATTTATCTATCATTTAATACCTCTCGCTCCAAGGAGGAGAATCGATGCTAGAATCAGAAGTCGAATCTCTCCTTAAACTTGGTTACAAAGGCCTATTTGAACAAGAAATTCAATCAGAATTCAACATAAAATTATAATGAATTGCGGTTATTTCGATTCTGTAATAAATAAAGGTGATATTAATATTAATAATATATTTTTTTTATTATTATTTATTTATTGATATTTACAACTATATCACAGTAATATAACAAGTAAAATGACTGAGTGATACATAATGACATGTGAAAAGGACAAGTAGAGAAACTACCCACTGGTAGTACTCAAATCCCAAGTTCAACTAAGAAGGTCACGGGGCCGTCTTCTTTTCAGACGCCTCGGAGGATTCTCGGGAATCGAAGAGGAAGCTAGGTTTGAAACCAGAGGGTTTGGGTGGAAATGAAGTTTGTTATGAAAGGATAGATACCGGGGTCGGGCCAAATCAGCAACAAATGGAGCATTAAGGTCATTATGGATGACTTTATTCTTAACAAAATAAGGAGCGTTGAGGATTTTACGAAGGATTTTGGATTGTAGGGATTGGATACGAGAAGAATTCGATGGCTTAGTGGAGCCCCAAAGCTCTACTCCGTAAGTCCGGGTCATGTAGATGAGTCTTTTGTAATTAATTGGGAGCTTAGAGCGTTTGTCTAGTAAGTGTTGAAGTAGCCTGAAACGTCGAGCGGTTTCTTGTCTTTTCAGTCTTGTATGAGGATTCCAGGTTAACCGTTTGTTGAGATGCAACCCTAAGTATCGGATCTGTTCTACAGGCACAAGTGGGATATTATTAAAGGATAGTGAAGGGCAGGAAGTTTGGTTTACGACGTAAGGTAAAAGTTATTTGATAGGATTTTTGAGAATTTATTTAAATTCTCCAGTTCTGGCACCATTCTTCAAGATCAGTGATATGGGATTGGAGGCTTTGGGATACAATAACTGGATTGGTATTGACTGATAATACACATGTATCATCAGCATACGTGGTAAGGATAGTATTAGGATGAGTTGGGATGTCAGCTGTATAAACTGTATAAAGGATTGGCCCAAGGATACTACTTTGAGGAATTAATAATAAAAAACGTGGAATATGTGAAAAATGTATCAAATCAGTTGGAATTGTGATAGAAAGAACTAACTCAGTCCCAAGAGCAATCATTTGTGGCAGATATGAGTTTATAAAGTCGCTGATATTTTAATTTATTTCTAAAATTAATTTACTGCCTTCTTAAGGAAGTTTTAATATTTATTAACAAACTTATTAATATTGAAGTTAAAGTTTCATTATAATGATTTTACTATTATTACAAAAAAAACTGTACTACTACAACCCTTGAACGGGTAAGGGGTTCAGTACTTGGTAGAGACTGTACTGTTTCATGGAAAATGGTTCTGCAAGGAGGTGACTTGTCCTACCTAGGTCACGCTCAACTGTCAGTTGCCCCCCTTATTTTTATATTATTTTGTAGAGGCTGGGTGAGCCTTAGGAGAGTCCTAGATCCTATATGATCCATCTCCGGTTGCAAACAGACTAAATAAAGCTCATGTCCGCAGCGGGAATCGAACCAGGATTTTCGGCATGGCAACACAGTGCTCTACCACTGAGCCACTCCACTCCCCTATTATTATAGTATAGACATAAAGAAGAACCATACGGACTGAGGATTAATCTTAAGAAAAGAAAAAAACAAAGAACTAACAGTTCACAGTCTGTAGAAAATAAGTTCAACATTATTTTTACGTTTTTATAGTCTCTTTTACTTCGTTATATGATCTGTTCTTTTTGAAAGTGGTTTAAGTCCATTTGGATCTAAACAAAATTAAAAAGGTGTCTAGTGCTAAAACATCACTCTTTCCTACGTAACTATCAACTATTAAAAATACTACGTTTTCTATATTGTTAAACAATTTTAATTGGCCTTATAACACTTTAAAAAATAACAGCTTATCTATATTTGTTTAATATTATGCATAGTTATGATTGAACTGGGTTCTTGTCGCGTTATAATTTAAATTAATTTAATTTATATACTATGTATGCATAAGATACCCACCATAGGCTGAATTAAGACGTTTACAAATAAATTTTACATCTACTTATAAAAGAGAAATATTGAATTGATGCTTTATTTAAAATAAAAATTAAAAATACCAAACGTTTGTTCGTCATTTGGAATAGTTACACCTGAGAAGTTAGATTAGGAATTATGAAACTAATTAATGAATTACAAAAACAAGGTAGTAAAAACTTTCTTCCAATTCCGTAATAGACCAAACACACTTTATTAGCGAACAGTTTAAACGGGAGAAGTGACAAAGCAGAAGAGGTATAGAAAGGGAATGACAGAGAGAAGGAGAGAGAGATAGAGTGAGAGAGAGGGAAGCTAGGACGATAATGGACGGTAGAGTTGAGAGTTGGAGCGGACGACTTGGTGGCAGCTAAGTTTGCTCCCTTCAGGCTAACTCAGAAGTCACTTGGCCCTTTAGTTTTCTCGGCAATAAATGACCTCCGCCCTTCCTCAAGTTCAAATTCGTTTATTCAATACTCCTCATTTGCATCGCTCGCTAGGTTCCTGTACTTGATAAAGCCTATTTGATATGCTAAACATCCACAGATAAGAGCGTAACCGCACTAAGAAGGTAAACAATTATCTGTTATTCTATTATCACAAATTCATTGTTTGGAAATTCTTTGTATTCTAGGCAACCTAGTTTTATTTCTTCGGAAATAATTATATTTTTAATTTAATCAGCGAAGTACCTCCTTGAGGCTCCACTAACCCATCAAATTGCTCTCCATTCGAATCCTTACAATCCAAATCCTTCAAAAAATCGTTAACTTTGTTTAAATATAATATAAAAATATAAAATTATCCCATTTGTTGCTGATTTAGCCCAAACCCGCTATCAACCGTTTCATGGCAAACATTATTCCCATTCAAACTCACTAGTTTCGAACATAGCTCCGCGGTGTATGAAAAAAAGACGACTTCGTGACCTTCTAACATAAATCTGTTATTTGAATACTACCAGTGGGTAATTTTCTCCTTGTCTTTACCGAACTGTCGTTAATCACTTGTCTTATGTCATTAATAATATTACTTGTTACTAATTATATTTATAAATATCAATACATATAATTTTAAAAAATTAATCAACTTTTATTTTCCATTATAATAATATTGACAACAAAGCTAAAATGCTTAAATGCAGTGCTGAAAGAAAAACGGAATAAAAATAAAAATATACATTAATTATTGTAATAAGGAATGATCCTGTAAAATTAGTCTACTTTATGCCTTTATTATAATCATTAGATTGAATCAATCGTTCAATAATACATATTATCTTTTGATTGAATCAACCGTTATTAATTAAGTATTAACTTAATTAGTTGTCAAAATATTTTTATTTTTAGTATTATATATTTAATTGTCTTATTATATAGGTTATTGGTAGAACTGCATCATATTTTTCTTTACTGCATGACCGTAGTGCTTTGCAGAAATGTGTTTTAGCGCCGCGTGTAATGCTGGTCACGCATGCAATGCCCCTGGCCAGTAGCTTTACGGACCTTCAACTTCTCTAGTGATAAAATGAGGGTAAAAATTATGTGTATATATATATATATATATATATAAACAATAACAATATTAAAAATAAAATTTATAGGAATTCAAATAAATTCTTAGTATAATACATATTCAGAATAAAAACGCACACAGAAAAATATATCATTTGAATGTCTTAATAAAACTGTTAAAAGGGGATAAATGTAATAAAGGATCTTGTTTCATGGCCAAGTAAAAGAAACCGATCAATGGGCCCAAAGGAGGAATGTCTTTGAGAAAAACAAAACAACCCCAATAGAAAATACTCTAGTAGAAAATACTTTTAACCCCCTACGTCATTACTGAATATAAGACCCCTCATGGATTTTAACCCATTCGAGACGACGATTTTTTTGGAACACGGTACCCAGGAGCGAAATTAGTAGTAAAACCAATGCCAATTTTTTTTCCTGTACTTTACAAATTTTATTAGTTCAAGAAAAATCTTATTTCGAAGACTAGTTTACTCTGATAATTTGACTGAATAACTGATAATTGCACATTACTGTTATTGCACACTCTGTGTGCAATCGGTCTCGAATGGGTTAAGCCCCTCATCTTAATCTTTGTATATTCATATAGACTTTTATTTAAAGACTAAAATATAAGTAAATATTTTGAAAAATAAATAATCACAAGCAGGATAACTTTCCCTCTGGTAGTAATCAAATAACTGATTTCGGTTGGAAGGTCACTCGGTCATCTTCTTTTCAGGGGGAGGGGAAAAAAGATTTTTGAATCTAGTATTTAATTCACTTTGGCTGAAAAAAGGCTATAGAATATAATATATAATATACAATATAATATGGAATATAGAATATTATATTGCCTTTTAAGGTTTAGCCAATGACACAGCTTCTTAATAAGGTAAAATAGTTATTGAACTTCGATTTTTTCCACCATAAAAAAGTTCATAATCTTTACATCAAATTAATATTTGTACCCAACCTAATTTATAAATAGTTAGATCACATATTTATTTGTCTTATAACTAAAAAAAATTTAAACTATTTTATGCGTTATTTGAGTAGCTCATTTACTAACATAGATTGATACGCATATAAAATTTTTCCAAGAACAAGGAAAACCATATACTATGAAAACCAAAAGACTAATATTGTTTTTTTTTTTTTAACTTGGATATTATAATTGAAGTTATAGCAGTTGTGATATGTCGTATTAAACATTTGTAAGAGATTTTGAAAGCAATGCTAAATGTAGCCAGCCATCTGTGACAACTACTGCTGATATAAAATTATGAAAATAATTCCTTGAGGTAGAATTTAAAACATATTTTTCATCTTAAAGTTAACGTATTAAGAACAAGTATTTTGCCTTTCATTTTAGCTGCCGTCTGTAATTTTTTCATATTATGAATTTATGAGGTGGATAGTAGCTTAACCCATTCGAGACCGATTGCATACCGTGTCTACAATAGATTTCTGAGGCTACACGACTGACTGCACACCGTGTGTGCTTAACTCTTATGTGCAGTTATTATGAGTAAACTAGTCGAAATAAGATTTTTCTTGAACTAATAAAATCTCTAAAGTACGGGAAAACAAAATTTGCCATTGGTTTTCATGTGTACCAATAAATCTAAAAACTTAATTTTTTTACCTTTTTAAAAACTTCTTTGAATTATATTCTGTTCTTTATTATTGAAAGCGAAATAACGATTTTATATTATCTAACTATTTTCGAAATAAATGTATATACATTTTTTAATGATGTATTTTCATTTTACCTTACCTTGAATGGTGTTCAATCCACTCCTCGCAATACAAATTTTTCGAGGAACGAGGTGCACACTCGGTGTGCAATGATCTTATTTATGTAAATTCAATTACGAATTGGGTGATTTCCATTTTAAACATGTTTTTTAAAAATTAAAATGAACCATACAAAGAAAAAAAAATTGGCTCCTGGGGATCGCGTTCTAAAAAAATCGTCGCCTCGAATGGGTTATAAACAAACTGAAACACTCCAATCCTTGAAAGATCTATAGGGTAGGACTTTCATGATCAAGGGTTGCAAAAGCAGATGACTTCACTGAGATAACCTGAGCGTTATGCAAGATTTTCCTCCATACTAAGGGTACGCACTTTATAGGGTTTGAATGAGCTTCAGGGGTTAATCCAGGCCTGATTATAGAAAAAATGATAACTTGCCCTAACTGGCATCGAACCCAGCATCTATATATTGGCAACAAGTTTCCTAACTAAATTATTTACCCCATTCCATAGATATAATTAGAAATTTCAATAACTATTTCGTCACAGCAGATTAATTAAGGAATAGTGAAGATATTACGAGTTACGTGGTCTGAATAATGTTTTGATTAATTAAATTAATAATTTAATTAGAGTAATTAAATTATTAATTAAGCGTTTCCCTATTGCTAACGAAATCACATATCGAAATTTAATTTTAACAGGTGACTAGTCATATTGAAGAGACGGACCTTGTGTTCTGCATTGAAGATGAAAATGAAAGTAAATACCGAAAATAATGTCTAAATCTTTTTCTGAAAAAATGGATCCAGCTGTATTTATTTGTAACTGGCTACACACTTATTGTTGGAACACAGTGGTCACAAAAAAAAACTGTATATACCGAAATGAAAATTTCAAAGGCTTTCAGTGTACTGGAGTCAATTATGGCTTATTCATGGCGTGGATAGACGCGGCAGAATGGTTTCTAACCAAGCTTCAAGAAAATAGAAGGGTTGAGTAAACGTGGACACAGTAGCCGGAAACGTTTGATCCATCATTTATTAACAAAGCATCGCTGTGGAACAGAAATAGCTCACATACTCTGCCTATAAGTACCTGGTTTTACTTCGATTAGTACATTATATATTAATTAAAAATAAATTAAAATATAGAGGAGAAAGTGGTTCGGATGGAAGCCCTATCCTCAAATAGTAATAAAATATTTCTTATAAGCCAATTTTTCATTAAATGTGAAAGATTGGATCTGTAGTAATGACAATAATGATAAACAATAGTATAATTCTTCTTCTTATAATTAATACTATCCATTGCCTGGATTGGTTTTTCAAAACCTGGACCTCTCTTTCTTTCAATCTTGCCCTGTATGAATAATTGTAGCAGGCCGTACTTTTCATTTCACATCACATGACCAGAGTATGCCAATTTGTCATTTGATGGTGTCCAATATCTCGAGGAGCTTCTGTATTCGTTGCAGTATGCTTTCGTTGCTGACATAGTGCACCCATGATACCCAGCATAAGTCGATAGCACATTTCCATGCTAGTAGAAGTTTACTTTAAGCATCCGTAAGTGTCCATGCCCTCTGATCCCTATGATGACACTTAGAACATGTGACGTCTGAGTACTCTGATTCAATTTGGTTAAAGGCCTCTACCATTCTCAAACGAGGCTTGATTTATTTGAGGCTTGATCTAAAGTATTATGCACAGTTAAAATAGAAAAATAATACGGAACTTTCAATAAATAGTAACTAATGCCATTCTACTCTTTATCATTGCGTATTACACTATTAGTCTAATTCATGATTATATTGATCTTTTTACCTAAAATATATCATCTCAAAAAAACCATAAAGAATAAAAAATTTATTGATTTCAACACTCACTAAGTTTTGAATATTATTTGTAGGATACATGCAATATTGTATAGGTATAATGATCATGTGATGTAATGGAAAATATTTTGTCGTTAATAACATAAAGTCGACTGAACCTCGAGAACAGAGGAAAGAAACTTATATAAGTATATCAATTTTTTTTATTTATTCCACTTTTTTTTATTATGTATTTGTTGTTTATTCAGTCCTGTTGAAGATCTGCAATATGGCTTATTTTATTGGTTTCTAATAAAGTTATAGATAGTCTAATAGTTACGCTCTCCTTAATCATTTGAGCTGACCCTTTTTCTAATCCTCATAATCAACAGTCAAACAATAATTATTTGTGATAAATTTATTTGTTTTATTATACAGAATAATATAGCATTGCTATGAAAAAAAAACAACTACAAACCAGAGGCCTCCGTTGTAACAATCAACCAAAGTACATACTTCGAATTCATTTCAACGAAGAGGGAAATATGAATCATTAATGACGGGCCGAGGTTAAAGCAGGAGACCAAATAATTATTCCTAATGAAAGTGCCTTTAATATACCTATTGTTTCACATCGCGTTGTTGTTTCACAAGAACATAGGTTCGTACAATTTTCAAATTGCCATTTTTTCAAGAATTTTCGTAACTGATTCAGGAAAAAACATTAAGAGATTGAAAAATAGCAAGCAACGCAATCTAGGAGCGTGTTATCAACGCAATTGATAATAATTCTGTGTAATCAGCATTCTAATAGTTTCATATTATAATGGAAATAAGTAATAGAATAGATAATCATAATTCATTAAATTAGTAAAAGCCGACTGATTTGTCCACGGCATACGAATAGATGAAAAGAGTTAGCCTGATCGTGTAAACAAATACTGCCCGGAAAAGAAAGGTAGGGCAGAAAAACCGTAGAAGACACGGATAGAGAAATACGATGACTACCTTGGTGACATCATTGATGAACCCCAACAGAGAGAATGATATGCTGAATATAGAAATGTAACAAGTAATGCTTTAGTGATTCCAAGAGTATTTTGATTTCGGTTATAGATAATATATTTTGGATGTAGTACGCTCTGTAAAGAAACACAAGATGAATAGAATATAAAAAACGTACACCACTACGAGCAATGAAGGGTATTCATATCAATGGTAGGGTTTATAATATTTCTAAGACAACAGTTGATCAGGCTTATTCGAAAGGTTTTCTCCCAAATAAGGGTATAGAGGCTGGGTGAACCGCTGAAGGGTCTGCAGAACCCACAGGGTTCATATGAAACTGGAAACAGATTAAATTATTTATTTTTCAAAGCTGAATTTATTTTTGGACCTGAGACCCGAGGAACTCAGCACCCTCCAAGAACGTTAAGAATATTTAATTATTAACCAGATTTATAATTAGCCCAAACAGAGCACTGGACTTTAGCTTCATTAATCTGTTAATGAAATTAAGTCGCTAAAAATTTTAATTTCCGCATTTAGAATTAAAAGCAGACAAGTCCAAAATTTCAATAATTGAATAGTTGCCTGGAAGAAGGGGGCATGTTACATTTTTCAACGTTTACGGGAGAGCCAAAATAATAAAACGGGTCATTTAATTAGGTGACTGTCACATACGCCCTTCTTACATTTTATAGATTTTGCACTTACGCCCTTGTTCGACTGTAAAACAAGCAAAAAAAAAAAAATTGTTACATCCACGATGCTATGAAACGTTTATTTTGACATGACATTGAAAAACCGAAGAGTCTATAGAAATATCGCGTGCGGACGGGTATTTCTTGAGAGAGCGGTAGGGACCACATGGACCTTCCACAAAAAAAAAAAACCAAAACTGAAAAATGTAAAATACGCCCTTCTTCTAGGCAACTATTCCATTGAATTTTTCATATGTTTTGCTAGTTTTGTCTAACACAACTACCCGCATTATTTCTCGTTGTCTTAGTCCGGTCCTGAACCTGAAATTTTGGGAGAATATTTTGCTTGAATAAACTAGCGAAAAATATGAATAAAGTCAATTTTTGGAATTCGCTTTTGATCCAGAACGCCTTACATTAAGAATATGAAACTTACATGGGTTATTGTGCAAACGGTTATTTTTAAAATGAGTATTTTTGTCAATTTAATAAAATGCCTTTTGTCGAGAAATAGTCTGAAATTCAAGAAGGTAAAATATGATTTTAATAATTAAATAAGTTCGTTAAAATAAAAAATAAATATACAGTAGAAGAAATCATGCTACTTTACCCTTCTCTGATTGATAAATTGACAATAAAATTCTTGAAATGCTAAATTGGCAATGTATCGGAATATCCCTAACCAAGTAATTCAAATATATTGGGATTAAATTGGAAATGGGATAGGAAATCGAGAGGGGTTGTCGTCGCTTTAATTTCAACGGCACCGCAGAAACTGTATAAATAAATTTATGCATTAAAGATCTTCGCAAATCCGGTTGAAACTGGTTTCGGTAAAATAGCCGACAACTAAATCCCTGATAAATTTCCCATAAATCCGGCCCTGAAATCCTAGTATCCGCAATACTTCATCGGCGGGAGTCCCTCTGGATTGCAGTTTCAGTCTATATTCTCTCGTTCTCTCAGCCATTTTTATTTCCATTGAATATTTCAATATCCACAGTTGTTCCGAATATACATCAAGTGTCGTATCCGGATTAGACAAAGGTATCCCTTTAAACCCAGGGATTATATAATTACTTCAGTAAATTGTTTTATTAAACTTCCGATAATCCACTCATGTGGATTTTTGCAAAAATTCTGAGAAAAACAGTGAAGTGCAAGGAAAGCAAACTGTAACACTACAACCCAAGATGTGTCCTGGGCTTAGTGTGTGATAGAGACTAAACTATTTCTAGGTCAACGATCGTTCAAAGAGGTAATTCGTCCGTAATCAAGCTCAACAGCTCGGTTTCCCCATCTATTAAGCTCCGATTCTTAAGCTTCAGTCAACCATTTTTGGATGTCTCGAAGTGCTGTTGTTCTGTTAATCATGCCAAATAAAGATATAAAGTTTTCCACTACATAGATATACCTATATAGTAACATGTATCCTGCCTGGAAACACTGGTAAAATTTCGGAGAGTGTTGAAATCTGTAAAGTTTAATTTTGTTATGGCTAATTTCAGATGGTGTATTTTTAGGTAAAATAATTAATGCAATAATATAAATAGAAAACGGCGTAATTCGTAGTTACAATAAAAATAATGATATATCTTAAATATTTAGGTAAAGAGTTAAATACAATAATAATTTCATTATAATTGTCAAATTATCTTTTATTTCAACTAGAAAAGTAATATAGTATACCACTACAATCCATGAAGAACTTGGTACACGGATATTTCTAGGACAACTATTTTTCAGGGAGGTGATTTGTCCGTTATTAGGCTCAACCGTCGGGGTTTTCCCCAATTAATGGTACTTACTTCATAGAGATTGGGCGAGTCCAAGGTCTCAAGATATCACCGGATCCCATCTCCATTTGTTAACAGATTAAATAAATTATCTGCCATAGTGATTTGAACCCGGCACCTACGGCACGGCACTCGGCGCTCTACAATTGGGCTACCCCGCTGTCATTCCGTTAAAAAGTCACTGTAAATTCAAGCTGATAAATTAAAAAAAATATATTCGCGAGGTCCGCAAGTTTTTAAGTAGTATTGAAATGTTCGTTTAATGGAAAATTATGTAAAATAAGGAAAGAACCGTTCTCTATTGACGGGCGTTGGATTATGGGTCATGCAATTTTGCAGTGCTTTCTTTCTTTTTAACCTACATTCCAGAAAAATCTAAAGTTAAATGAAAAAAAATCTCTGAATTAGTTCCATTTTTATTTTCTAAGACACTACATGAATATGGTTAAGTAGTTTACAGGAAAGTTTAAATCCAGCAGTGGCAGATGGTTATTTAAATTTTTAATAGCCGGAGTGGTGCACTGTGGTGCCCTGGAGATCCGTTTGGGCACATCTAGCCTCTATAAAGGGGGTTCCATTAATTAGGGAAAAATTTGGTTGTTGAGCGTTATCTAGGACGTGTCTCACCTCCCTGTTCAAATGTTGTCCTAGAAACAGTATCTACCACGTATTGAATCCAAGACCCTTCATAGATTGTTATGGTACAGGTTTTATTTGTTCATTGAAAAATAATTCTGAAAAAATTCTTAAAAAGAGTCATATGTTCTGCCGTTTAAGTCGACTTATCTGCGCCTAATTATTAATTACATAAAAATAGAATAAACCAATACCACTGCAACGCATGAAAGGTCTTGGGTCAAGTATGTGATAAAGGCTGTACTGTTTCTGGGACAACGGTTGTGCAGATAGGTGATTTGTCCTAGACTTTCCCCAATATCCAAATTATAAAGGCTGGGTGAGCCCCAGGGGGGGCTCTTGATCCCACAGGATACATCCCCGGCTGTTAACAGATTAAATAAATCATCATTGAACCTAGGACCAACGGTACTGTAACTCAGAGACCACCAAGGTACTCCGCTCCCTTACGTAAGGAAAACATACTAAAAAAATAAAACTTGCTTAATTAAACTAATTTCCCCCCATTGAAGGTATTCACATTTTATAGGGTAAGTGACAAAAGAAATGTCTGATGATCCCATAGGGTCTATCCATGGTTAATAGATTTTGTGAATTAACTGCCACTTCTAGCAATGAGCTACTCCGCTCTCAAATAGAAAAGCGATCCTCTATATAGAACTGAATTCGTGATTTCAGCAATTAATACAGATACATTTCGAGGCGTCTCTAAATAAGGACTAATTACTCGTGGAAATAAATGTAGGAATGGAAAACACATTTACAAGGGGCACGCTAAGCCGGACCGAGCGGGGGTTGGGACATTTTCAATTAGGGGCCGAACTGGTCTGGGACAGGAGCACTTATTACGAAGGCTTATTTCAAATTCCATATTTGAAATTGAACGTGAGGGGGGCGGGCAATCTCTTCAAATTTGAATTATTTAATCCAATTGAGCGGAGGCAGGGATTGGCCAGCTAACAGGCTCCTGGAGCCCGCTCAATATCCCAACACCTGATAGCGGTCCTATATAATGCAGTCGTCCTTTCCTATATACCCCTCCCCCCCCCCCCCTCGCCCCTCTTGCTCTTCCTCCTTCCAGTCCGGTCGGATAATATTTACAGCCCTCGCTTGTAATAAATGATAAAAGCTATGAATAAAATTTAACCCTCAGTCGCACACTACATCATTCTTCAACTCAATTACTCCCAAATTTCCATTGGATTCAGCATTAAAAAGGAGTTATAGAATTATAATTATCTTAATATTAAAGTTAGAACATTTATTTATTTTTTTATAAAGTCAGCCCAACCCGACATTCCGCTCACTCTTTTTTCACGAGCCAGGAGCTTGATAAATGCCACCGTCACCAGCGCCACAAACGAAACTCTTAAGACCCTGAGCACTGGTAAAAAGTGCCTTGCCTTGCCACCGATAGACCGATCCCAAGGGAGCTAGGAAGAAGATAATCTGTGGCACGGTTCCATTTGGCCACGGGACATGACAACTTGGGGACATGGAACATCAGCCGAACTGCCAGGCTCTATCGTGCCCGGCTGATGACATCATAAATCGCTACTGAGAGGCTAGACGTCGAATGGTTGAGGAATCACGTACGAGCGTTGGATAAAGAAATTAAAAGAAAGAAAATTTATTTTTATAACATCACTTTATGCTGCTACTATGGCTAATCAGACAGCCATTTTAAAGTGGGCATCCTAAATTTTGCCTTGCTAGGTATAATTAAGATGGGATTCTTTAACACTGTAGAGGCTCAGGACCCCATTTTAAACCCCCTCCAATTTGTTTACCCCTTTTTAAAAAATGCCCCTATCACGTTGCCAGCCCCCGAACATGTGGATTATGCTATAATTTTGCTAGTGAATAAACTCTACGATAATATAGGGAATACTTAGTTTTATGACCAATACCGGTAGTGAAGAAAATATCCCTTATCTAATTTTGTTGACTCAGTCCAAGACAGCACCTTCATTTTGTAACATTTTAAATCCTAAAACCTGACCATATTTAAATTTTACCAAGTAGGTATTAGGAACATCAGTTAGTATTGTTATTTTAATATATTATTTATAATTATTATTATTAGTTTTTATTGTCATTTTATGCCACTACCTTATCTAGAGGAAGTCCTAATAATTTAGAGGTGTCTTCAATTAAGCCTATTCAGGTTTAATTATCATAGGGATCTTTAACGAATACCTGTCACCGCTTAGGCTCGGGACTCCCCTTACAAAATCCTAAGGTCACCAGCCGAGCTGCAAAACCGGGATCCAGAGGATACTAGATCTACTACTGCTGACCCCAATTCCCACAATTAATCTTCAGTAGAGAGGGAAGTAATATGATAGACAATATAACGATAATACAATTTGTTAAAGTGATTTGTCTCCCTTTCCCTGTGGGATAAGCAGATACTCCTGAGGCTCATCTACTTTAAATAAATTTTAAACACTTTAACTAGAGTGGCTACTCTTTTTCTTGATAAAGTGCATTACGCATTTAATGAATGTAGGCGACAATTCTATCAACACGAGTACGCTATAGTTTGTGCAATCTCTTATCTTCTTAGGTCACTAGTATATTTTTCTCCAGATGCCTTTTTTTTTCCCTGCTATGTTCCCTTCCGCAATCAGTAGAGTTAACAAATCACTACTACTTTGTTAGTGCATATGGGTACATTATTGGTACTGGAGAACATGCACACTTCGAAGTCTTCAAGTCGGTCTTATTGGCATTGCCTCCACTCCATACTTCAGCACTGAATAAATTTTAAATTTCACAAAATTGCACCGTATCGTTAAATAAAGATTCGCGCTCCAAAACAGAGATCTCATATTTTTAAATATCATCCTCACACATTCTAATATCCTATGTATCTCTGCTCCTCTAGGTCAAGGCCAATGGTTATCCAGCATAGATATCGTCGGAACTTTGAGATAGGGTGGATATTATTACCGTTTTCTGTAATTAATGAATGTAAATTTGGTGTTCTACATTCTACCTTTAACTTCGTTTTATCTGTGTAATCTTTAAACCAAATCGTTCTACATTTGTCGATAAAATGTTAAAGTGCATCCTGGCTATCAACTCTTATGACTGTATTATCGACGTAGCAATGGTTGTTAAAAACTTCCCATTGTTATTAATGACATCTTCTGTATTTCTCAATGAGCATTCAAAAATTGCTTTAGAGTAAAGAGTGAACAGGAGGGGAATAACACACAACCCTGCCTGCCACCTTTCCCTATCCTTACACTTTATTCTATGTTCTATATACTATCGATACCCTTAATTGGGGACATGTCGCTTGAGTGTTTTTGGCAAATTTTGGCCACATGACCTAACTTTACAACCGTTGGCATAGAAGCATTACTAAGTCTGCCATGTACTAGAGGAATAGCCTTCATGAGATGCAGTGGTACATTTTTTTTTCCTTTATAGATAATTTCCATTATTATTCTTACATGTAATATGAGGCGTAAGGATGCAAAAAGGGGTAAATCCATATTTTATCATTTTTAATTTTTTTTATGTTTTCTCACAAATTTAGCGTCCTTTATGGTTGACCATTCAAAATATGCTAAATCCAATCTAATGTTTTATAAAAATAATTGTTTCAAATAAATAATCACCTGAATTATGCATATTTTTTGTGTTTCCTGAAAAATGTTCAAATTTGGTTTGACCCCCTTTTGCATCTCCACGCCTCATATGAACCTTTATAACCTACATTTGCTGATGGCCAGATGATAGTCGCAAGTGATGATGAAGATATGTTAAGAAAACTTCAGAAGGAATATGCTGCTTGGGGTTTAGAAATAAACAGACTGAAAACTGAGTACATGGCAATACATGCAAATATAACAGCCACATCCCTCGAAAATTGGAAAAAAAAAAGTTAATATAAATATCTTGGCAGATGGCTCACTGATGATGGCAGCTCCAAGAAAAAATAGTAAGAGGCAGGCAATTATTGGGTGACGTAAGTCTGTTCTGTTGAGTAAAGGGGATAACCTTCAAACAAAAAAAATATGTTCCACTCAATGATTGAAAGTGTTATCCTCTACGGATCCGACACGTGGACAATTACGAAAAAGGAGGATAGGACTTCTGGATATGCTGTTGTGCTATTTTCAGAATTCACCACAATAAGGCAACTGGTAGATCAGGAAACAACGATCCTCTTTAAGGCAGAAATAAGGAGATTGAAATGGTATGGCCATTTAAAAAGAATGACGGAGGAACGATGGGCAAAAATAACTGTCCTATGGATAAGAGGAAAAGAGGACGACCTAAAAAAAGATGGTTGCAGGATGTGGAGGAGAGCCTGATAGCGAGGGGCCTTGGAGAAGGAGACTGCCTGGATCGAGATCTGCGGGGAATCTTTTAGATACGAATAACAATTAAGTTGTACAAAATCGTTATATATATATTTAAAAAAAATTATATTTATGCATTTCACGCATCGAATTGGATGATCTGTTTGTATCTTCGATCTCCTTGCAATATTTAATAGTATTAGGTTATAAAGTATTGATATACCGTTATACATAAGTTTTTACTTTGACCCAGGTAGATCTAGTAAAAGGAAGGGAGTAAATGAAAAAAATAGGGATTGGGTGAACTACGTTGTTTCTTTGTCGTTACAGAATTCAAGATTTTTTAGCTATATCCTCAAAACAGCACATTTGTAGCGAGTAAATCACATTAAAAAAATACTACTTATGAAGAAACAGCGGTATATAATTACAATGATTATGTTTATCCGCTAAACCTAAAAAAGTACAATCAAGGAGGCATTTCAAGAGATCTCAGAACTTATCTCTAAGCCGCTTCATTGGCATCGAAATCCAATAAAGGCTGAATGATAGCACTAAAGCCAGCGGACACGGAGAGCTTAAATCTTCCACAAACGAACGACTATACTCGGTGACTCTAAAATGGGACAGTGTTCGGAATAAGTAGATCTAAAAGACTATTAATAGATACACGGCAGATATTCTAAAAACAGTATTAGAGTATAAAATCTTCAAACAACATTCTTGTAAAATCTTAGTCGAACCGACTAAGAGTACACTGGAAGAAAAATAGAATTACTAAATTTATCTTCCGGTCCGATTGTTGGAAGTAGAAATGGAACATATATATGTGAATGATTCGCCATTTTAATTATGATTGATATGAGCGTAGGCTTAGTTTCTAACATGTACTGAATCCAAGACCTATTTTAGTTTGGTATGGCATATGCATATGTACGTATATTCCTATCAGTCCTTATTCTTTTCATCTTCTCACTCTTTCCGTCGATCGACTGTCCATCTTTTCCCGTATTTCTTCTTCTTTCCCACTAAAAGATCTTTAATATATTTCCTGAATACTTTTCTCTCCTAATATTCAGGAGGACTTTTTCAGTAAAACAAGTCTTGTTATTTCCTCTTTTATCTGACTGGGGTGCTCTCTAATGTTTCATACTTCCTTCATTTTCTTTAATATCTGTTTGTTCAAAGTCTTTTCTTTCATTCTTTTATTCTTCTCGAAAAATTTTAATCTTTTTCCTTATTAATGTTTCCAAATTCTCAATACTATTTTTGTCTTTTATCTTATATGAGTCTCAAGACATAAAATGAGGATTAGCCATAAATCTTTTACCGATTCAGATAACGAAAGCTTTCGATATGGAAAATTATTATTATTCATTATTAAATTAACGACAAAAGTAATACACATAAAATATGTCCTAGTAAGTATATTATTTTCTTTAAGTTTTCTTGAAGTGCATCGCATGTTGCAGAAAACGAACCATTTGGGCGTTAGCTTGAATCGAAGGACCTTGAATTGATTAGATTGGAGGAACGTTTCAAATGGCCCAATCTCGATTTAGAAACTTCTAGTAAGCTGACTTTTCATTATCAATCGAAAAGTATGATGTAGTCTAATGAAGTAGTTTAATCAGTAGTATATGTGTTTACTGTTAATTCATAGTTTTATATATTTTTAATTTATTTATTTGAAATTTAAAATAAGAGGAGGATTTGTTATCGTGAATAATTACAGTTTCCCATTTTCAAGAGAAATATTCATACATATAAATATATACAAATTTTCTGATTCCTAATAACGCCTTGCATAACTGTCAGTTTGTTCGAATATAAACACTCTAGCTATAAAACAAAAAATACGAGAATGAAGGTGTCTATTCTATTCGGTAAATTGGTTATTCTTTACTGTTATATTTTGATGGAAAACAATTATTTTTATATTTAAACTTTTATTTTCTAATTTTACTTTATTTTATTGTAAAAATAAAAGTTTGAGAGGAATTTGATACAACTGTTTTGTGCTGTCCTTTGTCTGATAAGCTGTAAGTTCTCTGGACTCCAAGTTATATTATACAAATGAACTGATGAAATATATTTATGAGGATTACATTGATACAAAATTTTGGATGGCCCGAGAGAGAAAACGGTACGATAAATTAATAAACACTGTTAAAATGAAATAACCCATATAAACGAGAAGCAATTAGAGCAAGTGACTACGAATATTTTTCTCGTGATTTACTGTAGAATACTTTATTTATTATGTCAAATATTATTTCATCGTTGTTAAAAGTATGGATTTTTAATAAATCGGTATAAAATATAATTAAAAAAAAATTGCAAATCCGACTGGTATAAGCAAAGAAACAGCTTATCAGACTTAGCGGATGAATCGAAAACAGATAAAGCGATTTTGATTAAACTCGTTAAATCAATGTACAATTGAATGATCCTAAACTTCAATTCGTACTTTTTCTTTTAGTCTGACGTGAGTTTAACTACTGAATTTTCAAAAGACATCTACATCTTTTTTTTATTGTAATTGATGAACAGTCTACCATTTTTTTTTATTACTGTTCGAAGTATTAAAAACAAAAATAAACTTGTACCACTATGAAATGAACTGATGAAATATTTTTATGAGGATTACATTGATACAAAATTTTGGATGGCCCGAGAGAGAAAACGGTACGATAAATTAATAAACACTGTTAAAATGAAATAACCCATATAAACGAGAAGCAATTAGAGCAAGTGACTACGAATATTTTTCTCGTGATTTACTGTAGAATACTTTATTTATTATGTCAAATATTATTTCATCGTTGTTAAAAGTATGGATTTTTAATAAATCGGTATAAAATATAATTAAAAAAAAATTGCAAATCCGACTGGTATAAGCAAAGAAACAGCTTATCAGACTTAGCGGATGAATCGAAAACAGATAAAGCGATTTTGATTAAACTCGTTAAATCAATGTACAATTGAATGATCCTAAACTTCAATTTGTACTTTTTCTTTTAGTCTGACGTGAGTTTAACTACTGAATTTTCAAAAGACATCTACATCTTTTTTTTATTGTAATTGATGAACAGTCTACCATTTTTTTTTATTACTGTTCGAAGTATTAAAAACAAAAAAAAACTTGTACCACTACAACCCCTTGAACATATGTACGGGGAACAGTTTTACTGTTTCTAGGAGAACGGCTGTGCAAGGAGGTGACTTGTCCAAGATCAAGCTCAACCACATTGTTTCCTCCCAACTACCCACCTTATAGAGGCTAAGTGAGCCCCAGAAAGGTCTATAGATCTTACAAGATCCATCTCCGGCTGTTAACGGATTAAATAAATTATCTGCCACAGTCAGAGTTCAACCCAGAATCGGTACGGTAACTCAGAGCTCTGCCACAGAGACAACCCGCTCCCTCACAAAAGGAAAACGTACTACACAAATATAACCAGATTACTGAATCTATTTTTTTTTTGGAACGAAATTTTGAGTTATCTGCAAATACTACAGTAATAAAATTCAAAATATGTGGAAAAAATCACGCAGAGCAAATGTACACGCAATTTGGAAGCAATTCAAAGTATGCTATTGAAAACATTTTAATAAGACATTTTTTTCATACATAAATATTAAATACAATAATTTACATCAGGGTGAAACGAACGTCGTCAAATTCAGTTTTGATACAAGAATTTTTATTTTAATTTATAGTACATAGAAAGACTGTAAAATGACATTATACCTCGATTAATTATGTAGAAATATTTTAATTATTTTTTGTGTGCTTTCAATAGACAACAAATATAGAATATAACAATTAGACAACAATGGGAGTTTGAGAGATTTAAACAATTATGCAATTGGAATAATGGGCGGTAGGCCCGCCGCTAGGACGACAAGGCACGAATATAAATTCTGAAAAATGAATGCGTATTTTGTAGGGATAATGGTCATATCGAGAAAGACCCTTTCCATTGGAATATTAAAAAAAAAAAATATATATTTCAATTATGATAATCGTAAATGATCAATATACGAGGGGAGGAGAAGAAAGGGTATAAATGATTATTTAACAATTTTCCGAACAAGCATTGTGAACCTCAATATTGACTGTTTATGTTAGTTTTATGCTTACGTTATAGCCTTACCGTATATATTTTAATTGTTGAGTAATAGTACTTTTAAAAAATATTTTAGATAATTGATATCAACATACAAGCATTTACCTAACTATTTCATTGAACAAAATGATGAAAATTCTAAAAAAAATTTAAAACTTATTGTATAATACATCTGAATAAAAAAATATATATGTTTGTATCATGCTTTTAACTGTACTGTATACCTCATAATTGTTGAATAATATTTATTTAATATATATATATATATATATATATATATATATATATATATATATTGAATAGTGATTATTATATACTTCAGAATCTTGGAATATTAAAATTATGGTTTTGAAAACATATATGTCTTTAACCGCAAGAACGTTACAAAAAGTGTGTATGAATGTGATCGCTATGCACTGTGGAAATTTTTGAAAATTAAAATATATTAAGATGCAATAATGTAACAAAAGTTCTATGAGTATATTCACTATGCACGTTAAAATCATTGAAATTTAAAATTACGTTTTATCAATTTTAGTACTACCGCTGGGTACTCTACTTATCTTTATTCATACCATTATGCAGCATTCCTGCCATTTACTTGTTGTATATAAATTAATAATAAAAAATGTTTTATGAAAATCTATAAAATAAAATAAGCCGCAAGAACATTACAAAAATTGTATGAGTATGATCGCTATACACTTTTCAATCTATAAAAATTAAAATTGTTTTTGATTTATTAAGCTTAAAACATTTATTAAGCTGCGAGAGAGAACGTTACAAAAATCGTGTATGAGTACCTCAATAAAAAATAAAAATGTTATATTTGTATTTCCCTACTGTAGATCTTTGCTGTAAAGCTCTTAAATGTCTAAATATATCGTTTCTAAAAAAAAAGAATTATTTTTAAATTTATAAAATGTATTAGAACGCCAGAAAGTTAAAATAAATTAATGAGTATGTTTGCTAGGCGCTTTTAGAAATATTGAAGTTTAAAATTATATTTTTTGAAAATTTATAAAATGTATTAAGCCACAAGAATGTAATGAGTATGATCGCTATGCACTTTGAAAACTAAAATCATGTTTTTGAATATTTAAAAAATATATGAAGCTGCAAAAACACAAATGGTATATGAATATGATTTCTATGCACCTTATTATCCTTAGAGATTAAAATGAACTTTTTGAAAATATATAAAATATATTTAGGTGCAAGAAGGCAACAACAGTTCAAGAGTATGATCGCTATGGACTATAGAACCTTCGAAAATAAAAATTATGATTTTGTAAATTTATAAATGTATTAATCAGCAAAAAAAAATACATGCATACGGTCTCCAGGAACTTCAGAATATTTAAAATATAAAATTATGTTTATGAAAATTTATAAATGCACTAAGCCGCAAGAACATTACAAAAATCGTCTATTAGTATCCATAACCACACATGCTTCTGTTATGGGAAAAAAATCAATGGAACCACTGGGGCCTCTCACACACATATAAAATGGATGTTGGAGTATACCTTACCTGATTCATGGCTGAGATAACTCTTTTAAGGGAAAATGATGTATAATAAATGGAGCGTATTGTGGCGGAGGTCGGAACGGACAGCATATAAATCAGGTTAATGCAATACCCGATCCATGTCTTACTTTTCTTCTTGCACTATTTCCCCGGCCCGGACCAATAGTGGAGATCCAACACATCCAATAATTATGAACCATCGACCGGGAAGGCATGATCAGAGGAATGATCACTAATTGAGTGGGCTAATTAGCTCATTACAGTGCTAAAACCTCCCCAACTAATTATTTGCCTACAATTATGCGACTCAGACGTTAATTATACCAGATTATATCGCTAATCGACTTATCTATTACAAAAGAGCAATATTGACATTATTTTCAATTTGTATTAATTACGGGCGTGATTGAAAACCATTAATTCTTAATAGTAGTAAATGAGAAAGTTGTGTAGAAGAAAGTAATAATGAGCAAAATCAATGTTTTAGAAAGGACTAAGGGTCCTAGGACTTAGGACTACTGTTGAAGAAACAAAATTCATTACGAACGATAAACATGAACCAAAGTGGTTGGAGTGCATCGAAAACGTGTTAAAAATAAATTAAAAACATTTATTCACACTAATAATTTTTTGAAGTAATACTAAACAAAAAGGTTCGTAGCAAAATAACTTTTGATGACCTGTAAACATAAAGCAAGCTTGAGGCTGCGAAAACCAAATAACTTCGGTGGCTATTCAAGGCAAATAATCCGTCCCCAAATAATTTTATCCCACCTCCAAAGGGGTCACTTTGATCAAAGTAATAACGGAAACATCTTTATCGAGGTTAAGAATAATAAGAAAAAAAAAAGTCACTTCGAAAATTACATCTCCGATGCTTGTGATGTCACTGAAAGGGTTTATTAAAGAACAGGGTCGCATAATTTATCTTTTTTTATTCATATCAAAGAACTTTTGATATAAAAGGTCATTTCATCCGATAGAATATTTCATCCATAATTATTAAGCCATTGATGAACTTATGTTTTTATCGTTCATAATTAGTTTTTTAATAGAAATCAAATCACGTTGTAAATATTTGAATATTTAAAAGCATTATGAACTATGATATACGGCCCCATGAGGGTATGTGGGTCTATCAGTGTCCATCTGTGACAATAATACATTAAATAATTTATCTGGCACGACCGGATTTCAACACGAAATCACCAGCACTCTATACTCTGAGCTACCTCGATTCAATAGGAAGACCAAACAAATTAATATAATTTACTAGTAAATAAATTTAAAAACTTAATATTTAAATTAAATTTAAAAAAACGTCTAGGCCCACAAAACTCTAAGTAAGTATTCTTGTCATTTAAAAAAAACAAATCTTTCTGCAAAAATGAGTTTTTTCCTGTCTTTTAAATTTGTGAATTATTTGATAAATAATTCGCACTGGCGTCTCCCACTATCACAATTGCAAAACTTTAATCCTTATCGAGCAAAAAAAATGTTTTATAATTTTAAAAGTGCATTTAGTAAAATAACGTGTATTTATTTAAAAAAATAAAGGGGACAAAACCTACTTTTACTTTAAATGAACGATGGCGAGTACTTCTTCTTCTTTTGCCTGAATGTAAAATTCCTTTTATGATGCTTTCTTTAAGAATTCTTAAGAGCATTATTAGAACAGGGTATTTAAATGTCACTGAAAGAACTCAGTTAATAATTAATCGTGGGACTTACAATCACTGAAGACCCCTTGGGGCAGGTCTGCTGCAGTGAAAAAAATTATTCGTTGGAGATTTTTTAAACAACTCAAATAGGTAAATTTATTCTGGTCATAAGAAGTCTGTTCCTAAGACATATAACATACTAACACCAAGGATTAGGTCGCACTAAAGAAGTATTACTGCCAAAAAATTGAAGCATGAAGGTATATGATGGCCTCCTTAAAGAAAAGCTATGAGAAGTATCAAAGAAAATCATCTAAAGTAAAAAATAAATACTGAGTGGATAAAGAGAAGAAAAGGTATGGTTATTGTAAGTAATGTTCTCAGTTTATGACTGATCTCAGTATCTGTTGAAACCTGACCATTGTGTAATAAGTAATAATCGGAAATGTATTCAAAAGTTGTATAAAAAAAATAATGTGGTTAAAATTGGCTCTCACACCTTCAGGAAAAATAACATATTTTATGTTGCCAAATATTTAATAATAACAATAATATTCTATGGTTATTATGGGTCTAGCCATCAACCTGTCATTCGCAGATAGAACGTCAAGATATATTGGGGACCAAGCCAATATAAATCATCGTACTATTCCTCATAACAAATCAGATCTTGAAGGAAGAAAAAATTCAAATATTATTGAAATACGATAGTATCGTGAAAATCTCCATTAGATGGCTCTCGAGAGAAATATAAAAGATTTATTTAATATAAGATTTAGATAAGTTGAGGTAGGCAGTTTTTTGCGGATTGAACTGCAATTTATCAAACTTAGAGGAATTTAAACTCAGATTAACCCAGCTTCCTCTCACTAGTTTTATCAATAAGTCGATATTATTATCGATAGGGAAATTTCAAATTAACTATCGAAGCCTTGAATGATTTAATACTGAATACTTGTTAAATGATTATTAAATTAGTTATTTTGATTATTTAAGTGAAAATTATTTAATGTTATTAAAAGAAATAAATAAAAATAGAGCTCACCCATAGATTCCACTCTACCAAATAAAAACCCTTTCGCTTTTGAAGTTCACTCTATTAATATGTAGCAAAGAATTTTTTGAAGATAATTCGAAATTTTCCCGTATTTATGCCATAACGGTAATAAAACAGGCATTTAGTAAATTATCAGTAAATAATTACAGGACTTAATAACCAAACTAATTAAATACATGGTTGACCATATTTTTTGCATTATTTACAATGTGAATACGTACATTGTAAAAACGAATCGATGACGAACTAAGGTTATTTATGCATTTATTATTGAACCTGCAATTTTCAATTATATTTATTAACAACAAGCAGATGGACATTAATTATTTAACTAATAAAGGGACAATAACAATGAAATTAAAGAAGAAAAACAGCTAAATTGTACTACTTCTGAATGTTTCATTTATGACATGTAACAAAACTCTCACTAGGAATCATTTCGGCAATTTATTATTAATCACAGGAATAAATAAATATTGCGGTAATTCTTTACTAAGTATTCAATTGTATTTAACCAATTTTTTTTTTTTTGTAATGGCCATAACAGCTGTTTTAGCATGAGCCAATATAATTATGTATTGGTGTTTTATAATAGTGTAATAGCAAGCGAAAGTGAATCACCATAGTAATATTGAAAATCAAAAGCCTAAATGTGGCATAAAATACATTTTAAGACGGTAGTAGAAAAATTCCAGCTAAAAAGCCTTCAATCTCTGAAGTAAAACAAGAATAAAATATATTTCGCCCAATGAGGAATCTTCAGGACAGAAAGAGAATAAGAGTCGAGGGAAAATTCCCAATTAAGGATACCCTAATCTCAAAATGCAGCAAGACGCCAACCAGAGGAAACGTTACTCCACCTCCAATACCCAAATACAACTACTGAATCAAAAGGAAAGCTACCAAACACCAGCTGGAAAGGGTTCAATAAAGACATATGGTAAATAATAAATGCAATAGAAAATAAACAATACATCTCCAAATTTAAAACAACGCAAAAAAACATTGAACCAAAAAAAAAAAAATACTATAGACCATATAAAAAGGAAAGTTAAAAAGCAATAGAAAAGGGAATATCAAGGGATATACGGCTCTTCCAAAAAATACTTTATAGTCCAGTTTTTAAATAATAAATTTCGGTTGTTAATTAATACATCAAAATACGTCAATGACCTAAAGATGAATTCCTAGAGCATTTTAACTTTCATTAGGACTTTAAATTAAATATGAAATTACCAACCATTTATCTACCATGTATCCAGCCACTGGTCAAAGACATCCCAAAGTAAAAGGAATGAAGATTAAAAAAAAAAGTGAAAAGGAAAATAGAAAAACAAATGACAAAGCAAATTCCACTAGAAAGACTTATTTGCCCTTAATTAAGCTGAAGGCTGAGTGAGAAAGAGTTGGAAAAAGCCTATTTGCTGGCACTAATTGAACGGCAGCTATTCGTCCATTATTCCCAGAAATCAGGTCCCTAAGAGGTGGGAAAGGGAGGGGGAAGTTGGGGGTGTAGTAGAGGGGTTGGAGGTGGTAGTTGGGGAAGGGGTAAGGGGGTACTGGGGGGGGGGGCTTCTGGAGAGACAAATTAGTGCCGAATAAAGAATGGTGTTAGTCCAAGTGAACGGCAGGTGAGTCCCTGATCCCGTCCATTAATTTCAACTCAGGGGTTCTGTCTTTTATTGGTGAAGTCTTTTATTGGGAACGGCCCTAAAGAACTCAGTTTTCCAAGTCCTGGGTTTTATGAATCGGCGAATGAATCGCTGCAGAATAAATAAAACATCATTTATCATTTCCAAGAAAATCATCATAAATAAATAAATATACTGACAAATAGCTCAGACCGCCACCGAAGCGGAACCATGCCAAGAACAAAATATGTACATACTTTTTTTAGAAAACATTATAAGTTAAAAAAAAATGCTGATAAAGAACTTCTGACGAGAGTGTGGTGAAGGTTTTTAACAGCTGCAGTGTTTCGATTAGTAGGAGCTAGCTAAAAAAAATCGTGTTTAAAATTCTAAAATTTTTATTGGAATAATTTAAACAATTGAGGCGTTGACATGGAAAAGGAGGTAAGTGCCAAAATTGCTGAAATTTTTTTTTCACTAAAACGATTTTCACAGTTTGTTCAACTATTCTGTTGCCACCAGCGGTATCTTGTGAAATTGCTCAAAACTAGTGCGATAAAGGGTGATATGAACTTACCTCCTTTTCAACGCTATTGGCCTTGGAACATCGTTTCAGTGAAGAAAAATTTTTTTTGGCATTTACCTTCTTTTCAATGTCAACGCCTCAATTGTTCAAAACCTAGAAATCTAAAATTTGTTTATGCCTGGTGGACTTCATCTCGTTAGTAATAGATTCCGAAGTAATGAGTCCATAGAAATACTAAATCAGTTGTATTCAAAGCTTCATTTCGACGGCACAAATTTATAATGTTATTAATTGTATATGAATCAATTGTTGAATATCGATAGTATATGTACTCATAGGGGCTATTTTTTTCAAAATAAAAAAATCTTCTCCTAATCAAAGTATATCAATTTTTTTTTTAACGCATGAAGGATTTTTCCTTATTTTGAAACTTTGATGTGATGAAAATGATTTGTATTCGGGCTAAATTTAATATATTTGATAGCTGCATCTCTCCCATTAATAATTAGATGCATTATAGCCTGCATACTCAAGTAAAACATTGTTTTTTATATTTTAGAAAGGTTTTTTTATGAAGAGTGGTAGAAACTTATTTTTAGTTCTTTTCGACCAAATCAAATGTTAGAAACCTTGCAGAGGACTCTGAAAAGAAAATTAAAACAATGATTGGCTAACAATTCCTCCAAAATTTCTGATAAATGGCGGGAAAATCAAGGCAGCGCAGAATGTTTCGATTAGTACAAGCTAGGACAAAATTCATGTTTAGAAATTTGTAATATGGTATTAAATGTTGTAAACAATACTTCAAAACATGGTAATCTAATATTTTGTTTAAGTTTTACACACTTCACGGCTTGAGGGTTAGGGCCCAAAGTAATCATAGGCAACCTCAAAAATTAATTGTTCAACTACTTTTATCAAACCAATCGTTGAATATGGATTTTAATTGTACTGGTAAGTGCAATTTTTTTAAATAAAAAAAATCTTCTGATAATCAAAGTGTATTACTTTTTTTCTTAAATGGCCGAAGAATTTTTCCTTATTTAGAAACTTTGAAGTGATGAAAATGCCATTTATCCAGGCTAATTTTTCTATATGTAATAGCTACACTTTACTATCAATAATAAGACAAATTGCACACTCGAGTAAACAATTTTTTTAGAGGACTTCTTTCCGAGAAGATATTTTGTTGAAGGATGGTTGATGCACCCAAAGGTAGAAAGAAACTCTTATGTCTTAGAGTTTTTTTCGGCCAAAATTAATTTTCTTTGTCGAATACCAACCTCAAGTCAAAAACTAGTAGGAATAAGAGATTGAAAAATGGATAAGTGGTTATTTGAATTTAATGAGACAAAAAATTAGACTTTTAAAATTTATCGCTAAATCAGCTACAATGATCATAATATTTAAAAAAAAATGTGTATAGGTTTTTTTACCCTTGTGTCCAAATATTCATGAAATGTCACCTGTTGTGTGGTAGTCAGGATAGCAAACTTTATGCCCAAGGTCCTCAGGATTTTTGAAGGGAGGAAACAATCCTTGGTTATGCCTTCCTTGTAAGGGATGTTAAGTAGTGGACCCGAACCAGTGCGTGGTCAGGCACTCATTAAAGATACAATTCCTCAAAATACCGGAATAGGCACAATTTAGGACTTCCCTGTAGCATAGTCTGATTAGCGATGAAAAGTGACGTTAAGCTAATAACAAAGCAAAAATTATCCCTTAATAATTTTCTCTAATTATCTACAATTATGTGCTCATTGTATTTTTTTTCTCTTGATCGCATTCCCGACCATTTCCTTATCTTTATGGATGTGTTAACTCTCGTCAAAGTAGTCTGAATACAAAATAAATCATATTAATAACTAATAGTGAAGCTTCCTCTCTAAAAGCGAAAACTTATAACAAAAAAAACTTCAGGAGCCCTTGCATGCGAAATTGAATACATCAGTTCTTAATCTTTGTTACGTGGGAGCATGAGCCAAAAAGTTTCCCGTCGAGGTGGAGTTCTAAATTCGAAAGAAATTGGAGGGATCGGGCAGTAAACCGTTTTTAAGCTGAGAAGTTGTTAGTTATTTTTTATGAGTTGGAGGAGTTGGTGCGAGATAGGGATCGGTTAGGGATAGATGTTGCTATCAAGGGCTTCTTAGGGTCTAGCGTTTATTAGCTGTCGACAGGCCACTACCCCCACTCCTTCTAAATTCACCCCACCACCACTAACCTATTCCCACTTCCTGTTTGCTTTTCATTTCCTTCAGATTTCAATTATCCCCCTTAGAAAAGTTGGAAAGTTTTTCCTCTCGGACTCGACTTCTATCCGAGAGCTTTCACTTCGCCTTCTTTCATCCACTCCCTATCTTAATGTTCTTATTTCAGAAATAGATTTGATTCCTTTGGCTTTCTTCGTCCATGGCACCAACTACTGAATCAGTAGCTTATGTAACATATCCGGTTATTGTTAGTAATCGAATCCCCGCAGTTGTTAATAGGGGAGGTTGTTAAAATAAAACAAATAAAATTTAGGTCATTCTGAACATAAAAATGACTGAGGCAGTCAAAATTCTATGATTTTATATATCTTTATGATTATAAACTATTAGGTTCCGTTTGCATATACACTCAAACACGTACAAAAAAAAACCTACTCCACTACGACTCAGGAAGAGTCATGGGTTGAGTGCGAGTTAGACTCAGTAATGTTTCTAGGATAAGGGTTGTGCAGGGAGGTGATTTGTCCGAAATAACGGTTAGACGCTAACTTTTTCCCCCTGATTTGGGTACTCCTCATTGTGTGTAAGCCTATATAAGTACCCTTCTGCCCACTTTATAGTGGCTGTGTGAATCTCAGGAGGTTCACCAGAACCAGAACGGTCCATCACTGGAAAATAGGAGATTATATAAATTTTACACCACAGCCAGATTTGAAGCGGGGGACATGGGCAAGGCTACTAATACCATATGTGATTTTTATTCGAGTAAATTCTCCTATGGTAATAGAAAAATTGTAAATAAGTAAGAATATGTTTCAAGTAGGCATTTTAGTTATTTATTTTATTTTATTTATTTTTCTTTATTTAAATTCCTTCATTTAAACATTTAGATTTGTTCCCGTCTTCAAAAATCAAGATCAAGAATTTTTTACCAATAATATCACAATCAAAGATTTTTTCTGGTCATAATCATGGAATTAATTGTGTCTACAGAAGTTTTTTCTCAGAGAATTTCGAAATTTTTTATTTAACAACTTTCCTTACAATATGCAGCGTATATTATACTACAATATAAAAACTAAAATTTTCTTAACCTATAAACCTTTTGTCAAAGGACGGGTCAATTTTGATTAACACGACACTTCGCCGCCATTTCTTTAGTCCGGCTCTGAACCTAAAGTTTCGGGATAATTAAATTTCCCCGATAATTAAAGTGCGAAAAATGCGAAAATGTCAATTTTTGAAATTTCTGAGTTATCCGCATTTGATCCTGAACGCCTCACTTATCTATTGGACTTGAACAAAAAACTCTATGCAATTAATAAATATCAAAGAGTATCACGATCATCATTTCTGATAATTTCACGCACTCATCGCTGCTAGTTTTGAAATATAAACAACCATTTTCTCTATCTATAATGTCTTCATTCATTCACCCGACCCGATTTTTATTCCCGTCAAGCCATTGCCCAAATAGACCGAAAGGAAATTGGAAAGACAGGCGGACAATAGGAATTTCCAATTCGGAATGGAGGCATAGCTTTTATGAAGCCGAAACAATAATAATATTTATGGGTCTTTTGGAAGGCTACTGAATATGCATTAGGGTCCTCGATTGAAGTGGCGTACCTGACCAACGCCACGAGAATAAAAACGAAATGATTTATCTCCTTGTGTAGGCTTGTTGCCCCACTATGATTTCATGCATGTTATTAGCTGGAAAGAGAGATAAATTTGTTTTAACGAGTAAATTCGCATAAAATGAATTTTGATTTTATTATTATTCCAATCGCTCGACGTTTCAGGCTACTTCAACACTTACTAACACGCTCTAAGTTCCCCAATTAATAACAAAAGACCTATTTGGACTTATGGAGTAGAGCTTAGGGGCTCCACAATGCTATCGAATTCCTCTCGTATCCAATCCCTACAATCCAAAATCCTTCGTAAAATACTCAATGCTCCTTATTTTGTTAAGAATAAAGTCATCCATTATGACCTTAATGTCCTATTTGTTGCTGATTTGGCCCGATTCATAACAAACTTCGTTCCCACTCAAACCTTCTAGTTTCAAACCTAGCTTCCTTTCTCAAACCACTTCAACTACCCCTTCTTTAGAGTTTCAGTTAGATGTTCACCCCTAGCTCCTCTCTTATTCTGGCGTTCCTGATGTGTTTTCTGTAGTTATCTCTTCTTCCTTTCCCGTAATTGTCCTTATGTTCCATCTAGCTAGTCGAATTTCCTTATGAATGCCGTGTCGTAACCGTTGATTACAATCCTGTACAAGGCCCATTTAATAAACTCTGAAGCAATAAAACTACTTTGCGGGTGATTAGCCCAGCAAAGTAGGCCCCGTAGCCTTGGGGCAGCTGGCCTTCCGAATATTTATATCCCTTCGGAGAAAGGGTGGCCGGGCTATACCCCCCGGAACTGGGTACCTGTTTGTCCACGGGTCTTTATTCGTTATATTCAGACCGCCCCTCCTAGGAGGGGTCCCTCAATCCGCAACCCAGAGGGACGCGCTGCCTAGCGGACACGTTCCGTCGAGAGACAACAAAATAAAATAAATTTTTAAAAATAAAATAGTGGTTAGTTTCCTCAGTAAAGGGAGTTTTCATTTTATACAGCCTGTGTAGTCATTCTAGCCTTATATCCTCATTTATTATAAATAAAGATTTTTCTTTGGTTGTCCATTTACTTGTCTCCACCATCCTGAATCTTTTAAAAGTAGTAATTAAATTACTATAAGCAGAGAGGAAAGACGGCAGGACAAAATTCATAAGAAGAAAAAGGCAGTGAAAATAATAATGCTTTATAATCCTATTCATTTCACTGGGCACATTTATTATAACACAAATAAAGAAAATAGTGGTGTATTTTACTTAAATATTATTAATAAAGGACTGATCTATTCCACTATCGTATATATAACTCTACAAACCTCACTTTTCTTAATATTCATCCTCCCATCTGCTATTCGGATCCAAAATTAGCTCAAAGCTCGTTCTTTATTTATTTTTTGAAATAAAAATGATCGTTTCAAATGCTGGACAGCATGTAATTTTGCCACGCTTCATTTACAGAAAATTCTGCATTTGATGGGCTCGCAATATTTCATGTGAAAGGTCGCCTTATATATTTTGTTCTGAAATTGGACGCACTGCTTGTTTGTAAGCAAGAGAATTGTAGATGAAAAATGCATTTAGTCACAGGCATTGCCGTGTCATGAAAAACATTGCTGATATTTACCCACAGTGTACATGTATATGTTTCGTATTTATCTTGTGTGTTAATATATCTCAACGATATAACAACAGAACGTATTTCCTGAAAGAGAAAAGTCTCTAACTTTATTAATAAGCCAAGTATAGCGATAGTGGAAACGAAATTGTTTAATTTAAACATATCACAACTGACCTTACTGCATCGTTTTACAATACGTCAATCTAAGACGACTTTTTACACTATGTCAATATATGACAACTATTTATCATATGTTTATATGTGACTACTGTTTATTTTAATATCAATATACTACTACTTACAATATGCTAATTTATGATTACAACTTACAAAATGTAACTTATTATTTATCGTTATAGGTAAAAATTGGCAAGAATAAATACATTATATATCAAATTGCAGTGATTCCTATATTTCTTACACTATAAACGTAGATATTTTTTCGCAGTTTATATATCTAAAGCCCCGATGAATAAGTGGGTAAGTCAAATTTTGTCCACAGTGAGTTAATTGTAGTAACGTGAGCAATAATTCCTTTTCATACCAATACCTGACTTAGCTCCTTATTCAACCTTAATATAACACGATTATGGTCCTGTAGGTACAGGAAATTCATATTGGAGATAATTCGAGCTAACCAATTATTTAAAAGAGCTACAGATAAGCTACTTCTCTTTGTTATAGATATAGTTATCCTGGGCAATGTTTCTAGAAGCCTCCTGGAATGTAAAGGCCAAGTATCAGGACACGAAATAATCTCTTATCTACTATTAAAAAATAATCTCAAAATTCTTGTATCCTTTTTTTCTTGTGTACATGTAGTTCTGATAAAAATAAAAAATCCTGTACCACTACAACCCGTGAGCGGGTCTGGGGTTCAGTACATGGTAGAGACTGTACTGTTTCATGGACAACGGTTCTACACGGAGGTGACTTGTCCTAGGTCACGCTCGACCGCCGATTTGTTTCCCCTTATTTTGGGTACACTATTTTTATAATATTTTATAGAGGCCGGGTGAGCCCCAGGAGGACCCAAGATCCTAAATGATCCATCTCCTGCTGCAAACAAACTAAATATAAGTCTTGCCTTCTGCAGGGTTTGAACCAGGATTTCCGGCATGAAAACTCAAAGTCAAAGCTCTACCCCGCTCCACATTTATCGATAATACTTCGAGTTAAATAATCTGCTGCAAATGTCTGTTTTTTAAGTCCAACAATAACAATCTAAACTATAATTAAGACTGCCTAATAAACTAATGATAATGACAGAGTGCCCTCTCAAAGGCTAATAAGAGAATAGGGTATACGAGTATATGGGAAATAGTATATCAGTGTTGAATCCGTATTCGGATAAGATGCTAAGTCTTGTACTATTATCTTAAAAGTAATATCTGCGTTGGCTTAGGAATCTGTTTGGCTATGAAAGATTTATTTTTCTTTTAGTTTTCTAAAAATTGTTTATTACGTAATTAATTGTCCTTCATTCGAGAGGGATGTAATTATACATTTTTTATTATATTTTTATTAACATTCCTAATTTATCGGTAAACAAATTTATTTTTTAATCCACTAGAGAAGAGTTACATAACTTAGTTACACACTTATTAATAGGGAACATTTGAGGATACTCTGTTATATATTTCGAGAAAGGAGGCGTATCTTAGGAATGGGCGCCTGTGCTGGTTTGGAAAATATCCAAACTGAGATAGTGGGCAAGGGGAAGACTCCCTGGCAATGGATATGGTTCTGAACCGGGAGAGTCTCAATCTAAAGAATTGAGAAGATTCACATCACTTATCTATATTATATTTTCGTTAGTGGGAGAGGTCTAGTGTTTCACTTAGTTATTATATTTTAGTTTTGGATACTGCTTTGCAAAATTAAATATATATATATCTATGTACACATTCATCACTATGTATGTGCCCAAGATTGTGGATGATAGTAATATTTGTCAAAAAGAAATTCAAATGATAATTACAAAAATGAAAGCCTAAGTGAACCCGAAGGCTCGATGTCAATACTACCAACCTACACCAACAAATATATGTCCTAGGACAACTACGAAAACCCAAATCCTTTAGATCACATTTAACGTTAACAATGATAATAAAATTAATAAGCCTTACCGAGCCCGAAGGCTCTATGCCGATACGACTAATCTCTGCTTACAAACCTCTGTCCACGAACCACAAAACATGAATCCGCCTGATCACTCTTGACATAATCCTCCCATCTACTCCTCGGTCTACCCCTCAGACGTTTCCAGTCGGTAAAGCGTTTATTAACTGTTTAGGAATTCGTTCGTTACTGAGCCTAGCAACCAGTGGTCTCATCCTTTTTGGGACCAAATATTCTACGCAATAATATATTTTCGAATACTTTAAGACATAGGTCATCCTTCAGCGGTAGCGGCCACCACCTTTAACGTAGTGTTAACAAAAGGTGCACGACTTGTAAGAAATAATAGCTTTATTGTGACAGAATGAATATAAAATAGAAGTACAGTGACTTTCTTATATGAACTAACGAAGTAGACTAATTACTATGGACTAACATCATAAGATACTGATTACTGTAGACTAACTTAGTGACTATTATCTTTACATATTATAATCTAACCTTAGCATCTCCTATCTCCTCTCTAATCTCTCTCTATCTCACTTTAATCTTTGAGCTAGTATGTACATTTGTAAAATTAGAGGGGAGGTCTAGGGACTTACATTGCTGACAACACGGAATATATTTTACAAGTTAGGGGTTAGGATCCAACAAGTATACACAATAATCTTAGGCCATCAACTCAATCTCATAATATTATCGATTACAAGTAATAATCCGTTGACTGTAGTCTCCGCACCTATGCCTTGGCCTGCCCTTTGAACATTTACCAATATGATCAACGCTTATTTACTTCATAGGATTTTGTTCTGTATTAAGCCAAACAACTTTATAAGCCCCACCTTAACCTTCGCTTTTATCATATCAGTTATAATACAGGGTGTCTCAAAAGAAAAATTATATTTGTTTAGGTTTCTGCGTGAACGCAACGAGGGTGTATGTCAATCGGTAGCCTGGCTCTGGGGAATTCAAGCGCTGTGGATCGTTTCTTGGGTGCGGACCGTGCGTGGTGCGTGCGAGAGTTTTACAAAAACGGTGATGTTTTTTGAAGGGGTGCAGCTTTAAGCCTTTCTGAAAAAAGGCGTTGTAAGGATGATCTATGCACATTTAAAGCACTTGCGCGCTTTCGAATTGAGAGGTTTGGACCGTTAAACACTAATACGATTAACACTATTCATGTTTAATGACTTTGGCCGCCCTGATTTAGGTTTTTCCAATAATGAACCAGTCTCTTCAAAATTTTCGATCCATTTTTTAATCAGAGGAATGCTTGGTGCATCATTTAAGTGGCGAAAACCTCGAAGCAGCGAATACTGCAGAATCTTCTACGCGCTACAGTCGCCGAATCACAGTTTTTGTAAACATCTCGCTCGCACAACGCACGGTCCGCACCCAAGAAACGATCCATAGCGACTGAATACTCAAGAGACTACCGATTGACTCCCCCCCCCCTTTCAGATTCGTTGCGTTCACGTAAACAAATATAAACTTTCTTTTGAGACACCCTGTGTATTAACCTAATACAAGTTCTTCAATGCCGATTTAAGTAAGACCCTAAATTCTCCTTTAAGAACTTTAAGAACGTCTCTCATCATTCAATATTTACACATTATGGTAGTTTTGTAAATTATATTTTAATAATTTACAATATTATCTTTCAATAATAATTGAAAGAATGGATAGCAAAATAATTTTATTCTGGGGCTACGTCTTATTAGAATAAAAGATCAGTACAAAAACAGAACAGACATCTGACCAAAAGGCTACACAATTAAAAATCAGATGGTATTTATATTCCTAAATAAGATTCCAATAATTAAATAAATAGTAAAAAGTATGAATTAATAAGAAGAAATCAAACAAAATAACAACAAAAACATTTAAAAAATATAAAGTAAAAACGATAAAGTAGGGCATATAGGTTGATTGCATTATAATAAATAAATATTATTATATGAATAAACGGAATTATATCCAAAATAAAGGTCTTGTATCCTCGTTCAAACAGCACAGGGGAAGCTAACATGAAAAAGGTTCATTACGCAGCAAAAAGTATTTCTTTCTCCATTGCGTGTAGGAAGAAATAGGAAACAGTGTTTTTCATCAACATTTCGTTTAGGAAACTTTTCGTATCCTACGAAACACAACATTTTTTTGTATTTTTAATATATAAATATCGGCGTAATATTTATATTTAATATATAAATACTAACTAGTGCTGAAACATAAAAACGAAATGATAAATAAATACGAAGAAAGGTTATACGATCGGGATGTAAATAGAGCACTTTGCTATCAGTACAATGTTTTGTACAAAAATGTATTCTGTATAAATTCAGTACAGCCATACCTGACATCAGATTTGCCCGTTGAGAGAATAAGACTCCTAAGCCAAATTAGAGCCCCCCCCAGCAAAGAAATAGTTGTTTACTACAGTAAAAATATCCACAGAATTAATACTGAAGATAATTGTCCTCTATGCTTAAATGAATCACGTGACAATTTAAACCACATCCTTTTCGACTGTCCGTTTTATACAGAGCCCAGAAATAAATATATTAGTTCATACGATCACAATACTTATACAGCACTGAATCCTAAACAAACCAATGGTATTATTAATCTCTGTAACTTCCTATATAAAGCTCTAAGTATTAGAATAGCTCTGGCCCATTGAACATAAACTGATACTTTTGAATTACATAATTTTTATTTTAAGAATTTTCGATGTTTTGATGTATTGTCGACTCATGGCCATATTTTTGATTTTATCTTCATTACAATGTTTAGTACCATAAAACTTATCTACTTTCTTTATCTGTATGTTAACTATTCTCTTATTTTTATGTACTATTATTTTTGTAAAACTTCTAACCAAACTCTCTCTGTATATTACTTTTGTAAAAATCAGAAATAAATAATAAAATAAAATATTGGTGTATTAAAATATGTCGGCAACAGTTCTTCCTGGAACAATTTTTTTATCTTCGATTGTTCATATGAAATGGACTTTGGGGCTACTCTGGGATTTTTCATTATATTCGTACGATGGTTGACTTCTCTCTCTCACTCTCTCTATCTCTCTCTATCTATCTCTCTCTCTATCTCTCTCTATATCTCTCTCTCGCTCTCTCTCTCTGTGACTTTATTAGTTTTTAAATCCCCTCTCGGTTTTATTTGAAAATTTAAAAGAAAAACTTGATGGTAACGAAAGTAAACAGTGTGCCTGTTGCTGACATTTTTAATTATTCCCGAATTTTTACCTCATAGACCTGGTATCGTTTATACTAAATTTTTTGGTACCCTTCATCGAGGGAAAACCATGGGGGCTGAGTCTATAAACTGCCGTAGATGGATCCCCTAGCATCTGCAGACACTACTGAAGTTCGCCCAGCTTCCACAACGGGGATGAAACCTAGCTTGAGTGCGACTACTGCCCTATCACCTCCATGGACAACCTTTGGTTTAGAAACATAGATGGTCAAGCAGATTATTTAAATACCATTGTGTTTCGTTTTATCTACAACAAGCTACCCCACTCTATAAAGAGTCCTGAGTTAGTGTTCTGAAGGAGATGGCCTCGAATTCGGCTGTGACAGGTAAATTATTTAATCTGTTAACAGCCTTGGATGTACACATGAGATCTTAAGAGCCTCTTGGCCATAAACAAACTGAATCAAACCATAGCTGAATGCTTAAAGCAGTCAACCACACGAATATTTCGTACAAAAAGGATAAGAGAACTCTCAGAAGCAGTGTGCCTAGTTCCATTCTTCTTAGAATAAAGGAAAAAATATTGCAAGGAGGAGATGGATGCAAACCTGGAATCCTCAAGAAAAAAGTAAATGGAACTTTCTAAAACGCGCCGTAAAAACGGAATTAGTGAAATTCACAATATCCACGTACAAAAAATATGTTTCCAGCCTGAACCCAAGAGACCAATCCTTATGGAAGGCTACAAAACGACTTTAAAATAAAAAAATATATCCCTAGTCTAATAATGAACGGAGGGTATATCGCCAGCGACTTAAATAAAGCCGAAGCCTTTGCCGATAATTCCCAACAAACATTTTCAAATTCAAAATCCGTTAGAGTGCGGTTAGGCGTTGATATCAAAGAGGTTTTACAATCACCTCTATCAACCGTACAATTGCCGATGGAATTCATCACTCGAAAAGAAATTCAATCATTAATTAGGAAGCTCAAAACTAGGAATAGCCCCGACCTCGACTCAGATAGTTTTTTTATCGCCAGCAATCGCAATAAAAAACTACCTAGGAAAGCAGTTGCTCTAATAACTTCAATTTTCAACAGCTGTTTAAGGATTAGATATTTTCTTAATACTTGGAAGAGAGCAGAACTGGTGGTTATAAACAAGCCAGGCAAAAATGCCAGAGAAAACTATTTGAGTTAGCTATCAAAATGCGCCTCTCTTCTTATCTTCAATCTATAGACATTATCCCAAACTTTCAGTTTGGTTTTCAACTAAACCATTCTACGTCACACCAATTATCAATATTATCAGAGTTCATAATCCAACGGATTTGAAATGGAAAAACACACGCTGGTCGCATCCTTAGACTATAAACCAGCCTTAGATAATGTTTGGCACACCGGTCTCCTCTAAAAACTCAAAAAAAACAAATATTCCGAAATACCTCCACGATGTCATATGTTAATTTCTAAACAAATGATCCTATACAGTTAAAATAAAAAAACACTAATTCAACCATTAGACCAACCAGTGCCAGTACTCCACAGGGTTCTGCTCTCTCTCCGATCCTCTTTAACTTTAATGTTCATGACATCACACAGTCCCCGCTTACCTCCATAGGTATGTTCGCTGACGACACAGCAGTATTCTCGCAGAGTGATGACATAATTATAGCCAGGAACACACTTCAAAGTCACCTTAATGAGTTAGAACAATACTTTTCGAAACGGAAATTTGACCTCAGGGTTCAAAAATGCAGTGTAGAAATTTTCACCATTAGGTGCCCTTCGGACCCACCTGAGCTAGTGCTCAATGGCAGCAACCTCTCGTGGAATAAAGAAGCTATAAAATATCTCGGAGTTTATTTAGATCGTCATCTTACCTGGAACCAGCATATCAACAATAAATTAACACAGGCCTACGCATGAGTAGCTCAACTTTATCCGATAATCAATAGAAAATCTAGCTTAAAACCAGAAACCGTATTAATTTATAAAACCATACTTCGACCTCTACTGATGTGGGGTGCAGTGTCAACAACAAAGCGAAAAAAATTGCAAACCTTCCAAAATAAAATCCTACAGATCGCAGTTTACTTGGTTTGTACGAAACAGTCAACGACACCAAGAGCTATATCTAGAGAAGATTGAAGAATTTATTAAAATGCGTTACACCAGATTTAAGACCGGATTACCAGCAGTCAAAGGGGCTGTAGCATTCAACATAGGCGAACCTATTTCATCCACAAGACTAAAAACGAGACTCTTGATAGATATGCTGATGTGAACTTTATTACCTTTAACACCAATCGTTTTAAAAAATTGTAATATAATCCTGTTTTCTTTTAGTTTTCCCTTTTATAGTACTATAGTTCTGTTAATTATTACATTTATTTTAATTTTGTTTACTTATTTATATATTTTATATTTAAAATACTATCATTATTTTACATGAAAAAAACTATTATATATTTATATCTTCTCTTATAAATAAGCTGATAAAGTACAGCTAGAGGTGCCTCTTGCATGAGACGAAACCCACATTTTTACCTTATGTTAAAATTTTTTTTTTTTTTTTTAAATTTATTTTTGATATTTACAACTGTATAATAAAAAAAATACATCCAGTAAATAGGCTATGTGATACAAAATGACATGAGTAATGGCAAGTTGAGAAACTACCCACTGGTAGTACTCAAATCACTAGTTCAACTAAGAAGGTCACGTGGCCATCTTCTTTTCAGGCGCCTCGGGGGATTATCGGGAATCGAAGAGGAAGCTAGGTTTGAAACTAGAGGGTTTGAGTGGGAATGAAGTTTGTTATGAAAGGAAAGATACCGGGTTTGGGCCAAATCAGCAACAAATGGGACATTAAGGTCGTTATGGATGACGGTATTATGTTAAAATTTAAAAGTCATTATTTAAAAAAAACATATACGCCTAGGAATAGCCGATCTGGAAGTAAAGGATATATACAAATAATTACACAGTTGAAACGACAATAAAAATCTTTAGGACCTCAATTGAGCTGGATACTTGTGGTATGTTTTTAGTGCCGGAGAGATAGGACTAAGCTCCTCAGCCGATCGGCTTAGCGGAGTCGATAGTGAAGTGTTCCACTCGAGGCTGGAGAGGTTAGAAGGGGGTGGGGTTATGTGGGGAGGGGGCTAAAATGTGACCTGCGAAACCCAACTCTCCTCCCCTAAATCGGCTTTTTTGGCAACACTAAACGACCAGAGATCTCAGTCAACAAGAGAACTGTGGCCGTAGGACAGGATCCAATCACGATTGGATGAACGAATTGAACGGTGTATACTGGACCTACCCTAACAACATTCATTTTCCATAGTGATTGAAAATAAATAGGGAAACAAAAAAAAGAAGAGAACTTGGACTCATCCGAGCTCAATCATATAACTTAGTAAACAATTAGAAAAAACAGGGGATTCGAAAAAGTATTGACAAAGCAAGGATCTTGAAGTTAAAAAGACCTTTTGCTTAGTATTCAATCCTCTCATCAATGTGGTTAAGTGTTTAAAAAACTCCAATTAGAATTGCAGATGAAGAATGTCTATCTGTGCATATATAATAACATCGATAAAGACAATTTAAGCGAGGCAACGATTTAATAGTAGATCAAGGATGGTGGTTTACGGGTGACGGCTATCTAATTGAATATTCTAATCTACTAGGATTTAGAGTATGAATGTATTCAGAAAAATACGGAACCATACTGCTATGTATCGTACCGGTCGGCATTATAAAAATAAACCTGTTTTTCTACACAAAGAGCAATGTTTGGTTTGAAAAGAAATAGGTCGATCAGGTAAATAGGGTACCCTCATGGTCAAGTTTGGTGAAGATATATGAAAAGAGGGGGGTCGAGGACTCTTAGAGGGACTCTCTGAGAAGATCCGGAGAAGGAAGGAGCGAGTAAGACGCGTGAGACGGAGCCGGCGAACGATGCGGGCGAGGGGTATCCGAAGACAGCTAGACACGCCTCACCAAGAAGAACGCTAGATGTATCCCTGTTTCACAGATAAGTCGTAATTTAAATGTGTTATGTATTTTATGGCAATCCTCTTTATATATCTATATCTGAATCATTAACCGTACTTATCAATGCACATATTAAATCATTGATCTTATTTCAAATTGAATTAATAAATTATAGTCATTATAATTCTTTGGGTGCTTACTTATCCCAGATGCACCATTTATTTATGAATAATATGTTGAAGGTTTAAATACTGAGTAAATTGGAAAACACATAAAGGACCTCTGGAAAAGGATCCAATTAAGTCTAAAGTTAGAAATAATAATTTGCGTAATCATCTTAAATGATTACTGAGGCGTCCCGAAATCAATCAGAATATTAAAAATTTATTCAGGAGTATAAAACATAGCAATCATAAACTAAAAGAAAACGAAGAACCAAAAATGAATAAAAAAATATATAACCTTGATTACCTAAATTTAATGAAAGAAGGGATTAACAATTATTGATATAAAGAAATATTGATAATGATTATAATATGAAATGGTACTAAAAATAATACTGACTATTCACTAACAGTTTAGAAACAGTGAAACACAAAGATATTCAAATAATATGTTTGGCAATAAGTAATATGTATAAGACATTCCACTGTAGGAGCATTCCATCCTTTGGCGGCAGTGTTGAGTTCTTCTGTCGCCGATCTCGAGGTTTATAAGTGTTACAGCTGCAGTCTACAGAACTATCCGTTAAAAGAGGTAAAAATAATAAACCACAAGTATTATTACCGTACGGCGGTAGAAGTACGATACGTTTGAAGATACGGAATAAACAACTTCACCTTTACAGAGACGAACTCACAAATAAAGCGACATCTGACACTTTGTTCTGTTGCTGGGGAAGCAGTAGCGACAGCCAGCATTTGTAAATTCGATATACTTAATATATCGCTCTTCTGGAAGAAAACCGGTACAGCTAAAAAGTACGATTTTTCCATTTAAAAAAGAAACCAAAATGTGGTAAATTTTTATGTTGAAGTGTCACAAAAATAAATCGAGTTATCGGCCGTCAGAGAACAGTTATCTCAGTTTCAAATTATCATAACCTTCTATAGGACCCGGAGAACAGGGTGTCATTATCTGTTAACTTGTACTTTTGAGTTGTTTCGGTTTTCTTCCAAAGAAGTGGTATGTTTATCTCCGTTTATATTTCTCGTGTTTGAACTGATTTATATTTTTCCAGAATTACCGCTTACTCCACCTCTTCGCTCTTACATTTTTGTAAGGTCAAGTTTAATAATATATATATTGTAACCTTTATTTCATTGGATGATACTAATAATAAATACAGAAACCGTTATTCTTAGCGCAATAAAACTTTTAACATATCGTCGGACGTGTTTGCTAAGCCCTTGAGTATTCATCATATTGTAGAGACGCCATTATAAACACATCAGGTTATTGTCCACATGAGAGGGGACCGGACAATGTAAACCCACCATATTCGGGATCCTCTCCATTAAACTCGCCAAATCCATTACTGGCGTTTGTTGACTGTCCTTGTTCACTCCTCAGTTTTTCTTGAATAAGGAAAATGTTTAGACGATATAAAGGTAGAGGTTCGTTCTATTTGATAAATTTTAGAATACAATTATAATTTTATAATTGTACGCAAATAACACCTACAATTGTATGAAAATAACCTGGGCATTCAGAATCACGTAGTTAGAGCTCCCCGCTTCCACACAAACACACATAAATAAATATTTAAAACTGTGTGTGTGAGCGGGATGCTTCAATTATAGGGTGCTATAATGTGGCCCTGTCTAGGGTTCTGTGTTCAAATCCTACTGTATCTATAAAGGTATGCCTCCTGGGCTCACATCTATTCAGATAAACAGAGAAAAAACTTTGGCGGTTGACCGTGATCTCGTACAAATCACTTCCCTGCGCAACCATTCCATAAACAGCGCAGTCCATTTTTAAAAAACTTTGTAACACTGGACTATAAATCTTCGATTTTCATAAAAATGGGGAAAACAACTATTATCCAGTCTGTATGTATATATTCTTAATTTATTTAAATTATTAGACGTTTCGACAAATCTATGTAATTTTCAATCTTTCTAAAAACTTCTTCTGCATCAATTAATAATCATATATAACTTAAAAATTTCACAAATCTTATAAAATGCATTTTTAATGTCATAAAAATGTTTTTTAATGTATATTATATATATATATATATATATATATATATATATATATATATATATATATATATTCATGGGGATTAGCTATCCTGTATGGTCATTGTTAATATTAATAATTAACAAACTTGAAAATGCCATAAATATGTCGAAACGCCTAATAATTAACGAAGGTATACAGACTTGATAATTGTTTTTTTCCCCATTTTTATGAAAAACAGCGCAGTCCTAAACCACGTACTGAACCCAAGGTTCTTTATGAATTGTATTGGTACAGGTTTATACGTATATATAAAAGAGATTTTATTTTAAACACTGATGAATTTTAGCTAAACTTCCTTCGCATGATGTCTTTATAAAAAAGGCTTTAACGAGGAAGCAGCGGGCTGTCACTAAACCGTAAGCTTTCTGTAACATATGTTTTACTTATACTCAATTGCCATATCATTATATTCCATGACTCTAAAGAAGCATCATTAATTCATTTTTCTTTTCTAATAAAGTTTTCTAACCTCCCAATTAACTACAAAAGACTCATCTACATGACCCTCATACGACCTATTTGGACTTACGGAGTAGAGCTTTGGGGCTCCACCAAGCCATCGAATTCCTATCGTATCCAATCCCTACAATCCAAAATCCTTCGTAAAATCCTCAACGCTCCTTATTTTGTTAAGAATAAAGTCATCCATAACAACCTTAATGTCCCATTTGTTGCTGATTTGGCCCGAACCCGGTATCTATCCTTTCATAACAAACTTCATTCCCACTCAAACCCTCTAGTTTCAAACCTAGCTTCCTCTTCGATTCCCGATAATCCTCCAAGGCGTCTGAAAAGAAGATGGCCACGTGACTTTCTTAGTTGAACTAGTGATGTGATTACTTCCAGTGGGTAGTTTCTCAACTTGCCATTAACTCATGTCATTTTGTACCACATAGCCTATTTACTTGATGTATTTTTTAATACAGTTGTAAATATCAATAAATAAATTTTTAAAAAAATAAAGTTTTATTACTTTTTACTGGCTTTTTGTTTTTTTTAAATAAATTTTCAAACATGGGAATGTTTAAACTTAGATTACTTCTTATTTACTAGAATAAGATATAAAATATAGAATTCATATATAAGAGATTTTATTTAAAAACACCGATGAATTTAAGCTAAACTGCCTACGCATGATGTCTTTATAAAAAAGGCTTTAACCAGGAAGCAGCGGACCGTCACTAAACCGTACGATGCCGACCATCACTCGGTCTAATAAAAATAAAGTCGGCCATATCGGAAAGGTGGTTCCTCGAGATTAATTGGACCAATAATCGTAAGGGAGCGGTGCGGAAGGAACTCAATAGAGGGATTTGCTAAAGATGGAACTCTCGCTCCATCGGCTTCGAGCAACCCATTCCAGGACCGCAATAGCTCCGGGCGGTGATTGGATTCCACCAGGGCTATAATCTCCCCCGTTGTAACACCTTTCATATTTCAGCTATTAGTTTATACAATAAGATTAAATCCAGTTACATAATCATAAAACGTGGTTAGTTATTTAATGAAACTAATTGGAACATAAGGAATATGTTAATAGATCGATGAAGGGTCACAGAGGAGGTAGCTGAAGTGTCGCCTGGGATCTGTACCTGAGATGTATCTACCTACACAGTAGGCAGGACATCAGACGCTCAAAATATAATGAAAGGGCCCCTTTTTTGTAAGCAGATATATAACTTTGTAAACATGATTTTGTAACTATGAAATTTGTTTGTTTACCACGCCAACCTTTGGAAAAAAGAAAGATATGTTTTTATTCACTTGAGATGTAGTCTTGTTGCATCTCAGTTGTAACGATCTCAAGGTGGCATCCCATTTCATCATACAAAAAAATCCAGTTCAAAGGAACTTTAATTTCCATGGTGTCATAGTTTTTGAAGTAAACCGAAAACACAAAAGTGAAAACTCCAAACTTTAGATGACTGTATTCCTTCTTTAACTTCTGAATCAATAATAGTCTGAATTATTTTACATATCCTGACACTCCAAACAATAATTATAATTAGGAAAACATATTTTTTTAAAATAATAATAAATATTTATTTAAGAAATTATACAAATTAAATTCGGCACATTTTGTATTTGTGCTCAGAAATGCTTATATTATGTGAAACAGTCTACGCGTAGATGGAACATACTACGGCGCAATGAGCTACCATACTTGATAGACCGCTCGGTGTTGCGGGTTTAACGTAACCTAACCTCTAAGGCGCTGCTCCTTATTCCCTGCTGTGTTGTTTCAAGCTGCGTTTTAGTATGGTTAGAGTTAGAGTTAGAGTTTTACAACAAAGTCTAAATTCTGACTTTTCATTTTCTACTGATACATGAGTCATATAAATGCAAAAAAAAAAATGCATACGCAGTATAATAACTGTCCTCTTTTTCTATTTCTTAATTAATTATAGCCTGATTTATTTAAATTTTATAATTTGTAAATTGACATTATTAACAATAGTCTCGCTTTCATATCTATCGGCACTGTGAGCAATAATTATTTACATTTTCGTGCACTTTAATAATAAAAACATATGATCGGCTGCCGAATTCAATACAAAATATCAACAATTTAATTGAAATAATAATTACTATATAGTAATTAATGAACCATATGGTTATATTATTTATGCCTTCTATTTTTTTTACATAGATGTTAATAAACTTTATTTTCATTTGTAAAATTATAATCATCGTTAAGTTCAACAATACTTTGATTATTTGTACTTCAATCGTATTATTATACAAGACATTTAACAATGACAAAGAAACACTTTTAGTGAAAGGAAACATTCAACTAGTTACAGATGTTTCATGTTGTTTTCAGTATCAATTGCACAACTTTTTGACCTTTTAATTAAATATAATTATATATTTACTTATAATATAATTCACTTGAAAAAGATGCTTGGAAGTCTATCCAGAATCACTCATAATAGTTAAATATTCATAAACTGGTAAAGTCGGATATTGATTACAAATTGATAACAAACTGCATTAACTTCTGCTATTAATTGTATTTATAGGGTTGATATTTGTTAATAAATCACAAAAAAATCCAAATAACAAAGGTTTAATTTACCTACACACTAGCGTATAACTACTACCTTAGCCTGTTCGCTGTGAGAATGATGCCTTCAGAACGTCTACTGCTACCCCTAAACTTGACTCTTTCCACACAAACATGTCTGTTCTAGACTCCCTTTGTTACTTCACTCTCATCTTTTTGAGATACAAGGGAAGGTTATATTATGGAACTAGATAGGTATTATATAACCTTGGGTTAAGAATAGCATGATCTTTGACTTGGACCTCATGAGGCAAGATAATACTAGATTTGAAGGTTACGCTTATAGAACAGGATTAGGACAGAAAACTTGTAATACAGAAAAATTCCACATATCTCACGCCGGCGCAAAAAGACAATAAAGACGAACGGTTAGTCGAATAAATAGTCCACAATGGATAATAATTCTCAGTTATAAGAATATTTGAAAATTAACCAATCATATCCCAAAAGAATTAATGGAATCGAAGAAATTAGGATACTCCGATCTTTAAAGAATATATTATTTTTTAAATAATTTTATTGAAATTAGTTTTGCCTATCCAGATATAATTAGGATAGGTATCTTCTACTAGTACCTGACACTACGCAGGCTCAGGATCACCATTTTACGTCCTCTCTGAAGGTCGGCATAACCAACGATTTTTTACTCCCTTTAAAAACTCTTAGGCCACCTACCGGGCTAGTAAAACAGGTTGTTATGCTAACCGCCACACCACAAGTAACCCCAGAGAATATATACTTCAAGTGTCATTAACATCTTTATCTCGTTATCTAAACATTATTCCTAATTTTAATTAAAGATTTTAGCTGCATTGTGTCTAGTAACGAGAATTATTATAGTTACAATAAAATCAGAATATAATATTATTCGAAATAAATATTATCAATTATATTGTTTAAATGCATTATACACATCTAACCACTTCTAATTCTACAAGCTAAAAAACAACAAGCCTCCTTTCTATTCATTGATCTATCCTTAAGATGGTATAACAGTACCCCTTCAACATTTCGATAAAAACTTTTAGGGATTCCTTCATCTAGTCCTACAATCCATTACGCTAATTCTAATAAGTAAGAGTGCTAAGCCGATGGAAGATTGGCGCATTAATACTAAGATTAATTGCGAGTGACTTCTGAGTTATTAACTTTTAAGCACCAAATTAATAAAAAAAATTAATAGCAATATGTGCTAGGGCTAAAAGTGAATTTAGTAATTTTTAGTATGACTTTAGAGCATTATATGAGCGAATTAAGAGGGAAAAGATAATATTAATTTTCTATTCTTTTTCAAAAATCCTCAAGAGTACTAAATAATTAAATTTTTTTATAGTGATTATAAAAAATATGAATTTAAGGATACCCTTATTTCCGGAAAGTTATCCTTTTAACACTTACCTAATATTTTCACAAAGCCATGTAATTGATAAAAATATTGTCCCATAAACTTAATTACATAATATATGTTTTTCTAAAGGAAAACATAACGTGATGCTCGTTGAATTACCGAGACAATATTGTATCATCCACGTACTTCTTACAAGATTTAAATGTAGAAAAAACTACATAATTCCCCCCCCCCCTCAGAATTCGCTAAATTTTGGAGTTTCTTTAGCACTGGGACCTTGTACCAAGGAAATAACAGAATTAAAAAAAGTATTTTATGTTCTTTAATATTGTAGATAGTGAGCTTAGTAACATTTAATTCCACTGCTAATTTTGTTCTGGAGGCACCAACAGTCTTAAAGTTAGTTTCTTTCTTCTCCAAAAATAATTTGGGATTTTTTTTTTATGCACAGATGAATTTAAAGAAACTCATTCTTAAAACGGATGTCCCATGTAAGTGTATTTATGAAAAGTATATATATATACCCCCTTATATATCAAGTGTATATATACCATTACGAGTATATAGACGACTATGTATATAGACCATTTCATATGACAATAATTAAATGAAAAGATAAATAAGGAGAAGTATTGATTTAATTAACTTACATTAGTGATAATAAAACTTGGGTTGAGTACATTGTAGAATCTGTACTTTCTCAAGGGCAATGGTTGCGCAGGAGGGTGATTAGTCCGAAATTAAGCTCAACCGCCAGGTTTTTCCTCCATTTTATACGTTTGCACATTATAGTGGCTGCGTGTGACTCGCTGGGCTCAGTACCTATCAAAGGATCCATTCGTGACTGTCATAAAAATAAATAATTTATCTGCCACAGCCGGATTTGAAACCTTTACATCAGCGTAGGGCTCTACACACTGAGATACTCCGTTTCCTTCCAATAATAAACAAATTTAGAAATTAAACGTGATTTCAAAATTTTACACCCAGATTTCTATTATGCTCCTTTATTAATCGATTAATTTTCATTTTATTACTTTCTATTATAAATGATATATTTTTAATTCCTAACAGCATGTAAGGTCTTTGTAATACATTATGCATTTTTCAAATAAAATATTTAGTTAGGAATCACATTAGATTAAGTACGATTTAACAGTCACTTATAAAGTTCTTTTGAATTATTTAGTCATAAAGGGAATTTCCACAGATGAAATCAACGAGGGCGGGGTAGCTCAGAGCGTAGGGAGCTGAGATATTGAGCTGTAGGTTCAGGGTTCGAAACCTGTTCCGCCAGATAACTATTAGGTCAGTTTACACCCATTCATCGAATCTAGGATCTGCAAACCCCTGTGGTGCTCACCCGGACTCTGTACCAAGTGCTACTAGAAGGTACCGTAAGTTGGTTTAGAAATCTTTATTTAGTTTTTAGAGTTAGTAGGTATATAATTGAAGTCAGATTTCTAATTCCAAATGCTTACACTTACAGCAAATTTCTTTAATCTTAATTAATATAAGTTTACTTGTCTAATCTAATGCCATTTAACAGCAATAAGAGAGTTACATTAAATAAATTGATAAAAATAAACCGTAATTTTTTAGACAATCGCAAAAAATGAATTTACTTTAGTGATTGTAAGATATAACATTTTTTACTATCATATTATAAATTCAAAACTAATTAGAATTTTTATGGATGTCATTTATGCTATTTAGATAAGTACTATTTACTAGAGATGTTCGAGGAAAATTGGTAAGTCTGTTTTAGGTTGTTATTGTGAGATGGACCTGACTTTTATTTTCTGGTACTTTTACAAGGAATAATCCCTACTATAAAGCATCCCTTCCCCAGTGGGTTTATGATTTCAAAACAGTACGCGACCAGAACCTCAACCTCAAATTAAATTTTACAAGCAGCCAATCCTCCTAAAATCTAAAATTTTTTATTCCCAAAGGGATATTAGAAGCCACAAGTAATAAGGGATTATGCTGGGTCGGTTGAGATGAAAGAGTTAAGGCGAAACTCATAAAGCAAAGCGACCCTAGGAGATCCAGCATTATATTCTTCCTCCCTTTGAAGACCGCGGCAAAAGACCACCTGAAATGTGTAATTGGAAGAAATTCCTTATATATTAAAGTATTGCCCGCGGGGCTGGCGGCACTTGTGTGTTAATAACCTCACTTTGGTTCAGTATTTCTGAATCGCTTTCTGGAATATATCTTTTTATTATATTAAAAACTTTAAAAACGATTCAAAAGAAAATATAAATCAATTGCGAAACCTCCTCGAGTCTCAGGAAGTCATTCATACATCGAAAATCTCAAATGACTTTGTTGCAATGGATTCAGTTAATGGATTGTTGGATTGGGTTAATGACGTATGGATATTGCGTATAGTTATGTGCTCCTAACCCATATATTATGAAATATGTTCCGTGTTGTCAGCAATGTTACTTCCTTGAGCTCCCCTCTTATTTTACGTGTATGTATATAAATCTATATATGTTCTCGTTCTTGAGTTCCAGCCAGTTCTTAAATTCCTTTTGGCCACACACATATACGTATATGTATATATATATTAACACCTAAACTCTTTTCCTTAATTAGGCTATTAAAATCTGCCGAGCTGGTTAACATTGATCTACAAATACGGTAACTTAGCTTTGGAGTCAGTTGTTATATGTCTGATTTCTATTATTATTATTATTATTTTATACTTTCTTGTATAAAGTATTCAACATTTTAACATCTTTACTTGAATAATTTTAACTTTTCATTTAAAAGACACTAGATTTCTAAGCCTAGTTGGTTTAAAGCTTATTAAACTTTTTAATTACTCAGAATGATGTTCAAAGTTCTCAAAAGAATTGTAAACAGATCATTGTTGTTTGTCGAAAGAAAGTTTTTATTTTTGTTTTTAAGTATTTTAACAAATAATCTTTACAGCTTCGCTAAAGTCAGTTAAGTATCCTATTCGACTGAAATAAAACTGTTATTATGAAGACAGCTTGAAAAACTTCAAGTTAATATTTTGTACTGTCATTAGATATTTTTTACTCTTTAGATAGGACCGTACCTCCAATAATTCTCAGGTGAAGTACCTTCAACCGGTGTTGCCAACTGATGAGAAATAAATCGGGTGCACTACTCCACGGGATGTTTTTGCGACCCCGATAACCGCGGCCGCGGAGGGTAAAAACACCGGTTGAACTTGGTCCTGTCCCTGAATTCATGGCACTTCCATATTTATAGGTTAAATTACATTCTGAGCACTGGGGGAGGCAAAACACAACCTCCATCGAGGGAAATAATAAATTTTTACAATTGTAATCAACTATTTTTTTACATACTTTTTTAAATTTTAAATTGCTCCATCTGCATGTCCGATTATGTACCACACGAATATTCAACCGGAATGATTTATTTTCGCTCTACGTAAAACTGTTATTATTAACCAACAGCAGCAAATAATTTTATCTCAACTTCTAGTCTAAACTTCGGAATCGTTTTTAAATTATAATATGACCGCTGGTTCAGGACCGAGGTATATTAGGCCATTATCTAAAAACAAGTTCCTCAATTAACAGGAGAGAGGAAAATATTAGAAATAATATATATATTTCTTATGCCTGAAAAAACTCCATTAAACAGTAAAAAGATAATCAAATATATGCTTATTACTGACTTACTACGCTCCTCCATTGCCTCGGTTTTTTGAACAATTGTCATCTTAATAATCCTAATTTACCCTTTCTATCTGTTTGTAACTCCCAACTGATTGAGGCCACCCTCCACACCATCTATCCAAGTTCTTCTCGCTATATGAAGATACCCAAAGTAGCCTAAGGTGGGCGTTTCCTCCTGTCTTGCCCTTGGTGGATGTCGATCATACAGCTATGACAGCCTTCGCATTACCCTATAGTGTTGGTCAGCACTATCTTCATTCCCCACCAAATGTAACGTCAGCGTACCTCTTGGAACCCGCGGTGATTCGATTTTCTGTGAACAAGCACTATCTCTCACTGTCGATAGATGTGCTAAGTTTTTTTTTTTTAATGCTAAACCAGAAAATGATATTTTTGGAATACAATACCCTGCCAAATCAGATTCATAACATGTTTATTATGCAGGTCAAGCTATTTACTTTATCGTTTAATCTAATGTTTTTTTTAGAAAACCAGTCATATTTGGTTTCTGTGATCTGAAGGAGGTAGTTTAGAGCAAGTCCCCTTCCTACTCTTGATTCCAATTTTTAGAAAAAAAAGAAGTAATAATCATAAAAATAAATAAGATTCTGAGTTACCGAATGGAAGGCCCCGGGTTCGAGCCCGGCTGCGGTAAATAATGTGTTTACTCTGTTAACTGCCGGGGACGGAAACTGAGGGATTGGAAGACCCTCCTGGGACTAACCCACCTATACAACACTATACAACCGTTGTCCTATAAAAAGAACAGTCTTTACCACGAAGTTAACCCATGACCCTTCATGGGTTTTAGTGGTACAGGTAAAATAAAAAATAAATAAGATTTACGATACAGCAGGAAAGGGGCATACTCACCACAGGAGCGTGTATCGAAGTACATTACACAAGACAAAGCCTTCGGTTTACAATGTATCAAGTGCAACGGCAAGTTTATTATCTACACACAACAACGAGGGCCTTGCATTGTAGTCCACTTCGCTTTATATGATTAACGGGGGATTCGATAATGGACCACGATAATAGATACCGTCTATAAATCGGTGAGAAAATGGCCGGCGGAGGGAAGGAGAAACATCCGATAGCTACTGATAAGAGTGATAACAGGTTCTGTTCCATCCAATCCTGTCCTCACCTCTTCATTACTGTTATCTCCGATTCTGGACCAGTTTCCAACCAATCGAGCGCTAGAGAAATTTTATGGAAAGAGGAAGGTAGTAACAAGTAGTTTATTGTTTTAATGATTTATTAATAAAACTGTTATAAAAAATTGTTTTGATTAGTTGGCATAATTATCTCCAAAGTATAATGTTTCTTCGTCATCTTAGTAACACAGAAACGTATCTACAAATCCATTTTTCAAAAATGAGTGAAATAGTGATTTATGAGTGAAAACAAACAGTACTGAAAACAAAAAACTTATATCCAGACAATGCGAATGTCTTGTAAGGATGATCTTGCAACTATAAAGTAGGACATGAAAAGTAGTGTAGTAATGCCACAAAAAAAAGTTGTATCACTACAATCCATGAAGGGTCTTGGGTTGGTCAGTGCGTGGTGGACTCTGTACTCTTTCTTGGATAATGGTTGTGCAAGGAGGTGATATGTCCTAGATCACGCTCAACCCCCAGATATTCCCCCCTGGTAAGCCCCAGGAGGATCCTAGATCTCATAGGATCCATTTCCGGGCGCTAAGAGATTAAATAAAAGTCTGCCAGCGAGCGGGATTTGATCCCGACACGGGAACTCAATGCTCTATGTCAATTTTGTAGATACGTTTTTGTATCCCAAATGCGACGATTTATCATTTCTTTTTTGTTAAAATTTTTTTCGGGGTTGGTTATAAAACTTTGAATAATAAAAAATGGAAAAACAAATCGCATGAGTAATAAGAAATATTTTACAGCGTCTATTATCCGAACAACTTCCAACTACTCAAACTGGCTTCGTAAAAAAGAAATACTCTAAGGGGTTGACATTACCATTCCTTGAAAATAAGTTTGAAGAATTTTTTTTTTTTAAATTCGATCTCCTAGAAATATTATTTGAGGCGTACGGGATCAAAACCGGATAACTCCGAAATATCAAAACTGCGATGTTCGCTAATTTAATCAGGCACGGAACTTAGCGGGCTTATTCCTTATGGTATTAGCCTGGTTCTGAACCAGAAGTTTCGGTACATGCAATAGTGACTCTCTATACTAGCAAAACGTGAAGTCAATTATTGAAATTCGGAGTTGTCTTTTATTCATCAATTATTTACTACTATACTTTCAAGAAAATTAGAGCGATACCTGCAATGAAGAGGGAGTCGAGATTGAACCAAACTAATATTTATTTATAGTAATTATTTGTGTCAAAACCTTGATAAATGGTCTGTTGTACACAAATATTTTTATTTATATTTATTTGTTTAATTTAAATATTTTACAGTGAAATAAAAATAAATGTACAGGCGTTGTTGTTGTCTAGCAGTTTCTTTTTTTGAAGTGATCTTCGGGTATCCGAACAACACCTATTTGGTCTGATTACATTATATCCGATAATTGACGCTCTACTGTATGAATTATAAAGATTGTAACACTGTTAATAACAAACAAAAGGCTACATAAGGATTTACTAAACCATACACACACACACACACACATGGAAGGAAGATCTCATTTCACAATTAACCTAGTTCTTGAGACTGTGTGAAACTAGATACTGTTTTTCCACAAGCGTTTAATTAGTGGCAGACCACTTGTTGATGATGAAATTAAACATTTTAGAATAATAGTTTATAGTGTAGAATATTACTAAGAAGTAAATACAAATATAATTACTATTAGGAAGATGCTCAATAATTATTATCATCAATGCCAATATTCTTTTTTAATTATTCCGGAATAACTAAACAGAATTTCAGATGTTTCTTTCTTATACCATTCGCATTAGCTTTTATTTAATTATAAAATGGTTTTAACCTAGAATCACTAAGATATTACAGACTAAAATAAAAAAATCTGCGCCAACCGAACACCGATTAAACTTATGTCATAAGCAGGGGTCAATGTCATTTTCAGTCAGACTAAAACGTTTGAATAATTATTCTATACACATTTTGTTAGGAATTGTACTATGTACATCTTATATAACAAAAAAAAAAATATGTACATCAGATATTTTCTGTTTTGAAATGTGAGATGAACCCTTTTTGGTTTACAAATAAAGTGGAGAGCTGCTTTTAATAAAAAAGAAAGTAGAATATTATTAAAATGATAATAAGAAATAATAAAAGTGATTTTTAGTAATCTCTTTCGAATCTATATATAAATATTATCATTGAATTTATTTTATAAACCCGTGTGTCTAGTGTTAAAATATTTAATTGTTAATTATTTTTTATCGTTTAATTTAGCACTGTGAACCCAGACTTACTACTTAACATTGTGACATAATCACCTTTAACTCAATCTAAATATTATATTACACCACTAAACGAAATACCCCGTTATTTATTTTTATCATACTAAAAATATTTTTAAAACTGTCATGATTTTTTTCCTTTTTTCTCCTGTTGATAAAATAGATTGAGGTATATGCGTCGAACAAACTATAAATTTGAATGATCCCGATGACAAAATAATTTCAAATTTCGTATACAAGCTGTGATAATTATTGTAATATATAATTATTATTATCATTTGTTTAAACTTTCTTACAGTTTCAGCTGAATATTATGCTGAATTCATACCAGAACAGTTACTTTTGTAATTTGTATAACTCGAGAAAGGCTCATTCAACTTGTAATTGGTAAACCAGATATTTCAAAAGTTTCTTTGAAATTCATTTAGGCCTATGGAGTACGGAGCCCAGAGCGTGATATTGCATTTAAAATACCATCTTACCATAAATTATGACTAAAAATTACCATAACCATAAAATATGACATAAAGGCATTATTACAGTGGTTTAAGATCATTATTACACCATTATTTAATATTACCTGAGAATAATGGGTGTAAGTATTTTATGACTGCTGCATAAATCTATCTACAATTAATAATAATCTATCATTAATAAACATCATTATTATTATCGATTATCTATTATTAATATAACACCAATGATTAAATAAATCATCATCTCGCTAGTGACAATGTCATCAGCATATGCTATATATGTTTTGACATGCGATTGTATTTGGTCTCTCGGCTGCTTCGAGTGTTAAATTAAAGACAAGCGGGGCTAGTGGATCTCAATCCAATGTTTACCTCATAAATATGAAATGAATAAATGAGGAAATAAAATCATCATTTTACATTTCTTTAAAATTCCAGGCGCTTAGTAGAGAAATAATGGGGAATGACATTTTACAAGGATTGCGTTAATTGTATATCTTTCAATTTATTTACTTAAGAGGAGATAGGAACTTTTGTTAATTGAAAGGGCAAAAAATAAAGATAGCGTACTTGGCAAAAAAACAGATGGGATTTCTGAATAGATTATCCACGTTAAGCCTTTTAAAGAAAAGCATCGCTGAAGTGGAACGGATATAAAATAAGAAAGGAGGCTGAAGGAAGGGGAAAAAAAGTAATTGAAGATGAGCTGAAAGAAGAATGCTAAGAGTTATTCGCTGCGAAGTGGGCGATAAACTCACAAAGGAGGATTATAGTCCGACATACAACGGGAAAGAAACAGTCCTTGTAGATCATCTCTTCATCAGGGACTTCAAGTCTTCTTGAACAACTTCAGTTAAGAATGTTCGTACTAGATTGGTTAAGCTGACTTACAAGAAATACGAACAAAACATTCGGAAATATAGTTATATAAGTATCGTTATATATATAAATATAGTTATATAACTATAAATATAATTATATAACTATATATATGTGTATATATATATATATATATGTGTCCAAAAAAAATTGCTCTTCGAATTATCTCATTATCCACCGGTCCAATTTTTCGCTATACTTTTGTCAAAGTTCACCGAAGAAGGATTCTGGTAGAAGTTGATGTTAGCATTCGTAATTTTGTTTCAAAATGAAGATTTTATACTCCATTTATAAAGGAAAAGAAGATATCAGATGAAATCATTCGCTTTGAAAGAAAATTGCGAATTATAATATCAGGTTCTGATGAAATGAAAGTTTTAATATTACGCCACCACCTTGTATCAGAGGCAGAGCCCTCTATCACTTACTAGGCCAACAACTAGTGGCTCAAAATGTAAATCAGCCAGTGCAGTTCTAGACAAGGAACAGCTAGGATAGGTGACATGTGCTCCAGACAGCGTCTCATCATAGAGTAGACACCTCAGGTAGCCAGCAAGGTAAGGAGGAGCACGCAACCACCCCGGATGTCATGCCATTCACAGATGCATACCACAGTAACTAAAATCATGTTAATTTTGTATTTCTTGCCATTATACTGTGTACAGTCATAATGTCTTTTATTTCATCTATATCATTTTTATAATATAGAGTCCCCTCATATCACATCAGAGGTACCATATCCCATCTTCTTCTTCTTCTTTATCTTTTTCCATTTTAAACACAAGTAATACATATATAAAATAGTTGTTTGGATACAAAATAATAGATATACTAATTATAAAATATTTTAATATTTCCTAAAAAATCATATAATAAATTAAAAATATATAGAACTATTAAAAGCGTATTGTACCTCTTTCTAGGTAAACTACTCCTCATTACGCATTAATTTCCTATAAATTAAGTCGGGATTTCTATCGAAACAAAATCAAGAATCGGATTCATTAAACATTCACTAATAGACTCGTGAACTTATTTGTGTGGAATTCGGTGTTTAAAAATAATAAACACTTATAAATTTCTTTTTAGTTCATGTCAATTAAATAACACCGCATAAAAGTATGTAATTATATAGAAAGATTTACGGTAGTGACACAAAGAAAGTTGAAATTTTATTTTGTTCCAATTTCGTCTTCATCTTCATGACACCTAAGTCTCTAATTATTTCAAGTACAATAGTAAGGAATGAGTAATAGCTCGAGGAAATCGATTTTAGAGAAAAAATACAGTTCAAACTTTGACGTAGATCCTCCTATGTTTCTTTATCGCAAAGCCAGTCGGATAATAATTCGTTCAGATGATTGAGGTTCGCATAATACATTACTTTACTGAATCAATAAATTAAAAGGCGATTAATATGTATGATATATGATTCCTAGTATATAAGTTGGATGAAGTTAATCTAAGCAATGTTTGAGCACGCGAAATAGTTGTGCCCGAAATCCAGGGATCTGAAATGGATAAGGAAAAAATAAAATTCTGATTTAATTATTCCAGACCCCGTGTCATTTGAATGTGACCTTTTGTTAAACTGATAACATAAATTACTTTTATAAATTAAATAACAAATATTTTTGATAATAGAAAGAAACAATTGATTGGATTAAAATGAACAATCTAAACGTTTTTATAATGAGACAATGAAACTACTTATATTAACAAATAACAAAAAGTGAAAAGGATTTATAATTTAATTTTACGATGGTAAATTTAACCCTATTTAATAGCAAATAAATAACATGTTCAAATAAATGTTTGCCTGCTTGGCTAGTTGAGATATTATAAACAAAAACTCTTATCTGTCTGTCGAAGTAGATTCTCGGCCGGGCAAGCGAGGATTTTGAGACGTCAGAGGTTGAGATGATAGACTGGGTCTATTCGAATTAGTCGTATCGATGGTGAGATTTAAACTAATTACACCTGCAAGTTGGCAGCGACTTAGTACCTCTTCAAAATGCAGCTTTGAGTTATAGCTTGCGATGTGCACGTCAAGAGGCTCGTGCCAACACAGTCTGGTTTGATACAGCCGGAGCGAACAAAAGCCGATCGACTCCCTTTTGTTTTTCTCTCTTCACTTTAGTAACATATGTTTTTAAACTTACTACAAAATTTAGACTTATAGCTAAACAAATTTCTTTTTATCTTTTAAATTAAAATATTGTAAACAATTATGAAATAAACGTTTAAATTATTATATTGATTCCGAATAATGTGAAAAGGAAAAATAAGAAAATGCATTTCTTTTACAAAAAGCAATTTTTAGTTTTTATGATTAAAACTAGTGATCTTTTATTAGATTACTACTTCATCTGGCATTAACAAATAGTTTTTATTAAAATTGCCGTTTTTTCATAATAAATAAGCATAAACAATCCTCTTTTTTTTTAATTAATCGGTAAACTGTGATATTAAATTTGGATAGCGTGATCCGCGAATAATTGTCACGATAATTCCCGTTGTATATTTTGATAATTATGAATAGCACTGAGTGATTCAAAGCAATCAGCGTTGGATAAACAAACATGATTGAATTGAAAATGGATATTTTACCATTGTACAAACTACACTAACAAATATTGACTGTACAATCAAGTCGTAGGAACTTGTGTGATATGAATTTGTAGCAGTTAAATTTATTATTTAAAGGATACAATTTTATGAATGATTTTTAGTTATGAGAACAGAAAATTTTAATGTCAAATATAAATGAAGCTTTATCTGCAAAATTAAAAAAAAAAAATTGAAACTTACAACTGTAAGTGTATTGTTTGTATTGTAATAATATTCCTTAATGTAATGTCATCTGGAATCCATTATCTATGTGATACGTGCATTTCGTTATCTTCAAATCTAGTAATAGTAGTTTTTGGAAAAATTTTTACGTTTTTTATTCTTCTGTGTTTTTAGTTGTTTTTAATTATAAAAATAGAAACAAAAATTAATTTTTTATTAACAATATAATAAAGTGTTGAGTGAAGCGAAAAAAGCGATAAGTTTCGATTGGTCCTATGAGAAATCCTGTTCTCGAAAAAAAATAATGAAATATACAAAATGTATAATTTTGTTAACACCTGTATTATTCAGACATACTTTATTATTATTAATATTAATCTACCTTAAAATATGTTAATAATTTCAGTTTTCTGGTTATATTTTTAATTTTGTATAAAGAAATAAAAATTAATTTTTCTATAAAAATATATTTATATAAATGAATAACATGTAGTATTTTCTTGACCTGTAGTATTTTATTTATTATATTAATTAATAGGGCATATGATTATTATTAATTAATTTTGTAAATTTGACTAAAATTTTCAGTTTTGTTGTTGTTTTTAATTGAGTATATAATCAAAAATTTATTTTTACAATATATTTAAATGTATACAAATCATTATTATTTTAAAACACCCCTGATAAACAAACATTCATTGTTATTGTGATTATTGTTTATTTTAAATTTTACTAATTACTTTAAAATTATCTTATTTAGTTTTTAATTTTGTAAATGTAAACGTAGGAATCATTTTACAAAAAAAATATGAAATATTTTTTATAAATATAAAATGAAAGTAGAAGATTCTCGACCGTTTATATTTGAGAGTTAAAAGTTAAAACCTTTACAAGTAACTTCATGATTTCCGTTCAAATCTTCTAAGTTGCCACCCACACAGTAGGAAGGAGAAATTGTATAAGAATGTAAAAACCATTAATAAATACCTTCAAGGGTTATCAGTTAGTAATTTTTATCGTCCAAGAATCTGCAGGGGACGTAGAAACACGATCAAAGATAGAACAGGACAACATATAGAGACTCATACAGAAATTAAAAAAACAAAATTGATAAATACTAACAAACTACCTCCGAGTGGTTGATGTATCGGGCGTTGCCAAGAGAAACAGATTGAAACGACACGGGCACGTAGGGAGGATGACAGATAACCGCTGGGCAAATAATAATGGATAGCGGCGCTGGACAAAGGATCTCTGTGCCTGGAAAAAAGAAATTGAATACGGCATCGTTCTGCTCCAGCCAGCAGATCTGTAGTCTGAAATTGGAATAGAAGTTACTTTAATAATACGACTCTTACATGATTTGAAACTATTTTATATGCTGGGGATATATTAAAATTCTTCGAGACAATAATTTTATTAAATTTATATGTAATATCAGGCCATAATGGGTTCATCTCATCTCTCGTCTCACTTCCACAAACTACAATTAGACATTGTAGAAATGAATATTTATTCATCTCTAAAATGTCTAATTCTTCTCCTTCTCGAAATTGAAATTGAATAAACAATACCAATTCTATAGTAAAACATATAATTTTAGAAAAATGAGCCTTTTATTACAATGTTTTATATGTATATGTATATGTGTCGTATGTGGTATCTTATTTAATTTCTTAAGGGATTTGGCCAAATGATTATTTTTAAATTAATAAATCAATTCCAATTGAAAAGATGGAGTTGTAATGTGCAAATAATGTTTCAATTAACTAACAAATTACATCAGTTTTTTTTTATTTACTTCCTTAATAAGCAAAGTAATATGTGCATATTAACTGATTATATTTAATGAGTAAAATAAAATAAATATGTCAATTATGGATACAGATTGACATTTAGAAACGCGTTAGAAAAACCCCGTAGATGCACAAAAATCCACCTAGTTATTCCTACGTATCAAAAGGTAATAAAAAATCATAAAAAAGACAATTATCAAGTATTTGAAATACAGTAAAATAATTAACCAGTCAACATTTCAGCAATTCAGGCATCGTCGCAACATACACCAAAAATTCAAAGAGCATGAAACGTCATCACATCTCATCAGCAGTCTACAATTAGTCATCATTCAATTATAAAAATGAGTAAAAGTTGCAAATTAATAATGACACTTCTCGATTAAACAGCCCAAAGATACAAATCACCCAGGACCAGGACCCGTTCAATCATATACTCAACGTCTTGGAGCTAGGTGTCGCTTTTCTAGTCCGTCCAGTACAGATTTAAATCCCACCATCTATGGGCTCATTTTATGGTGAGTTATCGTTACAAGTGGACGTAAACCTAACCTCAATTTATTGTTTTATTTGGCCAAGATATAGCCAATATTTTCCTGATATTAATATTATTGTTTTGCGGATCAGCGGTAAGCATCCTATGGTAATTTGTAAATTATTGTTATATATATATATTTTTTTAATTAATTAGTTTCTTAATTATTTTAGTTGGTGTTATGTCATGTCTCTTTGATGCAACAATACAATGCAGTTTCTTTGGACATTTGTTTTTTATTGTCTTCATTTGGACATTGGGACCTAAAACCAACAAACCTGTTGTCAGGTTTGATTTTTCTTTATAAAACATATTTATGTAGTTTTCTTCCTTAATTTTAATTTATATAAAAGTAATTAATGGTTATAAATAAGTAGTGACGTCATTAAGATGTCGTTTGTTTCATAATAGACCAATCACAAAAATCCTACTGTGTAAATGCTTCCCCCACCACTTCCTCCTCACCCCTCCCCCCGGAAGGAACGGGTTTTGCCAAGTGCTATTGGAGGAAGCTGCTGGGATCCACTCCTCCAACGAGATAAATCATTCATTGTTTTCTACGGCCGTCGGAGACACTAAGTCACAGATTATTTCAGTACATTTCAACGCCGCCCACATTTTTGTTGGACTGTCTCCAAAACCCGCTGGCCTCCTTCAATTTGGCCCATTTATTAATTCTGTCCCCTAATGGCTTTATGGGAAACGCATAATTCCTCCTCACTTCTCCGTCAACTGGTTCAAAATTTTATCAACTTCTTTATAAATGCGACTGATATAGAAATTGTGAAATCCCTTCCCACTGGAATAACTGTTAGGGATAAAACTTTTACGGCTTTATCGCTTTCCATTAAAGTTATTAAATGTGTATTGGCCATTAATTAAGGTGAAGGTAGCAAAGAAACGTGATCTTTCTAACAAACAAATGTTTACGAACAAATAGTTAATAAACTGTGAGCCTTTATGAGTCTTCCGAAGTATTAATAAAGGCGTAGATGGAAAAATTGATTTAATGGTAATCATGTCGATTTGGAATTAGATAGCAATCAACCAATCAAGGGGCGGATGATTGTTAACTGTGATTATCACTGAAGTATAACTTAACGAAGATTACATTGCATAATGTTCGATATGCTCTCTGTCCCAATATGTTAGAAATGCTACGGGTAGTATGAGTTTAGCGCTTCAATAGACCGAGTATCCTCTTATAACATTTTTTAGTCGAAACGTTTGACCAATGGTCTTTACTGGTAGTTTCAAAAGCGTACATTATGCAGAATTTTGGCAGCTACTGCTTAGTTGTCATCTGGAATGCATTTTTAACTGCTCGGTATGTTTTGATGTTCAAAAGAAACATACTTCTGCTCATCTCTAATAAAATAAGTCCATGAAACAAAACTAATAAACACTCGTACCACTAAAATCCTATAATGAAGCACTATATTAAGTATATAGTTATACTTAAGTAGTGCTTGTACTGTTTTAAAGCGCTTTCCCACCAGGTTTTACTCCGACTAAAGAGTTCCCTGTTTATAGAAGATAATGAATAAGCACCGGAGCTGGGTAGCTCAATGAGTAGAGTAAATCCGGCTGTGGGAAATAAATTATTTAATTTGCTTACAGCTTCGGATGGACCCTATGGGATCTACAGATCCCCTGGCTCAGCTAATCTCTATAACGTAAGTAACCTTAATTGGGAGTAAAATCTGGCAGTTGAGCGTAATCTCGGACATGTTGTCTAAAACAGTATAGTGTCTACCACGTAATGAACCTTACAAAATAGTGCATATCCTTAATTCTAAAGTCGCCTTTAATAAATCACGATGATGTACAGTGCCCTCCAAAAGTTAGTTGAAATGTTCAGACGAAAAGTTAATAAACCTAGTATAATGAATACAGTTAATTCTTTATAAACATTCGTATTGTATTTTAAAGTAAAATGTTTGAATTATTACGTAAGATGGTCATTCAAATTTTAAATAACCATAGTTACAATAAAACATTAACAATGTAATTAATTTTCAAAATTTTCATCGCTAAATGTTAGTTGAAATGTAGAAAACAATTTTTAATTAAAGAATAATTTTTGTTTTAGTATTTCTTATGTCCACCTCGATTCTGAATCACTGCCCTAAGTCTTCGCGGCATCGATTCTACCAGCTTTTGCAAAACATGTTTAGTCATATTCAACCATACATTGAAGATCCCGCTCTTAAGTGTAGCGACGTTGCGTCTTGAATTTGTAGAAATCCTACGGTATATTTCATCTCACAAATGCTCCATTGGATTAAGATCAGGTGACATAGACGACCAATCCAATTGTTTTATCATTTTTTGAAAATATTGCATAGTTATTTTAGCTGCATGTTTAGGATCATTATCCTGTTGAAAGATAAAACCCTGATTTGATCCCATAGAGCTAGCAGATTTTTAAAAAATTATTCTTTAAGATATCACAATACACACGAGCAGTCATCTTACCGTCAATTACATGATATTGCCTCATACCGAATCACGAAAATAATATAATATGATTCAACTGGGGGATTACTTTTGGCTGTAAAATCTTTGCTTACGTTTGGGCAGTGCAAGGGATAAGAATCTTTCCTTCTTTCCTATGGGGTATTATAGAGCACAGTTGAAATAAAAGCATTGTTATTCACGTAGCTTGGAAAAATATTATTGACCACAGTCTTCTTTAAAATGAATCATGACTTATTTCAACTATCTTTTGGAGCGCAATGTACCTTAACTATCGTGTATCCTGCTAAACAGCTACTAGATCACAAATCATAAACAACTACACGATCATCGCTGTAGCGGCAAGATTATATAGAAATGTAAGGCGAAGACTAAACATAAAGGGAGGTGGTAGGATTGCGGAGGTAATGAAGTCGTAAAGCCGGGAGTGAGTTATGGCGGTGCCGGGGAAGGCGTAGTATGTAAGCAAGATCCGGGTTTACAGCCTTTACCGCACCTGAGAATGTGTTCCCAGTTAAGATTGTTCCAGCAATTCCCAACCTCAAATGGATCTTTGTAGCTATAACTGAGCTCCCAAATCTCTACTATAATTTATAGATATATCATGGAGTCGAATTGTCTCTAACCTTCTATTTTTAGGGCTATACTTCAGAACTGCTATGCTTTCCTATTTACTTAATAAAGATAAATTCTATGTTTATTATGTAATAAGTAATTTTAATGAAAATTGGGATCTCATGCTTTTTATATTTGATAATCCACGGGATTTCTTCGATAAAATATTTTTATTATTTCCATGACTTTAATGCTAAAAATACTGGTATTCTCGAACTTCAAATAATCGCGGGAAAAGGCTAAATAAATGCATAGAAGAACTAAAACTTTCTACTATTCCTCCCCCTGAACCAACCTATTGGCCTACAGGAATATCAAAGTCACCCGATGTTATCGATTTCTTTGTTACGAACTCCTTGCCACTTAAACATTCCAACGTTTCCACTCTTTCTGACCTCTCTTCAGATCATAGCCCAGTTTTCCTCTAGCTATCAAATCACCTATTTACAAAACCTGGACCCTTGGCATTAATAAATAGCTATATAAACTGTAGTAAGTTCGAAAATTATTTAAACAACAAAATCACCCTTAATACTAACATACAATACGTACAGCCAACGCAATGTACAATGCTGTTGATCACTTGACTGAATGTATTCAAAATGCAGTTTGATATTCCACAACACCAAAAACGACTTCATCAAAACCTGACTCCTACCAACTTGAACAAATACGAAATATTAAAAAAGAAAAACGTAGGATCAGAGCTTTATGGCAAAGACCTCCATACAACATAGAACTCAACAAACTAACCCGAAAACTTCAACAAGAATTATCAAAATTTAAAAACAACAGTTTCAAGGACTATTTAAATTCTATAAACAACAGAGACAGACCAGTATGGACAGCTACAAGGAGTATACTAAAGCAAAAGGTGGTTCAATATCCTCTTAGACGTACAGACAACACTTGGGCGATGACGAGCGAAGAAAAAGCTAACGAATTTGTAAAACATCATGCTCATATATTTAAGGTAAATGAAATTCAGGATAATACTCTCACTGACAAAATAGATGGTGAATTGACAACAGCACTACCCTTATCCCTCCCTCCACCGGCATTTCATATAAAAGAAATCTATCAAGTACTGAACAAAATGCAAAACAAAAAAGTTCCTGGCTATGATCTCATCACTCCCTTCATACTTATCTCGGTAAGCTGTTCTCTTTCTTACCCTCATCTATAATTCAATCATGCGCACAACTTATTTCCCGCTCCTTTGGAAACTTTCCACGATTAAAATGATACTTAAACCTTCTAAACCTGTCACTAATCCTTTATCTTATCGTCCAATTGCACTCCTCCCTATAATGTCTAAATTATTTGAAAAACTCTTCCGTAATCGCATAAAGCTTATCCTCGAAAATAGCGGAGTAATACCGAACCACCAATTTAGCTTTCGTTCTTATCACTCCACTGTACAACAGTGTCATCGTATCGTGGATGCAATATCTATCGCTTTTAAGAAAAAAGAATGTTGGTTTGCGATTTTTCTTGACATTGAAAAAGCATTTGATAGTGCCACAAGGGTCTTCTCTGGAAAATAAAACCTCACTTACCTTTACATGACAGATTCTTCTGCACTTCCGTTGACTCTTCGATTTCCTACTTCTTTCCTCAATACAGGGGTGTACCGCAAGGCAGTATTTCAAGCCCCATTCTCTATTCTGTTTACACCTCTGATATCCCGGAGCATCCTTGCAACAACATCTATACCTTAGCTGACGACACTGCCATTATGTCTTCTCACAGAGACCCAAAGCTAGCATCTATAGCTCTTCAAAATCATTTATTTGATTTAGAAAAGTAGTTCTATAAATGGCAAATCAGAATAAACGCCTCAAAATCGAGCCATGTAAGCTTCTCTCAATGCAAAGGTTCGTGATCAGCAGTCGGAATTGAAAACGACGAAGTACCTTCCAAAAATGATGTACGTTATCTCGGACTATACTTGGGTAAAAGACTTACATTTACGTAAATACAAAATTAAAAAGACAAGAACTGACTAGACGGCACAAAAAACTTTCACATCTTCTGGACTACAGATCTTCACTTGACTTACGGAACAAACGACTTATCTATAATGATATACAAAAACCTATTTGGACATAGGGAGCAGAACTTTGCGGTTCAGCAATAAAAGTCCACATACACAAGATACAAACAACACAGTCCAAAATTATCAGAAAAATTGTTAATGGACCATGGTATATTTCGAATCACACCATACACAACGACATGAACATTCCCACTATAAAATCATATATTCACAACAAATACGTAACATTTCACTTATGGACACAATATCACTCAAACCCACTCGTTCTTCCGCTTTTCTACTCCCTGTCACCTGGAATTGATAAGAAAAGAGTAAAAAGACATTGGCCAAGAGACCTACTCAACTATTGATATTTTTATTCCAAAACTCGATGATCATGTAGAAAAGCAAAGAGAAAAGCACTTGGATCAAATTTGCTGGATGCGCAAAAGGTGCAAATGAAAATTAAATAATAAATTTCCATATTTTTACTTAAATATCTTTATGCTACTCCTCTACATTATCACTAACGTCATTCTGATAAAAGTTTCTAGAAGCCTCCAAGAAGTTTAAGACGAAGTATCAGGATGCGATACAATTCTTATCTCCTATTAACAATAGTTAATTCTATTTAATCTATAAACTAAAAATTGATAAATCCTTTACTTTTTTATGTTTATTTACTTCTAATACCGCAATTATGAAATATATGGTATGGTAAAAGGGACCTGGTAGCTCAATGGGTAGAGCTCAGAGTTGAGATGATGTGGTGAAGTTCCTGGAATCACATCTGAGGCACATAAATTATTTAATCTTCTAACAGCAATGGATGGATCCTGTTTGATCTACATACCCTCTTGGGGCTCACCCAGACTTATATAGTAAGCACCCATAATTAGAGAAAGAAACATGGTTGAGCAGGATCACGGCCAAATCAACTCCCTGTACAACAGTTGCGTTTACTAGGAGTAGTAAAGTCTCTACCATGCACTGGATCCAAGACCAGTAATAGGCTGTTTAATAAATAAATAATAAAATAAAGGTTTTCTATTTTAATTTGTATGTACAAAAATGAGGAAACACGATTTCCCCCCGAAAACTGGTAACAGCGGTTTCTACAAAATTTTCCGATGGCGAGCACGATGGTGTGTTCAAAAATAGTTAAAAACGAGTTTTAACGGTTAAAAACGGCTGAAGCAGTATATCCGTATAGGATAAAAACTATTTTATTCGAACAATTTTGTAGAAGAACGAGAAGCATTGCTTCCCCGAGGTGGGCTTCGAGCATCTCAAACATCCTCTTCCTTGTCAGATTGATCTGTATGAACTTAAAAGATAATGATGATGGTACTGATCGATTTTGAAGTTAATTTCGATCTCCTGAACACTTAGGAAAATGAAAGTTACCTCCTTTTTCCTCAGTAGAGAGTTAATTTCGTTGACTTCGACTTTACCTTCCATTCTTCTAGAAAAATGGAAGGTAAAGTCGAAGTATACGAAATTAACTCTCAACTATTAAACAGTATTCTAAAAATTATTTTATCACATTTTCTTATGTATACTTACTTCTTATACCTCTGTTAAGAAATACATAATAAGGGAATGAATTTCTTAGACCTCTGTTAAGAAATACATAATAAGGGAATGTATTTCTTATACCTCTATTAAGAAATACATAATAAGGGAAAGTATTGCGATCTTGAAAATTTCAAGTACGACTCAAACTACCGTAACAACTTGAATTTAACTAAACTTTTAATTTATTAATTTATTAATTCTTCGTTACTACTAATTGACATTAGTTTTTTTTATCCTAAAGATACAAACCTGTCAGAAGCATTAAGGTTTTCAACTTAACTCGTATCCCAAATGTAAATGTTGAAAAGTTCATTATTCATCGTTCATCTTGTCACAATGAGAAACCCTCAGGTAAGTGATATTGGTTGTTTACAAAGAGGTGCACGACCAAGCAGATAAATATCATGGATACAATTATTTTAATATATAAATATTAAAATAATTGTACCCATGATAATTATCTGCTTGTCCGTGCACCTCTTTGTAAATATATATTGTTACGGCGAAAGAGAGAGAAAGACCGGCTGAAAAGATTAAAAGATCTGGGGGAATAAGGTGAGCGGAAGAGATTATAGAACTGCGTAGATAGATCGAGGATTGCGTGGAATGTTCTAGGTGCCCCCCACCCCGACCAACCTTGCCTATATAAAAGGGCAGCTGTTTCAGCCTTGAGACAGCCAGTAGTAAGTAGTAGTAAAGTTGTAGACTTCAGCGACAGTGACAGTAGCAGTGTGAACTAGGCAGTGATAAGTGATTCAGTGTTAAGTGATAGGTGAGTGTAATAAACTGTGTGTCAGTTTGTCATATTTGGAGAGCCTTACGGTCGGTGTACTTTAATTAGCGAACTGTAAGTGTTAATTTGTAGTTATAAACTATAGTGTAATTTTATTGTATTTGTACAAATTTAGGTAAATAGTTAGGTTATTTAGTATCACCAATATCTTGTATTATTTGTATATTATTTTAGTAATTAGATAACAGTTAGACCTAGGTTATAATCTGTAGAATATTGTTCTTGTAAATTTATATTAGTTTAATAATTTAATTGCTTTAAATAATTTCATTGAAGTCTTTTTAATTTGTTAATAAATTTTAGTATCTTGAATTTAGTAATAGTTTAATTCATTTTACACCCAGTAGCCATAACAATATATATATATATATATATATATATATATATATATATATATATATATTCAATCTGTTGTTATTAAAATTAATAATTGTTGAATGAATCAATTATAAACTCGGTGTTAAATAATAACCCTACTAATAACAATAATAACTCCAGATCATTGTTCTAGGAAAATCAAAAACACTCAGTCCTGGTTGCCAGTTATGAATAAATTTGATTTGGTTAAGTCATAGCATTCTAAATATTTAAAAAAATATTTATTCTGGTTTCTATGTTATTTACAAAAAACAATTATGCCCTTATGTATGGCGTATAAATAAAAAAATATGAAATATAACTAATAATAAAAAGTTGAATGACAACCAAAAAACAAAAAAAAATTGTATGGCCCTATTTTATTACGATATCTTTATCAGAGTTAGATAATAAGTAAATGGATAATTCGAATATCGGAATAATTAGCCCATGATAAACGAATATCTAAACCGAATTTCTGATATCTCTGGAATTTCTAATCAGCGGATGACCCAGTAATTGCCCCACAATTATGAGATTATGTGTATTTTGATCAGATAATTAGACCCTACAAAAGCATTTCGCAGATAATACTATGAGAAAGATGCAAGATCACTATTATTAGATTAGGATGTTTAGGTATAAATAATAATTATACAGTAAAATTACAAATTAAGATTAGTACTACTAAATATGTAAAAAAAAAACAGTAACACTGTAACCCATGAATGGTCTTGGGTTCATTACACAGTAGAGACTATACTTTTAGACACGTTGTGCAGGAAGGTGACTTGTTAACATCAATTATGGATGTCCTATTTATAGACTGACTATACTACAAGAGGGTCTGAAGATCGCACAGGGTCCATACATATCTGTGGACAAATTAAATAATATATCTGTCAAAGCCGGATTTGATCCCGGAATTTTCAGCGTAGCTACTCAATGCTCTTCCACTGAGCAACTTTAAATACGTCAATAAAGATTAATTCATTTTTAAAAAAACATGTTTTCCACAGGTTATTATTGGTACGTATCACGTCCCTGAATTATGCATTCGAACAATCATTTGCTAATGAACAATTAGCCAATCTAATGCAATGAGGAACCAACATCCAAAGAGAAATTCGCAACTCAATTAACAAAATGAATGAACACTCAAAAGTACCAATTGCCAAATGAACTCAAGTATTTTACAAACGTTACCTCTCAATGAAGATAAATAAATATTCTTAGATGTGAATTTAATTTAAGGTTTTATACAAAATGGACGATTTAGTTTTATATTTTTCCCAAATAGGAAATCATTTCTTATTGCCAATTTAAATTTAATTTTTAATAAATGTCATACAAATTAATAATTGGAGTTCAATAGGAAAATCCCATCCAGTCTCTGATTAATTTTTTTTTGAGTAGTTTAGTGATTTGAACTTTGCTTTTTGGAGTTTTTATTATTGCATTATAATTATAATTTTTACTATAGTTGTTTGATTAGTTTTTATTTTTATATTCTTAATTTATTTTGTATTATTATTGTTTTGAATCGTACTATTAATGGGATTGGGCGCTGATAACTTAGGTATTTACTTTTATTTATGGGAGGAATTGTGACATATCTTTTTAATAAAGAAATATCAATCAAATTATAGTAATGGTTAGATCTCTTGTAAGACTGACCTTCAGATTTTTATTAACAACTATTAAAATTTCCAATATTTTTTTTGTAATAATAAATATTTATTTAAAAAAATATACAAATTCCATTCGGCACATATTATATTTTTGCTCTGAAACACTTTAATTATATGATACAACATAGACGGAAAATTACTACGGCGCTTTTAGCTACCATACATGACAGGCAGTTCGGTGTTGCTGGTTTAACATAACCACCTCCTCTAAGGCGCTTTTCCTTCGCAGACATGAGCGTTGCTTTTTTAATATCTTTAGAGAATTTACAGTAAGGTCATATTTTTAATTGTCTTGAAATGATCTATGCATCTCTGAGTCCTTTAAATGACAAAAAAAAAGTTTTGAAAATTTTCTCTTATCCTCTATTCTTAGGGTTATATATTTCAGAACTGCTAGGATTTTCTATTAGTTATAATAAACTAGAAGTTGGTAATTTTAATGAAAATTGGGATCTCATGTTTTTCTTATTTGATAATGGACAGTATTTGCCCGATAAAATATTTGTATACTGTCCATGTTTTTAATCCTGCAGCCTCGGCGAATAAGTAATTAAGCAGAATTTTCTTCAGAGAGAGTTAAATGTATAGAGGAAATCAGAATCATATAATTCTCGGAATTTAACTTCTCGTCAATTTAAGTGATTTAATATGGAAACTATCGATATTTTCGCTATTTTTTATTAGGTGTAATTATCTAAAATGCATGTGTAACTAATACCTATAGGACTTCTTCTCTGTATTTCCACAGATTTATCTGAAGTATTCATAAGTAGCCATAAGAATAAATATTCATCATTTCATTATATTAGTTATATTATATAAGGGGAATATAATATTTATAATATATTATCTTATTATATAAGGGGCCGGAGGGTGCCGGAGGCTGTCTGACTGGGGGGATACATACTATGTAAGTATTTGATCAGTTGGAAGAATAGTATTAAAGTTACTGCCAGAGGTTAGAATATACATAAGTTATGATTACATATAATAATCTTTTATCTAAAGATAGCGAAATCAATGTGAGCTAGGAATAGCATAACTGTTTATCAAAACGTTTCCGAGTTCTTTGACTGAAAAAAAAAACCTTAAGTAACTTATCAGGTCGTAATGATATTTCAATAATGATATAATATTTCACGTTATTTTTTAATAATCTGTTCTAAAAACAAGATGTTTTTTTTAATCAAGTTTATTTGAAATCTGTTGATAAAGGATTCTGAATAGTCCATCGATCCGGCCTGAAAATAATCGGAAACGCGCACAAGAGGGGACGGTACAGAGATAGGACTATTAGTAAGGAAAACAGTGATGTTCAATTTAGGAGAAGGGTAAACATGTCTAGGGCAACTAATGAACGATAACTAAACACCAACCATCGCCGGCTAATATCGGACTCACTATCGAACGTCCACTATCTCTCCGTCCCTCCAGTGACGGGTAAAAATCGTGCTCTATTTCACCAGAGGCTTTACTGGTTTCTGTTGTGGTTAAAATTGTTTTATAAACGATTTTTAGTTTTAAAAATAATCATTTGTAATAAAAAAAAATACAAACATTTTCCTTATAACAAGTTGGTATAAAAAAACACTTGGGTTTCTTTTTAAATTTATTTATTACTGCATAATAATAACTCATCGAGTAAATCGAATGAGAGAAATATAATGGCAAGAGATAAAGAAGACTAGAAGAACTACCTATATGTTGTACTCGAATAACAAATTCAACCTAGAAAATCACAAGGGCATCGCATTCTTCGTATGGTTTCACATATACTGGCACTTCGAATAGTAATTATATATGTTCTTAAGTAGTTTATTTATAACTCAAACATATGATAGACTGCAAAAAATTAATAAAAATATTGACAATTTAATTTAATTCAAATAATCATTAGTACACAGGGTGCTTCAGGGTTAAGTAGCCAAATATGAGGTAAAGACCTCAAAACAAGAAAAAAATCCTATGGAGATATGCCTTCAAACGCTTTGTGTAGATGATATTCACACCTAAATATTTTCATTGTCATGAATTATTTGGGACTGATTTCTGTACAACAAATTCGGTAATTAGGACTACTTGACAAACGTTTTAACTTGGAATCCTCATACAAGATTGAAACGACAAGATAAAGCTCGCCTTGGGTTTTTATTGAACGATACAGAAGGGCAGTAAGCCATTGCTTTAAGACGGATAATATAATATTCGATGGGATTTATTTTATTTTATTATTGTGAGAATTTATTTTAATCCTCCAGTTTTGACACCAGTCGTAAATAATTACAACGATAATAGTTAAATCTACTTTTCGTTTTGAGCTGTTACTTTTGAAATTGGACTAAGTCCACTCTTAATGATAAAAAATATAACAACCTTCTTATCCTGATTTATGATTTGGATTAATGTAATGATTTGTGAAATGAAAAGAGAAGATCTTGTCCCAAACAAATTTCTAGAAGAGGGCATATGAAAAGGACACAAAATATGGACGGACACATTATAAATTTGGTAAAAATATTCTGGATTAGGTTTAAAAGGGTTGAACTACACAAAACAGGTATGGAAGAAAATGCATTTAAAAAAAATGTTTTTATTGGAAAAAAGAAAACCTGTATCAGTAAAATTACTGATATATTTGTTTATTATATACTATTGTTGGATATAAGATGAATAAAATGTTAAATCAATTTAATTAATTTTTCCATTTATTCATTATTTCATTAAAATTAAAATTTTAACGTAATATTTTTTAAAATTATTATAACAACCACAGCAACGGGTGGCCGGATATATATATATATATATATATATATATATATATATATATATATATATATATATATATATATACTAGCTGACCCGGCCACGTGTTGGTTTGGCATTTATAATAGTTTTAAAAATGATACGTTAAAATTTGAATACCAATCTAGTTATTGTATCCCAAAGCCTCCAATCCCATATCACCGATCTTGAAGAATGGCGTCACAACTGGAGAATTAAAATAAATTCTCAAAAATCCCATCAAATCACTTTTACCTAAAGTCGTAAACCAATGACTTCCTGGCCTTCAGTATCATATAATAATATCCCACTTGTGCCTGTAGAACAGATCCGATACTTAGGGTTGCATCACGACAAACGATTAACCTGGAATCCTCATACAAGACTGAAAAGACAAGAAACCGCTCGACGTTTCAGGCTACTTTAACACTTACTAGACAAACGCTCTAAGTTCCCAATTAATTATAAAAGACTCATCTACATGACCATCATACGACCTATTTGGACTTACGAAGTAGAGCTTTGGGGCTCCACTATGCCATCGAATGCTTCTCGTATCCAATCCCTACAATCCAAAATCCTTCGTAAAATCCTCAACGCTCCTTATTTTGTTAAGAATAAAGTCATCCATAACGACCTTAATGTCCCATTTGTTGCTGATTTGGCCCGAAACTGGTATCTATCCTTTCATAACAAACTTCATTTCCACTCAAACCCTCTAGTTTCAAACCTAGCTTCCTCTTCAATTCCCGATAATCCTCCGAGGCGTCTGAGAAGAAGCTGTCCACGTGACCTTCTTAGTTGAACATGCGATTTGAGTACTACCAGTGGGTAGTTTCTCTACTTGTCATTATATTATGTCATTATGTATCACTCAGCCAATTTACTTGTTATATTACTGTAATATAGTTGTAAATATCATCATCATAGTCGTTCCTCTCTACCGCTCTGCAGTGTGAGGTTCAAAATTGTTGTAAATATCAATAAATAAATAAAATAAAAAAATTAATGTAAAAATGAATTAAATCGATTTTTAATTCTACATTTTATTCATTTGATAACTAACTATAGTATATAACAAAAAAAATATATACAAAATTCTTAACGGATAAAATATAAACATTTGTTTTATGAATGGAGAATGAATTGTTGATTTTTAGTTGACATATCGAAAATGCACAAGTTAAACAAAAAGTAATTTTGCAAAAAAAAAATCACGGTCATTAATCGAAATAAAACCTAGGCAGTATTTGAAGTTGGACAAGAGATTTTTGTATATATAATACTTCGATAAAATAGTAAAGGATCGTCGTACAAGAGAACAATGCCAAAATGAACACATCATAATTTGAAATTGATTAAATATCCTTTAAAAAAATAAGAAAATCGGAACAGTATTATCGTAAAATTTGTCTTTGCTTTGATAATCTCAGGAGTTTTTATTGCTTATTGTTTTGTTTTTCAGAGTTATTGGACCCAATGCCTTTGTATTAAATCGAAGCTCCCTGTGCGTTCATGAAATGAAAACAAATGTTGTTCTTCTATATACTGTAGCACCAATCTGACTATTTTTATTAAACTTTACTTGTCCCCAGCAAAAACATCTAAATATTCGTATACAGAAATACACATGTTGATAGAAACGGCAGGAAAACATTTTGTAAATAAAACTTAGTTTTCTTTACAAAATTCTTTTTATCTCAAAAAGTATACACATCAATTAAATTATATCGATATTGCAATTTTCAAACAGGAAAAAATTAAAAAAAGTCGGACCACAATTAGCTGAGATATATAAAGTATTCTGAAGATGCTTCTATGAACCTTTTTTAATTCTTCTGAATGACTAAAAAACCAAAAATAATGAATTGTAAAATAATCATAAAAGAAAATGATTCGGATGAAGGTCAAATAAATAATTCCTTTTACAGTGATAAACTATTTCTTAGAAACTGACGCATAGACCTATATTCCAGGCCTTCTTAATAGCTTATAGACAAGATAAAAATATTAAAAAATAAAATAATTAGAAGAACAATGTATGTATGTATATGAAATCATTGGAATAAATAAAATACAAAAGTAGAAATGGATGTAACATATAGAATAATGTAAATGAATCAGAAAAATTGATCTTAAACAAGTTTTATTATATTTATTAAATTTCATTTTTAAAAACATTAAGCACATACAAATTATAATATTCATCCTCTTAAAGATGCTCTTAAAATTAATTACTTACATCTCATAATTTTAATGATATTCGACATAATAGATTCTCTATTCAGTATTGCTTTTTTGTACTTTGCAATGTTCAATGATGATTTCATGATGAAAGAGACGTGATGTATTAAAATTTTTATAAAGGAAAACACACGCGATGTGTTGAAGATATGACCAGATATTAGAGATACGGGAGTTGTTTCATGGAACAAATGTACAACTTTCACGGAGTGAGAAATCCTCATACTGATAAGGGCTTATCATTGTGAGAGTGTTTCTTTTAATGTTACTGTTCTTGCCCCTCTCATCAACTGTTGATGAATTCCATTTGCATCTCTATTTAAAAAAAAGTAATATATATATGTACTACGCCTATTCATGAATAATTTTATAAGATATTGGCTTTCTATTTTTATTCCAATGTTATTTTTTTTATAAATACTTCTTTTTCTTATTAATTATAGAGTTATGGTGAGTAACTATATCATCACAAACTAAACACAATAAGAATTATTATGAAGAGAACTAATAAAACATATCGTGGCGCCTTTTTATTATGGTGATTGGGACTGATGACAAAAAAAAAATTTAATTATTTCCACGATGTTTTTTGAGAATCTTATTTTAGTATAATAAATTCAATATCGTTTGTGTAAACCTAATAATATGAAAAAAATTAGATACCTTTTTGATCCTCTTATATAGTCGAAATGTTGGCTTTCAATAAAAAGTTCTCCCTGCATAAAAGTTATTGTAAAATTCATCATGATGTATAGATTTTTAGTAGACTCTGTTTGTGATATTATTCAAAGTTGTTTTAATAAACATTTTAAGTTAAATTTGTTTCAATAATGATTTTTGATATTAGGTAAACTAAATGTATTCATAAAAACAGCTAAAGTTCAGCAAAATTCAAATGTAATTAACAATGCTATGAAATCCGACTTAAGTGGAATAAATCAATTTTTTTGATTCGTATTACGAACTTATTTTGTCATTATTGGATCAAATTAATTTATTTATTTACGTCCAATTTTGTCAGGAACACCCTTATTGTTTTCGTTTGTATTATATTTTTCCAATATCAGAAATAATTTTGTTTAAAGAGTAAATACATTTTTAAAATTAATGCACGATTAATAATAGTAATATAAAGTTAAATTTGTTTTAATTTTAATACATTCATAACTACAGCTAACATATAAGCAATTATATTCATTAAAGTTCAAATATAGTTAGTAATGCAGTGAAAGCCGACTTAAGTTGGATAATTAAATATTTTTGGACTACATTTAATTTATTTTTGCATTCTATTAATTATGAAGATATTTTGTCATTACTACACCTCAGACTTTGGACCATCTTATTAATTAATTAACGTCCCATTTTGTCCGATACGTATTTTGATAAAGTCCTGTTACAACATCGTAAATAGTTGAGATGATGGATGATAGCAAGGCAACATCCTCCGCTAATCGGATTTATCCAGGGACCTTCGAACGCCGGTAACAAGCGGAGGAGGGGAGCACTTTTTCGAAGAGGAATATTCCGATATCGATAGATTGTATCGATTATTAAATAAATCTATGCTAAGTCCAAACAAGTTTAGATTTTAAGACTGATAAATTATTTAGAAAATGCCAGGCATAAATTTTTTTCTTCTATCTCCTGTTCAAAGATATGAAAAAAAACTGGAAATAGGTTTCATTGAGTAAATGAATTATTAGAAAAAATTCTTGTGACATCAGAATAATAATTAACAGAATTGTAATTCTGATTCTGTATCACGAATTGCGAATAAGTAAATATTGTAAGAATTTAAAATAATAATCAATGGAAATAGTGTTGGATATTAAAGAAAAAGCAGGACAAATGTTTCGTATTACTTAAGTAATAATTAACAATTAATTGTAACAAAATAACATATTCTATGCAAATGTCTTTTTCTTTGAAATAATATCAAACAATACATGATTAACACAAATAATAATGTAACTTGCGCCATGAATAATGAATAAATTTATTAAAGATGTTCAAATAACAAATTGGCTAATTAATAAAAAATCTGACTAACCAGTACGCCTCCTGTTCCAGCCAATTATCGATCAGATCTGAAACAAACAATTTTAAAACTGACAGTATTTTAGAAATAAATCAAGCTGAACATATTCATAGGATAGTATATACAAAAGAACATTATTACAAGATAAAGTAATTAATGGCTGTTAAAGATGGTAATGAAAAATTAATTCAAATTTAATTTCTTACGTTATCAATTTGTTTGTAATTAAATGGTACTATAATGATTTATGATGATAAATAGGTATTTTAAAATTATTTCAATTCTATCAGATTATCGTTAAATCGAAAAATTAATTAAATATTTTAAATTTATAAAAGTATAATAAAATTATATGTCATATTTTTTATTAATAGATCAGGATGAGGATTCGTAAAACAATCGGAAATATCTGATGTAAAACAAAAAAGAACAAACCTAATGAAGAAATATATTAGGAAACAAGCTAATATATCGGGGGTTTCAGACCTAAGCAGCTGAGCTGAAAATTTTAACTAAGAACCACAAAAAAAGAAAAATATTTTCTCAGCGTAAAGATTTTCAGTGTTATGAATTATTAATAAATACAACTTATTTTAATTGTTCCAACTACTTTATTCATTAAATTTAAACATTAAAATGCATATTAAATGTTGCTCAAAGTGATTTGTGTACACATGTATGGAATTACTTAATGATCATTACTATGAAAAATATTCCACTACAACTGAGAAGTATTATGTGGTTTCAATTAGATGGTTGCTCAGCAAATTACGGAAGAGGTCCATGACAATGGCTAAACATCAATTATCCCATTCAATGGATTTCTTAAGACTAGTGGCTTGGCCTGCACGTTCTCAAGACATGACACCACTTTTTTTTTTTTTTTTGCGTTGACATTGAACAAAAAGTTTGGAACAAATAAAATAAGTTGTTTTTATGCCCAAATAATTCATGGCAATGAAAATATTTAGGTGTGAATATCTTTTACAAAAAGCGTCTGCGGGCATATCTCCATAGGATTTTTTTCTTGTTTCGAGGTCTTTATGGCTACTTAACCCTGAAACACTCTGTATAATAATTATTATTTGAATTCAACTGAATTGTCAATATTTTTATTGATTTTGTCCAGTCTATCATATGTTTAATTAATAATTAAACTACTTAACCACATATATAATTACTATTCGAAGTAAATATATGTGAACCAGTACATATATGAAAACCAGACTAATGCCAATAACTAAATTTTACTAATTTGAAATTTAATTAATTCACACTACTAGAATGAAACAACGAGAAACAGCATGCCGCTTCAGGCTACTTCAACATTTACTAGACAAACGGTCTAAGCTCCCAACTAATTACAAAAGACTCAAATACATGACAATCATTAGACCCATATGGACTTACGGAGTAGAGCTTTGGGACTCCACTAAGCCATCGAATTCGTTTCATAATCAATCCTTACAATCCAAAATCCTTCGTAAAATCCTCAATTCTCCTTGTTGAGGCCAAACTTGAATGCTATTGTTAATTTATTATGTAATTATGAACTAGATATTAAGATAGCGCACTATGTTTTTTTATGTACTAGCTGGCTATGCAATAATGAAAAACGAATTACGTATATATAACGGCAACACACGCCGGCTGACGGGATTATCGGAGGTGCAGAGTCCCCAGCCTACAGTTACAGTTTACAGTTCATTGTGTGCACACATTGCCTCAAAACAACGGGAAGCATCTTTCCACGGTGGAACAGTCGATGCGATGTCGTTTTTTTGTTTTCTTTGACTCACAACAGTGATAAGTTCTTTCCTTGTATTTTTTTTTATTTATAATTATTTTCTACATGGACTTTTACGTCATTTTGCATATTTTTGCATGAAATATTATTTCTTTAGGTTTTTAAGCAAAATTGTCTGCATCATATTATAATTTATTTTAACTTATATTTGTTTACGTATAGAATATCACATTGTTTATTTTGTTCTTTTAAAGAAAATTTTTACTTTTCACACATAATAAATACATAATGTTATTTTTCTTATAAATTCTGATTTTTCATAGTTTGTTTTTATGTCATTTAGAAATAGCCCTTTTGCACTATCCAGACATCACATATTTTTGCGTTGGACAAAAGTAAAGGCCCTTTTTGAGCCCCTAAACCACGCAACACTCCTTACTTTGTTACGAACAAAGCAATCTATAATGACCTTAATGTCCCATTTGTTGCTGATTTGGCCCGAATCCGATATCAATCTTTCCATGACAAACTTCATTCCACACGTTTCAAACCTTTCAGCCTCTTGAATTCCAGATAATCCTCCGAGGCGTCTGAAATGAAGATGGCCTCGTGACCTTCTTAGTTGAATTTTATATTTGAGTTACTACAAATGGATAATTTCTCTACATGTCTTTACCCATGCCACTACTTATAATTCCGGGAAGTAATAAATTTCAATGAATAAATTAATAAAAATAATTAAAAAACATAATTCAGACTATAATTGATTAGGAAATTTAAAATAAGTTATTCCATAGTTTTGAGTTTCCACTTCGGTCGGCAGTCCTCGTTACTACATTTTTTTTTAAAGGTTATTCGATTAATAATCCAATTTTTTTCTATCTTCTTCTGTATAAATGAAAATCTAGATCTCTAATATTGATATTTGTTGAATTAGAAACTGATTTTGATACTAATACTCAAATTGCCCTTAAGCTTTGCAGATTGTATTATTTGTTAATCCAATAAAAACAGGTACATGGAGCATGGAATATGGACTATGCGAGCTATTGAATTTTAAATAAATAACACTTATCGATGATATCTGAGAGCATAGGGTGGACAATAACCCTCAAGTGGTCATATAAATTTCGAGAGAAGCCGTTGAGAGCGCTAGGAGCAACTCGACTCTATGCTCGGTGAAATATTGCGGTCCTCGCCGGAGAGTGACCTCACATCCGCCGGCTGAATAGTGTGAATGTTAATCCTTCTACCAACAATGGCCGCTTTTTGTTCTCCTTCCTCTACCACAGGTCCTCTGTAAGAAAATTAAAATATTCTTCCTTCCTTTTGTTTTAGGTCTTTTTTTTATCTCCAGATCTTTTAATATCCGATGATAAATATATGACACATGAAATATAGCATACAATTATTTTCGGTTCTTGGAAATATTATAAATTTATTCAGATTATAGAGATTAATAAAAACGACTTAAGAGAATGTATGTGTAATATGAATAGATGGTAGGGGTTGCTCCTCTAAAATACTGATACAAATGAAGAAGAAGAATTTTATACCGCTACAAGGATGAGAGAATCTTGACTCAGTTCCGGTACCGTTTTAAGTCAACGGTATGGCAGGATGATTTACATTTATTTGCGACTAGGTGAGCCCAAGAAGGGTCTGCAGAACACACATGGTTGAACCATGAAAAAATACTTAAAGCAGTAATAATTTTATTCTTACAATCACACACACATACAAACTACTTTACGAACCGAAGGGTATTAGATTCAGTACATGGTAGGGACTGTACAGTTTTTAAGTATCCTTCAATGCACGGAAGGTGATTTTTCTGGCAACACGCTCAACCACCAGGTTTTCACTCCAATTGATATACTCATTCAATAGAGTGTTCATAGAGTCAAAAAGAGTCTGCAAAACTGCATATTTCATTTATGGCCATTAACGTATTAAATAATTAAGCTGGATTGAGCCACAAGGTTCCCGAAGAAGAAAATAGAAGTATAATTGATTCAGAAATGCTCAGAAAAACACAAATTTCATTTAACCCGTTGAACGGAACATCTCTGAGTTGTGGTCTACAGGGAACGTCAGAGGTCTACACGGGTATCAGTGTAGAATGTGAGAATTTGCAAAAAACTTCACACAGCATAACTTGCGTAAAACACTTTATATTTTCAAAAAAACATGTGTACGGGCTTCGTAATTTACCCCACCACTCATTGCTACCTAAGATGCGAGTAGCCTTACAGTATGGGTAAGGCTATTCGATTGATTACTGTTGGTACATAACTATCATTTCATACTACAGGTGCTAAAAAAAAGTCAAAATTAGTAATAAACCATTTGACATCATTTTTGAATTGATAAAATCAGCCTTTATTTATTTCATTTTTTATGGCGGCGAGGGGCACCCGAAGTGATCCAGTTGCGTAACGATACTAGACCGAGTATGTCACAAAGACCCAGACTTGTGGTGCACCCGCCTGTACTTTTATAAATAAAAGTGTGAAACAATGCCGTCATTTTGGGTTAAAAAAAACTATACAACTACAACCCATGATAAACCTTTGGTTCTGTAGATGGTAGAGACTATAATACCTCTATATACTATATACATTTGGCGCTACAACTCGATTTCGACTCTTGGCCTCCTGTACCAGCTTTCACTAATTGTCTCGATCCTGTGCCGCCGCCATCTAATTCCACACACCCAACATGGACCGCTCCGAGGTCTTCCTCTGCGTCTTGTTCCATACATCGCCTCTGTCATATACTGTCTATAGGACAACTGATTTTACTGGGCGAGCCACATGAGAGGCTTTATATCTCACAGGGTCCATCAGTGGCAGTTGGCAGATTAAATAATTTAAATGGCACTGTTTGATTTGATGACGGGACCTACGTCATAGCAACTCACCACTTCAAACACTAAGGTATCCTGCTTCCCCAAAAATTTCATATTTGATCGAATTTAGTTTTGAATGAAAGATATAAATTCTATAATGAAATAAAAATGTATAAAAAGAACAGGCATATATAATTTTAGAGTAATTTATGGGACATAAATAGAAGACACGATATATTGAGTAACAAAACTATCGAAAACTAATATCCTTTTAAAACTCCCCTTTTTATTATAACTATCTCCTTTTTCTCAGAGTTTTATTGCGTATAATAAAAGTTAAATAGGTTTAAGGAGAACACGGAAAGTAAGTTTTATCGATGCGTTTAATACTATTTTCAATAAATTTATTTAAAAAGTTTAAGATGTCTTTTATTTTATCAAATGTCACTTGGGGTAAGTCGATTTTAGCTACAACTTTTATGAAACATTCATAACTATATATTTTTTTTAGCTTTAAATCTTTAATGGCAACTGTCAATCAAGATATTTTTTTAATTATGGATTTTTTCCATACGGTAATGAATATAGTTATTATTTATAATCCAATAAGCTAAAGATTCATTCTAGAGCCAATTAAAATGATCGATGATAATATTGGAGACATGTCTCAGAGCTAATCATTTTCTACCGTAGGATTAGTGTATAAGAAGAAATAACTTTCTTGAGAAATAATTTAATAATAATAATAATAATTTTAAAAATTTAAACCTTAATTTATACTGGAGTGGCTGAATTGACAAGGCGGGGGATCTAGAAGGGCAAGTCTAGGATTTGGGTCTAACTTTAACTCAGCTTAGCCAACGACACTGAGGTCGAGCTCAGATTAGATTAGAACCGACCAACTTATAAGATAGCCAAAGCTCATAAAGCATTAAGTAGATATTATCATTGTATTTATTTATTTATCTATTTATTTAATTATTTATTTACGTATAAAGGTTGTGATTGTTCGTAAACAATGACTGTTAAAGATGATTCTGTAATAGTTCCCTTCATATTTCAAATTCTAATCGAGTTAAAAAGGTTTGGTTAGTGGGAGTTGAACAAAGCGGACAAAGGAGAAAGTCAGAAGAAATTATCAGAGAAATAAAGCGAATTGGTCTTTAAAATTTAACGAAGTCCAACACAATCTAGTTAAACAGTAAAAAAACACAAAATAAATAATTTTTTAAATAAAAATATATTTTTAGTCTACCCTTATGGCATTTATACTTTAAAAAAAAATATTCATACGTACACATATCAATATTGTAATAATATATTAATAAAAGCCAACTTTAAAATCAGCCCTGAGTATATCACTCAATTAATTCGATTTGAAAAGAATTTATAGGCATCGCATAGTTCTATTAAAAATGTAAAAAATAGCTTTATTATTTAAATTAACAGAGAATGTTTTCATTAACTATAGAGAAATAAATAAATGAAATCCAATCTGACATGTTAATTATCATAATTAATTTTCATTCTAATAATTCAATCTAAATGTTATGAATATTCATTCAATATACTCTTGCGATTCATGGAATGCACAGTAATCTAAATTCCAAAAATTTAAAACAAGGTAGCAAACATTCATAAAATGTGTATCCCCATTTCATCATGTTAGCTTTATGATAACTGCGTTGAGTGAAGGAAAACCAAGCATTATTAAAATCACAATATTTTAATTAAATGGGAAATTTTGAAGAATTCTCGAACATTATAAATAATATAAGTAGGATATATTATAAATAAATATTATAAATATTAAGCATGAAATAAAGATGAGTTTACTTAATTATTTTACAAATAAATTTCGCTTGCGAAATAATCTGACACTTGTAAATTCACTTTATTATATAAATATTTATTGAATAATTATATAAATTGACAGCATTAATATTGAGAATAAACATGGTCCTAGTGGAGGTAAAAAAAAATTCTTAAAAGAGAGATCAACCAGTATTAATATAATAGTATTATATCATTCACTTGGTAATATTATTAATGTAATATTAATATTATATTGTCATATATATTATCATTTACTTGGTACTGCAATATATTTTTATAGTTTTGTTGTTTTGTCTGTTTTTCTTTCTTAGCCCTGAAGATGACCCACTTTGTGGGTCGAAACGTCGGCACAAAATAAAATAAGTACCCACTTATTTAGTTTTTAATTTGACTGCACCCCCAACTATTTCCTTCCTTACTAATATAATAATAATAAGAAACTGACGTTATATTCTCCCTCTCTCTCTCAATTATTTGAAATTATTTTTGTGGCGAGAAATTAAAATTATATTTAAGTCGAAAAATATATGTAGTATGTAATAATTTACTGTTGTAAAACTATATTTGAACTGTGATATTTAGGTAATATTTATTTTGATAATTACCTAATATGCTTTTTTACTATTAATATAAACACGAGCACGATATATGCTGTTGGTTTATCTCAAGGAGGGAGCAATTTCGTTGAAAAAGTAATCTGCTAATACCCAACGCATCGCGTGTTCACGACCGCAACCTCAAGCTCCGGGCCCACTTAGTCATATTAATGACTAGATTATATTTAATATTATTATCACCTTCAAGATGAACAGCCATAAAGCTCAGCTATACCTCAAGAAGGCCTTTTGAGTAAGTAATGCTAAGCATTAGGTGTTAGTAATTACCTAGCGCACTTAACCTAAATACATCGTGCCGTAATTATAATACAACTTCTCAGTAATAACAATAATAGTGTAATAAAATTATTCTCTCTGCCTGATTGTGACTAAACACATTATAACAATAATAATTTAGCAAGACAAATTGGTTTCGGACAACGCAACAAGTTGGACGTATTTTAAGACCGGACGTTAGTGATAATTACTGAATCTGAATTAATTATCTCGGTCAATTTCCTCAATTCCTTTAAAGCTAATTTTTTAATCTCGTGTTTAAACAATAATGTAAATTATAGTAAACCAATTTTAATGGTTAAGATTATTATTTATGAACCCAACATCCTAGAGATATATCAATACAGTCTCAGACACATTACAGTCTCAACCATGCACTGAGCATGATTCCCTTATAAGTTGCAGTGTTTACATGTTTTATGTTAGATGTTATTCTAAATATAAAGAAAGTATTTTTCTATTCATTGTTTTTTTAAACTAAATAAATGCATACCGTGTTTTAAATTTAAATTATGAAACAGTGCTATGTGTTGTACATCGGCCTAAAGAAGTCAGCAGCCAGGGGCTTTGTGATTTACCATTTTGCTAAAAATATTTATAATTTAAATGATCGAGGACGAACAAAAGACGAAAAAAGAAGCAGTTCCTCGATCCGTTGCCAAGCATCACTAAGTATAAAAACATAATACTGTCCGGTGCCTATAACACATATCACACTAAAAAAAAATTTTTTCACCACCATACATATAAATATTCCACATGTTTAGTACATTTCAATTATATTTAATATTCACGAGTAACAGTCATCAGTAACAGTTCTGGTATTCATATGTTTCTTTTTGATTATAGTAAATATTTTTCCCCCTTTTATTCTCAATTCAGCATATAAATGGGAATCTATTTTCACCAGTAGCACAGTTATTATTGAAAGTAAAATATTAGTAAAAATAGCGGCCATAAACCTAAGGCTCACCTACAGCCGTAACAATAGTCAGTTATTCCAACAGAAATGTGGCAATATGATAGACAATTATTGATAATATCTTCAGTAATGGGTAGTCAAGAACGACCTGAATTTCGAAGATGTAATTTTGAAAACGTGAATTTTTTTTCCCAAGAATAAATTAATTATTTCACACAACTTTCTAAAATGTCTTCTTTATCTCATTCCTACGCTAGACGGTTACTAAATAACTATTGGGAAGTTTTTATTTTTACCGTTAAAAAACAATTATGTAATTTTGTATAATTAAGTAAATTGTATTGTACATTTATCATCTTAAATGATTTAACACGCTAAATAAGTGGTGAAAAATTACTATGATACTATTTTTTGATTAGAAGATTAATAAAAATGAAAATAATTAAATATACAATAATTCGTATTATTGATTTCTCCAAAAAGGAGCGAAGTGGCTCAGTGGCAGAGCACTGATTTGCCTTGGCGGAAATCCTAGTTCAAATCCCGCTGCAGGCCATGACTTTTATTTAGTCTGTTTGCATTGGGACATGGATCATATAGGATCTAGGGCCTCGATAAAATATAATAAAAATACAGTACCCAATATAAGGGGGGAAAATTTGGCGGTTGAGCGTGACCTAGGACAAGTCACCTCCTTGCAGAACCGTTGTCCATGAAACAGTACAGTTTTTACCATGAACTGAAATCCAGATCCTTCATAGGTTGTTGTGGTACCGTTTTTTTTTTATTTCTCCCCATGTATTAATAAGTAAGATCAAAACAGCTATAGAAGCTGGTACAAGCGCTCGATCTAAGCTCAAACGCTATTTACCATTCATCTCTGTTTCTAAAGCTTTAATAATTCACTAATTAGTTTTACTCAAATATATGTTTGAATGATTAAATAACTAAGCAATGAGCTTAAGTAATTATCAATATAGTTACAATTTTTCAATAAAAAAGTTTTGAAAATCCCACTTTGTTTAAATCCTATTATCCTTGTTAGTCGTATTGGTTTTGTTTCCTCCATTTATCCGAACTCTGCTTCGAAACTTTTTATTGTTTACTGTTTCATTTAACTTACTCGTCGACAAATCAGACTTACCTGAATTGATCACACCTAAAACGGCAACTTCACTCGAATTACAAGGGCTTAAAAGATTTTTTTTTCTCTTCTTTTGTTTTACTTTATGCTTAATCCCGTCGCCAAGAAATACAACCTCCCATCCCCTACAGCCATGTTTCCTGATTTTATTTTCTATTTGGCAGGGTAAGTAATCAAATGTGGTCGGTCTTGAGTATAATTGAAAAACTTTCCCAGCCAGTATTTTTACATAAAGGCTGTCTTCATAAATTAGATGGGACTAAAAGTCCTGCTTATTCACTTCCTTTCCAGCGGAGGGAGAGTGGATTGAACAGGAAAATAAATCTGAATTATCCGACTAAATCTATGTTGTCGCCAGTGTCACCCTTATTCTGGTTGAGTGAAGCTAAGAATACATTTAGTAGAATTAAGCTGTTGTTTATTCGATAAAGTGTAAAGAGAATTTTAGATTTCTTATAACAACAGTTTAAAAAAATTGACATTGTTTTATTTTCAATTGTTCTTAACAATTAGTTTTATCCTCGTTTCTTCCAGCAGTTTTTGATACATTTAATTTTAGTTTTTCAGAACCGTTTTGATAATTTACACACTTTTACATTTTAATAAAATAATTCATAATCTTTAATACTGAGCTCAACGATAAAGAGTTCCTGAGCCGAATTTCAGCCAATTACATTTGTTAGTAGGACCTCTAACACGATAATGGTAATAATATTTATTTAATTTAGAACATCTGTCCCTAAAAATTCATATAGAATTAACAAAAAGTGTAAAGCTCTGAAAGATAATATAAATAATTTAACGAAAATTAAATAATAGTTATAAATAAATCAATAACATCGAATAGTAAATATTTAAAGCTTCAGAAATTTACATCGTCGGAAAACTTCCATTAACCGATCGTTTATCAATCGGCTCAGCTATTATTGAACTAAGAGAAATTCCTTTAAATATTTCAGGTAAATATTAATATAAATCTGAGGGCAGAAGGACTAAAGTTCTAATCTAATATTAGGTTTATACGGATTTTTTTAAATACGCTGGATTTACATAAATGATATATCTATTTATAAAGCTTAAATTTGAAAGAGACAAAGGACCGGAGGTCCGTTAACTTCTTAGACCCCGAAGCCAAGTTGAGAGAAGAGCAAGAGGCAACAAGGGCTTCCATTAGGACTTACCTCTGAAGAGATGTGAGCGTCATTATTCACGCTCCGTCGCTCCTGCGGTCGCGAGACAACGGCGGGTTTACATTTGCTAAGCTTGTTTCTCAGTCTGCATTAATTTCGTCTGAGTTCGGAGGAACCGCACTAGACAGCTTTTAACCGAGTACAAGAAATCGCCATGGTGAGCTACGAATAATTCAAATCGTACAGCGAATGCTAGGAGGAAATATCCAATTGCGGTTTCAATTTATTTAGGTTTAATATAACTTTGTGGGAAGGGTATCAAATTCCAGATCTACAATCTTTCATAATATATATATCACATAATATAATACCCATGAATAAATATGGTTACCGGTTACAATAGATAAAACTAGAAATCTTTGATATTTTAACACGTTTTTATTAGTTTCGCATGTATGTATGCATGTAACGGAATCTTTGAACTCGATATTCGGCCACTTTAAAATATCGACTGTAATCGAAACTTTGCACACTTTTCAAGGTCTGTATAAGGGCAGTATAATTATTTAATAAGGTTGTTTCATTATCAGATTAGCAGTTTTTCCTATCTGAAGACACCGTAATGTCTTGTGCGAAGTACTAAGCCGTGTACAAGGCATACATGGCTCAATCTATGACTACTGACAGGATCAACAGGGGAGTTTCGTATATTTTAAGGCGTTTGATGCTAATCGTTGTAAATATATTATCGACTGATATTAATAAAAGGAGTGTCATTATGAAATATTGAAAAATATCCCGCGCTTTTTAACGAAACAAATAAACTTTTGTTTTCATCAATTTAACTTTTTTTAATTATTTTCTAATTTTTAGTTCTGTTTCCTATTAAATCGTGTATTTTATTATTAAATGTATATAATGTAAGTTGTTAAATGTGTATTTTATTTTAAACAAAATTTGAATATTTTCCAAACACCGTGAGTAATCTGAAACAGTTTCTTTATATTTAGGGTTGCAACAAATAACAGGATTACTGCAACTTGAAGGATATGTAGGAATATGTATAATGTAAGAAACTGTTCCAGATTATTAAAGATGTTTATGAATGCGTTAATTTCTTCTCATTAATTTAAATATAAGATTTTACAATGCAGGCAATTTTCCTGTAAATAAAGAAGTTTTTTTTTCCTCCCTTTCTTTCATAATCACACTCCAAGAATCCAAAATTTGATAATTATGGGTTTACGTAGGTATTACATAGTTATCTCGTGAAATCAACTCATTTTATTAACCAAATTCATGGGTAAAAATTACTGCACTTACATTCCAAGAAGGGTCTGAGGCACAGTAATTTGTAAGCATGCTGCCTTACAATGTGCTGGGCAAACGAAAGCAACCAAGCGATTTGGCTGGGATGATTGGGCAAGGCCGCTAGATTCGTTTTCCAATCAAGGTCATGGAGGATGGGTGAGCCAGTGGAGGGAGTGGACATCTGGAGAGAAGAGAAACTGCCTAGTGAGTGGAAAAAACTATAGTCTGTCCCATACGTAAAAAAGGTGACACACTAACCTGCAGTAACTGTAGGGAAATATCTCTCCTTCCATGCGGATACAAAATACTGTCTCTTATCTTATTTAAAATACTTCTTCCATATGCTGATCGTGAATTAGGGAAATATCAATGTGAATTTCGTAAGGGTAAGTCGACTGTTGACCAGATTTCCACGCAGCGTATTTGATGGAGAAAACAAGAGAGTTTCAGATCCCAACCCATCATCTGTTCATAGATTTCAATCAAGCACACGACACTGTGAACATAGAAGAAGCATACAAGGCAGTGTTAGAATTAACGATCCCTCCTAAACAGATTCGTTTAGTGAAAATTACGAAGGAGGATAATATATGCTTTGTGAGGAAATCTGGAAAACTGTCAAGAGATTTTAGGACAGAGTCGGGAGTCGGACAAGGAGATGCCTTTGCCTGCCTCGTGTTCAACTATTCTCTTGAAAAGGTAATTAGAGGTTCGGGGATCCAGACCTGAGGAAATCTAATTAACAAATCAACGCAAGTATTGGGATTTTCAGATGATCTGGACATAGCAGGAAGATCCCTCAACGCTCTGAAGGATTCTTTAGAAACACTAGAAAAATCAAAGGATAATATGCTTGGTCCTAAGGATAATTTTTGATAAAACGAACTACATGAGTACCCAACCAGAGGAAGGTGCAGAAAGATGTATAAAGATACGTTCACACCGAATCGAACGAGTTCAGTCATTTGTCTACTTAGGGTCCCAAGTAAACTACAAAAATAACATAAACGAAGAAATAGATTGGCGCATTCTTTCCGCGATCCGCACATACTTTGCACTATAAAATCATATAAGGATTGTCCAAAGCCTCTAAAACTAGAATATGCAAGACGCTTATCAGACCATGCAGATGGTTCAGAATGCTGGACGATGACGAAAGCTCAGGAATAAGCCCTTTTGAGATTCGAAAGGAAAGTGCTCCGCAGGATATATGGAGGTGTGTGTGAGCAGGGTTCCTGGAGAAGACGTACAAATGCCGAAATAAGCGTGATATATAAAGACGTCAATGTTGTCACCTTCATCAAATTCGCTCGACTCCGCTGGGCTGGTCATGTCATGAGAATGAACCGGGGCGATATCCCATTAAAAATTGTGTCCGACCAAGTCTATGGTACAATGCGAGTAGGACGTCCCAAGCTTCTTTGGGAGGATTGTGTGGCTGCTGACTCCAGAATGCTGCTTGGACTAAGAAATTGGAAGGCAGTGGCGCGGAATAGAGAGGACTGGCAATTCTTGTTGGAGCAGGCTTTGACTCATCATGTGGGTCGTGATGCCAGATAAGAAGCAGAAGAAGAAGTTCATTAAATGACACATTTTCAGTTTTCTTTGGGACCTGTTTATACTTTTTCAAGAGCCTAAAAAGGATTGTCTAAAATATTCTATTTTCGTATCAAATATCTGTTTTTCAGCTCATTTAAAAATAATTACGTTTCATTTCATTATTATATTATATATTAGCGAACTGATTATTTTTAAAGGTTACCAACCTATTCTAATCAAACGGGGAAGATGGATCCATCCTCAGGGGGTATATATAGATCCTTCTGGGCCAATGTAGGTGGAATTTCAATACCAAGAAACAGTGTTCCTAAAAGGCTAGATTCGAACACATGCCAAGTTGGTTAAAGTTTTTTTTTAACTGGAGGATAATAGCAGGATTGTTAATTACATTTATATATTTTTTTTTTTTTATTGAAAACTGTTCCCTGGAAAATAAGTTTTTGTTTTAAAATCATATAATACGATATTATTATTTTCTTGCAAAATCAGAAATAATACATGAAAATAAAAGTCTAAAATAATTTTCTCGAACAATATAGAAAATGTGAATAATTCTATTCAAATGAAATACAGACGAAAAAAAAGTTAACGTAAGAAATATGGAAATTAAGTTTCCTATAAAAAACAGCACGAACAAGTGAAAAAAAAAAGTATTTCCTATTTGCATAACTCTATTCGCCGGGATCTTGATCTGAAATCTCGATAAATGATGGATATTTTTTTCTGGAAATAGGCTGCGCTGGAAAAAAAAAAGAAATACACTTTAAACGAATCCGATTCAACAAGTATTTGATTCACATCACCGGCTCTGATATGATTATTTCAAAACGTGGGACCAAGTTTAGTGGGAATGGAGTTTTGATTAACCAAAATATATTCACTACAAAATAATATTAAGATAATGATGTGTTAAGTTTACTTAAGATAAAAAAATATATTGTTCCTTCAAAACAAAGTCATAGATTATAAAACTAAATTTTTTATAAATGTATTTGAAAGTTCCATGTGAGTAAGAAACAATTGGGGATCGGTAAACTAAAGCTTTCTAATTGAAATGATGTTATTGAAATATTATATTAACCATTATTCCCAGAAAACCTGAACTGGATACGGCTCGAAATATAATTTTTTTTTTTAAAACATGTTGAAAATGGAACATCAGATAGGTAGTTCCTGAATTCAAAATCTTCATTCGATAGGAGTGCTACTGAATGCTTAACTCAAAAATGCTACAATTTGAGTTATGTCGTTGTACTATTTTAAGGAGCGACTAACCTTGTAAATGAAATGTCACAAATTATAATTTAAAATCGATTATATTCTTGGTCACTTCGATTTTCATCAGTAATTTTTTCGCCACATTAACCTGTTATACATCTACTATTTCAAATAACATCTTCAAAGGTAAGGACCTAAAAAATATTCGTATAATTGGATCTTAGAAATTGTCAGCAGTGCTCCACTCAAGACTAATTCTGTCGATAGCTGTCTAGTTAGATTGGTTTTCAATAACTGATGTGCTCGAAGGAATCTCAAGTCTTTCTTTACCTTCAATTTAAGGGTTCCAAAGAAATTAATTTGCAACTCTCTATGTTTAACTCAAATGTATGAATGACTTTGCTTATGATGCTATTATAATCTTATTTTTATTCTTAGACCTTAGATTCTATTATGTACAAGCATTTTTACAGGGTTTGGGGATGCCAATACTCCACATTTAACTACATAGGGAATTAAAAATATTTAAAAAACATAATCTATTGGGCTGGAAAAAAAGAAGGTTTTTGTATTATATTAAGCGTGGCTATGAAAAGGCTAGACCGCCAATTATTTCCCAAATAAGGTCACTAGGTCGTTCCCCACATACAGACTCGATCCACAGCTTATAACAAAAGAAGTATTTCGGTCTGGTTCATGAGACGTGGTGAATAATTGAGGATGCCAATATTCCACATTTAACTTCATGGAGTGTTTTCATGTCATATTCTACATTTTTGCACATTTACTTGATATAATACCATTATAGTTGTAAATATCATTGAATTAAATAAAGAAAAAAAAAAAACTTCATGGATAGTTGAAAATATAAAAAAAAAAAAAAATAAAATAGAAGGGCGAAGCAACAATAATGATTTTTTAAAAATACTAATACAAGTCATATATTAACATAAAAAATATATACTACCGTATAAAAAAATAATTAATTAGAATTTATACACAATTTTCCAACCTAATTCAAACCGAGACAATCCCAGCAGGAAAGTAATTTTGATTCCAGGAAAAAAACTATTGAAAAACATTTTTAACATCGCCTGGTAACAAATTTAATTATTTCTCTTGTAAATAAATATATAAGTTTTTGAAAAAATAGGTCAGTTGGGATGAGGTTTGGCATTAGGGAAGGTGATTAAAGTTTTCGTAGCATTGATGATGCAGTGTGTTGCACCGTGGATAAGGATCGGCTTATAATTAATGAACGCTGGACAAATAACTTAAGTTTAGGATAGTTAAGTAGTGATCGAGAAAGCAGCATATAATAGATAATACCAACCATAAAATATTGCATCACTACAACCTTTGAAGGGTTTTGGGTTTAGTATATGGTAGATACTACACTGTTTCTAGAACAACGGTTGTGAAGAGATTTTATTTGTCTGAGATTACGCTTAACCACCATGGTTTCACCGCTAATTTAGGGTACCTAATTCCTATACTGGGAAAGCCCCATGTGTATCTGCAGGTCCCACAGGTTGTTAACAGATTAAATAATTTATCTGACACAGCCGGATTTGAACCCAGAACATTCGGCATAGCAATGCAGCACCCTACACACTGAACTACTCGAGGGTGCATATTATAGCTATAAATATTTTCGGGGGGGGGGGCAAAAAATGTTTCAAAGTTAGCTTACAATTCTAGCCGCTGATTACAACGCTTTAATTTATTAATTACTTCCCTTTTTTTTATTAGCTCTAATTCACCTAGTTTTTTTCTCAACTTTTCATTTTAAACTCACTTGTTTTCTCTTCCCTTTTTTATATATTCATATACCTTTAAGCTTCCTGTTGCCATTATTCCCCTATTTTTTTCTAATCTTTGATGTTCTAGAAATTAATGAATGAAAAATGAATTAAAACTCCAGAAAATAGACACCTAAAGTGAACAGTTCGCAGTTTAATTACTATTATTATTTAACATATGGTAAGGGATTTGGTAAAAAAAGAACCAACCTCCGGAAAAGAGTCGAATTTAAAGCAGTTATGGACATTAAAGTAAATAATAAGTTTGAGTAATTATCTTTAATATTCCATAACTTTCCAAATGAATAAATATAAATAAATAAATAAAAAGCTTCTCAAAGAACAGAACATAGCATTTATTTTACTTTTAATTTAGTTGTATTTTTTAATTTTTTATTTAGAGTTTCTCCAAATTTGAGGTTCCTCCAACCAAATTTTAGGATAATATTTTTTTCCAGGTCTTACTGTCAACTTCTTCATTGAGACCGTACCTACGAAGTCTTCTTGAACTTAGTTTATCCATGAAATCGCCTTACTCCTTATTATCCGTATTCTATTATCTCCCATCCTCAGTAGCTATCCAAATCACTCTAATCGCTTTCTGGTTTTCCATTTTTTCAAGAATGGTAGTGTGTGTACCCATTATCTCTCAGACTACTGAATTGGCTGTCATTTAACGCCTAGACATTCCGCCTTCCATTCTTTAGAAGTCCATCTCTGCGACAGTATTTTTTCTATACTTCCCTTTCTTCATTTTCATGTTTCACAGCTATATAACAAATATCTATCTAGGAAGTAAAAAAAACGTAAAGATCAATAGAATTAATAAATCATTTTCACTTTATTAAAACAAAGCAATAATCATTTCTTAAAGTAAATGGTTGGAGATTTAGTAATATTTAATATACTTGAATTATGTAATTGTAATATTTAGGTTGAACGAAGTGAAATAAGTTATAAAATTATTACTTCAAAACAGTTTTTAATGAACGAAAAAGTTTTATTATGCTGTTTGTTTTTCAAAATTTTCCTCAACTACCCTATGATTGATGGGAAGAGAAACGGTTAATGATTATAGGGGAAAGTTAAGAGCTGGGCCGTGAATAATTTTCCACTTTGTCTCCATTTTCGTTACAAAGAAGCTCCTACACTTTGGTGATTATTATGGGTCCGTGTTTTCCATTATGACTATCCCAAAGTTACCCGTCAGTTTTATACAAAGACAACAAAACTTTGCCCTCGTCTTGAAACTGCTTTGTAGGGCATCTGCTATTTTTTAAAATATTAATTATAGTTTAACGAATTTACGGCTTAATATAATTCGCTTCTCCTTACTGGATAAAGCCTTTGTATAAACAGTTAGTATTGAAAGGTGTTTTATAAACTTTTATCATAGATGACCTATTTAAACAATATCACGCCTGCACAAGATGAACCCTGGATAAAAGAGAGAAATATTTTCAAAGGTGTGATAAATAAGAATTGTTATAAAAAAATCATTAAACCGAGGGAAAAATCAGGTGGTTGGACATCATCGATTAGTAGAATCATCGATTGGTAGAATCATCGATTAGAAACAGGGCAGTCTAATAAGTAGTGACAATCCATTTGGGGGTAGCAGTGCAAGCAACATTTCAAGCAACATAAATACTGTTTTCATATTTCATATTATCTCTTGGAGTGCTACCGATGGGTAGTTTCTCTACAAGTGTTTTTAATGTCATATTGTACATATTAGCAGATTTACTTGTTGTAATACTATTATAGTTGTAAATATCAATAAATTAAATTAAAAAAAAAATTATCTCAATCCACTTATAATTGGAAAAAAAGACCTGTACCACTACAAACCGTGAAGGGTATGGGGTTCAGTACATGGTAGAGACCAGGTAGATGATTTGTCTTAAATCACTAATTTTAGGTACCCACTTTTTAGAGGCTGGGTGAGCCCGAGGAGAGTCGTAGATATCACAGCATCCATCTCCGCTCGAAGGGGTGTTAAAATAAGAAAGGGTGCTCGCATTATAAATAAAATATTTAGAAAAAAATGGTTAGATATATTTGAATATCGATGAGGAAAGGGTTGACCAGATGAATCTAAATCCATTTTGAAATCGGCCGGTTTGGGGGTAAAGTAATGAATTTTAAACAAATAATAAAAACTTAAGTTATTATTTGACAAAGTTTAGACCATTTTGTAGGCCATCATTTGGGCAGACAATAAAACAAAACAGAATAACAATATCAACAGTGCAGTAATAAAGAAATTATGACAGATTTGTAGACAGAAATGATAGGGAGGAATATAATGAAATAAAATGAACAAAGATTACAAAATAATCGATGAGAATTTAAAAAATAACAACAGTGAAATGAAATCTATGAAGATAACTATTATTAAGTAATTTATAATTAAAGTTATTAGTAAATGTCATAACGAGTCTGAAATTAGTTACAACTAAAATGCTATAACATATGATTTTATTTTTAATAGAGTTATAGCTTTATAATTACTACATACACCTACTTAAATTTGAATTGATTTGACGAAAACAAAATTGTTTTCGAAATCTGTCAATATGTATAATAATGAAAAATCCTTGGTTTTTCTCCCATTTTTGAGTATATATACTTACTAATCTTACTAATGCTTACTCAATCATACCAAAAGTTCTAGCTATATAGATAAGAACAATTAAACTAGTTTCTTTGTTGAGAAATATTTTGTGTCCTTGAATAAACACGAGCATGAAAGAGTTCATAACTGATAATCGTTAAAAAAATAAAATATATATGTATACATCATAAATTTTTGCATTTTGAAAAGAAAAGATTTGTCTTGGCCGGGATTCGAACCCGGGTGGCCCACGTCTCTAGCGCGGTACTCTAAACCACTGAGCTACCAAGGCAGCATCCAAGCCAGACAAATATTTTCTCTTTACCGATCCTATATCATCGTGTTCTCGCAATTTTTGCGATGTATACAAGGGGAAGAATGATTAGGTGAAGAGAATAGATTTGTCTGGCTTGGATGCGTGCCTTGGTAGCTCAGTGGTTAAAGCACCGCAGGGGACCCGGGTTCGAATCCCAGCCAAGACAAATCTTTTATCTTCAAAATAAAAATATTTTAAAATATTCATCATCATAAGAACAAAATAAAAAATAATTTATAATAATATAAAATTGACTTAAGTCAACGAGATCCCAATTAAGGTAATGTTCAATGAACATTCTTCTCCGTATATACATCGCGAAAATTCCGAGACCATGGTGATATAGGATCGCTGAAGAGAATATATTTGTCTGGCTTGGATGCGTGCCTTGGTAGCTCAGTTGTTAGAGCACCGCGCTAAATACGCGGGCAATCTGGGTTCGAATACCGGTCGAGACAAATATTTTCTCTCCAAAATAAAAATATTCACCATCAAAAGAACAATATAATATATATATATATATATATATATATATATATATATATATATATATATATATATATATATATATATAAAATAATTGGTGTCCAAACAGTACCTACCACGATAATCGGGAGCTTAAAGAAATGCTAGATGCGTGCTTAACCATCAGGGACGAAGCTTACCTCTATGCAACTGATCGTCTCAGTTTCTACTTTCATTCTATATGAATTTATTGTCTACATCGAAAAAATTCTTTATATAACAGATATAGTAAAACATCCATCTCATAAAAACAAATTTTTTTCGTAGCCCAAACTTCATAAAACAGTAAATAGATAACTAAGTTTACGATTGTGAGAAATGCAAACAGTAAAAATAAAATTCTTCAAATTTCTAATACGGATTTTGATAACAGCCAAACTTTCCGAGAATAACAAAATAAATTTCGAAAGCTCGTTAAAGGAATTTGATAACGTAAATAATATCGTAAAGGAGATTAAAGATTAAAGATTAAAGATTTGTTTAAAATATAGTAAAAAACAGGAAACCTTAAATATCAACTGCAAAAATAGATAGTAGTTTTAAAACTATTATAACCATTTTATGTTCTTAGAAGAAGTGAATCAGAAATTCAATAATTGAACCTTAATTTGGCATTACTGCGTGATTTCCTAATATATCAATAGTGAAAAATACAATTTTTGCATAGGTGTCTTTATTAAAAGTTATTGATGGTGAATTTTTAACTTTTAATAAAAACTGCCCGAAAATGGTCCCTTTCCAATGTAAAATCCAAGACGAATGCGAAGCAACAACATAAAAGCTCCCGCATACAGCGGAAAGAGCACAATTGCCTTATAATACCCTAGGGTAAAAGGAGGCCTCAGTTACAAACTTTATATTGTTATATTGTATAATTTGAATTGTAAATAAATAAATTAGGAGGGTATGAAAAAAAAACTTTATTAAAAGACACCTATCCTACCATATCAGGTTTTTTGTTCTCCCGAGTGACCGGTATTTTTGTTTAGATTTGTGCCTTATGCTGCTAGACTCCACATACATCCTGTGGGTAAAAGACAGCAGCTAATCGGGCAGCGTTGCGCTGACAAGAATACTCTCCCCCCCCCCTTATGTAGAGACTGTGAAGATGACGGAGCCAACAGGACCCTCCACCTCAGCAGTAGCGGTCAGCACTGGAGTGCCCACGGTGACCAAGAAGAGGAAGAGCTACGCCGATGATGGCTGGGAGCAGCCAAAGAAAGTCCGCAGGCAGATGAAACGGAGGATAAATTTCATGGTAAGTACCCAAAACAGTTATTTTCCTATGTGTAGTGACAGTGTTCCCAGTGGTAGTGCCCCCAGTGCGCCACCTACGTTGAAAAAACACCTACCATAGTAGTCAGTGGTGCGAATAGCATAATAAGAACAGTAGATGAACTCCAGACAGCTGAGTTTCAGGACTTCAGCATTCAAAAAAACCAAAGATGGCATCATAATTTTCCCGGGCACCATAGAAGCACACGCGGGACCTGTGAATTTTATAAAAAACAAAAATAACCCATTCCACACGTACGCGACATCGAATGATCCCAGAACAAATAAATTTGTCTTATACGGGCTAGACCTCAAATATGACTTAGCAGAAATCAACACTTCTCTAAAAAAAAAAAATAAAGGGTGTTTTAGACGTGGGCCGCATGAGGAAGAGCAGTAAATCGAGTGAGATTCACTGCCAAGTTATGCAAAGGACGGACAGGCATTATCCAAGGCCATAGATGCCAACAGTTCGGTCACACTAAAAATCACTGATCTCCAGTGCTCTCGAGCACTGGTATGTGTTCTATCCACATTTAGTTTCTGAGTGCCAGAGATAAACCACCCCACTGAAGTGCCCAACTGTGGAGAAACTCATGTAGCCTCATTCTCAGCTCCGCCAAAGTAACGGGACAAGAAGCAAGCCCAATCCAGCAGCACCACCAGCATTTAACGAGAAACATTTCCCATACCCCCCTAAACAAATTCAAAGACAGGCGGACGGACCAAGGAGGGACCGACCTCAACCCCCACTCTGGCAGACCGAACAGACAGCAGGGGAGACGCCCGTTGACAGGTCCCGTTATTAGACTACTCCCACTTAGGTAGAACAACTTATGACAAATATCAACAATTTTACAAACACTACAAACAGACACTTAGAGTTATTTTCTGTTCCACTGACGAAATGAATGGCCCAATGAAGCTACTAAATTTCAATACTGACGGGCTCATGCCTAATATTACGGAGGTATACCCCCTGATAGCACAGACCCAACCCACTGTAGTGATTCTCACTGATACCAGAGTTAATTTCCAGTGCCCTTATTCCCGGGTGCGACCTAACGGGAGACCAGATGGTTGAGCAAAAAGGAGGGGTCATGATAGCCATTCGAAACGGTACAAGATGGAGGCATCACCCCACACCCATAGTCATCAGTGGCCCAAAAATACACCACAAAACCATACAGGTTCTACTGGATAAACCCACCCTTATTACAGGGTTATACAGAAGACCTAGATCATCCCATGAAGAATTCTTGAGACTGCTCCACGAGTGCGCTAAGAGAACAAACCATTGGGTAGTAGGTGACCTAAACACCCTTTGGAACAATGCCTCTTGCAACGAAGCAAGATGTTTAAAAACACCATTTACAGTGGTTCACTATGATACCCACACATTTATACATAGAGCGAAACTGATATTCAGGTCAATGATCGATTTACTACTAACTAGGCAGCCCCATCGCCTTATCGAATGCAAACCCCTGGACATTATAACAACGGACCATAGGCCTGTGCTTTACTCGTTAGATGAAGAAACACCATCTCCACCTCCACCTACTAAATTTAAATATCAAGAAGCATATTGGAAGTTTATAAAGCACAGGTTTACCATAATTTGTCAACTGTTCCCACTCTCCGAAAGACCAAAGATATAGACGACTACCTGGAGTTTTTCTTCAAAAACCATTAAAAGCACCGCGGATGCGGCCATATCGAAATTTAATCCACTTCCGCCTGCTCTGCATCCTCCACCAGATCATATTAAGAAGCTTATTGCCTTACGCAATAAGTGGAAGAATAAATGGTCCAGGACCAGGGATCATGAGGTAAAGACGGTAGTAAATTCTCTTACCACACAAATCCGCAACCTCATGAAACAATGGCGGACTACACAGTGGCATGACAAGCTCCGAGCAACCCACTGAGACCACCGTAAATTTTGGAAATTACTCAGAACTACAGTGCCACTATAGCCCGTCGAACAATTAGTACGGCCGGAATCCCAAACGAAGAATTAGGAAATAATTATATGTTTGTATCTCCGAAGCAGCTTAAGGCGATACTCCGTCGTTCGCGAACGACTAAAGCCCCAGGCCACAACGGAATACAAACTATACTCCTAAAACAATTACCAAGAAGAGGCATAGCTCATCTGACAAACCTCTACAACTCCTGTCTCAGATTAAGATACTTTCCTGTGGCATGAAAAATAGCTATCCTCTTTCCGCTGATGAAGCCAGCGAGAAACGGTAATCAGCCAGTCGACTACCGGCCTATTAGCTTGCTTCCGCAAATGGGGAAAGATTTTGTGAAAATTATCCTTAATTAACCTACTGCTCAGAAATAGCGTTAATCCCACCGGAACTGACCGGATTCCAGGCCGGACTGTGCTCGGACCACCATCTGGCGAAGCTACATGCGGCAGTAAGCAAGAACACAGTTAAGAACGAGGCAACCGCTTTGATATCCATAGACTGCACGGAGGCGTTTGACCCAATGTCCTATAGTCTTCTATCTAAGGCACTGCAGAACAACGAGTTTCCCGAGCAGCTCTATACTATCATAAGGTCCTTTCTAACACAATGTTCAATAAAGGTACGAGTCGGCTAAGAGCTGTCCAACCCCTTTCCACTTACGGGTGGTGTACCTCAAGGGTCTATGCTATCCACCCATAACTATTCTTAGTTTATATAGCGGAAATCGTTGGTGCCAAATACAAAAAAGCTTCTGTGGCGGCGTATGCCGATGACATTGCCATCTACAGTAGCTCATTGAATGCAGAGAGAGCTCTACGACAGGGGGAGGCGGCCTCTGAGGTTATAACTAACAAATTGGATGGGCTAAACATTACTGTTAATCCTAAAAAGACCGACTGTATTATTTTCTCTTTCCAGAGGAATAAGCGCCCTCTACCTAAGGCTACACCTACATTGGATCCGGTGCGATTCGATGAGACGTCGCTAGCAAACCAAATGACTGAACTATATCGAGAGCGCCTACATTGGATCCGGCCTTAATCAATCCATTTTTATCCAACCAATCCGAGGGATTTAGTCGCTCGTGGAAACGAAATAGTTTATTTATACGAAAGTGCCTACATTGGAACAGGCGCGATGTTGTACGATCAAGTGTGATTTTAACAATTCGAAATCATTAGTTTTCAATTCGATAAGCCAGCCGTTACCATGTGTGCCAACTTAACCTTTATTGTCTAAAATGTTTATTAAAAAATATACATTGTAATTTGATAATTAACTATTATATAAATATCCGTCATAAATCAAAATTAAATATTGTCAATTCTCATTAAAATATTTTATTACTAAACTTCATGATCCATTAAATATAGTAGCGAAGGTTATTTTTCCGTTAAAGAAAAATGTCCATAAAAAATATACCTACATACAATTTTAATTCGTCAAAGAAAATTGGAAACATTAACTTTTGATAAAAGTATCATCTTAATGTTAAATTTATTTGTTAAACATTTAGCAAGGGCTTTTCTGATTTTTTATACTCCTTTGCAATGGTGAACAACAAAATAAACAAAGATTACTCATAGAATTAGTTCGAAAGGAGCCTCCATTGCGGGATCTATGAAATAATAATAATAAACAATAACTTCTATTTTTTTTTTATTTATTGAAAAACAACTAAATTATTAATTTATAGTGAAACACCAAGACAAAAATATTCTAATATAACTCATTTTCATAACATTTGGTTCTTTAAATTTATAAAAAATTATTTTTAATATAATTATATTTTACAATAATTAATATAGAAAACAAGAAATAAAAGAATAAAATTAATACCATTATATTCAAAAGGCTAGTTTCATTATAGGTTTGAATAGAATAGATTTACACCAGATCTGATCCAGTGCAGGCTGTATGAAATAAAATATGTATTTAACTGATCAAGTTTATCAAATACATTACACCTTCATAATTATAAGAATAATTTTAGCTTTATTGAATGTATATTACAAATTCATTTTGATATTACATGAGTAGATCATTATCTCATCATCTATAAGTTCAATAAACAGTGATTTTTTTAATGAAAGTTCAATACCATTATAACTACATTGAGTATTCTCAAGATTCCAGTTTTAGAAAAATGTTTATTTATAAATTAGCTATGTGAGCATGGAAATAAAGAAATATTTTAAAAATGTAAGTTTGATTATTTTCTGTTTGTTCTATTTCTACAATCCTTGATTGTTCTATTCAATCATGTCATATATAAGTTACTGGTATTACTCCTATAAGTCTTTTATTATTGCCATTATTATCCAATTGATACGAATAAACATTTGTTTCGATTAATATCGTGAACCCATTTAAGTAAATATTGTAACAATCTGTCAAATACATATATTTATGTAAACTTTATCTATATCTCTTATAGAGTTATAGTAATTGGAAAGTATAATGTTATGATAATAGCAATTAATTGAGTTTTTAAATTCACAGATTATTATCTGGTATTTACTGTTATTTATTTTATGGGCAATGAATTGGATGTTGGAAGGAGTTATTGATCTTTTAAAAAATGCTTCAGATTATTTGCATTACCAATTTATTTTATTAACCTAAAAGTCTAGTAGAAATTGAAAGTAGGTACTTATATATTATGCTATGGTACCACCACTCTAGTACTCACTGTGTAAAAACCATATAATTACCAATTAACTTCTGTTTACTTCACATGTGTTTTATAATCATGAAATTCAATGAATTCTATTAAATTCTAAAGTGGTGATACCATAACAAACAAGTACCTGAAAGTAAAATCAAGAACCTCTTGATAAAACGTTTCTTAAGAACTTATAGTTATCATATGGGATTCCCAATAGCGTTCTATTTTTTCCTTATATTCATAATGTCCAATGTTCTATCGATGCTCCAATTTAATATTATCAAATGAAAGTTTATTATATTTACATCACTTACACATTCACAATTAAAGGTATGTTGATTGAAGGTAAAAATCAAGTCTCGAATAGTAAGCAATTGATACATTTATTAGCTTATCAATGTTTTCGACCAACATTGCAGGTCTTCATTAGGTCTTATTTACACAAGGTACAAACAAATAATATAATACAAAAAATATACATTAATAGCAGTAATGATACAAATAATACTTAAAAAATATTTAGGTGATAATATAATATAATAATCATCTTATTATAATGATTATATTATTATTTTTACCTAAATATTTTTTAATATGATTTATATCATTTATGAATTATCATATTTTACATTTAATATTTGTATCTTGGTAATTTAACCCTGATGAAGATCTGCAATATTGGTCAAAACATCATGCAAAGATCATCATATATTTAAATTATGTTTTGATAAATAAAAGAGGACACCAGCATATTGTTAAGGAAGAAAATAAATCATTTATTCAATAATATACAACAGTATTTACTTATAAAATTAAAAGAATAAAATTTAGGATAAACATTTTTAACAAAAATATTAGAATTAAATGGAAAAATAAATGAATAACACAATTAAATATTTCGAAATACAAGTTAAGAAGAATTACACATTACAAATTTTATAAATCATATTTGTCGATTAAGATACTAACATATTAATATGATAAAATAATACATAGCAATAATATATAATTTTTAATATTACAATTTTATATAATAATTGAGGTGATTAAGGAAGATCCTCTGAAGATTTAGATTGGAGTGTTTTCAAATATATATTGGCTTAAGATGCCTTGAATATCTACTATTAATTATACAGTATTTACTCCCAAATTGTCAGATCTTTCTTGATTATCATTGACATCCATTAAGAAAAGTATACTCAAAGGTATAAACCAAATTTCTTCTGATACTTGATATACACAGTCCAAAAAACATTATCTTCTTCGCCATATATGTTCACTTGTAGAAGTGTGCTAATTATTTAAATTTGATAATTGAACAAGGCCACTTCCTCATTGGACAACATATTTCCTTTCTGTTTCTGAAAAAAAAAAATTGTTTTCAGATCCACATTGATATAATAATAAATTTTTAGTATTCCATAATAAATCTATTAGGTACCTAACAAAAAGTTGAACTTTTTACATTTATAGCATTTTTCAAAAGAAGCTAAATATTGATATTTATTATTTCTGTTCAGTCTAAACTTATTTATTTAATCTGAGGCAAATTTATTCTAAACACTGTTGTGGAATTGTTCTTCGGTGAAATAAAAATTTAAATTAATACTATTTCTAGTTCCATAATACATTTTTTCAAATGCAATTGTATAATATGGGTGTTATTATTAGTAAACCTAATGTCCACCTTATTTTAATAGTTAATTTACTGGCTATTTGATTCATGGTTAATTAAATGATATGGGGTTATCTAACAAACAATTATTCTGATTGTATATCAAAGTTTAACAATAGAAATCACTTATCACTTCAACTATATTCATTTATTCTCATAAAGAAAGCATGAGAAAGATTAATTAATGGTTCTTGTCACCCTGTGACTCCTACCAAAAATACATATTTCATGACAATTGTTAGTGAAGAAAAGTTTAAAACACAATAGTATTTAGAATAAAGTACAGTGATTTTTAGGTGAATTTAGGTGAAACAAATTTTAATATGTTATACTACACACAAACAGTATTATAAAAATAATTACACTTACCTTGTTCAATGTTTTCACATTAAATCCTTTGAAAAAAGTTAGGAGCCAGTAGGAGATCAATTAAAGATCCAGGATCAAGCAAAATAACAGTAGTAAAGTAAACACTAGTTGAGATTTGATATTATGGGGAGGTTTCAAGTATAACCGCTCCTATTTATGAATTTAATTGGAATCGCTAATTTAATTACAAACCAAATAGATTTAAAAATATCACTACTATTCCATTAATAAATTAACTCATCATATAAAACATGAATATCTAAAAAATATAAATTCTATTTTATGAAATTGAAAAACTACTAAATTTATAGTCGAACAGCAAGACAAAAATATTCTAATGTAGTAATATTAGCTCATTGTTATAACATTTGGTTCTTTAAATTTATAAAATTAAGATTATTTATTAATCACTTTTAATACATTTATATTTTACTATAATATATATATAATATAAGAAATAAAAGAATAAAATTAATACTTTTTTATTCGGAAGGCAGTGGCTAGTTTACTATCGTATTAACAAGAATAGAATTTAGCCGTAACTGATTCACTATAGGCACTCATGTAAATTTCAGTCATTTGTTTGCTCACCCCAGCATCGTATGTGATAGAATAAGATCACGTCGCGCCGAATAGGATCCAATGTAGGTGTACCCTTAAACGTATAGAGTAGCGGGAACAGAAAACAAACTTGCCAATAGGATAACGTATCCCAGTGTCACCCTCGACCGGCACTTAACGTTTTCCCAACATTGTAATCAGAACATCAGGTCGGTTAGAACCAAATCTCACAGATTTAATCACCTTATAACCTCACCGAGGTTATCACACCGCTTCAAAGCAATGATCTCTAAGGCAGTTATTCGATCGGAACTCCTTTATGGGGCGCCTTTGGTAATAATATTTCTCCTACAACTTCAAAAAGGCTCCAAAAACTTCAAAACCGTATACTGAGGCGTATAGTAAGGCGCACCTCCCTATAAAGAACGAATTCAGAAATAGTACACGAGAGCCTCGGACTCCCGACGGTAACGGACTTCATCACCCGGAGGCATATCAAATTCTTTGATAGCCTCCAACACTGCACGAACCCACTATTCAACACACTTATACCGACAGGTCGACCTCAGCGCTGCCAAACACATGTACCGACACTCAACATGGACTGAGTAAACTACTAACTCCAATCAGAAAGAACTAGTGAGCCCCATCACTAGACCCCCCACTCCTACCATCTAATTAATCAAGAAAATCCTATTCACATTCCTCTCTTAAAATGCACCTGGTGAAGTAAATGAGATGATTTCTCTCCTTACTATTTTATTTTCAAAACAACTATATAAGCCAAGGGGCTAGGGAAAAAAAAAATTTACACTTGTTTCAAACTCCACTTTTTGCCATCAATAACCACAGTTTTTTCAATGTAGAAACTCCTACTAATTATAATTGGACTATTTCAATGGTACAACTGAAGAATGAGCAATGTTATAAAAAAATTATATAATGACATGTTTACAATTCCTAACTGGGCTGAGAATATTTGGAGGTCTTTCTGAATAAAAAACAGATGGAATGGTTTAGATTTTGAGAGAATGTAAGAGTAAAAGCGAGAAAGAATGGCAACATTGAACATATTAAAAAAAAATTGATATATACAACTACATAATTGTATTTCATCGTGTAAATGAAAGATATCTAATGACATGGTACAAACAAGTAGAGAAAATATCCGGTGGTGGTACTCAAATAACAATACCTACGTAAGTTCAACTTAAAAAGGTCACGAGGTCATCTTTTCAGACGTTTCGGGGGATGATCAGGAATTGTCGAGGTTGATAGGTTAGTAACTAGTGGGTTTGAGTGCGAATTAAGTTTGTCATGGAAGGATTGATATCGGATTCGGGCCGAATCAGTAACAAATGCACACCAAGGTCACTATGGATGATTTTGTTCGTAACAAAGTAACGCGCATAGAGAATATTGGATTGTAAGGATGGAATTCGATAGATTAGTAGGAGCCCCAAATTTGTAATCCGTAAGATAGGTCGTATGGTTGTCATGTAAATGAGTCTTTTGTAATTAAATTGGAGCTTAGAGCGATTGTCTAGTAAATGTGGCAAAATATTAAAAATTTAATTCGTAGAAAAAATAAAATTATTGAATATGTTAACGGACTGTACGAATCTCTATAGTGAGAAAATTAAAAATAATTCCGCCAGAGAACGAGATGCTCGCTCAACCGATGAAACCGAAATTAAAGCATTCATTGGAATTCTTTTTCTGATCGGTTCTCGGCGTTGTATCAGGACCAGTACTTGAAATGTTTGGGATAAATCAAAGGGTTGTGGAATAGAAGCCAGCTACTTGGCAATCAGCGAGCATAGGTTCCGTTTTCTCATGCGATGTCTCCGCTTTGACGATTACAGTACGATTTGTAGTGTGCAGATTATACTTAATAATTACATATTAAACACACATATGTAATCATTTTTATACCTTTTTATATTAGAAGTCAGAATTACAATAAATAATACCAAAAATTAAAGACAAAATTAATCATAAATATGGGGAAAAGGAATGGATGACCATTGTCACCCACGCGACTTCTCTTGTTGCATAACAAGGTGCGACCACTCGAGGGTTAAATAGTGAGGAAAAAAAGGGATGAGGGTTGGAAAGAAGGAAAGAAGAATAATGAGGGTCATTAGAGTTGAAGATAAAGTACCGGAACAAGTGGAGAACTTCAAATATCTGGGAGCGTACCTATACGAAAACAATAAATCGATTCGGAAGGGACCTAGAGAATCTGTGCCGCGGGCAGGATGTTTAAAGCTGTTAAGAGAGGATTTTCTAACCGAAGAGAAGTAGAACAGGAAAAGAAAGTGGCTGTAAAATAAGTCAATCCTCACGTACTCTTCAGAATCATGGACGTTGGCAAAGAAACAACAAATCCAGAATACAAGCAGACATGAGATTTCTCCGGATAGAGGGCAAAACAAAAATAGACCGAGTCCGGAACACCACTATAAGCTCATGTTAAACCAGCCAACGAGCTAGTAGAGGAAAACAGACTGAGATGGCTTGGACACCTCCTGCGTTTGGATCCTTGCAGAATTGCAAGAAAAACCTTACCGAGCCAAAGTGGAGGGAAAACGAGGTAGAGAAACGGGAAGAAGTGGGAAGAAGAGGTGAGGAACGACTTTGAGAAAAGGGAACTCCATTGGAGCAGAAGTTGGTGGAAGACCGGCTGAGCTGTAGAAGGGTGTGCAAAATTCCTTCTCACACTGCGTAGGCGGATATGAGGGTTGATTATGATGACGATGATAGTGAGCAAATATTTATTAGCAACCTAAAAAGCAATTTTTAATTAATTAGAAGTTAATGTATTTGGTTTGTATTGAATAGTTAGCCACCATTAAAGAATTCATTTTTTTTTTTCCTTTATCCGGTCTATTTTCTCCTTTATTATAAAATGATTATTTGGTAGGACCTCAGTTAAAAGACATTTAGGCTTAAAAATAAAATAACATTAAAAAAATAAAAGCGACTGGATAAAACCAATATGGAATGAATAATAAAAGACCTATTAATGTTATTAATTATATATATGAAATATAATAAAAATTATGAAAATATTGCTTATAATAAAAAAGGATGAAAGAAGGAAGGAATTCAAATTGGATTTAACATTACTGAATATTGTAAAAAATGTTCTATTTATAAATTTTCGCAAAGGGTGTTCTGATTCAACTGATTTACTTTATGACTTTAGATCCCTTTAGCCCCCTACAAATAACGAATATAAACAACTAAAAGTTGTAACGCAAGATATACAATTATTACTTCCATGGTGACCACACTCTTACTAAGCTAAGCTCTCATACTTTTAATGAATTGAGGTTTAAGACCATTTTACATACCTTGTTAAAATAGAGAGGTATACATTTAATCTACTAGGCGGTTAGAAGTTGAGCATAAAGTTAACGTTGTTAAGAGTTATAAAACTTTAAGTAGCTCTACAATATGCATAAAAGATTTTATTAACACCCTTTTTTTTACATTATGGGAGACAAAGGAATGGGTTAAAGTAGAGTTAAACGTTTTAACCGACCAAGTTAACTATTTGATCCATTATATATTCTTATTAACTTGCTAATGGACATGGGAGCTCATCACAGTTCATAATTATTTTTCAGATTATAGTGTCAACTTTTTCTTTCTAGTTAATTAAATTTTATACAGATATTAAAGGATTAATCTTCGTGAAGCAAGAAGTCTAGAAAAAAAAGATTTTTAAACAATTAAGAATATTAAGAATTTAGCATTTAATTTGTACAATTCCTGATAAATACAAAGATATTCCTCCAATAACCAAGCTTAAGCAGTTTCAAGGAGCCTACTGTTATCACATTCAACGATATTTGGAAAAAAAATAATTCACCGAATAAGAATATAAATAAACAGAAAGTTTACATAATCAAGCGGAACATTGGACACAGAAAATTGGATCAAAACTTTAGGTTAAAAAAAAAAGTATATCAAATCCATAATTCTTCCATCTCTTCTTTACGGATGCAGTATCAGTAAGCATATCGTTGGGTTTCTATTCTGAAAACCCTGGGTTCGGATCTGGCTGTAGCAGGTAAATTAGTTAATCTTATAATGGACATGGATAGATCATGTCAGATCCTCATGGGGCTCACCTAGTCTCTTTAATGTCGTTACCCTTAAACACCTGTTTAAGGAGTGATCTTACCCAAACCACCTCTCTGCTTAAACGTTGGATTAGAAACAGAACAGCTTGTGGAAACAGGCTTTTATAAATGAACGATGAGGAGTTCTCAACGTAGAAGTATTCTTACATTGTCTGGGTCAGTATCATGAATCTATATGTAAAAGAACTTTTATCTTATGAAATAAAAAATATGAATATATGTACTTTAAATATATATTGAAATTTACTGAACTCAAGACGCTCCATGGCTTGCAATGGTACAGTTGTTTTTTTTTACCAAGAATGGAATTACTGAACGTATTATCCTTATACTAGCTGCTGCTTCACATCCGTAATGATTTTTAATTACATAGTTTGAATTAGTTCTTTTTTCTTGATGAAATATATGTTCATTGGAACAAATAGGGCCAGTGTTCAAACACTAGAATTTTGGATGATTCGTGAACAACAACAAAGATGTAGTAGGGAAGGCATGTATTGTAGAAGAAGGTAAAGATTAATTAATTTTACTTGATAATAGTTTACGATATAGTAACTAAGGAGCTTCACTGAATAATATCTTAGCATTGTCAGAGGATTTTAAACTAAGAAAGATTTATTTCTAAGAATTTAATTATAGGAAAAAATGACTTATAGGAGATTAACGATTTTTTAATGCTGGCTAGATATGGCTTCTAGTAGCAAAAATCCTGATTCAATCGACTTTGCTCACGGACTTTGCTAAGCTCTTAGCCTAAGCGGATTTACGAAGTCTTCTAGCCTACTTAGGGGGACAGTTTCCAGGGGGCTAATCTACAAATTAGAATCATTGCAGCTTATTTGTACCACTTATGAATTATTCTAATCCAATAATTAAACTAATTAGATTAATCAGACAGCTTCCAAAATTAGTCTCTGATCCGCTGCGATTACACTGGCATGATTAATTGGCTTCGTCCATCCGACTTGGCAAATCTGGAAACGTCTTTACCCGTTGTTGAGTAGTGAAGTTGTTGGAAATGAAAAACAATTACAAGATATGTAGCAGCAATAAAAGAAACTACTTTCCCAGAGTTATGAGAAGAGATATAGCTAAATTGATTTAATACCTTTACGTCCGATTTATGGCTCTTTATTGAACAATAAACTAGCTGCCGCTCTTCCAGTAATAAGTATTCGTGCTAACGTGTTCACTCGCCCACTAAGCACACATAAGCTATAAATAAATAAGGGCAATAGAAAATAAAAATATATATAATTTTATAAAAAAATAATTTGTACAGAAAATTTGTTATTGATTAAAATAAAACATATTTCCTTACACAGATAAAAATAAAAATATAGTTGAATTAAATAAAATCAAAATATCTTAGCTATCAAGACATAAACCAAACTGGTGATTAATTATAATAAAATCATTTTGAACACAATCATTTCTATCCATACATTTAATTTTAAAATTATGACCTATTTGAAAATAATTCAAAATAGGATTAATAGGTATATATCAATGGCATAATTGATAGTAAACAATATAAAGTAATATAGTTACTAGTTATGGGTTATTAAAATAAGTTAATTAAATTATTATTGTAATTTAAATATAATATATTTTATACATTTTAATATACAGTGTGTCGCCGGATTGAGTTCACAATAGGTGAGATTGACCAATTGGAATTACATATTTTGGAATTCCGCACTGCTTGGACTGAAACTTATTTGATAGTTTACTTTCGATTTTTTAAAATGAAGTATGCCTTTACATCTGAGCAAAAACTCTTTTCGTTTTAGGTAAAGTACTTTTTTAGTTCATAGTACGCCAAAGTGTCACAAAGAAAAGTAGTTTACAAAGAAAAGTTATGGCGTTATGAACATTTTCAGAATGATCGGCCCACATTGATAATAGAAGTAGAAAATAGGAGAAAAATATTTCATTATTATTAACGATTACAGGATAAATCTTAGATGAGAAAAAAGGTTGATTAGAAATGTTCAAATTAAAATTTAATTTAATTAATACTTTTATTAAATTTCAATAATATTTTGTTACTCTTTAGGGATAGAGATGTCCCTCAGAAATAACAAATGTATGCAGCAATTAGGTATTTACAGAAGTACTTGTACTTGTACTTGTATTACTCTGTGAATACAAATCAAAATGTGACTTCTTGTCATAGAATAGTAAACATAAACAAAAATAATACATAGTCAAATATAAAAAGTCATTAGCTACTACAAATGGATATGAGCTTATAACTTTATTAGAGAGCATCTGTTTGGAAATTGAGATCTGTTGGAAAACCATGGGTTTTAATGAGGATAAGAAAGAAGACATGGTTTAATGGGCTTAATGTGGGGATGATGACAAAGCTTAGTGAGCTATCCATTATCTCATTGAAATTTTTTTAACATGACCAACAAGGTTTAAATAACAGAACTATCGTAATTAAAACCCAGAATAAGTGCCTTATTTGAATAAACATTCATAAATTTAACAACATTTAAAAATTAATTTATAAAATAGATACACTAAGTGGTTATGAGGAGGAAGAACTTCTAATAAATTGTTACTTCATTTAAATATATAGTATTAAATAAAGTAATATTTTGAAAGATATTTCTGCATATTACCTTCAGTGAAATAAATTTATATCTTTCTGAGACAGGAATAATATAATAATTTATACAGTATATATTGTATAGACCCTAAAGTACAGTTCTTTTCACAACAGACACTTCGAAAAAATATAGGAAAAGAGAGAAAAGTTTAAGACCTTGTTCTACAATCGCTTGTGGGCTATCTTGAGCACCCAGTCCAAAGAAGGTAAACAAACTATTTCAAGAACTGCAAGATTCATTGAGGACTTGCCGAAGATATTTTTTCTGAGTTTAAAAGCTATTGAATATATTTAGTCCCTTAGTATACGGACGCCAATATGTTTACTGATAGCAAAGTTTTCTACAAACCTAACTTTCATCTTTGGCGGACACTTTTACAACTAAATGCCAAAGTACTATCACAAAGTTTGAAGTAAAGCAGATAAAGTGTAAAAATATCTTTATTTTATTGTTTTTAAAGCCGTCAATAAATATAATTTTATTCCGCATGGAATTTTGTACATGTAAATAATTTACAAATTTAATAATCAAATAAACTATTATGAAGCATATTATACATAAACAGAATCTTCTCTGTGATTCAGCCCGAAACTGATTACATCATTGAATGAGTAAATACCATTATATGAAATATAAATCGTAGATTTACATAAACACACAACAAAATTTTCAAAAGTTAATTTAAAATAATTGTAAATTCAACAAATAAAACGAAAGTAAATATTAACACTGTACAAGTCAATATTTAATCGGTTCAGGCTTCTTCGGAACAGAACACTATGGAAAGGTACGTACAACAATACCTGCAAACAAATAAGGCACATCCTAATCTCAAAATTCAGCATTACACCAACCAGAGGAAACATCCCGCCATCACCAAGGTCCAAGAACAACTACTGGTATTTATTAGATTAGAGAACATCAACTGGTAAATATTAAATTTAAAAAAACTAATAATTAATGAAAATACACACACCAAACCTCAAAAACCATAAATTGATAATGTTCACCTTCTCTTGCACTTTTATTTTCCTTTTAGATTTGGATTGTGTCTGTTTTTGTGCTGGTTTCATTTTTTATTTTGATGTTTTGGACTGTGCATTTTTTAGTTTTTATCAGCTGTTTTTATTTGACCTTTTCAAGATAATACTGAATAGTTCGATAGTTATGAGGTTAAACAAATTAATAATGTAACTAACTTCAAGTATCAAGTATCTGTCCATCACAATGATGGAGCATTCCAAGAGAATATATCTCAAACAGAAGGAAGAAAAGATATTCTAATGCTCAACTCAGTCCTTTGGAGTCATACCAATCTAAAAATATCCATGGTATTATAATGCCTGTAATGTTTTATGGAAGTAAAACACAAAAAATGGGAAAGGGAATTAAAGAAAAACTACTCGTCCCTGAGATGGACTTCACAAGAAGAGTAACTGAAAATTTAGACTTGACAGGATACCCAATAATGTAGATCAAGAGATAATGGATGCTCAAAGAACCATCCTCGAAAAATCAAATCAAGTGATTAGAGAGGCTAGGACACCTGCTGAGGATGGTAGATAAATAGATAACAAAAAATATCCTGTGTTGGGGCCCTGGAGGAAGAAGAAGAATAGAACGACCAAGAATCTCATGGATTAACCATGGTTGCTCTTGACATCACGGACTGGAAAGAAATATGCTCGTAAAAGAAATGGAGAAAATCCTAACTTTGGGAAAAAGAACAATAAATAAATAAAATCAAAAACATAGTACTATAAATCTCTAATAGCTAAGACTCATTACCTCAAGATTGTAAGTTATAGCCTGAACCAGCAATGCTATGGTTTTGCTAATAGTTCATTTCCCGCCCAGGGCCAGCGGCATCGATTGGTCGCAGAGAAAGGCGATGCCATTTGAATCACAAAGTGTGTTGTTCCCGCTTTTTCACCGCCTCTCAGCTAGCCACAGTGTAAACACCTCATCAGGGTTGTCGCCACTGCAACCCGAATATATAACAGAGGCCCACACAATTTATATTTCTCAGGACAGCCCTACACGCCTCCGTTGTTTGCCCAAGCGAGGACTAAGGCTAAGCAGATTCAACCTCGGAGCATGAGAAAGAATCTCTCCCTGAATAAGTGAGACTACATGAAGAGCTTGAACAATAGTGACTTTCTTCCTTTTATTGCACGATATTACTCGCTAATTACACAATCCTGAATTAGAAACTTATGCATTCCATTTATGATAACGGAATCGTGGATGCGTTTCAGTCACAAGAGGTCAATAATTTACAAATTTAACTTGATTGTATTCTTCTGTGGTAAGGGCTTAGAGTTGTTGGACTTGGTAAAGAACGTTTTCTTAAAACATTAATAAGCGTTCTGCCTACTGCTAAACGTCTTAGGGGTAGGCTGGTGCGTGGGTGGGAAGATTCCGTTAAGAGTGATCTAGCAGATTTTGGTTTGGGTAGTGTCCCATGTACGGATGTTTGTAAGCAGAGATCGATGATATCGGCATCGAATGTTCGGCTCGATAGGCCTTGTAATTATCATTGTTCTTTCTGTAGTAATAAACCTCATATAGACTAAGGCGTATTATAAACTTTTTTACATACAATCAAGGAAATAAACACTGATTGGCATCATTTATCAGACTTCACAAAATGTTAATAAACTAATTGAAGTTTAAACATATTAGTTATTATTACAAGTAATTATTTTAGTTATGCCTACGTTGTTTGTCAAGGAAATAGTCTTGTGAGCATTCTCGTGACTTTATGAGATTTCTGAAGTATGAAGTTATTGATTACGTTCTTAAGTAAGAAATACTTGCAAAAGATAGTTATTTAAGTTTTTCTCCTTTTTATTTCTTTTTATAATTTGTTTCTTCTATACTGGACTCATTTCCTTTATAATTTATATTGGGAAAGAGAAATATAAATATTTCTTTTTGTATTGACCTTCTATAATACTTATTCTACAAAATACTAGTCGTTAGAAGATGGCGGGTCTATTGCTTAATCTACAGACTACCATTAGCCAGAAGCATTGTATTTAATTTTATATAACTTTTTGTTACTGTTCTTCTTTTGTTTTACAAATATGAAAATATAATACAATGTTATTTCTTCTATCTTAGTTTATGACTCAGTTTTTGCTGCTGTGTCTAGTGAATTGAGATCTGAAAACATATATTTCTTCGTCGGTCCTTTCTCGGCTAAAATAAATATCTACCAGTATATCTACCTCCCCGGTGAATAAGTGGTTAAGTCGGATTTTGTACAGAGGGAGTTAACCGCTCTCAAAAAACCGGAATCACATTCTCGTAGTTAGAAATGGAGTTGTAATATAAACTATAGCTCCTTTTCAAGCCAATGCCTGACGTAGCCCCTGTGCACTACAAAAATAACTCGATCCCCATTACTTAAGTACAAGAAACTCATTTTGGAGACAATCAGACATTCACCGGGCCCGTAGATATATATACTGATTAGAGATCAAGGAGGAAATATACGGATTGTATCAGGGATCCACATGATTGTTAACAAGTTATGGTGTAATAAATTAAAAACAGCAAAACTTAATTACTAGTAAAAGTTCTTATAAGTTACTTGTAAACTACTTATAATCATACTATCTAAATAGATAGTTTAAATAAATCAACTATCTAAGAGAACATGCGTCCCTTCACAGACCGATTGTGGCATTTAGACAAAACTGTTTAGAAATAATTGAAATTCAAAAGCCCTTGGCCCTGAGAGAGGCTAAGTTTGATTAAATTAAGCTTCATTTGAGATGGAGATAGGCGAAGAAGTTAAGTTTTCATTATCAACTGCGAATGGTCGGGATGGGGATGGGTTGGATAGGGATGATGGGGAGGGGGGGGGGGTGAGAGGGGGCGCAATAGTCGGCTCAGTTTAGTTTAATTAATGGATCGATTAATCAAGTCACCTAGTCTGCCTTATTTTTTTAATAATGTCGAAAGAGGAATTATAAAAAAAAATGAGAGGTTGTCATTATAACTGCCGACACAAGTGAAAACTCAAAACTTTGGAATGACCCTATTCTATCAACAATTTCTAAATCAATTAGAGTCTGAATTATTTAAATTCCATGAACTGTATTAGCCTCTTTTTTCACATCTATTGGCACTCCGAGCGATATATTTTATAAATATTTTTATTTGAAAAGAAAAGATATGTCGAGGACCGGGACTCGAACCCGGGTCGTCCAGATCGCTAGTCTGTAACTCTACCAATTTAGCTATCCTCGCTACATCAGGCTCGTTCCCCGGTCATGGTCATAGCCTTTCTTTTCACTGATCCTACATCAACGCGTTCTCGCAAGTTTTCGATGTATACGAGGGGAAGAATGTTCTTTGAACATTTATTTAATTTGGTTCTTGTTGACATACGTCATTATAATTTATTTCATCATATTAGTTATTGATCTTATTAATTTTTAAATATTTGAAAAAAAAAAGATATGTCCAGGACCGGGACTCGAACCCAGATAGCTCCAACGGCCTTAAGAAATTATATACAACCCGTGACGGAATAATGAAATTCTTCTAATGATAGCAATAAGCCTAGGATTGTGCCTCAATATTAGTAGCTCCTACAATTTGGTTTGATGTTACTCTACGCAGGCTACGATTTCAATATCAAAGGGAGAAGCGAGGATTTCACACTAATTAATTAATTGAATTAGTTGTAATTAATTGAAACTTGATTATGTTCGATATACCATCTCTAGTTGGATTTGTCATGAACTGTGAACTAATAACTTTTCAAATCATAAAAAAAAAATTATCTTTGTTTATAAAACATACAATAGGAAAATAATGCACAAGAAAAAATAAACTTGCTAAGTAATTTCATAATTAAAAAAATGCTAGACATCTGTTATCATATTAAGTTTCCATAATACAGCAGGAGCCTATAAAAAAACCCTTTGAGGCCGATTCACCAGTGTCCTTCTCTCCAGCGTCCTTACATGAAGTACACTCGAGTTTAAGGCAGTGGCAAATTGACTTATATCCGCGGATCATTGCTGTTCGGAGAAATACCTATGTATATTTCCCCAAGGCAGACCTGGATCGAACCTCCGGACGGCTATTTGACATCCTGTAACACCACAACGGTATACCCGACAGATGTCATCGCTCTTAGGCTAGGTCTTTGTGAATTGCCTCGGATAGGCCGATACTATGGGTTGCAAACTATCGAATCCTATCAATATTTTTTCGATAGCTTCTTCCTTATTTTTCAAACCTATTCAATAAAAAATTTCAACTAATTTAATTTAATTTAATTATTAATCTACTATTTGAAAGTTACATGATTATAAAGATTATATCATAAAGATTAGGAAAAAACTAATTTATTTGAATTTAAAAAAAACAATTTACAATTTACATGTATACAATAACGATGAACAAATCAAATCTTCAGAAAAGAAAAATAACGAAATAGTTAATTTCAAGAGTCAAGTGTGCACCTTGAGCCACATATTACCCTAAAGAAAAACAACTATTTCTAGTTGAACATTTAAGAATGGTAGAAAAATATCCCTAATTAAAGAGGGAGTTAAGGTTATAAAAACCTAGAAGAGCCAATGCTCAATACTGGGAATTTGGTTTGTTTGCACAAGTTGAGACTACGTTTACTACCCAACATAATGTAATTAGTAATTTAGGAGAATTAAATAACGATACGTCTGGTGTGGCATCAAAGTTATATAGAAGGGAACCCTTGAGCTCTAGGAATTGCGAATTCAATTTCAAAAGACCTCGACACTGGAAAGAGACAGATCAGCATAATTCCGAGAGTTTCAAAACGAGGGTAAAAAGGATCCACCGATGGTCGACACTATTGATAGTGACAATCGTTAGTCGACACTATCGATAGTGACCGTCGAAAAGACAGATCTATCGATATATCGATAGTAACCCCACTCAAGTTAACTCTCCATTATTTCTTAACAGACAATAAAAAAGTATAAAAACATCAAAAAAGGCATGGTCAAAGATATTCTAGAATACATACTTTTGCTATACTAGATTAATTTCGTCTAGATCTCACTTTCTCATATCCATATAGATTTTCGTGTTCCTTGTGATATACTAAAAACCCTCACAAAAAACTGTACCACTACAACTTGGAAAGGTCTAGGATTCAGTACGTGGTAGAGAATGTACCCTTTCTTGGACAACGGTTGTACAAGGAGGTGATTTGTCCTAGATCACGCTGAACCACCAGATTTCCCCCCTTATTTTGGTTACTCATTTAATAGAGGATGGGTGAGCTCTAGGAGGGTCCACTGGAGCTAAGAGATTAAATAAGTCTGCCAGCCAGCGTGATTTAAACCTTCGGCTTGGCAACTCATCGCTCGACCAATGAGCTACTCCGCTCTCTGCCTTGAGGTATACTTTATTTCAAACATACTTCTCCATTTTGAAATTGATTGAGTTAACAAAGCAAAGAGAATCTAAAATTATACTAAATGACATTATGCTCCTTGGAAGAACATCTGATCAAAAGAAATGAAATTCATTATTCGAAAAATAGGAATAGATTACTCTCATTAATGAGCATAGGCCAAATATAATTGAGGTATTGACATGAATAAAGTGGTAAGTCGTGGAAAGGCGATATTACAGTAGACGAAAAAACACTATTTTGACAACTAAAAAACAGTAACTACCACCAATAATAGAAACTAAAGCATTCCCAACTTAGAGTTATTCCTCTTTCTATCATAGGTTTGTTTAATTACTAACTTAGCGATGAAAAAAATTGAAAAGTAATATTTTCTTCCTTATTGCCTTTTATATGTCTAGGTCCCATTTTTAAAATACCTACTTATTATAAACAGTGCAATTGAACTATGTTGTCGAGAAGTTCACCTAGTAACCCGATGCTATTTTTTAACTCTTTCTTGCGCACCAAACACCAGCATTCACCCCCTACCTTTTACCTCGGACAGTAGAATACAAGGCTTTAGTTGCAGGAAGGACGTTGGACTTCAACATCAAGCCTCAAGTTGAAGTAATTTGGGTTTGCATTAATTAAAGGACTTAGCCTAGCTAGGAACATGGAGCTTCGAATCAAAAGTTTTTAAGTGCTTTAGCCAAAGGATACTTAAATTGTTTCTGAGTGCGGAGGGATGGTAATTCACTGAAAATGTATGAAGTCGTACTAATATAAGTTTTGGAAATAAAAAATACATATATATCCAGTATTTGTAAGGCGCTAAGTAAAATAAAAAAAATCAATAGAGTAAAAATATCATTCGAACTAATACATCATTCCAGTAGTTCTGAATGAAAAAACTATAAACCCGCTTCTTAGAAAAAAACCCTGTACCTCTATTTGCATCAAGGGTCACTGTTGGACTTAGATAAAGGGTTTCTCCTTAACCATTTAACTGCTGCGAGTGAAGAGCTTTACGTCTACCACAGAGCTAAGTGGGTCGGCCACCCGTCTACCGGCCTGTGCTATATGCTTTTTACCTGCATTCCATCCTTCATCACCACTTTTGGCAGTAGTTATAAATTCGGCAGCTTCCTTAGCACTAAGCCACTGTTTCTCCATAAAAAAAAAATAGCGAAACAAAAAACTACCGCAAAATAAAATGTATAGAATATAAATGAATGCTAAAGGCAGACTCGCTTCAAGGCAGCTGAGCTGAGGGTTGTTACAAAAAGAGAGCAAAAAAAAGAGTAGGATTGGTTACCTGGCCTGAGCAGGTAGCCAACGATAGCCAAGCAAACGGTACATGAATGATATATGAATAAGAATGAAGGAAAGTCACGTCGTCTTTACTCGGATTTAGCAAATAGATAGAAAAGCAGTGCGACGGCATATATCGTCTTTAGCACTGAGGGTGTGTGTGATGCAGGATGGCATACATCGTCTTCAGCAAAGGAGGCACGTTCCCTTGCCCCGGCATACATCGTCTGTATATATCGCATGTATCGCAGTTAACGGGTTAGTAGATGCTGTATGAACCCCAAGAGGGCATGAGATCCCTTAGGGTCTATCTGTTAACAAATTAATGAATTCATCTGCCACGGATAGATTTGAACCCGGAACATTTAGAATATCAGAAATATTATTTTTAATTAAATAAAATGCATGATTAAAGAATTATTTAATTTATTTAAAAATTTAGCATCTTCATGTTATGCTCCTATAAAATATCCTAATTAAAGAATAGTTTTATCTCATCAGATGTGTTCATAATACATACATATATATATTTTTTTTTATCCTAGTTAAGGGGAGAGGCTTATACCAGTATGTAAATGCTGAATAGTTTTATTATGAATAGTTCGTGAGTCAAAATCCTGATTTGAAAGATAAATTATTCAATCTGATAACCTCAGATGGACTCTAAAAACTCTGCAGACTGTCCTGGGGCTTACCCTTCTTCAATCAAGTCGGTTCTGGAAACTGTAAAGCGCCTACCATATACCAACCAGGACCATATACCCTTAATGGACTGTAGCTGTATAATTAAAAAAAAAAATTAGTGAGCGAATTATTACAGACCATTAAAATTTTATTTCTTAAAAAAAGATAATTACAAGATGACTAGCTACTATTTGACAAAGAGTTAATAGCAAATGAGAAGATCTTAGTCATTACTCGGATAATAACCAACAAATAGAGTCTCTAAGCCCATTCAAAGAAAAAAGAATTTCCATAAAGAAAAAAATAAAATATAGCTCCTTTATACCCTCCAAAAGGTTGAGAATCTTTTAGGTGTAGCAGCGTGTTAAATTTAGGTGGGCAGGCTTCATCCTCAAAATCCCCTAGGACCATATTCACCCTTTTTAATACTCAAGCCTCAAAGAGTTTCGTTTAAGTGCCCATATGAGGATTCCGACTTTATAAAGTTTTAGGTTCCATATTGTTGGAATATATAATTCCATATTACCTCATGAAACCATTAGCTGGAATAGGAAACAATAGGTAGATAAAACCTTTTTTTTTTACGTAATTTTATCGCTGATACTATTTAATATTAATATAATTTCTTTAGAATGACTCAACTGGTTGAAATTCCTTTATAAATTAATAATTATAGGAAAGTAAAATCATATAACGTTGGTCGTTAAAACATTATTTAATGCTATTTCCATCCTATTTTGCTTTTTTAGGGATTAAGAAAAATAATATGCTAATACCCGTGGGATCTACAGAACAGAGGTATGTGCACTATTTCGATCCGTCTTTGACAGATAAATTATTTAATATATAAATAGCCACGGATGGTCTCTATGTTATCTGCAGACCTTTCTGGGTCACATTCAGCCTTTATAAATGTGTGGAAGAGGATTCACAGCGACTGGACATAGAAGTTCTTGGAGAATATCAAAGGACTAATGAACTAACCAATTGTTTCCTGAAGTTCATAACAGGTCATAATCGAAGAAAGAAGAAGGATGTGGAAATGACGAAATGCCGTTGAATTGTTCGATCCAATGCTTAACAGAAAAGTCAATCTAGACTAAATAGAAAAGGTTCAGCTAAATTTATTGTTATAATAATAATAGATTATTAAAAATTATACGTAACAAGGGTATGGTCAAATTTAAATGTTTCGTACTAGCTTAACTGTTATTTATTTTTACGCTCAAATTTATTTCATTGTATTAAATGAAAAAAATCTGTGATCTAAGACAGATCTTAGTCTGAGTTCGTTGTAAACACATACATCACTAACGAATAACTATGTGAGGTGAGTAGATTTAGTGACGGAGCTGCACCGGATGACCCCCTCCCCCTTCGACAGCCCAGAAGAAGACCTGCAATATGGGTTTTGGCTACTTAAATAAATATTATCATATATATATATATATATATATATATATATATATATATATATATATATTGTTACGGTCAGAGCGGGGACGAGGACCGGCTGAGAAGATTAGGCAAACAATGGGATTAAGCGGAAGGGATTATAGAATGTCGTAGAGCCTACTCGATCGGCCTGGAATATTCTAGGTGTCCCCACCCCAATCTACCTTGCCTATATAAAAGGCCAGCTGTTCGGCCGGCCCAGTCAGTAATAAGTCAGTGAGTAATAAATCAGTCAGTAATAAGACGAGTGAGTTATAAGCCAGTGAGTAGCAGTCGTTAACTAGTGGCAGTGTGTGTGAGTTAGTTAGTATTAGTATCAGTCTGTAGTAAGTGCTTAGTGAGCAACAGTGACAATTAGTGGCCGTGTAATAAGTGTAATAAACTGTGTGACAGTTTGTCATATTTGGAGAGTCTTACGGTCGGTGGACTTTAGTTAGCGAACTGTAAGTGTTAATTTGTAATTGTAAACTATAGTGTAATATTATTGTATTTGTACAAATTTATATAAATAGTTTAGTTACTTAGTATAAACAATATCTTATATTATTTGTATATTATCTTAGAAATTAGATAACATTTAGTAGAATATTATTATTGTAAATTGATATTAGTTTAATAATTTAACTGTTTTAAATAATCTCATTGTATTCTTTCTAATTTGTTAATAAATATTAGATTCTTGAATTAAGTAATAGTTTAGTCCATTTTACACCCAGTAGCCCGTAACAATATATATATAAGTTCAACTATTATTTTTCAAGAAAAAAAATTAGAATAAATAATTATTCAACTTCAATCAGATTCAAAAACGGGAACGGGAGATTGTAATACTTAACAATTTTGCTTCTCACCAGAGAGTATTTAACAATGAAATACTTTAGTAAATAGCAAAGGCAAAAATTTAGGAATATTTCAAAATAACTTCACGGTAGGCCGGAAAACCTTATATATTGTATGTGGCAGGAGTTTGAGAGCTGAAATTCTCTACGAATAAATTTTGGTCTCAAAAATTATAAAAACGTTTCAGATCGCGCTATTAGTATAGTGTTGAATATATTTGAGACCTTATGCTTCGGCAGAATATGCCTGCCTTGTAATCGATTATCGTGGAGGGAAAAACAGGCTGAAAAATACAAATATATTATACTAATAAAATAATGAGAATTTTGCCGTGCGGCAGATTTATCTTTATCTTTTAATAAAGTAAAAAAAGAAATAGGGAACACGAAAATAGTCCGTGTGGAAGTCAAAATAGTTCCTGTTTAAGCTAAAAAAGGTGTATTCCCTAGGAGGAATATGGTACCTCTGGATAAGTGTGGACTGTATATTGTGATTAAAAATGATATAAAATATATGACTTTATTTCGTCTGTATAGGCGTCTGAAAAGAAGATGGCCACGTGACCTTCTTAGTTGAACTAGTGATTTCTAGATATGGTATATACAAAATTAAATATGAATTTTAATTACTGATATTGCGAGTATTGTCCATCTGCGTTGCTGGCATGTTGTGCTTTCTGACTGGCTGCTGGTTACCTCGTGCTCCAAGCTCGGTTGGCTCTCTGCTGTTGCTGTACTCCATGTTACGAATGGAGCTCATTCTACTCCGTTCCTTGTCTACTACTGTACTTGTCCTGTACTAGTCGCCATTTTGTCCCTAGTGTTGGCCAATGAAGTGAGGTACATGAGGAATTCAAAGAGGTACATGAGGTAAAATGAGAAGAGCGGTCGTTTTAGATTGAACAGTTCCGATATTTACTCATTATTATGGGAACATTATTAATTTTTAAAACGTTCTTTTATTGGTGGAGAAAATAACGTTAATAGGCTCAATAACTTTAATAATAAAATGTATCCCGCAATTAAAACTCACAATTTTTCCTTCACCATTTTCTTCTCCTTATTTTTAATATTAACTAATAATTATTTAAGATGAGTAAAAATAATAAGGGTGATACTAAAAGGTATCATCAAATAATTTTATTAAAATGCCAATAAAATAAAAAATAAATTCTTTTAAATTTTCTTTATGCTTGGGCCATTTAAAGTCGATAGATTTCCTTTTGACTGAAATCCGTTCAGAAAGCGACATATAATTCTAACTGATCGGAAAATGGGCTTTAGTAGGAAATTGGGTCGAAGGGAATTCGATAACAAGAGACCTATATAAGAGAGAAAAAAAATGGAAGGGAAAAATCGGAGGGAGTAAAAGAGACAAAAATAAAGAGAGAGAGATAGAGAAGAGAGAGAGACAAGGGCCACTGTGGCCGGCCGTTAATACTCGTTTTGGCTAATTCGGAAATCCCACTTTCTCCAGCGAAATATCCCATCTCTCTAAATCTTTGTCCCCAGCCTTAGATTTTATTTTTGTTTCCTTTCTTCACAGGGGATAATCCATTTTCTGCTAAGGGCATCGCCCAAGACCTCCGATAAATAAGGATAAATCACGGAGAGAAGAGGGCGCTAAGAAATTCAAAATGACGTTACTGAGGATAGTAGAAGATTCCTTTTCGTTAAACGTATTGACATTACATTTTTCTCTCTTTCATTAATATCAGATCATCGCGACAAGGTAATGTAATTTCAACAAAATTAAATAAATCAATCTTACTCTCTGTGACTGTTTATATAACCTGTACCCTGTGAAGGATATTGTTGATTTCAGTACATGGTAGTGACTGTACTGTTTTTAGGACAACGGTTGTAGACCTAAGAGTACCGGATTTTCCACAATTAATCTAGAAAGTTGGCATGATAACCACTAGAACACAAATGAGTCCGAAATTTATTTTAAGCCTTCCTAAAAGTAAAAACTGTTTATTCCCGAACAACCTTTCTCTTTGATATGAACAGATACTCCTTTAGAACACTGTGAGAAAGATATAAGACAGAATAGAAATAAGGGGAAATAGAGAACCAGTGTAATAGTGGATGATCTATAGTCTCTGGACAATGTTGACTGTCCGTCTAATGGACAGTTTCATATGAAATGTCCAGTGTTATTATTTCTAAAATTCAAAGTGTAATACTTCTTTACTTTTTTTACTTTGTGATGCATTCGAAGCTCCGAGAAAGATTACCATCGCATTCGGGGAAGGGTGTTATAACAAACGGACTATTCGCCGAAGCAAAAAACAAATTTACATCCAAAAAAGTTATTAGCTTCTCTGTGGTGGTCAATGAAAGGGATACTTAATTTCTCTTTTCTACCCAGAAGTGAACCCAACATATCCACATCCTACCAGAGGGATATTAACATAATGCAACAAACATTTATCTAAAAAAACCTGCATTAGTCAATCTCATACGACAATGTCAGATCTCATGTTTCAAGACAGACACTGAAGAATCCAGATTGGGCAGCCCAAGTCAAGTTCAACCACCTAATCCGCCAGACTTATCTCCAACATATTTCCATATGTTCATAAAATTGGAAATATATATATGTATAGCCAGGATAAATATTTTGAGCGAAAATGTTTTGATTCATGAAGTTACTTAGTAATGTTTCCTTTGAAAGTGTATCCAATAGTTCGTAGATGTTTGTTTAAGAATCGCATTCTCAATCCATTTAACAATAAATGAATTCTTTATATTGTACTTCAAGTATTCGCTACTAAAGTATAGTTTGAGTTAATATCACTACAAGCTATTAATTTATTTTATCAACGGCTATCTGGCTATATTGTTATGTGAGCCGCCTCAGCATATAGTACACGGAATCGCTTAGGAGTTGAGGCCCACCGCCTGGGAATGGAAGGGCAAGTTCATTAGTAGCCAAGTTGAATTCGAAACTTGTCCTAACTCTAATGGATTACTTTGGATTTATAATTGGCGGCGAGGAGGGTTAGATAATAGCGGGGAAGGGGATCGGGATTGGGAAGCGGCAACTAGAGCGGTAATAGGTAAACTTGCAGCGCCTATCGCTCTTCGATTAGGTGTTCGGACAGCTAAGGGTATCTCCTACCTCGCCTTCCACCAGGTCTTATCGCACCCGTTATATGCACTTAGCCGACTTCCACCACCGAGGATATTCTGCCTCATATACTTTTATCACCCACTTCAACAACATTATGCGTGTTTATTATCGAAAAGTAGTGAAGGATAAAGTCGAGTCTCGAGGATATAATCCTACTAAGTCGGCTTAGAAAGCGAACCATATATGAGTTTTCCATAAAATTGGTGTATGTATATATATGTGTATGTATATATATATATATATATATATATATATATATATATATATATATATTAATTCACTAATTAATATATCTACTAATCCCCCAGGATGGAAAATTAGTCATTTTTAAAACTAAGGTAGTTTTAATTTAAAGAAATGTGGAAGAGTTGTGGATCAACCTTCGATGATGGTTGCACAGAAAACTAAACTAACAGAGAGATGAGAGGACAGGCTTAGTATGAACTACAAACTGGTGTTTATATTATGAAAAATCCATTATAATAGATCCTCAAAACTGGATAAAACCATATATCCTATATGGTTTTATATATATATATATATATATATATATATATATATATATATTAATATAATTCTATATTTTATAAGGTAAATAAAAATCAATCTCAGTTCAAATTTGAGTATCTTGATATAATAAAGTTAAGATTCTTCTTGAAGCTTTCATTATAATAAAGCAATATAATGATGTAACACCTATCAGAATGTCTATTAAACGTCTGTTAAAGTTTTAATAACTTAACTAGTAGGTTCTGTTATTACTCATATATTATCTTCTAGCATAAATAAATAATAAATAATTGTTGAGAGAAATAATACAAAAACCTCCCCTACGAGAAGAATGTCCCATTGAAGGGACTCCAAGCGTGTTTCATTGTGGATCCCTGCTCCAGAGACGTTTCAGTCTCCTTGCCGGATTCTGTAGTAGTGTGTCTGTCAGTAACGATTGCATCAGTAAGCTTGAGTGTCCAGCAAGGGAGTCGTGAAAATTGTCTGATGTGTTTCTTGATCGTGTCAGTCACGAGAGATATCTTCAGGTCTTCGTGTAATGAGTTATTAGTTATGTAAAAGGGGCAATGATATTAAAACAACATACACACATATATATGTAACATTATTCTTAATTTTTTGTAAATCTAATAAAATATAATTTATAGTAATATAAATGGAATTTTTTCGCCAAGATGTAACAATGTTAATTTTCAGGAAGGTTGTAGGAAATTTGTAATTCATGGACATTTAATTTCATTTTTTTATAATTCTTTCAAAATTTATTTGTTTTCATTCTTTATTTTTGTATTTAGCAAATAAACTATTATTATTTTATAATTAGCAAATTTTAATCCTAAATAAGTGTTCCTCAGTGTTCCTTGAGTTATACAATATTGGAAAAGAAATTATAGTTCGTTCAAGAAGAAATATCATAAATTTAAATTGTTTGGGTAATATATAGTTTTTTAGAAATAATTAACCACGGTGAAACAGTTTTTTGCGTTATTCATTTGCAATAACACAGTATACAATAAATTTACAATATCTGATTGTCTCACATTTTAGGTTTAAGTTTAACAAAAATTAAAACACAAATCAGTCAGAAATTTAACATTATTCGTAAATTTTATTAAAATGGAATTTCATCGTAATACTATTACGATGTTAATTTTCAGGAAGTTTATAGGAAATTTTTAATTTCCTAAGTGAAATTGACATTTAATTAGATATATTATTTATTTTCTTTCATCCTTTATTTATTTATTTTTTCACAATAAAGGGAAGAAAAAATGTTATTATGGAAAACTAATTAGTAAACTAGAGCGTACTAATGCGAAAGCTGGAGGGACATAGCGCGAACTCATCAGCTCATCCCCGATTACAGAAAGGACAACGCTAACAAACGCTTATAATTGGAACTGCGATGAGCCCGGAGCAGGATGTGATGTGATCAAGAGCTCTGTTTTAATGTGGCTGTGGTCGCGGAGCGTGAGGGCTCATCAGCGGTAATTTACCTCATTAGCGCAACACCTTTCTGTCCAGGGCTTAAAGCGTTATGCTCCGCCCTTGCCTCCGTCCATTTCCTATTATTTCCTTTAGGCACTCTTCAAAAGGCTGTCATAAATCCTAATTATCTATGTCCGTTCGAGGAATAAGGTCTTACTATTCATAAACAAAGTAGAAATAATATTATTTAATATATTTTATGGAAATGTTTTAAGTATGGAACACAACAAGCTGGCCATGATGACATACGAGGCTAAGGTTGATGGAAGAAGAAAGAGGAAGACACCGAAATACCTGGGAAAAGGGTGTTAAGGAAAGCTTCGCAAAGAGAAACCTGGAATGGAATAGAAAAGGAGAAATATTAGAGGATCGCACGGTGTGGTCCGGGCTTTATCGAAGGAAACCTTACACTGCGCGAGGGGCTGAGCGGATGGACTATGATGGTGATGATAATATACTTTTTTTTAGTTTCACTTAAGTTTGGGGTACTCTGGATCAATCATTAATGCGTATTCCGCGAATTTCTCTCTATCCAGTATTTTTTAATCTTCTCTGATCTCCTATCCTTTCTTCATCGGAGATTTTGATAGCCTCTCGGCTCAAACCATCATCCTCTTGTCCCCGGTTATACTCTTTCCAGTTCCATCCCAAAGAACATCCTTCATGACCCATTCTCTCTCCTATCCCTTTCCTAAAACCAATTCGGTTTATATTTTTAATTTCTTAGGCATTCAAATTTTCAGTAGCCTACTTGCATTCATTCGCAGAACTTTTCTAAAATTTTCCTTAAGAACATCCGTTCATTAATCTTCAACCTTTCAGTTTTACAGAATTTCAATTAAATATTCCAACCTTTCAAGCCATTTATGTAATAATAATAATAAGGTTTAGCGAACCCGAAGGCTCGATGCCGGAACCACCAATCTCTGCTTACCCTTTTTCCGTCCACTGACCGCCACCCAAAACCAAATCCGCCAGATCACTCTTAACGCCAGTTGGCACAGCGCTTATTAACTTTTTAGGAATTCGTTCGTTACTAAGGCAAGCAACTTTACGGGCTCATCTTAATTTTCGTGATGCAATTGAACGATTTTAACCGGGTGAATGCTTCGCAATTCCGAGTAAGGTAAATATTATAAAAATAAATAATATTATAATTTAAAGGGATGTGAAGTTGATAGTATTCTGGTGGTTTCTCCAGCATAATCTAAACTATCAGCATTCTTTTGCGACTCACGAGTCACGAGAGCCGTGCAAAGACGCATGAATCAAATGTCTTTTCTCAAAGCAATGTCAACGTTCTCCGCATTATTTTTTTGGAACGCTGTAGGTCTGAGCAGGAATCGGTATAAAGTTTTGATGAATTATGAAAAACCCAAAAATCACTAATCGCCCATCTAGAGTAAGTTAAATGCAAGACACATTATTCAATACTACCTGCTCAGTGCTACCAAAGATGAAGCAATCATTACTTATCAAAAACGATCACCAACCCTCGCAAACATGAAACAATTGCCGAACTACACAATTTGCCACCTAGGTCCCCATATATACACAAGTGGTTCAGCGACAATGAACTGTACAGATGCTGGCAACCATAGACTTACATGGCTTTGTACCTGTGGACTTAAATGCAAGCAATTACAATGGCGAAATAACAGCTATATATAGGATAGTGCACGTACAGGTCAAATGCCAAACCAATACTCCTGGACCAACTGTGAACCACAAGATCCAGTAGGATAGCTCTATCGAGAATGAAACCAAGTCTTTATCCCAGCATTATAAATCGTACTTTAATTCAGTCCCTTTTTCGATCTACAAAGTATAAACTAAATTTTGTAGGATCTATTTTTATTATTTCACCTAATATGCAAAATAAAATAATACACGGTGATCATAAAAACCTTTTTATATAATATAGTGAAAGTATGATAGTTTTTTTTTTTTTTAAATAAGGCTTTAAACCATGGCTACTTGAGAAGAGTTGGAGAGACGACAGATCTCCAAGATTTAATGGTCATTCGAAATGTTATTATTTAGAAAATTATATTTTAGTTTAATAATCTGTAGCAGCTGCATAAACATAAATTTACAACAGGGATTAATTATCAGATATATTTTTCTAATATAATTTTCTTGTTCACACAAAAATGGAAAAAACATAAATTGGGAACTTAACCGAAAAATAAGTTCTCACAGATGTGGTAAGTTTAATCTTCACAAATATATTTGTAGGAATAAAATATGACTTTATCAGAAAAAAAGTGTTTTCTTAATTTTCAAAGATATTAAAATTAGAATGTAGAACTTTTTAAAAAAAAAACATAACTAGTAATAATTACTTGAATAAAAAGGTAAATCTAATCAAAGGACTCTGTTATTTAGTTAATTATATTGACTAAATACAAAGAAAATAATTTATGATGAATTTAACGAATGATTTTATTAATACATAAAGAGTTTATTTCAGATTCGGAGTTAGAAAAATGGTACAATATTGAAAATCATTTTTACCACTATTCTCATAGTTGACTTCATATTTTTTTTATGTTTTCACTACCTAATCTTTTTGTAATCTAAAGATTTTGCTCAATTTCTAAAATAAACACCCAAGAACTTGTGAAAGAACTCGGAAACTCCAACTGGAGGTGGATTTCGTTCATTACTGAAAAGGAGGACAGATGGATTGAGGCCACGGGTCTTCTTTGAGCTATTCTTTGCCTTCCTCAATCCCTCAGCACTTCCTCATCCAGTACTCGGGATACGTTTCATTGCAAAACAAGTTGTATAACAAAGGATATAAGAGAAAAAAAAATGTTATGAGTAGAGTCGAATTCGTTGATAAAATATCTGCACCTTAGCAAACCATGAAGAGTATGAAGTTCAGTGAGTGGTAGAGAGATTGTGGTGTTTCAAGGAAACGGTTGCGCAGGGAGGTCCCGTTCAACGTCCCAGTTTTCCCCCTAATCAAGGGAACTTTAAAGAGGCTGGATGACCCTAGGAGAGTCTCCAGATTCCATAGGGTCTATCCCCGATTGTGAACAGAATAAATAAGTTATTTGCCAATTCCAGATGGCATGACAACTCATCACTCTAAGCTACCCCGCTCCCTGTTCCATGCCAACAGTTGTGCAAATAAGCGATTGAATTGATAAAGCCAATATCAAATTTCCTTATATAACTTTGTAGGCATCTAAACATCATGTATAATTTTTTATTTAAAATGAATTAAAATTCAATGGATTGATGTTATTTGCATTACACCGCTTAGTCAACGTAAGGGGAAATTAACACTTTTTTTTTAATGCAAATAATTTGTAAAACTATATTCGGTGAGTTATAGGCCCGGTGTAAGTCTTTCCCTAGTTCTAACCACATCACAACCTAATGTATACTGACGTAGTTATACGTTAGATGGTGATGTGATTAAAACAAGTAACGGACTTACACCGGGCTCCCACGCCCGCCCCACTACAGCCCTGAAGAAGACCTGCAATGTGGGCAGAAACGTTGGCTATTTAATAAACATCTCTCCCTATTGAAGAGAAATGTATTGACCTCCACCCGGACCATTTTCTTCCAAAGGTATTTTATAGTTAGAACTAAGCATAATGGATCAATAAAATAAATGAAATATGAGCGCTAGTAATAGTAGTAACAGACTGTAATACTTAGAACACTTAGAGATAATTGTTACAATTATCAGTAGTAATTATAATAATGCAAGTTAATCAGAAGCGCTACCTAATCCTGCTTCAATGTGACGCAATACAGCGCTCAATTCGCGTTGATCTAAAGTCGATTAACTCAGAATAGGTGGTTAAGCAGAAGAGACCGACAAGTGGCACTTCGAGAGATATATCACATTCGACATGCTGCTCAATCGCGCGGGTGTAAACCTTTTTTATCATACCTTTTTATGGGACTTTCTGTGCGTGTCCCAAATCGTGTATCGTATATACGATATATTGCCTTAGTGTGAACGCGGCCTTACAGGTATCCACATTGTTTAGACTAGGTTTCCACCACATAGACCAGGAGGGATTCACAGTTTACAAAAGAATAAACAATCCTCCAATTTCCACCATTCTCGAACCCTTTCGATTAGCTGCCCTTGAGCACTGATCTGCTCCGCATCATTGCACAATATATGCGCAAGGTTATAGGACGAAGGGTCCAACTGAAGAAAAAAAAATTGTCCATAGAAACCAAGTTGTATTACTTAATTGACGTAACATGACATAACCTACATAGCACCATGGCCCCAACTAAAATAATTAATCTTGAAAAAAACAAAAATTATATTCAATACTATTCACTAACTAACACTGGACGCTCACCGCTAAGCCGCAAAAACAAAAATGTTCTTCAAATCCCTTAGATCTATCCCGATAGGTTGAACCACTTGACGAACGAGATGAGCGATGATTAAAAGAAAATAGGTTATTTAAAAAAAAAGGTTATATTTTTTAATTTATAGGTAATGGTAATTGCACATCTATGAATTGGTTTATACATACATAGTTCGCCGATCATTGAAAACCAATCACCAACATAGAGAATTGGGTAAGGTTATGTTTTCCCGCAAAGGAGTAGAGTTAGGAGTTTCTCCTGTTTCATCGGTATTTATATTTAATAAAATACAATACCAGTATTTAATAGTTCATAGATAAATTATATAAAGTCACTGTACTAAATTATATCCAAAAAACAAGAGAGAGGAAAGTAATTTTTTTTAAAAGCAAACTGAGAAACGTAGCCAGAATGGAAAGGAAAAGGGTAACACGTTAGATAAAGGGTAACAAGATGGCGATATAATCGAAACCGGAAATTAGCGGGAGGTTGCGGCACTTTAAAGATGACAGGGACCAGCGGAAATGTAATTCTCAAGATAAAAGGAAATTTTTCTGTGAGCGGGGCCACTCCGGGCAAATGAATTCAGAGGACACACAATAGGGACACCTCAGATTTACAGTCCCTTTAATCCTCTTTATTTTATAGCTAAGCTTTCGAAGAAGTAAAGAGCCAATGAAATGTCAGTATTTTTTTGCTTTTTCTGAAAGATATGAATTTTTCATCGTACGTTCTATGATGATTCTTTGAAAGGAAACTGAAAGGAAATACGGATAAATAAGAATACTCAAAATCAATTTTATATTTATTTATCTCAATGGAAGTAAAAAGTTGATAGCGTGGTAGAGGGTATAGAATATTCCGGGTTCAAATTCGGCCGTGATAAATACATTTTGTAATTTGGTAACAGTCATATATGCATAGGAACATACATTGGCTCCTTAATTAGGGGGGGATCTGACGGTTAAGCGTAAGTTCGTAAGAAATCCCCTCCCTTCACAACCGTTCTCCTAGAAACAGTACAACCCCTACCGTGTACTGAACCCAAGATCCTTCATGGGTGGTAGTTGTACAGGTTATTCATACCATAAACTGTTTATCTATCTTTAAGATTAATAATTTTAATATCTAAATATTGAATAAATGACCCACTAGGGATTTTACTAGTGGATAGAATTGAATACGAGTAAAATATGTTCTATTTTTCATAGACAGGTCTCTTAGAGGGAAATGGAGTCAATAAAATATGTAGTTCAACCTCAGATTCTTATTTCTGTCTGGTTTTGAGATATTATTTCTTAAAAGGTTTTACAAATAATTCCATTAAGTTCTGAATTTTCCGATTAAATTTAACGCATAACGGTTTAGCGGGTTCACATCCCAAAATGAGGCCCTCAGATTTTTTTAAATGGAGTAAAGCAATTCATGACTATGCCATCCTTCTGAAGGTACGAAAAATATCGTTCCATATGGTGTCAGGTACTCGGTAAAGTTCCTTATTATACCAGGGTAGGCAAAATATAGGACTCCCACTGTAGCATCATCCGATTAGCTGTAGCACTAAAATGCGACGTTAAACAATTTAACACCAGCTGTTTTGATTATACATGTGTATGCTATATTGTTTTAAGAATTTACAATCGAATTAAATTTAAGATCCACTTAACTATGGTTCTAGGAAGACTAATTAATTTCAAAACAAAATTTATACCAACCAGTAAAATATGCTTAGGGCCGATCATCTGGGCGCCGGAGTCTGTGAAATTGTTGATTTAGCAGCAGATTCAGCAGAAATGAATCGACCTTTTGTCAAACACCATCAAAACAAGCGCGATGCAACTCATCTGACTATACAGACTCATCTGTTCCCGTTGTTGGGTTCCTAAAATCCAAAATAGGAAACTCTATTGGTGTACTATAATACACCAATGAGAGTGAATAGACTGTAAACAGGCATTGTGTGCTCCCAACCGTCCAATTCGGGGCAGTTTCGGCTAATTTAGAACTGTTTGTTCGGTATTACAAAACCATTAATGGCCCAGTGAGCAGGCTATGGAATGGAGCTTCAGTAACAACAGAAATGTTCATAAATATACGATTTGCTATAATTTTTTCACTTTTAACTTATGATGGTGAAAATCCTATAAAGAAAATGTAATAAAGAAAACATCTAAGATATAACTGATAAACAAATCAAATAAAAAGAAACCGTTGTTGTTCTATGAAAACATCTTGAGAATGTCTGATGATCACTTGACAAAGAAAATATGGAATTTCATAAGACATACGACAAAAATATTGTGATGGTTCTAGAAATGTGTAGTACAATTCACATTAGTACCATAAATGTACTATCGAATATAAAGCACCATCCTCGACTTTTAAGAAAACCTAGCTATAAAATCGTTTACTATTAACAGACTTTTTAATTTAAAAAAATAATAAAATTGTATGTATTTAATAATGATTAAGACACTTCTTTTTCGAAAATGCCTATTCTCTTTGGGCGCTGGTGATTAATTTAACTTATTTTACTGATAACTGCTCGCAACAAGTCATGTTGTTGTTAATCCTGTCTCTTAATTGAAGTTTTTCAACCAGGAGTATCACAAGCGACCTGGACATGTTATTCCTTCAATATTGCCCTGTATGATTAACTGCAGCAGGCGGTTCTATTCCTTTCGCACCAAATGATCAAAGTATGCCAATTAATATATTTTAATGTCTAATATCCAATATATCAACCTCCAAGGGGCTTCTGTATTCGTTGTAGTACGCTTGCGTTTCTTAAATGATGCACTCATAAAAGTCTGTGCATACCTCAGATATCTGATAACATACGAATGTATGTAGACGGTTACAGATACTACACAACTCTTATTACTTTTTCATGTATTAACCCGGTTTCTTCATACAATGAGTTCTTTATTACACCATCAAACATTCTAAGGGAAAAACTCATTTTACAAAACGGTATAAAAACGATAAAGCCTAAACTGATCGCATTATGATCTTCACAAGTGTAATGAAACGGGACTCTTCAACTAGACCACCATTTTTTACTTCCGAGTCTATCCGTAAAACTGCTGTATCGAGTAAATTGACAAATGCATTTGCAATGAGTCTCCATTATCCAGAACAATCCCGATTCATCACATTCTCGAAATCATTGAGCACCCTGAAATAAATCCGCCACGAGATTCAGTTATTCAGAAATCTGAATAGCTCTAGAAACCTTTAAAATGATAATTGAAAAACGAAAATGATGTCGATCAATCAATGATGCCGATAAACTCCCAGCTCTAAAATTATCACATCTGGCAAGTCCTCTGAAGAAAAAATATTCGAAAAAGTGACAGGAAATGCGGGACAAAAGCGACCCAACCTATCTCAAAGGGATGAAGAGAGAAGTAAGTAGTCCCGGCAGTGAATGGGACATTCGAGGCAGGCGCATGTTCCCTAATATCTAAAGAATTACTCCCAAGATAACATCGAGAAGAATTTAAAAAAATTTCCTATGTCATCGTATGATTCCATTCTACTGAAGAACAGCGATTAAAAAAAAAGAGTTGTGTTCTCTTGTGGTGTGGTAAAACCAGTTCTTTGCCCAAGATCGTGGGTTCACAGCCCGGAAGGTGGCCTTAGATTTTTTTTTTTTAAAGAGAGTAAAATTGACTATGCCGTCCTTCAAAAAAGATGTCAAATGGGAGTCCATAGCCTTAACGGTGTCAAGTACTCGTTAAAAACTCCATTATAATTACCCCTGAATAGGAAAAATTCAGGATTCGTCCTGCAGCATCGTCAAATCAGCCTAAGTGATAAGTGTTTATTAATGAATAAACAACAACAAAAGTACTATGACAAGCAGGTGTCAGTTGTAGAAGGAAATATAAAGGCAGTGATGTCCTTGCAGTTTTGATAAATATAAGTTAATGTTGTGGACATGCAAATCTTCCATTATCCGTATTCTAACAATTATCGAGATTAAAAAAAAGTCTATTACCTTCTAACTTACAATTATAATTAATTTATTTGATGGTTTTTTCAATATATTTATTTTGTTGCCTCTATTTTTTCTATCATTTATGCCCTGGTAACTTTTTCATGAGATGATGATTTGTTTTTGATTTATTATTTTTCTTTTGGTTATTTTATATTTTCTTGGTACACTGATTGAGCTAACTGATGACAATAATTTTTTTTGTTAGATGTTATAATTTTTTTAGTATTTTATTTGAAAAGAAAAGATATGACCAGGACCGGGACTCGAACACGGGTTTTCCACGTAACCATCGTTGGAACTAGCCACCTCGGCCATCCTGGATCGCTTCTCGGTCAGACATATCCTTTCTTTTCACTGGATATCCTTTCTATCCTTATCCTTCATCATTTCATTTCTATCCTTATCCTTCATCATTTCATTTCTATCCTTATCCTATCACATCCTTTGAAGACATGTCCTTTCTTTTTTAGTATTTTATTTGAAATGAAAAGATATGACCAGGACCGGGGCTCGAACCCGGCTTTTCCACCTAACCGTCGTGGGACCTAGCCACCTCGGTCATCCTGGTTCGCTTCTCGGTCAGACATATCCTTTCTTTTCACTGATCCTATATCTCCGTGTTCTCGCAAAAGATTTTTCTTCGGAAGGAAAAGAAGAAATTATTTAAATGTATATAACGTAGTGTTGGTTTTTTTTTAGAGAGAGAGAGTATAAAATTACTTGCCTGATGTAATTTAATATTACATCGGACTTGTATTTTATAATATAATATTTTATATTATATAATATTTTTATAATATATAGTATTATATTTTGCCCTTAATATGCTAGATACATAAATAATTTAAAAATATTGATCTCCTTTTTAATGATTCTTTGACAAAAACAAAGATCTGGACCGCCGTAATATGTTCAATTATGAAACATATCAATTTTACATGAGAAAAAAAATATTGCCGCCTTGTTTAAAAATTCAGTGTATTCTTCCTCATACTTCATACATATTTAATGCGCCTCTCTTTTAAACATACTGTGAGTCTTTTATTATTTTTATGCATATAGAGAATATTGTATATTATATGTAAGGGTACTGAATCTCAAAAATTAAATGGGAAAACTTAATGGCCTTTTACAGTGGAGAGTCGATTATCCGAACGTCCAATTAACAGAACTGTTTTTTTAAAATGAAATTTTAATTAATTTGATCATATCAACCAGTTACTTATTTGTATTGTTAAAATTATTGTTATTTTAAATGAAATTTGACGAAAAATAAAATGATTTTTTTCCTCAACGTCAATAACGGGGGCCCTAATCAGTTCTCCGAAACAGCAAAAAAACGAACTGCAATACGTATTTGTTTACTAAGAACGGTAAACCTAATTAGGTAATTTCATTTGTTTCTCTCAATCCCTTCCTAATCATTTGGTTGGTATTTATTTTTTAGTGAATTTTGATTATCCGAATTTTCGATTATCCGAACCACCCCTTACAACATTAGTTCGGATAATCGACGTTCCACTGTATTAATATTTAAAAGCCAGCAAATGTGTTTTCCTTGTAAGCTTATGGTGTCTATTATCGATAAGATAAAAAAATATACATATTAAGAAATTATAATTGAATTTGGGTGTCTAATGGGAGTGAATAAAAGGAGACACGATTGAATTTATATAAAGTACACGCTGATAGTAATATATTTATATACATCTGAAAGCTATGAAAAGGCTCTCTAAAAATCCATACAAGGAAAACATTTGAAATATATGAAAAGAATACATATTGATATATATATATATATATATATATATATATATATATATATATATATATATATATATATATATCATATATATACATATGAAAAGAATACATAATACATACGAATAAATACATATGAATAAATGCATATGAATACATGAATAAATACATATGAAAAGAATACATAAGAAAACATATTTGGAATATATGAAAAGAATAAGATTTAAAGAAAATTTTATTTTTATTCCAAAAGTATACATCTTAAAGTAAATCTTGTTCTTATCAGTAAATTTAATTTAGTAAACAAAAAAAAGGTATTCCAAATGGAATCAGTTTTACCAAAGATATAGGCTATTGATGATCATAGTCATGAATTTAATGTTTTCTTATTATTTAAATTTTACATCTTCTGGTCTGTTGAAGATTCTGAGTTAAATGATAATTTAATTTTCTACAATGTTAAGAAAATAATTAGCGATAAATAATATACAGGACAATTTAAATATGAACGAAACACTGTGGAAAAAACTACATTTGACTGAGGAAGGTTAATGTAAGTTATATAAAATTAAACATCAGATATAACAAATATATTTTGAAAAATCTACACACACTACAGCCCATGAAGAGCATCGGACTCACTACATAGTGGAGTTTGTACTATTTCTATGTGAATGTTTGTGCAGGGAGGTGATTTGGCCGAAACCACACTCAACCGCCAAGGTCCTCACTCTATAAAGGATGAGAGAGAAGTTCCCACAGGATCAATCTAGCCTTGTAACAGATTAAATTATTCACCAGGCACAACCGGATTCGAACCAGGAAACAACAACCTTGAGACTAGAATGCATGGGACATTGCACTGAAAGCGATACTGAAGTACATAATGCGGTATCCCAATATTATTTTTAAAAAGCTCTCTTAAGTACTTATTTTTTACCCCCCCCCCTCCCCCTTCTCTGACCCCTCTTAATATTGTTTTGAGATATTGTGCCTTTTGTATTATATAAAATAATAAGTAATTTCATTTAAAAATTGTTTTATGTATAAAAAAAACATATAGATTCCACAAAAAAGATCTTTATCTAATTTCAGATTCGATTTTAGTTCAAGTATCGAAATATTGGGTAGCTATTTTGTTATCGATTCATTGATTTTTTTCAATTTAAATTAAATAATAATCCCTACGATCCAATAGCAATATCCCTTACTGTGTTAGTCATCCATAATGGCCTTAATGTCTCATCAGTTGCTGATTTGGCCCGAACCTAATCTCAGTCCTTTCATGATAAACTTTATTCCCACTAGTTTCAAACCTTGCAACCTCTTCCATACCTTATAATCCTCCAAGGCGTCTGAAAATAAGACCTTTTGTTTGTTTGCTGTGACCTTCTTAGTTGAATTTGTTATTCTAGAATTACCAGCGGGAATTTTCACTACATGCCTGTATCTCATACGATTTATCATTCATACTATTTACTTGATACGTTATTATTAAACAGTTGTAAATATCAGTATATAAATTTAAATAAAGCAACTAACCAAGCTTGTCTGGCCATCAAGGTGGGGCGAGAAAACGAGGGATGTCACGATTAAGATGGCTGGCGAAGATTAGGAGTGCGGCGCACAGTGGGGGAAGAGCCCGAATTCGTGGCAAAAACCCGAAATAATTAATTTTCGAAATGGGGATATTTGAGCAATCAGTCAGATAGAGAACTAATTGGTGCCTTATATTGCAAAAGGGGCCCCTTTACACCGTGTACCTTCGTCGCTGCGTCAGTTGGAAGTTAGCCTTCGTGAAGAGTGCGTAGCGCACGAACGAACGAAAAGTACGGTTACTTCTAAAATCGATAATTTTCAAGTTAACTGTTCAATTTCAATTCTAAGACATGGATACGACTTCTGGAGGTATGTCGAAAATATGATTACATTTGTTGATTTTAAACTTAATGGGCATATTATTGAAATGTATTATAAAGTTATGTATTAAAAAAAATGAAAACTTATATTTTCAACTAACCAAAAATTTATGTATTTTGCCGCATTTTGCGACATTTCGCGTCCAGACCGTTAGTTTATTGTACAACCTTGCGATATTTACAAAAATTAGCTGTTCCAAATGTGCGTTTTGTCTGTTATGGTTTTGTTTTTGTATCGTGCAGTAGCACAGTAGACGAAAAGCGCGAATTCGTGGCCAAACCTCAAATGACCTTTTTTATTGGATAGCAATAAACGAAATCTACCACCCTTAAGGGTAATATGCATTAGTGATCTATAAACATATAAACTATATAGATTATTTATGCACTGTCCTGAGTAACTCCGAGCCCAGCTGCACCGTCATGGGGTAAAGAGTAAAGCGGGACTACAGGAAAAGACAGCGCTACATTTCCTGCCCCGTCACTGTTGAGATCGGTAAAGAGAAAAGTAGAAGTTTTTTTTACAGTTACTTGAATGTAATGAAGGGACTTTCCAATTACATTCAATCTGTTAGCAGCCGCAGATCGGTCCCGTGGGATATTCTCAACCATCCTCTATAAAGTGGGGATCTTGGTGGCTGAATCACCTACCTGCACAACCGTTGGCTTAGAAATTGTACAAACTCTACTTTGTGCTGAAACAAATCCCCTTCATGGATTGTAGTGGTTCAGATTTATTTTATATCTGATGTTATACAATATACAGTGCCCGTCTGTAGTCAAATCTATTTTTTATTTATACCTAAATAGTCCTACACATTTATTAGGAATAATTATAGTAATGTAGTTGGGAAAGAGGACGAATATTTATTTTGGAAATAATTTCAACGAGAAATGAGGGTTTCAACAAACATAAACTCATATCATCATCTATTCCTTATCTTAGTTGACACGTTTATAACACGATGAAATGATTACCGAAATATAAACATTTCTCTTAATTACATTCTATTTTCCATACTAAATCTCACGATAATTTGGATGTTTGGAGAATATTAGACGATCGTACCTGTGATAACGGTAGCTTTTGAATTGGTCGGCTGTAAGTCAAAATTGACTAAGGGTACGCAATAAATCAAGAGAATCCTCGGAGACAATAGAAGCCATTAAAAGGATCGGCGCGGTAGAGGCTAATAAGTTAGAGGCGGGGGTGTATTAGTGGCTACAAATGGCGGGATTGGTCCTATTCTTGACCCCCTAATAGCCATTTCCAGCTCCAGGCAAATTTCCCCTAATCCAGACCCGGAGGGCCCATTAGGACCATTCCTCTCCCTCCAAATTGGTCCGTCTCGGGGGACAGGCCTGTTTAATGATCTGTCAAAAAGGTTTAAGTCTCGTACCCACTATCATTTTAACGACCGTTTTCTTCGAAAAAGAGGGGAGAAAGAAGTAACCGCAGGACAGACGATCGTGTGATACAGGGATGATTAAGCGCCCTTTTTAACACATAGTGGTCGCAGCATACATCTAAATTCAATGAAGTGTGACTTATTGCTATTGATGTCATTACAACTTATTGACGATGGACTACTATGGATGCTGACAACACAGAAAATATTTCATAACATAGGGGTAAGGAGCCCGCAAATATACACAATATCCGTAAGTTATCAACCCAATCAAACTATCCATTAACTCTATTCATATAAAGGCCTCTACAACTATAAGCTATGGTAATTATTGGGCTCAGTTCATGCTAGAGACTCTACAGTTTTATATTCCGATATCATATTCAACCGCCAGTTTTCCCCCTAATTAAGGGTACTCACTTTATATAGACTTTATAAGGAGGACCGCTACTAAAGCCCATGAAGGTTTCTTGGGTTCAGTATACGGTAGAGACTATATCGGTTGCTCCATTATCACCCATTTTACTGTATTGTTATTAATATATTGAAAGAGTGGGACCCCGGCTGTGGCATAGTATTTATATTCCTTTCTATCAGGTCTAGGAAGACCTCGGGGTTCAACCAGCAGCAAAATGTCACTAGTTTGACTCGAGAATAAGACCTACAGATTAGTCTAGAACCATATTAATCCAAAACACTTTAAAAATTGTAGAGAAACAGTTGGCAAAGTAGTAAAAATTAATTTAATTCTAGTCTAAGATCTTTACAGAGTAACGAAAATGAACTGATTAAACAAGAAATAATTTTTTGTGAAATTCTGCATAATATGATGTGATTAATGTATACAACCGTGCCAATAAAAAAAAAATGAGTAGCAAAAATTTAGATAGTATCGTGAAGAGAAACTATACTTAAACTGGAAAAAATAAAAGAAGAGGTAAAAAAGTATACATTTAATTAATTAAATCGCAAAAGTAACATAAGGTTTAAAAAAATAGATAATAACAGCACCAACTACAAGAGTACTGAAGCCATGACAGAGCCATGAAGAGTACTGGGCTGAGAACTTGGTAGATAGTGTACTGATTCTAAGCCGGTAGTTGTGCAAGGTTGTAAATTGACCGAAATCACTCTCAACCGCAAGGTTTCACCCTAATTAAGGGTACCCTAAGGTAAGAGGCTGGGTGTGCGAACCAATAAGGCGGGTCCATGGCTGTTAACAGATTAAATACTTTATCTGCCACAGTCGAATTCAAACAACGGCCGTTCAGCGCTATACGTGAACAGCTTCTTCCCTTCCAAATCTATCAGAGCAATAATAAAACACAATCTGTTACAGTTTTTGTTTTTTGTTTTTTTAAGAGATGATAAAAGACTTAGGAGTTTTACGTCTTAAAACGTCGTAAATACCGATCAACTAACCCAATTTCATTAAACAAAACTTAAAAAAAAAAATATCACTCTGTTATTTTTCCCGGAAGCTCTTCAAATACATGAAGATAAACCCCAACAAGTTTGAAATATCGCTAACACATCTCCCTGTTGGCAACCATGTAATGTTCAACTCTGTTACCTGCCCTAGAATTTGAATAGTTTGGAAACTGAATATGTAGTTTTGTAGTCATTAGGAGGGTTCAAAACTCCCTCGTCAAGCTTTTGAAACATTTCTCCTGGGAGAAAATCATAGGCTCATCATCAAACATGTTTGTCGCTATTTCAACCTCAGATATCAGCTATATGGTTGTAATTAACATTCATTATACCTTTAAAGTTTATGATGGCCTATGGGAAATGACAAAACTACCACTAAATTTATTGAGGCTAATTTTTATCAAATTATTTCTTTTCTAATATTATAGATCTCTCAAATGTTTTATATCTTTATTTCTATACGCTATTTCTATATTTACATTATGTTTTGTATTAATATAACTTCATTCTAATTAAATACATTTATATTACATCCCTTACTTATATTTTCAATTTGATATTTATTTTTACTTCTCTACCTGTCATTCACGAGATTCCTTTCTACATATTTCTACTGTTTTCATTCATTACTTTCTACGTATTTCAACTGTGTTTATTCCCTGGGATAATATAATGTATCAATTTTCTTTCATTTTTACTTATGTAACTCTCCAGGAGTCTATTATCATGCATTTTATATTTTATCTGTATTATACTAAGTTTTCCATACATTTATATCTCACTTTTTATATTTACACTTTTCATTTTATATCTTTCTGTTTACCGTCTCTTTTTCTTTCTCTTTACATTTCTTGGTACTGTAATGTTTGTTTTATAGTTTATATTTTTTTGATCGTTTTCTCTCATAGCCCTGAAGATGACCTACAAACTAGGTCGAAACGTCGGCACTATCAATAAATAAGTCTCACTTATTAGTTGTTTACATTGACTGCACCCCCAACTATTTCCATCCTACATTTGATCTTCCAGTCAACGATTTTCTCTCTACCACTAATTTTAGTTATGTGCTTTATCCCGATAGCACCTAAAATATATTATTTCTTCTAATGAGGAGTGTAAGATTTTTTTTTTCTCTACAGATCTAAGATTTCGAAAACCTTTCAACCAATGATAATCCTCCTTCAAAAAAATCTAAAGGAAAATAAACTTAAATATTTTACAGTTTCTTAATGAGTGATAATCAATCTGAGTTTATTCTTTCAGCTGAATTTCAGTTATCATTATTAGTTTCAACACTTCCACATCCTACAGTACCTAATCATTTTACTTCAACGCGTCAAACTAAATAATAATAGTGATTATGCATTGTTCGGGAATAGAAAAATTTTACTTGGAATTTAATTTTAATTTTTTTTAATCTAAAAGCATCGTATGATAGATTTCGGTATTATGATAAATCCAAAACATTCCACGTGTTGTATAAAAAACTAAATTTGTTTAAATTTAATTTTTACTATTTACCTTAGACGACTATTAGAAGAATAATATTAAATATGTTGAAGAAAAAAACAAACAATAAGTTTGTTTTTGTCAACAAAAGTAATTTGTAATAATCATAAACTTTCTAACAATCTTCGCAGTTTCGTACGATACAGCTTTCTGCATTTATTATTATTATTATTTGGCCTATTCGGCCCAAAGTCAAGATAAGACTCACTAATTTGTTTTTTCAATATCTAAAAACTGTCTTACTTTCCCAGAGATTATTATTTCAATATCTGTAGGTTCCGGGTACAAATCCGGCTGTGACAGATAAATTATTAATTCTGTTATGGCCATGGAGGGATCCTAATACTCATTGAGTAGCGTAAGTCTCTAAAAGTGGGTCTCTGTGTAAAGTGAGTACCCTTTATTGGGCGTGGTCTCGGACAAATTACCTCCCTGCTCAAACGTTGTCTTAGAAATAGTACAGTATCAACCATGTACTGAATCCAATACTGTGAACTGACGGACTAAACACCCCTTCATGGGTTGTAGGTGGTTGCAGAAGATTTTTCATTTTACAATTTCGATATCATTACGGATAGGTCCTATCTTATTATTTTTAATCTATTTCTTAAAATATTACTATACAGCGGATTAGATGGGAGGGGCACGTATACAGGATGGGTGAGGAGAGGACATGAAAACCCCCAAGAAGCAAGACCTCTTGGAAGACCAAAGTGAACATGAAGAAGGAAGCTAGAATCGTCGCGTTGCGACGATCTGAAGAGAAAATGTATATCCATCCGGCGTTCTAGCGACATCGAAGACTGGGAAAGAGCGGTTGAGCCGGCCTGGGACCGCTTCAAGCGCGTGCTGGGCCGTGAATTAACGAATGAATATTTAATAATAATTTATTATTTTAGTTATTTTTAGTTTACAGAAGTTAAAAAAAAAATTAAACGAATATGAAAAAGAAACTTCGGATATTGACACCGGAACATGGTTCTGTTGTCAATAGCCGGATAACAAACAAACTATCCTGGAATCATTCAAGTGTTTTATGACGTTTTTATACATTATTATAAAAGTGTGAATCAAATTATACGTTATACATGTGTGAATCAAAACCTAACATTATGATTTAATAAAAACACTGAGATCACCGAAAAAAATCAAAGATCTTAGAATGCTAGTTACATTATTTTACTTTCAACCAGCATACAATTAATACAAACAATATAAAAAATAAAATGTGGCCTATTTTATAAAGAACGTTTAAAATCGCAAACACCCCGTATAAAGAGTTGTGTGGGTCAAATATGCAAAGAATCCAGCCTAGGAGGAAACAATTACCGTTGTTAAATCGGAGGTTGAGATAGCGGACTTGTTTGCAGGGGCGAGAGTGAAACCGAAGCCAAGGGAGGAACAAGATTAAACCAGACCTCAGGACCCCAGTATAAATTGGACTAGGGCCTCTTCCGCTACTCGATATCCAACCTGAGGACATTGTATACTCTCTTGGTCTGTCTCCCCTTCCTGGCAGTTCTAACGAGGCAATCCTCCATGCGTGGGCTCATCTAATAAGAATAAACACTCACACTAGGGAAGTTTTATTAAAGGTCTCATTAGGGAAAGAAGATGGGCTATAACGTTATCCCTCATGATCTTAAAAAAACAAAAACAATCGCTTCTTACCTATAATGGGATACCATTTAGCAAATATTCAAGATAATTACCAAAACAATTGATATTAGTATTTCTAATAAGGAAGACAAATAATGGAAGCAGATCAGTGTGAAGACGGATGGAAATCGCGAAGTAAAAAAGAAATGTACCAGAAAATGGAAAGAATCTCGGAAACTATGCGAAAAAGGAAGCTGATATTCCAATCATAAAAACAGGATAAATGGGAAAAGATTGACTAAGCAAATACTTGACTATTATTATTATTAGTCTATTATTCTATGGTGCTACAACTCGGTGACGAGTCCAGTCGTCTCTATTTTTCGAAGCTGCCATATAGCATCTGACTCCCAGAATATCCCTCGTGTCTCTCTCTACACTATCCGACCGGCTCAGCTTCGGTCTCTGGCTGGACGAAGCTGGAAAGAAGATCAACAGAAACGTTTGAAGGAAGTGAACGTATGAAGGAAGATTGGAGATGCAGTCTCCAGAAGAAGAAATGAAAATACGTGATAATTTAACGTGATAAGGAGCAGTAAATACGAAAAAAAAAATACCAATAAGGCTTTGTGAACCCGAAGGTTCGATTCCGATTCACTAACATATCGATATAAAAATACATATACATATGCAAATAGGTTATTGCTATTTAATTAATATTACAATAAAGTATCATTAAAAAATAATCTATCAAAGGATATTACCGAACTGGATAACTTAATTATCCCTAAGGACAGGTCCTAATCTGTAACAAAGATATTGTTGTTCTATGTCCTACCCATGGGCCCTTTAATCATCTTAAATGCTTCAGCTAGATTGTTTAAAATTAATAGCTCTATTATCACCGACATGAAAAAAATAAAATTAATATCAACATAAGCTCTCTAAGCACGCGCATACTTAGCGCGGGGCCATAAATCACGCAAGTCAAGACAGACCGGTTAAAAACACATGTTCTCTTTAAAAGGTCATTATATAAAATGCACGTGGAATAATACCTCTAAAATATTACATTATAACTGTTAAATATCTAATAGTAAATTTACGGATAAATAATTAAGATAAAAATGACATTAATTGCGTCATTCATTTCATGTGTTTCTAAAAGTGAGCATGAAATATAGTTATTTCTCATACACTAATTTCTGAGTTTCTTTTTTTTATTATTGTTTTAAAAATATTCATCTGAAAGATAGGATCTTTGTTATTTTTGATTTTAAATAATTAATTGTAGGATCTCGATTCACTCTAAGGTTTATTCTTAAGTGTTCGAAAGGAGTTAAAACAGTTTTAGTTTTGGCTATAGAATTGCTCATTTTTCCTTGACATTTGGATCCCATGTCATTCTTCTGCGAAATGTCAGTACAGCCTAGTGTACAGTGCCTTTCAGTGAAATCTGCTGGTGAAAATGTCCGGAAAAACTGTCCTCTAGTTAAAACATCGGAGATTTAAGGTGGTGAAACTCCTGAATTTGAACAAATCATGTAATTTCACCAGGCACGGATCTATGAACTAAGGAAGGAAGTTTTTAACTGATAATGTTTAACTAAGAATTTCTAACGTATGATGCTTAATCATACAAGATTGAAAAAGTGTATGATTTTTTTGGAGAAAACTTATTTAAAAAAAAAATATTGAATTTATAAACCAGGAGTCTGTAAGGTTTTTAGAATAATTGAATTTAAGATTGTAGAGAGAAGTTCTAACATATATATTTTTTTAATTTTTAATTTAGTGTCTTAAATATTAAGGTTACTATTAGATAATTATACTAAATAATGTGCATTCAAAATAATAACTACCTCTTGTAACATAAAATAATAGCTCTAACAATTACTCTTGCTTGTCTTACACGAAAGTTTATCAAACACTAGGAACTGGGGAAGAAGAATTTAGTAGGTCTAATCTTCCAGAAGAACGCACGTGTCCGAACAGCGAACGTGTTCAGAACCACTGAGCAAACAGTAACTTACGAGTATCTTACAATGCCACATTATTTCAACTGCTTAGTCATCTAGTTCAGTAAAACGTATTTTTAGCAGTCATTAGAGTAATTATTATTCCCAGTAAAATACAGAGACGGAATGATAAATTTTTCATTTAATTGATATTGATTTTAAACTGTATATAATCGTTAATTGTTAAGCACACTGGTAGTCAAGATTGCTTGGTCGTAATGAATAATAACAATTGTATAATACTTTCTTAGAGAATGACTAGGAGGATATAATAGTTAATTTTTCTAATTAAAAGAATATTTAAAAAATGCCTACTTAATTTTTCTTTTCCAGTTCTAATATTATTATAAAGGATAATTAGATATCAATTTAAATAAAGTGTTAAAATAAAGCTATTTAACTATTTCTTAAATTGATATTTATAACTTTCATGTAAATTATTGTACTGTTAAATAGTAATGATACATTACTTTTTAACAGTTTCACCGGTGGGAATTACTTAGTTTTTAATTTTAGAAGTAGTCAATAAACTAAAAGCGATACTTTAATCGGTACTCTAAAATGCTTTAAACAGCTCGCCGATAAATAATCCGTACTAAAACCACTTAGCAGTTTTTTTTTGTTTTTTTAAAATAAAACATTTTTTTTTTTTATTGAATGACTATTTGGTGACTGTAAAAAACAGAGGAGAAAATTTTCTGGATAGGGGTCAAAGATAAAAACTTAAATAGTAAGCGACTATATAATGAATCTTGTTTAATTATTTTATATATGAAGTTTATTAATATTTAAGATTGAAGTTGAAGCATAGTTACCTTTTAAGGTGAATTTCTTGTTTGAGTACTGCCAGGGGGTAGGTTCTCTACTTGCATTTATCTCATACCATTACCTCTATTTTTTACGCATAATTTGTTCTACATACTTTTGATGTTGCTATATTAAAAATGTAAAATTCAATGATTAAATTTAACAAAATATCTATTAGTGACCTCAACTCGGAAAATTTTCTTCTACATGTTATTAAATACAATTATCTGTAATCTGTAATAAATAATAAGTGATGTATTGTTAATAAATAATGCAAAACAATCAGTTTTTTAATTTATTTGATTCAGATCTACTTTCCGAGCCACTACCATGATAAGACATATAAATAACACGAGTTTAGCATTGATTGTTTAAAATATACTATCGATAATATATAGAACATGATAATGTAATTTTATAATATAATATTTTCATTGAAGGAAAAATACTACGTAAACTATTTAATAATTGTAAGCATGTGTGATTAATTTCTAAAAATAGTTGATTAAATAAAGAGAAAAATTTATACTTATGCCATTCGATTAATGTTTAACAAAGGGATTATGAGAATCAACCATATAGCTAGAAATGTCATACAATAAATATAATACGATTATTTGAAGCGGTTTGGATCAAAACGCTAGATAACTCCAAAAATTCATAGGAAGCGTACTCTACCCCTCAGGAACAAGCAAGTTTTACGGCGGGACGGTCATGCACGGACAACATATTTGTTGTTCGTCAACTCATTGAGAAGTCTCAGGAAAGGAAGAAGAAACTGCATATGTCCTTTATAGAGCTGGAACAGGCATGTGACAATAGAGAAGTTGTGGGTGGCACTTAAAAAAACAGGCATTAGTGGGTCTCTGATAAAGGATGTGATACACCTATACAGCGACATCTATCAGATAAGATGCGGGAACCACCTTTCGGACCCTTTTCATGGTACTAAGGGATTGAAGCAAGGTTGTAGCATGTCACCCAGTCTTTTCAAGATATACCATCACGAGGCTGTGAAACCATAGTACAGGGAGTGTGAGGATGTTGGGCCGTTCATTGATGGCTACTGTCCTTGTTCTTCGCTGACGACCAGGTCGTGCTTGCGATGCGGAAGGTCTATCTTGGTATGATAAAGATGTGCTACGAAACTGTGGGCTTAAGAATTAACTTCAAAAAGACCGATTATATGCCAGTCGGAGATACTGATACAAGTCCACTTCTGGTTGACAGGGAGGCCTGTAAAAAAGTAAATGTATTCAAATAAAAGGGTTCTTGTTTAGATGCTACCGGGTCGTCTGAGCATGACGTCAGAAGAAAGGTGGAGCAAGCTTAAAAGGCTACCAAAATGCTGCATCCGGTCCTCTGGAATAGATAAATGTCTAAATAAAAAAACGCCGTATTTTTACAGCCATAGTGTGAACCATTCTGACAATTCCTTGGAAACGTTGATTATGAGCCCCCGTCTGTATTCGAAGGTGCAGGGGGTTGAGATGGATTTATGGAGGAGGTGTCTCCGAGTCGTTAGGCTGGATAAAGTAAGAAACAAAGAAATACGAAAGAGGATGGATGTGGTTATATCTGCAAATGAAATGATCGGTGCGCGCCGCCTAAGATGGCACGGTCATGTGAAGAGAATGGCGTTTGAATGTTAGCCAAACTGAGTTCTGGATTGGGTTCTAGACCTGTGACCTGGAACTGGGAGAAGAACGGCCCAGAGGCAGGTGGATGGAGGGATTCCAGGAGGAGATGGTCGAGGACTACAGGAGGATGATTGGATGGATCGGGAGACATGGAACTCTGCTCTGACCAGTTGAGGCGACCCTTGTCGGAACGCCTATAAAGTAAGTTATTATCACGAAACTTGAGGTTCAGAGCTAAAAGCGTGAGAAATAAGGGTTTTCAACTGTCGTGTCAGACAATATGGCTTGACTAAACTAGCGAAAAACGGATGTTTTTAAAATTTCAAAGTAATCTGCTTTTGACCCCAAACGCCTTAAATATGCTTTGATCGTACATAAAAATCCATAAGAATAGACTGCTTGTTTGTTTATTTATTTAACATCATTTTAAGGATTCATAAATTTTGCATATTTAATATTTAATATTTGGCATAATTAGGATCTTTAACGAGTACTTGGATAGTATATATAATGAGTATATTGGCCCCTATTTTACGTCCCTTCCGAAGAAGGGCATGACCAAGAATTTTTACTCCTATCTTGGACCTTGTATGTTCTTATGCTAACAACTACACCAGAGATGAGAGCAAGAATATACGGTATTAACTATTGTTAGGGCATAGAAATACAACACCTTTATTACTGAAACCCCAATTATTTATACAAATTATTATTTATAGCTTATACATAAAATACGACTAACCAGAGGCTTTCCTTAATGTCTATTTTTATTATCCACTAAAAGCCACAACCAATTAAGCTAAGACTTGCCAAACCTTCCCCGAGCCCCTATCAGCAGGGCAATAACAAGATTAGGAGACAGAATTCCTAATGCTCATCGAACCTTGACAATTTTTACAGAGCGCCGTAAAATTAGAGGGGTTTATACCCGCGGGGGGGGGGGGGGGGGAGGAATTGCCACTTGTAGCCACTCCGCCTCTTGATTGGATCGTTTGAGCTGGCGCTGCAAGGGTCCCCCCGGCCCTAAAATTGCCCCGAATTCGGGGGCCTAAATGTATCTCTAGGGCTGGTTTAGTGTAATGTATTCAGGGGAAAGGAGGTGAATTGCTTATACTTTTAAGTAATTTTTCGAAAATCCCGAAAGATAACATAGTCTTAAATATTAATCTTGCGTTTTATGCTTCGTAATTGCTCAGCTAAACCCTTCCAAACATTTATCCATATTACATCTACAAAACATAACATTACAATCCATGAATTATCTTGGGTTCAGTACATGGTAGAGACTGTACTGTTTCCAGAACAACGATTATGCAGAGAGGTAAGTTGTCTTAGATTACGCTCAACAGCCATATCATTCCCCAAATGAAGGTTTCCACTTTCTAGAATCTGGAATTTATTATTAGTCACGCACTTAGCAAAATGTATAGGAGATTGTATTGTTTAATTTAAGGACCTATATTTATAGGAATGTAATGAATAGTTTCTTACAATATTTATTATACCACTGTTCTCCTAAGTATTTTATACTGGATCGTCAGCCGTTATGTTTATTATTCCAAACAAACAAAAATCTGTACAACTACGACCCATTAAGTGTCTTGGGTTCAATGTGTAATAGGCACTGAAGTGTTTCTAGGACAACGGGTGTCAAGGGAGGTAGGTTTTTCCTCCTATTTTTGGTACCCACTTTATAGAAGCTAGGTGAGCCCCGGGAGGTCTCTCCAGATTCCATAGAATCCCAAGCTGTTAGCAGATTAAATAAATTTGTCACGTAAATTCAGCGCTCCACCACTGAGCTACCCCACTTCTATAAAACAACTATTACTTCTAGAAAGTCCCTGATAAATTTGTATTTGTTAATTTTTTCTTTAGCTAAGTCAAGCAATTTTGCCTAATAACTAAGACAACTTCGCCACCTCATGCCTTATTGTTTTAGTCCGGTTCTAGGCCTGAAGTACAGGAAGTATAAATCATTTGGTAGCGAATACGTAAGAAAAGTCAATTTCTGATTTTTTTATTAATCCCTGAGCGCTTCAATACGAATGAAAATAGTGACATTAAATAAACGGTTATAAATAAGTTTTAAAAAATGGAAATAAGTCGGTGTAGCTGTGAACATTTTATGCGACAAGCCATTTAAATTGTGTATGCTTTTGCTACCGTGTTTAGAAAAACTTTATAAAAATTAATTTTCATATATTTTATAATAAAGCTATACCAATTATACGTTAAGAAAAAATTACTTTACATTATCATTTCGCCGAATTCATCTATTTATAAACTTCATAAAAAACAAAAAAAAATTATTTACCAGAGAATAACTAAAAGTAAATTCCATTAAATGATTAATTATTATATTGAATAAAGCAAGATTTGTTACAGGTTCCATCATTATTAATTTTAAAATTTTCGATCATTGAAATTAGCGTAGTTATTATAAATCGAAATTTCATCATACAAGTTATAGCTCGCAAAAGGGTTTTATTATTAATAATTTAGACGGGAACAACAATATTAGGTAATATTTGTAAATTACTAGACCCTGCATAATTAATTTATAAGTATTTAATTAATTACTGTGGAGTAGTAATAATGTCTATTTCTGCACAGTTGTTTCCATATAAATTAGTAGCGATGGGTTCCTAATTTTAGCGACGAGTTGATTTGAAACTTATCAGTTGCAATTAGTTGAGTAATGGCACTTCTGGGGATCATCTATTCAGTAGAGGAATTCACATAGATCTACGTTTCAGAATGATCAAATTATTTAATAAATGAATAATTAAATTATATTAATTTTTAGAGATATAATTCTAAGTGACACTTATGAGTAAATGTATTTCTTTCTCCAACGCAGAAGTCTTAAAGTAGACAGCGATTCGAAAGCCTTGTAAAGATATATTAGATTAAGGTATACTCGGCAAGTTTCCTCACTACTAATACCGGTCGTTGCTAGTTGACTCCAGTAGACTTAGAAGGAGAAGGATAGTTTTATGGAGAAACTTAAAGCTACGTGTCTCTCTCCGTTGGACAATCCTCTGATACGGTCACACATCCAAGTACTTACTACTATCGGCGTTGTTTTAACTTTGATTACCTAAATGAAAATGACATAGGCCCTCAACCATTATATATTTTTTTAATTTATTTCTTTGAATTAAGTTTATACCACACTTTAAATGTTATAACATTACACGACAATAACTGGATATATGTATAATGTAAATTAATTTTACATTGCGAAAATACCCTTAATATTTTTTTTTTCATTTATAATGTTCCGTATAAAATATGTAATTTATATCGAATGACTTTAATACCCACAGATTCACACATTTGGAAGCAGAAAAAGTTTACATTGAAAAAAATTTCTAGGACGATCAGGCTTTGTATGACGATTTAGACCAGACTCTAAAGTCCAGGTCCCCCCCCCCCAACTTTATAGATGCTGGGCGAGCCCCAGGAGGATCTACAGATCCCACAGGGTCTATCCCAGTCTGTTAACTGATTAAATAAATTATCTGTCGTATCCGGATTTGAGCCCAGCTCTCTACCACTCAGCTTTCCGCTGACCCGCTACATGTTATCAGTAAATGCCGGCTATAATTAAAGTCGTTTTGCAGAAATTCTAAGAAATTTTCATTTAAATCCTAGATAGCAAACGCTCTTGATTAGCAGGAAAAGTTGACTTTATATTCAAATCAGTCCCTGAAATGATAAAGCGGAAAATTCGTTAGGAAAAGCGCCAGCGGGGGAAGGACCACCTCAAGGCAGTTAATCACAATCAGGAAATTCCGTTATCGCATTTTAGGAAAACTTCACATAAATCGGAAAATTTGAGAAAACCAATAAATAGCAAATCTAAAATGCCCAATAAAGGGCAACCGGTTTAGATAATTAATATTATAATTATTGTGCTATAATTATTTAGTTATTTTAAATTGAAAATATCACTAAGGTTAAATCATGTGCCGTATTCCATATTATTTTATCCTCATCTATTAGATATGTGGTTATAGAAGACTGGAAGGAAGTAATAATGATTATAACAAACATTATAAACATAATCAATTTTTTCACCAAAGAACAAATATCAATAACTTTGAAAATACTATACGATTAATAAATCAGAGATAAAACGTTAAAAAACAATTAAACAGTATAAAATCGTGTATACACTGGAGTATAATTCCAGAAAAAAAGCAAGGATTGTGAAAGGTCATTTGTTCGATATTCGATGCCTGGAAATTCTCCATACGACATTAAAAAAGTAAGGTAAAATGTGTGACTTTATGTCAGCATATAATATTTATTGCCTTGAGCCTATTTATTAAAATTATAAGGCCTGATTGCTGCGATGAAATGAGTTTATTGATTAAATCTCCATATTTTAGGTTAAGGGGCTCACCGACCCCTTTGTGCTACTTGCGGATACAAAAGAGAAACTGCAACGAGCAATAACTGAATGGCAGGAGAAGCTTTTGCGGAAAGGCATGAAGATAAATACTTGCAAGAGCAAAGTACTCATTGTTTCCAGGGACGAGACAAGGAGTGAGAGATTTTATTGTGGAGGAGAAATATTGGAAATTGCTAACGATTATACCTACTTAGGAACAGTTATTAGCAAGACGGGGAAAATAGACCAGGAAATTTCAAGCAGAATAAGGAAAGCAAATGAGGTCTATTACCAGACTTGTAACACCATGGTAGGTAAACGTGAAGTAAGCAAGCAACTCAAACTCCATATTTTTGAAGTGATATTTTAAAGTATGGAAGTAAGAGTTGGGTTGCTGGTGATAAGAACATCAGCCGAATCACTGCGGCAGAAGTGAAATACCTACGCAGAGTAGCAGGTAAATCTAGAAGAGACTGTGCAAGGAATAAAAGAATTAGAGAAAAACTAGAGATCCCTGCATTAATGAATACCTTACTGAGATGGTTCGGACACGTGTGCGGAATGAGTCAGGACCGAGACCCACGGAAGATAATGGAGGGCCAGATCTACAAGACCTCGAGAAAGACCCAGGATTGCCTACTATAAATATATACGCAGGTTAGGAAAAAAAAAAGAGGAAAAATCTTTTTCAAATGAGACAACTCACACAAGATAGAGAGGAATGGATGAGATGGGATGAGGCTTTCAGGACCACACTAAAAGGTACTAGGAGGAAGTAAAATAAGAAGAAGAAGGGCTCACCGAATATTAATTCATACGTACCATTATATAAGTATTGACGAAGATAAATATTCACTGTGCAATAATTAAAAAACAATTATTTATTGAAATTTACAACTGTATTACAGTATCACAACAAGCAAATAGAATAGAATGATACGACATTGTATTAGATAAAGTCAAGTAAAAAAGTACCCACTGATATTTCTCAAACAACTAATTCAATTTAGGAGGTCACGAGATCATCATCTTTTCCAACACCTCGGAGGGTTAACGGGAACTGACGAACAAGCTAGGTTTGAAACTAGTGGGTTGGATTGGGAATACAATTTGTCATGGAAGGATTGATATCCGGTTCGGACCAAATCAGCACCAAACGGGACATTTAGGTCATTATGGGCATTACCTTTATTCGTATCAAAGTAATGGATATTCAGGATTTTACAAAGGATTTTGGATTCTAAGGATCGGATTTAGAGGAATTAAATAGCTTAGTCGAACCTCAAACCTCAATTCCGTAAATCCAGATGGGTCTTATGATTGTCACCTGCATGAGTATTTTGTAATTAATAGGGAGCTTAGAACGTCTGTCAAGTAAAAGTGTATTTATTTCGTAGAAAGAAGTAAAGTATGTATGATATGATACTTAATATTGAACAAAGTATAGTGACGTATATGAATATTTCGTAATTAATTGGGAGCTTAGTAAGTCTAGTTAGTGCTGAATTAACATGAAAAGCCGAGCTGTTTTTGTCGTTTTATGTCTAATATGGAGACTTAAAGTTAAACGTTTGTTAAGCCGTAATCTTAATTTACAATTTAAAAAAAATTATAAATGATTTTTTTCTTAATTTCTTACAATCTATTTGGATTTTGAAGATTCAATCATAAGTAAATGGAAAAACCGTAGGTTGAAACCCGCGAAGAGAGCGGCTGGTGTTGATTGAACTAGAGGGAGATTGTAAATCAAGACAACCCCTACCAATCCTCTTGATCCGGGCGCTGCGATAAGTTGGGAAAAGCCTTTGAAGATCAGGTGAAAATATGTTTCTCTTTCCTTTGTCGGCAGAGCACCTGAGTCTATCTTCTCTTCAACAAATAAAGGGGATTCTTGTTTAATCTACGCTCCCTGTGTTTGTTCTCTATATTGCTGGCAACAAATCCTCATTGCTTCAGTTAATTAAAAAAACACTATTGAATAATTAATAAACATTCAACTTTTTTAAATTTATTTATTCATTGATATTTATAACTGTATTGCAATAATAAATCTAGTAAATAGGCTAAGCGATACATAATGACATGTGAAAATGACAAGTAGAGAAACTACCCACTGGTGGTACTCAAATCACAAGTTCAACTAAGAAGGTCACGGGGCCATCTTCTTTTCAGACGTCTCGGAGGATTATCGGGAATCGGAGAGGAAGCTAGGTTTGAAACTATAGGGTTTGAGTGGAAATGAAGTTTGAAGTGTTGAAGTAGACTGAAAAGCGGTTTCTTGTCTTTTCAGTCTCGTATGAGGATTCCAGGTTAATCGTTTGTCAGATGCAACCCTAACTTTCGGATCTGTTCTACAGGCATAAGTGGAATATTATTAAAGGATACTGAAGGGCAGGAAGTCATTGGTTTACGACATAAGGTAAAAGTGATTTGATGCCATTTTTGAGAATTTATTTTAATTATCCAGTTTTGACACCATTCTTCAAGATCAGTTATATGGGATTGGAGGCTTTGGGATACAATAACTGGTGATTATGATACAATAACAGTGATTGGTGTTGACTGATAATACACATGTATCATCAGCATCCGTGGTAAGGATAATATTAGGATGAGTTGGGATGTCAGCTGTATAAACTGTATAAAAGATTGGGCCTAGGATACTACCTTGAGGAACATTCAACTTCGTCATCAAACCATTACGAGTAGATAAAGTGAAATTTCATACAAATGCAAAGTAACGAATGAGAAAAAAACACATTTCTCGTGAATGATCTAGAAAGTTCTTTAATAATTGTGCACAATTGATACTAATAATAAGTTAAAATATCAATAACTGGTTTAACTCTTCGTTTCCACTAAAATAATTTATTTATAATAATTAAATGTCTTGTTTTATAATATGATTACTGTTCAGTAGATGTGAAAACCAGACTAATGTTAATAATTTAAATTAACAAGTTTGAAATTTAAAGAATTCAGAGATTTAGAAATTCAAAAAAGGTTATTTTAAATTCTTAAGTTTTGACTTTTGTCTTCATGACCCCCTATTCAAGGATTTTCATTCTTTTTGGTGTTTATTCATATAAAATCATTTTATACTGCAATGGCTAATCGGATGATACTACAGAGGGGGTCCTGAATCATGCCTATGCAGGAATAATTTTTTTTTTTTTATTTAATTCAATGATATTTACAACTATAATGGTATTATATCAAGTAAATGTGCAAAAATGTTGAATATGACATGAAAACACTAACTAGTGAAACTAGAGGGTTTGAGTGGAAATAAAGTTTCTTATGAAATGATAGATAGCGGGTTCCGGCCAAATCAGCAACAAATGGGACATTAAGGTCGTTATGGATGACTTTATTCTTAACAAAATAAGGAGCATTGAGGATTTTACGAAGGATTTTGGATTGTAGTGATTGGATACGAGATGAATTGGATGGTTTAGTAGAGCCCCAAAGCTCAACTCCGTATGCCCAAATAGGTCTGATGACTGTCATATAAATAAGTCTTTTGTAATTAATTGGTAGCTTAGAGCGTTTGTCCAGTAAGTGTTGAAGTAGGCGAAAACGTCGAGCAGTTTCTTGTCTTTTCAGTCTTGTATGAGGATTCCAAGTGAGACGTTTATCCAGATGGAGTCCTAGGTAACGTATCTGTTCGACAGGGTTCAGTGGTGTATTATTAAACGATACAGTAGGACAGGAATTCGTAGGTTTACGACGAAGGGTGAAGGTAATTTGATGGGATTTGTTAGGATTTATTTTAATCCTCCAATTTTGACACCATTCTTGTAGGTGTGAGATATGGGATTGAAGAGATTGGGATGCAACAAATGGATCCTTATTAACTGATAACACACATGTATCATCAGCGTAAGTAGTGAGGACAGTGCTTGGATGGGTTGGGATGTCAGCTGTATATATCGTGTATAGGATGGGCCCCAGGATACTGCCTTGAGGAACACCGGCAGACTGGGTGAAGAGGGAAGAGTAGGAACAATTATGGTTTACTTTAAAGGTTCTATTACTGAGGTAGGAACTGATAATAAGGAAGTAAGTTGAAGGTAAGAATTTACGGAGTTTGTACAGCAGTCCTGGATGCCAGACTCGATCAAAAGCCTGCTCTACATCGAGAAAAGCTCCCGTGCAGTACATTCCGCGCTCTAATGCAGATGAGACAACGTCCACCACACGATGGCATTGCTGGATGGTGGAGTGTGATGTTCGGAAACCAAATTGGTGATCTGGGATTATTTGATTGGATTCTATGATAGGATGAAGACGTTTCAGAATGAGTTTTTCAAGTATTTTCCCCATTATGGGCAAGAGAGATATAGGACGATAAGAGGATGGGAGTTCTGGTGGTTTTTTAGGTTTTGGAATCATCTTAATTATGGATAATTTCCAGGAATCAGGAAAATATGTGGTGCGGAGTACGGCATTGTATATATATGTAAGGAGTAGGATCGCTTTCCGAGGAAGGCGTTTTAGAATCTGGGATGTGATTAGGTCGTGTCCAGGGGCTTTGTTGGCGGGTAATCTATGAATAATGTTTGATATTTCGGAAGGATGGAATGCTTTAGGAGGAGGGGACAACTGAAGAGGAATACTTAATTCTGCTCCAATGCATTCAGAGTGGGTTTGATTAAGGATATCTGGATGAGGGTTAAATGTTTTGAATAGGTGCTGGCCGAAAATTTGTGATTTTTCTTCATCAGATCTTGACCAGGTTTGGGATTCGGTTAAAAGTGGATGGTTGAATTTTTTATAGTTTAGGAGTTTTCTAGTGGTATTCCATAAGGATTTGTCAGTAGTACTGAGATTTTCTGTACGGTAATACAAATTTTGAATTTTGAATGTTCTGATCTCTGATTTTAATTTGTTGGTCAGTTTGGTATAATGACTCTTGTCCGATGGATATCTCGTGCGGTGCCACTTTGCTCTTGCCCGTCGTTTTTCTTTTAATAAGTCGCGAATATGATGTGGCCAGTTATTCTGTTGATAATGATTTTTGCTTGGTAAAGTGTTATATTTTATATTGACTTGTATTGCTTATGTTAGTTTGTCTATTGCAGAATTAATGTCTCCTTTTGTTTTAAGCGGAATTTTGAGGTCTAAATTATTTTCTAGATTTGATCGGAATTTATCCCAGTCTACACGTCCTGTAATCAGTCGGGGAAGAGAGGGCTTAGGAATGGGAATCGAATGCACTTGAAGCAGAACTGGACTGTGGTCAGAGGAAAGGTCATCCAGGGATTTTATAGCAGTTTGATTGCAGGAAATCTGTGAGGAAACAAATATATCTAGAATATCTGGACGTTTTTTGAGGGATGTAGGCCAATAAGTAGGGTTTATGGGTGCGAGGATAGAGAAACTATTAGAGGTTGAAATTTGGGATAAGATGCTACCACGGGAATTGGATGTTCGACAACCCCATCGTTGATGTTTGGCGTTGTAATCTCCTCCGGCAATGAAGCGCGGTCCGAAGGATTGGAATAAGGATTCGAGGAGGTTATAAGAAAGAGAATTGCCAGGAGGACAGTATACAGCTGAAAATGTGATATGGAAAGGACTAGTCGTTAAGGTTACTGATGTTGATTGAATGGCGTCAGTTGGAGTAGAAGGAATAAGAGAATGTGGTATAGATTTATGGATAAGGATACAAGAACCGGCATGTGCTGTATCGTCAGGATGATCTGATCTATATGTGATGTAGTCCCGTATGTAGAAATGTGTGCGGTGAGTGAAGTGTGTTTCAGTAAGTAAAGCAATATCTATTTGGTTGTCGTGTAAAAATATATCAAGTTCGTCACGGTGATTATGCAGTCCATTTGCATTCCATAGGACGATAGCTAGGGGCTTTATGCTCATCGTGGGTAATTAAGTGGAACTTCGGTAAGGATTCTCGTGAGTAGAATGATGAGAGGCTTGATAGTCTCTTGGAGATCTTTCAGGAAGGATGACAGGATTGAATTTATGTCGATGGAGTTTTGGATTTGGACTGGATATGGGTCTGGAGTTTGATATTGATAATTAACGGGTAAAGGAAGGTTGGCTGGGGGTTGTACCCGAGGTGCTGGATTTACATTCATTGTTTGATGAACTGAAGGATTCATTTGATTGTTGTGATTGGAAGTGGTAGGATATGGTTGCTGTGGCGGTAGTTTGTATATTAAGGTTTCAGGATGGAGAGGTATATGCTGACGTGGGGGTTGGACTTTAGTATTGAATTTCTGAGGCTTGGATCTAGGATCTCGGGGTTTGGGTTGGGAGGTTTGTGGCTTGTTATAGGAAGGCTGTGGTTTATCTTGGGAGGGGAGAGGTGCCTGACGTTGAGGCTGCTGCTGGTTCGTTAAGGTCGGGATTATGTTTTCCGGAGGTTGAACTCTGGTGATGTGCTGATCTGTAATGGTTTTTGGTAATTCCGGATATATAGTTGAGTTGTTGAATTCAGGTGGATGAGGAACATTATTCTTTATGCTTTTCCCTTGCATTTTATGTGTTCTCTGTAGCTGGAAGTTTTTGTATACCAGGCAGCCATTATAATTCGCCGGGTGGTCCCCACCACAAAGAGCACATTTTGCTGGCTCATTTCTGGACTTCTGACATACTTCTGTTAGATGTGAACCAGCACACTTGACGCATCTGGCTTGGTGGTGGCAATAGGTCTTCGTGTGACCTAAGTTTTGACACCTAGTACACTGTACTATGGTGTTTTTGTGCCTTGGCTCCTCGAATTTAACAGTTGAATAAACAAGCCTAGTGACTTGAAATATTTCAACATTATTTTTGGCTGGTTCCAGTTCGACAAAAAACAGAGGAAGGGGATATTTTTCAGTTGGGTGCAACACTGACGAGATGTTCCTGATGTTATGGCCTATCTCTTCCAGATCTCTCTTGATTGCTGCCGTAGGCGTGGTCGAGTGAAGCCCTCTTAGAACTACCCTATATGATTTGTCTTGTTTCAGTTGGTAGCAGTGGAAATCGTAATTTTTGCTTGTCAGGTGATTTATGAGTTTTTTATATGAATCTTTGTTGGTGGTGTTTATTTTTATATCATTTACTCGGGAGTAACATCTAAAATTTGGTTGCCCGATAAGATCAGATATTTCTTTTCCGAAGTTATAAAAATCACTTATTTTCGTGATAAATATTGGCGGAGGTTCCAAGTCATCGAATTTTTGTCGTTCTTGATTGTTCTGACGAGTATTATCACTGTGGTCAGCGTTGGTGCTGGTTGAGGCTACTGGTGGCTTGACTGCAGTAGATTTACTGCGGGTTTTTGGCGGTTCTTTCGATGGTTTATTTGTGGCTGAAGTTTTTGAACTAGCCGCTTTGTTTTTTTTTTTGTTTGGCGAGTTACCCGCTGAGCCAGGGGCAGATTTTCTCTGACGTTTTTGTAAAGTTCTTCTTTTAAGATATTGTGAGTCGGTTTCACTAATTTCGGAACACAGAGCTTCTTCCTCCGACATTTCACTACCCGAGATGTCTCACTAATATTGAAAGTAATCTGTAGTTTAGTCTATTCACTTTGTTCTGGTAGAGTTTGACGAGATGATATGAACGAAATTGTCTGAAAATAATGTCTCAAGTACAGAGCGATGTGAAAATGTAACTTCACTTGCGGCCATGACACTTGGTACTCGCAGGAATAATTAAAACAGGGATCTATGACGATAACAAGACCTCGTACAGATTAGGGACCCTGTTTTACGTCCCGTCAAAAGGGCGCCATAACTAAGAATTTTTTACTCCCTTTAAAAAAATCTAGAGCCATCTGCTGGGCTGCTATCACGCAACCGAGCCTTAGAACGTTATTACGCTAACCACTCTTTCCTTCGTCGTATTAGGGAGATTCGAGTGTACGTGAATAAATTTTCACATAAAATTATATTATGTTTAAAATGGATCGCCCGAAAATTATATTTGTTTTTTGACATAATTTTATTGTCATATACTAAATTATAACATAATTTATTAATACTTAAAGCATTTTATAAAAATTATATACACTTAAAGTCGTATATCTCTTTGTTTTCTCAAAATGAATTTATATAATCTTCTTGGAATTTACAAAAAACAATTTATTATTCACACATATCAATTACTTTTCAACACGGTTGTTCGTTGTCTACAACTCTACATTCGCTCAACATTGAATTCGAGAATCTTGCATTATTTGAAAGCTAATTAATATTCACTTAGTAAGAGTAAGAGCACGGGGTAACTAAGGGTTCCGTATTCATATCCGGCTGTGATTGTTAAATTATTTGATCTTTTACCAGCATTGGATAGACCCTATGATCTAGGAAGGATCTACAGCTTCTGTAAAGCGTTTTTCTAGAATAGGAAAATTGTCCAAGAAATATCTAAGAACGAGAAGGGTTTGAATAATTTTTTTTTTATTAGACCAAGATTAAATTACACCACTCTAAAGAAAAAATGCGCTCATTTTTCTTTTCATCAGAATCTCTAAATGGCTCTTTCACTACTTCAAATAACTAAGAACTTTAAGAGGCTTTTTTAACTGTTTTTTTTTCTCTCCTGACGAAGTTTAAATTAAAGAAAAACACAGGAATAAAATAACTTCCTTCATTAAACAAAACTAACATAAGAGCCATCTCAGTAAAAGTTTACATTCTTCAATGTTGAAGCTCACTAAAAACTAATTACGGGGCCACTCAAAGTGTGTACTTGTAATTTATATAACAGGGTAATTACAATTTATATAGGCATTAATAATAAATTGAATGTATAAAAAAAAATTACATAAATATAAAAAAGTAAAATACTTTTTGTATCGGGAGGTTATGTATATGTGAGGTAGAAATAAATGTTAACCAAAGCAAAACAAAAAAATAATGAAGAATAATAATGAAATAAATATTGAACCAAAAGAGGGAACACGCTGATGACCATGGATGTTGTGCGTCTAAAAACAATAAAACCTAAACCTAGCCTGTATGAGAGATAATGTAAATTAAAACTTCTTGTTACGAGTAGATTTAAAAACTTTTAACAGATGATTCAATAATCACTAATATAATTGCTACATCAGGATTGTCAAAACCCGTGTTGTCGTAAGGCAAGGAGGGGTGTTTTAATCTTATATATAATAGAAATAAATCGCCATTTCCTTGATAACGGCAAAACCCGAGAACGGCTCGACGAATTCGACTATTTTTTTTTTCATATTTTTGCTAAGTCGCAAAGAAGGTTCTTATGGAGAGAAAAGCTGTAAAAATGTTAAGGGAAACCTTCGGTGGCCGAAAAACCTTGAAATATTCGGAGTTATTTTAGTTGTTAGCCTGTATCTCCTGATTGGTGCGTTATAGGGAAAACACATAAATAACAATTTTTAAAGGAGATGAAATTTTATACGATTTGAGCCCAAATGCAGCTCTGTACGACTAACAGATCCTGAGTTATGTTCCAACCATATAATAATTAACCGGAATCTCAGCCCTATATATATAATAAAAATGAATCTTCATTTCCTTGCTAACCGCAAAACTCGAGAACGGCTCGACCAATTCCGCTAATTTTTTTTCATATTTTTCTTAAGGGTGAATGAAGGTTCTAATGGAGAGAAAATCCGTAAAAATTACGAGGGAAATAATAAAAACAACAATTTTCTTTTCAAAACACTCTGTTTCCAGCTGTCAAACATTTGACTTCAATCAAAGCAATACAAAGGCGCGTTAGTTGTTAGTAAAAGTTTATTAGGGTCCAGTCCCTATCATATAATGAAATAATATAAGTTTTTGTGTAAAAATAAAACTTTCATAAAGCAGGTTCCCTGTTCCCGGTGACAGATGGCGACTATAAATTCCTGCAAATGGAATAAATGGGCAATACACCAGAAGAAATTGACCAGCGTTGTGCAAATAATAGTTTAGTGAGGAGTTCCATTGTAGAACAATTACAAACTTTGTTTCATCGACAAAATCAATCGATTTCATTGTTTAAAATTACGCTGGATCTTATGCCATCAGGTAATCATAAAATCGTATTCAGAGTTGATAAAACTCTTGTAGGAAAATATGCGAGATGTTTCAATGCTCCAACAATCGATGAAGTTACCATTCAAATGGTTGGAGAAAATTTGGAAGCCCTCTGTTTTAGACTAATAGGGCAGAACAACGTCTGCCGGGAGAGCTAGTAAATAAATAAAATTGCTACTGTAAGGAACTATATAAAAAAGAATTTCAGTTTAAGTATTTATATGGTCTAATAGGTATATAAGGAAAAACTCAATTTGAACCTTCTAGTGTATAAAATTGTACTAAACCAAAAAATAAGTTAGTGAGAAGTAACGACTTTAATTAACAATAAAATACATATAAAAAAGAGTAACTGAGAAAACGGAAATTTAAGACTTCATTCACCACAGTAAATTATGAAAAAATAAAAAGAGACTATATAAAGACTATAAAAACACCTGTTCAAGATTTTTTTAACGCAACTAGTAGGTGCAGGTTACATTATTACTCATACATAACTATCGTTTACATAAAGTATTTTACATATATATGTAACCTATACCTAGCTATATATGAACTTTTTATTTATAACATACATAATCAAACATTAGTCCAGAATATTTGAATAATCAAATCCATATTTATTTATATTTTGCTGAGAAGATTTTTCTAGTGTTGAAAATTTTGTTTATCAAACATAACCAATTTCTCCTTATTTCGAGTTTTTTATTCACATGTATCTATTATTGTTATTGGCCGTCGGCATCGAGCCTTCGGGTTCACTAAGCCGAATTCTTATTCTTATTATTTATCCTTAATTAAATCTGTAAATTGTAAATTACTTTAATTAGTAAACTTTTATTTATTACATGAATATGTATGCATTTCCAAAATAGGTATACCGCAATTAATAGCAGCAACAAGTTTGAAACGATCTTTTTATTACTGTTATTTTGGTTCCTATTGAGTATACTTTATTTTTGATATCACTGTAAGTAGACCTTTTTATTTTTCAGCTTTTCACGGTGATTCCTTGCGAGTGTTTCGCAGAAAAAAAAACAAAGGATGTGTTAATGAACAAGAGACTTCATAAAGAAGTCTTGTTTTTATTTGTTCTCTTTGACACGTATTTAAAAACCTTTTAATGGGATATTCTCATCAATTCCGCATCGCCAGCTTTATTTCCTATTTTCTCGATATATATTCTTTCAGGTATTCATATTCCTTAAATTTTATTTAAATATTTAGATTTCTTTTGATATTTCATAGTATATATCATATTTACTTATGAATAATATTAGATTATATTCAACTTTTTAGATTCATTCTCTGTTGTCTCAATGAATATTGTATTCACACAATTTATTTCTGAATCTTCATTTAAATCGGATGAATTATTTAATTCGTTTTGTGTATAAATATTTCTATTTTATTATTATTTGATAAGAAAAAATGTCAAGTTTTTTAAAATTTTTTTATAATATTGTTACTTTTATATGTATCTAGCTATTTTTAAATTCATCTCCAGCAAATAATTGACAAAATACCAATACTAGATAATTTACATTTAAAAAAATACAATATGTGAAATTATTCACAGCATAACATAAAATTTTTTATTTTTAGAAATTTTAGCCAAATATTAAAATTTTACTTAATTTAATGCCAGATAGATTAAAATATTTATATAAATAAATACACCTGTCAGTGAAATCATTATACAAGGTGAATAAAAACCATGTGCACTTATCGTAATACACTATTACTTATTAATCATATGAATAGTCCTATAGCGTTACATAATGGTATAATTTGATATATAATAATATCATTATTGTCATTGTTATTACTATTTTTTAAAAGTATTTTATTAAATTTTGGATTTATCGGCTTTTGATCCTGAACGCCTTACGTATATGTTGTATACACTTATGACAGTTGCGTATTGCGGGCAGTGTATACCCAGTCATAAAAATTGAAAAATTACCATCTGCGATTGGAAGGGAATAAAGGTAGACAACATTATTGTGATGGACCATAAATTAATAATTAAATCTATATTAAATAAATACTATATTGTTTTTAATAAATTTCCATCGAACTATAACACGATCCCTTCATAGTATTAGTATATCATTGGACCAAAGTTAGAATTATGCTATTTTGGGGTAATATGCATTTTAAAGTGTAATTTTCGATTCACTTCGTTAGCCTTATAATTATAAATAAATATGATATGTTATTAATATATAATTTCAACTTTTCCAGGATAAAAAATAAATAATTTACTCTGAAAATTACTCGTAGCTATCATTACTTCACTAATCATTATTGAAACCCAATATTATGTTATGAACATTTTCAGATACTCCAAATTACCTTGGGAACGATATACTATATATTACTTATTAAAATAAGTAAATAATGTAGTAATATTACAGTAATGCCAATGATAATTATCATTGGCATTATTGTAATATTACGACATTATTTACACTATAACTATACGTATATACTAATCTATATTATACTTCAGAAAAAATATGCATTCTTGTCTTTTCTCATGTTTTTGTAAGCTAATAAAAATTAATTATCATGGATCTGATTCTTCATTCAAAAATAAGGAAGGATACTAAGTATACCTGTGTCAAAAAACATTCAATAAAATAACCAATATAAAAATCAACTGTTCCATATGTTTTTTTCGAACCCTTTACATCAAACGAGAGTAAGGACGGGGCATCTCTAGTATTTTTTTATTTTGAAATAGCCGAGCAGCAGAGTTGAATAGATAATTTAAAATTAATATTCAGCCAGTGGAATTAATATTCAATACAAAGCCCAAGGTCACTAAAATACTGGTAAAACCAATCAGTCTTAGATAGTCAGGAAAGTATTGATAGGATATAAATTGATTAATAAAAAAAGACTTTTTTTGAAAGATAAGAAAGAATCACTAGAGACATTTTTCCTTATTTCTAAAGTACTAATAAGGGATTAAATGGGTGCTGATTTGTTATTCTAAAGGTTCTAGGTTATAATTCGGCTTGGCAGATATATTTTTTATATTTTATCAAACAACGTACCACGGATGGAGTATATATGATCTATCGAATCTCAAAGGCCCCAGTAAGATTCTATAAAATGGTAACACTAAATTAGAGAAAAAACAGAATGTTGGGCGTGATCTCGGTAAATCCACCTCACTGCACAATCGTTGTCCTAGAAGCAGTATGCTATAGACTGAAACTATAATATGTACCAACACCTTTCATGGATTGTAGTAGTACATTTTTTTGTATTTTATACTAAGTAATACTTATACCGATACGGAGCTGAATTGAATCATAAAAAAAGATGACTTAAAACTGTTTTTATTATTACCAAAGTATTTCTAGGGATTTAATAGAAAAAGTTAAAAGTTTCCAAATATCCAATAAGTATTATAAAGAGAAAAAAACTACCACTACAACCCGTGAACGGGTCTGGGTTTCAGTACATTATAGAGGTTGTACTCTTTCATGGACAACGGTTGTGCAGTGATGTGATTTGTCCTAGATCACGTTCAAGTGCCAGGTTTTTCTCCCTTGTATTAGGTAACCACTTTATAGAGACCGGGTGAGCCCCAGGAGGTCCTGGATCCCGTTTAATCTATTTCCCTCCGTTAACAGACTAAATAAAAGTCTAGCCTGCCGCGGAATTCGAACCAGGACTTTCTGCATAGCAACTCAGTGTTCTACCACTGTATATATAGATAATCCAAGTTGATTGTCGTGAAACAAATATATTTCCAAAAAATAATACCTTTTTTTGATGATAATAATTTAGTGTTTACCAAGCCTAAGGCTTTTTATATTCATTTTTAAGTAGAAGAATAAAAGGAGGAAGAAGGAACAAAGATAAAAAAATAAGAAAGAAAGTAGATACCTTAGGAAATGCGGAGACAACACTTGTCCCCCTACAGCTATTGTGAACACTTCTCTCCTTTGTCCTTACCCCAGCTTTAATTTACTGCAATCTTGAAGCATAAAGCGATCCTATAATAGATGAAGCCCCCCTCAATTGCTAACAGTTTATAAGAGGGAAATAAATTAGTCAGCAAACTGGGAGATCAAAACTTGGGTGCTTAGTGGTAACATCTCGGTTAGGCTAAGTTAATATCGGAGTAGCACTTAAGCACTGATAACTGCCTTGTATATGGTGATATTGAGACCGCGGGGGCACGGGCTGGAACTTAGTCACCTACTTAATAAAATATATAGAGGATTGAATTGTTTAATTTAAGGATCCATATATATAAAATAAAAAGAAAATAAGTGCCATTTTCATTTTATTTTAACTTTGAAGCCTTTGAGAAGAATTACAATCTAAAACGTATGAAATTAATAAATAGTTTCTAACAGGATTTATTACGTAATACCAATATTCTTCTAAACAACCTTTACTAGATCGTTCAACTTTATATAAATACTATTTTACCGTATAATTGATTTATATATTTCGAAGTTTTTTAACAATAAATAAGCCATAAAGCCATTTATTTTATTATCTGTATATGACATGATATACATACAAAATTATACATAGTAGACAGAGATAGAGAGAGATAGAGAGAAAGTAAGAATGAGAGTGAGAGGACTCTAATCCGAAATTAGATAAATAACGTATTGTGTCGAACCGGTCCTATAGTTGGTTACATTTAAAATACCATAGTTCTAATTGAGTGATTTTAATTTGCAATAAAAAAATAATAATACTTAGTAATCCGAAAGACTCGATGCCTATGGCACCAATCTCTGATTACAGCATTCCGTCCACGGACCAAAACCCAGATCGTCCTGATCACTTTAATGATATCCTCTCATTGACGCTTCGGTCTGCCCCTCTGATGTTTAACTGCCGGCTAAGGGCTTATTAACTATTTAGAAACTCATGTTTATAATAAAACATTTTGTTTGCTTATAGGCTTGATATCATAAATAAAAGTTTCAAAAAAGCACAGTATGCCCATAATAATTAAAATGATAAAATATTATTCAGATTTTATTGTGAAAATAAATCGTGTATATCTTATACAATAGGCGAGCAACAGTACAATCGAAATTAAGTTAATTGTTGAGATATATCAATGATATTATTTCTTAATTTTTCACTAGTGACCCCTTCTTATAGGATGAAGAGAGCCGAGCGTATTTATTTACGATTTCAAGAGATAAACCAAATAACTGGAGATAACTTTCCAAGTTTAGGCGCTTAATGTTGTGATAATTTTCCAGAAAGCTACCTGGAGCTGGAATCATGAAATCGAAAAGGAAGTTTCCGACAGAGTAGATGTTCCAGACAGTTCTTTAACTGAAAATAATTAGGGGGAAGGTTGAAGATGATGGGGGAAGGACATCACTTCACTTTGACGCTCTTAATCGAATTTTCAATTTAAATCGTTGATAATCCTTCACTTCCAATCTTCAAGTAGGCCCTTAACAATTCTTATAATCTGTAAACTTTAATCTTGGAAGCAAAAATTTATCAAAATTTTAATCACTGGAAATATTAAATAGAGCACTGTTGTCCCCAGATGTCATAGAATCATATGACGCAGAAAATGTCATTGTATGTTCACGTAGAAGATATGGAATTCCTACTAGCAGCGCATTATAACCCTATCTAGAACCGGGTATCTGGCTGATTCTCTAGAATACAATAATATTGTACAGAATTCATTCACCCTAGCGAACCGAATCCATTACTCTATTACAAGATAAAGAACATACCACCTCAGGTATCTTTAAAGATCTATTTGCATCTGATAATTGATAACTCAAAATTACTGTAAAAAGAAATACTAGCCAACTGAACCCTACTATGATCCAGATCACGAGTTCGCATCCCGGCAGCGATTTTTTAAATTACTCCCTTTGGATTCTAAGTTTTGCACCCCAACCGAAGGGACATAATGACAGTGCCGGGCCTATACTGTGTCAGATAATCATTAAAGATCTCTACCCAATTTAAATGGATACATTTAAGGCTCCTAATTCATCATCGCCCAATTGGTCATAATATAAATAAAATAATTTAAGTGACGTTACATTAATAAGGAAGCAAACAACCCATGACAGGGTATAAGGCTCACTACATGGTAGTGACTGTAAAGTTTATAAATGAGGAAGAAAATGGGAGGGGTGGAAGTAAAAAGTGGTTGGGGGGGCGACATGGCTTCGTAGATTATCACTTAAATACTGAAGTGATTATCTACTTAAAAGTTGTTAGGTGGTAATCTCGGAAGCCACGGATCCCCCGCAGCCCCGAAGGAGACCTGCAATGTGGCTCAAAATGTTGGCTCTCCAATAAACAGTTCTCACTACTAAAGTTTTTAAAAGTTGTGCAGGAAGGTGATTTGGCCGAGATTACTGTCAACCATTAGTTTTTCCACCTATGATCCTTATACACTTAAATAGTAAGTGTACCAATAAATAGACTAAATGATTCAAAGGAAGGACTGAAGAAATCACAGTTCGATCCATCGTTGTTAGCAGATTAAAATATTAGTGAACCACAGCCGGGACCTACTGCTCAGCAACCCACCAGTCTATACGAAATATTAACAATAAGCAATAAGAAATAACATGTGGTTTGTTGAAATTACTAAAAACATTCTAAAATCTTAACCAAGAAATTACACAATAAAGAGACATCTAGACATTGTGCATTGCAGGAGCTGGGAGAAGGGATAAAGCAGTCCAGTGCATACTAAACAGCCACTGAGTGTATGTCCTACATAATAAATTAGACAATACATAATAAGTTTATGCTATCTATAGACAGCTATGTTGTACTTTTATTGTGTTTTTTACTACTAAAACTTATTTTATGATTCCCAGTTTATACCTGATAAAGTTGTACGTTAATATTAAAATCACTGCTTTATTGGTTTTTGACACATTTATGCAGAGAAATTAATATTCGATAAATTTTTCAATGAGAAATTTCTTATTTTTAGGTCGATATCTCAATCAATGTATATTTATTCATTTTGTTATCGTACGATAATCGAGAATACTAGATTCTGACGAATAATAAATACTGTTAATATAGAAAATGATAAAAATCTAGTTAATGTATTTCACTGTATTATTTGAAAGTGGCAACGAGAATCAAAATCAAAATTGTTTTCAATTTATAAAAAACCATTTACCAGTACTAGATTTATTATAGCACTCACAGAGCTACAAACGTAAACGCACTTAAATTACCACCATAAAAATAATAAAATGAACGGTTCATGAAAGTGTCAATGCCTTATATAATAATGATGACGGTGGTTAAGATTTCATTTATAATAACAATAACAACATTTAAAAATTTTATATCATGAATCATGATGAGTCTATTCATGACAGCTCTCTTTTAAAAGCATCTATTAAGTACTAATTTGTGGTCCCCACGAGGAATGCCAACTGCATGTTATTTAGTTTCAAGCATTCCATTGTTATGATGATTAAGAACTGTACTCTCGTAAAATATTTAATTTATAAAAATAAACTGAAATTTTAATCATTAAATTGTAAGAAAAATAACAACTATTTTCGGGATTAATTATTTAAAAATTGAGGAATACTTTCCTAAATATATTATTATATTATAAATATAAATATAGTATAAATAACTAACAACTAAATAGATGAAACAATATCGTTTTTATTTCTCAGTGCACCCACAGTGCAAACAATATTATTGCGGAGTGGCTCAGTGGTAGAGCACTGAGTTGCCAAGCCGGAAATCCTGGTTCAATCCCGCTGCAGGCCATGATTTTTATTTAGTCTGTTGGCAGCGGGAGATGGATCATATAGTATCTAGGACCCTCCTGGGGCTCACCCTGCCTCTATAAAATATTACAAAAATAAGGTACCCAAAATAAAGGGAGGAAATCTGGCTGTTGAGAGTGAGCTAGGACAAGTCACCTCCTTGCAGAACCGTTGTCCACAAAACAGTAGAGTCTCTACCATGTACTGAACCCCAGACCCGTATACGGGTTGTAGTGATACAGGTTTTTTTTTTAATTTCTCAAACTTTGAATAAAACATCCAAAATTAAAATAAAAACACTTAGCTTTGTATGTTTTTTATCTCTTACAATCATGCTAGTAATTAAGCTTATTATAGTACACACATTTAATTGAACATATAATAGAAAGTTAAAATTAACTGTTTTAAACCTATTATATTGTTCTATACTTTAACTTTAGGAAATTTAATGTTATCTTTTTGTTTTAATAAATTAGTTATTTATATGAATCAATGGCAATTACTAGCAATCTAATAAAATTACCATATCATTATTAGACAACGCCAACCGTTTCACTATTATTAATTGGACATAAAACTCATTATCATGATTCAATAAGTTAAAAAAGATGTAACAGGAGTGAAGAGGAGAAATCAGGACAAGATAAAGAAGGGATCCAGGAAAAAGGAGTATACGTAATAGTGCTTTCCAAGTATTGTAGAAGGGGATCTCGTTTTCAAAGTGCTCCTTTCTCCTACTCACGGTTTACTTTGAGAAAATAATGATGTTGAGTTTAAAAGGTTCGGTACACCTATTAAAATATTATTTAACTAGAATAATATCAATAATGCCATTAATTTTTTTCCAACCAGGTAATTGCTATTTTAATGCCTTATAATTCGTCAAATATCGCTTTGCATCCCGCTAATTTAGCTTAAAATTTAATGGACTACACTATATTACAAATGTTTTAAATTTATTTATTGATATTTACAACTGTATTACAACAATTCATCAAGTAAATAGGCTATGTGATAGATAATGACATGAATTAATGGCAAGTAGAGAAACTACCCACTGGTAGTACTCAAATCACTAGTTCAACTAAGAAGGTCACGTGGCCATCTTCTTTTCAGACGCCTCGGAGGATTATCCGGAATCGAAGATGAAGCTAGGTTTGAAACTAGAGGATTTGAGTGGGAATGAAGTTTGTTATGTAAGGATAGATAGCGGGTTCGGGCCAAATCAGCAACAAATGGGACATTAAGGTCGTAATGGATGACTTTATTCTTAACAAAATAAGGAGCGTTGAGGATTTTACAAAGGATTTTCGATTGTAGGGATTGGATACGAGAGGAATTCGATGGCTTAGTGGAGCCCCAAAGCTCTACTCCGTAAGTACAAATAGGTCGCATGATGGTCATGTAGATGAGTCTTTTGTAGTTAATTGGGAGGTTAGAGCGTTTGTCTAGTAAGTGTTGAAGTAGCCTGAAACGTCGAGCGGATTCTTGTCTTTTCAGTCTAGTATGAGGATTCCAGGTTAATCGTTTGTCGAGATGCAACCCTAAGTATCGGATATGTTTACAAAAAATAAAGAACAATCTACACATATGTATCGATTTTGTTCAGTGAGCGCTAATAATAAATTAAAACATGCTTAAACCAAACGGGGTGATGAAAATTATATTGAATTAGTCTTTTGATGAATATATTTATTGATACCCCGACACATTTCAGAAAAATAAAACGTACATTGAAATTATATAACCATGCAAGAAATAGTTCCTAATATCATTTCGGATTACAAATAGAAAATTATCGGGTATCCAAGCTCGAAATTCATATTTTTCAAATTTAAAAACCTTTTATTAACAATATTAAAAAATGAATAAAAATTAATTGGTCGATAATGATAATCAAACAATAAAATAGTAATGTCCCTAATTAACACCATCTAGTATCGTATACCAAATTATTAATCAATTAATTAATTATTAATACAAAGTGATAATTTATTTCAACAAAAAATCTGTACTCCTACAAACCGTGAAAGGTATGAGGTTCAGTACATGGTAGAGACTGTACTTTTTACAGGCTTTATGCAGGCTGGGTGAGATCCAGGAGTGTCCTAGATCCCATAGAATCCATCTCCGGCCACTAAAAAACTAAATAAAAGTGTGCCAGCAGCGGGATTATAACCTTGGACTTTTGTCATGGTAACTCAGTGGTCTACCGCTAAGCCACTCCACTCTCCAAAAATGTATTTATTGATAAAATTTAAGCTACCTCAAAAGTTAAGTGTACTATAGAGATAACAGTTCTGAAATTAAAAAGGAGAATTTACTAAAATACCGCAAAGAGCATTCACCATTCTTCATGTTTTGAGGAATTCCAACTTTTCAACATCACTCAAGAATTCCACCACAATCCATCCCTTACCTGATTTTTTTTTTATTTCACGATAACAGTTAATTACTTTATCACCCATTTAGGGGTCCCTAATATAATTAATGTTAAGAGTTGCTACTGATTGTTAATTAATATCTGATCTCATCCCTTTTCCACATGGTTCTCAAAATTTCTCTTTCATTCTTAATATTTATATCCGAGCTTATATTCCTATCAACTTCTAGCTCATGAATAAATTTAATGTTACTGTAAAAAATTCAATGATTAACTTAATGAAACCATTAAAGGTTTAAGGCTTTGCATTTAGGGTTTTTCCTGTTGCACTGTAATTAAATAAGTATTATCTAAACGGAAGGTTTATAAAATCCAAATATAAATATATCCCTTTAAAGAAAAATAAAACTATTAAAAGGTGAAGTTGGTGAGTATTCATAAAGCTAGATGCACACGGCAAAAAGCTCGGGCAGATAGGAGGAGATATCGGAGAACAGAATATGTCCGAAACTTTTATCATAAATGTCCCCTCATGAATTTCAAAGCTGAGTTAATCTTGTGAATGAAGAAGTTGACTACTTTTTATTCAACATAGAGATATATTTCATTCGCTCATATTTATAGCTGCCCACTCTTTTATTCCTTTTTTGGGGGAAACCGTTCTCACTTTACGAACGTGGTGAATAACAAAAAGCTAGGGTATCAAGTTGCAAAAAGGAACCTAGATGCCACACAATGTAGGAAAGATAAGTGAGTCTTTTAGTGATTTATGCCTATTAGGTATTTCGGGAATAATATGAATCGAGTATTTATGAAAATAATTGTATGTTAGCATCGTTGGAAATTTGTGGAAACGTAAAATGATTCCAAGGCTAAAATATGACTATACGCGCAAAACAAGTATAAAAAAAGGCACGTTTAATTATTTTTTAAGAATAAATTATCTTATTTTTCCCCATACTAACTGAATTCTTTTCGAAATTTTTAAAATTATTATATGAATTTAAAATTAATTTTTTTCATGATGAAAGATTTGATTTGAGAGCTAAGCCGTTTTCAATGCTGATTCAGGATAAACAAAAATTAAAATAAATTACAGAAATATCATGGTTGAGTATGCGATATAATTTTTATCATTTGTTTATTCATTTATTTTGTCAATACTAGCCTAATTCTTGAAATAATTAACTATTTTACAAATTTAAGCGCAATTTTTTTGGAACTGAATGATTTAAATCGGGCATAAAAATATTCAAATAATTAATTCAAAAACCAGACTACATAAGGAAATATAATTTTTAAAATCTGTTTATTCATTGTCCATACTATTTAAATTCGTTACTTAAAAACAATTTGGCAAATATAAATTTAGTCTTCAAGTTGAACGATTTAATTTGTGGGACAAAGCCATTTTCAAAGCTGATTCAGTAACAACAAAAAAGCATAGCTAAGCCTGTGGAGAAAATTTTTATAATTTAGTTGTTCATTTATTTATTATGTCCGAACCACCTAAATTCCTTAAATAATTTTTTAAGCTATTTTACAAATTTAAATGTCATTTCGTAATGTTAAATGATTTAATTTGTGGGATCAAGTGATAGTTGATTCAGCGTAAACAATTACAATGAATAATAAAAAATGGCTAAGTATGGGAAATAATTCTTATAATTTGTTTATCCATTTATTTATTTACAATTAATATTTTACACATCAATACAGTGTTTTAATGTTAAATGATTTCATTCGTAGAGGCGCATTTTCAAAGCAGATTCAACTTAAAAAAACAATAATTTAAAAAAAATGTAACAAAGAAGTATATGAAGAAAATTGTTATTATTATTTAATTCATGCATTTATAACAGATAATTATATCATATCCAATATTTGCAAGCATTTGTAAAACTTACTTCTACATACAAGTAAAAAAAAAAATTATTTAATTTGCTATTAGAAGAGAAGAATAAATTTGTATTTTCTGAATTATTCCTCAGTGTATTCTACAAAAAAACAAAACAATCAGGTTCCTGGACACTTTCGATTTTCTAATAAGCTTCATCACTTCATTTCAGAATTGTTTTATACATTCACTCTATTCACAGTGTTATCGTGATCTAAGGATATTAATTTAAAATTCGTATGATTCTAATTAGAATTTATATCTAAATAATACAAACACGAATAATAAAAGTGTTATCTCGTTTTAATTTTTTCAGGCTAACACAAATATGATATATTTTTATTATATAAGTCTCATAATTTTCAGAGATAGTGGCTCCAACTAACATATATCATATAGTTCTTGGTATCAATTAATTGATTAAGTTGTATAATGTAACAGTTTCACCATTATTTATTTGTTTATAATGATCTTTAAATCATAGTATTTGATATATAACGTTAATATCATTTAAAATAAGTTTAAAAGATATAGTATTGATTCGTTTCGATATAAACAATATGAGAAATCGACACTCTCGACCCCTCAAGGACTTTAATACCATTCTTAGAATAACATTTTACAGTGTCGAATGCCAGGAGAACTTGGCTTAGTTTCAAACACAATGTCTGAATGTCAGAATGATGAAAACAATAACTTATGCTAAAACCCAACCGGCGTTGCTAATACACACAAGTATATCATTCATTTTTTTATTATTTAAATTCGTTCAACAGAACGCAACGGAAAAAAAAACTTGCCATAGTAGTAATATAAGAACACTATGCAAGTATATTTGAATTCTTAAAACCAGCAAGAATGTATAAAAACTGTCCAAAAATATAAAAATGTCCTACTCACCAACGTCCAACTGGGTTTAAGGACTGCAATATGTCTTTAATATATCTCGGTTAAGATCCACGGATTATGGCTGATCATGTTCAGCATGTTTAAGAAATTTTTATTTCCCTGAAGTGAACTATCACAGAAGAAAGTACTTTTTATTAAACACTAGGTCACCATCTAGTTGAGCCATATTTGAATGGACAAATGACAAACCTTCGTGTTCCGAGAGCCATTTGGACAAGAATTGCCGACTTATTAGGCATAAAAGAAATCACTCTTTCTTTTGATGGCATGGCAAAACTCATATAAGCGGAAGCATTGTAACATTGTTACATATGGGCACAAAAAAAAAATATAAATAAATAAGAAAAACATCTTTTCTTTGTGATACATGCAAACAACTAATATGCTTTGAGCGCTCTAACAACCTGTTTGTCAATGTCTTGGTATTAATTACTTTAATTTTTTTAAATGGTACTATTTTCATTAATAGGTTCTTAATTGTTCTAAATCATAATTCAATATATTGTAATTAATTTGTTATAAATACAGAAATTTAAAATATGTTGTCTTTAATTTTCAATAGTTCCTTCTTGACCCTATTTGTTATTATTATTGCTGAAATTTGAACAAAAAAATATCATAAATTCGTCGATATAAGTAATAACAAGCAATAAAATGTTTAAATATTTTGGACCAGGTGTCATTACTAGCGTATGGAAATCTATGTAAGTACTTAAAGGTTAACTTTGATTATTTATACAAGCGCCATAGAATGCTGGAATAAATCTCGGTAGCAGCAATTAAGTCATTCGATATTGATTTCAAGATAAAGCTACTAATAGTTAACGGTATAATTAACGGTTTCTAAGCAAACGGTTGTAAAAGGCAGTGGTTGGGCTGAGAATACGCTGGGTGATCCCTAAGAGGGTCTGTCCATCGATGCTTGTTAACATACACAAATAATTTATTTGCCACAGCTGGGTTTCAACCCTGGGCCTCCAACACACAGCTATACACATTTTCGATACACACACTGAGTTGCCACGTTCCCCCAATTTTAAAAGCGAACTAAAATTGTATCGCCATTAAATCTTCTATAAACAAATGTTGAAGGGGTCTTAAACTTTTTTAATGTTTCAAGTCCCATTAAAAATAAATAAACAAAAAGTAAGGAATAGCTACTTTCTTATCTTAAAAGAAGTTAAGCTGTTTGTGAAAGACATTAGTCGTTTGAAAAACTAAGGTTAAGTAGTTTATATCAGCTCTCAGAGGTAAAAATAATTTTCAAGGTCAAGTATGTAATTAGTAAACTTTATATAGAACATTCCTGAAGTAAATATTAATTATAAAAGGAAAGAAAAAGATTTGCAGTTTTATAAAGGTTTTAAAGTTCCAGTTGCACAATCTTTATTTTTGTAGCTTAATGTTATTATTATTTCAAAAATTATTACAATAATAAGACGACTATGTTTAAATATGACATTTAAGAACGTGTTTTAATCATGTAATTTTTAAAAACATGCATAACTGTTACACATATAATGTAATAAAACGCCTCAATTTCACATTTTAAAATCTCAAGCTGTTATTGAACCAGAGATCCGTGAGATAATTGAAATGTGAAAAAAAAAAAATAATTTACCACCTGTACAGAGTTGAAAGATCAAATTTTATCTAAGAGTGTATGTAGAAACCATTAGATTTATGTTTTATATCGTACTATTGTTTTTAATGAAACAATTTATGAGGGTGTACACCCATATATTTTTAATAGTCCACAATTTAAAAAAAAAAGAAAAGAGAAAAAATCGAAGAATGGCATAGCTCCAGAAATATAGTTGAGGAGATAAAATTGAATATTTAATTGCTTCATGTTAAAGATAAGATGTTATAACAACTGGAAACAAAAGTTTGACTATGTAAAATCAAATATAGACGGCATTTACATATATAAGTATGTACTTACGGATATGTTGAGATCGTCTAGAGGTATTCAATCTGAAACAGACAAAAAAGAAGTTTCTGTAGAATTGTAATAATTTTTGATAATTTTAAATATATAGTTTTATAGTTAACACTACAAATACCGTTCGTATGATCTTAAATTATTAATGATACTTGTCATAAGAAGTAAAATATAAAAGTGAAAATCTCTAAAAAATAGAATCAACACCTTTACTGTTTCAATCGACATCTTTCTTCGCAGCTTAAGGATAGTGCATCATTATATTGCTTATTAATATCGTCAAGAAGAATCTTAAATTCAGTTCATCCAGGTACGTTTTTCAATTGTAATTTATTGTTTATTTATAGTATTTTATGTCACCGATTTCTGTTTTAGTTTAATAAATTATCCGAAATCGGAAGGTTTAAACTGGTATTGTTTTTCTAATAAAATATAGAATCACACAAACACACACTCATATAAATGTCCTTTTCCCGAATTAAATAAATGTTAAAATATATAAACTATCGACAGATTCTCCTAATAGAAATAATTATTACCCTACTGATAGGCGCCAGCCCACGAAGTCATAATAGAACAGCTAACAAAGAAAATAGAACAACTAACAAAGAAGTGGAGAGACAGCAGAAATACGAGTGAAAGAGAAGAAATTACCGATATCTAAATTACCCAGCCCAACTTAATGTTATGGATGTGAATTAGAGATTCCTAATTAATAATAATCAATTAAATTATGAAATAATTAATAAACTTTTCTTGACAGAGTATTCTTGGATAAAAAAAAATGTTAGAACCAGCTCGTATATTATAAATAGTATGCTTGCTCGTACTGTGATCATCTCAATCATAATATGATATGTCCAGTAGTCATGGGGCATTACTTCACTGATGGTTACTGTTACAATTTATATATATGTGTATACTAGCTGTCCCGGCAGTCGTTGTTCTGCCCTATTACCCTAAAACAAAGAGCTTCCATTTTTCTCCAACCATTTGAATGGCAACTTCATCGATTGCATTGAAGCATCTAGCATGTTTTCCTACAGGAGTTTTATCAGATCTGATTAACATTTTATAATTACCAGATGGCATAAGACCCAGTGTAGATTTAAACAATGAAATCAATTGATTTTGTTGATGAATTTTATTATATGATAGGGACTGAACCCTAATTAACTTTTACTAACAACTAACGCGCCATTGTTTTGCTTTAATTGACTTCAAATGTTTGACAGCTGGGAACAGAGTGGCTTGTACGGGAAAAAGAAGTGTATTTTTAATTATTTAGATAGAAGATAGGGCCTGAACTCGGAATCGATTAGACATACAGTGCTGCAGTTGGTCTCAGATTGTAGAAAATGTAATCTACTTTAAAAATTGTTAACTATGTTTTTTTCGAAAATGCACCGAATAGGAGATACAGGACGAAAACTAAAATAACTCCGAATATTTCAGGGTTTGTTGCCCACCAAAGGTTTCCCTCGAAATTTTTACGGGGTTTCTCTCCATAAGAACCATCTTTGCGCCTTAGGGAAAATATGAAAACAAAAATTAGCCGAATTGCTTAAGCCGTTCTCGAGTTTTGCGGTTAGCAAGGAAATGGCGATTCATTTTTATTATATAGAGATACATATATAATTATTATTTATGAACACTAATGAATGTTGAAATGATAAACAATGTATTATTTCATTTTTATAACCAAACATTATATTATTACATGTTTTATGTGAAACAATTAAATACGATTTAAGTAGGTATTTGAGGGAAAAGCTAGAATTTACGTTCTTTAAGGAGGTTCTGATTACTAAGGCCATCACTTCTTTATGATACCGGAGATAGCTCTTCAAGCATCGCTAAATTCTCTTCTTCATTTCTCTTGAGAAATAATAAATTACTTCAAATCAAAAACACCTTCGTTGCGCTCCGATTGATGGTATTTATATCACATAATCATATTCATCAAAGTAACATTAATAATTCAAAAATATTGGAAACTCCATTAAAATGCTTATTTGGACAATAATGTCATTCATAACAAATCAGACCGGTCCCACATGAAATAAACCAGAAATTTCACCGCAAGACCATGATCATTAATCAGTTTTACTTATTATATTATGGTTTATTATCAATGAATGTATTTACAATATTTACAAGATAAAAATATATTTCTATAAAATGTATAAAAATATATAAGTATCTCAGTTAACTTACCTATAGGTAAGTATATTTCAAATTCAATAAGATATTTGCAATTACATAAAACCATCTGATTTGAAAGTGATTCATTTTTCGGGACGAGATAATTTTAATAAAAATCAATTAAAACCATTCCATATAAGTGCACAATTAATACAGCGACAGATACAGTTTTTCAGATAGTAAAGAGACGTATGAACTTAAGAACATGCAGGTTAGAGGTTGAACGTGATCAAGTTACCTCCCTGCAAAACTTTGTTTTGGGAACATACAGTCTCAAAAATGTATTGAACCAAAGATCCTTCAATGGTTGTGGTGATTTTTTATATAGTTTAAAATTTTATATTATTATATAATTACATTAGAAGGTTACAGACGACACTACATTTCATTAGAATTGAAATATTGTTAATATATTATAATTAATTATATTATTGTGATATATTGCTTTAATTTATTTTGTTCAAGTTTTTTTTATTAATAATTAATGTTTATGGACATATCTGTTAATACAATTAAACTCGGCTAAAAATAGAAAATATGTTTCCCCTTAAATACTAGTTGTTCTGTTTGAAATGAAACAATAGAAATAGATAGGTTCCCCATGTATACACAGTTTATAGGATAGCGCGGGATTCTATTAAATAGGTTATGGATTAACACAATACGCTATTTACTGGATTATAGGTTAAAAGTCCCCCTCTCTAACTTATTCAGACTTATTTAGTTATAAATTACTTATAAGGGCGGACACCTTATAAACACAGACACAACGGCTTCAAAACTTTTGTTTTTCATTTCTCAGTTGTCATTAAATTAATTCAGATAGATTTTTTGGATGATTCAAATAGATTGATTTCCTGGAATTTATTATTATTTACATATTTATTTATATATTGTTAATTATATAATTTATATATTATTAATTATTAGAGCTAAAATGTTAGTTTTTGTTGCTAGCGATAGAGGCTGGTTGACAAAGTTGAAGAAATCCAGAAATCACTTTTTAAATACTTCATGATTTGTGTTATTATATAGCTTTCTGCCCAGATATATATTATGTTTATTTTTCTGTTCATGTTTGTCATTCTAAAGGGACTTGGTCCCAGAATAAAGCTTCTTTTCTATTCTATTCAATGTATGCATTTTATAGCAATCCTCTATTTTATCTCAATCATTAATCTAATTTGTTAATGTATTAAATTATATTCAAAATCAGAAAATATATTATTACAATATATTCATTGTAGTTGTTTTGGTGCTTGCTTAACCCAGATGCACTCTATATTTACGAATGCTATATTGATGGTCTAAATAATGTTATAAGTCGACTGATTAATAAATTGGTAAACACACAACCAAATCGGAAGAATCCAATTTAGAATAAATTTAGGATGTCTACAAAAATATTGGGTAGAGAAATTATTTTAAATGATTACTCTGACATTCCAAAACAAATAGAATTATTTAAAAATATTTATTCCCCTAAAACATACCATTTGTCATCATCGAGTGTTTCCTTATCACAAATAAATGCAATACCACTTTTAATTATAATTACTTATTGCCCGATATTTTTAACTATATATCAGCATGGAAATCATTCAATAAATATGTAGAAAATGTAATAAATTAATACTTGCAGGTCATAGATACACTGTCATCTAATTTGCATCTTTAAAAAAAAATCGAATTAATGTTTTTTCACCATATTTTTTAGCTTTGTTGCTTTGAATAAGCTGAAATATTAGTAAAATATGCAATACTTGAAATATAATGATTGAATACATTTGAATATGAATATGACACTGGGGCCAATTCACCTACTCCCAAAATAAAATCTGTAAACCAAATACCAGAAGGAGATGGTGAATTTCGGCACCTCAATCAACCTGCAGTAGCAATCAACACAACATTCTGGCATTGACTCCCACCGTATTTTGTTTGCGGTGGTTTAGAATTCTTTATTTATTCTGTTGTGTTGTTTTATTTCATATCATATTTATTCAATTCTTTTCTTCACATCAGTTGCCCCATATTGATCCAGGATCTCTTTCCCCCTGGTCCTCGAGTACGAACCGCTTTGTTACTTACAGTTAGATCACTGGCTGGTTTTAAGGTACATTTTTTATGATTGAATAATTAAAAAGTAGTTATTATGAAAGCGTAGGATTATGAAAGAGCAGCGGAAGATCGTTCAAAGTGGAGGAAAATTGTCGAGGAGGCCGAGGTCCTCCATGGATGATTATGATTATGAAAGCAGTAGTTTGTCTGATAAAAAAAAAAAAAAAAAAAAAAAAAAAAAAAAAAAAAAAAAAAAAAAAAAACTACACTACCTGACCCCTAACTTTTCACTCCATCATATAAATCACACACGAACAAGATTCATATTCACCAACATTATTCGATTTAATGTCGAAGTCAAGCAAAATAAGCTACTTAAGAGGGGTAATTAATAACCACTGTTTACTGTAAAAATTATCCTTACGATCACAGACACAATCCTGAAAGCATGATATGATGCTTTAGACTGTTTCTAGAGATAATAAGTTCCGGGTTGTCGCGCCCTATATTCTAGCGAAATGATACAGATATCTTTCTATCCAGAAGGGAAGAAGAAACAGGCTTATATGAATGGGCATAGTCTGCTTAGAATAATTAGTAATAAAAGTTAAAGGTGCTTACTACGCCGTTATGAGATGGAACTGGCAGTCGTTAACATTCTCAAAGAGTTTTACGGCCTTAAAGAGACCGTCTTTTAAAGGTTTTAAGGAGTTACTTCACAAACACTAAATTATAAGTAACTAGATACAGTAATAGATAAATTTATTCTCAACTAAAATATAAGGCGAAAATTATACAAGTGATTAAAAAACCAGACCACGTAATTCTAATTAATAAAAAAGTTACTATTACTTAATTAATCATTAATTTCATGAAATACATTGAGATATTTCGTATGCTATGGAATATCATTAGTGGTTAAATTTTTTAAATTATCGTTTTATTGAGTAATCAAGTGAATTACGAAGTCATTTAATTATGTTATTTCGTATTTTTGTTCTACTTTTATTTTATTTCACAAGTTATGGTTCTTCTGTTTCGACTTTCATGTTATCGTTTTATAATGTTTAAATTAGTTTCTCAATATTGTTCTGTTTATTTTGTTGGTAATTCATTCATATAACGTCACTTCATATTTATATGGCTAATCGGATTGGACAACGAAATGGGACGGGAGTTCCAAGTTTTGCTTATCCAGGTATAACTATTAGGATAGGGACCGGGTTCCTCATTTAATGCCCATTCCGAAGTACATCATAACCTATGATTTTTTATTTTTTTTTGAATATTTTTATTTGAAAAGAAAAGATATGTCCAGGACCGGGACTAGATCCCGGGTCGTCCAGATCGCTAGTCTGGAACTCTACCGATTGAGCTACCTCGAACAACATTGACTTGATTAATTTAATCTACAATAATTAAATATAAAGTTATTAAAATCAATAACTAATAAAATAACATAAACTATGATTTTATGCTCCATTCATAAAATCCTAGGGCCAACTCCAAGGATATGGACCTGTTAATATTTAAGGTTGTTATGCTAACTACAACACCACAGCTTCATTATTGTTTTTTTGTTTACCCATGCTCATTTATCTTTATATCTTCAGCCCCGGCGAATGAGTGGTTAAGTCTATTTTTCTCCAAAATGAGTTTCTAGCGCTTAAGGGAACGGGGGCGTGTTATTTTCATAGTAAAGAAGTGGCTAACGTACGAAAATGATACGGTTCCTGAAAACAGTTAACTCTTTCAGGACAAAATCCAAGTTAACCACTTATTCACGGGGGCTTTAGATACATATTATGACAAATGACTTTTCTATGATATTTTAATTAATTTTAATAAAGAGATAGTATGAATATTAATATACTAGATTAACCCACATTGTTTATATTTTTAATGAACCAACATATAATGCATTTATAGATGCCTCACAATATCCTGTGTATATATATCATATATTCTTTAAAAAACATATATACACTGCATTATTTGTTAACAAATAAGAACGTGAGTTGAGAATAAGGGATGAGTGTCACCGTTTTCTTATTCAACACTTGAGAGGGCTAAGGTAAGCTTGATCCCAGACGCAGGTCACGGACTCCCGGTAAACATCAGCCTCTGATTTGCGAACATCCCACATCCTCTTCACCTTCCGGATGCTAGGGTCACTCTGCGACGTCCCCGTGTTGGCCGCCCGTTCGTTGTTAACAGGAGAGAAAATTTGACAACAATGATTATTATATAGTGTCTAGAAAACATAAGAGAAATGCCGAAAAAAATCAAAAAAACTTGATGATTCAATGCAAAGCACATTGTCTCTAAAAAAAAGTTAAGTAAGCATTCCACCTGTAAAAGCGTAATCAGAAGTAAAAATAAAACAAGTGTTCCATTTGAAAATAATCAAGGGCTTTCTAACACATCTTATGCTAACATGACTACCACAAACCATGTTTATGGAAACAATTCGGTACAGTCAACAACTCGGGATCAAGAACAGTAACAAATTAAATCTGGATATGGACTCAAAACAACAATTTAGGGGATTTTCTACCAAGGCAACCCCAAATATATGCTATGCGCATGCGCATGTTACAACAATATAAAAAATAAAATTATTCATTACAATTTTCCAATCTTCCTTATTGATCTCATAAATTTATTGAATACAGTACTTTATTTTCTATTTTCTTGCTCTATAAAAGCCAACTTGACAACTATTTCCTGAATCCCGGCTCAGTTAGAGTCAACTATGAATGCATTAGGTCGCGACGAGAAACAGAGTAACATATTTTAAGAAAAAAATAATTTAAATTCATTTTATGTGTTAATTGAAAAACACTTATTACTGAAGAAAATGGCATATTTATGTATTTAATGTTCGTTTCCCTAAATGAAGTAAAAAAATTCATATTTGATTTTTTAAATATTTGCAGAAGTAATTACAAATATTTTTTCTGAAATTTTAATAAAAGCAAATTATGTAATTTATAATAGAAATTGCTATTTCAAATTTAAATTGAAATGATTCTCACAGCAGAGATATCGCTTGCATTGGATGCTAATTTATTAATTTGATGCATGGGTTCACGATCCGACATTTCGTGCATATGCCTGACCATTCAAACAAGGTCGTTAATTGCACTAATAAATCCTAATCTTTTTTTAATTGGACCTATTAATTTCTTTTAATCTTTATATACTATGCGATATTCGTTGACTTTATGAATTACTTGAACAACAAAAAAAAGTAAAGTCTGTTTTGCAGCCATATTTGAATAGCTTACAATTGTTTGCCTGTCTGGTACAACGTCAATATCTGGTTACATCGGTCAGTGTATACTGTTTGCGCTGAGTATACATATCATCTTAATCATATGTAAACCAATAGTAACGCGTATACCTCGCCCCCGTATTCTCCTGGATAACGGATGGACCCATCTGGAATATACAGATTCTCCTGGGGCTCACCCATCCTCCATAAAGTGGATATTTACTTTTATGAAATACTTTTAGTGGGTTCAAAGTTTTATAAATTACTTCTCTAAATAGGAATATGTTCTAAAAAGAAAAATCATCAGAAGAGAAAGAGGTAGTTCAGTGCGTTGAGTGCTGAGGTTTAATGCTTAAGGTTTCGGGTTCAAATCCAGCTGTGACAGAAAAAATATTTAACAGTCAAGTATGAATCCACAGATTCTCATATGATTCCACTCACTATAAAGTGGGTAAACTGGAAAACACAATTTAGGGAAAAACTGGCGGTTGAGCGTGATATCCCTTTACTACCGTTATTACAGAAACAGTACAGTATCTACCATGTACTAAACACAACACTCTTTATGGATTGCACTAAGAGTTTTCCATTAATTTCAGGTTAATAATATTTTATTTTAACATTTTAATTATTTATTCATACAGCCCTTGTACTAGATGTATATATTACAGTTGTACAATTCAATAAAATAATTTTTAAAAAACAAAAAAACATTTAAGTAAAGCTCTTATCTAAGTGGGAGAAATTTTAGAATAATGGCAAATTAATCCCTCGAGTCACTTGAGTTAATATTCATTGAAATTGGCTTTTTCAGAGAATTCTCGGCTTTAACTCAATTGTTCTGGGAAGTATTAATGAAGGAATCAATGAAAAAGAGTCGGTGAGGTTCCATAAATCGGGAGGTTTATTGTCGTCCCATTATCAACATGGGTTGAGTTGATTTGGGTAATAGAATATATTAATACAATGAATATTTTATACTAATTATCCAGTGTCGAGGGTAAAATACTAAAATTGTATTTTATTGAAGAATGATTTATTTAAGTAAATAAAACAACCATCTATCATGCAAAAGCACAAATAAACCAAAGTAATTACTGATAAGTACTTGAAAGAGACAGGCCAGCAATCCTACTCTTCGTTTTTATTTCCTCATTTAATTTTCACTACTTTAACTAAAATAGTGTAAACATACATAACGCGAATCTTACTAAAAGCCATAAATCTCTTTTAATTACTTCATGCTTAGCTACGGAGTATTCTCAAACCCTAAGGCTTTAGATATTTCAGATGCTTTTAGTTTCCTGTTAACAAAAAAAATTAAATAGTAATATTCCACATTACTAATAATTAAATTTCTAATTAAAATTAAATGAGAGTTTTAGAAAAAAAATTTCGAATCTATTACGGATGTATTAAATATATAGCATTTAGTGACAGTTTTACATTTAATTTTTTTTTAAAGGTCTTATTAATTCGAATAATTTCACTCAGTAATGAATTTACGAGGGTGGTCTGAACAGTTTCTGCCGAACATCGCCAAAGTTCTCCAAATGGTCCTAGACGACCGCCGAATTAAAGTGAGAGAGATAGCAAAGGTTATGAACATGTCAATAGAACGTGTTTGTTACATATTAAAGTGTTGTTTAATATAAATTGTCTATTTACTATAGCTGGAAATGGAGAAAAAAATGAGACAGATATTAAAAAGTATACAACTTTAATATTTAATCTTTCTCTTACAACAATTCAATATCTATTTTCAGAAAATCTTGCCCGAACATTACTTTTCCTAATATTAACATCCCAGAAAGAAAACTTCGATGGCAAAAGAGGGACCAGAATTTCCAAGGCAGCATTCTCATTAGCCAGTCAGGGGGCATGCAACTTTTCTGAGTCTTGGTATTTCAAAAAAATGACTGTTGAGGAAGCAGGTCGGAAAGGTGCTATTGAAAATCAAAACAGTACTAAATTTAAGTGCTAAATAAATTATTTAACTATAATTTGTTGAAACTGACCCAGCCATCCCAATGGGCCAATTTTAGATACGTTTTTCAACAATCTTGGGTTCATTTAATTATTCAATTTGATTTAATTTTTTTTTTAATAATATATAATTGCTAATAATTATATACATATAAATGTTTCAGTTCAGTGGAGCAATTTTGACTTAGAACATCTCAATACTTGTTTGTTCTCGATTTTTAGGAATAAGAAATTTTTGAACAGATTGATGAAGTCTGCAGACCTCTTGGCAATTGCATTTTTAATCTGGACATAAGAACTCTAGGTAACAGAGAGTAGGAAAGAGAATAACTGATAGGATTTTGGTGATTTGTTGACGATTGGAATATTGTGTATATTTGGTGTTAATATATGACTTTACGAAATAAGCCAAGATCTTAGTATTGAAAGAAAACCTGGACCACTACAACCCGTGAACGGTTCTGGGGTAGAGTACTTGGTAGACACTGTACTGTTTCATGGAAAACAGTTCAGCTTGGGGGGGGGGGGGGGAGTGATTAGTCCTAGATCACGCTCAAACGCCAGATTTTTCCTTTTTATTTTGGGTACTCTATTTTTATAACATTTTATAAAGGCTGGGTGAGCCCCAAGAGGGTCCTAGATCCCGAATGATCCATCTCCGGCTGCTAACAGACTAAATAAATCCTGCTTTGAATTTGAACCAGGATTTTCGGCATTGGAACACAATGCTCTATCACTGAGCCACTCTCCTTCCCAGTATAATTTTCATAATATAGAAACAATTGTAATATTAATTATATTGGTTTTAAAGAAATGTAAAGATTATTTATTTAGTGACATAGGGTAGATGAACCTATAAAAATCAGATTCCGCAGATAAAAATCGATCAATGGCTGGTATCAAAATAATTATTATATGCATCTGCCTGTCTGAAACTTAGGACCAGTAGGTTAGTATTACGAATCTCTTACACAGTGAACTAACCTGCTCTCTATTTGCTTTTATCATTGAATTCTGCTATTAAATACTTTACCCTTTTTAAAATTAGTTAGAAATATAATGTTATGAGTATACAATTTTCTTTTTGTTCCTCATGTAAAGAAAATAACATAATACATAAATAGAAACAATATATAATGTTTACTATTTTTGCCTTGAGAGATGACAAAATGAGTTTAGAGGTAGGAGAACTCATTTGCGTCTTCAATCTCATAATTATGTTTTAATGACTAACCTGTTTCTGTCCTTCACTTACATATTTTTCATTATTTCTTCTATAAATAAGATGACAGTACAGGACTCAGACGATCTACCTCTATAACCCCATTTTCTAGAGAAGCACTTCGCCCCTTGGCTATAAATGCTGCTAATAAATTTTGGTGCCTGGTGCGTTGATTGTAATACGAGTTTAAGACCAGTAGACACGTTGTTTGTTCAAAATCACTCAATATTTCTTCTCTTGGCACTGAGTCAAACGCGGCTTTACTCAATATATAATTATGTATTTGGTTTCAGAATGTGTATTTTAGCATAAATGTATGAACCAATCACATATATTAATAGTGGTGTTGCGTAGACATAAAATTAGAATTAAATATCTTATTATTATAACTAAAAGGGTTGTGCAGGGAAATTATTCACTAATTAATGGTAATTTATAGAGGGTAAGTGAGTACCAAGATTGACCACGGATCTAACTGGGTCGATATAAGGCTGTTAAAAGATTAAATAATTTTTTGTAACAGCTTGATTTGAACTCAGTACCTAAATATTATCAACTTAGCGCTACTCACATTGAACTATCAAACTCTCCCTAAAATTTAATATTATTATCATTATAAAAATTTTGAAATACAGTGGAATCAAGGAGTATATCAGGAAACAAAGTGTGTACATACCACCCAAAAAAGCAACAATATGTTTTTTCTCTATCTGTATTGGCTATCAATACGAGACTATTATCACAGGCACGTATAGTCGAGAAATAGATGCAATATATCGAAAGCTTCAACATCTAAGCCCAGCTTTGATTAATTGAATGGGAATGATCACACGCCACCACAATGATACACAACGGGGTATAAACACCATCAAAACTCAAAAGTAAATACCTAAATAAAAATATTAAACTAAATACAAAAAATATAACTTGACATTATTTATTTTATTTATTTATTACATTGCCACTGTCATATTTTAAATCTATTATTTTTTATCTTAAACTGGTCTAGATTTTATCTTAAATCTATTATTTTTTATCTTAAACTGGAAATCTGTAAATCAATTTAAAACATTTTTCCGGCGGTTTGACATTTTGACCATTTATATATTATTAAAGTAAAATATATATTTTCGAATTTTCAGCTGTCGTAGAAACATGCATATTTTTTTAACTGCGGAGGAATGTTTATATCACAATCTATACACATTTCCCAACACACAAGCAGGAAAGAAATTATGATCTTTATGAAAAAAAGCAAACAAAAATCAAACAAAAAAAGAGCCGAAAAAATTCCAATATCGACCTGAAGTCAACCTGGTTTCTGATTTCATTTTTCATTTGGACAACATTTTAGAATAAAAAAGTCCAAAATCAGATTGATATTAAACATTTTGTCGGGTGATAAATATTTTCCACAGACGCGAATTTCTCTTCGGCTTGTCTTAGCTTGTTGTAAGTTGGCAAAGGGGTATACCTTTCGATGGAAATATCTTGACTTACTATTTATTGGTGAGAGTGTGGGGTAGCTCTCAGCGGCAGTTTGTAAATCTCTGAGTTGCTGTGCTGAAGATTCCGGGTTCTAATAGGAAAAATACGGCAGAAAAAATAATTAATCTGTTAGCTGCTACGAATGAACCTTGTGTGACCTGCAGAACCTCTGAGAGCTCACTCAGCCTTTATACACATGGTTCCTCTATGTGAGTAAAAACCTGACGATTCTTACATATCGGACAAATCATCTCCCTGCACAAACATCCTGCATATGGACATCTGTATACAGTTACAGTACCTACCATGTACTGAGCCTCAGAATCATAAACCCGTGGTACAGAGATTGGTATATTTTCTAATTCATTGTAAAGTTAAGTATACTTCTGAAAAATTTCTAAGTATGCAATATTTTTTCATTAGACCCTTAAGTTTTATTTGTATCTATATCTAGGAACAACACATCAAAGAGACACAATTTAAATAAGAAACACAGATACTGGCTTAAGGATAAAAGCGATAAAACTTTTTTACATTAAAGCTTAAATTTTTATTTCCTTATTTGGAATGAAAATTGAAAATTGGAATCATATATAAGGTACGAAACCAAGTATAATGGCAAGTAAAGTACGTTTGACGATTAGTAATTATTTTGAATGAACCTTAAAGAGTTTTGTCGCTCCCCAGAGTGGTGTTTTTCACTTTTTGCATTATAATATAAAATTGTAGTCTATAAAAAAATCTCTTGAAAGATGTAAAGAAGCAATCAAATCTAATCACAAATAACAATTCCAATAATGCCATTTCATAAAGCATATGTAATTTATTAGCAAGGAAGTAATAACTAATAGCTTTATACGACTCGGTAATATCCCTTTGATTTTTCTTGCTGAATAAACTGGAAATTCCTCGGAGAGATGCGAATTGAGTAAAAGAAAAGACATATAAAGGAGGTGGTAGGAAGAAGATAAATCGGATTGGTAGTCGCGACAGTAATAAGTCGAATAAGGGGATTCCCTCCGACGCCCTCTGGATATTATATCAACTCCATTCTCCCCAATACATAATCCCTATTTTCATTCAATTTATTTAATATTACAAAATATATAAATGGATTATTTTACTCCAATTATATTATACAATTTTATTAAATAATTATAAACATAGAAAAAAAAGGCAATTATCGGCCTATGTCCGGGCTGAAAAGAAGCAGGTGTAGTTACTTATTTCTTATCCCGAGGAAAGGGAATAGTACTTAAAAAAAACCCATAACATACAATAAAAAATAATTAATTTCATTTATTTTCTAGATTCATTTTTTTATTATTTATTTTAAATATATAGTGCTGATTAAATAATAATAAATTTGAATACAAAGCAAACAAAATTATGGATTAAATCTTTTGATATGACCTTATTTATAAATAAATCTTCATTTCCTGTGTCGGCTTTAAAATGATTGGACTGATTTTGATCAAATTTTTTGTGTCTTCGAGAATGGTTTAGATTCGAAATTCAATTCAATTAATAGCTCTTTAAATTAAATTATTTATTTCTCTTTATTGGATAATACGTATCACAGAAAATATTGATGATTGATAAAATCCAGTTTTTTTCTTCTTGCTATTAAATAACAGTCTTAATTTTACATTTAATATACAGGAGGTTATATTATACAGATTTAATCATACGCAATTGAAAGGTTAAGTTATGATAACAGTGCGCATGGTTGAATCAGATACTTCATATTTTTACGTTGTGGAAGAAAATGGTCCGGGAAGAGGTCAATAAGTTTTTCTGAATATCAAGAATATTTATTCCTGATATTCAGAAAAACTTATTGACCTCTTCCCGGACCATTTTCTTCCACAATTTTCATCAAGGTCAACCATTTTCTTTCAAAATAAATTCATATTTTTACTTTTATTTTCATTTGAACGGTCCAAATATTTACAATCTACTTTATTTTTTAAATAATATTCTGATTTAAAACTTCTGAACAGGACAACACCTGTCGGGTCCGCATCTATAAATATATATACTTTAATATAAATCTATTATCTATTTACTATAGCTGGAAATGGGGGGGGAAGAGACAGATAATAAAAAGTATACATCTTTAATATTTAAACTTTCTCTTAGAGCAATTCAATATCTATTTCCAGAAAAGCTTGCCAGAACATTACTTTCCTAATATTAACAACAATGAAAGAAAAGTTCATTTAATTGTTGAATAATAAAGGGAATATTAGTACTTTAAAAAAACACATAATAACGTACAATAAAAATAATTTATTTAATTTATTTTCTAGATTCGTTTTTTTTATTTATTTTAAATATATAGTGCTGATAGGAGAAATCGGGAGGAGAATATTTTTTATATCAGGATACATTGATTGTTAAAAACAGGAATATAGGAAAATATTTAAATATAAATCTTATTCTGGAGTTTACTTAACCGCAAAGTAATAAAATCCTTTGTTTGGACCGATGTTATAATAATTTATTTAGTCTATATTTAACTGTTAAGTTGTGGTCTCACGCAATAAACTTGTCTACGTGTATTCTGATCTGTCAGAGATTCAAGATTTTCTAACGCCTTAAAATAGAAACGGAAAGGGGCAAGGCTATACACTGCCCGCAATACTGGGCGGATGTGAGGGTATACAACGTATACTGAAGGCGTTCAGGATCAAAAGGGGATAACTTCAAATTTCAAAAATTTACTATTTCAATTGTATATTAAAGTATTATCGTAACGAATGAAATTTCAGTTTCGTATATTTACAGTTTTCTTTTCACTAGGGATTAGATTATTTGTACACAAACAATTATGTTATGTATACCGTTTGAAAGATCACTTAATCATTTTTCATAGTCAGTCTTGCTTTTCCTATTGAAAGGGAAGTAACGTTTTAAAAATAAATAAGAATAAAATTATTTCTTCCGCGGAAATTCGTATAATGTTTTTCTACGAATTTAAACTTGGCCAGAGCGTCACGGGAGCGTTTCGAAACATATTTTAAACATTCGAAACGTAAAAATATTATTTACGGCGAAGAGACAGTGAGCGAAAGAACAATCTTCTGTTGGTTTTAAAAATTTCGGTCTGGGGTTTATGACCTTACCAACAAAGAACGTGGCAGGCCGAAGACTAAGTTGGGCAACGAAAAGTATAAAGAGCTGGTCGAAGCGGGCCATTTCCAAACCACTCGTGAATTAGGTTCACAACTTGGAGCAAGTGCCATGACTGATTCCAGGCACCTCAAAGAGCTTGGTAAGACAAACAAGCTGGAAATATGGGTACCACATGAATTAACCGAGGCCCAGCAGCTCTCCCGATTGGAAACGTGCTCCTCGCTTATGTTCAGAAGATCTGGACAGTGGTTCAATAAAAATGAAAAACCTCAGCATATGCCTAAACCAAACCTACACCCCAAAAAAGTAATTATCACTGTTTGGTGGAGTATGGCTGGTTTAATCCACTATTCTTTTTTTGCCAGCTGGTGAAACTATCACTGCCAACAGTTACAGCGAAGAATTGGAAAGGTTTCACGGAAAATTGGGTAAGAAACAACCTGCTCTGGTTAACCGAAAATGTCCTATTCTACTCCACGACAACGAACGCCCACACATTTCAAGGTTGACCGTGCAAAAGTTCCAAGAGCGGAATATAGAGGTCCTTCCTCACCCACCATATTCTCCGGAGCTTTCTGATTTTTTTTTCTCCGTTGTTTGGATAATTTTTTAAGAAATACAAAAATTGACAACAAAAATGCCCTAAAAATCGGCCTTCCAAGACTTCGCTTTTTCCTTGTCACCTAATTTCTACACAGTGGAGATTGAAATGCTTGTCACAATGGGAGAGGTGTATTGAAAGTGAAGGATAATATTTTGATTAATAAAAGTATTGTTTAATAATTTGTTTGCAAATAATTTAAATTTACACCTTCACTGACATTTCAGATGTTACAGCCCAATACTTTACGCTTTAGGATATTCAGGATCAGAACTGGGCAAAATCTGTGAGAAATCAAGCGATAAAATGCCGTGTTACGCAATATTTCCTGCTAAACCATTGAAAAACCTGAAAAAGTTAATTATTGAAGTTTTGGAGTAATCCGTTTTTTTTTTATGAACGCCTCATGAAACGTCGTATTATAATTATGGTTAAGAACAACTTTTACAATCCTAGACTATGACTGCATAAAATATTTATGACTTAATGGCTTTTGACCTGTACTTCATAGAAAATAACATGGTTTACCCTCCAAGGTCTATGACACATTCAATCCAAACAAGAGTCGGTGGCATCAGAAGGAAAATATTTACAATGAAACTAACACCGTCATTAGAAACTTAATTCTAATGGGATTGGTATATTGTTACACACACACACACACATTCGTTTCAAGTAATTCATCTTAAATTAGCCTTTTGGGTTCGAAACTGTAAAGTTTATACGAAAAGCAAAATAAGATACAATTTATATTTGAATCGTATTGTGCGCATTATATAACTCGGAAAACCTAACTATGCTTAGTAGGAATAGATTATATTTATTATCACTGTTAGGCTTTTACAGTATAAACTGCTGATAGTATTACTGTCCTCATGGTTAGACAAAAAGAGATTTATCATTTGGTTCTGTATTTATCTTGCTATTTATATTTATATTATATTTCAGCGATTTATTACTTAATTTTATTTTTATGCTTTTCAAAAATATGACATTTTTTTAAAATAAAAAATTATTTTTAAAAAATATAAAAAATTTAAACTAAGTAAAAAATTTAATACAGAAAAATAAAAAGTTATAAAACTTTTTTTAAACCTATTTTAAATTAATTTTTATATAAATAATTGTTAATAACCTAATTCTTATATTTAAAAGTAATAAAAAAACCCCTTTCTAAAATAATCAAGTCTGTAAGGGGTTATTAAGTAACCATGGGGAGAGGAAAGGTTTTCGAAACGTGACGAAACTCGTCAAATTATTGTTTATGTAAGGAGCCTCTCAAAAATCAGTATTGAGAAGGGAGAAGAAACGTACTGAAGCGTTGGAAGTCATAATGACAGTAATATAGTAAAATGTTCCTTATATATTTCATAATTAAGGAGAATCGTTTTAGATAAGAATATTACACCAACCGACTTGATAATATTTTTTATAGAAAAGATATGAAAAATATACATATAAAAAGGATGTATAAATAGTATCAGTTTATAAACTGTAGGTATTGTATACAATACCTGAAAAATAATGATGGAGTACAGAATAAACGATTCCAAAATAGTAGAAATTCTATAATATTGTAGATATCTAAAAATAATTCTGCGACCTATTTCCTAATGTTTTAAGATAGGGTTAAAATTAGTTGTCGACCGCAAGTATCGAGTTTAAGTAAAAAATTTAATAGCAGGTAAGACTAAAGAAGTAGATCCATGACATTTCCCTTGATAGATTTTTATGCATTGACAGAATTATATTGTTCACACAAAATACAATAATATCACTATTCTTCATTATTGTAATATTTAAACTCAGTGAAGAATATCAAAACATTAATCTGGCTTATGTAGATGAGAAATTTAATCTGCTATAATTAATTATTCTGGTAATGAGAATAGAGTAACCCTTTGTGGACGGTTCTGGAAATAAGGATCATGGATAATGATCATAAAATACTGATACACATCATTATTATCCATCAGCAAAATTAATGCAGAACAATTCAAAAATAAAATTATTATGTACACTATAATTTTTTTTTAAAGATTGTACTTTTTTAAAATTAAATTATGATATTATTATTCTTATGTTATTCTTTATTCTTTTTTTTTTACATCTGCTCCTGTGTGATTACGTATCCAGCAAATTTTATCCAAGAGTTCACTATTATAAAAAAAAAATCAATAATATTAAGAAAACTAAAAAAATAATAATGAAAATCTGATACATTTAAGAATTAAGTGCTCTTTTTTTTAATCAAATTTTAAATTTCTACCATCATTGATAAACAAGCTAGGAACACAAGTCACAACTATTGGTTCCTAATAATTCATAAAATTAATAAAGATATAAATAAGATGTTTATTTTATTCATTGAAGAGATAATGGGTTTAACTGTGATGTGTATGTTTTTTTTTTGCCTTAATTGTCATTTTTTTCCTCTTAGGAAGAAAGTCATATATGTATTTTTTAATTATAATTTACTTAAAAAGTCCCAAAACGATTACTTTTTTGCTGAAATTAACTTCAATTAATTTAAATTATTTAATAAAATATGTTACTAAATGTTAAATAACTCCAGAATTATGAGAGAAGTTTAATACTTCCTCAGTCCCATTATAAATCAAGTCAATGATGAAATGTTATTTTTTTTATTGACGTAAAGCTTTAATTGAGTTTTATATAAGTATATTAAATTGTGAATATTAAATTATTATTTAATTGATTAAATCAAATTATTAATTAAATTAAATCATATGTTAAGAAAAATATTTTAAAATTTATTCATTGAAATTTACAACTGTATTGTAACAATACAAGTAAATGATAGGCAATAGCATGGATAATGACAAGTGGAGAAAATATCTAGTACTCAAATGACAAATTTAGAGGGTCACGAGGCCATCTTCTGTTAAGAGCGCTTTTAAAAATTCATAAAATCTATTAAATTAAATTAAAGTGTCATTTTAATAGGGATTATGAGACGAAATCGGTGGTAAATTTCCTTACCACGCAAATTTAAATCTCATAAAACAATGGAGGACTGCACAGTAGCACGAAAAACTGAGGTCCACGCATGGCGACTATAGGCGGAGGGGAATAAAGCAGCAGGCCACGATGGGATACAAACCATCTTGCTGAAACAACTGCCAATAAGAGGAATAACTCACTTGACCAATTTATATAACACCTGCCTCAGGTTAAGATATTTTCCTGACAATTGGAAGAGAGCTATTCTTTTTCCTCTACTCAAGCCTATGAAGTCAGGATCGCAGCCAGCAGACTACAGCCCCATCAGCTTGCTTCCTCATCTGGAAAAAGTCTTTGAAATAATTGTCCTCAATTATCTCAAGGCGTTTTTCTCAGAGATAGCCCTCATCCCACCGGAGCAAAACGCCGCCCTCTGCCCGGGTCATCACCTGGCGAAGATACATGTGGAAGTGAGCCAGTGCACCGCCAAGAACGAAGCGACCGCTATGATCTCCATAGACTGCACGGAAGCGTTGGACTCAGTGTTCCATAGCCTATTATGCAAGATACTACAGGATAACGAATTTCCGGAACAGCTCTAACGGTCGTTTCTTCAACAGCAAACGCTAGCAGTCCGTATCGGCGAAACATCATCGGAAGCCATCGCATTCAAATGCGGAGTGCCTCAGGGGTCTGTGCTATCTCCAGTACTTTTCTCAATATCCACAGCTGAAACTGTTGGAACCAACTACAAAAAACTACTGTAGCATCCTATGCCAACGACATAGCGATCTACAGCAGCTCGATCAGCGCAGAGAGAGCTCTACGGCTGGCGGAGGAGGTCTGTGCGAGCATCACACAGAAGGTAGAAGGACTCAACATCACAATGGATCCAAAAAAGACGGACTCCATAATATTCTCCTTTCAGGGGAAAAAGCGCCGCGCTCTTACTATAGTCTATAGGGTAACGGGACGCGAAAAAAGACCATCGAGCAGCATAGTCTACTTAGGTGTCACCCTTGACCGGCACCTTAAACAAGCCTACCACTGCAGAAAGAATCTCAGGTCGGTTAGGACCAAGTCTTACAGACTTAACCACCTGCTTACAAGTCCTAACTCATCCCTCCGCCTCAAGTTGACCATCTACAAGAGCATCCTAAGACCGGCGCTCCTTTACGGAGCACCACTATTAGGTAACATCACGCCGGCAACAGCGAAAAAGTTCCAACAGTTTAAGAATGGCGTACTACAACGCACAGTGAGACACACAACATTAAACAAAACAAAAACGGACCTCCTACACACTACTCTCGACATACCGACAGTTACAGACTTCATTAAACGTAGACACATTAAATTTTTCGACAGCCTGAAATACTGTACTAACCCTCTTTTTCTGACACACCCCAGAAGGACGGCCACAAACGTGGCAAGCTCACGTACAAAGTCTCAGCCTTAACTGAGAAATTAATAAAATAAACAAATAAAAGGAAAAGAACCCAGTGAGCCCTATCACTGGAAAATCTAATGCTAATAAATATAAATAAATAAATTAGAACCTTCCACCTTCTCATCCTCCTCTTAAAATCTACATCGTACAGTACAAGAGATACCTCTCCTTCCTATATCCTATACTTAATTCTACTTAGAAACCTTCAAACACAAAGGGGCTAAGAAAAAAAAAGTTCACTTCTTACTGCTTCTGTACGACAAGTGAAACCGTTATACTAAGGAATCCTTTTCAATAAATTCAATAACATTACATATTAATCATTTAATGACACGAACAACACTAAACGTCTGTCCTTCCCTTAAGTTTAATCAGTTAATAAGTTAATCAGTGTCAATGTATGTTTCACGGCTGTGCTGATCCGTCTGTAATATTAACGCGTAATATTAATCTGTAATATTAATACCTAATCTCAAGCCCGAAGAAGGACATAGGCTACTTTTTATCAACACACCACACAGGCGAAGTTTATATAAAACTGTAACCTGATTGACTAACACACCCAGCGGTCAACGCACAGCAGAAACCACTGAACTTAGCATCTTGAAATTCGCAGATATGTTCTTTTTAAATCTTAAATGAGCACTAACAAGGGAATTTGGACAATGCCACCCCCAAGGGTTTCCCCCTTAATATAATAGTGGTTCAACGATTGTATGGAATCCGTCAGTTTTGAAGTTTGACATCTGAAATTTCGGATGTACGAGTAACTTATAGTTCAAAAAAATTAAATTATTTATTTAAAATGATCTGTCACGAAACTTTATGTGGCAGACCAAATTCCACGCGAGCGAAGCCATGGGCAAAACCTAGTTACCTAATAAAAATATTGATTTTACTAAATCACACCGATACCATCACAATTTTTAAATTTTCTATCCTTCTATAAATCATAATAGTTTTTTTGTTCGTGTTATTAAGGGTCACCGACCCCTATGGTACACTATATAAAATGATGGTTGCCATTTGCCCATGAATAACACACAAACAAGCTCATTCACACACAAACACACTTGCAAGAACTCATTCATTAAGGATGGATGGTGGAAAAGATTAAAAAACAAATTAAGAGAAAATTATAATTCGAACAGCAGGCGATGTGCTTTTCAAAACTGGAATACCAACGTGAATGTAGGTCCGTTGTTACGAAGTTCTTTTGATAAATTTATGGTAGTCCCATTTTTTTTTATGGCCCGAAGATATAAAATGCTTTCCAACAAAATATAATTAAGTGCTTCACTGTAAATGTGGCATTACAATATTGGAATGGAGGAGTTGGCAGTTTTTCCATAATATGTGAATTAGTGACCCGAAAGTAGCCCAGTCTTAAATGTGCCGGGGAAACCTCTCTTCGGTTGCTGCGGTACTATTATAAATTAATTGTTATTAAAGTGTTAATTGAGTTTTGAGAGTAGACAAGTGGATTATGATTACATTGAGTCTTCAAAATTGTAATAACCATTTTTAATGATGGATGATTTTTTAATTCAACATCTTTACAAAAGTCAATAAATCTACTTTGGAAAAATTAATGCATAAAAAATATATTAGGAGCATTTGGCAATATAAGGCTAAGATCCCCTGATATTTTTATTCAAAATGCAATTTTTTTCTATTGATTTATAATACTTCTTGAACAAGGAAATCGTTAAAATTCATTCATTTTAGAAGTATAGAGCTTATTTTATGAGGATTTATTTCTTCACTTATGATATAAAACTGAATTAATTTGTTTAATCATCAATCGACATAATATATTTTTTGTGGAATTTAAAAAGTTACTGTACCTGATTGAAAAAAAAAAGTAATAACATCCTTCTTCTTATTGGAAACTTTATAAACTTGAGAAAGTACTGATTTTTAGCACAGGATTTCAAAAGTATTCTTTAAAAGAAAATATCTGACAAGCAATTCGAATCGAACTGATCCTTTGGTTATTGTTATAACTTATCACATCGCCAAGAACTTTTTCAATTTCGTTCCTTTCATGGACTTTCGTTCCTTCTCCTAAGTCCATTTTTTAATAAGCTTCAACTTTTTAGATCCAAGGTGCCTACTTAATTTTATTCAATCAAGTTACGCTTTGTAGTGATTTCATGAATAAATTATTAACGTTTCAGAAAGGTTATAGATATTATCATTAATTTTGAAAATAATGATATGATGGTATATATATATATATATATATATATATATATATATAATTCAATAGAATAGTTGAAGCGGTTTTAGCCTTCCCATTTAGGAGGAATATTTATTACAAAATATGAGATAGCTCTTTTTCAACCCTGTTTATTTGCAATACAATATCAACATTATTGAGGATCTTTTGTAGTTCCCAGAAGAATATGGCTATAAATAGCACGGCCCTGACAGAATAATCTTGGATTTTATATATTTATCATCATCTTTAGAAATTTTTTTAGGCTGTAGAAGTAAAAGCCAAATACGAAAGTTAGTTGAAAAAAACATATATTCTTAAGCTGTAATCTTTACAAAAAAATAATTGGAATATTCTTTATGTCAACTTATTAATTTTAGTAGCAATGTTTTATGCTGTGATCAATTATTATAAATGAAATAAAACAAGAAAAATGTGTCTATTCTTCTTCCCCTCTCTTTCTGTCCTTCTAAATCTCAGAATTTTTATTCCTTTACCTCTACTCGATCCCAAACAGAATAAAACGTAATATGAACACTGTTTTAAAGCCGATCTTGAACTTCTCTTCAAAACCACCTATAAGCTTCTCATCAATTTTTCTTGAGCCAAAAAAAAGAAATTTAAGGCACTGACTAATCTGAGGACCTTGCACTGACCTTTTAGGTCGTAATTTCCACAATATAGACAACTAAGTTATTCCGAAATAAACTGTTGTTATCCTTTCCGACTACTAAATTGTTGTTATCCTTTCTTGTTTTTTATCGGGAGAAAGGATGGCTCAGTGTGAAGAGCGCTGAGTTACTGAGCTGTCGGTTCCGGCTTCGAAACCGGGTATAGTAGATAATCCATTTATTCTGTTAACATCCGTGGTTCGAATCGGAAGGAACTGCAGAACCTCCAGGTGTCCGCCCATTCTTTCAATTAAATTAAATGGAAATTGAGCGTGATCTTGGCCAAATCAACAACCGTTGGATTAGAAGCGACTATGATATCTACCATTAACCCTAGACCATTCGTGGATACAAGTAGTTAAAATTTTGTTTTTGTTATTTATTCCGACATGAATTTATTATTATTTTTTTTTTTGCCAGTCTCAAATTCCTTGACGTTTACAGCAGATAACCGGTATGGTAGAAAAACATTAAGTGATTTATTCGTCTTATAACGTTAAAAAATCCACTATATAATGGCAATATGCGATACAAAATACACAAAGAAGCTTTGATGTTTTGATTACGAGTTTCTATCCATGGCTATAATCTAAATAAAAGAACTGCTAGTATATACAAACCAATTCAATTCCTTCACAAACAGGAATACAGTTTTTTTTTCCATCTCGAATTCCAAACCGACAGGGCTGAATAACCTGAGGAAATTTCTGGGTTCCAGTGACCCGAGTTGGCTTCCAGCCAGAGGCCTATACATGGAAATCGACGATAAAACATTTTTTTTCTTTTTCATATATCAGACCTAAAGGTGAGAATTTCTCCCACACTGGGTGGGAAAGGTTACTTTATAGTGATGTATAATATGAATATTTTATAAGTAAAATACTTAAAAAATTGAATCACCAAGAATATATGTAGTGATTTAATTTGCACAGTAAAATGTGTTTATTGACTATAGTGAAGTGCGAGGTTATACTATTCGATAGCCAATTTTCAAATTCTAAAAGCCATATTTAAACCCACTAAAAAGATTTAACTATGAATATCGTACAAACACTATGCTATTTAGCGATTACATCTACAGTCCCAGTGAATTATTTTTTAAGTCGAATCTTCTCTAAAATGAGTTTGTTGTACTTAACTTAAAGACACGGGATCGTGTTTTTTCTATGTGATTATCTGGCTAAGCCAGGCATTGGCTTGAAAAAGAGTTATTGCCTATATTAAACTCCATTTCAGGTCAAAAACTACAAAAGTGACACGTTCCCGCTCTCCTCAATGCTATTAACTCAATCTGGACAAAATCTATCTTAAAACACTTATTTACCGGATTTGTACATATTTTCCCTACAAAAGGAACTCATCTAAAAAAAATCATTTCGTCTTTAAATGCAATCAATTACTGCAACAATAAAGTAATAAAAATAAACAAAGCAACTGCAACATTGGAAAATAATTCGGAAAACTTAGGAAAGAAGCACTGTCGTAACTCTTCCGTAGTTACCCCAAATTTACAGTATAGTTTTTGATACATTGAAAGAGTAGAATTCCGGCTGTAACATAAAATAGCATGCATACGATGACAGAGCACAACCAGAAGCACTTGTTCGAATCATGACTGAGACCTCGAGTTTGAGAACGACGTTGATATAGAATACTTTATAAGTTGTAGAGAGACAGTTGGAAAAGTATTAAAAAGTAATTTTATTCTAAGCCAAGGTCTTTGTAGAATATCAAAAAATTACAAAAATAAATATAAAATGCTGACTGAATAGTATATATTAAGAAATGATTGATTTAGGCATTATGTCGATGAAAAACATGAGCAGCGAAAAAGTATAATCGTGAAGAAAAAATATACTGAAGTGTAAAAAAGAAAGACAGGCAATTTAAAAAAATGTAATTGAATGACTATACTAAGACACAACGCTTTAATGAAAGCTTTACCAATTACTACCTGCGAAGAGTAATGGGTCTGAACATATGGTAGAGTCTATAATGTTTTAAGTCTTTGCAGGGAGTTGATTTGACCGAAATCACTCTCAAGAGCCAGGTGTTCCCCAAATTCCCCCGATTTATTGAGGCTGTGTGAGTCACAGATGGGTCTGCAAATTCCACAGATCCATGGCTATTAACACTGCCATAGTCTGATATGTAAAGGATTGTTTTTTTGGATTGGATCAGCAGTTTTAATTATAGCTGACTTATTAAAATTTTATTTTGTATTATTTGTTTATTATAGGAAGGTTTCTAGGAAATCGTGGCTGTTCTTAATAAACTGAGAGCCATTTCTACTAGTTGGAACAAGAAATACCAGTTTGTAAACAGCTTGAGAACCACTGATTCTTACACGGAATTGAAAAGCTTAGAAAAAATAAACAACGATGAGGAAATATATCGACAACTTGCTCCTGGAAGACAGACAGCTACCTAGCGCTCCGTGTAATTAGAGAAATGTATTTCTTTTTCGTACTAACGAAGTCCAGAACGTTGAGTGGAGTTTAGTAAACTTCTTTGGGGCGTGGTGTAATCCGTAACTCGAAGCCAAGTAATAACTAAAACAGAACTTGTCAAGTCGAAATAAAAAGGAAGGAATTTTAAGCCGTATAGTTTTAAACAAACTTCTGAGAAGTCCACTGAGGAATTCCTAAGAAGAGATAAAACAGAAGGTGAGTCAACTTGGCCTTTCCTCAGATGCTCATTAAGCGAAACAATGAGCAGTTTTTCTCTTTTTTACCTCCGAGTCACTCTTTTCAGATTATCAATTTCAACAATATCCAGTTTCTTACTTTTTCAAAGATGAAAAGAAAGAAAGACTGGTCTGAAATAAAATAGGTAATTACGTCTTATAAAAACATATTATTAAATAATAATTTAACAATAAACAGAGAAAAAATACATTTATTCTTACTGGAAATATAGTCCTCCTCAGCTTATTCTTACACAATACTATTCTTGACAAACGTCTTCCTCACAAAATTGTATCTTTATTACTTTAACAACAAATTAAATTGTATAGAAAATATCCTATTGTTACGGGCTACTGGGTGTAAAATGGACTAAACTATTACTTAATTCAAGAATCTAACATTTATTAACAAATTAGAAAGAATACAATGAGATTATTTAAAACAGTTAAATTATTAAACTAATATCAATTTACAATAATAATATTCTACTAAATGTTATCTAATTTCTAAGATAATAGGATATTGCTAATACTAAATAACTAAACTATTTATATATAAATTATTACAAATACAATAATATTACACTATAGTTTACAATTACAAATTAACACTTACAGTTCGCTAACTAAAGTCCACCGACCGTAAGACTCTCCAAATATGACAAACTGACACACAGTTTATTACACTTATTACACGGCCACTAATTGTCACTGTTGCTCACTAAGCACTTATTACAGACTGATACTAACTCACTGTAACTCACGCACTATCACTAGTTAACGACTGCTACTCACTGGTTTATTACTGACTCTTCTTATTACTGACTGCCCGGCCGAAAACGCTGTCCTTTTTATATAGGCAAGGTAGGGCGGGGTGGGGCATTACTCGGAACAAGATCGAGAACCATCCAGGCCGATCCAGGTTGAACGAGATTGGCCTCGGCAACTTCTTTAATCCCTTCCGCTTAATCCCATTGCTTGCCTAATCCTCTCAGCCGGTCCTACTTCCCGTTCTGACCGTAACACTGCCCCCTCCTTAAAAGTGCTCTGCCCCAGAGCATAGTCCGGAGAAATCGGGCGGTTATGAGCTTCCCTCGATGGAGACGCATTTCCTTTCCAGGGGTTGAACGTGCACACCAATATGGCGACTCCAGAGTTGGCGAATATCTGTTCAAGCATGTTCCTTACAACCTTCCACTCCAGGCCGTCATATCCACAGCCCAACTTAGGGATCGCGAGCTTGGTGACACGCAGTCTCAGAAGCTTACTCCGCAGGTTGTCGAGGCTTCGCCGCAGTGCGTCATATGTGGGCTTCTGATCAGTAGCACACTTGGTAACTAAGTAGAACAGGTGTCGTCCTTCGTGCGTATGGTGGAGTGCTTTCCCGACGCTTGGTCCTTGGCGTTCCAGTTCCTCAGTTCCAGCAAACTTCTTCCTGAAGACCGTTGCAATCCCTCGTGAAGTCCTCAGATCTTCGGCGACACAATGGGCCAGAGAATAGTCCGCGGGTAACGAGAAGATATCTCTGTATACTGCCTGAGTTACTCCACGGAAACCTTGTACCTTAGGTTGTGCAACTGATACCTTACTGGTCTCCACGTTGTTGAGGTTCCTGACTTGCTGGTCTTCTGTCGGGCCATGGTCTCCTTTGTAAGGGGCCAGTCTGTTAAAATGGACTACCCTGGGTTTTCCTTTTGGCTGCTTCCTGATCCTATATATGACGTCGTTTATCCTATTGATGATCTCAAACGGGCCATCCCAGGAGTTCTGAAGTTTAGGTGAGTAGCCTCGCCTCCTTCGAGGGTCATGTAGCCAGACCAAATCTCCAGGTTGGAAGCCACCTTTCTCTGCCCTGATGTCGTAACGCTCCTTCATTCTGTCACTGGCTCCCTGGATGTTTGCACGAACCTTCTCGTGGATATTATCCATCCGCTTCCGTAGATTCGTGACGTATTCCTCTCCGTTAACTTTCTCGTCGGGCTTGAACCCGAATTTCAGATCACAAGGCAAACGAAGTTCTCGGCCGAACACCACATTTGCGGGGGTCTGCCCCGTTGCTTCATGGACTGAACTCCGGTAGGCTAACAAGAACAAGTGAAGATACTGGTCCCAGTCTCGCTGATGGTCGGAAACCACTTTAGACAAATATCGACCCATTGTCCTGTTCATGCGCTCCACCATGCCATCCGATTGAGGGTGAAGAGGTGTCGTCCTGGTTTTCCGTATTCCCAGTGCTTCGCACATCCCGGAGAAGACTGCAGACTCAAAGTTTCTTCCCTGGTCAGCGTGAAGTTCCATGGGTACTCCAAACCGGCTGACGAGCTGCTTCACAAGTACGTCTGCAACGGTGACTGCCTCTTGATTCGGAAGGGCATAAGCTTCCACCCACTTAGAAAAATAGTCCATGGCCACGAGGATATATCGGTTACCTTCGTCCGTCACAGGGAAAGGGCCAGCGATGTCGATCGCTATCCTCTCGAACGGTGCTCACACGTTGTACTTCTTCATAGGGGCCCTCTTTCTTATTGTTGGTCCGTTAGAAGCCGCACAAGTCGCACAACGCCTGCACCAGTCCAACACATCGTCCTTAAGATTTGCCCAGTAAAAGCGTTCACGAACTTTTTCCAGTGTACGGTGAACTCCAAGATGGCCGCCAGTTACACCGTCATGTAGCTCCCTAAGAACTTCGGGCACTTTCTTCCTTGGAACGATGAGCTGTAGCCTACGCTGATCTCCTTCCGCGTTCTCCAATGCCCGTTTCAGCAGCCCGTTGTCCACTAAAATGGAGTTCCATTGAGCCCAGTACGTTTTTACATTCTTCGACATTGGAGCAACATCCTGCCAGGTTGGTCTTCCTTGCCCCGATATTTTCCATTCCTTTATTTGTTTTAAATCCGGGTCCTCGTCCTGTTCCTTTGAAACCTCTGCATCTTGCCAACTGTCCATGACAACTGTAGTCCTCAACACCACTGCCTCCTTCTCTTCTTGTTGAGAACAATGCTTGCAGCCTTCATCACAAGGTCTTCTTGACAGTGCATCCGCATTCCTGTGGCTCGTTCCAGAACGATGAGCAGATTCAAAGTCATACTCTTGAAGGCGCTCGATCCACCTCGCCACTTGTCCCTCCGGTGACTTGAATCGCAGCAGCCACATTAGAGCCGCGTGGTCCGTTCTCAGCAGGAACCTCCTTCCGTATAGATATTTATGGAAGTGCTCTATGGATTTTACTACTGCCAGAAGCTCTTTCCTTGTGACACAGTAGTTGCGTTCCGGAGCTGAGAGTGCTTTGCTGAAATATCCAATCACCCTTTCTTCTCCGTCTTGGAGCTGAGAGAGGACACTTCCAATGGCGATGTTGCTGGCATCTGTGTCAAGTATGAACTTGCCCTCGGGACGTGGATAGCTCAGAATAGGAGCACTACTCAATTTGCTCTTCAGCTCCTCGAAGGATGCCTGGCACTCGTGATCCCAATGAAAAGTCCTTTTCTCCTCGGTTAGCCTAGTAAGAGGTTTTGCGATGTTAGCAAATCCTTTCACGTACCTCCGGTAATAGGTGCAGAGCCCGAGAAAAGTTCTCACCTGGTGCTTATCTCGAGGTACTGGCCAGTTGGTGATCGCTGCTATCTTCTCAGGGTCAACAGCAACTCCGTTATCTGACACAATATGCCCCAGGTAGTTGACTTGCCTTCGGAAGAGATTACACTTCTTCGGGTTCAACTTTAGGTTCGCTGCACGCAGTCGTTCGAAGACCTTCTCCAGATTCTTCAGATGGTGAGCGAAGGACTTTCCCAGCACAATGATGTCGTCTAGGTACACCAGGCATACCTCCCAAGAGAGACCTCTTAACACGTTTTCCATCAGCCTCTCGAATGTGGCAGGAGCATTGCAAAGCCCGAACGGCATTACTGTAAACTGCCAGAGCCCAGTGCCAATTGAAAACGCCGTCTTCTCTTTATCTTCAGGTGCCAATCCAACCTGCCAATATCCACTGCGGAGATCCAAGGTAGAGAAGAGTTTACACCCCTCTAGGGTGTCCAGCGTATCGTCAATCCTGGGAAGCGGATAGCTGTCCTTCTTGGTGACATTGTTCAGAAGACGGTAGTCTACGCAGAACCTCGTTGTGCCGTCTTTCTTCTTCACCAATACAACAGGAGACATCCAGGGGCTACACGAAGGCTCAATGACACCACAGCATCCATCTCCTTAATAATCTCCTCGGCGTCCTCCCGTTCAGCTAACGGCAGCCTACGCGGGACCTGTCGGATAGGCTTCGCATCCCCAGTGTTAATCCTGTGCTGGACGATATCCGTTCTACCCCGTGGTCCTGGGCCGATCTCGAAGACGTCATGCCATCGGGTAATCATGTTTTTCACCTCCTCGCTCTGTTCAGGTGAAAGGTCGCGACATGATTCATCCACAAATCCTTTTAGTTCCTCTGGGAGCCCTCGAAGCTCGGTGGGATGACGTTGCAGCTGACGAACCACTGAGGTAGCGGTGGTACACTCCCCGTCCGGTGTTCCTTTCTTCAGCGTTACCGGGAAGCTGTTCAGGTTCATTAGCCGAATTGGAGTGGTAGGTCCGATCTTGATGAGAGACCTAGCAACCAGTACGCCGCGTCCAACCTCTTGTTCTTCGTGCCTTCCAGGTTCGAGTAGTGCACATTGACCCGCGGGTAGATGGCCTTCGACCGTCCCATGCGTCACGATTTGGCTCCGTGCCGGTAAAGTGGTGTCTTCTGGTAGCAGCACTCGTGCGCAGAAGTCCTTTTCCTGCCGAAGTATGACTTCCTCGTTTCCCAGCGTCATCACACCTCTTGCCATATCCAACTTAATCCCGTATTCGATCATCAAGTCCGTGCCTAATATGACATCTTCATCGATTTCTGCCACGAGAGCACGGTGCCTCAGATGTTGACCCCCTATGATGAAGGTGGCAACTGTCTCCCCGTAGACCTTGGCTGGCTGTCCCGTGGCAGTCCGTAATGCCCAAGTGGTTGGTAAGATCCTCTCAGCGGGAACTATCTTCGAGTTCAAAATTGTCATGGTTGCGCCAGTATCCACTAGAAGACTTCGCAGCTGCCCGTTCACCATCCCATCAACGTAGAAACTGTTCGTTCTGCTTCCTATTGACGCAATCCTGATGGTCTTCCTGGGGCCTTTGACGTTACGGGTTGACAGTTGCCCCCTCCCATCAACCCTACTTAGTTTTCCTGTGGCTTTTCTTGCTTCTTCGATGGACACTTGCTTCTAGGGTGTCCAAGTTGGCCGCAGCTCCAACAGCGTATCTCCTTCTTACGGGTCCTGAGAGCCTCCAAAACTTTCGTCACTATGTCCTCGACGCTGGGGTACGCATTTGGCTCCGCTTCTGCTGCTCGTACTCGCGCATGGCCCCGTACAGACTGCCAAACAGCCTCGAATTCCATGGCCTGGGATAATGCGTCTCCCAAAGTTTTCGGCCTGGCGAGCTTCACTGCTTGCTGTGTCTCTGGATCCCGAAGTCCATCCAGGAATTTGTCGACAGCCAAGCTTTCGTAGACATCGTCGGTGACCGATGGATAGGCGTTCCTCACCAGCCGGGCAATATCCGCTTCAAATTCCTGCAAAGTCTCGTTGGTCTTCTGGATCCTGCTTCTCAGCTGTTAACGATACAGCTGGTCCATGTGGCGGTGGCCGAAACGCTCCTTCATTCTGTCACTGGCTCCCTGGATGTTTGCACGAACCTTCTCGTGGATATTATCCATCCGCTTCCGTAGATTCGTGACGTATTCCTCTCCGTTAACTTTCTCGTCGGGCTTGAACCCGAATTTCAGATCACAAGGCAAACGAAGTTCTCGGCCGAACACCACATTTGCGGGGGTCTGCCCCGTTGCTTCATGGACTGAACTCCGGTAGGCTAACAAGAACAAATGGTTTCCGTCCTGGTTTTCCGTATTCCCAGTGCTTCGCACATCCCGGAGAAGACTGCAGACTCAAAGTTTCTTCCCTGGTCAGCGTGAAGTTCCATGGGTACTCCAAACCGGCTGACGAGCTGCTTCACAAGTACGTCTGCAACGGTGACTGCCTCTTGATTCGGAAGGGCATAAGCTTCCACCCACTTAGAAAAATAGTCCATGGCCACGAGGATATATCGGTTACCTTCGTCCGTCACAGGGAAAGGGCCAGCGATGTCGATCGCTATCCTCTCGAACGGTGCTCACACGTTGTCACACGAGGGGCCCTCTTTCTTATTGTTGGTCCGTTAGAAGCCGCACAAGTCGCACAACGCCTGCACCAGTCCAACACATCGTCCTTATGATTTGCCCAGTAAAAGCGTTCACGAACTTTATAAGAATATATATAACTAATATAACTATAAGAATATTAGTAGAATATTAGTTATAAACTGTGTGGCGTCTCCCCGTGATATTAAACTAATATCAATTTACAATAATAATATTCTACTAAATGTTATCTAATTTCTAAGATAATAGGATATTGCTAATACTAAATAACTAAACTATTTATATATAAATTATTACAAATACAATAATATTACACTATAGTTTACAATTACAAATTAACACTTACAGTTCGCTAACTAAAGTCCACCGACCGTAAGACTCTCCAAATATGACAAACTGCCACACAGTTTATTACACTTATTACACGGCCACTAATTGTCACTGTTGCTCACTAAGCACTTATTACAGACTGATACTAACTCACTGTAACTCACGCACTATCACTAGTTAACGACTGCTACTCACTGGCTTATTACTGACTCTTCTTATTACTGACTGCCCGGCCGAAAACGCTGTCCTTTTTATATAGGCAAGGTAGGGCGGGGTGGGGCATTACTCGGAACAAGATCGAGAACCATCCAGGCCGATCCAGGTTGAACGAGATTGGCCTCGGCAACTTCTTTAATCCCTTCCGCTTAATCCCATTGCTTGCCTAATCCTCTCAGCCGGTCCTACTTCCCGTTCTGACCGTAACACTATGATCACTCATCACAGTAATCTATACATGTAAAATGTTTTGTCCTGAATGACTGACTGAGGGATCAACCCACAGCCTAAACCACAGATAGTAGAGACCTGGGTGTGTTCTTTGTAAGACGTAGGCATCCGATAAGAAAGGATTTTCCGAAATTCTGTCCCTAAGGGGGTGAAAAAGCAAAGTTTGTATGCTCACGTAAATCTTACTCGCAAAATCTACATATTTTCGATGAACAAAACCAATCAAGTTACATAGTTCACTTCTTCGTTATGTCAATAGTTGCCTGGAAGAAGGGCTCAATAATAAATTATAATAATATATAATGACGTAAGTCAACAAGATCCTAATTGAAGTAACGTTCAATGTACATTCTTCCCCTTCTATACATCGCAAATTGCTAGAACACGGGGATATGGGATCAGTGAAGAGAATGGATATGCCTGACCGAGGTACGAACCAGGATAGCTCAGTTGATAGAGCAACACAACGGCAATGTGGGAGACCCAAGTTCGAATCCCGGTCCTGAGCATATCTTTTCTCTTCAAAAATAAAAATATTTAAAATTATAACAATTAATAATAAAAAAATAAAGATAATTATCATAGGTTTCTCTGGATGTTATTAAAGGATTTCAAACCTAATCATTACAACATAATTCATTCGATAAAGAAGACAAATCAAGTGAAGGAGATAAGTAGATTTCTTGTAAAGAATTAATCAAGAAGAATCGAGTTAACAACCGGTTCGTTAAGTTTTTTAAATTATTCAAAATTAAATGGAAAATTGGTATCTTGTTCTTTGCAACATTAATTTCTTTGCAGCAAATAATCGCTGCAGAAAAAGAAATAATTGATTGTTTATATGATAATATAATATTTATAATAATAGCTCATCGTTACAAGCAAATATAATAAAATATAATTAAATGTTTTCGATATAAGTTATGATTTTCGTTAGCTAACATCGTTAAACACTCAGTAAATTAATTATAAATTCTTTAGGCTGGAAAAAAAAACCATGAGGAACAAAATTAATTTAAACGCTTTAATTTACTAAGATAGAAGACGCTTGCTTCCTTAATTCAAATTGTTTCTTTTAAATTTTTTAAATACAGATCTTAATTTTGCATTTTGTTAATACTTTGCCATATGCTGTTTTTATAAAATCTAATAACAATAATTAATAAAAACATTTTTGATCACTAACGTTGATGTTTTTCAACCTAATTCATTAACCCATTCGAAAAAACTGAACACGGTCGCCAGGATCGAAATTTGTTTTTCTTTATATTGTTCATTTTTAATAAAAAAACATGTTTACTATGGAAATCACCGAATTCGTAAGTGAATTCACATAAATAAGATCATTGCACACCGGTTGTGCAACTCGCTCTTCGGAAAATTTGTATTGCGAGGAGTGATTTTAACATAAATATACTTCGAAATAGAGTGATATTACTTCACTATAGAATTTTAAGGCAATGCAGGATATTTTGGTTCAGAATCTTCGACTTTTACTAGGTTGAGATTTTTTTAGCTTGCAGTTTTCTATTCCCTTGGAAAGCCAAAAATCTATAACACTACTGGTAACCCAACTAAAGGAAGATCCGGCCACTGAAGTGATGGACTGACAATGTGTATTTTCAATAATATATAATCTGTGATTAACAATATTCCCAAATACAGTTGAGCGTCGATTATCCGAACTGGGATCGCGAAAAAGGTTCAAGTAAGGAGCGTCATTACCATTCATATATGATAAGTGTGAAGAGCATTTTCTCCACAATACGATTTCCTTGAACTCATATTTTTATACATATATAAATATTAAATTAAGTATTACTTAATATTTACTAGTATACTTAAAAGAATTATAGATACAGCTGTCTTGAAGAATGAGTCAAAATTGGAGCAAACTAATTTAACAGCTTTCTTCCTCCCACTACTTCTCAATATTGCGTGTCACTTCGTGTCATCTAGTTATGTACGTACATATTTTTATTGACGCATATTTTTTTAACTACTTACATATATTTTTTATCTTAGGTACTACACAACAGAAAAGAGATTATTTTACACATATGTGGTGGTTGTTTTTTGTGTTGAATGGTATTCACCTTTCTTCGAGAAAATTTTGTTTATCCGAACTTTCAATGATCCAAAATAAATCTGACAATATTAGTTCGGATAATCGAAGCTTTACTGGATTAGTAGTAATCAACTGTAAAGATATATGTATTGATGGGAATTAAATACTTAAAAGAAGAATTTAAACAACTATCTAGACGGTAACCGTGGACTTAATACAACTGAACTAAGCTATAGCCTGGGGTTCAAGTTCGGTTGATAATTATCGATTCTGTTATAAGTCGAGTTTCGGTCCTGTTATAATAGGAGCTAACCCAAGCTTCAATAACGTGAGTAGCCTTGATTGCTTGAAAAGCCTTCAGCGGTTGAGCGTGATCACAGCCAAATCACCTCCACGCACTGTCGATGGCTTGGAAACAGTAAGAGCCTAAATCATTTACTGGGTTCAAGAGAAATTCTTCGGAATAACTTTTTTTTCCGTATTAACAACCTTGGATCACGTTATAACTTTATTTTCCTTATTTCTGTCTCCAATATCCTTTCATGCGTGCACATTTCTTTTGATCTTATGTCCAGCTTCGTCCAACCTTCTCTGGTCTTTTTTCATCCCGAAACCCTTTCTGATCTTTCACTCTGCTTCCAAATTCACTTTCTTTTAGCATGTATGACTGAATAATATGAATAATAATTCAATATTTTTTACGCTAATAATTCCGCTTTCTTAAAGGTAAGAAAAATCGACATCAAGACTTGTTCATGGGCACTGTGGATGCATTATGCTGAATACATTAATTCGAAATATTGAAAATCTGGCGGTCATACACAATGATGCGAAAGATTTGAACTCTTGGTGAGTCTTGTGATAATTAGGTTCGATAGCGCATTATACAGACCCTTATAATTAATGGCCCTCGCGACATAATCACCCTTCAAGGGAGAACTTAATTTGTGAAATAAGCGGCAAGATCATCCCTGAGATACGGGAGATATACAACGAGATAATGAGACGGGGAGAATCACTTGTGGAAGGAAGAGTATGATTAATCTCTGCGAGAAGAGCTGGCCTACAAAAAGCGGCGAAGGAACCAATCGATAGTTTCATTGTGTCTCCATCAGTCAGCCTCGTCCCAACACCTATTGTCTCCTTCATTTGTTATCCTTCTTCCCTTATCGTTCCTTTCCGTGTATATATATTTTTTTTTTTTAATAATAAATTGTATCCCTCTAATGATTACCCCAATACGATGTCCGTGTTTACATAGAAGGCAAAGCTTAAGGCATATGACTAAATATATAGTTAGTAACAGAAAAGGTGGTAATGTTGGTGATATTGTAATAGGAGTGTATGTGGTTTTAAAGAGCGAAGTGCCTAAGTGTTAGAGAGCTGAGTTGCCATTCCAAAGGTCCTGGGTTGAAATAAAACTTATATTTATTCTTTTAGCAGCCGGAGATGGATCCTATTGGACCGAGAACCTTCCTGGGGGTCACCCATCTTCTATAAATTGGGTACTAAAAATAAGGGGAAAAACTATTGTCCACGAAACAGTACTGAACCCCAGGCCTTTCACGGGTTGTATTGCTACATGTTAAGTATTAAGTGAATATGTTTAATCAAGTCGAAAAATTTAAATACTTATACCCTATATAACTAAGAGAAAACGAAATTCAAGATGAAAAAAATACGAAGTCAAAAACAGAAAATGCAAGTTATTTTTCGGTCTAAGTAACACATTTTGTCCTAAAATTTTAAAAGAGAATTATTGAAACTATCATCCTTCCTGTTACTATTATCTTTACTTCATGGATATGAAACGTGGCCAATAGCGTTGAATAGCGAAAAACGTCTTGATTCAATATGAAAGATGGTTAAGGATGAAACCAATTGAGAATTAAGAAAATCACACAACGCTGAATTGCAGCTCATGCACCCGGTTTACATCATTGAACTGATAGCGTCGTGAAGGTAGAGACGGTCATGTAATATTGTCAGGTTGAGTAACGAATTCCTAATAAATTAATAAGCGTTGAGCCGACTGGAAAACCTCCAATGAGGAGAAAGGTATGCCGGAGGATGGCGATAAGAGTGGTCAAACGGATTTGGGTTCGGGTTGTGGTCCGAGGAGGGACAGCATCGAGAATTCAGGTTATAATTATTTTTATAGTTAAAATGATTCCAAAAATATTTTATAACAGACTCATAGAACTCCTTAATTCCTTATACTTAAGTTCATTTAAAATTATTACTTTCGAACATGTTTATAAAGAAATTATTATTATTATTATTATTTAAATTTTTTTGGATACTTCCTATTTACCAAGAATACAGGACACTGGTTATCCTTTACACCATTCAAAGTGATTTTTAAAACACAACGAGCTCTGCAACGCATAAGTTATAATTTATTTCGCTTATTTAAAACATTAATGAACATAACGATTAAAACATAGCTTAAGAATTCATCAGTAAATTAGGGTCCGGGAATTTTAAATTCGTTTGTGAAGTCATTAGTCGATTATTCATTCGGCTTTGTTAATTCAATTCTGGCGTTTCTGGTTCGTTTATATTCATCAAACAAATTTCGCGATTAAAAATTTTAATTTATCGCTATTAGGGGTACTATACGATTCAAACCATTTAAAAGTAATTTATTATTTGGCTGAGAACCAATATGTGGAATTATAACCTTTGGTATTTTTAGGAAACTTGTAAATCGGGTTTTCTTCTGTTTTAAATCTCAGATGCAGTTTTTACCGATCAATCCCTACTGAGCATCCCTTGTCAGCCAATTCGTTACTTTTTTCATTAGTAACGAAAACCTCCACATTTATAGTAATAGTCTACTTTCTACTAATCATGTTTGATGACAACAAGAATTATAACTATATCAATGAAAATAGTTATTATTTGTATAAATGTAATATATAAGACACCGTTTCCTAAAATAATTATTGTTTGAGAAATAGGAATATTTTCTCATAAAAATAACAGCAAGATGATCATTAATAAAACGCTAAAAAGTTCAGAAAAAGTTTTATTGTTTTTAATTTGCCCAGTAGACGAATTGCAGATTCATGTTGTATTATTCCCGAAATTTAACAACTTCAGATAAAGGAAGTGATATACTGGAAACCTTTTGTAGCTCTTTTTAAATTACAGTTCAATTCTTAGTAAATTGTATAAAAGACGATTTTTTCGTCATCCTCTCAGTCAGCGCTACAGAGACAAAATTTCTTTAAAGGGAAAAGTAGCATAAGTCATATCCGCAACAAAACTAACAGGGAGGAACTTAAGGTCACCTCGATGAACAAATTCCTTGAGTAATGTAATCTAATATAGTTAGGTCATGTTGTCAGAATGGAAGAGCATTGGGACCCGCTGAAAACTATGGCTTGAAAACTATGTTTAATGCTTAAGCAAATAAAATCGCAAAGACATCAGTGAAGTTTAAAAACCTGGCTAGAATAGAAATCATTATCATTAGAATAGCACGCTATTTGTTATTATTATTATTATACAGTAGTAAAGGAAGTAAAAAAAAGGAGGAGAGGAGTTGATCAAAGGAGAATAAATCGTGAACTCGAGATTCAATCGTGTACGCATATTTAATAAAATCAAATAATATTGCCTATCAAAAAAGCAATTCGATAAACAGAAGCGAAAAAAACACTCTTTCTTTAAGTGGCCATATAACGGATGCTTGGCACTAATAATGAATACGCGATAGCATTAAATTGGATATGTCACAGGCAATAACCCTAGGCTTATATGTAGGGTCGTTCCTTTATTTCCTTTCGACCGTTCCTTCCTTTATGAAGCCTTTAAGGTACCTCTCTAAAAGGGACTGTTAAGCCAATTTGATCTCACGGATACTCCTTTTTCTTTCCCAAAAACAAAATGGGGAAAATATGTCAAACTGCCGATAAATGTGAGGAGATGGCGTGAATACAGTGATTAAAGTATATTTTAGTTACAGTATTTTATTATTATTATGCTGGTGCTACACCCCTGGCTTACTCCAACCCCAATCACCATGCTATCCTGTCAGCTGTCATTCAGCTGTTTACTAGTGCTTTCTTGGCACACAACTAACTATGCGCTAATATCTGCAGCCCTGGTGAATAATTGGTTAAGTCAAATTTTGTTAAGAGAGAGTTGACTGTAATAAGGGAAGGGGAATCGTGTCAATATCGTAGTATTTGGCTTGAAATGGTTTTAAAATATTAATTCCATCTCAAAAAAATGCTGACTTAGCCACTTATGCACTACGAGAATAAAACGATTCGACTTCCCTAAGATCAAGAAACTAATTTTGAACAAATTTAGTTAATTTAATTAAGTTATTTAATTAATTAATCACATATGAGTTCTGCGGATACTTCTTTTATTTTTTTACTCACAGCACTTCCGTAACCAATATATAATGTTGAAATTACAGCCACTATCAAATTATTAATGCTTGATGTTTTAAATTAAACTAAATTTATAATACAATAAAATAAATAAAATATTAGTTAACAATAAATAAACTAATAATATAATATATTATAATATGTCGAATAATAAATAAGTGGTTAGTCCAGAGAGACTTAACTGCATTGAGGGAAGCCAAATCGTGTCATTTACGTAATTTTTGGTTTGAAATAGAATTGTAATATAAGCAATAAACTTATCTCAAAGCAATGTCTGACATATGCACTACGATTTTACTTCCCTAAGTAAAAGAAACGTATTTTTAAACAAATTTGGACTTAACAGCTTATTCAGTAGTAGTGAGACTTATTCAGGTATAGTAGTAATGGGATGGAAATATGGGGCGTACCTAGGCAGATCCTTAAGGCAATGGACGATAATGAAAAATGTATACTAATAATTCATTAGAATTTATTAAGAATATCAAGAAACTTGACATATTAATCACAAAAATTGACAACCGTCAAAAATCTTTGGAATTATTTTTGATCAAACTCTCTCCAGGAAAAACCATGTTTCTGAACTTTCCCGCCGTACCTTCTCCACCTTAAAGCGTCTGAATCACCTTTGTCACCTGTTCCCACTTGAAACCCGTAGACTCCAAGTTACTTCCTTAATTTTCCCTTATTTAGACTATTGCTGTACAGTGTATCTCTGGGGATCTCGAAGTAAAATTAAAACGGTTGCTTAATTGCTTCGTTCGTTTCATCTTTGGGATCCCGAGTGAAGCCCCGGTCACCCGATATTACGAAGAGTTTAAGATATCTTCTCTATCACCGTAAGTATATCCTAGCATCCTTTCGTTACCAAGTTGTCCAATCCCGCCGACCAGCATTCATCTTCGATCTCCTTCATTTCAAAACCACAATCCACTCCCACCAAACAGCAGCTTTTGGAAGAGCTTTCCTTATCCGATCCTCGTCTCTTTGGAACTCAATACCTTCGTCATTCCAATAACCTTTCAACCTTTAAATCCCGTATATTCAATCACCTTATTTCCTTAGAATCCCCCAAAAATCGGAAATAGTACTTTTAGTTTTGAGGTTAAGGTTTTTTAAATAATGGATGAATGATGTATTTGATATATATGTGTGTATGTGCATAAATGTATGTGTGCTTACACCTGTGAGTGAGGTGTGCATATATATACTTTATCTTTCTTTGCTAATTTGGCTGTTCACACTTCCAGTCACATATCTTTATATTTACTTATTTATAATAGCTTTAATAGTTGTCATAGTTAGTATTGTTTATATTTTTTCTTCATTATTTTATTCCTTGTTTTGTTGTTATCTTGTTTTTTCAAAAATTGTATATATATATATATATATATATATATATATCACTATCAATTGTTTCTCTCTGTATAATCATTGTTATCTTATTGGTATTTTCTATTTTTTAAATTCTATTTTTATTTTTCCTTTATAGGAAATAGTTTTCTTTAAATATTGTTTTAGGAGGTAATTGATAATTTTTTTCAATATTTTTTTTATTTATTCCTCATTTATTAATTTATTTGTAATTAATTAACTAAATGTAATCTATTTTACTCTAAGACATTTTGGTTATACATTATTCCTGTAATGTTGTTCTAAAGGGACTTGTCCCAGAATAAATAAAGTCTATATTATTATTATTATTATTATTAATATCTGACATACTAATTATTAATCTAGGACTATCGGTTAACTATTTATCTACATATTTTTACCGGTTTACAATACGTATAGAAATTCAATTAAATCATAAATAGCTGAAATATACATGTGTAATATATGTAATGCATGTAAATATGCATATATGTATATAATAGCTATGTTTAAATATAAGTATGTATGTATGCATAACTAACCATCTTTCTAGTAAATATGTGTTTAATATTTTACTATGTAGCCATATTTTAATTGTTTATTAATGTCACAAGTATGCATAATATGTATAAGCTATGTACATGTATACGACATCTACTTAGAAATATGTATATAATAAAAAAAATATTTTTAGAAGTATTGATCTTCCTAGTATATGATTAATATAGTATAGTACGTGTTTAATATTTTAATATGTAACAATATTTTTTCTGTGCATTAATAATATCACTAGTATGTATACATGTATAAGCAATGCATATGCGTAAATTATTATAATGTTGTACTTAGGGTAAATAAAGTGTATACATTGGATCAAGTGTGTATATAAATATAGACATACAGTATAGATATAGTGTTTATATGATAACCATTCGTAGTTTTTTCTCCTTAAAATGAAACAAACAACAAAAACCACATATTCACCGGAGCTGCAGATATAATAGTTAGAATTTAAAAAATGTGATAGTATAATACCTTGTTGGCGCGTTATGTACAATATCTATTCATTATTCTGCTTTGTTACGAAAAATGATACGAAAAATCACAGTGGATATCAAACATAGGTTTTGGTTGACACCATTTATATGTTCGCAGCCATTTAATAGCGGCCTTAGGATACAGAGGCAGACAAAGGTATACAATTCTTGGCGGAAGAGAGAGCTGATAGTAGAGTATAATAGAGAAGGAAGAGGGCTTAGCCAGGCAGTGAAGAATGAGAAGATTAGGGCAAGTCAGCAGGTGGCTCACGTGGCGAGGCCTGAGCTGAATACCCCCGGCTAGTCGTCCAGATTGATGTCCGCCCTCCCTCCGCGCCTTTTTATTTCTTATCCCGTCTCCTGGTCATTTTTATAGCCGTATCTTGCGGCTCGATCGGCTCTTGGAGTCAGGAGTGGTATCATCTGTGAGGAGGCGGTGGAGTCGAGGGGGAATGAGGGAATGTAATATGATGTTTTGAATCTCTTTATAGCAAGTGTTTTGGAAGAGTCATTCATATTACAATGCTAATAAATAATTAAGAAAAATATAAGCCATCAATTCGCGCTATAAAATGAAGTCATTTTCCGAAATTACCAAATCACCATGACGACGGAAAACTGATGGATTATAGCTTTGTCATACGATCATAGGCCCTGTATTCAATTAAGAAAGGTCTGGAAGAATAATTTGAGATATAAGACCGAAAGATCTTGAGGAAAATTCTTGCCCCAATTAAAGACCTTTTACAGCAAATGTCCATGATTGCAAGACGCAGTTATTACACTACCATACGACTACATGTTCTGTATGCACAGTAATTTCTCACTATGAATAAGAAAAACCTAATAGAAAAATTGGGGATGAAAGAAAAAAAGATCTTTGAATACTAGGCCCAATTAAAGAATAATTAATCCACCATTTTTAGAGGCTGGGTGAATTCCTGGAGGTTTCCGAATCCCACAGGGAACGTTCATGGTTGTTAAAAGATTAAATAATTTATAAACCACAGCCAAATACAGACAACGGCATAACAGTATGCACTCACTGTCGGAGCTAGGGTGCACTGAAAATATAATAGTGAATTTTCCGAGCGCCCGATAATGACGCAGAAATAATGTTCGTTTCCTGTTAGTCAAAAATAAAAACACACACAAAAATAAACAATACAGAAATAACAGAAACAATCTAAGAACTGAAAAGTAATTCATTTTCATAGAATTTTAACTGGAGGTAATTTAATTTACAGGAATTTTCAACTAAAATAATTGGTTTTTAATAATTTAAATTGAAACTAAATTAAAATTAATAAAATACATTAATTGGTAAATTAAGGAAGATACATTTAACGTAAAATACAAAAAAACTCTTTATGAAAAATAACAACGAAACTGTACTTAAATTTTAATTGAGAGAGAGAGAGAGAATGAAAAATGGCCTGACATTTATACGATGCTTTGATCTCACACAAGTCTTTAACATACGGCGCTGCTGTCTTCCATGGCAATGTCCTGTTCGTGACGCTGGCAAATCGGCAGTTTTCTAGTTCTACAAAGCCCGTTGGGGCATCCTCTTCCAGAGCTCGATACAGCAAGACTGACTCAGGTTCGCTAATACTTCGCAAAGTTCACTAATACGTACTAGTAACAACAATAATACTCCCTCTCTCTCCCTCGCCTACTTCTTAATCCTTCTCTCTCTCTCTCTGTCTAAGTCAATACAATCAGCAAAACAGAAACATGGAATTGCTTAATCACATAATCTATAAAATAACAAGTATATACATCTAGTTACATAATTTCGAATACCCAACACTCACGTTCAACAAATATCGGATTTTATGAGGAAAGGGAGAGTTTCATTTTATAGACACATGCTAAGAATCAAACCCATAATATTGACACTCCGGATTTTTTAATATTTAAAAAAATAAAAAATATTTCTATTTTATAGAAAAGAAGACCAAACCAGTCTGATTCAAACAGGTCGAAATAGACTTATGAAGTAATGATGATTACTGGAGAAGATATTCATGAAAGATACCGTCTCAGAACGAAAGTAAATGCTTACCAGGTTTTTCAGCATAAACCAAAGCTGACTACGGGGAGGAAATGGACGAAAGAAAGAAAATAGAAACATATGAAGGAGCACTGAGCAAAGACAATGGCTAAATGATGAATAGCAGGTTGAATAACGCGGTCTTTAATATAGAAAAAATAATAATAACAATAATTAAAGTCAAACACACAAATATATCTTGTTGGAAATTGTCCATTCTTGGAAATTTTATTTATAGAAAAACAGATTTCATCGGAAAGTTTGTTCAATAAAGCGATTCGGTTGAGATCGCGCTCAACCATCAGATAGATATCAGGATCTAACAGGGTAGCTTCACTGATGTCCACATAGCAAATAGTTTATCTACTACAGTCGGTCCAAACTCCGCCTTTCTAATTATGGGCTCTCCCAATTCCGTAGTAATTATTAAACAATAATAATTAATATGCAATACTCTACCATAGAACTCTTGACCCTTTTTTCAGAAAAGGGAAACGAGTCTTAAACGATTGACTATAATAATAATAATAAGACATGTTATAATTTGATGGTAGAATGAAGAGATTTAGATTAGGCTTCATCCGTAGTTAGTAATTTCAACATATTAGATACTAACTTACTATGAAAGGGTTGGAATGAAGTAAGATACTAATAAGCCTAGACATTTACTAGACAAAGTGAAGCAGTAACCTCAATACAAAGTTGCCGTCAATAGATCTCATCCATATGGATTATTAAATCACCATTTATTATTATTATTAAGTTTAGGTACATGAACGTCATTTCCGTAATATAGAATGACTGAGTTTCAATTATATTTGTCACGATAATGAATAAATGTTTAAATAAATACAAATAATAATAAAATTACTAACACGATAAGCAAACAAAGAATTAAGATCTGTCGACACCAACAAAGGATGAACCCAGGAAGAATGACCAAAAGATTATTCACTTAACCTAAAACACACGTACTGAACTAAGAGGACTGATAAAGACATTAAAAAGCTCATTGTCTATCCGAATGACATTGAAGGACATTCTTCAGGATTATAAAAGCTTTCATCAAAGGAAAAACAAACAAAGTAAAACACAGGGAAGTATTAAAAGATATATGGAAGAGAAGAGATGAATAAAAGAGCAGTTGAAACAAAAGTAGTCCATTGTAGCTCAGTCGTCAAAACAAATTAAATAATAATTAAATATGTACAATGCCCAGCAATGACTATGTGGTACTCGACTGCTTAAAGAGGTTCCCCAATCATCCCCGTTTTGTACGTGTTTTCTTGAAATCATTATCCACGTTACGTTCGGCATTCCTTAGAATATTGCTTTCCGGTTTTCCATAATACAGCAATCCTCCCGCCTTTCTTAGATCGCTGTAGGTTGAGTAGAGTTCCTTTTTAGCCCTTGATTGGGGGAACTCCTCCAAATTAGGCCCCGATATTTTCCTTTTAAAACTACTCGTTCGTTCTGAAGATGCTGTGATAACCGTACATGCCTCGAACGCGTATGTAGCAACTAGACTTGTGTTATAGTCTAAACATGATTCGTAAAGCAGATAATTATATATTCTTTTGGAAAGCATTACTATAGCACATATCTCCCTATCTACATTTGGTCTCAGCCTAATTGTGGCTTAAGGTACATTAAAATAAATATTGGTTATAAATGTGGTTACCTACAAGATCCCCCTAATTGAATTTATTCTTCCTTAACCCGTTGAACGGAACATCTCTGAGTTTTGGTCCACAGGGAACATCCGTCATATTGACGGCTATCAGCGTAGAATATGAGAATGTTTGCCTAACTTGCGTAAAACACTGTATATTCTCGAATAATATTCGTTAGTAAGGTTAATCAATTGATTACTGGTGGTACAACACTATACTTCCTTACGATAGGGTCTAAAGAAAAGTTAAAATTTGAAAAAAAACATTTATTTTTTATTTGACATAATTTTTCAAATTATAAAATCAGTCTTTATTTTTCGACTTAGTATTTTATTCAGTCTTTGGACCTCAGTATTTTCTATTTGTTATGATCTACATAAATGATTCTAGTGCAACATGATGACTTGGTGAAACAATAATAAACGCTCTAAAGAAATAAATTTACATAATTAAGTGGTCACTGTGGCAAAACAAGAATAGGTATATTCCTTGAAAAAACAAATTAAAAAAAAAAATAACAAATAACAATAAAATAGATTTCCATTGTTGTTATTGTGGCAAAATAACAATGTGTATATTCCTAAATAAACAACTTTAGGTTTTTGCCGTATGAAAGAAAAGAAAGTTTAGTCATGCTGAATGAATATTATATGAACAATGATAATTATTTACTTCTTCGATTCATTTTATAAGGAGTGGTTGTAGTGATTTTTTTCAAAGCAAAAATTGAATGAACTGGTGCAGGCAGAACATCCGCTATTTCGACGGGTATGAGTATTACTGCAAAGGCAGAACACACGTAATTTTATGTTCAGAAAGACGGCAACTTGCCTCAAAGCAAAGAGTGGTAGAGAGTTCCCGAAGTGATGCGGTCGCGTGTCGATATTTGACTTGTGCTTCACCCGCGCGCGGTCTTATTAATAAAAGTTTGAAAGAATGCCGTCATTTTAATATGTTCCGTTCAACTGGTTAAAACGTTAGTTCAGGTTTATGATTCTAGTTTATTAACGACATCTCTCCCTATTTATTAAAGTTGTATACTTGGAGGGTTATACTAATTAATTATTTTTATTAAAATAAATATATCATTATCTTAAGTATCTCTACGTTTTGTTTAAAGGAAGACCCCCATTGGACTTGCTATCTGTTTCTCTAGCATCTGCGTGAGGTACTTGAGAACAGACGAAGCTACACTCTCATAGAGCACTTAAGGTGCTAGTTGCGCAATCAATATCCTCCAGATGTCTTCTAATTATTAAACCATTTCACGTTTCACTTCAATTGAGTGTTGAGACGAATAATCGAGCGGTAAACAGAAATAGTTTAGATTCAAGATTGTTCAAATATAAATATTAAATTTTAAGTTGCTTAATCAGTCAAGTTTATTATACACTAACAATATCTTCCTTAGAACAATGTTTATTTCACAAACAAGTTTCAAAACACATTTAACACTGGCGCATACCTTATTCGTTCATGTATAACAACACCATACATCTTTACATAATATATATTTATAAATAAGAAAGAGTCATTTTTTCTGCATTTAGAAAAAAAACCCTGTAACACTACAACCCGTGAAAGGGTCTGAGGTTCAGTACATGGTAGAGACTCTACTGTTTTATGGACAACGGTTCTGCAAGGAGGTGACTTATCGTAGGTCACGCTCAACCACCAGATTTCCCCCCTTATTTTGGGTTCCCTATTTTTATAATATTTTATAGAGGCTGGGTGGGCCCCAGGAGGGTCCCAGATCCTATATGAGCCACCTCCGGTTGCAAACAGACTAAATAAAAGTCTTGCCTGCATCACGATTTGAACCAGGATTCCCGGCATGTCAGTTCAGTGCTCTACCACTGAGCCCCTCCGCTCCTTGCATTTTAAATACGCGTACAAATAAGAAAATTTATTTTGAAAAAGATGATATAACTGGATTAAAGAAATTAATCATGCTAAATTAAAAAAAACAAACAACAAAAACATATAAATAATGCATACTTCTATACTTGAATACTACATGTACATTACAAATTAAAAACTATTCAAATTACAGTTACATAAGGCATTGTCTCGGATCAGGAACATACTTTTCTTCTTATAGAACGGCACTTAATGCTGCTGTAGCAAATCGGACCGTTTTTTCCTATTCAGGTATAATGAGGATAGAGATCTTCAAGGAGTACCTGAGATCGCACAGGCCCTGGGACTCTCTTACGTTCCAAAACTAATTAAAAAAATATATATATCTTTTCTAAAAATAAATATATCATTCTCTTTTCTGCCCTGAAGAAGTCAGCAGCATGTCTGGCGAAACGTTGGCGAAAAATTAGCGGCACGGTCTAAACCAGAAGATACCACTTAGGTATTTCGTATAAATAGTGGCCGTGGAAACCTAAAAGAGTATATAAATCTTTCTTTAAAACTTTAATGCCACCTGCCGGGCTGCGAACCCACGTTCTTAGGTATTTGTTACTAGGTTGTCATGCTAACCTCTACACATTAGACCCCATATTCTGGTTTTATTATGTTACAAAAAAAAACTACTAACTGTGAATTTATATTTACATATTTATATGCTATATTTCTCCACAGCATCACATACGATAAAATAAGCGAGACCAGGATAGCTTAGTGTATAGAGTGTTAAAGTGCTGTGCGGACGGTCCCAGATTCATATCCGGTTTGGGTAGATAAATTATTTAATCAGTTCATAGCTGTGGAAGGGACATGTGGGATCTGGAGACATTTTTGGGCGCCTCTACATAGCGCTTCCACTTCTTGAGAGTATAGCTTAATATCGTACAAATCACCTCCCAGCTAAACAGTATTAGAAAGAGTACTTTACTGATCTACTGAACCCATACCCTTTCTTGGTTCTAGTGGTGGTACAAGTTAGAATGAAAGCCGCTTTTTACGTTTATAATATCCTTGTTATACTTTAATGCTCCTCGAAATAAATGTTTTGAAGTTCTGGTCAATAATATGCAAAAGTCGTTAGGTTAAATCTTCGGGAACAAATGCACATCTTATACAATACAGGAGCTGCTGGAGCGCTCTTTATAAGGCAGTAATTGTTCATCGCACATTCGGCAAAAGGTAATTCACTTATTGTTGCACAACAACGGGAATATGGTCCGCCATTACCATCATCCAATTCCAACCTGAGTCCACTCCCCTTTCAAAGATTCTCATTTGCCAACCAAAGGCTCATTACTTCCACACGCGTAGTCTCATAAAATAAACCACTTTGGGATTGAAAATGAATTCCACTTCAGGACCTGTTCCAGTTTTTCATGCATCGCTAACCGATTTTTGTTTTAGACTTAGCGAAACACATTTGGATTATAGCAAAGCTTAGGATTTGGGTTTTTAAATTTAATCGAAGGTTTCTTGCCTTAGAACAATTACAATTTAGATTTATAAAAATTCATTTATTCTCAAATATTTATTTCCAATCATTTACAAAAGGAGCGGTCAGCTCAGTTGTTATGCTGAAGGTTCCGGGTTCTAATCCGGCTGTGACCGAAAAATATTTAATTTGCTAACAGCCGTTGTAGGGAGGTAGGTAATTTTTTCATCTCTGGTATACATACACGATCGTAAATGGTCGTCTGACATTATCGACTGGGTCACGAACAAGCCAGTCAGGGGAGATAGTGGAGTATAGTCAGGGTTGAAGTAGATGTACTGCAAACGTTGCTTTCTTCCTGAACCCCTTCTCGATATGGGGGATTGATTCCTAGTGCAGCATTGATTTGCAGGTCCATCAGAATTCGCCTTAACATCCAGTGTCACGAAACGAAAAGGGACGAATGTTCCACTAGTGCTGGCTCCCCACAACTGGCTCTAAATGGTAATATTTTCATTCCATTACTATTATTTTTGTATCTCATAATTATCTTAAAGAAATATTACATTTTAATCAATCCGGCTTTGGTCGACTTCTAATCCGGCTTTGACAGAAAAATTATTTAATCTGTTAGCCAAGAAGGGACCCTTTGGAACATACAGATCTTCCTGGGGCTCACCCACTATAAATTGGGTACCCTAAATTGGGGTGAAAACTGTGCGGATGAGCGTGATCTAGAATAAATAACCTCACTACACATTCTACACATTGAAACAGTACAATATTTATCATATACTGAACCCAAGACAAGTTGTAGAGGTACAGGTTTGTTTATTGGAGTTGTATGAGATAAGGACATATAAAGTAAAGAATCCAACGTACGCATGTGCAGACGGAACAATGAATTTCGAGATTTTTGAAATGAATATTTCAATAAAAATCTAAATATAAGCTTACTAAATCATATTTGACATTATAATACTGTAATATGTATTTTTATATCCTATATAAAGGCATCATTAAAGATACTGGAACTGAATTTTATTTTCAGATTGATATTGAGTGTCGTAGGTAATAAATAATGTCTTAAGTAAACGTTAAAGGAATATTAATTGTAATAATATTTAATCAATCATATTAAAAGTTACTCAGGAAAAGTAAAAGGAGTTACCTCTTCACCATTCATTAAAGAAAAAAAACCTATAAAGGATCTTAGGTTTAGTACTTCTCCTCTAGCATCCTTCGACAAAATCAACTTCTTGAGTTTACAACTCTTCAACTGTGCACCAACTCTTAAATGAAAGTCCCCCTTTTCTAATTATATTACATTAAATTCTGAAAATAATATTATATCCTATTTATTGAATCAGAGACCAATAAAATGGCTAATATTATTTACCGATCATATTACAATTCAGCATGGTCATTAATTCCAAATTGCTCTCCATTTTTTTTTGCGGTATTTAAAGAAATCAGTATAATTTCAAGTGATAATCCCAAATGAAATTTTTTTGTTTGTTTATATATTTAACGTCACTCCATTCTGCTATGGCTAATCGGACGATGCTACAGTGGGAACTCTAAATTTTGCATCTCCAGGTTTCATTAAGTTAGGGATTTTCAACGAGTACCTGTCTCGAAACCCCCGTTTAATGTCCCTTCCGAAGGACGGTATAACCAAGGATTTTTATTCTATTTAAAAAATCCTAGGGCCACCTGCCGGGCTACGAACCCCCTTGGGCTTATTAGGTTGTTATGACAATCACCAGACCTCAGGTCACCGTAGTAAACCATAGTTATTCATCGAATCATAGTTGCGATTTTAGTTTATTCATATTTTTATATTCGGACATATAATATTCGGACATAGACTTAATTGTACTGGTTGCATAATTTTAGGTTAAGAGAAGATCTAACCAAATCAACGTTCCTTAACAAAGTAACCTTTATAGAATACTTCTGTAGAAATTTCAATGCACTATTTCTTTACCAATTCATCGAATGGATTTTTTTAAATAAAGTAAATGCTGCAGCTTTAGAATAAATAAATTAATGTTTTTTTTGTTTTTTTATTTAATTCAATGACATTTACAACTATAATGGTATTATATCAAGTAAATGTGCAAAAATGTAGAATATGACATGAAAACACTTGTGGAGAAACTACCCATCGATAGCACTCCAATAAAGTTCTATAGTAGATGATCTCGAGGCCATCTTCTTTTCAGACGCCTCGGAGGGTTATCAGGAATAGTATGGGAAGCAAGCTGAGAGACTAGCGGATTCAAGTGCGTATGGAGCTTGTTATGGAAGGATAGGTATCTAGTTTGGGCCAAATCAGTAACATATGGGATATTAAGATCATGATGGATGAGTTTGTTTGTGACATAATAAGGAGCATTGAGGATTTTACGAAGGATTTTGGATTGTAAGGATTGGATACGAGATGAATTGGATGGTTTAGTAGAGGCCCAAAGCTCAACTCCGTATGCCCAAATAGGTCTGATGACTGTCATGTAAATAAGTCTTTTGTAATTAATTGGTAGCTTAGAGCGTTTGTCCAGTAAGTGTTGAAGTAGGCGAAAACGTCGAGCAGTTTCTTGTCTTTTCAGTCTTGTATGAGGATTTCAAGTGAGACGTTTATCCAGATGGAGTCCTAGGTAACGTATCTGTTCGACAGGGTTCAGTGGAATATTATTAAACGATACAGTAGGACAGGAATTCGTAGGTTTACGACGAAGGGTTAAATTAATGTAAAATGGGTATTTCGACTTGTCCTCCAATAAAATAATCTTTTAATCAAATTTTCTCCTCATATTTTTCTAAGGGGTTTAGTTTATATAACACTATTTAGAACATTTTAAGTAGAAGGTCTGAAAACAATTGTTTCCTATATTGCGCTGCACCTATAGCGAGTCTGATAAGGTAAACAACCAAATCGGCCAACTTAAAAAAAAGAAAGAAGTGATTATCAAGGCAAAAACAGATACCCTTACTCAAGAGCTATTCGTTTATCTTAATAAATAAAAACCAAAGTCTAAAAATGAGTTTTTCGAACTTGGATGAGGATTTTTAAGCGCATAATGAGTTAAAAACCGGAGATCATCGACATTTTTAAAATATTAAATACTTCCCTAAACCAGGAGCTGCAACAAAGTAAAAAATGTATTAATAATCCCGTCCGTCTTCTTTCATCTTGAATTATCTTATTAAAAATTTTAGTCAGGTCCAGTCCCTTCTGGGAAGAATTCAGTACTTTTTCTTTTTTTTTTGTTCTTCCAGTGCCGATACTTTTCCCAAGGTGAACCCTCAGACAATGAAAATTAATTAGGCAATTAATTCAACTAAGGGAGATCGATAATATCTTTTATAATTTATTATGGCTGGTGCATTGAAAAGGTTCTTAGCCGAGGAAGGTAGGTACATTAATCTTGGCTCAGAGTTCTTATCCACCTTCCCTCCTTCCTCCTATCGATAATATACTAATGGCCTTGATAAAATATCCGTGTCTTAATAAAAGTTTAAATATAAAAGCATCCTAAAATTTATAACTTTTACAAGGTTCTAAGTATTGATTTTATTTAGATGAACAATGCCATGCACGCGTTAGTTACAATAAGTTTTATTTGAAATGACTAAACAGTGGATTAGTCAAATTATATGACGTTTCAAGGAAAGTAATTACATCATTAAACTGATAAATTAGTCATATAAGAATTAACATGCACACTTTAATAATTTTTATATAGATTAGCAAAAAAACATAATTAGGCTTTAAATAAAATCATTTATATGAACATTTAATGTAATAAATATACACATTGTACTAATTCCAATACACGTTATGTCTTTACTATACGAAAATGAGGTGGTTGATTAAATTTGAAGTCATACTAAAGTCTCAGGATTGCTTTAAAATTAAAATCCTACAAAATTAAATACCAAGGACATTAAGTAATGATTTTATTGATAGCTGTTATCTTTTTAAAAAATGTTTAGTCATTATACTACTAATAATTTTTATTTTAACCAGAAATAATTTTAGTCAGGGGAACAGTAGGAATTATTTTTAAAAAAACAATCTTTTTTTGTATGATGCGTTTCCGATCCAAAGCGGATAATTCTAAAATTAAAAAAATAAATAATTTCACATTTTCGATTGTGTAATTAAGACATTTTGTGCTACCGAATTTTCAGTTTTAGAACGGATCTAATACCATGAATAATAATAGCAAAGAGTCGTGGTAGACGAAATTTCTTGACTAGATTAACGAAGAACGTGAAAAGGAATAATTCGGAATAAACCGCTGCCGATACCAAACGCCTCCTATAAACATATGAGGAATACGAAATGAAAATCTGTTCTCCCAGAAGGACAGTAAATATCAACAGGAAGGAATGGGGCGTTTAAGTAGGAAGCAATAAAACTGACGAGGGTGCCAATACCTTCAAGGGAAACCTTGAGGGAGAACTTAATAAAAGTGGAAGGGAGAGGGACAAGGTGTGTGTTTTGGAGAGAACGCTAGCAGACTTGAAGATGGGAAGCCAACGAGGGTAGAAAACCTGGACTCAGGCTTAGGCACTCAAACAAAAATGTCGATATCTGCCAGATTTCCTTCCATCAACCTACCTCAGATCTCAGATATTAATCCCATTCATAGATAAATGGTAAGTTGATTTCACAACTGTTTTATGGCAATAATATTAATCTAAATCATTCATGATCATGTATCAAAATATATGTGTACATTAAATGTCATCAAAATAAATGCATTGATTTATAAATTGAATAGAATAGGTTTACTAGTATATTAATTTGTTGCTAACTTAAAGAAGAGTTATGTTAATGATTACTATATTGGTATGCTATGTGGGGAAGGTATTCAGTATAATTTAAATGATTCTATATACTTTTGGGATGCCAGAGTAATCACTTAAGTTAATTACATAAATTATTATTTCTTTAAACATCCTAACTTTATTTATAATTTGATTTTTTTTCAAAGGTTGGTTGTGTTTTACCAATTTACTAATCACTCTACTTAATACCTTAATGAAACTATCAGTAAAGTATTCATACATGTATAGTGCATTTGAGTTAAGTAAGCACCAAAAAAAATATAATAAATATAAAAATGATTAATACAATTTCTTATTTGGACTATCATTGAATAGATACTTTGAGAAATTACGATTAATGATTCAGATGTAATAGAAGGGTTTCTATAAAATACACACACAACTTAAATCGAAACTTGTCTGTTAAACAGGTGTTCATCTTGTCCATCTTATCTCTCGGCTACCACAGCCAATATTCCTTCCTGAAGTCCAACTTCAACCCTTCTTCCTCGGGATCTTTTCAGAGAGTGCCTTCCCAAAGATGGAGTCTTGGATCCGCCTCTTTGGTATCTTGACCCCCTGGACCATATTACCTGAGTGACCTATTTCTTACAACTGTCTTTTGCTCACTATGAAAATTCAAATTTATTTTTATAATAACCCCAGTATGATACACAGCAAATAATTTAATTCAAGTATAGATTTTGAACAATTATTAAATTGGTAAACAAAATACTGTTTGTATTAAAAACACTTAATTAAGAACTCATGAGGACATTTAAATGAAACATTAAATTATTAATATCAATTAATTTTCCCTTTAATTATTATTCATTAATTACTCCAAGGCATCCTGGTATAAGTAAGATCTATATCTATTATCTTTAAGGACAGGAGACATTTCAAAATACAGGCTTCAGTGACGCCAGCCCTCTAATAATACTTAATTAACCTCGACGTCTATCATACGTCATTCATTTCATGTGCCATTGTGGACATTGGCATCTCAAAGACTACAAATATTCCTCTCAACTGGACGTTGAATATTATATTATCCAATTATATCATTTAGTTGCCGATCATGTTTTGTTTACACTGTTCAAGCTCTCCTTCTCAACAGATCATATAACTAAATAGCATTTGCATTCCAATAAATTAAAAAAAAATCACCTTGAATTATATGTTACAATTTAATAAAAATTAAAAATAGTCCTTTATAACATGTGTATACTGAATGTATTGTGTGCAACTGATAATGAATGTTTATTGGGCTATTCTAGGGATAAAATAACCACCAAAATGTTGTACCATTGATTATTCAAGATTTTTCGAGCGCGTCAAATTCAGTTTTACCTGTATACCATGTGCTTAATAACACTCGTAATAATGACTCCAATTCTATGTAAATGTAATATTAGTCATTAATAGGAATATTTATATTGGCCTACCAGCTACGAACATTATTTCAGAAGCGAAAATTGCTGAGTTCAATGACATAAAAAATCACAAAAGAGTGACTTATGTGACACACAGCAATAATCATAATGGAATAGAGAACAATGTGCGACAAATTATAAACAATTTCTAGGCATGCTTATAACAAATCCGTAGAAGAAGAAGTAAAAATTTTTTATCAAGTTGAATTGCATGCATTCTTAATCATCTTCCATACTTGTAGTAGTAGACACGAACTGAAAACTTTATGGTGATGTATAATGTCACTAATTATTATTACAGGTGAGATTCGTGAGCATCTAGTGAACATAATATAAACATATGGCCAAATTGTCCCGATCTCTCATTCTAATGGTTTAGTTAAAATATTTGAAGCATTGAAGAAAAATTACGCTTGACAAAATGTTAGGGTATTGTTATACACTGGAGTAAATCCAAGAGCTATAGGATAGCAAGGTCCATAACTAAACAAAAACTGGAAGTATGCAAAATTTGTAGCTTTCTTGTTTTGTAAGGGAATTAAAGCTACGAGACTGAATATATAGCTAAAACATTGCTGAGCGTGCGAGCTGTATATCAACTTGTCTTCCCAAATAGTGTCCGTTTAATGCAAATCGCTCAAAGCAAACCGACAATCTTGCCCCAGTCGGGATTATACAGTATGGATAGTTTAAATTCTATCACGTCTGTATAGGGCGAAGTAGAAGAAGTTTCATATTATTTCTATTTGCTTATTTCTTTCCACATTGACATACCATCAACTAGATCTGATATATTCACCACCCACAATTAAACACATGTTTTACATGTATCAATCAAAATATGATTTGATTTGAGCCAATGACGAGGGATCCACAGTGAAAAACCATGCTCATTGTAAAATATATTTTTCCTGCGACCATTCAGTAATGCTATCCATTACTCATCTAAAACTGGTGTGGAAAGTCCAACTTTCCCCTCACTAGTGAAAGAAAACCACTTTCCCTCACTAGTTGGGGAAAGTAACAGCCACCTAGATCGAATTTGACAATCACCACTCTGTTATTTTAAATGCCAAATAGCGGTATTATAATATTATTAATTTTATAATCCTAAAATGTTAAAATAAATAATTGTAGAACTATTTTATATTTAATTCAAGATAGATTTTATTTATTTTGAAGCGATTTTATAGAAATATTTAGTATAACCTTAAATGTATTAGAACCTTCACACTTCAGAAATTTGGAGATCTAGCATTAAAACAGTGATCAGACCACAAACAAAATAAAAAATGGAAATAGTGATGAATTCATAGAATTTACTCCTCCATTCATAAAAGAACAGGCTGAACAGGCATTAAATCAACTTTTACCAAAAACATATACAGTCAGATATGAAGAGAATTATAAATGTAAATCAAGATTTAATAATATACTTTTATTTTATTTTTGTATGTGTTATAAGAATATTATTTTCTAAATAATAATAAATAAATGTTTCAATGAGCAAACCGTCCTAGAGTTATAATTTGCATAGTTAGTAATAAAAAATTGTAAAAGATAGCGCTAGTGTAGTTTTAACAAATCTAAATTTTCACCTTTAATTTCTTAATTTTTAAATGGTTGCAGGAAAATTGTAATATATTACACGTGAGAAAAGTGCTTATAGCACCCTCGTTTAATTACTACACTCGCCTTCGACTCGTGTGGTAAAATTCACTCGGGTGTAATAAAGTGGCACTTTCCTCACTTGTCAAATAAATTTATTTTTATCTTTTATTTCTCAGTAAAATAAACTTCCCTTATTGTATATTCATTTAACGTCAGATAGTGCTGCTACAGCTAATAGGACGAGGCAACAATGGGTGTCCTAAATTTTCTCTAAACAGTCATAACTAGAATAAAGAGCTACAACGTGTGCCTGCCAACGTACAGGCCAGGGATCTTCATTTTACGCCCCTTCTGAAGGGTGGCACAGCCAATGTTATTCTACTCTCTTTTAAAAAATACTAGTGCAACATACCTGGTTTCGAACAAGCGATCTCCGTACAAATATATACAAAACAAAGTGCAGAAACAAACATACCACTAAATGTTTACAATCAATTTAATATTTTTCAAATTACTCTACTATAAGCACTCAATACATAGGTTGTCATAATGACCATTCGTACATCATAGGTGGCCCAAGGATAAAGCCCCTTTAATGTTAGATCTAAATAAACCATTGACCCGAAATTATAAATATAATATGATATAGTTTCCCTAGTCAAATCATTAAATTGTTTAAATATTTTTGTTTTGAAGAGAAATGATTTGTCCTGGCCGGGATTCGAACCCGGGTCGTCCGCATCTCCGGTGTAGTCCTCTAAGCCACTGAGCTACCAGGGTCGTATCCAAGTCAGACAAATCCTTTCTCTTCACCAATCCTATATCCCCGTGTTCTCGCAATTTTCACGATCTATACACGGGGAAGATTGTTCATTGAACATTACTTTAATTACGATCTTGTTGTCAATATATTATTTATGAATTATTTTTATAAATTGTTATTTTGATGGTAGTTATTTTTAAATATTTTTGTTTTGATGAGAAAAGATTTGCACCGGATATGAAGACAAATATTTTCTATTCAAAACAAAAATATTTAAAAATAATTACCATCAAAATAACAATTAATACAAATAAATTAAATTGTTTAAATCATTATTAGCATGGATACTGCATATTAACTTTTTAACCACATTTAGTTGTTTTTTTTATTCATATCATGTAAAGAATCATGTTTTACAACATTTTTTATACAAGTACATCGTATCTCACCGACGTTAACAACGTTATATAACGAGATTTTCTTATAATACTAAGAAAAATAATAAAAAAACTTTTCAGTCTCAAAATGTAACAAAAGGCATTGCCGTAAATACTCCGACGTTTAAAAAAAATGTAAGATAAGGAAACACGGGGAAGATCCGATTATGTAAATTCGTTGTGGGTAACTTGGAGGCGGCGATAACTTTACGGCCTCCGCGGAGACAGACCTCCGAATAGATTGCGTTTACGAGACCCGCAGAGGAAAATGCTGATCTCGGTCCCTGCGAACTGAGGACAACTCTTTTCTAAGGCATAATAGAAAGGAATAAAAGTGGCTTGTTGATAGAATTAATGAACTTACTTCTAGTAGAGAGAAGTTTCCGTATACAAAAGTACGGTAGCATTTAATTCTCTCATTCCTACAGTCTTGTCTACAAGCAAAACAATGAAGTGTATTTGGTGGTGGCGAAACGTTTAGATAAAACATTTGCTAAATAAACCCTGAATTATCAATTTTGATTATTAATTCCTCAGTAGTTTATACTATACTTTAATGAATAGTTAAAAGGCACAAATTGTACAATTGTATGGAATGCACTAATCAATTAACGGTCCTTCAGTAGGTTACTACGAAAAGAAAATTAATTTAAAAAAAATATTATTTTCATTTCTTATTGTATTGTTATATTTTATTACCTGATACTACTATTTTACTCGTATTTGATATTTTTCAGTCTTATAATTTATTTACGGTTTTAGATTGTATCAATTTATTGTATTAATTCATTATTTTCGTTAGAATGTAGTATAGCTACATTCATTGCCTATTGTCGAGTTTGTGTCAGTTTTTAGTATTTCTAGGTAAAGTTGAAAAAAAAAGTGTATTGTATAGTCTGGAATGATGTTAGATTTTTTAGTCACGGATGATGACTAAATTGGTGTATTTTTTTTATCAGTTACTTTCTTTAAACTGTTTAAAACACCTTTTGAGGTTGTTTTTTTTTTGCAACAACCATACAAAATATGACTTGATCTGTTTGTAAATCGGAACAGCCTGTATTTACGCGATATATATTTGCAAAATACAGACCGCGGCAGCTCAGCATGTAGACAGTTGAGTAGCTGTGCCGAAGCTCCCGGGTTTGAATTCGGCAGCGGAAGATAAATTAGTTAATCCGTAAAGAGCCGAGGATGAACCCTGATAGATCTGGAGGCCCTCCCCATTCTATTCTATAAAGTAGATACCCTTAATTCGGAGCAAAGCCTGGCTTTTGAGAGTGATATCATACAACCCATTTACAACCGTTGACATAGAAACAGTCTCTACCATGTATTAAACCCAAAACTCTTCATGGGTTGTATTGGTGCAAGTTATAATCGTACATTAACTAGAGTTAATCTTAACGTTAGGTACAAATGGCTATATTCTCCAACATTTTCGTAACCCAGGACCAAATTAACTAATAATGAACCCTGACATTTGACATGATACGATTTTATGTATCTAGATAATGTAGGAATTTTATAGAGAATGAAGGAAAACATTGAAAAATTGTTGGGCAAAAAGACATGTGAAACTTAAGAGCTTCTTTTTCAGTTCAGCTAATTTTAATTTTGTTACTGAAGGAGTAAAGGAAGTCAAAAATAAAATTAAGACAAGCCATTTAATTAGTAATATGAAGGATCGGTGTATTTATCAATAGAAAATTCACCACGTCAAAAGCCACCAATAGGAACTGACGATTAAAACACTACTAATCGCAATAAAGCTGTAAAATCAATTTCGATAGGCTTAGAGTGTTACCAGCTCGTGAGTAGAATTGGTATTATAAATTTGATTGGGCTTTATCACAGTCGGTGGCAGAAGTGAATCACACCACCTCACCCTTCACAAGTTAATTGAATGTCATTACCCACGTTGGCGACTATTTCACGTTTGGATCGGTCTACCTTAATTCCCGATAGGGATTTCGACAGAGTACCCTTTGGAATGAAACAATGAAAATCACACACTTCTATGTAACATTAGCAAACCTGTATATCATTATATTTGATATGAACCCAAACAAAAATTAGAGTATGCAATCACGATGAATACAAAGAGTTTCTGCAATATAAGAAAGTCATATGATATTCTAAACACAATATCGATGCCTTAGTTCACATATGTGTTAAGTGCCGAAAACAAGATTTTACATGAGTTAACTTTGATAATAGTTTAACACAAGAAATAGAGTTCAAGTTTGAGCACAATATGTATTTTTGTAACCATTACAGCTTCTCTATTAATTTTATATCAACATATGATCTATGACTTCCTGATCACAACTTTACAATATTATTTATATAAAAAACCCATTTTGGAAAATTTTGCACTAAACACATTTTTGAACTAAGGCATCGATATAATTGAAGGGTTGACATAAAATGGTAGTAAGTAGAAAAAAAAATCGTCAGGAATAGTTCACCCATGTCCAATATTATGTATTGTCCGACGATTTAGAAAACGAACTTCTTCGAAATCGGAGGTGGTTCTGGTGAGATGTGGCCATTTATTAACAACTTTATAATGCATCAATGGTTACCTGGGTTGAATTACGAAACCAAGAAGTGTGGTACCGACGTCTGCCATATTATAATTACTGCCTTATAATTTTAGCCACATGTTATGCCCTATTATAATAAAATTAAAGAACGATGAGAACGAAGGGCGAGTTGAATAAGCTAAAAAGGGGTGAAAGGGTATTTAATTTCCCCTCAGTCACAAAAGTCGCCTCAGCCCCTCGCGCAGCTGGCCTGAGGCGACTTTTGTGCTGATCGTTTTCTAAATTATCAGTCTATAACCACATAGCTTCAGAATGATTGTTGATGGGATAAATTGGGTTGTTTAATTGTTTCGCCACTAAGTGTTAAATTTTAAAATTCATTATTAAAAAAAACATGTAAGGCTAGGAATAGCCGATCTGGAAATAAAGAGAATAAAAAAAAAATTGTTTCGCGTTAATGCTAAGAGTTTACAACAGCTGGATACAAGATGTTGTTCATGCAAAATTGAATGTAAATAGTATTTTCATGAAAAAGTATTTACTTACGGATAGGTTGAGATCGTCAATCTGAAAAAAAAATATTGGAATTAATTACTTAGTATTCTTCAGAACTGGGAATCATAATGTCGATTTTTTTTCTGTATATAGGACACGTATAGCTCGTTTTTAAAATCCAAATAAATTATCAGTTTTCTTGCAATGTCTTCTGAGATTGCACAGTTAAAAGCGCAGAACTTAATAATAAAAGTCTATCATTACGTTTATGTATCTTGTAATTAGGGGAATCTATTTTATCAGAAATAATTCATTGTATGTTGTATGCTTCTTTATGGGATGACAAACACACCTTTCTGCGTATATAAGAAAATAATAGCTAAAAACATTAGATAACAATAGACTATACAACGAACTAACAATTAACGGCGATGTACTCGTATATGACCCAACACAGATTTCCTCTCTTAATATTATATTTTTCTACAGTTGATCACAGTTGAGGTAGTCTCTTCCCAATTAATACGACATTATTCTTATTTCATACTCGTACTTCTTCAATATGCTATTTATGCAATTCGATACTACTATGGTTACTAATTTTCTTTTTAACTATTATACGAATGTACGAGGTAATCAAAGCTCCATTTTCTACTGCTTCATATTGTGGTATATTGCAATAATTGTCTAATCTATAGTCTAAAAACACAACTTTTTTCACTGGTCAGGTCCATATATTTTAAATCTTATATTTTGAAGACCCGATATAGCTGAAATCAGGTAAGAAGTGTTGCCGAGTAATTTAGTACAATCAGGAAATATTTAGGATGATTTATTCCATATTCAAGGGAGCGGAGTGGCTCAGTGGTAGAGCGCTGAGTTGCCGTCCCGAAGGTCTTGCATTCAAATCCCACTCCTAGGAGATATAATTTAATTGATTAGCAGCCGTGGTTGGACCCTGGGGAATCTGACGAACCTTCTGGGCCTCAATCAAGGGGGAACCTAAAATAGGGTTAAATCTGATGGTTGAGCGTGATCAAGGACAAATCACCTCTCTGCATAACCATTGTAGAAGAAAACGTACAGTCTCTACCACGTACTGAACCAAAGACCCTTCATGGGTAGTAGTGGTACATTTTTTTTTTAATAATTACATTTTTTTCTGAAGTGAGTCCTGAGGTTTAGTAAATGTATAATCATTTTTCTATTTACTTTGGTTCTGTTTAAGTTGGTCATATATTCGTTAAATAAAGTATGAGCTTACTCCTTTTTAATATTATTATTAGAGTTTAGATTATAATAAGTCAAAATAAGAATATTTTATATTTCTTGGTAGTAAGGATGAAATCGTACACTAGTTGTTGAATCGGTATCTTAGTTGACTCTGATCCGAACCGAAATACATGAGCTTAAGGTCAGATAAATCACAAGCCAAATTTGTTTCGGTATAGCGAAGCGAAGAACATTTACCGGGGCTGAAGGCTTTGATGTCAACTCTGTCAAAGGGAAATGAGAAGCATAATCAGCGGTAGACCAAAGCACCTCGCCCTTGTTCGGTCTTAGCAAACAATCTTCCACCCCAACCCCTCAACTGCGGCGTTCGGACGTCATCCGAATAATTAGGCAGCCAGGGGTCGCTGATTGTGTGTCTCAGGGAAAATAAAGATCGGATCGAACTTCAAACCAAAAAAAAAATTAAGTAGAAGTCATAAGGACTGCCGACAGATATTATAATGAGCCGTTGTTGATTAGACTTTCTTTGATAAAGTTTGCTATCACTACAATTGGAAAAAATTTGGTTAGTATCCAAATATGACGATGGAAGCGGACGGTTTTAGTGTAATTTTTTTGAGAGTTAAAACTTGAATAATGGGAGGCCAACCTGCAAAAACATACCAACGCGTTTGGGAAAGGGTGTCGTAACGTATGGACCATTCATCATTGATTTGAGAAATATCACCTTGAATGACACAGATTAGTTCATAAATAATTAATTTATCATTTCTTCCTAGAGTTAAAACAGTCACTTCTATATCGTGCTGAGAGGATATTGATATAACACATCAAAAACTTATCAAAAAATACCTGGTTAATCGGAAAGGACCAATACTCCTACACAACGCATGACTTCGCGTTCACGACAGACAGTGAAGAAACTATACGAGCTGGGTTACAAAGTTCTTCCACACTCACCGTATTTACCAGAACTATCGCCAACAGATTTCCTCATGTTCAGAAATTTGGAACACTTCCTTAAGGGTAATGTTTTTGAAAATGATTCCCAAATCAAAAACGTGTTTTCAGTGTTAATTTCATCATGATACCTTGAATTATTTTAGATCTCGAACTTCAAAATATGCTAAAACGTTGGTGGAGATGTATACAAAATGAGGGTAAATATTTCGAATAAAAATGTTTTGATTTCATAAAGCTGTTTTACCAAATAATCTTTTCTTCGAAACGACCCAATAATAATTATGTCCGCTTTATTTTGTTGTCACATTTAAATGTTATCCTGATATAACAGATGACACAAATAAACTATACGACTGCATTGGATGGTAGGTATAGGATCTGCATAGGAGATCTTTTTATGTTGGCTGTAAGGCGAGATTACGCAGAGGAAGGTAATGCTCGGAGGCTTAGCCACCTCCGCACGCCCAGGGCATACTAAATGCCTCACCTATAAATCACCGGACCTAACTCGATCGAGACAAGGCAACACTCTTTGACTATCAAAATATTCTCCCTCCCGATTTATATCTTACACGCACTATCTAAGCAGGAATATTCAAAAGCTACCTTGATATTATGAATATCTGTTTGTTCGATTTAAAGTAGAAATTATTCGTAATAACAAATCCACTATCCTTAATGAATGAAAAATCTTTTATAGAGGTTGTGTAAGTCCCATGAGAGGGCCATAGGATCTCATTGTATCCATCGCTGGCCGCTAACATAAGGAATAAAAGTCTTGCTAGCAGCAGGATTTGAATTTTGGTTTTACGGCATGGCAACTCAGCTCTCTACTACTGAGAAACTCCCCTCCTATGATAGATTACACTGTTCTGCAAAAAAAAACTTTTCTCCCCTCCCTTGAACAATTTTGCCTGTTTCTCATGTTTTCAGGTGTGCTGAGTCCGAATCCGAACTCAGAAAAATTCTATCACCCTCTGATTTTGAGAAAAAAGAGGTGAAACTTGGAAAAAATGAAAAATTGTATTTGAAAATTATTGTCTTTATTATAACAGATTTTTTTTCTTTTTCAACGATAAAATATAATTAATTGAATCCTGCATGCTATCAGGTATAATACTAGATATGACACAACTCAAAAATGACTCACGCCTCCTTCCAAGAGATTCCATTGTTGCAACCTTGACCCAAGCAGCTGAGCTTTTGATTTTGGGAGATCTAAATCACGAACAAGATCATTCAATCGGCTCTGATTTATGAGCTGTGGCTGAGTTTCAGAGGGGCTGGATGAACTTGAAATTTCTTCTTGTTGACTGGTTCCAGGTTGAGTTGAAACGCTTTCAGAATCGCTGCACTCCTCAGAACTAAGACGAAACTTACTCGGATTTGGTGGGATGGGCATGGAGGCATCATGTGGAGCTGGTCTCATGGCAGAGGGGATGTTGGGATAAACAATTTTCTTTTTGCTCTTGAACGAGAAACCTTTGATTGTGGTCATGCAATAATAGCAATCGGTCACGTGATTTGTAGGTTCTCGCCATATCATGGGAACTGCAAATGGCATTGACTTATGTGTCCCATTTAGCCAACCACTCAGAGAACGTGAGCATGAACTACAGCATATTTTAGGAACCCATGATTTGTCCTGATCACTTACTTTACATCCAAAGTATAACTCGTATACCTTCTTCACCAGCGGAGTCAGAGGTTTCTGAGTGGACTTAAATGTGACTTCACCACAAGCATAGCATAAGGAATCAGGCTTTTTTATACACTGTCGTGACATTACAGAGAAAAAGTGAACAGTTCCAAAAACAATGATAGCACAACTGAATATCCAACTAAGTGAGTTTAGCGAAAGCCTCGAGAGTACTGATCAAATCCTAGAAGAAAATAGTGACAAGATAGGGGCTGAGTGGGAGGGGGGGAGTTGGGGTATTGAGGGTGAAAGGGGGGGGGGCAGGTAAGGATTTGAATGAAAAGGGTACCACCATAAAAGAGCATAAAAGATAAAGGAGGGTCATTCCCCTAAAGATCCAGGTAGAGACCAAATCCCTGCCTCAAGCTCAAAAACTGAAAAAACACTTTTAGCCATATTTCTTTAACCACTTGTAATATTCCCATCAAATTTGTTTCGTTCAAAAATACTTCATTGCGCTCAAAATCATCGGGCTTTTGAATTTTTTTCACTATGTTTTCCAAGTTCCAAATTGAGAGATGGAACGGGATAGAAAGGATCGCTCGAAAGTTTTGGTTCTGTGGGAACGGGTATAAAGATCAGAAGGTCGAGATATGATAGTTTAATATGAGAAAGAACCAAGGAAATAGAGTCTACGGATAGAATGTATGATGGTATTGTCCTACTATGTGATACTGTGGATAACCTACAATGCTACAGAAGCAAGTTGAATTACTGAAAAAAGTATGACCATATATGCTTTAGAATAATACATTAGCGCTTGAAGTACCAGTATTTACTCAAAGAATAGCAGCGGAGCGATGGTTAATGGATAAGTGAATAAATAACATAAATAGCAAATTGTGCTCTAAAAGCAATCGAATCTTCTGAAACGTAAGCAAGCAACAGCGTTGTCGGCCATCAGGATTTGCAGAGCGCGGTCATGTTCCACATTTACAAGTCAATGCGAACCCTTATTCTTACTTTCGGAAGCGAAGGCTCGGTTATCCCTAATATGCAGATAAGGTACATTAGTGGAGCTGGAGTAAAGTGCACAAGCAGAATTGCAAGAGAAACTAGACAAAGTAAGAGAAAATAATGGAAGAAGGAAATGAAAGGAGCTTTAGATTAATCCACTAAAAATAACCCCTTAAGAGATATGTTTTTTTGAATTTGGAAAAGTGAGAAATACTTGAAAAGGGTCACGTAGACGAACATAATACTATATTCAGAGACCCAAAGTTTATCCAAAAAGATATACGAAAATGCTAGAACAAATTTCGCAGTTTTGTAACGAACAAAATCATGATCGAAACACACCGAAGCCAGAAAAGGCTAATGAGGGAAAAAACAATTCATTAAAATCAATTTTAAAAAATAGGTAGAGATAATATTTAGTATTTATTCAGTCTTTTTAAATACCAGATTTTTTTCTCAACCATATTAAAGGATATCACCCACACAGGTATCTTCTGTAATAATGGTACGTGTTAAATCCTAAGTATAAGTTTCCAATTGTAGAAGTGGTTCATATGATTATCATCGTGTCGTTCATATATCGTATCGTACGTATCAGCTTAAATATCGATAAAACAACAATCATTAATTTATAATTAATATTATTTATTCAGCGATTCCTTACACTTTATTCCTTAAAGTCCACATATTTTCCTATTATTTCAATCCTCTGATTCACTCCTTATAATATTCAGTTAATCATTGTAAACGGGGTGTAACCATAATTTTAACTAGTAATATCAAACTGCTGTGACATCAAAAGATTTATTAAACTATTGAAATCTGAAACTGGGAAGAATTTCTACTCAACTTCTAAGACATAGGATTTTAAGTCTTCACCTGAGTTCCTTTGGATTTAAACCAGTGACAGATGAGAGAGAAGTTCTGGGATTCCCAGGAGTCCTGTTTTGCCTTGGGAAGTCAGAGAGACCATTTTCAGGAGACCCCAGAAATTTTATAATTTATATAGGAAAGATATATTTTTTTAATCTTAGTAGAGTTATATTTTCGTTATTAACTATATTTCAACTAAATAGCAGCATTGTAAAAATGTTACTTTTTCATCATTTTTGGGTAAAGTAAATACTTTTATCGAACGGAGTGGAAAACATATACAGCTTAAGTATGAAGATGTTTATTTTACATAATTAAGGGATCTTTTTCATTTTTATAAATAAATTTCAGTTGGTTATTTGACCTATTACTAGGTCTTTTGTTTATAATTATTTTAATCACTAATACGATTCATCCCACGGCTAATAAATAATAAGCCATTAAGAAACCAACAACATTTAAAATAATTTATAAACTTCTTAACAATACATAATTTTTTATTCAAATTCCTTCAAGGGCATAAAAAGTAAATAAATACACACATAAATTGCTTATGAATTATTAATTAATTATGATTATTGGACTTTTAATACATTTATGGATCATTTTATATTACATTTCTGTTTATTTTATATTCAGGATTATAGAACATTGATTATTTGTTGACATCTCGAATCAATAATAAGATCCAAGTAGGATTATGTATTTTTTCAAAAACCAACACACATAAATATACGAATATAATAAAACATAATTAATATTTTTCTTTCAAGTAATTTTTTTATATAGTGTTTACTGAGGTTGATGAGGAACGCAAATAAACGGGGTCGAGCGATTACTGAAATGGTTCATCAAAACATAAACTGCGAAGTTTGTAAAGAGAATTAGTTAATAAAGTGTTCCTCTGTGAAAGTTCAAATACCCGAGGCCTACGCAAAGCAAACTCAGCAGTATAACGACTTACAACATCATAGCGATTCGCTAATCAACTCACGGATTGAGCGGGATGGAACTGGGGGGAGGAACCAAAGGAAACATTGCCTCTTCTTTTAGTCAAATCTTAAAACCCTCGTGAAAGTACCAGGTACTCTCGCCAGCAGTTGGATATACGATTGTTTCTCATAACACTTTTTGTAAATGTTATAGATAATATTTACTTGTGATTCTCGAGCTTCAGTCAGTTCTTTAAACTTCTTTTTAGTGACGTTTTGAGACTAGGTTGGTCTCATACTCGTGTCCTTATAGTGAATTAATGAGCTTTTATTGAATACATTAAATAACGCACTAGTCTAAATATAAATTGCCACGTGTAAGATGTTAATACATAAGTAGTACTTTACTAGGTGATGAAGAACGGGCTATAATACATTATTCAGATGTATTGGAAGGTATTTGAACTGATTATGATATATGCATGTATAAGGGATAACAGTAATTACCAATGAAGCAGGGCGGAGGGTAACGGAGACACCTTATATTCCTTGGATTATTTTGAGTTCAATTTTAATCAGTAGACTCCCCTCTGTAACGTAAATGTAATAGTACACACTCGAAGAAATCATGGCAATTTTATCTTCGAGAAAGAAATGAGACAATAATTCTTTGCTATTTAATAGCATATAGAGCTTATATAATAGTTCTTAACACTTTCATTACTATAATTAATTAAGCATAATTTATACATTAGAATATATTCTAAGAAATCATTTAATGGTCTTCACTTTGAACATTGGAGACTGCAGGTCCGTGTACGTTCATAGGCAGAACTTCGCTCTCAGTGTAGACCGAGGTATGAACCGATTCATATTGAAATCAGTTTTACAGACATTGGTTATATGACGAGCGTATTAAATCTCTTTCAATTATTATGACTTACTATCAAAGAAATCTCTGCAGTTTTCCTCTTACAATTAGAAGCGAGGTAATAATTCACTTTTTAAATAATTAATACTTCCTATTTGAATAATACATTACAGCATATCTAATGACTTTTAAGATTTTTATTTCTATGTATTACAAAATTAAAATGTTTAAATTAAATAAAATGTGTGGTTTGTCACTTAGAATATATTTTGAGAAGCCATTTTATTTTTTCTACTTTGAATATTGGACTCTACAATTCCGTACTGGTTCGGACACTTCCCTCTCAGTGTAGCTCAAACCATGAACCGATGAATATGGAACTAATTACATAGTTAATCACTATACATCCAGTTTATTCATTCTAAGATTAAATTATTAAATTTAAGAATCAAAGACATTAAGACAGTTTCATCTTGGAAGCAGAAATGAGGTAGTGGTTCATGTCTTAAATAATTATGACTTCCTAGTTAAATAAACATTTAATAAAAACTTTGGCCCGAACCCGCTATCTATCCTTTCGTAACAAACTCCATTTCCACTCAAACCCTCTAGTTTCAAACCTAGCTTCCTCTTCAATTCCCGATAATCCCGCATCTGAAAAGAACATGGCTCCGTGACCTTCTTAGTTCAACTTGTGATGTATCGCTCAGCCTATTTACTTGATTTATTGTGACCAGGTCCAGAAGTCCAAAAAAAAAATGATGTATTCATATTCTTAACATCAAACGGTAACACCAACGACATAACCATAATATAACATAACACAACATAACACCAACTAAAAATCATAGATAAATAATTTTAAAAAACCAAAATTATATACTATTTATTTACAAATTTTAATAGGATGCTTACCACTGAGCCGCAAAGTAACGATAAAAATAGTAAAATTTGGCAATTATTTGGCCATATAAACCACTGATATACAACCGTACGCAACGACAGTCTACAGTAGAGTGACGTCTGATAGATAGTGACACCTGACGGACGAATTTAGCGACAAAAAAAAAGAAACTCGTTAGAGTATTATTGTAATACAGTTGTAAATATCAATAAAGAAAAAATAATAAACACTAGTTCATGTATAATGATTATAAAGTTTTTCTTTTGTTTCGTTTTTTTTTCTAAACTATATAAAATTAAAGATTAAATGAAGTGGAATTTTTAAATTAAAATATATTTCAAGAAGCCATAATTATTATAATTACTTACATCATAATTATTATAGACGGGGACTGATTTATTCAAAAATATATTTTACCCAAAGATAAATAATCGAAATATTATTAGTATGTTATTTGGAAAACTTTCTAAACATTTAACGTTAATTTTAACAACTATTTTTTTACAGTACATTATTTATACAAAAAACTTCAGTTGTTTCTTCTGGTTTAGACCGTGTCGGGTTTATTATTTGGCCATAATGACCGACACGGTCTAAACCAGAAGAAATAACTGAAGTTTTATGTATAAATAGTGGCCGCGGAAACTTGATAGAATATTTAATACATTATTTGTTTAAATATGTATACCAAAAGCTATTTCAGAATACAATTATTGCTATTAATTCATATTTAATCTCCTATACCAATATTCTAAAAATATATAAATTTATGAATGTCCTTATTGAAGAATTCATAAAAGTAAGGAGCGATATGAAGGCGGATTATGTAAGACGTAAAACCCCTGAAGTATTGCTATAAAAGGAATGTCTCCAATCTTATACCTTTATACTTCTTGTCTCGTATCTTCCCTGTCATCAAACATTGATTGATACAAAATATGAGCAAGATTCAAAAATAGTTGTAAATTGTCCTGATTTTATGAGGACATTTTTCACTTACAAATTTATACTTATAGAACATTATTTAAAAAAAAAATTGTATAAGGGTTATTGAAGAAAAAAGTGTGTGTGTCAGCTCCGACACGCGACTGGAGTTTACCCCTTTCTGATTCTAATCAATTTTAAATGTGTTCTTACAAATTAATCGCTCTCTATTGATACTTATGATTCCAAAACCTAAAAAACCACCAGAACTCCCATCCCCTTATCGTCCTATATCTCTCTTGCCCATAATGGGGAAAATACTTGAAAGACTCATTCTGAAACGTCTTCATCCTATCATAGAATCCAATCAAATAATCCCAGATCACCAATTTGATTTCCGAACATCACACTCCACCATCCAGCAAGGCCATCGTGTGGTGGACGTTGTCTCATCTGCATTAGAGCGCGGAATGTACTGCACGGGAGCTTTTCTCGATGTAGAGCAGGCTTTTGATCGAGTCTGGCATCCAGGACTGCTGTACAAACTCCGTAAATTCTTACCTTCAACTTACTTCCTTATTATCAGTTCCTACCTCCGTAATAGAACCTTTAAAGTAAACCATAATTGTTCCTACTCTTCCCTCTTCACCCAGTCTGCCGGTGTTCCTCAAGGCAGTATCCTGGGGCCCATCCTATACACGATATATACAGCTGACATCCCAACCCATCCAAGCACTGTCCTCACTACTTACGCTGATGACACATGTGTGTTATCAGTTAATAAGGATCCATTTGTTGCATCCCAATCTCTTCAATCCCATATCTCACACCTACAAGAATGGTGTCAAAATTGGAGGATTAAAATAAATCCTAACAAATCCCATCAAATTACCTTCACCCTTCGTCGTAAACCTACGAATTCCTGTCCTACTGTATCGTTTAATAATACACCACTGAACCCTGTCGAACAGATACGTTACCTAGGACTTCATCTGGATAAACGTCTCACTTGGAATCCTCATACAAGACTGAAAAGACAAGAAACTGCTCGACGTTTTCGCCTACTTCAACACTTACTGGACAAACGCTCTAAGCTACCAATTAATTACAAAAGACTTATTTACATGACAGTCATCAGACCTATTTGGGCATACGGAGTTGAGCTTTGGGGCTCTACTAAACCATCCAATTCATCTCGTATCCAATCCTTGCAATCCAAAATCCTTCGTAAAATCCTCAATGCTCCTTATTATGTCACAAACAAACTCATCCATCATGATCTTAATATCCCATATGTTACTGATTTGGCCCAAACTAGATACCTATCCTTCCATAACAAGCTCCATACGCACTTGAATCCGCTAGACTCTCAGCTTGCTTCCCATACTATTCCTGATAACCCTCCGAGGCGCCTGAAAAGAAGATGGCCTCGAGATCATCTACTATAGAACTTTATTGGAGTGCTATCGATGGGTAGTTTCTCCACAAGTGTTTTCATGTAATATTCAACATTTTTGCACATTTACTTGATATAATACCATTATAGTTGTAAATATCATTGAATTAAATAAATCTATTGATACTTATCTGATATTTTTTTTAATTTGTATATTATTTAAAATTAATGTGAACTATTTTAGTTAAAATTAAAAAAATATATTTTTTATTAATCGTGCCAAAGTTTCAGCTTAGTTGTAGGCCATCTTTAGGACAAAAATACTTTGACATGTTAAAACACTAAAATTATCAACTGAACTCATATAGATGTGTATTCACGGTTGTGAAATACATCCCAAGAAAGGATATCCTACCGCTTTTTTTTTTTTTTTTTTTTTTTTTTTTTTCACCCTACCTGCCATTGCTGGCATACGGGTTTCGGCAGTGACGGGTTGATGCGTTGGGTTTACGCACGCCTGCCACTGCCAATAAATCATCTTTTTAATCATCTTTATTCTTTATTTCAAAAATTATACAAAATAATGGGGGGTACCATTTATTTTTTAGGGTACATTATAAATAATTTTTTTTTTTTTTTTTTTAATCTGTGGTGCTGCCCGGTGCACAGATGTGCACCTTACTGTTGGGGCAGCACCTTTACGCCTCCTGGGGGGTCTCCATCCGTCCGGATGCTGTCCAGCCCTACAGGTCCGCCGCATCCGTCCGGTCATCTGTCCCGTCTGCATCCGTCCGGTCTCCTTCTATCTCCTCCTGCGCTGGCACCTCGTCTGGTGGCTCGCCGAGGGGCCGGATCCTACTAATGGTGAAATGCGCAGGCCCGACTTCCTTCCGACTTCCTTCCACCCGTAGACAAAATCCTTGAAGAAGGGGTAATTCTCTTCCTCCATCAAACGGGGGAAGTCTTCCTCGGCGAGGGCGAAGATCCCGGTTTTCAGCGACAGCCTGGCACGGTGTCCTTCCATCGCGGTGCAGGAAACAATAACATGCTCCGCTGTCTCAGGGACTCCACAGGCAGGGCACCGAGGGTCGATTTCTCTCTTATGCTCGCTGAGCTTTCCCCGGAACCCGCCATGTCCTGTCAGCATCTGCGAGACCCAGTAGTCCGGGAGGACCCATGTCGCAGTCATTCTTGACTGGACGGTGGGGAAGAACTTCCTCAAGGTGAAGCCCTTCTGGCTTCCCACCCACCGTCCGTTCCACTCCTCGATCGAGGCCTCCCTAACAATCCTCCTCCATCTGTTGGGGGTCTCGCCGATCCTTTCTCGGAGTCCCTCCGGGAGCGCCGCCACCCCCTGCCTCTTCACCTCGTAAATCATGGCGTCCTCCTTAAGGACGAGGTCCAGGGGCATCGCTCCCGCCAGCACCTGCACCGCCTCGTGCGACACCTAACCACAACCGATTTCTTCCCTGTCTTTATTTTTTTGAAGGGGGCCCCAGCTTTAGAGTCCGTTAGAGGCTTATATGAGCCCAGCATGATCACTCCCTGTCCACTTCTAATTTCTGTCCTAGTAGCTTTACACACTGCACACCGTACACAATTTAATAGTCACTGCACAGCCTTGAGATAGGTAGTCAATTTCCTACTCTTATCAGAGCAACGCTGCCCTGTCGTCTGTTAAGGTTGTATCCAAGTAATATGAATGGACCCCAATAGCTTAAGGCGGAATCTAAATAAGAGTAGTAATAGTGTTTGTTTGGATAGTTGTCTTTTAAAAGGCTCCTATAGAAAAAATTATTACATTTCAACAGTTTGAGAATAAAGCAATAGAATACACAGTAACCATAGATACCACACACATCTCTTCCCGATTGATCCCGGAATTTAACTTTTAATTTCTATCTATTATATAAAACAAATCATACAATCTTATCGAGAAGGGAGCGTTACTCGCCAATTTTATTCAAAACTTGATTTTACTCCTCATAAAATTTTCATACCGCGGGCTAAATATGAAAATCGCTTCTTAAGGAGTAAACTCCAATAATTGTTAAAGAAAATGTATAAATCTAATAACAATTTTTTTAAATTGAACAAGGATATCACTCCTGGCGAACCAACCTCTATTTTACATATAACTGTTATATTTTTGATATAACCCCTATTATACCATATAACTGTTTATTTATTTGTACTACTCGTTAATATTTTATATGTTGTATTCTTCTACAGTTCAGATTATATTATTTAAAATATAGCAGAAAAAATGCGGAATGAAAAAATGTTGGGACTTCTCTAAAACCTACTGGAATTCACGTATAAATTTCCGACCCTCTGACTCAATTGAAGAAGGTATTGAGGTGCAAGTACTCTTTTTTATTTCATTTTATTTCATAATAGTGTCCAAAATGTTGAATGAAAATTACCCCTCATTATTGCATATAGTTCAGTCTAGAAAACAACGCTACATACTGATTTTTTTCATTTACATTTGGATACTTAGAGCAGCCCCATAGTGTAAAACTTAGTGTAATATGTTTAAAAAATATGACACCACTACTTAGGAATATATCAAGTAATTTACGAATAGTTACCCCGGTGAATGAAGCATTGCTAAATAGATATAGTTTCTATCGATTAAGAATAAAATAAACCCAAATCTAGAACAATAAAAATTAATTAGAAGAGAGGCGTTTACTGAAAGTAATTTGCAATGAATAGTACAACTGGAAGTTTATTATAATGACCACGATATTGTTACTACAGCAAGTTGATTGTGTTAACACTTGTTACCAGAGTTTGTTTAAAACATGGAAATTATATTCAAATCAAACAACCGAATGATAAAACTCAATTTACACCGTGTAATAATTTAAAATGTAATTTGTGTTATGGTCTAATGTTTTTTTGTAGTTGTCTTCATAAAAACATAGGTACATTATTTGTTTTATGTTTCATTAACAAAAACAAACTATTGTCATGGTTATTTATAAAAAAATTGAGCAGTATTTTACAAACCTAAAAGCATAATTATGTTTTCGAAGAGATAGGTCAAAACGAATCTTTTTATAAATAACGAAAAACCAGAAAATTAAAATTAAATGAAAAAGTAATAATCATTCTGTTGCCGTAGCAGATAATTTATAGTTTTTTTTTGTTTTTCTTTTGTATTTTGTATTCTTTTTTTTGTACTTTGTGGAGTAAGATATTTAGGCTCGAAAAACACCAAATGGCTTCCTTTTTTTAAATTCCCTCCTTTTGAAGCTATAGAATAAAATATAATGGAATGACTTGAAATATCTTTATTAGTATTATTTAAATACACTGGTCTTGATTTCATTAACGCAATTAATAAAAAAAGATAAGCCTTATGGGAATTTTCGAGTATACATCAGTTATGTTTTTACTAAAAGAAATAACAAATAACTATAAAGTTAAACAAATATTTATTCCTAGAGGAAGAAAACCCGATTTTATGTCTCTTTAGTCCTTGAGTCGGTGTCTTCTATCATGACTTTGTTTATTAATATTTTAATATCATAATTTCTATAAATATAATATGAAGGTTAGTGTAAATACAAATATTACCTACTAAATAAAACACTATCATTATGAATATACAAATCAAACGATTACTTCACATAAAAATTGATTTTTCCAGGCTAAATTGTTATCCAAAGCAGAACCCATTTTCGCAGTAGGCTATAAAAACAGAATAAACTGCTATGCGAATAAGGATTTTATGATACTGCCGGCTATGAATACGAGATTGGACCAAAGGAATAGACTGTTTTACTTCAAAACCTACTTATGAGCCCCGTATTTTTATGGTACCGTTTAATTCAAAGCACAATTGATAAATAAATAGTTAAAGCAACTAAAAGAAGGATTTGAGGACACCAACAAAAAACCTAAAGTTCTTGAAAACCAAGAATGTTATTAAACGAAAGACCAACAAATGTGACTTCACCAGGGCTGGAAATTATTATAAAACATGGGTAAAGAATACATAAACTGAAATATACAAGCAAAAACTGATCAAATGTTGAGACAAGGAAATACAATGAAGTGGAAGGAAACAATGAATACTATAATTTATAAATACTTTTCCCTAATGTTCCGGAAATAATATTCTTTTCTCCATTATTTTTTTTTTTAATTCCAGCACAAATAAAATATAACAATCATTTTTCAACCATTTCATTTTTAATAAAGTGCATTACCTGTTTGTGAAGTAAAAGCTTTTGAACTATTAATATTCAGTTGTTTCTAAGAGGGTTTAAACTGGATGAAGACAAAATTTCGGAATAAGAGATAAAAATATACTTATTATTTACGTTTTGGGGATTTTGTATCATATACGAAATTTCTAACCTATTTAATCAAATTTGCTTTAAAAAATTTGCTTTAAAAAAAGAGACCATTTGTATCAATCATCAAAGTTATTCTTGTATATTAATTTATCAGAAATTAACAGTTTTTAAATGGATGTCAACCATTCACTTCAAGTTTTACTTACACAATGGTTGGTGATGTTGGACAGTTCATTTATGAAAAATAGCCCTTATTGTTGAACAGCAAGTCTTAGTGAGGCGGAAGGTCAATCTTGAAATAATGGCGTTTGGCCTAAAGATGTCCTATGAAACAGTGGCTTAAAAATTAACTCCGAGAAGACCGAGGATATGGCCATTGATTGCATTTATACTGGGATAAGGAGTATCTAGAGGATAATAATAAGTGAGTTTATTTAAGTTGCTATATTCTTATTTGGATGTTACCAAATAAAGGTGAAGGTCGACAAGAAAGGTGGAGCATCCCCGAAAGGCTGTTCTAATGCAACATCCAGTGCTCTTGAATATAGAGGTTTCCAACGAAAACAGACTTCTAATTTTCATAACCATAATGGAGTCTACATTGGTATATACTTCAGGCACAATGACAGTTAAGCCCCGTCAAAAATGGATTTCCGGAGGAGGTATCACTATGTCACAAGTCTGGAGAAAATCAGAAATGAGAAAATCTGCTAATGGATGTGAGTACATCGGTAAATAAAAGGATCGTATCATGCTGCCTAAGATGGTACGGCCATTCGAAAAGAGTGTCGGACGAATGTTGGTCGACCAAGTCCTAGATTGGGTTCCACCGGGGAGGAGAGGACGCGAACGGCCAAGAAGCAGGTAAATGGAGGGAGGTTCTGTAGGAGATGGCTGGTCGAGGTCTCCAGGATGCTCTGCGCTGACTTGTGGCAACCCTTGTCGGAACCCCTTAAAGTAAGCAGATGGGTTTAAATTTGATGACTAAAAATTTTTTTTTGTTTGCTTTATAAACTCGAATTGTCTTATATTAAAGAGGTGACATGATCAACAAGAATTTAGAATATCTCCATGTGAATTCCTTAACTTTTTTTTGGATACATTTTTAAAAGCACATATTATGATTTATGATAGAAACTCCTCAAATGTAGGTAAATGCTGATAAACACAAAGGATACGAAACATCATTTATGGTAAGAATAGTAAACTTTCTTGATCCGAACATCACTCTAATATAATACAATGGTTCGTAAGCTACAACCATCCTATTAGCAATATCAGGCTTTGAGAAGGATTTTAGATATAAAACGATATTCATTTTGGCGATTTATTCAAGGAGGTTATTTAATTTATCAATAATCCTATGGAATTTAATTTCGATTCAGAAGGAAACTATATTCAAAGCAATGTATAAGCTAATTGAGAGGTACTAGGTTGATATATACACTCGTACATTGCCTCTTCACTTCTACGATAAGAGCAACCGTGGTGATAATAAACGGAAACTGGGCTGAACCTAATACAGGAACCTTGGCTAAGACGAAGGGCTGTGTTTAGATTGAGAGGCTCTAAGTAGATCTGAGAAGGAAACTTGTAAACTCCCCTGGGAGTGTAAACATTTGTTTGAGTGCCTAATAGCTGCCACTGTTTGTCGAAGGTAGCTAATAACGGATAGCTTTCTATCGCTCAACATATCTGCCATAACCAAACATCCTCCGAGCTGGCTGGGATCCTTCCTACTGCTGAGGCCAGGTAGCTTCATCAGGGTGCTATTTATGTAGCTCCTCACCGGGTCCCTCCCGCTCAGTGTCAACTATTTACCCAAGTTCGCAAAGGGTCGCTCCGCAAGGCAGGGGAACCAAATGAGGCTGTCATTTCGTTATTTAACTTGACCTCCCAGGGTAAATATAAGCGTTTTGGTCTATTATGGGTGTCCGGTACGCTGGAAGAACAGTCGTAATACACAAAAATGTATCTAGTCCATGCACTTACTTTACTTCCGCCTTAGGTCGAAACCCTAAACTGTTATGACCATTTTTTCCCATTTATTTTGAAGCTATATTATTGCTATTAATACTTAAGCCAATAATGAGACCCATTTGACGAAACATTCGACTAATTTCTATGAAATCTATGTATTAGAGTGAAGCAAAACTTTCCAGCAGATGAAGCTGCTATATAAGGACCGTGAGAAATGACTGCTATTTATCGAGGCTGTTCGACGCTAGGAAGGAACAGTCTCTAGAGTAAAGAAAAACAACCTGAATAGAACTCAATATTGAAATTTGAGGATTGTTTTGTTACATCATCTGTATTTCTGAAATAGTACTCCTATTTAAAAAATAATTAGTACATTCAATTTTTAAAAAATAATATTGCGTATTAAAACCTAATACAGTGGATTATCGAAACGACAGGGTCGGTTCGGATATTAAAAAAATCGGATAATCGAAATTTACTAAAAAATAAATACCAACCAAATGAAATTACATAATTAGGTTTACAGTTCCTAGTAAACAAATACGTATTGAAGTCTAATTTCATTTTTTTGCTGTTTCTGAGAAATGATTCGGGCCCCTTATTGACGTTCATGGAAAAAATCATTTTATTTTTCGTCAAATTTTGTTGAAAATAACAAGGATGGAGAAAGTTGGACAGAAGATCAAACGAAACATGCCAATGAACGTCAGATGGAATATTGGAGACAGAGAAACTCCAGCAGAGAAAGGGAAATAAATAAAGTTGTTCGTGGTTTTAAGTGGTTAATAAGTTATTTAAGTGTGTCTACAGACTAAATTAAGAAAATCCCTCACTTCACATGTTTCGAATAAACGCAATTCTGTCTTATTTTTTCCACGAACCGAAATTTATTCCGAAATTTGAAAACATTGTTAGTTGTTCCAATGAAAATAAAATAAAATATTAAATATAGTGGTTTTAATTCCATTTCCGTGAAAAGGAAACTCGCATTCCAATATTTTTATCTAACTCATACAAATAATAAATAATAGAGTCTAAACAAGGCATGCGCCTTTAACGTAAAGTGCCAAGATATTTAAATTTTCTCTGCCTTTCCTGAATAGTAAAACTTCACTCCTAAAGCACGCAAGAAAATGTTGTTTTCCCGACAATGCCTCAAAAATAGTTATTTAATTTCCTCTCAAGACCCATTGGGATTAGGGAATCAGCATCTTATCTTATAAGTATCTTTAATAATACAAAAGCAAAGAAAGTTTATTTTTTACAGGACAGTTATTTTATTATTTTTGTTCCAGATATAGTCGTTATTTCCTAAATAAATTTACATTAAATAATAATAAATGCAGAGTTTTTAATATTGAGTAATACTGTGTAATATCAGATGCTTTCAATAACATGTTTACAGCAATGTAGAATATCAACTGAGTTATCACAAGATAATTTGGAGAGGTATAAAACAAAATTTTCCCCTTAATTACTCCGTTAAGAGCTAATATAAACGCATAAGAGATTTAAGTTAATTTTATTTAAGCAAAAAATCGTTTCTTTACGAATTCCTTTTTCTTTTATAACGTTTTCTTTTTCATTCTGTTATCTCTTATCGCTTGCAGTGTAGAGATTTTTGCAGCAGGAGCGCCCCCTGTCTGTGTCAAGGGCTGCTCTCCTGGCTTCCTCCCATCCAATCTCTTTTTCTTTCATAATATTTTGGAGCTTATGTTTTTAATAACTTATACTTAAAAAATAGTTAAGATTACATTATTGAGCAATGTTTAGATTTTTTTTTTGTTAATGGTTAAATATACTGTAAAATCTCTATGAACTGTTCTATTTTTGGGGAGCATCAGGTGAAATATGTGGGGTGAAAAGATGATACTGCAGAGATAGGCTGCGGCTGTTGGAGGTCGAGGCTGACTTTAGACTCCTTGGGACGAGAAGAGGTGGAGAGGGTTGGTCTGAGTGGAAGAGAATAGTCCTGAGGTCAAGTAGTTCTTCACCTCGGGCGTCTTCAGGGTTCAGTTTATTAAAGATGAATTTCGTATACTTTATACAATATTCATAAAATTTCATAAAATAATACTGTTACACACAAAAAAAAAACTATACCACTACGACCCGTGAACGAGTCTGGGGGTTCAGTACATGGTAGAGACTGTAATTTTTTATGGACAACGGTTCTGCTAGGAGATGACTTGTCCTAGGCCACGCTCAACCGCCAGGTTTTCCCCCTTATTTTGGGTACCCTATTTTTATATTATTTTATAGAGGCTGGGTGAGCCCCAGGAGGGTCCTAGATCCCATATGATCCATCTCCCGCCGCAAACAGACTAAATAAAAGTAACTGCTTGCAGCGGGATTTGAACCAGGATTTCCGGCCTGGCTCCGCCTCCCTTACTGTTACATAAAATAGTAATATGTTTTAAACTATCTTTTCATTATACAAAAAACCTCAGTTGTTTCTTCTGGTTTAGACTGTGTCGGTGAATTTTCTGCCAACGTTTCGCCAGACATGCTGCTGACTTCCTCAAGGTTAAATTGAGACTGAAGATGTCCAGCTAACCCGCGGCGTTACATACCCTGCTAAGCCGAAGTCCAGCCAATCAGAGCCCAAGCAATCAGAAACCAGCCAATCACAGGCATGGAAGAGCAGACTCCGACCCCGGTCACGAAAAAACCCGATCTACTAACGGAAAGAACCAATGAATCACGAGTGGACCCGAGTGGACCCGAGTGGCTACTATATAACGCCGAAGTTTTTTGTATAAATAGTGGCCGTGGAAACTTGAAAGAGTATTTATCTTTTAATTGTTTTTTTTTTTATTATAGAAATAATTGTGGAAGTATTAATAAGAAGATATTATTAGAAAACAAACATTTAATATACAGTTAACTAGGAACAATACAACATGGCACAAGAACTTCTACTTTCCTAAGTAGGAAGGTATTACAGACTGTTATATGTTACAATGCAGAGCGCTCAAGTGGCAACTATTACAAATAAAATTTCTTTTTAACACTCCTCCTAAATTTTAATCATTCAAAAAAAAAATATTTAATAATAAATTTATGTTTACAATATCCAAGAAAAAAGAATTCATTTTTTGCAAACAGTTCCAAAAAAAATGAGAAACACTATACACTTTCAGATCATTCACATATCACTATCAAACTCCTTACACATTCCTAGACGATTTCTAAGTTCTTCAAACCTTTTTCTTGGAAGAGCCTTAGTGAAGAAATCTCCCAGCTGCTCCTCGCTAGGGACATGTTTTACATCTATCTCATTCAGTTTTTCTTTGATGAAGTGGTATTTCGTATCAATGTGTTTTGTTCGTTTTGAGGCCTTTCCGTCTTCCTGTTGTATCATGTGAATAGCGCTTCTATTATCTACTAACATTAATACACGTGAACAGTCTTCAACAACTCCCAGCTCCAAACCGAGTCTTCTGATGAACAACATGTCTCTGACTGCTTCGCTTGCTGAGACAAATTCTGCTTCTGCAGTTGAAAGTGCGACGGTCTTCTGCTTCCTTGATGTCCACGATACTGCTCCATCTGAGAACATAAGTACATATCCAGATGTCGATCGCCTGTCATCCAAACTGCCGGCAAAATCAGCATCACTGTATAATGCTAGGTCACCTTTACCATTGTATTTAATTCCATAATCGATAGTGCCACGAAGATATCGTAGAATTCTTTTAGCTTGTAGCCAATGTTCCATTGTTGGACTTTCCACAAACCTGCTGAGATAACTGACGGCGTATGCTATGTCCGGTCTGGTAATCGTTGATAAATATAAGAGACTACCAATTAATTCTCGATATGGTTTCCCTTCTGCGGATGTAGTTTCAGCTATACTTTTTGAATCTTCTATTGGTGTGTAGGTTGAATTGGCATGAATCATATTAAAAGTGTGCAGAATCTTTCTAACATATTGACCTTGGCTTATTGAAATTGACTCGTTTCCTTGTTGGTTTATTTCCATACCTAAGTATTTACTAACTTCACCCCAGGTAGCTTCAAAAGTTTTGTTCAGCTCTGACATTAATTTCTGCATTTTATATAGATTTTTTCCTATCACCAATCCATCGTCCACATACAGAGCAATTATAATAGCAGATGATTTATTGATAAATACACATGAATCTGATTTCAATATTTCAAAGTTGTTATTTTTCATAAACGATTTAAATTTTTCTCCCCATTTTCTAGGAGCTTGTTTCAGTCCATAGAGACTTTTCTTCAGTAAACAAACTTTGTTTTCATTGCAGTTATCTTGTGTGAAACCTTCAGGCTGCGTTACGTAAATCTCTTCATCCAATTCTCCATGTAAGAAGGCGGTCTTTATATCAAACTGAAGCATTTTTAAATTTTTCTTAGCAGCATAAGCAATGAGGAATCGTATGGAGTCATACTGTGCAACTGGAGCATAGGTTTCTTGATAGTCTAATCCTTTAATTTGCTGGAATCCTCGAACTACTAATCTTGCTTTACACTTTTCAATTGTTCCATCATTGTTAAATTTTTTTCGAAACACCCATTTGGTTGTTAACGGCACTTTGCCTTCAGGAAGACTCACAATTTCCCATGTTTCATTTTTATATAAAGCATCAATTTCTTTCTGCATAGCAAGTTTCCAATCAGGATTATCCAAGGCTTCTGACACTGTTAAATTTTCACATTCTCCAATCAAAACATAGTTTTCAAGCTCTGGTGGTTTTCTTATTTCTCTTCTATTTCTCAGATTATACTGGTGTTCTTTTTCCTGCTCTTCTCTAGTTTGGTTTTCATTTTCTTCATTTGCTTCTTCTTCTTCTTCTTCTTTTTCCAGTTCTTCCGAATTGTGGCTATCATTTATTTCTTCAAAATCTAAAGATATTGTTTTCTCTTTATTTTCTTCTTCTGAATTATTTCTTAACTGAACTACTTGATTTTCTTGATTATTAAAAATGAGATCTCTGACAACTTCTACATCATTCTTTTCAGAAAAATAAATTCTAAAACCTTTTGAAGTTTCACTATATCCAACAAATATGCCCTTTCTGCTCTTTGAGTCCCATTTGAGTCGTTTTCTTTTGGTATATGAACAAAAACAGTTTCACCAAAAATATGTAATTGACTAATATCGATATTCTTTTTGTGCCAAATTTCAAATGGTGTTTTGTTTGCAATGCTACTTTTACCTGTCTTATTTATTGTGTATACTGCGGTATTTACTGCTTCTGCCCAAAGTGATTTTGGTAGGTTTTTGGAGTGAATTAAAGTTCTAGCCGCTTCTACAATTGTTCTCATTTCTCTCTCTATTCTACCGTTTTGTTCTGGTGTATACTTGCACGAAACTTGATGTATAATACCTTCTTCATTTGTTATATCTTTGACATAAGAATTACAAATTTCTGTTCCATTATCAGATCTTATAAATTTGGTTTTAAAATTTAAGTTATTTTTTATGTATTCCAAACAAATTTTAATTTTATCTTTAACTTCGCTTTTATTTTTCACAAAATATACCATTCTATAGTGACTAAGATCATCTTTTATGAGTAAGAAATATCGAGCTCCTCCTAAAGATTTTTCCTCCATCGGGCCACAAAGATCTATATGTAGCATTTCTCCCGGTTCTGTAGCTCTAGATGTGCTTGTTTTGAAAGGTAATCGATGTTGTTTCCCCATCATACAGGATTCGCAGAAAAAATTTTTATCATCAATAAATTCTGTGCCAGTTAATTTTAAAATTTCTTTAACTTGAGTAATATTCTGGTGAACAAATTTTTCATGGTAGGTTCTTAGACTTTCAACTCTTTTTGTATTGTTGCACATCGCAGTTCTGCTAGGCATCCTAAAGTCCATGTAAAATAGTTTTTTCTTTTTATTTCCTATTGCATAGATCAAGTTATTCTTCATAATTTTACAACCATTATTTTCATAAATCATACTATAGCCCAGTTCTGTTGCTGCACTGGTTGAGAATAAATTAAATTTTAATTTTGGCGCATATAGCACATTGGTAACATCTGTAGGTATGTAAGTTTTTTCATCGTTTGCTAATATTTCAACTGTACCTTGACCAAAGGCTTCAAGAAAAGAACCATCTCCAATTTTAATTAATAAAGGTTTATCAAATTCAACATATTCTATAAACCATTCCTTTTTCATGCACATATGGTCACTTGCTCCGCTGTCCGCAATCCAACATTCTTCATCAGTTGAAATTTCAGACAAATTTAATGTAATGAAAGCTGCCTTCTTCTTTTGTTGATAATTATCGTTTCTATTTTGTTTGTTTTTTTCTTTTCGAATTTTGATGGGACAATCAGCTATAAAGTGCCCTATACGGCCACAGAAATGGCAAGGAAATTTTTTATTTGCATGTTTTTGAAAGTTACTTGATACTTGATATCTATTTTTATGCTTTGAATAATTATTTAATTTTTTAGTTGTGAAAGCAGTTACCTTACCTACATTTGCATTATCATTTTCTTTTAATCTACCTTCTTCAATAAACAAACGAGATGTTAAGTTATTTAATGTTCTTTGATCTTCAGAAGCAGATTCCCAAGCTGATACAAAATGTTTGTATTCTTGAGGCAACGATGGCAATATTTTAGTCATGAGCATTGTATCACTTATGGTTTCTTTTTGAGCCTTTAATTTAGCTACAATATTTTCTAAATCTGATATGTGTGTTCCTAGGCCTTGATTTTTAAATTTATATTCAAAAAATTGTTTTTGTAACAGATAATTTCCTACATTCGATTGTTGATCAAATAAACTAGACAATTTATTCCACATTTCAAAAGCAGTTTTACAATTTAATAAATACGATATAATTCTATCTTCAATAAGTGTAATGATAAGACCTTGACCTTTTTCATCATTTCGAACTTTTTCGTTACTGTCTTTCTCTGTTACTTCATTTAATATACAGCTTGCCCAGCCTTTTGATTTTAACAGAACTTCTACTTGAAACTTCCATAGATTCCAATTTTCACTTCCACGTAATTTAGTAATAGACAGAGTGTTACTTACGGCTTCCATTCTTTAGATTCGACTCAGAATTCAACTTGCACAAAATGCAATTTCAGATTTCGACTTCTGATAGTTTGCAACAACAAAAAATGAAACACTTCTAACGATATAACAAATTACCAATAACTGGGGCTGGGCCCTTAACCTATAGAAATAATTGTGGAAGTATTAATAAGAAGATATTATTAGAAAACAAACATTTAATATACAGTTAACTAGGAACAATACAACATGGCACAAGAACTTCTACTTTCCTAAGTAGGAAGGTATTACAGACTGTTATATGTTACAATGCAGAGCGCTCAAGTGGCAACTATTACAAATAAAATTTCTTTTTAACATTTATTTACATACTTTACAAGTAGTAAACACAATAAATGAATAAATACAAAAACAATCAATTTTTTTTCTACCACACCATCCAAAATCACGTTTGTGTAATTTGTATTTTTTCTCATATCGAGATATTTTCATTTTGACTTTTTTATTGACAGTTTCAATCGTCAGTCCATTTTCTATCCGAACTAGACTGTTTTCCTGGAAGGCTTCTAATTTAAATTAACATTTTAAATTTGTCTATTCCCAATCAAGATGTTCATAAATTCCTGTGAATCATAAATTAGGTTAAGTTTTCTTTTATCATAATACTTAATTATTTTTTAATTTGTCCATTTTATTTACATCCATTTTATATAGATTATCAAAAAATCTTAGCCTTCTATTTTATATATATTCCTTTTCTATTTTATCGATATACTCATAAATCACCTTGGTGTTTCAATGTCTATATTGTTTATCTTATGTAATTATGTTTCCATAACGCTCTTTCAAAAGAACAACCACATAACTCAAATTTTGGAATTATTGAGCTAAGTCTTCAGTAGCAATTGTATAGGTAGAAACTTTTTAACTTTTATCTGATATTCCGTATCCAACATGTTTTTTACTTTGTTATTTTAACAAATTCATGTATTGAGTCGTTGAGTCTTGTATGAACTTAATGTTTTATGGGGATAATGACATAAGTTAAAATAAAAAAAGTTTCAAGCTTTTAAAAGTTTTCTTATTGTTATTAAAAGAATTTCAATACTATTATTAAAATAGGAATGCTTTGTTTTACAATACCTAAATATTTTTTATTCACATAGTACTTTAAAATAACTCTATTGAAAATATAGAGATATTACACACTTTTGAGGGAGCGATATAATTCAAATAATTTATTACTAGAATAAGTCTAAAAATATTCAGAACCGAATAATGCTCAAGGTACAACTAATGTTTTATAATGTCCGACTTTTGCCTTTTTAGATAAGTATATTTGTTAAAACTATTTCAAGTTTTAAAAAGGACTCCGATTAAAAGGATGGATTTTTTTTCTTTTTTATATTTAAATGCCTATATATCTATTCCAGGCGGGGTTATAATTTATCCTAAATATTTAAACTTATTTACTTCGATAATATGTATTTTTTATGCAATATTCCATTAAATAAGTCATTAAAATAATATAAACATTACTTAAATTATCAATATCAGGCGTCTTGAACTAGAAATAGCTCTATCTCTGATGGCAGCTTAATTGTAATTAGATGCAACTTGCACGTGACAGATTAATGCACAAAGACAATTACTTGTTATTAATTAGTAGTTCTGTCACTCTGCTTTGTTTATTACTAACTTACTGCAATATTCATTATTTATGACCACCTTATCTACTGCATAAGCATTAACAAACATACCAATTGAAGTTGCGTGGATATCATCTATACATATAAAATGCTTTGCCCTGAATGACTGACTGAGGTATCAACGCTCAGCGACGATACTAATCGTAGAGACCTGAAACTTTGAGGGTGTGTTCTTTGTATTTCTTGTAGGCATCCGATAAGAAAGGATTTTCCTACATTCTATCCCTAAGGGGATGAAAAAGGGACGAAAGTTTTTATGCTTGCCCACGTGTTTCTTACTCGCAAAATATACATATTTTCGCTGAACAAAACAAATAAAGTTAACTTCCCCGCCTTCAGCGGACTCAGCCCACTGTAACGCCTTAAAATACCGAAAGGTAACAGAAGACTTTTGTTTATATAGAAGCATTTTCAGGTGTTTATTTGTAAATTTTATATATGTTGTAAATAAAATCTTAGGGGATGAGAAAAAAAAATAAATAAAAAGTTCACTTCTCGCTGCTGCCGTACGTAATATAATAGAGGTTCAAAGATTGTATGGAATCCGTCAGTTTTGAAGTTAGACATCTGAAATTTCGGATGTTTGAGTAACTTATAGTTAAAAAAATTAAATTATTTATTTTAAATGATCTGTCACGGAACTTTATGTGGCAGACCAAATTCCACGCTAGCGAAGCCGTGAGCAAAAGCTAGTTAATCTATAAAAAAAAAGTTTGAAAGAGCATATAGATGCCTTAGTTCACAAATGTGTTAAGTGCCGAAAAAAAGATTTTACATGAGTCAACCTTGATAATAATTTAACACAAGAAATACAGTTCAAGTTTAAGCACACAATATATTTTTGTAACCTTTACAGCTTCTCTATTAATTTTATGTCAACAAATGATATATGACTTCCAGATCAAAACTTTACAATGTCATTTATATATCAAAACCCATTTTTTTAAAATTTTCACTTAACACATTTGTGAACGAAGGCATCGATATATCAAATAACTATTGAACTTAAGCATTAGAAATCAGTTGATTTTATTAATTATTTATAATTAAAATTACCATGGTTAGTTAGTTGTTAATTCATTGTGACGTGGATTAAAAAGTCTAAATAAAAATAAAATAACTAGACCGAAAAGTGTTTCTACTCGCAGTTAGTGACAAAAACATGAACAAAAGTGAATATAAATTCAGAAAAAAATTATAAAAACAAATCAAATTATAAAAAAAAACAGTTTAAAGAGACAGTTAATAAACATTTACCTACTAGTTTCAGTTATTATACACAAAAATTAATGCAATATAGACCGGCATACTATATTTACGTTAATCAGTTCTCTTCATAAATTAAAAAAAAAAAAAACGATATGAAGAAAATATTATTTGCTTATAAATGTTAATGGAGGGGTATTGTTTAAAATCTAAAAACAGTGTTTTTTTAACTGAAGGGCACAAAAAATACATAAAATTGGTTAGGTAAAAAAAATCGTACACTGGGTTAAATAAAACTTACAGTTCAATAGAAAACTGGCAGTATTTTATCTCCAAAAATTTATTACTAGTAATTCTTTAATAAATAGGTTAATTAGTATTAATAACTTTTATGTTGTTCAAATCGTAAGTTTTGCGTTGAAATATTCTATTTACCTAAATTTATCGCTCTAAATTTGGTTTATTTACAATTTAAATTTGTATTTTGAATGATGAACTATGGATTACTTGGTGATATTACTTAAAAAATAAAATGTCATTATCATTTTAATGCGTGAATATAGTCGAGTAATATTGCAAATATCGAATATTAGGATATAGATTTTGGGTACGCAATTTAAATAGGTATTTGAAAATAAGTTAGAAAGCTAATACATTCATGTACTTAGTGCATGAATGAGATAGATTTTCAAAAAAAATTCTAAACCACTGGAAGATAAAAAAACAACAACAATCAAAATGCCTCAAAAACTTAATGAATAGGAAAAAATATAGATGAGGAATTTTTTACTAACTAATTAACATAATAAATCGGATTTTCGTCGGTTAAACTGGACAAAAAAATTAATTCTTCGTATAGCTTACTGAAAACCAAATTAGTAATATTTATTGCACTTACTAAAACAACTATTAATACTATAACTTCAGAACTCAAAAAACCTAATTTTCAATAGAGCTGTTGAATATCCCATGCGATATAAAAACAAAAAAAATTTTATTATTGGTAAAGTCAAGCATTCCTAAAGTAATCAAAATATTGAAATGAATTTATTAACCATTAGAAATTTTTATAAACTTAAAACTTTTTTTATTTTAATTTAAAAGCATACTCAAAATAAGACTTATTTAAAATTTAAAAAAACATGTCGGAAATGACATATCAGATAAGTCGTTTGTAAATTAAAAACTTAAACCAATACCATTTCTACTTAAAGCTGAACTGGCATTTTTGAGTTATCCCGATAAAGTTGAATGCGCGATATTTGGAAAAATAGTCACATATGATAAGTAAAAGAAGTTAAAAATGAAAGGCTATGATTCTTCGGTCATGTATATATAATGGATGGAAGTAGAGTAAAAAAAACAACTACGTATTCATATAAAAGTTAATAGTAATAAATTACGTTTCTGAATTGAAATAGCTTCAAACAATACAATTGCTACTGAAGGCTTTACACAAAAATGTCAATTTTTTAGTTATGTCGTCCTTCTTTCCTTTCTGTTCTTCTTTAGAAGGAGGTATATACATATAAATATTTCTATATTAAAGAACTACTTAAAAATAAATAATCTAGAACTATTAAAATGGCGCTATTTCTAACCCACTCAGCTGAATTATATAATATTGGGGGAGGTATTTCTAGCACTCTATTTCCATTGAAAAGGGTACAGTACTGTACTGTTACCACTTTACATAGAGTTCTGACATTTAATAGGCTCCTTGCAGAAGTTTGCCATCTCACTCCAATAACCGAACATGTTTATTACATTATCCTAAATGGACTACAACAGATCCTTCATTTGCTAGGGCTGCTGAGAACTTTCGCCAAGTTCTGACCAACTTGATCGATCCTTACAACGGTAGTTAGAAGCCTTGATATTTCCAAACCCCCGTAAGTTTGACGAATTATATTGAAATGTAGCAGAAAAACCATCAGTAGTTTTCGATCGTCTTCCTCTACAATCCCTAGCTTTGTCAAGATAAAAAGAAACACAAGATTAAATTTTGGCTAAAATAAATTGTTCGTATCTATACTGGTATTTATGTATTGTGCATACCATGTTTGGTTTTGGAAGTGATATAGATAGTCAAAAACGATGGTTATAAGAAATAAAAACATAGGCAGGTAGCAAAGACATCCTAGTGAGGGGGTTTACGAGACACGAAAGAAGTGGAGGTCGAAGACTTACTACTATAAGAAAGGCCTTGATCGAATCCACTTCTTGAGAAGAAGCGAAATGTAGGCTGACAGAGAAACTAGCTTTGGTCCAACGATGGGAAACTGAGTTGGGACAAGACCGCCCTACCTGTCCAATAACCATTTAAGTAACCCCAGTTATACCTGATAAGTGTTAATTTATTTTTAATGGTAATCCTCTATTTAATCTGAATCATGAATCGTAATTTGCAATCTATGTGTTAATAATGTCCAAAATAATATCTATAAATTATATTTGTTTAGTGATTGAACTCTGTATATAATTCCTTATTTACCATAAGTTCATTATCGCATTATTAATATCATTATTGGGGTATAAAGTTAATTGATTAGTAAATTCGTAAACGCACAACCAACTGCGGGAATATAATCTAATTTAAAATAAAGTAAGGACATTAAAATAAATAATTAGTTGAGTAATTATATTTAAAAATTGCTAATAGCATCCCTAAATCAATAGAAATAATAAGCATATTTATCCCCCTAAAACATAGTAATATATATTGAAACAAATACATTTTTTTGCTTGGTAAGACGAGGAAAAAACAATAGGCGAAAAAAAAACTACAAATAGCACATCAGGCATTTTTGCATAGGTAACGCTTATACAACCTTATCCCTCTCCTAAACTAATACCTCATATCATTTTATAAAAAAATATGTAGATGGTACAAGATAATAAAAATAAAGTTATGTAAATTGTTCATAATAAAACAATTAACAATTCGTAAAATATTTTTAAGACCGTATAGGAAACAGTTACTGTTACTAATTGTGCAATGATGAAAACAAATACTAAGTTGTATTACGAGTATATATATATATACATATATATATATATAAGAGAAGCGAGGGGATGGTTGACTGGAGAGTAGACGTAAGGAAGAAAATAGTTGGGGGTGCAGTCAAATGAAAACACTAAATAAGTGGTTGCTTATTTAATTATGTGCCGACGTTTCGACCCAATTCGACAATAATAACTCCAATTCATATTTTGATCTTGTAACGTCTGCTCTGTAAGTTATACAAAAGTGATCTGATTCAAATTCCGTAGGATAAAATAATAGTGTTATCTCCTTATCTAAACTATTTTTCGTTTGAATTATAAGTTCTCTGTGATGCCTAAGAGACGAAATATTTTAAATCAAAGTACCAGAGTTAATTCAGAATGAATGAAATAAGAATTTAATTCAGGCAATTTAAGACCATTTGCTTGCATTAAATTTCCCTTAACTCCCTACATCATCATCCTTGGCATCAGAAGTCTTTTCTAATAAAATGTAACCTTACTAATGTCGCTGCATTTAAAAAATATATTCTTTATGAATAAAAATGGTTCCCAAAAACAGGGAAATAATTTTACATATATTTTGTAGTAATTAATAAGAATATTTTTAAAATTTCCAATAATATGAATTTCTAATTATGAGCTCTGAAGAATTTTAGAAAAACCCTATGTTCAATTTTAGTCTAAACCCATTTTTTTTTTTTTTTATTATTAGTTTCTTAATTTTTAGTTAAATTTGTTAATTTTAACCAATTTAACATCATTAACAAAAAATATCAGTGTTGCCATCATCGCTGTCAATTAGCCAGCAGAACATTTATTAATGAAACACGTGTATGGTTGATGTTTATATCGCATGATACGATATCACTCTCTTGAGCGATAGTTTCTTTTCCTTTTTTCTTATTCTCAAGTTCGACAGTATCTAATATTGTCATTCATTTTCACTTTATTTTAGCTAATAATTACTCAATCCTTCTTTTTTATTATTACATTGATCTACCTACCTAAATAATTTTTTATTTAAGTATTTTTTAACATCACTGTTATTACCGTATAGTTGTATATATTTTTTATCTTATTGGTATCCAATGTAAGTCGAAATGTTGGTTTCAATAAATATTTTGTCACTGTTACAGAACTTATTTTGGCATCCACCGGGACTGACTTCTTCTCCACTTAAAAGAAATTCGTTCAATACATTTCTCTATTAGTGATCACATTGTTATGAGTTTGACCGAAGACTAATTCTACAGTACTCTATAAAACTCTGGACTTGTCAGCATTCGCTTTGCCATCACCAGATTTGAACGAAGAAATCCTATATGCGCGTACAAGATTAATTAATTTAGTGTCGATAGATAAAGGTTATCTGTTTTTGTTTAATTTTTTAACATTTCCCACAGACTTTTCTGAATACCATAAGTTCCGTTTGACAAATTGTATTTTTCCAATTCAGATTTTCGGAATATTCGGCAAAATTGCGTCGGGTGTGGTCGCTACTTTTTAAATTGAAATACGTAGATTGTCATCAGGAGCTTAAGTGAAACCTGATCCAGGGAGGAAAATCCACAGAATATTGGCACGTGCCTTTACAACTAACTAGCCCTTGAAGTCTTCGGATCAATTAGATGTTCCAGGTAAGCTAAAGCCAATAATTAAATAATATTTCTAAGATTATCAGGTTAGGAGATTTTACAAAAAAAGATTTAAGTATTTACATATAATAAGGACCTATTAGGTACAAGAACACTATTTTTATAGATAAAAGACATATAAATGCTTCAAGGTCATCTGCATTATGACCTTTACAATACCTCCTTATTATACAGATATAATTATGATAGGAATCTTAAATGGGTACCAGACACCACTCGATTTGGGATCTCCATTTTAAGTTCCTATCGAAGGGCGGCATAACTAAAGATATTTACTTCCCTTAAAAAATCCTAGGGCCAACTGCCAAGCCACAAATCCGTGACCTTGGGCATAGAAGGTTGTTATGCTAACCACTACTTCACAAGTGACTCCTAATTAAAATTTATGTGTTGAGTACTGCGTTTGATATCCAAAGTTCGATTATTCTATATTTATATTCATATAAAAATATGTTCATTCGTTTAAAGCTGCTTAGACTTTACTAAGTAGAGCTGTATGAGTATATTGTCGAGGTACTGTGCATATAGACTTGACCTGAAGTTCTATAAGGTATGTAATTATTGTCGCAACGTAAATGACGATGGGACCCAGAGTTAAATAACGTGTGAAATAAGACTGCTTAAGAAATGTTACACTCATGTGTTCAGAAAGTAATTACGCAGCAAACTTTTGAGATGAAGAGAGCATGAAGTTGGAGTCTGGATTGCTGAGTGTGTGTGTAGGGGGTGAAATTGAGGGGGCGGCCGGCAATAGATCTGGTTGGCTATGCTCCACACCTACCTCCTAATTGATCCTCTATCGGGGCCGGCTCATTCATCAGTTGCCCTTATCATATCTCATTGTCTGCTTCTAGCACTTGTGGGGTTTTTAGGGGTAGGTGTTGAAATATCCTTCCGTCCAGGAAACATATATCCTTTATTATTGTAACGCCAAGAACGCAAATGGATTAATCTTCATTTAGCTATTTTTATTTGATTGATATTTGTAACATGACAGGCTTCGTAATTATAATGCAAGCAACGAAAGCTTACTACAAGGAATAGAGAAGCACCTCGAAATATTGGACAGCATAAAATATATAAAATAAATTGGCCTCGCAATTCCATTTCGCAGAGAATGAAATACTGGTGGGCAAATAAAAAGAACCAGATGAACGGAAAATGAACCATATTCACTTAGAGTCTTTCACTCTGGGAGCTTTACGACTAATAATAATAATAAGAAGAAGCGAGGGGATGGTTGACTGGAAGATAGACGTAAGGAAGAAAATAGTTAGGGGTGCAGTCAAATAAAAACACTAAATAAGTGGTTACTTATTTAATTATGTGCCGAAAATAATAATAATAAATTGGCCTACTTTGGTGATGAGATGAATGAAAAGTAACGCCGCTCAGATTCAGGGAAAGTGAGTTCCAGGTCGCAAGCGTCCTTCCTAGTTGAAAATCATAAGACAATAGACAGTATCAACAACGATAGACTGATTTCGTGCTATATTCTTATATTTCTTTAGGGGTCAGTAAAATAAGATTAGCCCTTATTATCCAATGAGGATGTGCATTTTATTACTACCAAAACGATTCTGTTGGCTGTACGGATTACTGTATAGATGACCAAAGACCCTCATGGGTTGTTACCTGTTGTACAGGTTTTTTGTGTTTTAAAGAAAAGTGTTATGATATATATTAGACGTCTCAGTCAACCCTTTTACAATATTATTTTCAATATACTCCAATATTATTTGTAGAACTTCAATTTATGAAATAACGGAAAATTAATCATTTCTTTTTCGTTCAACGCAAATGTTGCCCCACTTTACACGTTCAATAAGTCTGAGTCAATATTGAGTTCCATCAATATATTGACCGTTTGAGGGGCATATCGCAACATCAGTGTTGACACGTGTGATACTTCCAATAATATTTACTGGGTAAGGTGGACTTGGGAGCGGAGTGGCTCAATGTTAGGACGCCGTCTAAAAAAACTCACCGACAAGAATTTAAGAACGACTTTGGCATATGATATATTTATTGGACTTGTATCGAACCTGTGCGATCCTCTGGGGGCTGATTTCTTCTCTGTTGCTTCTTTTAAGTGGGATAAGAGAGTAAGTATAATTACCATAAAAACCTGGAGTTGAATCGAGTCGTCTCCAAATCACCTCCCTGCACAACATTACTATATTTTTTTGAATTTTTGCTAACATCAGTAAAAAAAACATTAGAAATTAAATATATAACATTTTTTAAACATTAACGATCTTATAATTAATATATCTCTTTAGTGACTTACATCATTCCCTCTCACTACGTCGGTACGTTCAAAGATTTAGATAAATCATTTTTCAACATATTGCATCAATACATAGATCTAAAAAGCTCGAGGCCCATGTTCCTTTCTTCTTTCTACAACTGTCACTTGATCCCGCTAAACGGTCCATCACCGTTTTGTATTGTATAATGTCAGCGGCCTCGTGCCGGTTCAAGTAAAAACCACCTTCAGCGGACTCAGCCCGATGTAACGACTTAAAATACCGAAAGGTAACAGAAGGTTTTTATTTATATAGAAGCCGTAGTTTTTTTTAACTATTTGTAATTGTAATATCATAAAATAAAGGAGGTTCTGAAAAAAAACCACTGCATCAATAAAATTACATATATAGTACACATAAAATTTGTAAATAAAGGAGGTGAGAAAAAAGACTCGCCAACTCAAAAAACTTGATTTATTTAAAAATCTAAATAAATGAAAAATCACGGTAAATTTTTTATATAAGGCACTAGGCTATTTGATACGAAAAATAATTTCCGTCATATGTAAAAAAACAATGTGCATGGACAAAATGAATTTATCCATGCAATACCGTTGAATACAGGTTTTCATCTCTCATTTTTCCTTTGTGGTGTTAGCGAGTTGAAAATATATGGCTCGGCAAGCGAAGAAATGAACTGTGAAATGTGACTTTTTACGATTTTGGGTCTAGTGAGTTTTGCTTGAATACCCTTATATTTTTACGCCCCACTATTTTCTTTTTATCTCCTGAATAATCAGTGATGCGGCTTAAATGATAATGATGCGTAAATCTAGTGACAAACGTAGTTTTCCAAACGTAATAAGCAGTCGATAGTCTCGTGTAACATCTATTGCTGAGAAATATTTCTATATTTGTGATTTTAGAGAGGACATAATTGTATACTATAAGACTATTTTGTCTAACTGATGTGAATATTTTTAAGAAAAATTAAAAGATTTTTAACTTCTATGTTTACTGTAGTCTTCATTGCTTAAATTTTTAACCAGTAATTTCGGGAAACGACGATATGTATGATGCTGAATATAACAGTTCTTAAGTTAATAGGTATTATGTAATGCAAATACTACGTCCAATCCTGGGAAACAAGATCTCGCTTTGTCACCAACCTCTATTTTGAATTCATTTCCACCAAATATACGCCATGCTTCTTCCCTATCCTCATTCAAACCCATGATTTTCCAACACCACCTCATTTCCCAAACAAATGCTTTCAAACCAGTTATAATAATCAGCTGATATACATCAGGAGTTACTAATGACTTAAATAGTTAATTTTCTTATCTTATAATTTTATTAATCTGTTAACAGCCACCTATGGACCGTGAACTACAGACCCTCTAGAATACATCCAGCCCCTTTAATATGGGTACCGTAAATTTGGGGAAAATCCTAGTGGTTGAACGTGATATCGGTCAGATCACATTCCGCATCACCGTTATACATTATAGTCTCCACCGTGTATTGAAATAAAGATGGGTTGGGGAAGTGCTGTTTTTTTTCTTGTTTTAAATATTTTATTTTCATCTATTTATATTACTTACTTTTTTTTCATTACAAGAACTTACTTTTGCTTTTTAATATATATATATATATATATATATATATATATATATATATATATATATATATATATATATATACCATATATCTATGGCCAGATAAATAAGTCAATACGGTTCTATGTGTTATTCTTAATAGATCTGATGAAACAATAAATTTACTTTTTTTATCATAATCTATTCTATTCTAATATTTATAAACTATTATTCTATGCTTTATTTCTACATTCCCAACATATTTAAACCGATAAATATGCTAACGATAAAATTTGTAGGTAATGATAGTACTTATTATGTTGCCACATAACTGTCTATTACGTCCTTCTTCTCTGGTGGAGGTCAAAAATAAATTCTTAAATAGTAAGGAACCATTTATTATTAATAAAGCCATTAATCTAAATTTATAATGTATAGATAAATAAGTATATGAAAAGAAAAATAAAGATCACAATACCAAGACCTCGCCATTATGACTGGTGCCTATATGAGAGAGACATGATTAAAGACCCGAACTCGACACAGCAGAACATAAGCTCTGCAGATAAACAATAATAGTACTTATTGCATTAGCACTCGGACAGCTAGCTTTGATAAATGGTTATTGTTATGATTCTGGTGCAATATCAACCTCCAGGGGTTTTCTCATTCTATGCTATGATCTCCAAAGCGTGTTGAAGACATATAAATTACAAAATATAAATAATGTTTCTATATATGTCAGCTAAAAAAAATAAATAAATAAAACTTTCTTTTTAATACTAATCTAAGTTTTAAAACTGATAGATGCCATTTTCATAATAAAGAAACATGTTATAGATATATAACAGAAAAAATTTTAAAAATGCTGAATAAGTAGTATTCGTAGAACAAACCAATAGAAATATTATTGAAATATTGGTATAAAAAGGGATCATATAAGTTGTAAGGAGTAAGTGCAAGGATCTCAAAATATGGATAAAAATAACCTACAACACGAAAACAGGCTCTATCATTGGATGTTAACAAATTAAATAATTTATCCGAATCAGCCTTACTCGAATCAGTAAAATTAAAAAGTAATTAAAACTACAGATTACCAGTCAAGAAATGTATAGCCTTACTTCGCATGGTTTTGGTGTGGTTCTGGCCCTGAAGTTTCGGGAGTATTAATCACTGCTTTACTAAGCCAGCGAAAAATGGGAAAAAGTCAATTTTCGATATTTAGATTTATCTGCTTTTGATCCTTGAACGCCTCACTTAAATATGTCTCAGAAATATGTTCATTAAAGTTGCTAAGGCTTGACGAATAATAGCTTTATCCTATTATTCAGCCAAACGAATTTATGATGGCCTTTCGCAACTAAAAGCTTAAGCACAGGACCGTCGTGGATAAATGAATAATCTCGGGCGCAACAGATTAGATATGATTGAATAAAAAAAATACAATAAAATAAAAAGTAATTGTGAAATAAATAAAAAAAACAAAATAAAATGCAAAATAACTCTTTTTCCTTTAAAAATGAGAACAAAAATTGATGACCCAAGAAAGGCTTCTGTGTAGCCTATTAGAAGAGTAAGAGTCGGGATATCTGTATTCAACTACAAAAGTATCAAGTAAAAGTATCAGATACAGAAAAGTATCAGTATCACTTGTATTCAGATACAGGAAAATCCAGTATCTACCCATAACTAGTAAAAGTGTTAATTGATACAAAAGTATCAGATGCAGAAAAGTATCAGCATCACTTGTATCAGATACAGGCAAATACAGTATCTACCCATCCCTACTAGTTGCTGAGGGGGTTCTGCCGGACTTGCAATATTGCGCTGCAGTGGGACTGCCCCGAGAAGATGCTCAGAACACATTTGCAGTAACCTACTTTTCTCCTGACTATGCTTCACTAGCTCTCCTCACTGACTAACTTATCGGACCACATGACCACATCTCCGAATGCCTATAATAAAATAAAAAATATACAAAGTGTCGGCCTCTAATGAATTGAGTGGCTAATCCAATCGATTTTACATTAATCAAACTTCATTATATTAATAATGCTAGAAAAATAATCAGATTAGCCAGAATGATTCATAATTTTAATAGGATTTCTAACAGAAACGGATTTAAATATAATACTAGATTTACTGTGATAAGGACATTGAGCGAATCGATTCTTTCTATATTCTTTGATGTCGGAGGAAAACGACAGAGGACACTAGGGCTAAACATATTAGATATAAAAGGGTGAGGATCTCGTTAAAGTTGATGAGGCCGTGTGAGCTCCTGTTAACACCCTCGAAATAAAATATCTTTTTGTATACTGTGCCATCTCCAACGGACGTACAACAATTTCATTAAGTAACCTCTCAAAAAGGGCAAACAGTGTTGAACATCAGCTTGAAATTAATATGAAGCAAATAAATTAGTTTATAAATAAAACACACACACACACACACACATGCATATATATGTATGTATATATTTATTTCGAATGGACCCGGAGGCTTAGGCAAAGCAATCTGAGGTAGTTTCTTCCATACACCCTTCATCTTGTGTCCATTTATTCTTTTTCTCTCCTCCAATCCACTTTATTCTATGTTTCTTCTATTTCTTTCTCCTCTAGCATTCACTGTATTCTTTAATTCCAACAATTTTTGTTTATTTTGGCTTTTTCTAAATCTATTTTAGCTAGCTAATTCATGGTGGAGTTGACTTGACTTTTTGTATAAACGCTATTAGCCAAAAGACACATTTTATTAATTCAATAAGTAATAAAAGAATCTTATTGGTGAGCCTAGTCGGGGAAGGTCTAGTAATGTTCATAAAATTTCCATTGTCTTTTTGTATGTGTTGCTGCCAGATTTAGAATATTTTCTATTCTCTATATTTCCATTATTTTCTGTGTTTTTTCTTTATTGTAATACCTTCATTAGTAAATTTTGGACCTGAGGTTATCTTTGGCTCATGTTACACAGGCGAAAAAAAAAGTGTTAAGACCATTTTTATTAAAATAACGAAGAATGTCACACCTTGCAAGCAATGAAAATTTCAAAGACATAATGTTTTCGGTTATTAACCCTTTTACTGCTGCGTGTGAGAAGCTTTACGTCTGTCACAGTGCTAAGTGGACCGTCTACCCGTCTACCGGCCTGTGCTACATACTTTTTACCTGCATTGCACCCTTCATCACGCCCCTTTACTACAGTCTGTTAACGTATTTCATTGTTTCCAACCTCCTTCTTGATTAGAGCTATTGACCGACACTGGCGTAGTTAAAACTTAAAACTTAAAAAAAAAACTAAAGAAAATAAATGAATGCCAAAGGCAGTTGAACTGAGGGTTGTTTCACAAAGAGAGCTAAAACAAGAATAAGATTGGTCACCTGGCCAGAGCAGGTAGCCACCGATAGCCCAAGCAAACGGTGCATGAATGATATATTAATAAGAATGAAGAAAAGTCCTGTCGTCTATACTCGTCTTTAGCAAATAGATATAAAAGCAGTGCGACGGCATATATCGTCTGTAGCACTGAGGGCGTGTGTGATGCAGGACGGCATATATCGTCTGTAGCACTGAGGGCGTGTGTGATGCAGGACGGCATATATCGTCTGTAGCACTGAGGCCGTGTGTGATGCAGGACGGCATATATCGTCTGTAGCACTGAGGGCGTGTGTGATGCAGGACGGCATATATCGTCTGTAGCACTGAGGAGCGTGTGTGATGCAGGACGGCATATATCGTCTGTAGCACTGAGGGCGTGTGGGATACGGGACGTCATATATCGTCTTTAGCACTGAAGGTGTGTGCTGCAGGACGGCATATATCGTCTGTAGCAGTCAAAGGGTTAATTATTATTTTTTACAGCCGTATTTCTATTAATGACGATAATTATGAGAATAATCTTAATTATAAATACTGATAAACAGAGTAGATGGATCGAGGTCTTCGCGTCGTGATGCAGGACGGCATATATCGTCTGTAGCACTGAGGGCGTGTGTGATGCAGGACGGCATATATCGTCTGTAGCACTGAGGAGCGTGTGTGATGCAGGACGGCATATATCGTCTGTAGCACTGAGGGCGTGTGTGATACGGGACGTCATATATCGTCTTTAGCACTGAAGGTGTGTGCTGCAGGACGGCATATATCGTCTGTAGCACTGAGGCCGTGTGTGATGCAGGACGGCATATATCGTCTGTAGCACTGAGGCCGTGTGTGATGCAGGACGGCATATATCGTCTGTAGCACTGAGGCCGTGTGTGATGCAGGACGGCATATATCGTCTGTAGCACTGAGGCCGTGTGTGATGCAGGACGGCATATATCGTCTGTAGCACTGAGGCCGTGTGTGATGCAGGACGGCATATATCGTCTGTAGCACTGAGGAGCGTGTGTGATGCAGGACGGCATATATCGTCTGTAGCACTGAGGGCGTGTGTGATACGGGACGTCATATATCGTCTTTAGCACTGAAGGTGTGTGCTGCAGGACGGCATATATCGTCTGTAGCAGTCAAAGGGTTAATTATTATTTTTTAAAGCCGTATTTCTATTAACGACGATAATTATGAGAATAATCTTAATTATAAATACTGATAAACGGAGTAGATGGATCGAGGTCTTCGCGTCTTTAGTAATTTAAATAATGGGTTTATAATTAATTTTTCTAAGATTAGTATTATTCCATAATGAGTGTGAATTATCATATTTTCGAGTCCATTAATTTCCTTTGAAATAAATGAGACGGATTTAATTACTTTATAATAGCTTAGTATTTTTTGGGGGTATATAATTGTAAAATATTTCCTTTTTCACGATATCGTTCTGTAACTGTTCAATGTAGGTTAACTGTGGTTAGGGTTTCCAAATGTTCGGTTTTCGACCGGACTGTCCGGTTTTTATTATGTTTGTCAGGTGAAGAAAATCTGGGTAAACCGGGCAAAAGAATTTCTGGTTTAAAAGAAATTTTGAGAAATATCTGACATCCCTCCACTCTATCCACTACACTACAATTGAGCCCAACAGCCATCGATGAAGCTGTAGTACGTAGGTTGATTTAACTCAGTAGCAGACGTTTTTTGTAATATTCTGTAATATTTATTAGCTAATAAAAAAAATTAAAAAGTAGTCCAGTTTTTTCTCGAACACATCCGACAACCCTACCTGTGGTGTCGCGGTTAATATAAATACCTTCAATGTCATAGGTTGAGGGCTACCAGCCCGGTAGGTAGCATTATGAATTTTCGAAAGCTATTAAAAATCCATTGTTGTACCATTCTTTTGAGGGGACGTAAAATAATGTCCAGAGCCTACAACTTGTCAAAAATCCCTATCCTAATCATACCTGAAAAAGCAAAATTTTATATCCCACTGTAGCACCTTCCAATTAGCCAGTAAAAAGAGATGTTAAATAAATTAACAATTAACTATAAGAAAAGATGAATGATTTTCTTAATTTTATTTTTGTGTAATACAATAACAAATGTTAGTTATAATGATGCTTAGAATCGGTGAAAGGGAAATGTTTCATTAACAGCTCCGACTCTTGATGCGAATCTATCAATTACATCCAACTAAAATGTACATGGAAGAAATTAGTCAGATATAATTAAGAATTAATTCCTCAAACAGAGATTAACTTGTAGTGATGATAATAAGGCAATTAAGGCATTAAGTAATCGCGATTACATAACTGACCATGTGTTGGAGGTAATATTGGTAATGTTATGTTATGTGCAAGTACAGTTTATTGATGAATTATATTGGATGATTAGAAATATTGAATTTGTGTTATAATTGTGTTAACAGATTTGAATTGTTAACAGATTAAGTTGAAATTGTAAACTTATAATAGAGTTGTGTTTGCTGAAACAGTTGATATTATTTTGCTCGATGAGGTTACAAACTGTTAATTAGAAGCTGTACAGGCAATATACAAAATATAATAAAATGAGATAACAAGAATAGATAAAAATACACTATTAATAAAAATTTACATTAAAATGAAACCATATTATATCCATTTTTATATAATTATAATTTTATTTGCACCATATTTTTCTCTAATCCTTATCTAACCTGCCAGGAAGAAGACCAGTTATTTCAAATATCTGTTTAAGAAGATTAATATTTCTCTCACACCGCATGGTACTGTGAAATAGCAATTCTTGCCCCGAGTATCTGTGGACAAATTAGACGGTAATTCCTGAGTGATAGCATAACTTAAAGCTGAGGCACACAAACCTGGAGGGAGGTTGAATGAGCGGGCCTAAGACAAAAGGTTGCGAGGAGTAAACAAAGGATGTAGGCATTAATATAAATTTAGTTGGTTTGAGCACGCTAGGGCGTTAGGTCTACAAACAATCCCAACTTTACCAACCATCTCGTATCATAACCTTGCTATTCATACCCATATAGAATACTAACTAATCTTTAATATATATATATATATATATATATATATATATATATATATATATATATATATATGTGTGTGTGTGTGTGTGTGTGTGTGTGCGTGCCTGTCCGTGTGTGTGTGTGTGTGTGTGTTATTATCGAAAACATCGTCACCTAAAGCCCAACAGACATTAACTAATAAATCGATTCTCAATAGCTTTATCTTTAAAACATAAATCACATCACCTTTTATCTAAATATTGAATAGCTCAGAAAATTGTAAATATTTGAATTATTTAGCGATCTATCTTACAATATATTGCATTTCAATAAACAATATCTCTGGCAATCCTATAATCAGCGTCAATATCGTATTTATCATAAATGGATAATAAAATATTGTTAAATCAATTAGTAATATTTTTCGACTTATGTAGAAATGAACGAATGAAGAATAAAAGATTACAAATAATATTGTTATTCATTTGTTAAAATAAAGACTACCTAACTAAATCATTCGTTAATTTATAAAGTTTGTAAAACATTTATATATATATATATATATATATATATATATATATATATATATATATGTATATATATATATTGGTTTCTACTTATCTTGACTGTTGTAGAAATATATTGTTTATGGTTCTCGAGTTTCAGTCAGTTATTTCAACTTCTTAGGCGACGTTTCGAGACTAGGTTAGTCTCATATTCATCCCCTGACAGCGAAAAAATGATCTTTTAGTGAAAACATTAAATAGCACACTAAAATTAATGTAAAATGTCACGTGTAAGTATAATAGGATAGGGTGTACTTACAAGTTCCAAAGAATTGATCAATTTATCATTAATCACTTACTTCGCAATATATCATAAAATGTTTATATTGCATTAGCTATGATCAACGAATAAGTAATCGATTTTTAGGAACAGCAGTTTTATTTAATTGTTGAATCATATTAGACTATTTATTATTATATCACCAAGAATTAATTAAATTTGCATAACACGAGCTTAGACCTTGAACATCCGATTTTTTGTTTACAGCGCGATTTTTATATTTCTCTATAGTTATCATTTCCTTTATATTTCGTTTGAAACTATTTTTCTCTTGGTGTATCACTTTAGGTGCGTCAAATTTAAATTTATGTTGAGTATTTCTAAAATGTGTAGTGAGGGCTGTTTGATCTGGTTTATTGGGTTTTTTTATTATTGAATCACAACGTTTAATTATACTACTTTCTCCTAAAATTATAGAACAATAATTTACGTTTATTCTGCAGTAAAGATTGAACTATTTTTTTTTTTCAATATTCTATTAGTAGGAAAAAAAGAAATCTCTAGAATTGATCCAAGCATTTTAATTAGTACGTTAATTTAATGCCTTTCACTAATCAAATAATTAAATTATAGATAATATATGTATTATGATATGTTCATCAGTTGAACTAAATTTTTTACGGCCCGTTTTTTATTATTTCATGCTTAATATATTCCTAAAACTCTAAGGAACCGAAAATATTTCCGAGTAAATGGAAGAATAAAAAATAAATACAGGTTACTAAGAAAGGATGTCGTATTGGCCTTCATAAAAACACTTGATAATTTATTCTCGACTATATTCGATAGAGGCTTAACAGTTTTTAAGCCAACGGTTGTGGAATGGTGCCGTTTTTATAAAGAAGAGTTCCGAGAGGCCTGCCTACCCCACGGCCGTAAACAAAATAAATATTATACATGCTACAAACATTATATTTATAGTCGTTGCATGCATATTGCATGACTATAAAACTTCTTGGTAGATAAATATAGTGCCATAAATCAATGAACTTCTAACCTTTGAACTATATATGTATTTAACGATTTTGTACAACTTATTTGTTTTTCGTTTCTAAAAGTTCTCGCTTCAGATCTAGGTCCAGCCAGCCTCCTTCTCCAAGACCCCTCGCTGTCATGCTCTCTCCTCCAGAGCAGAAAATCCACATCCTGCAAACATCTTTTTTTGGTCGTTCTCTTTTCCTCCTTTCCATAGGGTAATAATCGGAGTTGGTTTTTGGCCATTGTTCCTCTGCCATTCTGTTTAAGGGCCATACCATTTCAAACTTCTTGTTTCTACTGTGAAGAGGATCGTTGTTTCCTGATCTACCAGTTGCCTTATTGTGCTATTAGGGACGTGTTGAATTCAGGAAATAATACAACAGCGTCTCCAGAAGTCCATCTCCTCGGATAACATCGTTCTTTCCTCCTCTGTTGTAATCGTCTGTAATGTTTCGGATCAGCGGAGGATAACATTTTCAATCATCGAGTGGAATATAACTTTTGTATTTTGAAGTTAACCTGTTTATTACACAGAACAGAGTTGAGACACCCAATAATTTGTCTTCCTTTAGACTAAAAGAGATCGAACAACCCATCCACAGGCCGCTGGTTGTCACCTGTCTCGAGCATGTTGCTAACGCGAAGCCACATGTTTACTCCCTACCGAAAGTAGCTCAACACGGCTATAGAAGTTATCACTTCAAAAAATTATAACGATCAATCAATATATTCTCATTTTGCTATACTGAATAAATTAATGTTGAAAACGGAGTAAACAATGCGAGATAATTTAATAAAAGCGAGAATAGCTTTATTCGGAATAAAGCTGCGGTTTCAAAACTTGATTTCAGTTGAGTAGCACATTCCCTCTTAAGTTATTACCCCGACCCGGTTAATTCCTAGTTCTCAGCCTTTGTCCTAAACTTCCCCATTTACACTTTTAATAAATATCCTTTTCCCTCTGCATTGTTCCGTGATTTGTCTTCATATCCTGATAAATTATTAATTTCATGGACAAGTTTTTCTTTCAGAATTAACAAAAACAATAAAGTAAAACTACTCAGTGAGAAGACATAATTTAAAAGTTAATGAATATTTTGTGAAAAAGGGTATAATGATAATTTGAAAAAATAAAATTCACTATTGCAGTATTTTTATTAAGAGTAGTAATAAAGCTCAACTCTGTACGTCCCAATATTCCTTATAATTGTAAAGCATATGTTATTATAATTAATTTGGAACTTCAGACCAGCTATTTTTAGTCGAATATATGTTTAACAGATCAGTTTCTATGTACAGTTTCTATTTTTTTTGCTATTTAATGAAATGTACCCAAACTAACAATAAAAATTACATTAGTATCCTGGGCACCCATCCTCCTCTTAAAACTTCAACCCTCCGTCGATTGCCTGCTCCCGGATGAGTGAAATAATAAAAGAACTGCAAAGGAAGCGCGACGCAGCCCGCAGTCGTTACAGACGGACAAGACTGACTAAAGATCATCAAGTGTTCAAGACTCTCAGTAACCTAACACGATTCACAACAATGCAGGCGAAATTCAAATACTTTCATAAACCCCTTTCCCCCGCGCCTGATCCGAAATCCTTCGAAAACTAACTCTTTTGTAAATGCTCTTCGCCTGTAGTCTTCACGGTTTCAGCTGATGAACTGAACGTACATTTTTTGTATTTCCCTATTAACAACACACGATCTAAAAATTTCGCAATGGTACCATCATTCAAATACAACAACTTTAATTTCTCCAACGTATCCCACAGTCCTTATTTCTCCCCTAATGAAATCCCACTCTAATTCAATAGGTTCAGACGGTATTCCCGTCAAATTTGCTAAAAATATGCCTTCCCGAAATTCTACGCACTCTTCTCTACATTTAAAATGTTTCCCTACAAAATGCAGTTTTCCCTTCTTCCTGGAAAGAAGTAATAGCCCATCCGATAACCAAATCATCCAATCGCTCAAACCCAAATGACTTCCGCCCTATCTCTATACTCTCTAAACTTTCCAAACCTCTCGAAATAATAGTTCAATCCCAAATGACAAATTTTCTGGAACAGACCAAACTTCTCGATCAACTTCGAACAGGGTTCCGTTCTGGCCTCTCTACACCACTGACATACATACCGCCACGGACGAAAAAAACTAACAGTACCAATTCTACTTGACTTTTCAAAAGCTTTCGATCCGGTGAAACATTCCATCCTTTTTTCTAAATTAAAATCTCTTTCCTTCTCCAACAGTTCCATACTCTGAGTCGAAGCTTTCCTCTCGGACAGGACTCTGGATAGGATCCATCAACTCTCTTCCCCAACCAATCTTAAATGACCACCCTATTACTTTCAGTTCCTCTGTTAAAAATCTCAGTATAGTTTTCGACCAAACCCTTTCCTGGAAACACCACATTGCTCAAATTTCCCGTCGATCAATAACCTCCCTAAAGTTATTCCATCGTTCTCGGCATCTTCTAACAGTGCCTATCCTTATGCGCCTCGTCACTTCTTTAATCTTTCCACACTCTGACTATGGCTGTGTGGCTTATGGTGGGCTCTCGAACAAGCTCGAGGAAAGACTGAGGCGAATCATGAACAGCTCTCATCGGTTTGCCTTCGACGCCCCGTGGAAGTCTCATGTGTCCCACCTCTATGAAAGTCTCCCAATGTGTCCCACCCGAGGAAGTCTCATGTGCCCCACCTCTATGATGAGTTATAGTAGCTCTTCCCTTCTTCCCGTATACTCTTTTTCTTAAGTTCTTTCTCATACCAAACCATCAACTCACAACATCTATCTTATATCTATAGCCTCCTGCAATTCAAATCCTCTATCCAATCCCAGGGCACAACATCTCGCCTTTCTGACCTTTACATCCATTCCCACAGAACCGAAACTTTTGAGTGTTCCTTTTTCGCTCGTTCTACCTCTCTTTGGAACTCACTCCGACCTGATATACGTGATACATCTTCTATATCCATAGTCAAATCAAAACTATTCCTAAATCTCCTAAATTCCCAAACAGATGCTATCTAATCAATAAAAATTAATAGCTATAATAGACACAATTGATTGATAAATTCCTGTAAATACTCATAAATATGTTATTTTGTATATTATAAGATAGTCTTATCTACTTATTAATTTTTATATTTGCCTATTTCTTTATATTGTAAATTTGTATGCTATTTTTTTTATTTCTTTTTTGTATTCTCTATCAGAATATATTTAATTTCATGTTCTTAAGTACTTATTGCAGTCATCTAATAATGTAGCCGTTTGGCCAGATATATTTATATTAATCTCTATACACTTCTGTTATTCTTAGGGGACCTGGTCTTAGAATAAAATTATTTTTCTATTCTATTCTATTCGAAGCAAATGTATATATACACTTTTTTTTTACAATATAAACACAATTCATTAAATTTTCAATATTTTTTTCAAATGTTGTCTCGAGTCCTTCATGTAAAATGACACGAGTTAATCTTTAAATACACGTTTATAAATTTATTTATTAAAAAATATGATTAAAACAAAAAATACTACAAATCAGTCAAGATGGTAACAGACCTATTATTGTATGAATGAGCTCTCATAAAGTTACATGCGTGCAGATCTTCAGAGAATATTTCAAGTTAGGACAGATGCATATAGAACTATAAATACGTTGGGTTTTACGATAATTGACCACAGGATAAATATTGGTAAGAAGGAACATCAATGATGCGTAAAATATAAAAAATTTAAAATTGTCAGATCCTTATGTATATATTTTATCAAGGCAGAAGTGCTATTACAGATATGTGTGAAAGGATTAGGTTAAGATGACTTGGGTGGTTTCGTGGAGCCATAAGACTCAACTCATTACTTCTCAATAGGCCTAATAATTATAAAGTAAGCAACTTAAGTATGGTGAACCCTGATTTGCTGTACTGGAGGTCCCGGATTCAGAACCAACTGTAGCAGATATATTATTCAACCATTTAAAAGCCACGGTGGAACCTGTGGGTACTGCAGAACCACCTTGGGCTCACCCAGCCCAAGAAGTGGTTACCATTAATTCGGAATAAAATCTGGCAGTTGAGCTTTATCTTGGACAAATCACTTCCCTGTACTACCGTTTTCCTAAGAATAATATGCACGCTATAGAAACTGTAAGGTTTATTAATGGTGCAGATTTATAAAATATATTTATAATTAATTGGAAGTTTAATCACAGAGTCCAAATGTTTCCGCCTATTTTTTCAATCTTGCCCACCATCTCTCCAGTTTTTGACACTCACCGGGGTACCTGATTCCTCTGGCACAGGCTCCACCCACCTGATGTGCTGTTGCACTATTCTTCGTGTCATGGATTCTTTTCATGATGACTTTCTTGGGAATCTGGTAAGTTTCCAGTCTCGCTACATAAACCACGCATCGCAGCCGCCCCAAATTCAAGCAATATTGGTATCCTGCAGAGATACTTATCAATCCTTGTACATTGACTGATACATACGTTGACAATAGAATCCAATACACCAATTTTTACAAAAAAACTTTCTATCCTCTAGTGATTTATATTTCTTTCTCTCGTTTGCCAATGACTAATTATACTCATACAATAAGTATATCTACATTTTCATGTAATCCAAAAATATCCTCATACAAATAAGTAAATAACACAATATATAGTCACTAATTGCCTCACTCACTCCTTTCATCTTCCATTAACTGTGAACCGACTTATTGAGAGAGAAATTACAACTGTGGCCGTAGTAGTTGAAGTGGCCTGAGGCAAAGGACCTGTTCCTCGGAAGGATTTAATTAGAAATGTCACCGGCAGGCAGCGCCGCCTAACCACAGGTGCGAATCAAAACGCGAGAGGGAAAGTAGGGATAAGGCACCAATAGTTGACAGCTTGCCAGTACTTGAGGCTTGCAGGTTAATGTTAATGAAATTATTGCACAAGAAAAAAATTTAACTTGCTTATAAATGCAAAGCCGGAATACTCACCACGGAAGTTTAGGATGTCCATATTAAAAAAAAGATATCATTGGAAGCATACTAACTTTTAAATAGCTTGCTGGTTAATGAAGTAAGCTATTGGGCACCTGTGGTCTAGTAGTAAGCACGACAACTACTATGGCCAAGATCGTGGGTTCGCAGCCCGGCAGGTGGCTCTAGGATTTTTTAAAAGGAGTAAATGATGATTTTTTAAAAGCCCTTTGTTATGCCTTCCTTCGGAGGCGACGTATAATGACGGTCACGGGAATATGTTATGTACTCGTTATAGATCCCTCTCCTAATTAAACCTGGATAGGCAAAATTATGACTCAGACTGTAGTGAGCACTCCAAAGAATAAAAAAACAAGAATGAACATTTTTACTTTTTGAGCTCTTAAGAATTTTAACCCCTCTAAAAAAATGTTCAGATTATTATTGTGATTTGATATTCAATGTTCCATTAATCCAAAGAAAGCGCTTTCAAAATTTAGAATATGTCATAAAATAATTTATAGTTTTTTTAAATGTATTTTTTGAAATTTATTAAGAAAAAATATAATTAAAGATAAATAATGTCCCGAGATAAAGGCAAGTATAGAAACTACCCAGTGGTAAAAAATTCAACTTTGAAGGTCACGAGGCCATCTTCTTTTCTGAGCCTCGGAGGATTATGAGGAGTAGAAGAGGTTGCTAGGTTTGAAACTGTCGTTTCAGTCTAGTATGAGGATTCCAAGTTAAGCGTTTGTTAAGGTTAGCCCTAAGTACCGGACCTGTTCTACAGGAACCAGTGGGATGTTATTAAACGATACATTAAGCGGGTTTTTTCTACATTTTCCCGGCTATTGTAAAACTTATTTATAAAAGGTAACTGTAATTAATTAAAATCACTGTTCTTTAAACATGTAAAGGTAGTCCGGAACATTTATTCACAATTATGCTGCTTACGTATGATAAAGTTTTTTTTTTTTGTTTTTTTTAATTAAACGATACAGGAGGTTGGGAAGTCATTGGTTTACGACGGAGGGCAAAGGTGATTTGATGGGTGTTGTGGGAATTTATTTTAATCCTTTTTTATGACAGAATTTTTCAAGGTCAGTGATATCTGATTGAAGAATATGGGATGATATAACTAGTTCAGTGTTGACTGTAATAGACATGTTTCATCCGCATATATGGTAAGGATAGCATTAGGATGAGTTGGAGTGTCAGCTGTATAAACCGTGTAGAGAATTTGGCCGAGGATACTGCCTTAAGAAACACCGTTAAATATATTTGAAAAAAAATAAATTAATGAATATAAACAAATCTGTACCACTATAACCCGTGAACGGGTTTGGGGTTCAGTAGATGGTAGATACTGTACTGTTTCATGGACAACGGTTGTACAAGGAGGTGGTTTGTCCAACGTCACGTTCAACCTCTCCTTATTTTGTGTACCCACTTTATAGAAGCTAACTAAACAGACTAGCCGGCCCCTAACAGACCATTTAAAAGTTTTGCAAGCTGCGGGATTTGTATAAGAATTTTCGACATGGCAACTTAGTGATCTACCACTGAGATAATCCGATCCCGAGCTAAATTAATGAATAGTGTTATTGAAAATTGTTAGTAAATAACCTCAATAGCAGAAGCCCTAAGTATAATAATTTGACAGCATTCATTTTCATATCTCAATGATTCGGAAACCTGAATTTGTTTGTTCAAATTTTACAGGACTATAAAAATTAAGAATTCATCATTTTAAATGTTTAAAAAATCTGGCAGGGGGATTTAAAAAGTTTCTCGGAGTATAAAAGGTTTTAAATATGTCTACTTAATTTCCCGCAACTGCAGAACTCAGTAAATAACTTTGTCAAGAATAAAAAAAAGTTTAATGTGCAAAAAAAGCAATGATGAAAACTTGATCTAATCAAAATTCATTAATAATTTTTACTTTTGAGAACAAAAAAGTTGCCGCTAAATTGTTCAAGTAACTTCCCATTTAGATATCCTTTTTTGAAATTTTATTATTGTTTTCTTATGAAAGATTCATTGATTCATCGATAATATTCACCGATCCTATATCCGGCCAGGGCAAATATTTTTTCTTCAAAACAATATTATTTAAAAATAATAACCATAAAAATAACAATTAATAAAAATAAATTATAAATAATATATATTGATATATATATATATATATTGATGTATGTCAACAAGATCCTAATTAAAGTAATGTTCAATCAACATTCTTCCCCGTGTATATATCGCAAAAATTGCGAGAACACGGGGATATAGGATTGGTGAAGAGAAATGATTTGTCTGACTTGGTTACGACCCAGGTAGCTCAGTGGCTGCTACGGAGAAGCAGACGACGTACGTATCTCGGCCAGGACAAATCTTTTTTCTTCAAAACAAAAATATCTAAAAATAATCTCAATCAAAATGACAATTAATAAAAATGAATTATATAGAATAAATATGAATTATATACTGTATCTCGGACAGTAAAATCTTCATATTGTCATATGTCTCTTAACACAAGACAAGTTACCTCTTTCTTCTTATCACTCTCATATCACTTGTTTTTTTTTTACAAAATTTAAAATTACAAAAAATCTGAGCCCCATGGACAACTTTGATGGTCATATTTGGAATTACCATAGCAAGATACATATGAGACAGCCACATTTACTCACTTAACAAAAATACTTTTGACCAGTGTAATCGTTAAACTATTACGATAGAATCTCAAAAACTGAAAGTAAATTTTATTTTATCAACAGGCATGAAAATCAGAGAAGTAGATACCAAAATATATATATATATATTTATATATATATATGTATATATATCAGTACAACCAATGTTAGGACAATGGCTTAGTACCTTAGATCTAGCATCACTTTAGCACATAGCATCACCTTCCGTTCGAAGACATTTTTTCCGAACATGACGTGGTAAATGATGAATTTGTCAAAAATTCTAATTTTAATTTAATATAATTCCATTACATGATCCCTGGACCGCAATGCAGTTCTCAATATTCTACATTTATATTCAGTTGCTTCACCCATTCCCTATTGTCCCATGAATATTTTCCCTCTCTAAATTGATATGAAAGCCGATTATGAATATTAATTTTCATTTCTGATATTCTGTTTTTATAATCGTAGATATATTTGATCACCCCCTATTTATTTAACGAAAGTTATTTATATTTTTGAATTTTTCTGATTCAATATTTGGTTTTAGTTTTATACATAGCGAGGAGGACCCTTATCTCAAAGTGTATTAGGTATAGGAGGTGTCTTACAATAACTAGATGTAGCAGTTGTGTATATAAAACCCATCTCAGTACCAAAATTTACAAAATAATTCAAATTTTTCAATGCTGCATGATATCATTACTAATATTAATTATATATTGGGATGATATTTCCTCAGGGATCTAAAAAACGCAAGACCCACCAGGAAATGAGGCAACTGAGTAGACCGCTAGGCATGGCTGCATTGGGTGGAGGCTCCTCGACGCTAGCAATGGCATAAGAGGAAGTCAAAGAAGAAGAAGAAGGATCTAAAAAAACATTATTTTAAACGTTGTGAACTTATACATATAGTGTATATATTTTTTTAAATATTTTTGTTTTGAAGAGAAAAGATTTGTCCCGGCCGAGATTCGAACCCGGGTCGTCTACATCTCCGTTGTAGTTCTCTAAACCACTGAGCTACTAGGGGTCCTATCCAAGTCAGACAAATCCGTTCTCTTCACCGATCCTATATCCCCGTGTTCTCGCACTTTTGCGATGTATACACGTGGAAGTATGTTCATTGAACATTAATTACTTACGTCAATATATTATTTATAGTTCATTTTATTATTTTTTTTTTGCTGGTAATTATTTTTAAATATTTTTGTTTTGAAGAGCAAAGATCTGTCCTGGCCGGGATTCAATATACATCGCAATATTCGGCCGGGGATACATCGCAAAATTGCGAGAATACGGGGATATATGATCGGTGAAGAGAACGGATTTGTCTGACTTAGATACGACTCCTGGTAGCTCAGTGGTTTAGAGCACTGCAACGGAAATGCAGACGACCCGGGTTCAAATCCCGGTCAGGACTAATCTATTCACTTCAAAACAAAAATACTTAAAATTAATCACAATCAAAATGACAATTAAAATGAAATATATAGTGTATATATTTTTATTTAAAACCAATACCACTAGTGGCCACGAAGATTAATGAGAAAATGTTGTTTGTAAGAGATGGAATGTAGAGAGCGATGATCTGGCCGAGATCACGCTCAAACCCAATGCTATCCCCTAATTAAGAATGCTTACTTTATAGAGGTTGAATGATTCCAAGGAGGATCTCTAGATATTGTCCGATACATAATAATATTGAATGTGAACAACTTGATTCTCGGGAAGTATATCATTAAATAGCATTGACTCTTACAATATTTATATTTCATTGCCTTAAAATACCTTAGGGTAAAAAAAGGTTGTTATTGTAAGTTTATACATGTTCGATTGTGGTAAAAATTGTATTTGGTTGTTGATAAATACATTTTGGAGGGCAAAAAAAAAAGTATTGCCTCCCGTTATCTCACTTTACATATGTTACTTTCAACTACTCGGATTCAGGTTCGGATTTAGCAAATTTTGGCAAGTTAGACTGGATACATGGTGTAGAGCGCTCAGTTACTGAATGTTTCGGATTCAAATCCGGTATATAAATTACTAAATCTCTTAACAGCCGAAGATAGAATCTTTGGGATCTGAATACACTCTTGGGGCTCTCCCAGTGTCTAGATATTGGGTAACTTTAGTTAGGCGAAAAACCGGACGATTGAGCGTGATCTTGGCATATCAACTCTATGCACAACCGGCTTAGAAACAGACAGGGTCGTGCATAAGACCATGAACCTGCATGAGTTGTAGTGACACAGGTTTTTTTTTTTTTCTGTACGTTATTACGTCTATTATCCATGCTAAAACAATTTAATAACTACGATTTTATGTACGACATAGGTGTTAGTGATTTCCGATCTTGAGAACTCTAATATATGGCAGACCAACAGACTCCCCCATTAAAAATGAGCTTGTGATGATACAGGTAATGGACGGTAATGGAGAACGCAACAGAATCCAATCCCACACTAAATGAAAGAGCATGTTCTACCTTCTTATAGTTCAGAAACTCGATCAGAATATCTATGAGGTCCATGTGACTGCTGGTATATTAAAATGAATTATGAAAAATAGATTTCAAAAGGATTTATAGGAGACTAAGTATTTAAAATGCTTTCAGGATTCATTCCTAATAATTTATAATCAACTTGTGATTTTTCTGATTGAAAATATGATGTTATAAGACTAGGTAAATGGCTGGATTAGCGGTTGAAACACTGATGATTCGGAACTTATTAGCTGAGTGTTAATGAACTGTAGCAACTGGATAAGGGTTCGAAGCGGAGCGGTTCATCAGGTTAGCTAAGTGAGTTGATTCAGTCCGAGCCGGAGCGGGCAACGAACGACAGCCCCATTTACTTTGGGTTCCACATCAGCGTGCTGCGGTCAGTCGAGGATCACTCGAACCACTTAAACAGTGCTGTGGTTCGATTAAAAGCAGTTTAAATCCCTGTTTACGGACTTCTTCAGCCCAATTAACAAATTTTATGATCGAATATTCCCTAAAACTCCAATAATTTTATAACCTGTAGCACTACGATCCAGGAAGAGTCTTGGATTCAGTGCTTATAGAGACTGTACTATTTCAAATAAAACGGTTAGTCAGGGAGGTGACCTCGGAGGGTTTCCAGATCCACAGGGTCCATCCTCAGCTTTTAACCGATTAAAATAACATATATGCCACAAAGGGAAATTCAGCGGATCAATTAAGCGCTCAACCACAGAGCTAATCCTCTCTCACTATGATGAAATACTCCTTTAAAGTCTACTCTATTATAATCTGGTTATTTTACTTAATTACCTCTTCTATCATTCCACGTGGCAAACTAAAAACTCCGGAATACCCATAATAAACTCTACCAAGACATTCGGAATTCAAATCTTGGAAATTTCCAGAATACCAGATTAGGTTAATTAAAACTATATTAATGTAATATTTATTATTACTGTTTGAATGAATACCTTTTACACCATAAAATTAACAACCAATAAGGAAATAATCGGTATACATGTTGTTTATATTTTATCATTGTTTAATGATTATTTCAATAGAGGAGTGAGGTGGGACAATGTATTGAGTGCTAAGATGCTATTCTGAAAGTTCTGGATACTGAGCTGGATCCTTCTGGAGCTCGTACAGTATCTAAAAAGTAGGCCTTAATTGGGGGAAAACCTGGCGGTTGAGTGTGATCACGGATAAATCACCTCCCTGCACGACCATCGTTTTAGAAGCACTTTTTAGTATACGTACTAACGTAATCTGCGACCCTTAATTATTTGCAGTGGTGCAGTTTTTTTTTCTAATAAAAAAAGTTGGTACTTATTGTTATACAAATTGTCATTATTCTTTATTGTAATATATTAATACAATGGTTTTGCCTTAAACACATAGGTGTAAAAATAAAGTGATTGTGATAGGTCAGTTTGTTTAGGTGTTATGCCTAAGCTCCCAGGTTATATAAATTATTTAGTTGTTTTAAAGTGTGATAGAGATTCTGAATCTCCTATCTGCACAACTGTAGTCCTAGAAACAGTACAGTCTCCACCATGTACTGAACTCAAGACCCTTCATGGCATGTAGTGGTTGGTACAAGTATTTTAAATTTATATGTGAAAAGAACCTCTCCATCTACAATAACCTTGATAAAATAACTATAATGACAATTACGTTGTCAAAAAGTAATTGAAAAGAGGATTGTACAAATATCATTGAATATACTCGCAACGATCAGAATAAAATCCAATATTTAATTCAGTCCTTATTCCTATATTTTTTTTGTTCTGGAACAGTAGAGTCTGAGAGTGAGATGGTATTGGTACGTGTCCAGCGAGGAGCCCTGGTCACGTAGTTAGGTTGCTTTCCCATTCCGCCTCCTAACAGATTGCTAACAGATACAAGATCCCACTGGGGGTGGGACCGTCCCATCCCGGAATTATAATTAAAAGATACCATCTATTTCACTAGCTCTGATTCAACATCAAAGATTATGGAAGGAAACAAATCATTAAGAGTGTACTCTTAAGGTAGTTGGACATTAAATAAGGCGTTACAGTGTGGTGTCGTTGATTTAAGCAAAGTATCGAATAAGAAAAAAACACATATTTCGTTTTCGAACTGTACCGAATCCTTTACAATTGAATATCTATAAAACAAATCCATGTATCTCAAGTCATCTACAAGACACAAAATAATAATAATAATAATTAATAAGGAAAAAGAATATGGAACCTATACCACTACAACCCGTGAAGTTTCTGGGGTTCAGTACATGGTAGAGATTGTGGTGTTTCTTGAACAACAGTGGTGATTTTTTCAATTTTAAGACCGACTTTTAGGGGCTGGGTGAGCCCCAGGAGTAGCCTAGATCCTATAGGATACATCTCCCGCCGCTAAGAGAATTAATAAAAGTACCACTTAGCTCTTCGCTCCCATTTCCTACATAACAGATAGTCATTAATGCACATAAATGATATCCGAAACTGACAGGCATGTTGTCTGTCAGAAAAAGACAATTTGGCATTTTAAAAATATATAGACCAAGAAGCTCATGCCCCAAAGTCTTTAAACTATGAAGCGGTATATCGCTTGTGAAATTATCACGGGACTCAATCTGTTCTTTTGTCATACACTCTTCATGTGGTTTATAAATTTTCTGATAGAGTTGAATTTTGTCCAAGATTAGTTTCTTGTATTGAGGGAAGGGGAAGCGTGTTATTCTTGTTGTGGATTTGTTTTAAATGGATTGGTTTTAAATGGAGTTATTATTTATGTTGTAGCTCCACTGAAAGCCGAAAACTACTAAAATGAAACCATTCTGCCTACCTTTGTAAAATAAAATAATTTTTTAAAAACTATCAACAACTTAATCACTTGTTCCGGATGCATATGCTCCAGATATAATTGAAAATCCGAAATAATACAATGGACCAGACAGACATTACCTGAAAGATAAGGACATATAGGAACAGATACAATTTAAGTCAGGAGATGAGAGAGTGAATATTTATAATTTATTTATAAGTAGAGGCCTCGTTTTCAATCCGAACACAGTTATGAAAGCCTAAAACGGGTGTAATGGGAGTGGACCAAGGTTTTAAATTGAAGGAGATTGAAAACGTATGATGGAAGGCTAGACTGGATTACTTGATAGAGGAAGTAAAATAATCTAGCGCTTTTGTTGAGTAATTCATTCCTCGACAAATCTTATGATCAACAGTCGAGTTAATTTGGATAATTCGTGAAATGATATTTTTCTTTATTTTTTTATAGCCTTCTAAAACCTCTATTCCCTTTGATGGTGTATTGAAATCGTGTGTAATATAAACGCTCAGAAACTTTTTCGAAAAGTTATCAAACGGTGAACGACTTGTAAGAGAAATACATATTAAATTGAGGTATTGAACAGATATAATTTATTACATACACATTATATACAAGAGATATAAAAGAGATATACTTATGAACTAACTAAGTCACTTATTGCTTTGGACTATCAATATAACTTATTGACTATACTACACCTAACTTAGAGACTACTCTCTTACATACAATAAAATATCTACTATATCTCTACTCTCTACTCTCCTACATCCTACCTCCTCTCCATCCTAATCTTAGAGCTAGGATTATATTATATATAAGTGTAAAAGAAGAGTGGACGACATGGAAGTTTACATTGCTGACATCAGGGAAGCGTTGATGAAACTTCCTTGTTACAAAACTATTTTATTAAACAATTTCCTTAAAGCCATTGGCCGGTAACTGAAACATACTTGTACATTATTTTGGATATATTACATTTTTGAACTCTGAAACAGTTTTTTTTTTTTAATTCGAGTTTCACTTGGTTTAAGTACGGCTTCAACGGTGAAGGCAGATCGTCGAATTTCGATCACAGAAATCTTTGTTACTTCAGAAAACGAAACAGAAGCAGAGATTTAATTATACGAGGTCGGAGTCTTTTATTGATTTATTGTGAGCAACCGTTGACAAGGTGAGATGGATAAATTTGATCGCCAACGCTAACAGATAGAAAGGCTCCTGGAGAAGAAGAAGAATATGCTGGAGTGGTCGCATATATTAAGTTAACTCCAGAATCTGCTGGTAATCACATATTTCTCCCTCCAACTTCTGTGCAGAAAAGCTTACCTAAGGCACGAAGTCTGATGCAATAACATTGTAACCAAGAAATTCTTTTAGCTTATTCAACAATTAAATTACAAAGTATACGATAACTTAATTTAACTTTAATTCAGCCATTGGGACTTTTCAAATGAAATGTATGTTTTTATTATTTTTAAAATTCAAAGTGGAAATAGTGGATTTTTTTTGTTTACTATTGTTATGTTAAAGATCGAATGAGCAGTTAGAAATCCTCTCTTTCATAACGTTTTTATCACTGCAATTGAAAGAAAATTGTTTAGCATTGCTTCAAATATGGCGAAGGAAAAGCCCGATTTTATGAGTTCAAACTTGAACAATGGGCACTCTAAGTTGCAAGAAACATTACCGCCGCGTTGATTTCGGGGAAGGGCCTTGCAACTAAAGGACCATTCACCATAGGTCTGAGAAATGTTCAGCTGACGATACAGATTCATTCTTAAATAATTCATTTCTCCTTTATACCCAGAGGTGAAATCATCATATTCACCGTGTACTGTAGGGATATTGGAAACAATCCAGCAAAAACATGAAAAAACCGCCATCATTTGTTAATCACAAGAGACCTATACTCTTACTCGGCAATGCCAGACCTCATGTTTCACGAAAGACAGTGAAAAAACTATACGTGCTTGGTTACGGGTTACGAAGTCCTCCCATACCCAACTTGTTCGCCAAACTGATCACCAACGAATTTCAATCTGTTCAGAAATTTGGAATACTCCTTCAGGGGTAAAACTTTTTAAAATGATTCTAAAGTTATAAAGCATTACCAGACTTCATTTTATTACAAAACCCCAAGATTTTCAGTTCTGGGATTTCATTACGTTCAAAAATTTGATAGCTAGTTCGGAAATTATATAGAAAATTAGGGTTTTTAGAGGTCGTTAAGTTATATTGATTAAAAGAGACATATACTGTTACTCCTATAATAATGGTCTAGGACATACAGTGAAGAAACTAGCCGTGTTCTACACCTATCTTCTTCACCATACTTCAGACACGAATCTTATCTCCACTTGATTTCTATCTTTTCAGAAATTTGAACAACTTCCTTAGGAGTAAGGTTTTCGAAAATGATTCTCAAGTCAAAAACGACTTGCCTTCATCACAAAAATCTGAATCTTTCACTTCTGCGAGTGAAAAGTTGGGGTATATCCATGAATAAAAATTTCTGATTTCATAAAATTGTTTTACTAAATAACCTTTCTTTTGAGAACAGTCATTTTATAACAAGATGTCTACAATAGACTTGTTACTTTTTGTTTACTTCAAGTTGTTCTATAACGGACACATTCAAGTTCATATTTGTTAAGTAAGGCAGATAGGAAATATATGTCCTCTTAGAGGGACCGAACTGCAGACAGCTTAACAGTTAAAAGGCAGCCCTGATTGGGCTCGTAGTGGAAGGGCCTGTGGGCAAGTGGTTTCCTTATCTCCTATCAACCATTTCCCTCTGAGCCGGAATGAGCTACAATCTTGGCTATTGTCGCTCGAGAGTTATTGCCCCGGCTCACCGACTTCCTCTCTATCCTAGACCCATTCATTAGATCAAATTCCCCGATATCGGAATAGCGTATTGTCGTAGTTGGACATCTTAGCGAGGAGCCAGATCCATCGATTTCAAACCCCACATTTAAACGAGTTCCTGAATAGAAACCCGGACATTCTTATTTGAATTATGTCCTTATTTCAAACTAGAAGATAAGAACTCAAAGCGTCAGGGACAAGGTTTTTTCCAAAATATTTGTTTGGAGTTCCATCAGACAAGGGTAGGCAGATCCAACTTGAACCTTAAGGGCCCTTCTATACAAAGGGTTTTTAAATATACCGCTATCGAGTTCTTTGCTGAACTAATTGCGATCTCAGGGAAAATAAATATTCACCTATATAATTAATTTTAATAAGAGAAAAATGGGATGCCATACTGATGTTTCTCTCATTTTCCGTGAAATAACGTTCCTAGCTAAAGCCTAACGAACATTATAAAATTCATAACGGATTTGAGACCATATCTATCAACATTTTTTTAGCCTTATATGGAATAATAATAGTAAGGCTTAGCGAACCGATAGAAACTTCCTCTATGCGCCAAAACCTGCGCCAGATCACTCTTAGCACAATCCTCCCATCTAAGTATCGTCCTTTCCCTCGGCCTACATTTGGCCATGCCATATTTAGTTCTATTTTTTATAATTAAAAATTAAAATCTATAGCACTCTGTAGCAGCGAATGTATCATAGTTATGCTACATTAGCCGACTCAACAATCCTAACAATTTTCACAGTTCGAAAACAATCAAAGGAGTATTTTCCCTAAACGGCACGACCCTTTCAGTAGAATTATTTTGATTACGATTTTCCTCGATAAGGGTACAGGCGAGATATCTTAAGGTGTTGTTGCTCTGACAGAATTTAGCAGTGATGGTCCCAGATCGGATTGGATAAGTGTAACGGAGCGTGTTGGGACTGTTAGAGCAGCCCCGCTCCGAAAGATTTCTGTTCCAATGGTTTCGATTGAATGTCCACTTTCTCCTCCTTTTATGTCTTTCCTATTTAAGTGATATTAACTTTCCATCTTTGTTGATTCCTTAAGATAGTACAATAATCTTCTTAAAGAGTGCAAGTTAGCAAGGAGACAACCATTTCCCTAAAATTGGTATTTTATTGAAATTATTATTGAAGAGGTCGTCATCTAAAGAGAACAGAAGAGATACAGAGAGAGAGAGAGAGAGAGAGAGAGAGAGAGAGAGAGAGAGAGTGAGAGAGAGAGAGAGAGAGAGAGAGAGAGAGAGAGAGAGAGAGAGAGAGTAGACGAAAGAGTGTGTGATGGAGAGAGAGAGAGAGAGTAGACGAAAGAGTGTGTGATGGAGAGAGAGAGAGAGAGAGAGAGAGAGAGAGAGAGAGAGAGAGAGAGAGAGAGAGAGAGAGAGTAGACGAAAGAGTGTGTGATGGAGAGAGATAGATAGATAGAGAGAGAGAGAGAGAGAGAGAGAGAGAGAGAGAGAGAGAGTTGTGAAAATAAAATTATGGTCGATGATGATTCGATAATTACTGCAAATTTAGGCAGTGGGGTGGCTTAAATAACTTATTAATTAACTTTTCGTTAATAATGTAAATTACGGTACCGTTTGTCATGTTTTCGACAACTTACTCCATCATATCCTTGTCTCGTGAAAAATAAATTTAAAAATAAAAGAGAGAGAAAGTGTGTGTGAGAGAGAGCGAGAGAGAGAGAGAGAGAGTGAGAGAGAGAGAGAGAGAGAGAGAGAGAGAGAGAGAGTGAGGGAGAGTGAGAGAGCTCTAAAAGTGTAATGCAGTAAGCATAACTGCAACTTTCAAATATGATTAAAAGAGCTAGATAACATATGGTACAACCGATCAGTTTTTGGTAGAGCGCTATGCTGTTCTATGCTAGTTTTTGCTTTGCTGAAAGTTCTGGTTTCATATCCGACTGTTGCAGATGAATTATTTAATGCGTTAATAGACATTGTAGGATCTAAAGAGCGCTTGGTAGAATTAGTAATGCCGTAAAACCCTTCGCCCACACGGAGCTTTTGTACTAGAAAGGTAGAGTCTGACAATTTAGTCAGCAGTGTAGAACAACGACCTGCGCAGAAGTCGCCTTCTGCCGGCTGCGCATACAGAAACCACGTCCCTTCCCCACAACCTATCTCGCTTCACTCCCCCTTTGCCCTCATAGTTTGATTTTATTTTTTTATCTATAAATACCATTGGAGAAATTATAGTCGTTTTCCATTCTAACTGACTACCCTTGGACTTTAGACTTGTTATTGTTATTTTGTTTTATTTTCGGTTTCTTTTGGACTTTAAAGTTTTATTTGACCCTACAATGGCAATGACCATCAGTCAGGTGTTAGAACACCTTTATCTCAATCACACCTCCACAGCCCCTCCTCCGGTTCTGAAAAATGTCGTTTTCTAAATTATCATGGAGAAATAGACAGATAAAGAGATAGAAACTACATGAACATACATGAAAACATGTAAAACATAAATGAATCAATTAACTTTAATTACTTATATTCGTAAATCGTGCAACTAATTGGTGATGAGATGCAGCAGCATTCTTTTATGTGAGTTGCAAGCGCCAAGTTTTCCGTGTAAACAGAAAATCGCCCAGTTGCGTTTCCTTCTTGAAGCTAGAGCACCAGGTGGTGTTCTTTGAATCCTGGTGGTCCATCGCCCTCCAAAAAGTGTATAGTTCTGTGATATTCAAGACTTTCAACCACGTTATCGGCTTAACTATTCAAACATCAACGGCTCAGTTGATCCCAATGCGGTCCCTCACGTAAATTCATTCAGATATAGCCAGATGACCGTTGTTTCTTATAAGAAAATACCACTGCAATCTATAATGGTGTCTATAAAATTTTCTTTTACTCACGTTTTTGGTTCGAAATCGTTCTTTCCATTAATCAGTTAGACGTGGTTATTTAATTATTCGTAGAAGTAAATATATCTTATATTATAATACACCTGCCTTTAGAATTTTGAGATATTATTTAAGAAAAATTTTCACGGAAGCAGACTTTGGTGATATGTGTTAGCTGAAATCCAGAGAAGTGGAAAGGTCGCTGTCAACTGTCGACCGAGGGGACAGATAAGGTGTCCTCCCTTCCCTAGCCCTATCTCACTATAGTCGTTTGACGAAGGTTAGCCTCGGCCACGTCTGCTAAACTTATCAGTGACAGCAGCACGTGTCGTCTTTTCAGAAGTATTCCTAATATCTTTAGTCGTTTTGCTTGTTTTAATATTCAAGTATAAAAGGAGAGAGAGGTAGGGTGAGTGAGAGAGATCAACCACTGAAACCCATAAAGAATCTTGGTTTCAGTAAATTAGTTTCTAAGTCAACGGTTTGGGCAAAATGGTAGGTTTGACCGAGACTACACTCAATCGACAGCTTTTTCGCCAAAAAAGTACACACTTCAAAGAGGCTGGGAGAGCTCAAGGTGGGTTTGCAAGTACTGCTGGGTACATACATTATTGTTAACAAATCAAATAATACACTTGATATTGCTGGATTCGAACCTGTGATCTTCAGTACAACTCTACAAAAACGTTCTACACACTAAGCTACTCTAATCAATGCTCAATATAAGTATAGCTTATAAGTAGAACACATTATTTATTTTTAATTAACTTTTAGGCAATCTATAGATGACAGTGACCAACAGTAAAGTTGAAACTCTTAGCTTGTATTAATTAAGAGCTCTAATATGTAGGCATGTAATGATATTTTGTACTTCACAATAATGCTATTCTTTTGTATTTTGGACTTTTTACGTATTTAAAAAAAATTAATCTAATGTTGATGGAAATAAATAATAAAACAACTATATTTTAAAACATAGAAATTAAAATAAATTTATGTAATCAAAGATAAAAGTTTGACCCTTAAATATTATACCCCTCCTAAACTAAGGGGTATCTGTTGCATAATATTTCAACACATTGTTGAGTTGTTAGTGAAATTGATCTGCATGGCCTTGGTAACTTCCACCACATGTCACGGTTCTTTGCAAGCCGATTTCGTTCCATGCAACAGTGCATGTCCAAATATAGAAAAAAGAAGTGCAGCAAGCAGCAAGAAAGCGAGTACAGTTATCATATAGAAAGAAAATTGATTAATATTAAGTCAACCTTTCACATCATTGATTCATAAGCAAATTAAAATTGATTCAATAAAAATATGATATCCAGAATCTAATTGACTACTACATCTTACCTTATTAATTCACAGGTGATTTTGGAAAATCAGTAAATCAGTGACATTGGTTGAGGAATCGTATTGCCCAGAACCACGACAAGTTATCTTATCTTTTTTTTTTTATTATTAGATCAATTTTTATTGGTGATAAAACAATGAGTGAAAGACATATTAAATGTTCTAAATCACGGTCATTTATTTTCCTTATTATATAATATTATAATAATTGAGGTAGGCGATTATATATAGGCAAGACCCTTCAGGAAATGAGGCGGCTGAGTAAGGACCGCGAGGCATGGCTGGATTGGGTGGAGGCTCCTCGACGGAATTGCAATGGCATAAGAGGAAGTCAAAGAAGAAGAGGTTGGCTGTTTTTTTTTAAATTCATAAGAGGAGTTTCGTCTGAGATCCTGCTGAACCGCCAGTTTTTTTCCCTAATTAAGGGTGCCCCCCTTTATAGACCGAGGGTGAGCCTCAGGAGGGTTTTCAGATCCCATGGCTGATAACAGATTAAATAATTTGTCTACCGGATTCGAACCCCTGGGCTCTCAGTACTCTACACACTCAGTTACAACGCTCCTTATAAAATATATTGTTATAAGAGTTAAATTTGTATAACAGCAACTTAATTGCTTATTGCTATAATACGAATATATTAATTAGTCACTAAATATGTTACTAAATATCCAATATATTCTATTATTAAATATTTATTGTGAAATTAAATCTTTAATCTAACATAAAAGAGTGAATGGTAATGGTGACCTTGATTAAATATCCAATCATACTTATCTTATAAATTGAGGGTACTTCTAACAAAATACAAAGTTATTAAAATTCAAATAGCAAGCTCCAAGCAAGATATTTTGCATTTTCTTAGCATCTCTCATAACACTCAGTTTTTTTATGGCAGTAAAAAGTTAATTTTTTTAACTCAACATTTTTTTTTATTATTGTAACGGATTATGTTTTATCGCCTACATAATTAGGCCAAATATACAATTATATATCGTACGAAAATAGCAATAATACTTCAATACATGAAATCGTTCCACAAGTAACAAGGAAATAAAGCTTTAAGAGACACACTCAGTGAATTCAATATCCGTTCAATTAACCAAAATATTAGTTAATTACTTTTACATCATTTATCTCAAATATAACGACAATTACTCAATTATGGAAACCAGGAAACTGCGCTGTTTTAAGATGCCTGATGTAACGATGGGACAGGTAATATTAAATTTAAGTAAGTATAAACATTACATGTTAAGACGGAAGTGAAAAAAATCCAAACAATGCCCCTGATGCTTCTTAAATAAAAACGTTTAGAATATTTCGATTCTAAACACTATGTTTCCATGTTAGTAACTACCAAGTCTCTACTTCAGTATTTGTAGCAACTATTTTTTAAACGTTTATGGCAATTTACAGATTAATATTAAGTAATAGTTATATTACTTATAATATAATTTTATTATATTGTGTTTTATTTATTATATTATGTGTTTTTATTAATTATATTATGGAATAAAATATGTTAAAGATTAACATAATTTTATTCCACATGAAGCAGCACAATATAATACCAGGTACCAGCCAACAGAAATGTCTTTTGATAACAAAGTGGATACGTTAGTTATATATTATGTTATATATGCATTTATAAGGTTCCAATTGAATTTACTTACAATACAATTGATTTTCATTCCTAACAAGCTTCTGATTGGATAACAATAAAACTAAAATTCAATAATAAAATTTAAGTTTTACATGTAAAACTTACAAAGAACTGCAATATCTCCATCGTAAAAAAATAAATTTACTATACAATAAAAAATAAATTGTATCGAAAATCTATAGCTGTACCGGCTGATGTTTTGAGCACGATAATTTAAAAAATATTATAAACAAGGGATTTCATACAAAGTATCATCCATTTATTTATAACGAAAAGTAGATATTTGTATAGTTCTGTTTTTATATTCTTTATTTAATTTAAAAAAATAATTTTTTTTATTAATGGATTGAATTCAAATAGTCCAAAAATAGTGCTTAAGGAGTCTAACGTTGTATTAAAATTCATTTAGGATGCTAATAAAAGTAAAAAACTATGAGAGTATTTCATAATTACGTTAAGAATTTATTAATTTAAAATCAACTATCTACCATTAGAAATCATTATTCATAAAATGTATTAGTATGAATTAGTAATATTATTTTTTTAGAGTGTGTGATTATGTCTTTAGTATTTATCAGTTTTTAAAAATATATTTTATCACTTATAATATTATAATTTTAATATTAAGTATAATTTTATTTATTTGTACATGTATATTGTATGTATCTTGTGTATTTTATCGTATAAGTCTATTTTGTTTTTACGTATATTAATATTTTTGAATATCTGCTTTACCATATCTTTTCTTTTGAACATATTTTATTTGAGTGTTAGGTTGAAAGTATTGTTAACAGGTTTTTTAGAATTGTAGAAATGAAATATGTTGAGTGTAGTTACACATCACTTGTGGCGTAAATTTTAATTCTTAAACTAAAAAATGAGTATGAAGTGGAATAATTTCACAACTTCAGATCTAAGTTCAATAAACCCGCAGAGCTTAAATGGTTCTGACCCATAAAGTGAAAATGGAGTAAAGTTCATTAAAGAAACACGACATTCTCCCATTGATATTCGTGGGAGAAATATTCTAACTTTCCTCTTGGAAGTTGAAAGTTTATTTCGAACATGATATTGCATAGAATATATTTATGAAAAATAAACTATAATTAATAATATTTAAAAGTTATTAATTTAAAATTCCTTCTCAAGAAAGCCACTAAATTTATCATTCATTGATTTTATTTTAATAACATAATACCTTGATTTATTAAAACAATAACGAAATAATCTCAATATAACAATTCTTACTAGTTTTTAACTCACGACGAAAGATATTTCTAAAAGTTTTTAGACTTGATATACTTGATAGATTGACTATACAAAACTATTTTGTAATTTTATAACGTTTCTCTATTTGCTTAAAAAAAATATTACGCATACTTTCTTCATATATTAATGCTTTAATGCACAAATAAAAACAATTTAAGTTATACACTCTTTCAAGTTTCCACGGCCACTATTTATACAAAAAACTTCAATTGTTTCTTCTGGTTTAGACCGTGTCGGTGAAACGGGTCGGTGAATTTAAGTTATGTTTAATAATTTTATTATTTTCAGAACGTAAAAAGAAATATCTCTTTAGCAAACAATAAGATGAAGGTCTAAATTTCAAATAAAGGCAGAATTGCAGAATTTTATTTTTATAAATAAGCTGCTCTTTTTGAAAGTGGTATAAGTCCATATGGTTTAAAAAAAAAAGAAGTTTATTCTTTTAAACGATTATTTATTTTATACTAAAATTTAAAAGAGGTATAGAATTTAAAGCATCTTTGTTTGCCATGTGCTAAGTGATAAAAACATTTATTATACAACTGTTATGGTCACTAGGTTGTTATTTCCAAAATACTTGTAAAATCCAAGTAATGGATATTTAGTTAGCCTTGATTGAGGTTATGAAACTTTCATATTTATATTAGATCACCTGGTGATAATAGCTCACAATCTGTGTAAATTTATTAGTTGGATTACAACCTGTAATTAAATTAATCTTTTCAGGTTTGTATTGTTTAGTTGCGTTATGTAAATAGTGTGTTAATATGTCTTGTATATCTTTTAAAACGTTAATGTGAAATCTTTTCAGATTAATAAAATCAGTTACTATCCGACTTTATAAATTAAATTACAGGTTGTAATCCAACTAATAAATTTACACTGATTGGGGGCTATTACCACCAGGTGATCTAATATAAATATGAAAGTTTCATAACCTCAATTAAGGCTAACTAAATATCCAGTACTTGGATTTTACATACTTGTAATGTAATCAGAACTACCTAGCAGTAGGAAATAATTTTATAACCACCACAATTAAAAAATCTAGATATCATGTTAGAGTGCTTAAAGGCAATATGTGAAAAACATTAACAAGAAAGAGTGTACAGATGAGAAAAGTTGGGACTTATTTGTATTGCAGCTGGGAGTCGGGAGGATTTGTAGGGCCTCAAGGGAGATCAGGTGCCTGGCTACATGGCCAATTAATTTATTGCCTTTTCAAAACCCATAAATTTATAAAAGCTGACAAAAAAAAATCAATTTTTAACGATGAAGACTCAAATAAAATAAAACACGCACGAGCATAAATTCGACCAATCGAGTAAGTAAAAAATGATAACCATTTACCTTCCTCTTCAAAGACAATAAGTTAAAAAAAAACGACAATGTGTTATTTTTATCTTACTATAGTCTTCTTAGATCACTTAATAACCCGACACCTTTGTTATATTATTTTTAAATTTATTCTAACCAACCAAGTGTCATGGCCGCAAGTGAAGTGTAACTTTAACATCGTTCTGTGCTTGAGACAATATTTTCATATTATCAGTTCAAATAATGTCATCAAACTTCACCAAAACTAAGTTTATAGACATTACTTTGTTTTATTAACAACATAAGTGAGGTGAGTGATAATAATATAACTATAGACACAAAATAATTTAGTGACCGGCTGCTAAAGGCAGCAACGTGGCCTTAATCCCATAGTAATAGACAGGACTAATACTACAACAGATAGCAAGATCAAGGTCGAGGCTTGGCTCTCCACCTTCTCCGGTCTTCAATCGAACCCCGGTTACGTAAACTTTTTTTTTTTTTTTTTTAATTTATTATTTTTTTTTTTCTTCTTCTTTTCTTCATTATAATTTAATTAAATAAATATGTTCATTATAATTAAGATAATTGAAGTTAACAAAGTTTATAATTGATAATTTTTTTTAATTTTTGTTTCCCATTTAATAAATTAATAATACAATGATGAGTGTGGACAATACGGGAAGTGATTTGTCGGAGGAAGAGACTCCGTTCTCCGAAATCAGTGAGACTGATTCTCAATATTTAAAAAGACGATCGCTTCAGAAACGACAAAGAAAATCTGCCCCTGGCTCAGCGGGCAACTCGCCTAACAAAAAAAAAAACAAAGCGGCTATGTTAAAACCAGCAGCCACTCAGAATAATACATCTGAACCACCAAAAACCCGCAGTAAATCTACTGCAGTCAAACAACCTTTACCATCAACCAGCAGCAACTCTGGTCCCAAAGTTAAACCTCCTAAGGACAATCAAGAAAGTCAAAAATACGATGACCCGGTACCTCCTCCTATATTTATCACCAAGATAACAGATTTTTATAATTTCGGAAGAGAAGTAGCGGAATTGATCGGGCAGCCAAATTTTACATGCTACTCTCGAGTAAAAGACATCAAAATCAACACCAATAATAAAGAATCTTACAAAAAATTAATAAATCATCTCAATAGCAACAACTATGATTTTCACTGCTACCAGCTAAAAGAAGACAAATCATATAGGGTAGTTTTAAGAGGGTTTCACTCGACCACGCCTAAAGACGCTATCAAAAGAGATCTTGAAGCGATAGGCCACACCATCAGAAACATCTCTTCAGTGTTGCACCCCACTGAAAAATATCCCCTTCCGTTGTTTTTTGTCGATCTAGAACCGGCTAAAAATAACGTTGAAATATTTCAAGTTACCAGACTTGTCTACTCAACCGTAAAATTCGAGGAGCCCAGACAGAAAAACACTCTAGTGCAGTGTGCTAGGTGCCAAAACTTAGGTCACACCAAGACCTATTGTCGCCATCAAGCCAGATGCGTCAAGTGTGCTGGCTCACATCTTACTGAAGCATGTCAGAAATCCAGAAACGAGCCTCCGAAATGTGTTCTTTGCGGTGGGGACCACCCGGCGAACTACAAAGGTTGCTTGGTCTATAAAAGTTCATTACGACAGAGAACACACAAAATACAAGAGAGAAGACTAGAAAATAACGTTCCTCAGCCACCAGAAGTTAACAATTCCACTATCTTCCCGGAATTGCCAAAAACACAGAACAGCTTACAACAACCTACCACCACAGTTCTACCTCCGGAAAAGGAAAGCTGAACAATTAACCACCAGCCTCAACATCAGGCGCCTCAAACCTCCCAACATAAACCCCAGACTTCCTATAACAAGCCCAAAAACTCCCAACCTAAACCCCGAGATGCTCGACCCAATCCTAAAGTCCAAACTCCACGTCAGCAAATATCTCTCCACCCTCAAAACTTAAGAGTCAATCTTCCACCACAACATCCGAATCCTGTCCCTTCCCTAGTTCAACACACGTTGAAAACAGAACCAGTACCTCAGGCTCAACCCCCAACCAACGCCCCTATTTATGTAAATTATCCACCCCAACCTCCAGATCTATATCCTATCCAAATGCAAAACCCCAACGACATTAATTCAATTCTAACATCATTCCTTAAAGATCTATAAGAAACCATAAAACCGCTGATCATCCTATTGACAAGAATCCTAACCGAATTCCCACTTAATCGTCCACAATGAGCATAAAACCCCTAGTTGTCCTATTGTGGAATGCTAATGGACTGAATAATCACCGTGACGAACTTGACATATTTCTACATGACAAATTGATATTGCTTTACTGACTGAAACACATTTCACACACCGCTCACTATTCTACATACGTGACTACATCACTTACAGATCAGACCACCCAGATAACACTTCACATGCCGGATCTTGTGTTCTCATTCATAAAAATATATCCCATTCCTTGATTCCTTCCATTCCAACTGATGCTATCCAATCAACCTCTGTAAACATTACGACTCGTCCATTCCATTTCACACTTTCAGCTGTATACTGTGCTCCCGGTAGTTCCATTTCCCATAACCTTTTAGATTCCTTTTTCCTATCATTTGGACCGCGCTTCATTGCTGGAGGAGACTACAATGCTAAACACCAACGATGGGGTTGTCGAACATCCAACTCCCGTGGAAATATTCTATCTTCCATCACATCCTCAAAAAGCTACTCAATCCTTGCCCCAAAAAATCCTACTTATTGGCCTACATCCCTCAAAAAACGTCCCGACATCCTTGACATATTTGTTACATCCCAAATTTCCCCCGCACATGCCAACATTGAATCCTTGGACGACCTGTCATCAGATCATAGTCCAGTCCTCCTTTTCTTACACTCAAGTTTTGCTCCCAAGCCTTCCCCTCCCACACTGATTACAGGACGTGTCAACTGGGATGATTTTTGTTATGACTTGGAGGACAAACTGGACTTAAAAATTTCACTGAAGACAAAACAAGACATTGATACAGCCATAGAGAAACTTACAACTTCAATCAGAAGCAGTTTACATGATAACATCACAAATCATACAATTATTAACTATCAACAGACTGATTTGCCACAGCATATTCGAATCTTATTAAGAGAAAAACGCAGAGCAAGATCGAAGTGGCATAGAACTCGATACCCAGCAGATAAAACTATCTATACAAAATTAACTAACAAACTAAAAGCAGAAATCAAGAAATTCAAAATTCAAAATTTAATTACCTGGACCGAAAATCTTACAACCACCGACAAAACATTATGGATGACCACTAAAAAACTCCTAAAGTTCAAAGAATTTAATCATCCACTCCTTACTGAATCAAATAACTGGACAAGAACTGACGGAGAAAAATCACAGTTATTTGGTCAATACCTTTCCAAAATCTTTCATCCACATCCTGATATCATTAACCCAACTCACATTGAACATATAAAAGAAGCGTTAGATGTTCCCCTCCAAATGTCCCTCCCATCCTACAGAAATATCCAACATTATACACAGATTACCTTCCCGCAAAGCTCCTGGGCACGACCTCATCACAATTCATATCTTAAAACACCTTCCTAGAAAAGCCATTCTATTCCTTACCTATATATATAATGCTGTACTCCGCTCCACATATTTTCCTGACCTCTGGAAACTATCCATTGTAAAAATGATACCCAAGCCTAAAAAAAAACCAGAATACCCTTCCTCTTACCGTCCTATCGCTCTTCTACCTTGTATGGGTAAAATCCTCGAAAAACTCATCCTCAAACGATTGCACCCCATCCTTGATGCAAATCACATAATTCCAGATCACCAGTTTGGATTCCGAGCATCCCACTCCACTATTCAGCAATGTCATCGTGTGGTGGATGTAGTCTCCTCTGCATTAGAACGTGGATCATATTGTTCGGGCGTCTTTCTTGACGTGGAACAGGCCTTCGACCGAGTCTGGTATCCGGGATTGCTCTATAAACTCCGTCAATTTCTACCACCTACCTACTTTCTCATCCTTCAATCCTATCTCACAAACAGAACTTTCCAAGTAAACCATAATAATGTCTATTCACCCCTCTTTTCCCAATCTGCTGGTGTTCCTCAAGGTAGTATCCTTGGCCCAATCCTTTATACAGTTTATACAGCTGACATCCCAACTCATCCTAATACTATCCTTACCACATATGCTGATGATACATGTGTATTATCAGTCAATACCAATCCAGTTATTGTATCCCAAAGCCTCCAATCCCATATCACTGATCTTGAAGAATGGTGCCAGAACTGGAGAATTAAAATAAATTCTCAAAAATCCCATCAAATCACTTTTACCTTACGTCGTAAACCAATGACTTCCTGCCCTTCAGTATCCTTTAATAATATCCCACTTGTGCCTGTAGAACAGATCCGATACTTAGGGTTGCATCTCGACAAACGATTAACCTGGAATCCTCATACAAGACTGAAAAGACAAGAAACCGCTCGACGTTTCAGGCTACTTCAACACTTACTAGACAAACGCTCTAAGCTCCCAGTTAATTACAAAAGACTCATCTACATGACCATCATACGACCTATTTGGACTTACGGAGTAGAGCTTTGAGGCTCCACTAAGCCATCAAATTCTTCTCGTATCCAATCCCTACAATCCAAAATCCTTCGTAAAATCCTCAACGCTCCTTATTTTGTTAAGAATATAGTCATCCATAACGACCTTAATGTCCCATTTGTTGCTGATTTGGCCCGAACCCGGTATCTATCCTTTCATAACAAACTTCATTTCCACTCAAACCCTCTAGTTTCAAACTTAGCTTCCTCTTCAATTCCCGATAATCCTCCGAGGCGTCTGAGAAGAAGATGGCCACGTGACCTTCTTAGTTGAACATGCGATTTGAGTACTACCAGTGGGTAGTTTCTCTACATGTCATTATATCATATCATTATGTATCACTCAGCCAATTTACTTGTTATATTATTGTAATATAGTTGTAAATATCAATAAATAAATAATAAAAAAAAAAAAAAAAATTTATTCTCGAAAAATAAATTTCGTATTAATAAATGCGAATAAATTTTATTAGAATATTGTCAAAAAGAGTCATTGCAAAGCGTTTGGTAATGGAATATCTGTTCTCATTATTTTTACTAAATATGTTATAATCTATAACTAATTTAATCTTTTATCTACACGATTTTCAACATATGCAATTATAATTATGGTATAATAACTTCCCATTTTCCTCATGCAGAGTATTAAAACAAAATGAGAAAATCTAAATAAGCTGCACGTATTTTTTAAAAAAAAATATCAGTAAATAATGTTTTTATCTTAAAATTACAACTATGTGAAATCAGAGTACAATCTTTCAGTATTTTTTTTTTCTTTTTATGATATATGTGTTGATAGAATTTTAAACTTTCAAACTCAGCTCTAAATTTGGCAGAGCACTTTTAACGGGCTTACAAAAAATAAGTATATAAAAAATATTTCTTCCAAAAATAACAATGATTTAATTAATAAACATTTTTCCACATCTAAGAGAAATTTATTGACCTCTACCCGGACCATTTTCTTCCACACAAATATGATTTAATTTTGGGTGTTAATATTTCCACTATGTTATAGCTTACAACCCATTTTATTTTAATATTACATTATTTTAAATATTTAAAATACAATTTTTGTTGTATATTTAAAATACAATTTTGCACACAGCCACTTTAAAGTGGGTTCTCTTAATTGGGGTAGGAAGTGTTATCTTAACCATATCACCATTCTGCACAATTGTTGACTTCGAAACAGCAGTAAACTACTTTATACTGAACCTAAGACCTTTCATGGATTGTAGGTAGAACATCTTTTTTAAAAGGTTTGTGTTTCCAATTGAGTTTTAATTATTCATATTTTTTTTGTACTTGATAGGTGTAAATTAATATATAATAAAAAAGTCTTTAATTATTCTGAGAAAGTCCCTAAAGAATAACAATGCAGGTATTCTACAGGGTGGCCCAAAAAAGACTGAAGAACGTCGTCGTTCTGCTCAATTGGGAATCTCCAGAACATCCCTGCAAAGAATTTTGAAGAAATTTTGAAGCGGGATCTTAAAATGTTTCCGTATAAAATTCAAATGGTACAGCAACTGCTTCCCCAAGATCATCAGGCACGCCTGCAATATGCTACGTTTTAGTCAAATAGCCAGAGAAAATGATTTGAAAGGAGTTGTGTATATCAATAAACCCCAAACAATTCAAGAGCTTAAGCAGAACATTCAAGCAGAAATAAGGAACTTGGAACCAGAAACTCTACGGGCAGTAATGGAAAATGCGGTTAAAAGAGCCAATTTTTGTTTGCAAGAAAATGGACACCATTTGAGAGATGCTATATTTCACACTTAGATGTAAAAAATTTCCATGAATTAAATATTTAAACACATAAAAAAAAAAATTAATAAAAACAAAAAAAATACAGTTATTTTTAATCCTTCAGTCTTTTTTGGGCCACCCTGTATAAATGGTATTATTATGTCTTAAGAGTATAATATAATTATATTTAATTAATTAAAACCATTAAATTAACAAATGAGAAAGAATTAAAGAAAAACATTGCGAATTACCTCCAATGATAATATTTAAAGATAAAAAAAAATCAGAGTACAAGAAATTAAAATAACATAGAAATAAGATAACAATAATTATAGAGGGAGAAAAAATTGATAGTTACATATGTATGTCAATTATAAAAGAAAAAAGTACGTAAATATAAAATATATAAAGAGAAAAAGATTATTATATTTATGCTTTTTTTATTTTCTCTCTTTTTCTTTTATCCACTCTACGCATATTTTTTCTTCACGTTTTTTACGCATGTATACATTTTTTTCTGCATTTCAGAAAGAATAATTTCATATTTAATTTGTATATTATTATTATTATTCTATAAGGTCCAAGGACCAAGAAAAAAAGTGTGACCTGTGGTCTAGTGGTTAGCATAACAACCTACTAAGCCCAAGATCGCGGGTTCGTAGCTCGGCAGGTGGCCCTACGGTTTTTTAAAGGGAGCAGAAAATTCTAGGTTGTGCCGTCCTTCCGAAGGGACGTTGATAGGGGTCCCCAAGCCTGTACGATGTTAGGTACTTGTTAAATATACCTACCCTATTTTATTTTAGTTGTTACTAATTTTTAAATATTTTTATTTGAAAAGAAAAGATATGTCCAGGACCGGGACACGAACCCGGGTCTTCCAGATCACTAGTCTGGGACTCTACCATTTGAGCTATCCTGGGCCCTAATGAAGCACGCTTCTCGGTCTTGGTCATGTCATTTCTTTTTCACTGATCCTAAGTCCCCGCGTTCTCGCATTTTTGCGAAGTATACGAGGGGAAGAATGTTCTTTGAAGATTATTTTAATTTGGATCTAGTTGACTTACGTCATTATAATTATTATAATTTATTTTATTTTAGTTTTTACTAATTTTTAAATATTTTTGTTTGAAAAGAAAAGGTATTGTTCTGGAAGACCCGGGTTCGAGTCCCGGTCCTGGACATATCTTTTCTTTTAAAATAAAAATATACCTATCCTAATTTAACCTGGACAGGCAAACTTTAGGACTCTCACTGTAGCATCGTCCGATACCCGTAGCATATAGTGACGTTAAATAAACAAACGTACTCGAAAAAATTCATTTTTATGACATAGGTTGTAGTGATTTATATTTTTCTTCATTATTGTTAGTATGTTAACAAATCGACACACTTGAAGTTGTACCTTTATCTTGGATGTAATTTTATCTTGGATACAATTTGACTATAGTTAATTGATTGTACATGAAACGAGGTATGAATGTAAATATTATACCATAGTAAGTTATTGATTGCTAAAATTATAAAGTTATTCAAATTTATATTAATCTTTATTTGAAGTATATTATGAAGGATATTTCACAATTTCGAATTTTGTTTGAAACGGAGAAAGGGAAATAATGTTATTCAAATGTTTGAACCGGAAGTTATTAGAAGTTGTCCCTCGATTTTATCCCGAAATTGCCGTTTCTTGTTAAAATTAAGTTTTGATTAAAAGTGCTTGGCCTTTACTCGCCATCCTTTGGCCTATTTCTTGCATGAAGGGTTTCCAACTTAAACAATAGCTCATCGCCACCTTGCGTCCTTCCTAAATCACAACACAATTACTGCCTTATCAAACTCTACCTTTTTAATCACAATATTTTACCTTGGAGATATTTTCATTTTAATTAGATTTTTTACGCTTTTCAGAATCATGACATTTTACCCATGGGACTTCACTTAAGTTCATAAAACCGAAACTATAAAAAAATAAGTGAATGGATGTAGGGATAATATGTATGTGTTAATAAACTATATTATGACTTATTGTACAGAAACCGAGGTTACTCAGTGGCAATGGACTGTGGCAGATTCACTTTGCGCCCATGGTTGGGATCTGGAAACCCTCCAGGGGGTCCCACAGCCCCTGTAAGTGGGTACCCAAAGTAGGGAGTAAACATTGCGGTTGAGCGTGATCTCGGACAAATAAAATCCCTGCACAACCGTTGACCTAGACACACCTCCTATACTCTACCATACTTCAAGGTTCGTGGTGGAAAACGTTTTTTTTTTCTATATGTTATCTGCTAATAAAATATTATTTTTCTACACATTTGTAATTTATATAAATATTAGATGTATAAATTAAAAATCATGCAGTTGATTGTTCGTACAGATTACTCGGTCTGTAAGCTTAGTAGAGGGAAAATAGGCATATCATTAGCTAGGTATGTTAGCGAAGATGTCCACAATATAAAAATTGTTCACATGCACTTCCTAGGACCGAGGTGCTCAGTAGAGCGCTGTGTTGCTGTGCTGAAGGTATTGGGTTAAAATCAAGCTGAATTGTATACAAAATTGAAATAGGTTGTAACTATTTAGACCGGTTTCGATGCAAATATATGTAAATTACGTGAGTATATTTGTATAAATAAGATTAAATGTGTTAAAAATAAAACTAAGACTTTCTTCAATTAATAGCAAGAAATAAAAAAAACAAAAATAAAAAGTGAATTAAAAAAACATTATCTGTCGGATCGAATTGTGAATTTAAACCATCCTCGAATACACAAGAACACACACCAAAATTTCATCCAACTATTTAGGAGTTCAGTGACATACACACGAGCCGAAGAGTTATATATGTGCCTTAATTTTCAACCACCTGCATCAATTGGAATCTATCAACATTTTTATAAAACGAGAATTACCGGGTGAAAAAGCTCGAAACTCTTGAGCGTAAACAGAATGAGGGGACGTAAAAAGTGGCCAAACATTATAGGTCAAACACACCCCCTCCTGTGTAACATGAATCCCGTGTAATCCACTTAGAAATATACATATTAACGATCCAACTCTACTGGAGCAACTTCCCTTTTTTATCTAGTCTCCTCCAATTTCAGCAAGGCCTCTGTTATAATCACAAGAAAGGAATTGTTTTATGAATACGTAACAGTACGTTTTTGTGAAATAACATATCAAGTCAACAAAATACCTAATTAGAAATGTATCTTTTGGACAACCAGAACATTTGAAAGTAAACATTTGTGATTATGAAGTTTAAAAATTATTTGCGAATATAAATCGTTAACTAAATCTCGTAATTTTTTATGAGTTAAATAAGATTCAAGCTAAAGAATTATACATTTTTAATCCACTTCTTGAATCCAAGTCGCTGAGAAGAAATTGAAACTCTGAGGCAAGTTCTAAGTTAATAAAACAATATAAATACGAAGCTTATTTTTTAATGATCCATGAGCAAGAAAAACATATAAAAAATTATAAATTGTTAAACAAACAAAAAAACCTGTACCACGACAACCCATGAAGGGTCTGGGGTTCAGTACATGGTAGAGACTGTACTGTTTCATGGACAACGGCTCTGCAAGGAGGTGACTTGTCCTAGGTCATGCTCAACCGCCAGATCCCCCCCCCTTATTTTGGGTACCCTATTTTTATAATATTTTATAGAGGCTTGGTGGGCCAATTAGATAGGATCAGTCCCTGGGCAAAGCTGAACAAATTGGAATTGAACGCAATGAAAACCCAGGCCATTGTTCTAGGTTTCAACTCCCTCCTTTCAACTATCCCCGCCCTCCCAACATTAATCCTAAACGACCACCCTATCAGTTTAAACTCCTCCGTGAAAAACCTACGCATTACCATAGACAAAAACCTCTCCTGGAAACCACATGTCGCCCAAATATCCCGACGATCAATTAGTTCCCTGAAATTATTCCATCGATCCCGGCATCTCCTTACAGAATCTACCCGGAAGCTTCTCGTATCATCCCTTATCTTCCCCCACTTTGACTACTGTTGTGTGGTATACGGGGGCCTTTCGAAAATGCTGGAGGGTCGCTTAAAAAGAATAATGAACTGCGCTTTAAGATTTGTCCTTGGTACTCCGGCGTTCCCGGGTGTCACATTATTATGATGAGTTAAAGTGGCTCTTCCCTCCCATTCGTAGACATTATTTCCTTAGTGTTTTTCTATACCAATCCATTAACTCGAAACACCCTTCATATATCTATAGTCTCCTTCAATTAAATCCTCTGTCCAACACCACAAAACAAAATCCCGCCTTTCCGATCTCTACATTCCATCCCACAGAACTAAGGCATTCGAGCGTTCCTTCCTCGCCCGCTCCACCACTGTGTGGAACTCAATCCCTCCTTTCATCCGCCATTCTTCTTCACTGGCCTCATTTAAATCCCTGCTTTTCCATCATCTATTGGCACCCCAAAAAGATGCTCTCCAGGCAGGCCAATCTTCCGCTTGAATTAATTTGTATCGAATACACGATCTCGTTACCTACGTGTTTGTTTATTTTTCCAAGAACATATGTATATATGTAGATATATCAGAATTTTATATTTACTTCCCAGAGTTTCCTATCAGGAGTAGATCCAGCGCATCGGAGGGGAGAGAGGCAAGACCTTCCAGGAAGTGAGGCTGAGTTGGGACCGCGAGGCATGGCTGCGTTGGGTGGAGGCTCCTCGACGCTAGCAATGGCATAAGAGGATGTCAAAGAAGAAGAAGAAAATATTTACTTATTTTATTTTCACTTGATTAGGCAATTACGAAAAATGTAGCGAGGAAAAGCACTGCGGCAGCTTTAACCCTAGGGTATGTTAACACAGCTTTGGAACATATAAAACCCAAAATAACAGCTAGAATTCTAATTATAGATTGGATTTGGCTAAACATATTTTTAGAAAACTGTTACTATCTATAAAAAACCAATGCCAAGATGTCATAAAAACAAAATGAATTCAATATTGGCATGAAATTACTCTCATTTACGCTATATTCTATTTTAAATTGAGTATATGAATAGCTATGGTTTTTAACGAAATAATTTTATCTATAAGACATAAATACATTAATTTACACTAATTTCAAAAATTTGCTATACACAGACAATACTTGATTACAATTATAGCCAAAGTTTATACAATAAATATAAAGCATTCTAATGTATCTAAGTAAATGGTAAAAATATAAATGTGCTACAGATTAATAACACCATACAATATATGGTAATAATATCATTTCACATACAGGGGAAATATTTTAATACATGGTTAAGACCATTTCCAAATCGGATTTCAACACAAAACTGGATGAACAGATCAAGAAAGAAAATTGTTATTAGAATTATAATAACAATTTAATAATAGAAATAGAAAACAGAATAATGGATACCAGGGTGAGAAAAAATGCATGAAACCTTTTAAAAAACTTCGAAAAGAGAAGAAAACATCATATTTATTAGTTATTTTGAACAATGAATTTTAATTGTTTGTTCTAAATTTTAATTGTTATTTGTTTGTTAAAGTTAAATACAAATAATTTATTCATAGGCTATTCTGCAAAAATGTTCCAGTTATTTGTTTTCTAAATGTTTACTAAAAAAAAATAGTGGTATTAATGTGATGTAAAACATTATTGTTTTTTTAAATAATGATAATAGCATTATTAAAAAATGAAACAATCTATACTTAAACATTATATAAGTATATATTATATAATTATATTACAAATAATTATATATCCTATGTGTATATATATATATATATAATAAACCCGTAAAAATTGACTGAGGCAGGGAGGGGTAAAGCAAGGCGCTCGACTCCTCTCGACTCCTGCGTCGGAGCCCTTTGTTCTCGGGTTCTACCCGGGTTCTTCATTTTCCATTTTCCAACGATCATATCTTCGTGGTTTCTTAACCGATTTTTGATTTTTATATCTCATTTGAAAGGTGATGAAAAGTAGATGTTGTTTAATGATTATGTAAGTAATAATTTAAGGTGACGTTTTTGAGTAAATCGACGTTTTAGAGGCAGTCACCGTATTTTTTTTTCATTTTATGTTTTTTTTAACGATTTTCGCGTACGATACCGACAATCACGAATATTTGACTATTTGCATTCCTAATTTGGAATATCTTTGTTCCAAAACCAAAAAAAAAATGGGCCAGAAAGACCAATTTTTAGGATTTATAGCTATTTTAAGATTTTAAATAGGATTTTTTTTTTTGTAATATTCTTTAAGTAGGAATATCTCGGAAAGGGTCAACTTTAGGGCAGTAGGTCTAATAGTAATATTGACTGGAATTTCCCCATACTATCACCCCTTAACTGCTCAGCCACTAATTACCAGTCCCTCTGTATATATATTTAACACACACACACACACACACACACAAATATATATATATATATATATATATATATATATAAGTTTTTTAATGTATTTTATATACCCTTACACTGTTAACATCAATTTTACATAAGCACAGTTTAAACATTTACCTACCCCAAAGTTGAAGAAATTACACTGTACGTTGCGTAAAGGAACAAAATGTAGAGAACTGGTTTCGGGTAAATATACAACGACCAGACAGGATTAGGTTATAAATGCGCCCTCTACTCGAGAGAGAATATTTGAGCAGATGCTCCTCAGAAAAATGGTTTCTAATACCTGCTTCAGTTTTAGTTTATGCAGCCTCGTAAACATCCTTCAACCAAGCTCTACTAAAACATTCATTTAATTTTGAGGAAAATAATTTTTATATATATTTTTTGGCACCTACAATATTTTCTGGATAAGGTTATATTGTGTATACAAATATAGATTTGTTTATGATCATGAATGTTTAAGGAATCATCTAACTGTATTAAAAAAATATCTCGATATGAAATGAGTAGATCAGGATAACTAATGCTGTTAAAGATATTATTTAAAATTAACTTAAATATAATTTTATTTTCATAAATGTTCTATAATAATCGCTGGATAAGGATATTATTATTAAGTTTTTTTAATGCATTCGTATTCAAGACAAAACTCTAAACACAGCTCGAAATCGAAACATATACTCGAAACAAGTAGATCGGGTACAACATTTGGCTATTAAAAATATCATTGTAACAGAGATTTATATGAGGAAGATATATGACTAAATTTAACCTTTATTTCTAAATGAAAATTTGTAACAGAATTCGACAAACAAATGATGATCAGATCAGGTACATCAAATTATTAAAATTAGTATTTTACATAAACATTCTGGGAGATACAAAAATTGATACATAGACTATCAGGATAAATAAAAAATTCAAAGATTTCGGATCTTTGCAAATTATTCTTTGATTAATATAATCATGATATAATAATAATATATAACTACTATTATAAAAAATAATGTATAAATTAGTTAATTGTTTTACTTATATACATAACTAAATTATAGCACAAAAATACTTATATGTTGGAGGAATATATAAGATTTAATTTAATCACGAACTATTAATGAAATTTTGAAATCCAGTCAACCATCCCTCGCTTCTTATTAATGAAATTATATTAATGGGTTCGAGAAGTAACACTATGATGATCCGACCTAGGCGGATCAGATGCAGCATTACATCATTAAAATTAATGTTTTACATTAGCCTTCTTTAGACGGAAGACACACATATTCTTATATAGACTAAGCTTACTTTTCCTTAAATGTGTACAAAATTCGATAATGTGAATTTATTTTTGATGGTTCTTTTAAACATTATTTTTTTATTTGAATAACTATTTCGGAAGAGAGTACCTAATTTTACCGAACGATCCTCGCGCATCCCCCTAGTGAATTGCAGCACCAAAGTAGAGAGCGGCGGTCTGCCTATCATCAGGGTGAGACGAGGAGCGAGGTACCTGGTAGATACAGGGAGCTCCGGCACAATCTTGAGTCGCGATGCAGCAGAGAAGCTGGCGGATGGTGAACTCCATTTACAGGTATGTTCTTGTGAGCTAACCACTCTGGGTATCCCTTGTAAAGTAGAGGGGGAGGCAACAATTAATCTAGATAGATGGTCAAAGAGCGAAACCTTATTGAGAATTCATATCGTGAGAAATATGTTACGAGGATACGAGGGTATAATCGAATGCGATTTACGGAGAAAATTGGGGGCAAGGGTGCGGAATAAAAACGGAGAATTGAACATCAAAATATGGGATAAAACATATAAGTGTTACGGGAGGATAAGTGATGAAGGAGTAGCATAAGGTTATCATCTATAAATCTTGTTTACGAAGTCGTGATCGCACCAGAAAAACAGAAAAATTCCTCATTAAACTCTGTAGAATAGAATTTAACACGCGCGGAATCGAAGAATAAGAAACCTAACTATGCGAACGGTGCGAATTGTTATGGCTTTCAGGAAAGGCACTCTTACTATATTTGAGTACGATTCATTACTCTGTGGATTCCGGAATACGACGATCCGATCGATGAGAAAGGAAGTGATGATACAATAAATAAAAGGATTACGATGAATTTAAGAGAAAAGCTGCAAGTCTAGGATAAGCCCGGGAACGGTATCAACTGACAGCCAATTATATTTCTGTCCACTTGGTTGCGAGGTTAGAGCACTCTCCAACCTGCCTTAACAGGGGAAAATCCCTTTTAAAAACGGACGTTTGAAGTTAAAGGGTAGATGTTGACTTAGCAATGCCTACTTAAACATTTATGCCTGATTAAGCAAGGATTCGCAAATATTTACTTTGAAGTTTAAATTACTTCAAGATCATGTAAGCCACTATAATTTACCAGGATGCGTAAAAAGACCTTACGCCTCAAAAAACATCCTTTGTAAGATCAATCATGATATACCTCATTCATTAAACTAATGTTTATATTTTATAACTTAAGAGTATTGTATATTACTTATTTATTATATGCTATACTTTGATATATGATGAATAAAATGTAAAATCAGAAATATATTTAATTCATTTTTTCCATTCATTCATTGTTTCTTTAAAATTCAAATTTTAACGTAAGATTTTTTAAAACTATTACAACATCCACAGCAACGCGTGTCCGGATCAGCTAGTTATTATAATAAATAAGTAGATGAAATAAAAAAAATAGATAAAATATATGAGCTATTATATTTGAAGGTGGTATCAGTCCATTTGGATCTAAAAAAAACATTTATTTCTTTAAATGATAAATATGTCTGTTTAAAAACAAAATTTCCCTCAATATATAGATATAGAGGTTTTAATGTGGCATCTAAGATAATTGTAATATTCGTGAAACCCTTTTATTTCTTGAGAGAACTGGTACTGTTCTTAATAATACTATTATTAAATAAATAAACACGATGTTGTTAATTTTGAAATTCAGACGGAAAAACCTAATTAATATCTTCTTCTATTTTCTTAATACTTTTTTAAGTTTTACCTTCTTTAATCCTTCTTCATTAACAATGTGAAATTTTACCTTGATCATTGAGCTCAAAAATTCAGTTGTATGTAGTCATGTAATTCTGTATTCTATATATTATTCTAGTAAGTAAAGAGTAATCTCAGTTTAAACATACCAATGTCTGAAAATTTATTAAACATTAGAATATAAGAATGCAATGAAGTGACAATTGAAAAAATAAATATAAATAAAACATTTGTTACAAAAAAAACTTATGCTTAACTATTGCGTGTAGGTTACACAAAAGCTTACATTATTACACCTATGCCCATAAACTATTTTACATATATATATATAGTTTATATAACTATATATAGTTAAATATATATATATGTATATTATTAAATATATATATATATATATATATATATATATATATATATATATATATATATATATATAATGATTTTATTAACAATTTCTAAAAATCTAATTCTCTATTTTTAGTTACCGCCCAAAGAGAAGAACCAATAAATAAAATTGAAACATTCCAACAAATTGTGACAAGTTTTACCGAAGTGTTAAAGCGGAGAAAAAATTGTCTCCGCTAAATGGGGTTATCCAGTGATTTGTGTAATGAGCTACACTGCGGAAACGAGCAAACTGATTAAATATTTCCCTTCTCGTATTTCCCCTATCCTAGGGGGATTTTTTTTTTTTAACGGTGGTATAAATTTAAAAATTATACAGTTGTGCCGAGTAATGGATTTTTATGGTAGGTTACATCCGATTTATTATATCGAAGTGCATCGCAAATTAAGATGAACAATGAATTTATGTATTAAATAAATTTGGAACGAGATAAAGTTAATTTTTCCTCTATAACGTCTAAACTAATATAAAATTCGATAAGACATTATTTCTACAATAGTTATGGTTACGAAAATCGCTTGCAAATAAAATTTACTTAGAATAACCTAGAAATAATGTAATAGTTTTTAATTTTTTGGATTCCTATTTTATCATTTCCTTGAGAAATAAACGTTCCATCTAACATTTCGCAGTATAAATGATATGTGTTTGTCCAAACTTTCATTTCTCGAAGAGATAAAGAGACCGAATTATTATCATTTTCCATTATTAAATTATTTTTTCCACTCTAAAAATCACGATAACTGCTAATTTTAGAGAATAGTGAAAAGTATACGAATAAACAGTTAAAACTTGTAACTCAACTCGAATCGACAACCTGCGGAACGGAACCTATTGTTCTTATGTATCGTTGATACTAAAAAAGTAAGTCCAATTGGTCATAGCACTATAAAAAGACGTTAAATGAACAAACAAAAGCAAGATTGAATTTTAGACAAAAGTAGTAAGACGGCAGTCCTTATACGAGCCACCGAGCCACTAGCTGTAATATTTCCTTATATCTCAAAACATGATATAATATTGCAAAATATGATAGAACTATCTAAAACCAAAGTACCCTCATAAATATATAGCGGTGCGTGCGAACCCCCGAGACCATACGTCAGGACCGGCTCATCAGTCGGGAGGAAGCATCCCGCTGGCAGACAAAAAAACAGCCCACACTATGCCCGCACCATTTACTCTTCCAACCGGCCAATTTTCTTTCTCTTCTTCTGCCCGATATACCCTCAGAATAAAGGGAAAAAATAACAGGAAATAAATGACTCTATTCTATTTTCTGACCCTTTAGCTGGCCATTGATACAATGTTTTTCATAGGATGTATTGTTTCCTAGCATCCGATGAATTGTCCATTTACAGGGGGAAAAAAAACGTGACGGCAATTTTTCAGCAAAATTTTATTTATCCTTTATTTATTTATTATGTTATGCAAATATATTCATTCCTACTATTATATACGTAAGAATAAAATTCATTTTAAAATTTAAAAACGAATGCTATTTACTTAATTTTTTTTACATTTTACTAAAATTAGTATTTTTAGTTAAGCAACAAACACATATTTTTAAAATAAGTAGTTTTTGCAATAAAATATAATTTTGGATCTAATTGTCTTCGTTCTATTGGATCTATCTAATGGCTTTCGTTCTTATCACTCCACAGTACAGCAGTGTCATCGTATCGTGAATGCAATATCTATCGCTTTTGAGAAAAAAGAATATTGCTCTGCGATTTTTCTTGACATTGAAAACGCTTTTGATAGTGTCCTGCACAAGGGTCTTCTATGGAAAATAAAACCTCACTTACCTCCTACATACTTTTTAATACATTAATCTTATTTCCAAGACAGATTCTTCTGTACTTCCGTTGACTCTTCGATTTCCTCTTTCTTTCCTCAATACAGGGGTGTGCCGCAAGGCGGTGTTTTAAGCCCCATACTCTATTATGTTTACACCTCTAATATCTCGAAGCACCCTTCGCTTACGATACAGCCATTATTTCTTCCCACAGAGACCTAAACCTAATATCTATACCTCTTCAAAATCATTTATTTGATTTAGAAAAGTGGTTCTAATGGCAAATAAGAATAAACGCCTCAAAACCGAGCCATGCAACTTTCTCTCTAGGCAAAGCTTCTTGTCCAGCAGTCAAAATTGACAACGACGAAGTACCTTCCAAAAATTATGTACGTTATCTCGGACTATACTTGGACAAAAGACTTACATGGAACATACATACAAAATTAAAAAGACAAGAACTGACTAGACGGTACAAACAACTATCACATAACATTCCACTCATCGACACAATATCACCCAAACCCACACGTTTTCCGCTTTCCTACTCCCTGTTACCTGGACTTGATAGGAAAAGATTAAAAAGACATTGGCCAAGAGACCTACCTACTCAGTTATTGATATTTTTATTCCATCATCATATAGATGATCATGTAGAAAAGCAAAGAGAAAACAACTCGGATCAAATTTGCTGAATGCGCAATTGCCCAGGTGCAAATGAAAATTAAATAATAAATAAAATAAACAATAAAAAATTACTGATACGAGTAACGACTAGCCTATGATAAGAGATGATACTAGTTTCATCGGTTGGTCTCTGAGACGGCAATTGACCAGGAAGCTTGAAGAACACAGGTCCCGATGTAGGCTTGGCGTGTGAACACTAGGGTGGGCCGAAAAAACCCTTTTTTTTAATTTCGAAATTGTAATAGCGCGGAAAAGTTGCTAATTATATAGACAAAAAAAATCAAAATCGGTTGACATCTTCCGGTCGCGCAAATGCCATAAAGTTTAACAAAATATGAAAAAAACTTCATTTTTTAAAATTTTTGAATTGGATGTTTTCGTAATTTAATAGCTTGTAACACCTTTTGTGTTGTTAAAATCACTGTGTTTTAATTTGTTTTAGATCAGTTGATATCTTCCGTTCACGCATAGGGCCCAAAATTAGTCAAAATATTAAAAAATTCACATATTTACGCATTTTTGGTATTTGATAAATAATTAGTATTCAAATTCAATGTCCGTAGTATTTTTCACACGAACTGATAATGAAGTAAAAAAAAAAAAACATCAAGCCAAGACACATAGATGCAAGAAGGAAAACAGTAAGAAAATCAACTTTAATGTGCAAGAATACTCAAAAATGATTTTCTGTATGGACTGTGAATAATCTTCTCCCTCATTGTTGCCTTAAATCAGTGACGACGAGATCAAATCGCAAATCGATAGTGACTCAATCCTTGACTGGAACATTACTTTCAAGCAATTCCCAGTTCACACGCAGACTATTGAACGCAGTGTAAAACTCGTCAAGTAAGCCTCGGGAAAAGTTTGTGGAGCTGAATCTCGAGATAGATTTATAAGAACCACTCTGCTGTCCACATCATCCATGCCTAACTTCACCAGCAAATCAGTCTTCAAATTACCTTCGGCTACAAAATACGGAACAGTACTAATGGACAGGTTCAATTAACATGGACTATATATTCAGAACTCCGTTTTTCTTTTTTATCAAAGTAAGTTTATTGTTAAAAATTTATATATTTTTCCTCATACTGTTTTTCTATAGCATTGGGGCCATTGCGTGACCTGAAGTTGTTCATTTATTTACACCATAATTAAATACAATGCTATTTTGTTAAAAAAAATATATTAAAGATATAAAAAATAACTCTTAAAAATGTGAAATTTTCAATATTTAGGCAATTTCGGGGGCCTTTGCGCGACCGGAAGATATCAACTGATCTAAACCAAATTAAAACACAATGTTTTTAGGCTGTATTTAAAGACGTTACAAACAATTATATTACAAAAAGATCTAATTCAAAAATAAAAATAAAGTTTTTTTCATAATTTGTGAAATTTTAGGGCCTATGCGCGACCGGAAGATGTCATCCGATTTTGATAAATTGGTTTTCTTTTTTTGTATATATAATTTGCAACTTTTCCGCGCTATTACAACTTCGAAATAAAGAAAGTGTATTTTCGGCCCGTGTCGTGCTGCGTGGTCGAGCTGCAGTGATGGTTAGGCTGAGGGCTTTGCACTGGTGATACGGTCATGAGCCGTAGTTTTGTGTTTAACACTTTTAAAACTACTTTTTAGACAAAAACAATGATGAACAGTCAGTTTCGTAAGCTCGAACATTTAATTTACTTATAATGAGTACCAGATGACATTCGATTATCTGTTATTTAACACATGTTTACGAACAAATGCACAATAACAATTTTTAAAATATTAAATTATTAATTTAAAATATAAAAATTAAATTAACAATTTTTTTATGTGTGGCTTCAACAATAATAGATATGTTAATTAATTAATAATTAAAATAAAATAAAGTAATAAATAATAAAGAAAATATTGGAGTAATTATAATAAAGTAGAAATAATTTATAAAAGTATCCAGCATTAAAAAAACAAAATTGAAGAAAATACTTTGGTATTATTTCATAATTAAAATATTTCTTCTTTAGTGTCGTGTTTACTCCAATAGGTTAATTTTTGCAGGTTATTTTAATTTTTTTTCTATTCATATTATTTCAGTTCTAAATATTTTTGTTTCTTGTCGTTTCAGGCGTCGAAGAAGACCTGCAAATTGGGTCGAAAAGTTGTTTTAATATAAATAGTTTGTCGCTGTTTAAGGAATTCATATTTTGACCTCCACCCGAATATTTTTTTCCCAAATATATTTTTGATAAGCATACTATAATTACATTAAAAAAAAAATCAAATGTGGTATTGTATTGTATAGTATTGGTATTGTAAAAAGTAGGTCGGGAGTGTTCCTTCCTTCTCTATGCTAATAGAAAATCTGTTAGTGTTTCTACGCGATTAATTTTGTTCCAGAACTAGCCCAGACTTTATTAAACTATGCTGTTTTCATATCCGGCTACTTCTCCCGCGCTATTTATGAAAATAATATTCCTGGCTAATAATGATATTGAAAGTTTTTTTTTGTCCCTTCCAACCCCTTCTTCCACCCTCCAGCCCTTCCTAAGGGATGCTACTTATTTGATCGGGCGGAGGTAAACAGGTTGGATCCAGGTGCGCCCCCTGACCCGAATAACGATCCTTCTTGAGTCGCTTTATAAGAAGCCGGATCCCGCCAGCCGTGATAACTTCCCTGAACTCACTCTTTTATTAAACGTGTCTACACGTCTCTTGTCTGAACACGTGTACTCGACGGAACAAATATTGTGCACACTTGTAAGTATTCCTTCATTATGAAACTGATGGCTTATTTTGAAAACTATTGTGGATTTTATGTCCCCTTGGTATAGACATTTTTTGTAGACTTTTCTGATTACCAAATTAGAACTATACAGGGCGTCTCAGGTTTAAGCAGTTAAAACTGAAAATTTGAACTAAGGACCTCAAAACAAGAAAAAAACCTATGGAGGTTTGTCCACAAATGCTTTATTAGAAGATATTTGACCCTAAAGATTTTCATTGTTATAAAGTGTAAAGGCATATTAAATAAATCAAATGCCTTTAATACCTATAATAAGGCAAACACATAGCTTGGATCCCTCCAAACGGCCTAACGCCAATAGAATGCTGCATAAATATGTGGCTAAGAATTTTTCATACTATATTAACCAACCTGCCAAATTTGTAATACGAATGTTATTTGTTAACCATATGTTGTACTGCCGTTTAAAAAAAATAATAGTATACAGAAGAAAATACGCTTAAGTATTTAAAAGTTACGAAAGTACTTAAGAAATTTAAGAGGAGCAGTCGTCGCTAATGGCCTCATTAATAAAAATAAATAAATAAATAGAACTTATTTTTTTTGTTTCAACTAATTAATTCATTAATATTCAAATTGTATGATGTTCATAGTGATTTCCTTGAGCAAAGATGCCAAGTCAGGATCTTTCAACAGCAGCAGTTTCAGTTCTACTTAACCCTGAAACACCCTGTAAATCTGTGTGCTGTTGTATGAAACACTTTAGAATATGTAAATCTGTAAAGGGTAACGCAGTTGTTAGCAAAATGGGGGCAAGACAAAACACCGGGAACCTCATGAAGCAATTGACAGTAGTTTGCTGGCAGCAGATACTCATGATGTAATGAAAGAAGATTGTAACCATCACCACCACATAATCAAACCAATGATATTATATCTTATGGAAAAAGATTTTTTAAAATTAACTGCTCCAAGTCCATCAATCACGTCCTCCTCTGAAGAAATGAGGGATGTGTTTTTAAATCATTATTGATATAGTATTATCGTACTTCAGTTGTAACGATCTCAGGGTGGCATCCCTAATTATAATTATTCAGATCACAGGGTCATAACTTTCAGATCATTGTTAGAGAAGTGGAGCCAACATAGAATTTTTGGCATCCCTTGTGCGGATCCTAAAATCCCTTTCGTTGGAAAAGAAGGAAACTTTCGGTTCGTGTCGAATTTATCTTTATTTTTATTTATTTTTTTTCCTCCCTTACCTGCCAGAATGGCATACAGGGTTTGTCTCCAGTGGGGGTACACCACTGGAGACACTACTTCGGGGTTTTTTTTTTTTTCCTTTATTAGTATAACAGTTCTGGAACTATGGTGTAGCCCGGTGCAGTGTTGTGCACCTTAGAGCTACACCTTATCCTTCCCGCCGTCTTCTTCCTTTTGCATCCTCAGTTAAGTTGGTCCGGTGATCTTCCCGGGCCCGTCTCCTCCTGGTGATCAGGAAGTGGGCTGGACCTACGGCCTCCTTCCATCCGTATACGTATTCCCTGAACCTTGCGTAGTTAATTTCCTCCACAAGCTCAGGGAACACGTCCTCGGTAATGTTGTATATCCCGGTTTGCGTGGATAACCTCGCGCGCTGGGCGTCGTATGCGGTGCATGATGCTACTGCATGCTCGGCAGTTTCCGGAACTCCACAGCTGGGGCAGTTTGGGTCCAGGTCATATCCGTGCTGGTTCAGCTTCCATCTGAACCCGCCGTGCCCCGTGAGGATCTGTGACATCCAGTAATCAGGAAGGACCCATTTGGCTCTAAATCTTGACTCGACGGTAGGGAAGTACTTCCTAAGCGTGCTCCCTTTTTCGGATGCCACCCACCGTCCATTCCACTCCGCCAGTGAGTCCCTCCTGAGCTCTTCCTGCCATCTGCTCGGGTTTCTCCGGATCTTCTCCTGGATTCGCTCCGGAAGAGCTGCCAAGCCTCTTCTCTTAACGTCGTGCTTTGTAGCATCTTCACCCAGCAGGAGGTCAACAGGCATACCTCCCGCCAGGATCTGCACCGCCTCGTGGGAAGTTGTGCGGTACGCCCTGGTCACTCGTAGCAGAGCCGTTCTCTGTGCCGTTGCCAGCTTCCTTCTCTGCTGCTGTGAGAGGTTCACGCCCCAGAAGGGAGACGCGTACCTCAGGATACCCAAGGTGACTCCTTTGTAAATAGTCATGCTGACTGGGTACCTGAGGCCCCAAAAGGCTCCGCCAATCTAAGGCCGTTCATTGTATGGCTCACCCTTGTCGCCAGGTGGTCCAAGTGAGGGGTCACATCCAGGTTTCTTCCTATCCTTACTCCGAGGTAGGTGACCACCTCACTTGCCCGAATCCTGTCCTCATTTACTCGGAATGTGATAGGGTGAGCTTTATCTGTTCTTCCGCGCAATAGAACGGCCTGTGTCTTGGCGGCTGCCAACCTCAGCGTCTTCCTCTCACAGTGTCGAATTTATCTGTAAATATTGTGGAGGTAAATAAGAATGAAAATAAAAATAAACAGGAACTCATTCAAGAAACATAATTAGAACTACAAATCTTCCCATCTTGATTTCCCACCATTATCATAGAAAGTTTAAGGGGATTATTACATTCTTATGAAGGTATGTATTTGGATACTGCAGGTATCATAAAGGACAGTGAATATAGATTCAGACTGAGAGATAAGGAGTATTTTAGGATTAGGCAATATCCTAAAAGTTATATCGGTACAGATCTCAGTGCGGCATCCCGGAGTATTATTTTAAAAGATTATTCAAATCTAAGTGATTTTAACTTTCTCTGAGATCATTGTTTGGGGAGTGAAGTGAAGCTAGATAGCAAAATATCTATAAAATTACTCATGTCTTAGTATAAGTAACTTCCCCACAGTCTCTTCACGACCTCTCCTAACCCGATATACCTCGGCTACCACCCTGGCGAAGTGGGCAAGCTTGCTCGAACTAAGATTATCTTACTTCTTTTGTAAAAATATCAGTCTTACTTTATTTAAAAAAATAAAAGACCCAACAAACATAATCTTAAGTATATAAAATATTGGTAAAAAAAACAAAACCTAACAACAACGTTTCGCCAGTTCAAATATCATTAGGACAAAGACCAAATAAAAACCAAATCATAGAAAAGTCAAAGTGCAGCAAATCTCTCACAAACAGTCTGCTCACAAATCGAGACTTGCTCCAAGACGCTCGACAAACAACTAAGGCAAAGGCAGGCAATTCATGAACAGATAGGGATATAATAAAAAAAACAAAAGTTGATTAAAATGTCAACAGGCTTATTCAAAATGTTTAATGCTTCAGAATAAACTTGATATGTTCTATCTATTTTATTTTCTATGTAAACATGTAGTATATGGTTGTAGTTTACAGCAAAAAAAATAACAAAAATTAATCTAAATTACATTACCTATAATATGCTTTAATGGAAAATGAAACAACTGAAATCAAATACAAAGTAAACAGAGCGAAACAACATGAAATGGATACAAATCACATTTCAGTTTCAGCTAATCTTTTATTTATATTGACAAAGGGAAAAAGAGAGTACGTTTTTTTTTTTAATACTAATAGTAATATACAGTCACATTCAAACACATATATATTGGATTTTGAAATGGAAATAAGCAAGAAGTTGGAACAGGTGTGAAGTGTTCTCAGAGCAACAGAAAACAATTTTCTTTCCCCACTTCTATTATATCTGCCAATCGTATACATAGCAATCTGTCGAGAAATGTATATCCCACGAGTGCGATTATTTATAATATTTTGATTTTTTTTTTAAATCCACTAGTTTTCCATACGAAAAAAAACGTGAATGTAAAACGATATGTTTTCTACTCATACACACACACTAAAAAAAAGAAAGTAAAAACGTACTCAATGACTAGTGACATATGATTAAATAAAGAATGAAGAAAAATTCACTGATGAACATAAATCAATTGTTATGAATGAAGGCGTTGCGAAAAGATCGTTTTGTTTATAAAATCACTATTTACTCTTGAATTTTAAAAGTGTTATAATGAAATCCAACTTTCAATGAAATTTATAATGAACACACATGAAACTTTTATGTTAATTAACCTTTAAATTCCTATGAATTACTACTCCAGAAGAACATTGTGGTTTTACTATAGGAAAGTCTTGTATTGGTCACGCATTTTCTATGAGGCACCTTTTTAGAAAAATGTGAAAGCAAACAGAAAAGGCTTAGCCTAGTATTTATCGATCTTGAAAAGGCATATGACAGTGTTCCACGTAAACTTCTTTGGGAGTGCATGCGAAAAGCAAACATTAATGACCATTTGATCTGCACATGTCCATGGTACCATAATAGCATATGTCAAATAAAAGTTGGAAACAAACTATACCATAAATTCCCAAGTTCTAAAGGACTCCTTCAAAGAACCTCTATGCCACCTACTCTTTTCAAAATATTCATTCAAGGTGCAACAAATGAATGGTCAAGAAATGTAGAAGAATGGGACTGCATATGCAGAATGACTTTTACAACCTATTATTTGCAGATATAGCCCAGGATAAAGAAGACGCAGAATATATGTGTACGAAACTAGTAGAAGAATATAATAGGTGGGGGATGAAAATGAACTTTGAAAAGACAGAATATTAAGATATGGAGGAGGGCGAACCATAGGAGGTAAACGGCCTACAGATCAAAAATGGACCCAACTTTAAATATTTAGGATCTATCCTTCAAAAAGATGGAACGTCTGAAGCGTATATAGCCCGAAGAAGCGAAGAAGGAAGGAAAGCTATTGCTATGCTCAATTCTGTACTGTGGAGTAAAACTATCCTAAAAACTACAACAAAAAAGAAAGATTTTATACGTTATTATAACGGCTATAATGTTATATGGGTGTGAAACGTGAAAATTGGGAAAAGGAAGCCAATAGAAACTACTAGTTGCGGAAATGGATTTCTGGAGAAGGGCAGCCGGAATTTCTAGACGTGAAAGGATTCCTAATTTAGTAGTGCGAGAGATAATGTGTGCTCAGAATACCATACTCGAAAAAATCACAATAAATAGATTAGAGTGGTTTGGACACCTCATTAGGATGGATAATAATAGAATACCCAAAAAGACAATGAACTGGTCCCCTGAAGGAAGAAGAAGAGGACGACCGTGAGCTCCCTACATGAACCAAGTCTTAATTAAAAAAATATCGTATGAATAATGGTTTTTTTACATCCGACTAAGTGTGCAGACAATTTGCACCTGATTTGACAAAACAGTGATGTGGAATTGGAAAAAGTATTTTAGGAACGAAATTTAATAACACAACATTGTAACAAAAAAATTGAAGCCAAGAAAAAGAGAACAGGAGGAAAATGAAACATTTGCAAACAAAAATATTTGTAATTTCACCCGAACAATTTTCTAGTTAAACAGAATATGAAATGAAACTTTCACCTAACAATAAATAATTTATAGAAACAAATTAACATAAAATATTCAAAATAATTTTACCCATAAACAGATTAAAAAAATCAAAATTAAAATATTCTTACTGAATTCAATGTTCAAAAAAAAAGCCAGATATACGCATTTGTTGTCTTTTTTACTTAACTTTATTTTCTCTTTGTATTTTAAAGAAATAATTTGTAAGGAAATAAAGGCAGGAAACTTGTTAATTTTAGGTCTAGATATTAACAAGCGCACACATTTTGTCCCGAAATTTAAACATTAGAACTTATAAAACTATCCTTCACACTATATATGATGATGTGGTACGCAGCCGTTAATTCTTAAGGCTGAACATCGTCTTTATGTATTAGGAAATAAGTCCTGACGTGGAATATTCGATCCGTAAGAGAATGAGACTATCAGAGAATTTAGAAGATTGCTCAGCATGTATCAAAATTTGATAAATTATGGTTTCAATGAAGTTTATAACCCGAGATTTGTAGTATTGGAAACGAGCCTTCGGGTTAGCCAAGCGTTTTTCCAGAATTTTTCTGGATAGCTTGGCATATCTGGATCGAGGTCAAGGTTAAGCTCAAGTGTTTGTTTTTCCTATACTTGAAAGTTTCCTAATTAGACTCGAGGTTAGTTATAATACCGCTTTTTGCAGTACTTTACCTTCCTCGTTCTTTAGCGATTGTCTTGTTTTTTTTAGCATTTTTAGAAACTACGATTGGTAATATTCTTATTTCTACCCGTTGCAAATTCCTCGCTAAGTTCTTGATATTTCCGATTTTATTCGCCAACTCTCTTCTGAAAATTATCACCAGCAGGAAATATTATGTAAATGATTTACACGTTCAGAGTTTATTATTTGACTAAGAAGTATTTAGATGCGTCCATTTCCCTTTTCTCCATCCATACTTCATTCATTCCTCTTCTCTGGCATTCCTTTCTATCCAGAGACCATGTTGTTCTAATCTTTTTTAGTATATCCTCCTGAATCAATTCTTTTGATGTATCAATGAAACCGTAAAATGCGTTTCCTAATATAACTGTGAATATTAGATCGTTGTTTGATTTATTCTTTGCATGAGCCGGCAATGTTCGTCAACTAACTTTGGACCTAAATTTGTTCTTATAATCTTTAGTTTCTTTGTCTGAGTGTTTTCTATATCTCCCTTTCCTGCTCAAAATCAGTGTCTCTGATCCATAAAGGTATTCCTGTTTTATGAACTTATTGCAATGTCTTAGTTTTGAGGAGAAGGAGAAGTAATGTGGATAACTTTTTTATTTATTTTATAAACTAATCTTCCTACAGATCGTCAACAGCCTCAACATTGATCGAATTTTCTCTTGTTAAAGTTGCGTGTAGCTTGGAATGGAAGGGATCCGAAAATAAACGCTTTACTGTTGCATCTTAGGAAGACACGGCCCTCCTTTGAAACAAAACGGAACTCAGCGTTCCTGAGCTGAGAGCTATGAGAGGAGGAAAGGGCATTAAACTCCTCCGCAGATAAATGACAAGAGAACCTCCCTCACTACCAGTTCCGCCCATTACAACCCCCCCCCCATTCTGAAGAGAATGTGAAAATGATTTAGCTTTGTTGACGAGTCGGTGTAAAGCATTAATCAACCAGCGCCATTTCTTATTTCGGAGTGTGTGCGACAGATGGTTTGGATCTGTCAGTCCATGCTATTAGTGAGATATGTCTATCTAATGTTGCTTGAGAACATGCTGAGGTCATTATTTCCAAAAGGATCCTGGCCTTTTATTTTTGGTAATTTTACCAACTTCCTTCTCAGATTCCATTACAGACACTCAGAGATCATTAACAGGCACAAAGAGTAATAGCAATGCCGGAAAAAGTAATAAATGACTCATTTTAAGTTATGTATTTACTTCTTTACATTAGACCAAGCAATAGATGAATTTTTGCACTATATTTTGCATTATATTTCTGCATATTTAAATCGAAGGGCTTACCTTTCGTACTACTACTACTACTAGTATATCCATAGCCTTGGGTGGATCTTGGCTTCATTAATATTTTTTAAATCTTATCTCACCCTGGCCTTCTCCTTCCGTTAAGTAACGCCTAATAGTTAAAAATCCTCTTCAACACCTTGCATCCACCTTCTGCGTGGTCGGCTAATTCTTCTGTAAGGTACACTAATTCTTGGTCGGTACACTTTTATGTAATTAGTTTAATTCTCATTAATACAGGGGCCGATTTTGTTTACTTTCATCACTTATTTCATAATTCCTGACCGATGAAACATTTCTTAAGATAAGGCATGTATCTGCTTAAGCACATATCTGGCAGCATGAATGCAAAATAGTTTACTATAGTAGTTAACAGCATTTCTTGATCAATAAAAAAAAGGCCCTTAATTGTATAACAATGTCCTTCGTGGCTTAAGTTATTTGACAAAGCTCGACGGTCATTACTTGTCAGAGCAGTTACGATCGAAACGAGAATGCCGAAATTGTCACCTACATCACGTGTGTGCTCGCGCAAGCATTATTTTACTATTTTTAATCATATTTGGGAGATAAATAAGAAAATATATTATTATATCTCGTAAAGCGGTCTCTCCCTGCTTTGTTTATGTAAAATCAGCGGCCATGTGCCGGTTTAGAGAACCCGCCGCAGCGGAGTCATGTATTGTAAACACTTCAAATACCTACGGGTAGAAAATTATTGTTGTTAATTGTTGTATATATGTATTATATTATTATTAGTATCATATATATATTGTAATGTAATATTATTTTTAAATAAACGGAGATTTCGAAACAAAAAAAAGAAAATAATTATATAATTTAACTTTTTTTCTAACTTATCAGTTAGATCCTGAATAAATCCTAAAAAAATATTTAATTTCTTATCCTAACTTGTAGTCCTTCATATGAAAACAAAAATACCATTGTATACTAATATACCAAGTTCACTGCTTTGACTTGGCAAAACATGATTACAGCAAAACCAGAATGGCCCATTAACTTCCAACTGAACTTACAGCATTTAGCATAGGAAGCTCGCAACAATATAAAATTTAAAATAATTTGGACGGGATTACATCTTACGTAGACAGAGTTACGAACGAAGTTTTGCGAACACTAAAAAAAAAAAGATAATTAACTAAGCATTGGAATAAAAATCGGCTGAAGTACTTGGGCTAAATATTGATAAGAAGGAGATATTAAATGATCCAGTAATCAGTAAATCTTAAGGAAAACGCAGCGTAGAAAGAAGACAAATGTCGTGGCTCCGCAATATGAGAGAATCGTTTAACTGTTAATTAAAACATATCTTCAGAGCAGCAGTCAACAAGATACAAACGATCCTGATGATCACCAACATTATAAAGAAGATGGCACCTTAAAAAGAAGAAGAAAAATTTAGACATTAACAATAATGAAAAGGGCTACGGTCGGTGGAGTGTTTTGTGTTTTGAGGAAAAGAGATACCACTTTTTTCAGAATATTTTAACGATCACTGAACAGAGAAAAATAGTTTAAAAGACAAGCTTTAATCGGAATAAATAACTAAATATTAGAAAATAATTTACAGTCAGTATAAATTAGGAATAAAGTAATTAATAAAATATTGGAAATTTTATCGAAAAAATTACCTTCGGTACTTTTTAAGATATCTATATAATGACTCTACTTTTACGAATATCAGTTAATAAAAAAACAACAAATAAAACCCCGCGCTAAAGATTCCGTTATATATAGACCTACAAGAGAAGCTAACAACAGAGTGTTAATAGAGGAATATTGAAAAGACTTTGTACTCACCAATCGAAGCTATTTGCTGCAAGCAGTATAGAACCTGTAATAAAAACATATAAATAAATTAGTAAAAATCCTAAATGATCTATTAAGTGGCTACAAAAATAAATTAAATTAAATATGAGAAAAGCTATAAAGAATCAATCTTATACTATTATAATGATATAATTATTATAATTAAAAAAATAGATGTCTCATTTTCACTCCTAATCAGAGAGAAGAGATTCATAACGGCTACTGATTTTTCATTTAAGAAAATAACCAATAAACGAATTATTAAGGGATAAAGCCTTCAGCCCGTTAGCAGAGAAAAAGCGAGAAAATAATAAACGTGATAAATGAAAGTTGAAAATTGAGAGAAATGGTGTTTGGGGGCGGAACGGATCAAGAAAGAAACCAGGTCAGGCGTTGCCGATCTCATTGTGCTCGGGCTCGGCGTCAACAAATGGTAAAGCATTTATCAAAGAAAAGATGAGTATGTATGTAATATTAATGTATGCGTCATTCGATATACATAAGATTATTTTGCATACAAATTTTAATAATATTAGTCCTTGGATATTAAAACATGTTTCTTCTTTAACATTACATTCTAGTATGTAAATTACACATAATAAGAGTTGACTAATAATAAAGGGGGGGGGTGTAGTGGTTAGCATAACAAAGAGGTAAGGAAGTAAAAAATCCTTAATTATGCCGTCCTTCGGAATGGAGTTAAAACATTGGGCCCCAGCCTGGGCGGTGCCAGGTACCAGTAAAGAAAAAGATACCTATTTTATTTACACCTGGTTAGACAAAATTTAGGATATCCACTGTAGCATTATCCGATTACCAAGTAGCATGAAATAAAAAAATATTTCCTTAAGATAATCTAAACTCAAAAAACAATGATTTGAAAGTGACGTAAAACAAACGTGCAACAATTCCAGAGATGACTGAAATGGGCGATGTACTATCTTGTAAAATACAATACTTGCCTCAAATTAATATAAATTATTTTATTTATTTATTTCCTTACAAGAATGACTTTTATAATGATACATTTGCATTTTAAGATATTAAAAATATTATTTAACAGTGGAATATTATTTTAAAATTTAAGTTAATTATACAGTGTAATAAAACAGCTAAGACATATTTTCTTTAAAAGTTTAACATATTATCCTATACAAAACTTTGAAAGAGTATATTATCCTATGTTCAAAAGCCATTACTAATAACCTATCTTTTTTATTCTTCGTAAGTTTTGGAAGCTGCTTGTTGTGTTTATGTATCCACATTTTAAATAGTAAGCAGTTTTTGAATTCATGGGAGGTTAGACAAAGACATGAGGCAGAGGGCACCTATGTTTAGAATAGTTGTGTTTCCAAAGCAAAAAAAAGCCATTTGTGACAGAAATAAAAAAATATTTCCTTAAGATAATCTAAACTCAAAAAACAATGATTTAAAACAGTTTTAAAGAACTGATTGACAGTACTGCCACAGGTAAGTAATTGTGTATGGTGAGGATCTTTTTAGAAGATTAGGCTGAAAACCAGTCAACTGGATCATGGTTCATTGATTCGGCGAAATCCTCGTGATCACTTGGCATTCCCTAGCCACGCATCTCATTAAATATAAATAAACTTAAGCGAAACTGGTTTAATGAAAGAGGCCAAATGTTAACCTAATGTTGAACCAACCTGAAAAGCTTGAAAAGCATACAAAATCCGATTGTAACTTTAATGGTACGTAACTTTGCGGGATCACTAATATACAGTTCGGTGACAAAAGCCTTTGCAATAATGCACGAGAAATTAAAAATAAACCGGCTCTGTCGTAAATCCTATTCGCAATTTTGGGGAATAATAAAGGAACCATAATGACTAATTTGGCCTAGATCTGGGATCATTTCTCATTCCCACTCCTAATTATGACAAACGATCCCGTAATTAAGATTAATGAAAAGTATATTAATAAGTTAGTTAAAGAACGTTCCCCCACCAACTAGCGCCTATAATCGTTTAGTTGTCGAATCATTAACGACCATCATAATTTTATTTTCAAATCTCTCTCTCTCTCTCTCTCTCTCTCTCTCTCTTTCTCTCATTTTCTTTTTAAATTAATCTATGACAACACGAGGAGAAGTAGGCGAAAGCATATATCGAGTTTATATTTTAATATATCGCTCCTTCAAAAGAACAACGACATAAATCAACAATTTTTGAGCTAAGCCTTGAAGCTTTTTAATTCAGGAACGACATATCTGATTTTCCATTCTAAACATTTTTTTTTAATAAAATCATATTTTGAATTGTATCATGTTTGACCTCGAAGGTTAATTGGGATAATGACATATGTTAAAACCAAAAAAGTTTCAAGCCTTTAAAAATTTTCTAAAGGTTAATAAAAAAAAATCAATATCATCATTACAATAGGAATGCATTGCTTTAAAAATATCCATTTTTTTTTTAAACTCACGTGGAACTTTAAAATAAATCTATGGAAAAATTAGGGTTTTTAAGTTATGACATTGTTCCTTTGATGAAGCAATAGCTCCTTACAGTATTATCAATATTATTATTTTCTATTAAACATAAAATCAGACTGAGACGAATGGGAAACGTGGAAAAAATGCCAGACCACAAGATAGCGAAGAGAATGCTCAATGAGAAACTGGACGGTAAACGAAGCCGAGGACGCCCTCTGATCAGATGGCTAGATTATTTCAAAGAGGACCTGAATTTGCTGGGTGTACTAAACTGGAGGAGGATAGCACAGGATGGCGAAGATTGGTCAGTTGTGGTGTTGGAGGCCCGGGTTCTTGCAGGACCGTAGAACCAAAATAATAATAATAATTAAATATAAATAATTTAAAACATCCTTATATATTACTTATAGTATAAATATTTTTTTTAGGAAATGCAACAAATATTATAAAATTGATTTTCAATAAGCTGTAAGGCACAATGAATTGAATTTTTTCAGTTTTCCCCAGTGGAAATCCGATTTTTAGTATTAATTAGTTAGTAAAAAAAAAACCTAATGTATATTTTTACCAAATTATTAAAGAAAGGAATATTTTAAAATCATATTAGGCGTAGGAATGATGACCCTACCCCGTTTACATCTATCGGCAATAGGTTTTCCAGAATAACGAACAGTCGGCCGGAGGTTTTGCCACAGGAAGGTTTTTCCTCGGTGAAAGAAATATAGATCCTCCTGCGCCTGCCGACCCTTAACAGCCGTTATTCTTGGATCTAGACCGATTCGTCACTGCCCTTGAACCCAAGTCTACGTCGGTGAGAAGGAAACTCTTGAATCGTTGCCAAAAGGATAGGTTTTCAAGCGACTTCCAGGTTGTCAGATCTCCCATATGCAATATATACCTGGTAGATGAGCAAAATATTTAGTGAAAATAATTTTCAATGTCATAAGTATGTATAATCAGAACCAAGTTATTTAACTTTATCATGGTTGTTCATAATATTAAAAATCGATTCTCATTTAATTGATAGCCCTAATTAATACAGATCGAGAAATGAATGAACTACCTACCACCATATTCGTACTACCATATATCAAATATCAATATTGTACAGTAATTTCTTGAAAATAACAAACGTGTTTATCTTTTATAGAGTGTTTTTCGTTTTATATTTAATAATTATGATCAAAATATTACGTCTATCTACGGGCAGATATATACGTATAACTACCAAATTAAAGAAAAACAGATTATGAAAAATCAGGTTTATAAAAAAAAAAAATAAAAGTGAGTCAAAATATTAAAGAATTAAAATTAACTAAAATACCTTGATATTTTAAAACAATTTTATGGTAGATATTGATATATTTTTCGTAATCGCCCGAGACTCTAATTAGTTGCGAAGACACTCCAGAACATTTTTTCTTATTTTTATGTTGTAACAATACATATTTTACTAAGTTTAATAGATTAATGATACTTGAAAATTGCGTTCTCGATGTATTATAAAATCAGGTGCAAAAGTATATATGGTAATTTATTAGTCGTGCCATGTACTTTTAATCAAGCAATCGAGCTGACACATGTGAAGATTACGATGGTAAGAGTCACCAGGGTTAAACTTTAAGGGTTCAAATGCATCAGTTATTTGAGCCCCCCCTTCCATTTTTAATACATTAAATCTTAACTAATCAATACTTAGTGCATTTTATTCAAATAATAAAAATATTAATTTAGTTAATAAACAATATGGTCAGTTCATTTTCCTTGTTCGAGAACTCCAATACCTACCGAAGTCTATTAATCAGAACTCTCTGTCGCATTCCTTTTGCCTCCCATTGTAACAATCCGACGTCTATAGAGGGATAAATAATGGCGGAAAGATCATTCGGGGAGATAAACGCGGGCCATATTGAAATGGGAGGATACAGTGCGATGGTAAACAGAAAGCGGGATGGTGTCCCTCCCGCTTCTGTAAATCTTTCTATCCGAGGGCAAATGGAAAAAAGGGACAGGGGCGGAGGGTGGGGATAAATCCGGCCAATAAAACGGACCGCTGATTTGGAAGGAACAAAGATTATTCCATCTGTTGCTGCTGCGTCGGCTACCCCCGCGCCCGGCGAACCGCCGTCCAAGGGAATACCGGAATAAAAGAACGAATTAAAGGTAGGAGATGATGGAGGGGTATGGAAGAGTAGTCTAAAACCAGAAGAGAGCCACGTAATACCATCAAAGTAGAGGCTAAGATGTCAAAGCAGTCTTCTTGTGACTTCGTGCATTAAAGAAAACTCAGAGGTATTTACATATTAAAATATTTATAATTATTAAAGCTTCTTTAAGAATTAAAGTGTGCCTCTGCACGTCCATGTACTTTTTTAAGTAAGAAGCGAAATAGAGAATCCATGGATGTTCTCAGGTTCAGTATATGGTGGATAAAACAACCAATGCATGGTAATAAGTCTGAAAACACTTTCCATTTCCCTACAATCAAGGGTACCCATTTTATAGCAGTTTCTATAGTAGCTTCTATAATGGAACCTACAGTTTATCAATTTACCGATTTACTCCGCTCCCTTCATTAACGACAAAAAATGTAAACAAACATAATTCAAGTAGGTATTTGGCTTAGACGGAAGTTACAATGATTTAGAAAGTACTGTTTTTAACATTCAATTGAAGCTAATGTCATAAAAGTGTAATTATCTTTAAATCCTTTAGACTTTTTAATAACGTTTAACAGTGTAAATGCTGCAATCATAACCATTTATATCATTTTTGTCTTATATTATATATTTTTAGAACCATTAAAATTGTTTAAGTATTAAATGGTGTCTCACAATGTCAATGCATTTTAAGGTATTATCTGCTAGTATTAAAAATAAAAAAAATATGTACAACTACAATCCGTAAAGGATCTTAGGCTCAAAACATGCTAGAACTCTATTATTCCTGTACTAACGGTCGTGCTGAGGGATGAATACACTCAACAGCTAGGTTTTTCCATTTAATGGTGTACCCGTATTATAGAACCTATGTGAGTAGGGTACGTACATAGCTGTTAACCGAATAAATAATTGATCTGCAATTTCTGGTCTTGAACTTGTATCTTGGTGCAACCCCCATTTTTAACAGTCATATCTTTCGGATGGAATGTTTTTTTAATTTCAAGTTTTTTTTGGAATAACTTAAAATATTATAATTTGTTTCAGGGAAAAAATAAGGTTTTCCTCGTAGCTAAGACTAAAGATGAAGACACGAAGTAGCAGGTAACGCAAATGGAGTGGAAGAAGGCCATCATAGCGAGTAGGTCGGGAAAGGGAATTGGTTTGGAAATCTACAAGCCAAGACCAATCGCCCTCTTTATTTATATTGGGACATATTAAAATCATCCATCAGGGAGCTACAGGATATTGGGAGGGGGCGGATCACCACTAAATTCCACCTTCACCTCCTATTTCCACTGTCCCTTATCCTCCTATTATTTCTTAGCTTTCCATTATCGCCCCATCCTATTGCCTCATTTATTCTTTAAGGCTATACGAGTGGATATAGTAGTTCCCTTCCAGCAGTAAATCTGTCCAGAAACAAAGCCATTTCCTAGGGGGTAAACATATGGTCCGCTCTGAAAACCCCCATATGCACTTCGCATATATCCATTTCACGGGTTCAGAGTTCAATAGCGAAAGCATTAGTTAAAATTGAAGGCTAATAATAATTTATTACACTAATAGATAAAATAATTTGAAAAAAATTGATTAATAAAATATAACATTAAAAATCACGCAAATATATTTTTAAAAAAGCTACTATAAATTTAATATTTTTCCGATAATATGTCGGCATCAACTGTTCCAAAATGATCATCATTGTGGGGGTTTACTATGAATCACTGCTACCGAAGTAAACTAACTGAGCCTAGACTGAACGTCGGGGATAAAATAAAAAAGTTTAAGACAGCCAGGAGATGAAAATTGCGTGGGTGCCATATGCCACATTTTTTTTTCAGTTGTCGATTCCCAACCCATCGATAATAATTGGAAACCATAACTTGCGAATTGTTACATCATAATAAGAATAATATTATTAAAATAATACATTATAATTATTGTTGTGTAGATGTAGAACTTTCACTCGTTCCAACAAAGTATTCTACACCTGCCCCATAACCCCTGCTCATGTGATTTAGGAGTATTGCAGGATATCCATTTCCCGGTTTTTAGATTCTAACAGTGAATGAATTATATAAAAACAATTAGTTATCATTGTCATCTCCATGAATAGTTAAATCAATTTGAATTAAATTTATTAAAACCATAAAGCAGTAAAAAAAAATATCGGCGCATAGATAAAAATGCTACTATACCAATATGATATTGGCTTGTCATTTCTTTTGAATGGGCAGCTTTAATTCCCGTAATTGATAAATTTAAAAGATGATTTTCTTCTAATAAAAATATAGAACAATATACTCGGAAACGCTCTCTTAAATTGCCAAAGCCAATATTGACAGCAAGATAGAAGATAAAATATGGATATCAATTCAGCAGTATTAGCAGAACATTTTGTGAATACTGTTCATCCTACAGAGTCCAACAAACTTAAATAATGAAAGATATAAGAAGCAACCGAAACAATGAAGCCAACGGGAAATTTAATGGAGAATACATATATAAATTTAGCAAATTATGGCTTCCAAATATACAAGTACTAAAGAAGAAACTTAAAAACCTGATCAGATGATGAATCAATCACACAACACCCAGTCAAACACCAGACAATCGAATACCACCCAATCAAGCCCAGTCAATCAGATCACTGGAAGAATAGTCACCGCCTCGGACCCAAAAAGAAATCCGAAAAGGACAGAAGAACAACTTCAGTCTAAGATTAAAACATTCCTAACAACACATTTCCAAAGAATTTGACAATATGGTCGAAACTACAAGAAATATTTGATGAATGGATTCAATATATTAGTTGTTCTCTCTTTTTTTTTAGTTTTCCGATGTCAACATCCACAGTTAAGGGTGAAATGCACATTCAGTTATTCAGCGTTTCAAAATTTCGAAATCCCCTCGATGAGATTCGTTAGTAGCTACAGATAACGGATTGGGTAGAAAGTCTAAAAAATAACGTCTGACAGTAATTAAGCCTTAGGAACTAAATAAAATATGAATAAAAATGTTTTAGAGATTTTATTATTTATTATACGGTTACCCGAGCGGTCTTAAAAGCGTCTTAAAGATAGACCGTGGATTAGGTGGGTGGATTAAGTTATGGGTGATTACGGATTCGGGTATGGGAGGTATTCTGTAGACATAGCTTTGTAAGCATCGCTTGGTGGGATCGCTAATGAATTTTCCACGACAATAATACTAGTGTACGCTGAATACATGGCTAGAACAATCTAAAAAAAAGAAAAATAGATTCTTAGGATTAGCTATTAACGCTAAATATATGTCTATCCATCGTTGTTGTTTAATGACTAATTATGTTTAGGAATTGTTGCTGTTTAAAGGCGTAAAGCCCTCAGGTCATCAACGCCTAATTTTATAGGAATTCATTTATTATCTCATGAATACCCTTCTAAATTGTAAAATAGATTTAACTCTGTGGGTGTGCCTAATATTCTATAATATATTTCCATTAATATGAGCTTAATTTGTGCGAAGTGTAATCCATCTAATGGCAAAGCATAGTGGAAAAGATGATATTATTGTAAATCCTACTTTAAGCATGTACTTACTAATCAGAAACAGGGAAATAACAAGCATTTCCCGCATTTAACCTCGCCTATATTTCCTCTCGAGTGTTATTTGTTTTAGTCCTTAAAGGTCCTTGATAATTAAATTTCTTCAAGTGGAAATATTGTACAATATAAACTAATAAAAAACTACGCAACTTAAAATAAACTCTATATTATTATTTTTTTTTTTCTGTTAAATAGGACAACAAAATTTAAGGTTTATCCGATAATATATCTGTATCAAATCTTCCCCCATGACCGTTATTGGGGGGGGGGGATTTTCTATGAAACATTAACGAACTAAACTAACTGAACATAAACTGAGTAGCGGGGACAAAATAGGATAGACTAAGACAGTCAGGAGAAATATGTCGATATTTAACCCGTATGCCAGCAATGGCAGGTAGGGTGTAAAAAAAAAAAAAAAAAAAAAGTCAGGAGAAATACAGGCATGGGTCTCATATAATATTTTATTTTCAAATGGTTGGTTCCATTGTATATAATTGGAGACCAAAAAAAACTTGTTAGTTGTTGTATTAATAAATATAAGAATGATAATATTATTAACATAAGACGTTTAATATCCATGGTTGTTTTGTAAAGGTCTAACTTTGATTCATTAGTACAAACTATTCTACACTGACCCAAAATCACTGTTGAGTGATAAGGAAGATAAGGAATCTTTCAGGATTTTATTCCCATTAATTACACCTAAGAAAAGTTCAGAGAAAGTGTATAATTATTTACTACTATATTGAATTATTTATCTCATCAAAATATATGTGGTAGAAATGTGGGTTTGGATTTAACATTTCAATATAATCATCTAAGAAAAATCATCTAAGGATGATATTGACTTGAAAATAAAGATGTTACAATCATGTAAAAACGAAATGATCTTTTTACATACCCTACATAATTTTGAGAATATTTCATAACAATAAAAATGAGGTATTTCCGTGTGTAGAGTCCTGAGTTCCTGTGCAGAATATCTCGGCTGTGACGAATAAATTACTTAATATTTAACCAGACATAGATGTAGTCTGTGGAATCTACAGACCCTCATGTGACTCACCCAGCCGTCAAAGTTAGTACACTTATTTTCGGGAAAAACCAGGCGGTTAAGCGTCACCTTTCTCACATCCCTGCACAACTGTCATCTTGGAAACGGAACAGTTTCTACCACATAGTGAATCCAAGGGCCTTAATGGGATGGAGTGGTTATTTTATTTAATTTTTTTTTTGTCAGGACGACAAAGAAAACTCAAAGATTATGAAATTAAAATTAGTTGAAGACGTTTCGTCACTTTGTGCAAAGGTTCTAAAGTAAAATCACTATTAAGCCTAAGTCATTTACTTTATAAAACAAAAATGGAGAAATAAAAACAAAATCTACCAAATAAATAGAGCGCAACACAATACAATAAATTTCTTGGAGTTAAAGCTCAACTAGTTAGACTGGTAATATTGGGGCGTTTAATGGTTTCCAACAAGTTTCAGTTATAGGAAAAGTTGTAGCAATGTGTGTTTCATGTAATTTATTCGATTGTTTCCCCTTCTACAGTTCATTGCATCTCCAATGCACTTAATGATATGCCAGTTTAGGGACTATCTAGGAATTTATTTTACTACTAACTTTAGTTTAAATGTGACTTAATAATTGGAGTTCGATTATCCTAATTTTTATTCAATCTAGTCTCTAGATAATTGAGCTTGATCTAAGGAAAATTTACTCCAAGCGCAATCGCAGGCTTAGGAACAGTACAGCCTGTACCATGTAATGAAGGACACTTCACAGGCTATAGTGGTAAAGGTTTTCGAAATAATAAAAAAATTGTAATAAATAAATATTTATCGTATGAAATGAAATATTTACAGTATTCTTTTCAAGAAACTGAAGGAGCTTTGCAGCAGGAAAAAGAAAATTTTCTTTTGATCTGTGATATTTTATTAACAAAATATCAAGCATAAAGACATCAAGGTTAAAACAAAATAATAAAATTAGTAAAACAAAAAAAAAATATTGGTATAGATTATAGATCATTCTATGGGCTCTAAATGTTTTCATAGAGACTAACCTTAACCCTACAAATATTTTTCATGTGGATTGAAGTGGTACACGTCTTTATTTTATACATTTTCACCCCCGAAGACAAATCTCTAAAATGGAATTCTGACAGCTTCAAAAATAAACTACGTCTAAAATATAAAAACAAAGTTATTGTTGTTGCTACCTCAAGTATCTCAGTAAGTCTTTTTTCAATCTTCCAACAAAACATTTACTTCCCGTTTAGTGCTTTACTTCATGGGTTTTATCTTCAGGGTTTGAATTGCCTGCATAAAGATGCAGAGAGAATGCAGAGATAACTGAGAGGGGAAGAATCGGACGGTTACACTTGAGTGCTGACCGGACAACCTTAATCTGATAAAGTTATTTAAAAAACATGTATTAACAAATACAATTCAATAACTCATTAAAATATAATTTCTCCAATAAATATTTAGTATTAATTATTATCATATTATTTTGGCACTCTCTTTTAAAAGTGATTTGTTGCGGAAAAATATTCTCCTCTTCCCTAACGAAAAAATAAAGTGGGACGAAAAACACTCTTGGGTCTTGGGTCGTCCTAAACTCTTGGGTGTAAAGACAGAAAACTCTGGCCTAGGAGTGACGATGCTTTAAATCTGGCTTTAAAAGAAATCGCTAGCTTACCATCATGTGTTTAATATCAAAACTAAGGAAATCCTTTCAAAAAATATTAATAATAAAAAGGAGTCTTGGATTCGCTACTTGATAGAGACTGCAGCGTTTCTTAGCAGATTGAGAATGGAGGGGATTCCAATGAGATCAATCTGAATCGCGAGGTTTTCCCCAATTAAGGGTACCACATTATATATATATATGCTGAGTGAGCCTGCAGATTCCAAAAGGTCCATAAATAATTTATCTTTCACAGCCGCATTTGAACCTGGGACCATGAGGCCAACAACTTACCACCCTTCACACTAAGCTACCCCGGCTTGTGATAGAACTAATAATTATTGAAATTAACTGCAAATTAGCGTAACACTGTACACATGCAAAGATATACATTATAATATATTCCCAGCTCTCAACCATTCCTATCTTCCTCCAACACTATTCGCCATGCTCTCTGTCGCAGGCTGTTGTTACTGTTGAAGTTGTATCCATCAACATTAAGTTAGATTTTAACTACCTTCTACAATCATATAATAAAAACAAATCTTCATGTAATCCGATTATGATTGCGTTAAAGACTACATCGTTTAGTTAACCCTCAGTTTAGAAAGATGAGGAAGATATGGCTGATTTTTTTTTGATAATGATGCTTAGAAAATCTAGATTAAACATTTCGCTCCATATTTATATGATTTATAATACCTCACATAGAATGGGATACAGATGTTATAACATTCCTCCTAGCCTCTTTCGAATCCAGGTTACAAGTTTAGCCGGGTATTCAGTGATCTGATCAAATGCAATGGACCCCTTCACAGCCCGAAATAAAGCGCTCGGGTATTGAAATTCATCAGGCGAGCAGTAACAACTCACGGGATATTTACCATGGAAACACTCCACTCCGTATTCCCTCCGGCCTTCTATCAGAACGAAATTAATTAGGTGGACTAATTCGCTCATTTAAACTTTGGAAAAATGGTTGGCGTTCGCCAGTGGTGAAAACATGGGCTTCGAAATAAAACTATTTACATTATTCTTATCAATCTATTTATATCCTTAGGAATACAGTTCATTCAGCGAAATTCACTAGAGAAATTCCTTAAGTAAATCTCATGCAATTGCGGTAAAAGTTGTATTAAACTAAAAATTTTAACAATGTCAGAACAGTAATTCAAAAGTTAACCGAGCCGGTGCTTAATTAAAAATTGATTTATCAATAAGAATACGGATAAGTGAACTGGGATGCTAGATCCTGATACCACCTATCTCTGTCATTCCACGGACCATCGCCCAAACCCAACAATCTGCTAGAAATTCTCCCATCGACGCCTCGGTTTACACCCCGGATTCGGCTTATCTTGTACCAAATTTAAAATGCGGAATCATGTTAATATAATTGGCGCGATATTGTCGGGAAGGTTGAGATGGACTTGTAAATTTGTTGAGCTTCGTAATGAATGAACTCCGTAAATGTTAATATGCGCTGTGGCCAATGAAAAATGTCTGAGGTGTAGGTGGTAATACGACAGAGGTAAGAGTGCTCTTACGGATTCGAGTTTTGGAACGTAGAGTGGACTGAAGTTAGTAAGCAGATTGGTGGTATCAGAACCTCCGGGTCCCCTAAGCCTAATTATTATCATTTTAAATATTCCTTAATTGTAGAGCATACCAGTGTGCAATAACGCATTATTTTTTTTCTATTCATACACATTGTGTGATATATACACAAACATAAACAAGGGATATGAAACCCTGAACGAGTGAGAACTAAAATAATACATCATACAAAATTGAATCTATTAGAGTAATTGATACTCTATCAATCATATAGTATATGACATATTCAGATTCCTTGATTTTGGTAAATAAGCATTAATTGGCATTTTGGTGTTATTTTATGGGTCTTACTGCTACTTTTGGCAAGTGAAATACATACATTTTTATGCTGTTACTATTATTTATTATCATAACTATAATTTCAATGTACAATACAATAGAATAGAAAAGTAACTTTACACTTGGACAAGGTATTTTTAGAATAGTAAACATGAACAGAAAAAGAAACATTCAGGCTAGAAGGCTACTTATTGTAAATCATAAGATAATTACAAACATGGGAGAAAAAGTAAAAAATACTCTGCAACTTAAAAGAATAAATATATAACAAAGAATAAAAATATAAAATTCACTTAACGAAATTTACACTACTGTCTATTGTTCTATTTATTTTTAATAATAGGGTGTATAAAAAAAATGACCGTTTTATCAAATTCTAGAGTTCAAATGTCTGTGATTAATGGAGACTAACAGTATCTTTAGACACTCCGCACTCCTTGGCAAGTTCTCCAGTACTTGTGGACGGATTTGACTCAACAGCTTCCGTCAGAACCTCATCAATATCCATTAATGGTCGCCCGGAGCCCTTATTTCTTTCCAACGTCGTATCTCCACTGCTAAATTTTTCAAACCAACGCCGCGCAGTGCGCTGGTCAAGGACACCTTCCCCTTCATATTTAATAATTTATCGAGTTGCTTCAGCGGCTGTGATTTTTTTTTTCCTTTGATGTATTAAAATTCCGAGAATTTCGTAGGACACTGTCATCTTTCTTCTTTGAAATAAATAACTAAACTGAGGATTTTTTTGAAGAAGTCCAGTGTTATTAAACAAGCTCTAAAGGGATTATTAAGTGTTGGTAAATAGTAAATAGTATTAAAATATTTACAGACTTTTGGACTTCGGAATTTGATAAAACGGTCATTTTTTTTTATATACCCTATTAATATGTTGTAAGTCAGTTGGTAATTTATTTACAATGAAGACAAATCTTTACTACTAGCATCGTGAGATTTACTAGCAGGCTAAATTTTCTTAAACTCATAAAATCCGGGATTCGCAGAGTTACAATTTAAAAATGAAAAAAATTAATTTATTATCTTACAATAATTTCATAAAGAAAATAAGAAATACACGCATATTAAAATTTGTAAATATTCCCGAATTCAGATTCGAGGACTCACTGAAATATTGAATAATCTAATTCAAACAAACCCTTTTGTTGATTTCTTTTTCCAGTTCCGATGGGCAGCTGTGCCGTGGCAGGTTTGTCCATGTCTCCCATTTTTTGTATTTTTTTTACTTCCAATCCCGAAATTGAAACGATAAAAAACAAAATCCAATTTAGAACATTTAGAAAGTCGATATCAGAAATGTATTCACGCACATCCACCTATGGCATATTAGAGATTAAGTAATTGTTCTACTTCCGAATAGACTAAATTTAAATACCGAAATGAAGTATAATTTATATTTAAAGAAAAGAGAAAAACTTGATTAACTGATTGACGTTAATACGTCCTTCAACAAAGCTATAATCCAGGGGAGCATTCGTTTTTTTATATTAGTTCTGAATTATTTATTTCAACTTAATAAGTATGAAAAATATTACATACGATCTATGTTATAGAATAAATGAGCCTGTGCCAACGTGCTGAAAAAAAAATCATCAACCTGCCTTAAAGTGTTTTTAACAATAAATTAGGTTTAACCAATTGAAATTTTATAAAATGTAACAGGAAGTAAGTTATAATATTTTTGCATATATTTTGAGTTATCATATACGTTATGATTTCATTGTTTTAATTGGTGATTTAAAAGCCATTTAGTATACAGTAGTATGGAATGTGTCAATAAATAAGCGATATCTTCAAAGGGTTACGCTGAAAAGGGGAAAAAATGGTCGTATGTGTCATAGACATTTTTTTCATGATTCTTTAAGACATTTAAAAACGAGTAGTTGAAATCAACACAGGCTCGGGACCGCCATGTTAGGTCCGTTCCGAACGATGGCAAATAAGCAAGGTTATTTCACACCATTTAAAAAAAATCTAGGAGCACCTACTAGGCTGCGAACACGCGATCTTGGAGATAGTAAGTTTTATGTTAACCACAATTCTGACTATCCCATGATTTTATTATTATAATCATTTAAGTATAATGTTACCAGACTGTGGAACTATAATAAACAACATCTGAACTTAACACGGATAATCCTCTAGGAGTAAAAAATAAAATAACAATAGGAAAAAAAAAGGTTTTAACTCATAAAACAAGGGAGAGATATAAAAGCAGGGAAATACCTCCCTCGACTGTAACAATCAAATTTCGCCTTTGTGGGATTTACGTGGGTATAAACGAGATGAAAGGGCAAGCATTTGGTTGAGGTTATTGCTCAGGTCACCAAATGGTTTACTGTACTGTTATCTCAAAACTGTCTCGTCCCTGTGCCAGCCACTTCTACAATATTGTTTTATCCTTATAACAAAAGTATTAACAAATAAAAATAAATCAAAAAAAGTTACTTAAAGTTACATAATTGAAAAAATAATACAAAGTTGTTTTTTTTTTGTTTTTTTTAACAGTGAAGTATACATAAAACGTGTATTCATGTATTTAAAAAAAATTGAAAATGGCCAACAAGTCGATTAAGGAGACTGAAGGTAATATGGAAAAGCTCGAGGTCTTTTCGGATGGTATTAAAGAACACCGCTCTACACTAAGGAAGGAACTTTAGAATGCTTTGGGTTTTCAAGAAAGACCAATAAGAAAAACAGGCCTAATTTGGACGCAGGAATGAAAGCTGCGCGGCGATGAAAATCGCGGGAGAAATAAAAGAGATATGAAAGAAAACAACTGTTGATACAGAATAGAATATACTAGTCCATAGTAGCTACATACACACAGTAAACATGCAGAATCAGAGTGAAATTTCAACCGAAAATTTAAGTGTGAAGTGAAATTACAGGATGTTAAATTTAAATTCAGGGGATAGCTCAATGTGAAGAGCGCCCAGCTACTATGCCGGGTTCTAATCCAGCTGGAGGAGATAAATTATTTAATATGTTTAACTACTCGTGACGTAGGTTATGGGATCTGCATTCCTCCTAGGGCACACCAAGCCTCTACAAAGTGGGCACCTTAATTGGGGGAAAAACCTTTAGATTGAAGGTGATCTTGGACAAATCACCTCCCTGAATAACCGGTCTAAGAGACAGCCCAATATCTGTCTTATATTGAACCAAAGATCTTTTATGGGTTGGAATAGTACATTTTTTTTTTAAATCTTAATAATCTAATTAAAATTTGAATATATAAATAAAATAATTGTATTTTTCCCTATTATTTCCCAATGAATCGACCCTACAAGTTTTCAAACCAATTAAAATAAATTGTTATTAAGCAAAGACAAAATTGATTAATTCCATTGATTACTCAAATAAAATTGCTTTCTCGAAATTGGGCCAAGGTTCTTTCCTGTTATCTTCTTATTTCGTTGCTCTACATCCTATCAATGAGTCTTGGACTCCTCGATATCTTCCACGTAATGGATAATAATTTATATTTAATCCCGAATTTTTAAACTAATGAGAACAATTTGAAATAGATATTATATTTCAGTTGTTAAAAGACGGAATTTCCTCTTTTTCGCTCTCCGTGAATCCGCCACAGGCTTTTACACACTCCAAGATAGCGTCGATAAGTTGATTCCTCCACATGAAGAATATAGATACTTCATTTATCTTTCTCAGCAGGATTTTTTAACTGATCTTTTTCTGAAGTATTTATCGGCTTACTTCTCTTCCCGTATTCTAATGATGAAATCAGGAGAAATTTAGGCTTTTAATTATTATTTGGTATAAAGCATAAGTTTATGGTAGTCACTACTTTCATATAAATGTGGTTAGTAAAACTTCCTAGCATTTTTTTTTTTGTTAATATAGCACAAAAATAATAATTAAAAAACAATTCTTCGATCAATATCGAAAAATAAAAATATTACCGAACATACATTTCTACTGTATGACAGGCCAAAAATTAATTATAACACCATAAATATACTTCAGATGACACCGTTGTTCCTCATAAAACAGGATTGGTTTTAAAACGTTTCCCAGTTGTTTAATAGTATTTTTTCAATAAAAGAAACTAATTGGTATAGCCCAATGCTTACATCGATAACATCACATTGATCAAATCTGCATTAATCTTCATCATCATTTTTATATTCCCTTATAAGTATGTACTACAAATAAAAAACGATTAACATATCAAAGGAATATATTCTAATGTAAATAAAAAAAAGAAAAGAAAAATATGGCATAATCCTCGCCTGCTCTTGGCATCTCCCGAATTCTTCGGCCACCCTTATAGACCTCTGTCTCCCCCTTAAAACTTTCACTGGAACGTTCCGGCTGGAAAATCAAATGATTTAATCATGGAATAGAAAATGGGAGAAGAGGAGACCGAGCATAAGGTTAAAAATCATTTATGGTAAGGTAGCCGATTGAATATAGTTAAAATATGACGATGTATCTTCAATATGAATCATTGCTATTATTTGTATTACACTTGATATGTTAAAATGACCAAATGACAAGACTACAAACCAAGATTCGTAGATCAAAATATAAACACATAATGAGTATGTGCAGTATGCACCATCTGAAGAACATTCCACAATTTATACAAGTTTGATGTACTTTTTTTTTCAAGTACATAGTCCAAAAAGTACCATGCGAATATCACTTCATATAGTTTCCTTCTTTCTTCTCCAGATGTCTCTCATTCTGCGCAGCTTTTTTTACTGCAATTAATTCTCATTTGTTGGGTTTCTTCTATTCACATACAGGAAAATATTGTAAAGATAAAGCTTGTACCACTACAAATGAAGGGTCTTGCTTGGGTTCAGTACATGGTAGAGACTGAATTGTTTCTTTATTGAAAGGTTATTTATCAGATATCATGCTTAACCGCCAGGCTTCCCCCCCATCAAAGATATATACTTTATAGAGGCTGAGTGAACCCCAGGAGGGTTGTAAGATCCAACAGAGTTCAACCAAGGCATTTACAGATTAAATAAATTATCTACCACAGCCAGTTTCGAACCCGGAACCTTCGACATAGCAACTTAGCACTCTATCCATTAAGCTACCCAGCTCTATTTCAAGAAAGTATTACTTCCTTAAAACTAAAATACTATCTTGTTTCAAAAATTCTTCACAGTATTTTTCAGTAATTTTGAATATTCAGAAGTCCTAGAAAAGCCTCCATAGTATTTGTAGTTCTAGATTTTATCAAACATTTGTTTGTTTAACGTTGATCGATCCATGCAGACCAAATATCCGTAGAACTAGAGTTGTCCCCTTTCTGATCACTTCTAGGTGGTCAGTTTTATTTATGTGTATTATTAATGTTTACAAGGAAACAGCAATAATTAAAAAAATAATATGTAAGAAAACCTTCTGAGTGACGGTTAGTAGAATGTCTATTCAATGAATTTCCTATTTTATAATCAAAAAAGGCTATATTCGCATGTGATGTGGTATCTGAATAATGATATCATTATATGTATATGTAAACGATAATCTTCAGAATTAATTAATAATGCATAAAATACGTTAATCAATATGCAATCATGATTAATTTATGGCGTGTCATACAGTAATAATATAAATTATGTAACATTTTTATTACTGCAAGAAGTGATTTTTATTATTTTGGATCTCCAACGTAGCTGCTAGAAATGCAGCTATCTAAATAACGCGTATATGCTTTATCGTATCATATAAATACTATTTCAACAAGCATAATATTCATTACACATATATTATATGACTAATATAATTGGCAGCTGAATTATAGCGGTTAGCATACACATATTTTTTTTTCTTGTTTGTAAACATATTTTATTTTGAACATATATTATGAGGTGACTGGTTCACAGGAAAAATGTTCAACTAAGAAAAAAATGTATAAATCCGGTAAAGTAAAACGTTTGAGTCGTATTAGGACACAAATATTTCGCTTTGACGGTTTTACCACTCGGATATTGTGTAAGCTATTGATAAGGAATGATGACAGCGAGATCTTTTCAACTAGAATATTTCTGATACATGATCCTTCAATCCGCCTTCTTTGCTCCAATCTTATCTGTCTGATAAGCCTCAGTAAAAGATACTTTAGTAAGGTACAAAGACCTATTTGTACATGTGTATAAAATAAATATATACTATTTATTCAATAATCAAATTTAAAAATAAAGAAGCACTTCCTGTTTGAATGTGTTAATAAAATAATAATAAACCTTTAGTGGAGCCAACAATCAGGCTCTGGGTACAAATACTGTCATTTGATCACCTTCGTTGTAGAGGAACTGACCAAATACCAACCAAAATAGGGGTTACTTGTGATGTAGTGGTTGAGGGTAACAATCTTCTATCCAGACGATTTACGGTTCGCAGCCCTGTGGCATTTCAACTAAAATATCCTTTGTTGGGACGTCCTTCGAAGGGATCATGAAAACTGTGGTCCGATCCTATTCAATGCAAGGTACTAGTTAATGATACTTATCCTTATATTATAGTATACCTGGATAGGCAAGATTTAGGACTACCACTGTAGCATCGTCCGTGTAGCCATAGCCGTGACGTTAAATGAAACATGATCCATGATACATGATCCTTCAATCCGCCTTCTTTGCTCCAATCTTATCTGTCCGATAAGCCTCAGTAAAAGCTACTTTAGTAAGGTACAAAGAAATATTTGTATATTTGTATAAAATACATATATACTATTTATTCAATAATCAAATTTAAAAATAAAGAAGCACTTCCTGTTTGAATGTGTTAATAAAATAATAATAAACCTTTAGTGGAGCCAACAATCAGGCTCTGGGTACAAATACTGTCATTTGATCACCTTCGTTGTAGAGGAACTGACCAAATACCAACCAAAATAGGGGTTACTTGTGATGTAGTGGTTGAGGGTAACAATCTTCTATCCAGACGATTTACGGTTCGCAGCCCTGTGGCATTTCAACTAAAATATCCTTAGTTGGGATGTCCTTCGAAGGGATCGTGAAAACTGTGGTCCGATCCTATTCAATGCAAGGTACTAGTTAATGATACTTATCCTTATATTATATTATACCTGGATAGGCAAGATTTAGGACTACCACTGTAGCATCGTCCGTGTAGCCATAGCCGTGACGTTAAATGAAACACACAAACCACATTGGTCCCGAAGAAGAAAATACTCGTGGTTATGCAAAATATCCAAAAATTAAAAGCGGTACGTTAATGATAAATTAAAAAAAAAAATTTATGTAGCACCTTTTTCGACTGTTAAATCATCTACATATTTTTTGTATCTTATGTGTTGACATATATTATAAATCGTGCATAAGGTGTATTTTCCATTATTTTGTCTATATCTCAAGGCATAATCAATTCTCTTAAATATCATAGTAACTATTATTTTGTTTTCTAGCTGCTAAATGGAAAGAAACTTTTTCATTAAAAAAAAAAAAAAATCAGGCTTTCTTTTCTCAGTCCCATCTGTTTTATTAAGGATTCTGCGTATTAAGTGTACAAAGGCTACTTATTATGATATGCGAGAACTATAAGCTGAAGTTCTCGGCTTCAAATCTAGCTGCAGCAGATACATTATTTAATGTGTTAACAGCCATAGAGCTACCCTCGCAGGATTCGCAGACCCTTCTAGGTCTCGTCCAGCCTCTGTAAAGTGCTTTATTGGGAGAAATCCTGGTGTTTGAGCAGGTTATCGGCCGAATCACCTCCATGCATATCTGTTGGGCTAGAAACAGCAGTCTATACTCTGTAATGAACCTAAGATCCTTCCTGTTTTGTAATGGTTCAATTATTTTTTGCTCTCGAGCCAAATGCTTCTTCTGCATTGCGTACTTATATGAATAACCGCATAGAGCAACGGAATAAATGGTTTGTAAGTTTTGTGAGCAGTATTATTTCACAATTCTCTCCATGTGCGAATCCTAGGGACTTTACACTTTGGTTTTACTGATACGTACTTTAGACATTAAGGTTCCAACGCTATCTTCTTCGCTTCCAAACCAAACCTGATAGGAGACGGGCCAGCTCGGGGAAGCGGTCGCGACGGATAATCCCAGCTTAGTGGCCAGAGCTTTCTTCTCCCGTCTGCTTCCGGGCATTCTCCACATCCTCTCACTAATGCGATAACTAGTCAGGATTAACTCTTCTAACCCTACCCTAAATCCAATGTTTTAAGCCCCATTCCTCCTGTAATTTATACTACGAGGGAACTGTTTACCTGAAATGAGATTACACACTTTTAGCTATTAGTGTTGAACACAATTAAAAAGGATTTGCCTTCTTATAATTCACAGTAGGGTAGACATCGCTATCAAAGAAAAAATGTTAGAACCGGAATACCTTCGAACATAACAAAAAAAACTTGTACCGCTACAACCCGCGAACGAGTCTGGGGTTTGTACTTGTTTCATAGACAACGGTTTTGCCCGTAGGTGATTTGCCCAAGATCACGGCTCAAATGCCAGACTTCCTCCCCTTATTAAATACATAACTATGTTTAATTTAATATTTGTCGTTCAGAAAGATACAATCGAATGAACGGGCAGTATTTTAAATACTAGCATATCAAGAGATATAGGTCATGTCAAAGAAAAATCTTGAATTATACATATATTTTTTTTTAAACAATGGGCCACTTGTATGCTCATTTTCACTACTACTAATAATAATTTACCTTCAACTATATATTTTTATTGTATGAACATTTTTAATGGTGTAATATTTTATCGGCGTTGCTTAGTTACGAATCGAGCAGCTAATTTTTGTTGTGCTGGCGTAGGGAGTTGGCGTCCCCATCACCCAATCTTCGGACTGCAATCACCCACTGGTCCTCCAGGTTGGGGTTAACCCAGTACCGGGGGTATAGCCCGGCCACCCTTCCTCCTTAGGGGACATAAATATTCGGAAGGTCAGTTGTCCCGAGGTAACGGGGCCTCCTGGGCTGGGGCAATCACCCGCCTGGGAGTATAGCTGATTCAAAGAAACTTTGAGGCGAAAAGCCTCGGAGATGGAAAGATTGCCCCGCTAAAAGAGCTCCTGGAAATCCGACAACTGAAATGGTTCGGCTACGTGGTCAGGATGAATGATCACCGAGACACTCTCAAGACGATGGACTACATGCGGGATGGAAAAAGACCTCGGAGACGCCCAAGGATGTCTTATCTCGAGTACATCGAACGCCTCAGCAGAAAAAGAGGAAAATATCTCCGACAGGCCAGAAACCTAGCGAGAGACCGGGATAGATTCGGCTCCTGGCTGGACGCTCCCCTACGCTTAAAGGCACTGTAGGGGGAAGCGAAAGAAGAAGAAGTGTTGTAGTGCTCGATCGGTTATAATAAATATTTTTAAAATTTGGAGAATCGAAAAGCCACTGTTTCCGACTTCATTAAACTGTTCCACAAAATATATCACGATTTTTTAAAATTAAATTAATTCTATCGGTTTAAAAAATAAGACTATAATACGTCTTAATCCAATATTTCGATTTCAGGACTATTTCAATACAGAGAATGCAATGGAATAAAATTGAGACATCTTTCTTGTAAACATTGTTTTATTATAGCTGTTTAGAAACACCTATAATAATTAGAAAATTCATTACTTAATTCATTGAAAAATACTTAAATAAAACTATAAAAAAAAAAGGAACAATCTTATTTTTTGGTACAATGTTTACCTCAATAACTTTATTCCCTATTCATAAGAACAAAGTGCTTTACGGTATAATTTAAAACATGTTCGAATTTAGTTGTTACATACGGCCTAAAATAAACGTTATGGAGGCAGGAGAGAGAGGAGAAAAAACAGAAGTTTTTTTTTCCTTTTTCCTCTTTTTTTATATTGTCCAGCTGAACCAGAAATCTGAAACATTTATTGGGGCGTCCGTGTAGTAAATCCACAGCTGCCTCATAAAAATTGTATACACGTAATTTCGTTCTCTTTTGAGAATAACATTATAAATAAAAGAGGCTTTAAGCTTTCATTTTTTGTGTATCATTACGCTTTCGTTAAATGAGGCAGTTGTGTTTCTATAATTAAAATGTAATAAACAGATAATATATATAAACGTGTATTTATACTAGCGGACTCGAAAGATCAAACTTTTTAAATCCAAAAATTTTAGAAGAAAATGTATATATATATATATATATATATATATATATAATAATTATTTGGACAGTTATTTTGTACATAAACCGTAAGATGGTGCGCCATATTTATTTTACTGGGCTTCTGTACGATATCATTATTTATTATTTATCACTCATTATTTCTTAAATATTTAGTATTATATTGGAAATTAACAAAGAAAATAGATCACAACTGATCCTACCAAGTTAATAAACAGTAGACATGAATTATAAGAAATGAAGAATTATATTTATTGTGAAATGGAACGATATAACATGGATACGAAAGATTTTCTGAAATCAGCTAGCTTGATTATTAACTATTGGCTAATACTATAACTTACCAAATAACATAGTGACTATGCTATTATCTTATCAATAATAACATAGTGAATATGTTACCTTACCAATACTCTTAGCATAGCGCTCCTTCAAAAGAACAATGTCAAAACTCAAAAATCCTAATTTTTCAATGGATGTGTTTGAAAGTTGCATGCGAGTTAGAAAACAAAATTTTTGGATACAGGTAAAGCAATGCATTCCAACTCTATTGATGGTATTGAAGTTCTTTTGTGAACAAATTAGAAAATGTTTAAAAGCTTTAAAAAAAAATTTTAATAGGAATATCAGATATTTCGTTCCTGAATTAAAAAGTTTCAACCAAATACAATTGTTACTGAAAGGCTGGACTAAAAAATGGCAATATTTGAATTATGTCGTTGTTCTTTTGAAGGAACAATGCGTAAAAACAAATCAGTACTATACCTGATGCAATCACGCGAAATCATCATAACTTGACCTACCAAATACGTGTGTGTATATCATTATACAAGAAATAAAAAACTCAAATAATTTAAATTACAGGTACTTTTCACTTAACAATGAATAATAACAAAATTAAATTCAAATCACTATTTATTTGTCTGGTCGAATTGTGAACCTTAACCATTCTCAAACCCACTTGAAAGCACACGAAATATTTCACCAAAATCGGTTCTACCGTTTAGGAGGAGTTGATTGCACGTACTTAATTTTAAATTGTTATATAAAAACATATATAATTATTGAGAAGTCCCTCAATAAAGTAACTACATTTTAGGTAAATTCAAAAGCATATACAAACCAGCAGTCAATTTTATCCGAACTACAGACGAAAAAATATTACTTTCATCGATAATATTTATGGCGAAAACGTTCAGGAATATTTTAATAGTTTTAGTTCTCACGGTATGCGGTTTGAGTAAAGGTATAATTCATATGAGCATAAAACGATAGCTGACAGCAATATCCCTGGAGCTGAGGCAAAGTAAATGTCAAACAGTAGCGAAACGGATTAATTCCCGAAATTTGCGCTTCTCGTATAGAGGTAGCTAAATTACCTAAGGGCACAGACATCCTAACAAAATATTACATTACGATCAATTATGTAATGAATCTTTCCAAAGTAAACACAAACTTAAATTAACTTGGATTAAATTTTAGGAAGTAAATATTGAATGAAGCAATTTCATCAGACTTAATGTAATTGGAATTTTAATGTTTTCACCGGCCACTTACCCTCTCCCTCCGGCTTGTGTTTTCTCCCTTTGTGATGTATAACTATATATATATATATATATGTCTGTGTGTGCGTGTGTGTGTGAAGAAAATTGTCCGGGTGGAGTTAAAAAATGGTGGAGCTTTTTGACCTCCACACGGACCATCTTTCACATATAACTTACTTATTTGTTATTATTTGAATCGTTAATGGGAGCGTGTTAGCTCATTACGAGACCAGCTGTTCCATATTACGTATTTATTCTCTCAAATGCTGTGAATTGACTCTGAGGGATCTGGAGACTCTATAAAGTGTGTACATAATTGTACATAATTAGATAATTGGGGGATAAGCATGGCGGTTGCTCATGATTTTAGCATAACCACCCCATTGTACAACCGTCGTCTTGGAAAAAATTATGTTACTACCTTGCACTGAACCTTATATCCTTCCAGGTAATAATAGTTTATTTTTTTCAATTATACGAACTCCGCCACCTCCCGGTTACAAGTACAGGACCTTATTTTGAAGTAGGAGTATCTACCTCGTAAAAACAAGAAAGAATCCATCAGTAGAAAAAGACTGAAGTACATGCTGAAGACACTTGGAAACTGCGAAGTAACAGAGGAATCTAATAGAAAATGGAAAAATTCTCTGATACTATGCAGAAGACGACACTGACATTCATCGAACATGTTTATATAATGAACAAGCATAAGTTGCCCATAGAAATATTCGACTATTTCTGTAAAAAGTAAGCTTGTACTAAAGCAATCAGGAAAGACTTAAAAAGGTGAACATCGCATAGTTCCACATGTTAGAAAGGTGTGAATTTAAGAGCAAACTGAAAAATTTGGAAGGATTTCAGGATGAAGAAATACCAGAGAAAAGGTTGGAGAAAAGATCAAAGGAAACATGCCAGTGATATCGGAGGCAGAGAAAACTCCAGGAGAAGTAAGGAAAGAAATAAAGTTGTCGCTTGATAATATAAAGTCAATGCGAAATAAAAAAATATAATCAGTTATAATTACAGTTTTTATTCTTTAGTGTTCCCAGAAGGATTTCTTTATCACATTAATACAGCAAATTCGTACATCAAGTTTCCAGATGTATTGTAATAACTCCTAAGGTACTTAAATGGAACATTTTTCTAAAACAGCCGTTCAAAAACCTACACATGATGTTTGTACACACAAAATTATGTTTTATGATATATGAAATTGTGAAGGAAGTTTTAGTTTAAGCCGTATAGAATGTTTTTCTAGGAAAAAAAAAAAAAAAATTATTATTAATAATTAAAACCACCCCAACCCAACGAACATGATTCTCATACTTGATGATTCTTGAACTGTTTCTAGAACACTGTTTATAATTTATGAAAAGTAAGTTTTGATGGAAAAAATGATTAAGAGATATCCTTACAATATAATATAATCCTTTCCAAAAAATATATTACTCCCAATGTATATTAAAACTATCGGCACAATTAGAAATTTGTTGTATGTATTGTAAGTTCTGAAGGTTGATAATAAAAACAATTAATCGAAAGTATTGGTACGATCAAGAAATATTGGAGATATAAATGACAAGACAAAACTATCAGAGAACTATTTGGAAGTTTTCTTAAGAGTTAGCTTTACAAATTGTGACCATTATATTCCAAGTCCAAAAAAAACTTCCACGACGAGAGAAACAACTCCATTTCTATCCATTTTTCTTTTTAATGTGAAAATTATCTCTTGGCCTGCCATACCGGAAATTAACAAAATATCTTTCTATCTGGTTATAAATGAAAAATACATTAGTTCTGTAGAAGGTAGATTATATTTGTTTATCCCGGAAGATAAACCTGACCTACTGAATAAATATGGGACAGAAATTTGTTGATACATACCATTTTTTTTATATTAGTGTTGAATTAATATGAGGGCGGGGATTAATACTCAGTTTTGATGAGGAAATCTGAATGTGACCGATAATTTAATAATTTAACAGCCCCCACGAACCCTAAAGAATCTGCAGATACTGAGACTTAATCAGCCTCTAAAAAGTGGGTAGCCTAAATTAGGGGAAAACCTGGTGGTTGAGCGTAATCTCGGACAAATCAAACGTTGTCCCTAAAAAAAGGACTCTTCCAAGTTTTTAACCGAAGACACTCCATTGGTTGGGAAGTAATTACATTTATATGTACAATTTGCACTATCAACATTAGTCACTGTTTAACTGTTATATTGATAGTAGTCATTGCTTAACTATATAACAATATAATTATAATATTGTAATATAACCATACAATATAAGTAAGTGATAATACAATATAATTTGTAATAGTCAACTATAATAAGTTATATAAGTTACTGTTTAATTTTTTTTTCAATCATGACACTTTATTGAAATATTATTAGAATCTGCCAGTTGTAGGCAATAAGTAATAGCGCTAAGTAGCTATACATTTATACAATAAAAATAAAATAAAATATATACATGCGGATAATAAAAACAAATTAAATACTATAAAAACAAAATAAATACTGCGAAAATGATTACTGTTTAATTATAACTAGTTATCGTATCATACTAACATACAGCATACTAATGTTAATGACCTAGAAAATAAAAAGTGAGGTTCTCACATATTATATAAATATTTATTCCTTTATATAAAATATATAGTTGTATTTAATTTTAAAAATATAGTTTTTATTGGAAATTGGCTAGAGCTAAGAATTATTTAAAGTACATAAATTTTATTTTCTATTATTAAAATTTAAAAAAAATTTCTATTTACCATATGATGACATTAATGAAAAAAAGTTCAAAAACTAAAAGAATAATCAATATTTTAATAAAAAAAGAAAAGTATGGGAGTTTATTTTAAAAAACCTACACAGTTTGTTTAGTAATTTAAGCATATTTCTAAAAAAATACTGTCATTGAATTCAATTAAGCAGTCTTAAAAATGATAGTTAAGTTCAATGTGTAATAAAACACGTAATGACACAAACCAAATATGTTAAAAAAATATCATCAGACCAAACGGTATGATAGTGCATATAGTCTAAATAATGGATTTTGCTTAATAAATTACAATCTAAGACATTTATCTACAATATATTATAAGTAATCTAATAATTAAAATAAAAGGATAACAAGATTTTCGTTTTCAAAATACAATTAAAAATAGATTAAACATACTTACGTAGTATGAAAATTGGAAATAGATGCTTAAAATATTTTTATATATACTAAGTACATTCCACCTGAAATTGTCCAAATGTCCAATCCTACAATTTTCTCCATAGGAGACTATACATGTAAAAAGGAAATCCTAAATGACTGTCATTATTCTGTACATTAGCCCAATTTGCTATAAAAAACAAAAATAAAGAAGAGAGGAATACAAATAAAAAAGGAAACAATATTGAAAGCTATACAAATCTTGGGTCGTGAATATTGTGAGCTTAAAGTGGAGTAACCATTGCCTTTTAGGTATATCAATACATGAACAGTGTAATTAAACTTAGTACCAATATGCTCTTAAGTACACTCTCATCTCAGTTTAGACCAACTGGAATATGTAAATAAAAGCTCTTCGGTGCCATTTGAACCGAACCTAAGTGTATTTAACCTAAAACTCAGTAATAAGAAAATATAATATAAAATATGTTAAGGATGTACATTATTGCTTAGGACTAAAGGCTAATTATTTATTGTACTGAATACTTAGTCCACATAAAATTATAATCTTGAATGACAATAGTTTGCCTAGATTGTATATGTGGAAGAAAATGGTCCGGGTCTAGGTCAATATTGCATTTCTCCTTATCTAAGAGAAACCGTATCCCTCAATTTTTATTGCTTAATTTATTACTTAGTGTATTGTTTATCATATATTATGATTACCTTCCTTGCCACTTTGTTATTTATACTCTATAATGACTAACCTTGCTCTGTATATACATCTCAGCCCAGCCATTTTTATTTTATTTCCTGCCACTTAGATACCTTAATACTTATGATTGTTTTTTTTTAATATTTACCATATTTTTAATACATTAGTGGAAAAATTCGAACTAAAAATCTTATGTCTCTACACTAAAACAGGAAATTAAAATTACCTGACCAATATTTCGCCTATTCAGGCATTCTCAGGGCAGAAAGAGAATAATAGCAAACCAAAAGATGAATAATGCACCCAAAAAACACACATCCCACCACCTGGAGGTCAAACTTCTTTCTGCCCTGAGAATGCCCGAATAGTCGAAATATTGGACAGGTATTTTTAATTTCCTGTTTTAGTGTAGAGACTTAAGGTTTTTAGTTCGAATTTTTCCACTAATGTATTAACATTTATTTGATGTCTCTGTTGACCGTTCCCTTTTCAATTTACCATATTTATTAGTTTTAACAATTTAGTAATGTCCAATTTTCTGTATTTTACATAATTAGCCCCGAAGAAGACCTGCAAAGTGGGCAAAAGTTAGCTATTTAATAAACATTTCTCCCTATCTAAGAGAAATTTATTGACCTCCACCCGGACCATTTTCTTCCACATAAAAATTATAATATTTGTAATGCCATCTAGGACTAACTGAATTCAATTTTACTATTAATATTATATAAATTGAATTAATATATTTTAGAACAATACAATTTTATTAACGATATTTCATATAATTGAACGATTTCTTTTCTCCTTAAAGTATGAATAATATCATCGCAAAGTCGGAGGGTAATTATGACGCTCATTATGAGTTAATGTGCTTAAAAGGATTCGCGTAACGTTTTAAAAAGAACCGCTAAATTGCCGGCAAAGTGGAAATATTGGAATAGGGGAGGGGGAATTTCCCGGGTGCTAAATGACAGATAATGATGCTAGATGTACTTTGAAGGCTGGGATCGATATTGTCAGTAATTTTGAATTATTCCCTACGCCAACTTTTTTTCATCCAACTTCCCTATCCGAACTCCTGATTGGGCTCGCGAGTTCATCCAAGAATCCTTGTAAATCATAATCAATATGTGATTTATTATTGCCAGGATTTTTCGGTTGATTACTAGATAATTACACTAGTAATTACCACATATTTTTTCAAAGCTTCCACTTCTTCCCTATAAATAACCGTAATGCTTGATTTCACATTTAATAAAAAACAATGAGGAGGATACGAAGATATCTTATAAAAATAGGCGATTCTTGTTAGCAATACATTGTCTAGTAAAATACACAATACAGCAAAATGTTTTATTTCAATACGATTTATTACAACTGTGTACGTATACCTTAAATAAAAACACGAACACACACAAACACACACACACACACACACACACAAACACACACTAAACACGGATTACAGCATAATATGTACCCGAATCCTGTATCTTGAGGTCAAATTTTTATTCTTACGTCTATCGAAAAATTAACATTATTAAATTTATTTTTTTTGTTAATAATATCCCAGACCGAATGTTAATATAGTTCCAGTAATTTACTAACAAAAGCTCCCCTGTGAGGTAACGGAAATTCGTACGTAAGAAACGTTTCCGTTAAAAAATTTAACTCGAAGAAAAAGTTATATAAAAATTTGAAAACATATTGGAATGTATATAGATATTAAACATAAAAAGAGGAATCACAGTTAAATAATCTAAATACTTTATAATAATTATTAAAGTTGATTTAATAATCAATTTTTTCTTTACACGTCAATGCATTTTTAAGTCAATCCACTTTTTTTTTTCTTTTTTTTGAGATTTTAATTTAATTTAATTTTAAATTATATACATACATTTTAAACATTGGTGGGATAATCCCTTACAATGAGAATGATTTTGCATACATGGTTGTTTGGTTAATAAGTTATTGTTGTTGGTAAACATTTAAAAAACCCAACAGAAAAAAGAAGTACATAGGATTTTTATACAAAAGATATACATAAGTCAATACCACTGCAATCCATGAAAAGTCTCGAGTTCAGTACAAGATAGAGAGTGTGCTGTTTCTGAAACAGCTGTTGTGCAGGCAGGCACAACTACAATGGTACCCATTTCGTAGAGCCTGGATGATCTCAAAGAGAGTCTGCAGGTCCTACGAGGTCAATCCATCGCTTAAATAATTTATCTATTACAGCTCTATTCGAACCTGGAATCTTCACCACAGTAATTCAGTGCTCTACACACTGTGGTAGAGCTTGTTACGTTTTGAAACAGTTTAATTTTACGTATACACCATATCTCCTTCCAATTAGCTACCTATATGTTGTGACTTGGGAATGCAATACCGTTAAAAATTTTCGATACCGGTATTTCGGTATTTTCGCTTTTAGAACCGGTAATACCGGTAAAATACCGGTATTAGTATTATTTTAAAAAATGTAAACAAAATTAAAATTTACTTACTATAGGTTATGTTATTATTTAGGGGAAGTACAAATATATGTCAAACACAACTAAACCAGCGGGGATAAATTAGCATAATTCAAATTTATTTCAGTGTCAACAGATACAAACTCTAGGACAACACCATCATCTGTAATCTTTTTATCTTCTTCATTGTCAGTTTCTATGTCATTGTCATCATCTACATCACTATCACAATCGCTAGATTGGGATTCAATTAGTTCAATTTCAGCATCAACAGCCACTAAACTGGAGTTGTTTTTGTAAAGGACATCTCTGACAGCTAGGTGGATGCCATGTGCAAAACATAGCTGATGTTCGACTTCAATAAAATGTCCGAGTTTTACCATAACTGACGCACCATCTGTCGATATACAAACAGTGTCATTTGTTAAGTTGAGATCAAATTCTTGTACTTTTATTTTCAAAATCTCTACACATTTTTCCGTTGGCACTTTTCCATGTAAACGGGCTTGTACAATTTTCCGAATATATCCTCCAGTAGAATGTACGTTTAGGTTTAAATACCTCCGATTGGGAACAGAAGTCCAATCGTCGAATGATAAGCTAAATCGGTTGCCTTGCGATTTTAAATCAGACATTTCTATAATAACTTCTATTCTTATCTTATTGATTTAATAAGTGCAGATGAATTATTGTTTATTGTTGCAGCTGATTTTGGTAGACCATTAAATCCTCTTAGATGTAGCCCTTTTCTTATATCCTCCGAAGAGCAGAAAATTCTAAATGGTAGTCCATCACGCGCAACCATACGAGCCAGGATTTCACATAACTGTTCCTTCTTTTGATTTTGAAAATAATAATTTAATATTTTTGGTAGCTTTTGATTAGAACAAGACGCATAATTTTCATTATCTGCTGCTACGTCGCTTTTAGGTTTTAAATGTATGTTTTGCAGTGCTATCGATGGGTAGTTTCTCCACGAGTGTTTTCATGTCATATTCTACATTTTTGCACATTTACTTGATATAATACCATTATAGTTGTAAATATCATTGAATTAAATAAAAAAAAAAAAATAAAAATAAAAAAAAAAAATGTATGTTATGTCGAGTTTTCAAGTGGGTGTGAAACCACTTGTGGATCCTCCCTGACATTTGATTTCGTTTGTGCATTTCTTACATTTTGCTACTTGCCCTTGATTAGCAACTAAATAATAATGCCAAACCGAATTAACGTTGCTCCCTTTTTTGTGTTCTAGAAATGTATTGGATTCCGAATTCATACTTTTAATTCTAAAACAATTATTTTAATTAATTAATAATTTAAAAAAAGTAAATCTAAGTTATTAAGGAACCATAAAATAAGTTTTATTAATAGGAAATTTATTTATCTGCAGCATATTTAATAGTGCTGACGTTTATGTATATAATATTTATTGGATATTGTACATAAATTTACAATCAAAATTAACACTAATATCATTCACCAGTGCATGTATATATTTTTGAGAACAAAACGTAATTGCAAAATGTTGCAAATCGAGCAACATATTAGTTGCTCAATTTACAAGACAAATACTTATTTAATATTACCTAGGATACACATATTTCATGGTTCTTAAACTCTAGGACTACCAAATTTACTTACATATATTAATTATTGCACAAGCACAAAACTAACAACTTTCACTCTCAATTTGTGTCTACGTACTGAAAAAACACTCCCCACGGAACTAACAGCCTTTAGCTACAGTAGACGAGATCTCATTTGATTTTAAGTAAATGGGAGATTCCCCGAATCAAGCTTCCGTGTAACGTGTATCAACTAGCGCTAATGTAATAACGGCGAATATTTGGACGGTATCCCGGTTTTCGGTATACCGGTATACCGGTATTGCATTCACTAGTTGTGACTGATCATTGATTTTCTGAACAAAGTGGGCAATCAAGAAGGGAAGATTAATCTTCAGACTGCATTTTTCATAATGGTAGAATAAATAACTACTACATCCATTATCAAATATGCCTTTAGAAAATATAGCAGATAACTTCACGTATTTTATGAAAATAAAACGGTTTACTTGATATTTTTTCATACTATGATAAAAGTAATGAAATAAAAGAATGATAGCTAATGGAAATAATAGAAATTTTGCTTCAGAATTTTTGACATCATAGTGCAATATTACCGCAGTTGTTGATGTGCCTTGAGTTCACCATAGCATAAAATTAGATTCATCGGTCAACTATTAAACAAATACTCGTCTCACCAATATTAGGTAAAAATACTGGCAAAAAAAGGCAACCATTTAATTTTTTTAACGAATTAAAATTAATGAAATTGGCGATGTTAATAAAAATAGGACAAAAACACTTAAAAACAGGAAAACAATTTTTTTTTTACAGGACTTAAAAATATGTTGTTGATCCTTGTACAAAGACGAACTAAATGAATGTTTTTTTAAAACTTTCCTTTGGTTTCCTACTTCTGGTTTCCTACTTCTGGTTTCCGGAAAAATTTGAATGGAAAAAAAATCATTTTAACAAAAAATAAAATAGGATTTAGGCTTAATGATGTTTTAAAAATTATTTGAATTATAGAGAAACATGATGGACTTTCTAAGTCATAAATTAATCATAAAATAATATATCATGAGTTAGTAAACCACTAATATAATAATCTATAACATACAAAAATTGCTAAGTTTGATAAAACCAATAAATCGATTTGCTAATTTAATCAATATATATTCCACTTATTATTTAATAACTAATTTTAATACTTTTTATATAAATAAGATATGTTTTTAGTTTTAATAGTAAATTTGAAATAGCAGTAAGTTCATATAAAACATTACATAATAATAATAATAAAATATAAAAATAAATGTACCATTTGAGGCGTTCAGGATCAAAAGTGGATATCTCAATATTTCAAAAATTGGCTTTTTCACATTTTTCGCTAGTTTAGTCAAACTATTATATGCTTACGAAACTTCAAATACAGGAGTAAAACCACGAAAAATAAGGTGCTGGACAAAATTTCTTTGATCCTGAACGCCTCATATGTAAATCTAAATGTTCGTCGAAAATGAAATAAGAAAGTACTTAGGCTATTTATTTATCGACCACTATCTATAAGCTTTAATATCCTATTAGAAAATTGATATTTAAATATTTTTATTTTGAAGAGAAAGGTTTGGTTACGAGCCTGGTAGCTCAGATGGTTAGAGCACCCGGGTTCGAATCCCGGCCAGGACAAATCTTTTCTCTTCAAAATAAAAATAATCACCATGAAAAGAATAATAAATACAAATAGAATACTAGAATACCCACTCACCATGAGCAAAAAAAAATACGAAGAATGTAAATACAAAGAAATCTTTTAGCAACTTGTGGGAGGCTGATGTTTACCCGAAAGTTCTCAACTGTGATATAGTTTATCTTTGAAGTCCTGCTTTCCAAGATCTGGTAATTAACAAACTCGACAAGCCTACTTCTTGCCTCAACTTTTATACTGATGTGTACATCTCATCAAGAACTTTCCAACCCCTGAGATTTCGGTTGATTAAAAAAGAAGAAGAAAAAAAAACTGCACTAACCTTGTAGCTTTATAGAACAACTAAATTAATTATAAACGAAGGAGAACAAAACTTTTTCTTAGGTGATATTTAAACAAAACATAAAAAAAAATAATAAAAACAGGAAGCGGGGGTGGCCAAATGGTTAAATGCGCTTGCAAAGAGCACTTGCATAAAAACCCAAAGGTTTTTTGTTAACCCAAAGTTAGTTCGTATTCCGGTCCCGGGATTTTTCAAGTACCTCCCTTGCGTACGTGAAGCCCGTCAACCAAATGGCAACTCACAAATATCTTGCTTTGGAGTGATGACCCTACTCAGTGTACGTCTCTCGAGAGTAGCATTGTAGCTTTCTAAGATATAAATAGCCTCCCGAAAAGAAATAAAGGTACTCCTGTGCCTGCTAAACCCGAACAGTCATAATCCTTGGTTCTAGAACGATCTGTCGCTGTCCTTGAAACAGAGTGTACGTCGAAGGTTAGCTATGTGTATTCTGTCGCCAAAGCATGGAAACCAAGGTTCGCAGCAACGTGAGGTTGGGTGATACCCTCCAGACTGTCTGTGCAAGCAGTTTATATCTGGGATGACCACATCCCTGGACCAAAGATTTACATGTTAGACACAGCCAACCGAAAATATACATAATATACATTTAAAAACACAATTTTAAATTCCTATCTTATTTCCGTTATGGCTATCTTTTAAATGCTTATTATTATTAAATAGATTATCATTAATACCATTTACTTTGCTTATTTTGTAATTGGTTCAATTTTGCATTAGAAGATGTTATAGATAGTATAATTTATATTATTGTATATGCTTTTTAAAAAATATATTTTTCAATTCCTTTGAATTACATAACCTTGATCGTTTGTCAGAAGTCGGTCACTTTTATATGCATTTACTGCTAAACAGTGCTAATAAAGCCATAAGAAGCGTATTTGGTTTCAATATTTCACAAAATGTTTTTTATATGTAAAAAATAAGAAATTAAAAAAATATATTATGTTTGCATTGTAAAAATGACATTGTGACATTATTATCTGACTTGCTAAGCCTGGCAGACATTAATCAATTTTCAAGTCAAAATAAATAATTTAAAACAACAGGATGTAACAATTGGTCATATTTTTGTCATGAGCCGTTAAAAAACTGTAATTTATATTGTGCATTTTTTGAACGTATCCCTAATCTCTACAAGGAATTATAGAATTTTATGAAATTATAATTTTTAGAGGGATGTTTGGATAACCAGCATAAATCCAGTAATTTGAGGGAAACAAACAGTGTCATAACTGAACATTATTAATCACGTTGATTCTCAATCTGTAATCACGTCATTTGAGTAATGTTGCTAATTCATTATTAATAACGTAACTTTTTCTACCAGCAAATCTAAAGCCTCTTAACCTCAATGACAAAAATAAATATTTTCATTAAACCTTTCTTAATATCCAGCTTCAGTTCTGTTGCAATTGATACATGACTGGTGTAGTGCATAAGAGTTACTAAAACAAATTCTATTTAAATGGAAAAATATCAAATCTGTAATAAGTAAACTACAGATATACATCTTTGTGGTAACGATGAATCCGCCACACCTAGATAACAGTGACTTAACGGTAATAATTTTTTTCCAGTTGAAACAGTTTTCAGAGGCCCGTTGTGGGAGGGAACCCGCGTGAAGGGGTGGCAGATTTTTATTCAAAGGTGGTGTTGAAAATGAAAGGCCCGGGGGACAGGTGCTATTGTGGAGCTCTCCGCTTTCAGGTTTACTTATTTCGTCCGCTCAGCGCTGAGTCGGCAATTTCACTCTTCGACCAGCTCAGTCATTATTTTGTTAACGCGAATGTGGACAACGAAGTTCTACAAAGAACATCATATAATTTAGATAAATAGATAATGATATCATTATCTAGATATTCTAGATAATGATAACATAATACAGATAAATAGTAGGATAGTTAGGATTTGAGCTTCTAAAATCCCTATTCAATTAAATGTTTCCTGCGTCTTCCTCTCTTAGAACTAGTGGAGACTTTGAAAGGGCTGGGTGGGAAACAAGTCAGAATCATTGGCACAAATGGAAAACTTGGGAAAAAAACAAAGCCGAAATATAATCAAATAAAAAAACAACACGACTATATTCAAACAAAAGTTAAACCCAACAAGCTCCAATAATAATATTTATAATAACCATAACGTTAATTTATAAAAATAAATTAACAATACCATTAGTGATCGAGTGGTTACTAAGTATATATATTATTATTATTTGAAGTGAAACAGTCATGAAAGACTACGAGACTATGATGCAAGGTTTTTTTGTTTTTATTCAGTTTTTTCTCGGCCCATCTTTTCCTCATGGTTTCGCTGAAGGCTTTTCTTCTTTCTTCTGTCTAGACCTTGGATGGAATTTTTTTTCTGTTTGTCACTAGAACAGCATTTTTGAGGAATTTTAGTATTCAGTTCTTTTTTCTAATAAAATTCTGTTTATCCTTGTCGGAATTTGTAGCCCATAATATTGGTGAAAATTATATATATATATATATATATATAATACCATGTTATTATTACCATGGCATACAAGATAGATAGGATCTATCGTTAAATGAGTCTATTACCTTGGTACACCCCACTTATAGCCAGACTCGTGTTTAAAAGACTCCTACCTTCAGAAATCATGTTTCTTCTGGTCAGATCGGGATACACTTCTCATCTGGAGTACCTAACTCATTCATACCAGACTCATTCTTATTGATAAAAATCATCACATATATGTTAAATTTAGTTGACGTAAATATATACAGACCAGTCTCTGTCTGCTGCTGCGCTCTATCGGAGCCATCAGACTAACTTCTTTCGATAGGAGTAAAAATACAAACACTGTCATTTTAGACATTAGATTCATCCAGAGACCTACATTTCATTTAATCAACAATACAGTATACTATACTTAAGTTTAAGTATGATACGAATATACCCAATAATGAATGCCCCATAGGACTTACTGTTATCATTATTATTTATTAAAAACATAAACTAATTGTTAATTTTGAACAATATGTATTCAAGAAATTTCTACATTTTATTTAGAGCTGGGGTTCCCAAACCTTTTTTTAATACGTACTTGTTGAAATGAAAACTTCCAAAGCCCCCCTTCCAGCCATTTCCTCGTTAATAATAATAAATTAATTGATATTTTAATATATTAAAAAAACATATTCTTTAAGGTGTTCACTACAGTTTTAATAGGTTCAGTACACAGTAGAGACTGTACTGTTTCTTGGGAAACGGTTGTGCAGGGAGGTGATTTATCCTAGATCACACTCAACTACCAGATATTTCATCTTAGTTTAGATACCCACTTTATAGAGGCTGGGAGAGCCCTAGGAGGGTCCTATATCCCACAGGACCCATCTCCGGCTGCTAAAAGGTTAAATAATATTTACAGTCAATATTTTGACATATAGTCAACATTTATTTATTCTTTTATATAAGTTAAAGTAAATAATATTGCCTCGGGTCTGCAGTAGATGGAGAAACATTCCGGATAGCTCTAAACTTGAATATGAAAGGTGAGAGGTCATACTTTCTTCATTTTCCTTTGAAGCGAGAAGTTTGCTCCTGGCCGAGATAGATGCGGCCCTAAGACGTTTTTGATTTTGATTCGATTACGAAAAGCGATTATGGAAGGCGCAAACTGACGTAGTTGGCTAACAAGTTTCAATATTATGGACTAACTTCTCAACAAAACTGACATGCTCCGGTTGATCTCTCTAATAGGCTCCTTCCTATAGGCCTAATAGGCCGGGATAAACTTGTCGATAAATGGGCTGGGAGCTACTCTATCCTAAGCCCATCGGCTCTTGTCAGGATCAGCGATGGAAATACCTGGCAAGTACAGAGATAAAGTGACGATAAAATGTATGTAATAGCATTAAATGCAAATAAAAACAAAATATAGCAAGGATGAAACACTTTGATAGCAGTTTAAAATAAATAGTAACCAACAAAAAAAACAACACAATTTAATAAAATAAAAAAAAGTATAAAATAATGTTCAATAATTTTAAAATAATAATAGAGTGAACAATGAAAAAGCATTTTAACGTAAAAATGTCGGAATGCTTTTATGATATTTTCATAACGGCTATTGCAAATATCAGTTAATAAGATTACTTTAACAATTATCATAGTTAATTTAATTCGTTCTTTTGAAGTGGCCGAAAACCGACTCCTCTACATACATATGTATACACAGGCAACGCTAATAAAAACAAGTTACAAAAAACCTTTCTCATAAATATTTGTCTGAAATAAATTAGGAAAATTATTAAAATATTATATAAGAAAAAAAATAGGAACTGCGATAAACCTTTATGCGAAAGCACAGCACAGAACCTTCCTCGAAGGCTACTTTCCAAAAACAGGAATTGTCATTATTAATATCTTATTTAGAAAGAAATGGAAAGGATTAACGTTATGATTTTTTCATGTGACGAATATATATATATATATATATATATATATATATATATATATATATATATATATATATATATATATATATATAGGTATAACATTATAAAAAAATTCACATCAAAATTTTTAAAAATAGTTAGTGAAGAGAGAAACACGAATTTCCATTAAAAATTTAAAGAAAAAATACAGTAATATAATAGAGATTGAGAATTTGTTTTGTCGGTTTCATTCTTAGATCGTTACTTCAAATTTGAGGCGTAAAACCGACTGGTCATCAACGCCTTAGTTTTATATAATCGTTTTTTAGTAAAAATTTTTATAAAACCGGCATAAAAAAAAAAAAATAAATAAATAAAGAAAATTATAATAATAACAAAATATTTAATTAATGGATAAAAATTAAAAAAAAAAGAAAAGTTGTAAATTAAATTAAATATTCTTAATTAATCCCTCCTTTGACAGAAAGACGATGACCTTATTAATGTACTTTTCTCCATTTCCTAGATCATGGATACATTATCAGGTAGTCCTATTTTATCCATCGCTCCTTTGTAAAACGTAAAGCCTTCGAGAATATGGGCTATTGACAAGCTCTAGTTGCATTTCTTGCATGTTGGCGGGTGCTCTGTAGTAATTAGGTTAGCGTGAGTAAGCCTTGTATGTCCAATGATAAGTCGTGTAAGGACCACTTCTTCTCTTCGGATGGTACGGCAGGAACTGCTCCATGGTTTGAGTTCCGTTTTTATATACTTCAATTTATTTGGAGGGCTATTGTCCCATAAGGCCAGCCACTCTTGGAGTACCTTCTGTCTTAGTGGTCGCGCTAGCTCGGATGGGGTCAAGACAGCTTTACCACGACCTGATATGAATAGATTCTATCCCAGGGTGGTCTGGATACATAATACTCATGGCTTTTAAGGCACTAAAAGAGTCTGATACACCGAATGTACAAGAGGTGATCTCATGGCATATCGGAGAACCATTCCGATGGCATTGACTTCTGCGGAATATACACAGCTAAGTTGATGTAGCTTACTTATAGGCAGAACCTGTTGAAGTATCCAATTTAGACCTGTCAATGAATATTAATAAGGGCTATGGTATAGATTTAATTATTCAATTCAACATTTCTGTATATTCTACTGCCTTTGTATTTTCTTTTCTAAATCGTGTCAGTTTGAAATTTAATTTGGTTTTATATAAGTCCAAGGAGGAATGTAATTTTGAATCATGTTTAATCTTATCAGTTTCAGCTCTCCTATTTCAGTGGACATTCTTTCAGCTAAAGGGAGCGTGGTGTTATATGTGTTATATAGCTTGGTGTTTCTTTCTTAGTCTAGACTGATATCGTATTAAATTCTTCACATAACATAATTTTCCGGGAAAAAATTCAGTTTTTTAGAATTTTATTATGAAAACTTGCTGATTTGGGAATAGCGCATGAGATCTACTGCAATCTTGAAGTGGAACGCACTATAGAGTAATAATGGGTAACGTAATATGGAGTAATTCTTATTCCAAGTCAGAGATCGATATGAACGCAGCTAAAAAAAATAGCTAAAAAGGCAGAGATCTTCGGCTCTATATTCCGCAATTTTTTTTTTTTTTTTTTTTATTTAATTCAATGATATTTACAACTATAATACATTATTATATCAAGTAAATGTGCAAAAATGTAGCATATGACATGAAAACACTTGTGGAGAAACTACCCATCGATAGCACTCCAATAAAGTTCTATTGTAGATGATCTCGAGGCCATCTTCTTTTCAGGCGCCTCGGGGGGTTATCAGGAATAGTATGGGAAGCAAGCTGAGAGACTAGCGGATTCAAGTGCGTATGGAGCTTGTTATGGAAGGATAGGTATCTAGTTTGGGCCAAATCAGTAACATATGGGATATTAAGATCATGATGGATGAGTTTGTTTGTGACATAATAAGGAGTATTGAGGATTTTACGAAGGATTTTGGATTGCAAGGATTGGATACGAGATGAATTGGATGGTTTAGTAGAGCCCCAAAGCTCAACTCCGTATGCCCAAATAGGTCTGATGACTGTCATGTAAATAAGTCTTTTGTAATTAATTGGTAGCTTAGAGCGTTTGTCCAGTAAGTGTTGAAGTAGGCGAAAACGTCGAGCAGTTTCTTGTCTTTTCAGTCTTGTATGAGGATTCCAAGTGAGACGTTTATCCAGATGGAGTCCTAGGTAACGTATCTGTTCGACAGGGTTCAGTGGTGTATTATTAAACGATACAGTAGGACAGGAATTCGTAGGTTTACGACGAAGGGTGAAGGTAATTTGATGGGATTTGATAGGATTTATTTTAATCCTCCAATTTTGACACCATTCTTGTAGGTGTGAGATATGGGATTGAAGAGATTGGGATGCAACAAATGGATCCTTATTAACTGATAACACACATGTGTCATCAGCGTAAGTAGTGAGGACAGTGCTTGGATGGGTTGGGATGTCAGCTGTATATATCGTGTATAGGATGGGCCCCAGGATACTGCCTTGAGGAACACCGGCAGACTGGGTGAAGAGGGAAGAGTAGGAACAATTATGGTTTACTTTAAAGGTTCTATTACTGAGGTAGGAACTGATAATAAGGAAGTAAGTTGAAGGTAAGAATTTACGGAGTTTGTACAGCAGTCCTGGATGCCAGACTCGATCAAAGGCCTGCTCTACATCGAGAAAGGCTCCTGTGCAGTACATTCCGCGCTCCAATGCAGATGAGACAACGTCCACCACACGATGGCATTGCTGGATGGTGGAGTGTGATGTTCGGAAACCAAATTGGTGATCTGGGATTATTTGATTGGATTCTATGATAGGATGAAGACGTTTCAGAATGAGTTTTTCAAGTATTTTCCCCATTATGGGCAATTCCGCAATTTAAAATACATTTTCTTCATGAAATATATAGATTATCAGTAACAGAATAACCTTCTCAAAAACTAGCTGGGAATTCTCAATCTCAAGGGTGATAAAAGATGATGTATTTATTAATTCATAAAAAATAAACGAGTCAGTTCAACCTGTCGGGCTTTCGGTTGGCACAATTTTCTTTAATAATTATGTTGCTCTGAGAATCGAGAGATAAATTTTATCGTTTATACTTTCCATCAATACAACAACTTAGTCCCTTCAGATCTCATTACCTTCAGATTTTTTTTTAAATACTTTTTTAAGTGACAGTACCGTCACTCAATTTACTCTTAAATTATAATCCCACTTGTCAATTTAATTTTATAACACAACACTTTTATAAAACCGGAATCATTGTGTTTTTCAATCGACGCGTTCCTTGATAGTTTAAGTAAGAATATGGTTACTTGAATTTTCAATTGAGTAGTGGAATATGTTATTAATTATTTTCGTTGATAAGTTATTGAAAGTTTAATCGCTTGTATAAATAAAAAGAGAGTGTGTAAAGTACACTAAGTATGTGTAAAGTTGCAGTGTCAGGTAAATTATTTGAGCCCCCTCGGGCTGGAAAAAACCCTTTACCAATACAAATCATGAAGGGTCTGGGTTTCAGTACATGGTGGAGACTGTACTGTTTCTAGGACAAGGATGTGGAGGGAGGTGATATGTCGTAGATTACGCTCAGCCTCCAGATTTCCCCCTTATTTTGAGAGGCTGGGTGAACCCTAAGGGTGTCCTAGATCCATAGGACCCATATCAGACCGCTAACAAATTAAATAAAAGTCTGCCAGCGAGCAGGATTTGAACCCAGGACCTTGCGGACACCCAACGCTCTACCGCTCAGCCACTCCGATTCTTTAAAGTGGATACCATTAATCGAGGTAACACAGTTGGCAGATAACACGATTGCACTTGGGAGTGATTTCGGTTAAATAACCTCTCTGCACCAGGGCGACCTGTGATCTAGTGGTTAGCATAAAAACCTACTGAGCCCAAGATTCGTATTGGGATTCATAGCCCTATCACCTTTTAGAGGGAGTTAAAAATCCTTTATTATCCCGTCCTTAGTTAGGGACTTTAAATGGAGTTCCCGAACCTGTACGATGTCAGGTAGTCGTTAAAAATTTGTATATTAATTAAACTTGGATATGCAAAATTAAGAGCTCCCACTGTAGCATCGTCCGATTATCCAAATCAGCGTAAAATGACATTAAATAAACAAACAAACATCCTCTCCGCCCCTAAGTATCTACTATGAACCGAACCCGACAGTAGTGTGATGGAAAGGTGTGGCGTGCCTCGACAGATGCTTAAGGCGTTGGGTGATGATGAACAATGTGTAAATAATTAAATACTTTATTAAAGACCTTAGAATTAATAAAAACCATCAAGATATTTCAGTCAACTTGGCATATACCTTTGTGTATTTATGTACATGTGTCTGTGAGTATATATATATATACATCCAGTATATCTATATATCAAAACAATACCACCCGTCTACAACCTTTGGTGAAAATGAGTTAGTAACGGTAACGCATTCTGCAGGTTGAATTACGCAATATTAAAAAAAGTTTTCAAGGTTAAACGCAAGGCAGTGCTGTAATTAGCAATTGAAAGATAACCGATATCCATAAGATAATACAGTATAACATATGGAGCTATTTTTTTTCCTCTCCTGTAAAATTGCCCAAACTGAAGATAGGCGGTATTCTTTTGACAGCGACAATATGTATGCGTGTGTGTAATACTTTACTATACAACAATATTTCAATTATTCATTAATTACACAAGCATGCATATACGTATAAGCTATGCATACGTATACAAAATTTACCTAATATTATATACTATTTATATAAATTTTCTGTTTATATTTTGATTATATTTTAAAGTATATAAAGCATATATCTTTCTATTATATGTTTAATATGTTAATATGTTCCCATTGTATGTTTAATATAGTATAGATATAGAATGTTAATATTTTAATATGTTAAAATATTTTTACTCAGTACTAATGTTACAAGAATATATACATGTAAATATGTATATTCTCTAGTGGTTAGGACATTAATAAATAATTATAGTTGTTTGCCCGTAAAATAAAACAACAACCAAGCCCGAATTTATTTTCCAATCAATTTGAAAATCATTGTATGTTCAGCATATGATATTATGCAATTGACACTTTGTTTTAGAGTACAGAACAGCTGGACTTCACTTACTTTACCGGTAATGTTGCAATCGTTCGGTGGGGATCAACTTGGGATGGCTGTATCGAGAGGATAATAAGCTTTAAGGACATAATAAGATCATCCAAGGATTGGATTAAGATCTAGAGTAGCCAGCTTATCATGATTATTTCCTTCTCTTCCACGTCGACCTCCTTCTTCAATCCTGTGCGGACGTAATTGAGTCTGGGAGGAGGGAATTTAAAACTGGATCGATGAGTACAAAAACAGTTTTGTTGTCATTATTTGGAATATGAATAATATTATATCGCTAGTTTTGATTAACTTATCTCATCATACAAAAGGAGCGTGGCATCTCAGTGTGTAGAGCTCTAAGTTGCTGGGATGAAGGAACTCCAATTGTGGTAACGGTACTGTCACTTTATGTATACTCGTATAAAGCTCAAGGTCATCGAATTTCATAGGAGGAAGTTGGTGTATTGGTTGAAAACTTTAAACCATAAAAATAATAATAAAAATAAGGCTTATCGAACCCAAAGGCTCGATGCTCGATACAATTTCTGTTTACAAAGCCAATCCTTGCCGTTCCACGGAGCACTATCCACAGCCAAATCACAGCGCAATCCTCCCGCCTAATCTTACACCCTCAGACGCTTTTAAGTCGGCACAGCGCCTACTAATTTTATGAAATTCGTTCGTTACTAAGCACGGGAAATTTACAAGCCCATCTTAACCTTCGTGAGGCTATCACTTTAATAATATTAAGCGGATGTATGCTTCGGAATTTCATATGGTGTAATCTCGTAAATTCTACAGTGAAAAATAAAATTATATAATAAGTTGCAATCTATACAAATTATAAAACAAAGTCCTCGGCGTTTGTTCGCGGCAAACTCAATAACTACTGCACGGATTTTCATGCGGTTTTCACCATTAGATAGTGTGATTCACCAGGAAGGTTTAGGTATAATTTATCGAGGTTTTGTGTAAATGGGTGGAATATCGATGGGTTTCACCGAAGAAGCTGCTTGCCTAATTATGTGCAATTATCCAACGTGCCAGATAATAAATTCGTATATAAAGAAATATTTGGTTTTGTTTTTATTTGTATAATTTCTATATTATAAAGTACATTATCTGAGATGGAAAGAAAGAAAATTAAGACTCCCATAGAAGCTTGGATATTCAAATGGTCTTAAGTGGCCGGTACGTGATAAAAACAAAAAAAATACATTACACAGACAAACTATGTATGCTCATATTCCTTATTGCACGAGCAAAGCTGGCATGGATCGCTAGTAAACGATACAAATAAAATTATAAAATCTGCTACAGCCCTAGATAGATACTGCCGATAGACCCATCTGAGGCTACCCTGCCATTATGAAGTGGGTACTCTTAATTGGAGAAAAACCTAGTGGTTGAGTGAAATCTCAGCCAAATCGCCTACCTGCACAGCCGTTCGCTAAGAATCAGTAATATTTCTAAAATATACTGAGCTCGATCCCTTTATAGGCTATAGTGGTACAATTTTTTTTTTTTTTTTACCAGACATAACATAGTAAATTATGGTCAAAATTACATAACATAATTAAGATATTGGATGTGGAGATAATTTATAATAACTATAAAAAAAAACTACTATATAAGCACTTCAATGGATACTTTATATCCTAGAGATCTTATAAACTATCTTTGATAAACTCCAACAAGGGGCCCTATAATATCTCCTTCCCCTTTCACGTCGACGGCGAAAATCATCTTGACGTTCCACTTTGTCAGGGATTTGACGGGTGGATTAACAACTTGTGCCTCCATCTGTCCGGACCAATCCTCGTCAGGGCGACCCTAAGGTGGTCAGCTCCTTCCGTTAATATTGTCGACCTGCCGTCCGGGATTAGGGTATCCTCCGTTGCTTCATGCAAAACGGATCGTGACGTCATAAATTGAAATGAAAGTCCCGATGAATTGTAACCAGGATTTACTATTCATTGAGCAGAAGTTAAAACTATGCTATTCTTCTTTATCTTCCTCCTTAGAGCCTCTCGAGCGTAAAAATATTACGCTAAATGTAAAAATATTGACTATAATTACCGATATTGAATGTTCGTAATTTAATATCGGTAAATTGTAGTCAATATTTTTACATTTAGCATAATATTTTTGGGGCGACCCGTGGTATAGTGGCTGGCAAAAAAAAACCTACTAATCCCAAGATCGCGAGTTGGTAGCACAGCAGGTGGCCCTGGGATTTTTTAAAGGGAGTAAGTAAAAAATCCTTGGTTATGCCGTCCTTCGGAAGGGACGTTAAACGAGCCTGTACGATGTCAGGTACTTGTTAAAAATTCCTGCATATTATAGAATATAATTTTCTCATAATGTGTAAATATTTATTGTAATGTTTAAGTTTTGAATTTTATAATTTTCTTTTTTATAGATAGATTTTGTATATTAAGTATACAAGTTATTTTTCTATTGATTTTGAATTATATATGACCTTATTTTCACAATTCAACATCCTTATTCATAAGGAACTAGGAAACAAAATAGAATAATGATTTTATATTATTCCATTGTTATATTTAATCTTCATTGAAAATGATGGCTACAAAATGTAGTAAAATTGATTCTGTGAGATTATTTTATCAACGGAATTTTTTTTCAGGTAGAAAAATTATCTCATATTTATTTTCGTTTTGACTTTATTTATCGGTGTAGGCTTAATGATTTTTTTTTTTTTAGAGAACGAGAGTTTTATAAAGTATAATAAAACTCCTTAAAAACTTCTATATTCTCTATTTAAAGTCTGACGTTACAAACAAGCTCTTCATTATAAAAAACTTTTATCTCTAAGCAAATATTTTGCCTTTTATTTAGGTATCAGTTTCTACTTAAAACAATTTTTCATTGTCTGAACATATTAATACCTATATCACTCATTGGCCAATTATATTATATTCTGTTTATTAAATATAAATAAATATTGAACCCCTTGGATTTTACTATGACATATTTCATTTATACATAGTATACATTAAAGGCAAGAAATAGGCCCCATTGGAATAAGGAAATGTAACAATTTCCTTAAAAATCAGTAGTGAACATATTAGAAAGGACATTATGATTTGGCATTTTAAGGTAATGCTAGATCATTAAAATTATTACTAATGCCAAATATATTGAAAATTCATAATAATAAATTTAAAGAAAATTATCAAGGCAACATTCACGAAAATAATTGAAAAAATTTAAGATCTTGTTTTTTATAACATTTATTTTTTTATTACCTAACATGACGCGGAAAAAATACTACATTAAATGTAAAATGAAAGGTAAATCATTACCGACATATCATAAAAAAATATAATTTACGTTTAAAATATTACATTTAAAGAATACTATTAGAAAAACGTTCATTGAAATATGACGATGTTTTTATTATTTTCAAGAGTGTCTTTACATTCTGTTAAACATGAGCTGAAAAACACACACGATGTAAACTGTGAAATGAATTACTAATCTTTACTGACCTAACATAACAAATATCCCCATAAATCCTTTTTAAACCCTCTAAAAATTAAAAAAAACTCCTTAATCCTACAGTATCTTTCATGACAGATTTATGGGCCAATATCAAAATTTCATATACTGGCATTAATACAATAAATCTTATGATATACCTTGTATTACCCTGTTAATAGTTCTCTCAATGTCCAATCATAAAAAGATGAAGACAAATAAATTAATTTAGAAATGATTAAATATGAAATACAGCTTAAATAGTTAAACAAATGAAAAACATAAATATTTGTTATTTCGTTTTTCCCCTAACATATATATAGTTTTTCCTCAGTTATATAGAGTCATTGTGCTATAATTGGTCCACACAACGTGAAGCTTTTGACAATTATCGTTCCAATGAAATTTAAAATTTCTCATATATAATATAGACATTTTTTTTTTTTTAAGTAAAGAGAAAGTTAAGAGAATAACTCTGTCACCTATATCGATCGAGTAACTTAACATTATATTGAAATTCAAAGAAATATTGCTAGATTCAATAATGCTAATTAATTGATTTGGATTTTCAATAAAACACCTAGCAATGCAACGATGTGGTCATTGACCTTGTGCCTGAGGAGACAATACACTGAAAGAGCTCGGTAGATCAATTAATTCAAATTAAACTAGCGATTCAATAATTTTATACATTGCGTCACGGATAATATCCCATTCCTCTTTAAATTCTAGTGATAAAAATGCAAAATGTATTGCAGTTGAGCATCGATTATCCGAACGCTCAATTATTAGGCTTCGCGGAAAAGATAAAAGAGGGGGCATCAGAAAATGAGTTCTTATTCTATAACTTCTATAAATTTAGAATCTTTACAATCACTAAAATTTTCTTGTTTCTTAACCCCTTAACTGCTGCGGACGATATATGCCGGCGTAAGGGAACGTGCCCTCAGTGCTATAGACGATATATGCCGTCGCACTGCTTTTCTATCTATTTGCTAAAGCCGATTATAGAAGGCGCGACTTTGCTTCATTCTTATTCATTTATCATTCATGTACCGTTTGCTTATTGCATGTACTGTTTGTTGGGCTATCGGTTGCTACTTGCTCAGGCCAGGTGACCAATCCCACTCTTTTTTTTTGCTCTCTTTGCGAAACAACCCTCAGTTTAACTTCCTTTAGTATTCATTTATTTTCTATAAATTTTAATTTGTAGTAGTTTTTGTGTCGCTATTGTTTTAATTTTATTTTTTTGAAATGGAGAAACAGTGGTTTAGTGCTGAGGAAGCTGCAGAATGTATAACCATGAAATACGTTAACAGACAGTAGTAAAGGGGCGTATTGAAGGATATAATGCAGGTAAAAAGTATGTAGCATAGGCCAGTAGACGGGTAGCCGGCCCACTTAGGGCTTTGATAGACGTAAAGCTCTTCACTCACAGCAGTTAAAGGGTTAATAATAAGGTTTTATGAGGTATGAGACATGTTCAATTTTCAATTAATACATTTTTATGAGTCAGGCGATCAAAGATTGATGATCGCATTGCAAAGAGACATGGTATTGAATTGTAGATCTATAAAGTATAATTATTAAAACACGTGTGTGAAAATGAAATCATGTCTTTTAGATTCATTTAATATGAAAGTGCACTAAAAATAAATATAAACACGCAGGAAAAAAACAACGAATTTTGTAAATTTAAAATTATTTAAAATAATAAAGGCTAAAAAAGAATGAAGTAATAGGAAAAATTCTATGGAAGAACGAAGCATTGTGATCTATCTTGTAAAGGAAATTTAAACTAAGGGAAATGAAAAAGTTAGAGGGTGGGGAAATTTTTTCCCTTTTTTGTTATATGAAGTTATAGGCAATGCCATCAATCACTTAAGACCGTTCCTGAGTGATGGGCTGAGATTAAAGCAAAAATTCCTTCAAGATATTTTATGAAATGAATTGATGAACTGAAAATAAGATGTTTCGTTTGGTTTCTATAGGTATTATAATAAGGAGTGATTATTTCTCTTCGAGGGTAGTTAATAAAGTTCAGTCAATCTGTGATTCATCTCAATTAAAGATGGCAAATTGACTTTTTGGATACATCATTAATTATCAATATCATTAGTCCATCCTAAATTCGAGAACATATCAGTCAGTACGGTAACTGATTCTTTTGAAGTCCTACCCCATTATTTTTAACTTCAGTTGTATTCCTAACCACTTTTAATAGAGGATTAGCCCACCCATGTATTTTTCCCCTTTTTTATTATTTTTCTCATCAAAAATTGGATATAATAATTGGATATGAAACAAAAATCATATTTTTGTATCTTGCCTATTCAGACCTGAAGAACAACTGCAATGTGGGTCGATACGTCAGTTTGTGATAAATTGAATAATTGGAATAAACAAATATATTACAAATTTCGACCCGAATGAAACGTCAGTTTTTAATAATATATTTGTAAAGAATTATATTTTTGGCATCCACCACGAAAATTTTCTTCTACATTTTTATACGGTAGTAATTCAAGGCATGATAAAATGATAGCACGCATGTAGTAGGACTTATGAAGCCTTTTGGTATACTTGATTTCTAAAGAAATAACTACTAGAGAAATAAAATATATTATTATACGATTTTATCAAAATAAAAACGTTATCTATGATCTTTTAGATCTTGATGTTAAAAGGTTAATAACTTTGAAAATACCAAAACAGCCCTTATTTTTCTGAATAAAATCATTATAAAATCGCAATAAATAGATAAATGATAGCAATACTCAAACAACCGATTACCCTGACTCACTCATCTTCTGGAAATATTCTCCACCCTCCCTCATTATGTATGATACCTTAGATGATTTAGTGCACGAAGGAATACCTGATGAGTACGAGATGAGAATCGAGAAATTAATGAATCGCTTCTGAGGATTCGCTTTCCGAGCTTCTTCTAATCCGAGCAAGTAAGGCTTATCTTACTTTTCGATGACAATATCCCTGGTAATTTTCAATGTTAATCTTTAATTTAAAAACTAAAAATATATTTTTTTTTAATATCCCAAATGATTCTTATATATACCTTTTCAATATGAATTCATAGATACCCCTCTAGAACTCAATTTAATCATTATCTCTCCGTATTCTCAAAGCCCATCTCAATCATTCTATTCTTGAAGCTTATATAGGCTCATTTGTATTACATGTTTTTATTTTATTTTAAAAGTAAGTGGTTGAAAACGCTCTGAAGGCTAAGTATTATATTTATTTACATTGTTGTTAATATGTACATTAATACTAAAATATTGTATTCTGCAGGATTATTTCTGCAGCCATACTATATTCTGATTTTCAGTTACTGGTATTATAATGAGATAAACTGACATAGGATGGGCTACAGTAGTATTTATGTCGAATTAAATAAATATCTTTTTTTAAAGTTATTTATTAAAATTATGAAATACCTGCCCTCCTATAACAGGCGGGTCGCAATGGATGATAGCGCAATGTCCTGTTTTCTCCGATAGGATAGCTGGAAATATTAAGAATACCAGCCCCGGATGATGAGTGGCCGAGTCTAGAACTCGAAAACCAGGTGATGGCAGTCTGTCCAAGAGAAGGAAACCCCTGGTCCTCCAGGTTGAGGGTTATTGTTAGGGTTAGCTGCTCAACGGTAAAATCTACTTTGCTAAAAACAGTCAACAGAGAACCTTGGATTCGGATGGATAACTTTAAAAAGACCTTGGAAACGGACACGGACCCTTCTTTTTAGAACATGGAATGTACAGAGCCTATCAAACAACAAACAGGAGATACAAAGAGGGATTTCTGCTTCCCAGCTGGACGTAATTTTCTTACTGAGACTAAGATTATAGGAAAAGGTCAGGAATGGATGGGGGAGTATATTCACCTGTGGAGTGGTGTGCTAATGGAGCAATAGAAAGCTAAAAAAGAAGGATCACACATAGTGAGGAAATGACCGCAAAGTTGATGAAAGTGGATATCAACCTCTGGGGCAGATGCGTAGTGACTGTAGGGGTGTATGCACCAGGGAAGCATGAACCTCATAAGAGTAAAGATACATTTGAGGAGAGCTTGAGAGAAGCTTTGGAAATAGTGCGGCCTAATGCAGAAATCATCCTGGCTGGGGATTTCAATGCGATAGTAGGACGAGAAGTCATCAGTCAGGTGATCGTACGATTTGGTGAGAACGTGGTGACAGATAATGGTCGGAGGCTCATAGATATCTGGAAGTCATTCGACCTAAAAATTCATAACACCTTTTTTGAACATAAGAAGATCCACCAAAGAACATGGAGCAAGCCGGGTATCCAGTCCTTGATGATAGATTGCTGCATTACAAGGCAAAGATGCTCATTAAAGGTCGAAGACGTGGGGGTTTTCGGGTGATGGGGAGTGTGGCAGTGACCACTACATGCTTAGAGCCAAGATTTTTTTCTCCTGGAAGATGTCAAGAGATAGCACCGAAAAAGGGAACGCACATAGTTTGGAGACGCTAAAGTAAAAGTTGCAACTTCTGGGTGATGTGAGTGTTAAAACCAATATAAGTGGAGGTTGGATGAGATGATTAACCTTTCGTATGGGCGATCAGCGAAAAAATGGGCATCTTAAGGAATGTTAGAGAGGTTCTTGATGAAGAGAAGGAGAGGGGTCTACCTAATTGGTGGACGCAGGGAATAGCCCAAATAGTAAGGGAAAAGAAGCTGGCCTATGTAAGGTATCTCTCTTCCACCAGAAAGGACGATTCAGTGGCATATGGAACCGTGAGCCGGAAGGTTAATGAACAGGTGACAAAATCGACAATCGACTCTGGAAGAGATGCTGCCAGATCTAAGAACAATTGTACCTTAGTAATGGTTCAGTCGAATCCGGGAGTGCTGAGAAAGTTGAGGACAGCAAGGAAGGGAAATTTAGGATCTCCCATTGAGGAAAAGGAGTAGAAGAATCATTACAGAACCCGTCTAAGCGAAAATAGATCTCAGGTTGGGTCCCAGAAAAATGACACTGAGCATGTAGAAGCGGAGGAACCGGTAGCAGTGGAGGAGAGCGATGTTCAGCGGGCCCTATCAAAGGCGAAGACTGGCACTTCTCCGGGAACGGGCAGAATTGCTATGGAGCTCCTGTAAGCTGGTATTGCGAAACAGGTAACCCTTTCGACGGAGGTGATCAACCTTGTCCTCAGGGGGGGGGTGATATCCCAGATGACCTGTGGGCTAACTATATACATATCATCAATATACAAGAAGGGTGACAGAAAAGTTTGCCGGAATTATCACGGGATCTGCGTTCAAAGTTCGATTGCCAGGATTATTGGTAGGCTGCTCCGGGACAAGTTAGAACAAGCGTACTATACCCCTCGGGAACAAGCGGGATTTCTCGGCTGGACGGTCATGTATGGACAATATTTTTGTTGTTCGTCAACTCATTGAGAAGTCCCAGGAAAGGAAGCAAGAACTCTACGTGGCCTTTATAGACCTGGAACAAGGTTATGACAATGTGCCTAGAGAGAGGTTATGGATAGCATTTGAAGAAGCAGGCATTAGTAGGGCTCTGATAAAGGCGGTGAGACACCTATACAGCAACAACATATATCAGATAAAATGCGGTAACCACCTTTCGGACCATTTTCATGGTACTAAGGGATTGGAGGAAGGGTGTAGCATGTCACCCACTCTCTTCAAGATATATATTCACAAAGCAGTGAAACCTTGGGCCGTTCATTGATTTCGAACAGCTACTATCCTTATTCTTCGCTGACGACCAGGTCGTGTTTGCGGAGGCGGAAGGTCTACCTTGAAATGATGGTGTATGCCGTAAAGATGTGCTACGAAACGGTGGGCTTAAAAATTAACTTTGAAAAGACCGAGTATATGGCAATCGGAGATACTGATACAATTCCGCTTCTGGTTGACAGGGGGCCCGGTAAAATAGTAAATTTATTCAAGTACCTGGGTTCTTGTTTAAATGCTACAGGGTCGTCCGAGCATGACGTCAGAAGAAAGGTGGAGCAAGCCCAAAAGGCTACCAGAATGCTGCATCCGGTCCTCTGGAATACAGAAAAATCTAAAGAAAATAAACGCTGTATTTTCACAACCATTGTCGAATCTATCCTGAATAATTCTTTGGAAACCTGGACTATGCGCTCCCGTCTGTACTCAATGCTGCAGGCGGTTGATATGGATTTCTGGAGGAGGTGTCTCCGTGTCGCCAGGCTGGATAGACTAAGAAACGAAGGAATTCGAGAGAGGATGGAAGTGAATACATAAACAAATCAAAGGATCGGGACACGCCGCCTAAGATGGTACGGGCATGTGAAGAGAATGGCATTTGAATGTTGACCGAACCGAAAGCTGGATTGGGTTCCACCAGGGAGAAAAGGACGCTGACGGCCCAGAAGCAGGTGGATGGAGGCAGTCCAGGAAGAGATGGCCAGTAGGGGTCTCCAGGAACAGGATTGGATGGATCGAGAGGTGAGGAACTCTGCTCTGACAGGTTAAGGCAACCCAATACGTCAATAATATTATTAATAATAAGAATTAATAATTTAAACATCAATGGCCATATGAATCTGTCTAAAATATTCATTGAAAAAGTCTATTGTAATTTTTATCAGTTTTATTTTCATATAAAGCGTTTATCAGAAAGTAATGTCAATTAGACGGCTTTTACAAAACAGCCCCCTTTGATTATTAATAATTATGCATCCAATTATAAAGAGAATCGAATGAAAAAAATAAAATAAAAACACTCACCGGCGGTGCCCAAACCTGATCCTGAAACAAACAGAAAACGAAATTAATTATAAATTCATAACAAGCGAAAATATTGAATCAATAAAAAAAAAAAAATTGAGAAACCTTTGTTGCATCTTAAACAAAAGAAGACCTTGTTGGCGGATAATGAAGCCAACGGATTAGTGATTTATAACGAAAATATTCCTTTGTGGTGTTATTAGTAAGCCTTTTTAGCAAATTTTGTCAATAAATTATTCAATATACAATTATTAACATTTTAAAAAATTCATAAATTGTCACTCAACTTGCTGCTAAAACGCCTAAATCGAAGGCTAATCTAATACTTAGTTTGTACTAAGTAATCAGGTCTCATTAATATTGTAGTATTGATTGGTTTATCTAATACTGTTAACAGATAAGAAATAATATTTTTAGATCCATTGTTAAATTTTATATGGCAATTGATTGAAAAGCATTGATGTATTGTAAAGTAAAATAAAGCATATTTATGTAAAATATACTACGTTCACCATTAGTGGATCAAAGGACGATATTTAACTATTTATTCTTAAATAAATAAATAAGACCGAAATCGATTTAGACAATTTTTAGATACATTTGTATGTACTTGTATTCACAAGACTTCTAACCGGATACTAATAAATAATCTTAAAAAAAATTAATTTATATTTTTATGTCTTAGAGCAAAAATGTAATGATAGCATTATTTTCTTTCTTGCGTTTCGTATCCTAAGGTTATGCATTGTATAATTTATTTTTTAGAACTTCACATAATAAATACTCTTTTCAGTTTCCACGGCCACTATTTATACAAAACACTTCAGTTGTTTCTTCTGGTTAGACCGTGTCGGTGAATTTTCTGCCAACGTTTCGCCAGACATGCTGCTGACTTCCTCAAGGCTTAATTGAGACTGAAGATGTACAGCTAACCCGCGGCGTTATATAGTAGCCACTCGGGTTAGCTGTACATCTTCAGTCTCAATTAAGCCTTGAGAAAGTCAGCAGCATGTCTGGCGAAACGTTGGCAGAAAATTCACCGACACGGTCTAAACCTGAAGAAACAACTGAAGTTTTTTGTATTCATATAAAAAGTTATTAATATTTTTGAAATTATTTCACTTTCTTGAATTACTTTTTTTATATTATTGGAAACGTTCCAAGTAATAAGTGGGTCGGAGAAAATCGGGGTGTTTTGAGGTAGAAGGTCTTATATTCTCTACAAATGTCACAAGTTGTAAGATCCAAACATCGAAATAGATATCCGTGGGAGATGTCACAATGGCGAGCTCTGGGGAGACACAGAATTTTCCTTTCTTGATATCGTTCTGGCGTTTTTCCATTGCTAACAAAGATTTTGATCTGTATCTTATTGAGTTCCTTGTTATCTTCGCGCTGTTTATTTTCTGTGCAGAATAGAAAAAAAATTATTTTATTATTGATTATAATTTTTAAATATTTTATTTTAAAGAGAAAAGATTTGTCACGGCTCTGGACAAATCCTTTATTCCATTATTCCATTATCCCGCGCGCGTGTGTGTGTGTGAAGCGATCTATCCATTCAATAATCCGAATTGTATAAATTGTAAAAAAGAATATTATATTAATAAAAATAGAATATTTTGAAATTGTGGTCCTGAGTTAGCCAAAACGTAGAGGAAAAATGGAATGTTGTTGCAAATGCTTTAAAAACCTCTACTAATACAACCAATGAAGGGTCTGTAAATGATAAAGATTGTACTATTTCTTCAACGGATGTGCAGGGAGGTGGTTTGTTCCTGATCACGATTAAATAATTTTTCTATTAAGGCCAAATATCAATATGGAACCTTGTGCACAGCAGTTCAGTGCTCTACTAACTGAACTAATTCAGACTCTTTACCGTTGTTTATGTTAATCCAAAACATTTTTCAGAAACTCCTGCGATAATAATCATCATCATATTCTTTTCCTCTTCTACCGCTTTGGAGAGATAAATCGTGCTTATAGACCTAGTTGCGATAATGATTTAAAGTTAAAAGATGTTTCTACGCAAAAAGAAAATCCTTATCGGAAAAGGATATGTTATGATGTGCATACATTTTTAATTGAACTTGGACACTAAGCGAAAAGGAAAATAGAGGGTAAACATACAGAATAACATAAGCATTATTATTTATTATGGACTGGACTAATAACTTAATTATTTTTTGGGTAAGCTTGTAATCTTTCCCTCAAAGGAGGGAGTAGTTTTTTAAATCGGTATAAAGCTATACTTGTAATACCCAACACGTCCAGCACAACACTTTTAAAAGTGATAAAAACTAAAAAAGAAATTTAAATAGTTTTTGAGTGCTGAAAGAAATTGGAAACTGGAGGGGGAAATGTATGTATATTTGATTTAGCCGGACTTACTTTAGACAAAGTTGGCTGCGGAAAGGACCAAGCTCTCCGCCCACTAACTGACTTCCATCGCTCTGATTTAACACCCCCGAGAAATATGAATATTCATCAGAGGAAGGGAGTCGCTTTCAGTCCCGGATCCACTTCCTCTTTCCCCCGAATAAATACAAAACATGCTCTTCATCTACCGGGGGTTGAAGAAAGTTATAGACGGCCAAAGATGGAATGAAACTGCTGGTCAAAGAGGATAGGTGTACCCGAGACGCTAAGACCAAAGTAGGGATCCCAGTCGCAAAGTAGGGTTCGAAAACCGGGGATTTTGTAACAAAAGAAAAACGTAACTTTGAGAATACATTAATGCAAGTTACGTATAAATGCATGTAGTATCTTAATTATACAGTTGCCAAACGGTGGACGAGTTTTAAGAAATTATAGATATATTTATGATACTCTATTAACATTAACCTGGAAATACAAGATACTTCATTATATGAAGAAACTAAGATGACATATTTACTCTTGGCTATCATTCTATTAATATAACTTATTGACTATGGACCACAACTAACTTAGTCACTACTCTCTACTACATATCTCCTCCCTAATCTTAGAGCTAGTATATATATACATGCAAAAGAAGAGGGGGTGACAAGGAAGATTAAATTGTTGACAACACGGAAGCATTGATGAAACTTCCTTGTTACATATCCAATTTATAGACAATTTACTTCAGGTCGTCGCTATGTAACTATATAGAAATTAAACGCTAAAGGTTTCAGGTTATAATTCAAACAGAGGATAAGTAACTCTAAGAAAAAAAATAATAACGTTTAACATTATATTCTTAAGGTATTCCAAAATGTGGTGTTGGGAAGAATATTCGGTCCAAAAAAGGATGATACCACTGGATATTTTGGAGACTGCACGATGCGGAATTGCGGAGCATGCATCCGGTGAAGTGATAGCTTCACGAACGTAGAGATGGGCTTGAGTAAGTTGATGGGATGAGTAATGGATATATTCCATAAAAGTTAATAACCACCGTGCCGATTTTTCAATGGCAGGTGGGTAGACCGAGTCGTAGAAGGGAGGATTGCTTTAAGAGCGATCTGGCGGATTTTAGTTAGGTAGTGGTCCTTGGGCAGAGCTTTGTAAGGAGAGATTGGTGGTATCAGCATGGAGCCTTTTACTAACATCTTTTATATTTAATCGAAATTGCATTAAAAATATATTATGTAATATTTGAAAAATATACATTAAAAAAAATCTCAACTACATAAATATTATTTTGTCTGATTTCAAGTTTTATTTACTTATTTATTGGATAAATTTGTAAATAAAATTGTACCACTCCTGACTTCCCAGGCTACCATGAGTATAAGAGATGAGAATATAATCTATTACGAATCTACAATGAAAACAATTTTTAAAGGTGTAAAACACGCTCTGTAGAGGGTCTGTATAATCGTAGCAATACCGTCTTTGACTCACCTCTGGTGTATTCATTAGAATAAAAACATATTATGCCCAAAGTCATGCGTTGGCAGCCAGATAGGTGGCGTTATCATTTTTTAATGGGAGATGAAAGTCCTTCTACGCCGTCTTATGGAGGAACAGTAAAATAGTAGTCCAAATCACGTGAGCTGTCAAGTACTGGTTAAAGATCCAGGTTCTAAATATACCTAGGTAGGAAAAATTGAGGATTCCCATTGTACAGGAACTCAGACCACTGAGCCACCCCTCTCACTTTTATATATGAATTGAATGGGTATACCGATGATTTTGAAAGTGCTATTCGGGAAGATTTTACACAATATAATAAAAAGAAAGGAAAAATCATATTAATCTCTTGAAATATATATGAAATGTACCTAGGAAATTACTAACTTTACCTAGTATTAGTAATATTATATCAGAAAGTAATGCACCGAACCATAATCAAGTACTGAATATATGCTCCGTTTACCTGAGTTATAGTTGGTAGTTATCGTCCTAAACACTGGCAGGACCACTAAGGTAACGAACGACCTGGATAAGCGTTAAATGATGTATGTATGAAGATGTATTATCGTCATATTAGTCATAGCAATTGACAAAAGAAAGAAGCAAGCAATAAAATTATGAGAAGGAATGTAGACATTTATTTTTTGATTGTGCTTTTTAAGGCTCTGGTTATAACTTAATGGAGGTATTGTTGTTATTATTAACCGTCAAATTTTTAGAACCATACCAAATGCTATTAGTAGAAATGAAGCGGCTTAGAATTTTTGGGTCCTATTCCATATTTTACAGAAAAATAATTTATGACCCAATTTAAATTATTATTATATGTGTACTTTAAATTAAGGTATATACTATTAAATGGAAAACTTCACAAGTAGTCCGTTCCGAACAAAGAAAATATTAAACAATCATATCCAACAGATTAATTGAAAAAATGTTAGTATGTAAATGTTTAGTAAACACATTTTAATTTTAGAACTAAATATAAATACGAATGTAAATTATGAAGATTAGTTTTTATAAATATAAATTTATATTTAAATTTAATATTCAATCAATTAATTAATTAATTGAATTTATATTAATTTTATAGATACCAAGTATCAATTACGAAGATTAATTTTTATAAATGTACCCATTAGTAAATTACTACATCACTCAGGGACCTAATTCACCATTTTCTATATTCTTTCTCCATTTGGGACAATGTCCAATTTTCTCTTTTCTTCTTTTTTTTTTTTTTTAAATAAAGAAAAAATGATCCCTTCTTTAAAAGGTAAAAATAAGTTGGAAGTTGGAAAGAGGAGACTCGCCCGCTATCTTCACTACCCAACCCCTCCTACTTCCAACTTCAACTTACCTACTAAATCAATTACCAACTTGAATATTCCTAACACCGCTTCCGTAGAGTCTATAATTGTTAAAGTAAATATTAAACTATACTGCCACTCCGCTTTCAGTTGATAATAAGTATCAATTAAAAATTCATAATACTTATTCAAGTATGATCATTATTTACCACTTACTAATATTTGGTATCCATAGAGCGGTGTGGTCCTGATTGTCCTGGGTTCAAATCCGCCCGCTGGTAGAATTTATTTAATTCGTTAGCAACTGATTCGATATAGATCCTATGGGTTTTGCACTCTCTTGGGGTTCACCCAGCCCATATAAAGTTATTATTATTATATTATTCTATGGCGCTACAACTCGGGGACGAGTCCTGGCCTCTTCTACCAGCTTCCAGTCGCCTCTATTGTTTTATCGTGCTGTACAGAGGTTGTGTTAAAGCCTTGGAAGAGGTTCTGTTGGAATGCCCTCGTCCTCCATTCTAGCCACATGACCAGCACATCGCAGTCTTCTAATTTTTTAAGTAGTCAACAACATCTGCTTCGTTGAACATTGAGTATACTTCCTTGTTTTTTCTCCTTCACTATCTAGGTTTACTCCGCCAAAGATTCTTCGGAGGATCTTTCTTTAACAGATCATGCTCAATCATCTTGGTCATTATCCATGACTCCGATCCATACAACAAAACTGGGCTGACTAATGTTTTGTACAGATGGAGCTTGGTCTGCCGTGATAGAAGGCGTGAGGAGAATTCCTTGCGTAGCCCAAAGTAGCACCTATTAGCCATCCATATTCTTTTCTTTACCTCGACCTCAGGTGCATTATTCTTCGTCACTATTGAACCCAAAGATGTGAATTGGACAACCTACCCACTTAAATAAAGTGGGTGCTCAAAATAAGGGAAAAATCCTGCAGTTGGGCTGTGATCTAGGACGAATCACCAAGTAGTAGTGGTACAGGTTTTTATTACTTCCAGTCCAGTTATAAAATAAAATATAAAAATATAATGTAATATAAACAAAAATTACAAATACAAAACAAACATATACCACTGGAACCCATGAAGGTTCTTATGTTCTGTACAAGGTAGAGATAATGGCTGTCCAGGAAAGTGGTTAGTGCTCGGCTGTCAGGATTTCCCCCCATTTCATAGAGGCTGGGTGAGCCCCTAGGGAATCTGCGATTTTACTATAGATAACAATTTCACTATAGATAACAATTCAACCAAATCCTTCCTAATTAAATCCAAAAACTTATATTGATATCTTTGTGAAAATTGTGTACTTGGTTTATGTTAGGCAATTTTTTCACCATCAGAACCTAGATTATATAAATGAATACATGAAAATATCTCACATTTATAAAAAATAATAGGATGGAATTTTGTTTCAGAAAGTACAATATCTGGCGCCCCAATGCAATATCCTTCTTAACTTTCTTACACTAAAAAAAAAAATCATTTGTTATGAATTTGAAAACTCAATAAGTAAAAAATAAAAATCAGAATAAAAAATCTTTTAAAGCTTCTCAATGCGACACATCTGTAGTTTACCCGGTGTGTCTTTTATAAAATATATTAGTCAGAACCGTCTTCGACTATATATTAATACAACTAACCCTAGTTCATACAGACACTTCCATTATGTTAAAATGAGAATCTGTTTCACTATAGGATCGGATCAAATGTAATAAATGTTTAAGGAACATTAACTGCAGGGGACAAAATATATTAATGTAAGATATTTATTGAACATCCGTGACTCCTACAGCTCAGCTCCTGAGATAGAGGAAGAGACACGTGGAGAATACGAACGGGGTAACGATTTAAAATAAGAACGAGTCGGAGGTCAAGTAGAATAAATCTGTCTCCATCCATCTGGATTTGGTCCCTAAGCCAGCACTGGGACTAATGCCGGTCTTACAGTCAACATACAAACAGGATTAGCTCAGTCCTCAATGTCACAACTGCTATTATTGTTTAATTGTTTTTATTAATTATGGAAAGCGATAAATTGCATAGTTAAGACGAAAACTCAAGTTGACTTTCTATTTCTCTTAGAGAGAGAGAAGGAAAGGAGAGAGAAAGAATGAGAGAGAGAGGGGTGATAACAAGCCATTTTAATTTCTTTACTTTGAACACGCTACAGGTCCGTGCAGGTTTTTATTCACCACTTCTATCTCAGCATTACCAGAACTATGAACCGATTCATACTCAGGTAAGTTTTAGAGTCGCTAATTATATAGAGAGAGCACTGACTTGCCATGCCGAAAATCCTGGTCCATATCCCACTGCTGGCAAGACTTTTCTTTAATCTTCTACCAGCCGGAAATGGACCGTATGGGATACTGAGGCTCACCCAGCCTCTATAAATTGTGTACCCAAATCAAGGGCGGGAATTTGGCGGTTGTGCGTGATTTAGGAAAAATCACCTCCCTGCACAACCGTTGTCCGAGAACAGTACCATCTCTACCATGTACAGAACCCCATATCCTTTATTGTGGTACTAAAGTTAACTGTCAATCAAATCAGTAGTATTCATCTTACAAGTAGACACGGGATAATAATTCACCCCTTAAATAATTAATGCATTCTATTGGATTAGAGGACTAATAATGATTTTTAAGTTTTTTTACTACGCATTACAAAATTAAATATAGTTTTTCAACTAGGGAGAGGAGTGGCTCAGTGGTAGAGTACTGAGTTACCATGCCGGAAATCCTGGTTCAATTCCCGCTGCAGGCCATGATCAGCGGGAGATGGATCATATAGGATCTAGGACCCTCCTGGGGCCCACCCAGCCTCTATAAAATATAATAAAAATAGGGTACCAAAAATAAGAGGGAAAATCTGGCGGTCGAGCGTGACCTAGGACAAGTCACCTCCTTGCAGCACCGTTGTCCATGAAACAGTACAGTCTCTACCATGTACTGAACCCCAGACCCTTCATGGGTTGTAGTGGTACAGGTTTTTTTTTCCATTAGAATATATTCTAGGAAGCCATTTTATTTCTTGGACTTTAACAAGGTGCAGGTTCGTGTGTCGCAGGTGCTTCGCCCTCAGTGTAGACCTAACTATGAACCGAAATATATGGCATTAATTCTATAATAAATTATTAATCAAGTTTATTCATTCTAAGATTAAATTATTGCATTTAGCAATCGAAGAAATTAAGAAAGTATTATCTTGGAAATAGAAATGATATAATTATTCATGTCTTAAATAATTAATATTTCCTGTTCGATAAACCAACGTTGATAGACCCTCGTTAATGATATATATTGATTTTTAAGATTTGTTTTTTTTACTACATTATGAAAAAATAAATGATTAAATGAAGTAGAATTCGTAAATTAAGATATATTTTTTTCAGGTTCTTCAGGATCCTTAAGAACACCAATTTATACATGAAATACACATATATAGTTACAATATACATTCACACACTCCAGTACATGCATATAGGGACAGATACGTTGAAAATAAATAGATAGATAGAGAGAGAGTGAGAGAGAGTGAGTGGGAGGGAGAGGGGAAATGCGAACATTAGAATAATCTAGCATCATGAATCATTCGGTTTAAATAGCCGGAAGAGGTTATTACACAATAAAAAGGAGGGTATAATCTAAATAACGAGGTAATTACCTAGTAAAAGGAATTACAGCCGAGCCCTGCTGACAAGGGGTGCTTCAAGGGAAAGGGTGTTTTTTCTTATCAGTAAGCCCTGAGTGAGCCGCCGCGATGTTTTCCCTTATCAGAAAAAGCCGGGATTTAGAAGTTGAAAAAGTGCCTTTCCACGGTTGGGCCTTTTTCTATTCAGCGGGTTACTCTACATCTGCCCCCTCCACCTCCTATGGCGAACATCCCCAAAAACTCTGGCTCTGATAAACAATATTTATACTCAATAAATATATTTCATCCCCTACCGGCGACAAAAACATGTTAGGGAAAATACACAGGGGACCGGAAGTTGGAGAATTTCCATTTTTCCTAAACGAACTTTTTTCATTCGTTTTCATAAATCGTCTCTTATAAGTAAAAGGGAATATTTGGATCCTTTCAAATAACAAATGTCAGTAAAAACCAAAAACAAATTAAATGAGGTGAATTATTACGTGGTATCAATAAACTTAAACCTTTTACCACTAAAACCCATAAGGGTCTAGGGTTCAGCACATGGTAGAGACTGTATTGTTTCCTGGACAACGGTTGTGCATGGAGCAGATTTGGCCTAGAACACGGTCGACGTGATTTTCACCTAATGCAAAGTACCTACGTTTTCTAAACTTAGTAGCTGGGTGATCCCAAGGAAGTTCGACAGACCTGATAGGGTCCAATCACAGATTTTATAATTGATCTGCTATAGCCAAATTCGAACCCGGAATCTTCCGTATAGCAACTTAACACTCTACACAATGAGCCCCCCGCTACCAGTCATCAATTAATGTTATTAATCAACCCAGGCTCTACAACCAAGTACGGGTCCTAGCCGCATCAAGGCATAGCTTCCAATCGTCTCTGTCCTGTGCCAAATACCTCCATGCTCTGGATCCAACATTGCTACCTGCATCCTTCTTGAACTCGTCTGCCCATCTTAGTCGTGGTCATCCGCGTTTCCTTTTACAATCAATGTACTCAAATAGCAGTATCTAATGAGTAGCGTCGTCCTCCGTTTTGGTCACGTCTCCAGCCCAACTTATCTTAGCTATTCTGATATGCATCACCAGGTTTGACTCCTAATAACTTCAATATAGTTCTACATTTTGCATGAGTCTGAATTCATCACATTGCATTGATTGAATTGACATCCTTCATATTTTTTTTAAAGTACCTATCAGTAAAATGTTGCCATTTGCCCTGGATAGAGGCTATGCTTCTATTCCATAAATTAAACCAGGCCTGATAATTGTTTTGTAAAGCATCACTATAGCTATTACTCGTAGTTTGAATTAATATTATATTATTCTTTAAATATCTAATGATATGATAAATATTTGACAATAACGCAAAAACTAGACCATTACCATACTTCTAAATAGTTATTATTTAATTATTTATACTCAGGAGCACAAATTATAAATAAATTTATCAAATACGTAAAATATAAGTTATATAATTAAAAGTAACTCCTAACACAACAACCTACGAATGATATTGGGCCCATGATAAAGACTTCACTGCATGCAAGTCAATGGTTGTACAGGAAGAATATTTGGCCTAGCTAAGGTTCATCCGTAAAGTTTTCATCCCACTTCCCCGCATTATTGAGCTGGGTGAGCACTAGGAGGGTGAGGAAATGCCACAGAACCAATCTACGTCGGTCAATGGATTAAAAAATTATCTCCCGCATCCGAATTAGATCCCGGGGTCTACAGCTCATCGTAAACTCTAAACACTATACTCCACGCTCCCAAGTTTATTTCTGCGTTGTCATAAACAGAAGGATTGAAGACAATGCAAGCATGTATTGGTTACGTCACCAAAGTTAGTGATTAAATTAAAGTTAGTTAGAAACCAATTTAAAAATAAATAAAAGACAACTAATGAACGGTCTTTGGTTTAGAAAGCACGTACAATCAGTAACGAAGTACTGTTTCTTGATATCAATTTAGTTTTGAAAGATCCTTTTTTGGGACACATTCGATTGAAGTGAATCTCATGGAAGTATACAAATTTTTCATGAATGAGTCATGAAGTCCCTCTCAGTCAAGTAACCGCTGTTAACAGAATAATTATTTTTCTGGCATAGCGGTCTCGAATTAGAAAGTTATGGACCAATCAAACACTATACTGTGTTACTCCGCTCCCTACACAAACGACTCCATCTTAGTGTCAATATTTTATTGTTGTAAGCAGTTCTCGAATCCTCTTGTTTATGTTTTTCTGATTAATTCGAAGAAATAATAAAAACATGATATATGCATGATAGTTTCCCCATTCGCTGAAAATAATTTAATCCCTAAGGGCCGGCCTTGCTATTATGGGCGTTGTGTGCTTTATGAATGACGAACAAGACTAATCACTGTTCTCTCTGATGAAAGGGAGCTTTGGTAACTAACTTAAATAGTCGAGTCTCTCCCCACAGAATTTTTTGCGAATGAAACTGCTGTTATACTCGTGTGTACAAAATGTACTCATATTTAAAATACATTATATATATGCTTCAGTATGCAAAACAATACCAAAAATCGCGAACAAATTTTAGAATGCTTTATGGAATACCTTATGTAAAACAATGTGGATTTCGTCAAGTCGGCTTAACGAAGTTCTAACTTTTAGAACTTTTTATTTTATCCATAATTCTAAAATTGAGACTTCTGTTAAAGTAACTTAAACAAAAATAACGAATGATCATTCAATTTAGACAGTAATGAGTACCATTACAATTATTTAATATAATAAAATTGTGAAATCAAAAACACTATTTATAAAACTATTAGTGAAATGCGGATTCATACGAGTATGTGAGTCTATGGGTTGAAGATTAGTACAATAGAAATAAATAGATTGTTGAGTTACAAAACTTACGTTCATTAAGGACAACAAGAAAAAAAACAAAAAAAAACTGCAGCTCAGTAGAGATATTTATTTGAACATTTAGATTAATTGTGATACTGGTATGTTATATGGAGATTCTCCGTTGTAGAAAATCATTGTTTATTTCTTGTGTGTTCTATTCTCCAAAAATACCATCATATAGTACATTAAAGGTAAAACATCACTTGATGAATTTTAAAAAAATATTAAACTTCTATCTAAACAAGTATTTTATTTATACATTTAATTTTGTAATAACTGCTGAGAAATGAAGCGGTAAAAATCTGAGAACTGCCGACATTAAATCAAAATCAACTTATATTTAATACGAATAGAAATAGTGATGTAGTTAAATAAATCTTTATAAATATCTAAAATAATGACTGATAAGAAACAAGTCCTGAAAACTAAACAAGTGATTTGATAAAAAAGGGCGTTCCACTAGCAGAAAACAATTAAATAGTGATTAAGTCAATATCATATCATCGCATATTGCTTTAATTTAAGGTTTAAGAGGTGAATTTAGAGATGTCTAAATGGGAAGGTGAAATGAACTTGAAAAAAAATTAAATTAGAAATTATATTAGTATAACTGAGTAACTTGATTTAGAAATGCCTTGAAAATAAATTAAAAAATAGAAAGATATAAATGAATTCTGCTATAAGTTATAATAAATCATAGATACAATAAATAAAATTTAACAGCGTAAATACTATTTCACTTAAACGAAAATCAAATTATATTAAATAATGATTTAATTCAGGAAAATCACGCTAAAGGATTGACTAAAAAAACAAATGAAGACGGACCAAGACATCTGACGAGTAAACTACCTAGACAAGATGGATGAAGTGGCAGGCCATCTTCTACTGGAAAGCTGGACTTGGGAGCGTAAAAAGGTGTGGAGAAGTGAAGATTGGAGGGGAATAAGATAGCGCGGAGGTAGCAAAGTCAAGATAAGTAAGTGCATACATTTCTCTTCCCTTTGGTTTCTCCTCATCCTACTCCGAAAGTTTCTTATTTTCAACGGTTGGGTAGTTCGGTGAATAAAATATATTCACTAAATCATAAAGCTACAAATAAAAATCCATATGTGTAATATGACAGCCTTAATTTATTGTTAGCAGACATTTTGGCAAAGAAAAAAAATTATATATTTTATATTTTATGAGATGGTTTTAAAGCCTACCTAATTCAGTTTTTCGCGGTTTGCAATGCTTCTTACTCATTATGAAATCATTAACAATAATAACATTTATGATGTATAAAATTAAATTACACAATAAACTCATCTAATGTCGTTAAATATTAGTTTTATCATATTAATAATATCAAACTGTTGAGTCAATAACATTTATAACGTTAATAACACAAGGATGCAATAATTACTCAAAATATTGCTTTTAACCACAATATATTTCATATATATTGTTGTATACCGGATGACACTAAAAAGCCAAAATCCATGGATCTATATCGATTAGTCACTCTCCTTAAACCCGATTTTACATAGTAGAGAATGGCCCCTGTGAATTGATTCAAATTTTCTGGAGCTATGGACAGCCTTCAGTACTATGGAATGTTGCAATGTGACTTAATTATTACTAAAACAATAATTAAAAACATTTGGATGTCTATAATCAGATGGATCATATGAATCACTTACAATTACAATGTTAATAACAGAAGTATGTAATAATAACTCAACACTATTTTTTTTACTAGGGGTAAAAGAAGTTAAAATATAAATTTTAATTCAAGGTTGTCATCTGAAAAACCATTAAAACTCTTTATTATATATATTAAAATTTATTCTCAAACAAAAGCGCGATACTTTATTTGAATTAAGTTTAATAAGGAAAAGTAACTTCACACGTGGCCTTGATTTAATTATATTAAAAAATAAATTTGTCTCCCAAAGGATGAAAAACGTAAGACTAGAATTTAAAGTTAGCCGTTAAAAAATCCTGTACTTAGTGATTAGTATTTTTATATATAATTATAATTTAATGGTTAAATTAGACCTGGATAGGGAAATGTATTTTATAAATATACAGAGAAAAGCCATTCTTTATTAATTTATTAATATTTTACATAAGCTCACACAGAAACATATATGCAAGCACCCACTTAGTAATTATAAATCTGGAATAATTGCCATAACACGACAATTCAAAACAGGGTAATATGATTTCAAGTTCCAAGCACTCTACTAGACTGAATGCTGAAGTTGGCATACACATATAGTTTCCAGGACTTAAAAAATTTATACTCTGATTCCGATGACGTCGCTTAACTCTCACACTTAAGCAATACTCTTAAGTTATGCTATTCCCACTCGTAAATTAATTTCGGTAATATATAAATATATATTATTATTGTTTATTTTTTAAAAACGAATCAATCAAAGATTAAATATATATTTTATAACTTAAATTATTAAAATTTATACAAGTTTTATTTTACATAAAAGACGGTACGTAAGTAATTTGTATGCTGCATCGGTTCTTTTTTCAAGATAACCCAATGTTTTATTGCATACTTTTTGAAATCCACCTGTAACACTGATTTCACTAATTAAACAGCATCTGATATAGCACTATATAAATTAAAGAAATAAAACAATGTAAACTTGAAAAGAATGTCATAATTATAACTAGAAGATGAGTGCAATCCTTTAGAAGTATTCGAATCATGACTAGTGCGGCCGTGACCAGCTAACTCAGTTGAATAGGCATTACTCTGTTAATAAAAGAAAAATATCTTCATCATTCTAATTGATACAATGCCCTGTGTTCAAGACATGGTAGTGACTGAAGCCAACGGAAATGATTTTCCCTATATCAAGATCAACTTAACTGCCAAATTTTCTTCCCATTAAGGGCTGGATTATAGAGGCTGGATGAGCCCAAGGAGGTTCTACAGACCCCACAGGGTCCAACCTAAGGCTGTTAAAAGATTTAAAAAATTTACCTGCCAATGCCAACCAGGGGCATTTACTACAACAGCATAGAGGAATGTGTCAACAATACAATTCATTCTTAAGCACTTTGCATTTTACATAGATCAAATATAGTTTTTCATTCCATAATATACTGAAGCAAAATATTAATAACCCTGGAATACTAACGTTCTTAGCGTAATCGTTCAATACTAATGTACGTATTGGTGACACAAGATATTTTTTCATTGAAGGTAAAATAAAAAAGGCCAATTTTTTAAAAACTAACACTTTTTTTATTTCACGAAGTACAATACAAACACAATCCCCACAAAAAAGTGAAACAGAAGGTCAGTAAACAATAAAACTAGAAAAAACTAACACTCCTATTTTTCAAATTTTAAATCGACAAATTCTTCTGATAACTCTCTCATATTTTTTCTTATGGACCCAAAATACAGTTAATTTATATTCATTAAAAGGTTTTTGAGCTAGTAGAATACTCATAAACCAATTGTCCATATCCAAGTTCCTATTAAGTATTTGATAGTCTCGACTAGCTTTGCCACATAGTAGCCAGGATACACTCTCTTTTCTATGGAATAGCATCCACCATATTTTGGTGCCATTGTCACATAGCATCATGATTTTTAATCCGAATTTGTTCTGCTTGTTACTCATGTACACGCGAAACGGACAGCGGCCCCTAAATCCTACCAATTGTTCATCTATTGTACACTAGGAGCTCGGTTTGTAATTATTTTTGCAATTACTTATGAAATCTTCCCAATTAACTTAATTGGTGCGAATTTTGATTCATTCCTCCGTTCCATTCTTTTATCCAAATCATCAAAGCGAATGCAATTTAAGATGAAATTAAAAACCAACAATATAGTGTTACTAACGTAGGGGCGACGTTTGAAAAATATTCTACACCAACTAATGTATGTATTATAGACGCAGGGACTTACCTTATTCATTGTGGATAGCACTAAATATGGCGCAATAACAATATTTTCTTCACGGCAACCTGTGGCTAACTAAACACTAGAGGCTTATATTGTAGGGGGAACTTGAAACTACAAAAAACAAAATTGCGGCAACCGATTTTTCGTTGAAGCACACGTAGCGGAGACGTACATTAGTATTCTAGGGTTAATTTATTTCCTCTATACAATAAACGCGCACATACACATAGAAAGATATATACGGCTACGTGTTGATATGTGTTGATACATGTTGATCTATTGTTTGATTTAGTCAGGGCATAATGAGGAGTTCAGAATCAAATGCGAATAAATACAAATTTTAAAACTTGTTCACAATCTTTGCTAGCTTTTACAAGAAACTACTTATGCTTCCGAAACTTCAGGCACAGAACCAGACTAAATCCATAGGAATAAGGCGGCAAACTAAACTAAACTAGCAGGAACTATGAAAATGTTTTGAAATTTCGGAGTTATCCGCTTTTGATACTGAAAACCTCATACTGAAAAAAAAAAGAAGCTGTGAAATTATGTGAAATAGATATTGGCAAGGATAGAAATGCATGTTTTCTTCGAAAGTGTAGGGAAAAATTTTATATAAGAAGATGAACAAGACTAGAGGGGTTTAGAACCAGTATTGTATTATTAATTTTTGTATATTTCAATTCCCATAAATATGAATAAGTAGGTAGGTATTGTTAGTATCAGTATTAACAGTGTTCAGGATATAAATAATGGATGATAACAGCCCCTGGGTACCTGCCATAGCGCAAGTACCATTTCATGTTTTCATAAGGAACCAGATGTCAATGTGAACAACAAAATCTGTTATTTGAAATGAAATTTTACACTTTTCTACGAGTACAACTTGATGATCTCTGACGCCAGACAGTAACTGGATGGATGACCTAGCGCACGTGGCCAGAGGGAATGTAGCACAGTTTGGAAAATTGTTATTGCGGGGATGGTACGGAGTGCCCCGGGACAGGCCCCAGGAGCACGTAGGCCCTAAAGACCCTTATAAAAGGCTTAAACCCGGTGAGGGGCCCTGCAGCCGCTCGGAATGACTAAATACCTGGGTCGTGACTCGCAATAATCTCCCCGACCTCCTCATCTCTCTTCTCAGGGAAGGATAGCCTCTGGCGAGGGTAAATCTTCTTCAGGAGTGCCTAGGGTCGCCTAGAATAAAATGGAAGGAGGTGTAAACGCTCAGGTTTTGTCGGATCGAATGTAAGTTCTTATTTATTACTTCAACTATTTAATAATAATAATAAGGCTTAGTGAACCCGAAGGCTCGATCCTGATACCGCCAATCCCTACTCACAAACTTCTGTCCACGAACCACTACCCAAACCTAAATCCACTAGATCCTAACGCAATCTTCCCACCTACGCCTCGGTCTACCCCTCAGACGCTCCCCACTTGGCACAGTTCTTATTAACATCTTATGAATTCGTTCGTTACTAAGCCAAGCCGCTTTACTTGAACTATATGTAAATTTATAAAACACACACACATGTGGGAATCTCAACAATAAGATCCTTAAAAATGTGAGTGAATATATATATATATATATATATATATATATATATATATATATATATATATATATATATATATATATATATAACTTAAGCGATGTCGCACGAAAAAGAATAAAAAAAAGAATGAAAAAGGTTGTATAGAAACGCACTGTTTGACTTCTGGAAACACACTGCTTTATTTGGTCTGATAATCCTGCTTTTATCTGTTTTACAATGTTTACATTTCCATCAATGGTATTAGCAATAATACTGTCCTGCTCCTACTCATAACTCCCCCCTGCCAGTTTCCGAACAGTCCTCGGAAACTGTTATGTACAAAGTCATAGAATAACATAGTGAAAATTATAATATAACAAAAGAAAAAATTAGAATCTCATAGTAATCACAATAACAGAAATGAGTAGTAACATTTTAGAAACCAAAAGAACCTGTAAAAATAAAAAAATAAAAATTTTGGACACTTCACACTTCACTGATCTATATACAATAAACCACAAACTAAAGAAGGAAAATCTTATCTACATACATGATACAATATACATAACTTCAAAATATACTGTAGGAATACGAAACAAACAGCAGAGCAAAAACAAACAAACAACAAAACAAAAAAAAAATTCCTATTGCACTCTCCAATCAACGGGGTTACAGGTGGCGATACGAGAACTTCTACAAGTTTGCGTATCCGATTATGGTCGGGAGGATACTCCAGTACGCTACACAACCGGGGGTTCTACTGCTGGTATCTTTAGCTGCTCTATATGAACTGTCCTGCGTTTATGGGGTGCGGTCATGCTCTCGATGGTAACCACATTATGCTCACGTATGACGGTCACCCGGAACGGTCCTTCGTATCTGGATGGTTCCTTCCCTCTATTGGTCCCCAGTTTCCAGTAGACAATCGTCCCGATTGCCACGCCCCCTGTCGCGTCCCGCATTGCAAGATTTTCTCGCGCCACTCTCCTAGCTTTCTCGGCTCGAATCTTATCGCGAGTCTTTTTCCACATGACTCGCATTTCCATGCGGTTCGTCACCATTTGTTTCTCGTCGTCCGTGGTCCCTCGAAAATCTCTCCGACGCTCCCTCAATCCGAAAAGTAGCTCGAACGGCGAGAACCCCGTAACCGCGTGAATCGAGTGGTTGTACGCGACGATGGCTTTAGTCATAGCGGCGTCTGGCTCCAGTCCCTTCTCCCCTTGATATACCCGGAGGTGCTCACTTAGGGTGCTATGAAGGCGTTCGATACCGCCTCTACTTTTAGGATGTCCCGGCGTGTTGAGGTGCCACCTAACGTCTAACACGCGCATCTCCTCCCGAATCGCCGCATTGTCGAACTCTCGACCCCCGTCTGATGATATCTGTTCGGGGACTCCGTAAAACTGAAACCAACGCTGTAGGGCCCCTAACACCGCATCCGCCGATCTTTCCTGTACCTGGTACGCCATAGCTACTTTACTAAATAGTTCTACCATCGTCACCCATTTATATCCCCTCCAGGTAAACGTGTCGATTTGTAAATCCATGAGGGGCGCTTCTGCTGTGGCCGTTTCTTCCTGCATGACCTTCGGCGGATGTCGATCGTATTTTGTACGTAGGCACACTTCGCAGGTCCCGATGATCTCACTCACTGTTTTCTTCATGTTGACCCAGAAGTATCTACGCCGTAATGCCATCAACGTCTCCGAAATCCCCCGATGGTTCGTCTTTCCCTGGTGATGAGCTAGGGTTACTTCTTTCTGCCGTTCCTCCTCGCGGACTGTCTCCACCATTCGTTTACACCGAATAAAGCTGCGGTCCAGCCCAATACGCTCTGACCTCCGTACCCTTTGGATTTTATCCCAAATAGTGGCGTTTCCAACATAAATGTGGTGAACTTTCCCCTGTTTCGATACGTCTTTGAGGACTCTGCAAATTTGATCATCCCCAACGCCGGGCTGTGACCAAACCGTAATAACGCTGTGCGTCCCGTACTTCGCGAAATCGATCTTCAGTAGCCCTGATGTCCGCGTTTTCCAAATCACTTGACGCCTCTTGTCATTGATGAGCTCCTCCATATTCTCTGGTCTGTCCTCTGTAGAGCTCTCGTCGGATGGCGGTTCTGGTCCTCCCGTTGCTTCACCTCCTTCTCTCTCCGGTGTCCATTCACTGAGGAATTGCCGCACGTCTCGTGACGATTCGCCCACATCCTCTACCGCGTTTGTTGTAATGGCCCGAGAAAGCCAGTCCGCTACCACGTTTTCCTTCCCTGGCTTATATATGACCTCCATGTTGTATTGTGCCAGAAACTCCTTCCATCTTGACACTCTCGCCGAGGTCTCCTTGAGCTTTCCTATCCATTGGAGCGGCCTGTGGTCGGTGTGAACGCGGAACTGCCTTCCGAAGATGTATGGTCGAAAATGCTCCACTGCCCACACGATCGCAAGCAGTTCTCTTTCCAGCGCACTGTATCTCGTTTCCGCATCAGTCAGCCGTCTGCTTGCATAAGCTATCGGACGCTCACCCTCAGCCTCTCCCTGCGACAATACCGCCCCCAACGCATATTCACTCGCATCCGTGGTTAATGCAAAGGGTTTTTGAAAATCCGGGAACGCAAGCACGGGTTTTTCCTGCAGCCTCTCCATACATCTCCGAATGTTATTTTCTATGGCCGGCGTGATGACAATCCTCGACCCTTTTTTGAGCAACCTGTTCAGAGGCACTAAATATGCTGCCATGTCTGGTATAAACCTCCTGTAGTAATTGAGGGTACCCAGGAGACGACGTATACCTTTAACATCCTGCGGCACCGCCATCCTGCGAATCGCCTCGACTTTCGTCGCGTCCGGCTTGACCCCTTCTCTTGAGATGTTATGGCCCAAAAACGTGATTTGCTCCTGGCCCAGGGTCGATTTCTCCCTCGATAATTTTAGACCCAACTCTCTTATCCTGACGAAAACTCTTTGCAGGTGTTCCACGTGTTCCGTCTCGGTCTTACTAAAGACGAGGAGATCGTCCATGTACACCTGGCAGAAGGATTCTCCTAAGCCCCTGAGGAATTCATCCATCAAGCGCTGGAAGGTGATGGGGGCGTTTTTGAGGCCAAACGGCATGCGCGTGAATTCGTAATGCCCTCTCTCAAAGCTAAACGCCGTCTTGTGCTGGTCACGAGGATGCATCTTTATCTGGTGATAACCTGCTTTAAGGTCCAGCGTGCTAAAGATGGTCGCCCCGCTCAGCCTATCCAAAATGTCTTCGAACCTCGGGATCGGATATCTTTCATCGACGGTGTTCTCATTCAGTTTCCGATAATCTATGACCACTCTGTATCTTTCTTTCACGTCTCCTGGTAGACTCTTCTTCCTAACCGCCCATAAGGGACTGTTGTACGGTGAAGTACTATCGACGATGATCCCCTGTTCCTTAAGGCTCGTTAATTCCTCACGGATATGGGACCTTAGTGCTTGAGGGTATCTCCGTTCCTTAACGTACGTAACCCTATCTTGCTTCAATGGAACCTCGTGGACCGTCCGGCCTGTTACCCCTAACATATCCCCCTCGTTAAAAAAAATATCGCGGAACTCCCTCTGGATGTCCCCCTTCCAGTCCTCAATTTTGATTACCGCGCCTATTTGAGTTTCCGGACCCCTTTCGGTCTCTCTACAGCGGAATGTGCGCAATCCAATTCTGATGTGCCATTTGCCCCGGTTATTTCTAACCCTTGCTCCTGCCCGCTCTAATAGGTCGCACCCTATTATTACCTGGTACTGCCGGGTCATCTCCCCCACTACGTGGACATTCAAGTTCCCGCGCTTCCCCGTCCAGTGATCGGTCTCGATAATCGACTCTCCCTCTACTTTACAAAGCCCACCAAGAGTGATTAGCTGACATTTGCAATCGCGAATCTGGAGTACCCTCTCCTTCCCGTACAGCTTCTCTAACGCCTCTTTCGTTACAATGGTGTTAGAACTCCCCGTGTCAACCAAGCACTGCACTCCCCCTCTTAGTCTAATGATTGGCAACCAGCAGGACTTACCTCTTACGCTATTGCAGGTCTCGGTGCGGTCGCCTCTCTGCAGACACTCCCCTCAGAAAGCCGCTGTCCTGACTTCTCCTGCTCCGGTCCGCCTCTGAACGCCTTTTCGGTTCCTATACCGTTCGCCGCCGCTGCTCCCTGGTCCTTCGCCTTCGGTTTCTGAAGCTCCGGAAATCTCCGTCTCTTCACCGGAAGAGTCACTCCTCCTCGCATCCTCCTGCTCCGGGACCTCTCCGCAACCTCTGCGCGTTTACTTCCATCGGTTCAGGTTTCGGTAATTGACTCCTCCTGTACAAGTACGGGTATTGTCGCACCATGTGTCCTTCTCCTCCACATTCGAAACACCTGGTGCGGGGACATTCGGCCATCAGATGCCCCGTTTTCCCGCATTCGTGGCACCTCCGCTCCTCTCTTCTTCCGTTTCTCCTCTCTGTACCTGGTCGCCTATCCCGTGCACCTGGCCTCTCCTTTCTATGTCCTTCGGGATCCCTCCTTTTTCCCATGTCCCATCTCGGACGGTTCCGGCCCGCCTCCGGGCGACGGTAGGTGACCCTGCTCCATCCTGTCTCTCCTATCTCGCTGTACTTTGACTCTTCTTCTCTTGCGCTTGAGTCCACAATATCTTGGGCACACTCCACGAATGTTTTCTCCCGTGGCAATCCTTCCTTCCTTCCCGTCTCCCTTGCTAACTTGACTTTTAATATCCGGGACAGAAAGTCCATTCTTGCCTCTACTTGCTAGGTCTCCATTATCTCGCGCAGTTTTTCGGTAATCTTGTTATACCGTGCCAATAGTGCTGCCGCGTATTGTCCGTGTGACTGCCCTGATTTCCTATACTCCCTGAACATTTGGAGCATATCCTCCTCCGGAGCCCATCGACCTCCTCCAAATGCCTTCTTTAACCTTTCCTTTATCGTGTGCCAGGGTGTCTCTTCATCCGCCTGGATAAGGTTAAGGATGCTCCTTTTGACTCGGCACGCTAAGGCTGCCCTTAGCCTGGTAGCGTCCAATTCCTCTATATCCTTTGCTCCAACCTGGACCTGGATGTAGTACATAATCCGATCCCCTCCTTTTAAGAAGTGGTTCAGCTCCCCTACTTCTCCGTTGAACCTTTCTAATTCGCTAATCTCCCTCCTTAAATCACGCGCGTTACTTTTTTGTAGCTTCATGCGCTCTAGAAGGTTTGCCTCCCTTGCGGCAATGTCTGCGCGTGCCATCGCCAGAGTAGTCGATGGTAGGATCGGGAAATCCGGATTTATAGGCTCCTGTGGCGGTTGTGGAATCGGTTGTGGTTGAGGATCCACCGTGAGCAATGCCGGTCTTAGGATATCACTTAATCCTGGTTCGGGCATTATTCTTCCTTAATGATCGAAGTCAAACAGAAAAACAAAAGAAAGAAAAAAAAATTACTTTACTACGGGTCTCCTTTTCTGCTAGGCTCCCGGGTTTCGGCACCACTTAAGCGATGTCGTACGAAAAAGAATGAAAAAAAGAATGAAAAAGGTTGTATAGAAACGCACTGTTTGACTTCTGGAAACACACTGCTTTATTTGGTCTGGTAATCCTGCTTTTATCTGTTTTACAATGTTTACATTTCCATCAATGGTATTAGCAATAATACTGTCCTGCTCCTACTCATAACTTATATATATATATATATATATATATATATATATATATATATATATATAAATATATGTATATATATAAATAAATGAAAATTATTACAACATTATAATGCAAATAAAACAGTTTTGAAGTATCATTAAGTAGTGAAAATTATAATTATAATAAAATTTGAGAGTCGGCCTTAGAAAAATTCTAACTTTAATATGCCGAGCTGTTAAAATTTAATATAAGAAAAGATATTCAATAAGATCCTTTCTTATATTCGATTTAAAAATTCGTCTCCTTCGTGGTAAAAATAACATAATGGATGCGAAAAGTAAAATTACTACATACCAACATCTGAATGTAATATAGATGTGCTAAGTTTTTTCATACGAATACGAATCGTCCAAGAATTAGCTATAACGAAATCTTGAATTATAAGAATTTCAACTGTCGGTGAGTTTAAATATTAAATTGTAGAAGAACCTCTAGCATCCAGGATTCGTGGTCTTCGGAATTGGAAACAGCTAAACAGTTATTATGCACTAACTGCTTATTGTTGTTTATATTTGTGTACATACAGTATAAAGTTCATACATATATGTTTCGCAATTTCAACAAATTTTACAGTATATATACTTAAACTTTTGTCAGCATTTAAGCTATTGTTTCATGCAAGAATTAAAACAAACACATATTCATATTTCAGGCCAAAATGAAGGGAATAAACATATATTTGGAAACCTTTCCGTGTAACGGCTACAATGCTAATTAGGCTTAACAAGTTGTGAAAACACTCGAAACCTAGAACGGAACTTAAGTAATCACTAAATAAATGACGGTGTCAGGACAACCAAAATCTCATTAATTAATATAACTTCTTCCACAACCGGTGTCCACAATTAACTCCAATAATTTTACACAATGGAATTTGCTTCAGTATCCCAGCAATAAGTCATGTCCTTTCTGATAAATAAATCATATTCTTATAAATTTTCAATTATCTTGCCTTAAATTTATGTATATTTATTTGCTTAGATATAAATGTGATTTTTGATAAAAAATAAATCGAAAAATAAAAAAATAGTCTCTTATAATCCGAATATTTAATATCGATAAATCACATCTCTCTGGCCTTTCAATTCTAAATCGATTATTTAAAATACAATATAATTCTTTATTTTATGCAAATTGTTTATTAAGGGACTCCTTAATTTTTCCTGTCTACATATAATTAGAATAAAGAGTACTGTCCCAATGCCGTCATTTTACATCACCTCCGAAGGACGGCATAATTTACAAAATTTAAAATATTCCTAATATTTAAAATGTCCTAAGACCACCTCCTGGGCTGTGAACCCGTGATCTTGAGCAAAGAAGGTTGTTATCCTAAACACTATGCCACAGGTGATCCTTTTTCATGTAAAATCGAAAATTAAATTTGTATGTAAATTTGATTTTTTGAAAGAAACAATTTAAATATGAAAGAATAATTAATTTAAAAGATTTTGTTATGATCTCATTGTTTCCCCCACATTAACATTAGTAAACCAGCTGAGAGGGGTATAAGAGTAGCCATTCAAGTTCGTGAGAATATTGTAATTAAATTAATTATGTTTTTTATTTGTTTAATAACTATTTTATTAGTTCTTTTATATTCTCCCGCATTAAAAATGTCTACGGGCTTAGTATCCACTATGCCGATTAACTGTTATAAATTCATAAAACATCTATTGATCTATTGATGTGCCTATTATTATGACACGGGGTATGAAATACAGTACCAGCAATACCGAAAGGCTATGCGGGTTTAGCAGATCTAAACGAACTAAACCTAGTTTGACGCACTGACTTGGTTAAATAGATAATAAAAATTTATTAACAGTTTTGGAATAATTTTTTACTTGGGAAACTCAATTATTTGTTTTTTTAGAAATATACCAATAATTTCTAATGTTAATAGCAAATTAACAGCATATTTTTATTTATTTTTGATTAAATATTATGTTTTATTTAATAGTTATTTAGCAATGTTGTTTATATATAACACAAATTATATGGCATGTCTCAGTGAGTCAAGGGTTAATTCCCTTAGTAGATGAAAAAAAAATTAAAAATAGCTGAGACTAGGTACTTTATATTTAGAATAGAAAAGACTTTAATACTAAATCCCTTTAGAATAACATACATGAACAGAAAAAGAAACATCATATATTTATTTGCTATTATTATTAGTGTATTCTCCCAATAGTGGAATATTTTATGCGAACAACTCAATCAAGCTTTATTTGGGTTCTTCCAATAGGTCTTAATTCTCTCTGAGAAAGTTTGCTTACGTTCTTCCGACCACTTCCGTCTGCACTGCTTAGCTTTGGCTGCTCCGATGTAACCTCCTAACATCTATATGCTGACGACTTCCAAATCTATGTATCCTTTCCTCCCTCTGAGCTATCATTTGCGTTCGTCAGTATTCAGCAAGACCTAGATAGGATCAGTGCCTGGGCAAAGCTGAACAAACTTCAATAAACGCAATGAAAACCCAGGCCATTGTTCTAGATTCCAACTCCCTCCTTCCAATCCCCACCCTCCCAACATTAATCCTAAACGACCACCCCATCAGTTTCAACTCCTCCGTTAAAAACCTAGGCATTACCATTGACCAAAACCTTTCCAGGAAACCCCATGCCACCCAATTATCCCGACGATCAATTAGTTCCCTGAAATTATTTCATCGATCTCGGCATCTCCTTACACAATCAACCCGGAAGCTTCTCGTATCATCCCTCATCTTCCCCCACTTTGACTACTGTAGTGTGGTATAGTGGGGGCTTTCGAAAATGCTGGAGGCCCGCTTGAAAAGAATAATGAACAGCGCTTTAAGATTTTTCCTTGGTACTCCACATCACTATGATAAGTTCAAGTGGCTTTTCCATCTCATTCGTAGACAATATTTCCTTAGTGTTTTTCTCTAATATATATATATATATATATATATATATATATATATATATATATATATATATAATCTCTCTCTCTATATATATAGTCTGCTCCAATTCAAATCCTCTGTCCAACACCACAAAACAAGATCCCGCCTTTCCGATCCCTACATTCTATCCCTAAGGCATTCGAGCGTTCCTTCCTCGCCCCTTCAACCACTGTGTGCAACCCAATCCCACCTTTCATCCACCATTCTTCTTCATTGGCTTCATTTAAATCACTGCTTTTCTATCATCTCTTGGCATCCCAAAAAGACGCTCTACAGGCAGGTCAATTTTCCGCTTGAATAAATTAGTAATGAATACTCGATCTCGTTACATACGTGTTTTGTTTCTATTTCCAACTACAGAGAAGACTGTATCGCATGCTATGCTATTCACTTATTTTATTTAGCAATTTCGTTGTTCACTGTTGTATTAATGTTATTTATTATTATTTTCTATTAATACCTTATATTAAAACTTATACCTATATTTAAATATACCTATATTTAGTTTCGACAATTAGTTAAAATCCTGTCAAGTTTCATACTTTTAATATATTTATGTTTTCTATTTCTATTTTTATTATGTTTTGTCTCTCTTGATTATTTCATGATTTGTATTATTATGCAGCCTTCTGGCCAGATGAATATTATGTTTATTTTATTTGTTCATTATTGTTATTCTAAAAGGACTTGGTCCCAGAATTAAGTTTGTTTTCTATTCTATTGTAACCTCCCACTTGTTGACTTTGTGTCTGAAGGTGTACCTTTCTAAAATGTCCGTTGCACATATGCTTGCGTTTTTTAGTTCCTTTCGAAGTTCGTCCAGCCAAGTTGTTGAATTCTTAAGTGACCTAACATAATTTAATATTCCTTTTGACGGTCGATTTTCTGGTAATCTCGTGAGGTATCCACAGAATTTCAATCGTCTTTTCCTAGAGAGAGAAATGCTTTATTTTTTCAGCAGTCCAACTACATTGGATTGCCATAACACAGATCATACCGATAAATCCATAATTTACATTACAATTATAAACTTATGAATATTCGTTTTCTCCTTTTCATGCCATTAATCAAGATACATACTGAAGAACTACAGAACAATTCCTATTTCTTTTTACTTCCCTTTTTATTTTATTTTTCCTAATAACGAGAAAGCAAAGAAAATAATTTCAATGTTTGAAACTTTTTCTCTTGTTTTGATTGATTGTACCCTGCAACCATCTTGGGTATACCTTGCTCCTAGGATTTTCTTTACGATCTTCCTCTCTTGCTTTTTAATTTATTCTAATTCTTGTTTTCTGTTAAGTGACAATGTTTCACTTGCGTAGAGGACTATTGGTTTTATGACTGTGTTATAAAGCCGAATTTTTGTCTGTCTTGACATGGATTTTTTGTTGTGCATATCTTGAACTAACCCTAACTATAACTAATCCCTTCTTGACTTTTTGGAGACGGTTTTGCTGCGAGATCTTCTCATGGCCTGTCGGTTTCGATGAATTCTCCGAGGTATTTAAAGTACGGGACCCGGTCAATTTTACCGTATTTTGTTCTCAGGCTCGTGATATCTGTCTTTGAACAGAAGAATTTAGTTTTCTCAAAAGAGATCTGTAGTCCCACTTTTTCTACACACTCCTTAAGTATCTCAAGCTGCTTGATGGCAGTCTCCTCACTATCTGTTAAAATCGCCAGATCATCCGTAAATGCGAGAGGTTGTTTTTGGGAAAGCCCCATTGGATCGGTTTCCAAGACTCACCATAATATATTAATATTATTAGCATAATATATTTGACCGGAAGCCTACATAATACAAATCATAAAGCATTTATAAAGTGCTAAGAAAGTAAATTAAAAAAAGAAAAGTAAAAAACTCGTATTATGACTAGATATTAAGAAATTAAGTAGAACAAATTAATTAACAACAATTAAATACATAAATGCATAAAACTCAATAAGAAACATAAATTATAAATAGGCTGCGATAGGGTAAATCCCTAAAGCAAAGGCAAAGCTTTAAGTCTTAAAATACAGGAAAAACCAACCAATGAACGTTTAGCAAATTATTGGTCTGTTAGGACTGTTGGTGTGAGGTGTGCAACAAGTTGTCTTCTTTGATATGATTTTCCTTTGGTGTATGTGTATTCTGATGATGGGTCTGTTAGGACTATTGGTGTGAGGTGTGTAACAAGTTGTCTTCTTTGATATGATTTTCTTTTGGTGTATGTGTATTCTGATGATGCATAAAATGGTGAAACCTTGGCAGGTTTTTTTTCTCAGTATTTTAACCGATATATAACCTATAATATTTATATATACACCTTCAGAAATAACTTACTTCCTCCGATAAGTTTGCGCCATGAAATACTGGCCAGGATCTGGGTATTTAAAGCAAGGGGTGCATTATTAAGTGCTCACAGGGTTGGTAGAAGGAAGGAGCTTAGCTGTTTCCTTTGTAGCTCTAATGGAAATGAGGACACGAGACACCCTCGCCCTGTGTTTCATTCTTGTATAATTCAAATTAAAGCTTTTTCTGAAGAAGATATTAAACTAGTCGGATGAAATATAGAGGGGAGTAATGAGTTACGGCAACAATACCAAAAGGCTTTCTCATTTAGTTGTAGTATAATATATACTTTAGTTTACAGGGTTGTAAGCAAATCTAATTGCCTTTTCTATCTCCTTTAATGTTTTTTATATTTTTACTAAATTATTAATAGTTTTTATTTTTATATGTAATTTCTTGAGCCAGAAATGCTTTTTCTTTTTCTGTTCAATATTCTTTTATTTAAATGAAATTAGTCACATTTGTAAAAAATATAACCCACATATTGGCTACTGTTTTTCTTATAACGGCTCAGAGCTAATGTCTCAGGTTTTAATTTGTGTGACAGGTAAATTATTTAATTTGTAACACCTGTCCGAACTGTAGACTATATGAGCGAGGTCTCAAAATCACTTCCCAGCACAATATTTTAATATGTGCATGCGGGTTTTTGGTAAGATATGCTTTTGTTCAATCCAAACCAGCCCCTCTGCTTATTTTACCTGCTCTACCTCCTTGTACCAGAAGCAGTCATCTATCACCTCCTAGTCTACAACTAGGCACAAAATGGCCATCTAGTACACCAGTACAGTACAAGCAGTAGACGAGAAGAAGTGAGAAGAACGTGTGCTCCAGGCAGCACCTCATCATGGAGGATGCACACCACAGTAACTAAAATCATGATAATTTTGTATTTCATATCTTTATACAATGTAGAGTAAAATATATCTATTTTCACCTTCAATCTTCATCTTTATAATACTGTGTACTTTATAACACTATAATTCTATGTACCATAATGGCTTTTATTTCCTTTATACCAATTTAATAATATAGAGTCCACTAACACCATAGAGAGAAGGTACCATGTCCCACCAAGGGAATCTATCTTCTTTTACTTTAAACAGCTTTATAGAAAAACTAAAAAATGGTTGCACTAAATTTAATAATACTAATAAGAAGACTCCAAAAAAATTGTCTTTTCTAGGTTTAATAACAATGCTAAATTATAAAAATTAGCAATTAATTCAATAAACAATTTATGCAGACTGGCGTATGATAAATCATACGTTACAGTGAAGAAGTGGTTAAGTCGAAATTCCTCCAAAATGAGTTTCTTATACTTATAAATCGTGTTAAGGAAAGAAAGAGGAATCGTCGTGTTTTTGTAGTGAATAAGTTGCTAAGTAAGGTATGAAAAGGAGTTATTTCACCTCTCCGCCATTTCAAGCCAAAAACTACAAGAATTGAACGATTCTGCTTCCCTCAATACAGTTAACTCTATCTGGCCAAAATTTGACTTAACCACTTATACACCGGGGCTGTAGATTTATTATTTGTACCAAAAAATATTAATATCAACTTATACAAGATTTTATTTAAAATTATTTGAATGAGACAATGAAATATCTACTTACAACATAAGTCATTATAACTCTGTAATAATTAAAAACGACAAATGAAACTGAATCTAGGGTCATCTGTGGTGCAGTTGTTAGCATAAAAATCGACTATGTTCAAGTTCACAGGCCTGCAGGTCGCTCTAGGATTTTTAAGAGGAAGTAAAATATCCTTGGTTATGCCGTTCTTCGGAGGAAGCGTAAGATGACGGTCTAAAGTTGGTATGTACTCGTTAAAGAACAATATTCTAATTAGGCCTGGATCGACAAAATCTAAGACTTCCGTTGTATTATTGTCCGATTAGCCATAGTTCCACAAAATTGCGTTATACAAAACAAACAAACAACTAAATCTAGCGATTTGAATGACTTTTTATTTTGAAGTATTGCTTGGGAAGATCTTTTTCCATTACCGATAGTCACATTGTCCCTGCAATAAATAATATCGATATCTGAACTGAAGGTAAATAAAGATGCTCGGGACAGTGAAAGAAGTTCCTCTGAAATGGAATCTTGAGCTCAGAACTACTTGAACCCGGCGCTCGAAAGCAATAGTGAAAGCCGATAAGGTTCTTTAAAAACTAGCGGCCCAACTAAATCTCAGAAAGCAGGGGCCTGTGATAGCAGGGGAAACTTTTAAGGATCCAATAAAAAAAAGTACAGCTTGGACTCCTCATATAGGCTTGAGGCAGCAATCGATTCGCCGTTTGTACAACCTATCTTTACATTTTGTTGTAGTATTTAAGTTATTCTCTTAGGTAGAATATCGTATTTTAATATAGAATTTATAATAAAAAAGACCCTTGCCGTTTCGATTAAATCAAGTTAATGAGAATAAACAAACATGGCAGAAGGCACGAGCAAATATATAACTAGTGTGTATGTGTGTGTGTGTGTTTGCGTGCGTCCGTGCAGTAAATCTAAGGATGAGCCACTTAGGTTTTATAATTTACTTATAATTAGCACAATAACAATAAATAATCCACTAAAAAACTAGGTTGTTGGTGTTTTTAATGGGAATAATTCTTACCATTTTAGTTGAACAGATCTATCTGCTCATCTAGTGTTTTTAAAATTTACATTAGCGAATTGTAACTACTTAATTTGTTTCAAATTAATAAAAGAGCAAGATAACGCAAAATCAAATGCATCTTTCCGAAATAAAATATAACATAATCAACAGTATCTCTATATTAACAGGTATATCTGTATATTATCAACTGAAACATTTACCTATGAAATGAAAAAGTCCATGAGAATATAGGTTAACAGGTTAAATTAAATAATTCGGAAATTTTTAAAAGAAGAAAAATATACGAAGTGTAATCAAAACAACTCTCTGCAATGTTTTGTTTTAAAATTTATCACCAGAAATTTTTTTTTATTTATTAGATAATTGTAAATTCTCTTTTATTAATACATTGTTTTTAATATGCCTTGTTGCAATAAAATATATAAGCGATATCTAAACTGACAATTTATAATAATATACAAATAGATAATGTAATTAAAATAAATCTAAATGGCATACTGTTTAATAATAATAATAGATTAATTTAGATTAGTAATAATATATAATATTAAGATTTCAAGTAAAATATAATCGAATTATTCCTTTCTAATATGCTGAAAGTTTTTTTGTATATATTTTTTTCATTCAATTTATTTGTGATTCTGTATAGATACATTTAAAGTTTTTGAAGTCTGAGACTGGTCTGTTTGGTGCAGCAATTTACAATTTACATTTGTGAACTGTAGCAAATTATACTAGAAATAAATATATATATTAAAAAAAATATGAGTCTTTTTTAGATTAAGGCTGCCAGTTACTTTTTGTAACCTAATGACTACTTTAAAAGTAATTCATCTTTTTTTTTTTAAATTATACCATATGACAACTACAAACTCTATTAAGAAGGTTATTTACGTGTCCACTGGATACAGAGGTAAATTTTATTTATTTTATTTTGTTTTGCAATGAAGAAGAAAACGTATTCCCTTTTTTTGAAGATAAATTTCTTACCTAAATTTAAAAAGTGTGATAATGGACACAATATGAAATTGAAGTATAAACAAAAAAAGTGGGTTTGCTACGTGAGAAATTGCAGAACTTCTAAGGTTTATTCTCAGATACGTGGTTCGAAGAATCAAGACTACCTTTAAATAAAGCTCTTTTATTTATATATTCCTGGACACAGGAATACACAACTACGAAATTTTGTACTGAAGATCTTAATATTAGTTGTGCAACTGTTACGGATTGGTAGAATATGTTGAGAGAAATTTGTGCCTTAATAAATAATCCTATTCAAATAGGCGGGGTAAAAATTACTGTTTCTATTAAAAAAAAAAAAAATTCTGTTAGGTAAAAAAAAAATTTCTATTGACGAATCTTGTTTTAGTAAAAGAAAAAACAATGTTGGAAGAATGTACCCTAATCAGTGGATTTTTGGGGGTATATCTAGGGAAACCAATGAGTGTTTTATGTATGCAGTACCTGATAGGACATCAGAAACTCTTCTAAATTGTAGAAAAGCTACAATAAGGCCATAAACAATGACCATTTCGGATTGCTGGAAGGCATATATAGGGTTAGGAGAAACATTATATTCTTTGAATTATGTGCATCATCTGTCAATCACTCAAAACATTTTGTCGACCCTACAACAGGAGCCAACACACAATCAATAGAATCTCTCTGGGCGAAAGCCAAAGTGAGGAATAGAAAAGAGTGTGGAACAAGGGGGGAACTTATAGATTCCTATTTGTGTGAGTTTTTATGGAGACAGAGGAACAATAACAAACATTTATTTCAACAAATAATAGACGACATGGCTGCTTTTTTTTCCTGTTTAAATTCATATTTAGTTGTTGTTTTTGTATTAATTTATAATAAATATTTCATTAACCTGTATTCTTGTATACCTAATCATATGCTAATTAGTAGCGATTACTTTTAAAGTAATTAGAAAAAGTAACTGCCAGCCTTAATCTAAAAAAGACCCATATATATGTTTCTTTAACTCACTATAGCGAAAAGAAATATTTCCATTACATTTTTTTTTTATATTTAGAGAATGGTTTAATTATATTTCCAAAAGTCCTTCGGTGCATATATCGTTAATGCAAATTCACACTTATTTTATTGAATAGTATCATAACATGTTGAATATTTCAGCCCGTAGTATTAGATTAGTTATCTGGATAATTTAGATATGAGATATAGGGAAATGACTGGAATCTGCATAAAGGAATTACAGTCAGTAATCTTGCAGAGGGGAAATTAAAAAAAAAAATCAGAACGATGCAGCAAAAAATGAATTGCTTACTCTGCAATAATTGGGTCAAGTTGCTCTACAACGGGGTATACTTAGTCCTGTACTCCCGGTTCATCCCAGCGTGGTCAAAAAATGACAGTTATTTTTTACGATTTTAATCAAGAGAATGCTTTGGTACAAGAGGGAAAAAATAAATTGCATCAAATAAAGAAGAACGATAGAGGAAGAGTTCATATATTAAACTTTAAAAAAAAACACTAATTTATGGGGTATTTCTAACTTCTCGCTAGGTGACAACGAAATAACTATATATTTCGTGAATGCAACTATTTTTAATAATATTATTTGTATATATACATTAAAATACCCTGGAGTAAAAGAAGGTCTTTTAGTTGTTTAGAAGCATATTAAGTATTATTTGTTGTAAATGTAATTTTTACTACCAATTGCTGAATCACATTTGAGGAAGAGAAAACAAAAATTAATATTATTTGTAACAAATTGAAAAAGTAAATGAATTCACTTTTATTTTATTTATATTATTTGTCTCATTGGCAAATAAAAAAATGTTCATTAGTTTTTCTATCTATATATCAATTCTTAATATGTCAAATATAAAATAATAATCCTATCTATATTTAAAATTTATTAGACAAATGTGGCAGTTTTATAATAACCACCATAAATTGTAATTAGTATTTCTTTTTGATACCATGACGGAAACATGGGAGACCCGGGTTCGAATCCCGGTCCTGGACATATCATTTCTCTTCAAAATAAAATATTAAAAAATTATAAATAAATAAAAAAATTATAAATGATATAATGACGTAAGTCAACATGATCCTAAGTAAAGTAATGTTTAATGAACATTCTTCCTCTTATATACATCGCAAATAGCAAGAACACGGGGATATAGGATCAGTGAGGAGAATGGATTTGTCTGACCGAGATGCGAGCCAGGATAGCTTAAGTGGCAGAGTACCATGACGGAAACGTGAGAGTCCCGGGTTCGAATCCCGGTTCTAGACATATATATGCTCTTCAAAATAAATTATTTAAAAATTATTAAAAAAATAAATAAAATAAAATAAATGATAATTAATTTTGATTGAAATGATGGTTGCCTATAGAATATTTAAATGAATAAAAATCTCTGATTTAGTAAATATTAACCTCTAAAATAATTTATAAAGGTTATAATTATTAAAATATACAAAAACCGCTTTGGGATTTCCAATAGGTATCCCATAGTCTTGCATAATCGGTTCTAAATGTAAATTTTCAGACTAAACAGCCCTTCCCAAACGAGACTGCCTTTGCTCCAAAGCAAGCACTTGGAAATATAGTGCGGAAATAGTGTAAAGAACAATATAGTAAAGCGTTAAGAAGATACCTAAATTTTTGTCATGTCCATAACGTTCCCATATAGAAAAGCAGAAGACATCTAGGCAAAGTTGCGGAAGATATAGAGTTTTGAATAAACAGAAAAAAAGTATATTATTGTAATCAAAAACATACACCAATAAGAAAGAAAAAAGAAAACCCGGGTTCGAGTCCCGGTCCTGGACATATATTTTCTTTTCAAATAAAAATATTTAAAAATTAGTAACAAATAAAAAAAAAAGGATTGGATTAGTAGTAAAATCAATATATATATATATATATATATATATATATATATATATATATTCATTATTTATTGTTCTTTTGATTATTTTTTAAATATATCTTTTTTTAAGAGCAAAGATTATGCAAAGGCCGAAAAAATAGGTATAATCTTTTCTCTTCAAAATAAAAAAAAATAATCAAAAGAATAATAAATAAAAAAATAAAAAATATATAAATTTATATGTATATATATATATATATATATATATATATATATATATATATATATATATATATATATATATATATAAATAATTAAGATATATTAAGATATTTATATATATCTTAAAGATATATATATACATATTTATATAAATATATATATATATATGTATATGTATATATATATATATATGTATATGTATATATATATATATATATATATATATATATATATATATATATATATATATATATATATATGTATATAGTTATAATATCTTGGATGGAATTTTTGTAGCTACAATATAAACATAATTTGTAATAATTTTGGACGCTTCAAGGATAATCCAAAAAAAAAAAAAAAAAATAGTGAAAAGTTCCAAGGCGTTTCTCGGGAGTGAATGATGAGTACACTTGGTAGTGCTTAGACAATTATTCAAAGCTGACCGACATGACTTAATGGTGTCTTAAAACAAAGAAGCCAAGAACTCACCTGAGAAAGGCGTAATAAATGCCATTGGAGATGTATCTTTGAGAAATAAATGTTTACAAAGTCTCACTTGAGGAAGGCAGGCTGGCAATAAAGAATGGAGAAAATTCAGGCTATAAGTCACAGAAAACACAAGGGGCACGTTCAAACGATTTTTATTTTTCAGGATTACTTTTTTTCCCTTTCGTGCCGATATAAATCCTCTGCCTGGTGGAAAAACTATGTACTTCACCACAAAAGGCTAGGATATATAACTAATTTATATTCGAGAGAGAAGGGAGTAATAAAATACTTTTTTTTTAATAAAACACGGAATATTGAATGTAATGACGTTCTTTATGTGCATATAAGAAAAATGTATGTTTCCCTTTCAGCTTTTATAAAATTTCACGATAACAATTTTTTTAAATAATTCATTGATTGAAATTTACAACTGTATTATAACTGTATTTACAATTGTATCAAATAAATGGCAGAAATTATACTTATTGGACTGAATAAAGACAAGTAGAGAAAGTATCCAGTGATAGTACTCAAATAAGTTCAATTTAGAAGGTCACTACGCCATCTTCTTTTCAGACGCTTCGGAGGAGAGATAAAAATTTAAAAAACAAAACGATAATAGGGAACAGAGAGATTTTTCAATTTTATTGTTATTTGTATTTTATTGATTTGCATAAATCGTAAATTTCCGCCCCCGGAAGTTAGAATATGAATGTCATAACCATTCTACACATAGACCTATCTGAGGAAGAACCCTATCCATACCCCAGTATTATCAGAAAAGTGTTAATTCAAATAGATGTTATAAGGAAAGACCAGCAATCTGAATCTTAAATAGTAATGTCTCAATGTATATTGTCTGTGCATTACTTTTTTTTAATCTTTCAGCCTTTTTTTTTTTTTTGGCTGCAAGCTGTTGAAGACGACCTTCCTTCGTAGGGCGTCGAAAGATGGAGTAAGGCAGCCGAAGATAAATCTATGTGACGGAGGATTGTTGAGGAGTCCTAGGTCCATAAACTCCAAGGACCACATAGCAGTTAAAGATGAGTAGATAGGAAAATAGAAAAATGTATTAATTATATTCAAAGTAAGAATTATTTTAGTTCTATTGGCTTAGGTGTATACTTCCTACTGATCCTCCATATATAAACAGATACTTGAAAAAGATTAAGTACAACTGCTTAAAAACCGCTAGGTTGTGAGTTAGAATTCAAGTTCCGGAATTGCTTAAGCATCATTGGTTATGTAATGCAATTCTAAATGACAAGACGTAGGAGTGATGTCCCATTAATATCGTTGTGGTCGTCCAGGATATCAAATAGCTTGGCGGATGCTTTGTCCATGGGATCAGCTTCAGGAAAAGAAATATAGGCAACTCGAGCGCCTGCTGACACGGGAGCATTGATGAAACTTCCTTGTTACAAAACTTACAAAAAAAACACACTACAAAAAAAACACCTGTACCACTACAACCCATGAAGGGTCTGGGGTTCAGTAAATGGTAGAGACTGTAGTGTTTCTTGGATAACGGTTCTGCAAGGAGATGGATTGTCCTAGGTCACGCTCAACGGCCAGATTTTTCACCCTTATTTTGGGTACCCTATTTTTATAATATTTTATAGAGGCTGGGTGGCCCCAGGTGGGTCCTAGATCCTATAAGATCCATCTCCCGGTTCATACAGACCGTGTTTTTGTGGCTGTTGTAATAGTTCTAAAAAAGATTACGTTAAAATTTGAATTTTAAAGAAACAATGAATGAATGGAAAAAATGAATTAAATATATTTTTTATTTTACATTTTATTCATCTCATATCTAAGAATAGTATATAATAAATAAATAATATACAAAATTCTTAACTGATAAAAAATAAACATTAGATTAATGAATGATGTATATCATGGTTGATTTTTAATTATGGCTAATAATATTTTTTTAAATTATAATTATTTATTTCAATTTAATTAAGTGCCAATCGATGCACAATATTTTTTGATAATCTGTCCTTTGGTAATACAAATAGATTAGATGGTTTACTAACACGTGAGTATGCAACATATAATTGTCCATGGGAGAACCATAGATGTTCTACAACTGGACATTGTCTGGCATTGAGACTTGTTGATGGTCATAGCAAAAGCCAAGGGTATGTCAAACTGAAGTCTTTTGAAAGGTATTATGGGTTCTGATGGTATCATTGGAATACTTGGCTACAGGACGATTTCTTCTTAAAAGATTCCAGTCAACATTGCTGCTTCAATAATATTCCCGGTAATATTTTTGATGACCAAACATGAACCATTCAATAATTGGTGGATTCAAATAGAGCATAATCAATAATAATAGCCGACACATATCACTTAGGGGTATGAACAATTTAAAAAATTCAAATTTCATCTTCTTTAAAAATGGTTATTAAAACGCACCGATTAGGAGATATAGGCCAAAACCTGAAATAATTCCGAAAATGTCGAAGTTTTTCGGCCCCAAAAGTATTCCCGTCCGTTTTTTCGGTTGCGAAATTTACACTAATCAAACATGCCCTTCCAACCTATCAAAAATGCAGCATCATCAAGCGTCGCTGCAACGATCGACGCATAATCAATTATAATGGCCGACCCATATCAGTTAAGGGTATGAAAAATAGTTTACGTCCGATTCTCAGACCTACTGAATATACTCACAGAATTTCATAAGAATCGGCTGAGTCGTTTCGGAGGAGTTCTGTTACAAACACTGTGACACGACAATTTTATATATTAGATATAAGTTATTCTGTAAAAATTATAATAGAATTCATGTGTCTACAATTCCTAATCTAATTTTTATAATTTTTTTTATTGATTTTTAATATTTTATCTAATATAATTCTGGTCTGTAATTTTATTTTAAATTTTAAATTTTTATTTTTATTTCACTATTATATCTACTGTAACTCTGTTCTGTAATTTTAACTATAATTTTTTTTTTGTTATTAAATTTTATTATATTCTTATATCTACTATAATTCTGTTCTATAATTTTAACTACAATTTTTTATTAATTTATTATCTTTATCAACTATAATTCTGTTCTAGTTCATAATCTTCCATTTATTTTATTCTGTGCCATGTATTATTTTAATTTATTTGTATCTTGTTTATTTAGCCCTGAATAATACCTGAAATGTGGGTAGAAATTATGGCTTACCAATAAAAAGTTCTCCCTACATAAGATAATTTTCTTGACCTCCATTTTCCCATGGTTGTCAGCGACGTGAGGATGGGTGACTCTCTCCAGGAGGTTTGCGTTCTGCCAAAGATCTTAACAGTTATAGGGCTAGCAAAAATGAATATATACTTCATAAGAAGTTAGTCACCCCTATACTTTATCGGTGCTAATGAAACAGAATGGCACAAATCGTGCCCGAGAAAATCGTTCCCTCAATCGGAATCAAAACGACAAATCTTGTAAACAGATCTAGACGGGAGAGAAGAAAATAGATTAATAAGATAAATTAGTTGGCTCGTTAGCTTTTATACGAGATGGTCGGCATAAAGGTCCGCCGGCTCACTGACCCCCCCCCTATGCTTTGTATTCATACCGCCGCCTCATGTAAACTCCCGCTGTACATTACGCGGTAATCTCTTCTTGCCTTCTCTATTCCAACAATTAGGGGTCGGTTGACGTTTTGAATTCTTTCTTCCCTTCTTCTAGTTTAATGTGTCCAGTTTTTTTTTCGTTATTTTATAATGCGTAATGAAACCCTTTTCAGCTAAAAATATCAGCGTGATTCTTCTCAAGTTCTCAAAAAAATGTTTTTATGTATTTTCTGATTTCTACGGGGGTGACTTAGCTCAGTCTGTAAAGTACTGAGTAGCTATGCTGTGGGGGTTCAAACGGGTTCAAATCCAGCTGTGGATGATAAATTATTAAATCTGTTAACAGGCAATGATAGACCTATTATCTTACCCATCTTCTACAAATTGGGTAAAATTCTGACCCTGTGGTATCTACAAACTCTCCGGGCCTGGTCCTTTAAGAATAACAAATGTGTACAGTATTAATATATTATATATCTGGACAAAAGACTTCATAGTGAAAATAATATAGTATATACATAAGCATTTATAAAGTAAATTATTGACATGAAAAAAATAACAAAAATTAAGGAAAACAAAGTGATAAACGCAAAAAATATTGTTATAACAGAAAAAAATCAAACTAAACTAGTTACTTCTGATTACATATTGGAATTAAGCTATTGTTGGAAAATCATGGGGACGGATGGAGGATAGGGAAGAAACATGGCAGATATTAGGTGGGGGTGAATTCCATAATCTGGTATAGAAGGTGAAAAAAAACAACAAATGTTTTGCTTTGGTCAGAAAGGTCGGAAAAACGAGAAATTGAATCCTGGAATTGGATTATAGTAAGTTCTATCCATTGTGAAAAAAAACAGGTGGTTGAAACGGATCTCGGGAAGATCACCTCCCTGCACAACAGTTTGCTTAGCTTGTTATCTAGGAATTGCAAATTAAAATGGTACAAAGAAATTAATAATTGATATTAAGTCTTAAAACTTGCATATCTGAATATATTAACCCTGGAAATCCATATTAATTTACCTAGCAGATTGTGTGAAAAATTTCAAGATTTTGAACTCATTTTTGGGAGTATCAATAATTTATTAATTTTTAAGGAAAAACAAATTCCTATGAGGTTAAATGTTTTTAGATTGCGCTTTAATGTCCCGGCATGTGGCCGTGGCCATACGACTTTTAAATGGAGTAAAAAATCTAGGTTATGCCGTCCTTTGGAGAGGGGCGTAAAATGGTAGTACAGTGCCTACACATTAGCAGGTACTCGTCCCCCTATCCTAATTATACCTGGTGATGTGAAATTTAGGATTCGACTGTAGCACCATCTAATTAGCCATGGCATCATAAAGTGGTGTTAAATAAATAAACAAACAGTATATGCGTTTATTTTTGAGTGAGTGAGTTAAATGGGTTATATAAGGTCGTCTTTTCAATAACTATTAATAGCAACCAATTCGAGCATTTTTTTTTACAATATTAATAATAGGGAATAATATTTTATGTTCATTAAAATAAACCAGTCTTAAATTAATCTTATATATTTTAAAAAACGTAGGTTTGATTTTAGCTAGTGTATTTAATGACGCCAACTAATTAATTTGCAAGATTTGCTATTTACGTTATTCGTGGAAACCAATTATTCATTCATTTTAAAATAAGCAGAAGATGGTACTGAGCTTAAATTGAAGTAAAAAGAATGCAAAAGCTGGATAAATATTGTCGCAAAAAAGTAGGATTGAAATTAAAAGAAAACATGCTAGTCTTAGGATATCGAATATACTATCCGCTATAACTTAAGTTTGTACCATCGCTAATAATTCATAGCTCAAATTTTCTATAATCCCAAAAAACCAACACAGTGTCTGGTTTTAATAATAATAATCTACGAATTTATTTATATCCACTAAACTAATTTTAAAAAAAATCATTTCATATAAACTATTTACTTATCTCCCATCATTTTCTAAAAACGAGTTACGAAACCGGGATTACATTGGATTTCAAAAGCTGAAAGATTTTTAATAGGATTCTTCTTTGTTCGGATCTCCATCAATCTTACCAGCTTTCTTTCTCGACGAACATCTCGTAAGGCATTAGGACTTCCTTTCTTCAAGGCAAACGAAGCATTCTTTTTCAAAATGTATATTTGTATAATATAAATAACAAGCAGATACGAAATCTTGACAATGTATTTCTTATCGTATTAACCTAATATTTATGTGTTCCCGAAAAAAACGAAAATGGAAACAAACAGAATAAGAGGCATTTACTTCTTTTGCAGGGGAGTGGAGTGGGTCAGTGGTAGAGCGCTGAGTTGCCATGTCGGAAATCCTGGGTTCAAATCCCGCTGCTAGCAAGACTATCAGTCTTATATTTAATCTATTATCATTCGGAAATATATATAATATGGTTTCTAGAACTCTCCTGGGGCTCACTCAGTCTCTAAATAGTGGGTTCATAAAAAAGGAGGGGAATCTGGCGGTTTTTCCTCACTGGACAACCTTTGTTCAATAAGTATTACTATCTCTACCATGCACTGGAACAAAATGTATATATGCGTGGACCATAGAGACTAGTAATTCTCTAGAAAATAAAATTTAATTTTTAAATTCAATTTTTGAAATTTACTGTATTGAAACTTAATTTGTTGTTATAAATCGTATTATAGTAATACAAGTAAATATAATGTTTGATGTGTATCGGCATGAGATGAAGGTATGTAGAGGAACTACCCACTAGTAATATTCAAATAATGAAGAAATCTTCATGCTATCATAGATCAGGCATCGTACACTACACGCTTCCAAAATAATTCCAGCGTTGGAAATGGAAGCGTTGATTTACGTTTATTAATTATGTACTATTTTACATACTCCTTACTCTTTTATGAACAAAGTAATCCATAATGACCCTTTGTTGCTAATTTGGTCCGAATCCGATATCAATCTTTTCATGACAAACTTCATTTCCACTCAAACCCACTAGTTTCAAACCTCGCACCCTCTTCAATTCCTGATAATTCTGCGAGGCGTCTGAGAAGAAGATGGCTTCTTGACCTTCTAAACTGAACTTTTTATTTGAGTACTACCACTGGGTAGTTTCCCTATTTGCCTTTTCTCTGGACATGATTTATATTTCATTATATTTACTTGACGTATTCTGTATACAGTCGTAAATTTCAATAAATAAATTTTTTTTAAAACGTTTTACATACAAATATATGTACAATATTCAACTGATAATATATAAAATAAAACATTTTGGATCTCAAATTCCATCTGGCTGCTTAACAACCAATAGTAGTGCTCGTCAAACTATCCTATTGGACATGAGAAGCGAGGAATGGTTGACTGGATGATCGATGTAAGGAAGAAAATAGTTGGGGGTGCAGTCAAATAAAACACTAAATAAGTGGATACTTATTTAATTAAGTGCCGACGTTTCGACCCATCCATAAATAAACCCATCAATAAACTCATCCATGCCTATAACAACCCACCCACCACCACCCTATCTCCACATCCGCCTTCTACCCCTATATACAGATCCATGCCATATATACCCACCCTCTCACATAACATTCAAAAATCCTTACGTTCATCTATCCCCAATTTACGCATCGCCTTTAAATCCCACAACAAACTCTCCAATATTTATACCAAAGTAAAAGATCCCATCCCCCTTAAACAACGCTCCCATGTCGTCTACCGCATCCCCTGCTCTACTCCTAATTGCAACGCCTCCTACATCGGCGAAACTAAGAACTTCCTTAAAGACCGTATCTACCAACACAAATACTCCATTTCCTCCCATAACCTTACCGCATCAAAACTCTCCGAACACGCCTTATCCCTTAACCACATTTTTGACTTTGATAATACATCCATCCTAGCTTCTGTTCCCAACCATGATAAACGCATACTCTCTGAAACCATCCACATAAATTTAGATTCCTCCACTGTTAACCTCAAGATCGATTCAAACAACTTATCCTCTTTCTACTCACAAATTTTCAACTTACTAAATAAACCTTAAATTAGTTTACCTTGTTATTCCTTCCCATTGTCATTCTGTTACTACTATAGTCTCTTTCCTATAATACTTATTTTGACCTCTTGACATCAAATCCTACTGTTTTATCACCCTACCTTATCCCATTAATTTAGTCATTAATTTTCGCGGCTCTCTATAAAATAGTCATGATACACATTTTAATATAATAAAATAGTCAATATTTCGAAAAATAGTCAAGAAAATATTACTATTAATATATTTTTATAATATATCTCAAAATTTGAAATTAGTCATATTTTTGGCCGTCAGATTTCGCTGGCAACACCCCCATAACGTACTTTCTGGTCAGTTAGACCGCGTCTACTCGCACTGCAACGTTCTATAGGTAATAATTACAATTTTAATTCTCATATCTTCTCCTCACCCTTTCCCTCTCCATATTGCACACCATATTTTCTCATATTAGTTTTTGGCATCCATCATATGTTATTATTATATAAGATTTCATTAGCATTTAACATCACGATTTCTTCATATTTTACTCTATTTCCTTGCTCATACCATATTGTTACTTATATTTCTATACATTCCTTGTATATTTATGTCATATATTTATACCACTTCATACTATAGATATGGATTTTTAAAAACTGTTATACTCTATATTCATATCTTGACTTTCTACTGTTATTTTTCCTTTATTTACTCTTTAATTTCATTTTGGTTATATCTTCTTTCATTTTACTCATGTAAACTCCCTAGGAGTCTATTATCTTACCTTTTATAGTTTATATATATTCTACTACCTTTTCCATAATTTTACTTACCACCTCTGATGTTTATACCTTTTCTCTCTTTTTTAAATATATTTCTGTTTACTTCCGTCTTTTATCTTTGTTAAAAAATTTTTTTGGCCTCACCACCGTTCTGTACATTTTCTCTGTAATTTTTTGTATTCATATATATCCCTCACTTTTGTTCTAAAATTCTACCTCTCTACATATATAGTTTTTCTCATTTATCATATACTTAGTCCTCATGTATTTTTATTGTATTCATTGTATGTTGTCTGTTTTTCTATCCTATTGGACATTTAACTTTCCTTAAATATCACCATAATTATTTAAGAGTGGGGCAGATTAGTAAGTGATAGAGCGATGCGTTCCCGAGCCGAAGGCACCGATTTTAAATTTGGCTCTCACAGACAATTTATTTGATCAATTTTTAACTTTTCATTGGTTTCCCTTTTAATAATTTCCAAAAAGTTATCATGAGGTGTAGTATGGAAAAGGTAATGTAATTATTGGAAATGTGAATATTTCGGTAATCATTTCATCTTTAAAAAACATATACCATCTTCGAAATGTTAGTTGATGAAATAATTACAGAAATCAACTCATTATCCATAATTACATTCTCTTTTCCATACTACAGGTCACAATAACTTGTACGTTTAGAAACATATTAAAAATGAAACTAATTAACAGTTAAAGTTGTAGTAACACAACTCGAAGCGACAACTTGCGGAACAGATACGATTCATTTAATCTGTTAACAGCCGGAATGGATATTTAGGGATCTGGAGAGCATCCTGGGATCACTCAAAATACGGAGAAAAATCTGACAGTTAAGCGTGATCGCAAATCAGCTCTATCCACAACCGTTGTCTTAATAACAGTACAGATTATACCACGTACTAAATCCAATACCTATCAAGGGTTGTAGCGGTACATTTTTTTTTTTGTCTATTTTAGAGCGTTTTTAAATTCAATAGGGCCTGATTTTCTACAATATTTTATTGCTGTTTATATCATGATTTATTTTTTAGATTGAGACTGGATGGTTAATAGGTACACCCCCTTCGAGACCGGCTTAGCATACCAGAGCAGTTCCAATGGAATCCTACAAGAGACCAGAAGAAACTCTGGAATACCCTACTCGGGTTAAACGAGATACGTGATCTAAATACTCCCCGAACCCCGACTCCTTCAGGGAGCCTGAATTTCTTTTTAATTAATTAAAAATAGCAAAGGGAGGCTCACATCTGCCTGCGGAACAACAACCTTCTGAAAGTAATTAAAGTAGGCTAGAGCCTGTTCCTCCCTGCGGTCATCTCCCTCGGGAGCGTTATAGGAATGTTTTAATTAATTTACAAAATTAAGTAATGCGAGGGCTAATTAGGAATGATAACGCCTCAGATATTCGATAACGGCCTGCCTAATGGCTTGTGGTAAAACCTTGAATAAATTTGGATGCCTCTGGCCGATACGGTTTTATCGAAATATTTCCTGATATCAGATTTTCTTCAGCTTCACCAATAACCCATCATTTAATTAATTGACTATCTATGTCATTAGCGCACCACTCATATATTAAAGGCTACTGTAAAAAACATGTATCATCATCATCATTCGTGGCGGTACAACTCCTGTAGAGTCAAGGCCTCTTGCAGCTTGTCAGTCTTCTCTATTGGTTGCCACTGCTCCAATTGCGGATTCCCAAGATGGACCTGGCATCCGCCGCCACTCCATCGATCCATTGGAGCCGACGTCTTCCCACTCTTCTTGTCCCATAAATCCTTTCGTCTAGGACCATATTAGGAATCTGAATCTGGGACATTCTAATTATATGACCTGCCCATCGAAGCCGGCCTACTTTGATTACCCTTAAAATATCTGGGCTCTTGTAGAGTCTTGTTAGCTCTGCGTTCGTCATTATCCTCCAGATCCCATTGGTGCAGACTGGGCCATAAATTCTCCTCAAAATTTTCCTCTCGAACCTTAAAAGGATGGCTTCCTGTGAACTGGGTAATGTCTACCATTCGGAGGCATAAGTAAGAACTGGTCTTACTAGGGTCTTATACAAATGCACCTTCGTTTTTTGAGAAATAGCCCTGCTTCAAAAATGCTCCAGTAACCCGAAATAACACTTATTTGAAGACATAATTCTACGATGGATTTCTGCTTTTATGTCATTATCCGCGTTCACCTGCGATCAAAGATCCACAAATTCCTTCACCCTTTCAAATTTAAATTGCGATGGCCATAAAATACGATGGTTCATGCACATTCAGTTGTTGCCTGCATGCATAAATTTGGTTTTTGATTCATTGACCTCTAAACCCAATCTAGCTGCTGCTATCTGGAGACTGATAAAAGCATTTTCTAAATCTGTAGGGGTTCTTGCCACAATATCTATGTCATAGGCGAAGGCCAAAATCATAGAAGATCTATTGAATATAGTTCCCCCAATTTGTATTCCAGATTTCCGAAAAAACATGTATACAAAAATAAAATATCAATAAAGAATATAAAATTATAATAAAATAGGAAAAACTTGAATTAAGTAGTAATGGATCGAATTGGTCAAGGGGTGCAGTTAAAGATAACAGAAAATAAGCAAAACTTATTTTTATGTTCCAACATTTCGGCGCAAGATGTAGGCAATCTTCAGGGCAGTAGCGGGTGCCCTAAAATTAGCAACTGTCAGACTGGTGATGCCGTAAAGCTATCTAACTAATTGAGGTGACAGTTGATAGTTTGACGCGTCACCTCTGAGTCGGCACTTCCTACTGCCCTGAAGATGTCCTACATCTTAGGCCGAAATGTTGGCACAATAAAGTAAGTTTAATTAATTTATGTCATTTTTGACTACAACCCCCCCCCCCGAACAATTCAATCCATTATAGAATTATCCAGTAAAATAGTTTCCACACAAACTAGAATTATGTAGTTTCGTTAGAAAATATCCAGCCACTCAGGACGTATACAGGAAACAAAGTTATTTAAGATTTGTGGGTGTAGCAGGGATATTTTGTTGTTTCCGAACTCACCATATGTTTATATGGCATTATGTTAAGTTAATTAATGATCATTATAAGTAAATATTCCTTGGATAAGACGAATCAGAAAAAACAATGAAATAAGTTCTCATAATGTAAGGCACTGAAGAATTTCTATTTAGATGAACATGCGTTGATATTAGGTTCAATAAGTATAATGATGACGAGCATATTTCATACATAATTTCAAAACCATAAACTTACAAAAGAAAACAAAAACTGGGATGCTATTGTTTCAATGAGTAGGTTAAGTAACATTTCACTGATCTGTACTATTTTTTTAAATAACATAACAGAAGCCTGCAAGCAATTTTCGAACCAAAGCAGTATATTAAATTTTGACATAACCCTAAAGAAGAGGACAGTTCAAATATAATATTAAGCCATCTTCAATCGTCTCAAGACACATTCAGATTAGGTTATTAAGATTATTATATTACGTATATAAGTAAATACTTGGCTTTTTATTTAAAAGAAAAACTATTCCTAGTTACGACACGAAATTCCGAACATACGCTGCTTATATAATAAAAATGTTGAAACATGTAAGAAAGCGTTCTATCCTAAACCTAACGAAAGTTTTTAGATCAAATCAGTCTAAAAACTAAAAACACGAATCCATTATAAGTTCATTTCCTCCCAAAAATTAATTATAATGAAATAATCTTAAAATTAGGTGTTGGGGCCAGGGAGCCAGGGCAAACATAATAAAACTGATTATGTTGAAACTAAATTAAGTTTAACCAAATACATTAAAATAAATTAATTGGGACACATTCCCAGCAAAATACAAACAAAAAAATATCTCTTTAAGAAAATAATTAAAATCAGCATTACAAATTAAAAGGAAAAATGCTCTATAATTTTACTCGAGAAAGAAAGAGAGAGAGAGTGATAGAGAGAGAGAGAGAGAGAGAATTAAAAGGTCTAAACTGTAATATTTAAGTTCACTGAACTAAAACTTTAAAATTCGGCGCTGATGTCTTCTATGGCAATGTCCTTCTCGTCGTGACTCAGGCAATAGGGCAATTTCACGTTCTGCAAAGGCCGTGGAGGCATCCTCTCCCAGTGCTGGCTGGATATAGCGAGACTGTGTAAAGTTCGCTAATGCTTGCAAGGTGCACTAATTGCAACAATAACACCCCTCTCTCTCCCTCGCCTACCCTACTCTCTCTCTAACTAAGTCGATACAATAAACACAAATATATAAACATAATTTATAATATCCTTATATATTTTATTGTTCCCAACATTAGGAATAATAACAAAGTAAAGTTAAATTTTACCGAAAAGTTTTAAGTGACAGTTATTATAAGAAGCCATGTTTTAACAACTGATAATATAATATAAAACTAAGCCTCGCTTTGATAATTCGGAAGAAGTTACAGAGAAAAAGGAGAGGGGATAGAAAGATAGCCAAGCTGACAGATATTTCGTCACGAGTTAATATTAAATAAAGGAAGGTGAATTAATTGCGATGAAACAGGAGAGAGTTCCTGTCAACGAAATTAGACAAATGCTAATCAAGTTGAATTTTCTCTGGGAAATGCTTTTGAAAACCAAGATATTTGTCTGCTATCATTTTGACATTACAACGCGTGAAAATGATATCTTAAGTCTGAAATATTATTTATGGCAAATTGTTAAAAATAAAAACGGGATACTTATATAAATATTTTTCTAATCTTATTAAGAGCAAATCTACAGCGCCGGTGAGTAAGTGGTTAGGTCTAATTTTCTTCAAAATGAGTTTCTTGTACTTACTCCTCTCCCGATGAATGAACTCGTACTTTTTGTCTGCCTCAATTAACACATCAAAATCATCCTCCTCTGCTTTTTTACTAACACCACTAAAATATATCACGGGTCACATCCCATCAAGCACTTAGAGTCGGTATTCTGCAGAGTTCGACAATTCGGTCTTAAATTGTCGCGTAAAAAATCGAAGTTTGGGTTGCAAGAGATCAGATTCCTGGGACATGTGGTTTCGCGATCGGGAGTTCGGCCTGATCAGAAACGAGTCAGGGCGATTCAGGAGCCCCCGTTGTCGGTTAACGTTCGTGGCGTTCGGCGCTTTCTAGGCATGGTCAACTACTACCGACGCTTTATCCCAGCTATTGCGGAATTAACACAACCACTGACGGAAATGCTGAAGAAAGGTAGGCGGTTTGTGCTCGGGCAAGCTCAGTTGGAGAGTATTACACGTTGCCGGGAGGTCCTAACCTCGCAACCCTTACTAGCTTTCCCCGATTTCCGATTAATGTTCCGAATTACCACAGATGCGAGTGAGGTCGCGATTGGCGCAGTTATATCACAGAACTTTCCCATAGGCGAAAAACCTATTGCTTATGCCAGCCGGAATATAAACGGAGCGGAAATATGTTACAACGCGATAGAACGGGAGTTATTAGCGGTGGTATGGGCGATCGAATATTTTCGACCTTATGTAATATGGTAGGATGTTTGAGTTATTCATGGACCACAAACCCCTAGTTTACGTTAATACTCTGAAAGAATCGTAGGCGCTCTTATCGAGGTGGAAGGGATGTCTAGCGGCCTATACCTTCAAGGTTGTCCATAAGAAGGCGCCTGACAATGCCGTAGCGGATTGGTTATGGTACGATGGCCCCTATAAAAGTATTACCATCCGAGAGCACAATCTCTATACCATCCGCGACATTTATTTTCCCTCACGGGTCCAGACAGTACATCTCGAAGAACTCCGAGTTCCCTGTATAGTGACCCAGCTCGGACCGGAGCCTGTGCTTCAGGAATGAATATTGTATTTTGTGTTCTATTCAGTGAAAGTTCTTAAAGCAAAGATTTTTTTTTCCCCAGTGTTTTGTCAATTAGGTTAGTGGTTAAGTATTTCTTGTTAGTAATGTAAGTATTTCTTTTTGTACAGATAAGTTAGTGTATTTTACGTTGCTTTTATTATTGTTAACTATTGGATTGTAGTGTATATATGAGAGTTATGAGAAATACAGTTCAGTTGTTACCTAGATTCTGGGTGTTACAATGCCCGACACTCTATTTTTTTATTGTGTAGTTTCAGTCTAGTTATAACTTTATATATATATATATATATATATATATATATATATATATATATATATATATATATATATAATGACAGTTTTCGCGATCGAGATATTACTTGATGATTGAGGAATAACCTTAAAATAACGCAAGTAGAAATATATATATATATTATATTAATATATATATATATTAAGTTATAAACATATATAAGACATAGCTTAGGGTTCAGGAGCCCACATGTATGCACAATAATGTTAGGTCATCAACTCAATAAAACGATCCGTATACCCTTTCAAAATGGACAGTTCTTATGATACGTACTGATACAACCAAATCAGACTTGATGGTTAAAATAAATTCCAAGTCAGGTAAATAAGGCAGGTACTTCTTAGATGATTGGGATTCAGGACAATTGGAAAGGAGGTTGTAAGGGAAGGAATCAGTTAGGGAGCCCTAGGTTTAGGAAGGAACCGCGCCTTGAAATATTAATTAGGATTGGATACCCAGGCCCAGAGCTTCACGGCGCCGTGCCCCCTTCTGTCTTAATAAATAATTGCATTACACTGATTCTCAACGATACACAGGGAATACATTAATATATATTCGCATTAAGAATAACAATAGAGGAAACTCATTACTATTATATCCAAAATATAAGTAATGCATAAATCACGTTGCTACGTTGATCTTCCAAAATAAAGAACGCATTCACATTGAGGCGATATAAGATACAGGATATACAGATAACTTAATTAAATTTAAGGATCGGCGATAAAAAAATATCTCTGGAAGTATCACTTGTCCATATCCTGAGTGATTAGAATCGTCGGATATTTCGAGCTGTGATTACGATGAGAAGAACAGAAGATAATTTGTAATCACTTTCATTAATCTAGTTAAAGCTTATGAGTAGATCTAGAGTTATTTCATTTCCGTCAATACTTTTCATTGATTGTCTCTAAGAGACAATTACGCGAAATGTGTAGTACTAATCACCCATTTGTTATAAATCACGTCCCGAATTTCTACTTGCGTTATTTTAAGGTTATTCCTCAATCATCAAGTAATATCTCGATCGCGAAAACTGTCATTAAATGGTATCAAAGTGTGATTAATATCAAATCATTTATGAAATGGCCGGTGGTAATCAGGGCGGTTGGACTGTCATTATATCCTTTAGGTGGGACTGTGCCATTAATAACCTGGCCCTGTATCTACCTTTCTGGAACTGGTCCAACTTCGGATCCGTTCCAATAGTCAGAGTATCGGCTCTCCTCAGCCGATATCAACCTGAACCTTTTGCTATAAGAGGTATTACCGAACTGTATTACGGGTTAATAGAATTCAAGAGTTTTTAAATAAGAAAAAGATATAATATATTTTTAAATGGTTCTTAACACTTCTTAAGTTCTAACACTTAACGCGTTAACCAGCTTGACTATTTATAAATAATCATATCAATAAACCAGTTAACATTGTAAACCAGTCTCAAAGTTTAGTACCTTTGTCGCAGATCATCCTAGACTAATGTAATGACTAGGTCTTCGGGTCATCAGAGCCGCCTTAAAGTCTCAGAATAGCCGTTGAAAGAAAGTTCCATGCGTAAATGAAGATGAAGGAACTATGGTCCGTTAATAGAGATAAAAAAAGGGGAAACTAACAGTTTAGGGAGCGGAGTGGTTCAGTGTTATAGCGCTGAGTACCCGTGCCGAAGGTTCAAATCCGGTAGATTTTATTTAACCTGTTAGCAGCCGAAGATGGATCCTTCGAGATCTGCGACACTCCTGGGGCTCAAACAGCCTCTTTAAAGTAGGTACCTAAAATAGGGGGAAAATCTGACAATCGAGTGTGATCCAGAAGTAATCTCCTCCCTGCACAACCGTTTCCCAAGAAACAGTACAGTCTCTACAACCCATATAACCCATACAACCTATATACAATCAACTGAACCTAAACCCTTCATGAATTGCAGTGGTACGGGTTGGTATTACATCATTTAACTTTAAAAAGGTTACATTATTGCATCACATCTAACAATATTGCATAATTTTATTAAAAGAAAATATTTTATGTGTATTAATAATTTGCATATTGCTATTATGTGGTTAAGACCCTTTATGGGTTATTGTTTTGTATTTATTTTTATTATTATTGTATTGTATAGTGAGACCATAAAAACAATATACATATATAGATTATTTAAGTCTATTTTCAATAATGAAACAATGTATAAGTCATAATTTTTATATCCTACATTACAATTTACAAAATCGATGGATATCATTATTTCTATGTTGGGTCTTGGGATGCCAATATCCTCGCTGTTTGTTCTAAATGATGAAAAGCGAGCTGTGGGGTTAGGGTGTGGTCAGTAAATTCCTAGATTAAACTAAAAGATTTACGACTGGCGAGGGCAGAGATATGTTATGCAGTGATGGATTCGGTGGAGGGTCCTGGCAGAACCCGGCTGATTTATTCCCAGGGGACCTCGTTTTATCCTCAACACTTCTGTCATCGCGAACACCAACATCCCTCCCCTTCGCGTTAGCATAGCCCCACCTCATTTCCAAATGCTCGCCCGTGTTAACAAGAGCATACCTAACTAAATAAACGGTTCGTCCCTGTTTGATTAATTCCTAGAGTAGCCCTTACGTATCAGGTTTTCCTTTGACGCTAATTTATGAAAAAGGAAATATATATTTCTTAATGATCTTACAATATTAAGTATTACTAACAATAGTAACTGAAGTAAAAGGTGCCCTTCATTCACAGAGGTTTCATCTTAAATCATGTTATTGTAGATTTTTATTATATTTATTTTTTTACCAGAACATACCTTTTAGTTTATAAATATTTATTTTCAAGCACTCATGTAAATACTTTATCATTCTAAGAATGTGGCTCTTTTAACAGATATATATATTCATTTAATTTTGTACACATCTGTTATTCCTATGCAATTCCCTCACATTGCGATTTCTATCTCAATTTTTTAATAAAGTTTAACATATAAATATTCCGAACACAGATGTTAGACAAGAATACAAAATAAAATATATAACAATATATTTACACTTGGAACTTTAAGAGTGTCTCTATGAGGGAAATGCTGTGTTAAATAAAAATATTAGAACGGAAAGAGTGTAAACGTGAGGGAAGCCCACTTTCCTTATATCCTCACAGATCTTGAAACAAAATTGAGTCTTGCAAGTCAGATCTCTGATTATACCAGTTTTGAGAATGTCTATTCATGCTCAGATATTAATAAAATATCAATGAATAGGATGATCTGTTCGGCATTTATATTTAGAAGAATAAAATAATTGATTTCTAATATAATTTGTTACAATTCACAAAAGTAATATGCTGTACCAGACAGACCAGTCTCAAACTGAAAAAAATTAATAGACAGATTTAAATGTATCTATAAAGAATCACATATTCAATGAAAGAAAAAAAATATAATCAAAATAAACAAAAATTGTATCTATACATTCTTAGTAACTTATATACATCTACATGAACAATAACAATAATATAAGATAATTTGGTAACCTACAATAATAAATGCTTTGTTCTTTTATGAACATACCGCTTTGTACTATTTTTTGTGTAGTTCCCTATATTTTTTATAAGTGGGTTTTTATTGTGTTTCAACTTATTAAAGACTTTTTTGCATAATTTATTGATAAATTCATTAATATACGGTATATATAGTTCTTTGTGTATAATTTTAACTCCAGTGTAATATGCATAGTTTCCAGCAATTCTTAGGCATTTGTTTTGAAATATTTGTAGTTTTTTATAATTTATTTTAGACATATAACTAAATATTTGGCATGGGTGTGTTAGAATAGATCGTAAGCAGGCTTTATATAATAATAATTATTATCTGTGCTTAATTTTGAATTCCTATTGAAGTATGGATAAGTAGCACACAGAGCTCTATTAGCTTTATTACACACATAATCAGTGTGGAAAGTAAAAGATAACCTTTTGTCCATAGCATTTATATTTAAATAACGATCCGTGTGAGGGAAATACTCACGGGAATACCTCTTCCGGGTTAAAAATAATACGGCCGACGGGCAAGTGGTCAAAGCTGAAGATCAAGATGATTTGAATTACATAATTAGATAATTTAAAGAAATTTACCAGCAAGAAGCAATTACTATCAATCAATAAGAACAAACCCGAATATTTAAGTATCGGGAACGATAACACAGATAACACAGGTAACCTAGAGCAGGAAAAGGACTAAAAAAAGGAGTGAGAACTTATTTCTGGGAGTCACATTCAACAAATAAGGAAACTGGCAAGATAAAATTAAAGTATGAATTAATAAGGAAAAATGTCACAACAAATCTAAACTCAATACTATAGAAATAGAACATCACCATAGAAACGGAGATAAGAATATTTTTGAGACCATATTTGAGAGTTTAATAAGGTATAAGCAAGCGCATTTCCTTCTGCATGGGATATCAATAGTAGGAACTGTATTAAACTTCATTCAGATGAAATGGATTTTTAATAGATAGCTGCGGAAAGTCCAGATTACAACACAGGTAACCTAGAACTTGAACAGGATACAAAAGGAGTGAGAACTTGTTTCTGGGAGTTATATCCAATAAGCAGGAAACATCCAAGATGGAATTAAAGAATAGTTTGGACACAGAAAAATACGAGAAGAACAGATGGCCTCGACGAATACTCTAATGGGTGCCACGAGAAACAAAGAAAAGAGGACGACTGAAAAGAAGTTGGAGGTACGGGATAGATGAAGACACGAAGTATAGTCATTTGAAACAAAACAAGTGCGACTGACAAATCGACCGAGAGCATTGGAAACGAAGAACAGAAAAGCTACCAAAACTTTCATATACATCCGTGATATATACAAAACGATACGAGTATTAACGCAAAGTAATTTTGTATATATGTCAATATCATTATTATCTTTATTAATGACATAGGAGTATTGAATTTTATATCAGGAGTAATTTGAAATTTAAAGGCGGTTCTTAATGACCAGTTCTATTTTGATAAGGTAACGAGACTATTCAGGACAGCCGCGATAAACGGCATACCTTATTCCTAAGGAACACAAGTTGACAACACGGGAAGTGACATTATTAATTACAAGCCCCTTAATTGTTTAAGACAAAAGGAATATCAGTTACCCCATTATTAATTTCAGCCAGAATCAACAGTTCCGAGAATATTTTAATTTAATAAAACCGGAAAATCAGGGAGCGTCGGTAGAGCGCTAAGTTGCTGTACCAAAGATCCAGAGTTCGAATCTTGGTGTAATAGATAAATTATTTAATCTATAGCTGAAGCATGTGAATATGTAGACTCATTTGGGACTCATACAGCCTCTACAAAGTGGGTACCCTTAATTGAGAGGAAAACCTGGCGGTTGAGCGTGATTTCGACCAAATAACCTCTCTGCACAACATTTGTCTTAGAAACAGTACAGTCTCTACCATGTACAGAACCCAAGATCCTTCATTAGTTGTAGTGATTGACGTTCCCCCCACCTATAATATTATTAATTATTATACTTCTACAATTTAAACTGTTCAGAGCACCACAAAAAAATTTCTTTGTATTCGAAAATGATTCAAAACCAAAAAGTTAAATGCTAATTATAGTGAATTCTTTTTACAGTAGAAATAATAATATCTAATATCATGTATAGAATCCATGAACCTTCGTAGGTTATAGTGGTTCAGTTTTTTTTTTTTGGCTATTAATAATTTAGTTTGCAATCGAAGGCAATATCCTGGGTTGCTATTACTCGAATCTTCTTCTTCTTTGACTTCCTCTTATGCCAGTGCTAGTGTCTAGGAGCCTCCACCCACTGCAGCCATGCCTTTCGGTCCCTACTCCTTGAGATCCATCCATACCCGAGCCATTTTGTTCCCTTTGAATAGAATTTACTACCATGCGGGTTATTAGCCCAGCTATGGAGGCTCCGTATCCTCGTGACATCTGGTCTTCAGAATTTTTATGTCCCCTCTGGACAAAGGGTGACCAGGCTATACCCCCCGGTACTGGGTTTCCCCCAACCTGGAGGACCAGTGTCTGATTGCAGTCAGATGACTGGGCGATGGTGCCGCCAACTCCGTACGCCGATACTAGTACTCGAATCTTCTAGATATTTAAATTAGATCAAAGCAATTCCCCTTATTCTACCACTAGGCCCTACCCCTATGTCATTGAGCCCATACTACATACTACGATTGAATCTCACTGACCGTACCAACTCAAGCCTTGAACATAAGCCACTACAGTACCACTCAGCACCAACTCGCTTTCGTTATCAGTCATTAATCAATGATCAGGTAAGTTCTTGGTATGTAATTAAAATCATTTCAAGTTAAAGATTAGAGGGTCGTGAGTTCCATGTATTCCTTGCCGTACCGATTAAATTTTCAATGCGCTACTCTGTATGAGCTCTTTATCGTTTTGTTTGTTTTTTCAAGTTAAAAGTGCTTCTGTTTTATAACAAAAATTATACCCCTATTTCCGTTCTGGCCGCGGTTCATATTAAATCTGATAAATTATAAATATTTCACCATTGGATAGTTATGCCTTTAGAAATTTTTATAAAATTACACTGGGAAGCGAGTAGCAGGTTAATGAGATAAAGTAAAGATTCTTCGGTTTGTGTGCTCGACTTTTAGCTAAAATCCATCACAACGTATATATCATTAAATATACCTGAATAATCCAAAGCTCATTGCTTAATATTTAAAAGGAATTTATCATCGCTTTACACTTGATTATTGTGATTTTGTAATAATGCCTTTACTAATTAAAAATAATATCAATAGTATGATGAGTACTCGATAGTTAAGTAATGAGATTTATTTCCTTACCAGCATATATGATATCAAGAATTGAGCTATAGACATTTTCTGTGAATCTTCTATTTTTAAAAATATACAACAAGAATGAAGAATAAAAAAGATATTTTTCGTCAGTTTTTTTCCATTGCACAATGTGGTTACACGTTACACAACTAACGCTGTCCGGATACCTTCCTAGAACCTACTGAGCTTCTCTTTGGGCAAAAACCGATAGCCACTCGAGCTCCCTAGAAGGTCCGCGAACTATTACACGATTGGAGCGCCGTTAGTTCGGGAACATATTGCACAAGCGCATGAATTTTGTATTTAATAAAAAATATTCTAAAGCAGTAAAATTGTTTTAACTAGACAATCAAACGCTATCGGAGCGCTCTAAAAGGTTCGCTTCACGCTACAACGCTTGGAGCTACGTTGGTTCGCGAACATAATGGACATCCGGCTTCAGAGATCACTGTCGTATCATATTGTTAGCTTATGTTTACTTTTTATTCTTTGTCTTAAAGAAGGCTATCAACCTAAGCTAATAATAAAATACGTTTATACTTTTATCTATTATGACTAAATACCACTAACATCCTCCAAACCAATTTTTTTAAATATTTGAATTTCACATTTGAAAATGATAAATGCTTCAAAGAAACAACCAGATGTATATTAATCACGGCTGAATAAAGATGGTGATCACAAAATTGAAATATTATCGTGGTTTGAGTTGAATCCTGCTCCAGCGTAATAACCCGATGTCACGAATGACACTAAGCCTCTTCTCGATAAGGCTGACCTCTCATCCGATATCGGCTAATCACAACCAATCTAAACAAAATCGCTCGCATGTGATGGCACAGGCTAGTATAGCTTCGTCGTGTTGACTTTCTGATTGGCTGCCAGGACGGAAGATGGACGCCGGCCTCGCAGCTGGACAAACCCCACGGTAATTAGCTAGGCTAGTATTAATTATAATGAGGGGATCCTGAACCTGCCGTTGTTATCTCGAGCCTATGTTAACCTTTGATAAGCCTCGCAGGACACTAAGCTCTTTGTTTCCTCCTAAAAGCCAGCCATCAGCCATTAGGATACAACGGGAAACGAATGGAAATATAAGTAGGTAAATTATATTTGGAAAGTCCACAGGGAAAATCGAATATGAAAAAGTGGGAAGAATCAACTGTAGTGCATTTTGAGCAAATCGAGTTTAAAAGTTTGAAACTCATTCTTTCTTCAGTCTTCAAATGCTTTTGCTGACCGTCCAGATTTTCTCCTACACACCGATATGAAGGTTTTGTATGATTGTATAATGCTGTATGTAACAAAAAAAGAAATGAATAAATCTGTACCACTATAACTCACGATTTTAGGTTTAATACATGACAAAGACTTCCCTGTTTCTACGCCAGTGGTTTTGGATAGAGGCAACTTTATGAAGAGAAGGCTCAGCTTCCAAAGTGCATTCAAAATCAGCGCATATCGTCAAATGTGTTTTACCTATTCCAGTATACGTGGTTGGAGCCCTATAGAAGATGAACTTTAAATCAATTATCAATCCTCAATCGATCGCATTAGATGAGAAACGAAACAAGTGTTTTTGTTTGTTTACATCCGATAATTTGGAGTAGGATCGACAATTATGGCGGTGGTTAAAAACGGTTCAAACATAAGGCAAACATTATAAAAACAATTAATATATAGGACCTTTAGGACTATAAACTATAGGAATTTCCTCAGGCAAGATGCAAAAGGTAGAGAATAATTTCAATTTTCCAAAAAATTGGTATAATTTTTATTCAGATAGAGACAGTATTTGCTTTCAGAAAACATAATTTTATATTTCCAGTTTTTCTTCATTTATTTTATCGGCAAATTGGTTATATTTCGTTTTTCAATCCATTTTTATATGAACTCATTTGTCCAGGGTTATACTTACATCAAAACCCCTGAGGATTGTCATTTTTTGGTGACATCCTGTGAGTAATTTTTCATATTGACACAAACTATTCCAAGATTCTAATTGGTCAATTTTAATTGCAGTTTTGTTGAGATTGTTGAAAAGTATTTCAGCTAGAATATGAACAATAAATAATGATACAAATTCAATATTTATTATTTGGGACTATTTGTTATCATTCTTTCACTCTCTTTCTCTTTGTTAAAAAGGGTAGGGTGTTTCGATAAGGCAGGCTACTTTCCATCTAAAATACTGGAGAGGATGCAATGAATACAGAGGTGGGTAGTCCCCCAGATCGGGAGAGAGAGCATGGAAATACCCGATGAAGCAGTTTATTTGGGGTTAGGGGAAGGGACTAAGCTCGAAGCCGAAAACCGGATAAAAATCCCATTACAAGTTAATGGTTGCCCCTACTAGTCTGGGATATTAACACAAATTGAATATGGACGCTGCTCGCAAAAAAAAGGGAATTTTTATTCCCTATTCCCGAAGCCGTAGCTTCTGATCGTAATTTTTTTCCTTATCAATATGGCATGCATTTAGTGCCGCATCCTCTCCCCTTTCACTATTTCGCACATACTAAAATTTCCTGATGTAGGTAATTTTTTGAAATTGGAATTGTATATCGTTGGTTACACTCTACTGCCTTCCACCAAGTGGTCCTCTGAATCATTCAATCATTCAATAGTATTAAGAGAAGCAATACATTAAATAAAATTTAAAAAATCTTGACTAACATTAGTTGATCTTATATACACGAAAAAGAAAATGATCAGGGTGGAGGTCAGAAAAATAATCTCTAAAATAGGTAGAACTATTTATCTGAAAACCAACATTTCGACCCACTTAAGGTTTTCTTCAGGGCACGAATACATAATAAACGGTTAGGGAGCTCTTATTAATGATTTCTGTGATGTTTATTTCTGTAACTATATATATGGTAGCTGTGTGATTAACGGACGTTTTGTTTAATTAGAAGGCATCATAATTTTTAATATATAACTGATAAAACAATTATTCTCAAATTCAGTATGAAAGAACATTTATGACTCTTATATTCATTTATATTTTTATTAAGATTGGTAAACCGGATGTTCCATGTAATGATTTGGAAGTACTACTTTCTTGAAAAAAATAAAATAAATGTTGCAAAACCAATTATTTAATTTTTATCTCAGAAACTTCTTGGAAAATTCCAAAGTTTTTTTTTTTACAACTATAAAATCAAATTTTATTTTTATTACTAGCAATCAGTACATTTGATTTATTAATTAAGATTACAAATATAATTACAACAAAAATTCAACAAGTTAATGTGAACATGTTGCAAGACATTTATAGAATTACTCATTGGTAGCACTAACGATTCTGTTCTAATCAAGAAGGCTCCTATAAGATTTTTTTTTAGGAGTCTATAAAAAGTAAATAAAGTACTGAAACTAGTAAGTTAAACTGGACGTTGTTTCGTTATGAATAGGTATCTGGGTCGGTCACTAACAGAAACACGTGGAATATCAATTTCATTATGGATGATTTTTTGAAAAAAAGTAAGGAGAAGAAGTGATTTTGGATCGTAAGGAATGGCTATTCAGTTACATCTCATTAATAATTAAATAATAATGAAACAAAAACAAAAACCTGTACAAAAAAATAAATAAAAACCTGTACTACTACAACCTATGAAGTACAGGTTGGGTTTGGGTTCAGTACGTGATAGAGATTGTGCAGTTTCTTGGATAGCAGTTGTGCAGGGAGGTAATTGCCCTAGATCACGCTGAACCACCAAATTTTTCACCTATTATATAATATCTAAACTATATAAATAGTAAAGTAAATAATAATAGATAAATGGTAGTTGAAGTACCTAGAAAGATCAAGGTAATATTTCACTAAGATCTGTTGAGTTGTAGGCGCCGGACTAAGCCATCAACCCGTATAACACACCCTTCTCAATGTTATCTCTTGCCAAACCCGCTGGGATAGTATTTTATAGCCAGGGTGGAGTTCAGTTTTATCGCTAAATAAAGTTTTTATATATGTTCACTTATCCATTTCTTAAATGCTCACCATACTCCATAAAGGTTCCTTGTCTACCAATCATTAAATCAGAATGTACAAAAAGCTAAATAGACATTTAGTTTGTTCATTTCCATCCGTTAGGATCGCGACTGATACGTTCGGTAAGATACAAATGTAAGATAACACAAACACACTAAGAAGTGAGGTCTTATATAAACTTTATCTTTCCAAATTACGGCATCCATTAACGTATATTTCATTGAATATAAACATATAATTTTCTGCTCAAACTTTATAAGACATAGCTGCGCCATATCAAGGCTCCAACATACACTCAATAGTGTTATAAGAGAAACTATAGGGCAGAAGAAGAATATATTATACGAAATAGAGACCAGGAGGCTGCAATGGTTTGGCCACCTGATGAGAATGAGAAGCAATAGATGGCCAAAAAAACTCTTCCTATTACTTTGGTGTATAAGTATAGAAGAAAGAGAGGACAACCGAGGAAGATGGAGGATGTGAGAGAAGGAATGGCTGCTAGAGGAAGAAGAAGAATAGGCTGATAGGAAGAACTGGCGAGAAAAGATTTTGGGTATCGGGATACATTGATTTAAAAACCAAAAACCGATAATTAAAAACAGCTGAAATATTTGAGACAATCAATAAGTATTGTTCTTGTTTTTATGGCCAAGCGCTCTATTTTGATAGAACTAAAAACTAATTATCGCCTGAAGTAAAAGCTCCTAAATGCCTACTAGCTCAGATGGCTGGTTTTTTTCTTATAGCTTATCGCGCTGCTACTGTTATAGTAGCAGTTGAAGTAATTCGCACAATCAATATCGAAATGGTTGTTCTATCCAAAAAGAAAAACATCTTTTTTCACACCAATTTCAATCAGTTCTAATTGAAATTTTATGAAAAAGTAAGAATCAGAATCTCAGATAGACATAAAACTTTATGCTGTCTTGAATCGTTTACCATTCTGCCGTAGTTGCAACTCTTCGATCTAAAAAAAGAGTTTCATATTTTATGAACCCATCCAATCTCATAGATCAATTCAGGTATAATATCAAGTTTTAGTGGTGATAATAAAATCTGAATTTATTGAACTTGAATGATAGAATAAAATTCCAATAAAATTTCCCAAACGGATCAATGAATTACTGTAAATAAAACTTTTAAGTGACTTGTAATCTTTTGATTTATGTTTGAAAAAAATTATTCTTCGTCTTTATCAGTCACCTGTCAACAAGCATTAAAATGTTTTAAAAAATTTATTAATTTATTATTTACTAACACTCGGACTACATAAGTCATGATTAATTAGTCTGTTTATTTGTTGTAGCCTGAAAGCTAAAACGTATTTGCTTCGAATACTCCCACACACATTTTAAACTTTTGTGGTCTCAACATTTTATATTTTGTATCAGTATGCTACATTCTAATCAATAAATGAACATAATAAAAGAATAATAAGGCCATAATTATTATTACAAAGTATTCTATAGGTATTATTTTTGCAATTCACGAGATACTGTGATTAAACCTGAGAGTGGGAAAATTATAAGTTGTGTTAATTTAATAAAAATATTTTATTTATAAAATTAAAAGTTTATTAGTATCTTCCTTTACAGGATAGACTGGTGGTCTCTAAATGAAACAGAAATTCAACTACATCCGTTTAAGATGTAGTTGTACCGAAGGAATCACAAAATAAGTTGGATGGACAGAATTTAGAACGAGACAGTTGTAAAGTGGATGAGGAATATAAAAGATGTAGCGGTGTTTAAAATGAAACGCAAACAGCAATAAATAAGGCAGTTAATGCTTGGAGAAAATTTTCATTCTAGTTGATAATGATGGAAAATTCAGGGATGAAGAAGCTTAGGAAGAAGGCGACACCTATCTGGCTTCGAAACCTATCTGAATGGTTCAAGTACTCAACAAACACGCTTTTTAGATCTGCCGTACTCGAAATTCAAAAAACCATAATGATTACCAACCTTCGCAACGAAGATAGTACTTAAATAAGATAATTAATAACGGTATGGAAAATATTGTTTTATGTACTAAGAGTTTATGAAAAAAATTATGACAACATTTAAACAATAAAAGATGGACTTTTTGCGGTGTTTTGATTACTTATAACAAAAACGATTTCGTTTAAATGCTTACCGATATAAAACAAATTAAATGTTATATGACTATGATTTATTTACTTTCAAGAGACTTGAAAGAAAACATTAGAAAAATCAAATGAAAACACCCGCTATCATTTCTCCTGAAGCAGACGTATATTTTACTAGTACTTCTAGATAGGATCCCGGAGATATTCCAAATGTAAATAGCTCAGTGTATTGAGTGCTTGGTTGTAATTCTGAAGGTTTCGGATTCAAATATGCATTATTTAATCTGCTAAAAGCAACGAATGGATCCTATGGGATCATCCAGCTTCCATTTAGTGGGTACCCTTAATTGGGGGAAAACCTGGCGATTGAGCACGATCTCGGAAACATCACCACTCCACCCAACCGTTGAGTCTATCAATAGTACAGTCTTTACCATACACTGAAACAAAGACCCTTCATGTATTTTAGAGGTACAGGGTTCCGATTTAATCATTGCAATTTAGTTTAATTGCATAACTAAATATATCATACTGATGAGATGACTCAGTTATTTAGATCCGACACACTTGTGCGACATAAGCTTTAAAATGTCTGAGTTTTGAAGCCAAAAATAGTAGATTGAAGGAAGGTGGGAAGGGAGGGCATTGTGGACGGTTTACATATGCAAGGGGAGTAGTTTGAAGTTCACAACGTGTTTGCAAAGGGAATGAAGGGAATGCGCCCTCAATTTCTTTACTGCTCCGGCTCCGTCTTTTCTCCCTCACAATAAGAAAAGCATTATGCTAAAACTTAGGGGAAAATAAAAGATTACTGTATGCAAAGCTATCAGGCTTGGGTAACACACGACTTCCCTTCACCCCTAATAACTATAAATGACTTTAACAGTGATCACATTACATAATAAAATCAAATAAAAGTTTCAAATGAGAACTTATTACACAATACATAAATAAACATAAAAATATAATATTTTTATTGTGAAGAGAAAAGATTTGTGTGGCCTGGTTACGATCCTGGCAGCTCAGTTGGAAGAAAGCCACGCTAGAGATGAGGAAGACTCGGGTTCGAATCCCGGCCACGACAAATCTTTTCTCTTCAAAATACAAATATTTAAATAATCACCATCAAATAAAAATAAAAAAAAACATAATTTTTTAATATAAAAATTTGACTTACGTCAACGAGATCCTAATTTAATAAAAAACAAAAGAAAATTAATGTTCAATGAACATTCGTCCCCGTATATACATGCAAAAATTATGAGAATTAGGGATATAGGATCGGTGAAGAGAAAGGATTTGTCTGGCCTGGTTACGATCATGGTAGCTTAGTTGGAAGAGTGCCGCGCTAGAGATGCTGAAGACCCGGGTTCGAATCCCAGCCAGGACAAATCTTTTCTCTTCAAAATAAAAATACTTAAACAATCACCATTTTTTTTTCAGAACCTCCTTTATTATATGAAAGTACAATTTACAAATAGTAAAAACTAAAAATAAAATCCTTCCGTTACCTTTCGGTATTTTAAGACGTTACATCGGACTGAGTCCGCTGAAGGCGGTTTTTACTCAAACCGGCACGAGGCCGCTGACATTATAAAATACAAAACGGTGAGGGACCGTTTAGCGGGATCAAGTGACAGTTGTAGAAAGAAGAAAGGGGAGGAAGGAAGAAGGAAAAGGAAGGAAGGTTAAGGACAAGGGAGTACTTACCCCATCCCTAGATCAAATGTAAGTACATCGACCAAGGGGACACTGCCCTGCCATCTCCCAGGTCTGGGGGGTGGTTTTAAGTCCCTAAATAGGGGGTTCGCACAGGTCTTCAGCCCATCAAAAAATTTGATATGCCTCCGACCTATGTACTCGGGCACCGAGCTCCTCCCGGATGGTGGTGTTAAGTACCCCCTCGAGCGATATGCCACTTACGTGAACTATGTTACTTGATTGGGTTTCTTCAGCGAAAATACGTAGATTTTGTGAGTAAGAAACACGTGAACAAGGATACAAACTTTGCCCCCCTTTTTCACCCCCTTAGGGGTAGAATTTCGGAAAATCCATTATTTTTTATAATTATAATCATTCAATTATGACCATCATGAATAGGAACCAAAAAGGGAGGTACACAACAAAATATTATGTAAATAGCAATACAACAGATATGTAGGATCACTCTGGTGTCATGGTCAGAATAACAACCTACTTAGCCTAGCCTAGATCGTATATATTTATTTCAAATTAATGAGAGTAATCTCGAATATCGTTTCATAGCGTTGCCTTATACCTATTTGTGTGTATGTGGGTGTGTGTGAATCAACATCGTATTTCAGAGAATCTGATATCAGAAGTTGTCCTTTAATAAGGAAATTGTGTCGCTTCTTCGCTTACCTCGTGAAACTTCTGCGCTGAAAATTTCCAAGACGAGGCTCAGATCTTGCTAAAAGAAATATATTATTTCAACTGATGTAGTCAGCTTACACGCTTTCCATAACAATAACACGACACCAGGACTTGGCTTAGGCATTATATTTTATAAGTCAGGAAAGTTGTGAAAATTCGTTCCATAAACTTCGCCGGTTGGATCTAGAGGAACTGAACTTGTGAAGACTTAAGGAGGGAAGGAATTTCGTTTGTTACGAGGACGTACAACTTCTTAGGCTCAAATGAGGAAATGTGTTGTACTTCACAAAACACCGGAATCTCATCAATGCCAACTTTAATTAAAATAATTGCTGGAATTAATAGATACTTAATTTAAAGATCACTTTTTGCGTTATTACTAAAAAAAATTGTGTTTGTTTTGAAACCGTCATTATTATTTTTTAACAAGATATATTAAATGATATAATGTTCCGTTGGATTTTTAATAAAACAAACAAAAGTTATATTATTATTCATTTGAGATACACTGTCGACTAAATAACTGATTAAAAAAAATTCAGAATTATTTATTATTACTTGCCCAATCAATTTTGTTGAAATGCTATTGATTTATGTGTGAACTTACTTACTCGTCTTCAAGTTACCTCAGATGTATATCGTAAAACCTGCACTTCCAACCAACTACTACATACAGGTTTGCACTAGCTTATTGTATTTTTTTTTCTTAGCCCCTTTGGGTTTGAAGGTTGCTAAGTAGGATTTAGGATAGGATGGAGAGGATCTCTTGTACTGTACGTTGTACATATCAAGAGGAGGGTGAGAAATGGAAAGGTATAAATTTATTTATATTTCTATAACATTAGTTTTTTTCCAGTGATGGGTTTCACCGTGTCTTTTTCCTTTCATTTGTTTATTTTATTTATTTCTCAGTTCAGTATGAGATTTTGTACGTAATCTTAGCACGTTTGTGGCCGTCCTGAGGGGAGTGGCCTGAAAAGAGGGTTAGTACAGTATCAAACAATTTAATGTGTCTACGTTTAATGAAGTCTGTAACTGTCGTTATGTCGAGAGTAGTGTGTAGGAGGCCCGTTTTTGTTTTGTTTAATGCTGTGTGTCTCACTATGCGTTGCAGTACGCCATTCTGAAACTGTTGGAGCTTTTTCGGTGTTGCAGGAGTGATGTTGCCTAACAATGGTGCTCCTTAAAGGAGTGCCGGTCTGAGGATGCTCTTGTAGATTGTCAGCTTGAGCCGGAGGGATAATTTGGGAGATGTAAGCAGATGGTTAAGTAAGACTTGGTCCTAACCGACCTTAGTTTCTTTCTGCAGTGGTAGGCTAGCTTCAGGTGCAGGTCAAGGGTGACACCTAAGTAGACTATGCTGCCCGCTGATCTGTTTTCTCGTCCCGCTACCCTATAGACCTTAGGGAGAGGGCGGTGCTTTTTCCCCTGAAAGAAGTCTGTCTTTTTGAGATTCACTGTGATGTTTAGTCCCACTAGTTTCTGTGTGATGCTCTCACTGACCTTCTCCGCCTGCAATAGAGGTCTCTCTGCTCTGGTCGAGCTGGTGTATGTCGCTATGTCGTTGGCATAGGCTGCTGTATTGTATTATTTAGGGTTTAGTTTGTTTTGTAAGCAGAACAGCCATCTATCTGCAATTATATCCAATATATATGGTTAATTGATGACTTTTTTACACGTGACAGGCCAACAACGACCATGCATTCTTTCTTTGTCCTCCAGAAGTCTTTTACCCTGTTCGACTAGAAGTCCATTCTCCTCAGTTGGGGTTCTTCTTTTCACATACAAGTATTTTGTGGCCAACAATTTTTTTTTTTCGAGTTTGTTTCTTCATTTCTTAAACATTGAGTCACCAGCCTTTGTAGTTCCAGATTTCATCAAAAGCATGTCTGTTTGACCTTGATCCATCTATGCGGACTGATTGTCATTTACTGGTTACTTCTAGGTTTCTCAGTTTTACTGTACATTTCTGCAGTAAATCTCAAACCATAACCCTTCCTGTGTTTTTCATAGACTATAATTTCTTCTCGACAACTTGAACCAATTTTCCGTTCCAATTATAAGGTATAGTTATATTGTAAAAAAATAAATGAAAAATAATGTGTGTATGTATGCACATCATAATCATAATTGGTCCATGAAGCAAATCAATGCAATTGGGCTAAATTACTCGTAAATAAAATATCATCTATCTTTATTAAATAAATGATCCTAAAATTAGCTTCATAACAATGCAAATTCATTAATTCTCATATTTGATTATGCATGTCCATTCAACCCTAGTACTCTGTTTCAGGTTTTCTGGGGGGGGGGGCTATTAATAGAAAACGTGGAATTCGAGATCATAGAAACATTATAAATGTTAAAGATGAAAACTCGGTTTGGAATACAAACTAAATAAAGGTCCAATACAGGATATGAAGTTTTTTGTCGGAGGTTTAAATAAATAGGTGTATTTACTCAGAACCGATATGTTAGTTTCGTTCCTCTGAATCGCTAAAAGATACTTTATTTAGATGAATTTAGAGAAAAAAACTGTCTGATTAAAAAGTTAGCCGTTATTCGGAGAATAGTTTTTTATAAAACTTCTTTATACATCTTTTAGATCCATTGGATTTATCCCATACTGTTCATCATTCTTGAGAAGTAAGATATAACGGAAAATAAGTGAGAAGGAATAACCTAACGCCGAATATTCTTTTTTCAATTCTTTAGACGTGTAATTTATATTATATTATGCAATAAATGGTTTCAACCTACACTTACTAGTTGATCTCTCCACAGAAGTCAGAAGACCCTTGAACGGGTCTGGGGTTCAGTACATGTTAGAGACTGTACTGATTCATGGAAAACGTGATTTGTCCTAGATCACGCTCAACCGCCAGGTTTTCCCCTCTTATTTTGGGAACCCACATTATAGAGACTGTGAGGCCCAGGAGGGTCCTACATCCCATAATGTCCATCACCAACTGGCTAACAAATTAAATAGCCTTCCGTCAAGTCTTACAGCAGCGGGATTTGAACCAGGATTTTGGTGCTCTACCACTGAGCCACTTCACTCCACTAATGTAAGTTAATATTTTTAAAGAACAAAGGCAGTGAATTATCTAAGAATATAACTAATTTGTGAAAGGCGTTACAGCCGTAGTGGTAGATTAACACCATTGAGTCTGAACAGCAGAATTGGAAAAAAACAACGACAATATAATCAATAATGCTATTAATCAACATATCGATATATTTCACCCTAGCTTACTCCCTTTGTTGATTTATAATAATCGATCAATGATTTTTGTATTGGATCAATGGCTATTTCCTTTTTTGATCTTATTTGTTATTTGCTTCTTCAATTACAAAAATGATTTTATAATGTTTATAATAATAAAATGCTTAAATATTTTATTTAGTTAGCATTAATAAATTTTTAAATTTGGTTGTCCATAGGACAATGAGCTATTAGTAGCGTAGGGAAACTATGACACTACTTGACGTTTAAATAATAATATAAAAAATTAATTAGTTATGAACGAAAAAATATAATAAAAGTTATATTAATGCAAGTTGAGTGTAGCGTTGTGAATTAATTTTTAGGTCAGGAACTTTGGTAATTTGAGAGGTTTGGGATGGAAATTGGATTATTTTCATAAAGATCTTGTAGAGAGATAAGTCGAAAGGGCTTAATCAGTGTCCGCTAAGGGCCTTTTTACCAAGTCTGGTCCGAGGTAAGGCCCCAAAGGGATCAAACATAAAATTTATTAAACTTTTTTACAACTGATTAACAATATTATCCAAAAAAATATTATTAAGTAAAGAAACTAATACGTTCAATTTCTATTTTAATAACTAGAAAAAAGGATCTCCGATCTATTCAAACTGCATATTCTTAGCAAATAATAAAGAATTATTGTAATTTATTTTTTATTTATTGTTCTTTTGATGGTGATTATTTTAAAATATTTTTATTTTGAAGAAAAAAGATTTGTCTTGGCCGGGATTCGAACCCCGATCGTCCGCATCTCTAGGGCGATGCTCTAACCATCTGAGCTACCAAGGCTCATATCAGGGCTATAGATGCGGACGACCCGGGTTTGAATCCCGGGCAAGACAAATCTTTTCTCTTCAAAATAAAAATCTTTAAAAAGAATTATTGTAATTTTGTTGTATAATATAAAAATTTTGTAATATAATATTGTAATATAAACACTGGACATCAATTTAAACAGGTCTTGTGAAAAAATAGAGATATTTATTGGCTATATACACTCGATTTATTGTTTATTCATTTAACATTATTTTATGCTGCTATGGCTAATCGCATGACGCTACAGTGGTCTGCCTATCCTGAAGAAAAACTTCATGGGAGAAATTGTGCCTATCTAGATTTTCTCTTCAATTTATCGACTTCATAGAAGCTTGGTGAGGTTCAGAAGAGCCTTCAGATCTCACAGAGACGATTATTTTTGTTGTTTCTTCATTTAAAGTCATTTTATACTGTTATTTCTTTTTAATAACGGATCACAGGGAGAAAGTCGTAGGGAGCTATAATATTCATGTTGACGGTACAAACTTTAACCGAGCTGTACAACGGCTCGGATGTGCTGATGATTTTGATATCATGGTACGATCATTCCAGGCTGTTTCTGACGTATTCCTTGCCCATGCTGGGGCTGCTAGGCAAATGAGATTGGTCATAAATGAAAGCAAAACAAAATATATGGTAATTGGACAACAAGCGATGCGTGGTGAGGAAGTCCAAATTGGAAGGTACAAACCTGAGAAAGTTAACGAATTTGTTTACCTGGGCTGCAAAGTTGATATAGATAACGATATCTCCGGGAAAATCGTGTCTCGTATCAGCAAGTATTGCCGGTGTTTTATGGACTACATGAGTATTTCCGCAGTAACCTGCTTTCGAGAACAACGAAGATACGGCTCAAGACCTTAGTTCGCCCAGTCCTACGCTACGGCCCTGAATCGTTGACGTTTAGAAAATTGGATGAATCGGTTCTGCTAATTCATGAAAGAAGGATCCTTCAATCGATTTACGGCGCAATAAAGGAGGGTCAAGCATGGTAACGGAGAACCAATCAGGAATTGTATACTCTCAATAACCCCCAAATACTTCAAGGACCCCAGCACAGCTAGATTTATCTCAGAATATTAAGGTGAACGGGACACGCGGCAAGTATGAATGAGGACACTATCCCAAAGCAAACCCCTCTCAAAGAAATTTATGGGCCTGGGCGTAAAGGAAGACCCAGGATGCGGTGGCGAAATGGGATTGCCCAGGCTGCTCGGGCATTGCTCGGAGTGCGAGAGTGGATAACAGGCCGCACAGGACAGGGAAACGGCGTATGCTGATAAAAAAGGCCTTTTTACTCAGCAATGATCTGTATCACGGCTGCTGGATTGGAATGGATTATACTCCTATTGCTAATTGGAAGATGCCACTACGGGTGTCTTTAATTTCTCCTATACAGGTTTAATTAAGAAAGGCATCGTCAATGAGTACCTGACACCGCAGAGGCTCGGGGTCACTATTTAACGCCCCTTCCAAAGGACAGTAGAACCAAAGACGAAAGGCCTCTTGTCAGGCTACAAACTCGTGATCTTGGACATAGTAGGTTGTTAAACTGGCCAATACACCACAATTTAACACACTTTATATATTTCATGACAATATTTGGAACATTTACAGTATTTAGCCAACGTTAAAAATTTAGCATAAAATTAATAAATCCGACCTGTATTAGTTAGTTACATTTTTTAAATTTTATTTACTTGCATTTAAAAAGTAATAATTAAAAGCTCGGTAAAAAAGTGAACAATTAGTTTTTTCGGCCTTACCCAGTAATATAAACTGACTCTGGAATGAATGTAAATTGTTCCGGAAATTCGTACAGTTTATGGTCCGGAATAAACTTTGTAAAATTATTTCTGACCATTTCTGAAGCTCACAGGCCAATCTACAGCTAGGATAATATCATGCGTGCCCAGGGGCAACATTCAGGACATAACCGCGGTAGCCTATTAGGATGGATTTTTGGAAAGGGTGTACAGAGATGACAGGGAGAGAGACTGGACTAACCGAGGATTATGGGCTGGCTGCGGGAAGGTCCAACTTTTTGCTCCACAATGTGACGAATAAATCCAGAAATCCCCCCCCCCCCTCCAACCTCACTCCCTTCTAACACTTTTGTTACCATTATCAAACTTTCCCTTTTTTTCTCTCTCCCTGTAAGCCTTAAATTCATGGGAAACCTCTTGTAACTCACGAGTATTTAGGTAATTCGAAAATATAAAAAAAAAAGTTTCCATAACTTCTTTAGATAAATTTTCCCGTTAACAAAGCCCTAACAAGGCCGCGGAAAACGTTTTCAACAAACCTCGGGAAGGAGATAAAAAGAATTTAAGTGCCCTCAAAAATTAGGAGTTAAATTATCATAACTTTTACCATTCATGAAAATGTCTACCAAAAAAGTAAACTAATCCTCTATTATTTTTTCTATACCATACTTATCTTCATCAGAAATAAAAACTATGCTGTATGGTCAGTTTTCATATCTTGGTTCATTCAATGGCTTTCAAAATCTATTCCAAAATTTCAAAAATTGACTTGTTTCGCTAGTTTAGTCAAGCGATTTTCGGGGCGACCGTTGGTCTAATGGTTATCATAACAACCTACTAAGCCCAAGATAGCGGGTTCGTAACCCGCCATGTGGCCTTTGTTTATGCCGTCCTTCGGAAGGGACATTAAACAGGGGTCCCAAGTCCCTCCGATGTCAGGTACTCGATAAAAATACATGTCCTAATTTAATCTGGATAGGCTTAGTTTTAAGCTCCCACTGCAGCATCGTCTGATTAGCCATTGCAGCATAAAAGTGACGTTAAATAAACAAACACGCGTTTTTCTCTAACACATTTGCCGTTTTGTTTCTCATGGTTTTAGTCCGAACCTAAAGTTTCGAGACCATAGAATTGCTTCACTATCGACGTTAATTCTGTCCAAAATCCGCTTGGATTTTCGGGAGTCCGAGGGTCTCGTGTATTAGTCTGATTTCGTTCTTTGTAGAGATCTGTGCCTTAATATACGCCTCAGTATACGGTTTTGAAATTGTTCGAGCCTTTTTGAAAACGATGGTGAAGTGTTATTCAACATAGGCGCCCCATAAAGGAGTGCTGGTCTAATAACTGCCTTATAGATCATTACTTTGAGGGGAGTGATAAGTTCGGTGAGGTTAAAAGGTGATTAAGCCTGTATGATTTGGTTCTAAACGACCTGATATTCTTATTACCATGTTTGGATATCTATTCGCAGGATTGTTTACTCTGCCTGCAACTCAATAAACCTTAGGTAGAGGTCGCTTATTCTTTTGGAAGGAGAGAATAATACAGTCGGTCTTCTTGGGATTAACTGTAATATTCAATCCGTCCAGTTTTTTAGTTATATCCTCACAGGCCACCTCCTCTCTCAGCATTTAATGAGCACGCCGCCACAGTAGCTTTTTTGGATTTGGCACTAACGATTTCCGCCGTATAAACTGAGAATAGTTATCGGTGGATAGCATAGACACTTGAGGTAAGTGGAAAAGGGTTGTACATCTCTTCACCCACTCGTATCTTTATTGAACGTTGTGTCAGAAATGACCTTATGATAGTATAGAGCTGCTCGGGAAACTCGGTGTCCTGCAGTGTCTTACAGAGAAGACTATGGGACACCGAGTCAAACGCCTCCGTGCAATCTATGGATATCAAAGCGGTTGCCTCGTTCTTAACTGTGTTCTGATTTACTTTCGCGGTCCGGGCACAGTCCGGCCTGGAAGCCGGTCTGTTCCGGTGGGATTAACGCTATTTACGAGCATTAGGTTTTGAGATAATTAAGGATAATTTTCTTTAAAACATTGCATATGTGCGGAAGTAAGCTAATAGACCGGTAGTCGACTGGCTGATTACCAATTTTTGCTGGCTTCAGCAGCGGAAACAGTGTAGCTCTTTTCTATGCCTCAGGAAAGTTTCTTAGCCTCAGACAAAAGTTGTAGAGGTTCGTCAGGTGAGCTATGCTTCTTCTTGGTAATTGTTTCAGGAGTATAGTTTGTATCCCGTCGTTGCCTGGGGCTGTATTCCCTCGCGAACGACGGAGTATCACCCTCAGCTGCTTCGGAGCTGAATTATACAAACATATAACTATTTCCCACTTCTTCTTTCGGGATTTTTGTCGTACTGATTGTTCGACGTGCTATAGTGGCACTGTAGTGATCAGCGAACTAGGACGCAGGGGACGCAGGGCTGGTAGAAGTGGCTTAAACTTTGGTATGGTCGTGTATGCGGCATCAGTGATAGTATCTGTGAAAAACCGTATATACTCGTTTATTTTATTCGGCGTACGAAGAGTAGGAACTGTTGACAGATTTTGGTAGACCTGGGCTTTGAAGGCCTCCCAGTCTGCCTCTTGATATTTATAGTTCGTTGGTGGAGGTAGGGGTAGCGTTTCTCCGTCTAATAGATAAACCTATTAATAGATAAACAGGCCTATGGTCGGTAGTTACGATGTCCAGGGCAATGGAGTCATCAAAATGGTGTGGTTGGCGAGTGAGCAGGAGATCAACCTTGAATGTGAATGTCGCATTCGCCCTGTGTATGAATGTGTGGGTGTTTGGGTGCACCACGATGTAGGGCGTTTTTAAGATACTTTTACCAGGTACGCTACAAGAGGTATTATTCCAGAGGGTATGTCGAGCGTTAAAATCGCCCACGACCCAATGGTTTGTCCTCTTGGCGCACTCGTTGAGCAATCTCGAGAATTCCACCGGTGACGATCTAGGGTCCTGTAAAGCCCTGCGATGACGCTGGGCTTACCAAGGAGAACCTGTATGGTCTTGTGGTGAATTTTGTGGCCCATGGTTGCTACTGGTGGGGGGTGCTCCCTCCATCTTGTTCCATGGCGAATGACAATAATGACCCCTCCTGTTTGATCTACTGGTTGGTCTCCCGTCACGTCGTAGCCGGGCATGTTTATACGCTGGAAATTTGTTCTAATTTGTTGATCACTACAGTGGATTGGGTCTGTGCTATCAGAGAATATACCTCCGTAATTTTAGGCATGAGTCCGTCAGTATTGAAATTTAGTACTGTTAGTGGATTATTCATTTTATCAATAGTGTAGAAAAAAGTTCTAGAAGTATATTTGCGGAGTTAGTGATCTAAAATTAGTGATGTTTGTGAGGTGTTCTACCTAGGGATTTGTCCTTAGGTAGTCCTTCAAGAAATAAATAAACACTATTGGCAAATGCTTTATAATATATCTTCTCACATTAGCAGCAATTACTTAACAAAACATAAAAACAATGTTCTACAATCGACCACTCTGGGAGGTTACAGCCGAGGTTACCCCGAGGCCTCCCATGTGATCTCAACCATTTCAAAATTATCACGTATCATACATAACAATCCTCCGCACATATTTTTAACAAGAACAAAACACAACTGCACACCCTTTAAAACAGCACTCACAACCACTAATTAAGTTGGCGAGAATTTTTTTTTTGTTTCCTGGTGCGCTGTGGATACCGTCTGGAATCTTCTGGGATAGTTGGCTCTAATGCTGATGGACCTGGCGTAGATGGGGGAGTATGATGGATAACATGTTCCCTGTGGGCTGTTTACGGACTACCTTGGATTGAGGTTTCTCTTGAGTTTATTTGTTCCGTATCAAGAGGAGAGAAGCATGTAGAATCGTGGAGATAAGGCAAGATTGAAGGAGAAAGATTCTCAGATGTGTGAATCCCTCTTTTATCATCTGAGTCTGACAGACAAAGATCGCTTATCGGTTCGCTGGAGGTATCCATAAATCTTGGTAGGATTTGGTCAATCTGCCTTTTGAAGTATTTTCTATTGAAGTCTATTTCATAATGAAGGTCTCCCAGTTTGGTCTCAATCACTCCCGGTATCCATTTGCAGTTGCGTCTATGTAAGAGCGGAACATGACTAGGTCTCCTGTTGAAAAGGTACGCAATTTTGATGAATAGTTTACAAGTTGCCTTTCGGTCAACCTGCTCTTTAGACCCGGCTTTACAAGATACAGTCTGGACCGAACAACTCTTCCCAGAAAGAGAACGGATGGCGGTTGTCCCGTTGTTTGGTGAGGAGACTTGTGAAATTGAAAAAGAAACCTGTTAATATGGTGCTGGATGTCGTTGCTTGTTGCTCCTGAGGTGTGTAGCATTCTCTTCAAGGTTTGAACACCATGTTCTGCCTGGCCATTAGTCGATGGATGGTAAATTGCTGTCGTGTCATGAAACCGAGGACCTTGTTTCTTTTGAAAATCTTGAAAATATTCTGACCAGAATTGTGGCCCGTTGTCAGAAACGATTACGTTGGGAACACCAAGTTGAGCAAAGGTACTTTCAAGGATATTGGCTGTGGTTTGCAAAGTAGTTGAGTTTGTGATAGCAACTGTCATCCACTAAGAGTATGCATCGACGATAATCACCAGGTTCTTCCCACGTACCGAGCAATAATCTATGTGAATTCATTCCCAGGGAGCGTTTGGATATTCCCAGTGATGTGAACGAAACTGATGGGCCATCTTGGAATCTTCATGCAGGCAGAGCATTACTTAGCCATGGTTACAATGCCTTGATCAATTGCCGGCCACTAAATGAGAGAGCGAGCTAACCCTTCCATTTTAACCAATCCTATGTGAGAAAGATGGAGTTCCTCTAAGAGCATCCGACGAAACCCTGGTGGGACAACAACTCTGTGGGCAAGCATGAGACGTCTATCGATAGTCGTGTATTCTGTTTCTCTTCCCTTGCACCCAAGCGACTTGAGATTTTTCCCTTCGAGTATCGCAGACAGCAATGCGGATCACGACGAGTTTCTGTAGCGATCTCTTTAGAAGTAAGGAGAATTTGGCGAAGCTGATGCAACACAAATTTGTCGAAGTCGTCAGCAAGGTCCTCGAATTGAAGCCGATTGACTTCAAAAGAAAAGTATTCATTGCCAGTCGATCTCACAGCTCGGTTGCAGTTCTGATTACGGGCTTTGTACTAAATATCGTAATTGAAATTAGCTAGGTTGGTATTGGAGAAAATGATAAAATATTTTAATCTATTCTATAATGGCCGAAAATGCTTATATCAACCTTGATAAATATATATAACTCATGCTAGTTAATAAATCGAAAAAACAACATTAACGAATAGAGACAGATCAGATTAGACAGAACTTCTAGTCTATTTCAGATTTTTAAGCCAATTTCAACTTAGGTAAGCTCGCTAGATTAAGTTGAGAGAGAGGAGATTACACTAGACAAAGCGTATTGTATTTTGAAAATCTTCCTTCATCTAATTTACTTTTTACCTAGTAGTGCTTTTGCTTGTCTCCTTGCTTTAAAGTCTCTGATTGACTTGAATAATATAGTTCCAGGAGTCTATTGAACACTCTTTTTAATGTAACTAACATCTAACGTTTATCATACACTAGTTAAAATCCACGATTTTTTATTATGAGTTTTTGTTTATAATATCTGTAAAACAATATATATGTAGAAAGTTAAGTTTAAAGTCAAAACTGTTCAGTACTTAATTCTAAATTACTTATATTTAAACTAAATGCAATAGTAATTTTTATGATAGTGTAAAGAAATAATTAATATGATTTTAGTGAAGAAACATTCCACCCTGATAAATTATACTGAATATGCTAACTAAAAAGATTAAACCAGGACACTTACACATCAGATTTGCATCAGTCGACCAATTCCAATTTTAAGTTTCACCACTTTAACCCATGAAGGATATTAGCCAATTATATAATAGATATTGTATTGTTCCTAAACCGATTAGATCGAGTTCACGGTCAATCGCCAGGTTTTATCCCCGATTAATGTTACACACTTTATTGAGGTTAAGGCTTAAAAGAGCGGCAGAGGTCTGTCATAGGGCCAACGTCTGTCTGTTAACAGATTAAATAATTCATCTGCCACAGCGGAATTGGTACTCAGTACCTTAAGCTCAGCAACACTCCAGCGTTCAACATACTGTCAGCGCTACTCCGAGAGGTGAAGATAATGGGAGACTATTCCAATTCGTCGTTTTAAATGTATTTGAATAATATTAAACCAAATTAAACCTATTTCTAATGTCAATATTTTTTACAATTTTATTTTCTAGTTGTCATTTTATTAATTTATTTTATCTAATTTCTTTTTAAATTTTATTCATTTAGTATATTTAAATTTTATTATCATTTTTTATCTTCTGTATGAATGAAAAGCTAGATCTCTAATAATTATTGCCCTTAGTAGCTACAGATTGTAATACTTCGCTATCCGAATAAACATGTTTGAAATAAAAAAATATTTTTTCCCATTAACCAAAATGACAAAATAAGTTTGCGTAAACACAAATGTTCCAGATTCGTGAGCTTCTGTTTTAATTTTTTTTTTTAGCTAAAAAGTATGAATATACAATAACCATCTGGTAAATTGAAACTAAATAATTTTCATAATGGATAGGATTCGTCAGGGGGTGCAGTCAAAGATAGTTGTTGACATGTGTTAGTTTGACAAGCCACCACACCCGCAGTTTGCCCTGAAGATGGTCTAAATCGTAGGCCGAAACATCACATGGCACACCCTGACCAATTCTACCCATCATTAGAATTATCCAGTCAACTATTTTCCACTCATATATAATATTCAAAAGCGTCGAAAAGCCACATTTTTTTTTCGACTCAACTATGATCCCATTTTTAACTTTTCGATGACTGGAAAAGTTAAAAAAATGTTCAATTAAATTAAAGGCACGGTTTTAGCAATTTATACAAGTTAAACATTAAGACGTTTGATTTTTGTTTGTTTATTTTATTTTGTTTGTATTGCAGTTGTTTTTTTTCAAGTTGATCCTTCCAAAATTGATTGCAAAATAAAATTTTAATTAATTACAAAAAATTAAAAATCTGGAATTACAACTCTAACATACAAACCATCATTATTTTAATCATGAATCTTGGTTATAAACGTTTTTAACACATTACTAAAAACTTATTTAACTAAGCTGTAATTTTTCAAAGTGGTATAAGTTCATTTTTTCATGTACCGAGATATTTAAAGGTTTGCTTTAAATCAATTTAAAAATAGACGTGTTTTTACCAATGAACCATTAACAAAGAGCAATGTTTATAACATTATAAACCTTTTAAATTTAATTACAAGTAGGTAATAATCATCAGATTAAAAAAAAAATCGTATTTTTTAGATTCAAATGGACTTATACTACCCTCAAAAGTGTCAACTCAATTTTATAATTAATATAATTCATAATCAATACTTAAACGACAGCAAATAGTTAAGATCTCGCAAGTAAATACTCTTTTTTTTAAAGAAAAAACTTTTAAACCTTAGAGCTATTGTAAGTATAACTACTTCGAAACAAAAATAAGAAAGTAACAAGTATGAAAGATAATATCATAGTGTACGTTTAATATAACTAGAGAAGAGAGCACTTGAAAAGTCAAAAGAACTTCAAGTAAACAGACAACTTTAGTTTCACTGATAATCATATCCATCATATTATGAAGAAAGTTTATATTTGTTCTGAATTTATATACAATGGTTAATTGATAATAAAAACATATTACATTATAATGATATCAGAATCGATAGCTAGTTATTCTGTACTGATTTTCTGATAATGTTAAAACACTTAGGCAATAAAGTAAAAAATAAATGTTTAAATTTAAAGATTTATATGTGTAACGTATGCATAGTTTTACAACTTAATTTTCGTCATCTATATTCCAGAACATTGTCCATTTTCAAGCGCTTAAATTTACCTGTAATTACATTTCATAGACGACTTCATAAATATGGAAAATAACAAAAATCATACATCATTCATATTTGCCTATCAATATTGTGAATGTATATCCTAGTTGATGTATACTTCGTGGTTGCTTCCTCTTTCATAAATATTTAGAAACAAATTTTCTCGAATCTGGTTTCGCATTATGAGTAATAGCTTTACGTCATTCACTCGTTAATTAGTATTTCAAGTTTTGATTAACTATTTTTAAAATACGTCTTATTTTTGTCATTATAAATTTAATGTTACTCAACGCTCAGAAAATCATTTTAAAAATTGGTGATATTTTAATTATTTTGCTAAGTAAATCGATTATATAATTTTAGAATGAATATTAGTAAGTTGTTTTTTATGGTACAGGTTTTTTTTCAATGATTTTTCAGGAATTCCTAATTATTCTGTTAGGTATAGTAATCAATTCCTATATTAATGGGAAAACATAAAGAAATATTATACATTAAAAACATTAAGGCTTTGTTATAAATAGTAATTTTTTTAATATATTCACAGTTTTATTTTTTTTTTTTTTTACTGAAGCAACATTTTTATTTTTTTTTTTTTAGAAATTAACGATATATATATTTATAAAAAAACATAAAAGATAAATTAGTTATTAAAAGTATTGAGCCTTTATCATATATATTTCTTGTTTACAACTTGAGAGTTTTGAGAAGAAAAAAAAATAACATCACCAAATAAAGCTTTATAATAGCATGTTAATTTTGGACACAAAATAATTATTATGTACTATTGTGAAGGACGCCAAGAAAACATTATTCAAAAGCTACTTTTTCCCAATCCTAATGTACTAAACCGAGTATTTTACCTTCTTCTGTAATTATAAGAGTCAAGCCATAGTAAAGAGATATCCCGGAAGAATTGAGGGAAAAATGAAAGGACAGGCTGAAGAGAGTGTAAGAGCACATAATTGATGAACGCGGGACAAGATGGTTTCCGTCTACAGTCTGTCTACCTCAGACCTTACCTGTACCAACGTGGAGGGTAGAAGAACACGGGGATGAAACAGAGCAATCTGAGAAAACGGGGTTAAAGAGGCTTTTGATTGGAGCGGCTTGGACTGGACGAGGATAATGTTGTTTTCTCGGCAGCGAGACAATTGGATCAAGCTCCACAATCAGACACCTCACTTTGCTTAACATAGGAAATGATTAAGTAAGTAATTGGCATTTTTTAGTTACATCGGACGTTTGAAGGAGCGATATTAGTGTTACTCATTTCTTTCATTTTTGATGTATTTTTTTCTTTTTGGCAGATTTAAAGATGTGAAACAAAAAAAGCACAAAACTGTATGATTTTTCAAAGCGATGTAACCATTGACTGAACTTTGTAACATTTTAGTTTCATTGGCATTAGGAACATTTAAATCATTAAGCCAATGTAAAAAAATAAACTACATAAGTAATAGACATTTTTTTTTTATTACTTCACTAAGTCTTCGACAACGAAAATTGTGAACAACTTTTAAAGGAAAATTGCTTTCTTTATCCTTTATCTTTATTTAAATTGTTCCCCCTTTTATATCATCATTCCCTTTTGATTCTTCGGTTTTTCCTTTGTACTTTTTATGATTATTTTTACGGCAGCTTTAAACGAGGCATTACATATAAAGGGCTTTCCTGGAAAGTCGGCCGTTTCATTACTCCTCGAGGAGAAGAGTGCTGAGAGAGAACATGATTTAGCCCCGAACTCGGTGGATTTTAGATAATGAGCAGAATAATCAAGAGAAAACTTGGGGGAAAAAGGGAATGGGGCTATAAGAAATTTCATCAACTCCTTGCGGGGCGCCTTCAATTTCATTCCTCAAAATGAGGCTCTGTTAATGGGGGGGTTGGATGGGGGGAGGTTGAAGCCACCTTCCTGTGGTTGCTTTTCTCTTTTAAAGCCTTTACGCGTTTTATTAGTCAGTACGCTTTATTTTACATTTTACTGGAACAAATGATATTTAAGGAAAGTAATTTTACAAAATTGTAATTGGAATAATAATCCCAGTTTAGTGGTTAGCGTAAAACCTGGTCGTATTTTTTTTTCGCTTTTACAATGTTATTTCGTAATTATCCAGTATCATGGTGAAAACGGTCTATTGTATTCTACTAGCGACTTTTTTTTTCAATTTAATTCTTATTTAGCCGCGTCTAACGACTTATGGTAGAGGGGAAATTTAAGGTTTCGCGTCACCGACATGTTCTTGACGTATATGCGCGAGACCGGCAACGCGAAGCAGCCTGTGTATCAGTATGTAAGAATAACAGTACTTAACTAACCTGTGTTTAGTAGTGTGCTATTGATACTAATAATAATAGCACGTATCGTCAGACAATTTTTAAGTATTTGAAAAAAATGTATAAATCAAAGTGGCTTGACTTCTGATCTACCGCCTCCGGCAGAGAGTCTAAAAGTTGGAGAAAACAAGTCCCAAATAAAACATCTTATTTTAAAAGTTACAGATCTAAAATCCGATTAATGGCAGAAGTTTTAGTATTGGGCAAAAGTAACTTCTCGAGGGAAAATACCTCTAAGCGGGATATGAATTTTCGGCTGTAGAGTGACAGCCATTTAGCCGTTAATGGGACGATAACATAAAATTGGATCAAGTACCGTAGTAGTATGGAAGTAGGGGCATCAAATTAAAGAGTTGTGGTTCTTCATTACTCGTTTTATTTTGTGATCGTGCTCCCGTTTAGGTCTAGTTTATTATTAGTATTATATTACAGCCTCGCATTTGTTTGTAATCACCTTTATCTCCCTCTTTTATGTTCTGTATAAATTTTATGACTGATTTTAACTTGGCCATAATAGCTTGAGGAGCCTTTCTCTTCTAAATTTACTAAGTTGATTGTTAAATATTCGAAAGTTGATTGCAATAATTGAAGAAAGACGTTGTACATATAAAAGTATTTATGTTGAATAATTTAATGTATGAAGTTGGAGAAATAATAATGACTACAGATTATCTGAAAATTTATTGATTACACTGTTTTGCAAAAAAAAAAAAGAAAGTTCTGCTCCCTTGAGAAGTTGTTCGTGATTTTTATATTTTCATTTGTGCCGAATTCGAATCTGAAGTCAAAAAAATTCTACCAAGCATCATTTTTTAGAGATTGGAGGTTGTTTATGAAAAAAAAAAAAAAACAAGTCTTTTTTCATGAATTTAATAAACTTTTTTTTTTTGAGAATCAATAATATATAAAATAATAAATCATTTATTTCTGTACTCAATTAATGTGTATATTTTTTCCCTTTTGTACTCTTCATCACCTGTCTCCCGTTGTAGTGTCCAACCGAAGTCCGCAAGCATCTTCTCATTGCTTTTACCGCTGCACCTTTTTTCCATCTGGGCTATGTCTTGATGAAACCGTTCTCCGTGTTCATCTGAAACTGCTCCCAAGTTGGGTCCGAAGAAATCCAAATGTGAATGCAAAAAATGAATTTTTAAGGACATGTTGCAACCCATGGCCTTATATGATGAAAGCAATTCTTCTACAATTTCATTGTAATTTGGTGCTCTTTTGTTCACCGAAAATTGTTGACACACGTTTTCGAAAGAGTCCAGGCTCTTTTTTCTGTTGCATTTAATCGTCTTTTAAATTCAACATCCTTAAGAAGATCACGAATTTGGGGCCCCACAAAAATCCCCTCTTTAATCTTTGATTCACTTAATCTGTGGAACTTCTTTTTCAAGTAGAAAAAACCTTCTCCTTCCGAGTCCAATGCTTTCAGAAAATTCTTCAGATGGCTGAACAATAGATAGAGGGTGGGGGAACAGTTTAGGAGGAGAGCCAGGGGCAGGTACCTGAGGAAGCCCGCCAGTCGGCAACAGTCCCTTCTTTTGTGAATGTTAGCCCAAAATTCCTGAAGCCTAATACTTATGTTCTATCAATTTTTTCATTTTGTAATAAATTATAAAACCTTCAAAATTAAATAGGGTTTTTACCTAATTATAGGAACTTCAAAATGTCTAAAAACACATAACTTTTCGACCTAAAACACAGATTTGACAATAAATGGTGCCTGGTGGAGATTTTTTGACTTCGGATTCGTGTTCACTTCAAAACATAATAAAACAACATTTTTGTTGAAGGGAGGATTATGATGCAGTACAGTATTATTAGCGTAAATATACTACTACTGCCCGGGGCTAATTGTTTGTTTCATTTATTTATCTTAATCTTTCAATACCTGCCACTGTACAAAGGTAGCAACAAAGTCATGATCTGAAAGCTTAGACTTATTTAACCTTTTGAAATCTCAAGGTAGTAGTAGCCAAGTATCCTTGGCCCAATCCTTTATACAGTTTATACAGCTGACATCCCAACTCATCCTAATACTATCCTTACCACGTATGCTGATGATACATGTGTATTATCTGTCAACAACAATCCAATTATTGCATCCCAAAGCCTCCAATCCCATATCACTGATCTTGAAGAATGGTGTCAAAACTGGAGAATCAAAATAAACTCTCAAAAATCGCATCAAATCACTTTTACCTTACGTCGTAAACCAATGACTTCCTGCCCTTCAGTATCCTTTAATAATATCCCACTGGTGCCTATAGAACAGATCCGATACTTAGGGTTGCATCTTGACAAACGATTAACCTGGAATCCTCATACGAGACTGAAAAGACAAGAAACCGCTCGACGTTTCAGGCTACTTCAACACTTACTAGACAAACGCTCTAAGCTCCCAATTTATTACAAAAGACTCATCTACATGACCATCATACGACCTATTTGGACCTACGGAGTAGAGCTTTGGGGCTCCACTAAGCCATCGAATTCCTCTCGTATCCAATCCCTACAATCCAAAATCCTTCGTAAAATCCTTAATGCTCCTTATTTTGTTAAGAATAAAATCATCCATAACGACCTTAATGTCCCATTTGTTGCTGATTTGGCCCGAACCCGCTATCTATCCTTTCATAACAAACTTCATTTCCACTTAAACCCTCTGGTTTTAAACCTAGCTTCCTCTTCAATTCCCGATAATCCTCCGAGGCGTCTGAAAAGAAGATGGCCCTGTGACTTCTTAGTTGAACTTATGATTTGAGTACTGCCAGTGGGTAGTTTCTCTACTTGTCATTTTCACATGTCATTATGTATCGCTTAGCACATTTACTAGATGTATTTTTATTATACAGTTGTAAATATCAATAAATAAATTTAAAAAAAAAAAAAAAAAAAACTTTTGAAAAATATTCCTATATACAAGACCGTAGCGCATGTTTTGTTTTATTTATTGCGTTTAGAGCATTTTTTTTTTCGATCGAACCGTTATGCACTAAGCCTCTTTCAACTGTCTTTCTTCTATATCTTTTTCATGCTTTCCTCTTATTTTTTGCGTGTGTATTGCGTTATTCTCTTTGTCATTTTTTTTTTTTTAACCTGGAGCATTCTGATGTTCCTTCGTAAGTGAAGAAGTACTTCAATACTAACCGGGGAGACCTTTTCGATGTCCATTTCAGTCTTCTTAATCCACTTGTTGGGTCATTCAGACTTTTAAGATATGTGACTACTGCTTGGCTCCATTCTTAGTATGTGCCCATAAAATTCATTGCATTGTAATTTCCTATATGTTTGTGCAGAATTCCTGATTTGGCACCGTCTATAATGGTCTACTTCTATAATCGGTCCAAAAAGATGTCAATACCTTCATCTCCGTGATTTCTAAATCACGTAACAATATTTTCTAGTTCAAGATCGAATATCGCATATAGTGAGTGCCTCAAACAGATTACTGTTGAGTAGTCTCTAAGTTTACCATTGATGGATAAGGACTTCTGGTGGTAGCATTAAATACCTTCGGTGATATCGCATCTCGGCTGCTTTCATTTTGTTAATTCTTGTTTTAATGGCTTCCTTTTCTGATATTGTTTTATTATATCATTTAAATATTTGAATTTTTCAATTTAACAAATTTGAAGTACCAAGTGTCATGGCCACAACTAATGTTCACTCGTTAAATCGCTCTGTGCTTGTTACATTATTACAACAATAGTTCTCAAAATAATATCTCCAAACTGTGTCAGAAGAATCCATAAGTACTTTAAGACATTTATTCAAGATCAGTGAGGTGAGTGACTGTATTAAACAATAAAATTCAGCAAATAAATTGGTGACTGGCTGCTGAAGCTAGCAACGTGGCCAATAATCCCTACAGGTGACTTACAATATTTACCTCCTCTAGTTCACGGTCAAGGCTTGGCAACCAGCCTCTCGATCGAATCCCGCATTCATCAACTTTTTTTTTTTTTTTTTAACATATGTATATATATTTTTTATTATTATTATTTAAATATGAAAAGTTTTTTTAAAATTTATTTCTTTATTTTTTAGTGACTGTTAGATTTAATAATTTATTTCAAATTATTTTAATCGTATAATTATCCAATGTTTAACATGCAAATAGACAATTCGGGTAGTGAAGGTTCGGAGGCAGAGACTCCATTTTCGGAAATAAGTGAGACCGATTCGCAATACTTAAAACGAAGGACACTCCAAAAACGTCAGAGAAAGGCAACACCTGGCTCAGCGGGCAACTCACCCAACACGAAAAAAAATAAATCGGCTGTGTCAAAAAAGCCAGTGACAAAAAACAACAAAACACCGGAGCCTCCCATAACCCGCAGCAAAACTACTGCAGTCAATTCTAGCAAATCTCCAATCGCCTCAACTAGCAGCAACCCTGGGCCTACAGAAAGCGATCGTGACGAGAACCAGCAACACCAAGGGTTCATTGACCCTAACCCTCCTCCTATTTTTGTCACAAATATTACAAATTTTTATAACTTCGCTCAAGAAATATCTGAACTTATAGGACAAACTAATTTTAAATGTTTTTCTAGGGTAAAAGACATTAAAATAAATACATCCAATAAAGAAACATACAAAAAATTAATTGATCATCTTACAGTGAAGAACTATGATTTTCACTGTTACCAACTAAAACAGGATAAATCGTACAGAGTGGTTTTAAGAGGACTACACTCTTCAACGCCCACAACAGCAATCAAAAGTGACCTCGAAGAAATAGGTCACAAAGTAAGAAATATTTCGCCAGTGTTTCATCCCACCGAAAAGTACCCCCTTCCATTATTTTTTGTCGAACTTGAACCAGCCCCTAATAACCCAGAGATATTTCAAGTTTTAAGACTGGTATATTCAATAGTAAAATTTGAAGAACCTAGGCGTAAAAATACCATAGTCCAGTGTACTAACTGTCAAGCCTTAGGTCATACCAAGACGTATTGCCATCATCAAGCTATGTGCGTCAAATGCGCTGGACAACACTCATCTGACACTTGTCAGAAATCGAGAAACGAGCCTGCGAAATGTGCTCTTTGTGGTGAGGGTCACCCAGCGAACTACAGAGGCTGTTCAGTCCATAAGAACTTTCAACGTCTTAGAACCAGAAACCATCAAATAAAAAGTCAAGAGAAAAGCACAATGCTGGCTCCTGAAGTTGACAATACTGCCACCTTTCCTGAATTGCCTAGACCAACCGTAGTACTACCGTATACCACCGTAAACCCTACAGATAGACTTCCGGACAACAAAACCTTGGGAACCTCAAGCATTCAGCAGCAGCCTCGAGCTCAGACGCCTCAAACCTCCCAAATCAAATCTCAGCATTCCTTTACCAAATCCCAGACCTCCCAACCCAAGCCTCGGGAACCCATATCCAAGCCCAAGGCAGCCAATCCCAATCCTCAACCTCCACGTCAACAAATTCCTCCCTACCATACACCCTTACGGGTCAAATTACCACCTCAACAACCAAATCCTCTCCCTTCCAATCACAACATTCAAACAAAAGCTGTAGTTCATCAAACATCGAATGAAAACTCAGCACCTCGGGTACAACCCCCAGCCAACCATCCATTACCCGTTAATTATCCCTATCAAACTCAAGTCTCATATCCATTCCAAATCCAAAACCCAATCGACTTAAACACTATCCTGTCATCTTTCCTGAAAGACCTTCAAGAAACAATCAAGCCTCTCATCAACCTACTCACGAGAATCCTTACCGAAGTTCCATTTAATTACCCACGATGAGCATGAAGCCCCTAGCTATCGTTCTGTGGAATGCTAATGGACTGCATACTCACCGTGACGAACTTGATTTATTTCTACACGACAACCAAATAGACATTGCTTTACTTACTGAAACACACTTCACTCACCGCACGCATTTCTACATACGAGACTATATTACTTACAGATCAGATCATCCTGACGATACAGCACATGCCGGTTCTTGTATCCTTATCCATAAATCTATACCACATTCTCTTATTCCTTCTACTCCAACTTTTTTTTTTTTTTTTTTTTTTTCACCCTTCCTGCCATTGCTGGCATACGGGTTAAAAAAAAAAATCGTGTTCTTCTACTCCAACTGACGCCATTCAATCAACATCAGTAACCATTTCAACTAGTCCTTTCCATATAACATTCTCAGCTGTATACTGTCCTCCTGGTATCCCCCTTTCTTATAACATCCTCGAATCCTTATTCCAATCCTTCGGACCGCGGTTTATTGCCGGAGGAGATTACAACGCCAAACATCAACGATGGGGTTGTCGAACATCCAATTCCCGTGGTAGCATCTTATCCCAAATTTCAACCTCTAATAGTTTCTCTATCCTCGCACCCATAAACCCCACTTATTGGCCTACATCCCTCAAAAAACGTCCAGATATTCTAGATATATTTGTTTCCTCACAGATTTCCTGCAATCAAACTGCTATAAAATCCCTGGATGACCTTTCCTCTGATCACAGTCCAGTTCTGCTTCAAGTGCATTCGATTCCCATTCCTAAGCCCTCTCTTCCCCGACTGATTACAGGACGTGTAGACTGGGATAAATTCCGATCAAATCTAGAAAATAATTTAGACCTCAAAATTCCGCTTAAAACAAAAGGAGACATTAATTCTGCAATAGACAAACTAACAGAAGCAATACAAGTCAATATAAAATATAACACTTTACCAAGTAAAAATCATTATCAACAGAATAACTGGCCACTTCATATTCGCGAGTTATTAAAAGAAAAACGACGGGCAAGAGCAAAGTGGCACCGCACGAGATATCCATCGGACAAGAGTCATTATACCAAACTGACCAACAAATTAAAATCAGAGATCAGAACATTCAAAATTCAAAATTTGTATTACCGTACAGAAAATCTCAGTACTACTGACAAATCCTTATGGAATACCACTAGAAAACTCCTAAACTATAAAAAATTCAACCATCCACTTTTAACCGAATCCCAAACCTGGTCAAGATCTGATGAAGAAAAATCACAAATTTTCGGTCAGAACCTATTCAAAACATTTAACCCTCATCCAGATATCCTTAATCAAACCCACTCTGAATGCATTGGAGCAGAATTAAGTATTCCTCTTCAGTTGTCCCCTCCTCCTAAAGCATTCCATCCTTCCGAAATATCAAACATTATTCATAGATTACCCGCCAACAAAGCCCCTGGACACGACCTAATCACATCCCAGATTCTAAAACGCCGTCCTCGGAAAGCGATCCTACTCCTTACATATATATACAATGCCGTACTCCGCACCACATATTTTCCTTATTCCTGGAAATTATCCATAATTAAGATGATTCCAAAACCTAAAAAACCACCAGAACTCCCATCCTCTTATCGTCCTATATCTCTCTTGCCCATAATGGGGAAAATACTTGAAAAACTCATTCTGAAACGTCTTCATCCTATCATAGAATCCAATCAAATAATCCCAGATCACCAATTTGGTTTCCGAACATCACACTCCACCATCCAGCAATGCCATCGTGTGGTGGACGTTGTCTCATCTGCATTAGAGCGCGGAATGTACTGCACGGGAGCTTTTCTCGATGTAGAGCAGGCTTTTGATCGAGTCTGGCATCCAGGACTGCTGTACAAACTCCGTAAATTCTTACCTTCAACTTACTTCCTTATTATCAGTTCCTACCTCAGTAATAGAACCTTTAAAGTAAACCATAATTGTTCCTACTCTTCCCTCTTCACCCAGTCTGCCGGTGTTCCTCAAGGTAGTATCCTGGGGCCCATCCTATACACGATATATACAGCTGACATCCCAACCCATCCAAGCACTGTCCTCACTACTTACGCTGATGACACATGTGTGTTATCAGTTAATAAGGATCCATTTGTTGCATCCCAATCTCTTCAATCCCATATCTCACACCTACAAGAATGGTGTCAAAATTGGAGGATTAAAATAAATCCTAACAAATCCCATCAAATTACCTTCACCCTTCGTCGTAAACCTACGAATTCCTGTCCTACTGTATCGTTTAATAATACACCACTGAACCCTGTCGAACAGATACGTTACCTAGGACTCCATCTGGATAAACGTCTCACTTGGAATCCTCATACAAGACTGAAAAGACAAGAAACTGCTCGACGTTTTCGCCTACTTCAACACTTACTGGACAAACGCTCTAAGCTACCAATTCATTACAAAAGACTTATTTACATGACAGTCATCAGACCTATTTGGGCATACGGAGTTGAGCTTTGGGGCTCTACTAAACCATCCAATTCATCTCGTATCCAATCCTTGCAATCCAAAATCCTTCGTAAAATCCTCAATGCTCCTTATTATGTCACAAACAAACTCATCCATCATGATCTTAATATCCCATATGTTACTGATTTGGCCCAAACTAGATACCTATCCTTTCATAACAAGCTCCATACGCACTTGAATCCGCTAGTCTCTCAGCTTGCCTCCCATACTATTCCTGATAACCCTCCGAGGCGCCTGAAAAGAAGATGGCCTCGAGATCATCTACTATAGAACTTTATTGGAGTGCTATCGATGGGTAGTTTCTCCACAAGTGTTTTCATGTCATATTCTACATTTTTGCACATTTACTTGATATAATACCATTATAGTTGTAAATATCATTGAATTAAATAAAAAAAACAAAAAAAAAAAAACAAATTTGACCATATAATGTTTTTGTTTCTTAGGAGCAGTCTTATTTAATATGTTAAAGGCTGGAGATGGATCCTAAGGGATCTAGGACCCTCCTGGGGCCCACCCAGCTTCTAAGAAAGTGGGTACCCAAAATAAGGGGGGGGGGTTATGGGGATTGAGCGTAATATTGGGACATTTTAAGTTTTTTCATTCGGACATTTAGTTATAATAAATTTTTCAAAAACTCGTAAAAAAAGCCCCAGGATGGTCTGTAGTTCTCACAGGGTCGATTCGAAGCAGTTAGCAGATTAAATAATTTATCTGCTGCAGTCGGATTTGAGCCGGCAGCATGGCAAATCAGCATAGGATCTCGGCAGTCTACAGACTGACCTACCCTGCTTTCTTGATAAAAATGATTAATATTAAATATGGCTATTTTCCCAAGACTATTTATAATACCTAGAATTATAATATTATGAAAACTTAAAAAAAAATGTCATTATAAAGCAATAAAATTGGAAAACAAATTTTTTTAGAAAACACTCTAACATCACAACACCTTAAGCCATGAAGCAATCGATGTCATCTTATATCAACAATACTTAAAGAGCATGTGTTCCTCTGTTAGATCTAACAGTTCCGCTTATTGTAATTAGTGAAGTTATGGGGCCAACTTTAAAGGCCTATAATGGTAAGACGATTATGAGATTGAAGAGAGGGCTTATGTGAGATACTGGGTACGAAGGCTATTCATTTAGCCTCGGCTATATTAAGTCTAATTGAACGACAACTTCTCATCTCAAAGACACGGGCTCAGGAATGAGAGAACTTGTCAACTCGAGAGTTTCTCAGAAAACCCCAGACAGATCTATTTGAAAGATGCATACAGATTAATTGGAAAACTTATTAAATAAGTCCGGGAAAGTAAGTAAATATAGTTAATATATGTTAAGATGTACTAATTCTGTCCGGTCATAGGTACGAAAATTATCGAACCGTTGAAGTGAGTTGTACTACCTCGGACAAGCATTATTCCTAATATTATTGAAGGAATTGTTTGTGGTTTTGATATCATAGAGTAATATGAGGCGTTCAGGCCCAAAAGTGGATAATTTCGAAATTTCAAAAATTTACTTTTCCAGATTTTCCACTAGTTAAGGCAACAAATTTTATGCTCCCAAATCTCCATGATCAGAACCGGACTAAAACCATGAGAAAAAATAAGGAAAGATGTCGTGTTAGACAAATTAAGTTAACTGATTGATTAAACTAGCCAAGAATATGTGAAAATAAATTTTTGAAATTTCGGAGTTATCTGAATTTGATACTGAACGCATCATATGTGGCTTCATGATTAAATAAACACGTTTTAATTGTAGTTGGTAATCATAAGCAATATATAACTCATGCATCAAAGAAATATACCCTTCCACGCCAACCATTGTAACTTTTCAGGTGACTTATATTTTTATTAGAACTTAAGCAAGCATTACTATGGACTTCAATCTATATTTACAATGCATAGATCCGGATAATCATTAATAGATAAATCAGAATAAAAAAATGCTTCATTTAATATGATTCTGCACGCCTAGAAGCCTACACTCATTATTGATCAGCGAGTCCATCGGACTTGATAGGGAGGAACTTCCAAGGAATTTCCAGCTGCCATTCCATCATCCACTGGACGTGATATACTCCCCTATGAGATCCGCGCGAGGTATTAAGGTTCTAGAGTGAAACATATTCAATGAAAAGGCAATGCTTATTTTTTCTACATTCTACTAAAATATAATTCTCTATAGTATGGGCCGATGGAGGAGTTCTGAAAATAGTCGGTTTTAGCCTCTCAAAGTATAATCAACTGGGTCAATCCATAGGATCATTTTTTTTATTCCACTGTATTTCTAGGGATTACAAATTCTGAACCTTTTTGTTCAATGAATGTTTATAAAAGACAGACCATAAGTCGGATCTCCTCTCAGATTTCAGCAAATGTGAACATTTCAGGTTTCGTTGGTGGATCAAAAAAAAAAAAAAAACTGATGCTGAATAACAACATATTAATTCGAATGTTTTAAGTTTAAAAAAATAATAGTTCATTTAATTTATTTTTTCTTCTGTAAAATCAAATAAACCTGACCCACTATAACCCATGAAGGGCCTTTGGCCCAGTACATGGTACAGTTTGTACTGTTTCAAGAAAAACGGAAGTTATTTGTCCGCAACCACGTTCAACCACCAGGGTTTTCCTCAATCAAGAGTACCCACTTTATAGAGGTTATGTGAGACCCAGAATGGTCTGACGATTATACAGCTTCCATCCACGAATGCCGAAACCTCAGGTCGAGCGTGATCTCGGAAAAATCTCTCTCCATAACCGTTGTCCTAGAAAGCTACATTCTCTACCAAGTAGTGAATCCAACAATTATTTCTTTAAATTAAAGATAACAATAATAATAAAAGTTATTTTTATTATTATAATGATATTTCCAAGCAAATAACAATTGCAACTGTGAAATTTTTAGCTGGAAACAATTAATCAACGGTATCAGATGTTCGAGGATAGTTCATTATTCTGTAGCCTAGAGTTAGGACGAGGATTTACACGAGGCTGAGGAAGTATGAGTTAGATTACTAGGAAGGGCAAACTGGTAATTACCGCGAGAACTAAAACAGAATGAAATAAGTTAAGTTGAGAGCAATTAGCAGAATCTCCCCAACCTTCCGGCTCCGGATCAGCCTCCAGGAGTTCCCAGTTTCGTTTTCAATACAAACTATTTATCACTATCTCTTATAAACAAGAAATGTAAAGCTAATAGAAAAAAAAAATAAATGAACTAGGATCAGCTTGGATGAATAACCAAATTTATTGTTTGTTTGTCTATTGTATCGTTACAATAGGGATCTTCATCCAGTATCTGGCACTACAAAGTCCTCAGGATCAACATTTTACATCCCTTCCAAAGGACGGCCTAACCAAAAATTTTCCGCTCCCTTAAAATATCTCAGGGCCGGCTGCAAGGCTGCGATCTTGGCCATTGAGGGATGTTATGCTAACCACTAAATCGCAGGTGGCCCAATGTCTTATCTTAGGCCCAATCGAAGTACCTTAGTTCCAACTGGGTTATCGAAAAAGTCCTTCTGCATGAACACAACCCTTAATTACTGTTGTTAATTGTCATATAATCGTATAAAGATGTTTTTTGTTCTGACTATTCCAGTCAAAATTTACGATGGCTAATCCTTTAACCCCTTGTCACTTGATTTGGGTTTATGGTTTCATTTACATTTGTATAATAACACACGAGCAATGTTAGACAGAATATTGAAATTTGTGGTCTTTTAAGGTATTAAAAAGGATAATCGCTAAAGTTGCAATAGCACTTTGTACCATAAACAAGTCAGTTATTCATCAAAATACAAAGGAGACGAAGTGCAACACATCTCACACCAACACTCCAAAAGACTCATCGGAAAAGAGTCGTCATGTAATTTTAGGGGTGCTTAACTATTTCGATCGACTCTATAGTTAAATCGAAATTCTATTTAAATAGAGCGCAGCTGATGACTTGCTATCCATCTTCATAACCCTTCTAAGGCTCGTTTCACACTTATACGGTTTGGTTCGGTTCGGTGCGTATTCGATTCGTTTTCGGTAGCCACCGGACAAGTGTGAAACGGTTATATGAAACGGTGGGTTCGGTACTTAATAGACAACTGATAGAACCGAAAGCCCCCTCGACACGAATCAGTTTCGTTCGGTTTCTATTCGGGTCCAAGGTTCACGAAAACAATTAGTTGTTCTACGGTTTAGTTCCGGTTCGGTTACATTTTCACCCAGCGAAATTATTATTTCATTTTCATTTTCTCATTTTAAATATTGTTGTTTATTGAAAAATGAGTGATTTACTTGATATTGATTTTGATCGACTGATTTCATCAGTTCAATCACGTCCAGAGCTGTGAGACAAAACAAGTGAAAAGTACAAAGATAAATATCGTTTTTTTTTTCTTCTATAGAGAAACAACATAGCAATAATTTGTCTTTTCACCATAGGGAGCATTGTGGACGTAGTGGGCGACTGCGAATTCGATGATTTGGTTGTGAAATCAAACCTGATACTAACCGAGTGTGTGTGAAGAGTTTTTATTCGTTTTCGGCGGCTACCGAACCGAAACAAACCGTATAAGTGTGAAACGAGCCTAATATGTTCTGAAAGTCTTGTGCATATTAGTCTTCTCGGTTGTCTAAAGTACTATTTCCCACAGGAACATGGAATGAAGCAGATTCCTATCGCCTTGACCCCAAATTCATCTTTTGAACTACGCACCTGACTGACTTAATTCCTTATTTTGAATTTCTTTAAGACTTTGACTATTTTATCCATAGTGCACTTGACATATGGAATCGCTGCTTTCATTATACCAAGAATCCTTTCAAACTAAATAGGTTCAAAATAAATCAACAGCAAAATTTTGATATTATTATTGATAAAATGCTGTTAATTCCTAAGAAGGTTAAAAAAATGTTACGAGTTTAATGATTACCTCCTTTATTTTCGTATACAATTCTAAAACGCATACAAGCAGACAATGTAAGGCACATACAGAGAGAATATTTGAACCTGCTATTATCTTGGGGAGGAACCTTGAGGTAATTAGCGAGGCCCGACGCCTGGAATGAGGAGGCAGCTTATCCAAGGAATTATTAGCTGCTACCTCGCCTCAGATTAGGCCTGACTGATTGTCGGCAAACCGCCTTCATCAAGTCTCAGTGTCCTTCATCTCTTCCCTCTTCTTCTTGGCACGTCTGATGTACCCTATCTTTTTGCACGTTCCTACAGATTAGCCCTGAATTATTTTTTAAGGATATAATTCTGAGAATAAACCTTTTAGTATAATGTAATTGATGATGTATATTTTTATTCGGCCTCAATGTAGATGCCAGAAAGGAAGTGTTAACCTACAGATTACAAGCCTGTAATAGCAAGCATGTATAGGCTATGTTTAGCTTGACCGCTCTTCGATGGTATTCCAAGTGCGAACATTAGGCTAATTTTGACTAATTGACCCTCGAATTTGTATCCTAATAATTAACAATATATGCAATAAACCGTTCTTAGTTTTAAGTTAATCCGTATGATTAAGACCTCTAAATGTATCTGTCAACATAGTAGCCGAGCTCCAGTAATCCACAATTTTTTTGAAACGCGGTAGCACTACACACTGAGTTTCTTTTCTGAACTTTCCGGGGTTGAACCCGGCTGTGATTAAAGATGGACCCTCCCAATGTGCCTCTATTAAGTGGGTACCCCTAATTGAGCGAAATATCTAGCTGTCAAGCGCTTTAATAATCTCCACCATCGCATAAACTGTACAATCTTTGTCTTAGGACAATGGTTCCCACAGGGGTGAGATTACAAGTCGGGGAGGGGGGGGGGGGTCGAAACCAGTTGAAAATAAAAAATTGTGAATTAATGTTAGTTATTGCTCACTTATCCGTACTTCTTTACTTTAAATTAAAACATATAATGTTGTCTGTGTGACGGTAGAGCTAAATGTTTTATTTTCAATGTAATACTTTCTTTTTTTTCATATACCCATACAAGAGGAAGGGGCGCAGTAGGAATATTATTGGAACAGGGGGGAGGGGGTCTGGAAAGTTTTCATTTAACAGGGGGAGGTTGTACAAAAAAGGTTGGCAACCATTGTCTTAGAAACAATATAGTCTCTACCAAGTACTGATTATTATTAATATTTATATTAAATCCATAACTGAATAAAATTAACACAACTAGTAAATAGAAGGAATGGTGCATAATGGCATGAGATAAAGGCAGGTAGAGAAACTACCCACTGGTTGAACTCAAATGATAAATTCAACTGGTCACGAGGCTATCTTCCTTTCAGGCGCCTCGGAGAATTATCGGGAATTGAAGAAGTAGCTTGGTTTGAAACTAGTGGGTTTGAGTGGGAATAAAGTTTGTTATGAAAGGATTGATATCGGATTCGGGCCCAATCAGCAGCGAACGGAACATTAAAGTCATTATAGATGACTTTATTCTAACAAAATAAGAAGAATTGAGGAATTTACGAAGGATTTTGGAGTGGAAAGATTAGATAGAAGGGGAATACGATCGGTTAGAGGAGCCCCAAAGATCTATTCCCGAATTCCAAATGGGTCTTTTAATAGTCAAATATATGATTCCTTTGGAATTAATTGGGAGCTCAGAGCGTTTGCCTAGTAAGTGTTGCGTAGCCTGAAATTGTGTTTAATTTCTTAAAACATATTGTTACGGGCTACTGAGTGTAAAATGAACTAAACTATTACTTAATTCAAGATACTAATATTTATTAACAAATTAAAAAGACTACAACGAAATTATTTAAAACAATTAAATTATTAAACTAATATAAATTTACAATAACAATATTCAACATATTATAACCTAGGCCTAACTGTTATCTAATTACTAAAATAATATACAAATACTATAAGATATTATTAGAACTAAATAACTTAACTATTTACCTAAATTTGTACAAATACTACAAAATTACACTATAGGTTATAACTACAAACTAATACTTACAGTTCGCTAATAAAAGTCCACCGACCGTAAAACTCTCCAAATATGACAAACTGACACACAGTTCATTACACTTATTACACGGCCACTAAGTATCACTGTCACTGTTACTCACTTATCACTTATTACAGGAGCATTTCTCGAAAGAGAATCGAGAACCGTTCAGGCCGATCCAGAAAGCTCTACACGTTCTTTGATCCCTTCCGCTTAATCCCACAGCTCGTCTAATCCTCTCAGCCGGTCCTTCTTCCCTCTCTGGCCGTAACACTATCAACCCTCCCGAATGACCACCTGATAAAATTAAAGAAGTGACCATTTAATGAGAAACGGTTATGTCTGACTTCTCCTATAAACAAAACCAGAATTATAGATAGGAACATTCGATCAGATACCATTTTTTTTTTCTCGAGCAGTACTTGATTGACGTTCGTGTTGAAACTAGATACTTCAATTTCTTCGTTGCATGTCTAGGCTGCCGTGCATAGAGTTTCCTATTTAAATTGTTTAAAATGGAATTCCACATTTATTCTCATTTTAAACTTTAAAATTTAGAAAATCTTAATTAAAAATAATTTAATAGTATAAAAAATAACGGATATTATCCCCAATCTTTAAATGATCCCAAATACTTCACGGAAAAATGCTTTCCAGCAACGTTCTCAACTATTAGTTTTTTTGTTGTAATATTTATTAGTTGTAATAATTAATACGCCTAATACTTCTTTCAAATGGAAGAAGTAAACCATAGCCAGTTACCACACAAAGAGCCTAAATGATGAAAACTATAAATCGGTAGCCTTTGTTATCTATAAGGATTATCAATACCCATATATGTAAACATACAGTTCTATGAGAATAATAAAAATTTTATTGGGAATTTTACGACCCAAAAATAAAATGCTATTTACTAACTTTATCATGATTTATAGTTGACTTCGTCCAAGTATGAAGATCAATAAAGATCTTATTATTTTTATTCTAGAGTGATAGAAATATTTTAGAGAGAGATACAACAAAACGTTAAAATCAAGCATTGTGAGGCCCCTGGAGCATTCGATAGCTAAAGCTGAGAGTCCAATTTGTTACAATTGTTGAAACTAGTGGAGCAAGTACATGTGTGGTCTGAGCGGAGGGCCATTCTCCCAACAATGGAGGCGGTCTAGCGGCTAACTGGCAAGCCTTCAACATCATCGCTAACTTTTAAAGTTTTATACAAAACTTTATATATAATATATGATTTTCCAGTTTCATATACTAAGGATTTATCTGTTCTTATTTTCCAGAAAATCAAGGGTTTTTTTCATTGATCTTATCCTGAAGAACATCTATTTCAAAAGCTTTCTACATTTTATTCAACTAGCAAATTCTAAATTTAAGATTATGAATCTTAATGTCTAAAACACATAAATAACGTCTAAATTAATTAAATCATTTCAACTTATACGCTGTTGATTAAAACTGCAGTTTTCTCTGAAGAATATTTTAGAACTAATCGAATACTCCTATACATGTCTAATGTAGATCCTGCAATGTCAGAACTTTGTAGATAGAGATGTGTTTTCACTTTTAAATTTTTTGTGAACTGAAAAACTGAGGATTCGTACATGATGTTTGTCAACCGAATTTGCCATGCAAACCATGTCAAATTATATTTTTGGATACTCATGAGTTTGCAGGTCTGCAGTACATTATTGAAAGTAGGTAAAAATGTTACTTTTGTGTGTTTGAGCAACTTGGAATTATCATACAGCCAGAAAAAAGTTTATTTTCTGTCCATTGTAGAATAATTACATAGTGGGTTAATACGTCACATGTATACTATAGTCGTTTTACTGATCGTATAGTTCATAGCGTTCTGAAGACTTGTAAATAAATCTTGACAAAATTTCTAGTTTTTTGTGTAGGTAAAATCCACACCATGCAGCAGGCCTCCTAATTTTTTTTAAATAGTTATTTCTAATGCAGACTAGGCTCCGTATTCCATCTGCCAAAGAAAAGAACTTGGGTATATAACAAATTTGTGTGGATCAGAAGATATTTCAATATTTATTCAGATCTGTAAATTCATTATCTATTCGATTACCTCTATGGATTAAATATTAAATTCTGATGATTTTTCCTTAGTTTCCTTTAATTCCTATCGTTTCTGGATTTTTAAGCTTTATGCCAAGCGACCTTTTGTATTCAGGAAATATCTTAGAAACCTAACAGAGACCACGTTAGAAGCTTCTTTTTATTTTAGTGATGTTTTCTATGTCTGAGATATTTTCTATGAACACTAACCTGGTCAATGGAAGCGGTTTCGGCATTGTTGTATGCAAATATATTTATTTACTTGGAAGGAAACCGATTTCCTTTTCTTATTTAAGAACGAACAAAGTTCATCTGTTGGACCCAAATATGACTTACAACAGGAAGTGAGAGCAAGGTATTTTTCGAAAATCGGAGTTTAGATAAACTGCATTCAAAGTTTCCATAGAAAAGTTTAATGAAGGTACATAAGGAATTTGATTGAAACACTATACACCTGCTATGATTATATCAGAAAGTTATAGTTTACTGTAATGACAGATGCACCAGTTTCACTTATATAAATTTCGAAAGAACTTGAACATCTACCAGATCCCGCTCAACAGTGATGAAAAAAAAGTACTAAGTACAAGGGATTTTACCATAACGTAAGTGGATCCCAACCACTGATCAACTTGAAGATCAAAGAAACATATCACTCTTTCACAAAAATATGTCCAAGCCATTTGACTCATGCTGTGGTTAGATTCGGAGATCAGAAAAGTATTCAGAAATAGGATTAAGGCACCCCGAATACTTCCAAAATTTACGGAGATAAAAGAAACCAGAAAAAATGTGTAACAATATCAATGGTAAAAAATAATTCTATACGCCGAGAGTATTATATCATAAATAATCTTTAGCAAAATAAAAAAAAACCTGTACCACTACAACACGTGAACGGGTCTGGGGTTCAGTATATGGTAGAGACTGTACTGTTTCACGGAAAACGGTTCTGCAAGTTGACATATCTTAGGTCACGCTCAACCGCCAAATTTTCCCCCCTTATTTTGGGTCCCCTATTTTTATAATATTTTATAGAGGCTGGGTGAGCACCAGGAGGGTCCTAGATCCCATATGATCCATTGATTTTTTTGAAGACCAATAGATTTTACTACTTAAATTTAAAACAACCTATCAACTTTTATTTTTAACCTAAGTACCTTTAATGTAGTAAGGCGGTCCCAAGATATACTCCAGATACTCGTAAAAGATTCCTGCCGTAAATATTCTTGGATAGGCAATATTTAGGACTCCTTCTATGATATCGTCTGATTAATCATAGTTGAAAAAAGTGACACTTAATAAACAAACAAACAAATCATGTTGTAGAGTGGAAAGGAGATTAACGACATATGCAGCTAATAATTTTTAAATTTATAACTACGGTTTATTATTTAAATTAATACTTTTGGCATTAATATTGATAAGCGAGAGGAATGCTGTGTATTACGAGCACCAGATTTTTCAAAATATAATAATTAATTTAAATCGGATTTTAGCACCCAAATTAAATGCAATTCCCGGAAAACGACGCGTGAGTCAAGCTAACGATTACGTGTTTGAATTTAATTATTTCTCCATAATTAACTAAATTAAAGAAGAATGTGTAATAATAATTATGAGAGATGTGGCTTTTTAAGCTCGGCGGACAGTTACTCATTAGACGCGAGCTTGGAAGAGGGTGAGGCTAAGTAGGGGAGATGTAATTAAGTTCCGTGATAAGGAGGGGGAATATCACTTTTATCAATATTAAGTTAGCTTGGAGAGGGCCGCGGGCACCCCCATTGTAATACCATTAATTAATTAAATTATCCAAATGTGTTTAGCTAAGGGGACACATAGAGGCGCTTTGTTTTAGCTTATATCCAGACAGGAGGGTCCGACAGGCTCTTTGACGTATAAAGCCTGTCTCGAATATACTATCGATAAATACAGGAGGACATTGCACCAGTATATTGTGACAAATTATTATGATCACGTTTTGTAACAATCCAAATAAAGAGAAATTTAATATAAAACATAATACTCATCAATATATCCCAATTTCGTAAATCGATGAAACGGATCGTGAATTATTTGAATGGTTCGCCTTTTAGGGGTTTCACAAAATGGAGATTACAAAGTGTTAGGTTTAGAATAAAAATAATAATTATTATTATCATTAATATTATTCATGAGGAAACTATGGAATCTATGAACGCAATTGAAATAAGTTGGGGACGTCTAGAATTTCAGAAAGCGGCAATACTGGGAACCGACAGTATTGTCAAAAAAGATATTGATCTTTCAAAATAATTATTAAATGAACATTACCCTTGATCAGGAAAGGACTATCAAGGAAGGTAATGGAGGGTAGAAGAGGTAAACCCCCAGACTACGCTGGCTTGAAGATGTTGACTGACTTGACCTACAGGCTTCTGGGAGTCATAATATTTAGAAGAACTGCAGAGGGTCTGAGATGAGGAGAATTGTTGAGGAGGGCAGGGTCCCAGAGCCGTAAGTAGATAGATACCTGTCTAATATCTAAATAGATAGATGACTAAGGTCCGGGGTTGGTATAATTATCCGGAAGAAATGGAAAATAAATAATAATAATAAATTCTTATTATTATTATAAAGAAAATGAAATTTAGAGGTATAGAGTCTTAGAATAAAATACAATTTCCATCAACTGCATATTTGTATTAATTAATGAACTATTTAAATGAATATAAATTATGAGCTAGCACTTAATAATAAATTTGTAAAAAGTAAAATTAGTCAACAATTATAAACAAGAACTAGGGAGGTACCTCAACCCCAACCCATTTCTCAAATCACAATTGCTCATTTTATTGTACTAATCATTTTACGGTAATGATTATGATAATCATAAGTAAAATTAAAAATTACATGATGAGTACTACAAACATTTTTATACAAGAGAGAAAACATAATAAATATTTAGATAGATACGAGTTGCTTTAAGAGAGAAAACAAGCAAAGAAATTGCTATTTTAACTGTTTTTAAAAAGAAAATTGTGAATGCGCGAAAGGTAGAATAATAAAAAAATTTAAAACATTAGTTTCCCCCATATTTTTTTATCTTAAGAGTGAACAATTATTTCCGGGTTTTTTCCTTGTTTGTATTGTGAGGATATGAAGTGATTGAATATACTGGACCTTAAGTTTAGGAGGTTATTGGAGCGAAGAGTGGAAGAAGGTATAGCGTTCCACAGCTTAATAAAATAGAAAGAATACTTAAACAACCTGTTGTATGCATACGAAAAACGAGAGATTAATTAAATTATGTTTATATGTAAATATAAACAAATCCAGATAATGTCAAGCAATTGGTGTTTATATGAATTTTAATATACATTATATCATAATGTTTTGAGTTTTGGCTCTATTTTATTGATTATATCATAATTATAATAATATTTTTGAAAACATGATTTTTCAATGCAAGAATAATGTATTATATATTGCAGTTATGTCAAGAAAATTATTTTTTTTAAATATCAATATCTAGTTATTAAATTTAAACGATCATTTCTTGAAGTTATAAAGATCTTTTTCAACTTTTTTTTTTCATAGAAGATTTTTTGCATGAAAAAAGCCAGACAGCAATAATATTTAATAATATTATATTAAACCTCGTATTATTAAAAATTAAGACGGCCTCAACTTTTTCTGCTAAGTGGTGACAAAGGAAGAGAAAGAGCAACAAGGATTTTTAAATGCTAATTGAATGGAAGTTAGAAATGCAAATGGAAAAAGTTTATAAATTACTCGAAATTATTCTTCTAGGAGACCTTTAAGTTAGCCTTTTAAATTGGATGAAAGTGATCCTCCTCGCAGAACTTGATCATCGTCGACTACCCCGAGATGGCTGGTCTCCAGTGAATAAGTAATTAAATTAGATATCTTGATGCCATAAGAAGTAGTATTAAAGAACATAATTTTATGAAGCATCTTCTGAGAACTAATTAATAGAATAAAATCTCAGATTCGAGAAATTTTAATCAACCCCAGGTGGTGTAAAAGCTTTCGAATATATTGGGCAGTCAAGTATATATGCATATAATAATATTTTTTTCATTTATTCAGAAGTACCAATAGAACAAACACATTAAGATAAGAAAAAGTCAATATACATATATAATTTTACTAACTGTATTTTAATATGTTGTTTGAAAATAATTGGTATATTAATAACAATTGGAATTAAAACTATTTTGGAAAATAAGTGTGTGTTTTGGAGAAGTCTTCTTAAAAAAAGATTGCAACCGTCATCTCTAATAGAAATAATACACAACAGAAAGAAAGTAAAACGAAAAAAGACCGTCCTTAAACTGTTAGCAAAAAAAAAAATTACTTGAGGCCGAAGACATAATCTTTTACTGCCTGGTAATATAGACGCTGGATGCTCTATCTCGTAATCTCAGGACTAAGTACACAAATGCATCAAAACCAGTATCAATAAAACACATAAAGAGTATTTATTGTGGTCAGCGTATGATCCTTACTATTATACCATCGGTCAAAAGTACATAATTTGCAAGCAATAATTCAAACAGATAGTTATGGTTTTTTGTTGGTAATTCCTCCGAGACGTCTGAAGAGAAGCTGGCTTCGTGACCTTCTAAGTTTAATTTTTTATTAGAGAAATACTACTATCCACTGTTATTTAAACTTATCTACTTGCTCATCTCACGCCATTATTTATCCATACTATTTATTAGATGCTTTATTATCATTCAGTTGTAAATTAAAATAAATATATTGAAAAAAAAACTTGGGAATTAAGTGAGGCCAAAGTTTCGGGAAGTTCCGACATTATTGTAATTCCATGAGTACAAATAAATAGTCGTTACATGCGTAGGAGTGGGTGTCAATGTCTCCAAAAATTTCTAAACCCTATAATTTGTAAAATTTCATACTTAGTAACTGAGTAAATGGTGGCCAAATATTTTATTCATAATCAGCAATATTTAAAATAATAGGAATCATACCATTTATTTTTAACATGTTGTTTGTTTATAAAGTTAACGTCACTTCATGCTATGGCTGATTGGACGATAATGCAGTAGGAGTCCTATGTTTTTCCTATCCATCTATTCATAGGAGAGGGATCTTATACAAGTACTTTCAACATATCGGCACGACAACCCCTTTTTATCTATCCGAAGGACGGGACAAGCAAGGATTTTACTTCCTTTATTCCTACCACATTAAAATTTTTTTTTCCTTATAGTTTGAAAAACTCCACACTATCCTTAGATTGCTTATCGTGTGGATTTTCTATGTGTTCAGTAATCCCCTAAATATTTCAGCACGTAAGACTTTTTAGTGGTTTTTGGCATTCAAAATTATTTTCCATATTTTTGAATTATTTAATTTTATTAAGAACTTAAAAATAAATGAAATAACTTAATTGAGGAGGAAAATGGTTCAAGGTTTAAACAAAAAATAAATGGCCCCTGCGGGTGTGGGAAAAGTGATGTAGCATCAATTGAATAATAATAAATAGAAGACTTTTTTTTAAAATGTTTTAGTTGAAATTTACAACTATACAGAATACATCAAGTAATTATAATGAAAGATAAATCATGTCCAGAGACAAAGGCAAGTCGAGAAACTAACCAGTGGTAGTACTCAAATAAAAAGTTCAGCTTAGAAGGTCACAAGGCCATCTTCTTTTCAGAGGCCTCGGAGGATTATCAGGAATTGAAGAGGTTGCGAGATTTTAAACTAGTGGGTTTGAGTGGAAATAAAGTTTGTCATGAAAAGATTGATATCGGATTCGGGCCAAACCAGCAACAAACGGGACATTAAGGTCATTATGGATTACTTTGTTCGTAACAAAGTAAGGAGCATTGAGGATTTTGGATTGGAAGGATTGAATACGAGAGGAATTCGATGGCTTAGTAGAGCCACAAAGCTCTATTCCGTAAGTCCAGATGGGTCTAATGATTGTCATGAATATGAGTCTTTTGTAATTAATTTGAAGCTTAGATAGAGTGTTTGTCTAGTAAATGTTGAAGTAGCCTGAAACGGCGAGCTGTTGCTTGTTGTTCCAGTCTAGTATGAGGATTCGAAGTTAAGCGTTTGTCAAGGTGTAGTCCCAAGTACCGGACCTGTTATACAGGAATCAAACGTTATTAAACGATACAGGAGGACAGGAAGTCGTTTGCTTACGACAGAGGGAAATAAAAGACAAAGTTATATAGTATGCATTTTTAATATTACAATTCAACAATTTTTTCAAATCGGTAGTCGGAAACTTGAATTACAATCGACTATAGTTATTGGCCTATCCAAGTGTAAATGCTGCATACAGTGATTGAGTTTCGTATGGTTCAGAAATTTCAATAGGTCTCGCAATAAACAACTCTGTATTTCCATCATTGACGAATCATCCACGTCAAAGAATTAGCATATTCATACGCCAACTTGTCAAAGATATATTTGTCGAAACTGTCATACATAAACATCTCATTGAGGCTAAAACTAGGACATGAGGGAATTGCATGCACCAATAAACGAGAGGGCTCCTGTTCAACGTGATAATTTTGTTGACTCAAGTCCTGTGTGGATGGCTAGTTCAAATAGGAGCTTTATCAAATTGTGTGGTTTATTGCATAGTCTGTGGAAAAACGTATTCAGTTTTCTCTGCAATAAATGTGGAAAATCAACATATGTCATCGAATAAAAATTAAATATTTACATTCAGAAATACTGGGTTCGAATGTAGCTAAAACACATAAACTATAAATTAATATGTTAACTAATAATTCACCAAAATACAGCATAATACCAAGAAAAAAATTATTCATGTGGAAATGATTGATTGTATAGTTCAAGAATAGAATAAAATGGTAAGGGAGTTGAGGCAATAAATGACACAAAATAAGCCCATCCTATTTTGTGTTATTTATTTAGTCGAGGATGGAAATAGTTCGGTGGAAACTTATTATTTATTTATGTGTGGCAACGTTTCGACCTACTTTGTAGGCCATCTTCAAGGCTATGTGAAAAAACAGACAAAAAAAAATGACTATAAAAATACATAACAGTAGAAAGAATATAATAAAATAATAATAATAATATAGAGATATAGAAAAATTGGAAGATATATTATGAAAGGATATATGAATAAAGATGATTACATAATAGATGTATAGATAGGTGATAATGCAAACAAAATACAAAGAGATAAATCAAGTTAAACAGAAAGTTATAAAATGAAAAAGATATAAATATAAAGAGTGAGATATATAAGTATGGAAAACTTTGTTTTATAAAGATTGAATTGTATTGTAAAAAAAAAATTGTATGATAATAGACTCCTAGAGAGTTACATAAGTAAAATGAAATAAAATTGATAAAAAAAGATGGTGCCAAAGAATAAATACAGAGGAATATTGTAGAAAGTAAAGAATAGGAATCTCGTGTATGACAGGCAGAGAAGTAAAATATAAATATAAAATTTAAAATATAAGTATCGGATGCTATATAAAAGTATACAACAGGAATGAAGTTATATTAATATAAAATATGATGTAAGTATAGAAGAAACTATAGAATGAGAGATATAAAATATAAGTTTGGGAATGGAGATATATTATAAATAATTATGATGTTCAATAAAAATGAACTATTTGATTAAAACTATGATGGATGCTAAAGTGATGATGGGAGACTAGGTGTGAAGAAAAGAGATGGAGAAAGATGAAGAGAAGATATAACCATGAAAAACTGTACGAACCCACTACTCGGTGCAAAAAGTAACTGCCAAGTAAAATACCATATAAAGTAATACAGAGATCTCTGACGGCCAAAAATATGACTAATAGAAAGAGGATAGGGAAAGTGAAGAAATAGGTGAATTTAATGACGCGTAAAAATTGTAAAAAAATAAATAAAAAATTAAAGTAATGAAATAAGGGGACAGCAAAGAGTATAATTGACTAAAGAAGGGGAATAGTAGAAAGATACTAACAAATTAAAAATAGTTAAGAGGTTATAATACATAAACCTTGCTGGAAAGACTTACATTTCAAAGAGTTTTTTTGTTTTAATGTAGGGCGTACAAACAACGGGTTCTTGTTACCAAAATGACCAAAATATATATCATAATGTAATTTATTTACTGCGCCCCCTGACTATTTTAAACTCTTCTTCAACAATAATTGTTGATTGTCTTATACATTGGAGGTGAAAAATCGATGTTTTTATTCAATGAGATATACGTTAATGGAAGTAAAAATTTATTCAAGATTAAAATGTATTCAAGACATTTATTCTAAGTGTGTTTTTGATATCATACAATTGTATCAAAGGAGCCAGTTGAGCAACCCCGGAGTGCAGAGTGATGTGTTGCTTTGTTGAACGACCCGAGTTCAAATCTGACTAAGGCAAATTATTTCTGTGAACAGTCACCAGTGGACCTTGTGGAATCTACCTGATAAAAAGGGTATTCTTTACTCAGGGGAAAATAAGGCCGTGGAGAGTGATCTAAGACTTTTTACCTCCATATACAGCGGTTGTCTTGGAAACAGTATGGTCTAAAGGTTTTTGCGTGTACTTTTTTTATATATATTACTATTAATGTTAAAAAAGGAAAATTGACCAGATGTTAATTTAGGTCAACTGGCAAAGCACAGGCTCGGGACTCCCATTTTACGTAGGATGGTATCCCTTCCAAAGGATGGTAACCAAGGATTGTTTAATATCTTTTAAAAAATCCTAAAGCAATCTGTCAAACTGCGAACTGTGATCTTGGATATGGAACGTTATTATGCTGACCACATAACCACGGGTGACCCCCAAAATCACTGTACTTCATCGAACATCTAAATTATTTGAAAGCTATATTTTCTGAGTTAAATTATATAATATATATTTGGATAATTTCCGCATCAGGTATCGCACTGCTCTAAAAAATAAATACACCTTCCCACAAATTATTACGGCAAGAAGTAGACATATTGGCACGAAAGGGACGAGCCCAAAAACAATCGGATAAGGACAGGACGGGCGGGTTGCGGTGGTCTCCTCTTCGACAGGTTTTGAGTCATAACTTCGAGCACGGCCATAACTTCCGCCTTATCGGCCGCAGCCAGCGGTCTAGCGCAGGTTTTTACTGTACTGGACCAGGATAAATGGATCAGCCGGGGATTGCGATAGTGAATTCACAAGGCGGTGATATCAAGGGAGCCAATCGCTTAACAGAAAAATGACGTTGAAAAAAATCATATACCTCAATTACTAATCAGGCAAAAAAAAAAAAGATATATATATATATATATATATATATATATATATATATATATATATATATATATATATATATATAGCTAAGGAACAATAAGAAATTTTCTGAAGCATCGAATACAAATCGCAATACATAATAATAAATAATTAAATAAATAATCCCAAGCTGCAATACATAACAAATATAATCACTGATAAGATAGAGCACTATTAATTCGAACTAAAATAATATCGTTGTTTTTTTTTGTTTCAAAATCTCCGTTTTTTCATAAAATATTTACAAACAATATATATATGAATATATAGAATAGAATTGAATGTAATAGAAAAGTAATTTTATTCTGGTACCAGGTTCCTTAAGAATAACAATATTGTACATAAATTAATAGAAATATATCTGGCCAGAAGGCTACATTATTGGAATACTGCAATTAAATATGATCTAAAACTTATGTTCTGATAGAAGAAAAAGTGTGGAGTGAGTTCCAAGGTGAGGTACACCGAGCGAGAAATGGGGGATTTCCAGGAAAGGGTTTGGTCGAAAACGATACCGAGATTTTTAACAGAGCAACTGAAAGTGATAGGGTGATCGTTTAAGATTAGTTAGCGAAGAGAGTTGATGGATTTAAGGAGGGTATTGGAACCAATAAGAATGGTTTGAGTTTTAGCAGCATTTAACTACAGCTTATTCAGGTCAGCCCAGGCACTGATCCAATCTAGGTCACCCTGAATATTAGCAAATGCAGCTATTATCTCAGAGGGAGGAAAGGAGAACTAAATTTGGGAGTCGTCGGCGTATAGATGGTGGGAACAGTGGGGGATTGATTTAGGAAGGTCATTAATGTAACAGTTGAAAATGATTGGGGAAATACTAGAACCCTGAGCCACTCCTGTGTTCAACGGAAGGAAAGAGGATGGGGGTTGATATGGGACGGAGACCGCTTGAGTCCTATCCGAGAGAAAAGCTTGGACCCAGAGTATGGAAAGTGTTAGAAAAGGAAAGAGATTTCAATTTAGAAAAAAGAATGGAATGGTTAAGTGAGTCGAAAGCTTTTGAAAATTCGAGAAGTATTAGTACTGTTATTTTTTTCGTCCATGGCGATATGTATGTCAGGATAGGTATGTATGTATGTATACAGCAATAATTACAATTTACTTGTACGTGTTGAATTAATATCGATGTGGAAATAGTTGACTGGATATATCTTATAATGACTATGAAATGGTCGGGAATTATAGTCAATAAATTTTGCACAAAATTAGTTTAACAAAATAATTTTATTTTATTTATGCCAACATTTCTGCCTGTTTTAGGGGATCACCAGGACAAAGGTATGAAGAGTTCAACTGCAACTGTTACAGTTGGACTCTTCATTCCTCTGCCCAGATAATGGCCTAAAACTGAGGGACAAATAAAGTAAGTTAAAATTATTTAGAGTAAAGTTTATTGGTTGTACTGACCATTTCACATTATTTTATGATGTAGCCAGTCAACCGTTTCCACAGCAATACGAATTATAAAAATAATGCCATTCAGAATTTAATATGTGGGTTTCACTGCCAATTTCGACTGGACTTACATGAGAGAAAAGAAATTCAAATTTTCAAGTATTTCAACTTTCGTATTTTCCGAGTTGCCATAGTAGCATAAATTAATAAATAAATAATAATAATGATCAGAGAAAAATGTCAGATCAACAGCTATAAAATTGTAAATAAATTGGTATATAAGGCAATGTATATAATATAAGTCAAATACAAATATTTTGACAGGATGCATAGTTAAAAGCTGTGAAAAGATCTATTAGAAGACTGCTATTGAAGTGTTACAAGTGGGATGTATAGCGGTAAATTTTTCTTACTCGATAAAAACGAATGAATGTCGTTTATAATTTTTTTCGTGCCGCAAAAATCAAAATGTGCTTTAGTTTTGATTTTAATTAATTTACAATTGGTAATGCATTATTAATTGACATAAAAAAGCACTGTTAGAGGGAGACAAAGTAAGATTAAGGATAATACAAAATTTAAAACAAAAGTAGAAGAAGATTTAGGAAGTTTTAACATTCTGGCGGAATTCAGTAATTGATTACTTGGCAGTTCTTAATCCCAAATGAAATTTCAGGAATTTCACAGTTTGTTTCGAGCATTTTGTTTTAGAAGTTTTAATAAGCCAATCTTTTTATAGTTTTCTTGATTTGCAACCTTATCTTCATAATTTATTTTTTTATGTTACTCACTAAAACATGAGTTTAAAGGGAAAAAAGTTATTTTACTGCCATGAAGAGTCTGTTCGATATAGTGATGACAATCGATACTATCGCAATGGCTACAAAGCTATCAGCAACATTAGTCTTAATACGCTAGGTCAGGGGTCGGCAACCCTTCGTGTCGCAAGAGTCAAAAATTACAATTTACAAAGTTTTTAAAGAGCCAAAAAAAAAAAAAAAAAAAAACTATTCTCTTTATTCATAAGAAAAAATATCTATTTATTCATATATAAGTAGAGTTTTTCACAACAAATTAGATAATATATACATGACATCATTAGATAATTACATATTTCTTAAGTAAAAAATTAAAACAATTAAACATTTGTTATGCAACCTACCTATACTTCGGTTTTATTATTACATATATATTTCCATACATAACTTTGAGAATGTAATTCGCTTCTAACTATTTTACTTGAAACAACAAACTATCACACCCAACTGTCACACCCAAAGCACTGGTGAAAACGCCAAATTGTCTTGCGTCGAAAGCGAATTAAAACCTACATAGAAACATCCGACAATACCGTCATTCGAGAGCGACTGACGACGGTGACGACGCGGTTCACGGGGGAGGGGTGCGGTGAAAAGCGAGTTCAAGTGGCCGAGAGATAGAATCGGTGCCTAATCCTCGTTAATTAACTCAGAACGATTTTTTTTTTATAAAGTAAATAATATTTCCGTATGGAACTAAAGAGCCCCATGTGGCTTGCTAGCCGCAGGCTCATAAAATCAATAAACTTTATTGCTAAACATAGTTTTTCATGATGTTTTATATCCAATACTCAACTAAAAAAATGCACATTTCTTTTAGCAAAACTTCATTAATCCATACAATTATATACAGATGAAGAGTTTAAGTTTAACTCGAAATTCACGAGCCACCAGGCCTATTTGAAAAAAGTATATTTTTTTTTAATTAATAAACAAACTCAACAAAACGTCTTCGTAAACATAGAGAAAAAGAGTTTGGAATGGTATGTATGATCATACCAGAAGAATGAAGGAGGAAAGATTTACAATTTGAATGCTGAAGGCAGGAAACTGCGCAGAAGACCCCGAAAACCATGCATAGAAGGAATTGAGGAAAGTATCCACGGTCATTGTCTGAGGGAGGAAGATATACAAGATAGGACAAAAAGGAAAAACAATTAAAACATTTTTTTGTTTGAAGGACACTTCAAGCTGAGGAAACGCTTTAGAAAAAAACCCAATAAATTATCGATTACAAACAGAAGAGACGTGTAATATTAAAGGAAAGGAGGAAATTAAAATTCTGAATGAAGCCATTTCTGATTTTCGTCGAAAGAAAAAAAAACTGACAAGGAACTACCTTCTTTTTTTCATTTTTATAACGTAAGCAAAAGTTACATCATACATTTGACACTTTCAGAAGTGTGATGTACTTCGATCAAGTACTTCACAGTTTTTACCTAAGTCGACATTTTTCTAGCTATTGATCAACTTTTGTTCTTTCTGATTTTATTAACACTGTAAGTGTCTTCTTATTACTATTAAGTTTAATAGTAACTAAGATTAAACTTAAATCCTAACGGTTTTTAAGCTCACAGAGAACATATAAGTCGATATTGCTTCCTAAGAACCACTTTCATCTTTAGCACTTAAAGCATCTACCTGTACGGTTATAAACAGTAATAGGATAAACGTTTGATCCACAAGTACAAATGCTGGATCTGGATTCTTAAGGAAGAGCTCATCCAAATTATTTAGGTATATCTTTATAATTTTAAGTCATTATTTATTAATATATCGTCGATATGGGCAAATTTTGAATTAATTAATCTCATTACTAATTTATTGCTAATGGAACTGTTGAAGGGACCGGTTCACATAGCGTAAACTATTTAAGCTACGTAAAATAATGAATAGTTCAAATATGGGTGGGACAGATAAATTATTTAACCGTGGTAGGATCCTGTGGAATATGAGAATCCACTATTGAGTGAGTATCCTTATTTGGGGGTATACGTGGTGGTTAAGGTTGTTCTGGGGAAAATAACCTCCCTGAACAACCGTTGTAGTAGTACAGAAAAAAATAATTAATGATCAATATATTTTATAGATTCTTTCACAATCCCATGTACACGGCAGTTGCAGTTTTCGAATACATGGATATTCCTTTTAGTTATTTATCTTTTTCATCTCCAGCCTATTCCTCTGGCCATGAAGGCTTCCTTTTATCCTTCCTCACATCTTTTCCTTGGCCTTTCACTTCTACGACCATCAAACAATGCTTTATATGTTGCTTGCCAATCTATTTGCATTCATCCTGATTACATTTGCTTCCGTTAACTTCAAACCTCTGTAGGTATAGATGATCAACTCAGGATCTGTGTCTGGCAGGATCTCATAACACAGTTTATGAAAGCAAAGACATGAGAAGGTCAGAAACATTATTCACACTATTCTTCTGGATTTAAGATGGGCTTCATAAGATCAAGCTAAAATCCCACCAGAATATAAATTTCTAAAAGATGAAGTGTCCCACTTTGGTATAGGCCGTTTAAATGAAATCTTCGCGATAGAACATTTAAACTTCATGCCGATTATTAAAAAAATATTTTTTTCGATCATGTACCAGGAAAATGCATGCGAAAAAGGAAACAATAGAATAATTTTGGCAATTTTTTTTAGTTTAATTTGTGTTTTGGGTCAGTCAAAATTAAAGTGGATGACACCAAATGGGGACTAGTCTAATATAAACAGAGGTAACTCCTATAACGAGTAACAACTAACTGATTATCTCGTGTACTTTCGTAAATACTTCATTCAAAGACATACAAGAACGTTTAGACGAAACCGCAAACAAACCTGAACAAGACAGAAGAACTAGGATGAAACAAGGAAGGAATTCCAATTACCTTATAGTGAGACAACTTAATAAAAGGAGTTACTTTAAAAGAGAAAAGTCAAATTGAATTGAATCTTAGAGGCGTCCGGGACTGAACAGCAACTTCCTGGATAAAATAGTTTTCTACCCATCTCTCTTTATGTTTGAGTAGCAAAATGTCAGGTATAAAGTATTAAACATTAAAGAGATTAGACTAATTTTATTATCTAGAGTTGAGACTAATTTTAAATAGAGATAATTATTTCTTTATTCCCAAAACCAAAAGGAGTGCAGGTTCTTTTTCTTATAGTGTTAATAAACAATACATTCATTAAAATTAGTTCTTATCTTTATGCATATACATGATCGACTTATATACACGATGAAGTAAATAGTGTATAACAAATTTATATGTTTCGAAACATCCGGTTATGACTGAAACTTCAAATATTTACCCACACGTTATATTCCATCATTTCATTATTACACTTATGTTTAAACAAACAGGAGGATATTTGTTTTAATGGTAATTCTACATTAAAAAATATTGGACACACGCCATGATGTTTATTCCCATAAGCACTAGCATTCGTTTTTTTTTTTTTCTTTTTAAACTAAAATTGATTTTTTTAATATATATATATATATATATATATATATATATATATATATATATATGTTTACGCGACTCAATCGGCTGTAAAATCTCTGATCGACTAAAGCAGTGGACTGTATTATTCTCGACAACGAACAAAAATTAAAACAATAATAAATTTCTTACTTACCATCTGCTGGGAAAATCGCTGGACTGCAAGTAAAGGGGGGAGGATTCTCTGCAAGTAAAAAAGGGGATTTGGGGATGGGATGGGACAGAGGGAAACTCGAGGAATCAATCCCCGTTTACCTGCACTTTGATTCGTCCAACTTCTTTCCGACGCTCCGATTTTACGTAATGATACACAATGCAATTCTTTCTCGACCATATATCCAACACAATTTATATAATACCACTTTTAACGAATACAAACTGCGTGGTTATTTTACAACAACTGAGGCTAAACGAGAACTGGCCTAATTTTTTATGTTTTTTTAAAACATATGTTATTTCCAACATGATTAATTAATGATTTTAAATTGGCTCAAACATACCCCCGCCCCTGAAGACTCCTCTTCTGAACAATGGAGTTTAAGGATTGGAGATATTACAAAAAAAAAAAAAAATAAACGAAATTCAACTGAAACCAAACAACGATTATCTAATCTATTTACATATTTACAATTTCGAATCCTCTACTGACTAGGCAAGGGGCAGAGCTTTACAATCGGCCGTCTCATGGTCCCTTTGTTGGTTCGAACTAGTGCTACTCTTACTACTCCATCTTGACCTGGAAAAACTTCCTCGACTATGCCTAACGGCCACTGTAGGGGGGTCATAGGACTTTGATCTATGAGAACCACTGTCCCCAAGCGTAAGGCACAGGAAGGTTGTGACCATTTCGTTCGGACTTGGAGCTCATGCAAATACTCCTTGCTCCATCGCGACCAGAAAGACTGTACCAATTTGTCTAACAACTGATAGCGGGTGAGACGATTCGAGGGTAATTCCAACACTGCGTCCGCAGGTAATGATTTTAAGGGTGTAAGGGTCAAAAAATGTGCAGGAGTCAATGCCAAAGGTTCTGATGGATCCTCCGAAAGAGGGCATAATGGTCTGGAATTCATCAATGCCTCAACCTCAATCAGGAGAGTGTTGAACTCCTCATATGTCAGGCGTTGTTCTCCTATGACCCGCGATAGATGGGATTTGACACTTTTAATGTTGGATTCCCAAATTCCTCCGAAATGAGGACTACTTGGAGGGATGAATTTCCACTCAATTTTATAATCCCTCAACCCATCGAACAGAATATCTTTGAATTCTCGGGAAGAGTGTAAGCTTGAGAGTTCATTTAATTCTCTCTTAGCACCGACAAAATTTGTTCCATAATCCGAATATATAGTGGAACAAGCACCACGACGAGACAAAAATCTTTTGAATGCGGCTAGAAAGGTAGCCGTAGACAAGCTAGTCACGAGTTCCAAATGGATAGCTTTCGTAGCTAAACACACAAAAAGGCAAATATAGGCCTTCTGAGTGGCTGAATTCTGTCGACGTCCCATACTTATTTGCCAAGGACCGGCATAATCTACTCCGGTGTTCCAAAATGCCTTGACTTGGGTCACTCGACAGCTCGGGAGATTTCCCATAACTGGAAAAGAAGACTTGGGTTTGACTCGAAAACAAATATTACACTCTCGTATCACTTTCCGGACAACAGATCGAGCGGAGAGAATCCAATAATTTTGTCTCAACAACGATAAGAGCAAACTGGGATCTGTGTGAAGGTTCTCTAAATGGTAATAACGCACCAATATGCGTACGAACGGATCGATTTTGGGTAGAATTATGGGATGCGCATATTCAAAGCCAACCGCTGCATTTTGCAGTCGTCCTCCGACTCGAATTAATCCATCGGCTAGGAACGGAGCCAAACGTTGAATGCGATTGGAACATGGTTTTCCATTCTGGAGTGGAGATATGCCCTGCTGCGACTGTATGGTACGACAAAGAACCTTTTCTGATTTTACTAAATCTTCCCTTGTGATAAATTCTTGTCTATGGACTCGCCGTAGTTTTGAAAAGGACGAGTAGGAACAAATGATATCATAAATCATGTTTTCACTTTTATGGGGCTGCGCTATCATACACGCCTTCGGCTTTTGTTCAGGCAGTTCCACCAATTCCGGCAACAATTCAACGATGTTGGTTTGCAGTTTTGGGCCCATGTGCAAAATATCATTCAACGATTTGCCTGAGCTATTCTGGCTACTAGCATCGAACACGACACGCACCGGTGTGCTTAAGCTCTGAGGCTTGAAAATCGCGTGATGGGGTATAAAATATCCTTCTCCATCTTCTAAATCAGGAAAAAGCGACATATGTTTCTGATGAAGGTAATCCGAAATTACCGCATGGTAGGCATCATGCACGTCAGGATTTTGGACAAAGCGTTTCTCAAGATTATAAAACCACTTTAGGTTCGAATGATGCGAATGGCCTAGCGACTCAGGATTTTCTCGGAAAGGGGGAGTGACGATATATTTGCCACTTTCGTCGCATTGAACGGTTTCTACGAAATTCCGCTGCCATTCTATATCCTCCTGATCTAAGCAGACACCCTCCATCGGGGAAATATCTTCGAGTTCCCAAAATCGTTGGAATGGAACGATAGACTCATTTACGGTGGTGAGGAGAGAGATGGGCTCGGGAGAGCTTTCCGAAATGGGCGCTTTCCCCATAACTATAAACCCTAGGGAAGTATCAATCGCCATGGGCTTGTCCGGAGAATCGACTAATTTTGCCCCACCCATTATAATTGGAAACAGTTCGGCCCCTAGCACCCCATCGATTTCGCCAGGTAAATGAAAATTCTCATCAGCCAGTTGCAAATGCTGCAAATGGCCCAAGCGAGAAACGTCCAATGGCATAGAAGGTAATTGATCGACAATACGATCAACTACTAAAGGTGCGATTGTAAAACACACCCTCGAATCAAGGCGAGAAAAAATTCGCAAAGAGGTTTTACCCCGGACAGTATTACTTGATCCACCAAACCCAAGAACTGACGAGCGAAAGTTTTTTTCAACAGGTAAATTTAATTTTCGACAAACGGATGTGGTTAAAAAATTAGACTGACTACCACTGTCTAGTAAAAACCGAATGGGTCGGAGACTACCCTGAGAATTCTCTGCATGTACCACCACAGTCGACAAAATAACAGTTGAGTGGTCCGCGGAACTTGCGACCATGTTCATCGAACATAAGGTTGTCGAGGGACCCGCCACTGATTGGGTGTTTTCGAGATGCGTTTCCAACTTGACATTATCACGACCCTGTTCAAAATGTAACAGAATGTTGTGTGGCAATTCACATTTGCTACAACTATTAACCGAGTCACATTCTGAAACTCTATGTTGGTTTGAAAGACACTTGAGACACAGAAAGGCAGCTTTGACAACTTTGAATCTCTTCCATGGACTTAATTTCAAAAATTTGTCACAACCATTTAACGGATGAATACCAGTTTTACAAAACACACAATTTTTTCCTTTTATTTCTTCCGATTTGGCTAAAAGAAAATGAGTTGCCTTGTTAGATTTTGTTTGTTGACTCGGATTATGAATTTTAGGTTTAATTTGCGTTTCGGTAGGAGGTAAACATCTAATTTGTTTTTCCAGAAAGGTCACCAAATCCGAATATGTCGGAAGCCTTTTATCACGATGGGCGGCCTCAAAAGCTCTTTTGGTGCCAGGATCTAAAACCGCTAAACACCGATTCAGAAAAACAAATTCCCCCACATCACCGATATTCAATTGTTTCAACGCCGCAATGGGCGCGCAGAAACCATCTAACACTGAAATTATACCCTCTCGAGATTCCAAACGAAGGGGCTGAAAACGAAATATTTCTTCGACGTAACTACTTGCCAAGGTGCGTTCATCGTTATAACGATCAATCAAAGCCTTCCACATAATTTCATAATTAGCTGATGTGGGTTTTACATTTTTACAAATATTCAATGCCGATCCCGTGAGCCTAGAGGTCAGATGTTGCATTTTTTCCAATGCCGATAAAGACGAGTCCTCATGGACAAGGGTATTAAACAATTCATAAAAAACAGGCCAACGTTCTAGTGAGCCATCAAACCGGGGAATTTCGATCGTACGTAGACGTGCCGCTTTGGTTTCGCCCGCTACTGTCGCTTGAATGCCCGAATTCCCTTTGCCTGACCCATCCGACTTCGGGTGCATAACAATGTTGGCTACCCCCTCAATCTGTTCGACCATCTCGAATATCGATTCAGTGAATGTCGGTTCGAAATCTTCAACGAATTCTAGAGAAATTTCATTAATTCTAATTTCGAGTTCGTCAAATTCTCGTAATGTCTTATCTAATAATGGATAAGATAATTTAAAACTCGCCGCACTTTTTGCTTCGGTACATTTTTTCGATAAATCAAAAATTCTCTGGACTCTTTCGAATAAAACTTCCTTCTTTTTATTTAAAATTTTCAATAACCGTTCCGCCTTCGAAGCATCCATGATTGCAAAATTGGTAAATCAAAATAAAATAAAATTATAAACTTTACAATAAATTTAACGTTAGAACTATTAACCGCTACTAGTAACTGCTATAATATTAACCGGTACAACAAATTATTAACCGTTATAATTTTAACAGTTACACACAATTATTAGCCGTTATAATTTGTACACAATAACCTTTTGTGAAACAGCTGTTTATCGAAAACAAGTATTTCTAAAGATTATTTCTAAGTATAATCATACCAGACCGTATACTCAACAACAAGCTTAATCCCGTTCTAAACCGGTCAAAACTTTTCAACGACTCCCCTACGAATAACAAATTTTACAGCTAATTGATCTTCTACAACCCATAAATAAAATTATCCGTGCCTGTGATGGACCAATGTTTACGCGACTCAATCGGCTGTAAAATCTCTGATCGACTAAAGCAGTGGACTGTATTATTCTCGACAACGAACAAAAATTAAAACAATAATAAATTTCTTACTTACCATCTGCTGGGAAAATCGCTGGACTGCAAGTAAAGGGGGGAGGATTCTCTGCAAGTAAAAGGGGGAATTTGGGGATGGGATGGGACAGAGGGAAACTCGAGGAATCAATCCCCGTTTACCTGCACTTTGATTCGTCCAACTTCTTTCCGACGCTCCGATTTTACGTAATGATACACAATGCAATTCTTTCTCGACCATATATCCAACACAATTTATATAATACCACTTTTAACGAATACAAACTGCGTGGTTATTTTACAACAACTGAGGCTAAACGAGAACTGGCCTAATTTTTTATGTTTTTTTAAAACATATGTTATTTCCAACATGATTAATTAATGATTTTAAATTGGCTCAAACAATATATATATATCAAAAGTTTGAATAATGATACATACGATTCTCTTGAAAAGATTATATCAATGTAAAAATTTACGACATTTAAATAAACTACACTAATAGATTATTTTATAAAAACGGAGTTGATTCAACCACCAAAAAAATTTTTTTTGGTTTAGAATATTAAAAATAAAAAATGTATTTTTTTGTAAATGAAAGACCTTTATTTTATATTTATTAATTTAAAAAGAAAAAACTACATTTTCACTGAAAGATTCTAATCTAATTTACAGGTGACGGTCCTAAACATGTTCATACAATACGCGCTCTGTTACAACAAAAATATATCTGAATTATATTTTCATTAAATATAACTTTATACCTTTTAGACAATGCAATAAAGAAAATAAAAATCTAGCTTCCCAACGACCCATTTGAGGCCGATTGGGTTCAAATTGGTTTCCGAGGCTAAAAGACAGCCTGCACACCGTGTATGCAATAACAGTAATGTGCAATTATCAGTTATACTGAGTAAACTAGTCGTAGGAATAAGATTTTTCTTGAACTAATGAAATCTGTAAAGTACAAGAAACCAAAATTTGGCATTGGATTTTTTAATACTATATAACAATTTTCTTTGCATTATATTCTGTTCTTTTTATTAAAAGTAAAACAACGATTTTATCTTATCTAACTATTTTTTAAATAAATGTTGATAAATGTTTTAATGCATTTTAGACCAGCGGCCAGGTACCAAAAAGGGCTTTAGGTTCCAATAAATTAAAGAGAGCTGCATTTTTGACATGTTTTAAGGGCATGCCTGACTAGTGTAAATCCAAGTTTGCTACCAAAAAAATCGGATAGGATGGGGAAAACTATTGTAAACCGAAAAACCTCTAATTTTCGGAGTTATTTCAGTTTTTGGCCTATATCTCCTAATCGGTGGGTTTTTATAAACTGCGGTTGACCTCAAATTATAGCAAATTTAATTTACGTTAAAAATGAATACAATGTTGTTTTTTTTTATCAAAAGCGCACCGATTAGGAGATTTAGGCCAAAAACTGAAATAATTCCGTAAATTTCTAGGTTGATACCGAGTTTTTTGTTACGTACTATTTTATAATAATCAGTTTATTAACGAAGTAACTAAGCCAGCTTAACACCTATTTCAGGGAATCGGGAATCTAATTACAATAGAAGTGGTTCGCCGAACTGTTGTTCTCAGGTGTTTAGTGGGGCTTTTAAGTATTCAATAATATAATATCGGAGATAAAGCGGTTAAAATGAAATCTAAAAGTGGGCAATTTAAAAGTAAAATAAAAATTGCGCCAGAAGGGACACAAAGAGTTGAACCGTTTATAAATTTGAATAAGAAAAGGGCGGTTTTGGTTTGAACTAAGAGAATAGGGGGATTACCTGCCCAGGTCTCCCGGATTGTGGAACAGTCAACCCAACCTTACTTTAGGCCCTAAATCCAATCCTTTCTCCCTAACACCTATTAAGAACATTATGTACTTCTGATTTGGAAATTCACTCGACTGTCAGCAGATTATTCTTTAAACCGTTCCATACATCGATAAATCTATATTCAATAATACAGGTTCATCAATTTATTCCCGAATAATATGAATATTCCTGTTTATTAAGACCTATTTCAATTACATCTAAAAATTCCTTTTAGATTTTGAGGAGTTTTGTATTTGAATGTTAATATGAGGTGTGAGTTGAAGCAATTATTTGAAGATAAATTGGCACGACCCCACCCCAAAAAAACAGTAACACTACAGCCTTGTGTGTTCTATAGTGTCTTCGAGTCACATCATGTATAATATATAAGACAATATAAAATGAAATATGCATTTATACATACCATTTTAATTTGGTGTTCTATGGTTATGAATTATTTTAAAATGCAATAGAGATTTTTTTTATTAGTAGATTATAGTAATTTAAAATTATAAAAAATGAAACAGATATAATTTTATGCTCGACACCCTAAAAAATATCTTAGGAAATCTAGAAATGAAAAAAAAATGACCATGAAAGTCTTTAGGTACATGGCAGGGACTATACCGTTTCTAACCCAACGGTTGTGCCAGGAGAAAATTTGTTCACACTCAATAGCCCTGTTTCCCCTTAAGTTTACCAACTTTATACAGACTGGATGAGCTCTCGGAGGGCTCACTCACCAGAAATCATACTTCAAAATATATTTCCATAATAAACTTCATATTTTAAATCATAAAATAGAAAATAAAAATAAAATATTTATATCCGTTCGCTTCCTATTGGATTATAGTTTTTTCTTATGATTATTCCAACTGAACTAAATCGAGAAAATAATATTTTGTAAAACGGTTTTCTGCACTCGCAAATAAAAGCTAGCAAAATAAAAATGACAAATAGAGAGGAGTAGAATTTTGACTTTTCATTTTACGTTAGGACTGACTACTCTAAGATGTCTACAAGTAAACAAGTATTTTATTAGTTCAGAGCTTATTATTATTTGAATCTTCCTACTTTTTTTTATTACTAATATTAAACTATAAGTAAATATAATATTGAACGTAAATACACTACAGCCAAGTTCATTAAGTTCCAATAAATGATGAATGGTTAATTCAAATACTGTTGAGGAATCAATAATACGACCATTAAGTTCCATCTATTTTATTTTAGGAAGATTTATGGCAATTTAATTGTTAAGTAAAAATCAATAATATAAGTAAATAATAAAAAAAAATTTACTTCCGCTATTTTACAAATTACTAAATCCGTAATGGAGCCCTGCCGTGGTTAATGACGGTAAAAATAACGGTTCTCTTAAAGTATTATCCACGTGGGTAATAAAATTATAGGACTTGAGTACTTTATAGCTACTTCGGCTAATGGAACATTCGCTAAGCCCATTAAAATAGGGCTAAATTGACAGAGAAAGATGAACGTGAATTTGATGGTTCTTGTCTGAAAATTAGCACTTAATTTATTTCTTGTTAGTGCGTGAAGTGTAACTTAACGGCTCATTAAGTCATAATTATAGCATGGATATAAAGGACAATATTTCTTTATGACTTCAAAAATAGAATTAAAAAGAATATCACCATTTTAAAAAATGGAATTTCGTAAGATTATTAAACATCAAAATATTATTAAAAAGTTTAGCTTACCTATTTTTGACTAGGTTACTAATTAGTAAAACAAATTGTCAGATGTTTTTCTTTTCCAGGTGTAACAAATGGATGCAATTTTTAAAGAAATAAATACCTAATTCAAAGTCAAATTAAGCTGAAAGAATGATTGGCTATAAAAAAATAAATAGAATAGAATCATTTATCATGATTTTAGTTCGGCTCTCAACCTGTTTCAGGAGGATGAGGAATTGTCAATTTTTGAAATTCTAAGTTATCCGCTTTTGATTGTGAACGCCTAATATATTATAGATTTTTAAAACAAATAAACTTTTATAGCTAAAGTAGTCAAGTTCTGGTATAAGGAGAAGAATCCTGCGTAAAGAATAATAGTAATATAAAAAAGAAAATCGTTAGAAATTATTCTTATTTTCTTTTATTTCAGGTCTAACATACATTTTTTAGGCGCATGAGAGAAAATGTGCAATCTCCACTCAAAATAAGTCCAGTAAACAAAATGGTACCTAATTATAAGTAAAAAGTAATTTTAGATATTATCAATACATACTAAATAATCAATATTTTATCTAAGAAAAAAAAGACAAATGAATATTATAATTTTATATCCTATGAGTGGATATACAAAAATAAATCACCATCTCATTCGTAAGTATTACTAGATATTATCAAAAGACACGGCATTATTATTATAATATTTATCTTCTAATGAGAAAACAAATAATAAAAGCCTGTACCGCTACAACCCATAAGGGATTTAGAGTTAGGGTACAGGACGTGGTAGAGACTCAACCACCTTATTTTGGGTACCCACTTTATAGAGGTTGGGTGAGCTCCAGGAGGGTCCTGAATCCCATAAGAGCCGTCACTCGCCGCTAACAGGTTAAATAAAAATCTGCCAGCGAGGTGCAGCTGCAGAAGGATCTGACTTCAGGTCCTTCGGGTCGGCAACTCGGCGCTGTACCTTGAGCCACTCCGTTACCATACTTATCCTCTAATAAAATTCGTCAAAAAATCAATTAATAGCCCGTCATTTAAAAAAAATCACTGAACTGTTTCAATGTTTAATATAAACATTTCGCAGAATAAAAAAATAGTTTATTATTTTGTTTGTTGAAATATATTCCCATAGGTAAAATACATTTTATTTATCGAGGCCGAATTTTTTTCAATGAAATACATTTGAACTTAGTTAAAGAAAGGAGTGTATACAAAAAAGGGAATTCCCTCTTTCAATTTTTCCTGAACAGAGGGAGAAATACCGACGAGGGACTTTAAGAGGAAATACAGAATACATTCCTTTACATTATTTTTTAATACATCTCCGATCCGTTGGGTGGAAAAAATGAATAATCTCTTATATCCTAACGCACTGAAGTTAGTATTTTTCATTCCCGTAGGATACGATATCTCTACAGAACGAAAATATTTTTTTTAAATTATTATTTATTTTTTATTTCCGATGATGCCCTACAGTAGGAATGCCAATAACTGGCCTCATATATGTTATTAGCGTTTCATTTATCTTTATTTTTAGAATAAACATTTCTTCCGTTTTTATTTTTACTCTATCGGATTTATTTATGTATATTTATATATAACTGTATTAGATATTCGTAATTAATCTTATATATATATATATATATATATATATATATATATATATATATATAGAAAGGCGATCATTAACTTTCTTTTCTTCAGTTCCTAATATCATGGATACATTGGCATGTAGCCTTATTTTATTCATCGCTATATGCAGATGATACAGCTTTTTATACTACAAGTTATAGAACAGACACAATTACAAATAGACTGACTACAGCTCTAAAAAAATGGAGAGATTCTACAATAAGTGGAACTTTGAAATAAATCAAGATAAAACACTATCAAGCCATATTATTTGCTAAGAGACGACCGAATAATATCCCCCAACAGAATGTAAACAGAATGCCTGTACCTTGGACAAATCATATTAAATATTTAGGACTTAACATGGACAAAAGATTATCTTTTACTTTCCACACTGATTATGTGTGCAATAAAGCTAATAGAGCTCTGTGTACTATATATCCATACTTCAATAGGAATTCAAAATTAAGCATAGATAACAAGTTATTATTATATAGGGTGTTTTTTTAAGCTAGATAGAACTTTAAATTGTAAAAAGTAACACAAAAAATTAAATTGTAATCAAAATTTTTTTTTAATTTGTTTCAGTATACTCTGACATTTCGTATACTTCTTTCGCCGATTGGGCTCTAGAGCAGTTGGCAACTGACCCGTTGTTTTATCGCAAAATTGTGTTCAGCGATGAGGCGCATTCGTGACATACGGCCAGCAGTGCTCGAAAAAGTGGCCCAAAATTGGACGTCCAGAATGCGCTTCGTCAAGAACAGCCGCGGTGCCCATATGCCCGAAATCATTTTCAAATGTTAATGTCACGTATTGATCTTTCGAATTAAAAAAAAATTTTGATTACAATTTAATTTTTTGTGTTACTTTTTACAATTTAAAAATCTATCTAGCTTAAAAAAACACCCTTTATAAAGCCTGCTGACGATCTATTCTAACATATGCACGGCAAATATTTAGTTATACGTCGAAATAAAATTATAAAAAACTACAAATATTTCAAAACAAATGCCTAAGAGTTGCTGGAAACTTTGCATATTACACTAATGTTAAAATTATGCACAAAGAGTTATATATTTCGTATAATAATGAATTTATCAATAAATTATGTAAAAGAAAAAGTGTAAACCCAATAAAACCCACTTATAAAAAACATAGGGAACTACACAAAAAATAGTACAAAGCGGTATATACATAAAAGAACAAAACGTTTATTACTATAGTAGGATGGAAATTTTTGACTGCACCCCCAGCTATTTCCATCCTACATTAGTACTTAGAGTCAACGAATTTCTTCCCCATTTTTATTACTATAGGATACCAAATTATCTTTATATTACTGTTGTTGTTCATATAGATGTATAAAAGTTACTAATAATGTATAGATACAATTTTTGTTTATTTTGATTATTTTTTTTTATTTTTTGATTCTTTATATATACATTTAAATTTATCTATTAAGTTTTTGAAGTTTGAGACTGGTCTGTCTGGAACAGCATATTACTTTTGTGAATTGTAGCAAATTATATTAGAAAAAATAATATAACAAAAGAAAAAAATAGTCTGGAAATAAGCGCTCAATATTAAAGAAAAGTTCAGCATTCGAAGATATGGGCTATTGTTAAGCTGTCGTTGCACTTCTCGCATGATGAAGGATGTTCTTTAGTGATTGCGTGAGCGTGAGTAAGCCTTGTATGTCCTATCCTAGGTCGTGTAAGGACCACTTCCTCTCTTCGGATGCTACGACAGGAGCTGCTCCATGTCTAACATATAAGTTTCAGCTTATATAAAGGGGTATTGTCCCATAGAGCCTGAGACTCTTGGACCCTGCTTAGTTGTACTAACATGGCAACGCAGTACCTTCCAACAAACTAAGTTCCCTTGTTTATTTTACGTTCAACAGTGACGCGGTTGCTATTTTGAGATTTGAATAATTATTTTTTAACAAAGAGAGAATGAAGGAGGAAAGAAAATAATAATAACAGAAGAATAACGGGTTTTACAGACACTTAAAAAGTTTAGTTAATATTTCTCAATTACAGTTGGACTCTACATACCTCTGTTATCTTCTATTCTGTTAACAATATTTTCTTCCCTCCTTCATTCTCTCTATTCTCTCTATATCCTTCTTTCCCATTATAACAATCAATGTTTATCGATTTAGTATATAATTAAAACATAGATCCTTATCCCTCTTATTAACTTAGCGACTATTTCAAACTTATTTTATCTTTCACCAATAGAATGGAATTCATTATATTTTGACATAAAATTATTCCTCTTGTGATTTCACAATGTTTATTATCTTCTAGATTACTTTCCATTCATATTATTTCACAATAATTAAGTCTTAATTTATCCTTTGTTCTTCGTATTTCTTTGCTGTCATTCTTATCATTTCCGTTTATATAACCTGTTATATTTTCTTTAGTAATGCATTTTTTATTAAGTTATTCTAATTTGTTTTATTCACAGCCGTGATAAGTGCCTAAAAATATATACTCCACTCTTCTAAGATACAACAGTCAACTAGATTTTTTTATTTTATTGTTACCAATGTTCTTGTATTTTATTCCGTTGAAAATAGCTAGAAACATAAAATTGTAAATCGCGCAATATATTCTTTTCAAAATGTAGAGCATTGTGTGACTAAAACTAATAATCCATTTTATTACCATAAATAAGTAGGTATACTAAACAGCTATATTACTATTAAACATTTAAAAAAATAACAACATGATTTCTCATCATGTCTTGAATTCTTTGCAGCTCATATAAGTAGTATTGGAAACAACCTATAATTAAAAGTTTATCTAAAAATCAGTTATTTCTAGATTTTTAAATATTTCTTTTACTTGTACAAGATTTATTATGATATTTCCTGATCAATGTGTATTTTTGTTCCAACACACACATTTTACGTCGTGTCGGACAAAGTCATCTTTAATTGATTCTATCAATCATTCCCGACCATAAATTCATCCCGTCCATGAAAGGGCAATGGTCTTGGACCAAGCAATAATTTATTGTCGGCCATAAATTTGCACAAAAAAAAGGCCCAAATCTGATATCTACAATTGCATTGAAATTCTATTATTGGTACCTGTTCCATTTCTTTTTATTTTCATTATTTTATGATCCTCTGGATGCGCTGAAGTTCAGTGTCTAGGTTCCAATAGAGGTCTTGAATTCTTGGCAAACTTTGGGGGATGAATTATTTAATATTTTATTATCCGTGGACCAGTAAGGCTCTGTAATGTAGAAAAGGATTCTATATCAATCAGGATACCTTTTATTTGTAGTTAAACTTTCGGTTGAGCGTGGTATTGGCCAAATCACACTTTCCTCCACACTCGTTAGCTTAGAAACAGTACGGTCTCTACCATGTACTAAATCTATCACCTTTATATTATAAAGATCCAAGTTTTTTTTTTTAATTCTCTCACTTCTGTGCCAGTATCATATTTTGTTAACCTATGGTTGTTTTTTTAGTGCACTAATCAAGTAAACTTTGAATATTTCCTATCTACCCCAACGCTTTTTTTCCTTTCAACATCTTCTAAGTATTTTTCGTAACCATAGCTTAATATTCGCTCACCGTTTAACGTTTATTACACTTAAATAAAACATTTTATTTTTATTTTACTTTTTGTTTACCCCATTATAAATCACTTCCCTAGCAGAGAATCCAGAACCACGTGTTCCTCCCAAGACCTCTGTCGATTATACCTAGATTATACAGGTCGAACCACTTACGCTACATGGGATTGGGCTACATTATTCATAGATATAATTATTAAACCCTAAAGGTGAATAAACAATATGAAAACAAATCAAAACTTGCAACAGCTTAATCGAGTAATTATTTTAACCTTTGACATTCCTGGCAACTGTAACCTCTCTAAGGGAGGAGAGAAATCAGGAAAGTTCAACAACTAATTAATTAGTGATTCCCACTATCAAATAAACAATTTAATTAATACAAATAAGAAGAAATGAGAATATTTTTTTTTTTTTAAACAAGATTTCGTTACTAAGGAATACTAAAAATAAAATAAAATATCTGCTATTTTTTATTTTGAGGAAATTTTAATTAAGCAAGCAAGAAAAAGGAGAGAACTATAAATAAAGTCGAAATAATTATGTAGTTTGTATGCCAAACCCCACTTTAGAAATTATACATCTATTCGTTCTGTACAGTACTGTACAGTAGAAGCTTAAGGTTTATATACAGTTATCGCACTATTATTTCAGAAATTCTAATTAGAAAACGTTGTGCCTATTTACTTAGACAGTAAAGTAAATAAACAAGTTAAAGTAAACTCTTATTTTTCTCCTCCCATAGTAACCCCATAAAAATAAGGGAATCCTCCATTGTATTGGCGTAGAGATGTGTAGTAATTTGCATAAAATAAAATAATGAAAACGATTTTATTGTATTCCTACTTTGTTTTACATTACATTATTGGCGCGACAGACTCATAAAAAAGTCCTTGGCCTGCTCAACCGCTCTACCCCAATCGTCCCGATCGCCTGCTCGAGTGATGGAGACCTTACACAGCCTCAGATCTTCACAGACGGCATCCTTCCATCTAGCTTTGGGCCTTCCTCGAGGTCTTACTCCATCCGGATTTCCTTTATACAGCTTTTTAGCTGTTCTTTCTTCGCCCATCCTATATAAGTGGCCCAGCCACTTGATGCGTTGCATCCTGATGAAGCTCGATATCATTAGGTCTCCATATAACTCACTTAGCTCCTTGTTCCTTCTGATCCTGAGTTGGTCGTTTTCCCGAACTGGGCCGAATATTTGCCTAAGAACTCTTCTTTCGAATCTATTCAGCTTTTCCACGCTGGATTTATTCAGTGTGAGGGTTTCACCAGCGTATGTCACTACTGGCCTAATCACGGTTTTATATATCATCAGCTTGGACTTTAGGCTAAGGAGCTTACTTCTCAGGAGCTTTGACATTCCAAAACATGCTTTATTACCTAATACTATCCTAGCTCTGATTTCCTCCTCCTCATCCAAATTCTCATTTATACGGCTTGTTTATACTTTGTTTTATACATAAAATAAAATATACGAGCTTATAACAAAAATGTCCTGATCTTATTTCACTCTATTTTCTTTATTGAAATAATAGCCTTAAAATTGAAATATTGGAATAAGATGTAGCTTTCTGGATTGTTTAAAACAATGAGTTATTATTATTTTTTCCATTTAAATTTAAAAAAAGTTATATATTTTGTGTAACGGTTTAGAGAAGGTAGCAATAGTGGATCTGTGATTCGTCAATATTTAAAATTAACTGTAATTTAGTCGTACAAAAAAAAAAAAAATGTAGTTTCTAAATCCGTTTAGATTTAAAAGTTTTAAAAGATTAAATAGATTAAAGTTTCTAAAATTATTATAATTGAAAGTAGAGATCTATTCCCTCCGGCATCTATATTACTCTTAATGTCTATATCTCATTAAATAGTTTTATATCATTGTTTAGTACCTAAATTACTTAATCTAAATTTTCATTACATTGCATTATTCAATTACGAGTTCATTTTATTATCTTGTAAAACTTTCGGCATCCTTCATTAACGTTTTAATTATCATTTTATGGAGGAGAGGGAATGACGGACAAATTGAATTAAAATCCACCTGACTACTTTGGAACAATAAAAACAAATTATTAAAAAACGGAATAATTGATCGGAATCAATTAATTTTTTCCCTTCTTAGAAGTCATTGGGATCTGTTTTTCAAAATTTTCAGAAGACGAATATATCTTAGATCAATAATAATTTAATCAAACGATTAACTTTTTAAAGATAACCGATAATTTCAAAAAATGGTTTACGATAAATCGGAAATTTGGCTCAAGTATAGAAGTTTACTAACCTCGTCTTTAGAAAAATTACCGTTAATGTTTTATCTTCGAAGAGGAAATATGTTTCACACCGTTTATAAAAATAAGAATTGTTTTTATTTTATTAATTAAACAAAGATAGATTATAATTTCAAAAAGTAGTTTATTTTTAGGATTAGAATAAATTAATTTTAGACAACATTATCTATTGGATTAAAACAAAAATTTAACACACACAAGAAATTTCAACAAAATCTGTTTAACTTTTTAGGAGGCTTTTAGTACACACACATTTACAGAATTTTTTTATTATAAATATTGGCCATGTATATTGATAGTATCTACCAAATTGGGTACTTGTGTGTTAACGCCACCGCAGTTATTTTTCCCAACTTGTTCGCATACGCGAGCGGTTACATTTTGTAATCGTTATATTTCTAAAACATTTATCTTGCATGTGTTTAAATCTATTTATTGGGGTTAGAATTTTAAATTTTTTAAATAATCATCAACAATTACAAATCAAAATAATTTATTTTAATGTAATATATCATAAACAATTAAAATAAAGGATAATATACTATAGAAATAAATAATGGAATATATCACGAACAATCAAAATAATGAAAATATTAAAAATCAAAATAATGAAAAAATGAAGAATCCAAATAATTTATTAAAAAAGAAAGTGGTTAATCGGATTTCGGTGGAAAATTGGTAAAATATTTGGCTCCTGGAAAAATACAGTTGCTTCTTTTTCTGTTTTTGTCAAATCCCAAAGACTCATTTTCGTAGCACAAAAATTAGCGAAATAATAACAACAAATCTAATAATAATAATATAAAATAATAACAACAATGAGTCTAGAACAAATCATCAAACAAACAATAAATCAGCAACAAACAAAACTCAGCAAACAAGAACGAACATATATGAAATTTAACGGATGAAATATATTTCAGGTGTTAGAAATATAACGGTTACAAAATGTAACCGCTCGCGCATGGGAACAAGTAGGGAAAAATAACTGCGGTGGCGTTAACTCACTAGTACCCCAAATTGAAATGGTACATTTTTATGGCTAGTTGATGATATTGCTATTGGAATCTGTATTTCAAAATTTTCAGAAAACCTCGTCATCAGAAAAATTACCGATAATATTTAATCTTCGGAGAAAATATGTTTCACACCGTTTATAAAAAAATCAGAATTATTTTTATTTTATTAATTAAACAAAGATAGATTATAATTTCAAAAATAAGTTTATTTTTAACATACTCTCAAAAATATTTATCCCGAAAATGTCATAGCACGACTAACTTAACTTAACCTGATGTAGAGAAGAAATAGGAATAATACGACGAAGTAGGTGTATATAAGATTCCGGGTTCAAATCCAACCTGTGGCAGATTATTTACATATTCTTATACAAATTATTTAATATGTTAACAGCCACAAATGGATCCTGTGGGCCTGTGGGATCTACAGACTCTCTTAGGGTCCAGCTTATGTAAAGTGGGCAACTTAGTTGTGACGTTGAGCGTGATCTCAGTAAAATCGCCCATCTGCACAACCGTTGTCCTAGAAACACTACAGTCTCTACCATGAACCCAAGATCCGTCGTGGCCTGTAGAGGGTCTTTGTTGTTGTTTTTTTTTAGCATGACAAACATTTTTTTAAATATTTCCTGAACGAGGAAAAGAACATTTTATATATATGTAATCAATTAGTATGTATTAGATGACCTAATTAAATTGAATTAAACAAAAAGGGAATCCCGATAATATAGCCCGTATACTCCTTCAAGTATTTAAGGTCAATAACAAAAAACCCTTCCACTAAAAACATTTTCCTTAGTTAAACATTCCATCATTAGGAACGATAAGGAAAACTAAAATTAAAAGGCAAATGGACCTCAGGAATTACTAAGGGCATCTTCGTGTTTTTCTTTCATTTGCTTTATTCCGATTATCTTACTGTTTAGAGAACAAACCTTCATTTTCTTAATTTAAAATTTTGTATGCAGAGAGCGGAATGTAAATTTGTTTAAATCCATATATAATGTTACTTTATTATTAAATGTCGGATTATATTTATATTCATCTTTGACTTATTTGAAATCAGAAACCGCCGGTACTAAGGATGGTCATAGATATATATTTTTTAAAATTAAAGAATAGTTCTTCTAATGTTGAAATTAGAATACTAAATTTTTGCTATTTAGACCAGTGTAACAATCACAAACTATAAATCAAAAATATCCTTGGATCGTTTATAAAATAAACCATTTTATCTTAAATAATTATTAGTTGCCCGTATAAATATGTAGAAGAAAAAGGTTCTGGGAAAATTTAACAAATTAATTACTTTAATTGTAACAAAATGTTTATTAATTTTTTTCTCTAAATGGACTACTATTTTCTCGTTTTTACTATTCTGTGCTTCAACTACTGAAGCTGTCTTCTATGACAATATTATAGTAATCGTTTACACATTCATTTTAATCAACGATATCGATTGTGAGCAAGAACTACTTGAAAAAGAGACTAAAATTGAAAAAGTGACATCCAATGACGGAGCTGGCTCGTAAAAATTTTTATAATATATAATATAAATGCTAGGTAAAGTCTATCCTACATAATTAGCAATATCTCTATTCATTTTCGCGCAGTTAAATCTTTGAAGGAAGGAGTATTATCTATTATTTGTTGTAATGACCGGATCATCCCAGTTATGTATATCCCTTCCATAATTCTTTATCTTCCAACTCTTCCATTCAGAGGCATCTCGCTGACATTTCTTGCTCCAATTCTTTACACCATGCCCTTCCTAAACGAACTCGTCTTTTTTTTTTCTGGAACACAATCTCTTACTTCCTCAGGCAATCGAACAGGACTTACAGGCCAGATGTGCCTGTATCATCTTAGTTTCTTTTTCTTTATCCTGTCGCCAAGTTATCCCAGAAGAATTTCTTTCCTTATCAACTCATTTCTGAACCAATCTACACTTGTCTTTTTTAACCATTTGATAGACGCAGTAAATATATAATATATATTATATATCTATCTTATAAGCAGTGGTAAAAGTTTTATTTGCCTTGATCTTTTCCGGTCTAAGTATTTCCTTCTTCTCTAACCTCTTCATTCGACCCAACCCTACCATAGTCTTGACCGAAAATTCCCACAGTAATAAACAGTGAGGTAAAAAAAGGTGATATGGATCTCAGAAATATGTGCTTCCATTAAAGTCAATTTTTTTTTTTTTTTTTTAAATTACTTATTGTAAATTTGTAAATCATTGGTATATTGAACTAACAAATAAATCGAGTTTACACTTGATTCAAATTATCACTGAAAATAGACTATTTCTTACACATCTTAATTTTATGTCAGTCACTACCCACAACATTTTTTTTTTAATAGGAATAATGTTTTGCACTTGAAAGTTGTTCTTATTACAATTACAAGTGATAGCAACTGTGAGTTGATCAAGATAAAACGATTTATAAAGAACAGGTTTTTAAGTATAATCTTGTATTTAAAATGGGATTTTTGTAAGGTTTTTTCTTTTTTTGAGTCCCCTGGGAGCTGTGTTTTAAAAAAATCTGATGATAAAATAAATATTGCCTACGGCTCCTTTCTTGAACCTCGTGGACAGCTAAAGGGGGCTGGGCGGGGAAACAAGGAATAGTCATAGACACATATGGAAAACTTGGAAAATAAATAAACCCAAAACATACACAAATAAAAAAGAATGCACTACAATATTAAAACAAATTAAAGTAAAATTACACCCAACAACTAACATAATAATAATCTTACAGGTACTAATAAAAATACTAACTATAATTTAAAACGAGATTCAGTATCCCATCTGCTTTCGTGATCGAAAAATTATCAACGAAAAAAGAAAAGAGAAAATTTTTTTTTTATTATTTTAGTTGTTTTTTTATATGCTTTTGATAAACTCGAGTAAACTATACCAATAAATATATCAGCTTTTTTAAAGATATAATATCTAAATTATATGTATGTATATATATATATATATATATATATATATATATATATATATATAAAATATATAGATATGACGATTAAAACTGTATCTATAATCTACGGTAATCTGTAAGATACACGCGACCGTCCGTTGGTTGGTCTAGGTAAGGGATCGGCAACCTCCGGCTATGAAGTACAGGTCATGAATTTATTATTCAGGATTTTTAAAAGCATCTTGTCAAAAACACTCTGCTATCGCCAGTTAAAAAAATTCTTAAACGAAATGGAGACTCAGTATTCCGACTTCCTTGTTCCCAATAAAGTGCGATGGCTTTCCAAAGGTAAGGTGTTGTAGCGTATTGCATTATGCTTGAATGAAATAAATACACTCCTAAATGAAAAAGGCATTAATCACCCTGAATTAGAGAACGACAAATGCTTGCAAATATTTTACTTTATTGTGGATATCACAGCGAAATTAAATGAGCTGAATCTAAAACTGCAAGGAAAAGGAAACCCAGTCTATGTTTTTGTAGAGGAATGGGTTTGTTTTGAAGAAAAGATGATTCTTTTTGCAGATATTCAGAGCGGTAAATTACTTCATTTGCAATTTCTAAGGCAAACCGCGATAAAACCAGAGCAACTGTTGACACAAATTACTTCAGCACAGTTATAAAAACAATTAAAGATGAATTTGCTGACAGATTTGAGCGAATTCAAAACGAACAAAAAACACTCTAGCATTCATAGTAAATTCTCTCAACACAAATGGTAACTAAATCCACATTGAAATTGATACTGGATCTCTAGAAATGCAATTGATCGATTTAAAAAGTAAAAATTTGTGGAATGGAAAATTTACAGAGTTGAAAAGCAATTTGGAAGAGTTGGAGGTCCAGAAATGTATGTACATAACGCAACAAAATTGGACAGCTTTAAAAGAAATCCCGCGAGTTCAGGCACTTGTATTCGACGCATGGCATAGTCTTCCAGATTGCAGCTGAAGAAGTTGGGATTTGGAGTGCTGACTATCTTCGGATCGACATGTTCGTGCGAGCAATTCCATGAATATAATTAAAAGTAAAGTAAGAAGCCAACTAACAAATGAAAATTTAGAGTCGTGTATGAAACTTAAAACAACAAGTTATGAGCCAAATTTATCTCAACTTTCTAAAACCATGCAAAGCCCACGCTCCCATTGGATTTGTTTGCCCAAATATATGTTATTATTCTTTTTTATTTTAAGTAAAAGTTACATTGTTTAGTAAAGTTTAAGTTTTCTACTTGAACAACCATGCAAAGCCATCGCTACCATTGAATTAGTTTGCTCAATTGTTTGTTATTGAAGTACAAGTTAGTGTTGTAAGTAAGTGTTTAGTTCTTTCAAGTGTTTACTTAAATAATAATTAATTATCTAATAATGCCATATTTATATTATCTAATTTGTTGTGAAAAACGCTACTTATGTATGAATAAATAGATATTTTTTCTTATGAATAAATAGATTAGTTGTTTTTTTTTATCAAAAAGCTTTATTTATGCGAGTACTATTTATTATTGGTAAGAAAAAATTGTGTGGCTCTTTAAAAACTTTGAAATTTTGTAAATTGTAATTTTTGACTCTTCCGACTCAAAAGGTGGTCTAGGTCAGGGGTTTTTAACCTGGGTTCAAGTCATGATGAGCATGAGAGCGGTAGAAAAATAAAAATTCTGAATTAATTTTAGTTATTTTTCTCATATCAGTATTTCTTTACCTCCTTCATAAAGTAGTATCTTGTGGCAGTAAAACTAAATGTTTTGTTTTAGATGTAATACTTCTTGTTGTTTGTTTTTTCATATATATTTTACAATTTATTGTGCAAGGGGGGGTAGAAGAAATTTCATATGAACAGGGAGGGGGCGCGGAAAATTTTCATTTAAACAGGGGGCGAGGCGTGGTACAAAAAAGGTTGGGAGAAACTGGTCTAGGAGGTCCGCCTATCGGAAGATAAAACATCTTCAAGGAGTATTATATCTAATCAGAACGTGACAAAGAAGGAGACTACTGATTCCATTATGTAAAATCTTAAAAGATAAAAGACGAAAAAATTAGACACGAAAAAAACTATGCGCTTAACCCCACAATAAGGGTTAAACTTACCCCAGAGTGCAGAAAGATACCTGAAGGGCACCTAGGTCGGGACAAAGGGAGGCAGGAGGAATAAAAGGGTGGAGGGAAGGAGGATAAACTAATATCCTAGCTTGATCGGATTTATGCCCCATCTCCCCGGGATCCCTCCCTTACAAAATATATATATTTGTCTATGGAGATCCCACTGTCCCGCTCAGGTCAATATTTACTCTCGAACCCAAAGCCCGCAATGGGCCTTGGTGGGGGAAAGGGTGGTTAATCTTGTAACCCAATGTGGGGGAAAGGGCTCAACGCAAATATTTCATGAAGATCCCACAAATAATAACGCCTTAATAAAGGTTGGAACACTCTACTCGTTCTGTTCATTCATTTAAAGTCACTTCATGCTGTTATGGCTAATCGGCCGACTTTACAGTGAGTCATAAATTTTAAAATATTATCTATTATGGTATAATTAGGAAAGGGATATTTAATGAGTCCCTGACACCGTACAGGCTCAGAACCCCTTTCACGTACCTTCCGAAGGACGGCATTACTAAGGTTTTTTTTAAGACGTTTTCGAAAATTAGAGATGAATTTGTTTAGGTGTTATATTGCCAATATTTAAAATTTGATTCTTTCTAATGAAGAATGATTATGTTTTGACTTCGTATTGTAGACTTATAAAGTATTGTCGAATAACATTATTTTACATTTTTTTTAAAGTATTTTTTTTAATAACAACTAATTATGGTTCAGATTATATGTTTCTATTATATCAATTGTACCTGATGTATGAAAAAAACAACCGGGACCACTCAACCCATGAGGGGTATACCAATCATTTTCGAAAAAAGTTAACACGACTGAGATTCATATTTTAAAATGTGATGGTCGTGAACAATGTGAATGATAAATGAAATAATGTAGTAACAACTGAGGATGCAAATCTATACATTCTCAATTAATCTCTAGATGGTACGTTAGCGATTAAACTTCAAGCACCCGAAATGACAGCTCTTACAAGTTCAAGCTTCTTGATTTGACGAGGCTGTTATGCATTTACATAAATTATGTCATTTGTACCCTTTACTTAGTGTACTCTGTTTCAAGTTCTCAAGCTTGGCAAATATGACGATTTTTTTTTTAAATTTTATTTTCACGCCTTGATGACTTTCGAAGACTTACTTTTAATCATAAATAAAAGAGATTTTTGATAATTGTAGACTTTTTTAGAATATAAAAAAACTAGACTAATACGTAATAAAATATATCTAACCAATTGGATATATTTTAGAAGAACTTGTTTTTAATTATTTACTTCAAAAATAACCAATAGGTTTAGTAAATAATAAATATTTGAAGTAAAGATGATCAATATACGATCATTTTAAATAATACAATTTAATATATTTCTGGGGAAAAAAATGTACAGTGATATACTAAATAAGGTGGTGACAACGAAAGTATACAGTTATATTGAAAGCCCTAGGCAATATAAAGTGCACTCATGAAATGACACTGGTTAAAATCCTAGCCTCATATGTAACGGCCTGTATAAAGCAAAACCAGGATCTAGGTATATCTACATGATCTATGTCGAGGACATCTTCTCAGACGCCTCGAAGGATTATTAGGAATTGAAGAGGTAGAATGAAAGGACTGGTATTGGGTTCGGGGCGAATTAGCAACAAACGGGACATTAAGGTCAATATAGATGATTTTATTCGTAAAAAGTAATGCGCACTGAGGATATTAAGAACAAGTTTGGATTGGATACCAGAGAAATTAGCCTAGTGGCACCCCAAAGGTCTACTCCGTAAGTCCAAATAGGTCTTATAATAGTCATGTATATAAATCTTTTGTAAATACTTGGGAGCTGAGAGCCTTTATTTAGTACTTGTAGAAGCATTCTGAATCGGTGAATGGTTTAATTGAATAGAAAAACACAAAATATGGCAAGCACAAAACTAAGAAACATTAACCAACGTCAGAAGGTTGCAAGATTGTTATATCCTCCTCCTTATCTACAAGGCGCCTGTATAAGAGGATAGTACCTAAAATTTATTTAGAGTATTTTAAAATTTTATAAAGTTAAGACCTTTAGATGGATGTGTTGTAAATATAATCATAAAAATCGTTGATATATTCGGTAGGGAAATTGTAATTCTCCTGGAAAGTCAAGGGCAGCGGCTAGGGTGAGAATCTTACAGGTGGTACTTGGATTGATGCGTTGATTGTCCAGATTCCAGGGAGGCGGGTAGCAGGGACCTTTAAAATTTCACCCTCCCTGGTTCCCTCCCTAATCCGAATAAAAGCCGACGCCGATCCCTGCCCAAATTTACAACCTGTTGAATAATACATCAAGAGTCGATTTATCGACGGTCAGCTGGCACCTCTTGTCTAAACACTGTACGGTAATATCCTATGTGGTCCTTTCTTCCGTTCCTGCCCGATTCTATTTTTTATAAAGGGCAAGCGGAGTAATATTTCAATTCGCATGGTTGAAGGTCAAAATCAATAAATGGCTCTTCCAAAGGGTTTCAGTAGGCAAAGCAAAAAAAAATGACGGTTCAATGAGCCTGATATTTCAGGAGTTTACGTTAAATTCAATGAGGGATCGTGGATAAAAAAAAAGAACGGTATTGGTTTCAGAAGTATGGATTGTACTGTTACCAAGCCAATGCTTGTTTGTTTCGTTTAACGCCACATTGTGCTGCTATGGCTAATTAGGCGATCCTATTGTGGGAGTCATAAAATTTGACAATAAAGGTATAATTAGGATAGGGATCTTGAACGAGTACATAACACTGCATAGGCTCGTTACCACCATTTGACGTACCTTCCGAAGGACACCATAACCAAGGATTTCTACTTCTTTTAAAAATCTTAATGCAACCTGCCGGACTGTGAACCTACGATCTTGTTCATAGAACGTTGCTATCCAGCTGAACTCGACATGCTTGGGACTTTTTTATTGCATTCAACAGATCCTAAGACCACCTGCCGGAATACATATCGGCCTACTTTGCCCATATATTGTTGTTCTAACCACTACACCACAGTTGGTCCTGCGAAACGTTCTGGAGGGAAGGAATTTGGCTCCATTGCCAGGTTTTCCCTTGTGAAAGTGAACACACTCCATTGAAGTTGAGTGAATTCCAGCGATACTACGTAACTAAGGTGACATTATATAGAAGGCATTATACATCGCATCGAGTTTCGATCCCGTGACTTGGAGGTCAGAAATTCAGCGCCCTACTGAGTTACGCCACTCTTACAAATATAAATATAAGTTACATTTAAGGTAGCGGACCCAAATACTGCAGACTAGTTGCATTTTGAATAACGCTCATTTCCGTTGACTTATCGGAACGATGGTGCTTTTCCTATATAAATATTAGTATATTTTCTTACCATACATATCAGTGGCGCTTGTATAGGAGGAGATAGAATGCCCCACTTTTAGAGGCATTGTTTTAAAAATATTATACCTAACGATTCTATTGAACATATCTTCAATACTGAACATTGAACATTCATTTAGCTGAAGAACATTTCTTGATCCAAGCTGAGGACTTCCAAGCAATCATACAAATATCAGTTTCGCAAAAGAGGTCTGTAATATAGATTTGAGTGCCAGGAGCAATTCTCGGAAATTATTTATTCAATTATTTTCCATTTAATTAGCCAATGTAGAAGGCATAATACAATTAAAGGTTGTGTTCTCTCTACTTTTCGAAATATTACCACTTCATTTACGTAGATAGAAACCAAAAGTCCACAGACATAGTTTCATGGAACCCTCTCCAATGGTTTTGGACAGCAGTCGAATTAAAAAAATAATAAAACCAACATTTTTACGGACTCTGTAACCAATTTAGTACCTAGTATAACATTTTTCGTGGCAATTAGAAACATTGTATTTCATTTATCACCAAACAAAGTAATTTGGAAAATCAGATCGCAAATACCTAGGTATTAAAAATATTGGTACTTTTAACTTATAAATACTTGAAATGCGATACTTTTTCAAAACCTCAAATTAAGGTTAGCTTTGTTTGAACTAGTTAAGAAGGTAAATAGATAACCTCAATGTTACCTTTGTGCATAGATGTTTTTTATGTTTTGTTAATATGAGAATAGATTTACAAATGTTTTAAATGGTCAGGGAGGATGTTTAGTCAATAAACTGTACAATAAAATATAAATATATCGAGAGACGTTACGTTCCTTTGCGCACCTCGCACTTCGAGGTTATGCATGTGTATAACTTGAACCAAACTGTCTATTTGTGTTGTCCAATTGTAAAATTGAAAAATACTTACTCACAGCGAAACCAGTTTTAGTATGAAATCATTTATCGATGGTTCTTTCAAAGATAAAAACACAGTGAATATTTGTTCATTCACTTCGTAAACGTCACTAAGTAATATATATTTATATATATTTTATATAATATATAAAATTTTAATAGTGAAAAGTAAATTTAATTTTCACTAACTAAAGATTACACTTAGTACAATTCTTGAAAAATGAACTTAATTTAGGGCCATATTTAGAATTTATACACACGTATTGTATTTTAGTTACCACAAACCTATTGTCACAGTATTTTATAATGATGATAATACTATTCACGGAATAAATACTGTTCAAAATCATGTTAAATGTTCATGGTAGAACAAACGAATCTTCCCTAGAATGATTTATATAAAAATATAAACAATTATTATTGTGTGAAATAGTTGATATATATTTCATTGGAATGATGTAAATATTATGAATGAAAATTTACATATGCTTTGATTTTTTTTTAAGATGCTTTCATTTACCCTCTGTTTACATAATCTACGCAATAATAGTTCTTAAGGAGTAAACTCCAGTCGTGCGTCGGAGCTGACACACACATTTGTTTTGTTCAAACCATTCCAAGATGGTTATTAGAAAATGTATAAGAGCATGACGTATAAATGACGTAATTTGACGAGATTTAAAAAAAAACTACCAGTGGAATAAGTACCAAAATATTTTCTACTCTATAATTATTAATCACAATACTGAATGTGGTAAACTAAACCTTCCTCTGTTCTTCTCAGTCGTCCTAAATTAATTTTAAGGCCCCTTAATTTTTAATTAAAAATACGCTTCGTTGTACAAATCGTAAACAATTTCGTCGTATACCAATTATTTTAAAAAAAAGTTAATTTAAGCAGTTATTAAATTAAGTCGACATTACTACACACAAAGTTCAAACATCAGGTCAGACAAAAAGAGATAAAATAATTCAGTCTCTTTGTTATAATCTGCTGCTTAAATAAAACATCTGTTTTATATTTATGTAGGAAATGTTTAATATTAAATTTTTATGAAGAAATGTAACGAAATTACATGGGACTGTAATTTATAAATAAAATAAAAACCGGTTATGCGAATTTGAAATGTACAAAACCAATAAATTTTAATTTATTTACTTTTTGACATATTGAATCTATATATTGAAATCTATATATCAGAAACTCTCTTCATGGCGAGGGGTCCAGGTGGGTCAGTGCGTACAGTGCTGGGCTGAGTAGCTATACCAAAGGTTTCGGGTTCAAATCCTGCAGTAGAAGATAAATTATTTAATCTGTTAACAGCCAGGGCTGGACCCTGTGGTGTTTACAAACCGCAATTGTGCTCACTCAGCTTCCATGAAGTGTATAACCTTAATTGATGGGAAATCTGCGGGTTGAGCGTGATACAGGGACAAATCACTACCCTTTATAACCGTTGTCATGGAAAAAATACAGTCTCAACCATGTACCGAACTGAAGACTGTTTATGGATTGTATTGGGACTGTTTTTTGTTTGTTTATTAATACAAACGTATGATGTACATCCAATTTTTAACGTTACCAATGTATACCTAACAAATTAAATGGCGCGCTGTTTAATTGCTTAAAAAATATTTTATGTTATTTTTGTAAGCAATGTGAAGGAAAATATTCCTTGTAATATTATGGAAATTATTAAATTATTTTTTTTATTTATTTATTCGGTTTTTTCACCATTAATGTATCTTGATACCCAAAAACTTTTCCCGTCAATCCTTCCTTTCGCCCCATTCTTCTTCTTCCTCTTGCTGCCATTCCTTCTCTTACATCCTACATCCATGTCTTCCTCTCTTTCCTCTATAATTTGGTTTATATAGGAAAAGTTTCTTTGACCACCTATTATTGTTCATTCTCATCATGGGCCGAACCATTGAAGCCTCCTGGTCTCTATTTCGTATAATATATTTTTCTCCTGCCCTATAGTTTCTCTTATAACACTAATGGGTATGTGTTGGAGCTTTGAGATGCCGCAGGTACGTCTAAAAGTCCGTCTCAAGAGCAAGCAGTTTACGGGGATCTTGTCCTTTTACCGTCCATGTTTCGGCCCCATATAGGGTTGTCCCCAGAAGAAAAGAATGATATATTTTCTTTTTCATTTATAACGAGACTTCTTTATTCAAAAGGAGTTGAGGATCCTAATGATTTTCATTCCTAGGAATATCTTCATTTTTATTCAATTACTTCTTTTCATAACTTAAATTAGGCAATTTATTAATATTATTAGAGCGGGGCAGTGCTGGGTTGTTATGGTGAAGGTTTTGGGTTCAAATCCAGTTATGGCAAATAAGTTATTTAATCTGTTAAAAGCCACTGATTGGAATCGGTCCTCCGAAGTGGGTACACTTAATTGCGGAAAAACCTGGCGGTTTACGTGATCTCGGACAAATCACTTCCTAACAAAACCTTTGACCTAGAAACAGTACGGTCTTTACCCTTCATGGGTTGTAGTAGTTGAGGTTTTTTTTAATTTTATTTGTATTGATATTGTTGTACAGTAGTACACATAGAGTTATGCGCACACATTAACAGATTATTATTATTGCACCAGTTGCTACGTGTTCCTCCCAATTAGTTCTCCAGTGATGATAAATTATTTATATTTTTTTTTATATTTTTCCTTAAGATAACAGTTACATTTCGTGAGGGGCGTTAGCATTTAGATTGTTCCATCAGGGAAGGGAAATTTTCCTACGGCACGCTTTGGTTATGAATTCAATAAGAGGTTCGGAATAATTTGAGTTCAAGGTATCTTGGATAGTTTTCGCCTTGACTATTTCTATGATACATTGCTCTATACACTATGAGGTAATTTTATATATATATAAAAAGGGTTAAAAAATTGTTGGCTAAAAATGTTGTTGAATAAATCAATTTTAACAAACGCAATAATATCCATTATAATATAAATATATCCGCAATAAATAAATATAAATATATAATATAATAAGAATTCCCGGCAAAACCAATTCCATTAACGTCAAACATTATTTAGAAACCATAATATTGTTCTAAAAAGAAAAGTAAAACCGGGTAAGGAAGGAATCTGGTAATTTTTAAGCGATGTCGATATAAGATTTGTTTTTAAATGACCATACCAACCATCAACTCTAATAACTGATTTTGAGTTCTTTTTATGGAAAATTTTATCTTATATCTGTTGTTAATATATGCCTTCAAAGAACCACTTTTATTATAATTGCTAATAGATATATTTTATTTTTTAAAATTATCACAGCTATTGTTGTTTTCTGATAGATGGTTAAAGGAATTGAACTGGGAATATCACATTATTCAGGCTGGACGGATATAATGCGGGAAAAACCTGGAAATTCATTTCCACTGTTAATGCCGATACCTAAAATTTGTCTAAACTTTGCTGTTAAAGTACTTCTTCTAATATTTCGTTTCTAGCTACGAAAGGAAAAGGTGGTAAGATTCGATTACGAAATCATTTCCATAGGCAAATAAGATGAGGTTGAGTAATGGTATAAATAGATTGACGCTAAAGGCTAAAGTTGAGGTCGTTGCACTACGAAAATAGTCACAACCGATCATAATGTTTATACCTATAAACTAATAATAATTGAATATTTATATTAATAATTATATACAAAAATATATATAAATATATTACTCACGAAAACAAATGGTGTCTGTCGAATCTGAAAAAAATAAATAATTAATTTAACTAATTATTTTAAAACTAATTTTTCAAAATTCGAAAAGTTTATAAGGATAAAGGAAAATAAAGTATTTTTTTGCATTAACAATACTTAGTAGTTTACATTATTATTATCATATAAATACTAATGTTATTTACATGAAAACATTTAAATGGCATTAAATGAAGAATTTATAAAGTTTCAATATAAAATTTTTTTTTTTTAATAATTAATAGTTGAGCATATTATTATAATAAAATATTTTATTGGATAGCAATATCATAAAATTAGTTACACTCGAGGGAAATAAGTATTAGAGACCTAGAAACACGTGCTTATAAATATGGGGAATAAAATGGTCCGGATGGAGGAAAAAATAAATCCTTTAAATAATGATAAACTATTTATTAGAAACTGATGTTTCAACCCACCTTCATGACTAAATAGACAAGATAGCAAAACAAAGTAATTGGAAAAGAAAAAAAAAATCTAAAAATGAAACTATTCGAATAAACAAGATAGACGAATATAAATACACTTAGAAATATAAATAATAAGCATGCACAACAATAAAATTATTATTTTTATTGAAGCAATATACACTTCTACAATATGTTAATTACACAATAATAATTTTTCATAGTTTTTTTTTTACCTCAAAAAAACTCGACTATCAGTATTGGATTACAATACTATAAAACAATAACGAAATCCAATATTAAACATTATATACTGATAATTTAACATATTACAATGTGATAGAAAAAAATACATTTGTCCTGTTTTATGATTCAAAGGAAATACATTATCAGAAAGAAAAAGTTCATGAGGACATACACTAATTAATCATACACGGTATAATTTTAAAATCAAAGTTGTCATTAATAATACATGAGAATGTTTTAAACGTAAAATATTCCTGTGTGTACTAAATAATCGATTCCAATTTTAACGCGAACGACGATATTTTAATGAATACCATCCTGTAAAAGCTTTGCCGGTGCGTAATTATTCATTAATTATTTCAGCTCATGACTTCATCAATATGCTAACGCAACCGACGTTCGGCCTGAATAAAAGGTTACATCGGTTGAGAATTACAATAATTAAAACAAAAAAAAAAGCTCACTATAAATGCAAATTCAATTTTTAAACTTTAATTATGATACAGTAAAGAGACATCCAAACATAAAACCATGAAGTAGTCGAATGAGATCAGGCCATCATACCAGAAGGGCTGACGTAGCTAAGGCATCGGTTTGAAATATAGTTATTGCTTATATTACAACTCCATTCCAAACGAAAAGATTCGAGGATGATAAGATTCCACTTCGCTCAATACACTTAACGCACTCAGGACAACATTTGAATTAACCAGCTACTCACGGGGGCTGGAGATATACTGTTCTGACGTGTACCCATCGAGGCACATCTGTGACAAACGTTCTACCTTTGATAGACAACGCTTCGGATCCTCGACACTGAACGTAATTGATGGGAAGATGTTGAGGAGGAATGTCCAGGAACGGCTCCTGTATATTTGTAACACTTGAAGACAATATACGAAGGAAAATTCTAATAGTGACAAAATACTTCACAACAGAAACGCATAAAATGTACTCGGATAGCGCTTGGTGACGAGATACTAAAAGTAGATCCAGAGATGTTAAGTGTGTGCAGGTTATTATAAAAATAAATTGATGAAATGTAATGATATAAGGTAACTAATGCTACATAAGACAATACGACAAACAGAGAATGCCCGGAATAAATCTATTTATGTCCCTGCCCTTTTGAATGTAAGTCGTCAATGAATTGTTCTTTGTCTAGGAGGAATATGTCTGAATGCCTGGACTATAATTTGAGGAAGAACCAAATAAACCGATAGAAATACTAAGGATGGAGTGGGCCAGAAAACGTCTTAACCCGTGGACCGCATTCGATAACAAAATTAGGCTGTTCACGTGAACAGAACTATCGAGGAAGAATTACCGTAACTGTGAATGGAGGAGAGAATGATGAATATTTTAGAGAATACGGTGGGGAAGAAGGTATAGGAGTGTCGCTTTTCAACATAGCATGGAAAAAAAGGCCCGTAATTAGGAAACTTCCCATGTAGAAAGAAAAGTAGGTGGTGAATTTCTGTTTAACTGGCTTAAAAATCCTTTGTAAAATCCTTAATGCTCCTTACTTTGTTCCGAATAAAGTCATCCATAATGACATGTCCCATTTGTTGCTGATTCGGCCCGAACCCGATACCAACCCTTTCAGGACAAACTTTTTCAAACCTTCCTACTTATTCAATGCTCAATTCAATCCTCCTAGGGTTCTTAAAATAAGATGGCCTCGTGACCTTCCAGGTTAAATTAGTTATTTGAGTACAACAACAAGGAAGTTTCTCTACTTGCCTGTATCCATACCATTATACAACATTCATGCCATTATATTGACTTGTTGTATTTTATAATACAGTTGTAAATTTGAATGCATAATTATATTTTAAATGGATTTGAAATGGAAGTGAAAGCCATTCGCGTGTGCCGGTCTGCACAACTACTTAAATTACTTCAATAAACACCTTCAAAAAATTCATATATACCGTAAAAAATGATCAACAATAGTCCCTGAAAGAGATCTCTGTATTCGATTTCGTGAATCGACAGAAGGATAACCTACCCTTGTTTACCGTCCCCAATTCCCCTTTATTTGAACAGCGCGGACTATTTGGTGTTAGAAATACAGTAGGGAGAACTAAAGTTGAATTAAGGATTTTATCTTCCTCTTGAGCTATAAATAAAAATAATATGAGAAATAAATTGAGGAAAACCCATTAATAATTTATATCACATACTACAAAATGAAAAATAATATATAAATTCTAAATAAATCTGATAAGTGTATCTTGTATCGCGTATCTAAAAAAACAACTATGTACCCTTAACTTATGAAGGTCTGGGATTTAGTACAAGGTAGAGACTGTACTACTTGGAGAAAGGTTGTTCTGGTTCACGCTCAACCTCTAGATTTTCTCCCATATTTAAGGCATCTACTTTATAGAGGCTGGGTCAGCCCCAGGAGGGTCCTAGATCCCATAGGATTCATCTCCAGCAGCTAGCAGAATAAATAAAAATCTTCCAGCGAGCGGGATTTGAACCCAGTACCTTCAATGACAACTCAACGCTCTACCACTGTGTCAATCCGCACCTGTAACTCCATGCATCTGGCATTCTGGAAATCATTATAATTAAAATTTTAAAGGAGTATTTTCATTAATTTACAAGTAGGTTGTCTGCCAATATTTGAGGCACTTGGGTGTTGGAAGCAGAGGGATGTTTCGTCCGGTTAGTGCCTTCCAGCATTTTGAGTTTAGGTAAACTATTATTAAAAAAATTAAATATATATAGCTAATGATTTATCCAGACTTGTATTATTAAAATATCCGTTTATCGAAACTATTAAAGAAAAAAAATGCAGGAAAAATATCTATATACCCGGAAAATATTTTATAAGGAATAATCCACTAAGGTAAACAAAGCACGTTAAGGTAACCAGATGATGCACTCAAATGAAATCCTAAAATGTAGTAATAAATAAAAACAAAAAACCTAAAACAACATGGAGAATCCTTCTAGTGATAAGACGAGATAAGATAAGAAGAAGATAACGAAAAAATAGTACCTACGGGAAAACAAGGGTATTTAGAGATTAAGTCAGAAAATGGGAAAATCATATTTCCTCCTTCCTTCCCTCCAAAAAAAACATATTTAAAACTTTTAGTACATCTTCCTAAAAGAATATGAAATGAAAACTCAAAAAAAAAAGTTCATAAAATATTTCCGAAATTTCTCATTCAAATATGAAATCTTTTGTTTCCTTCCCGGAATTCCTCGATGAGCATGCCCCCCCCCCTTACTAGAATTTATTGCTTTCGTCCATTTTAGGTCAATGATAACGTTAATTTCTTTCATGGATTTATTGATAACCGGATAGTAATATAGCGTAAAACGAAATCTCAGACTAATTTAAGTTTACACTTCATGTATTTTTTTAAATTAATTGAATCAAGCATAGAGAAAATTCCTGCATTATATTAAAAAATATCATAATAGTTGAAGGAAAATATGGTAATAATTTTTCTGAGAAGTTCGAGGTTCATTCAGGTTTAAAAAAATTCACTTTCACCTGTACTATTGAATTTAACACTTGAATACGTTATCAAGCAGGTCATACGAACCGAAAAAGTTTTCAATTTGAATACGAATAGTATAATATCCCTGCTTGGGTTTGCGGACAATTTGGTACTGTTGGGCGAAGACGCGGAAACTAAAAACATAATTTATTTTATATTTATTATTCTTATGATGGTGATTATTTTAAATATTTTTATATTGAAGAGAAAAATATTTAAAAACAGAATTGTTGATAAAAGTAGCTAAAGAAATATGACTGGAAGTAAATTAGGATAAGACTAAGTATATGGCTAGTTGCAGAAAAAGGAGAGATTTTGGGGATATTATTTTAGGAGGGAATAAGTTCCAACATGTCGAGAGGTTTAAGTACCTAGTTACAGATGGTGGGCTTCAAATCCCTTTGGTCTACCCCGATAGGTAGCAGCACCAGGTGGATGAGATAAGCGATAAAAAAGAAAGTCGTTACAAGAAACGTTATATCAATTGTCACTAACTTAAACTTTTGGATATTGTAACATTTATAAAGCAAAAATTTGAAAAAAGTGAGTTTTAACACACTCCTAAAATACCACTAATAATTACTGGAAATATGAATATATTAAAATAATTATAATTATAATTATAATATTAATTATGTTGTTCTAGTATATATTTTATTGTATAATATAGTATACATTCTAGTATATATAGTTTATATTCTAGTATATATAAGCATTATATTTACTAATTCATTTTCTCCCATCTGTGCCAGGTGTCCCACTCATTGGAATCTGCCTAATTTTAATATATGGGTGTATTAAAGCTCTCAAAATACATGTTATACTTCTTGATTAGTCTTTTTTAACTAAGTATCATCAACGAACATTTTACCAAATATTCTTCGGAAGAATAATCATTCAAATATAAGAAGATCTTCTTCATTTGCTTTTGCTTGGACCCTACCAAGATTCCGATCCATGCACTAGAAAGGCGCAAATAGGGCTCTACATAGATGGAATTTAGTCTGTCAAGAGAGAACTGTTTGTAAAATACATTACATAACTTTAATGTCCCTATAGTACATTAGAAAATTCAGATTTTTTTAAAATAACTATAAAACCAACTAATTTTGAAAAATTTAGGTGAGGCAGAGGTTTATTCTTATTGGTCTAGAATATTTATGACATAAAATTTATATGGAAGGAATTAGCCATAAAAGTTAGAAAGTTTAAAACTGACAGAGTAATTCTTTTCATATTAGCATTATAAAAACAATGACTGCTTCTTCACTAACCTGAGTGGAAGCGCATACTAAAGGGAACGCTTTAGAAGTAACTTTAACAAACTAATATTTAATAAAATCAGGAAGCGAAGTCCAAGTTGCCTTATTACTTACAAGCCCTAACAGCTGAATGATTTTCAACTCAAAGTTTCCCCCAATGAGGAAATATTCCCAGCGGCTGGAGACTCATATAAAAAATCCACTAGTTCCCCTAAACGCATTTCATCCCTTTAAACTTGTGAAAACTTTTCACTCGAGGAATAATATATTCAAAACATGAATCTCCTGAATGAGCTCGGTGTGTGGGGTGGGAAATGTTGAACCAGAGTGAAGAACAGAATAAAAGTGTTGTCGGCTTTTTACACTTGTTAATGATATTTCTGAGGGGCTTTTGCTTTCCCGGTCTCTTCCGGGAGTTTTCGACTTTCCTTCAAAAACAAAACTTGTCTCTTTGAGGCTCTTGGAGTTAGGAGGCTCCCACGACTCTTTTCATGCCCTCTTGGAAGGGAATGGACTTATGCGGACGGATAACGGTCAGTCACAAATTTTTGGGAACAAATATCGACATTATTTTTTTAAATGGCTGAAATAGTATTTCTGGTATAAAACACAAATTGATTTATTTTACAGAGGAAAATAGTTAACCGACAACTAGAGCTAATGCATTTCGTAATGTGTTATTAAAATCATTTACTATTACAACACATTAAATATCTTGGGTTCAGTACATCAGACAGTACTGTTATCAGGACAACGGTTTTGAGCACCTTTAAATCCAACAGGGCCCATCCGTTAGCAACTTAGATAATTTAACTGCCACTGCCGGATTTAGATCCTGTTGAAGCTGAATTGTCAGCATAGTAACTCGGTATTCTAGACACTAAGCAACACTGCTCTCCCAATATGCGACTAAACAGTCACTTTAAATGAAGATCAGAAAAAAAAATTCTCTAATTTAAGAAGTAACTTTCGATGTTTCTACATTAGTATTAGATTTTGATGTTAAAGAAGATATAGAAATGTTAACATAAGAAACTATGCTGATCGTTGGCAAAGAATTACATTTATTTATATTTATTCGAATTTTCTTTCCAATAATTTTTTTTTTAAATTATTTTATTGAATTGTACAACTGTAATATATACATATAGTACAAATGCTGTATGAATAAATAAATACATGAAAGGACATGTAGAGGCACTACCCATTGGCAGCACTCTAATTACATTTCTATTATAGAAGGTCCCGAGGCCATCTTCTCTTCATACGCCTAGGAGGATTGTCCGGGATGGAATTGGATGCAAGGATGGAAACCTGCCAATAAATTTAAAACAATTTATTAAAATATCATAAACCCAAGTAATTTTCTCGATATCACCTTGAAACAGATACTACCTTCCCCAAGTGGGGATCGAACCTACAATCGTTCAATCAGTCAAATCTAATGGCGTTTATATTATAACCATCTTAGTTGACTTACATAACGCATTAATTTTATTGAATTAAAGTATATGGTATTTTAAATTAGAGTAAAGTATTCGTAGTCTCTAGAAAGGAGGAAACAGACGTGCATTTCTACTGCATTGGAGTAGAGTTAGAAGGGACTAATGACTTAAATTACATGGGAACAATTATTTGCAAGGCGGGAAGGATTGACGAAGAGATTTCCACCAGAATACTAAAAGCTAACCAGCTCGGTTATCAGATTAGCAACACAATTGTGGGGAAACGAGAGGTAAGTATAAAAGTAAAACTACATATTTATAAAGCGGTATTTCTCCCTACCTTGATGTACGGATGTGAGAGTTGGGTCACAACGGAGAAGCATATAAGCCGAATCATCGCAGTAGAAATGAAATACCTCCGCAGAGTCGCTGGTAAAACAAGAAGAGACCGGGTGAGAAATCTAAGATAAGGGAAGACTTGAGAATCCTTAGATTTAAAAGATTCCTTGTAGAAAAATAATTTCTAAAAAAGGTTTTTAGTAATTTTTAGGATTTTAGGAGAGTACATATAAACCTTTAAGAAAATTACAATTGAATTAAAAATAAAAACTGTGAACCATCTAGATTTTGTAAAAATGTTTTTACTTTTTTTTTTTAAATATATTTTACTTGGGGGGGGGATATTAATATTTAGTTTTAAAAAGGTTAATGCGGCAATATTAGGCTATTTGAAAAATTATAAAAATAAATATAAATATCAATATATAAAATAAATATCTAGTACCAAATAACGATATCAATTTTTTTCGATGTAGACAAGCATTTTTATGACCATATAAATTAAAGTTTAAACAAAGGTTAAAAAAATTGCTCAAAACTCTTCAAAAATAAAAGACGTATTAGTTTTATTGTCCAATTTAGCTGTAGATAACACATTTTAGGAATTTACTTTTAATTATAACGCAATTCAAGACCTCAATTTTCTAGGCGCCTAATATCATCTTCAAAGACACATTAGTTAATAACACATTAAGTGGGTTGTTTCACTTTAGAAAGTAAATAAGGAATTAAATCGACAGTTTCAAATGTTTTGATGAAGGCAGCAATTATATGTTTAAAGAACAATTTGAAAATGTCTCAGTCTCCTCAAGGTTATCAGTTCCAAGGCCATCTTATACAGAAAAAAAAAAAAAAAGTTAGCGATGAGATTTAAAATGTTATTAATGCAGATATCAGTACCTATAACTTTGTTTAATAATCGAACAATAATAATGGCTTATCCAACAATAAATTGTAGGAGTAGTAAGCCATTCAAATATTTTATGTAATAGAAATAATTATTACAACCATTTGATAAATTAAAGTAATCAAGATGTAACCCCTTGTCTAATATATATTAGTAACCCTAATTTTACAAATTATACATCTATTGATTTAATTCCACTAAGTTGGTGGTAATTAAAGTTTCAGTTTCAGTCTAGTACTTATGTCGTACCCTCCCCCTGATGAGCTTATTAAAATACGAGTACCCACTTAGTATTATTTTGAGGTATTGAGTATTATGCATTGTATAAAATAATGAATATTTGTTATTTATTTTAGATTTGTAATATGGTTTATTTACAGCTTTCTTTCTATTTAAATACTTTATATTTAACAGTTCTAAAATCGAAAACTATGCAGCTTATTTTAATTTTTAAATCGATTAATTCCATTTTAATTAATAAACAATACTAGGCTATAAAACACGGAATTACACTAGATTTATTAGAAAACAGAATACCAAAAATTCCTCAAATGTGCGGTACGAGAGGCAGACAGAAAAAAATTTCCATTCAAGACCTGGACAGAACAACGAAGGAAAACCTTCAGTGAAACCATGAGGCAAAGATAGGACGAGAAAAAACTAAAAAAAAAAAAAAAAGAAACCTGCATCATAGTCGCGTAGTCCTTCAGGGCTGTTTTGCGTCAAATGATAAATCAACAATACTAGGTGTCGTTTAAAAAGTTTAAAGACGTTATGAACAGTGGCTTTGTAATTTGCCAATTTTTCAAAATATTTATGATTTAGCTGACAGAGAACGCCAAAATACAAGTCGAAATGTAGTTCCTTGATCCATTGCTAGTAAACGCCGATAAAATATTACATCACTAAAAACTAAATGAATGATTTTGACAAATATTTTAGGTTATTATAATTATTTAAAATCCCAAGAAACGATATCAGTTCCGCAGGTTGTCGCTTCGAGTTAAGTTACGCCTAGTTTTAACTCTTTATTCGTATCCTTTTCAATAATATTCTCGAAAATAAAAATAATATTATCACTTACTGTAGATAGTAACTATTACTGACTCTATATAAATTAAAGAACCGACTGCCACATCATCATCTATACATTTATTTTCACCGAAATTTGCACATTTCCCATAATTACACTTATTTTTCATATTAAACTCATGATTATATTTAATTTCGAGAATATTATTGAAAAGGAAACGAATTAAAAGTTAAAACTTGTTGTGACTTTACTCGAAGCGACAACCTGCGGAACTGATACCTATTATAACAACCGACAAAACAGTAATCATTGGCAAATATGCTTAAATAAAGCATAAATATTGAAGAAACATCCCTAAAATAAATATTTATTTTAATGAAAATGTTTTCAATTTTAACACGATGTCCACATTTTTTTCCTGAACTCAACAAGGCGGATAAAAAGTGCCTGCATCAATTGCGTTTATTATTCATTCGAATGGAGCAGTTCTAATAACTGCTTCTCTTATAGCGGAAATAACGACTCGCGTACACTCACTTGAAATTAAACTATTCATCTTCTACACCCGCCTTTTGTGTCATTAGGGTCTAATTAACTGTTAATAAAACAGTAAAGCTAACAAATGAGGGAAAACTGTATGATATATTAACATTGTTTAATAACAGTGAGAAACCAAATAAAAAATTAAGCATAATTCGAAGATTTTCCTCAAGAATAAAATTAAATTTAAAACAACATGGAAACCACGAAACGTCAGTAATAATTATTATAGTTATAGGAGTTGTATCTTTGTTATTTAGTCCAGTGAAAAATTGTTATATACATTTTTACTCTAATAGCTCAATACATTAAAAAACTAAGAATTATATCACCAAATGATTATTTCATATTTGAATACATAATAAAGACATGAAAGAAAAATTCCAAATAAAAGCAAAGGTCTTAAAAAACAGTCGAGGAAAACTTAAGGCTTTTTGTTTGAAATTTTTCCATTCATGTATTAACAACACTTTAAATGTTTTTTCTCTTTTACAAGAATAAATAATTTGAAATATAAATAACAAAAAACATTGATCATTATTGAAATTGTGATATTAATTATTAATATTACCAAGAATAATAAAAATCGTCATTTTAAAAATACATAAATAATTGAGCTTATTCCATTTATCAACTATTTCTTCTATTTTCGACCGTGTCGTCGAATTCTTTGCCGACGTCTCGGTGGCCAAGCTAGAAACTTCCTCAGGGCTTAATCTGAGACTGAGAGAATATAACAGTGGCAATTCTAGAATATTTAATTGAGTTTATATTGTTCAAATATGGAATGTTGAATTTTCAATAGAAGGCCTATTTAAAAACCTAATAAATATCCAAGCTCGATTAGCAGAGATGAATCTCTATGAAAACCACAAGAAAATATGAGACAAAATATTAACTATTTCTTTCAAATTATTATCTCATCTTAAAAAAAACCGTTCCATATTTCAGAATGGTTCCTCTATTAAATTCAGAATGAAATAAATAGTCAATATATTATAATAAATGAGAAAAAAAGAATAATTAATTTCGTCATATTTTTGTGGTTATAGGGAAAAATAATTTGGGTATTAATAAATAATAAATGGCTATCAATAACCAGGTTTAACTAAAGCTTAAATAAGAGGTAATCCCTTCATTAATAAAAATAAATATTTTTATAAAAAATTCAGTTAAATACAAATTTCATTAGTTAAGGGCTCTTCAGAAGAGTTAAGTTATCACTCTGCTGTGAAAATTGACAATCAGCTTCAGTTAGGAGAAGTATTCGTTGTAAACAGGCCTAAATTATTTTAGTCATAATTTCTAATTATAAATTGACAACAAGAAGGTTTTTCCGTTGGAGAGTTGACTCCGTAGAGTAAGATATTACTTCAATGAGAACTGAATATTAGTAATACAATATTAAGTAAATAATAATTAAACGATTATAGTTTTAAATTTATATTGGTTGACTAGCAATTACCTTTAGGAATCCTAATATACTGAACAAGCAGAGTGATTAATAATAACAAGTTCTAATTTATTTATTTATATTAATTGACCAAGAAGACCTCAGGCCTGGAAAGCCTGGTTCAAGGACAGTGATAAATAAGTCAAGGATTCCAAGAATTATAGCACTTAGGGTCAGTAGGCGCACGAGGACTTATATTTCTTTACTCGAAGTAGACAGCCTCTTGATGGGTGGCTATCGACATCCAGGATAACCACAATGCTATTTCCGGGTAGTGTCATCACTCTTTCGCTGCTATACATATATGTAATAAAATACCATGGAGAATATTTTATTCTATATTAAAGTAAATGCGATCGAAATGGGGGACGAACACATGAGAACTTCAACCACTGTCTGCACCAGAGTACACGATACAACAAAACCTGAATACTTAAAAAAAAACAAAAAGCAATCAACAACGGACTATATAAAAAAAACAAAAAAACAATTCGAAAACCAATAAGAACTCTGTATTTGACCAGGGATCGTCATATCTCCTTATACATAAAATAATAGAACAAGAATATATTTTTCTATGGGATGACCAGTGATGTAGTGGTATGCATAACATACTATCCCCAAGATCGCGGTTTTTTTTGTTTATTAATTTAACGTCACTTGATGCTATTATAGCTAATCGATCGATGCTTATAATGGCATACAGTTCTGGTTTGAACATCGTACTCGAGTGGGAACCCGCGATCTTGGAGATAGTACGTTGTTATGCTAACCAATTGACTACAGAAGGCATGGGTTAGTAGCCCGGAAGGTAGCCCTAGATATTTTTTAAAGAGAGTAAAAAATCATTGGTTATGCCGTCCTTGGGAAAGAATGTAAAACTGGGGTTCAGGTACTCATTAAAAATTCCTAACCTAATTAAACCGTAGAGGCAAAATTTAGGGCTGCTACTGTAAAGTCGAACGAATAGCCAGTGGATGAACAAACAAAATGAATAAATAAATGAAATCATTAAAAATAAAGGAATAAGTGAACAAACAAAATTTTCTAAAATTAAAATAATACGAGGATAAAGAAGGATGAACACTTTCAAAGCTCAACACTATAGTCAGCATGATGAATTAATACCTCAATAATTTTTTGGGAAAAAAAATCTATTTTACTATTTTTATTATTGATTAGAAAAACAACAAGAACTTTAAATTTTAGTAGTAGTTCTCCGTTATTTATTTTCGTTTATACACAAACACGCATATAAATTCAAACCGGTATATATATATTACGTACTGATGTCACCCCTCGGAAGTGATGAGAAGGGCGGAGGTGGTGCTATCAAGACATCCCCTAATCAACTTTCCCTCATCCAATTTATCCTCCCTCCTCCGCATAATCCACCCCAAATTATTAATATGCATATTAATCATCCCATTATTTATAATCACCACTGGCAACTAGATGACTGCCCCACCATCTTGCTAGGAGGTCATCTTGCTAAACTGTTCATTAACCCCAAGATAGCTTCCACTTCGGTATAACGACTAAATCTGTATATAATATAAGGAATAAATTAAATATAAGGAAATGCTGTAAATGATTATTGTAACATGCTACTGTCCATTACGATACATTAACATGCGGAAAAATTTAAAACAAAAACTATTAACCACATTTCTATTTTTAACGGACAAGAGACTTGTATTTAGGAGGAACATAACACCTTAATGTATTTAAGAATGTTTTGTATCGAAGAAATATGAACTGATCTGTGAATTCAGACGACTATACTGACACAAATTACTTGAAATACGACAACTTGGTTTAAGTTCTATGGCAGTCAGAGTGGGATAATGTAACAAACGGAATGCTAACACAGAGTCAAAGGGTAAACTGCCAGAGCAAGATGCAGATGTGAGAATCGTATTAAATATATCAGACTATGACTTCGGATGTTATGGAATTTAATTAAGGCATTTATATAATGTAACGATACCATTTCAGGCCACGCTTGGTCCTAGTGCCGACCAACGCGGGTTTGGGACGATCAACATATAAGCTTTGCAGTGTACTATATTTGTGTGGACTATATTGAAAGGAAATTCCTTCAAGTGCAAATTGTGAAATGCAGATTGTTTTTAAGTTCTAGCTTATGGAAGATAAAACACAGACTGAATTTTTCGAACTGTCAAAAATGTGTAGTGTCGTGAGTTTAATGGTGACGACTAATGATCATGACGGTCACGACTGTGGAAGGAATTAAATTTTGACCTTTGGGAAAATTGAGAAAACAGTTACGTCATGAATCATCAAAAGAACTCTCTTAATTACCCATCTTGCAGCCTTGATTTATTTAATACGTATATATATATATATTAGAGAAAAGTTGATTGAGTGAGGATTTTCAACAGGAAATCGAAACCCAAAATCGAACTCGGTTGGAATACCGGCCAAGACAAATCTTTTCTGTTCAAAATAAAAATATTTAAAAATAATCACCATCAAAGGAACAATAAATACACACATATATATAAGGATTTATTAATGTTTTTCGGTATATTGAATATCGACTACGTGTGGAGTTTAGAAAATGTTTGTGCAACATAAAAAAAAAAACACGGTAATAATAAATACTGGGTCCACTGTTATTTAGTTACATATTGAGTTATTTAGAACAAATAATTACAATTAACTGTCTCTCCGTTGATTTAGCACGTGGCAACCTGGTGTGAAAATCATCAGATGTAACAAATCGCCGGAAGTAAACGAAAATAAAGAATCAACCCTGTGAATCCGACACGTAGCCCGTAGCCCAAATAGAGGTAACATAGAGAGGTATATCATGAGCAAAATAAACTAATAAAAACAATACGAAACCAAACATATTCGCTAGGAAACGCTGAAAGTATACATCCGATTCATATTTGTTTAACTAAGCAAACAACAGTCTACAGACTCGCACGTTCTATTTTATTTTATTATTCAATATCTCGATATCTATTTGTATGGATTGATGCATAGATTGATTATCCTATTAATATTTTATACCCCCATGATTTTTTATGCAAATTATAGGTACCCAATTTATTGAGGTTAATGGAGCACCAGGCCTGCAGATCCCTCAGGGTCCTTTTGTGGATGTTAACATATTTAATATTTTATCTCCCACAGCTGGATGGGAGCCCGGTAACTTTAGTGTACTAAGCACTGAGCCCCTCCGCTCCCAATCAAACATAAAACGATTAAAAAAATAATTCGCCATTGAAGATAAAATATCTCGACATCAATCACGTGGTCCTATTTTGCTACCTACATCACCAATTTGACAAAAAATATCTAAGAATTCTACAATGTCATATGGTATTAGATTGTTGATTTATTGTATTGTTTTAGTATGGTTATACATATTGTATATCGTCGCTGTCAAAACAATACCGCCTATGTACACTTTAGGCGATTTTACAGGAGAGAAAAAAAACCGCTCCGACTGTAGACTTGGCAATTTTTTTCAGAACTATTGAAGAGAACTATCAATAAATCATACTCTGCCATGTTTCTGACCTTAATACCTCCCTTCCTTAGTGTTTAATTCAACCTGTAGAATGCGTTACCGTTACTAACTCAATTTCATAAAAAGTTGTAGATAGGCGGTATTGTTTTGACAGCGACGATATGAAATTAAATGTGTATATATATATATTACGAAAATTCTGAACTAAATATTTATACTTTTTTTTTTTTAAATAGGACGAGGAACACAGTTCAAGTAATTTTTTTGCTTGCAATGGTTTTCATGGGAAAATGCTAATTAAAAATAATTAAAAAACAGTAAAATCTTCAATTGTTTTATTTTTAACATTAATTTTATTTTCTTACATAGAATAGCTAGTAGCTTTCTCCATTTCAAAAAAAAAATTAGAGTGTGGAATTTTCAAGGTGTTTATTATTTTATATTTGCTGTAATTTGTTTATAGATGAAATAGAAGATGGTAACAAAAGCCTTTAGCATTTCCCACCGAAAAATATTATAGCGTCACGATTTTTGGACCAATAGTTTTGAGAACATATTGTAATTCCAATGCATTAAATTACCGCAATAACATTTCTAATATTTCCAATGATTACGAAATGTACAGTTGATTTTCATCAACTTGAGTATCAATAAATTCCGCTAGAAAGCACTAGTGCGGTGTCTGAAAAGAAGGGTATACTTTAGAACAGCACCCGTCAAACTACGCGTCAAGTATTTCAAATATTTGTTCTATTGATTTGTCCATGGTATAGCTTTGGGCAGAGTGCTGTTTCTGCGGAGGTTCTGTTATCTGCAATCTCAAAGGCATTGATCCCATTTTATCCCGGACGTTCACAGCAGTTTTTTAAAATGTATCTAAATCCTTTTATTGAGCGGCCTGGTGTAGTGGTCAGCATAACAACCCCAAGATCGCGGGTTCGTAGCCCGGCATGTGGCCCTAGGATTTATTTAAAGGAAGTAAAGAATCCTTGATTATGCCGTCCTTCGAAAGGCACGTGACTGTCACGTCCTGTAAGATGCCAGGAACTCGTTAAAAATGCCTATCCTAATTAATACTGGGTAGGGAAAATTTAGGACTCCCACTGCAAAATCGTCCGATTAGCCATAGCAGCATAATGTCACACTATTTTTTTTAAATTTACTACTTACCTAAGAGATTAAAAATGGACGGTTTTAACACAGTGCCTTAGAAATTTCAAATAATCTTAGTGTCTAATAGGTGAAGGATCCGATCCCAAAACTTTCAACTCCGTTCCCACTCTAACTAGTAACCTGGTAATTTAGCTTTTCGATTATACCTTTTTCTATTTTCCGGATTTTTCCAATGTAAGGTTACTGTCAAGTCAGGTCTATCCATAGGTACCTACCAATGTAAGGTTACTGTCAAGTCAGGTCTATCCATCAGGTACCTACCAATGTAAGGTTACTGTCAAGTCAGGTCTATCCATCAGGTACCTACCAATGTAAGGTTACTGTCAAGTCAGGTCTATCCATAGGTACCTACCTACCAATCTTTCAAGTCTTCACTTCGGACTCTTTCTTCTTGTTACAAGAGGCCAATCCCTTCCTATTCCAGTTTCTTTCTTATTATTCTTCGGTGACCATTTCTCCCTCTTCCATTTCTTTCCTTAGTACCTAATTCCTAATTCTATTCTTCTTCAAATAGCTAACTAACTAATTAGGGTCAACATCTCAGTGATAAGTCCTGACCTCCAGTGTATTCTTCAAATACCTTCTCCAATAATCCGATTCTATTACTCTAATTTTGGAAAAAGTTTTCGAAGATATTGTCTATGTTTCTGCAGCCTTTTATTAGCCTTCTAGGCATGCAATACCTGTATGGATTATGCAGTCCCAACACCCGTTGTCGGGTAAAGTATTTTATTATTAAATTGTATAAGTTATGTTATTATAAAAATTTATAATCACAAGCAATCGACATTGGGTCTGATTCTTTCAAGTAATTGTTAGTAATAAAACGCGAAAGTAATATTCGAGAATGCCTGCAGTAAACCGTTTCGTTCTACTTTGGGTTTTTTATTTATAAGATATGATTTCTGTAGTTCATGACGACCACCAGGGAACACCGCAGTAATTAGTTGATAAGAGATAAGAAAGGTCATTTCTTGGAGACGGATGAGGGTCCGATCCTAACAGTGGGCTCCTTGTACTCGAGTTAATGCCTTCATCCCGGCTGCCATCTGGATCACACCGACAATATTAACATGTCCCAACACTGAAGGCTAGGCATCGACATAACAAAGAAATATTTTTGATGAAATATTTTTTACTTATTTACTAATAGTTCTCTTATGTACGTACAAGTAGTGTATGGAATTAGTTACTTGCAGTCTAGAGGTAAACATGGGTGAAACATCACTGGAAGAAATAAAATACTACTTAATACGACTCTACGATTGTTCATGTGAAAAAACCTAACAACCCTTTAGCACAGTACACTAAGATGATTAAACATCCTTTTTTAGATTTTGATAAAGTTAGAATAATTAATAAAAAAAATAGTATCTCTAGGAGGAAGTAATTCGAGACTAAGCTTATTACTGTATATATAGTAATGAGGCGTTGATCATCCCATTAGGATAGAATGAGGAATGAGTCAAAACTAGAAGAGGTCTGTCTAGTTTTTATTAACGGTAGTAGTTACAATTTTCCAATTGAACCTTTCATTTTTAATTTCCAAACAGTATTTTACTTCTCCAATAAAATTACCTTTTCATGACTTACTGCCTTTTCCAAGTCAAGCCTTCTATAAAAAAAAATATATAGAAATTTGAATTCATTTATAAGAATGATTAAGAGGTTTTATTCTAAAACTTTTAGCATTGACCCTAGCAAACCTAATTAATCTTCCTATATTCCTGAACCTGAAGCCACTACGACCCGTGAACGAGTCTGGAGTTCACATTACTTGGTAGAGACTGTACTATTTCATTGATAACGGTTCTGCAAGGAGGTGACTTGTCCTAGGTCACGCTCAACCACCAGCTTTTCCTCCCTTATTTTGGGTACTATTTTTGCCCTATTTTTATAATATTTTATAGAGGCTGGGTGAGCCCCAGGATGGTCCTAGATCCTATATAATCCATCTCCCGCAGCAAAAAAACTAAATAAAAGTAATGCCTGCAGCGGGATTCGAACCAGGATTTCCGGCATGGCTACTCATTGCTCTACCACTGAACCACTCCACTCTTACCCTTCCTATCTTCTTATGCATGCATACTTTTCTTGATTTTATTTTTGTTGTTTGGTTGATTAATCTTGTTCTTTTTCTGTAATTTTCCCTAATCTTATGGTGTTTATATATTAGCTGTTCTTGTACTATCTTGCCTTAAACTAGTTTGTTTTTTTCTTTAACGTCTTAGAGTGAGGTTGCTGTTACCTATTGATGAATCTGTTGATTGATGATCTGGTTATGTGAGATGTACTACATTTGACCTTAATTCATGTGAATTTTATGTTGGTGTATATCCTGATGGTGCCTGAATTGGCGAGCTGTTTTATTTATTATTTTAATTACACGTGATGTTACTACGGCTATTCCGATGATGCCACAGCTGGAGCCCTAATTCCTGCCTCTCCAGGTACAAGAAAAAGGACCTTTAACGAGTACCTGACAGCGCATAGGATATGCTAATCACTATACCATAAAGGACCACATTGGTCAAATACTGACAGTTGAATTTTAACAGTATTTTAGAAACTTAAGACTTTTTTTCCAAAAGCATTCTACTTATTATATCATATATCTAATTATTAATTAATAATTCTAGTTATTATTCTATCATGTAATTATTATCTAATCATATGTCGCTTTTTGAGTTCTTTCTCATGTTTATTCGTATGCACTTTATATTCGCTTATTAATTTGTAAAATAGTACTATTAAGTACGCTATTTTTAATTCGCTTAATGTGTACATCATGAGAGATAATGCCTTGTCAATTTACTAACTCACTACAATTAACTACCGTGTCTTGTTAATGTTGAAGGATCGGTCAGTACGATAACCTTTTGGAAAGAGTGAATGCATTCCGTCGAGTCTTTTCAAGAACTCCTTGATTACTTTTTATCTGTATTAGAGATAAGTAAAAAGTTGGAAAAAGAGGCAGGGGAATTCTCTTGCAAGCTTAGTTTTCAACTTTTCAACTCCAGCAAAAAACCGTTCTAGAATCCTACTCCCGGCTACAGGTCATCTCGACATCCTCGCATTGTCAATGATAAATGTAACATAAACTTCATTTATTAATAATAATTTTAAGGAAAATGCCAAAATATAATTTAAATTACAATCGGTGTTACTTTCCAGTTATTGTCATTCTGAAGAGTGGGTAGAATAATACGAGCATTGTGATTGGTCGTTGCGATAAAGTTATACTAACCGTTCATCAAAATCACATACATACAGAAACACTGTTCTGAGAAGGATGGATTCATTTTTGGAAAGTTGATGATTTACACTCAACTGGACATAACTTTATAACCAACCATATTGAACATTGTGAAGCCATCTTGAGTCAACGGTCAAAACGGTTTTTCAAAAGTATTCGTTAATTTATATTTTTTAAATAGCAAGAAACGTTTTTTGTTTTGTTTTTTTCTATTGGTATCTAATTTTCCTGGCAAAGTCTAGTTCGGGGATATATAACTTCTCTCACTTTTGTTATTCCTCAATGAATTACTACATCATATAAACATTAAATTAAAATGCAATATAATACTTTAAGAATTAGTAATATTTTTTTTTTAAGTCAGCACAATATTTAAATATGAAAGATATAAAAAAAAATAGACTTTTCACTTTGTATATACTAAATTTTTTGCATTTCAAATTCCATGATCCAACTTTTCTGTTATTTTGCTTTCACCCTTTCTTCTCTTTGGTTCTGGTAAATAACCATCTGGGAAATACATTCTCATTTATCTTGTATTTATCTCTCATATTAATAATATGATCCCTATACATAGGACAGTTGAATCCAAACAGCCATAATCCATGGACCTATTCCGATTTATCACTGTCCTTGAGCCTGAGTTTACTCTTGTAGGAAGGGCACCGAAGAGATACAATTCTCACTTCACGAAGTTCAATAAAATATTCTCTGATATATTGATGATATATATATTTAAATGTTACAATAACTAAATCAAATTATTGATATTTCATATTTGAAATTAATTAAATAAACCAATACTTCAACCTTGTGTTTTTAATGATTATACTAGAAAGATGGAATCAATGGCAGTGAATCTGTCAATGTCATTTTACTTTAGTCTCAGCGGAAGGGACCTATTGAAGAAGATCATATTCGTGATGACAGCATAACAGCCTGGGGGAGGAGAAAATGTGTCTCGTCGTTGAAACAAGATACCTATATCGGGGACATGTTATCTTTTGACGAGGAAAACACAATTTGATATATGGCAGGAAGGTAGGAAGGAAGGTAGGTATATGTATATATATATACTTAATATATAAATTAAAATTTATATATTACAGGAAAACAATCCAAACAAGATCAAGCAAACATATGTTTAAACCTTTCGAGTATTTTTAGTACAGCTATCGGATAATTACATATAAGGTGGCTTAAGATTATTGTGTATACTTGTATGCTCCTAACCACCAAGTTGTGAAATATCTTCCGTGTTGTCAGCAGTGTAACTTCCTTGATCTCCCCCTTCTTTTACACGGATATATATCAGCTCTAAGAGTAGAGATGTAGAGATTAGGAAAGTAGAGTTGAGATGAAAAAGAGATTAGAGATTAGAAAGAAAATGGAATTAGTTAAGTTTATAGTATGTAAGGAAAGTTACATAGGTCAGTTCTAGAGTAGTCAATAAGTTATAATGTTATTCAATAGAATAGTTGCCTGGAAGAAGGGCGCATGTTACATTTTTCAAAGTTTACGGGAGAGCCAAAATAAGAAAACTAATTTAATTAGGTGACTGTCACATACGCCCTTATTACATTTTATAGATTTTGCACTAAGCCCCTTGTTCGATTATAAAACAAGCAAAAAATAATTAAATAAATAAAAAATTGTTACATCCACGATGCTTTGGTCAAAATGTTTATTTTGACATGGCATTGAAAACCGAAGATTCTATAGAAATTTCTTGACGAGAGAGCGGTAGGTAGGGTTGGGCGACAGTCGATAGTTAGCACTATCGATAGGTCGAGACTATCGGCTGAAAACTATCGAATACTATCGATAGTTTTTTGACAGCTGCTTCTTATTTTCCCAAACATATTCAATATAGAATTTCAAGTAATTTAATTAAATTCAATTACCTACCTACTGTTTAGAAGTAGCAGGATTATAAACTATAACATTATATTATAAAGATGAGAAAAAAACAACTAATTTATTTGAATTTTAAAAAGTATTTACAATTTACATGTTTACAATAACAATGAATAAATCAAATCTTCAGAAAAGACAAATAAAGAAATATTTGATTTCAAGAGTCAAGTGTTTTCCTTGAGCCACTTATTTCCCGAAAGAAAAACTGCATTTCTAGTTGAACATTTAAGAATTGTAGAAAAATATCCCTAATTAAAGAAGAAGTTAAGGATATAAAAACCTAGAAGAGCCAATGCTCAATACCGCGAACTTGGTTTGTTAGCACAAGTGTGAGTTAGAGAAATACAATTCGTGTGCTACCCAACATAATGTAATTAGAAATTTTGGAGAATTAAATAATGACATGTCCGGTGCGGCATCAAAGTTATATACTTGGCGTTAATGACCTAAGGTTGGCACGCCAAAAAAAAAAATTATATAGAAGAGAACCCTTGAGCCATAGGAATTCTGGGTTCAATTCAACTCGACACTGGACAGAGACAGATCAGGTTAATTACGAGAGTTTCCAAATTTGAGGGTAAAAAATATTACAAATATCGAAAGGTCGACACTATCGATAGTGACAATCGATAGGCATGACCTATCGATATATCGATAGTAACTATCGACTATCGCCCAACCCTAGCGTTAGGGGCAATCAAATGGGCCTTGTTACACAAAAAAAAAACTGAAAAATGTAACATAAGCCCTTTTCCTTCTTACTCAATAGTAAATAAGTCAGCTAGTTAGTTCATATAAGGAAGTATCTCGAATGTCCATTTTATATCTATTTAATAACAATATAAATATTTCTTTTTTACAAGTCGACTTATCTGAATGATTATCATGAGACCATCCCCGACCTAAGACATCGAAGATAGTTTTCAGCATTGGCTCCAATGTCTAATGTACATTTTAATCGGTATTAAAAAAATATTTACTTCCCTTTCACATTTTACTAGAGAAGAGACCGACACCAATCAAAGAGGCGGCAGAAATCACAGCATTCAAAATGTTTCATAAAAAAAATTGTTTACATTAATTAATGTGAAGTTATTCAGGAAGTCGATTATTGTCAGTCTTCTTGTGCAAGAAAATTTCATATGATACAGCAGAATTTCGGAGTTGATTGAGGATTCAGGTATTATTTTATGAGTGAAAAAAAATAAACAGAATAAATGCGACGATGTATTCATTTCATGATTCAGGCGATTTCATCTATATATCCGTATTTATCTTCTCCCACACTTACAATATATGTGTCAATTATTGAATGTAGTTTAAATTCTTTGTTAAAGACGAGCTGCTAAACAACTAATATGATTTTATTTGTGTTATACTACTGTTATTGTTAAACTTGTAACAATGTCCAATGGTTAAGTAAATTAAATAAATAAATTCTGTTGGCCTGAGCATGGCAACAACATAAGTTCATTCAACATATCATATACCCGCTAATACATATAAACTTAAAATCAAAATGGTGGGAATCCAAGGAAGAATATCTACATAAAATACCAAAATTAAACAATTTTAATTTTATAATACTTCAGTCATACTAAGGGTCCCAAATTATTCCACCCTGATATTCCTCTCGTTAAAGACTATGTTTCTTTCGTTCAACTGTCGTAGTGTCTGAAGTACCTAGGTGATTTAAATACGAAAGATCTTATAGTTTTAACATTTATTCTCCATATAAAAGGTTGAATATACACATAAAAATATTGAAAATGTTTAATTTAGCTATGGATCATAACAAGAAAGTAAGTAATCTCAAAGTGCTTTATACATCCAGCAAAATTAAAGGACACATTGGAGAAAATAGCGTCTAAGAGCCATATGGCGACACTGTTATCAACTATATCATTGTTAAACTCGCATTACGGAGAGCGGTAGCTCACCTCCGAATAAATTGCCAGGAGCGGGGACCAACTAGCCGAGGATTTAGTAACTTCTATAACGAGTTGTAAATTTAATATGCCGAAAGTAGCGAGCCGATGAATCACACCCGGTTAAACTTTCATTGTTAGTTTATATGTTTCAACCCAAACTCTCCTCCCTTCAACCGATAACCATTTGGGCGAAATCGCATGGATTCTGTATCGTATATGGATAAAACGCATAAAATTAATGCTGTTATCAATGCACTAGCAGCTCATTAATTGAAATAATATCTTCAGAAAAAATAAAACTTATAGAATAACTAGTATCATCACAGTACTATATATTTTTTTATTATTGTGTAAAACATATACTATGAAAAATTAATAGCATAGTAAAAAAAAAATACCTTCACCACTACAACTCATGGAGGGTTTTGGGTTCAATACATAGTCAGGGCTGTACTATTTCTAAGACAAGGGTAGTGCACGGAGGTATCTTGTCCTAGGTCATGCTCAACCCGCAAGTTTTCCCCCCAATTACGGGTACCCACTTTGTAGAGTCTGCAAATCCCCCAGGATCTTTGTATAGCCCTTAACATGTTAAATAAGTTATCTGTCACAAAATTGAACCTTTTGATCCAGCATAGTAACTCAGAATTGTAACCTAAGTCCGTCGTGGTACTCTGCCACTTGAGCTATCCTGGCACGTACCTCGGTCAGACAAACCCTTTCTCTTCACCGATCCCATATCCCCGTGTCCACAAGGGGAAGAATCTTCATTGAACATTGATTTAATTAGGATCTTGTTGACTTCCGTCATTATATTATTCATAATTTATTTATATAAACCTCTTATTTACAGTTCCCCAACCAATTTGAACATATTCCACATAATAATCATAATTAATTTTGAAAAAGTCTAATTTGGCTCAATAAATAACTGAACGAATAAAATAAAAAGCTGAAATGTTGGGTTTATTACATAGTCGAGACTTGTGACGTTCACTGTACCTGGAGTTATTATGTTATTAGAATATATTATATTAGAATGTATGTATGCTCATCCCCAGCCATTGACCGATATTATAAATTATCTACTACTGCCGGATTTGAGCCCAGAACCTTTGTCTTTCCAACTCAGCGATTTAGCATTGAGCTACCAAATTCCCCGAATACGGATCATAAATCAAAAAGTGTTTTAGTTATATAAACGGTTATAACTTTATTGATTGGCATTAAAAAGAAATACATAAGGGTTAATGATTTATAACATTTATTAAATTAATTTTAACGATAAATCCTTGATATTTATTTTGTTTCGATTATTCTAACAGAAAGGTTAATAACTTCAATTTAATGATTTTTTCTGCTACAGGGTATACCAAGAAAAGCGGTTTAGCCTGAAATATTTTTTTTATACTTGCAATAATTTTAACATATTTTAAAAATAACCTTGTATCCATTTTAATTTAATAAAGTAAAGGTAGATACAAATGTTCTGCATAACCGATTCTAAGATCTTTAGACCATAATTTTTTAAGAACTGCCTATTTCTACAAATAGTTGTGTCCTTAAGGAGTGAATGAAATAATTTTTACGTTTTAAAAAAACCTGGTGTGGTGCATAGCTTGACAAAAATATATTTGGTTAGTCAAGTTCTATTAAAAAGAAACATTAGATCCAACGAATTTTAGCTACTAGGAATTTTGAAGGCATACTCAGTATGAGTCTAAACTTGTATTTAAGTAAAACTGTATGATTCATATTGAACACAAATATTCTTGGGTTCTCAGACTTCCATTCTGCGACATTTACAAAAATTGAATTTTATAAAAATATAAAAAAATTGTCTTTCATTTTTATGTCTACCTCTTAGGAAGCTATGTTCATTGAAAAGACTCTTGAATAAAATCCAAAGTATGGCATTAGTCCAGAAATTTGTCTCTCCACTTCTTTTAGTTTTGATTTTGTTAATACCCAGATTATCCAATATACACGTCTTTTCCCCAATTAGTTTAGAACTTTTACGTGAATGATCTTCAATAGCATATTATCTTCCAACACTAACATGTTGTTTTCTAATAAATCCAAAGTGAACGCTTTTCACTAAGTTGAAATTTAAATATAAAATGGATCCAAGATGCATCCAAGACGCACCAGGCTTGGTTAAGTCAAATCAATAGACTAATCTATTAAAAACAAAATCTGCTATTATTACGATTATAACTTAAATTTATCAATCAATTCTAATCTAAAAAACTAAACTCGTAATTTACAGAAACGAATACAGCAAAAGAGTTTCTTAAAAAATGGTGTATGGTTGATTAAAATTAATAATTCAGTTGAACACCTCTTCATATCAAATTTCGAACTACAATTTGCATGTACGCAATAGTTACAGGGGGAAGATATAAGCAATCTCTATCATTTGAAGCCCATTTTATAATGTTTCCAATACACTAGATAGGTTTTAATTATAAGAAATTTTAGATCCTTTCCCACCATAATGGGAAGCCCTTTTACAACTAAAGACGATTAATTAAAATGTTTTTAAAGTATTAAAATCTTGGCAAATTTTAATTTTATCCTGACCGAAAGAAAACGGTAGGGCAGTGTGAATTTACAGTTACGGTGCCAGGTAAGGTGATGTAGTACTAAACCACCATTTTTACAAATTAGACTGAAATCTGTATCACTGCAGCCCATGGATGATCTAGGATTCTGTACATGGTAGAGACCTTACTGGTTCTAAGCCAACGCTTGCTGAGAAGATCACGCACAAGCTCCTGGTTTCCCTCCAATTAAGGGTACACACTTTATAAAAGCTGAACAAACAAAGAATGAAAAGACTTATCAGGCCGCAAAGTAGAAAAGGCGTGAGAAGAGATGAGAATCAAGGAGGCAGTGATTGCAGGACTGTTAATTGAGGCAGCTGCAGATGCTCGCTTTGGATGAATGTACAACGGAGCCATCTGGCGGCATAAACAAAAACTTAGCCACCAGCTAATAAATTTCTGAATGAAAAACTGTCCTCTCTCTCACTCTCTCTCTCTCTGCCCCGACTCCAAGGATATTAAAAATCTTCTGTTCCGTTTGTTCGCACTTCGGTCCTGTTTCATAGAAAATTAAAGATTTTTTTGCCTTTCTAATGAAAAAGCCGTTTAACTCTGTGTTTCAAGTGAAAATTAGAAATGTATAATATTACAAAACTCATTTAACTAGATTTGAACTAATAAATTTACCTATCACAATAATAAGTAAAATGATAAGGCTAACCTGTAGTACTACAACTTCTCAAGTGCCTTGTGTTCAGTGTACAGTAGAGACTGTACTCTTTCTAGGACAAAGGTTGTGCAGGGAGTTGATTTGTTCGAGATCATGCTTAACTTTCAGGTTTTTCCCCAATTAAGGGTGCCCACATTGTAGGGCTGGGAAAGCCCCAGGAGGTTCTGTAGATCCCAGTGGCTGTTAACAAATTAAATATTTTTAATGCTTGATTAGGACCTGGAACTTTCGGCAGAGTAACTCAGCGCTCTACTACCGAGGTATCGCGCTCCCTTATACATCCACAGCGTAAATTGTTCTCAAAAATTTTAAAAAAATGTACAAGAACTTTCTGATTCCAATACTGTACATGGGTTTAAAAAATTGCAATAAAGAAATAAAAATTAAGTGATAAATAAAATATGAACAATGGGAATGCTGAACATGGTTATGTTGAACCTTGAGATCAACAAATAATAATCACTTTTAATCTACAGTTAAATTTTTTATTTATTTAATGAGCTCAGACTCAACATTTACAAACAAGAATAAAAAACTTCACGTAGATGTGAAAACTTCATATACAAAATTTAGAACAGTTGTTTATAATTAATCGTTTTTCCTTCTTCTTTTATTATCTTATTAAAGCATAGCGTATTATGTAAAGTAACCGAATTCGTTCTCTATCCCGAGTGATACACTCTGAGAAACACTGGTCTAGTAAAACGTCCATAAAAAAGTCTTTACAAAATACTAAATAACCGCTATTAATAATGTATTTTCTTTGTTAATAAAGTTTATTAAGTTCTATTGACTATGGTAAAATAATATTATTTTACCAACCAGAGTTAAGCCTTTAAACAGTTTTCAAGCAGTAATAAAGTTCAAATTTATACTATTGATAAACTAAATACTTGAAAAGGTCATAAGAGACTCAGGATTACAAGTTCTGGTACGATTCTGACTAAGTCCATCCAAATAATGGCCTACGCGGATGATATAGATATAGTCGGAAGAACACAGAGGGATTTACAGCAAGCATTTCTTCCATTGGAGAAAGCTGAACGGCGAATGAGTCTTCAAGTGAATCAGGCAAAGACCAAATATATGCTAGGTAGCCCTTCAAGGCAACCAACACCCTCTTTTACGTTTGGCACCTACACGTTTGAAAGTGTCGACAGTTTTGTCTACCTTGGCTCTTTGGTCAAAGCGGATAAGTCAACTGGAGCAGAAGTTCAAAGAAGAATTTCGACTGCTAATAAATGTTATTTTGGGATGGCAAACATTTTAAGAAGTCATCTGATATCAAGAAGAGCCAAAGTGATACTTTACAAGACAATGATAAGGCCTGTTTTAACTTACGAATCGGAAACCTGGCCTCTGTCCAGGGCAGATGCCAACAGTTTACTGCTCTTCGAAAGAAAAATATTAAGAAGGATATATGGAGCAGTAAGAGATGGCGATCAATATAGACTCAGGCAGAATGCAGAGATATATCGGATGTATCTGGAGCTAAACGTGGTTCAGTATGTAAGAATGGCTAGGCTTAGATAGCTGGACATGTAGCTAGAATGGAGGACAACGCTACTCATAAGAGACTGCTATTTGGGTACGTTGGCGGAAAAAGGAAACGTGGACGGCCACGATTAAGATAAGCAGACGAGGTCGAGAAGGATGCAGGTAGAATTGTTGGATCCAGAGCTTGCAGGACCTTGGCACAGGACAGAGAAGAGTGAAGGCGGCCCCTTGATGCGGCCAAGACCCGTACTGGGTTGTAGAGCCAGCTTCGTTGTTGTTGTTGATAAACTAAATGAAAACTATGAATATAAATAAATATTTTTTCAATGAATATTAGTTTAATGGTATTGTTGGCTTCCTATGAGAATTGAGCAAGTAAATAATATTTTAAAAAGGTGTATGTAGTGTTGGCAAGCGCATACTTATTATTCATACTAATATTAAAATGTATAAAATATAATTACATAGTTTTATCATTCAATTATTTTAGATAATCATTCTGAATAATACTTTCCTATCTGCATACAACCATGAAACCAGTGAAGTTTGTTTTTTAAAGCGGTTGAATTACAGGAGGGTAAGTTAATCAAACTGTAGGGGCAACTGCTTTATTATGTAGCACCTCATCAAAGCGAGAATTCCCCAAAGATCCCCACTTGCTTGGAATCCGTAGTGCCATGTGCAACAGAGGAACTCTCAATTTTCCTCACCACCTTATTAGCAAACTAAATGCATCAATTGGGCAAAAAAAAATCAACGTAAAAACATCGACAACTTAGTATGTAGCATTATATACCACTTTTGTTCGAAAATCGTAATTTTTAAAATTGGAACAACAGAATTTTGGCAAAATTAATTTGTACGTAATGTCGCAAACTCTACGGAAATCATAATTTTGAAGAATCTCTTTGAAAGTTTGATATGAATAATCGATTGACGACTGATTTCTAGTAAAAAAAGAAAATTCAAAGTAGTTACTGAACTGCCAAAATATCCCATAACTTCTATAGAGTCTTGGGCCAGAATGTTATAATAATAAAAATTCATACCCAAATTTAACAATTAGTTAATAAATCAAAGAAGTCTGAATTTGTGTACAATACAATTTTCGAGTGTATAATCTATTAACATATTAAATTTTCCCACTACACATCAGTTTTAATGTTCCTTTATTTTTTAATATTTGATATTTATTTATTAATATTCCTTGTGTGCATTTTGTTTATACCTTGGAAACTAAGTGTCTTAAAGATTATGCAAGAGCATAAAACATATACCTCAAATAGTGTATCATAAGACTTTTGTTCAGCTTAAACTTAATCTTTCTTTGTTTCCAAAATTCCAATTTCGAAAAATAAAGTTGTTTGTTTAATTTGTTTACCTTAATTGACAAGCTTGAGAGGATCATTTGTTTTCCTACCATCGATGATAATAGAACATTCCAGTGTCCTACATATTTAAAGCCTTATATGCTAGTTTGTTACTTCGTTGTGAATAAGTATTGTATTTTTCTCGTTTCTAGTTTCGGGATTATTTTTCCAGCAACTTAAGGGTGCTTACTACGAATCTTGCCTGTTACCACTACAAACCAAGAACGGTCTTGAATACAGTATTTAGTAAAGACTGCGCGGTTTCTACACCAATGGTTTTGCAGGAAGGTAATTTGTCCGAAATCACATAGCCCCGGAAGAGTCTCACCTACGATCGATCCATGTCATTTAAAAGAATTAATAATTCATCTTCGGTTTTATCGCTTAACGACACATTAGAAGAGCTTTAGACTGAATTAAATATTCCTTATTCAAAACATGGGTATCCATCCATAGAATCTAGTTATGAAAATTGTGATATGTGTTTATGACAATTATGAAAACAGAATAGTAATAACTCTACTTAGAACATTAATTTGTCTTAACTTAAAAAATGAAGTAAAATAAAGAAGATTAATGAGAGGAATGTTAGATTTCATCGTAAATAAATTCTAAGTTTTAATTAAATTCTTGTTTGAATATTTTTTTTTCAATGGCATATTATCTGGACGTCACTTTGAGATTGCTAATAATTTCATATTTCTACCTAGTATTCCTCTATTTTTTGGATTTGTTTAAAAAAAACACACAAAAAAAAACTCTATCATTATTTAGAAGAAGTTAAATCCGTTCGAAGTGCACAATTTCATCTAAAACTACTAATTTTTTAGAGTAATTTAGAAGTTTTTAAAATATAACTGAAAAATTGATAATTTTGATTTAAGCCTTCAGTAGCTATTGTATTGGTTGGAGGTTATTAATTCATGAAGGTCATATCTAATATTCCATTTTCAACATTTTTTTTTAATAAACTCATATTTTGTGTTGTACCATGTTTGAACTTGTGTAAATATGTGTAAGTTTTATGAGAATAATGACATAAGTTAAAATAAAAAAAAGTTCAAGTTTAAAAAAAAATTTCTAATGATTAGTTATAGAATTTCAATTCCATCATTGCAATAGGAATGCTTTGCTTTATCAATATCCAAAAACAAGAATTTCCGCCGACAACTAAGGATTTTAAAAGGGTAAAATCATTAACATTATATTAAAAGATTATTAAAATAAAATTTAAACATTTCACAGCAATCTATTCACGGTAAAGAATTAATTTTCTTGATTGCATGAATTGTAAATGAAATATATTTTTTTTTTAGGCTTACAATCCTCTCACAAAACGAACCCTTCTTATTATTATGGGGATTTATAGAAAAGAACGAGTAAAACTTTAGAATTTAAGTTAGACTAGAAGTTTAGAAAAACCCACAGCAATAGTATTCGACTTCGGAATACTTACTAACTTATATATAAAAAAAGGGACTTAAAAAAGGCGGAGGCAAAGAAAAAAATAACTAAAATACTCAAAAGGAACACTCCATCCTAAATGGATTCCGAAAGGAATATCGCCTTTAAATAGAATCATGAATAAAAAGCCTCGGGATTAAACGAAGGTAAGGTGGAATAAAGGCAAGTTCCCTAAATCCAGGTGCAATATTTCCATTTTTTCTCAGAGATAATAAATATTTTCAGGATTTCAACCCGATGCTGATGTTTATCTTCATCTCAACACCCACATATATATGTACCTAAATTATATATTAACCTTAATGCTAAGCATAATGTAAATAATTATGTAAGAAAGCTGTTCTTATAAGAAATTAAATAAAAATGGTATTAATAATAAATTTAATGTAGGGTGGAGGATTTCTTCAAGTCCCTGTGTTTGTAGTAAATACATGTATGAACTTAGCAACAACAATAAAAGACTTAGCAAACCCGAATATTCAATCAATCGTTTCACAAATACGCGTTGCTTAATCATTCAGGCGTTCGCTAATTGGCTGGACCCTTATTATTTTTTATCTTCAATTAAAAAAAAACGTGTACCACTACAACCGATGAAGTGTCTGGGGTTCAGTACATGGTAAAGACTGCACTGTTTCATGGACAACGGTTCTGCAAGGAGTTGACTTGTCCTAGGTCACGCTCACCGCCAGATTTTTCGCCCTTATTTTGGGTACCTTATTTTTATAATATTTTATAGAGGCTGGGTCGGCCCTAGATCCTGTATGATCCATCTCCCGCTGCAAACAGACTAAATAAAAGTCATGGCCTGCAGCGGGAATTGAACCAGCTTTCCGGCATGCCATCTCAGTGCTCTACCACTGAGTCACTCCGCTCCGTTATTTTCAGTTAAAAAACCAAATACTTTTGACTGGCCCATTTCCTCTGACACGATACTCCCATTGCATTTGTATTAACATGTAGCAAGCTCAGCAATACTGCGTTCTCTAACCTCCTAAATTATCAAATTTACTCGTTGTTCTTCAGAATAAATAGCCTACGATTACAGTTGGCTTTTGTTTATAGTAAACATTAGTTCTCTTTTCTCCCTCATCCTGTGCATAACATTTTTTTTTTCCCCTGTACCACTACAACCCGAGAAGGATCTGGGATTCAGTACATGTTAGAGACTGTACTGTTTCATGGACAACGGTTGGGCAGGGAGGTGAATTGTCCTAAATCAAGTTCAACCGCCAGGATTTTCCCCATAATTTTGGGTGCCCTCTTCATAGAGGCTTGGTGAATCCCTGGATGGTCATAGACCCATAAGATTCACCTCCAGTCGCCAACAAATTAAATAAAAATCATCCAGCGAGCGTGATTTGAACCCAGGACCTTGCACTAGGCATTGCAACTCAGTGCTCTACCACTGAACCGCTCCGCTCCCTGTATAACATTATCGTTTATAAATCTGTCCGTCCAAGTTATTTTGTGAATCCTTCGATACAACCATATCTCGAAATTATGTAGTGTTGTACCTCTGTTTTTATTACGGTCCAGCGTTCTACCCCGTAAAATAATGAATTAGATAAATAAATAATAAGATTAGAAAGCCCGAAGGAACGACCGTACTCGATTATGTTATATTTCTTAACAATCCAGTGTTATATTTTTTTGTAAAATAATAAATCAGATTATAATAAAATAGTATAGTATATATATAAGATAATAAATGAATGAAATTGGTCAGGATTAGGTAGAGCAGATTTTTTATTATTAATTATTACTTTTAACTTCTTTATAGGGAGCGATATGCAGTTTAGTGGTTAGCTTGACAAACTACTAAGCCCTAATATCGCGGGTTCGTAGCCCAGCAGGTGGACCTGGAATTTTTTGAAGGGAGTAAAAAAAACCTTAGTTATGCCGTCCTTCGGAAGTGACGTTAAAAGGGGGATCCCGAGCCTGTACGATGCCAGTTACTCGTTAAAACGGATTTTTTAAACTGAATTAAAAAAGTTTACTTAGGCAACCTGGATAGGCAAAATTTAGAGCTCCCAAAGTAGCAAAGTAAGATTAGCCATAGCAGCGTAAAGTGACTTTAAATGAACAAACAAACAACTTCATTATATAATGCGTCTATTTCATCCGATTTCTTGCTTTCTAAATACCTATTATTTACAATATAACAGACATCCTCAGGTGATAACAGACAGGTGATGATCATATATCTACCTGAAATAGAAATTTATTTTTCGCCTAATGGCGATTTTTCGACCCAATTGGAGTTTGTGGAGCTTCCCAGGACCAGGTATTCATTTGAACTTTCAATAACAAGGGACTGAATGAAATTTTCCTTTGGTAAACGACGCAGAAAATATTATGAAATTCCTCTCTTTATTGTAGCATTAGGTATTTGATGTTAATTTAAACAAGCCTAACTTTCTCTCGAGAAAACTTCTGCGTCTTCTCTTAGGGCCTACTTTCCCAAAGCTGAAAAGTAGCTGAAGTAAAAGCTGAAAAGTAAGACATATCATATATAATTTTCAGGAAAGTAGATTCTGTTCTTGCAATTATTAAATATTATTGGAGGTTTTGAAATCAAAACTAAGTTTCTCCCTCTTTCTATGCACTATATAAAATATTTATTAGTACAGCTAAGAGTATTTACACTAGATATGAGCTATTCGAATGTACGAAGCCATTAACTCCAAAAAACAACAGCATTATAGTAGGTCGGGGTAAGAATGCCCTCTGGGTAAGAATAAGAGACGGGAATTTTTACTTTGCACTTGGACTAGTTGTACCACTGAGTGTCAGCTGATGCAAGGAACTGTCTTCGCCATTACCACTTTATTTGGTGTTTTGAATGTGATCACTCAGCTAACAATGACGTAAGAACTTATTACAGCTCATTTGATGTAATATTTAGGTATATGCAAAGTAGTGTAAGAATACCAAATAATAATAATAACCGTATAGTTCCATTGACGGACACAGACAGCAACAGCTCCTAATAAGTAAAAATACTGCCTGTGGGGCAAGAGTACGCACACGAACTTATGCCCCTATCATTTCGTTTTAGTTTTCCACTCTTATTGAAGATTTATTACCACCAAGGGTTATATTCAGAATAAAGGTGTTTAAGATAGTTCTAAAACCTAGACAAGGGTAAAAGTGGCAGTATCTGCCTTAACACTAGAACTACGAACCGGTTAAAATGACTGGATGCATCATTTATTTATAACATTTCCTCTTTAAGTCTTGTTTAATATTTTACGATAATGTCATAATTTTTATTAAATTTGTGTGTACAATAATATTATAAATTATTTCGTTCTTACGGTTCTAATTTTCAAGGAGATATCTATGTGTTATACCTAAATATACGAACCGGTCATTTTGACCGGTCATGAAAATATCATGAATAAATGTTGTGTATTGTAAATTCCCGGAATCCAAAAATTCTACGTCTTCAATTTGTTATGCGTAAATTTGTGTATAAGTAGTATATAAAATTTGAATTTCGTATTCTTGCTAGCCGTGTATAGTTGCAAGTTGCAACACGCACTGCTCTTTACTATGTTATGTAATTACAATATTTGAATGAAATATATTTTATTTTATTTAAAATTAAATTATCTTATGAATTTATAGTTTAATTTTTTTAATTAAACAAACAAACCGATCATTTTGACCGGTTGGTGGAAATAGGTATATGGTAAATCTTCTTAGTTCTAGTGTTAAATAATATCGTGCTATTCGTACTCATTTTGTCACGGTAGTTTATGTTTTAAAAACTTATAAAAGGAAGACTGCTATAGAGATATGTACGGAGTAGGTAACCAAGACAAATGAACAGCTACTGGACGCTAAGTTGTCGAAGCGAAAAAACTCCAAATGGTTGGGAATCTTTGAAGGTACTATAAGGAAAAGGATGTATAATGATCCTTAAGTATGATCATCCTTACTTGGGGTACATTTTTTTTGTAACATGAAAATTGTGTAAAAAGAACTTCAGTGAGCCACCGGAAGAGGGCTGGATTCAATGCAGTAAATGACAAGAATAGTGGCTTGAAGCTTGTTATATTTATGAGGGTGGGATGAATTTCATAATCAATTATTGCTAAAAATAAATGATACTAACTTTTTACAATACTCAAGTTTTTTGTAACAATTAGTTGAATATATAATAGTACGAATAAAATCTTGTTTAGTAAATATTGCCTACATTTATTCCAATATGTACGAACTTTTGCCCAGTATTGGGCGAACCCACTAGGCATGAGTTTTCATTTACAAATTATAACCATATTATGCTAATATGGTTAATTGGACGGTGCTACAATAGCATTCCGGAATTTCTCCTATCAAGGTATAATTATAATAAAAAATTTTAATTAGTACCTAACTAATTTAATTAATATTAATTTAATTAATTAGTACCTAAAACCGTTCAGTTTCGGGACCGCCATTTCACCCCCCCCCCCCCTCCGAAAGAACGGCATAACCAACCATTTTTTACTCCCTTTGTGATAAAATTATTGTTACGGTCAGAGAGGGAAGAAGGACCGGCTGGGAGGATAAGACAAACAATGGGATTAAGCGGAAGGGATTATAGAATGGCGTAGATCCTTGTGGGTCGGTCTAGGCGGTTCTCGGTCTTCTTCCGAGAAATCCCCACCCCGACCGGCCTTGCCTATATAAAAAGGACAGCTGTTCTGGCCGGCGGTCAGTAATAAGCAGTGAAGTAATAAGCAGTGAAGTAATAAGCCAGTGAGTAGCAGTCGTTAACTAGTGATAGTGCGTGAGTTACAGTGAGTTAGTATCAGTCTGTAATAAGTGCTTAGTGAGCAACAGTGACAATTAGTGGCCGTGTAATAAGTGTAATAAACTGTGTGGCAGTTTGTCATATTTGGAGAGTCTTACGGTCGGTGGACTTTAGTTAGCGAACTGTAAGTGTTAATTTGTAATTGTAAACTATAGTGTAATATTATTGTATTTGTACAAATTTATATAAATAGTTTAGTTACTTAGTATAAACAATATCTTCTATTATTTGTATATTATCTTAGAAATTAGATAACATTTAGTAGAATATTATTATTGTAAATTGATATTAGTTTAATAATTTAACTGTTTTAAATAATCTCATTGTATTCTTTCTAATTTGTTAATAAATATTAGATTCTTGAATTAAGTAATAGTTTAGTCCATTTTACACCCAGTAGCCCGTAACATTATTGAAAGAAATAATAGATTCTTACATATAGCTTATTACACTCAACTTCATTGCTGATAATACCAATTTTTTTCTTGTGAAGGATAAAGTAGTATCTGTATTTATGTCACCGAAGAAATTCGCGAATAAAAGTAAAGGAAGTATTGGACTAAAGGTCTTGCGTTATCTTGATTATATTAGTTAGTTAGGAACAAAATGGTCCGGGTGGAAACTAAACTCGTCTAGTGTCTAGTGTCAACACCCGTTGATCAGACTAGCCCTGAAGAAGATCTGCAATGTGGGTCAAAACGCTGGCTTACCACACAGTTTCCCTATATAATAGATTTTTTTTAACTTTCACCCGGACCATTTTTTTCCTCATCTTCCATTATCCTTTGTAAGGATGCTTTTTCATTCTACGAAATAATGCCTAAGTATCTCCTGGAGCTCGTATGTCAGTTAAAAAACAGATACTTGAGTTGTAACAAGAAACAATTTATTTTCGAATGGAATGGTACTACATAGATATAAAAATAAAAACTAACTTGACTATTAATTATAGTCTAACATAATAAACTTTGAACTATCATGGTTACTTCCTTACTCTCTTATCTATGTTCTTACTATATTATAGTCCAATCTAACTCTCCCTAATAAAATTTTAGTGCTGGTATATAAACATATAAAAGAGGACCTCCCCTAAGTAGGTTTATACTGTTGACTATAATAAAGTAATTTCCCAATTTCCTAGGCTATAAACACATGATTATAAACACCAACCATAGTTCATGAACCCACCCGGTAACAAAGCAGTAAAATAAAAATAAAAACCTGTACCATCACAACCGGTGGAGAGTCTTGGGCTTAGAATGCGGTAGATAGTGTAAACGTTTCTAGGAAAACGATTGTGTCTGGGGGGGGGGGGGGGGGGATGATTTGTACTATATCATGCACAACCGCCAGAAATTTTCCTCCTATTTTGGATAACCACTTTATTGAGGCTCGGTGATCCCCAGGATGGTTCTAGACCTATAAGATTCATGTTGCCAACATATTAAATAAAATCTGCCAGCAGCGGGAATCTAGCTCGGGACCTTCGGCAAGGAGACAGCGCTCCCTCATTGAGGGATTCCGCTGGTAAAAGAAAAAGAAAATTTACAGAAAAATAAAACGTCTAATCGAAAAATATGAAGACTAATCAATCCCTGAACAAACGAAATCACTGGAATATTGGCTCAACAACGAATGAGAATGTTCGCCATAAAGTTTTATCTGGACCGTGCAACTTCAGGCTCATCTGTTTGAGTCTGTTCAAAACTGTCCATTCGATTCAAAATTGACTCCATTTTTTAAAGTAATTTTTAATTTGTCTGCTTCAGTGTGTTTTTGAATTTAAGATTTCATTTAGAACTACTGTTTAAAACATTCTATCCAACTACTTTCAACTGTTATTTTTTTATTTATCTTGTGCTTTATCTACTTAATAATTTTGTTTCTTTTATGTCAATGCTGCTTTATCATATAAATACACATATAAGATGTAAAAAAGGCACAAGCAACTTTGAGGCATTCATGATAGTATTTATTCCTATTTTTAGATCTAATTTACCTGTTCGGACTAAACCGTACTATAGCGGTTAATTTTGTATGTTATGTCATGTATAATAAATTTTATTCACTATATAAATTTCGCACCGATATTTATATTATATCATACGAAGTACAGTTAAAAGACTGACATAATAACAAAGTAAACTATCAACAAAAGAAAATAATACAATATTCGTTGTAATAATTATACTACATTAAATATTGAATATATAAAATCCAACGAAGAAATATATAGAAATTCGGAAGATCTTGAACCAGTCATCAGGACCAGGAGAGAGGTTCTACGGCCACATGGTGAGAATGAACAATAAGATGCTGAAAAAAAAATGTTCGATAAAGTCTTAAGCTATAAGAGTATAGGTGGATATGTGAAACAAATAAAAGAGGAGCTGGGTAGGCTAAAAATCAAGGAAAGGATTGTGTGGATAGAGAGCTTTTCAGAAAAAAACTAAAAGAAGTTGGGATTCTTGAAGGAAGAAAGGAGAGACGAGGGAGAAAATGGACTAAGGAAGAGCGAGAGGAACAGTCCAGGAAGATGAGAGAGTATTGGAGTAGAAAGAAGGCGGAGAGTGTGAAGAAGATTATCAAGTGATATTCGCGTCCGCGATAAATAAATAAATAAATATATATATATATATATATATATATATATATATATATATATATATATATAAATATATATATATTTTTTTTTTTTTGAAGAGAAAAGATTATAAAAAAAATAAAAATATTTTTAAATAATCAAAAAGAACAATAAATAAATTTAAAAAAATAAAATATATATATATATATTTTTTTAAGAGAAAAGATTATAAAAAAAATAAAAATAAATTTAAATAATCAAAAAGAACAATAAATAAATTTAAAAAATATATATATATATATATATATATAAAACATAAGTTATTAAATATATAATAATATAAATGCTAGGTAAAGTATGTACTACAAAATTAGCAATATCCCTATTCATTTTTGCGAAGTATAGATAAAATTACTAAACAACATTTAGAATAGAGGCATCCTGTTCCCATATATAAAAATGTTGCAAGCCATGCCTCCAGACTTATAAGAAAGATCTGAAACAAGAATATGAAATGTTTTTTTCGTTTGAGTCCCACACATTCGACGTCATTCCTCCGGCCTGATCAACAAGTATTTACAAAAACGTTACTCCTAAAGAGTTTCATGAAATTATACAATTAAAATTAAATTTTACTATCCCATTTTTATTATTAATTTCGAATATATTTTCATGTTGATTCGTATATAAAATCTGTAAAATTATCATTTCAACTGAATTTGGATTTCACACAAAATATAACGCATAGAAGCAGAGCTCAACCAATCTCATAGCAGTCGTTATACTGCCCATGAATAAGATGTATCAGATTTAAACATTTTTAAAAATAATAATGACTCTTAAACTTTTTCAGACAGTTTAAACTCAAAAATCAAAGGGAAGTAGCGATTATACCCGTGGCCTCAGCGAGATTTGTTAAAAGGGCAGAAAGGAGACGGAGAATAGTGTTAAATGAAGACAGAAGGGACAGAAGAAGGGCGGTAAGTAGGAGCGAGGGCCTAATGAGTCGCCCGGTAATGGCCCTAGGGCAATAAACAAACCAACTCCTATCTCTTCTGCTTCTCCTTCTACCCACCTTGTAGCTTATTTTTTTATCTACCGGCACTTCATTAGCAATCGAGGGAAGATATTCACTTTTAAAAAATTCAAGTATATAGAATAGAATAGAAAAATAATTTTATCCTGGGAACAGGTCCCTTAAGAATAAAAGAAGTACAAAACTTAATAAATATATACTGGCCAAAGAGCTACATTATTAGAATAATACAATATTTACATAATAAAACGGAAATAAATGTTAACTAAAAGATATGTTATGAAAGTGAAAAAAAAAAATAATACGAAAAATAGCAAACAAATTTACATTAAAAAGAAATAAGCTGAGAGAAAAAAAAATAAAATCACCTAACAATATAAAAAATAATATCATTACGAGATAAGAACATTTATCTACCTATTCCGACAAATATGAGCTATTAATTGTTACTTATTTGAGGGCATATGTAAGGGAATTTAGGAGGTGTAGGAAAAGCTTAGATTGAATGTGAATAAGGAAAACGCATGACGGAGATCGGGTAGGAGTGAGTTCCATAAAGGGGTAGAACGGGCATGAAAGGAACGCTCAAATGTTTAGGTTCTGTGGGAACGGGTATAAAGTATGAATATACATAAATTTATATATCGATATACATATATAAAAGAGAGCAGACTGCCTTAGTGGTAAAGCGCTGAGGTTTCGTGCCGAAGGTCCTGGGTTAACGTCCGATACGAATAGGACTCTCCAGGGGCTCACCCAACCTTTAGTAAGTACCCAAAATAAGAGGGAAAAGGTGGCGGCTGAGCGTGATATAAGACAAATCATCTCCGTTTACAACCGTTGTCCAAGGACTGTATCTACCAGGTACTGAACCCAAGACCCTTACGGGTGGTAATGGTACAGGTGTATAAATATATAAAGCCTTACATCATTTTCATAAGATCCGATTTTATGATTTTTTTTTCCATCGAATTCCTCTAGTATTCAATCCTTGCAATCCAAAATCCTCAATGCTCCTTACTTTGTTACAAGTAATCCATAATGATCTAAATGTCCCACATGTTTCTGATTTGGCCCGAATCCGAAATCAACCTTTTCATGACTAACTTCATTCCCACTCAAACCCACTAGTTTCAAACCTAGCAACCTCTTCAATTACTGATTTTTCTCCGAGGCTTCTGAAAAGAAGATGGCCTCATGACCTTCTAAGTTGAATTTCTTATTCAAGTATTACCATTTGGCAGTTTCTCAACTTGCCTTTATCTCGTGCTATTATTTATCTTTCATTATATTTACTTGATGTATTCGATTACACAGCTGAAAATTTGTATAAATAAATTTAAAAAAAAAGATTTTTTTAAAAATTACTATTTCTGCCTTTTATTACTTTATTTCCATTATCACAAAAATGAAAGCATCATTTTTGGATTGAGAAATTGGTACGAGTGTTATGTTTATTTTAAAGTAAATTAAACATCATTATTTCTGTCTAATTAATCTTAATTATGGCATTCAATCATTAAATGAAGCAATTGATAACAGATATATATTATCAACTATTATAATGTATAATTATGTGTTACGAAATACATAATTTCGGATGGTATTTAATAATTAAGGATTAATATTGAATTACTGAACTTAATTGAGTTTCTAGTAAGCAATATCCAATCCACTACATTTATAATTTAAGATGTAGCAGTCTGTTGTAATTGATGTTAGCATCATATTTGGTTAGGCCACGAGTTGACGAAAACCATATGTTAGCCACGTTATGAAGTCAAAGACAGTCGATTCAGTTATAAGTAGAAAAGACACATTTGACATACTTTCTTGGCAAAACTTCCATGCTACCAGATACAACAGTTAATATATTTTCAAGGGATTTATTATAAGATGAAAGATCAGATCTAATGAAAACAAATAACGAAGTTAAACCGAGATTTTCGAATATCTCAGTGAGATAAATACTCGAATAAATGAATAAGTATAAAAAAATATCATTTAGACTAATCCTAATCTTAATGGCATCCCAGATGATATTTTGTATCTGTATTGTTTTCAATATTTTATTCAGTTTGCACTAAAAACCTTTAGAGACCTTCAAACAAACATATTAGACTCATTTTATACACTCATTTTTCAGGGTTTTGAGTAAGTATAGCAAGTACAGGGCACCAAGTATTACAAAGCATTCACGGTAATCAGACACAAACTTCAAAATCCCTAGTTTTTTTTAAACAAATTACCTTTGTTGTGGCTATCGTATAGTAAACTTTATTTGATACCCTTTTAATTGAAATTTAAACTTTAATATTGCATTATTAGGAAATAATAATAATATTTAGTTGGGGGAGGGGGAGCTCAGTGACAGAGCGCGGAGTTCCCGTGCCGAAGACACCGGATTCAAATCCGGCTGTGGCAGATAATGTATTTAAATGTTAACATCCAGGAATGGACGCTGCGGGATCTTGAGATCCTCCTAGGACTCACTCCACCTCAATAAAATTGGTACCCTTAACTGGGGGAAAACCTGACGGTTGAACATGATATCGAACAAATTACCTCCCTGAACCGTTATCCAAGAAACAGTACAGTCGCTGCCGTGTAATAAACCCAATAACCTTATGGGATGTAGTGATACAGGTCAAATTCAAATAAAACAAATACGAACAAATAAAAATAGTATTAATATTATAGGGATTAACAATGGCAAATTTGTAAGGTAAAATGTAGATGGTACCATATTATTTAGGTGATATCAAAGAACAAAAAATTACTATTATTTACTTCAATCCACAACCGTTCTTGAAACAGTACAGTCTCTACGGCGTACTGAACCAAGACCCTTCATGGGTTTTAATGGTAAAGAAAAAAAAACAAAAATAATAATAAATCGTTTAACACAAATTAAGCATTAAAAACGATTTTAGCCAAGGAAGAAAATTTAAATAATTTACAGAGAATATGTTCGTATTATAATAAACATAATTGGTTATAAAATCAGGTGTAGGGAATTATATAATAACATATAGTAGTATATATTTGACATAAAAATCGTTAATAAAATTATCTCCCTAGAATTCGTTCATAAAATAGTAAAGTGAAAGGGAAAAGAAACTTGGGACCAATTAATAACTTGGATCCTGAGAAAGGGTGAGAACTTGGCCAAGACTCGGCATAAACTGGCCACAGGGAACTTAAGAGGCAGAAAGAGAGGAAACCTTTATTAGGATGCTAGGCTTTTGAGCCTCCGGCAACTTCGGTTATTAGTTCTCCTTTTTGTACCACTTCCTTACTTCGTTTCTATTCTTAAATGCTTCTTACTCTTATCTCGTTAATTATATTCCAGGCAGTCGACCCCCGCTTGTATGTAGCAATTTTTAATATTGTGCCGCTAAGCATCGGCGCCAGAAATTCTGAAACGGATATTCACCTAAACTTTATAGACTTTGATATCACTATGACACCTTGACTTTATAGATATATTTAAACTTTGTAGACTTCAAGTTTAATATTTCTGTTCTGAAATGAAGGAGAATCGAACTGATGGATTTACGTGTGTACCCTACCCTCCCTCCTTTCCCAGATGTTTACAAAATAGATAAGCTAGTAATATGGTAGGACATGTTCTAATCTTCCGACATGTTCTGATAGTCCGATACAAGGAGGGAAGTACGAAACCTCGTGTGTTATAGTGCCTAGAGATCGCAAACAGCCTCGGCTTAAAAGTAACGCTGTAATTATTTCCAAGATTACAGAAAAGGTACCCGTTGGTCCAGTACCGGTCTATATAAATGACCATTTCAAACAATACCCATTGGCGGATAACTCATTTGGGAAACCGGGTCCAGTCGATTTCCTGTTAGGAGCTGATTTGTTCGGACATATCTTATTGGGTAAATGCGTGAGACGGGACGGATATCCTAGCGCTTTCAAAACTATTTTCGGGTGGGTCATCATGGGACCTATACGCTCTCATTCCACCGTACAAAAAACACCCATTTCGCTCTTTTCATTTTGCGACCAATCGCAAGAGAGAACATTGGACAAACCAATTAAAACATTTCAGGAAATCGAAATGATTGCTCCAGTTGTCGAACCAAATCCTCCAAATGTTAAGGCAGAGAGACCTTTTAGTTTAACTCACGCTCGGGAGTACAGCGGGCCTTACAAGGTCCAATCACCATTTAATCAGTTTTCGCCACCAGATCTGAGTTGCTCTTATTACACTGAATTACAACAGTTCCAAAAATTAAAGCACCGGATTGACAAAATTCCTTTATTGACAGGACACTGTTCCAAATTGATCGACGACTACCGTGTTTTGTCAACCGCTAGTAAGGTTCGATATTCTTTACCACTTATTGTATAATTGAAGACAGCTCCTACGCAAAACTTCAATTGGTATTAGACGCATCGTCTCTTATGGAGCTTGGATTTCTAAATGACCATTCCCTGATTGGGCCTAAGTTTCAATTGGATATTAGGCACGCGTCCCTTAATTTCAGACGCTTTCGATTTGTTCTGCCCTCGGACTTATGTCAAATGTTTTATCAGGTAGTAGTCCACCAAATGCCCTACCTTACCACCAATTTCTATTTTGCAACGGTACTTCTCAACCAATTGAGAAACATCAATTGAATATGTTCGGGCCTTCCGGAATAAATATCGTCCAGGTAGTAGTGCATCTAAATGCCCTACATTACCAACAATTTTTATATCGTTGCGGTACTTTTCAACCCATTGAGAATGATCAATTGAATAGACTCCGGCTTTCTGGAATAAATTGCGCCCAATGCGCCCAGCAGCATTATTTCGAAACGGATTCCCCATCCGTTACAATGCATGTCCGTTCATCATCGCCATCCATAGATCTCCAAGGGATACTCAGGGTGGGCGGCCACTTTAGCAACAGTCCTTTGCCCAGCAATGCAAGAATTGTAACATTTCTGACTGTAATAAAACCAGCATTACTTCCTCAGTTCCGATACTACATTGAACATTGAGCTGATCAGTTAATTTACCATTAATCTATAATGTACCTCCACCCCACTCCGCAACTTTTGCATTCACATACGAAACGACATGATTGGGTTGTGCCAAATTGTAGAACTATTTCACATAAAATTGTCCACAAATGTAAAGATGGTACGTACCGATATCGTTCGGAGGATATCGTTCCTCCAATTGCCAATATCCCTCTTTCGAGATTTGAGCCAGCGTAGAACATTGTGGTCGTTTTCTTTTAAAATCTGTTAGCAACCCAATGGCAATAGGCAAAATTCTGACATTTGTACGTTCACAATTGAGCAGCAGAGTTTACACATTTGGACAACATTTGGAGCTTCACTCACCAACGCATTAATATATTGCCTCCCAATCAATAGTTTCTTGTTTCCCGTCTAGGGTTGTCAATTAAACTTCTCTGCATCGATGGTTTCGTGGGAACTAACATTTACCTGGAATATCTCTAAGTATCGTTCTTTTGAATTTTTGTGCACAGACAAAAATTGGTGGGCGGTGTGTTAAGGCCAGATGAAGTAGTAACCTAATAAAATATTATTAGTTTTAATCATAAAAAATTAAATCATTTTTTCTTAAAAGAAAGAACATTATCTTTTCTTATTTTTCACATTTTTATTTAATATAATAATTTAAACGTTTAATTTCACAATTGTTTAGAATAATTTAAAATGTAATTTTATTTGGTTTAGATATAAGTGTAATATTTGTAGTAAGTGTGAAAACATGTTATAAAAGTGAAGAGAGAAAAACAAAAGAGAGTCGAGCGGCTTTTGTTCGCTCCGGCTAGACCGAGCCAGTCAGTGTTGACGCGAGCCCTTAGCCGTGCACATCGTATGCTCTTTAGGAGCCCAAAGTTGTTTTTGTGAATTTTAAGACAGTGTTGACGCGAGCCTTAGCCGTGCACATCCTATGCTCTTTAGGAGCCCAAAGTTGTTTTTGTGAATTTTAAGTCAGTGTTGACGCGAGCCCTTAACCGTGCACATCGTATGCTCTTTAGGAGCCCAAACTTGTGTTTTGTTAATTTGAAGTGAGTGTTGCCACGAGCCTCTTGACGTGCACATCGTATGCTCTATAGGAGCCCAAAATTGTTTTGTGTGAATTTGAAGAAGATACTAATTTGCTGCCCACCTGCAGGTGTAATTAGTTTAAACTTCGTCATAGATTCGACCAATTCGAATTGACCCAGTCGATCATCTCAACCTCTATTGTTTCACCATCTTCGCTCGCCCTGCCGACGAAAATCCTCTGTCGGCTCAACATCCAGCTCGCCCTGCCGAGAATCTACCATCTACTGAGAACTACTTCGACAGACAGATAAGAGTTTTCATTATTATATCATTGCAATCAGAAAACCGCATAAACATTCATTATTTTAATAGATTTTATTTGTAAGTTAATAGAGTTAAATTTACTATCGTAAGATTAAATAATATTTGTTTTCTTTTTGTTATTAATTAGTTGTTGATAATTTAGTTAATTTTAATAACTTCATTTTCTCATTATAAAAGCGTTTAAATTGTTCTTTTAATTTAATTAATTGGGTTTTCATTATCAAAAGTATTAGTTATTTAATTTATGAGCATTGATTTATGTTATTAGTTTAATAAAAGGTTACATTCAAATGACATGCGATCTGGTATAATTGAATCAGAAATTTATTTTCCTTATCCATTTCGGAGCTCTCATCGAAAGGTCCAATAACTATTTCGAGGTTGCTCAAACAAAGCTGTTGAGTCAAATCCGTCCTCAGGTACTCGCGAACTTGGCAGGGAGTGTGGTGTGTCGAAAGATACTGTTTGTCGCCATCTTCTCTCCATGGGGAAGACGAAACGGTTTTTTAAAAGTATTTATATTTATTTTATTATATATATATTTATATTTATATATTACATTTGTATTTATTTATATTATATTACTTTTTTGTATTTCTCGGCTTGTACCGGATAATTACACCAACCCGGACCAAGGTCAAGGGTATGGTTCATTTAAAAGTTAAATGGGAATATTTAAAAATTTTCTAACGATATTATATTATTTACTTTTAGTTTTTCTTCTCAGCATTGCTGGTTGATATATCTTAACCGGACCATGGTCAAGGTCAAGCTTAATCGTCTTATTTATCGATATTTAGAAATTTCCGTACAATACTAGCAGTTCCCAACAACACTGCTTTTTGTAGTATTTCAACTTCCTTGTTCAATTCAAGGATTTTCAAGGATCTTATTGTTTCCTCTGGGATAAGTCCATTCGTAGACACTACAATTGGCAGTACTTCAACCCTCACCAGTCCATAAAGATGCTTCAACTCTTCGCTAAGCTCCTGATATTTCCGAATTTTTTCTCCTATTGTTTTGTGCACGTTATCGTCGGAAGGAACTCCTATCTCAATAATCTGTGCTTTCTTTGCTGCCTTGTCAATAAGCACGATGTCAGGTCTGTTGTGAGATATATGGTGGTCTGTTATCATCGTATGGTCCCAATATAATTTAACATTACCACTTTCTAATAATGCTTCAGGGTGATATCTGTAGAAAGGTTGGTGATCTTTAATTAGATCACATCTTTTAGCAACTGCTTGATGAATGACCTTCGCTGCATTATTGTGTCTTTGGAGGTATTCTTTTCCCACTAGTACCTGACAGCCTGAGGTCACATGTTGTATTGATTCATTTGTTGATTTGCAAAGACGACACTTATCATCAATGGCCTCTTGTAAGATATACTTCCTATACGAACGCGTTGCCATTACTTGATCTTGTATAGCTAAAAGGAATCCTTCTGTCTCTGGAAACATACTTCCATTTTTCAACCATTGGACAGATGCTGCTAAATTTATTCCAGAGGTTTTTAAGGCGTTGTAAAATCTGCCGTGAAGTTGTTTACATTTCCATGACTCAGTAAGACTCTGTTCAGTTAGGTTCTCGTTTTGTTCCTCTCGAAGCAAGTTTAGTGCCGTATATCCGTGGTCAAGCCTTGTAATCGCAGATAATACAGGTGAAGTACTGCTCATGACATAGGCCTTAAGTTGTGCTTCCTGTTCTCTGCACGATTTTAATAAACTAGTGAGACCTCTTCCTCCTTGTTTCCTGGCTATATATAGTCGTGGGACTGAGGAGTTCGGATGCCGTTGCCTCGATTTCACCATATGCGTTCTAATGAAACGGTCCATTCTTTTAAGATCGGTATCTGACCATTTTAATGTACCAAAGGAGTACGTGACCGCTGATATAGCCCATGTATTCAAAGCTTTTATCAAATTTCCAGAGTTTAAATTAGTTTTTAAGATCCTCTGAACTCGTTTCTTGAATTCATCCTCAATTGTTTCTTTTACGTCCTTCTTGAACTTTAGAAGCTGCGTGATACCCAGATATCTGTATGAATCAGTTTTCTTTAACTGCTTGATAACTTCTCTGTTTGAAAGTTCTATATTCTTTGCATCTTTATACTTTCCTCTGTGAATGTTAACAGTTGCACACTTGTCCATTCCCAATTTCATGCCAACATCGGTGGTAAAAGAGCTCACTGACTCAAGTAAACTTTTCATGTCTCTCTCATTCCTCGTATATAATTTCAAGTCATCCATATAAAGTGAGTGTGAAATGATTACTTCTTTGTCAATTGCGTAATCCATACCAGAATTATTTAGTATGGAGCTTAATGGATTGATGGCCAGGCAGAACCACAATGGGCTTAATGTATCTCCCTGAAATATTCCTCTCTTTACAGGAAGGGTTCTATTATCTTCAAGTTTCTCATTTGTTGGATATTCAAGTGATATTCGCCATAGTTTCATGAGTCGTTGTAAGAGCTCTATTACGTTTTTATTAACTTTATAAATTTTAAGGACTTCTATTAACCAATCATGAGGAACCGAATCATAGGCTTTTTGGTAATCGATCCACGATATGGAAATGTTCCGACACTTTTTGGATACCTGAGACGCTATAAATGAGTCGATGAGCAGAAGCTCTTTGCATCCTTTTGAATTTTCTTTGCATCCCAGTTGTTCATCTGCCATCAATTTGTACTTCCGTAAATGCAATTTTAGTTTATAACTTATTATTGCGGTCAATAATTTATAAACGCTATTTAGGCAAGTTATTGGACGGTATTCTTTTGGTTCTGCTTTTTCTTGTTTCTGTTTCAAACTTAAATACGTCTTAACTAAACAAAAGTCGTTAGGAGGAATAACTGAATTACATAGCAGTTTCTGATAATAAGAAGCTAATACTTTGTGGGAGCTTGTAAAATATTTCATCCAGTAATTTTGAATTTTATCTGGTCCAGGCGCTTTCCAGTTATGTGTTGTTTTAATTGCATTTCGAACATCTTCTTCTGTAATATTAACAGTATCCATTATCGGAACATGTTCAGTTTCTTCGTATATATTATTCAGCCAGAATGCACTCTTATTAAAATTTTTTGGTATGCTCCATATATTTTCCCAGTAACTAGTAAACTCAGACTCCTCTGGATGTGAGGGGGAGATTGATGATTCGTCTTTATTTGATTTAAGAGAGCGATAAAATTTTTGTTCATTCATTTTAAACAAATAGTTTTGCTTTCTACGGGACTCGGCTTTTGAGTATCTTTTGAGTTTATTTGCACAAACAGCGAGATTTTGTTTTAATCGATCCGATAGCATTAACAATTTTCGATTAACTTCAGATCTATTGATGGTACCTAAATGCTTAACAATGAGTTCATCAATACTTGTTTTTAACTTTATAGATGCTTTTTCGGGGTCGTTTAGGTAGTTTGTGAGAACTCCTATTTTCTTCCTCAAATCACTCACTTTATTTTTCAATCTTCTTTTCCAGGGCGGATCAATATTGTTTTTTTCTGAAATATTTTTTCTCTTCCTAGGTTCACTATTGTTTACTAGTCCCAATTGCTTTGTAACGGTACTTGCACCTACATATATCCAATGTCGAATCTCATCAATTTCATCTTCTGTAATGTATTCTTCTAAAATACTGTTTACTGCTGTGACAGTATTCAATGTTCTTTTACAGTATGGCACTTTAGGTATTATCGGACGTAGCTGTAGTGGAATACCATGATATTTGATATGTTCAGTCATTAAAATATTACGAATAATTGCATTGTCTATTTTACTTAAGGCTTCCTGTTCGTTGATAATATTCGATACTGGGCTTTCCTGGTTTCCGGTGTTTACGGGGACATTGTTTTCCTCTATTGGTTGTAGCGCATCTTGGTTCATTTTACGTCCGACATCTCTCTTAATGTCGTTTATTTCGGCCATTGATAGGAAGTTCCTGCTGAGTACCTGCTTTACTTGATCAGCAATGCGTTGAGAGGATAGTTGGAGCTGAGGAAATTTTTCATTCCAAAATGTAGTAATCCTTGATCTATATCCTATTTTGTTGGTTTCAAGATTTGTTGCCAAGAAATAAGCTCGGATTGCCGCTGCGTTCATTTCACGCGTCCATTTCATCCGCTGTTGGTTATTTCTTCGGCGTGTTATATCTCTTTGTAATGCGGGAGACTGAAGAGAATCCAAGCATAAAGTAGAGACAGGCATATTTCCTTGAGTGGCCGGTCTTACGGTTCCATACGGCATCGGGACACCGCTCGCACTGTCTGCCGATGTCGAAGGCTGTTGGTCCAATCCCTCCAGAGCAGCCCTAACTCTGGATTCGTCCGAGGCAATTCTTCTATTGCGTAGCTCCATATTTGTGGGTAAAGTGCATTTTATACCTACTGCCAGGTCTACTTAGGGAAGGGAGCCCCCTAAGGTATGTACTGTTTATGTCCTTTATGTCAGTGTTTGTGTTTCGGTGTAGTGTTGTGCGTTTTTGTGATTGGTGTACTGTACTCAGGAGTCCGGGGGAGCATAAGACCCCAGCAACTGCAATCATCAGCTGCCCCTTGCGGTTCATATTTATTATTATTTATTTATTTAATTATATTTATTTTATTTTATATTTGTATATTTATAGATTTTGTTGTATATACCCAATTAAATAATAAAGCTTTGAAGTATGAATAAGATCTTATGGTATTCGAAAATTAGGCACTATTTAGAATATTCGGTCCAAAAAAGGAGGAGTTCAATCAAGAAATAACACAGTACATTCCTCAACGCGGAATTGCAGAGCTACTAATGTTGTTGATCTTTGTAATAACGTATTTCTAAAAATATAATCAGCTTTAAGTTGACTGGTCCAATTGTTATTCCAAGAAAAATGTAATATTCTTTCGTATAATAAATTATTTTCCTTTGAATTTATCATGAAAGATTTATAGACAAACGAGTCGAACATTTTTGGATTTGTATTTTTAATGATACATTTCAACGAAGCTACCCTTGTTATAAAGTATAAAATAATGATTTTATAGTTTAAAATAATATTTATGTTTTTTTAATACATTTGGAAATAAATATATAAGTAAATAAATGGAAAAGTTTTAACCCCAATTCTTACATCGTATACCCTCATTTCGACCTTCTACTGACTGGCCTATTAATCACTCTTTATCTAACCTCCTACCATTATGCTGGATTTGTCTGGTCTTAAATACTTATTAACTCCTTTCTTCCCGTTCCTGTGGCTGCTGACTTACCCACTTTCAACTAATCTATAATTATTTTAAAAAATATTTAAGCAATTAATTAATATCTAAGCATTACTTGCCCTAGTAGGGGAAGGAATCCACATGTCTTTCTGAGACATTTGACCACCATTTCCAGCATTAGCAAAAATCTTAAAGAAATGTAAAGTAAGGGAAGGTGTAAAAATATCTTCTGCCTAAGCCAAAATCAAAACATGAAATACTGAACTAAACAAAAACTACCAACAAATTAATACAATTATTAAAAAATTTGGTTCAAGCAGGTCTGGTCTGGTCTACACCGGACGATGTAGTCGGTTTTTTTATCAGAAATTAATACTTCCAATGAGCAAACCTTCGTTAATTTTTCGTCCAGCAAATAAATTCAATATGTTTACATGTATTTGAATTTCGGATCATGTAAATAAAAAGAAATAATTCCCAAAAATTCAAAATTATTTTAATCAAAATTTAAATATTATTGATTGAACTAATTAAGATGGCTAACTAACTAATTCGGCCCAACAACCCAGTGATGAGTCCTGACCTACACCAGCAGCTTCCGCCAATCGTCGCGGTTCTGAACAGCTGCCACCTAAGCCTGGTCGCTCTCGTCATCTTGTCCTGTATAGAGGCTCTGTCAGCAGCTTCCTGAGCAAATCTTCCTCACTCATGCGACACACATGCCCTGCCCACCACAATCGGCCCAGTTTTATGACCTGGACAATATTCGGTTCTTTGAATGCGTCATAAAGCTGTTGGTTCTTGCGTCTCCTCCAGTTTCCATCAACCAGCACTCCTCCAAATATCCAGCAAAGGATTTTCTGCTGAAACAGGAGGAGGTCTTGTTCGCAGGCCTTGGCTGTTGTCCAGGTTTCTGAGCCATACATCAGTACAGGACGAATGACGGTCTTGAACAGGTGCAACTTTGTTTGCCGAGAGAGTATGCGGCTGTTTCCTCTGACCAAAGTAACACCGGTTGGCAGAGATAATTCTTTTTCTTATTTCGACATCTACTTGGTTACTCTGGGTCACCGTTGAGCCTAAATATACAAAGTCGGAGACCTGTTCGAACATGTACTCACCAAAGGCCACCATCTCACACCGCCTTGGTGTCTCTTCTGTCACCAAGTTCGTGGTCTTGCCCTGGTTCACGTCGAGCCCAAGTCTCCTCGCAGGACCCACCAGCGCCAGGAATTAAAAGAACCAAGAAAGAGGGGTACTAAATTAAAATTTCAATTGAAAATAAGAAGAGGTAACGGCAAGAACAAGAATAGAAAAATTAAAAAATCTAAATAAAAACCGTGAATCTGTGAGTCGAACGAAACCTTGAGAACGAGTTAAGAACATGGAAAACCTCAGACATCCAAAAATGAATGCAATGCTTAACGAGTATTTTACAAATATTAATGATTAAACATAAATATTTCAGTTAAAGTGTAGACCCGGACTATATTCAGTTGGGGTCACTGAAAAAAATAAAATGAACTTGAGCTTTTAAGGACAAGGCGAATTTCATTAAAATTCATATACTTATTTACTTTTCTAAAGTACGGAATAGTACAGATACATTATAATATATAAAATGAGGCAGGGGCGCAGGTAGGAAAAGAATTTCTCGAATGAAGAGCGTTGAGGAATGGGATGGAATACGTAATGCGGGAAAACTGTTTCAGCTTGCGCATGACTTGGCTACTTAAGTTCTGCTTCGGCCCTCTTCAACAATCATTAAAAGGGACTAGGGAATTTTATAGCGTTCTATCATTATGATAGTATGTAAGTATATATTCGTAACTATTATTATTAGCGTTTGGAACCCTATGGGATTACGAAAAGCAAACTTGACTTCATTTTCTGACGTTTCTTCTATTCTCCCATGCTTTCCTCTTTTTTTTTTCTCCGTGGATCCTCCACCTCCTTTCCTCCGTCCATTCTCTGACATTACTTCCTATTTGTTAACCTTTTGCCTGTATATATATATTAGAATAATTCAGAAAAACTACAAAAATACAAAGCCTTATAGCATAAACTAATCAGCCAACGTTTCACTAATTTCGCTATTTCGACATCATCATAAACTGAAAAAAAGTTCATATGTATGAACATCAAGTAAAGCACATCTCATATCAACAGTTTGAACAGACCGATCAGATCAATCACAAATAACAACTCACATCCAAACATTCAATCAAATGGTGTTGCAAGAGGGAAGCAACGTAAATCGTGGAGTTGTTATCGCTCGAATGGGTTGACCGCTCGTATGGGAAAAAACTACTAACATCGAGATCCTTTAAATGTTTTCCTCTCACTGGTGCGTGGGTTCCAACAGCCTATTGGAGCCAACTCACAAAGACCGGGCGTAGGATTGATGATCATACTGGAAATCGCGTTAAGGTTTTCCAGGAGTCTTCGGGGAAGGCTTAATCTCCTTCGGGTACCGAAGAGCCTTAACGCATTAATAACCTTTTATACTGAAAATACCTTATTCCTATAGTTTTTAAGGTGCTGAATCCAAATATGATACTAAAAAAGCTGTATCACCCACAATTTCTTCACATTTTATAGTTAAATTTGTTAAATTATGCGATTTTCAAAGAATTAAACACAGCTTTAATATATAAAATAAATAACTGAAAAAGTGTAGATGAAGTTGGTAGAACTGCTGAAACACATTTGCTGGCCAAAAAAGGTTGATTCTTTTTTCTGTTAACAGCTGATGTTTTGTTTACTGTCTACCTAACCTCACTTTCACGTTTCCAGTACAGTTTTTATTTTATGTGTGGTGAGTTTGTAATTGAATCGGGTACAATAATTAACTAAATCTTGGCTTCTGGGTCTGAGTTCAAATTATCATTTTATAATAATTCATTCACTCAATGAAAACCTATTTCCAGTCGTTTTTTTTCATATAACTTTATTACGTGGATACGTTTCGACTATATGTCATTTACAATCCATCAAGAACTTCTCATTTTATTTCTCACAGATTCACAAACTACAACTTCAATAACATACAATTCACACTGTTCTACCTTTCTCGACTGTTATCCCCTCTCAATACTACCAACATAACATTGCTAAGTTTACCTCCACAAGTTTGTGATTAAAAAACACCAAAGAAACATTACAGACTTTATCATCATACTTTATAACTAAACTTGGTGATCAGGATAAATCTTGGGCCCTGCATAAGGTTTATAAGAGAAAAAGACCCAGAGTAAGTTTCTATTGTAGCAAACATGTTACAGGAGTTAAAAAAGTTAGAATGTTTGATGAGCCTGAAAGTTCACATCTTGAACAGCCACCTTGATTACTTCCCGGACAATTTGGGAGATGTTCGTGAGGAGTAAGGTGAGCGTTTTCACCAGGACGTTAAAGTGGAACATGGAACACCAACATGATGGGGGAGTACTGTTGATCACTTCACCGAGGAGTTCAACAAACGAACTCATCATAGAAAAAGCTACACAAGAAGCTAAACAGAAAAAAGAGAAAGAATGTATAGACCAATTCCAGTTGACAAGTGAAACCTGTATTAGCACATTATATCACTGTTAAGTAGCCACTGTAAATACAAACCATGCTTATGATGTTACACAGTGTTTCATTAATTCCACCGTTAACCGTATAGGGTTTTTTTTTTTGGCCTGTGATAGCTTCATAGATTATGATCTGTGATAGATTCATAGATTATAATCTATGAATCTAAGCAGTTTGTTCGTCAGTTGGAAGGGCAATGGTGAATCGACACCAAAGGGACTGTTAAAGAATTATGAATAGTTCTCCACTGCATCATGGAAACAATGGTTAGCAGCAGAGTGACGTTGGGTGACCCCCTTCAAGCTGTTGCGGTCCCGAAAGAAATCTGTCTGCAAGATGACCTCAAAAAGCGGACGAAGGTCTTGTTTTACGAGTTGGTGATTAATTAAACAATTATCAAACTATTTATGTCAGTTTCATGCTGATTACTATGATGTTCGGAATGAGAGTACTATCGCACCATAGTGGTTAGCATAACAATCATTTGTTCCAAAGTCGCGGGTTCGTAGCTTAGCTCACCTAGAGATTTTTTAAAGGGAGTAATAAATCCTTGCTTAAGTCGTTCTTCAGAAGGACGCTAAATGGGAGGCCCGATCCAGCTATGTCATGTGCTCGTTAAAGATCCCTCTCCTAATTATAACTGGGTAGGAAAACTAAGGACTCTAACTGTAACATACTCGTGTTATCTACAATAAGATGAAGTACACAAAGAGCACCACCAAACTGACTACAGCATCTTAACACAAACCTAAATGACCAACATTGTTTTTTAAAGTGTTCTCAGTAATTAAGAGTAAAAGTTATTTTGTTAAGTATTTAAGTGAGTTAAGGCTTTGTATTTTGGAATTTTTTTAACTGCATTCTTGTAAACTTTAAATGCGTTTGATGGCGAGTGTTAAATAAACAGTTAATCGTGAAATAAAACTCGTATTGCTATTTATTTTTTGTCAATAGCATATTTAAAACAATGATGTGGTTACCTTTGATATAGTGGTTAACATAACAACCCAAGTTCGCGGGTTCGAAGCCTGGCAGTTAGTTTTTTTTTTAAATCATCGGTTAAACCATCCTTCGGAAGGGACGTAAAATCAGGGACCCGAGTATGTACAATTTCTTGTACTCGTTAAAGATCCATATCTTAAGTATTCCTGGATAGTCAAAATTCAGGACTTGTATCATCGTCAGATTAGCCATAGCATCATTAAGTGACGTTACAAACCAAATTGTTTTTAAAGTTTATCCCAACGCAATAACGACGTTTCCTATGCTAAATTTTACGGTTAGTCTATTTTGGATGAACGGGGTGCGGGCTGTAGTACAGTAATATGACTGTGCCTATCGCTCTGAACCTACCCGGAGGTGAGGATTATAGGGTGGGAATAGTGGATCTGATTTGTAGGATAATGAATTTAATCAGGCCCATGTAGGTGGTGTTACCCTCTAGGCTAAGCTAATCCGTCGGGCCGAGCTTTGATCCAGCCAGCCGCAGCTCTAATCCTTTTACCCTAGAGTGCACCTCCTATCCGCAATCCAGCTTCCGGACTTTTATCTTTTACAACGGGCCTGTCTGTGCCTGGTACGAGCGCTTGTTTCAGACTAGTAGCCATCTAATGAAGAAATCGGCGAAACGAAGGAATAAAGCACCCTTTTTAGCATATTTCTATTATATTAAACGTCTTTAGTGGTGTCATTTTTTATTTTCCTTTTGTAAAGCTTGACGGGCCGAAACTAAACACCTCATCCTGTTCCCGTAATTATTTATTCCTTGGACTGTTTTGTATTCAATTTGTACATGTAAACATTCCTCTGCTTTTCCGTCGTTAACAATAGAATATTTCAAGGACGAAGGGGGTGGGAAAAATGTATGAATGACATCCAATGGAGAAGTCCTACAGAACATGGACTGCTACACCTACCTTGGAAGAATTGTCCAATAGAATAAAGAATGCAAATAATGTATACTACCCTATTTGTAGCGCTATAGTATGAAAGAGTGAAGTGGTGAAGAATGTTAAACTCCTGGGTCATCCAAGTCAAGTACTTAACCAGGATAACGTTAATAGGAAAAGAAATTCCTACGAACGATACAGTAGTAAAACCAAGTGAATCAGAAAACGAAATGAGATAATAAGACAACTTCGATGGTATGGGCGCATATGTAGAATGGTGGAAGATAAAGTACTAAGGAATGTACTTTATGGAAGGGAGACCAATTGGGCGGTGACCACGACTCAGGCTGGAACATCCTACACGGAGAGCATCCAAGGACTAGCGGAGTGGTTAGAGACTCCTCTACGCTGAAAGGCCAAAGGAAAGAAAGAAGGACAACAATCGAAGCAGTGACGGCGATTTCATCTTCAAAAAAGAAATGAAATAATAATTCACTTCTTACAGCGTATGTTCTTTGCTATAAACCTGAGCATCTCTAATGGTTCTCTTTTAAGTTTAAGTTTTTATTACTACGATTTATAAAATTAAATGATCAAATAAATTATAGTTTGTCGATCAGAATATATTCTAAAAGCCATTCTATTGTATTTATTATGAACATTGGACGCTACAGGTCCGTGTAGGTTTGTACACAGTACTCAGTTCTCAGTATTGGCCGAGCTATGAACTCATTCTCTATCGAAGTAAGTTTTCAGTCATTTGTTATTTATCGAATTTATTAGATCTATGTTTCAATAATTACAATTAATTAAGAAACCACTGCAGTTTTCATCTTACAAGTAGAACTACCCGCCTGGTTACAAAAAAAAAAAAAAACTGAAAATATGTTAACATAAATATAATTCAAGAAAGTAAAAGTTCAAATGCCATGTTAAGACCACTTTACCATTCTTACTAATTAAAAAATTTATGTTTACTAATAACATCTAGGAACATTTGTATACTTAATATAACAAAATTTTTAGTAAAATCTGATAGCAATAAATAGATTTCAGTAAAAAAATTGGTAAACTGGATGTGTTACTTAACTTGAAGCTTAATGAAATTAAATGAGATTTAATGAAATTAAATTTATAAATTAATCCTTTATTAATTTACGAAGGTTCGTGTTAATATATAAATTAAAAGGGATCCACGGAAGTTTACAAGGAAGTAATGCCTTAACTTCCTGGTTAAAAACCTACATCATAAACACAATTTATTTGGACACCAATCCATCTGTTTACTAAACGATATTTTGGAACTTAAATCAATTCAACCAAACGACTATTGAATTTTATTACTTGGTATGTTCACCAGAAAAATATACTTCACTCATATTTCCTCATCCTCTTTTTGTGGGTTAAGCCGATGGAACGTTGTGGAGAAGAGACGATGTCCGATCTGGGAAAAGACGTTTCTGAAAGGAAAATTATTTTCGGCAACCCCGGGGATTACCGGCTTTGGAGGACAGCACTTCTTTCTAACCCGCGCCCCTGCTTTCTGCTGAGATGTTTCTTCTTTTCGTTTATTTATTTTTACCTGGCGTTTGTCGCAATAGGGTGCGTAATAGAGTGGTTGCTGTGCCAAACGCCAACTCAGCCTTTAGAAAGAGGGCACGCTAATAAGAGTAATAACCTGGCGGTTGAGCGTGATCTCGGTCAAACGACCCCCCTACAAAACCGTTTCTAAGAACAGTAACTACTATATACTGATTCCAAGACCTTTCACGGGTTGTACTAGTACAGTTTCTGTTTGTGTGTTTTTTCTCTAAATAATGATCTTGCTAATATATATAAGATTGATGATTTTAATTAATACACACATTTCAAACTCATCTTAAAACAAATAATTATGTTACGCAAAACCTGACGTTCTATGTCTGTTCGTTGACGGTAAAATAAACAGTTCAAGCTCACTATTAACCACTCTTCACAAAACTCAACCAAAACCCGAATCCCCAAGATGCGTTTACATGTTTGCCAAATAATACAAGCTTAATTTTCAAGTATAAATCAATGAAGTCATGCAGCTAAACCACTTAAGCGGTAGTATTTAAAAGTAATTAACTTTTTATTTATCCTGAGGCATCCCTTTGTTAATAATACAAGAAAAGATATATGTAAGGTTTAATGGTTCAGAATAAAATCATGAAAGGTCATTGGTTCAGTTCAGCACATAGTGGAGACTGTACTGGACCTAGTAAAACGGTTGTGCGGGGATGTGATTTGTCAGATATCAGGCTCATACCAAGCCACGTTCCTCCCCAATCACCTTATTGTTCACTATATGAAGGCAGGGTAAGGCCCAGAAGGGTCTGCAGAGCCCACAAGCACCATATATGGCTTTTAACAAATTAAATAATTTGTCACCGCCGTATTTGAACCCGGGTTCTTCGGCAAAGGAACATAATGCTCTACACACTGAGCTCTCCTCTCCTCAGAGTATACAAAATACCAAAGAAAATATGAATAAACAAGAAAATACAAACACTAATATAATTCAAAGACATCAATAATATGTGTATATTAATAATTTACGTTAAATTGATCATATAATTAAATTGTGAGCTCACTCTTGAAATATGAGATATTTGAAAACAAATATAAGAAAGAAGAATATTAGTTAACAATCATAATAACAACGAAATAATAAATATTCACATATATAAAGATTTATATATATATTTTATATTTATATTATATATATATATATATATATATATATATATATATATATATATATATATATATATATATATATATATATAAGAAACACATTAACTACTTCAACGGCTATACAATGGTACAACTAAATGTGTGAAAAGAGAACTAATAAATATCATTATTACACTTATTAGATTGAGATAAAATGTACTTAAGTAGGTAATTTTTATATAATGCCTAAAAAAACTGTATTTATTGTTTTAAAAAAATGTAAAAACTAATTAAAATTAAAAATAAAATAAAATAACTTCACACATTAGAACTGAATAACCTAAAATTAATTAGCTTTTCGAAAATGGAAATAATCTATTACATTTATCTAGACCAATTTATCTGTGCACGTGAAGCGCTCCTTTCAAATATTACTCCCTCTAAAACCAACAATCTGGTAGAGTTCAAAGATATCATTGATATATGAAATTTAATAATTTAAATGAAATTAATCATACAATTATGTATAAGTTAACACCTTATAATAATTTTAAAAACCTTATTTCTTTTAATTTTACACTTTATTGAAATATTACAATCTGCCGCTTGTGGGCAATAAGTATTAGTGCTAAGTAGCTATATAATCATTCCATAAAAACAAAGCAAAAAATAAATAAATGTAATAACAATATATACATGCAGAAAAATATATACACCCGGTATTAAAAAACAAAATGCGAAAATGATAAATTTACATTGAAAAGAAGATTAATTAACGATTAATATAAAATTTAAAAAATAAATATTTACATATCAAAATTTTATGAAGATGAAAAAAAGAAAGAATGATACATTATTAACAACCATTTTAACTTTTTATAACTCTGTACAACTAAGTGTGACAAGTGCGGAACTTGAAAAAAAACCTTAAAACCCATATTAGATTGAAATAAATTCTTAAGTAGGTACTCTTTACAGAATTGCATTTATTTTATTTTTAAAAAATAAAATTTTTAAATATTTAAACAAACTATAAATATTAAAACTTGATAATCCAAAATTAATTAAGCTTTTAGAAAATGGATATACTCTGTTAGATTTATCTAGGCCAATTTATCTGTGCTAATGAAGCGGTCCTTTAAAATATTACTCGCTCTAAAACCAACAATCTGATAACTCGGCTACAAACCATTAGAGTGCAACTTATTGATGACCGGAAGCAAACAGTGCTAATTGGCAGGTTATCCACCATTTAGAGTCGGTTACAGCCATTGTCCACGCGATCCCTAGCTAGCAACTATAGGTTTCTCTAATTTATAAAAAACAAAAATTTATAACAGAAGAATAGTTCTATCACATCTTAAATGGGGTTCGAATTTAAATATAGCCGGTAGTTTTGTCTTGATCAATAATATGATGCCTAAGAGTAAAAATGTTTTCTTCTACAGTATTGAGTTTTTAAATAAAAAAATAATTATACCGATGCAATAATTATATAATGTATTGATTCAAGGGGGAGACTCATCACTCTGAGAAGGTAACAAAAATGGCTAGCCTGCTAAACAATATGCAATCTAAATATTTAATAATAAGTTTTCAATTACTGTACATTGTAAGTGTAAAACCGAGCTTGTTGAAAACGAGACACGCTAATCAGAGATTAAGAACCTGATATGTTGCAACGTAAACTTAATAAAAATGAAAATTATTTAAACAAAGATAGATATTAAAATGCATTTATGCTGTAGAAAACTTCACATACCAAAAGTAATTGAAAGAACTTCAAAAACAATTTTTTTTAGGCCTGTTTTTCGCCTTAATATAATAGTTAGTTTAATTTAATGCATTTTTATAAAATCTCATTTTGATTAATTTTTATCTCAGTATAACATATCGTCGATAAAAAAGCAAAGTATATACCCCCGGGTAGAATAAGCATATTTATATATGCTAGACTAGAAGGGTAGAAGAAGAACGTTTATGTTGTATAATATTTATTGTATATATTATATAGTGTAAAGACTTCTTAAATAAATGGAGTTTTTGAAACAAAAACAAAACCAAAGTATCGAAAGTGAAAAATACCACTTCTCGGGAGAGAGAAAACACTGTTTCAAGGTTCATTAAAACAAATTTTACATCAATAATTATACCTGCATTGGTGCTTTAAAGATGAATCTATATACATTTTATATCGCTTATCAATCCTACAGCAATCTCTATAGATCGAAAACGAAAAATCTATTTTTTTTCACCTTCCATACCTAGCATTTGTATCAAATATATGTTAATAAATAAGATATTGAAACAATGCAATATACTATTAACTCACCAGTTCAGATGAATTAAAGAATCGTTTCAAGTGGAGAAACACCTGAAAAAAAACAAAAACAAATTAATATAATGGTATATTGCCCGCGTACATAGAAATGAATAAGACAATGGCCTAGGACATAACCAATCAATTAGCATCAAACCCTAATTCATATTGATTTGTTTTATCTATCTATTTAAGAACAATATATATCCAAGATATTCGGGATAATCACATTTTAAAAATAAATATACTCGAATTATTTTTTTATCTTAACGAGAAACTAGAACCAATATACTCTCATTGTCTATTTTCAACACTTATATGTACAAGTCATATCATTCAGGTTGTCCCTAACCACTCCCCCCCAAAAATGTTTAACTTCAGAGTAATTTGAAATATGAAATACGGTGAATTTGCGTTGTTTTAAATTTGTTAGAGTTCCCTAAATTTTATTTTTGGTTAAATTCAAGTCTCTAATGTACATTCTAGCGTTTAAAGATAGGAAGTAATTTATCCTAGACAACCGGTGCAAAGCGATTTTCCCAACCTAAGGAAACATCAAAATTTTGCTAAAAAGAGCTCTGAAAGAAGAAAGAATAAATGAAATGAAAACATAATATTAAAGAACAAAGACAAAAAAAGGAAAGAAAGAAAACTCGGATAAGATTCTTGTCTGCTTTGTAAGCAGCTGATCTCTTTATGAGCGGGCTATTCGATTTTCAAGAGAGCCTGTTTAAATGTGTCCCGGAAAAAAAAATACATAAAAATTTCTCTTAAGTTGAGAGAAAGGTTTATTAAAGAGCCGACGACCCACATTGCAGGTCTTCTTCTGGGCTGTCGAGGGGGAGCTGAGGGGGGGGGGGGGCGGTGTGAATTAGTCACTAACGAATAGCTAACTCAGTTAGCCCTAAAGAAGACCTGCAATGTGGGTCGAAACGTTGGCTCTTTATTAATGAAGATTTTTTTACCTCCACCCGGACCATTTTCTTCCACATAAATATCAAATTTTAAGATATTATATATTTTTATTTAGAATAACCAAGGAAAATGGTGAAAATCAGAGAGACATGTAAAACGATAATATATAAAATTGGCCCATATCCGGGACCAATGATACAGTGCCTCTTCCCGCGCTTGATTAAGTTTCAGGCAGTCGCTCATCCAGCTCCATTTCAGTTCGGGAAAACGTGCAGCCACCACATCCTGGAATAGAATAGAGTCTCTGCAGGCACATTACCTGTTGATACAGTAGGTAGTTGTCATCTGATTAAATAATTTCAACATATTACGTAGTAGGATTAAAAATTCTGCAGTACTTCCATTATATGAAAATCAAGAAGTTTTGGGGAATCAGGATAGATGAGTACGTAAAGGGCTGAGTTGCTAAACCGAAGGTTCCGGATAAAAATCGATCTATGACAGATAAATTATTTAATCAGTATTACAGAAATGAGGGAGACAAACCTAGCTTCCTCTTCAATTCCCGATAATCTTCCGATGCGTCTGAAAAAAGATGGCCACGTGGTCTTCTTAATTGAACTTGTGATTTGAGTACTACCAGTGGGTAGTTTCTCTACTTGTCATAATGTATCACTTAGCCTATTTACTTGTTGTATTATTGTAAAAATAAGTTGTAAATATAATTAATAAATAACAAATAAAAACAGTTTTATAATCCACTAGGACTCTCCAATTTGAGTTGGAGTTTTCAAAATTTTAATGCTAATCGAATTGATTGCGAATTTGTGAGAGGTGTCTTTCAAAATCATAACTTTTCTTTTAAAAACTCACTATTTAGATATTTCCCTCTTTTTATCTCCTTTTTTAAACCAAAAGAAACAACAAAACGCAAATACATATAAACATATGCAAATACAAATGAAAAAAAATACTAAACCCACGAAGGGTCTTGGATTCAATACATGGGAAAGACTGTGATGTTTGAAGGACAAAGGATGTGCAGGGAGGCGATCTTTCCGAGATCACGCCGTTTTTCCACAATCAAGTGTTCCCTCTTTATAGAGGCTGGATGAGCCCATGGAGGATCTGCAGACTCCACATGGTTCATCTGAGGCTGTTAACTTATTAATAAATTTAACTTCCATAGCCAGGTTTGAACTAGGAGCCTTTACTGTAATTACTCAGCCCCCTATACAGTTCCTCGCTCCCATTTTATGTTAGTAAAACTAATTGGAAATTTTATTTTTATTTATTCGTTTTTTTTTTACGATTATCGTATCCCGCTAACTAAAACCTTTTCTCGCCAATTCTTCCTATCAGCTCATTATAAATGAACTCATTCTTCATCTTCCTCTTGCTGCCATTCCTTCTCTCACATCCTCCATTCATGTCTTCATCGGTCTTCTTCTCTTTCTTCTATAATCTGGTTTATAAAGGAAGAGTTTCTTTGGCCATCTATTGTCTCCCATTCTAATCAGATGGCCAAACCATTGCTGCCTTCTGGTCTCTATTTTAAATAGTAAATTTTTTTCCTGCCCTATAGTTTCTCTTATAACACTATTGGGTATGTGTTGGAGCCTTGAGATGCCGTGATACAATAATTGAAAATACAATCTTAAATAAAATGTATTAATCTCAAGCTATGCTACTGATTTCATATTCTCTCGTGTTTCCATATGACTCAATTACAGACAGATGTGAATGATAGATGAGAAACAGTAGGGTGCTGAGTTTATTATCTCACGATAAGAGATGCGCCGAAATATAAAAATATTCATATAATAAGAATGCATATATCGGATACACACTGGGCAAAGATCAAGGCTTAAAAAGGACAGATGAAATGGAGTGGTCAAATAGTAGGGAAATACACAAAAAAATGTAAAAATACAGGGAAGAATGAAAAAGTATTGGTTAAAAAGAAAAGCACCCAACTTCAACACAAATAAATAATTGATTTAACGTATTTCTAGAGGGGCGATTCGAAAAATAAATAAATAAAAGCTTAAGTACAAATGAATACATTGTACAATAGCTAAAGTAAAAAGCATCGATATTATTTTTAACAATAGAGGCTTGACAGCTCCTATATTCACTTTTAAGCTTTGATTGTTCCGTTCAAATTTCGTAGGCTGGTGCTAGAACAGTGCCTTCAATATTGCTAATAGAATTTACCAATCAGCATAGCACACCATAGATAAATCGCGTTAATAGAATAACGGCCAAAGAGAAATATAGTGTTAAATAATTTTTGGGGGAAACCGAATAACGTTTATAATTGAGGTAGGGACAATAGAAACGGATAAAACGAAGCTTTCTCTTTGAGCGAGGATGTTTGTCATCCACAGAACAATCACCCATCATTGATTCCAACAATGGCCACGGAAAGGCCATGGAAGCGAAATTGTTATTTGCTTTTTCAATTCTTCATACGAAAATGTTAACTTTATTTGTTGTCAGAGAGGAGTAGCGATGTAATAATGAAATATATTTATTCTCTGAAAATAAATTCCATTCAAATATAACATTAACTTATATTGAAATAGCAATCGGTGAAGCACCTTTGTGGAAAATTGGTATATAGTTAACAGTTTACTAAAGCAGTAGAACATTTTGGTTGTTTGTTAATTTTGTTAATGCGACTCAATGCTTCTATGGCTTGGGCAACACCACGGAGAAGCTCCTAAACTTTTCCTATCGATATAGAGCTTTAACAGATAACGGAACCACAAAGTTTTCGCTCCCTTTAAATATTCTTAGACCACCTACCGGATTAAGAACCCGAGGCGTTGGACTTGGGAGATTGTTATGCCAACTACTACAGTATTTGATCCCGTCTACATTTTCACTATCGTAGGGAGACTGATGAACAACTAGAAAAACATTCACCTTTAATACTGTAATTTCTCTGTGTTAAAATATGTATAAAATCAGTATCACTTGAAATAAAAAATATGAATCACTAATATACAATTGCTCTTGGCCTCTGTGAAGTTAAAAAAAACTAAGGTATGCTATGTTAAAGGATGATCTTGACACTCTCAATTTTATTTTAATATTTTATTAAATTTTTTTAGAATATTTTAACTATTCTATATTCCAGGAAGATGATTGGGTGGATCGAGATGGAGCTCTGCTCTGACAGGTTGAGGCAACCCATGTTGGAACGCCTATAATAATAATATTTAACTAAAAAAAAATACCCTGAACTGTTTAATTTGCAACCATTTTCAGTCACTCCTTTTTATTTAGCCCGATATTATATTCAATTAAATCTGACAATATGTCAATCAAATACAAAATTTATAAGACCTATATACGATCGTAGAAAAGATGGACTGAAAACCGATTCGATTCTTTGGTGATCATTTCAATTTAACTAGTATGGAATCGAATGTATTTTTGTTAAATATATGATGTATAGGAAGCAGGGAAGGTCAGATGCAGAGTGCTGAGTTGCTATGACGGTGACTCCAGGTTCAAATCCGACAGATAATTTAATCTGTTAACCCTTTAACTGCTATAGACGATATATGCCGGCGCAAGGGAACGTGCCCCCTTTTCTATAGACGATATATGCCGTCCTGCATCACACACGCCCTCAGTGCTAAAGACGATATCGCACTTCTTATCTATATATTTGCTAAAGTCGAGTATGGAGGACGCGACCGTGCTTCATTCGACTGGTTTCATTGGTGCCTACCAAAGTTGAAAATCGACATTGTAAGGTAGCTCTTTTTATAAACAAACGCTTTGAAGATTTTGATACAAAATTAGATTATTAAACAATAAGTTTTAGTATTAAAAAAAAAAGTTTTAACTCCGCCAGTGTCGATCCATAGCCCGAATCAAAAATGAGGATGGCAACAATGAAACACGTTAACAGAGACTAGTAAAGGGACGTAATATATACGTCCTATATACGTAATATATACGTCTATATATACGTAATATATAGACGTAAAGGATAGAATGCAGGTAAGTAGTATCTAGCACAGGTCGGTAGACGGGTAGCCTGCCCACCTAGCGCTGTGATAAACTTAATGCTCTTCACTCGCAGCAGTTAAAGAGTTAACAGCTGTAGTTTGAACATGGATCAGAGGACCCTCCAGGGCTCACCCGGCCTCTATAAATGGGTACCCTTAGTTGGTGGAAACCTGGCGATTGATTGTGACAATTCAACTCTGCACAGCAGTTGTCCAAAAACAGCACAGTCTCTACCATATACTAATGGTTGTGTTGGTACAGGTTTTTTTTTCTCGTTTAAGTATGTATACTATTAAGGGGTATTGTTATAAACTTGAATTATAAAAAATACGCAATGAGCTGAATAATTAAAATTATAACGGTTTTACTCTTGACTACAACGTGCATGAATCATTTTACAAATGCAGCAGCAATCAAGTTACCTCACTGCTTGAAAGGGTTGAGAGACTTATTAAATATCACGTAAGGGCTCTTCGTAGGGAGGAGACACTGCCTTATGGATCGCATTAGGAAGAAACAGGCTCCCTCTCATCCTTTCCTTCCCTAATGCTGTTAGCTACCATATTAAGGAAGCCCGCCTTCCACAAATACACCCGGGCCAAACATTATTCCTCCGAAAGGGAGGGGATCCTTCGCAGATGATTCAGGAGAGAGAGGAAAGGGTATAAAAATAGTCCAAGATTTATGGAAGAGGCGGAGGGAGATAAGGAAGTGGCCTTTCTCGGTAGGGTAATAGATAGTTAGCTCTTCGTGGCGGCTACGGGAACAGCGCTTCGGGAAGAATGTGCCGGTGGAGAAAGCTGGGAGAGAATAAACAGACCTTATGAGTCTGTTAAATGAGTCGTTGTATGAGGATATTTTTCGCTTCTCTTTCCTTTTACCTTTATCATACAGGATTCGGTATACTCTTTTCCGTTCGATTTTTTTCTTCGATCAGTAAAGTTAAAAAATAAACCTAAAGGGACCCATACACGGTCAATATTACTGACAGTATTGGAATGACGAAAATACTGAGGAATCACCCTTCAGTATTTTCACACCATACACGATCAATATTACTGTCAGTATTTAACTCATTTTCCATATTTTGATGTAGTGTCGACTCAGGGCTATATTTTTGATTTTATGTTCGTTGCAATGTTTAGTATTATAATTATCTACTTTCTTTTTATATATGTTTACTATGCTGTTATTTGTACTATTATTTTTGTAAAACTTCTAGCCAAACTCTCTCTGTATTTTACCAATGTAAATATCAGATATAAATAAATTTAAAAAACTCAGTTCACAGTTAGCTCGCGATAAGAACAGTCATAATTTTCTCCCGCAGATTTATACCTAATTTTTTAATGGGTAGAGCGGGTTTAGCAATTGCGATGGCCATGGCATTGGAAAAAAAAGAGGAAAAGACTGGGTGAAGGATGAGTGGGTGAAGGATTGGCTAATGGACAGGGATAAGTTCACACATTAAAACTTTATCAAGGAGATTTCAGTAAAGGAAGAATCAGATTACTATAATTATTTACGGATGAATGAAAACATATTCAATAGTTTATTAAATATGGTTTCTCCTCATATTAAAAAACAAGATACATATATGAGGGAAACTATACACCCAAAACAGCGGTTGGGAGTTACCCTACGCTATTCAGCAACAGGCCGACATTTTGAGGACTTAAAGTTTTCAATGCTAATTTCTCTATCGTTTGTTTATTGTGATAGAAACCTGTGAAGCTCTCATTTAGACAATAGGAAAAATATAATTGTTTTCCATTTACAATATACACTTTTAAGTATAAAATTAAGTTCCATCTTGTTGTTATAAGAAAAAAAATTTAGTTTAAAAAAAAACATTACATAAATCATTTATAACTTTTGAAAAATGTGGCTATCATTACATTATTTCATCGGAAATCAGTCGATGGGTCGCACTCTACAGCTACAAAATACTGAGGAATCAAAGATCAGTAATACTGCCAGTATCCCCTCCCCTACGTCGGGTTGAAATAAGGAATTATGGAATGAACCATCACTCCTCAATACCTCACTTCAGTACATCAGTATTGCCCTTACACGATCAGTATTACTGACAGTATCTGACTATACTGTCAGTAATACTGATCGTGTACGGACCCCTTATAACAATGGGTCAAGTTAAAAAATAAAAATAAAACTTTGCTATGGATAGTCTTTACACTCTCATTTTGAAAAATTGTGATAATCTTTAAAAAGTATTTTATTTAACTAAGTAAAATTGCAAACTAAATTGTATACACTTTGTATCTATATTTATTATACAATTATATTGCATAACATTGTACACATTGATACGCATAGTATATTCTGTTGGTTGTGGATATTAATAGGATTATCTTGTTATTAAAAAAAATAACAAATAAATTATTATTCTTGAGGCGTTCAGAACAATAATTAACGCTCCCGAAACTTCAGGCTCAGAATCAGACTAAAACCATGAGAAGTAAGGCGGCAAAGTTTCATGATTGACTAAAGTTCTGGAATAAGCTGGTGTAAAATGTGAAAAAATCAATTTCCGATATTTCGGACTTATCCGCTTTTGAACGTGAACTCCTCATTTATTAAATTAATAAGAATTGTGTATATGTACAAGTAAGTTATTTCCTGTTTCATATTGCCGTATGACATGAAAGGGGTAAGAAGGAAGAGAGAAAGAGGGAAGAAGTACAATGTTAGAAAAATTAAAAATCGATACTGATAACAAAAAATTAGACAAATAATTGTTATTCTTACTGGACCTAAGTGCATCGTGTAAACAAGATGTTGGTTTTTCTGCTGAGTAAAACTTAAGGACCAATAAGAGTGAATTGGAGCTTTCAAATAGTTACGATGCCGCTTTCTGATCGATTACAAAGATTAATTTTATATAACATTTATATTTTATATAAACCTATATCAGTACAACCCATTAAGGTCCTTGTGATCAGTACATGATATAGACTGTATTGTTTCTAGAAAAATAGATGTTTAAGGAGGAAATTTGTCCGTGATCATGCCAGGTTTTTCCCCAATTTAGGGTACCTATTTTATAAAGGATGGGTGATTCCGGGAAGGTCTGCAGACCCCACAGGGTCTATCCGCCGCTGTTAACAGATTAAATAATTTATCTGCCACTGCCGAATTTGAACTCTCAGCTTAGCAACTCAGCACTATACCATATTATCAATGACTTTTTCAGTTATAACCAACTAAAAATCTAATAAAAATAGTTGATAAACATCTTTCTAATAACTCCCAATCAGAATTAATATAAATCTGAATATTAAATTATAAAAGTATTTGTCAGATGAATTATGAAAACCCACTGCTAACGCACGTGGAAAATATTTTATATTTTATTTAGATTATTAGCAAACAAATGTTATAATTACAGATCAAAGGGGAGGGTTAATGATATTCATTATTACCTAATTTATTTGTTTTAATTAAGAGAAATTAATTAGTTGAAAAACAATTTGAAAAGTTAATTGAATTGTGAGATTTATACCAATTATCTGCATTCTTACCTAATCAATAAATAACATAAAAATGAATCACTACTTCGGAACTATGTGTGTAATTTTGTACATTAGAGTAGAATAAACAAAAATTCTATTAATAATTTGAATAATGTGTTTATAACATGCTAAACTTAGTATTAGTTTATAGACCTATTTATATTAATTATATTTATATTATTAACCTATTAAAGGTTATGCTACCTAAACGATTCCAAAATTAAACAAAATTGGATAACATAACATTCCTCATTGATAACTACAACTTTTTACTAAATTTTCAATTTTCTTGTTTCTAGATAAATTTTCTTGCCCATCCCCTAAAAATTAAGAGAGACTTAATCATAATCTCCATCATCGTAATACTTCACTTTAAGAAATTAGCCATAAAAAAGCGAAAATTCACGAGGGAAAATTCGTTGACCCTTGAAGGATCTACTTCGTTACACCCTTTTGTTAGATTTATAATTGCGTCCTTTATTTTTTATCTTCTCGAATTTTTTTTTTAAATTTTTATTTCAGCAAAACTCAAAAAAGAAGTAAGAAGATATAGTTTAAGCTTAAAATTATTAAACAAATACTTCCAATTATATTACTTTTAAATATGGCGTATGCTAGACTTTCTAAGAGTTAAGAATTTTTATTTACAAAATGCTTTCATATGAAACTATGAATGGTGATCAGGTTAAAGGGTTGGGTCGATCTCTCGTTCTTTAAAAAAAATTAAATAGAATAATATTCTTTTATCTACCAACACAACAAGATAGTATAAAAAAGGAATAAGAATTGAAAATAATCTCGTATGTTCGCTAGAAGCATTTGAAGAAAAAACTTCCTAAGCTTCATAACTTAGGACTTAATTTTCCGGGTGACATTCCTCTTTCATCCCTGTAATCTTCATTCGAAATACTTTTATTTAATATTACCCATTGGATTAATGTTAGAGAGTAATAAATGTTTCTCTCTGCCATATAAAAAGATTTTAGTGGCGTTTATCTAGCAACAGATCGAGAAACTAATTATTGTTTAGTGTTCTGACGTGATACATCAGATTAATTATAACAAAATAATTATTAATAAAAACTAACAAATGACTAAGCCACTGTTTCTGACATCTTTAAACCGTAACACATTAACGCTACAAGATATTGAAATATTTCTTTTTTAGGACTGTTATGTAATACAGAAAATGCAATTAAATAAGATTAAACCTTTTTCTTATTAGCAATAATTTTTTTTATCTGAAAAAAAAAAAAAATCTGTACCACTACAACCCATGAAGGGTCTGGGGTTCAATACATGGTAGAGACTGTACTGTTTCATGGGCAACGGTTCTGCAAGTAGGTGACTTGTTTAGGTCACGCTCACCGCCAGATTTTTCTGCCATATTTTGGGTACCCAATTTTTATAATACTTTATAGAGACTGGGTGAGCCCCAGGAGGGTCCTAGATCCTATATGATCCATCTCCCGCCGCAAAAAGACTAAATAAAACTCATGGCCTGCAGCGGGATTTGAACCAGGATTTCCACCATGGCAACTCAGTGCTCTACCACTGAGCCACTCCTCTCCCTGTAAAACAAACATAAAATAGGAAAAAATGTTATATTATTTTTTATCATGCTAAATTCGCATTAGCTGTAAACAATGGATTTTATATAACTACTTTAATAAGGCTTCTAGGGGTGGTTCAAAATAAGTACTAATCTGAATACCAATTTTAGAGTAATACCGGGTTACTTCTACCAAAACATTCGGTATTAACTGTAGTGCAACGAAATGACAGGGGATGCCCCTCTAGTTTTTATTATTTTTATTTTATTTTTTCAAGTGCTTCATTTTATTTTAAATTAAAGTTTTAACCTAATTTTCAACTTAATCCTTCAAATCTTATTGGGTCTGAAATTTAGCTCTAGGGGTAGCTGTTTTATTGAAATCCACTCCACGATTGCTGAAACAACAAAAATCGTCGGATTAAACCATTGTTGAATCCTGCGATGCTTTATAAGTTCAAAAGGGACTTGGTATCGATAAGTCCCGGCGAAGCCGAAGGATCGATACCCCGGAGAGCGTTTCGAGCCAAGTTCCATCTGAATTTCAACGAAATCCAAATCCACTTGATGAAAAACAATGGACAGACCTTTACATCGGACTCGGCTTTGTATAACATCCTTTTTAAAGAAATGCCTCTCACCTCTATTACAGTCGATGATTTGATTAAATATTCTATATAATAAATAAGTCTATTGTTTTTAAAATAAAATATAAACAGTTATGTCTTGTCACGGACTAACAGTATAAAGTAGACTAGGTGAGGTATCAGTATTCTCAGATTTCCATTATTAAGATATCTGGAAAAACTTTGCAATGCAGTCACCGCACTATCAAAGGTTATTTCTGCTAACTAACTGAAAACTGCTAACTTGCATTCACTTGTAAAATTCTTATTAATTGTAATTATTAAAATTATTACTGTTTGAATCTGATATTATTTGCGAATGAGTTGATTGGACGAGACAAAGTACTTAGAGGTGTGCATTTGCGTTTCTTTTTGTGCTCATACTTTTTTCTATCTTTTGCAGAGACTTCATTTCTCTGATGAGACCAAGTTGCTCTATTCTTTCATGTCTTCTCAGGATTACCTGGTTTTGAATGTTCTGTGGTGTAATTAAGGCCAGTTGCAGACTTTTTTTTAATTTTTCTTATCAATTTTATTAATGTTTTGGATTGAGTTTTTTTTTCATGTAATTCTACTATTTGTTTAGCAAGTATGCCAGAATACATCCTTTTGATGTGTCAATAAAATCTTAATCTGTGTTTTTTAATATCACTGCAAATATCAGAGTATTGTTTGATTTCTTGTTTGCTTCTATTCATATACCAATTTCGGAACTAAAATCTTTTTTATGTTATTTCGTTTTTCTATATCTCTCTTTCTGCTTAAAATTGGTTTCTGATACATTGAAGCCTTTTTGTTATATGACTGATCTTACTTTCGAGTGCTTGGACCTACATTTCCCTAATGGATATGTTAGGTGAATCGCTATCCAGTGTCTTTTTTTTTTCCATTTCATTCCGTTCACTTTATTTTATATCCCATTCTATTGCATTCACTGAGATATTCAAAATGTAGGACTCGCCTAGTTTTTCTATAGTTTGTATCCATTAATATTAGTGGTTCTTTGTTGCAGGTCATGTACACACTTCAATCTAATATTATTTAAAACTATTACTGTATTTCGACGTCTTTGGGACCACTAGCAAAAGCAGTGATAAGTCAAATTAATGTAAGAGTCTGATCTTAACTGAATAAGATCATTTGGAGAGTTTTTATCTTCTGAGCTAGCGAAAGTTAACCGGAATAATTTAAAATCAGTAATAGATAAAACTATTATAATAAAATTAATACCCTTAAATAAGTAGAAAGAAAAAGAGATCTAATGATATCACATCAAATCAATTACATCCTCCAGAAAATAAATAACAATACTATATATTACATAAAGAACCGCTAACTACCGCAGTTTTATTGGCACTATAAGTTAATGAATGTTGCATCTTATTAAGCAGGCTTATTGTCGCCGTACTTTTGATTTAGTGGAACTCGAATAATAAATCATACGAATGCCGTTAAGAAGGAAATAAATTTAAAAAGTTGAAATCCCGATAGACTTAAAAGTCTCAACCCAAATTAAGGTTGATTTTACAACTTATCTAACTTTATGATTATAATAAAAAAAACAAAAAAAAAACTGTACCTCTACGACTCGTGAGTGAGTCTGGGGGTTCAGTACATGGTAGAGACTGTTCTGTTTCATGGACAACGGTTCTGCAAGGAGGTGACTTGTCCTAGGTCACGCTCAACCTCCAGGTTTTCCCCCTTATTTTGGGTACCCTATTTTATAATATTTTATAGAGGCTGGGTGAGCCCCAGGAGGGTCCTAGGTCCCATATGATCCATCTCCCACAGGAAACAGACTAAGTAAAAGTAACTGCCTGCGTCGGGATTTGAACCAGGATTTCCGGCATGGCTACTCAGTGCTCTACCACTGAGCCACTCCGCTCCCTTATTATAATAAAAATAGTTATATAATTTTATTATAATCATAAAGTCATTTATTTTATTTAACTACAGTAGGTACTAAACGTTTAAGTAAAAGGTACCCGATACTATTCTGGAAGTTTAAGTTCAGTTGCGTACTTCTTTTGGACACGTCCCTAGTGTACCAATTAAAACGTTAGTATTGTATTAAGATATTGAATATTTCGTATTCATTTAAAATGATGATTTTATTATCTTAATCATATTTCTCTGTATTGAAATAACAGCCCAAAAATCAACATAATAGAATAAGAATAAATTTACTTTTTAAATCGATGCATCCCATTTAATAAAAACAGTGCGATATTTTGTTTAACAGTTCAAAGAAGTCAGAAACAACGGCTTTGTGATTTGCAAATTTAAAAACTATTCATAATTTAACAGATCAAACAGGACAAAAGACTAAACAAAAATTATTTCCATTTCTAGACACCGATGATGAAATATTACACCACTAAAAACCTTTTTAGATACTAGAGGTTTAGCGACTTCGAACATCGAAAAGACATCGATCATCGAAAAATCAAATTGATGTATGAACAATTAAACAATAAAAATATAACCTTCGCGTACAGAAATCGTTAGATATAGAACCTAACTGTGAGTAATAAAATTTAAGATTTGTCCTACAGCTCATCATGTTTTGTTTTCGTAATATTTAAAGTGTTTTACCTATCATGAACACGTAGTGTTAAGAGCATTTGCGATCCTCATAAAATCTTAACAGGGGGATGTTTATTACTGTCTAACGTTAACCAAAAGAAAAGGGGACTGTTCAAGGAAATAAATTATGACAAAACAATGTTCTAATTTCTGAAGCGTATTCTTTCTTAGTATTTTTTTCAAACGCATCTAGCAAACCAAACATTTTAAATTATTTCTTATTATTATTTTATTTTATGTTGAAAGATATAAACATATGCATTAAGATCAGTTTAATTTCGTTTTGAAAAGAATCAATCACCCTTTAATCAGCTATATATTCCTTCAGTATCATATAATGATATTAGCTATTAGATCCGTTGCTGGGTAACGTCGATAAAAACTTTTTATATAATAGGCAGATAATTAACGTAAGTAAGAGTTAAGTAAGCTTATTAATCTAATGGTAAAATTAACTTTTAACATAAGTAGCAATATGTAGAGACGTGTGAATGGAAAGGAAAAATATACTGGCTTAAAAAAGGAATATTCTTGAGAGAACATATTCTTCCCTTATCGCACAAGATGCGGTGGTTCCAAACAGCGTTAAACAAAAATAAAATACAATCTCCTATAAGAGGCTGTAGAGTACACACCCTTACATCGTGTCCTTCATAAATAACGACTGACGCAGATAGAAGCTAGTGCCAGTGGCGCCAAGAGCATAAGAGGGACAAAGATACGTGATATATGAGTGTAGCAAGTGTTTTCAGATATGTCAGCGTTTTAATATTTATAAATGGAAAACACAATACATTTGTAAATGCTTGTAAAAATCTGTGAATTTCATCAGTCCGTTACTTATTTTCACCTCCTCTTATCTTTATACGAAACATACAGTGAGAAAATATAATTAAAAAATAACTGTACCACTAGGCCACTAGAGGGACTGAGGAACAGTAAGCGGTAGAGATTGTACCGCTTTAAAGGCAATGGTTGTGCATGGAGGTGACATGTACTAAACCCTCGAAGATTTTTCCCAATTAAGGGCTGGGTGAGCCCCAGGGGGCCTCCAGATCCCACAGGATTCACCCTCGGGTGTTAACATATTAAATAAATTACCCTGCATCAGCCGGATCTGAACTCAGGACCTTCAACACAACTCGTCGCTGTACTACCGAGCTACTCCCCTCCCTAAGCGAAAGATATTGCTATCTTAATAAGTTTCTAAAATCAGTTTTCATACAGATATACAAAATTTAAGGTTCATCGAGTCTAAATAAATAATTCTGGCAAAATGATATAAACATGGTGCATATGGTATACACGAGTATGTGGTAAGTCTATCTCAAAAATGATTTTCACGAAACTGAGATGATATATTTATAGTAAGTATATGATTGGGATATTACAGAACCTTATTCGCAAAAATCACTCACTGATAGTACCAATTTATATTATCGATTATACATCTGGAAGGAATTTGAGATAAATTGTATCCACAATATGGATTTATTCTCACCATAAGATTCCATATTGTATCAGAAGATTACTAAACAAAACATAATAAATTAAGTTAATAGATGTGCCGAAGTGAAGTCTATTACATTTATTGATGAATTTGGTCTTAATGAAACGTCTAAACCCTATTGCTTAATATCATATTAAATTGTCACAATAACGTTAAAACATAAGAAAAGAAAATTAGATACATCTAAGCAATAGAAAATTCTAAAATATCAAAGTACACTCTGTAGTTTAGTCAATTGATGTTTTTCAAATAATGATTTATACAATTATATTTTATTAGAGCTAATATCATATTTTACAATCTTATCACAATCTTACTCATAAGTATTTATCAATTGTTATAATCAACAACATAATCAGTTATATTCATAAAAGTAAAAACTGTTCAGTATCTCAAACTATTTAATTAAGCCATAAATCAAATAGGATCCCTATCACTTATCTTGGAATATTGCTAAGTAGTTAATTTGCTATGGATAATATGAAAACACAGTATTGAAATATTATATGAGATCTTATTATAAACATGAAGTAAAATTGTATGTCTAATATGTTTTATAATTTAAATTACTAAGAAAAAATATAGAATAAAAAATATTCACAAATTTTTAATGATATAAGCAATTTTGTATTTTAGAACTTTCGAAAAAGATATTATAAACCAATCAATTTTTGAATAAGCTAATAGTGATAAAAATACTTACATTCCTGTTGTAAACAATGCGCATTAATATTCAGAATACAAAATGAATATAAAAAGTTAGCAAAAAACAATAATGAATTGAACCGTAAAAGGATGTATGTATACCACTTCAAAAGAGTTAAATTTAATTTTGAACTAATTAAAACAATATTCATTACAAAACATTATGAACATCCACAACGAAAAATAAACATTTAAAATTATTAAATCTAACAGATTACTTTAGAATTTAATTGTTTATTTTAATATTGAAAATTGAATCATTCCCCCAGAGGCTTGAAACGCACATCTATTATAAAAAACACTCTAAATATTTTATGTGATTGTTTCGACAACTGAAAGGTCACAGAGGAAATATTTATCGTATTGCTACGATATGAATATATAATATTGCACCGATATCCCTGGATATTATATGTGATTTTTGGTATGGGTGATTGTAAATACAACTTTAATTAATAAGAATGCATTTAAAAATAATTATATTATTACAGAAATATATCACTAATCTAACAGTGGATAAATAATTAAAGAAAAAGCAAACCGGCTTTAAAAAATGAATAAAAACGAAGTGGATCTAAGGCGGCACAGGGTTCCGGTTTAAAAAGATACGGTTATTTACAATTCGTACAACCTCGGCAAATCCTTAAGAAAGGAAAGGGGATCTTTCAATGGCGAACCTTATTATCCAAAGGAGAGTTGGGGATCTTTTAAGATCTTGAAGGAAAAAAAAAAGGCTGTAGGTACTTTAAACCTGGTTTAAATGTATATGATACGAATTGGTACATCTAAAGAAAACTGGGAATATACTTTAGGCTTAAAGAACCCGAAGTAGTTCGCATTTTACAAAATTACATCCACGGATTTCCACCAAAACACAAATCTTTAAGATCTACTTTACTGTAAAGCAATTTAACCCTTCAGACTTATACCCGCCCGATCAGCTCCCAACTAAAGAAGACTGGAAGGAATATCTAAGTTTATTAAAATTCCTAAGTAAAACGAATGGCATTTAAGGATACAAACCTTATATTACGAGGAATTATTCTTTCCTAAATTCCCTAAATTACATTCCTATTCGAACAACAACAGGCCTCAATTTACACCTCCCGTCTACGTTGTGTTTTTATTTGTATGTACCACTACAGCCTGGTTCTTGGGTTCAGTACACAGGTACTGAAGGAGCAAATCCGTTATCTTTCTATACTCTAAAAATCCATATTTCTTTCTTTTTGCCTATTTTCTGATTATGATTGTTTCAAATCAATCCAAAAAATACTTATTTAGTAAAAGAATAAATAAATAAAATAGGAAAGGTCTGGATGAAAAACCATGAATGAAAAAGATCGAACTGCTTGTCATTGAACTGCGACAATTTATTCCAGGCGCCAAATCTAATTAAATGAAACTTTGTAATAAATCGGTTATTGATAATTAAGAAAACTGTACTACTACAACCCACGAAGGATCTTAGATAAAGTACATAGTAGAGACTGCGCTATTTCTGCGTCAAATGTACACAATTTTGTAGTAAAAACTTGGAATTTTAATAACACCAAGAACTCGTATTGAGAAATAAAGAAATATTTTCAATATAACAATAATACTATAATGAGTCGTACAATAATAATAAAGATTAATCTTTCTGTACATGGTGGAGACTATTGTATTTTCCCTTCAATTTGATGGAGAAGAAAATATCGTCATTATTTAGGTTAAACCTTTATAAGTGTGACCTAGATCACAAGTCTTGAGGATGACCTGCAAATGCTGGTTTTTAATAAATTGTTTATAACTATTTAAGGAATTAATTTTTGACCTACACCGGGCCATTTTATAAGGCCAACGTTTAGTTTAATTACATTAAATTCAATATATATATATATATATAATATACTAAATTTTATATATAATTTAGAGTCATACTAAATTGTACATATATAATTCAATACAATACAATATTGCTCTACAACCCTGTGTGGGTCTTAGCCTTACATATATAATACTACATGTAAAATTTAGTATTACTCAAGATTAACGATGATATTAAAATTAGCATCTCTACCCATTTACGAGTCCGTATCTTCTTTTTTCTATTTAAATAATATGTTTAATATGATGTTTTAATTATTACTATTGCTCGAGAAATTTCTTTAGATGTTGATTATTAATATTTATTTTGTCATTATGGAATTAAAAACAACGAACCTAAACATAACCATAGAAATTCACTGAGAACGCTATAAAAGGAGAAAATCATATCAGCACACAGGAATATTCTTAATATTATGTAAGTAGAATAATTTAATGTTTTTAATTTTAGCTGGTGCTCTGGTGTGCTTCGCTGTATTTGCACTTTAATATCTTTCCCATTTTCACACTTTTTATTTTCCAGTATGTTGCACTTCATTATTAAAATACCGTGTTAGTTCAACAATTTTCCACTTACAAAAAGCTACATTTTATGTTATGTTATAAATATTATAGCATATACAAATGATTAGTTTTGCAATACACCAATAAGGGTGGAGACGATATTCAAATAAATAAATTTATTTTATATACTTTCTTAATAATTTAATCCTAAGGGTAAGCTAAGCTACATTACCACGAGATTATGGATATAAGAACAATTTAATTTATTATTATTTAATTATTGCTATATAAAATTGTTTCCAGATGTATTAACTGATCCGTTACAAAGACACGTACGTAAATTCATAATTTTCGAATTACTACACTTTCATCCCACAGAAAAGAAATCTATATTTTTAAGTTTTAATTCCTCATTATGTTGAATTTCATTATTAAGAATCTTTTCGTTGTCAATTTTGGATATTTTAAAGTTGTTTAAACTATATTTTTTCATGGATTCCCGATTTTTAGAAGCCTTGCAGAGGTACCTAGATTACGACTATCTAATATAAGATTAAATATTTTTTTGATTAATACAAATATATTTTTCTCAGAAAAGTGAGTAATAATAGAATAGATTTTCTTATTTTCCTGATGTAGTTGTAAAATACGGAATCCCCAGAAATCCTTCACAATTCTCGGTGGTGTCTGAAAAGAAGATGGCTTAGGTACATTGTGAGTTAAATCTCTTATTACAGTACTGCCCGTGGATAGTTTCTCTGATTCCTTTTTTTTTTCATATCATTATTTATAATTTACTATTGTAATTTGTAGCATTTACTTGTTGTAGTATTATAATAAACTAATTTGGTTTGTTTTAATTTAGTAACACCCAATTTAGGGTTACGGCTAATCAATCATTAGTGCTTGTTCCGCTAATTTATCTTTTCACCCACTCTGATTTCCTACTTGTTTCCTCATTGGAGATATTGATCGTTCGCTTCGTTCTCGCCTCAAACCTCATCTTCTTGTCTCTGTTTACGAGACAAGAAGATGAGGTCAACTCTTTGCAGTTCCATCAATAAACTTGTATTTTAATATGTTTTTTTTAAATTATTGATTCCTGGATTATTTTATTATTACTGGAAATTGTAGCCGATATTAATTTTAATAAAACCTTGGTAGGGGCAACAAAGACATAAAAGTTACATCCGAATCAATTTGATTACCTCGCTGGAAAGAGGAAAAGCGAAAGATGGAGATTTATATTAGGGCTAGCCCAGCTCCACATTGCCATCCCAAGATTAGATCAATAGAAACCCCCCCCCCACACAAATAAATCCTAAAGAACAGTATTGCATCACGAATGCCACTGATTACTGTACATTATTCAACCAGGAGGACACTTCAATATTTATCATGGCCCGGGCAACTATGCATGGAAGAGTACAAGCTCCGAAAAGGCTTCTTTTCTTGGAATGCTTTCAAAGGCTTCTAAGACGTAATAAAAGGAATTGCCTGGGAAGAAGTATGCTTTTCGTTTGCATTATTAAATCTCAGGATGAGAACAAATTCCTGTTGCGTTCCGGCAAAAAAATAAAATTCTTTAATACCTGGGATGAAGTTTTACCTAAAAAATGTTGTCTTCAGTTTTATCTAGTCAAAAATTTATACCTATATGTTTTAATTAATCTTGAATTTTATTAAAATATAACTATTGTAACAGGAAGCGGGGTTGCTTGGTGGTAGAAGGCTCAGATCCTGTGCCGAAGGTTTCAAATCCGGCTGTGGCAGATAATTAATTTAATCGTACAGCAGCCAGAAATGGATCGTATGGGGTCTGAAGACTTTCAATGAACTCACTCAGCCTTATTTATAAAGTCGGCACCCTTATTTGGGGGGAAAACCTGGCTTTTGAGCGCGGTCTAGAACAAATTACCCCCCTAGACAAAAGTAGTCATCAGCCACCAGCCTTCATGAGTTATAGTGGTACAGTTGTTTTTTTTCTTATATAACAAATAATTCGACTTCAGCGAACCAAATCAGTATAATAGATGTTAAATAATGGAATATAAACACTTATATTTATTTTTAATTGAAATACGGAACAGCTTCAAGGAGATACACACAGAATATTTTACATACAAAACAAAATCTAACTAACCATAGATAAAGATTACTAACCATAATCCGATGTTTTACATCCTTCGGCTTGGAAATAAAAGTTAATTATGAATTATCATAATTGCGGTACTTGTGTATATAAACCACCACCGGTAAAGGGCAATCTTGTACCCATGCGCAAGCAGTTACATTTTATAACAATTATATTTCTAACCGTAACCGTTACATTTTTTACAGATTCGTTCTTCTTTGTTTCTCGTGTGTTCTAGAGTTGTTGGATCCTCATTTTTGTTTGTTGCCGATTTATTGTTAGTTTGGTGGTTAGGGGTGGTTTTTATTTTAAATTGTTTATGGTACATTCCATTATTTATTTCTATTATTATTATATTTATTTATATTATATATTTCATTATGTTGTTATATATTCCAATGTGTTATTATCACTTCTATTTATTTATTTCCATTATTATTATATTCCATGTTATGTTATGCAAATTCTCACCCCAATAAAAATATTTAAAAAGGTTATCCAAGATAAATGTTAAAAATATAACTTATAAAATGTAACTGCTTGCGCGTGCGTACAAGATTGCCCTTTACAGGTGGTGGTTTATATACACAAGTACCATAATTGCTTTTGGCTCGATAATAATTTCAAAGAACTACATAATGCACTTATATTTTGATTTCATAAATTTTAAGAAACGTCTCGCAAAGAATAACTATAACAAATGTGAAACTAAGTTTTATTTTGGTATGGTACTCATAAATAATGATAGAACCTCCCTTTGTATTTCTATCTATTCAATCTGAAATGAAAAATGAGATTATGAATCTTAATGGGATACAATAAAATGACTGCGAGGTTACATGAATGAGGTAAATTAGCAGATTGTTAACCATCCATGTAAATGCTTTAAACTATTGTTAAGTTTAATTTTTAATAATTGAATTAAACGTATATGTGTTTCGAGAACGTGGTGCGGCACGGAAGAGGGCACATTCAAAGGATTGTGAGTTCAAACACCCGTCATGGGATTCTGCATACTTCTTCACACCAATCTGGTATGTGAGAGTAATGGAATACCTCACAGTGAAGCACGTCAGACTATTAGAGCAACTCACGTAATGACCTCACCCAATGAGCCTCTATAAGAAATCAAATAGCAGCCCGGAGGTTTGGTTAAGGAGCGGCCTGCTTTGAGGAAGGAAATTAAGCGCCTGCTGAACACGATCAACCATAATCCTTGGATTTAGACTAATTCGTCCGGGCCTTTGATCCCGAATGTCAAAATGCGGTCAAAAATGTTCATGGTCATCACACAATAATTTATGGTGCTCATTCGGTTTCTAAGTACCAATTCACAGTTGGTATGAACCGAAGAGCGTAGTCAGAGTTGGAGGGTTCCGGTTACCTTTAGATAGCTTAATATAGCTTACCCCTTTCCCCAACTTTTCAATAAATGAAAGTGTATATGGGCAAGTTTACGATCGGACTTCGATACTCTCAACACGAAACTGCCTCAGGTATATCATAAAGGTGCTCGATTTCGGGGCGAATCAATTTTAGAGGCTCTGCAAAGTATCAATGGTCGTTCTGAGGAAATTCTCGGAACCATCTGGATCTTCTGCTGTTCAGCCAATTCTCGCCGAACTTTATTGGCGCAGAATGCATTGTTTCATCTATATAATATTATTTTTATATGTATGTTCATGTTAGTATAACAAAACTACAAATACGAGAGAAAACTATAGTTCTCGAAATGTGTGCCTAAATTACACTACAAGGATCCCGAATTTCTTTAAATAATTAAATTAAAAATTAATTTTTTTTTTACTTGATTGGAATAAATGTAAAACTTTAATATCGTCTATTTATCATGAAGCTTTTGCGCTTCTACTTTGTGTAATATATCATTCACTTCAGTGTTTTTGTTAAAAATACTTATTAACTCCTGCCACTGAATATTTAATGCGCAATATGTGTATAGCAAATAGATTAAGATTTTATAGTTGTGGGTTACCTGTGATGTAGTGGGGAGTGTAACAACCTACTGCAGGTTTGCAGACAGGCAGGTAGCCTTAAGGATTTTTAAATGGAGGCAAATGCTTGGTTATGCTGTTCTACAGAGGGGACGTAAAATGGCAGTCCGATGTCTATGAGGTGTCAGGCACGCGTTAGGCCGTTGCTTAGACCATGTCTCTAGACGGACTAAGATTTATCTCGTCTATACGCAGGCAAATGTCTCATAGTGTGGACTAAAGATCCCTATCCTAATTATAACTGGAATGGCTACAGTTTAAGACTCCCATTGTAGCATCGCCCGATTAGCCATACTAGTCCAAAGTGATGTTAAATAAATAAACATTTAAGCTGATTTGTCAAGAAAGTTTTTTTTGGATATTTTAATTTATAACTGACGAAGAAAAATTCCATGTTTATTGCAATCGGAATAAAAGATTTCAAGCATAACAATCCAAAAATGTAACATCCCGCATAAAGTGACCAGAGATGAAACTCGATAAAATTTATTTTATTTTCAATGCAAAAATAGGAATCACTACATAGCATAAGGTATTGAAACAGAACATTGTACACAAAAAAAACCCAAATGTTTCAAGGAAAAACCGTAAAGCATTGATTGAGAATGGCCGAATGAAGTTACAAAATTTATTGAGATATAAATAATACTGATACAATATTAAATAATACACAGAACTGGGTGTTCCTTATTGTTATAGAAAATAATCTGCTCGAAGATAAGATACTATATCGAGATACAGACGACTTTGCGTTATGGTCCGATCAATAGCTTGGAGTGGGAGTGTTCGCATCAGTGACGATAGGAAGAAGTGTCCCCGCTCTTGATAGGATTGCCAACGGCTACTGTCGTCCTGGTCCGTATTTCTTTCTTTAGGGGTGCGTCCCATGGACCACTATGGGACCTCCAAATTCCAAGAGTTCTACATAGTTTCGTACTTTCAATAAAATTAAATAAATATTAGGCGTAAGTATACATCAAACCATTATCAGACATCCAAGCATAAATACCCGTACTAAAAATATTTTGTTTCCGAGTGGTAAAAGGCAGTGGGAATGTCGAAAGAAAAGACGTTCCTAGAAGACAACAAAACCAAGTAAATGATCCAAAGCGAGAAGGCTAAAATTTATAGACAATATTATCCTGGGCGCATCTAGAGTAATAGATAAATAGTTAAGACATTAAGACTTATGTCTCTAAACTAAAACAGGAAACAAAAATACATGTTAAAATTTAGCCCATTAAGGCATCTTCAGGGCAGAAAGAGAAATTAGCAAATGAGAAAAACGAATAAAGCAAAATACAAGACAACATCCCACCACCTCCAAGGCCCAAATGCTTCAACTGGGTCATAGGGAAGGTTACTAGACGCCAGCTGGGACAAATTAGATTGGAAACATCTGATTAATACTAAATAGAAAATGGAAAACACGCCCACCAAACTTTAAAAATTCATTACGATGGGAGAGGAAAATAATACTAATAAAAAACATAAAAACAGAAGACAAGACCATATAAAAAATGAAAAATGAAAAAAAGCAAGAGAAATCCACAAAACATATTAATATTGAATATTAATATATTAATATTCTTCTTATTTTTTTTTTATTGTGATTATTTAGATATTTTGATATTTTTATTTTGAAGAGAAAAGATTTGTGATGGGCGGGATTCGAACTCGGGTCCTCCGCATGTCTAGCGCTTCACTGTTCCAACTAAGCAACCGAAATAAAAATTATAAATATAAAATTGACGTACGTCAACCAGATCCTAATTAAACTAATGTTCAATGAACATTCTTCCCCATATGTACATCGCAAAAATTGTGAGTGCTGGGGACGTGGGATCGGTGCAGTGCTAGATATGCGGTGGACCCGGGTTCGAATCCCGGCCAGGACATATCGTTTCTCTTCAAAATAAAAACATTAATATTCTTGTTTTAGTTTAGAGACTTAAGACTTTTCAGTTGGAATTTTTGACTAACGTCTTAAGGTATATGTAATGTCTTTTTAGAGCTTTTGTTCTTCAATAGTAACGTATTAATGTTTTCAAAAGTCGTGTTGCAGTAAGGGGAATAAGGCTGAAAAAATACACAAATTGCAAACAAAAAAGGAATATTTATCCCAGTTCAAAAGGTAATTATTAGACAAATAATCTGTGTATCTACTGGAGGATTATTTTTATAAAACTTAATTTATTAAAAAATAGTCGAACAAACGGGGCTCAAAGCCACCGAGGAGAGTACGAGATTTCAGATTAATTATTTAATTTTAATTACTCTTTCCATCGGAAACATAAAATATTCCATCCATAAATTCAACAAATTTAAATTTTTAGTCATCTAATATCAATCAATATGATAGATTCCTCTCATCGGTAAAATTAGAATTGACAAAGGGGGTGTCAAATTAAGGAGAACAACAAACGAAAAGTGATAAAGCTTTATTTATATTCTCAAATCCTAGCTATAGATTTCATATAAATATATAGATTTCAAAGCTTGGACGATTGTTGGAGGTATCGAGACTAGAGAGTTGAAAACATTTTACAATTCCACCAAGTCAGCGTTTGAACATTTCATATCCCGATATTTTAAATTTCTGTGTTTCAAAGCTCTAAAAAAAACTGTTTTAGAAATATATGGAAAGGTCGCACTAGCATTAGAACATCTAGGTCACATGCTATTGCCATCCCTGTGAAAACAACATGTTTATAAAAAAGTTTTAATTTGTAAGAAATTATTTTGTAATTACGTTATTTTATTGTAGTTATTACATTTTTAAATAAAATGTAATATTCCAGTTCAAACATTCTGTTATATATTATTATATTATATTTTATATATTATTCATGTTTTCAAATAATAACGTATGACAGCATAAAAAGACGTTAGAAGGTTTTAAAATTAAAGGTTGACATAATGAATATTCACTTCATATTAAAGGAACGCTTATAAAAAAAATAAAATAAACGATTAAAGATGATTTTAAATATATATATATATATATATATATATATATATGGATCACACATGGTGTATTGGTTAGCATAACAACCTACTACATCCAAGATGGTGGGTTCGCATCCCTGTAGGCGGCCTTAGGATTATTTAAAGGGAGTAAAAATACTTGGTCATTCCGTCCATCAGAGGGGATGTAAAATAGTGGTCCCAAGCCTATACGCTGTGTAGGTAAGTGCTCATTATAAGCCCTGTTCTATTATAACTGAACAAAATTTTGGACTCCCACACGATCATCGTCCGAATGGCCGTAGTATAATAAGGTGAAGTTAAATAAATAAACAATAATCCATTAGCCGACCTTACAAGGAAAGGCTTATGGATATCTGGAAATATAATAAATGAAGAGAAGATCACTTAAAACTTAAAACTTGTTGTGGCTCAACTCGAAGCGACAACCTGTGGAATAATTAGCCATTTTTTTTTTTACTTCGTACCTTTTCCATGTCAACGCTTCATTTTTTTTAACCCTCGTTTTTATTTTTTTTAAATGCTATGATACATTTGCTTGGTGTCCTTATTTAAATTATTTCGCTTCTTTTCGGTAATCTAGTTATCGACTTGAACCAGCTTGATTCTTTTCAAGTTGCTACTCTTTTGTTCTCGTGAGCACGGCACTGTTCGAGAAAGCTGCTCGTTAAGGTGGCCAATGGTTCCATCCATCTAAAACTTATCCCTAATGCGATTAATGGCGAGTCACGTAGGTGGTTTGGACTGTTTGAAACTCTCCTCTCAGCGGACTTTAACTCACGCTTCGACATTTTATACTTTAGCACTAATTTTTTTATCCTTTCTTATAAAAATCAATTACTATGATTAATAGTATAAAGAGATTACTACCTAAAGTATTTTATGAGCATATAATTACTCCTAATTTATCATTCACTTCATAAAAAAACCTGTACCACTACATCCCATGAACGTGTCTGGTGGTCAGTACCTGGTAGAGACTGTACCTAGATCACGCTCAACTGCCAGATTTACCCCCTTACTTTATAAAGGCTGGTTGAGCACAAGGAGGGTCCAGTATTATCCATCTCCGGCTGCTAACAGATTAAATAATAGTCTTGCCAGCAGCGGGATTTTAACCAGGATTTTCGGCATGGCAACTTAGTGCTATCCACTGAGCCACTCCGCTCCCAGGACTTCGGTGTTGAAGGAAGCAGAATAAAATAAATGGAAGATCCGAAAAAGAGATAAAAAGAAGGATAAATACCACCCGCAAAGCTGATTTCGGTTTTTTGTTGCAGTAATGTGATGACAGGTACCAGTAAGCTCATTTTCAAGTCCATCAATGAAAGCATAATGCTATATGGAGTAGATAAATTGATGATAAGCACTGATATATAATTTACTTTCCACTGGGATTGACTATTGGAAGAGAGCTGCCAGAATGGAAAGGACTAATAGCGAAATCAGTGAGCGAATGCAAACCCAACTAAATGTTCTACAAAATATAGATAAAAAGATATTGGAAACATGGCCCAATTTAATTTTCAATCGGAATGCTGAAGGAAGAAAAAGAGAGGTCACAGAAAAAGTGGCTTGAAGTAGTTTAGGATAGCATACACGGTCATAGTCTGACGGAAGAAGATAAATAATAAATTGAATAAATAAAATAAATTTTTAGATTAATAAGATAGATGGTCAAGGAAAACCTTGATAATAATTTTTTTTAAATATTTTAATTGTTTTAATTGTTGCTCGTTCCCTTGTTTAAAATAATTTAAATTTAGCAGAACGAATTTCAAGACTGCATTATATTACGAACGTTCTTGCGGTATTTTTTTATTTATTTACACATTTCCCATTTAAATGTGTATTTATAACAGTAATATATGTATATACCAGTTAATGTATATAACCTTCTTGAGTGTTGTGTGGTATATTTATATTATTAATGTTAAATTCATGTAAACAATTTATTTAATCGCCATTTAAAACAATTTCGAATTACAAAAAAAATAATAGACTGTACAGGTTCTACTATAGTTTCAAAGCCAATTACTTAAATTCCAAGTAATCCGAATGGATGATAACAAATATTCATGAAATATTAATCTCTTATATTAATAACTGGACCTTAGTTCACAAGACTGCGTTTTATAGTGATGAAAATAAGATTGTTGTGAGCATTGAAGTCTTCAGCTACGGCAATAAAGCACGAAGTGCGGCAATAAAAAAGCAGTGTAAGGAATACATTTCTCATATGACGCCATATACCTCCTGCCAGGTTTTTAATATTCTATTCTGCAATCTGAGAAATTCTTGAGTAATGAGTAATATATATCGTATCTAAGAAAATGTGAATAAAACTCCTATTACATACTATCTGTGAAAATATTTATACTCCACAATTTCTAAATTAGCATAGTCGTTTGGTGCCCAAACGAGCTCAATACAAAGCGATCCCCGATTTGATGTACAATCTCATGTAAAATTTATGAAAATGGATTGAGACAGTTTGGATTGAATGGAGTTTCGATTAACCGTCACACCGAGGGATGGCTGTATTTCCGGAAAGTGTATTAGTGCATAATTTTCTTAGCAACTTCTATTCTGGTTATTTCTCATTAATTTCCTGATGAACTTTGATTCTTAGTTTGTGATATTCAACGATTGTGCAGAGCGGTGGTTTGATGATATCACGCTCAACAAATAGTTTTCTTCCTATTAAGGGTATCCATTTTATAGAGGCTGGGTGGGCTGGTTACAGATTAATGTAATGTGGAGGAACGAAGTGCCTCTGTCACGAAATTCATTCCTAACAATCTTAAACGACAAAACATGACTATCCAAATGGATAGTAATCCTTTGTCTTAAAATAAACATAATATTTACATTAAATATTATAAATAAAATAAACAAAATTCTGATAATGGTAAGTTATTGATTATTATATAATAATAATATCAATCTTAGATTTCAATGAAAGGTTTATGGTTATTTTTAAAACGTTTTTAAGTCCCACAACGGTCGATAAAACCTTGACATTTTAACCGATGGACTAATTAACGCATATCAAAACTATTTGATCATTACCTTCCAATTTATAAGTAATATTCTCAAAGTATTAGTATTACAAAAGTATTACAACTGATTAAATACGTTATTAATAAGAAATGACATAAAATAGATAACGTTGATATTAAACGCTATCTATTAAAACTAACAGAGAGATCATAACAGAGAGACTGTATGTTCATATTATGATTATTTTTATTTAAAACAACATTAACGTTCAGAACTGATTCGATTTATCGATTCACTATAACTGAAACCTTTAAAATATACACCTTCAGGTATATATATAAAATATATTCTCTCAGGTTGTTCATAAAAAAAATTAATCTATACGGAGTCAGATAGTAAATATTAATAAACAGGTTTTTAATCACAAATCATCGCATTATTAATAAAACGTTTTTATACTGACCAATAACCAAGCCTATATGATTTTTTTTTTAAACGTTAGCACATTAATATAAAATTAATGATGTTAAAAACAAAATTTACAATATTGAACGGGAAATATATCATTGTTTCAGAACATTAACTGGTGTAAGAGTAAAGAAGTCTGCAAGGTTATGAAGGCGTTAGGAACTACGGCTGAGCGATCGTCTAGTGTTCCCTCCTACACGGAGTGAATTCTTTGTGTCTTTTATTCTTTATTTATTTTAAGATATGTATATATTTTAAAGGTCTCTCGATACATGTTGAGATAAGAATAAAATAATTTTCATATGTAGTAATTAGTACCTACAGATTCCTCTAAAATTAAATCTCAACACACATCAGACACTACTCGTAAGTACTTCTAATAATCAACAGTTGTTATACTTGCATAGTGCATAACAACTTTAATAAAAACCAATAAATGGTTGATTGTTATTGATCCAATAGGTGAATTGTACCAGATCACGTTCAAAGCCCAGGTTTATCCCTCCATTAGGGTAAATATAATACCTCTTTATGGAGGATGGGTGAGCACCAAGAGGGTCTGTTGATCCCACAAAGCTGTTAAATAATTGATAAATTTGTCTCCCATAGCAACTCGCCGCTCTACCACTGAGCCTCCCTGCTCCTTATTTGTACATTGGGGCTTCATAATGACGCACAACACTGTAGTCTTATGAACTTATGACACACTCATATGACGGAAACTGGTTTATATATATATATATATATATATATATATATATATATATATATATATATATATATAAGGAAGAGATAATTTATCTAATGTATCTTATATAAATATTAAATATCATTGCATTATTTAACGAAAAATAAACAGAATACTTTAATTTTTATTGGTACTGAGGTGAGTTATGTCCGTAAAATATGTGCGTAACTCACCGGATTTATATATTATTTTATAACTATTTAAGTGGGCAATATAAAAATAAAAATAAGTAAGGTAGACAATCTTTATTACTTTTAGTTCCCATAATATTAAAAAATTAAAGTGTTCAAGAGTGACATTTAAAACTTTATTATCCTAGCAACCTAGTATTAGCCCAAAATCGCGGGTTCGCAACCCGGCCGGTGTTACTCAGAATTTTTATAGGAAGTAACAAATCCATGACAATGCCGTCCTTCGGAATGGGCTTAAAATGGCGTCTCTAAGCTTGTGTGTTGACTATTACTCGTTAACGATCCCTAATAATACCCGCGTAGGCGAAATTGAGGACTCACACTGTTCAATTAGCCATAGCAGGATAAAGTGGTGTTAAATGAATTGACATCAAGAAACGAAATATTGAATTTTTTTTTTAATTTTTGACTGATTATATTGTAACATTTTTTCATATTTTGAAAATCAATGGTACAATAAAAAATATTTTGACACCTTAGGTAGGATGACCATAACAAGGAGGACTAATGTACAGGAAACAAACGATCCCGCGTAAATCGCGAGAGAGCACAGAGACAATAAGCTGTTTCATTCGGCGAGGGCCGCTGGAGGGAATTAAACGTGAAATGTGGTTATTGCCCCTCCCCCCTCCCTCCCCCCTCAGTGGAGGTGAACAAGTGCCAACAACGGCTGCATATACAACTTTATATGTTGCTTCATTTCAACAATCTCTGTTAATCTTGGTCGCTCTTTGCTTTAATTGCTGCTTCATTTATTACGTTTTGTTTTTTTCATTTCCATACTAGAGTCAACTTGTACCAAGAATTTGTCCTAGCTAATATTGTTAGTTTTTTTATTCATTTAACGTCACTTTATGCTACTATGGCTAATCGTACTATGTGAGTCCTAACTCTTGCCTAACCGGGTAATTAGTGTAGGTATCTTTAAAGAGTAATTGACACGGCACATGCTTAGTATCCCAATTTTATGTCCTTTCCGAAGGACGGCTAAGGAATCTTAAATACCTAAAAAAAATTACAAGGCCACCTACCGGGGTATGAACCCGCGATCTTCCGCTTACTAACCTCTCTCACATTCACTGAGAACCTTCTTCTCCTCTACGAACACATATATAAATGAAGGAATGACACATTTACTAAAAGGATCTTCACTGCAGTTATTACAAGTTTAGTTTAAACCAATTGAACTGTGAAAAGGTATAAGGTTCTGAACATTTTCACCAAAGACATACGAGAAAAATATAAAACATAATTAGGAAAGTGGAATACTGATATTTGGATAAGTGGATAATTATTCATTTTTTAAAGTCGGCTGTTTTTATTACTTTACCCTGATTTTTTGAATACTGCTAGGATGCAATAAAAAAAATTTCCAAAACAAAGCCTTAAGTCTTTAATATACTGGAAAAGCCAGTCATTAAACTAAAAACAGTATGGTTGTTTTTTCTAGTATTTTGGAGACTTAAAACTTTGTTTTGGGGATTTTTCTGTTTGAAACATGTTTATAATCTAAATAGTGGAATGAAATGGTCAGGGTATGCAGTCAAAGATTACACAAAATAAGAAAAACTTACATTATTGTGCCAACGTTTGGGCCTAAGATGTAGACGATAAGATGATCGAATTTCAACTGTGTCTCATTTTGAGTCCTCTCCTTTATTTATTTGTATATTACTCTTTTTGTGAAATTTATTTCTATTTACTGTATGTATTAATTGTTTTATCATATATAAAATAAAATGAAATATTTAGCATCGTCATGTTTGAGGGGTAAACAGTTTATCTTCACAAAAGTAGAAACAGGGCGCTTCGTGGGCTGCCGGGGCCCCGAGTTTTCCACAAACAAGCGCACGTACATAAACACACACTCTCACACACAGAGAAGAAGCATTGGATGATTTATTTCAGTGTCAGGGATGACAAAGGCTCTCGTATAGAGGCCTGTCCCCTGAATGGGGCATCACTTTGGAGTCATAAATACCAGCTCATGCTAGGGGGATCATCATGGATGTTCCTTCCTCATTCGCATTCACGATAGCCCGGCTGAGGATATGGCAAAGCCCGGGAGCAAGCAAAAAAAAAACTTCAATGGTAGGCAGGTATATAGCCCTAGGGCAAGAGCACCTCGCAGCATTTTAAAATGTTATGTGCTGCATAGCCAAGATCCCGCAGGCACGGTATGGTAATGCCTAAACATGGCAAAAACCCTTCCTATGAGTGGTCGAACAAATTTTAACGTAATTTATCTGTGTTATATTAGAGGATGAGAAGCCAAGGAGTACAAGCTATTTATTAAAATTATAACAAAGATAGCTTGATGTGCGGTAATAGATTGTCGATGCAGAAAACAATATTTTTTTAAAGTAATATTCCTGAAATATTTCAGAGATATACAGAAGACCCCATATGAAAGCATGAACAAATTTTATGTTTTTTTTTAAATTTTGTAAAAGATTATTTCTTTAATTTTGTTTTCACAATTGAGGCGTAGACTTGGAAGAATTAGTAAGGGAAAAAATCATTTTTCAGTTTATTTCGTAGAAAAAGTAGTAATTTGTCATGCCAAAAGGATAGAAAACAGAGTAAGTCAAAACTGTGAGTGATAGTCACTATTTTCAACTTTAAACGTTCATTTTTAGTTGTCAAAACATTTTTGAAAATTAATAACGAAGCTTCTTCTGTTAAATTACCTTTTCATTACTTAATACGTTTTCGATGTCAACGCCTTAATTATTAACGTAATTGTTAACTTGTACCTTAATGGTGGTCCTCTGTTCATCAACAACCATAAAAAAATTGCCCGGGCTAACCCAACTTCATTAAAAAAAAAGAAAAAAAAAGACATATCATTGGACTCCCAAAAGATAATGCACGACATTCTAGAAATAGTATTTCAAATTTATTATTCTTTTCCTTGAATCGATGAGTTGCTATGCTGATATGATTCTTCGATTTTGAGTTAGTCCTGCCATATACACAATTTTGTCAACGATTTGCTTATTTAGTCTCAGAGGGTCATACAAGTATTTCCGTTATTAATTCTAATTCAATGTACGAAGCACATTCCCTAACTACATTTTTTATTTAATTATTAAATGAAAGTTAATTGTCTATTTAAGACCGCTAAAATACTATGAGCTATCCAGCACTGGATGTTTCTTTAGATAATTATCAAACCGAATGAGAGGGAGTAGCCCACCGGGTAGAGCGCTGAGAAGCTATACCGAATCTGGTTGTGCAGATAAATTATTTATGAGTTGAGGATCAGATTTGAGGACCCTTCTGGAACTGATTCAGCCTCAATAAAGTGATTACTTTAACTAGAGGGGAAACCTGGTGGGTAAGTTATCTCGGACATTTCACATTCCTGCACAATCGTTTCCTAGAAACTATAAAGTCTAAACGATGTACTGAACCCAAGAATCTTCATGTGTTGTAATGGTACAGTTATTTTTATCAAACCGAATAAGTATCGGATACCAGAATGGGGATCATTTTTCGAACCTCTGATAAAATTTATATCCAGATGTCAGATAGCTCTGTGGATCAGTTTCGAACAGCTCCAAATTACCCACCTATAGGCTGTTGATAGAATATGACTGCACACAACTGGAGAGCTCACCATTTGGTATAGCTTTTTTGAATAGGTCTTGAATGCCATGGGTGGAGTGGTTGAGCCGGGATCAGGCATGGGATTGCATTCGCCTGCCCGCTTAGATCTCAAAGGACCTCTCGGTTAAAACATCTGCCTTGCGGGTTGTAGGGGGGCTCTGATCTCCAATCCTAAAGGATGTGTTGGAACACAACTCGCATTATGGATAATATTTAAAGAAAAAATCGAAAATCGATAATAAAAAATCTGAACTACATAATATTTCAATATGATAAAGACAAAGACGAAAGGAATGGAAATGGAAGATAGATACAAAATTTAAACTGTCTTTAAATTTATCTAAGGTGCTACAAACATCACTACGTTTTCTACGTTACAGTTCTTCAATATACCTACGAAATAAACCACTAATATACCCCATAATACTAAGACTTATTTGGATGAACGTGTCTACAAATACATGATACAAGTATCGCAATTCTAAATTCTAAGAACAATTGCAAATGTTTTTTTTTTTTATCTCAAATGACACAATACAGTTCTATGTACTAAACTAAAATGTTTCAGTACTAAACTAAAAATGGTTAACATTTAAATAAAAAATATAAAATTAAGAATTTAAAATAATTAAAACTACGTAAAATTTTAACATAATATTATCTATATAATAAAAATGAATAGCCATTTCCTTACTTACCACAAAACTCGAGAAGGCCAATTCGGCTAATTTTTTTTTCATATTTTTTCTAAGGCGCAAAGAAGTTTCCTATGGAGAGAAAAACCGTAAACGTGACAAGGGAAACCTTCAGTGGCCGAAAAATCTTGAAATTTTCGGTTTACTTTCAGTTTTTGGCCTATAACTCCTAATCGGTGCGTTTTTAAAAATCAACCATAAGTAACCATTTTTAAAGTAGATCAAATTTGCTACAATTTGAGTCCAACTGCAGCTCTGTAGACCTAATAGATTCCGAGTTCGGTCCCTATCACATAATAAATAACTTACCTATCTTCTATCTCTATATAATAAAAATTAATCGCCGTTTCCTTGCTAACCACAAAACTCGAGAACGGCTCGACCTTAGTCGGCTAATTTTTTTCTTCATATTTTTGTTAAGTCGCAATGAAGGTTCTTATGGAGAGTAAAGCGTAAATGACAAGGGAAATAATAAAAACAAAAATTTTATTTTCCCGTACAAACCACTCTGTTACCAGCTGTCAAACAATTGATTAAAGCAAAACAAAGGAGCGTTAGTTGTTAATAAAAGTTTATTAGGGTCCAGTCCCTATCATATAATAAAATAATATAAGTTTTTGTGTAAAAATAAAACTTTTCTGATACAAGGCCAAATATATCATAAAGCAGGTTCCCTGTTGCCGGTGACAGGTGGCGACTATAAATTCCTGCAAATGGAATAAATGGATAATACACCAGAAGAAATTGATCAGCGTTGTGCAAATAAGAGTTTAGTGAGGAGTTCAATTGTAGAACAATTACAAACTTTGATTTATCATCAAAATCAATTGATTTCATGGTTTAAAACTGATGGACCTTATGCCATCTGGTAATCATAAAATTGTATTCAGATCTGATAAAACTCCTGCAGAAAAACATGCGAGATGTTTCAATCCACCAACAATCGATGATATTGCTATTCAAATGGTTGGAGAAAATTTGAAAGTCCTTTGTTTTAGGGAAATAGGGCAGAACAACGTATTCCGAGACAGCTAGTAATACAATAAAGATAAAAAATAGGCAAAAAGAAAGTACATGTAAAAATGGAAGATACACACAAAATTTAAGCTGAAAAGGCTCTACAAACAACTATTACTGCATTTTCTGAGCTGCAGTTCTTCGCTAAATTTTACCGAAACAAACGGCTAATCTATATACAATACTATCTACCTAACACAATACTAAGACGAGTTTGAATGTACGGAGCATAACTTTGAGATTTAGCCAAACACCTATATAAATACATAATACAATAGCACAGTCCTAAATTCTATCAACAATTGTTGTAAATGCTCATTGTTTTATCTCGAACACACTATATACTACGAAATGTACATTCTACCTTGAAAATCTAAAATTCTGGAGAAATGCTCAGCATCCCTGCCGTTAACTCATCACTTAAATCCTCTAGTCTATCCACTTTTCTCCTTCCTGTCACCCGGACTACCTACCTATAAAGAAAGTGAAAAGACAAAGGCCTAGAGGCCTGATGACAAACAATAAAATAATAAATAAATATTCATATTTCTGTAAATCGAGGATAGAAATCATCAAACGTCAACTTATTTGGACGAAGTTGCAAATAAATTATATTAAAAAAAAGGAAAGAAAAAAAATAAATCTCATAAAATAATTTCTTTAGTGAATGACGGTTAAAATTCGGGAATAATACACATTATTATTTATACATATAAATTATATTATATTTTAAATCATATAAAAATATAAATTTAATACCTCGTTTACGATAGCAAATAAAATGATTTATGACTTTTTATAATAGGCCTTAAGTTCTGATCGCAGGGAATTTTCTAACTTGATCGAATGAATTAATGATGATAATATATGTTGAATATACATAAATATCATACACACCACAAATATCATAGTATTTCAGATGCATCATATTTCATAAGTACGTTTTGATTAATTTTATATTTTGTCTTCATTTGTAGAATCAGCGTCTCTATTTGAGTGAGTTCAAATCAATAGATCAATAGATCAAGCGATCAATAGATCGCTGACTATGCGAAAAGTGAGTTGCCATGAAAAATTCCTACCTACAGCTACACATATCGAAAGAAAGTAACATGTACGCATTCAAAATAATCTATTTGTATATAAAATAACTTATGTGATCCAAATCAGAATAAAACTCTGAACATTTAAAGCTGATTAATTATTTTCTTTTTTATGAACTAAAGAGTTGGGTGTTACGTTAAAGATGCCAAAAAACTGCAACACAAAGAACAGATCATATTCAATAGAAATAACTCGGTAATTAATTTTAATAATCCATTGAAAAATAATCAATTTCCCAGTACATTTTAATTATTTTGATAATTAAATTAGTAATCTGAAACAAGCAAAAGAGGTTTACTAATCCAGTGTAGGGTGAAACGTAACCGTAATTGCAAATGATTGTAATTGCAAATAATAAATATATTGTAATAATGTCATATCTATTTATTACCATTATAGTGTTGTAGGTAAAATGATAAAATAAAACCTGATGACCACATTTTGTACATGGATATTACCTTAATGCTTAATAATCCCAATGGTTCAACCATATATGGTTGTTAACAGATTAAATAATTTGTCTGTCACAGCCGGATTAGAAATCGGGATCCTCAGCATATCCACTCTACTACTGAGCTATCCTGCTTCCTAAATCCTATACACCACTTCATAATATCATCATGTAAATTTTATGTTATTCGTATTGAAAATCTAAAATACGTTAGCCAATATATAGTTTTTTAGATCTGTTAAATTCTTGGACTTGGGTTACTTAGAATGATATAAACCTAAATATCAAATATAGTGTAATTAGAACTAGTTATACTAAAATCATATATTATATCTGGTCTAGAAAAACTAATATTCACACGAAATATAATATAAAAAAATTATATTTAAACGAAAAACTAATATTTAACCGAAATAATAAAAAATATTCACAAGAAACAAGAATCATCTATGCACAAGTACAAGAAATGGTATTTGACAAATTGAAACGTTTTATCTTTTATGTTTCAATTATATATGAGGGTTTTTTTTAAACTACAAATAGAATAGCCACAAAAATACTAGCGCTGAGAATTTCACTCCTTCAATTAAAATTTGGTGTTTATGGTATTAAAAATTATATATTTTTATAATTACATAATTTATATAATTATAATTATAAATAATATCAACTAATAAAACAATATAAACTTCTTTAACCTTTTTCAATTAATTAGAATGCCTTAATTATTTAATGATGATTTATTATTTTTAATTTAATATAAAAAATAAACGACTTAAGTTCCAGCGTTTCATCAACCCTTAGAAATGACAAATGCAATCTAAACAAATAAATAAAAAACCTATACCATAACAACAAAGACCCTTAATCACAAAGATCAGTAAATGGTAGAGACTATACTGTTTCTAGGACAACATTTGTGCAGGGAAGTGATTTGGCCTAGATCGTAGTTATCCGCGAATTTTACCCAAAATAAGTGTACTCATTTGATAGAAGTTGGGTGAGCACCCAGAGGGGTTACAGGTCCCATGGTTCCTCATATGGATGTTAATAGATGAAATAATTAACCTGCAACAGCCGCACAGTGGAACGAATCAACGCATTTGTTGGACATTGGACCAATTCTCTAATAACTAAATTTGTCCTTTATTTTGATCTTAAATTATACTTTATACTTATTCTTAACAAAATTCATAGATAAATTAATTGTGAAATTAAATCTTATATAAAAAATTTTGAATTGAAAAATAAATTTTTCTAAAAACTCATATTTTTAAAGCAATCCACTGTTTGAGGTAATACATTAAATTAATCGTGCACCTACTGGAAAAAAACACATCCATAATAAGATATTTTAGGCAAATAAAACGTCGGGATTATTTCAAACGTCTGGGATTTTTCGGTGAAAATTGGGTGATAAAATTAAATAATCAATTGCGAAAATCGCTTAAAATCGCCCAAAAAACTACCTTCACAGTAAATAACTAGAATGTTTGAAGTTTTTTTTCCATTAGTCGGATTTTGCTATTAGGTGCTATTTTCCGAGAAAATGATTTTTTCTTTTTATTTTATGGGCCTTGAGAATTAATTTAAAATAATTTCTGTTGATATTGGTGTCTACTTTTCGCAAGTTTTCTTTTTTTTTACCAGTGTTTGTTTACATTCATTTATCCGAACAACCCTCATCTAACATAATAGTATTAACAATGAAACTCAGTTTGCGTGTGGTATTTCAACGACATAAGTGTAATGGTGCACATAGGTGCAATAGTCCCTAACAACAAATCGTCAATTTTTTAATTTTTGATTTATTTAATTTTTATTTCGTTATTTAAATAAAACAATTTTATATAGGCACTTATATTTATTATAATTTTGATGTATCAATTATACCTAGTATATTAACTAACAAAAGTAATTATCAATTATTTTATTAATTTTGTTTAATAATTAAATTATTTGGTTTGTTACTTTTTCCTTTGTGTAACTTTATTTAATACCTATGTATCTGTTTTTCCATAGAATACTGTATTGTACCTATTCTCGTAGTATGTAGGTACAATAAATGGTACAATGTTTGATACTAAATAATCTAACATCGAAATATCAAATCTAGAATTTTTACACGTTTACCCTAAAAGGTTTGATCCTGTTTATCATATAATTAAATAGTTCCTTCAAAAAGCTTTAAAACCGTAGCAATAGCCTTATTCTAGGAGAACCAAAAGCGGAGATATTAATGAATGTCCAGACGCTCCTAACGCTCGTTCCACTGTGAGCCGGTTTTCATAGCAGCAACCCAGCAATCTATCCACCGAGCTACCCGGCTCACAAAACAAATAGATACACAAAATGAAATGAAAATATTTATTATTCTCTAAAGCCTGTCTCCTTGTAAAGATTACAACAGCACTGCCTTGGGAGGATAATACAAAAATAATACAATGGTAAAGAGCCTTTTATGATTGAAGCCCATATCTGATTCAAAGTTTTATTTATTCGAATCCTCTTCTCAAAGAAAATTCTTGAAGGGTTGTCAGTTGGCATAAGCGAGAATCTAGGAAATATTAGATAACTAGAAAACGTTTGGCAGCCTGATCCTCCGGGAGCCTTTTCAATAATAAATGTGACATGTTTTCTTCCCTTCCCCTATCACCCACCTACGAGCAGAGGCAAGATTAAATGGGAAAAACAACATTGATTGTAAGCCTGCTTTTTAAAGATGAATCCAGTTTACGATGCAGGTTCTAGTTACTTAAATGTTTGAACAAGCTTTATTAATTGGGTTGTCAATAACAATGATCCAGTATTTCAATAACTTCATTCACTATAACAGAATATAATGAACGGTATAGCTGAGTGTGTAGAATGGTGAGTTCAAATCCGGATGTAATAGATGAATTATTTAATCTGTTAACATCCACGGATAAATAAATCCAGTGGGATCTACATACCCTACTGGGACACACCACGTCTCTTTAGTGTGGGCACCCTACAGTCTCTACCACTTAATGAACCTAAGACTCTTCAAGGTTCATAATAGTATAGGTTTTTTTTATTATTAATAACAGAAAATTATAATAATTAATATTGTAACCAACTTAATAAACTTAACATACAACATAAACAGACTGTAAGAAACATTAAAATGGCCAGGGAACCTCTTACGTTCCACGTATGTGATTATAGATGAAGGATGCAGTAGGCAAGATATATATTAAATTAATTGGCAAGCACTCCTGCAATGAAACACTGCCTTAGACGTAGAATGCAATTTACCATTACTGTCAAATTTTATCTTTTTGATAATATGAGTAACACGTATTGTTCTAACCAAGAAATTAACTGTAAATCATTACAGCAAAAGTTCTGTCTTTTTATCTTACAAGACTTGTGTATACAAGCTTATGTCGTTAGAATGGCAGAAGAATAAATTTACAAACAAAACCCTCCTGTAATTCTACTAAATTTTAAAAACAGCGATTCTAAAGAATGTTAAAGCAAAAAGACCAATTAATAAAACTGGAACCTCCTGGCACTTTATTAGAGGGATAAAAAAACACTTCGGTTAAAGCAATAGGAACCATAACCAGCTGAATAACCTTTTTTTATCTAGAATGACATTTTAGAAATAAAAATTTAATTTAAGAATAATGTCATCTTCATGTGGCATTTAAAAAATTACTGATTAAAAGCATTATTTGAACACAGTAAGACGTAATTTCAACAATAGCGTTAATTAAATAAACGAAATTATAAATATATTTTTTCAAGAATAAGGTACTAACACAAGTTTAGGGTGTTTTATTAATGTATTGTTAAATAAACACTAAAAACAATAAATTATTTATAATGATAGACGTTCGGTCAGTGCGGGCTACAACCTATTTTCCACGGCGAGATTAATTCTATAACTAGAAAATTAACTGGGATTCGAAAAGGTTGCCAACTATCTCTAAAATAAATTCTCAAAATAGACGTATATAAGACAGATATATGATCTCTCAACTCACATTTTCGAGAATTTATTTATATCAAATCCATCCCTTGTATAATTAATTTAATATTTCTAATAATCCTAATTTTTATTAATACTCTCTACCAGTATATTTTGTAGTAAAATAGTATATAACATAATAAATGATAACCTCTTGAATCGGATGATGATAAATAAAAAAAACCTATAGCACTACAATCCAAAATGTCAAATCAAATGTCTTAAATAGGTTTAGAACATGTTAGAGACTGAACCGTTTCTTTATATATGTTGTCACTTTATAGAGGATGGAGGATCCCCGGCTGTTAACAGATTAAATATTTTTTCTGCTAAAGTCTGAGTCGAATCTGGGATCTCCGGCGCAGGAATTCATCGCTCTATCCACAAAGCTACCCCGCTCCATGATGACTATGGTCCTTTCTTATCATCTTGGTCCATTCTTATCATCCATTTTCAGTATAATAAAAGTACCATCAATATATATTTCACATAATATATACAAAAGCACGAACACTCATAATGGATGTGCATTATATACTATATATAATATACATTTTAAATTTAATATAGGTTTTGTTATTGAATGAAAGGTTCCGGTCCTAACAAGAAAATATAAGAGAAAAAGGAAAAAGAAAAAAGAAAAAAGCAAACAATCGAACCGACCTCTTTTTAGAGCTTTGCTTTAATGGTCGCTATTCTCGTACACCATAATACGGTATTTTCCATACTGTGAAAAATAGGGAACAATGGAAAATTATTTCATTGAGAATCCTTTTCCTCGTGTTTTGTCCCTTTAAAGGGGGCTTACATTTTTTTTTTTACTCTCATGCGGAAAATTCATATTCCTACAATGGTTTAAAACATATGTGCAGATTATACCATACAAATTTAGAATCTTAAACAAATGGAAGATGTGATTCTCCAATATCAGAAAAGAATCTGTATGGTAATAATACTCGCTCATATCTCCTCTTTATCCAACACATATCTGAAATATTGGTTCTGTAATAAAATAATAATTAATAATAGAAAACAACAATTATTATAATCCACAATATCTTAATACTAATTAATCCATTATAAATAATTATAAAATAATATATGATTAGTTTTATATATAATAATAATTTTGAGTAAATTTATAGAAAGATGAAATATATTTGTGGTATCAATTTCTCTCCAATGCTGTGTAGAACAGTAGAAGAAATATTGTTAATTAGGTCACGTTGTTATTAATTATGGTTTTTTAATATAGGAACCATTTTTTGGTTTCTTTTTTATTATAGAGTATTAATTTTTAAACTTGAAACATAACCAATAACAAAATTAAACCATTTCCATTCCAAGTCATGTAAACCTTTAAAGAAAAAACTCTAACTTTTCTATGTAAAATATCGAAATTCCCATTTAATTTTCCATTCATATAAATCATGTTTACGTAAGGATGCTGTTTAAAATAATTTTAATTAACTAATATATATCTTAAGTTTCGTCCCACTTTAGAAGTAAAATGACACCGATTTAAATAATCGATTTATTAATTTTAACTTTCTTGTATTCTTCGATATTGAGGTCTATAATAAAGAGCCCAAGATCATAATGTCAGAATCTAAACTATACTGACACCACGAGTATACTCCAGACCCTGAACATTCATCTAAATGGAATGGAAAACACTTATGATTAGAGTTACGTCTACCAAAACACTTCCCGAAAAACAATTTTTGTTTTCAAAAGAGCCTCTTTTAAAAATATACTATTATTATATAATAAGATACATATAACATTATTCATAGTTTATTAAGGATAATTCATAACATTAGAAACATAAAGATAACAAAATAAAATTATCGTACAGAATATTGTAATGATCAATATAGCTATTACGTTTTCCAAATACATACAAAAATAGACAGCTTAGGAGTTTTTACGAATCCAAGGGAAGCAATTTGAAGATTTCAGAATGTATTTGTAAACAGTTAATGTGTGACAGCTATAAGGAAGATAATATTACAAATGTACTTGGTTTAAAAGTTTATTGAATGTAACAATAGTAATTTTTGATAAATCAATCACGGAATATATCAAGTCTATTTTCCTGCTTTTTATTCTAGTTTATATCATATTCTTTCATTTACCTGGATTACAAAATGCCCTTTGATTAATAAACAACGTTATCATTGAATAACAAATTTTAAATCCATTATTTACTGTAGCAATGTAAATTTTATAGTTATTTCGTTGGAGACATTTAATAAAATAAATAAAATACTTTTCTAGCTTCGCAATCAGCTAATGAAGAGTAAATGATAAACTAAAACAGAGGCTGTCAGTGTGACAATTTAATGACAATACCATCGATATCTCTCATTTTATTTTCAGTTGAAATAATCACACCGATGGTGAATAATTGTGGAAATGTTTAAACAGGTATTGAGCGAGTTGTTTGGTGCTATTTATTCAGAGACAACAGTCTAACGAAAAATATGATCATTAATATTGCTTGTTTGATGAGCTAAATAATTTTATTGGTCATTCAAACATAATAATACAGAAATAAAATAAAGTTTTATATGATATATGATATAATTTAGATGTTCCTCCATTTTTGAATAATATAAATAGAAAAATGTCGTTAACTCATTACAATTTATATCTACAGTTTGTTGTGAAACGCTATATTATATTTTATTAAGCAATAGTGAGTGTGATTTATTTGTAGTTAAATTTTTATTTTTATTCATTTAACGTAACATTATGCTGCTATGGATAAAGTATTATTTAGTTTTTTTTAAAGTATTATTAGGCTAATGGAGTATGCTACAGAGAGAGTCCTAAATTTCGCCCAAGCAGGTATTATTAGGGATCGTTAACGAGTAATTGTCACCACACAAGCTTTCTAACGACTTGGCTTTTTCCTGGACTTTTGTGATTGATTCTTTTCCGACGACCCTGGGCTGTGCCTGCTGTTTTCTGTGATTCCTTACGAATTGGCTGCTGTGTGACCGATCGTCAGGTTAATCTGACTAACAATGACTGATAGAGAAAGAAGAATACCGTTTGGTATAGAAGATTACGCAGATATTAAGAATACGCTGCTGAGGTTCCTAATATTGAAGACCTGCGAAATAGAATTATAAATGAAGCGCAGAAAATGCAAAGGGAGCTGAGAGACTCGAGGATTGTGAAAACGGGTGATAAGAAGGGCAAGAGCTTGCCTTAAAAATAAGACACGAATTGCATTTTGAAAATGAACTAGATGTTTAAAAACTGTAAAACTAGATATTTTTTTCAATAAATTTATTTTTCAGCATTTCATGTTTTTAATTGCTTTTTCCTTTCATTGCATTATTAGTCATATCTTCGTGGTTTCTTAACCGATTTTTGATTTTAATACCTCATTTGAAAGGTAATGAAACGTAGATGTTTAGGGGGGCTTTTTTGAGTAAATCGACGTTTTAGAGGCAGTCACCGCATTTAATGTTTTTTTTAAACGATTTTCGCGTAAGATACCGACAATTACTAAGATTTGACTTTAATATTCCTTACTTAGAATATCTTTGATGCAAAACAAAAATAAATGGACCAGAAAGACCAATTTTTAGGACTTATAGCTAATTAAAAATTAAATTTTAAGATTTTAAATTGGATTGTTTTGTAAAATTCTTCAAGTAGGAATATCTTGGAAAGGGTTAACTTTAGGACAGTAGGTCTCATAGTAATATCGTCAGGAATTGCCCCATACTATAACCCCTTAACGGCCCCCCCACTAATTTCAGGTCACCCTGTATATTTTTTGTAGGGAATCAGGGACAAGAAAATTGCTTGCCGTTTCTTCATCTCTGGTACAAAAAAAATGTTCCTATCAAAAAGATTCCTTCAAGAAAAGTAGGAAAGTTCATTTTTTTGTATTTAAATAATTTAATGTGTTTTTTTTTAACAAGAATCAATTACATAAAAATTATTATCATGTATCAATGAAGCCATTGTAAAACATACAGTACCTATATTAAGCAATATGGTCAGGCACAGTGCTTACTAGGAAATCTTTGTAACAACCCTATTTTTAAATTTTTCTTCTGCATCGAAATTGTAAACTCATAATGAATTTAATTAAAAATAATAATGAAATTCCATAAAAATAATAGGTACTTCATGCAAGTCATGGATTTTAAATAACATAAATTCCCCGGCGAATTCATGGAATTTCTTGATATAATAAAATCTAACTGGGATTTACCTGAATCCCAAAATTCATATTTATTTATTCATGTTTATTCAAATACAAGATTCAGATAAAGGTTTTCATTAACTACATTAAATACACGGTTTTGTAATATAATAGTAAAAAACATATTAATATTGGTATTAATAATAAAAACAATGATAATATTTCTTTATATATTCTGTGGTAACAGCTCCTAAATAATATTATAAAATAAACTCAAATGGAGTATAAAAGAAATTATAAATAATTTAACATAAAATAAACTATAGTATTAATTGTATTTATTCTATTTCTTTTGTTAACTTTTAAACAACAGGAGATAAATAAAATGCAACTAAATAAAGTATTTTATGGACATTATTGATTTTAAAACCGCCAGGAAGCTGGCTCTGCAGTCTTGTATAAACCCGTGGGGGTTTTGTTGTGGTCAAAGCTCAGCTTGCCATCTACAAAATCCTTTACAGATTCAGCTTCTGAATTCACATAGTATTACGGGTTTGTGATTGGGCGTTGGTTCTAGGAGTACCATATTGCAACAGAAATCAAAATACTCATAAGTGTGGGTGTGTGTGATCAATCTCTATATATACATATACATATACTATTACGACCCATGAAAGGTCTTAAGGTAGAATCAGTGCCGTTTTTAGGACAACGGTTGTCCAGGGGAGTGATTTGTCTGAGAACACGCTCCACAGTTTTCCACTTAATAAGGGTACCCAATTTATAGAGGCTGGGTGAACACCAGGAAGGCCTCCAGATCCCACAAGATCCATCCTCGGCTCTTAACCGATTAAATAAATTATTTGCCACAGCCGGATTTGATCCCGGGAACTTCATCAGCGCTCTACCATTGAGTACACCGCTCCCTTAAATCTATATATACAGGTGGAAAAACGATTTGTCACAAGAACACATCTGATAGGTAATATTAGAATAAATGAAAATACATGCCAAATACTAAAATTATTTTTTTATTTTTTTGATATATAGATAGCCTAGTAGAATAAATTAACTAGTCTAAAATTTTAAACAATTCAGAAAAGTAGAGAAGTATGTATCGCTGGTATTCGGGTATTTAAAGCTTTGTTATCATCCCATTAAATTCATGCATGACAGATGTTTTGTGACTATCCATTTTTCTTTTTAATTCCCTGTACGCATGTTAAAAAAAAGTATACAAATCGCGAATAATATAGATGTTTTAATTTCAAAGGATATATGTATTTGGACCACCACTGAATCTCCGACTAGTAGCACTGTATGTACAGAACTATATCTCTCCTGAATAATTTAAAAACGGTTAGCCACAGTTATTAAAGTTGAAATTGGAGTTGTTGTAACTCCTAGTTCTAACTCCCATTTAGGTCTCTACATGGTGACTAGGTGGTTAGGTATAAAACTTTACTAGAAGGTTCTATATATTTTTTAAAACCCCATCTTGAAAAAATAAACGCTATTTAATTAAACAGTTCTATAAAAACGATAATAGTATATTAAATTTCAAATATGTTACTACCGTTTCGATCTATAATTAAAAAGTAAAAAGCCAAAACTAGTTAATAAAGCCTTCGTTGGATTATAAATAAATACCTTTGAATAAAAAGAGGATGATACGACCCCTGGTAGCTCAGTGGTTAAGAGCACTGTACCAGTGATGCAGAAGGACCAGGACAAATCTTTTCTTTTCAAAATGAAAATATCTAAAAATAATCGCCATAAAAACAAATTTAAATAAATATAAAATTTAAGTCAACCAGATCACAATTAAAGTAATGTTTAATGAATATTTTCCCCCGTGTATAATATTAAAATTTCGAGAACATAGGGATATAGGATCGGTGAAGAGAATGGATTTGTCTGGCTTGGATACGATCCCTGGTAGGTCAGTGGTTAAGAGCTTTGCACTAAAGATGCAGACGACCCGGGTTCAAATCCCGGCCAGGACAGAACTTTTCTTTTCAAAATAAAAATATTTAAAAATAATCACAAACAGAATAAATAAAGTATAATACAGAATAATATACTCTGAACTGTCTCCTACAAATCGTAAGGGAGATAAAGGTATCATGCAAAAAACCATCTATACAGATTTGTATTCCACACTAAGTAAATAAAAGTATTTTAATTGCGTATTGATAATTCCGCATCGGATATTTTTGTATCACCCATCCATTAATCTCAATAATTATTAATTTAATATTACTTTCAGTAATATTCCTTTAAAATCAAAACCACCGCAGTACGCTTAAAAAACTAGGGGTTATGTACGCATCAATAACTATAAAGACGGTTGGATAAATAAAACCTAATATTTAAAGTTTCTATCGGTAAGTAAGGTTCTGATATAGTAATCTCAACGTCTCGAGTAGAGACCGGCAATGACACATCAATTATTCATTTTACTGTCAGCCGTGGCTCACATAAGTATCCTTTCAGCAGGATCTCAGTCAAATCGCCTCTCTTCCTTGAAACATGGTCTCTTCCAAGTATTGAATGTTTTTAAATTTTCAAACTATCAACATACACCCCCCCCCCCCACATTATACTTATATTAGAATAACTAAATAGAGCAAGTTTATAAAATACGGTTATAAAAACAGAAAATGTCATATTTTATTTAATAAGTTAAATTTTATTCATAACGACTTCAGGCTTACACTTCTCTAATGCCTATCTAGAAATAATCTGACCAATGCAAACTTTGAAACCTTGAGGCTAAACACTCAAATTGACCTATTGAGGACCAATCGCCCCAGCTGTACAAACAGCGGTTAACCACAAACCAGTCCAGGATTGCTTTAGTTATTCATATCTTGATCACAGACAAACATTAGTAATATAAAACAAGAATGATTACACAAATATTATATATTATATTATAAAAATGAATGATTTATTATTTGTTAGAAGTCTTAACACTTCTAAGGAAGCGGGGTAGCCCAGTATGTTGAGTGCTGAGTTGGTTATTTATTTAATTTCATAATCTGTAAATATTTATAGATGTACCCTCTGGGATCGCCAGAACCTCCTCGGACTCATACAAACTCTATAATATGGGTTCCCTCATTGCAAGTGTGATTGAAAAATCACCTGCCTGCACAGTCTTTACCAAACTGAGCCTAACTTAACTGCTCAGTCTAAACTGAGCCCAAGACCCTTCATGCGTTTTAAAAGTATAGATTTTTTTGATCGGTTTAATCGTACGATATTTGGTGAAAAATAATTTGTTTAAAAAAAAGATAATTCTACATTTTTTCTATAACTATATTGGATTGATTTTATTCCTTTTTATGATATAATTTCTTTCTTAAATGTGCCTTTCTTACAATTTTATTTTGGACTACAAGAAAACTTCCCTTCCCAGCTGATTTTTTGCTTAAGATAGGATATTTTTTAACGATTGTATTCGTGATTAGCTACTATCTTATTGCTAAATCCTTAAAAAATTAGAATACGATAATAAATAAACATTTTCTCGTCTAGCTTCGCCGTACTGAATGTTTACTCACTCGAGGGTCTCTACAACAAACCCCCGTGCCAACACAAATAAACCCGCAATATTTGTGGAATCTCCAAAATAATGGGCGTGCCTCAAGCAGGCAGTGTACGAACCTGTGCACAATAGGCCTTATAGGAAGCGATGCAATCAACATTCCACGAGGGAGGGAGAAAAAATACCTTTAGCTTTAGAGTGGGTAGTTGGTGCATTGGAAGAGTTCAGAGCAGTCAACAATATAACCTTTAACTGTGATGAATGTTAGCATTTATATGTGTTTGTGTGTATATATATATATATATATATATATATATATATATATATATATATATATATATATATATATATATATATATATATATATATCCTGCATTCTTCATCTTTTCTCGTTTTTCCATAGATCTTACAGAAATCATGGTTTACGAATCTATAACATACTTTATAGTTCTTACGTCAAGATCCTGTCTTCCAGCATGTGTTAGGACTGGAAGAAACTTCAGATCGTAGCTGAAAGTACCGGTTTAAAATCAGGGTGTGAAAGATAGATCATTTAATCTAGTGACAGCTACGGATCAGCCTCTAGGATCTGTAGACACTCCTGGGAATCACCCAGTCTCTATAAGGAGTGTACTAATAATGGGAAGAGGGAGAACCAGGGGATGTCCATTATTTCAGAAATATCGCCTACCTCCACAACCGTTGTCTTAGAAACCGTACAATCTACTATGTACTGGACTCAACACTAATGATACAGGTTTTTCCCCTCATTCAACCCAAGGGAACCATCACCTCTAAAATATTTTTGGTCTAAATCACGGCCTTCCATTCCAGAACGCACCTTCTATTTATGTCATTACTTTGCCCGTCTTCAGTAACGGTACGCCCGAAATACGGCCAGCTTTTTTTTTTCCTGGACGGTTTATAGTGAAACGTTTCCATGAAAAAATCATAACGTTTAATTAAATTAAAATGGGGATTCTAAAAAAAAAGTGGTCGGTATCCCCGAGTATTCTACCTTGTATTTTTCATATATATCTGATATCTACACCAGTTTTTCTGACTAAATCTTTTTTAATAAACATTAGAATGATTTAAATGATAACACCTGTAACAGTTAAGAATGGCATAATAATTAATTATATATAGCAATCACATGATTATTTAATCTAATCCAAATCATAGTTACATTAATGTAATATTAATTTTCCTCAGCTAGAGATCTGGTTTATGATACATTTAATTAATACTCCCATAGAAAAGGTCATTACGAGGTCCGTAAAATAATCCATTTCGAATTTCTTTGATAGATTTTTTTTTTTTAAGCAAGCATATTTATCTTTATATCTTTTTTTTAGTTCGAATCATTTAAAGAAAATAACAAGTAATGAAAACAAAGACTCTTTTTCGATACACGATGAAAATATTTGTATTTAATGAAATTAAGAATTTCAATGTAATTTATAAGTCAAAGTGTACCAGTACATATTTGAATCAAACCTTCCTATTTCCTGAACTTTGCTTTGTCAAATAAAGAACAAAAATATAAAACAAATTTTCGGCTTTTCGTGATGATTTTGAAAATAATCATATGTAGTTCAGAAAATAAAATGAGTAAAGTATTTTAACTACAAAATTAATTTATGTAAATTTAAGTTATTTATTTTCCAGCTAGAATTAAGGTGTGAAGAACTATTACATAATAAAATAATATCCTTAGAAATTTAGAAATCACTACTATTAAAATTATAGGCTGTCATTAAAGACAGTAGCCCTTTTATTTTTTTTACTACTTCGGTGGGATGATTTTCTTACTTTTTTATTATGTTTGAACAAAACATAATATAGAATTTTTTCTGTTTATGTTTACGAGACTGAACTTATGAACGGTTGGATCGATTTTGACAAAAGTTTGTCTTGAAGTGGGTTTTGGGAATGGTTTAGATTCACAACTCAATCGGTTAGATAGATTTTTTTATATTAATTTATCCTCCACCGAATCGTTTGAGCATCGTGACGTTTCCACTATCTATATGTAAATAACTAAATAATTCTTCTGTTCATGTATTTAGTGTCGGGAACATTAATATTTTTTTTTAAATATATTTTCATCAAAACGTCTATATATTTAATCATTCTAATGTTTTTGTTGAAGACTAAGCGTAATCGATATGTAGACAAACAGGTAAGAGGTTCGACAACGGTTCAGTAGCAGCGAACTTTTGAAAGACATCAACCTTCAGCATAAATAACTATTTTTAACAGAGGAAGACCCGTGAAAAAATTAGAAGTTATAAATAATCGGATCTATGAAAAAATTATACTTTATGAATTTAAAAAAAAAAATAGGAGTTACGATCAAATATAAAGGACTTAACTGTATAAAACCATCAAATTACCTTCACCCTTCGTCGTAAACCTACGAATTCCTGTCCTACTGTATCGTTTAATAATACACCACTGAACCCTGTCGAACAGATACGTTACCTAGGACTCCATCTGGATAAACGTCTCACTTGGAATCCTCATACAAGACTGAAAAGACAAGAAACTGCTCGACGTTTTCGCCTACTTCAACACTTACTGGACAAACGCTCTAAGCTACCAATTAATTACAAAAGACTTATTTACATGACAGTCATCAGACCTATTTGGGCATACGGAGTTGAGCTTTGGGGCTCTACTAAACCATCCAATTCATCTCGTATCCAATCCTTGCAATCCAAAATCCTTCGTAAAATCCTCAATGCTCCTTATTATGTCACAAACAAACTCATCCATCATGATCTTAATATCCCATATGTTACTGATTTGGCCCAAACTAGATACCTATCCTTCCATAACAAGCTCCATACGCACTTGAATCCGCTAGTCTCTCAGCTTGCTTCCCATACTATTCCTGATAACCCTCCGAGGCGCCTGAAAAGAAGATGGCCTCGAGATCATCTACTATAGAACTTTATTGGAGTGCTATCGATGGGTAGTTTCTCCACAAGTGTTCATGTCATATTCTACATTTTTGCACATTTACTTGATATAATACCATTATAGTTGTAAATATCATTGAATTAAATAAATAAAAAAAAAAACTGTATGAATTTACAATGGATAACTAAGTTACTCTTACCAGTACAACTCCCGAAGGGTCCAGGATTCAGTACATGGTACAGACAATACCTTTTTTAGGGCAACGGTTATGCAGTGAGGTTACTTGAATTAACAATGTAGGATTTAGTTATTTTAATTCGAAGACCAACCTTGGCTATCTATTTTTTTTATTATTTCAAGCTAAAACTGTGGCAACACATAGCAGAGGTATATCTATTATTTATACCAGCACCCTGCAATAGGACCCTAAAGTAATATGGTAGATCCCTGAAAGGACTCTGGTGTTGCTTCTTCTGAGGCTCTTGAAGGTGTTACCTCACATCTTTGCCCTCGCATTATCTTTTCACATCACCGTGTGAAAATTTTCTTTCTCTTTTTAGCCTACCGAAACTTGTAAAAAACGCAAAAGAGAGAAACTAGCTTCTGAAAGCATGCTGAGTAACTCTGCGAAAGAGCAGAGTGTATTTTCAGGTAAATGGAAATATATCTTGATATCTTTCTACAATAAATTCGAAACTAACATTTGCCAGGACAATTCCTAAGTTGTTACGAAGATGTTAATTTAAATATTCATAAATAAATTGTATTTTATATTGTAAATTTCATTGATTAAAAGTTCGAATGTAATTGAAAAATAGAAAAATAAGCAACTATTGATTTTGTTAATTGCGTAAAAATCGCTTCTTTCACTGCTCTAGATTAATTTTATTTGCTTATTGCATTAAGAGTGATCTAAGGGAATCGGTTTTGTGTAGTTACCCGCGTACGGAAGTTGGTAGCAAAGATTAGTACTATCGGCATCGAGCCTTCAGGTTCACTAAGTCCTATTGTTATTTATATCACGTTAAAAACATATCTATGCTTACCATTAATAATTTCTTAAGAAATTTAAACTAATTACAAATAAAATCATTATGATATATAAAGTCATAGAAGACAATTAGGAACTTGTTAAAGGGAATTCCAGACAAAGAACAAAATAAAAATTATAAAATTAATTTTAATTGAATTTATTATCCATCAAATATTCTAGCCTGAGATAAAATTAGCAGCTTAATAATTAGCAACTTAACTTCTATGAGCGAGACAAAAAAAAAATATATATATATATATATATATATATATATATATATATATATATATATATATATATAAACTATAACACTAAAACAAATGAAGAGTCATTGGTTCATTATCTGGTTGGTTTGCCCAGGAAAACGCCCAACTAAGGGTACCCAATTTATAGATGCTGGGTGAGCCCCGGGAGGTTCTTCAGATTCCAAAGAATCCATCCATACGTGTTACTGGATTAAATAATTCATCTGCCGCAGTCGGATTTGAACCTGGGAGTTTTAGCAATGGTTTGAACAAAAGGAACCCTAAAATTTGGTGTGAGACATGGGTGCTTAACCCAAAGAAAAAAAAAAGATGGTTACAGAACCATAAACAATGAATGAACATATATATGATTAGGCCAAGATCACGCACAATAATTTAAATATTTATATAAAAAATATATAAAGTCTAGGTCGTAGGAGCCCTAGGAAGAACTTTAGAATCTAAACGGTCATTCTATAGATCAAATCGAATTTCAGATATATATTTCTAGCAAAAAATAAATAAATAAATAAACGAACCAATCAGACAAATATCATTAATAAAATTATCAATAGCTAGTTAGTACAACAGTTTCTTTGATTTTATTTAGTGTAGCTTCAAATATTTTACTTGGCCCCTAGGTTGCTCTACTTAATTAGTTAATTCTATTGGTTTAGACAGACTAATCAGGAAGCTATAAACTGACGGGAAGGAAACTTTCGAGAAAGCAGCAGTTTGATTGGTCGAGCTGTATCAGGTGAATATTGACTTTGAAAATCGTTTAATTTAATACCAAACCTTACTAATAACCTTAATTGGATGATAAATTGAGACTGTGACTTCATTTATACTAAATTAAATTACAATTGTAAGCTATACATTGAATCGAATTGATCTTAATCAATATTTTATACCAATTTGTACATACAGTATGAGGAACAGTGATGTATCATCATTTATAATCTAGGAATGGCAATGTCGACCCCTATCTTGAATCTTTCGCCTGAAGCCAGTTTGGTTCATTGAAAGTTCGGATAATCGAAGTTCGAAATCAGAAAATTTCCGTCATTAAAATACTTTTTTTGTGCTACAAAGGATTGCTAGATTGGTGTTTCCAATACTTCTCTTGCTAATCGAATAAGTTTAGTACAATTTCCAATTAATCAACAACATGTTAGTTACACTCATATAAAATTTAAAATGATTGATTAAATAATAATTCCATTTTACATAACAGATAATTTTTGATAAAAACCTTCATACACCTTCAGGTAAATTCCTACTTCTGGTGATCATGTAGTGTTAAAAAAGGTATACGCACAACAAATACCAATTACGAAAACTTTCAAGGATCAATCGGTTTCGGTGATGTACGAATGTACATACAGACATAACAACAAAACTAATCAAATAGATTCAGAGACGGTCATAACGGTTATTCGTACATGTTTAAATTCGAAAATTAATAAATTTCGCGATAAAAATACTTCGTTTACCACGTTCATGGAACTAAAACCCTTTTTTTTTTTATTACGATTTTTCATTCATTAAAACAAAACTTTTTTTTTGTTCTGAAATAAGTTTGCTGGCTTATTTATTTAATGTATCGTTTATGCTGATCTGGCTGATAGGACGATGTTACGCCAGGAATTCTAAGCTTTACCTATCCGTAAAGATGCTAGAATAGGGATCTTAAACAAGTATCTGACACTGCACAAGCTAGGGACCTTCACTTTACGTCCCTTCTGAAGGACTGCTTAATCAAAGGTTTTTAATACCTTTAAACGTAGGGCAACCTGCCGGGCAGGTTAGTGAAAGGATCATTCCTTAATTGTTAAGTATCTGTGTTATAGCTCTTCTCAAATTATTTCTCTTAGTTATTAATTACTTCATGGTGGTTGGTATATAACTATTAGCTGCTTGTTGAACAGACAAGTGAAAATACACAGGGCTGTTTGGATTGAGCTCAGATCCAGGGAGTGGAACTCTGATCAACTCTTGGGGTTATCATAACAAATTAACTAACGGCGGGTGTAGTTAACTGAGATGTGACTAGCACCCGCCGGGCCTAATTGCGCCCTAGGCACGTAACAGCTAATTCTCTCTTCCAACCCCCCCCCCTCACAACTCCTCCTTACACACATTTTTATTGATTTGAACAACAGTTATTACTTCAACTACAAATCGATCCATAAATTTATAACATCATTCATTATGAATAAAGGCAGAGCCAATTATGTAAAATTTTAAGCAGCTCCTACTATGAATTGAAATTTTAGCTGTTAACTGTAGCAGCGTAATTCATTCTAAAATATATACATCTATTTTCTTCGCCTCATTCCAAGTAGGCCGTTCATACTCCTCAACCGCTTCATATAGATAAAAAGGGCGCATAGTGAACACCTTTAAAATTAAAGCATCCTGCAGTCACCGAAGGATCTTGCACCATCTTGTCATGTGCAACGCAAAGGTCTGCATGCAAGAAAGAAAAAAGGAGTCGCAATAGAATTTTCAGGCCAATGATAAAGTGTAAATATAGTTATAAAGGATGAATCTAATATAAATTCTGGACCTATCCATGACCATTTTCGTGACGAGTAGCTAGAAATACAGTACCAATCAGTTATACGGCCGAAATAACAAGGAAAACACTACATACGAATATTTCTAAAAAACTTGGATTTTTTTTCAAAATTACATGCCTGATTAAATTTTTATATGTGAAAATGTTCGTAAAGGTTAACTAAAATTGGTTTCACACTGGCACCTTTCCATCAAGTAACACAATTTTCGGAGGCAACGATACAAGCCCAGTTTTCGAACATTTTTAATTTTTCGAGTTTTTAGATTTTTTAAAAACTCAACCACGACCCCTGATGGCAACCTTGAGTATTGCGTTACTTGGATCATTACAGCTCATGAAAAGTCTTGGAATTCAGTACGTGGTAGGTACTGTACAGTTTCATGGACAACGGTCGTACGGGGAGGTGATATCTCCTAAATTGACCGCCAGATTGTCCTACCTTATTTTGATTTTTTTACTTTATAGAGGCTGGGTTGGTCCATGGATGGTCCTAGATCCCGTTGCATCTACCTCCGGGTGCTAACAAATTAAAAAAGTCTGCCAACGAGCGGGATTTGAACCCAGGACCTTCGGCATGGCAACTCAGCGCTCTACCACTGAGCCACTCCGCTCCCTTATAAGAAATAGAGTTATACAAATAAATTAATTATTCGAAAAAAGGTTTTACATCTTTGCACAGCTATAATGATACCTACTATTTAATACTACTTCAAACATCCGCTATCAAATTTCTTACCAACACAGCCAACGATGTGAATTAAAACTTCCGACACTTCAGAAAATTCATGTTATATTCTTTAAAATGATTTTAAACTTTATTCCCTGAGCATTGAAGATCAACTCCTATTCGTAAAAGCTTGTTTATTTTTTCTGTGCACTATCAATTGTGACAATCTATTATCTATGAACTAGTATCAGTTTATTTCCCCGATCTACCTAAAGCGATCTAAAATATAAAGAACCTAAGACATTTTCCCTTAAAAGTTAAGTCCTACCTATTCCCTTTGTTTTTGTTTTTTAGGAAAGTCTTTCACTGAAGAAAAAAAAATCTCATCTGAGCACCCAATTAAATTCCGATTCTAGAAATCTAAAAATAAGTGTGCAAACTGATTGCCTCAGTTCTTAATGGGCAAAACAAGGAAATCAATTGAAAAAATTATAAAGCTACAAAAAATTATTAATATTTTTAGAATTAATATCTTGTATTCAAGAGATAGAACAGATGAGGAAAATGCATCGCATTCTTTTTCAAATTTTTGACAATAAGAAATATATTATACTTAAATCAGGATTATTTCATTCATTCTATATACTTGACTAGCGATCCACCCCAGCTTTGCTGTTATGCATACATAATTTGTCTGTGTAATGTATTTTATTTTGTTATTACGTACCGGCCACTAAGGACCACATGAATATCATTGGTTAGACTTCTTTGAGAGTCTTGATTTTCTTTCTTTCCATCTCAGCTAATGTACTTTATTGCATAGAAATTATAAAAATAAAAACAAAACCAAATATTTCTTTATATACTAATTTATTAGCATGGGATTAGGCAAGCAGCGTCTTCGGTGAAACCCATCGATATTCCAACACATTTACACAAAACCTCGACATATACCTAAACCTTCCTGGTGAATCACTCTATCTATTGGTGAAAACCACATGAAAATTCGTGCAGCAGTTATTGAGTTTACTGCGAACAAATGCGGCCGAGCGCATTGCCTCATAAAATGTATAGATGTATTATTATTATACAGTTGTAAATTTCAATAAATAAGTTATTAAAAAACAAATTTGAATTAAAGGTTTTTTACGTAGAAATACTTATAATCCCTGAAAAGATAAGTCATCTCTGATAGTTAACCAGAGAGAGATTAAATTTTAATCCAAACTCATTACGATCGCTCAAGACATAAATAAAGCCCAACTAATCCTATAAAATTGAGGTCAGGGCTTTAATTAGAATTTTAATTTGTTTTATTACCGTTTAGGGAGCGAGGTGGCACAGTTTGTAGGGTTCTGTTGCCCTTTTGAGGGTTCCGGGTTCAAATCCAGCTGTGGTAGGTAATTGATTTAATATTTTAACAGCCACGGATGGACCTTGTGCGCCTGCAAAACCCTTCTCTAGCTCTCTCAGGTTCTATACCGTTGCTGAGAGAGCCCTTTTATTTTCCTATTTCAGGAAAATCTCTTCATACTTCTTCATTTTCTGGTGTTTCCATGGATCTTACAGAAGTCATTGGTTCTGGATCTGTAACCATCTTCTTCATAGTTCTTTGGCTAAGCTACCAAGCCTCACAGCATATTTCAAGACTGAAACAACAGTCATATTAATAATGACATATTAATAATGGAGAGGTCCCAGGTTCAAACCTGGCTTTGTTAGATAATTTATTTAATCTGACACGGATGAATCATGTGGAAAGTTCAGACCATATTAGGACTCAACCGGCTACAATGGAGTGGGTACCCTTAATTAGGGGAAAACTTGGTGGTTAAGCGTTCCCTTGGACCGACTAGAAACATTTACAGGTTCTACAGTGTAATGAAGTGCCCTCATAGGTGGTAATCGTAGTAGTATTTACCGCTCGCTCAAGAGGTCACCCAAAGGATCCCATTCCGTCGAGATGGGTCACTAAATTTTTATATCAACTTTATTATTCTCATAAATTTATACCAGGCTAACGGGAGACGACAATGGCAATAATATCAAACTAAATCTTTTGAATAGCTCCATTGAACAACAGTTGAACACAATTAGATACCAATAATGGCACTACGCATTACTAGTGCGACAACAAGATCTGATAAAGTTGTATTATATTGATAAGTTTGATATGTTTCTTTGTTGTGACAGATTGTGTTATATCTAACAAAGATTGTTGAATTCCGGAAGAAAAAAAAAAGCGGTAACTCCACTTTTTTTTTTTGCTTTTTTCAATATGACAGAATTATAGAAGCTGGCGTATAAAAGAGCGACAATTGATCTATTTATTACTGCACATTCATAAATCATATTATCAGCTACTTTTTTAAATAAACGAATCCAATACTAGGACATGTTAATAACAAAACATAAACAAGCTACATAGATGTTTCCATATCAGCTCGTGACATATAATGAATGGCTCACGCAAATGGAGACGTATTTCTCGCTTAAGTATAAACGCTTGTTGCAATAAACGTCAACTCTGAGGTACATGAATGAGGAAGGAGAAACGTACATATAAAACAAATAACTTAGCCAGCAACAGAGCAAGCCCTTCGAAAGATCTATTACTCTGCCGCAGTAAGTGAAGCCGTATTTTCTTCAATATTTATAGCCTTCAAGAATAGAAGCGGAATAAAACACCTTTTGGTTCAGGTAAAAAGACACATTTGAGTGTGTCCTGGGAGTTCTAGTGTGTTATTAAATAACTACTTTAACGCAGAGGAAGACTTCTGGAATGAGACTTTTAATATTAAATTTTGGCATTCTTACTTCCAGTTTGAACATCCCTGACCACTTTTTATCTTGAATAGTTTGTTATAGTGATAGATTATTATTTTGAAATTTTTAATTTTCTATCAAAGGAAATGAGCAATAATTTCGGAATATATAATGTGTAAGATATACAAAATATCCATATCAAAATATTAATCTGCAAGATATATAATATATATTTAAACCGCATCGGTATTCTAAATTGGTTCTATGTTTTGGTTATCATAAACCGATATCCCACTAGTATTTCTAAAGATACAAGTCAAAACCCTACATTTTTGGAAAAACGGAAAAACTGTTAGTGAGGTTAGAATATAATTAGGGCACTAAGAGTGACAGAAATGGCTACTTGCAGACAAGATCCGAAGCTAGGATAATAATTATCGGCCTAGGATAAAGAAACATTAGCCCATTTCTTTCATGATCACCGAAATACACGAATTTTGAATTGTATTACTTAAGATATACTTATAAGCATGATACTGTACGTAATGATTTTAATTTGATTTAAGATTAACTTTTTAACCCGATAATTTATAAAGTAATACTTTTTTTTTGGAAGTCATGTGTTGCCAGATATTTAAATAATTAAATTATTTTATGAGAATAATTGCTAATGACATACATGGAAGTGATGTAATTAGCAATTGAATGATAACCGATATAGATAAGAAAATATAACATACGGCGCGTTTTTTTCTCTCTCCTGTAAAATCGCCCAAAGTGTAGATAGGCGGTATTGTTTTGAAAGCGACGATATAATATATTCTTATAAGAAAAAAAAAGTTAATAAGAAATATATCTACTAAAGAAATAAATTCATGGGATGTGAATAGTTTTTCCCTTTTTATCAGCTGCTATTTTTCATATTAAAGTAATATCGTTCTATCTACTTATATTTTCCTGGCACGTTCCATCGCAGATACAGTCGACTATATTAACATTTTTCAGAAAAAAATGGGGAAGTAACCGCATTTTAATTTAATTCTATAGGAGTATATTCCGAAGTAAGTAATTCCATTACCAAATTAATTACAAAAGGCCTTTAATAAAAATAGGAACGTGATGCCTTAGTTCTAGAGCGCCGAGTTACAGTGTCGAAGGTTCTAGGTTCAAATCCTACTGTGGCAATTTATTTACTCACAAATACTCAAAAGGGGGTACCCTTAATGGGGGTAAACCTATAAAAAAAAGTGATCTCAGACAAATCACATTCCTGCAAAACTGTTGTTCTAGAAACGGTACAGTCTCTACCACATACTGAACCCTGAATCCTTCTCGGGTTGTAGTGGTGTAGTTATTGAGGTGGTATTTAAAAAAAAAAAATTAATTAAAATTATATGCAAAACAAAACATGATTTTTAAAAATTAATTTTAAATAAATCGTGCATTTTTTGTAATACTCGGCAAATATTCTTTAATCCCAATGGTAAATTATCATTATCCGATATTTTAATAACAATTTGGCTATGTGCACAGGATGATTTGCCTGAATAAAAAAGAAATCTGTTTGACATGAAATAAATAATCGGGACTTAGGGAAACACTTAATGGAACCGACATTGAGAATAAAGCTTGAGGAACTCAGACAGTGCAATCACTCAAGCCATGATGGATGGGTTACGTACCGTAACAAGACTTCGGTACAAAGCAGGCTAGACGATTATTCAAACAAGCATTTACCATAGATGCCACTCCTGTCGCTTAGGAGGAAGTAGCAAAAAAAAAAAGGGATATAAGTTGATAAACAATAAGCAAAACCGGTACAATTTAAGTTAAAAAAACTTAACATATAATAAGAAGTAGTAGAAAAGGTTATGCAACATTTACAAAACACAAACACATTCTTAACCAGGGTAATGAGCAATTTTTTTTCTATTATTTATTTATTGATATTTACAACTATATTACAGTAATATAACAAGTAAATTGGCTGAGTGATACATTATGGCATGATATAAGGACAAGTAGAGAAACTACCCACTGGTAGTACTCAAATCGCATGTTCAACTAAGAAGGTCGCGTGGCCATCTTCTTCTCAGACACCTCGGAGGATTATCGGGAATTGAAGAGGAAGCTAGGTTTGAAACTAGAGGGTTTGAGTGGGAATGAAGTTTGTTATGAAAGGATAGATACCGGGTTCGGGCCATATCAGCAACAAATGGGATTGTAGGGATTGGATACGAGAAGAATTCGATGGCTTAGTGGAGCCCCAAAGCTCTACTCCGTAAGTCCAAATAGGTCGTATGATGGTCATGTAGATGAGTCTTTTGTAATTAATTTGGAGCATAGAGCGTTTGTCTAGTAAGTGTTGAAGTAGCCTGAAACGTCGAGCGGTTTCTTGTCTTTTCAGTCTTCTATGAGGATTCCAGGTTAATCGTTTGTCGAGAAAGGCCGATGTTTGAGTGGAAGCCCTATATTTTGCCTATCCAGGTATAATTAGGACGGGGTCTTTAACGAGTACCAGATGTTATTCAAAGGAGGGCATGACCAAGGATTCTTTAATCCCTTTAAAAAATCCTAGAGCTCTAATCTACCCTAAGTATCGGATCTGTTCTACAGACACAAGTGGGATATTATTATAGGATACTGAAGGGCAGGAAGTCATTGGTTTACGACGTAAGGTAAAAGTGATTTGATGGGATTTTTGAGAATTTATTTTAATTCTCTAGTTCTGACACCATTCTTCAAGATCAGTGATATGGGATTGGAGGCTTTGGGATACAATAACTGGATTGGTGTTGACTGATAATACACATGTATCATCAGCATACGTGGTAAGGATAGTATTTGGATGAGTTGGGATGTCAGGTGTATAAACTGTATAAAGGATTGGGCCAAGGATACTACCTTGAGGAACACCAGCAGATTGGGAGAAGAGGGATGAAAGGACATTATTATGGTTTACTTGGAAAGTTCTATTTGTGAGATAGGATTGAAGGATGTGAAAGTATTGTATGGGGTAGGAATTTACGGAGTTTGTAGAGCAAGCCCGGATGCCAGACTCGGTCAAAATCCTGTTCCACGTCAAGAAACACGCCCGAGCACTATGATCCACGTTCTAATGCAGAGGAGACTACATCCTCCACACGATGACATTGCTGAATAGTGGAGTGGGATGCTCGGAATCCAAACTGGTGATCTGGTATTATGTGATTTGCATCAAGGATGGGGTACAATCGTTTGAGGATGAGTTTTTCTAGGATTTTACCCATGCAAGGTAGAAGAGAGATAGGACGGTAAGAGGAAGGGAATTCTGGGTTTTTTTTAGGTTTGGGTATCATTTTTACAATGGATAATTTCCAGAGGTCAGGAAAATATGTGGAGCGGAGTACAGCATTATATATATAGGTAAGGAATAGAATGGCTTTTCTAGGAAGATAATGAGCAATTTGTAACAAAAAATACAGTAATGGAAAAAATAATAAATAAATAGTAATAAATTAAAGTTCGTCTAAAGTTATTACTAAGTCAGTAATACAAAGGTTACACTAATAGTTATTTATTTGACAAGTGACGAAAATGCCATTTTATTACACTCGAGTGAATTTAACCACACGAGCCGAAGGCGAGTGTGGTAATTAAACGAGTGTGTTATAAGCACTTTTCTCACCTGTTAAATATTACATTTTTCCTGCAACTATTTAAAAATTAAGAAATTAAAGGTGAAACTTTAGATTTGTTAAAACTACACTAGCGCTATCTCTTACAATTTTCTATTACTAACCAGCAATTTATGACTCTAGAACGGTTTACTGATTGAAACATTTATTTATTATTATTTAGAAAATAATATTCTGATAACACATACAAAAATAAAATAAACGTATATTATTATATCTTGATTTATATTTATATTTCTCTTCATATCTGACTTTAAATGTTTTTGGTAAAAGTTGATTTATTTTCTGTTCAGCATGTTCTTTTATGAATGTAGGAATAAATTCTATGAGCTCATCACTATCTATTTCCATTTTTTATTTGGTTTGTGGTCTGATCACTGTTTTAATGCTAGATCTCGAAATTTCTGATGTGTGGAGGTTCTAATACATTTAAGGTTATATTAATCATTTCTATAAAATCGCTTCAAAATAAATAAAATCTATTTTGAATTAAATATAAAATAGTTCTAAAATTATTTATTTTAGGAATATAAAATGAATAATATTATAATACCTCCATTTAACATTTTAAATAACAGAGTGATGATTGCCAAATTCGATCTAGGTTACTTTTCCTCACTAGTGAAGACACTGTACAGAAATGAAAAGTTAGTTTGAACTTAGTCCTGCATAGGTTCACCATTGGAATCCCATCTAAAGATGGCCAAACTATGACTCATGATTAAAATTAAAATATCCACATCTTATATTAATGAAACTGTTCTCTGAAATAAGTTAATATTGTTTTTAACCAAGATAAAACCATAAAATATCAAGGTCACGTGTAGTATACTGGTTACCATAACATTCTATGAAGGATTCAACGGGCAAACCTTTTAAATTAGAAGAACAAATTCTATATCCAAACTATTGATTAGGATATATTTTTAATTTTTTTTTGTTTTTCAACGTTATCTTTTAGTCTTGTAATGGTACATTGAACTTTCTATAATCCCTCCACATAAAAGAAATTAAATTTATAAATTTGTTCTCATTCATTTTTTAACTAGCTTAGAGCTCTAAACGTATCACTAATTAACAAACAATACCGAGGCAAAAATTAAAAGGGATACAAAGTCATTAAAAATATGCGTAATTATCTCAATGAATGAATGAGGTAATTTTTGTTTATTTAGCTTTTTTCCTGTCATCAGATCTCTATATGAGAAGATATTGTATAGGAAACAAGTCTTTTCTAATTATACATTTACAATAACTAAATATACTTTTTATAATCAAGGAATAAACAATGATGACCAGATCATAAAATTAAATTATTATATACATAGATGTAAAATATATTTATTTTTATATAAAGGAGCGCTGAGTTGATGTTTCTAAGGGCTTTGCTGTAGACCATTCTGACCATTAGAGGCTGGATGAGCCCAGGAGGGTCCTAGATCCCATACGTTCCATCTCCGGCCGCTAACAGAATAAATAAAAGTCTTGGGAATTGAACCAGGATTTTCGGCAAGGCAACTCAGTGCTCTACCACTGAGCCACTCCAAAAATTGAGTGCATAAGTACAATTAATTCTGAATTATTACGTACAGATGAATACATTTTCGCAACCACTATAAAAACGTTTTTCATTTCCTCCGGCTGTATCATTTTCCAAGGGCGGAAGTCGGTCATTACGTTCTACTTGGATGCTCTGGAAGGTTGGTCAGATCGAGTACTTCCTTTAGTTGAGTTGAGTCTTCTAAATTATTATATGCTTAGATTGCCACTAACATATATGGAATGTTCAAAATGTTTTAAGTATATATATCATACTTGGAAATAAAATATTATTTTTAAAAAAGCATAAGACACATATGTGCGCATATATATATATATATATATATATATATATATATATATATATATATATATATATATATATATATATATATATATATATATATATATATATATGTGTATATAAGTTTCCAAGATAACATGATAAATATATAACTATTGCCTTTAATACCTGTTTTGAAAAAGTTCGACGAAAAAAATAGTTAAACAATACTGAATTATATAAAACCTAAGAACAAGGTCCAGAATCTGAAAATGAAATAGATTATTACTTCACATTCGATGCAAGCTCAATATGAATTTAAAAAAATACTATTTTGTTAATTATTGGGGAGCTGAGTTACTCAGAGACATTGCGCTCACTCGAAGACCCCATGTTCGAATCCACCTGTGGCGGATTTATCAGTTTGATAACATCCTAGGATGGATCCTTAGGGTCCGGGATCCTCCTGGGGTTCAGAAATAGTCGGAAAACCAAGCAGTTGAGCGTAATCTAGGACAAATAACATCCCTGTCTGTTGTTCATGAAACAGTAAAGTCCCTACCTCGTACTGAACCCATGAGTTGTAGCGGTACTATTTTTTTGTTGTTATTTTTATTACTTTTTACTATTTTTTATCTGCTAGTAAAGAGACATTTTATGTTTGAGATTTCTATAAGTGAAACTCTTTTCCAATAGTGTTTAGAGCCTTGCCTTATTATTATTTGTAAAATCAGAAAGTTCATAAACTGGGGAACAGAGTAGCTAAATTGTTATAGCACTAAGTTGGTATGCCGAGGTTTCCGGGTTCAGGAAAACCCCTATATAAACTAGGTTCCTCTAATTGAGGGAAAACCTCATGGTTGAGCTCACGGGCGAATTACCTCCCTGCTAAACCATAGTCCTAGAAACATTACAGTCCTCATCATGAACTGGACCCAAGACCGGAAATATTCAGATCCAATAGACTTTAACGAAAATATATGTCCTCCAATCTATGGCAGACAACTAAGGGATTGCTAGCAAGGTCTCAAATTAGTTGAGCCAACAATTTTTTATTCAGAAGTTATATTGTAAAATAACAAAGTAGGGCCATTCTGTAGAGTTAGAGAAGGTAACCTCAGGCCAGGGCTTTTACAGGGCAATAAAGCCTTGCAATAAAGCTCTATCGCTGTAATTGTGACGGAAGGGATAATGGCTGTGTCTTCCAGTGGGACTGATGCATAGCCACCGCCCACTACTTACGAAGCAATTTGTTAACTGCTCCACACGAACCTTGAGTCACCCAGTCAGGTCTCTAATCTGCCCGTATGGATATGTAGTCATCCATTTAAATAAGGTATATAACCCGGACTAAAAAAAAATTCATAAAATTGGGTAAAAGAAAATCCAAACCTTAATGGTTCGCAAAAGTTTATTTAGATCTTAAGAGTATAGGAATCCGAAATAGTGTAATAAAGGACAGACAAATTTAAGAAGTTAATTTAAAAAAGAAGGAATCCAAAAAAAAGAATAACAATCTAATCCGGAAAGAAGAAAGGAATGAGCTATCTAGATTTAGAATGAAAATATTCTGGGAATAGAAAAAGTCTAAATAACACTAACGTGATCTTTAGATGGCCTAAATGGGTATAAAAATAAAATTAAAACAGTTTTTTCGACGTGTAAAAAAGTTATAAGTACTTTCTGTAGTGTCGTATTGGCAGTGTATCACAAAGCCCTGATCAAGTAGAAGAATACTGTAGTATGTTTCTTGGTCTATAATTATAAGGTTAAAAAAATAGAAAACAAAAAATAAATGGCATAAAAAAAATCTTTAATAGAGCCATAATGTTCAGGTTAATATCTACTCTAAAAACCCCACAACAATGTTCAAAATAGTGTAGTTTATACTTAAAGTTTAAATATTACTGAATAAGAACTTCGAGAACACTTTTTGAGAAAGAAAGAAGAACATAAGAACTATACATCAATGATGTTCAAAAACAAAAATATATACAATAGGAGCAATGGGGTCATCCGTTTGACATCTCCTCCCTTAGTATAATATAAAAACTATAAGAAACTATTAGTTTAATTTTGTATAAACATAAAATATAATAAATAATTGATTAGATTTCCTTAAATTGTAATCAATATTAAAATATGTCCTAGTGTACGACAAGTAGGAACATAGGGTGGTCATTGTGTGGAGTTCCTGTGCTGTAGATCCCAGTTTTGAATCCGACAATGGCTGATAAATTATTAAAAAGCTACGGGGTCTGCAGACCCTCCTAAAGCTCATCTAACCGTTCTAAAGAGGGTTATTGTAAGAAAAACGTGGCAGTTAAACGGTGATCTGCGTGATTGCTTAGGGACAGTACAGTCTGCACCATTTACTGAGCCCAATACCACTCAAGGACTTTAGGAGACAATACTCCTACAACAGGAAATCAGATGTAAGCACAGCTGTAATAAACGACTGCTTCCGAAATATATTAGATATTGTTCCTAAAGTTATATTTCTACAATACCCTTTTCAATTGTTAAAATATCTCAAAAAAGATTATCTTACAGTTATACAGTTATGAGGACTTCAAGGAGACTTCTTGTATCTTTTTAAATCCTCCGTAATTTAGTATGACCTTTATATTTTTTTTATTCACGCTAATATTAAAGCAGTGAAAACTGAAAGTCGTTATAACTATTATAAAGTATTCTTTAACGAATGCTATTTTGCCTTTCTAGATTCGATTTTTTTTTTCCTGACTTAGACTACTCTTCGAAATAGAGTGAAAACGTTATTTCAGAGCAGCCATCTGGTCCACTTTTCCTAATGGAGAGGAAAGAGTGACAGGACATGCCAGAGGCTGATAGGACGAATGGCCAAAACAGACTCAACGATAACAATGGAAGCCCTAACAAGACAAGAGGAGGTTGAAGTAAGGGCAGTTTTGTCCTCTGAAGACCTCTTCAGCCGCCTCAATTGGGAGTCGAGGGCTACCCAGATTGGACATGTATCTGTCATCTCGCTGTTGCAGGAGTGCCCGTCTCCCGCTTCCAAAAGGACAAAGCGGTTCGCTTTCGTATCCGGGTCAAAACAAAGTAAAAATAAATAAATAAAGGAAGGTCCTCCTCTTTACAAAAAAAAATTCACACTATTAAATCTAAGCAAGAGTCCAACACTGATTTGAAGTGTTGATAAGCATCTATAGTGTTTATAGCTAATTTATTTTTAAACATGGTTAAAGCTAATCCATAAGTATACAAAGACAATATTTTACAGCATATTACAAACAATATTTTGCAGATTATCTAGTAAACAATGTCGACAAGCATTTCTTCATTGTGTTTTGTAACCATGGTTAAAACTAATCATTAAGTAGATTAAAATACCTATCTATTTAGTACATAGAAAATACTCAATAATGATGGAGTTTTAATTTTTATAAAATTTAAAAAAAGTACAAGCAGTGGTAATATTCGCCTATGAATTCGGGCGAAGTAGCGAAAAATGAGAGCACCGAATAATGTTGATAAGTATTTATGATTTTCTGCAACTAAATCTTTATTTAAAAATCGTTAAATAAAGATTAAAAAAGAACTATCTCCAAGGTTTACTTCTCTTACACAACGAATATTTTCACTTCTAAATCTACAGAAGAATCTCAAGCTGATTCAAAAATTATTTTGAACATTTTCTAGAAAATAATGTTGACGAGCGTTACAAGTTTGATGCAGCTAAATGATTAATTAAGCATGGTTAAAACTAATCACTGAGTAGGTTAAAAATACCTATATACATAGGACATAAAAAAAAATCCTTGGTAATTACGGCATATTGGTTTTTATAAAAAAAAAAAATGTTGAATGTAAACAACCGATTATTACAATTAAGTACACTTTATATATTAATTAGGGGGGAAAATTTAAATTTGATTGGGCAGAATAATGTTGGTAAGAATTTATGATTTGTTATAGCTAAATTTTTGTTTAAAAACGAATGAAATAAATTCTTAAGCGTAAAAGGAAGATTAAAAATACATTTATGCTTAGCACAGAAAAATATATACAAAATTAAAATTACGAAATAAATTTGTATCAAGTGTTTTTGATAAAATTTTGAAAAATCCGAACGTGAAAAAAAAGGCACAAGTAGAATTGAGCACTTCGTCAATTTATTTGTGTGAAATATCGAAGGATGAAAGGACTAAATAATATTGACAAGTTTTCTTATTTGACAGCTATATATTTGTATGTTTGTATTCGGTTAAAAAGAATACTTAGGTGGGAAAATACATATTTACATACCCCAGACAAAAAAAAAATATATGATTTAATGTTATCTTATTAAATTTGAACGTGAATAAAATAAAAACATAAGTAAATAACAAATAATAATAAAATTACTTCTTAAAGAAATAAAAAATACATTTCTTTTAATAATTGGAACAATATACGAATGAATGAGCTCCTCGTCTAAGAATATATACAATCGAAACTGTATATGTATATATTTGCATAGATGTAATATAAACATGAAAGATGCAATGGAAAAATTTAAACAGTCAACTATTCAAGTAATAAAATTGAATAATTAAAATTTATAATATATTATATAATATTTCATTAAAATAAACTTAACTAAAAAGGATGACAGATAACACTGAATTAAATGTGATGATTACTAATTAAAACATAATTACTTATTTATATTTATAATTACATTGAAACTCCAGAGAATCATATTTCCGAGAGTATTTATTGTAATATAAAAAATTCAGTTTAAAATGTTACTTAATTTTTCTCCAGAAAAGAAAAAAAGAGGAAAAATTTGCATTAACATGGAGCATATTTTATGAATATTCATTAAAGAATAATTTAATTTCACTCACATTTAAAAGAGAAGGAGCATCATCTAAAATATAAAAATAAAATGTTTAAATAAATATTATATAAAACAATAAATATAATCATCAGAGTTAATATTTTTTTTTAAATATTAATAAGTCCTGGTTATTAATATTTAATTAATTATTAAATCCTTCCCTCTTATAGGGAACCTATAGCTCTAGGTAACAGGCGGGTCGCAATGGCTGATAGCGGAATGTCCTGTTTTCTCCGACAGGATAGTTGGAAATATGATGACTACCAGCCCCGGATCATGAGCGGCCGAGTCTAGGGCGGGGGAACATGGTTAGTGGCGTGGCCTTGTTCATCAAATACCCCAGCGGGCCCTGAGACGACTTCGGTGACGTGGCGAGGAGCACTGCCACTAAATAGGCGCTGCCCTCTAGTGCGGGACTCTGCCTAGGAGAAGGACAACTCCGAATAAATACCCGGGTGGATAGAACTCGAAAACCAGGTGATGGCAGTCTGTCTAAGGGAAGGAAAACCCTAAAAGAAAACCCTGGTCCTCCAGGTTGGGGGTTTTCGTTAGGGTTAGCTGCTCAACGATGTAAAATATGCTTTGCAGAGAAAGAGGCAACAGAGAGCCTCAGATTCGGATAGATTACACAAAAAAAGAATTTGGAAACGGACAAGTATCCTTCATTTTGGAACTTGGAATGTACAGAGCCTATCAAACAAGAAACAAGAGATACTAAGATAATTTTGCTTACTGAGACTAAGATTAAAGGAAAAGTTCAGGAGATGGGTTCACCTGTGGAGTGGTGTGCCAAAGGAGGAAAGAGGGAAAGCATGGGTTTCCATAATGGTGAAGAAAAAGCTAAAAAGTAAGATTACACATATCGAGGAAATGTCCGAAAGATTGATGAGAGTGGATCTCAACCTCTGGAGCAGATGCGTTGTGATTATAGGGGTGTACGCACCAGGAAACCATAAACCTCATGCGAGTAAAGATAAATTTGAGGAGAGCTTGAGAGAAGCTTTAGAAAAGGTGCAACCTAATGCAGAAATCATCCTAGCTGGGGATTTCAACGCGAGAGTAGGACGAGAAGTCGGCAGTCAGGTGATTGGACGTTTTGGTGAGAGAGTGGTTACAGATAATGGTCGGAGGCTCATAGATATCTGCGAGTCATTCGATCTGAAAATTCAAAACACCTTTTTTTAACATAAGAAGATCCACCGAAGAACATGGAGCAAGCCGGGATTCCAGTCCTCGATGTTAGATAACTGCATTACAAGGCAAAGATGCTCATCTAAGGTCGAAGCCGTGAGGGTTTTCGGGGGATGGGAGTGTGGTAGTGACCACTACATGATTAGAGCCCAAATTCTCTTCCCCTGGAAAATGTCAAAAGATCTCATTGAGAAGTCTCAGGAAAGGTAGCAGGAACTACATATGGCCTTTATAGACCTGGAGCAAGCATATGATAATGTGCCTAGAGAGAGGCTGTGGGTGGTACTTGAAATACCAGGCATTAGTGGGGCTCTGATAAAGGCTGTGAAACACCTATACAGCGACGACATGTGTCAGATAAGATGCGGGTACCACCTTTCGGACCCTTTTCATGGTACTAAGGGATTGAAGCAAGGTTGTAGCATGTCACCCACTCTTTTCAAGATATACCATCACGAGGCTGTGAAACCATGGTACAGGCAGTGTGGGGATGTTGGGCTATTCATTGATGGCGAGCAACTACTGCCCTTGTTCTTCGCTGACGACCAGGGCGAAGGGTCTACCTTGAAATGATGGTGTATGCGCTAAAGATGTGCTACGAAACGGTGGGCTTAAAAATTAACTTCGAAAATACCGAGTATATGACAATCGGAGATACTGATACAAATCCCCTTCTGGTTGACAGGGAGGCCTGTAAAAAAGTAAACGTATTCAAGTATCTGGGTTCTTGTTTAGATGGTATCGGGTCGTCCGAGCATGACCTCAGAAGAAAGGTGGAGCATACTCGAAAGGCTTCATTTTGATATATGTTTTACAGGAATAAGAATAAAATTACCATGACTACTAAACATTACATACCAATCCTAATTTTAAATAACATTTTAATTTATTGATCAGAACTACAATAGTATTAGTTGGCATAATTACTTGATTTTTTTAAATGTTAGCCTATTAGACTTTCATTGTCACTGTCATGCAATGCATTCAACTCAAATATGCTACAAGGGTTGTTTTTTTTAATTCATGCATGTAATTCGATATTGTTTATTTATTTAAAGTCCTGCTAAATAGACGACGCTAAAGTATGCCTAAAGTTTTCCTATTAAGATATAATTAAGAAATTATTTTAAATACCCCCATTCGACGGCATAACTAAGGACGTTGTGCCTGGCGGGCTGCGAACCCGCCACCTGCTAACGACTAGACCACAGTTGACCCCACCTTTATTTGATTTTAAATTTAAACAGAAGATAAGGAGTTTTGTAGTTGCCAGGAGTTTATATCTAGTTATTATGCTTAGGTTTTTTTTTTCGTGTTTACGGCAAACGTCTCTTTTTAGCAAACTTCTGTAACAAAAAGTTCTCTACGGGACATTGGTATAAGTTTATGTTTGTTCATTTAACGTCGCTTTATGCTGGTTTGGCTAACCGGACGATGCTACAGTGATTTTGACTATTTAGGTTTAATTAGTATAGGGTTTTTAACAAGTACCTGACATCATATAGCCTCGGGAGCCCCGTTTAATGTCCCTTCCGAAGTACGGCATAACCAAGGATTTTTTACTCCCTTAAACCCGCGCTCTTAGGCATAGTAGGTTGTTATGCTAACCACCAGACTACAAGTCGCCCCTACTTGTATGAGCATAGTTACTTAATACTATAGTATTATTGATAGGTACAATATTTATTCTGTATTTATTTTTAATTCATTACTTTAGACATATTTATTTCTAGATAAACCCTTATTTAAAATTCCACACTTATCTTTCAAATTTTGAATTTATTAATTATGGCAGCAATAATTAAATAATTACTTAACCCCTTTAGTGTGTTCGCAACCGATTGTAATTCGTAGAGTATAAACTTTTCTATAAAATCACCCAAATAGTTGCAGTAATAGATTGAAGTTGCCAAAGTGGAACTGTCCCATTTGAATGGACTTTCCAATCCGAGGAAGAATAAACAAAGGCCTATTGAGGCTGCGACGAAACCACATCTGAGGGCCGGATTTAACAACATCCTTTCATCCATTCTTCTCCCTGTCTTCGTGCCCCAGTATCCCCTTATAGAAGAGACACTGTAAACTTTTAAATAGTCCAAATAGTCTTCAAATAAATATTTAAAAGATTATTAATGGGTTTAGTCAAATGAAGAAGTATTCAATCATTCATTATAAAATTCCTTTGAAGAGAAATGATAGAAGAATAGGAGTATCGTTGTATAGAAAGAAAAAACAATAACCTGTTCCATTATAACCCATGAAGGGGATTGGGCTCAGAAAATGGTAGAGACTGAACTGTTTTAGGACAACTGTTGTGTAGGGAGGTGATTTGTCTGAGATCACGCTCATCCGCCATGCTCTACCCTGAAATAAGGGTTGGGTGAGCCCCAAGAGAGAATTCAGATCCATCAAGGCCTCTTAACTGATTAAATAATTTATCTTGATTTAACAATATCCTTTCATCCATTCTTCTCTCTGCCTTTATGTCCCAGTATTCTTATGGAGAGTCCTTAAATAAATATTTTTTAGTAACAGGTTCAGTTAGATGAAGTATTTACTCATTCAATATAAAACTAGTTCAAACAGAAACCATGGTAAAATCGTTGTAATTGACAAATCGTTGTAAAGAAAGAAAGCCTGTACCACTACAATCCATGAAGAATCATGGGTTCAGTAGATGCTAGAGATTGTACTTTTTCTAGGACAACCGTTGTGCAGGGCGCTGATTTGTCTCAACCACAAAATTTGCCCCTTATTAAAGGTACCTACTATATAGAGGCTGAGTGAACCAAAGGAGGGCCATCAGTTCCCAAAGGGTCCAACCTGTTAACAGATTAAATAACTTATCTGCCACAGCCGGATTTGAATTCGGAACCTTCGACATATCAACTCAGCGCTCTCGATACCAACAGAGTCATCCCGCTCCCTTATGTCAAGAAAAATATCATAAATAAGAACAATAAACTATTTGGTGCAGAATTGTATGAGATATGTATCGAATACTTGGAGTGCTCATTCATGCAGTAGTGGAGTGCATACGTATTGTATGTTTACTTCATAAGGAAAATAGTCAACTCTCGCCACAATAACGTTTCCTCTTCGTAATTCTAATGATGATCACAGGCAATTTTTATCGAATACAAGCTGGTTATAAGATACTGTTACATCCACCACAGGATCCAATCGATATTTTTTCAATGATATTATGATAGCAATTTATAAATATTTATAATAAAGACGACACTTCAATCTTCCTAGGATAATAAAAACTTCAATTCTATGTATTTTATGTTTGAGTTGCTAATTTCTAAAATAGCTGATCTCCGAAAATGATTAATAAATAATTTGATTTATGTTAAACAATAGGTCTTGTTTTACATATTTTATACTCTTCGTGTGTTTCAAAAATATGTCAATCATTTATCATCCGTTCTAAGTTAAAAGATATTATGTCTGTATTAGTACATAATAACGAAAAAAGAATAAGACCATTTTCAATAAACTGTCAGTAAGACGAGCGGGAACTTACTATTCATATGAAGAAGACGGCATATTTTATTCAGTTGCTACATTCATATGAATATCTACTTCTGTATGAAGTAATCATATAAAACCAGCAGGAAATGCTAAGTGCTTCTAAACAACGTATTAAGCCAGCTATTTCACATTTCCTTGCCCCTTTCTGTAATATAGAAGTATTGTATTTAATACAAATGTACTCCATTAACTTATGTCTCAACACTAATTTCTAGTAATTTTAAATTTACAATTGTATTATATGAATACAACCAGTAAATATAATACCATGAATGATACATATTGGAATGGATAAAGGCAAGTAGAAAAGCTACGCAGTGGTAATACTCAAATAAAGAATCCAACTTAGAAGTCACGAGGCCACCTTCCTTTCATACGCCTAGGAGGATTATCTTGAATTGTAGTCGCTAGGTTATAAACGAGTTGGTTTGAGTTAGAATAACGTTTGCCATGAAAAGATTGATATCAGGTTTGGGCGAAATCAACAACAAATGGGGCATGGATTATGGATGACTGTGTAGGTAACAAAGTAAGGAGCATTAAGGGTTTTGGATTGTATGGATTGGATTCAAAAGGAATTCGTTGGCTTAGTGGAGCCCCAAAGCTATATTCCGTAAGTCCCAATAGGTCTTATAATAGTCATGTGTATGAGTCTTTTGTAATTAATTGGGAGCTTAAAGCGCTTGTCTAGTAAGTGTTGCAGTAGCCTGAAGAGGAGAGCAGTTTCTAGTCTTTTCAGTCTAATTTGAGTTAAGTGACCATACTGTCCCTTTTCTCACTCACCTGTCCCGTTGTCCCCAAACAAAACTCTGGGACGCAAAATTGCCCCGTTTTTCGTTACCGCGCGAAAATTTATAATGTATTGTCAGACATGAGCTTTATGGACAATAAAAAATAATCACCAACTTTACTAAACCTTATTTATTTCTATGAAAAATATGAATAAAGTTTTTTAAAAATATATCCCATATAATTAAACAATTACTGTTAGAGAAACTTCACTTTTTAGTTATAAGTTGGTGAACTGAAAAAAGGTTATTACTTTTCAATCTTTGTTATAATATAAGTAATTATATTGATTTTAATATAATTCTAGAGTACAATAATTGTATTAAGTTATACTTTTTCTAAACGAAAAACATTAAAAAGTTGTGTTTATTTTCATTGTTAACCTACTATCTGTCGTATATAAACACATGTCCCGTTTTGAGTTAAAAAATAAATGGTCAGTTTAAGTATGAGGATACGATTAATTTAAAACTAAAATACAGGATAAGGAGTTTTGTAGTTCCCGAGAGGCTTTACATTTAAAGTTGTTATGGTTATCTCCAAAACCATAACAAAAAAAAAGAAATTCAATATTTTTGACTTGCTGTCTTCAACGTTTATAATTACTATCTCTAATTAAAATATAAAAGACAGTTGTTTTTTTAATAGCCAATACGCGGCACAAGTGATGACTCCCTACACAGTAGCATATTGACTTCTTACCTAAATCAAAAGTACAATATTAAATAAAACCAATAAAACGAAAATACTAAGCTTATAGTTGGAATGAGAAAATATCTTTAACTTTTGTTTCATTCTTTATTTATTTAATATCCCTAAATGCAGCTATGGCTGGGTATTAAATAAATAAAGGCAACGTAATGTTTATTGTATAGTGTTCTTTATAGAAGTCTTTAGGTTTGTTCAATTTATATCCTTATTCGTTTAATGGCACCGAATGCTGCATAGGACGAGCCTACAATTAGAATTTTAAGATCTGCTTATTCAGCTTTATTTATGAAAGGGATCTACTACCTCAGGTATAGAAGGTCGTCATGCTAAACAATATACCACATGATAACTTAATTAACTTCAGAATCAAGTAATATAGGGCAATTTCTTTTAATTAATTTATATAATATGTGTCCAGATCCCACTTAGTAAAGTAGAAACATAGTATGGGAGTATGTATCTACTCGTATGCTTGTGGGAAGTTAAAAGTTTTCTCTAGGCTTCAGATGGTACAATGTTTTTTTTTTCTTGTCACTATTATGCGAAGTTATGAGTTGTTTATTCAACCAACACTGTACTAGATAAATGTAACGATTATTTAGTGTTACCACATCACTTCCAAGGTAATAATTCTCCTTGAGAGGAGAATATTCGCCGGAGAAATGGAGGAGGAAGAGAGAGGACAGACAAGCGGGGATATTTGTGAATGACAAAGAGGCGAGAACTAAATATAGCCCGGGGAGAACGGACTAGATAAGCCCGGCATTAACCCCACTTCTGTTTACTGACTCTTCTCTCCCCCTCCACTCCGTATCTACTTGTTATCATCCCGTTGATGATGCGGTCCCCGTCTATCTCCAAGCAGCATCCCAACCAACGAGCGATTAATTACTGTTAACGTCATTTTCAAAGAATCACTCATCCGTCGAGCACTCCCACTATCGGAAACGATAGGGAGTTATATCACTGAGAGAGTTGAGGAGTGTGTGACAGTGTCGAAATTGTTTGTTTTTTTGGTCAGACTACTCCAGCCTATGGGACAAAAGAAATGCGTCAGAGATAATGTGATAACGAATAATCCTTTGATTTAAAAACCTTTGTATGGGACACTCATGAAAATCATATAATATATTTTTTGCCTTATCATATTCAGCACAAGGACCATTTATTTATGAATACAAAAACCGTTAATATAACACGATATGCTCAAATATATGCCGTTGGTTTTAAAAATGAGACAACTCCATTTTGTAAAAAAAAAAATAATTAAAGCCGTATCTTATAAAATATCTTATAACAAATTAACATAATTTTATATTTTAATCAATATTATGTCATTATCAGTATATTTTTTTATTAGAAATTGATTTGGTCATCAATATTTTAAACGTGGTAATTGTGAAACTGAATATCAAGCAATAACATAAAACGGAGTTATCTCACTTTCAAAATCAACGCCATATACATATTTACATACGTAAACCACGTCCAAAGCACATCCTTGTGATAATCAGAGGTTTAAATTAGCTTTGTATCACCAAAATTATCTGAGTTTTAAAGATATTTTTCTAACGTTATTTATCGCATGCCAAGCTCAAAAACAATTGTTTTACTTATTGTTTTCCACTCCCCAAATTATATTTAATGGCTGGCAAAAAACATTATATAAATCATAAATTTCAGGCAAAATGGTCTGAGTAATTTCAAACGGATTAATCATTCAGATTTAAATTCGTTTTCAATCAATTCTCAATACTCCACTTCTCTCTATTCTGATTTTAATACAGAGTATGAATACAGTTTTATTAATTTTTTTCTTTATTATTTATCACAAAAGTGTTTAAATATTAGTAAATAAATTCGAATTTTTATCTTGTACAAAAAAATATTTTTATTTTTGTATACTAAATCTTATTTCTTTTACTCTATTCAATTTTTTTTTGTTTCTTTACATATGTATATGCCAGAATAATCGTAACTTTTTTAGTAATATAATATTTCATATTTCTTTAATTTATATTGACTTTTAATTTTGATATTCAATTAATAGATATTCTACTTCATTTTTTTTTCACTGACACATTATATACTTGCAAAGACTACTGTATCCATGAATTATATTATATTAGCATAATATAAATAACATGGTTAATTTTTACTTTTAAAAAAAATTATCTATACTACTACAACTCATTAATGGTTCAGTGCATTCTAGAGATGTAGAGATTATATTGGTAGAGCAAACAGTTGTGCAAAGAAGTGATTTGGAGGAGATCATGGTCTATCTAAGAAAAATTTGATAGAACAATTTATTAGGATGAATAAGAAGATTTATAATTACACCAAATATTGAATGAATTTATAAAAATTCGAAAACAGAAGAACAAAGTGGAATACAAAATAATAGTATATTCATATAGGTAATGAATAGAAAATGTTTTAACATAACTATAACTATATGTGTATTAAGTTTTCTATTACTCAAATTACATAATGATCAAATTGATTTTTTTACATCAAGCATAAGTTTGGGAGTGAGGAGCCACATAGAACATAAAATTTTATGTTTATAAAGAATGAATTAGATTCAGATATGGTTAATAAATACAGTAGCAATATAGTTCTACATTTATATGTAGATTACAGCTGTAATATGTGTACAATAAATACATATTAATCCTCTAAGTACGATTTGCCTTCGATACATCTCACAGAGCAACTATAAATCGTTAGTATCTCTTGATTTGCGCACTCTTTAGATAAACTTCTCCATACGATTAAAAAGTATGTGAAATATTTGCTATCGAAAATTATCGTTAGGGCTTGGAGCAGGTAACCCCTCCTTTTATTAACAACGTCAAGAACGCTTTGAAGTAAATATATCTTAAGAATGTCTTTAATATTTTAGATTGTTTCAGAGAGAAGTAATTCTGGCTTTTGATCCATATTTACTAGGGAATAAGGTAACAGGAACTTTGGGAGAAATGCCTTTGTCTTTTACTGTCTTTGTTATTTTAATCTCAGAAAATATTATAACTCATGATCAATAAATGTTTAATCTATTTTCTTTTCACACAATTTTTACGCAATGATTAACTAATAACAATCTGATCGAAAACAAACTACTTCATTATAAATAACTGAGACAATTGTCTGACAATATTTTAACTTTAGAATCAAAATGCAAGATAATGATGATATTATTTGTAAAAAAAAAAAATTAAATGTATTTATTGAAATTTACAACTGTATACTGAAAACATCAAGTGAATATAATCAAAGATAAATCATGTCCCGGAATAAACACAAGTAAAGACTCTACCCAGTGGTAGTACTCAAATGAAAGTTCAACTTAAAAGGTCACGAGAACATCTTCTTTTCAGACGCCTCGGAGGATTATCAGGAATTGAAGAGGTTGCGAGGTTTCAAACTAGTGGGTTTGAGTGGAAATAAAGTTTTTCATGAAAAGATTGATATCGGATTTGGGCCAAATCAGCAACAAATGGGACATTAAGGTCATTATTGATTACTTTGTTCGTAACAAAGTAAGGAGCATTGAGGGTTTTACGAAGGATTTTGGATTGTAAGGATTGAATACGGCTCCAGGAGGAACAATATGGTTTCAGAGAAAACAGGAGCACACAAGATTTGATCTTCTCCATGAGACAGATCACAGAAAAAGTAATAGAAAAATGCAAGGAGTTAACCGTGTGCTTCGTAGACCTCACAAAAGCATTTGACAAAATAAAGAAAGAGGACATCCGCAAGGCTTTAACAGAGAGAGGCATTAACAAAGGACTAATGCTGGCAATAATGAGCCTCTACAGGAACACCCGAAATGTAGTGAGGACATCCAATTGTTACTCCAAAGAGTTCACAACCAAACATGGTATAAGACAGGGTTGCAGCTTGAGCCCACTTCTCTTTATTCTGGTCCTTGATTCTGCTATATCTCAGGCCAAAGCCCGGATGAGAAGTTTCCATCTGGGATTTAGATACTTGAATAAAGTTACCTACTCCTTGATGGCCTTTGCTGATGATATGGTAATCCTTGCCAACAACGATAGAGACCTAAGATTCAATATCAGGGTTCTTCAAGATGAACTAGAGAAGATCAACATGGAAATAAACCCTGACAAAACAAAGGTTATGAGAATTGGCAGGATGCCTCACCGAAAAATGAGAGTCATAAGAATTAAGGACAAGCCCATCGAACAGGTGAGAACCTTTAAATATCTGGGAGCACACCTTGATGAGAATGGAGTCATGGACAATGAAATCCGGGAGAGGGTCAACTCAGCTGGTAAATTGTTCCATGCACTAAATAAAAGGTTCCTGAATAAAAGAGAAGTATCCAAGGACACAAAGTTGAGGACATATAAATCTACTTTTCTCCCCATATTAACATACTCCTAGGAATCTTGGGCGTTGACCACCAAACATAAAAGTAGGATCCAGGCTTCAGAAATAAGATTCCTAAGGAAGATAGAGGGAAAAACAAGACGAGACCGAATTCGCAACTCGATCATTAGATCAAGCCTCGGAGTGGACCCTGCGGAAAAAGTCATTGAAAAAAACAGTCTAAGATGGTTTGGACATTTTTTAAGAATGGAAAATAACAGTCTGGCCAAGATGACATACGAGGCTAAGGTTGAAGGAAGAAGGTCCAGAGGAAGACCCCGACTTACCTGGGAAGATGGTATTAAGGAAAGCTTCGCAAAGAGAAGTCTAGAATGCAATAGAAGGAGGCAAATGGTAGAAGATCGTGCGGTGTGGTCCGGGCTATACAGAAAGAAACCTCACACTGTAGAGCGGTAGAGAGGAACGACTATGATGATGATGATGAAGGATTGAATACGAGAGGAATTGGATGTCTTAGTGGAGCCCCAAAGCTCTATTCCGTAAGTCCAGATCGGTCTAATGATTGTCATGTATATGGGTCTTTTGTAGTTTATCGGGAGCTTCGAGGGTATGTCTAGTAAATGTTGAAGTAGCCTGAAACGGCGAGCTGTTTCTTGTCGTTTTAGTTTAGTATGTGGATTCCAAGTTAAGCGTTTGTCAAGGTGTAGTCCTAAGTACCGGACCTATTCTACAGGAATGCATTCTCCTTTCTGCCCTGAAGAAGTCAGCAGCATGTCTGGCGAAACGTTGGCGAAAAAATTAGCGACACGGTCTAAACCAGAAGACACCACTGAAGTATTTTGTATAAAAAAAAATTATTCGAATAAAGTACTAATTTTGGTGATTATGTAGTAAATAATAGGAAAGCAGTACATGGACTTATCCTATCTATTTGGCTGGAACCTGGCAGCTGTATCCTGTATAAAACTATTCCTGGCAGAAAACCACAATCTGCCCTATCCATAAGAAGGGATTGTAATAATTATCTACAACGAACCAGATCTTCTCCCTCAGAATGATTCTCGAAAAAGGAAGTGAGTATTTATTGCCAACCCATCACCTAGTCATTCATATTAAGGCGGCGTATGACAGTATTAATAGAGGACAACTGTCCCTGTACAGCGATGCATGAAATGAAGTTGGATGTATGAATCTGTATGCGATGCATGAATCCGCCTAGTTGGACTCACAATGAACAAGGTGGAATGCAAAGTAAAAATCCAGGCTGGGGTTTCAGAGGAGTTTTGTACAAGAAGATTCGTTGGCCTTCCACCTGTTTAAAGTAGCACTCGAAAAAGTAGTCAGAGATGCGGGAATACAGATCAGTGGGACCATTTAGACCAGTAAGTCAGTACAAATCCAAGCAATATGCAATATGCAAACGACACTAATATCATCAGGAAATCACTTCGCGGCTTAAAGAAGGCTTTTCTGACGCTCGAACAGTCTGCACGGAGGATGGGAATTTCTATAAATGAGAGCAAAACCACGTATACGCTGGGACAATTGCTCCGCATTCACAAATCTAGATTAGTGACTACACAATCGAGACGGTCCAACAATTTGTTTATCTGGGCTTCCAAGTAAATGCCGACAGCAATGTGTCGGAAGAAATATCAAGGAGGATCCTGGCTGCAAATAAATATTACTTTAGCCTGCGGCGGTATTTAAGTAATCGCGTAATCTCCAGGAAAACCAAAGCGACTCTGTACAGGACTTTGATCCGTCCAGTCCTCACATACGGGGCGGAAACGAGGAGCTTCTCCAAAACAGACGAAAGTAAGCTGCTCGTCATTGAAAGAAACGTACTACGTTACATTTATGGAGCAGTACGCTCAGGTAACGATTGGAGGAGTCGGAGTAATGCAAAATTGGCCGCCATACATAATTCATTAGGATTCAGCGTCTAAAATGACGGATGTGGCCAGAATGAACGAGACTTATCCAACCAGCAAAATTATGCTGACGCGTCAAGGAAGGAAAAGAAATGTAGGAAGGCCCAGATTGGGCTGGATGGATGGGGTCGACGAAGATGGTAGAGCTCTTCTTGGACTGGCTAACTGGAGAACCGTTACAAGAGAGAGGGACCAATGGGCGAAACTAATTGAGGAGGCCAGGACTCAGCGTTGAGTTGTAGCGCCGATGAAGAAGAAGAAGAAGATGTAGTAAATAAAAAGAAACCTGCCAACTAGGTATACTAATTATTCTATAACTACATTGTTTTTAAACTACAACTACAATTTTCCCTATGCTTACAGTCATTTTACCCTTTTTTATGACATAGTTTTATTATTATTTATTATATTAACTTTGAAAAAATAAATAATAAAACTTTAAAAGATTAATTTTAAAAATAAATTGTCACATTTTGATGTAAGGCACAAAGAAAGAAACTCACCTATGGTATATTGGTTAGCATTTCAACCTTTTATGCCGAAGATCAAGGGTTCGTAATCTGGCAGGTGGCCTAAGGATTTTTCAAAGGGAGTAAAAACCCTTAGTTATGTCGTCCTTCGGAAAGGGCGTAAACCGCTGGTCCCAAACATTTACGGTGTCATGTACTCTTAATGATCCCTATCCTTATTACAACTGGATAGGCAAAAATTAGAACTCCCACTTTAGCCTCGTCCGATTAGCCATACTTTCAGGGTCCATTCAACCTTAAAATGAGGACAACAATACAAACGAAAACTTTGTAAGGGAAGTCTTTGTAATTTCTAAAGTAAATATGATGATGCTTCCTGTATATTTATAGTCATTTCATTCAAAGATATTGTTACGGGCTACTGGGTGTAAAAATGAACTATTACTAAATTCAAGATACTAAAATTTATTAACAAATTAAAAATAGATTAGAAGGAAATTATTTAAAACAATTAAATTATTAAACTAATATCAATTTACAATAACAATATTCTACAGATTATAATCTAGGCCTAACTGTTATCTAATTTCTAAAATAATATACAAATAATATAAGATATTGCTAATACTATTACACTATAGTTTACAACTACAAATTAACACTTACAGTTCGCTAATTAAAGTCCACCGACCGTAAGACTCTCCAAATATGACAAAGTGACACACAGTTTATTACACTTATTACACGGCCACTAATTATCACTGTCACTGTTACGCACTTAGCACTAATTACAGACTGATACTGACTTAGCACTTATTACAGACTGCCTGATAATCACTGGCCGAAACAGCTTACCTTTTTATATAGGCAAAATAGGTCGGGGTGGGGCATTTCTCGGAACAAGATCGAGAACCGTCCAGGCCCCATCCAGGCCGATCCAGAAGGCTCTACGCCGTTCTTTGATCCCTTCCGCTTAATCCCACAGCTCGTCTAATCCTCTCAGCCGGTCCTTCTTCCCTCTCTGACCGTAACAATATCTTATAACTTTATTTTTCAACAGGTTAATTTTTTAAACAGCTCAGGTTGAGAGATAGGAAATTGATAAGCCTAATCATAGGCGTGGTGTAAAAACCTAATTTAAACCAAAATATGTTGTTAATTAATGTTATTTTTAATTTACATTATAATTTCATAAATTCCCTCTTAGCTCCATTTTAACTGTTAATGAAATATAAACAATGTTGTAGCTCTTCAAACAAAACTGGTGGCGTGTCAATGCAAGAACCTAGATGCGGGCCCAACCTGGCAGCTGGCAGCGACCACTCGACATGGGGGCCGAATGCCGAGTATAACGTACCCAATGGAGAAGGGTTATACAATAATAAAAATTATTGATGTGGAAATGGTGAACCTTAGATATATCTTACAAGAGTAAGAAATGTTCGGGTAATGCAGTCAATAAATTATCCACAAAATGAGTTTAACTTATTGTATGTAAGCCAACGTTTCAGCATAATTTGTAGGCCATCATCAGGGCTAAGAATAAAACAGAACAGAAAACTTTATAAAAAGTCCAGTACTGTACCATATGTATTAGCTATACGTAAACTTTAATAAAAATGATAAGAAAGATATGCAAAGAGCAAAAAATAAATTATGAACTTATTAATGAGAAGTAACCCAGAATAAATAATTCTTTGTTCTATGTAATATCTTTTCAAATTATGATTTAAAGGGAAAAAATACATATCAACTGAGATATTTATTAGCTAGGATCTAGAAATTATTATAATATTATTATATTATTCTGTTATCAGTTTTCAATATTAACTTTAAACAAGTCTTAATGTTTAATTTTATTCTCAATTTTTAAGAATTATATGATATTAATGCAATGATAAGGTTTAGCTCAGTGGGTACAGAGCAGAGTTACTTTTGCTATTTAATCTGTGGATCCTCGGGCTAACCTTCAATAGGGAAAAACCTGCCGATTGAGCGTGATATCACAATAGGAGACAATTGCATTCCTACACAATTCTTGTAAAATTACTCTCTGCCATACACTCATCCCAAGACCCATCACGGGTTGTAGTTGTACAGGTATTTTTATATATTATATCTACAAATAACCTCTCTCCACAGCCTTTGTCTTAGAAACAGTTAGACCTCTACTATGTAGTGAACTCTAGACCTTTCATGGGTTATAGTGGTAAAGGGTTATATATTATTTTTAAAATTAAAGAAATAGAAGGAACAAACATATAAGTTTAATGTAATTTGAGCTACTTGAGAATATCAAGTGATACCCAATCCAAGGTAACATTGAGAACATTAATCCAAATGTTTCAAGTCCATTATATGCAATGTAAAGGGAACAAGCGCTCCCAGACAAACATGAATCGAAAGCAGGTAGATGTGCTACTGACAGCAGGATATCAACCTTCCCGCGTTCTGAAAACCTCTCGAAAAAATTCGAAAAATTCTGAACTCTCTGGATAGAATCCCATCGCCCATACATGAAATGAACGATATGAATTTAATATGATTTATTTTATCAATAATCAAAATTATAAATTCAAACCATTAAAAGCTATTAGTTATTTATATTCTTAATGAGCAATATTAGTTGGCCTTATATAAATGGAGAAGAAAATCCTCCGGGTAGAGGTAAAAAAATCAACTCTTAGGTACAACTGATTACAAGTCTTGGGTTTAGTACTTAATAGAGACTATCTTGTTTCTTAGCAACAGTTGTTCAGGAAGGTGATTTGTCCTAGATCACGCTCAACCGCCAAGTTTTCCCACTACTTTGGCCACCCACTATGGCTGGGTGAGTCCCAGGAGGGTTCCAGATCCCATGGATCCATCTCCAGATGTTAACAGATCAAATAAAAAAAATTTTGAATGGAATTGAGGCCCTGGACCTTCGGCACGGTCACTCAGTGAGGTCAAAGAATTTTTTTTTATATAGAGACCAACTATTTATCAGCAACTAACGTTTCCAAACACATTGCTGGTCTTCTCCAAGGCTGAAGAGACAAGATACAAACATGTTAAAAAGAAATAATTGGTATAGAATAAATTATAAATAAAATAATACATACAAATAAAACTATTGGAGTAATAATATTCCTATTATGAATGAAAAATTCCTACCTGCTCTTGGGTCTTGTTAACACCAATAGTTTCGAATAATATTTTATTTATATGATTCTTTACATTTTCTTCCTATTAAAATCATTTCATTTTAATCGTTCGGTTAATTTTTATAGAATTCATACGAGTTATTCTGTATAAAATTCCTTATAACTCGATAAAATTCAATCTACTATAATTCTTTTGTATGTTCTTTAACTTATAACTATTTTTATTATTTATTTGAATCAATTTTCATTTTATTCTTACATCTACTATAATTCGGTTCTATGGTTAACTAAAATTTTTCTTGTAACTACTATTTTTTTTTTTTTATTTCTTCAATTTATAATTATTTAATTCATTTTTTAATTCTTCATTTGTTACTTTGTTGGATTTAAACATTACCTCTTTGTACACTTTTACATAATGCAATATTCTATTATACTAAGCACATATATTGTTATTCTGTGCCATGTGTTATTTTAATGTATTTGTATATTGTATATTTAGCCCTGATATTTAGCCCCCATATTGAAGACCTGGAATATGGGTCGAAACGTTGGGGTACTAATAAAAAGTTCTCCCTTTATAAGAGAATTTTCTTGACCTCAACCCGGATCATTTCCTCATACATACATAAGGTCAACTAATATTTTTCAACTGGTTAAAAAATAGTTTCTATACTTAAGTAATTCTTTCATTGAAGTCCTCTTGTATTGCGTGCTTAAAGTCGGTTACTCGAAGACGTATACACCTGCCTGTTGTGCTGCTCTCCGAATCATGAATATCGACTCAACTTACCAGACGGTAATCGAACCCAGACATATCAACTTCCAACGCTACAGTATCCTCCACTAACAACAGATAATTGCATCCGGAAACAATAAATTAAATAATTTTATTGTCGAGGATAACAACCTACAAAAGGATAATGGCGGTAATTGCTCTGTCTCAAGGCTTTAGACGGTTTCGTCTTCGTGTCTTCGTTGTTAAGAAAGAAATGCAAACAATTTATTAAAAAATACGGAATGTTATTATTAAAGCGAAACAATGGCTCTACCAAAATTAAGACCACTAAAAATTAACGAGTGTGTAATTTTTGATACTGTTACTTATTAAAAAAAGTAATGATTGTTATTTTTATATTTTCGGATTAATCATTGGAATCTGAATCAGAAAGTTAAGCGATCCAGGTTTATGTATCTACCAATTTTCCTGATTGAAAACCCCAGATTATTCAATTATTTTTCGGAAAAATATCGAATGACAGTATAAAAATAAAAATTAATATATTGGATATAGTGAAATTTTACCACAAAATCTTAAGTCATCCAGTCAATGTGTTTAAAAAAAAAAAAAAAAAAAATGCATCACTACAACCCATGAAGGATTTTACGGTTCAGTATATGCTAGAGACTGAACTGTTTCTAGGACAACAGTTATACAAGAAAGTTATTTGTCGAAGATCACGCTCAATTTTCCCCCAAGTACTCAATTTTCAGAGGTTAGGTGAGCCCCTGGAGGGTCGTCGGATCCCACAGGGTCCAGATTAATGAGCCATAGGCGGATTTGAACCCGTAAACTTCGGGATAGCAACTCAGCGCTGTACCCAATGAGGAGCTATGTCGCTCCTTATCAATGTATTAATAATTATTAAAGATTGGGAATAAAAGGGGTAACAGAATAATATAATAAATAGAGAGGACGGAAAGAGGGTTACAGATTCTGGAATAGAATCGTAAAACAGGATTCTGTTTCAAAAATTCAGGAGCTTTGATTGCATTTCCTAACGCCATCTACCGCCACTGGAAAAACTGATTCGCACGCGTGTTATTATACTATATTTACTGAGAACAGATATTTATATTATTGTCAATATATTGAGTCTAATATAAAGTATAAGGAGTAACGAGTGTTAAAAATATTTTGGCTGAACTACAGGAAATTCAAGACAGATACAACAATAAATATTGGATTGTAACATATGAAATGTCAGTGAAGGTGTAAATTTTAATGATTAGCAAACAAATTATTAAACAATACTTTTATTATTCAAAATAGGATCCTTCACTTCCCATACACTTATTCCACCGTGAAAGCATTTCTATCCCCGCTCTGTAGAAATTAGGTGTCAAGGAAGAAGCGAAGTCTTGGAAGCCCGATTTCAGGGCATTTTCGTTGACAAATTTTTCATTTCTTAAAAAATTATTCAAACAACGGAAAAAGTAAAAATCGGTTGGAGAAAAGTCCGGAGAACATGGTTGGTGAGGAAGTTGCTCCTCATTTCTGTTTCGCAACAGAAGTGAGGAGGACGTTTCCAATTGGGTGAGCTGCTGGGCCTCGGTTAATTCATGTGGTACCCATATTTTCAGCTTTTTTGTCTTACCAAGCTCCTTAACATGGCACTTGCTCCAAGTTGTGAAACTAATTCACGAGTGGTTTGGGAAGGCCCGCTTCGACCAGCTCTTTCATCTTTTCGTTGTCCAACTTAGTCTTCGGCCTACCACGTTCATTGTTGGTAAGGTTGTTTAGCATAATTCAGCATAATCGCCAGACCGAAATTTTTCAAACCAACGGAAGATTGTTCTTTCGCTCACTGTATCTTCACCGTAAACGATATTAATGTTTCGGAACGCCTCCGTGACGCTATGGCCAGGTTTAAATTCGCAGAGAAAAATTATACGAATTTCCGCGGAAGACATAATTTTATTCTTTTTTTTTTTAAACGTTGCTTCACTTTCAATGAAAAAGTATTAAATGATGTTTCAAACGGTATACATAACATAATTTTTTGTGTGCAAATAATCTAATACCTAATGAAAAGAAAACTGTAAATAAGCGAAACTGAGATTTCATCCGTTACGGCCCAACAGCAGACAAAATTAATAACCAGATATTTTTAATTCGTCTAATTAGAAAATCAAATTATGTGATTTAAAAAAATATTGTTTACTGTATAAGAAGCTAGAAATAAGAGTAAATAAAAATTATACTGAGGGTTATTTGAGTACTGAACTTCATTTAGTTGGCATTAGATAAAATTAACTACTTTTAGGTTATTAACATTTTTCATTGTCGCCTAGAAGTATTTGTAATTAAAATTGTAAGTAATGACTAGTTCTTGCAAATCCCTAATAAGTGATGAGTAGCTCAGTACGATTATTGGATAGTTCGAATATATAATAATTTTTAAAAAATAAAACAATCCTTATGAAATAATAAATTATATTTTTAATTTCGAAAAAATCTGGTCATGAATAATTCACCCTCACAAAAATGTAAGACAACAAAGAACTTTGAGGAAACCCTGCTTCAAGCGGTTAAGATTAGAGTTCTTTGATGCTTTGGAATTGGTCGGGTGGTCATCGATGTTTCCACATCAGGGAAGGCGGGGCCTGTCAGCTGTAGGCTTCTAGATTGCCAATATCATAACCATTAGATTTGGGCGAACTCGGAGATTGGAGGGAAGATTTAAAGCATCCATGGGTTTAAAAACTGAACCCGACAAGACCATATAAATTCAAATATTGCGCATCAACACTATGGTTTGGCGAATCTTTTAAAAATCGGTCTTAAATCAATTTGATTCAGCTGCTATTTTTATTCGATGAATGAGTAGACCACTAAGGGAGCGGAGTGGCTCAGTGGTAGAGCGCTGAGTTGCCATTCCGAAGGTCCTGGGTTCAAATCTCGCTCCTGGCAAAACGAGACTAACCAATTAAAAAAACCCAGTAAAAATAGAAAACCCTGCATCACTACAACTCATAAAGTCTTGGGTTCATACTTGGTAGAGACTATCCTGCTTCTTGGACAATGGTTGGACAACAGAGGTGATTTGTCCTAGATACAAATCACCTCATTGCACAACCGTTGTCCAAGAAACAGTACAGTCTCAATCATGTACTGAACCCCAGACCCTTCATGGGTTGTAGTTTACAGGGTTTTTTTTTCAATCAGTTAGTCCACTATGAAACACTGGTTAGTATTTTTTCATATTTTTATTTATTTATTGTTTTGTATTTATGACTTTTTTTATTAGCAACTTATTTAAGCAAGTCGTTGTTCATTTAAGCAATGAATTTACTATACACTCAATACGCCCAAGCATTGACTTCTCCAAGTTCCACAATCATCGATCAACGTCATACTTATAGAAGAACTTTCGAAGTAATAAATTAGCTGGATTTTCTAATTACAGATTAGGGAGCGAGGTAGCTCAGTGTGTGGAGCGCTGTTGGAGGTTCCGGATCCAAATCCTGCTGTGCCAGATAAATTATTTAATCTGTGAACACCCACGGATAGACCCAGAGGTATCAGAAGACCCTCCTGGGACTAATCCAGCCCCTATACAGTGTGTACCCTTATAACATGAATTGTAATAGTACAAGTTTTTTTTTATGTTTATGTTACTTCTGGTCCATTGCTAATGCAACACACACCATACTACTTGTTAAAAGCTTAACGTCTGCTACAATAGTCAAATCCCTAGAGGAAAACCATTAATATTTGTACAGGAATTAATATTAACATCTGCGTTTAAACTTGTCCGACTGGGTTGTTATCTAGAACTATTAAATATTAACTACTCCACAACATCTATTGTGAAACTATTTGTCCTAATTATGTATATGTTTATTTATATCTATATATATATATATATATATATATATATATATATATATATATATATATTTATATACATTATTAGGTACTTGTGTGTTAACGCAGCCGCAGTTATTTTCGCATGCGCGAGTTGTTCTATATTTGTTCTTGTTTGCTGAGGTTTGTTTGTTGCTAATTCCTTGTTTGTTTGCTGATTTGTTCAAGATTTCTTGTTGTTATTATTTATTTATTTATTTTATTATTATTAGATTTGTTGTTGTTGTTACTTACTTCGGAAATGCGTATTTGAGATTTGCCATAACAGAAGAAGAAGCTACTGTTTTTTTTCAGGAGCGAAATATTTTCCAAAAAAAAAGAAAATGTATTAATTCGCATGAAATGAAACTGTATTTTGGTCAACGTAACTTTTGAAAATGCAAAAATGGAAATGGAGAAATATTCCATTATTTAATTATATATTATCCATTGTATTAATTGTTGATGATATATTCCATTTTTAAATAAATTATTTTGATTTGTAATTGTTGATGATTAATTAAAAAATTTAAAATTCTAACCCCAAGAAGTAGATTTAAAAACGTTATTGAAGATAACTAATATAAAAGATAACTGTTACAAAATATAACTGCTCGCGCATGCGAACAAGTAGGCAAAACTAACTGGGGCTGCGTTAACACGCAAGTACCCATAATTATATAATTTAATCATTTATTTTATAAAACATGGTAATAACAAGGTTAAAAATATAAATTTATATTAATGAATTATACAATATAAGTTCTGTTATAAAAAAAATGCTGACCAATGGAACAGGAAATATAAATTATTTAAGAAGTGGACTATTACCTCGTTTCTACACGTAAGATGAAAACTTGAATGATTTAATCGATAGTTAACCATAATAATTGATGCATAGATTGTATAAAGTCGATATACATATAATCAATCACTGTTAGAATTGTGTACTTGTGATTCAAAATTCATAAATGAAACTATATTGAATTAAAATAAAACAAAAGATATAATAAAATTTAAATTCTAGATATCTCTATGTAGTAAATTCTATCTAATAATTTAACGTTAGGCACCCACCAGACATCTTTTCAACTTAATATCATGTACATTTAATTATTACTACAATACATTTGTTGTACTATATATATATATATATATATATATATATATATATATATATATATATATATATATATATATATATATATATATATATATATATATATATATATATATATATATATATATATATTGATATGCAATACAGCACATTATGACAATAATTAAAGCTATTGTAATTTAAATAGTGAGATGGAATAATCACGAAAATAAATAAAATTATAAATACAATAAAATAATTGCTAACCTATAAGGATCAGTTTAAAAAAATGAATAGTTTGTTAACTATTTTAACCCCCTTATAGTTAGTTAAAGTGGTTTTATTTTAAAATAGTGGTTCAAATTAACTTATTAATAATTTATATTCATATATATTTATAATCTATTATTGTATTTTTTTCTATTATGATATGTAACTATCAATTGTTTCTGTCTATGTAACTATTGTTATCTTACTTCTATTTTATTTTTAATTGTATCAATTAATTAAATGTAATTACATTATACTCTAAGACTTAATATCTTGTATATTAATACTTGTATTATTATTCTAAAGGGACTTTATTATTATTATTAATAAAATTAATACTTTCATAAATAATAGATTAATTTACAATACCCAATCAATTGTACAAACAATTTCAATATTGTTCTGGTTATATAATGATAGTGATATGTAGAACTAATCAAAGCATGATTAATTGTAGCACATTCGCTCTTATACGAAGCTGGGTTGAGGGTGAATTTGAAAACCCTAGCCTCCCTGTGCTACATTAAGAGGTTATTTATTATTTAACTCTCCAAATGAGTTTTCCCAAAGTCGCCACCAAAGATAAATTTGCTTTCCCCGGAAAGAGAACGATATCCCCCTTTCTGCAAATGATTTTTTTTTCTTTTTATAAACATTTAAATAAAAATTGTTTTTTTTTTACTAGATAAGTAGTGAAAATATTGATGTTAGATTTTATTGTATTCAATACTTAATTTATAAAAACCTTTGACACTACAACACGTGAACGGGTCTAGGTTTCAGTACATGGTAGACACTGTAATATTTCATGGATAACGGTTCTGAAAGGAGGTGACGTGTCCTAGGTCAACCTCAACCGCCAGATTTCACCCCCCCCCCTTAATTTGGTACCTTATTTTTATAACATTTTATAGAGGCTGGGTGAGCCCCAGGAGGGTCTTAGATCACTTATGAACCATCTCCGGCTGCTAACAGACTAAATAAAAGTCTTGCCTGCAGCGGGATTTGAACCAGGATTTCCGGCATGGCAACTCCGTGCTCTACCACTTAGCCACTCCGCTCCCTTACTTAATTTGTATATATCCTAAATTATATACATTTCAATGAAAATTTTAACAATAAAAATATTACTATTATTACAAACTTAAGACGCAACAAGAAGTAATGTCAGAAAAAATATACCTACAAAAAAAAATGGATAATTCCATGTTTAAGACGCTATAAAAACATATTTAAAAAAATACCGTGAGACGTTTATAATGTTCTGAAGCGTTAGTGTATTGCAGAGTGAATTACTTTCCAGGAATGATATCATTTAGTAACAAAACAATAATCAAATTTGAGGAAAACAATTTTAAACAAAAAAAATAATACTTCAGTAAAAAAACCTGTGCAATTAAAAACACATAATGGGTATTGGTTTCAGTATATAATAGAGACAGTACAACAATTGTACTGTCACTATTTCTCCCACAATGAAGGATGCCCAAATTATAGAGGCTAGTTAAATCCCAGGAGGGTCTGCTAATCCCATAGGGTCACAGCGTAAGTAATAATGATAATAAAATAAGTTTTGTAGTAATAATAGAAATATATTTATTGATAATTTCACTCCCATTTAATTTAGCATTGCAGCAAAAACGTTAAATGGAATCGCTAAAAATTAATTACAATTAACTAAACAATAAAGCTGGAAAACGAAGGATTTAAAACGCAAAATAATAAAATAGAATGAACCGGATGTAATTTAGAAATAAGGCAAGTGGGGATTTGAAACATAAAATCCTTTTAAACTGAATATTCATCAGCCTGATTGAAAATACTAATAGCGGAGAATCCTGCATTATCAACTTTTTTTTTTTAACTGTTAATATATAATTTCAACTCTCATCTACTTTGCCTTTGCTTTATTTATATCCAATTATGGAGTTGGATTAATTATGAGGAAATTTTAGTTTTTGCTGGCTATGGAATATAGATACAATCCATGAAATGCTTTAAAAAAGAAATATGATTAATTGAAATTAAAAAATTATACTATAAAGAAGTAATTATATATATATATATATATATATATATATATATATATATATATATATATATCATATAGTCAATGTATACATAATCAAATATGGGGGACTACACATAAGATATTATTTTAAGTATCTTTAATTATTTTTTATAAACTAATACCTACTGAGATTTAATCGAAGAAGTAAATTAACCTTGAAATGGAGGTTTGCTAATATTATCTCCTAGATATGTTTAATGTAAATAAGTATATTACATCAAACAAATTCAATACCTATGGTCATTACACACTTATAGTAAAATTCAAAGACAAGGCAGTTTAATTCCATTAAAATAGCATTTTATTACAATTCATGCCTTTATAAATCGGGCACGGTTTTTACTTTTTAATAATAATGGGGGAACGTGCCCAAAATTGCTTATATTTATATATGTTTCTTATGCACCCTTGGATATGCTTTTGGCACAATATTACTTCACCTCTGTTTTGTTAGCATCCAACAAACCGACAAATATTCTTCTTCTTCCTCCCTGGCGCCTTTCAGCGTGGAGGGGCCTCATCAATCCATTTACGCCAACTATCACGGTCCTTCGCCAACACTTTCATTGCATTCAACTGCTTGCCTCTTTTTTCTCCTAGCTTGGTGATCTCGTCCAACCAAGTTTTCCGAGGTCGACCCCTTGGTCTTTTCTGTCGGCCTTCCTTCAAAAAACTTCCGGGGTAGGGAACCCCGGATGAGAGGGACTCCTCGTTCATCCTCATCACATGACCGAACCATTTGAGCGTTTTCCTCTCCAGGGTTTCTAACAATGGTGGGACCCTTACTTCTTATCTGATCCGTTCGTTGCTAATATGATCTCTTCTGGTTCGGCCGGCCACTCTCCTTAGGTATTTCATTTCGGATGCAGTCAGTCTGCTTTTGTGATTATTAAGTAGGACCCAGCTTACTAAGCAGGACCCACTGTACCTCACTTCCATACAAAAGGGTTGGGAGGTACAGTGTGTTGTATATATTTATTTTGCTCTTATTTTCAACCTCTCTCTTCCCCAAGAGAGAGATATTCTATTGGATATTTCTTCGTCTGTTTTTCCATTTCTTCCTACTACTGTCCCTAAGTACATATACTCATCGACCATCTCCAGAGTTCTACCCTTGTGTGTATTTCTTCGGCATTTCGCCCTATCTGCATAACATTGCGTTTTTTTCCTCATTTATGACCATTCCCTTTCTTTCTAGCTCAGCTTCCCATTCTATGATGGCTTGTTGCAGTGCTGCTGCTGAGTCTGCTATGAGGACAATATCACCTGCACATACAATAGCTTGTGCGAGTATTGTTCTCATATTCCATTTGCCTATTGTTGCTCTTGCTGTTCTAAGTTTACATATCTTGACTATTTTATCCATGAATATAATGAATAGTAGGGGGCTTAGGCTATCTGCTTGTTTGACACCTCTGTCCATCCTGAAGCTTTTAGATTCCTTCCCATTAATCCGTACTATCCCTTTTGATTCTTTATAGGTAGACTTGATTGCTTGGATTAGGTCTCTTGGGATATTCTTCTTTTTGAGTGTGCACCAAATTTCTTTTCTGGAACAGAATCAAAAGCCACCCTTATATCTAAGAAGGCCAAATACATATTTCTGTCACGCTCCCATGCCTTTTCTATTATAGTCCTCAAAGCAAAGATGTGGTTTTGGGTTTGTCGTGATGGTCTGAATGCCGATTGTTCCTCTTCTAACTGGTTCTCCGCCAGACTTCTCAATCTTCTCTCAAGAATAGATGAGTATATTTTGTATACTACTTGAGATAGACAGTTGGGCATGTAGTTTTGGCATTCGCTCGGAGTCCTTTTCTTGAGGATATTATCCCTTTAACAAATATACAATACTAATTTAACGAAATAATTACTCAGTGTTCGACAATCTATCAGACTTAAAATTCTGTCGTCCTAAAAAAAACACTTAGGAACTCTCAAACAGACATATTAAACGCATTTAAAACAACTATAAAACTTTTCGTATAAGATCACGTTATCGCCAGAAAACTTGTAATTTATTCGTTAAACTTGAAAATCCGATGATATACTTGAAAAGCTTGTTAAAAGTGACTCAGTTCTATTTTCATTAAAAAGAAAAAAAAATTAAAGAAAAATTCGAGTCTTAATACTTTGAACATGAAACAAAATCATTGAGTTAATTTGTTTTCTTATTTTAACTAATCTATGAACAAATAAGAAGCATATCAATTTTTACAAGATGGATTTTTTTGGTAAATATGAATAGGAACAATAAAGATATTATTACTATTAACAGTAGAGTAAGGGAAAAAATGAGTAAAAGAAAAATTAGTTACTCAAAGAAGTGAGAAATCACCCATTAGCTATAATATTCTCAGCGGAGACATGCCTGTTTCGTTGCATGGACATATTCAAAGAGAACAAGAGTTCAGAATTTCAATGCACTAGTTCTCCACATGAGGATACTCAACTGACTAATGCAGTGTAAAGTTGCAAATTTGATTTAACTTCGCAACTTAAACGGAAGCGCGCCCCTTCAGGACGTAAGTTCATCTGATTTTAATTTTTCCCTCAAGCCGTTGGACGGAAAATGAGGCCATAAAAAACAAAACTTCGGGACTGTGTAATGGCTTTCAGAAGAAGAGTCTTAGAGTTCATGAAAATAAAATGTAACAGAAGTTGGTGTAGCTGACTGAAAAACGATTTATCTATTACAGGTAACTAACATTCTGTTCGATTTGAAATAAAAGTTAGCAGGACATATTTTTTCTATATTGATTTTTATTTTATTTAAATTTTTTAGACAAGGAAAAAAAAAATTATATTACCATATTTTTTGAACAGAAGCTTCAGGCTTACAGCATTTATTAGGTACCCCGAAGATTTCCTTCGAAGAGCCTTCTTATAATTATTAATTCCCTCAAGAAGCATCGACCCATCAAAGTGTCCTCACTGCCTCTTAAGGGGCGGAAGTGTCTTAACAGAATAATGTGTAAATATCATTACAGTAAGTGGAATGACATAACGGGCTTTATTAGGGAAAAATATTATAACTGACATTACCGTGTATCCGATTCATTCATAAATTCATTACAACATTCTCTACATTTATATGCCAATTAATCTGTCTGTTATTTGAATACTACCAGTGGGCAGTTTCTCTACCTGCCTTACTCGTCGTTATGTATCATTCATAATATTTACTTATATTATTTAATACAGTTGTAAATTTAAATAAAAAATATATTCATAATGAGACGGAATTATAAACAGGATGTAATAGGAAAATCGCCAAACGGTGTTTTCAATATATATGTGCTTTTATCTATCTTACTGTTGCGGGCTACTGGGTGTAAAATGAACTAAACTATTGCTAAATTCAAGATACTAAAGTTTACTAACAAATTAAAAAGATTACAAAGAAATTATTTAAAACAATTAACTTATTAAACTAATATCAATTTACAATAACAATATTCTACAGATTATACCCTAGGCCTAACTGTTATCTAATTACTAAAATAATATAAAAATACTATAAGATATTATTACAACTAAATAACTTAACTATTTACCTAAATTGCACAAATACAACAAAATTACACTATAGGTTATAACTACAAACTAGCACTTACAGTTCGCTAATTAAAGTCCACCGACAGTAAGACTCTCCAAATATGACAAACCGACACACAGTTTATTACACTTATTACACGGCCACTAATTATCACTGTCACTGCTACTCACTTAGCACTTATTACAGACTGATACTAATTCACTGTAACTCAAACGCACTGTCACTAGTTAACTACTGCTTATTACTGACGGATACTAACTTAGCACTTATTACAGACTGATAACAACTAACTCGGTCGAAACAGCTGGCCTTTTTATATAGGCAAGGTAGGTCGGGGTGGGACAATTCTCGGAAGATCGAGAATTGTCTCGTTTCATCCAGGTTGAACGAGAAGGGCCTCGGCAACTTCTTTGATCCCTTCCGCTTAATCCCACAACTCGTCTAATCCTCTCAGCCGGTCCTTCTTCCCTCTCTGACCGTAACATTACTCTACGATGCATTTATTGACCAAAAAGTCAAACTAAGAACAAGCATAAAGAAAACGACGAATCTATTTTAAACAGTTTCTTTACTCTGGGAGCATTTTTAAAAAAAAAGAATATATATGTTAATGATAACTGACTTTTTGAAACATGTCATAAAATCAATGTAAAAATATACATATATAAAATTTAATTAGAAGCACATTCTTAGAAGGAGAAATCTTAAGGTTACGGATTTTTGTTATTATTCTAATTTAATGTTTTTTTATGCTACTATGACTAATCGGACGATGCTACGGCGGGAGCCCTTAAGTTTGCCTACTCGGATACAAATAGAATAGTCATCTTAAATGAGTTTGGCATCTCACAGGCTCGGGAAAGCCATTTTACGTCTCTTACGAAGGTCGGAAAAGTAAGGATTGTAAGGCCAAACCGCCGCGCTTCGAACCCGCCATCTTTGGCATAGTGAGTTATTATGCTTACCTCTTCACCACTGATGACAAACTTTGTAATGGAAATGACAAAACCACCCAATTATTTCCCGACTATGATCGGGAGTTATATTTTTGTGGCGAGGAGCGGATTGTTTAATTATTATTTTTGTGATCTTATTTTCACGTGTAGTTTTATTAGGAGAAAAGTCGGTGAACCAAAACATATAAGGTTGGTTTAATTCAAGACATCAATATCCATGTAATATTATATTACAAATAAGGATAATGAATGTGCATGTAAAATTATGTGCTCTTCTTTATGGCATATACTTACATTATAATTAATACAACTCAACATATAACACTCTAGGGTGTGATAATTATATCTTGGGCTTTAGCCTGATTCAAATTAATAATTTATATTTATAAATGTAGTTTTATTACAAAGACGAAAAAAAAAACCTGTACCACTACATGGTAGGATTCAGTACATGGTAGGATTCAGTACATGGTAGAGACTGTACTGTTTGGTGGACTCCGTACAAATTACAAAGATAACTCGTCTATAATATTTTAATTCAGTGTAACGTATTTTATAAATATACCACCCCAGAAGGATACAAAATAAATATTTGATAAACAATTAAACAAATAAAAAATACATTTCAACAGAAGGTTTTAAAAAAGACGAAAATAAAGGGAATCGTTACGTAACAACTGGCCGTCCGAAAAACAATGTCATTACTTTTCAAAGTTACTTTGCTGTCTTCATTTGGTTACATAACAGAAAATAAGGAAAAAGCACGATTTTTTATATTTAATAATTTAGAGAGGTCAATAACCGTTGTTTCATTTCTCTTCGTGAAATTACCTCGTTTGTTTTTCTATTCATTTTACACCACTTTGTTAGCTCCAATGGCTAATCAGACGATACTACAGCGGAAGTCTTAAAGTTTGCCTATCTAGCTATTATTAGGATAAGGATCTTTAAAGAGAAACTGATACCGTACAGGCTCAAGACCCATGTATTTTACGTCGTTTCCGTTGGACGGCATAGCTAAGGATTTTTACTCCCTTTAAATAACCCTAGGCCCAAATGCCGGGCTGAGAACCTGCAATCTTGGGTTCATGTCGCTCCTTTAAAAGAACATAACTCAAAAATCCAAATTTTTCAATGGAGGTATTAGAAAGTTTGAGATATTTTTCGCAGGCCGTCGCTTCGAGTTGAATTAAAAGAAGTTTTAACTGTTTATTCTTTTCATTTTTAATATTTTCGCTATCGTGAGCTTTGTTATTGAAAAGAGAATGTAATTATGGGTAATGAGTAAATTCGGTAATCATTTCATCAAAAAAAAAAAGTTTCAACTAACATTTCGAATATAGGTGACATATGTTTGTTGGAACGTTATCGTGTACCCAATTACACATTTCCCATAATTACATTCTCTTTTCCATAATAAAGCTCCTGATAACTTGTATTTTTGGAAAATATTAAAAGGGAAACGAATGAAAAGTTCAAACTTGCTTTAACTCAACTCGAAGCGACAATCTGCGGAATAAATACCGAAATTCTTTTATTAACGATTCAAAGCTTGAAACATATTTTATTTTATCTTACATGAATATTCACGTAAAACTTCAAGTTCAAACATATTACAACTCAAAATATGGCTTCATTAAAACAAAATACATTTAAAATTGATTATAGGGTATTTTGTTCTTGAATTAAAAAGCTTCAACCAATACAATTGATACTGAAGGCTTAACTAAAAAATGTAATTTTGAGTTGTGTCTTACTTTTTAAGAAGCAATATGACCCAAATGATCCCGTTTTGATGTTTCTAGAAAATCGTTTCAACTCAAGCGAAAGCACTTAATCCAAAAATAAATTCGAAGCACCAGGACAGAAATGAAAAACGATAATACTACCTTAGATGACCTTGATATTAGAAGGTACTAACAATGACCGGATTCCATATACATATAAAGGGTAGGACCATTTAATATCGACACTATCAATTCAATTGGCAACCCCGATATCAACAAAGCTAGACAGGTTTTCGACAACACGACACAGATTCGCTAATACTCAGTCATCGGAGTCTCACTAGTTAATCAATAAACTAGAAGGTTGTCCCCATTTGCTGGTGTTTGCAGACGCTGGGGGAGATCTTCCGAGGCTTATTCCCTCCCCATTCAATAGTTGTTCCAAGCAGAAGCAATTTGCTTGTGACAACTATTCCTCAAGCAACAACACGATGTGGTGGGACTGGATTATACCGTTCCACTCAAGCATTTCCTGCCTCTTGAGTACACTACGAGTTCCTATTGTATTGAGGACCGCAGAGCATGACAATAGACTAGATGAAACATATACGACAGAGATAATTAAGCATATGCTTGCTTTATGCATCAATTAAAGCTATCCTTATGCCTGAAGTAAATGTTCTATTATCGTGGATCTGGCGAAATACCAAGATTTTAATTAAATATAAGATTAAATAAAAAGGAAAATACACCAATCAAGAGCAGTTAGAATGAGTTTTCACATTTGTAGAAACAAGCAACTTTCGTGAAAGTTAGTTTAAATAATTTAGGAGGTATTTTGTATATATTTTGTATATAACAAGTTTGATTGTTTATCCATTTAACGTCACTTCATAATGATAAAGATAATCGGAAGATGTTACAGTGGGACCCCTAAATTTTCCCAATCCAGGTATAATTATGCGTGAGATCTTTTAAGAATGACTGGCATAGTACAGAATCGGGGCCCCCATTTAATGACCCTCCCGTTGGATGGTACAACTAAAGATTTTTTTCTCCCTTTAAAAAATCTTAATGACACTACCACTTCCTTTATAACCACTACTTTATGTAAAACGACATTGGCTGATCAAGTACTTCAATTCTAGACGAAATACTAATTATATTAAATCAAATGGTACCCTTAAAGGTTTTGGTATTTACTAATTTTATGTAAAAATATGGTAGATGAACAAAAGTTAGACAGAAAAAATACAAATCAGAAATAATTGTAAAAATAAATTACCGCAAATAATGGCTCGGTGTGTAGAGCACTAAGTTGCTATGCTGGAAGTTTCGGGTTCAAATCCGGCTGTTTAAAATACTTTATTTAATCTAATAGACATGGTTAAATTCAATGTGATTTGCAGACCTTCCTGGGGCTCACCCACTATCTATAAAGTGGGTACTCTTAATTGGGGAAAAACCTATTGAGTGAGCGTGATCTCGATCAAATCCCCTCACTGCAGAACCTGTACTGTTGTCCTAAAAACATTACAATCTCTACCATGTACTGAACCAAAGACAATTCTTCATAGGTTGCAGTAGTAGAGATGTTTTAATATTTCCAAAATACTATGTGTGTCCATTCACACGGCTATCCTTACCACTTCGGTTTTGACTGTCTTCGAATCTATCTGGAATTTCCAAGATGTGAATGTGTGGAAAATGATGGAATTATTATACTTAATAATTACTAATACGATATCTACCAAATCATTAGCTCCAGGTATGCAAAAAAAAACATTTTTTTGCCTAACATTTAGAAATTTATTAACAGCTGAATTATATCCAGAAACTTTTAAAAGGGTGAAAGAAAAGTTCCGAGAATCAAGCTAGAGCCAGAGAGACCCGTAACTTTGATGCCAAATCATAATAAAATCTGTTCAGTAATCTCAGAGAAGCATGGCAGACAGCGAACGGAAAGATTTATTTTATTAAATATTTAGAACATTTGAATCTTTAAACGTAAAACCTCAAATATTGAAGTTGTATAACATGTATTTCTTGGCTGATTATGTTTATTATTAATAAAAAACAAAAATTTTCATTATTTATTTAATTTTACTAGTATGCTAATTTTCATTTAATATAATAATTCTAAAATTTACAGGATACACTGTGAGAATCACTTGTGTAAGACAGTATACATAACGAAAAAAAGACAAAAGTACGATGAAATTCCCAACTTACTGCCTAATTGGAAAAAAATAAAAATAATCTGCAACTAAGATTGTGCTCGTAGTTGAAATATAATATTTATAAGTTTGAAATGATTTATAATTTCTACTATTTCTCATTTAAGTAAATAGACTGTAGTAATTTGGCTGTATTAAAAAAACCTTTTCCACTACAACGCAGGTATTAGGTTAATTACAATGCAGTCTGTACTGTTTCTTGGACAAGTGCTATGGATGGAGACGGATTTTTCTTGATTAAGATCATACCACCAGGTTTTTCCACCATTAAGATTTCCCACTCTATAGATGTTGGGTGAGCCCCAGGAGCGACCCTGAGTAATTTAATTTATCAGCCGAATTCGAACCCAGAACCATCGGAACTCCCTGACAGCCTTTGCTCAAATGTTTCATATAAACAACCATACTATGGCTAAGAAGGTATATTAAATAGAATAATTCCAATTCAACCATATTTTATTACGGCACATTTTAAAAACAAAATATTTGAATGAATTAAAAACGACTAATAAGTTTAAATTCAATTTATATCCCACAGGTTCCATATATTAAGATAACAGGGTTGTTTAGCTTGCATAAGTTAATCAAAATGATTATTTTTCTTAAGGAAAACGTATTAAAAAGCTTAAATCAAATAGACAAATACGCTAAGACGCAATAAAAATGATATTGGACTCTTTGGGGGTTTGGGCCGTTCAAAGAAAATGAAAAACCCTTTCCTTTGGCCTACTAAGGGAGAAAAGGAAATTATTTCAAGGCATTTATGTCAATATTTGTTCGACAATCCAATCAAGCAGTTATTTCCAATCGATATTCAACACGGCATATCTCACCCTTCAAGACTTTCTTTACTAAAAGGAATAAAATTAGACCTTATAAATTAAAATTAGATAACAAAAACTTTGAAGAATAGTTTAAAACAATCATAAGGACACATTGAGTTAGATGATTCCAATGTATATTATAATAATAAATTAATTAGCAATGTAAATACCAAGCATAGATATAAGTAAATATAGAGTACTTATTATTCTCAAATAAAAGGAAATAGTTCAAAAATAAATAACAATGTATCAGAATACTTACTTAAATGCAGGCTAGGAATATATAAATTAATTAATATTATTTTCTATAGTTTTAATGGCGCAGGAGGGTCCTAGATCCTATATAATCCATCTCCGGCTGCAAACAGACTAAATAAAAGTCTTGCCTGCAGCGTGATTTGAACCAGGATTTTCGGCGTGGGAACTCAGAGCTCTACCACTGAGCCACTCCGCTCCCCCTAGATTCAAAAGCAGTTCAATATTTTTTATAAGGTCTAAATGAAGTCTGAAACAGTGACTATGTGATTGTAGATTTATAGAAATATTTATAATTTAACTGATACAGCCGGATAAAATACTCGATCCCTTGGTAGGCAAAACCGAAAAAAGAATAACAACACAAACAACTTTGTTATACAAAAATTGAATAAATACAGTCCTATATGAAAACATGTCAATGTAATTGTTATATTGAAATATTTTACTTTAAAACTTTTTTGTTTCATAATAAATAAATTTTACAATATGATAGTAAAACTTCTAAGACAGAAAATTGTGTGTACAGTGTGATATCGAATGATTTTGCATGACAGAACCGTGCGTGTGGATAAGGAACACTTACAAAAATAAATATCGGGTATTGTTGTCCCTGATTTATTCCATTGGTTTATGATCAATAGATAATAATGTAATGACATTATACAATTTTCGTATATTTCAAAATAATATAATTTTATAGAAAATACGAAAAAAAAAATGTTTAAACATTCGGAAGTGAATAGAGGTCCTAAAATATTTTTAATAATAATATAATTTTATGGATTAATTTTTTAATAACCGCACACAAGAAGGAGTGCCCCGTAATACAACACAGCTAATTGTTTAAAGATTTTCTTTAGTGTTTTTTACTTTTTGAAAATAAAAAATATGGAGTTAAATATTTTTTTGGCAAAAATCTTGGCTTCATCAATAGACTTATAATTATAATTATCCAAATAGTTCTTACGAATATCACCCTTTAATTTAGTATTTAGTATATATAATATAATATAGTGCTCAAAATACCCCCCGATGTTAGAGAAGCACTTAGAGACAACAAAACTGAAATCGACAAAGTGGTGAAATTCATCACAAACTGTAAATTAATAACCAATATTTGATCCTCCATTGTCCCTGCTATAGATGCATTTGTTGTTTTTTCCGATTCCTTTATTTTTTTCCTTATTATAGTTGGATTATTTATTAGTATGTATGTGTATATGACTATTTTATTTATTTAATTTTTTATTTTTTTTATTTATTTTTTCTTTATTTATTTTATTTTTCTTTATATATTTTTTTTTTTTTTAAAGATAAATAATTATAAAAATAAAAAACCTACAGGCGTTGATGACCCTAGGGTGTTACGCCTCTAAGCAACAACAAACAATTTAGTATTCGTTTATTGCTATTAAGAGATAAATTTCTCTTTATATAGTAAAATTATTTTTTGTATTTTTAAATTATAATACCATAGGTTATCGTATTTCATGCAAAATTATAATGCTATTTTATATTAAATTAAAGCTATTTATACTATTATTATTAAAAATTCCATATAATTGGAAATGTACAAAGAAAACATCGTTACTTCCAACTAATATGGTGTTTGGACTGGGTTATTTGCAAGGATGATTCATCTGCAGACACAGAGAGGCTCCAAACCTATTAGAGGCACATGACGAAGCAAAGTGCTACTGAGCTTTTGTGGGAGGTAACATGTCCATTGCTAGCCACTGATCTGATCAGAAACGACATTCATTTCCCCAGCAGTTGGTGGCCACAAAGCAAGACAATATTGGTTCCTCTCCCTACTAGGGCTAATAATGTAGGTAGGGTTCTATTAAAGCCCTATCAATCTGATTGATTTACAACCTTCATATATTAAACCATTGGCAGAATATAGCAGGTAGGGATTAAGGCAATCTCGCCGCTGGAGATGAAAGGCGGAGTGCAATACTACAAGCCAGCAGTAATATGAAATTTACAATATTAACATAAAAATATATTATGAGAAGCGAGGGGATGGTTGACTGGAGAGTAGACGTAAGGAAAAAAATAGTTGGGGGTCCAGTCAAATGAAAACACTAAATAAGTGGTTGCTTATTTACTTATGTGCCGACGTTTCGACCCACTTTGTGGGTCATCTTCAGGGTTAAAAAAGAAAAACAGACAAAATATGATTTGTCTAGACAAATATTATTTTGTCTGTTTTTCTTTTTTAGCCCTGAAGATGACCCACAAAGTGGGTCGAAACGTCGGCACAAAATTAAATAAGCAACCACTTAATTAGTGTTTTCATTTGACTGCACCCCCAACTATTTTCTTCCTTACTTATAAAAATATATTGTTAGACTTATTCCTTTTTATATCTTCAAAAAAAATTACCTAAGATTACTCAAATATTCGGAATGGAATACAATGTGATTTAGGATATTTAAATACAAAAATTAAACTATATATACTATACTTGATAAGAAAAGATTAAAAAGACAGTGGCCAAGAGACATACTCAAGTATTGATATTTTTATTCCAAAACTCGATGATCATGTAGAACAGCAAAGAGAAAAACACTTGGATCAAATTTGCTGGATGCGCAATTGCGCAGGTGCAAATGAAAATTAAATAATAAATAAATATATACTATAATTAATTTCAGCTATAAAAATCAAACGGGATTTTATATTCCTAAAACAACAATACTAAATTCAGTATTAAAAAAAATAAGAACAAATAAGACATTCTAGAATTAAAACATCAACCAAACGGTTAACCTCAACATTAAAGAATCTAACTTTTTTTGAATGGTATAGAAATGACTATTTAGTGTCAAAATTTTTCGAAAGAAAAACTATTTAAAGATAATCTGTATTTCCCAAGTGGCTACATAATTTCCGGCAATAATGTTGAATAACCTTTGACACTGTAGCTCTCATGATTTAAAAGCAGCATTTTAATTTTTTTCTAATACAATAAAAAAATAAATTGTTTCAAACGGCATATCAAGAACAACCAAAGTCTTCGATTAATTTATTCGGACCGAAGCATTAGGATTGAAGAAATACCAGTTTATGAACTGTGAAAGATCATGGAATCAAGATTGCGTAGATTTCAAAGGATAGATTCAATCAATTAGAGAAATGGATCTTTTTTCTAATATATAAAATATCAAATAGCAATTCTTTTGTTACTGCTTCTAGGGGAAAGTAGGAGGTCTTAAGGCAATATATAGTAACATCACAATTTTAGTGAACTATTAGAGTGTACCAAGAAATAAGCCGATAAGATGTCGATTACAGGAAATTTAGTATTACTTTCTTTTTGTAAACAGATTTTAAAAAAAATATCATAAAAAATATTATAGAAGACTAACTTAAATAGATTTGCTAAAGCTTGAAAAAAATAATGAGAGCTAACGAAATAAAAACTGAACGAAATTGATAAGCAGGTCGCCAAAGTAATTGATTCCGACGGTAATTTTTTGTTCTGCGGAGTAGGGAAACAAAAAACTATAACATCATCTTATATTGTAGCCAGCGATAACCACCATTATATCCGAATCACTTTATAACGAAGATCTACAGAGTAAATTATTTCTGGAACGATCAGATTGAGGAGATCATCGATCTACGAGAAGGGACACTTGATTAACTTTTTGCACCAGGAATCCTCCCGCCTTTCTTTCACACCATTCGCCTCCCAGGACAGTACATCTAATTAGTTCTTCTACTTCGTCGCAAAAAAAGATCTCGATCTCCTCATCAATGTTAGAGCGGGATCTACCGGCTAATGCCCGGCTAACGTCTGCAGGTTCATTACCGGCGTTAGTTTAGTATTTTTTTCTTGTTGATAATGGCACTTCCTGAAACGCCTTCAGTAATGTTTATCGAAGTTTCCTTACTTAGGTAGCTTCATCTTCATGGACTTCATTAATAACAATCCTTATAATAAAAACTGAGCGTTGATAATTTGAATAAACGAATAAATAACTTCTTATAAATTTACCTTATAGCTTTATCAACTTTATTTAAGTTAGCTTCTATAATATGTTACACCTATTCTATAATACATTACAACTATTATATTACACATATATGATTTTTGTCTGTCTGTATGGGAGTGGAGTGGCTCAGTGGTAGAGCGTTGAGTTAAAATGTCGAAGGACCGGGGTTCAAATCCCGCTGCTGGCAAGACTTTTATTAAAGCTGTTAACAGTCGGCGACGGATCCCATTGAATCTAATACTCTCCTGGGGCTTACCCAGCCTCTGTAAAGTGGATACCTAAACAGTACAGTCTCTATCATGTATTAAACCCCAGACACTTTACGGGTTGTTTTGGTATAGGTTTTTTTTTTGCAATAAAAAAGATAATTTTTATACAATGCTTTAGCCATCACCATCTGATCGGCTAATGTTAAGAAGCATATATCGTATTTTTAGCAAGTTGCTTTCATTAAAAAAATATATGAAGGCGAAACAAAAGTATTTTAAGCAACTTACAAGTAATATATCTACATATAACAAAGTAATGTAGTCACTATATTTTCATGGCTTATTAATATTAATGCACAATATTTATTTTTTATAATTTAACTCATTATTCTGACGAGGAACTTCAAGATTAGCGATTTTTCATATCTGAAAACGCGGTAGTGTCTAGTGCTAGCACTGAGGCATACATATTTGATACGAGCACATCAAGTGGGGAGTTTCAGGTATTTTGTAACAGAAAAACTATAGTTTAAACAAAAATTAGAAACCATGCTTTTGTTGATACCCGAATTAAAAATTAGAAAATGAATCGTGGTTTAAAAATCACGGTTTAATAGAAAACAAAACTAAAACGTAGACAATAATGTTCAATAAGTTCAAAATATGAATAGAGCGATGAGCTGTTTTATTGTAAAAAAGCGTAGGGTGTTTTTTAAGGTATCAATAAATAAAGTATTAAGAACCTTTAACATCAAGCACCCACCGCTATCGAAATGATCTTTTTTGTTCTTATTTTAAACTTACAGAAAAAATGTTTCTGCTTTTTAGTTTTGTTTTATATTAAAACGTGTTTTTTTAACTACTATTTATTTTTATTATTTGTATTTTAACACGTGATGAGCTACGAATGTTTGTATTAATACAAACACCTTCGTTAGTTTACTTTATTATTTTCGATACTTATACAATCCGAAATAATCCATTATTTCTAAGTACATCTATAAAGATCTTCGAAATCTTTATAGTTTAATGTTTGATTTTTTTTATAGTAATAATTTGTACCCTTTTCAACAAGGTTGTTAAAAACTTGAAAATAATTGGTTAGTGAATACTTAAAAAAATTCAATAAAAAATCGGATCCAAGGATAGTGACAAATTGTCTTGATTCATGAATTATGGCCGTTGGGGGTCAGAAGGCTCAAGAGGACTTATGTTTCTTTCCCCGAAGCAGATCGTCCCTAGTGGCTATTTGACATCGTGGAAAACCACACCGCAATTTTCAAAAGGGTAATCACACTAACTATCTATTTTTGTGAGTAGGAGCAGTAAACTGTTGTGCACACATTTAGGACAGATATTATCACATATACATATTGAACCTTTATTCATTTTCCACTTTTTTAGTTCGGCTAAAAAAAAATTATGAATTTTTTGTTCCAAAATCCTAATCCTGAAGATCCTGGTCAGGATAATGAATTAAAAATATTTTGCGAAAATATTAATGAGCCATGAAAATGTAGTGTCAACATTATTATGAAGCATTATCACTGCTTTAAATATTTTAAGACTAAATAGTTGTTTTAAATCCTTTTGCTTAGCCCTCATATATTTTTTATCTAGTAAAGTTCATAAATTAATAAGAAGTACTTTTTTTATTTATTAAAATGAACAACGTTCAATTGTTATAATACGATGGCTATTAATGAAAAACACGATTCATTATCTACTTTTTACTTCGACTAAAAAAAACAAAGCGTTGTTTCTTAATAAATAAATTATAACTTTTTTGTTACAAAATATACGAAACTCCTCATTTTATTCTGCCAGTAGTCTTGTGCTTACCTCTAATATCTATGCCTTGAGACTAGGTACACTACACTATCGTGTTTCCGGGCATGAAAAATCGCTAATCCTGACGATCTTGGTTAGGATAATGAGCCGAAATAATTTTTTGTAGTTCAATCGGTCATTGAGAAATGTAAAAAGTTTTAATGTATGTTTTGAAGTGGCTCAAAATCGAGTTCAAAGATTCCGTTACAGACATACGTGCATACAGGCGAAGCTAATAAAAGCGTGTAATAATAATGACAATATTAAAAAATAGTTCAAGTCTTTCCAATTGCTATTGGATTTTCAAGAGCAGTAAAGTCTATTGACATCTGTAATAGGGTACACTCAGCAAGGATAGTATAAATAAGAAGCTACAAGTAATAATATTTCCAAGTTTATGGGACTTGTTAAGAATAAGTTGTCGTAAAGTAGTTTTAATGTTTATGGTTTAACTGAAGACGCTCCTTGGCAATGATATTTAGACATCTTATAGTCCCCCCACTGTCCCACACAAACCCTCATTATGAGTTATAGAGGTTGTTATTTTTTGGTCCTCTGTACTACTTTTATTTAGTTCCATTTATTTGATTTCTTTTGTTATAATAAAAAATTAGTAGCTCATTTGATCTATATTAACACCCTATTGTAATATGCACACATTAAGTAGCATTTATTTTAATTTTCATTACGTACATATTATACCAAATATTTCAGAAAGAATTTTTTTTTATTTCGATGCATTATTTTTTCAGCAAGGACCTCGCCTCATAAATTCTAAATAAATTGTGAAAATATATGCAGTCACCTTTGATATTAACCTTCATTTTAGAATAAAATAAAAATAAAAAACCGCATCATTACTAATCATGAAGAGTCTTGGGTTCGGTGCGTGGTAGAGACTGTACTATTTCTAAGGTAACAGTTGTGCAGGGAAGTAATTTGTTCAAGATTACGCTCATCAGAAAGGTTTTTATCCTATTAAGGGTACCTACTTAATAGAGACTGGATGAGCTCTAAGAGGGCCTCCATTATAAATATATCCATATAGGATCGATTTCCGGCTGTTAACAGATTAAGTAAACTATCTGCCACAGCCAGATTTGAACCCGGAACCTTCGGCACAACTCAGCGCTCTATCATTGAGTCATCCCGCTCCAAATATAATAACAATTATAATTACATGTTTATATATGTTTCAGGACAACATTCTAGCCATTACTCTTAATTAATATAGGTTTCATTCCCTTTCTGTCATTTTCTCGTGATTCAGAAATTATTCATTAAAAAATAATACTATTGTATGATCACAAGTGCTTAACAAAATAAATTATTAAGAATAGCGTTACGCATTTAGTGCTATACATCACTAAGAATTATTGATAAAATAAAATATATCTAATTTAGTAAAAAATTTCCTAATTTTGACTAATCCCGAAAATGCTACATTAGAGGCAGTGAGTAGCTACTCCCTGCCAAAAATTTAATCGAATAGTCAAGAACCATTAGAACTAAATATTCTTATTAGAAATGACGATCAATGAAATTTTTTTTTATGAGAAGACGCTAACTAGGAGAATTTTAAAATTAAATGACAATCGAAAAATAGATTTGCTACCCCTACACTCTAACATTGATAACCGAATAATAGATAACTATTAATCAACACTTAGACTACAAACTAATAAAGAATAATAAAACACGCTAAAATAAAATAAATTTCAGTCACATTTTTTAAGATACATATTAAAAATATCCATTAGGAACAAATCAGACAACTCTAATTAAGTGAATACAAATATACAGAGTTAGACGTTTGCTGGACCACTCTTTTAAAAATCTTTCATTCGGTATCCAAACACAATGCTGACATATGAGTTGTTAAATGTAAATAAAATGGCTTTTGACTATTTTTTTAAGCGTATGTTCTATTAATATTTTAAAATTATCAAAATGAGAGCGTAAGTATAGAATTAAATGAAAGGATAGGATATTATTGTGGTTTAGGTTAGTAGTAAAGAGTTGTACAACTTAATCAAAATAATGAAAAAACAACTATTATTAATTATAGTGAATATTACCGATTTATAATAGAGTACGATATTTTTAAAAATTATTAAATACACTTTCTAATAAAATATATTTTTCAAAATAGAAAAGAAATAAAATTTTAAAATAAAACAAAAATTACACTATAGACCAATTTTCCCAGACCCCATCAATAATTAATCAGTCAGTGAGGTAAGTTCACTTATGGGAACATGCCTTGGTATTGCGGTATGTAATTAGTCAGAAATTGAGATGAAATTTTCAAGCCAGCAATGTGTCTAAGAATATTAGTTTGTTAAAGTGTCATAAAAAAAAATTGTATGTAGTGAAACTGTAATGACCTAATCATACCAAATAATATTTTCATTAATAAAAGTATGCGTCAAAAATGACATATATCAGCACAACAATAAAAACAAATTAAGATTTAATCAGTAAATTCTGTTAAATTTTGAATTGTGGATTAGTTCATTTATTACAACTTACAAAATATTAAATGATGCCCTGTTGATTAATGAAGTTTAAAATGCTATTTTCTATAATAAAAATCTAAGTTAGTAATTATTTTAATTTTGTTTCCAACCAACCTAATACAAATAGTTTTCATAATGAATATTAACATAGTACATCTAATATAAATATAATTGTGAAAATTTAACCATATATTTCTTCAAAAAAGTAAGAATAATTAAAAATTTTAAAAATTAATTTTAATGAAATAACAGTTCTAATATTCTTATTAAAAACTTACTTCAATTCCTAATACGTAATAATTAAAAATTTAGAACAAACAATTGTATATATTGTTTATAAATTTAAGAAGCAGTAAAGTAGTAAACTACCAAGACATACAAATTTTAGTGTTAACTACTCAGATTATCATTAATGGTTAATTGAAAAAACCAATATATGGAGAATAATTTTGAAAATAAGGCCAGTAGAGTAACAGATTTACTAAACATAATCTTATATTTAATTATAAAATCAATATAAAAAAATAATAAAAAATCCGGCCAACTACAAAATCGTAATACTTCATACAAATATACATATATATTATACAAAATCGTATAGCATATAATGTATATACTATATTGTAATAGCTAAAAATAGTTTATTATGGATTTTCGGAGTTTAAATTTATTAATTTAATCTCAGTATTAAATTTAAATAAAATAGCCTTGGTTTTTTTTAAATGGCACTTTTTTTAAATATATAATTAATGCTTACATGTATACGATAATTAAAAACGTTCATATTCGACACATGAAATCTAATTTGTTCATTAATAGAAAACATTAATATAGAAAAAATATTACTATATAAAATTGAAATATCTTTTCGGCAAAGAGTGGTTTAAGTTTCTTTGTAATTTAATGATATTCTTAAGGTAATCTTCAGCAGTTTTGTTATAACATTTAAAGAAAAAACTATTGTAGTTTATCTCAAAAAAAAAAACAACGAACAATTTCAGTGAGTTAAATAAATCAGAGATGTATAAAACATGGAATCAAAAGTAAAACATTAGTACATATAAAATTATTTATTTGAATGATGCTTTTTTTTTTATAGGAAATAAATAATTTATTGTCTGTTTATTAAAGTTTTATTATGACCATTCTTAATTGATTTATATAAAATAATTTAATAATAATTATAAATTTCGATAATTAAATATTACCGGTGAGAAGACGTATCCTCGGCCGGAGACAGAACGACACTAAACACACGAGATGGAAGTAGGGACTGACGTTGAGGCAGGCTGGGCGGGGAAGGTTTCCGGTGGTGGCGAAGTTAGCCGACCACAGCCGAGCATTGCCGAAGGGCTTAAGTAGTCACCCTATCCCTTCCTCCCGAGAGCTCTTTGACAGCTTTAGCCCAACTCCTCGGGTATCCTAGATAGCTTCTAGTGCTCAGGATCATCCGCAGCAACTTAGTCCGTATTGATTATCAACTCTAATGGAGCTGGAGATAACAAGGAGGATTTGAATCCTTGGGTTAAATCATTATTTCCATAACACAAGGCAAATGGATAATTTAATAGGCTACAAACAACAAAACCTAACATATAAAACTAAATTATTTATGAGTATTTAAATTGTTATATAAAACTTTTAAAATATTTAAGTGGAGAGAGGGGATACATTCCGTGTGTAGAGCGCTGAGTTCCTCGATTTCGAATCCCTGCAGTAGCAAATAAACTATTTAAACTGTAAACATGAAAGATCCATGAGAAAACGAGATAGAGCGTAATCCCGTCTGTTTGTTTATTCATTTATTGTCACTTGATATGGCTAATCGGACGATGTAACATTGGGTGTCCTAAATATTGCTTATCTAGACATAATAAGGGTAGGGGTCTTTAACGATTACCACACTTAGCACAGGCTCGAGACCCCTACTTTACGTCCTTTCCGAAGGACGGCATAACCAAGGAGTTTTTTACATTTAAAAAAAAATCCTGAGTCCCATTCTGGGCTACGACCACATGAGCATAGGTTGTTATGCCAACCACTACAGCAAAGACGATCCTGACAAGGTCTCAGTTTCCAATCCCAGGTATGGCTAATAAACTATTGAAACTGTTAAAAACCATATATTGGCCCTGTAGGGGGAAAAGTGGCGATTGACCATGGGCTTGTCTAAATTACTTTGGCTTAGAAAAATTATACTAAATAGAAAACACTCAATTCTTTGATGTTAATAAATTCTTTAACAGTGAACTGAAGTCATCAGATATTAATAGGCATAATACATCATAAAATGTAATCATTATACAATGTACCTTGTAGGGTAACTTGTCACACTTTTATAACTTTTGTGCTTGTTCAGTAAAACCAATTTTCCATAACTTTGAATATTAAATTTGTCTCTTCAGTACTTATAGAACTAGCTTAAAGGCAATTGTTCACTTTGTTATTGGCATTGATAATTGACAATGAAACATTGCTAATGATTATAATATTTATTTATGACAGTTTACCTAAAATATTACCTATTTTGTGGACTTGGTGTCCTTTACCTCCTGGCCACAGACACTAATACCTAGGTTTATATATATATATATATATAAATAAATTTATATTCATCGCCTATTTTTAAGAATTCCTATTGAATAATTACAAGTTGAATCCTGATAATCAAACCAAGAAGAAATATTATAAGAATTGTGAAATAATCTTCTGAGGTATGAGAGGTATTATTGACCTCCACCCGGACCATTTTCTTCTACATATATATGCAAGGTCAACTATTATCATTCAAGAAAAATCCTCTGAGGTACTATGTATGCAACGCAACGTAAAAATATTATTCCAAGAATTTTAAGACCTACTTTTTTCCTTATGTAAATTTGTCGCCTTTTTACCGATTGTTAGCTACAAATCATCTTTTGGCATTCTAAAATATTTTAATAATATATTCTATAAAAAAAAATAATGATGAACTAAAATTAAAATAAATAAATAGTACATGAAATTGTAATAACTACTTCACAATTTAGGTAAAACTTTCCCAGGATGAAGAAAACCGACAGCAATGTTTTAAACATCATCAAATTAAAGTAATAATATTTTTGATAATTATGATTAATTTTACATCAGAATATAAAGCATCTAGTTACCATAAATTCCGGTAGATAACACTAGTGATTCACCACGAACTGAGAGCTCACTGTACTCAAGAGTTGTCTATATAATAAAAATGAATCGCCTAATGTATTGCTAAGCGCAAAACTCGAGAACAACTCGACCAATTCAGCTATTTTTTTTTCATACGTTTGTTAAGGCGCAAAGAAGGTTCTTATGGAGAAAAAAAGCCGTAAAAAAGACGAGGGAAATAATAAAAACAACACTTTTCTCATCCTTTTATTTCAAAATTATATTTTTTCCTAACCATGATGCAGCATTTTTGATATGTTGTAAGGGCGTGTTTGAGTAGTGTAAATCCAAGTTTGCAACCGAAAAAACGGATGGGAAAACCTTTGGTGGCCGAAATACCTTGAAATTTTCGGAGTTATTTCAGTTTCTGGCCTATCTTCTAATCCGTTTTTGGAAAAAAACATAAATAACCATTTTAAAAGTAGATTTAATTTGCTACAACTTGAGCACAACCGTAGGTCTAATAGATTCCGAGTTCAGTCCCTATCATATAATAAATAACTAGAATCTTGTGTCAAATAAATATATTTACAAACATAATCATTTTCAAATATTTTATTAAAATCTAATTGATCAAATATAGGAAAAAACATATAGTTTAAATCAACATCGAGCAGCTTAACCTAGGTTAGGTCGACTTGTGAATATTCATGCCATATAAAATACTAATATGGAGAAGTTAGTTCGGGTGAAGATCAAAGTTATTCTCAAACTATTTTTGGGCAACAAAAATTTGTATCTACGAGTCCGGAGAGTGAGATAAAAATAATTATTGAATAGAGGAGGATGGATAATCAATGGGAATCAAAGGTTCCGGATTCGAATCCGGCGGGGGCAGATAAATTATTTAATTTATCCACGGATTCCATTTAATTTATACAGCCACGGATGGACCCTGTTGGATCTACAGACCCCCATTGGACACAAGCTTCTATAAAGTGGATACCCTTTATTAGGAGTAAAACCTAGCTAGCAGTTGTGCTTGATCTTGGACAAATAGCCTCCCAGAATAATCGTCCAAGAAAAAGTACAGTCTATACCACATACGTTCTGTACCCAAGACCCTTCATGATTTGTAGTGATACTGGTTTGCTTACTTTTACAATTCGAGGATTAAACTGCGGGAATTACGATTTACCAAACCAACGTATTCTTTGGAAAATTCTGGATATAAATAAAATTATAATATCAAGAGTTATTACAGGAGTCCGTAAAGCAATATCAGATAATTTGATTTTTTTTATATGATTATTAAAAGTTTAAAAATTGTGAATCGTTTTGTACATAAAACAAAGACATCAATTGTTTTTTCTGCGTTAAATTCGATCACTTATAAAATAAAGGATGGAAGGAGTTACAGGAAAGTTTAACAAACCCGATAAATATATCCCACTTTATTATTATATAAAGAGCGGTTTATCCTGTAGGAATTTATTCCGAGATAGTTATAAATTTACCACACAAGAATTCAAAGTTAGAATGAAACATTCCATACTATTTCGCTTCTAAGTATTAATAGCTAAAACGAGGTAAACCATTACTCAATGCTATCCATTACTCAACTAAAACTGGTGTGGAAAGTCCCACTTTCCCCTACTAGTGAGGGAAAACCACTTTCCCTAACTAGAGAGGAAAAGGACCAGCCACCTAGATCGAATTTGACAATCAGCACCCTGTTATTTTAAATGTTAAATAGCGGTATTATAGTATTATTCATTTTTTATTCCTAAAATGTTAAAATAAATAATTTTAGAACTATTTTATATTTAATTTAAGATAGATTTTATTTATTTTGAAGCGATTTTATAGAAATATTTAATATAACCTTAAATGTATTAGAACCTTCACAAATCAGAAATTCGGAGATCCGGCATTAGCATTACCCACTACCGCTAGTGTAGTTTTAACAAATATAAACTTTCACCTTTTTTTTAAGCTTTTGAATAAGCTTTCCTTATCCGATCCTCATCTTTTTGGAACTCTTTATCTTCTTCCATTCGTCATTCCTATAATCTTTCAACCTTTAAATCCCGTTTATTCTATCACCTAATTTCCTTAGAATTCCCAAAAAATCGGAAATAGTTTGTTCAGTTTGAGATTAAAGTTTTATAAGTGATGGATGGATGATGTATTTGATATATATTTGTGTATCTGTATAATTGTATGTGAGTGAGGTGTGTATATACTTACATTTTCTTTCTCTGCTAATTTGGCTGCTCACACTTCCAGTCACATATTTTTATATTTACTTATTTTATTTTTTATAGTTATCATAGTTAGTTTTGTTTATATTTTTTCTTTCACTAACTTATTTCTTTTTTCGTTGTAATTTTGTTTCCGAAAATTTGTATGTATATGTGTATGTGTATTTGTATATATGTAACTATCAATTATTTCTCTGTTTATAATTATTGTTATCTTATTTTTATAATAGTTTTCTTTAATTATTGTTTGAGGAGGTAATTCTTAAATTTTTGTAAATTAATTTTTTATTTTTTATTCCTGATCTATTAATCTCAATTGTAATTAATTAATGTAATGTCATACATTTTACTCTAACACATTTTAGTTTTTACACTATTCCTGTATTGTTATTCTAAAGGGACTTGTCCCAGAATAAATAAAATCTTTATTATTAATTTCTTAATGTTTAAATGGTTGCAGGAAAAATGTAACATTTAACACGTGAGAAATGTGCTTATAACACCCTCGTTTAATTAATTACCACACTCGCCTTTGGCTCGCCACTCGGGTGTAATTGACACTTTCCTCACTTGTCAAATAAATAACTATTAAACAACCCCTGTTGAAAAACATGACTTCTGAATATTTTTTGCTGATAACATTACGTGTGTTTAAGAGGGGAGGAATATAACTTTCGCTTTTCTAATGGCTGTAATAACTTGGGAAAAAATATATATATTTATTCAGCCTTAATATATGATATTAAATTTAATAAAATATATTTTGGGATTAGCTCAGTGTGTAAAGCACTGTATTGTTGTGCCAAAGGCTCCGAGTTCGAATTCGGATGCGACAGAAGAATTACTTAATCTGTTAACTGTCAGGAATGGACCCTGTGGGATCTGGAGACCGTTCTGGGGTAAACACAGCCTCTATTAAATGGATACGAGTAATGGGGGGGGGGGGGTCATTGATCATGATGATCATAGGTTTTTCCCTATCCTGATAATTCGAAGCATTTTTTTTGCATTTTTTTGAGCATTATCTCAAAAAAATCCCCCGTCCCCCGCCAAAGTGTTGTCCTAGAAACGCTACAGATTCTACCATGTACTAAACCTTAGACCCATCATGGGTAGTAGAGGGACAGTTTGAAGTATAATATTTATCTAGCCTTATTTATGTACGGACCATTCAACAATATAGTTTGTCTACAAGTATTCTCAAAACTCACTATCAGGTGTTTATAAATTTTCTATTTATTAAATAGAAAAGAGTCAGTCTTTTGTATCGGTATAAAAAAATTAAGTAAACGGATATTGAAAATAGAACAATGGTCCTCAAACTCGAGTGTACTTCGGTGGGAAGGGCACTGGTGAATCGGTCCCAAAGGGACATAAAAACCGTGGTTCGTAGCAACGTTCGGTGACCCACTACAAGGTTTCACTTGCAAGATATTTATATATGTAAGATGCCGACATCGCGAAGTGATCTATCTTGATTATGTATGATAACATCCAAAATATACATAAATCCATTGGCGAGATAAGCGTACGACTACAGAACCCTATACCTAATTACATTTTTTTACTTTATATTTGAATAAAATTTCTTCGAACTTGTAGTAACATAATAGCCTCAACAGCTACCAAGTCATTCTGCCACCATATCATAAACCTTAAGATATATTTGAAATGAAAGTAAATTTACCAAGAAAATATGGAGTGAGTATTGGAATGAATCTAAATTCAAAGGAGATAACCGAAGCATATTTCAAAATCATTAAGTAATATAATAGAATATAACCAAATGAAATAACTAGAATGCAAGTGTTGAATTGCAGTTGGAAGGGGATATAGAGACAGTCCGGTATTTTTACGAGCAGATAAGGAAAGATCAATAATCTGTATAGAATGCACTCGACAAGAGATGTTCGGAATATTCGCGTGATGGTGCAACGTTATGGGCAGTGAGTTGGCTGCATAATGTGACTAGAGTTTGTCAATGCACGCCAGTGTCACCGTTTTGTCACTTAAAATCATTTGAAATAGGCCACAATGTCGGGAGATTTGTTTGGTTGAATCAAGCAATTCATTATATGATTACACATTTTTTTGATTTTCATATTTTAAAATAAATTGGTGCACCACTATCTAAGCTTATCATAAAGGGATTAAACATTCGTTTCATTAAGTCATTAAGAAAAAAAATAAGGTAAGTCGACTTATAGAGATTAGCTTATGATATAATCTATTCCAATAATCTAAATACGCATAACAAGGTTTGGAAATCACTGCTATAGAATTAATATATAAATTTAAGAATTAATTAATTACCCTGGAGGATCGTAATACTGTTTTAATAAAAAAATGAATTAATTACACTTGACAATAACAAGGGAATCATTGAAACTCTTAAAAAATAATAAAAGTTCCATCCAGTATACATGAGAAGAAATTAATTTAGAGATAAAACTTAATCAGTGGGATCAGTGAAAAGGATATGGCCATGACCGGGGAGCGAGCCTGATTGAGCCAGGATAGCTCAATAGGTAGATTTCCAGACTAGTGATCTGGGCGACCCGGGTTCGAGTCCCGGTCCTAGACATATATTTTCTTTTCAAATAAAAATATTTAGCAAATATAAAAGTTAAACTAGCAGTATAGCACGTGTAAGCAAAAGGAAAAGTGAATTTAACTACTTTTGGATATGTAGGCTTTTAATTTGAAAAAATAAATATTACTCTAAACTAAGCATTATTTATTTTTTCAAGAAAATATGAAACCAATTTAAATATTTTTAAGTTGATTTAAATTATTCAATAAGGTAAAATTCTCAGTTAATCTAAACACCTATAACGTTGTGGTTCTGGATTATCACACATGCCCGATCACACCAACACCTACTCAATAATATTACAGCCCAACATAGACTAAGATTACAAGTTAACAAAAGGCTTTCCACACATCTCTCAACATTAAAAGAATCCGTTGTTAGATGTTAGATAACCAGTCAAGATAAAGGTCTTTTAAACTAGGTCCTGAATTTTTGATAGTTATTAATCACCTAGCGTAAACTACGAAGAATAATGAAAGGGGAAAAAAACGTTAGTTATGCCATCTTACGGAGGGAACGTAAAATTGATGTCCAGGCCATGTGCGGTGTCAGGTACTCGTTAAAGATTCTAACGTGAGGTTAAAATGAATAAACAAACAAAGAATATTGTAGCATCTAATATCGACACAATATGCAAGACCTATAAAGTTATTTGAGAAAATGCACAAACCAGAAAATAAGACAAATAACAAATTTTAAAAAACACTGAATTATTTAAGTATTCAACCCACACAAAAAATAAAGAAATTAATATATGCAGAGTCATGGAGCAGCTAGGCGTCTTAGGAGTAATGATATATTTTTTAATCTATTTAATAAAACCAAAAGTTCAATTCTACCATAAAAAAAAATCACCTACGAGGGCGGATCAACATATTTAGTATATGTAGCCCAATGGTAAGGCACGATTCCAAGTAAATAATCTCAATTAGTCGATTCTCAACCCTGAATCTTAGAGACTGAAAATTCAACAGTAATACACATTTAATTTTGGGTCAATAGTTTCAGTAGTAAAATTAATAGTTTTGAGTTAAGAAAAATTAAAATAGATGAAAGAAGGGAGAAAAAACAAAGATGTCTTTTAAGAAAGAACGATTCGCAAACATTAAAGCATTGTCTTTAAAAATTAAAAATTAAAATTGCAATTCTTTTTGTTCCTTGAAATAAGGATTTCTCTCTTCCTATTTTAAAATATTCTGAATTGCCTGGTTAGAGTTATACTTCATTATATTGGACTTAATACTTAGGCTTTGATTTTTTGAATTTTCTCTTAACATTCAAAGATCTTATTCGATTTAAAAAAAAATTATTTATTGAAATTTCGAGCTGTATAATAACAATACAACAAATACATATAATGAATGATACATAATAACATTGAAAACGGCAAGTAGAGAAAGTGCCCAGTGGTAGTACTCGAATAACCAATTCAACTTAAAAGATCACGACGCCATTTTCTTATCAGACACCTCAGATCATTATAGGGAAATGAAGAGGTGGCCAAGTTTGAAACTACTGCGTTTGAGTGGGAATGAAGTTTGACATGAAAGGATTGATATCGGATTCGGGCCAAAGCAGCAAACGAGTAGGACATTGAGGTCATTATTAATATTTTCTAAATAAAAAACGATCTTATTAAGAGGGGTACTTTTCAAATTTATTTTTAAAATATGTTTTTATTTTAACTTGATTGTTTAATTATTTAAACTTTTTTATTATATTCAAGGGGTTAACATATTCCATTTTTTCTTTCTTTTTTTTTAGTTCCTTGAATAAGAAAGAGAGAAAAAATAATAACTTTTAAAAAATGAAAACCGATCGTATTTAGAGGGATATTCCTTTTATATATTATTTAAAAACTTTTTTGTTTTTAGTTAAATTTATTTATTTTGATATATTCAAAGGTTTACTATATTCCTTTTTTTTTTTTTTTTTTAGTTCCTTGGAATAAGAGGCAAAAAAGAATCAATGATGAAAAAACAGCGATGTGACCATGGCCTAAAAACTTTGCGTAGGCACTTTGATTCGGGGACGGTGACTTTGAACAGCCCCATTTCCTCTTGCAGAAAGCGAAGGACAAAAGTTCCCCGGGGTGCCCTCTCGGATCCGCAGGGGATCTAAGCACTTCTTTTTTAGAGGTGCCAGTCCTTTCTGCGTCATATTCTTCATAAAAAAAAAACTCTTTATTGCAACATGGGGTGGTTGCATGTCATAACAAATTGCTTTCCTCGAACATCTCTGCATTGGATTTTATTATCACATAAATCAATTATTCTGGCTTCAATCTATTGTATTAAGTTATTTATCATAATTGTGTTTGAACAATACTATTTTAAAGCGTAGTGGCTCAGTGGTAGAGCGCTGAGTTGGCGTGCCGGAGGTCGCAGCTTCAAATCTGGCTGTGTCAGATTTTATTTAATCTGTTGACAACCATGAATAGACCCTGAGGTATCTACAGACCCCCCTGGGACTCACCCGGCCTCTATATAGTGGGTACCCAAAATAGAGGGAAAAATCTGGCGGTTGAACGTAATATAGAACAAATCACCACCCTGAATAACTGTTGTCCAAGAAAAAGTACAGTCTCTTCCATTATCTTTACCATACTCTTCATGAGTAGCAGTGGTATGATTTATTTTTTCTAAAGCTACAATTAATAACAACGTTGACTACATAATATACATACCATAATTTATTTATACCTGAATATTAGATCTAAATAGGGTCTTACTTTTCACCAACGCGTTATCGCCACTTTATTTATCCTTAGGCCATTCCTTCGTTTTCTTCTAGAATACTTACACATCATTCTCCCCTTAAAAACTAAACGTTTATTATGGTTTAAAATTTAAATGCATTTTAATAAATTCGTTTACGTATTCGAAAAAAATAAAATAAACCTAAGAAAAAAAAGTTTTCAAGTATAACTAAGTGTTGTGTGTAATAACAGAGCAAAACCCCAAACATACTTTAGCACTTATGGAAATTTTAATAATTTATAACTTTAAAAAATTAAAAACGAAAATTTATATCATTTCCCAATTTGTTTATATTAATTTCCTACTTCTGATCCGTTATAGGACCTTTACCATAGATACCATACTGCCCGTCCAAAATACGCCTAATCAAACCCACCATCAGGAAGGAACGTTAATATCGAAAAAAATACCACTATATAATGGTTCTAAACTGTTTTATATTTCATGTTTAGTTCTGTAGCGATGTCGCGATATCTAATATGACGGTCTACCTCGATTTTTTTTCAAATACTGGGCGGCGGTTCATCTTCTACATCAAAATTTCCGTAACGAAGACGAGAAAACCAATTTTAACATTGACAAAAATAACACACAAATTGCGCTGCATTTTTTCTTTTTCAGAAGTAAAAAAGCAAAACATGAAAAAAAATTACCTTGAAGCCTCATTTTCAAAGTGTAAAAACCTATGACGCAACATATTTGTCTAGAATGTTCTATATGATGTTACCTTTCAATAGCTCTATTGAATATATGGCTTCACTGAATAAGTATTAATAGATAAATCCGACATTAAATATTTTTATGGGGAAAAACCGAAGTTACTTTTACCCCAACCTATTATATATTCAAAGATGAGTTTAGACTGTATAACATGACAGTTCATTTTTAAATGGAATTTTAAAAGAAAATATAATTTTCGATTATTAATATTATATAAGTTAATGTAACTTTTCACTTAATGATAATATTAATATAGTATATTAATATTGATGTTAATGTGTTTTCCTCTTTTGTTCTAAAATAATATTATCACAAAATTACAAGTAAGCTTGTTTAAAAAAAGTCTTATTTATTTTTTATTTAATTTTGGAAAATTCCAAACCAAAGCTTTCTTAGTAAATACTAGTATATAGCCAATTCAGGCATCAATATGAACAAAAAAATATTAAAAACCGATCAGGTCAAATAAATTTAGACATAGTACATATATATAAATTACTTATACAGCTAACTAAACATTGAAACTCAAAAAAGACAAATCAAATAGAGGTAGTACACCAAACAAAAATATTTCAATATATACATGGCATAATTATTGCTGTTATAATTTTCTGGAATGACAAGTAAAAAAAAGGTATCTATAGTTTGATACCTAAAATATATTCAGGAAAAAAATTAAAATTAATTTAGGATATTGAATGAAAACCTCATGATCTATATTATCTGATAAATAAATGAGCATATTGAAAAAAAAAAAAAAGAAAGTCCAATAAATTCTAAGACATTTAAAAATTTACATTATTATAAGCCTTATTCTTCAATAAAATGATAATTTATGCAAAATAGACTTTACCCTTTTTAAAAGCAAATAGCACTTGCATGATCAAATTCTACAAATGAAATGTTATTACCAGAATAATAAATTTAAATCATTCACTTCTTTCCTTAACATAATGATTTTCAATACATGAAAATGTTAAATATTTCTTGCATGCATGATTCATGACCATGTTTACATTAAAATACTAGAGCAACCCCAAGCAACCCCAAGAACCTCAGCCATATTTTATTGAATAAATAAAACTAGTTTATTTTTATAATTATAAAATAAATATAGTAACGATTCCTTCTAATAAACAGGAGGAATTGATTACAAATGATCAGTTTGATATTACAATAATCATTTTTAAAATGTTGCAATAGAAAATATTGAGCCATCTTTGAATTTATGGGGAAATTTTACATTTAAAAGTAAAATTTTCCAATTAAATATTTATAAGAATGATAATTAGCCATCACAATAGTTCAAAGTAAAAATAATTACAAATAATTGAATTTCGTAGAACCTAATTTTATTTTAATAATTATAGCAATTTACATATTTAAAAAAACATGCACCCCAAATGTATAAAACCACCATAGTTTTATTAAAAGATATTAAATTAAATAGACAACTTAAACTGTGAACTACAGTGTAAAATATTTATTAACTATCCAAAATATTTATTAACTATCCATACAGGTCTTAAAACCCAGCAGATTTCGGAGTGAAAAATACGGAAGTCCATGGCGGTAACTAAGAAAATTCAGTCAAAACACTCGCCACACTTTTAGTTATTACAGATATATATACTGAGCGACACACCTGACCGCACTGAGAAAGAAATAGAAACTAAGCAAGCAAGATGTATGCATGTTAAAAACAGAAAAAACAAAACAAAAAAAAACCAGAAAAATCAAGGCTACTGGACTGCACCTATTGATTAAATATCAAAGTAAACAATAATGTCAAGCAAACAAAATTTATGTCAATAATTATAGATTGATTGATAATAAGATCAAAGTAACCAGATTATTTGAGCCAATGTTTTAAGAAGAGTATTAATTAATATTTATATCTATAAAATACAATCATATCCCCTCTCCTATAAATCAATAAAACTTTAATTCTGAAGCTCTATACATCCATCCTTGAACAAAAGCTGAGCAGGCAGCAATCAGACCACACTGCCAGACCCAAGACCCCATATTCTCTCTGAGAACTATTATTGAAAAGCCATGGGAATGAGGGAAGAGCATGTTTCTTGCTTTTCTCGATATCAAGCCAGCATTTGATTCTGCCCTTAGACATGAAATATGGGAATGTTAAAAATGTCCCCAATGCACTAATAGAGGCTGTAAAATCCACTTACCGCAATACTAAAGGGAAAGGAAATGAAATAATAATAATAAGAGAAATAAATGGAAAGGAATATGAAACTTTCAAAATGAAAAAAAGGAATAAAACCAGGAGACAGCCTTAGCCATCTACTGTTCATCATATTCATGGATAAAATACTTAAAATATACAAGCAGAGGACAGCACCTCTCTATTATTTAACTTGGTCTAATTCCTATTAACAACTAAACATGAGAAGATGAAATATGCCTACTAAAAAGCATTGTCACTACTGAAACAAGAGTAAAATTTATTATTATTAGGTAGATTAGAAGTAATAGCTTAACGACAATAGATATATTTTTTTTAAATATAATTTCTAATGACAAATTTACTATGGGTATTTTTTTTTTAAAAAGATACAATGATTATTGATTAATTATATTTCTCAAACTAACACAAACGTTTTACTTTTTTTTTAATATAGAAAATGATACAACAATTATTATTTAGTATATTAAGGAATTTAAATAAACTGTAACACGGAATATCAAGCCACATTATTTTACAAAATTTTTAGTTTAAATCTCATGTTAAGATACCAATGAAAACAAACTAAGCTACACTTAAAATTCAACTTCTCTATTATGTTTAACTTGGTCTGATTCCTATTAGCAACTAAACATGAGAAGATGAAATACGCCTACCATAAAGCATTGTCAGTACTGAAATAAGAGTAAAAGTTATTATTATTACCTTGTATTAGAAGTAATACTTTAACAATAAGAAATTTATGTTTAAAAAATAATTTCTAATAACAAATACTTTACCGTTTTCTTTTTTTTTAGAAAATGATACAACAATTACTATTTAGTATATTAAGGAATTTAAATAAACTGTGAACCGGGATATCATGCCAATAATTTTACAAAATTTTTAGTTTAAATCTCACATTAAGATACTAAAGAAAACAAACCAAACTAAACAATTAAACCTCCCTGTTATCTTTAACTTGGTCTAATTCCTATTAGCAACTAAACATGAGAAGTTTGTCACTACGGAAAAGAGAGTAAAAATTATAATTATTACATAGTATTAGAAGTAATAGTTTAACGACAAGAAGTTTATTTTTTATAAATAATTTCTAATAACTAATATTTTACCTTTTTTTTTTATAGAAAATGGTACAACGATTATTATTTATTATTAAGCCTAATAAGAATTTAAATAAACTGAGAACCGAAATATCATGCCACATAGTTTTACAAATTTTTTAGTTTAAATCTCATGTTTAAATACTAAAGAAAACTAACCAAACTAAACCTCTCCATTATGTTTAACTTGGTCTGATTCCTATTAGCAAATCAACATGAGAAGATGACATACACCTACCATACAGCATTGTCATAACAGAAATAGGAGTAAAAGTTATTATTATTACCTTGTATTAGAAGTTATACTTTAACGACAGTAAATTTATTTTTTTAATATAATTTTTGGGTATATTTTTTTTTCTTCGAAAAAGACAGTGATTATTAATTAGTTTTATATCTAACAGGAATTTAAATAAGCTGTGAACCAGGATAATTTTACAAACTTATTAGTTTAAATCTCACGTATAATGGTTTGGCCATCTTTGCCGAATAGAGGAAGATTGGGAACCAAGGAAGTTCCTACGAAGCTAAACCAACTGGAAGACGTCCCCGGGGCAGTCCTAGACTAACAGGGACATATCACATCTCCAACCTGGGACAGCAAAGAGGACAGAGGCTGAATGTAAGAAACGGGGATGTGTGGCTAGCATGGAGTGAGGCACCTCCGTGCTGAAAGAAGGAGAACAAGTTTAACGAAAAGAAACTTTTTTTTTTTAAATAATTATTAATGACAAATATATTATCAGTATTTTTTTTTAAAAGATACAACAATTATCGATTAGTTTTATGCCTAACAGGAATTTATTTAATTAATAAGCTTTAAACCGGAATATCATGCCAATAATTTTACAAAATTTTTAGTTTAAATCTCACATTAGGATACTAAAGAAAACAAACCAAACTAAACAATTAAACCTCTCTATTAAGTTTAACTTGGTCTAATTCATATTATCAACTAAACATGAGAAGATGAAATATGCCTACTAAAAAGAATTGTCTTTAAAAAATAAGAGAAAAAGTTATTATTATTATTATTGCATAGTATTAGTAGTTATAGTTTAATGAAAACAAACGTAATTATAAAAGAAACTATAAATGACAATTATATTATGGGTATTTTTTTTTTAGAATAAGATAAAACGATTACAACGCCTATTATCAGTTTAATGCCTAACAGGAATTTAAATAAGCTGTAAACTGGAATAATTTTTATATTTTGATAGTTTAGATCTCATGTTTCATCTTCTGACTAAACATGAGAAGATGAAATACCCATGATATCACTAATGAAATAATAGTAAGAGTTGTTATTACTAAGTTATATTAGAAGTAATAATTTAATGACAAGAAACTGATTTGTTTTAAAAATAATTATTAATGACAAATATATAATCGGTATTTTTTTATAAAAAGAAACAATGATCATTGATTAGTTCTAAGTCTAACAGGAATTTAAATAAACGTTCATCATGGCACATAATCTTCACTTCAAACATTTTATTTTAAATCTCATGTTTTCCTCACGGTAGTATCCTTGGCCCAATCCTTTATACAGTTTATACAGCTGACATCCCAACTCATCCTAACACTATCCTTACCACGTATGCTGATGATACATTGTATTATCAGTCACATGGAACAGTTAAAGGCTTATTTTATTCAGGTACTTATGTTATTACTGAGAATAACTTCTCAAATGAATTTAAAAAGAGAATAGCAACAATTAGTGGAAGTTATTTTTGTCACGAATAATTTGTTTTAAGTACTTTATATTTTTTCGATTCAAGTTGAGTTATAATTGTTTACTGTTTATTAGTTTCATTTTTAATATTTTTCAGAAATACAAGTTATCATGAGGTTTTGTATAGAAATGAAAATGTAATTATGGGTAATGAGTAGATTATGGTAATCATTTCATCAAGAAATAAAGATTTCAACTAACATTTCGAAGAATAGGTGATATATGTGTATATATATAGGTGATATATGTTTGTTGAACGTTCATTTCTAGATGAAATGATAACTCAACTATATACATTTCCCATAATTACATATGCTTTTTCTTAGTAAAGCTCACAATAACTTGTTTTTTTGGAAATCATTAAAAGGGAAATGAATGGAAAGTTAAAACTTGTTGTGATTCAACTCGAAGGGACAACCTGTGGAATAATTGAACATTCTAATTTATATAAGGTGTTTTACAAGTACCTTACAGAAACTGATAGGAGTATGATATTTTGAAGTTCAAGGAGTGAATGATTCTAGGAGATATAGTGGCTGTTTAGGGAGCTGAGTAGCTCAGTATGCCGAGCACTGAGTTTCTGAGCCAAAGTTCCTGGGTTCAAATCCGGCTGAGACTGATACATTATTTTAGCTGTTAACAACCACAGATGGACTCTACTCTTTTGTACCAATCCCCTTGTTCAAATGAAAGCCTTCCACACCCTCCTTGCACAAAATTGGAATGGGCATATGAAAAAAACAAGTATTACATAAAAAACAAAACATTTAATTTTACTATCACAAGATATAGCATTATAACTTTCAATGTAAGATAAACTAAGCAAACATTTTTGTTATTTTCCACTGTTCTCGGGCCCCCCAGGTTGGGAACTACTGTTCTTGAGGCTCACACAGCCTCTATTAATTGGGGGAAAACCTGGCGGTCGAGCGTGATCTCTGACAAATCACCTCCCTGCATTAGCCACTTCAATTCAGTATACCAATTAGGAACATGGGAGTATAGATACCTAGAAGATGGATCTAATGAAACAAATCAAGAATTAGTGGTGATCAAAAATACTATAAAATAATTGTAATATTAATTTTATACTTGCATTTTAAACTACCAAGGGACCTCCTTGCAGAACCGTTGTCAATGAAACAGTACAGTCTCTACCATGAACTGAACCCCAGACCCGTTCACGGGTTGTAGTGGTACAGGTTTTTTATTTTAAACTACAGTATAGGTCCTACTCATTCTTTGAAAAGCTGTGAACTCTTTGAAAATCATTTACTTCATTGAAACTATTCAATAAGACTTAATAGTTTAATTTCAGTTTAAAAACTGAGCCCTGATATTGCCGCCCACCTAAAACGTAGGTTTAACGTTGACATAAAGTAGATATTAACAACTATTTTATTTGATTCTTGTTCTCCCTCAGGACCATCTCTTTGATTGATAATATGCTAAATTATCATAACACAATTTTTTTTTTTAAAGTGCATTTAGTATCAATCTATAATACATAATTATGAAATAATAAATATTGTATAAAAAGAAAAATGTCAAAAACAATGTTATTCAGTCAACACTTTTTTCAAATTTTCAACTAATGTGATAAATTAATGTACTAATACATCATTAAGATCTATTAGTATCTCTTAGTAATATATCGCGAGATCAATCAGGACCAACCCAGGAGAATGATCTGTAATAGGATGACCCAACACCTAGCGTATGCTGATGACGTAGTGATATCAGCAAGGTCAAAAGCGGCGCTTTCAGGAGCTTTGCAGGAATTTGAAGAAGCTGGGATAAAATTGGGTCTGGTGATAGATAAGGAAAAAACCCAATATATGATTTCCACAAAAAATGATGGGCAGGAAGAGCTGAGTCATGTGCAACTGCTCCACCACACATTTAAGAAAGTGGACAGCTTCAAATATCTGGGGGCTTTAGTGACACGAAAGATTGACATCACTGCAGAAATTAAAGCAAGAATTTCAGCAGGGAACAGATGTCTCTTTCCATCGCGAAAAGCATTAAGATTTCGGAACTTGTCACGGAAGGCAAAATTATTGATTTATAAAACTATCCTAAGACCGATTGTTACATACACTAGTGAAACGTGGGTCCTGACCCAGGAATGCGAAAAGATGCTGCAGATCTGGGAGAGGAAGGTGCTTCAGCAAATATTTGGGCCAGTATGTAATGAAGGCCAATGGAGGTCAAGAAATAATAGAGAGCTTCAGGACCTATACAATGCACCAGACCTAGTCACCTTTATTAAATCAATACGTATAAGATGGCTTGGGCACGTAGAAAGAATGGGAGAAGATAGGTACCCAAAGAAGCTATTATATGGCAAACCAGGAGGCAAAAGAAGAAGAGGAAGGCCCAGGCTGTGATGGCTGGATGGTGTAGAGAACGATCTGCAGAGGATGGGGATCGGACAGTGGAGAGGTCGAGCTGCTGACCGGGAGGACTGGAGAGGCGTTGCGGAGGCCAGGGCCCCGCAAGGGCTGTAGACCCAAGGGAAGAAGAAGAAGAATATATCGTTTATAATGAGGTCTTATTATTTTTTATTTTATTTACTTTGTTTACCATCATGCTTTATATTTTGGTCAAAATGTTAATATCGAATAATTAAAAAATGTAGTGTACAATTCAAAAAACCTGTATTCATACTTTAAAAAAAGAAAAGAAACACCATTTATTTTAACAATCTTTATTTTGTTCTCTCTACAGAATCCACTCATCTAAAATCTAACATCAAAACACACGGTCTCATTTATTTTTTACTATACAAATATTGAAGATTTATTGGAGATCTTCACTTTAACATGTAAGTAATTTATTATTATTCATTTGTATAAAACAACAGTATAAACTTTATTTATATATTTTAATGTTTGCACAACAACTATTTCTACTTTCACAATAAGTTATGTACATTCCCGTGTTATATTTTCAGTTTTTCAATTATTTCAAATAATAAACATCATTTTGTCACTTCCCTTATATCTTATAACATATATAGTTTTTTTTCTGGAAAGTGAAAACCTGGAAAACTTATTTGCACTTTTCTTAATTTTCAGGAAAACTAAAAAAAAAATGTGAATAATGAATTCATATTTATGATTAATAATAACCTAATAATTGACCCCAATAACATAAAAATCATTGGTCATGATAAATTAATACTGTATTGCTTTTTCTAATTTTTTTAATGATGCATTATAAGAAGTTAACTTAAAAAAAACCTGTTCCTCATAAATAAATAAAAAATGCTTGGAATAAACATAGAAAACCATACCAATGATCTGGGGAAACAATTTTTCTATGATTTAGTTGTATTATTTTATCAATTCTTTTGGATACTAATTGTTAGGAGCCAGTCCATTTTTGAAGCAGTATGGATATATGAATTCTTTTATTATTTTTCCTTTTTTTTATACTCTAGAATACTACAGAGATCTCTAACTCACATAGATATCCTTAAGACCCAAAAGGGTTCATTAAACCTAAAATATTTCAATATTTCAAGCATATTATTATTTCAAATACTATCGTGCCTTTAAACAATCTAAAGATATTAAGTTATCTCAATTATTTACAATTATTCTGCAGTGGTTTGAGCAGGTTTAAATTATTAAATTGAATGTAACATGCCACAAACCATGAAACATTGTTTATATATTAGACTGAATTCAGTTCTCATATAATTACAAATCAGTTAAGTACAAATAATCATCGTAAGAACGGTTATTGGTTCCCCCATTCACTATCAACCATGGCTGTTCATACTGATTTGCTCATGAAGAAACAACAAAATGTAAAATATTTAGCAAAAAATATTGTTTTTACTAAATGATATTTAGAACTCAATGAAATGCAAATCAACTGTTTCTATGACCTCTTTACAACATTATAATAAGACTTTCTATAAATATACTTTTTTTAAACAAAAAATTGCAAAAGAAACAATTTTATCTTAAAACATTTGTGCAAAGTGGACATTTTTCAAACTTTTATTTCAATTACAAAATAATATCATCTTATTTATGTAAACAATACACATCCCTTCTATATCTTATAGTATAGGACTATGCACATTTATTACCAAAATATATTAGAAAGCTGGTGTTTGGAATACATTCTGCATTGTATATTATTTATTTTTAGTCTAGTCACCTATTCTAAATAACAAACAACTGTTTATTAGCACCAATATTGGTAAAATTGTTTATCTAATGTTAATTTTCTGATATTGTTTATTAACTTGAGATTTTTGACCGGTTTTAACCTTAATAACATAACTATAGATAAACATTTCCTTGGAGATAATATTTGTATTGGCTTGTAACGTTTCTTTTTTAATCACATGAAAAATCTTATATCTGAATCTCTTCTCTTATAACTGTTAACATAAAATATTACATTAGCTAAAACAAGATGTGCTGGAGTTTAATGGATCTTCATTATTTACATAACTGGCATAATGATGGCTTTATCACATTACCATATCTATCTCCAGAACAGGCAAATAATTCAATAATATATTAGTATTATTTTTTTTAGAAAATATATAAATATATTTTACATACGATAAAATTCAAGGCATAAGTACTTATGAGTATTTTCTTATATTTTCAATAAATTATTTAAATTAGTGTAATATTATCATTTTGAATTACACTTTAATGAATGGTGAACAATGTTTTCAGTAAAAAGTATAATTAAACCAATAAGAGTCCACACACATCTTACATCTATAAAATGCATTTGTGTGATAAAAAATATACATAATCGTTTATGGACTTCGAATCACATGGGATACAATTAGTAATGATAAGTCCTTTATTTTTATTATTGTTGCATATAACAGACAGAAATAATCATTTCCTCAAATATTTTTATTTAATTGTAATAAAATTCATGAATATTGATTTTTCATTACTTTACTAAAACAGTTTAAGAGACATATCGATGCCTTATTTCACAAATGTGTTAAGTGCAAATTTTTCAAAAATAGGGTTTTGTGATATAAATGATATTGTAACCTTGTGATCAGGAATCATAGATCATATGTTGATATAAAATTAATAGAAAAGCTATTAAGGTTACAAAAATATAAAGTGTGCTTAAACTTGAACTTTATTTCTTGTGTTAAATTATTATCGTACTTGACTCATGTAAAATCTTGTTTTCGGCACTTATATGTGAATATAACATATAGCCGTATATGTGAATTAAGGCATCGATATTTATTATCAAAATGAATCATATTCGTATTTGTAGTTTCAAAATTTTTTCTAAAATTAGATTTTGTATGTAAAATAAAACTTGATGTCAACTGCTATTCAAAGTTTCAAGAACGTAAGGTTTATTCAAAGATAAGAAAAATAAATTAAATATAATATTTATTAATGAGAAAACAATTTTTTTTTTTCTTCAATGATTAATGATCTTGTTTATGAAAAATTAACTTTTTTTTATCTCCTATTTAAATCAATTTGTCAAAATAATAACCCTTTGATGTCTTTTAAAAAACTATCACAGTTTTTTGGACAAAATAGCCAGTTAGGCTCTAATGCTTATTTCCTTTCTTTAAAAACTAATTAAATAACAATTACTACTTTATTTATAACTTCCAGTGTACCAGAGTTACCAGTACCATTTGTTTTTCAATCTTTGAGCTGTAAAAGCAAGGCATTTAACCACAAAGGATTTATACATATGTGTGTGTGTATATGTGTATATATATATATATATATATATATATATATATATATATATATATATATATATATATATATAAACTGTACTATATTGGAGAAACTTGTGTTTCCTGGGCACTTCATATTATCCTCTCATAAATCATCTAGCTGAAAATCTAATTTTTATTTTATATCCTCTCCCCGTGTACCATAAATGTTTACATCAAATACAATACATTTTCTATAAATACAAATTCTATAACCTTCGTAAGTGTTATACATTTATAACACATCAGATTCACATAGTTTTACCATTATTTCCAAAGTTATCCACTTCATTTTATCACTGCCTCCCTTCATTCTCTGGAACATAAAATAATTTAAATTACCATTATATACTTAGATTTTATTTATCTAAAAATTTGAAAAATATAAATTCTATTATTATTCTATAGTTTACAACAATGCTAAACATAATATTTTACTAGTTATATCATTAATATAAATTAGATGAGAATCTTAAAACTAAATCCAAAGAAAAAAGGAAAAGAGTTAGTCATAATGCATGTATAAAACCGCATTTCAAATATAAAACTTGGCTTTTATTCAGTCTATGATTATTCTTCAAACATTTCTTAAAACGGAACATCCTCGTTTCCAGATTTTTCTGTGAAGGAAGACTGATATTTTAAGGTTTTTAAATGTAAACATAATTTGGTCAAAAAGAGCTTGGAGAGATTCCACTAGAGTATTCAGTGAATGTACACTATGGCTTGTCCCCGCATTGTAAGAAATATATTGTAAGAATAGTTGAAGTAATAGCAATACAAAAATGCAATGGAGTTAAGAATTTTTGGCAAACATAATGTATAAGTCTGTAAAAGATTTTATGGTGCTGACCTGATGGGTAAACAACCAAGAGATAGACAGAGATCTACATGGAAAAACTCTGCTAAAACTGTCCAGGTATTTCCATGAAGGGATTGGAGTACATGGAATGTTGGAATAAATCATTGTTGATTTCAATATATTGAACCTTCTATATGAATCACTAAGCATATTTTTGTTATTATTGTATGAAATTGTTCCTTACAATGAATCTAGTTTTGTAAATTAGGACAAAAGAAATAAAAAATGAGTATTTTCGTGATTCCATATACAGGAGGTATCCTGCTTAGGTTACTGGTAAGTAAACTAAGCATTCATGAAGAAAACCTTTACGGTAAATTAATTGTCTTTCTAAAGAGGTTGGCGCTTAATAGTTTAAAATTTAAATAATTTTAAACATTAGCGCAAACTGTTTAACTCTAGACCTTCCATAGGCTGTAGTGGTATACTTGTTGGTATAGTGGTTTTATTTTTAATTTTTCAGTAAACTCGATAAAGATAATGACAAAGATGACTGGTGCCAGACAGATGGGATCATATACTCTCTTTTTGATAATTTAGGCGATATCAACCAATGAAGAACATCATGATGTAAGTGATATTAGGTAATTAAGTTAAGTATACATGACAGATAATATTAAACCATCAAACTAAAAAGCTGAGCCAAATGTATTATTAAATTACACTCATCTTTAGGATTTCTACAACCAAATTTTAGTGACCCTTTTCTCCTAGCTATAAAAAAAGAAGTATTTTTCAAGTAATCGGCATTTTTATTCAAAATAAATCGTGACACTCAAAATGGTGAATTCTTATTTGCCTGTATACTTTTTATACTTATATAAATTATACCACAATAACTATATACCACTCTTGCATATAAATTATACCACAATACCTATAAACCACTCTTGCGTATCACTGTAAGAAGATTCAGAGGGTAAAGAGAGGTTCAGAGATAGAGTATGGGCCAATCCCAAGTCATGACGATAAGAGTTGATTAATTAGTACAGAAGAAGGAACAATATGCTACTACCAGGTATTGACAAAATTTTGAATTTTTAAAAAAATTGTGACAATATTGGACAGATTAACATTTTCAATTCAAACAGTCAATGACCCCGCTTTCCAACCCCTAAGAGAAATTCAGGATACCACAATGAAACTGAAAAATATAGAAGAGATGTTTCCCAAAGAATTACAGGACAAAAAAAAAAAAGAAAAGATATGACATGTACAGATATTTGTGTTTTATCGCAATTTGTGTTTCCCTTCCTTGTGTTTTTTTCAAAACATAAGAACCACCATCAGATGCATTTGTATATGGCCATACATTTGACTACACAGTGAAACTGGTGTTTAAACTGATTATGCATAAAGCACTTATGTAATTATGAGTAAATAAATTAGTGAAAAGGTATTATTTTTTTTTTTTTTTACCAGTCATTCATTATTTATATCCATTCAAAGCTATTATAACAATGATTGCCCTTATAGAACCAAAAACAGTTTTTTAAAATTGATTTTACTGAAATGAATGTCTTAAATATCTTGCCTAATTTATGATGTCATCCAAAGTTTTCCACTATCAATTTTCGTTCAGTATAGAAGAGCTGATTTTAGGTTTCCTAAAATTAAAAAAAAAAATTGTTATTTCTTTCCAAAGGTGCTAATTGAACTATTATTTATTACCATAATATGAAACATATATTACTTTATTAAATTTAACTATTTTTTATTGCTAAATTTAAACTTAAAAAAAATTGCCTCTTAAGAATCTTATACCTGACCAATGATGTCGCAAACTCTGAAAACTTCTTGTCAATTGGGACCCGATCATCGTAAAGTGTTGGTGCTTGAAGGATGATTCCAGCCGTACCAACGAGTACTGCTAATGTAAATATCCATAGGAACAACCTATCCAAGACCATGGCTACATATTTCCAGTCTTCTTTTACCTGTTTTAAAATTAATTCTTTATTTCTCAGTTAAAATTATTGACCTTATTTGATTTACTAAAACATATTAAGTTGATGACAAGTTAATACAACCTTAATAATAGATTAGTCTGTTATTGTCAAATTAACAATTTCATTCCTTCAAACGGAAAATATTTTATCTATGATACAACAATTGATAAATGATTTACAAGGAGAAACAGAAATTTATTTTTTCATTAAAGCAACCTATGTATCAGTGATATGAATGTTGGACTTATGATGCTTTTAAGTATCAATTTATTCATAAGATCCTATTATTTGTAATACAAATATTTTGTCTATGGTTACCTTACAGCAAAAAATAATGTTATTTCTTCGCTTACCCCAAATCTGTTGGAAGAGAGTTTATTTAAACATTTACATATTTCCTGTCATTGTGCGTATCATTTGTAAAGTTTTATCACAAGAGTATTAACAATATTAATTGATACTTTTGATTGTATTATTGTAGTGTAATATTGAAATAATATAGTATATAATAATGATAAATATATAAATTATCATAGTGAATTGCATGAGAATATGTTGTACGCCAATAAAATGTGTAGGATATGAGACCTCACAGACTTAATTAATGATTCCGAAACGTGAATTAAAAGCATCATTAATCATTAAAATCATCGATGTTTTCGATCAAAGCAGTGACAGCATTGGGGCTTGGCTTTCAATGCTTTGTAATATTGATGTACTGAAGTAACATTAGCCATAAGGTTGTTATCATTATTACTAGCAATAAATTTTATATAAGTGCTCAAATATTCTGTTTTAGGGGTATCAAAAACCCAAATATTAGCATGTTTAAAAGTCTTGTAAGCCTAGTAAGCTTCCACAAATTTACCTACACTAAAGATAAAATGTTTTTGTTACCTTGGTTGAATCTTCTTGCATTTTAGTATGTTCAGCAATGAATCTTACACAAAAGCAAGATTTGTGCATGTTAGGAGGACAGCGGGAATGGGAAAATGCTGGAGACCTCAAAAGTGGAGGTGATTTAGATTCAGATATTGTCATCTCTTCTGTGTCCGCCGAGACAAGAGATGGTCCGTGGATCTGGCAGGAACCACTGAGACCAGACAACCCTTCGCAAATGCTATAAAGGAAAAATATATTTTTCTTGTTTATTGTAATTATTAGTTGTTATAAAATTTACAACAAAAATATTTAACACTATTCCTAGAATAATTAATTAGTGATTGTGGGGTATTGTTGGTACCATAAACTTCTTTTAGTCGAGAATCTAATGCTCCATTATTATATTTAGTCGTCATATAGTAGAGTATGGTTCGTTTATTCCTTAATTAAAATATAATTGGACCATCCGTTTATATTTATCTTTTATATTTTAACTAACTGATACGGTTAAGTTTTGCTAATTCTTGTTTTTATTAACTCATTGTGGTTTGGTGTGTTGTGCCGGCACATTATGGCTGGAGTAGATAATTTTATGAATTTTATTTTTCCAAAAAAATCACTATAAATTTATTAAAAAGGTTTTAAATTGTTTTATTAAACCTCCATTTTCTTAATTTAGAATGCACTCTTCATTGCTATCATAAAGAATTAAGGAATTTTATCTTACCAACAATTTATCTAATTTATTGCTTTGTGTATGGTTGTACTTCATCATACTATGTATGTTTGAGAAAGTGCAACAACAAACATTAGTAACCCTCTTAGCTTTATTTTGCTCATTCAATCATTTATCCATAAAAAGTATACAACTATTTGACCCACGCTCTACTCACAATTTGCAAAAACTTATTTTTAACCCGACCACGATGTTAGTTTTCTCCTATTGATACACACTTCATTGTATTTGTAATTTGACATCCAGCAAAATTTCAGGCCTCATTCTTGTTAGATCAACAGAAAAATAAGATTAAAGTTTTTAAACAAATTAGAAATGATATTGGGTATATGAAATCTGTTGTGTATGACTCAAGACGCATTTGGATAGCCAGTTAAATAGTATACCTGCTCTAATGACTGTCATCCATGAAAAAACAGGTTTCTTTGTTTAGGGCTGTCATTAATAAGAATGGTTCAGGAAGCATTTAATTGGGAAAAATGTTACAACAATTTGAATGTTAACATAGATATATTAATATTTTTCATATTATTATGTATATTAGGCAAATCCTTTAACATTACAAAAATGCCCAGGCTACATTTCAAGCAATAAAGACCAAAATATTAACTGCCCAAATAAACAGTTGCTGAAAAAATGCCGTTCGTTGTGATGTTCTAAATATTAAAGCAAAAAATAACGATATTAAAATATGGAAATAAAGAAGAAGTAGTGCTATATTTGTTTTAAGGATGTAGGTTGTACTATCAGTGGATGATGTTTTGTTTTCAGAGAGGATTAAAGAATCTCAAGATTATCTGCTGTGGATGGAAATAAAGTAGAAATCTTATCTAATGAAATCTTATGAAACACTGATTAACTATGGGTAGCAAAAATTAGTATATACTTTTAAGATGCACAGGAAACTTGGTCATTTATGTGTGATTTGAGAGTAAATTGAACTGGATACAGAAAATCTTTAATTATATTTACTGCATTATAAATCGTTGATAAACAGGAAATAAAACTTTTTGATTTAGAATAAAATTAAGAAACAATTTGCGTTTCTTTCAAGCTTTGTTGACCGACATATCGACATATGCAGTTTTTATAACTGCAGTTTGAATTTTTTAATTCAAATTTTAAAAAATAATTCCAAATAAAAGGTTAAAAACTAAAAAGGTTCTTGACAATAATTGTGAAATTTCCTAATATTAAATATTTACAAATGTCTTTTTAAGATAACTAAATGAATACCTGTCTGGTGATAAACGCTCTTTGGAGTTGGCTATAGGACTTTCTCCACTGGCGCCACAGCTGTACGGATAGTAGGAAGTTAATTCTGTCTTGCCTTGTCTTCCTGTTCGCATCACCAGTCCTCTGCAGAACCTTAAACCAAAATCAGTTCAAGCATTATGAACTAATCTCTGATATTTTGAGAAAATATGTATTTAATGGACTGATTAACACTAGAACTACGAACCAGTTAAAATGACCGGTTGTATAATTTATTTATAACATTTCCTTTTTTAGTCTTATTTAATATTTTACGATAATGTCATGATTTTTATTAAATTTGTGTAAACAATAATATTATAAATTATTTCGTTCTTAAGCTTCTAATTTTAGAGATAACTATGTGTTATCACCTAAATATACAATCCGGTCATGAAAATATTATGAATACATGTTGTGTATTCCCGGAATTTTTATACATCTATAATTCGGGGAAATTCCCGGAATCCAAAAATTCTACTTTTTCAATTTATTATGTGTAAATTTGTGTATATGTAATATATAAAATTTCAATTTAGTATTCTTGCTTGCCGTGTAAAGTTCCTAGTTGCAACACAGACTACTCTTTATGCTATGTTGATACCACTCTTTATGTTATGTAATTTCAATATTTGAATGAAATATATTTTATTTTATTTAAAATTAAATTATCTTATGAATTTATAGTTTTATTTCTTGAATTCTACTATTTGTTTAATTAAACAAACAAACCGGTCATTTTGATGTGATAATAAATGAGACTGTATTATAAACTAAGTACTTCATTGCAACCACTGGGTGACAAGTATGAAGTGATTGAGAGGTGGTAGGAATTTTTAGGAGGTGGTTAACAGCTGAAAACAATAGGATCCAGAACAACATCACTTGTTTAAATACTACATGCAATCCTATGCCAGCTAAGACAGACATGTACTTAATTAATTTCTGTAAATTTCCAGGATGTTCTATGAACCTTACCACCCTGATCAAGATAACACTGCAGGACATTAAAGGAGAGGTGGAAATTCAGAAAGGTGTTAAGGAGAGTGACCCTCTTTCCCCATCCATATCCAGGAGGATCCATATACCACAGGATTTAAGTGGCATTCTACTAGGAGCATTTAAGGAATGCAAAGAAACTACTAGTACAGTCTTGCAGCCAGTTGTTATGTATGGAAGTGACGCCTGAACTCTAACCCATACTTATGAAAGGCTATTAAATATGTAGAAGAGAAAATCTAAGGCCTTCCAAAGATCCAAGGATTTCCAAATAAGAAACCTCTATGGGACACCGGTTTTGTTTCCACAATAAAAAAAAAAAGCCAGAATAAGATGGCTGCGACTAATAATTAATCAATTATGAGAATAAAATGTCCAAAGAATGGAGCATGGTAGACTCCCTAAAACTGACGATGGAGGGACATCAAGGTTGAAGAATAATCTAGACTTTGTTGTCTGCAAGATGATAAAGACAACCTTCGTTCATTGGGTGTCTAAAGATGGAGGAAATCAGCCGAAGATAAATGGATCGTTGAGGCCAAGGTAGGATAGTTAGATAATTAGGTACTTCATGTACTCTATTGGGGGGAGAGAATTTCCTATAATAAGGCAGGCTAAATTACTTGCTTTTTACCACATAAAAATGCTCTATCAGCATTTTCGCTCAGACTTTTTATAGTTATCCTCATTTTTTTAAAGTTTGAGGTAAGGATTTTTAAGTAAAGGGGTCCCAATAGAGTTTTGGGTTCATAACATATATTTGTTGCTATATAATAATGGAACTTTTATGACAAATAAAATATGACAATGAGTTTTCAATTATATTTCAAAAGCCTTTTTTTCAAAGGTGAAATTTGCTATTAAGAAAAACTATGGCATAAGGCCATAGTCACAAAAAGACACTTTTTTTAAACTATATTACCCATGCAGGGTCTTGGGTTCAGTACATGATGAGACAGTACTGTTTCTTGGACAATGGTTGTGCAGGAAGCTGCTTATTCCTAGATCTCCCTCAACTTCCAGGTTCTCCCCCAATAAAGAGTACCCTCTTTATAGAGGCTTCGTGAGCCCAAAGAAGGTCTGTAGATCCCATAGGGTTCTACCTATGGATCCTATTGGGTCCTTGTGACTGTTAACAGATTAAATATTTTATCTGCCTCAGCCAGGTTTGAAACTGGGATCTTCAACACTGAACCATGCACCGAGATACCGTATACAGCTCCTATATAGGTAATAAATTGTATCATATTATTTTCTTGCAAGCTTCTGCTAGATATCATACTGCAACTACATGATATATTTTTATAATTTATACATAAAAGTCATTCAATACATTCAATTTGGAGCTGATCAAGGTCTGCAACACCATAATACAATACAATAAATGATTACATGATACATTAGATCTTCCAGTCAACTATTTTCCTCTCTAGAATAAATCCCTTCGGTTGAAGTATCCTTGAACCACTAGGTCTTCCCATGTTGGTTGACTTAGAGGCAAGACACTACCATTGTCCTGAGCCTGAATTTAAACAGTTATACGTAAAATTAGGTTTATCTGGTTAAAAATAGAAGATACAGAACTCTCAAAATACCTTATCAAACAGGCTAATCAAGGTTCTAATTTAATGAAGATCAGATGTGGTTATTCTTTATATATTTTTTATTTTTGCATTTATTGGCTATAATTTCACAATCTATGTGAAACATGTTGGTGAAGTTATATTTTTTAGTATACTCCTGGTCAGTGTTTTGCCTATAAGGTTTGTTGGCATTATTCTCTGATGTGAAAATCGAAAAAAAATATTGGTTTAAAATGCAGAATACATCGTTAAGTTTTAATTAATATTCATATTTTAAAAGAACAATGTTTTATATATAATTTTTTTCATTATAAATAAACAATGAAAGGATAATCAAAACATTGGATTATTGCCAAAATTATGATATTTTGAAGTAATGGTGTAGGATTCCTTTTAAGATTTTTCTAGAGACCTATTTTCACGCTACATTTACCAAGCTTTGCAGTCTAATCAGTATAAAGAACGATCGCATAAAAATAAATTAAACGGAGAAAACCGACTCACCGCTACGGATATTTCATTAAGATTATATCTAATATTTTTTTTATTTTTAGACCTTCGAGGCTATAGCAAAATTGTTTGGCACTGTCCGTCGTTTATTTCACGATTTAGTCGAAGTTGTTATTATATTAATATTAAAAATATATTTATAAAAATAGCCAGCGTGTTTTGTTCGTTTTGGTTCATTTTTATACAGACATTAAATATTCTATTAGTGTAAGCATTTATTAAATCCGGAAATGGATTATGTAGGATCTTGTACCCTGGGGTTCACCCAGCCTCTGTAAAGTGGGTACCCAAAATAAGGGGTAGATCTGGTGGTTGAGCGTGATCTAGGGCCTCCCTGCACAACCAATGTCCATGAAGCAGTACAGTCTCTACCATGTACTGAACCCCAGACCCGTTAATGGGTTGTAGTGGTACAGTTCGTTTTTTTGGTTTTGCTTTTATAAGCATTTAATAGAAATAAAAATATAAATTATTTTGTTATTAGGCCAGAGGAATAATTCAATTTTTTTTATTTCATTAATTATTTGTTGTGTTGTGTAGTCTTCGAATCCTAGGAGATTAACTAATAAGAAATTGGCCTTTTATTTTTCCCTAAGATTTTTTTATATTAACTTTGGGAAATATTTCTACTAGCCTAGTTATTAAATAACTCACGTACGAGTATAAATGGACTATTCCCAATAGATACGGCTCTTATAAAAATTGTGGTTGGGAAGCAGTTTGAATGATATCCTCCCTTCATATTTCTCTAAGTGCAATTTTTCAAATGGAAGAAAGATGGACCGCGGCGTAGGCTAGCTTTTCCAGTTTCACATTTTTCTTGTTTATACTTTGCCTTGAGTAGTGTTTATGTTTTCATTCACTTTAAATAAAACATTATTTTTTTGTAGATCAAATAAATTCTGAATCATCTCTATATTATTTTTACTACAAGGTTTTATTCTATATGATTGTTCTCATCTTTTATATTTGTTATCTTAAAGAAGTGAGATGTTAATTTTTTAGAATTTCCGATGAGGATACAGTATATTTCAAATTTCATTTCATAACACGTTGTTACAGTTTCGTACTTAGAAAATAATGTATATAATTAAATATCTGTAGGTGATTTATTTTTTTACGATAGAGCTACTTTGGAATATGGTTGCAGTTTGATTCTTCATCTTTTTGCCCTGAAGATGGCCTAAATCTTAGGGCGAAACGTAGAATAAAATAAGTTATTCTTAATACATTCATCAGATGTTTCTTCTGGTTTCGACCGTGTAGTCAAATTAGTAATACTTATTTTCTGTGATTTATTGATTGCACCCTCTGACCATTTTAGACTATTCTTACTATGGATCACGTTCCCTTCATCTGCTCTTTCCTTCTTTTCAATATCTCCTTCATTCGTTCTCTTTGTTCATGCTGTCTTTCTTCTATCCAAACTTTGGTGTTTTTCTTTTTTTGGTCTTTCTTGAAAGCCTTGAGCATTCTGAATAATTAGGTGATCATCATTCCCAATATTATTGTATTTTGAACCTTGCGGTTTTGAAGATCAGTTAAGTAAAAAATCATGAATGCGTGTTAAACAAAATTATTTTGGCGTTAGGCCGTTTGGAGTAACCAAATGTTCTGTTTAACGGATGTGGCCTTTTGGATCTCTTTTACCTTTTTCATACCAATTTATGTAGCTTGGAATAAAATTTAATAACGCAGATAAAAATGTGAGTGTTAAATTGGTATCATACTGTTATTTTAATAAGGTTATGTGTTTAGGCAGTTTCATAAGTACACACAATCATATAAATTAATTATATACATTATTATTAATTATTTATATTTATAATGTAATATTACCTGTTGGTTTCGAACTGGTATTGAGGCCTCCGCATCACCAATAGCCTCGGAAGTATGTGTATGAAGACCCTTTTGACCCAGGGTGCCATCCGATGGGTCTGCGGCGATCTGAAGTGTACGTTTAGTACCACTACTGTCACGCATATACTGAAAATAAAAATAAAATAATTATATTGATTTCAAACATATCATGAATTGCTAGTTGTTGTAGCTAAGTGTCCAAAGCACCATGGAGTTTTACTCATTATCTTAGAAACTCAACTATTGAAGAATTTTAAAATGTTTCTTGTATTTTACGTACGCTAACTGAATTTCACAGCAGGTATTACTATTATGGTTTATATGAACTGTAAAATAAATCAGTATAACTATCGGCATTATTAAAAAAAAATCAACACATTCAATTTTGTTATAAAAAAATACGATTTAGATTTTAATGTTGTAATACTTTTATAGGGCTCAAAAATATTTGTTTTTTATGGTAATGATAATTTATAAGGCTATTATTATTCTTAATGTCAGGTATTTTGGCACGGAAATCCTTCGGGTTTTAGTAAGAACAAACCATTGGGTTTGGAAGTCTACTACGCTCCAGGGAAAGGAAGGCGGTTGTTTTCAGTTTCGATATCAAACATTCTGCATCGCCATGCCTTAAAGATGGTTTGTTGAGCTGGATAGATCACTTATCGATTTATCGCCCACATCGATCCCAACGCTAGCCTTCATTATCGACTCAACCAGCTGAAATTCATTGCATTCTCATTACGCCTGCTGTTGGTGAGTATTGAACATAAATTTTTTTTTTTCTTCTCTTTTTTCGTATTCGCTAATAACTATAATTAAAAGGTATAATTTTCAAACAGCTTTTGTATTTTATTTTTTATCCATAATTAAAGTGTTTTATTTATTTTGTATTTTTTTTTATTATTCAACCATTTGTTCAGATTTATTATATTTGAATTAATTGTGGTTTTGCTTTCTACGATTTTTAAATTTTTTTTTTCTCGCATTTAACCACAACTAGTGATCGGATCAGCTCGAAACGGGGCCTGAGATTTGTGATTTTTTATTTAAAATTGCCACTCTCCCAATCATATTTTGGTCCTCGGACTCGACAAATTTGGTCGATGGAGTTGTTCACCAACTCACTCGTAAATTGTATTAAAATTAATAAAAAAATATTAATTAGCTCAACTATACATATGGAAAAAAAATACTTCCATAATTACAAACAATGAAGAGTCTTGGGCTTATTACAAGGTAGAGTCTGAACTGTTTCAGACTGGGGCCTTTCGGGGAAGTGATTTGTCCGAGATCACGCACAACCGATAGGTCCCCACCCCCAATCAATGTTATCCACTTTATAGATGCTGAGTGAGGGCCTGCAAATACCCTATTGTAAGTTGGTGCTTTTAACAAATTAAATAATTTATCTGTCAAAGCCGGAATAGAACCCGCTATACCCACTCAGCTACCTCGCTCCCTTAAATAACTTATAAATTATTTATTTTTAATTCATCTAATCTATGTCTATTAATAATCTTTTTCTGAAGCCTAATGGTATATTTCCTGTTCGAGTTAAGATTAATAATGGATGTTTTATGGTATTTACTACATTTTTATGAGCTGAACTTAATCTGCAAATTGCAAGTAATACATAAGTGATTCTTAAGAAAAACAGTCCATTATACTAGAAAAAAACTGCTTAAAATTTTTATCTTGTTTAAATATTTTTTAGTTTTGAAGCTATGCCAAGCTTCCATTAAGAATCCTGTCCATTAAAGCTGGATGATGATACTACAAGTTTTTTTTTATTATCATCTTCTTCCTTGTTTTGTTGTTACATGTTTAACTTTTTAGCATTTTATGTTTGCTAACTAAATATTAAATACCTCTTAACGAAGAAAGAAAAATGTTATAACATATTTACATTACTTCAATTGATTTACATTTAACAATTTTAGGTCCTAACATGACCTTTAAATTTATGAGTTGAAGCGAGTGTATGATGGTGAATGAAAAGACGGTAAACAACCTCTTTTTTTATGCCATGCATTGGAGTTACGAACACAAGCGAATACTATTGTTAAAAATTTAGCTATTTTTATTTTGAAAAGAACCCGGGTCGTCTGCATCTCTAGTGCAGTGCTCTAACCACTGAGTTACCAGGGGTCGTATCCAAGCCAGACAAATGCATTCTCTTCACAGATCCTATATCCCGTGTTCTCGCAATTTTTGCTATGTATACACGGGGAAGAATGTTCATTGAACATTACTTTAATTGGGATCATTCTCTTCAAAATAAAAATATTTACAAATAATCACCATTGAAAGAATAACAAATATAAATAAATTATAAACCTAAAATTGACGTAACTCAACAAGATCCTAATTAAAGTGAACATTCTTCCCTGTTTATACATTGCAAAAATTGCGAGAACACGGGGATATAGGGTCGGTGAAGAGAATGGATTTGTCTGGCTTTTGGATACGAGCCCTGGTAGCTCAGTGGTTAGAGCACTACACTAGAGATGCAGACGACCCGGGTTCGAATCCCGGGCAAGACAAATCTTTTCAAAATAAAAATATTTAAAAATAATCACGATCAAAAGAACAATAAATAAATAAAAATAATTTAAAACTATAACGTTTATTTTATTTACACTATAAAGTTAATTCAAATTGTTCAGTTAAACAAAGCAATGGGTACTGAAAGAAGTAGGATTACGACAAAGCAAAGGTACACGGCGCATTATTTTTACGTTTACCCCCTCCCAGATTTACAGCTTCCTCGTGAATCCAGCCCCTGCAAGTTGAACTGTAAGCTGAAATGCTTTAACGTTAACTTCTGGCAATCCCAATGGACACTACCTTCTACTTCCTACTATCTTAGTGGACTTATTACTTTCATTTTATTATGTTCTACGGGTTGTCGCGAGCGGTTTAAACATCAATGATTTCCAATTGAGTTGTCCGAGAAACCATTTGATTTGATTAGCACTTCCAAGCTCTCTTTTGACAATTTTTGTTAAATGAAATCAAAACGATTACCCAATAGTAATAATATATATCATCTAAATAAATATATATTTACAAGTTGGTTTAACGCCTCAAATTTAAAACAAGGAACCTACCAACCATATGTGGCCATACTAGTCTTCCATTTTCCCCCGACAGATATACCCCCTTGTGAGGGTAATAAAATAATCTTGAACCCTTTTCGCAACCTTAAGTGATAGGAAATAACGAGGTGAATAAAGGGTAAAAACGTGTGGTCTATTTAAGCGGAGCAGAGAAGGGTAGCTCTGGGCATTGTGGGCTGAAAGCGCAGTCCTCGTCCACTGTTCCACGCCATTAACTCCATCCTAGTATTATTCTTTTGCCTCCCTCCGGAGTGCTCTTCACCTTGTTATGACGTCATCTTCTTATATGGCCTCTCTTATCGAAGGGAACCTTCCTTCCTTCATAGTAATGGCCAAGGAGAGATGAAAGACCGTAAACTGCTATTGAGTTGTGAAACTGTTCCTGGATGGGATGTTGAAAATAAGCCATTGAGAAAATACCCTTATTTCCTTTCGATATCGATATCGATATTTATAACTGCACGTATTCATTGATATATACAATGGAGTGGCTCAGTGTTAGAGTGCTGATTTGTCATGTCGAAGGCCCTGATTTCAAATATCCGCTCGCTGGCAGACCTTTATTAAATATGTTAGCGACCGGGTATGAATCATACGGAATTTAGGACCCCCCTGGGGCTTACCCAGCCTATATAAAGTGGGTACCCGAGCTTTATCTCGGACAAATTACCTCCCTGCGCAACTGTTGTCCAAGAAACAGTACAATCTTTACCATGTACTGAACTCCAAACCCTTCATGCGTTGTAGTGGTACAGGTTTATATGTATATATGGTACGGAGTAAGTAAGTATGTTAAGTGCTGAATTGCTATGCTGTAAGGTTACAGGCTCATATCCGGCTGTGGCAGATAAATTATTTAATGTGTCAACATCCACCTGTCAACATCCATGGAACCTGTTGGAACCTCCTGGGGTTCATCCAGCCTCTATAAAGTGAGTAGCCTTAATTGGGGAGTTGCCTGGCGGTTGAATGTGTTCGTAGACAAGTCAATTTCCTTCACATCCGTTGTCCTAGAAGCCGAACAGTCCCTACCATGCACTGAACCCATGAGTTGTTATGCAACATGTTTTTTTAAAATATATAATCATCGATATATATATATATATATATATTTGAAATACACAGTGGCGTAAGCAGAGGGAGATCAGGAGAGTATAATAACCTGCCCAAAAAATTGAGAGAAAAAAAAAATTATTGTCGCCAATATAAATGTTTTTTATTAAGTAACACATTTACGATAAAGTAGCCGTAGAGAAAAAACACAATCAAATCAAACAACAAAGCTTTAAAATGCAAATAAACAGTTACGATCAGACGATAATATTCCATGTATTTTCACTTCTTTTTTTTTCAGTCGGATTTAAGAAGTCGTGACTCAGTTATATAATTTATCACAAGAGTATGCCATTCGAAAGGTTATGTCCACCGATAAAGATTTGAATAGTTTTGCAGATGATTTGGCTTGTTGGGTGAAGACGCAAGAAACTATAAAAGTAAATACAATAATCTTGAATAATACAAGTTGACCTTATATTTATGTGGGAGAAAATGGTCAAAGTGTGGAGGTCAAAGAAAGAATTTCTGAAATAGAAATTTCCAATAAATAACTCATCTCTATTTAAGAAATTCTTTCTTTGACCTACACCCGAAGTATTTTTTTCCCCCTTTAAACAATAATGTCGATGAAAACTGGTGATGAAGTTGAAATCAAATTGGGATTGGACGGAATATTTAGTTAATAGCAGAAACGGTTGAGACTTTGTTGATAATATAAATGAGTATAAGTTTGAAATTTCGAGAAGTTCATCAAAGAAATTCAAGAAGAAACAAAGGCGGAAATGCTTGTCATTATTATCATTAATTCATTAAGATTAGTAACCTACTATGCCCTAGGCCGCAGGTTCGCTGCCCAGGAGGGGGCCCTAGGATTTTTTAACAGGGAGTAAAAAATCCTTTTTTATCCTTACTAAGGAAGGGACGTAAAATGGGTATCCCGAGCCTTAACGTTGTAAGGTACTTGTTAAAGTTCCCTAATCTATTATTCCCGAATAGGCAAAATTTAGGATTAGGCATGCCATCATAAAGCGAAGTTAAATGAATAAATAAACAATAACCTTAGGCATAATCACATATACGCTCATTACTCAGAAACATAGGTCAGAGAAGCTAGAATTTAGAATTATTGAATTCTACTGTATATTATCCGATTTTACCCATTCCCCTTCTTCATCCTATTGGATTGCTTCCATGGTTTTACCCAACTTGAGGTCTTTACGTCGGAGAACAAATTGCTGTATTGGTGAAAGAAGTGGTTCACTCTCCTGGCAGTTTACCATATGGTGCACGTAGAGGCACTCTTCGCAATAGATTGCTGTGGGAAAACCTGCAGTACCCGATAGAGATGTGGGGACTTCTTTCTGTAAAGCTTTTCCATTTCAAGTTCTACACCGATAGTGATTTCTAATTTCTTTATGTTTTGCTCCATAGTAACGCTGTCTAAACCGTATTTTAAACACACTTGTATTAAAAAATTTGTATTAACATCAAAGAAAAAATAAAACTAAATAGACAGTCATGAGGACTCCCGACAGAAGTGAAAACTCAAGGCTTAGAAATTACTGTTGTCATTTTTGAATTTATAAATTAATTATAGCCTGAATTATTGAAATTTCAAATTTGTATTAATAATATTAGTCTTGTTTCTCACTCGGAACAATAATTACATATATTTTCAAGTAGGTTAATCAAAACGAAGCTGCACAAGCTCAATAGAAAATATCAATAATTTAATTGAAATAATAATTAGTATATAGCTATATTATTTATACCTTGTATTTGTATTTACATCAATATTATTTTCATTTTTAAAATGATCATCGTCTTTGAGCTGAGCAATACTTAGATTATTTGTACTTTCAATAATTTCATAAAATACGTCATTTAAATATCACAAATAAAATCTATTTGGGAAAACGAAAAATTCATCCAGTTTTTGATGTTTTAAGGTATTATTAGTAACAATTCTACAACTATTAAACGGCATTTTATATAAATATAATTATTCTTGTATCAATGGAATTCTAACTTTTAAACTTAAGTTGATTAAAAGAAATTGTATAATTCGTGCACACCAGCCTCGAGCATGTTGTTGACGCGAATCCACAAGATTATCCCTTACCAAAAGTCGCTAAACGCGGTGAAACATTTTTCACTTCAAAAATTTAAACTGAAGGTCTACAAAAGATTTTTGGAGTATTTTACTAACTTTGCTCGTGTTTACTGGATCAAATTTTTGTTTTTTAAAGAATTATATGATAATAAGTTATATCATATTATAAATTTTTATATGTTATTGTTGATAAAATTGGTTTTAGAAAATGGTGACAAGCATTGTAGGAGCACATTGAATAAAATTTGTTTTATGTAGACTGTATTGGTACTGATACAGTTTTGGTTTCTATCCAACATGTCGAACACACAATTTTCTGGTTGTTGATCTACTGTTCGGGTGAAGTACTATTATTAGTAGGGTGCAGGTTGCTTGTTTTGGTTGATCATTCTGGATTTGGAAATGCTCTCGACGGAGAGTGATATCCACTCCAGTATATCTATTGCTCCTGAGACCGACAACTTAGTCTTATTTCATCAATGACATTCAACAATATAGACAATATTCAATTTTGTCATTACAAAAATATTGAAAACATGTATTCTCTCTGTAGTCTATCTTTATATGTTTAATTCTTCTGTAAGTGTGTACATCACTGAACTCCTAAACGGTTGGACCGATGATGATGGAATTTTTTTCGAGAATGGTTTTGATTCACAATTCGATTTATTAGATAATGTTTTGTTTTTTTATTAGTTTATTCTCTCCATAAACGTTTGAGCAAGACAACGTCTGTCGGGTTCAATATTTCTTTTTATGTATAATTCTTCTGTTCGTGTGGGTGTCTCTGAATTCCTCCTAAATAGGCAGCACTGCGACCACAGTTTCAAATATATATATATTTATTTTAATATCAGTTAGATTCGAAACAATATACCTGTCATAAAAATGATTTGTTTTTTCTTTCTTGCTATAATTAAAACAGTTTTAACTTTACATTTATCATATCTAAGCAAATATCATATAGATATACTTTATGATTTGTCATCATATATTTTCCTAAGAGAGGAGTTCGGTTTCGTCCGTCAAAGGGTTAAGATCGGGTCTGTGATTATTGGATATTAATGTGGTTAAGAATTTAAATTTCACAGTGAAATTTGTAACAATGACATTTTTATCCCCCTACTAGTGTAAGATGTTAGGTTGAGAGAAACCAGCTGTGGAGATTGCACAATTGGAAGAAATATATATATTTAAAGTGTTTAGGGAAAAACTTTAGTAATAAATCTAATTGCAAATATGTTATTATTTATCTCTTAATACTTTATTTATCCTGTGTTTGAGAAAAAGATTTGAATGGGTTGCATCATTATTAGCAGTGCTTATACGCGACTGTATGAAGGTTATTATTATCAGATTCTTCATGGCGTAGAAGTGATTGAAAGACTTAGGGCTATAATGGTTTCGCTTGGTAAAGCATGTAATGTGGTTCCGTCGGTTAATTTTTCCATTTAATGGATAAATTATCGGCTAAGGAGAAGGCCCGTGGTGGAAAATTCATTATTCTTTCGGCTTCTCTTAAGGAATGATCAAAGCATGCAATCTATTCCGCCCTCGTTGGCTTCAATTTTTCCAAGGCCTTTGGATAATTAATCTCAAGTTAACAAATAAAAAAATAAATTATACTCTTATAATTACAATCATGGTGAAAGATGATGCATTTTCATGACTAATGAAAACACAACTGGATTTAAATAGAGTAAAGTTATTTGTTTACAAAATGAATAAATAATCTTCGTGTTTACCATTAGTAAGAAAATTCGTTATTCGTAACAAATATTATCAATTGTCTTGTTTTGGTCTGTATTTTCTATTTTCAACCATCTAATACAAAATATATATACTAATTTTATCATAACCTAATAAATCGCCAACTTTATTTAAGCAAATTTGTTGCTCTGACAAATATAAATATAATTTAAAAATATGTTGGACTACACATCTTCACTTGACTTACGGAACAAACGACTTATCTATAATAGCATACTGAAACCTATTTGGACATATGGAGCAGAACTTTGGGGTTCAGCAAAAAAAGTCCACATACACAAGATTCAAACAACACAGTCCAAAATTCTCAGAAAAATTGTTAATGCACCATGGTATATTTCGAATCACACCATACACAACGACATGAACATTCCCACTATAAAATCATATATTCATAACAAATACATGATATTCCAGTCATCGACACAATATCACCCAAACCCACTCGTTCTTCCGCTTTCCTACTCCCTGTTACCTGGACTGGATAGGAAAAGATTAAAAAGAAATTGGCCAAGAGACCTACTTACCTATTGATATTTATATTTTTACTCCATCATCATAAAGAAGTTCAAGTAGAAAATTAAGGTCAAAAACACTAGTATCAAATTTGCTGAATGCGCAATTGCGCAGGTGCAAATGAAAATTAAACTATAAATAAAATGTTGCTTATAATTTAATGAAAACTGTGAGAGGAACTTAACTTTAATAAACCTGGTGAACTAGTGATTGATTTTCACAATTTGTTACAATAAAAATATTATGATTAATCTGTATACAATAATATCGAACATTATTGTATTAAGGTACTGTTACGGGCTACTGGGTGTAAAATGAATTAAACTATTACTAAATTCAAGATACTAATATTTATTAACAGATTAAAAAGAATACAATGAGATTATTTAAAACAAATAAATTATTAAACTAATGTAAATTTACCACAACAATATTCTACAGATTATAACCTAGGCCTAACTGTTATCTAATTATTAAAATTATATATAAATATTATAAGATATTACTAAAACTAAATAACTTAACTATTTACCTAAGTTTGTACAAATACAATAAAATTACACTATAGTTTATAACTACAAATTAACACTTACAGTTCGCTAATTAAAGTCCACCGACCGTAATACTCTCCAATTATGGCAAACTGTTTATTACACTCACTTAGCACTTATCACAGACTAGTCCACACTGCCACCACATGTCACTGTCACTGTCACTGAAGTCGACGACTTTACTAATACCTTATTACTGACCTACTACTCCGAAACAGTTGGGCTTTTACATAGGCAAGGTTGGTCGGGGTGGGGTGCTTCTCGGAAGTTCCAAGAATTGTATCGATTCATCCACGTTGATCCAGCTGGTTCGAATTGTCTAGATCTTTCTACACCGATCCCTTCCGCTTAACCCCACAGCTCGTCTTAATCCTCTCAGCCGGTCTTTCTCCCCTCTCTGACCGTAACAGTGCACTTTTCCCAAATAAAGAACATTAAAGCACATTCTCCACCTACAATACAATAGCCCACATCCTACAGAATCCCAAAGACAGTATACCCTGTTCCTGCGGCAAGGTCTACATAGAACAAACAGGAAGGACCACCCAAAAAAGAATCAAAAAACACATATCTTGCTCCAAGAATTTCAAGAAAGAAAAATCGGTTGTAGCAGAACACTTCCACAACACTAACCACGATATACCCATAGAAAACACCACCATCCTTGTAAAAGTAGCTAATTACCATCTCCGTAGCATAAGAGAGGCTATCGAAATCGTCAAAGAGCCCTCCCTACAATTTACAGAAGGAAGATGGCTATAAGCTTAGCAAGAAACTGGTATCCTGCCATCCAACAAAAGACCAACACATTACCTTCATCTACCGATCTTCATTAACTGACTAGCCCTGAAGAAGCTCACAGCACGATGAGCGAAAGCTTGCTTAATAGCACCGACATGACACGGTCCATCGCGGAAGAAGAATATAAGAAGTCTTATTTAAATTATAAAAAATACATGGTCAGTTTAATAATAGACTGATATGTATTTATTAACAGATCTTCGGATTTTTCGAAAGTTGGGCATTTATTTATTATGTGCCCTGCATCAAATTTACAAAAAAAATTAAAACTATTATACTAAAATTAAAAAATAAAAGTTCTTAAACACTAGTAATTTTTAAATGTTGGTGTATTTTTTATTATATACTTTTTAAAGAAGTATAATCAATTTTGGCTGTATAACTTATATTTTTAATCTCAAACAGGGGATCTGTATAACTATTTTTTATTGTAATTATTTTCACCTAAGCTTAACTTCTTTATTTATCGTTATTCATTCTCCAGACCATCTCCCCTCCTTTGTTTACTCTAGAACGTCGGGTATAAGAGAGATAAGGTTGGTTGGCTCCCACGTTCGGTTGACGACGAGGGCGTAACACTGCTGGGCTATTATCACCTCACCCTTGCTCCACTAGTCACATCCCCTTCCTCTGCCAACCGCTGATACTGGCTTTGCATCCACTCGGTTCTATTGCTGGCTATTCCAGTTCGGAAATCATTTCTCATTGTTCTGTTGGAGGGTTCCACAATTCATGGAATGGTCGGCTTTCAAATAGCAAAGATATGTTGATAAACTAGGAACACTTTCTTCTATTTCTTACAACAGAATTTCGCTTGGTAGAAAAAAAGTAAATCAGCTTAACAAGAGCGATATCTCGACATTTCAATTAAATTGCTCAACAGTTCTTAATTTACGATATATTATGGATTCCATCCACATTGGCCCCTTTTATTTAGAAAATAATAGGAATATTCCAAAAGTATTGATCCTTTCAGCCGAGTTTGATAACCGATCAGCCAAAGTTGGCCTATCCATCAGGAAATTAGGGCCTATCATTATAAATACTAATCATAGGATCAAGTTAACGCAGGCAAGAGATGGCACATTCCACCACATTAACCTAAAATAAACTAATCGAATAGCGGCAATACATCATTTATGAACCGTATTTGTTACGAAACAGATCACATATTATAGTTAAACGCATTTGTCAGCGTATGGCGGTTTCCGGTTTGGTTAGTTAAGATAGACTATAACCCGATATAACTAAGATAACTTATAATTCCCTTTATAAGCCGAAGAAGGAATAATATAAAAATGGCAAACAAGAGGAAGAGTGATATTTAATATTTTAAAGAATAAACAAATAGAACCGAACATCTAATAATAGTATAATAAGGCTTAACTCCTGCCCACGGATCACTACCCTAACCCAAATTCACCAAATCACTCTTTACGGCATCCTCCAACCTACTCCTCGGTCTATCTTTCAGACTCTTCCCAGTTGGTACAGCGCTTATTAGCATCTTAGGAACACGTTCCTTACTAAGCCCAACAACTTTACAGGCCCATCTTAAACTTGAATAATATTTACTGGATGCATGCTTCAAAATTCTGCGTTTTGTAATATCCAATATTCACATGTGTTCTCATCCTTTTTTAGACCGAACATTCTTCGTAACACTTCATTTTCGAATACCTGAAGACGCTATTCATCCTTCAGTGTTAGCTTCCACTGAACATCTAATCTAAAATTAAATTAACAAAAATAGTATAACATTGTAATTACAAAAGGATTACTCAGCGGAAAGATATAAGGATAAATTTTGTAAAATTGACTGAAATTCAGTAACATTACCATGTAAATGGGGTAAAGTTGAATTTGTTCAATGTTTATTTCGCAGGTTTTATCGTTTTACCAAACACTTTTTAAATTGTGTTGTTTATTTATATAACGTCACTTTATGCTGTATTAACTAATTGCACAATGCAGAAGTGAGAGTACTAAATTTTAATATCCAGATATAATAAGGATAGGGATCTTTTACTTGTACCTTACACCCTAAAGGGTCGGGACACCTATTTTACGTCCCTTCCGAAGCAAAGTAAAACTAAGTATTTTACTCTACCTTTAAAAAAAACCTTGGAAATAGTAGGTTGTTATGTCTAACCACTGGATCGCGGGCTAGAGGTGTGAAATTTCAGTTAAATTTAGTTCGAAAAAAAAAAATGCATTTATATTATTCTCTTGATTTGATATTAGGTCAGAGTAATTAAGCGACGAATGGATTTGGAAAGCTACGAATTTTTAAGTTTCATTATTAATCAAACCGAATATCTATTGACGAACAAGGTAATATGTCAACAAAAACTACAAATTGACGCAAAAGTTGAATACAGTTAAAAAGAAACGGAGTTAATCTAGAGCATTGATCAAGGCTCTGAATGACCTGGCTATTTTCCAGAACTCCATTAATTAGTCAGAGTTTCAATTAGATCAAGGGATTTAGCGGAGTCCAACGAAAAACAAGAAAATCCCAGAGAAATATTTCGGTTGTAAGTGGAAGTATTTAAGTTAATTCTTCCATTCCCATCTTTAAAATATCACAAAGGTAATAATTGAAGGTGCAAGCAATACCTTCTAATTTTATTTTTTTAAAGTAGAAAAAAAATTTCCTCTTCCTCACATCTAAATAAGTTTACTTATTCACAATATACTTCCACAGTGGTAGTACACTGGCACAAACGCCTTTTACACTTTTGACTTCTAGAAATGACTTCTCTTTATAACGTGAAAAAGGGATCAGATTTAAATGGTAAACAAGATAATGAAATCTTTAAAAATATAGACATAGAACTTAACACCTAAATTAAAGTTGTTTTTAATAAAAATATTTAAATCACCTAACTCTTCTTTTTTATTTATAAATGTTTTTTCTTTGTTTGTTTGTTGGTGTTTAAAGGCGTAAAACCGTTAAAGGCGCAGGACAATAGAATAGAATAAACAAAAAACATTATAGTAATGTTTTTCTTTTTAATTATAATAATTGTTTTTCTATTTTTAAATGTTGTTTTTTTTTAAAATGAGAAAATACCATCTAGGATATAGCAATCTGAGCCCAATAAGACTATCCCTGCTTGCTTTTGTGGATGACATGATATAAACCTTCAGCACTATCTTGGTAGGTTAAAAGAAAACTTTCTGACTATTAATATGGCCATAAATCGTACTAAAACTGAAGTGATGAGGGTAGGAAATAAAAATAGGAGAATAATATGGGTCATTAGAGTTAAAGATAAAATTCTGGAAAAAATGGAGAACTTTAAATACCTGGGAGCGTTCTTAAACGAAGAGGGACACATTTATTTGGAAGTGACCGAGCGAATCGGAGCCGCGGGCAGAGTATTTGAAGCGGTTATGAGAGGGTTTCTAAATAGAAGAGAAGTCAAAAAGGAAAAATAGTGGCTGTATTCAAGTCAACATTCCTCCCTATCCTCACCTACTCTTCCGAATCACGAAATCTGACAAGGAATCACCAATCCAGAATAAAATCAGCAGAAATGAGATTTCTTAGGAGGTTTTGTAGGCAAAACAAGAAGAGGTAACGAAGTAATGGAGGTAAACCGACTGAGATGGTTTGATACCTCCTGCGGATGGAACCCATCAGAACTTACTAGCGAGACTTACCGAGCCAAAGTGTAGGGAAAATTAGGACGAGGAAGAAGTTTAAAGAAGGATTTCGAGAAGAGGGGATTCCAGTAGAATAGAAGAGCTCAATTGTTGGAAGACCGGCAGAGCTGAAGAGGACTCAACAGAATTCCTCTTCACACTGTACAGACGGTTAAAGAGGAAAGAATATGGTGTTGATTCTTATCTTAAACTTGCGTAGCAGTCTCTTATAAGTTTGGTTAAATTTATATTTATAACTTATAATAATTTTAATACTTTCAAGCTACTAAAATTAATTAAAATTTTTTTTACACGAAAATAGTGTAACTTCATTACACAAAGATGGTTCTAATTGATCATATTACTGAAAATCGTATACTGGTTGATTACATTATTTTTTTATAAACAGACGGCTTTAATTTATGATAAATATAATATAAATAATATAATTAAAGGGATATAATATATAAAATATATTTAAATAAAATATATAATATAAATAACTAAGCATTATAAAAAATATATAACATGGTTTATATTATGTTGATGAATTAAGATCTCGGGTACTCAGCCCGACAGGTATCCTTAGGATTTTTTAAAGGGAATAAAAGATCCTTGTCCATGCCGTTATTCGGAGGGGACTTAAAATGGAAGTCCTGAGCCTGTGTGGTCTCTGATACTCATTAAAGATCCCTATCATAATTATACCTGGATGGGCAAAATTTAGGACTGTAACTGCAGGATTATCCAATTATCTACAGCAGGTTAATGGGGTATTAAAAAATAAACAAACAAGAGCTATTTACAGAAATAATTGTTTTGAAAAAAAAATCAACACTGAATTGACATGATAAAAAAAAAATAGAACTGTAAAACATTTTATGATTAAAGTAGTTATTTTTAGATAAACAGTAAATAACCTAAAAGAATAGTTTGGGGTCAAAAAAGAAAGCCTGCCTGTCTTACATGTAAACGTCCTTCAGCATTTAGGATAAAGTTTGTGACTTTGGATATCTGTTGACGTATGATTTCCTCCTGGGACATCTCAGTTTCGATTCGATCAACTTCGTCCCAAACCTCCGTTCTTCCGTTTACTTTAGGAAAATAATACCTCACTGAAACCGAAATTCTTCCTTCCATTTTTTTTACAGACCACAAGGCTTGTTATTAAATCAAGTTTTTTTCTTGCCGAAACTTCTGATTACATGTACCATAGACTAACTGAGTGTTTGTCCTAAGCTCGGGATCCTACTTGTGAACTATCTCTAATCATACGTTCAAAGGTAGTTTATTTCGCGTGTTGCCAGCTTAATGGTAGAGGTAGTTAAAATACCGTCAAGTGAGGCCACGTTGCGCTGCATCTAAGTCTAGTCTTTATACGTTTTGTAATCAATAAAATTTGAGTGATGCGGAAAAAAATCGGCTTGAAAATATACCTCAATAAAACATGGTGACACCTAATGACTTTCATAGCCAGTAATGGATAATTCAAGATGAGCAATTTGAAATGGCGTGACTTCTAGATATCGAGAGCGGAATGGCTCAGTGGTAGAGCGCTGAGTCGTTGTATCTTGTCCAAATCCTGCTCGGTGGCAGACTTATGTAATATGTTAGCGGGCGGAGATCCAATGGGATCTGCGATCCTCCTGGGGCTCACTTATCCTCTATAACGTAGGTACTCAAAATAGGGAGGGATCCGGCGATTGAGTGTGCTCTAGGACAAATCACTGTTGTCCAAGAAACAGTACAGTCTCTATCATGTACTGAACTCAAGACTCTGCATGGGTTCATTTTTTCTCTTCTTTGTAATGACTTCCAGTTATACGAGAAGGCTTATATAAGCTTTATTATATGCAAAGGAAAGGAAATTATGTCAAATTCTAATACCAAATTAATCGCATATTGGGCTAGTTTAACTGTCCTAGGTTATTGCTTTTTTAATTGATATTGGGAAGAAATGGCGGGCTACATCGCAAATACGGAAAAGGCGTGACGTAGAAATTGCGTAACTAGCCCAACAGCCAACCTAGCAACCTGTTGTACTAGTACCAGTTCAAATATTTCGAAGAGTATATAAGTGAGAGTTTTGAGTCAAAATTACTTAATGTGCCGAACTTATAGTTACATATAACATCAGAGCATAAATATAATTTTCGTATTATATATAAGTATATGAGTATATATAGATAGATAAATATATCTTTGGTGTGATATGTATAAACAGAGAAGATTAAACGAAAGAGAAGCGGGGCAGTCGACCCCCTACAGAACGGGACATGACTTTTTCATTAGACTCTCCCCGTTCCTAATAGCCTCGCTAATGCTAACTCTCATAAACCGAGCTTCTCTTTACAGTCGATTCTACCCACTTAATGGAATTTTCAATAATTTTGGTTAATTTGAATTTAATTGTTTAATTAAAACAACTGCAACCCATGAAGGGTCTTGTTCTTATCGGGAGTCACCATCTCACTCCCCTGAGTTTCTATAGTACCGTGAACAAAATAGGTCAGCATTTTCTGTGGAAACCGGGTATCAATTTTAGTTGTTGATGTCTCAAATGACTCAGTGAGATTCGAGGATTTTTTAAAAGTAATTTGAGATGAAAATAATAAAAAGTTACTCTATAACATTTCAACTCATCTCAATTTTCTTTTCTCTTATATACTGCTCCATAGAAGTTCATGGTCACGGATAGTAAATTCTCTATTAATCGATATAAAAAGCTATCGCTAGAATTTCCCCGTCTACAGGCTTACTCCCATCCTCAGCATGTACTATTTTGATTAAACAAAGAACTTTAGAAATTGGTTCATGAATACGAAAGTTATGGGTAAACATATTTCCAAAATAAACATTAATAATTTTCATAGAAATTGACAACTGTAATATAACAATGCAACAATCAAATGGCAGGAATAGTACACATTGGCATTAAATAAAGTTGAGGAAGTGCCCAATATAGTTCTCAAATAACAAGTTCAACTTAGGTCACGAGGCTATCATCTTTTCAGACGCCTCGTATAATTATTAGGAATTGAAGAGGTTGCTAGGGTTGAAACTAGTGGGTTTGAGTGGGATTAAAGTTTGTCATGAAAAGATTGATATCGGATTCGGTCCAAATCAGCAACAATTACATTACATTAAGGTCATTATGGATGACTTTGTAATAAAGTAAGGAACATTGATGATTTTACGAAGGATTTTGGATTGTAAGGATTGAATACGAGATGAATTCGATAGCTGAATAGAAAGTGATAACCTCCTTTTCAGAAGTTGGTCAATAAAGTCGTAAAATGTTAATATTATTCATTAATGATATCCCTCAGATTATTGATCTGAGCGTTTTCGTTTGTAATGAGAGTGTACTCTGAAATATTGGCTTATTGTTAAAGAGAATAATGAAATGGCTGGTTGCCAGTAGAGGTTCTATTTCCTTGTCCGACCTCTGTTTGATTACCCTTTCAAGTAAAGTTGTTTAATTTCTATGTCAAATATTATTCTAGTCTTCTCGGATATTTGAAGTAATATTCAGTTCTACCTGCTTAATTTAATTTTCTGTTTAGTTCATGATAAATTGGAAGTATCCTGTAATTAAGTATAATAAGCTGCTTACGAATGATATAGTATGTATAACCTAATTGGTTATTCTGTATGAAGATGTTGCAAAAGAGTGAAATATCTATCTCTGGTTCACTTCTATTTAGTTTTAGGGGTTTCTATTTCTCATGATGATAAAATAAACTGAAATTCATACTAGAATGTCGTCAATTGCAATATTTGAAACATACGTTTTTCCTCTTTTATTGTTCAGAAGATAAATATATGCTACAATAATAAATTATTAGATATGTGAACTCTGTAATTTTTATAAAATGATATAATATTAATTCTAATTCAATATAATTTGTCCATTTTTTTTTAATTTTATAAATATTGATATAAAAGATTGAAAATGAAGTAAATGTCCTCAAATAATAATGGTTATACATAATATTAAATACAAAAATTAACTCTCTATCGCATATGGCAATATGTCAGGAAATTAAATAATTTCTTTTAGACAAATTCCCAGATCGCATCCATATCTACAGAGACGGGTCTAAAATTAACAATACTTCAGGCAGTGCAATTTACATTCAAAAATATAAATACAGAGCTATATTCAAACTACCTTCCGGTTGTTCATCATTCACTTCAGAACTGTATGCAATTTTGGAAGGCTTAAAATATATTAATCAATCAAATAAAAGTAAATTCGTAATACAATCAGATAGCCTAAGTGGCTTACAATTAATAAGAAACTTCAGAAACATTAATAGTAACAACATGTTAATTGATATTATAAAATTACATAGTTCATGCATACAAAATTTCAAACTGGTTGCATTCCTATGGGTTAAAGCTCATATTGGCATTATAGGAAACAAAGAGGTTGATAAATTAGCCAAAGACGGTACGATCACCGACGAACAGGTAGAAATTTCGGTCCCATTTACAGATTTTTATTTAGCAATAAAAGATGATTGTCATAACACATGACAGGATCAATATTCACTTTCTACAACAGGGCAGTATTACAAATCCGTATTTCCTAGTATTTCACGCAGGCCATGGTTTTCAAATATCAATTTAAATAAACAGGAAATAAAAACAAATTGTAGATTACGGTCGAATCACGGTTTATGTAACAGTTGTTTGCACCCTATCGGAATTTCGGAATCGGCCGCATGCCAAAACTGCAATAACCGAGAAACTCCGCACCATATCTTTTTTTTTGTTTCGAAATTTCCGTTTATTCAAAAATAATATTGCATCAAAATATATATAAATATATAATAGTAATAATAATATAATACATATATACAACAATTAACAACAACCATTTTCTACCCGTAGGTATTTTAAGTCTTTACAATACATGAGTCCGCTGAAGGCGGGTTTTCTAAACCGGCACATGGCCGCTGATTTTACATACACAAAGCAGGGAGAGACCGCATGCACCATATCGTTATGGAATGTAAGTTATATACACCTCATAGAAAAAAAACTTCTACGAGATATTAAGAATAATAACATTTCATATAAAGAAATAATATCTCTAAGCGGAAGAGATGAGATAAGTTCCATATTGAATTATCTTGAATCAATAAAAAAATTTATTTAAGACATAAATATGTAAATATTTTCTTCATTATTACCAATTAATCAAATAAATATATCTGGCTGTATGGAAGTATCCAATGCCATTAAAAAAAAAAATGGTTATAATAATAATAACTTTAATCACTTTTTTGTAATTTTTTTTCTGGATAGATCTTTTAGTCATTTAGTAATAAAATTCTTGACGAAAAAATGATAAGGAATTCAATACAAATAATTTTACTGAGCTAGATATAAATCCTAAAACAGGACAGACTAAAAAATGGTCAGAGTAATAAAAAAACCTATACCACAACCCATAAAGGGTCAGTCCATGGTAGAGACAGCACTGTTTTTAAAACAACGGTTGTGCAAGGAGTTCAAGGAGGGATTCTCAACCGCTAAAGTTTTCCCTAATTAAGGTCACCCACTTAAAAAAGGCTGAGTGAGCCCCCGAGGATCTGCAGATCCCACGCAGGTCATATATGTCTACTAAGAGATTAAATAATTTATCGGTCACAGCTGGATAGAATAGTAATAACGTCAAAAGTAATTTTTGATATAATTTGTTTTGAATATTGTTTCTTATGGTTCATAGAGATCCTTTTTGTTTAAATATATTATTATAAAATTAATATAACTTTACTTTGATATCCATATTTTTTCTCCACTCTCATCACAGATATTAACAATAAACCAATACATTAATCCGTACCTAGTTTCTGCCTCGACATAACCGAAAAATTTGGCGGATATGTCCATGTCAAATATCTCGTTATTAATGACGGACAGGACGAGACAAGGTGGACATTATAAATCACGAGGCCTATTTAAGTTTGGTGAAGGAAATCATTAATCATCGCCGATGTGGAGGATTGCCTTCCGGTCTTATTCCACTCCTCCTAAGTTTGTAATTGATGGCTCCATGGCTATCATTGTATGTTACATTTCCGGCTCAGCTTTATAGCTAAAGAATCATAAAACTTTTATTTTTTAAATATTTTATTTAATCATTAAACCAATTCTTAAAAAGAAAAGGGAAGAAGTTAAGACATGAATAGAAAAATTACAGACAAATAGCCTTAAGGTGGAATTGGTCAGGGCGTGCTGTCAAAGATTATTAATATATTAATAATTAATAAGTCTAATCTTTGACTCCTTACCAATTCAATTCATAATTAGAATTATCCAGTCAACTATTTTCCACTGAAAAAGTCTTAAGACTCTAAAATAAAACTAGAAAACAAAAATACCCTTTTTTGTAGGATGCTCTTGAGTGGCATCCCCCCCCCCTAAAGCTTATATGAAATTAATATATATAATTGTGACTAGGTTTTTGGGTTTTAATGCTGTCAAGATGAAGGAAAAAAACCCAATGAAACTACGTAGTATTACTTCATTAATGTGACATAACATAATCAAGCATAACACCATAAGAACAAACCGTGAGCCGCTTAAACAAAAATATTAATATCACGAAAATATTGGCTATTAAAACAATAAATTGAGGTTTGATATACGTCCACTTGTAACGATCCTCACCACCATAAGAGCTCACAGATGGGCTTCAAATCCCTTTAGTCTACCCCGATAGGTAGCAGCACTAGATAAAAAAAAACTCGTTACATATATATGTTTAAATGGAACGTTACCAAGTCTCATATAGTAAATATAACTGTTTATAATTTATGAAAATTAAATATATCGAACCTGTGGACGGAACATAGCCTATCTAAATGTTAACAGATACACAAGATCAAATGCTCAAAAGAGACATCAAATATTCGTTATGATGTGGATGGAAAAATTTCAAACAAAAAGTCTTAAGAGTAAAATAAGACCAGGAAACAAAAATACTTGTGGATATTTCGCCGATTCAGGCACCGTCAGGACTGAAAAAGAAAAACAGCAAAGGAAAAACTGAAAAAACACTTCCCAATCTCAAAATGCAACAACACACCAAACAGTGAAAACATCCCACCATCAGCGATGCAATAGTGCAACTACTGAAACATAACGAAGGTAAAAAAATAATTAGAAAATGCAAAGTAACCTATTCAAACTTCAAAAACCACAGAGGAAAAAATAAATAAATCACTAGAAACCTCCCGGTTGTTTGTGGAATGACTTAATGTGCACTGTGTTCTTGACAATGTCCTTTTTCTTTGAATTTTTCCATGCTTTTTTGATATGGTCATTTGTCTTTTGTTTCTGTTTTATTTTTATTTTGTTGTATTATTTATTTTATTCAACTAAACCTAACTATAAATTATTTTTTTTTAATTTTGGTTTTCCTAATAACAACATAAAAAGCGACTCTTTAAACTTTTCGGTTTCCCTAAAAAAATGTATTTGTCATTATGGAATATCTTATTTTAAGTTCCTAATGGTATAGTAGAAAGGGAATTACTTTAGGGCTAACTTGTCTTTGTTTCTAATTACCATCTCAGAATATTGTAAAAAAAATAATTATATTTTGCCACCATTAATGGAACTAAGTATTTTTACTTTTCTATGTGGATTTAAAATTTTGGTTTGTGTATTTTGCATTTTATAATTATCTTTTATCAGCTGTTTTTAAGTTTTTCCACCTGTTGTCCTGTAACCTTTCTTATGATTCAGTAGTTAGATATTTTCCCTGGTTGGGGTTTTGTTACATTTTCAGCTTGAGATTTGCTTTTTTCCTTTTTTATTATTGTCTTCCTGTCCTGGCGATGCCTGAATTGGCGAAATATCGAAAGGTATTTTTGTTTTTTGGTTTTATTTCAAAGACTTAGGCTTTTCGTTTGGAATTTTCCATTCATGTCTTAACAAGTATGTTACGTCTCTTTTGAGATTTATTTTCTTCTATATTCATAATTATTAAAATTCTTGACATTATTGTTTTTTTTTCTGATTTTGACAGACTACATGACACTCATAATTAGTATATCTTACGCCGAAGTTTGAAACTACTTATTGGTAAAGTCCAAACTTTTAATTAAAAACATAACAACTCGAATTGCCCGTTAGATAATTCTAAGTCACTTAGAATTTCAAATAATATTTTCTAAGTGGCGTAAAGAACGGTAAAAATAAAATAAACTGAAATCATTGGAATGCAATGCTGTATAAACTTTATTTTTATATAATTTATTATTTGATATTCTTTCAATTGAATTTTAGTCATATTTTTTCTCCTTTTTATAAATGACAATGATTATTGAATTTTTCTAAAACAATCTTTCAAAATATTGATAATTTATTTTTTTAAATAAAAAATTACTTTTTGGTTAGCCTTACTCGTACGACAAATATAGATTGTTCACTAGTGTGAATTATAATTTAAAATACTCCCGCTGGTCATGGCGGTCACAATAGGCAACTCATAATCTAGCAGGCCATGAGAGTGGTGGGGACGTCCCCCCACCTAGGAGGCATTGTGCTGTGATACTTCCGCCAAGACGCCACGAGACGATAGATAGGTGTTATTATTGTTCAAATGCATGCTGTCGCCTTTAGCAACCAGATGCTCCCAAGTGAATGATTAGAGGTAAAGATTCTCATGAAGAGAACGCGACCAACAGTAAGTTCCTTCTCATTAAAAATCGTATGCATCTTCTGACCACTGATCGCCATAGCTGAGTTCGCCGAGTGCTACAACTTTAGAAATTAAAGACAGTCGAATTAATTCGCCGGGTCGCTCAGACATAGTCAATACCAGACTCATCATGGTCGCCTGCAAGACCACGTTAACGCCGAGGCCGCCCATCTCCTCGACTTCAATGCACTGGTAGGAAGGCTAAAGAGAAGAAAGTCCCATGAACTAATATAAAGTTGTGTTTTAGGTTCAGAGCTAGCGACATTTGGAGCTCCTTAATCTTGAAAAATAAAACTATATTATGTATCTATGTTTTAAGTGTGTCGTTATTATTATTATTATTTTTAAAAAATTGCTAATAAGCTCGTAAAGAGCTTGATTGTAATATAAATAAATTAAAAAAAAACTATCATTAAAAAAATGTTTCCTTTAAAAAGTGTTAGGAACGTTAGCAATTTTTAAAAAGCTTTCGTGGTCGTTTTAGGGATATCTTAACAAAAGTTTTTCATTTAAAATAATAATTACTTTCATTTGATAATGAATTGGAGCTTATTAAAATTTTGTTGCTTAGTTTGTAAATTAAACGAACAACATGATACTTTTAAATATATTTTTGTTTATTTTGAAAATATTCCATAGATAATAATTATATAAAATATAATATAATAGATAATATAAATATAAAACAGTATATCTATAGCCCACGAAGAGGCATGGGTTTAGTACATGGTAGAGACTGTACTGTTTCAACGGTTGTGCAAAGAGATGATTAGACGAGGAGCATGCTGAACACCTAATTTTTCCCCAAATTAAGGTTTTCCATTTCATTTATGCTGTGTGATCCCTAGATTAATCTCCAGACGCCACAGATATATATATTTTAAGTGAGGCTTTTTATGTAAGAACGAATATCATATTACCTCATAAGGAATTTCAAATTATGAGACTGTGTTCAACTCCCACTTTCCTCCCCTTATGCTTTAAATTAGAACAGACGACAAGAAGATTTTTTATTCACGTATTTTTTTTTTATTATGATGCATATGCTGAGTCCTATTTGGCGGCGTTAGGCCTGAAAAAAAATTATAATAAGAGAGCTAAAGGAAATGAATTCCCTTCTCATTTCCTTTTTATCTCAAAGCATTCCAACAATTTCACTGGAAAATCGGATCGTTTTGAGAAAAGGAAATTTAACTTTTATCTTGCACTTTTTATTTCTCACTTGAAGAGATGGGATGCAGGTTAGTCACGTTTATATTTTGTCTACCGGTTGAGGTAGAATTTCAAAACTTTTATATCTGACTGGTCTTCAATGCGACGTGTGCTTTTGTACTTATCTTCTAATGCCGAAACTTTATCTTTTGTCTTACTTGTCAGTCTTCGAAACAAATGTTTTTAAATTTATTTTGATGCTTTATCTCCATCTTCCATAGTAACATTTTTCCATTAACTTTAAAAAAAAAATGTAGATTTTCTGATAATTAATATTAATTCCCTATAGGTTTATATAAACTGGCCCTAATTAAAATTCGGACTCTTATGAATAGCTGAGTATATTGTGTAAAACTGTATTAAAAAAAAAATAGGGCACTATTAAATTTACTTGCAGACTTGAAGTTTCGTTATTATTGACCTTTTTTTTTTATTATAACTATCTTCATAAATTATCTTGTTGGAAAAAGTAATTATGTCAAATAAATTCAAAATTTTAATATAATAAAACTATATCATTAAATTTAATAAATATATTAATTATCGGTTTGTCGTCAAAAGGGGATGGTTAGTAATATTCAATCGAATAAATTGACTTTTTCGCTAGTTTAGCCAAGCAATGCCTAGTGCTCCCGTAACTTCAGGTTCAGAACCGGACTAAAGCCATGAGAAATATGTTGGTGATTGACAAAGTTGTTCGACTTCACTAGCGAGTCATTTTTTGAAATTTTGAAGTTTTTTGGTCCCAAAGGCTTTATGTATTAAATTATCAATACATCAGTGAACTTATTGGCTATCATAAATCAACAATTCACCACGTGATAGAAATTATCCTTCAAGTGAGCGTTCAGAAAATGTATATATTTATTTTTTGTACTACTATGTTAAGAAAATTCCATGCAAGGAAAATATGAAAGAGTCTAATCATTTCGAAATGTGAAAATTTAATTACATTTATTTTAAAATATATCGCTTATTTAAATGGCAAAAACATAAGGATTAATTTTCAAGACTGGTCAAAAGCAGTTGTTTTTTTTATTATTAATAGATGATTTATCTCAAAATCACTTCTTCTTTTTTAGCTTATTATTTATAATTATTATTTAAATATTTCGCCTACAATTTTAAAAAGGCTCCAACAATTTCAAAACCGTATACTGAGGCGGACAGAAAGGCACACCTCCCTACAAAGGACGAAACCAGATATAATATACTAGACCCTCGGACTCCCGACGGTAACGCACTTCATCACACGGAGGCAAGTCAAATTCTTTCTGCACGAACCCACTTACACCGACAGGCCGACCTCAGCGCATGCAAACACATGTACAGACACTCAACATGGACTGAGTAAACTACTAACTAACTCCAATCAGAAAGAACTAGTGAGCCCCATCACTAGACCCCCCACTCCTACCATCTAATTAATCAAGAAAATCCTATTCACATTTCCTCTCTTGAAATGCACCTGGTGCAGTAAAAGAGGTGCTTTCTCTCCTTACTATTTTATTTTCAACTCAATTATAAAAGCCAAGGGGCTAGAAAAAAAAATTATTTAACTAAATTTCATAAATTGATAGCTTACCTTATAGATACTAATATCATAGCGAATATGAGGTACTTCCCCAGAAGAGGCACTACTAAGGACGTTGGGGGGATGATTTCCACAACCAGTAAAAAGAACACGTGGAGACTAATTAGAATTGATATTGATAATGTTACCTGAAAAAAATATCAATTAATCTATTAAATATATATTAAGATTTGCATGGTACAGTTTATCATTGGATTGGACCAGGAGATTGGTATTAATGTCACCGGAGATTATGATGTGGCTGTAGAGAGGAACTTGTAATGGACCGACTCAAAGATAGGGTTAAAGGAGCCAAAGGAGGGCGATACACTACAACTTATAGGAGAGGATTTGAGCTCCATGAAATTTCGACGAAAAGGAATTCTATGTGAGGGAAAATGGACGCTGGTGAAGAATCCAGGATGCGTGATTTTAGGGAGTGGTGGACGTAAAGACCTACACCTCCACCAGTCCGGCCAACTCGGTCGTGGCGGATGAAGGAATAGTCAGGTAAGGAAACAGCGGAGGTCGGAATATGGGGTTTTAGCCATGTTTCTGAGATTCCAAAGGTATGGAAAAAATGTTGGGTAAAATATTGATGATATTCATCAAAGTGAGTGGGCAAGGATTGGGAGTTGATGTGACAGGAGGTTAGGACATTAGACATGATCGGGAAGCAGAAGAGAAGCTCTCAGTATTTGAGGAGAGGAAACTATAAGGAAAAATTGTATTGCCAAAGCTAATTGAAAAGTTTGATAGTGCCGAGAAAAGATTATCAGAGGCGAGTTATTACTAAAACCGTTATAAATCTCGATGCTAAAAAATAGAAAGTACAATTAAACAATAACCAAACATTATGAGTAAGAGAAAATAAATAAAAATTAAATAAATTTGGAAGGTGGAGGTATTTGACTTAATTATAAGGGGGCATCAAAACTATATTTTACATTGAATATTATGATACTTTTTTTCTCAATAATGCTACAGAAGAAGCCTCCAACAGTTTTGTCGGTAGTTAGTGCAGTTCGATCATTTTGTGTTGTGGATGGAAAGGTCATGAATAGAGGGGAACTGAATTCGCTTTATTTCGGTGTAGTATTTTTTGGATTTCTATATAATGTAATTTTTTTTTAGTGAAAACGATTATAAACTGTTCTGTACTGGCCAATGTAATACCATAACAAAAACTTTGAAAAACTGCGAGGAGTCAAATAATAAATACAATAGTATATCGCAGTTGACCAACTGAATTTGAGTAAAAATTTAGCAAGTGAACTCACTGAGTTATAAGTTATGAGAATATCAGTGGGATCGAATATGCATGATAAGGCGCACGCGTGTATATATGGAAAACAAAGGGGGTTGGTTTGGGGGCTTATAAGATAATAGGGAGAGATTAAGTTGAACGCTGGACGAAATGGCTATGGCTACCTCGTGAATAAACAAGAGTTAATAGGTCAGCTTTATTTATTTTCCTTGCAACTTAATAGTATTTTGTATTCTTTTTATATAGTTTTTTACATTTGCAAAGGTCATTATAAAAAGTATATGTAAGTATTTTAGTCGGTGCAATTCTTTGAATGATAATAAAGGAAATAATGATTTGTCTTTTTTTGTGTAGTCTTCCGCATAGTGTAAAATTAGACAACGAAGAATTGTTATAACGAAAGGGTACTACAATACAACCATTGGTGTGAAGGATCTGTAAAGTATATGGAATACAAATTATATTAGCAATAACTTTAACAGATTGCCATGTAAACGTCCAACCTCTCGGAGAACAATAATAAAATTTATCCTGTGAATCACATTTGTTGTTCAAATATCGGTAAAAAAATAATATTTGCTGGTGAAAAAAATTAAATTCATTGAAATATCTTTAAGTGTTATTGTCTGCCAATCTCCTTATACACAGTGAGTCAATAACTGTACAGGAACCAAGAAATTATGACGGATAACACCATAAGTTATAACTTGGTTTTGTACTTGTTACTGAAGTAAGAAAAGTTACATTAATAATTTCTTCGAAAGGAAATATTTCATTTAAGTATAAGGAAAAATGAAGAAATTAAAACTACATCATATTGACTGTTATGCCAATTTTTTGCTCAACAATGCTTTAGAAAAAGCTTCCAACAGTCCATGCCCTATTTTGGTAGTTCGTGTATTGCGGTTCACACCTAGGATGGAATCTATGTTGTTGATGGAAAAATCTTGACTTTGTCGGAAATGAATTCGCACTTTATTTTGTGGTCTTATTGTTTATCACATCGTATAAACAGAAGGTACGTCGGACGTTAAGGTACACTAAGCGGTAGAAAAAAAAGAAACTAATCTACGGTATGACCTTACCGGTCCCTTAGAAGCCTCATGACCTATGAGTATTTATGAATGATGTGTCATTGGAATAATTTTTCATAACACTCCATTTGAGTGAACGCAATTATAAGCTTGAAAGATATTTTATGCTTATTAGATGGTATTAACACAAGCTCGTTACCTTTTCCCCAGAATCTGAAGGCAGGTAGAACGTGAGCACTGTAAGAAAGGATATGCCCATGCATGGTATGATTATATTTACGGTGTAGAAAAGGGTTTTCCGCCTCATGGTAATATTAAACGTTATGTCGAGGTATGGTTCATCACAGCACGTGTAGAATCGTTCATTTCTGTAAAAAATAAAAATATTTATTATTTCAAAAAATATTGATAGAAATCGTACATTATTAAACAATAAGTTTTTTTTTTCTATGGTATTTTACAAACTAAGGACCTGTTTTTTTTTATATGGTATTTCACAATCTAAGGACCTGTAATCGATAGTTACTGAGAATTATCAAGAGTTATTATTATTTTCCCAAAAAATAAGCACCATCTTCACCAATTTACTGTTCTTAAACAATAATAAAGTCACGTTATTTAATCACGTATAACTAACATCTATCTAACACTTTGACTACACAATTCCTATTAGCAATAATAATATGTTTATCACTTAATTTTTCGGTACATCCTGAAACTGTGCACTACAGCTGCAAGGTTTGTATCTTCAATTTAACCTCGTCTAGTAAACTTTTTTTTCTGTGGTTTGTTAATCACTTTATAATATTCCGTCTTATTATGAGAAATAATAGCTTTAGATCCATAACTAGTATAAACGCTACATATACAATAGATTCATTTTAATAAAATGAGTTGAAGTAGAATGTATTTCACCTATGTTATTTAATGTAACAGTGCTGGACTAATTGAAGTAGTGAATTTCATATACTCGTTACCAACTAAAATCTATCTATCTACCTTGATCTTACCACATTTACCTGTTAAGTAATTGTGGTTTGTTGATTGGGTTCATGTGTGGAATGAGCTAAACTTAAGGTTACTAACTTCTAGCCGCAATGAGAAGAGCGATACTTATTTGATGGTTCCTTCTGTAATTAATGTCAGCCTCTAGAAGTCGGATTCGAACCATTCTGATTATAAAATGCCTAAATAGTTTTTAAATACTCTTCATTGACAAGAATCCTCCTCCTCGTATATGGATTTGGTATTTGTTAAATATGTTTAAACATGTATTTTATTTATATATAGATCCCTTGGAATTTACTGAAATTAAAAAACAAACTTTGTCCACTGGTGCGAATCTTTCCTAATCAAGCCAAAATATTTTTTCAATTGGCTTATGTCTAGAATTGCCTCATTCAAATAGTTTGAGGTATTATTCAAAACGTTAACAATACCACAGAGTATTTTATATTTATCGATTAATTGGCAAGCCGATTGTTGCTAACTTTAAGAACGGGATTCGAATCACTCCTTGTTTCTAGGAGTGGGCAAGTTTAATGAATTTTAGCGGGTCCTATAGCTCCGAGTATTGAACTTGCTCCAAACTTCTCGGCAAGAAGTTAGTTCCCGATTAGTGGTCTCTAATGTTTGCACTTCTCTTCCATTTTCCTTTATCTCTGTTGCCAAATTTTATGAAACTTGTCCATATACTTCGGTAATGCAATTTTTCTTTTTCTTGATCTTTTACTTAACTCTCTGAGAGGAAAATATTTATCTTAATTCCCTTAGAAGCATTCGTGCACTATTGCGTACGAAAATTAAGGAACTACGTAGAGATTTCAAGAGATTACGCTGTATTTCGATTCAGACTTAAATCCAGGCCGGCATTTTTTATCCATTGAATGAAATATGATCATTCGCAAAGTCTTTACTAAAGAATGTTTTTCTTTTCGTATTTTTCACTTCGGATCACGTTACAACTTTATTTTCCTTTCTTTTGCTGGAGTAAAGAAACTATTATTTCTACTATTTTCAAAGATCTATGTCTCATTTATTAAACTATATTACAAAGCTGTTAGCATTCCATTTAGCCACTGGGCATTTGCTCTTAAGCGGTAGATGGCTTAATTTAATTATTTAGTAAGATGTATTGTCTTAATTAAAAATATGTTCTCATTATAAGTTAAAGAAATTTTAATATGATGAATGCTTTTATTTTCTATTGTGAAAAAAATCGTAAAATTATTCTTCATAGTCGTCTAAAAATCAAAGTCAACCTTGAAAATTAAATGATTAATTATCGAATTTACTTATGTCATATTATCCAGGTCATTAAATTGATTTTTAATCAGTATTATTAAACATTGGTAGTGATCTTGCACAAAGATTCGTAACAAAAAAATACATTTAATGGCAGATATATTTTTTATATTATTTGTATATAACAATAATAAAAATAAAAATATTTGTTTAAGAAATTATACAAATGCCATTTGGCACATATTGCATATGCGATCTTCTTTTGAAAACCTCCCCTAAGGGATTCACGTGGATATGTGTATGGAGAAAGTTCCCATTGAAGGTACTCCTAGCGTGGTTCATTTCTCTGTAGTTGATCCCCTGCTCCAGAGTCTTTTCAGCCTCTTTGTCGGAGTCTGTGGTATAGTGTCTTTCAGTAATGATTGTACCCAATATTGGTATTCTGCAAGCGAGTCATGTAATTTTTATTATTTATATACAGTTGTATTAGTCGCTTATATTTGTTGATTTTTAATTTATATCCATATTCACAACCCTGATTATCATTCCTTCACTGTCTTCATATTCTGTTCCTTCTCAATTCTCGCGTAATCATTAACCCTCACTCCCATACTTCTAAAAGGTTTTTGAGGCTAGGTGAGCCCCAGAAGCGGCTGTTGGTCCACAGGGTCCATCTGTGGCTGTTATTAGATTGGATAATGTGTCAGCCTTAGCTAGATATGAACCGTCATAAACTCGGCGCTCTACCAACTGCTTCAGTATGATGTATTAATATGGGTATAATTCAATCTATAAAATTTAAACTATTATAGAAATAATTTATCTTTGTTTCTTAATTTTATGTCACTCTCAGATATTGTAAGAGTCTTTTGAAAGTGAGCATTCCAATTAGGAGTGGGTAATCTTATATCTTCCAAGTTATTATTTCTTTAATTGTCATATGATTGCTTCTGGTTCGGCTCAAGGAAGCCGTCTATTGTTTCTTTTAATCTTATCCTTTGACTTATCTTGGAGCTCGTTAGAAGTACTTGTTCCAAGAGACCTCAGTTCAAAGGTCAATTATATATAATCTTATAAACGTCTTAATTAAATAATATTTTAATTAACTTATTGAAATACTAATAGTTAGTTGTTATGGAAAAGTGTAATTGATTTTTTTTTTTTTATCGAGTACTAACTTCATTTGTCGGTTAGCAGGGTCACTTTAGTCTTAAAATTTTCGTTTACAGTCTTCTTATTTCAAGGCTTTGTTTTTTAACAAAACTGATTTACCTATTTTCTTAAAAAGAAACCGTTATTTAAGAAAAACGTTGGAAGCAGAACGTATCGATCAAGTAATGTATTTTACTACAGGAAGTGGGATAGCTGAGTGTGTAGAGTCCAGCATTTAATCGATTAACATCCAACATATAAAGTGGATGCCCTTAATTAGGGGGAAATCATGGCTGTTAAGCGCAATCTCTGACAAATCACCTCCCTGCTCAACCGTTGTCCTAGAAACAGTACAATTTTTACCACGCACTGAACCTAAGATTCTTCATGACTAGTAGTGGTACAGGTTTTTTTTTTCTCGAAATAACTTTGAGTTAGAAATACGGCCTGTTGTGTTCGGCTTTTATTCCGTGACGAGTGCACATAAATCTTGACCTTAACACTTCGGGAAGAATAAGCAGGTAACCTTATATCCTTTAGAATCTATCCTAAGTATTTCTCGTTAAAATATCCGTAGATTAAATTTTATTTTATGTAGAAGGAGTCATTTAATCAATTAATAAGAAACAATAGATAAAAAAAAAATCCTGTTAACAATTTAATTTCTGATGACTTATCTTTGCCTAAACTTAGGAAAGGACTGGGGAAGTTTAACAGCAAACCAACTCGAAGGATTTTCAGGCGTGCTTTGAACAGTGGAAAAGAAGACGGGACAATGGTCAAACGACGATTAGAGGGTATTTGAAGAAGACAAAATTAATGTAGATGAAATTTTGGAAAATAAAGTTTTGATGACCCAAGTTCGCGTATTTATTGGACACGCCTCGTAGAACCAACAACAGTAATAAAAGATGGAAAAAACTTTTTTTTGTTTTTTTTATCATAATGTTATTGTTTTAGTAGGTTTGTTGTTTTCTTAATGCGGAGATAACCTACAACTGGATCCACAATTGAATATTTTTCATTAATTGCCTGATTCTCAAACAAACTTATTTTCACAGTCAATAGTTATCAACTATACTTCCAACATCTTTTCTATACTACTGAAATTGATATTATAATATCAGTAAACATTATTTTTTAATTGTCATTATAAACCATAATGATGAAAAATGAAATTAATAAAATTAAAAAGAAGTAAAATAACTAATATTTATATTCATTATATTTTCCAATGATATTTATACCTGACAGCAGGTACTTCCAATATGTCCCACTCGACAGACATATAGAACTCAGAAAGATCAACTCCGACTTCGACGACGGCTGTTCCCTGTTGCTCGTCCATATGGCGTAGATCCACCTAGACATTTCACCAGTTAGTGGAATAGTTCTCCAATGCACTCATCTCAAACCACCTTCTTAATTTTATGTTATAATTTATTAATTATGCATTTTTATATTATTATTTTAGCTATAATCGCATTTCCAGGGTTCAAATACAGGTGACCATGTTGTCTAACTTGTTGAAAATACCTTTTAGTGTTGATTTTGATACAAACGGGAAAAAAACTAAATAAAAATGCGGAGGTAAAGAGAATTTTAATTGCTGGATTATTTGGGATTATTTACCAAGCTGCTTTAGATGTTATTTATTTGTTTACATATGCTGTAACTTTATTAGGAAAAGGTAAAATAAAAATATATATTTACAAGAAGGTGTGTTTTATGGGATTATGTACAGTGGTGTGAGGAAGATTAAGAAGAAGAAATGTTTTACAGGTAACTAGAAAAAAATTATATATAAAAATTATGTATTTACTAAACTAAAGTTAATTTATGTTATTGGCTTTATGCAATTTGGGGACTGTGAAGTAAGAAAATGCTCTTTATCTTACTAATTAGGAAGCTGAGAAGAGAAAAGTTGGAAATAAAAAAAAGAGAATGGAAGGTTATTTTCTAACTTTTTTGAGGGCTTATTTACATTATTGGAAAAGATTCAGTCCGCTTTATATAGATATTTTAATTATTATTGATTATTTTATTAATGTAAACGTATTATTGTTATTATTAGCATCTATAGCATTAACGAGTGAATGAGCTCCCTAATGTGATAGGCTTGTTATCACATATTGATCCTAGATTCCTTTATTAGTGTATTATGCTGTATATATAATTAGAATACTTGATAGGCTTTTTGATGTGTTAATTAATTTGTATTATGTTAATCAAAACAAAAGCGATTTTTTTCTCCGATATCGGTTAGCGATGTAACTTTGAAACAACTTAAAAAGGAGTGACGTAAAAACTACTTCCTGAGTAGTAGTTTATTGTTAATGTGATAAAATATCCAAAAAGCAAATTAGAAGAAAAATAGTGTGAACAAATGAAATAAGGAGAAAATCATAAAGATTTAATTACCATCCTAACAGTAATCTATACGATACGTCTCCTTTGTACTTAGTACATAACTTAGACTTAGTTTTCTTCCTCAATAACACAAGTTTTGTATTTAAATAACAAAAAACAGATAAATTGAATAGAAAAAACAAACGTTTACTCTTTTTATTCCCGAATATTTTATAATGAACGGAAAGTTCAATGTATACCATCATGTTCAATGAACTTAAAATCATGTTCAGAATGTTATCATAAGAAATTCAATTGTTTTTCGGTGGTTTATTTATTTTTTAGCTTTATGCAAGAACACCAATTACTTATCGACGAACGTTTTGAGGATTAAAGATAGAAGATAAAAGAATTCCAACGGATGACGGAGCAGTTACTAAAAATGTTGGCATTGAGAAGATTCCACAATTATTCATCTGTTTTTTTTTTTGCTCCTTTTTTGTGCTTTTATGCGAATAGAGGGAAAGCTATTAATCATTCTAAATCTTTTGTGCTTCTGTTTCTCTTGTGTGAATTCATTAGCAGAAAGTGAAATTTATTTTTTTAGCAAAAGGACCATATTATTTTTTTTGTTATTTATTCATATTTTTCTTTATTGGAGGAATTAATTTTATATTAAATTTGAAGGATATAAAAAGCATTGAGGAAGGCTTAATTTAAATTTGGTGATTTTATTTAAAGGCTATTTTGGTTGTAAAAAAAATATACAATTTTTGAACTACCATATTTCTGTTTGATAATACGACTAGTTATTCATAAAAATATTTATTTTGTGATTTATTTGAAAATCTCAACTGAAACATAATAATTTTGCTGACAGTGAAACATATACTTCAGTTCACTGAGGCAATGAATTGTTTTACAGTTTAGAAATGTATAAATTATAATTCAGAAATTTAGCATTTCTGTTCTTATGACCTGTAAATTTCAAATTGAACCAGCTGCCTTATTTTGAGAGGTCCTCTATAAATCAAAATTAAATTAGTGGAATATATTGTTTTCAGGTGAGGGACAGGGAATTATTTTGACCCAAAATATGACCATTTAATTAATAAAGCCATTTATAGTTAGGCCACAAATTAAATCGAGAATTTTACTGTTCAGTCTAATTAATTAATTAATTAATGTTCTGCCAATTAAATTTATATTTTTAACTTTTTATATGACTTTGTTAACTTCCAAATGTGGCTTTTAATGAGACTTTAAACTTATCAGTAACAGATTTAATCAAAAAGTGTTCATAAAGAAAATTGGAAGATTTATAGAAGACATAGAATTCATTTGATTATAAAGATTCTTAAGGGAGTCATTTCAATATTATTTATTTATGAAATACTTATTATTTGTTGATTTCCACTGTCTGTATTATTGCCAGAATCAAAGGAGAAAAAGAAATCATTCCTTCTGGATTTCTACTCCATCCAAATAAACTTCACTTATGGAGAGTTATGGTTTATTGAATACATTTTAAATTAATGGTTTAGTCAATGAATTTTGGAGCTTAAGATTATTAGTCGCAGAATAATATCCTATTTTAATATCATTTTACAAAGGAAATATATTCTACCAAACAGAAATATGATTTTTATGAAAAAAAAAGTGATAACCAACCAAAGCTTATTAAAAATGCGACTATACTTAGCTTGTGTATCCTTTGTAATAGAAAGTCAAAGAAGCAAAGCATAATACTTAAAAAACTAAGGCATTTATGTTAATTTAATCTGAATAATTTTCCTTATGTATATATTTACAACTGCACTTTAATATAAATTTACATTTTTGAACCATTTTCTGGTATAATTGCGATAAAAAGGTGTCAATATATCATTATAAAGAAAACATATTTCTTCAATTTTTATGTATATTTTACTTTATTATATTTGTTTAGAGAGATTTTTTAAAATAGTATTATTAGTGACAATAATAATGCAACATATTAAAAATGGTTCAAACAATATTTATATATTTACAATTCAAAAATATATATGTACAGAAATATTGTTTCATAAATTAATCTACACAGTTAAACACAACAACCATGCAAAGCACATGCAGCAAACATCTGGTCAGAAATCTGGATTTGGAAGGAATATGTTTATAATAAAAAACATATCATTTTGTTACATTTTTCAAGTAAAATCAAATGTTTACTTTTAGAAAATGTGATAAAGGGGTGACATTGCACATGCTGCCATAAACACTGAAGTACCATAGAATCAATTCACAACCATTTTTTTCATGCAGTATTTTGTAATAAAAATTCCTTCTTGAATTCATCTGTTTATTCTACCTTTCAACCAAAATTGTTTTTCATGTTTCAATTATTTTCATCTTGGTATGTCAATCCTTTCACAAATGAATTCAAATGGATTTATTACGAAATTATATATAAAATTTGAAGAATAAGTCTATAATTCTACTGACAATTAATTGAAAATGCCTACTGTGACATTTTTGGGAAGGTATACATTGGAATATATTTACAAATTTTTGAGACATTAGGAAAATGGATTTGTGAACAAAAAGAGGAATACATGATAAACTATACAATATATGTCCATCATATTATAATACAAACATTTTACTATGTGGCATCTTAATGTTTAGTGTGGTGAGTGTTAAAGGTTGTTTACTTTGAAATTTTCTGAAAAAGATACATTGTTAAAAACATTGCATACTGGTAGGTAATAAAAATGCTTATATTTACTAGTGAAAGCCTTTGAAGAAATTATCGAAAATACTTTATTTATTACAGGGTTTTTTAGTGCACTTATATTTAATCAGCTGAGAAGTCAAGGGCGTAAAAGTGACTATTTAATAATTTCAAGGAACATAATTTTAAAGCTTAGATATTTTGATCAAATTTGAAGTGTTAATATGTATATCATTCTTATGTATGTGTTGTAAATACTTTAAATATTGAGCATTAAAATGCTTTTAAAACAAACGTTATACGAGTAACAGTATGTTTTAACTAATCAAAACTTCACTTAAGTCTTTCTTTGAAAAATTCACTTATACATCTTGTCTTCTCACCTCCTCATATATATATATTATGAGTTCAACCTAAAAGTAAGTTTGGGTGTATGAACAGAGAGTTTGGAGAATGTTTAGGATCGTCGATTATTATTTTGAAAGTGAATCTACATTATCAATTTATTGATGATACTTATTATATATACATAAATAAGTATTTATTAGGTATATTTAATAATAAAACTATTACTATCTAATAGTATATGTATCACTATTAAACATAGTAAAAAAGACATAGAACTTTAAATCATCCTTTCGCAGGGTTTGAGGAAATATATGTGCATGGAGGTTGGGATGATCTAGCGGATTAATATGAATGCAATATATAGTACATCTACTATAATATATATATTACACCTGGTTAAAAATACCCAAAGATTGTGTGTCCAAATCTACGCTTGGGAATCTCTCTTATAAGGAGGCAACTCATAACGATCGAGCGAAGGAGTTAAGATTCTACTATGTTTACTGCTATAGGGATTGAGTTTATGGTTTTCCAAGATGTAAAATAGCCTCCCAAGAATTGGTCTTGGATACAGTTTTCCTCTGTTAAAGAAATAAAGGTCCTCAAGCACATCGAGTAGCCATATCCTTTGGATCAACATCAATTTTCCACTGTCCTTGTGAACTGATTGTATGTAAGTGAGAAGAACACTTACTTGGTGAATCTACCTCAAAGGGACTTGTTATGGAGCTATGGGCAGCCTAAAATTATGGGCTTATAGCAATTTGAGGTTGGTGCTCCTGCAAGTAATATATGTCAGCCAGATGACTATATCACTTGTCCAAAGATCTTTATAACTTATAACAGCAACCAAATAAATTTTGCACACACACACATATGAAATGAATTTTTAAAAATAGTTCCTGTCATATTTGTGAATTCTTTGACAATAAGCACATCTTAATGTGTGTGATACTTAACTTGAGAACATACTGATCATAGATCTGCACAATAAACAATAAAGGTTCAGTAAGTAGTAAGAAATTATTTTTTCAAGGCCAATGGTTCTATAAGAATCACATCATCCAAAAACTACCTCTAGGCTTATCATACATCCTAATGAAAAGCCAGGCATCCAACTTCTAGAGGCTGGGCCTGCCTAAGGGGGTTTCCTAACCTTAGGGTTTGATTTACTCAAGCCGTGGAGTAAAGATTTCAATTTTCATTCCTATAAGCTACTGAACTTTCTTCTGAATGATATGCTAACAAATATAATAATTTTCTTAGTAATTGTGATGCTTAGGAAAATAATTTTGTTATTAAAGATGAAAGTAGTTAAGTACTAGTTTTTTTTAATCATAAAATATGGAAAATATTTTGGTATAACTATTAACGACTTCTAGATATTTATCTCGACAAACAATACTTTTTCTTACAAATAATGTAGATTCATCTTTCATTGATTTTATTCATGCATTTACCTCCTTAATAAAACACAATTTTTTATGTATAAAAAATTTTTAAATAATATCTGCTAGGCACCATATATACTCAAATTTAAGCTGCATAATAAGATTATAAAGAACACTATAAATTTAGAATTCTAGAATCATAGCAAACTTTTCACAATCTCTCCTACTACACCGATGGATGATATATTGACCAAAAATATTGGCAATGACAAATGAAATATAAAAAAAAAAGAAATGCCTAAGTAGGTGCATGCTTGATGTAACCATGGAGATATAGACATTATATTCAATATTTTTCAGTCCACTAATTACTTTTTGTGACATCCTTGACCACATTCCAAATCTTTTTCTCTAACAGGGATTGAATCGATACAGACCCAAAACTAAATTTTATCACAGGCTTAGGACTTATTTCCTAATTCCATCTTAACTTAGAAAAGGAAGGTTTTTATATTAGGAAACTCAAAAAAAAAATTAAAATTCAAAAAAAGTTTGAAAAATTTATTTTTAATACTTAAATAAGAGAATAAAATGTAGCTTATATCTGAGCAAATATAGTCATATTTTATTTCTAAAACATGGAATAAGAGTATGTTAATTAAAATCTGTGAAAAGCTACTTATTTTTTCTATTTATGTCTTTAATATGTTCATTTATATATTTACAACCCCCGTGATTAAGTAGTGAAATCTAATTTTCTCCAGAATGAGTTTCTTGTACTCAAGTAAGTGGAACTGAGTTATTTTCGTAGTGAATAAGGGGCTACGTAAGGCATTGGCTTGAAAAGGAGTTATTGCTTATATTACAACTACATTTAAAGTCAAAAACTACAATTCCGGTTATTTGAAAGCAGTTGACTCCCTCTGGACAAAATCCGAACTAAACACTTATTCACCAGGGCTGTAGATATATTCCATGAGATAATATAGAGCTAGGCATTTTTAGAGAGAAAAAATTGTGTTTGTACATTATATTGAATTACTTCGAAATTATTACTTTTCACATTCTCACCCTTTCATACATATATTCTGGTTGTGAATAATATTGTCTACAAAAATTAGGTTACCTTACCTTTTCTTTAATATTTTTCATCTTATTACGATAGAATCAAAATATACCACTGTTTTGGGTACACCAAATTAATAAAGAAGAAATGCATTTATAAAAAGTAAAGCCAAAATTAGTATAATGTAGATTCATTATTTATTATTTATATTGCACTTCAATCACAAAAATATTATTTTTTTGTTTTAATTATATCACAATTCAATCTATATGAGATAATATTTTCAAAAACAATTTACTTATTAAACCAAGAAGATATTTTTGGTTTGCACTAATTTATTTTGAATAAGCAGATAACCTCACTACCCAGTAATATATGGTGATTCGAGCGGTACATGCTTTCATGAGTGATTACCTGCGTATTTACAAGCCCAGTGATTCGGTCATACTGTTCCTATTAAAATACCATGCATTTAAATAACAGAGTACGTACTTGATCATAAATCATTATTATTTCTCTAGAAGGATAGAAGTGTGAATTTCAACTTTATTGATTTGTTTATTTTCCAGAAATCTTGAAATTAGTTAATACATTCACATTCATCTAATATTTAAATAATATCTAATAGTTAATAACTCTATTTATCTAAACTGTTCATATTAATGTATATTTGCACAAACATTTTCAAGATTTATTTTACTTAACCACTTGTAGGAATGTATAATTCATTCCTGGAATGTTTTATGTAATAATTCATTTCAGAAAATCAATATTTCTAATACTCTTTTTGAAAAGTATTAAATCGTTTTCTATAATAATTATATAGATTATTTCTCAAAATTTAACTGAGGATAAAATTGTTTAGTATTATTAGATAGTATTGTGATATCCCATTCCAAACTAAAATCCTAGTTCCTGTTTGATATAATTTATATATAATCATTGGCATTATCTGATTTTGTCTGCCTACTTCTGATTTTTGGTTTTATTTGTATATTATTTTCGAGGTTTTGAAGGAATCATGTACAGTATTATTTAGATGTATTATTAGTTACATTTTATATAAAAAGGACCAGGGTAGCTCATTGTAGAGCACTGAGATATTGAGCTGTAGTAGGTCCCGGATCAGAAACGAATTTCGGTAGATAAATTAATTATTCTGTATACAGCCATGAGTCAACACCGCAGGATCTGTAAACCTTTCTCTCCTAGGGTTCACCCTTTAACTGGGGGAAAACCTGATCGTCAAGTGTGATCTCGACCAAACCACCACACTGCACAACCATAGGCTTAGAAACTGTACAGCCTCTACCATATTATGAATGCATTAGTTATAGTAGTACAAGTTTTAGTTATTTGTTTCTTTATTGTAATATATGTAATATATATAGGGTTCCGTCCTGCCCTCTCCACACAATCTGCCCTCGTTAAAATCACAACTGACATACATACCGCCATGGACGAAAAAAAACTAGCAGTACTATTTCTTCTCCACTTTTCAAAAGCTTTCGACTCACATAACCATTCCATCTTTTTTTCTAAATTAAAATCTCTCTCCTTTTCCAACTGGTTCCAATCTGGGTCCAAGCTTTCTCTCGGATAGAACTCAAGCGGTCTCCGTCCCAAATCAACCCCTATCCTTTTTCCTCCCGCTGAACACAGGAGTGGCTCAGGGTTCTAGTATTTCCCCAATCCTTTTTAACTGTTACATTAATGACCTTCCCAAATCGATCCACCAGTGCCTGGGCTGACCTGAATAAACTAATGTTAAACGCTGTTAAAACTCAGGCCATTCTAATCGGTTCCAACACCCTCCTTAAATCCATCAACTCTCTTCCCCAACTAATCTTAAACGATCACCCTATTACTTTCAGTTTCTCTGTTAAAAATCTTGGTATCGTTTTCGACCAAACCCTTTCCTGGAAACCCCACATTGCCCAAATTCCCCATCGATCAATAAGCTCTCTAAAGTTATTCCATCGTTTTCGGCATCATCTAACACTAGCTATCCGTAAGCTCTTCATCACTTCTTTCATCTTTCCACACTTTGACTATGGCTGTGTGGCTTATAGTGGGCTCTCAAACAAGCTCGAGAAAAGACTGAGGCGAAATATGAACACCTCACTTCTGTTTGTCTTCGATGCCCTGAGGAAGTCTCATGTGTCCCACCTCGATGACGAGTTAAAGTGGCTCCTCCCTTCTATCCATAGACTCTATTTCCTAGGTTCTTTCTCATATAATTCAAATCCTCTATCCAATCCCAGGGCACAAGATCTCGCCTTTCCGACCTTTATACCTGTTCCCACAGAACCAAAACTTTTGAGCGCTCTTTTCTTGCTCGGTCTACCTCTCTTTGGAACTCACTCCCAACCGATATCCGTCATGTATCTTATTTAACCACTATTCCAAACTATTCCCACATCTCCTTAATTCCCAAACAGATGCTCTCTAATCAATAAAAAATAATAGCTATATTCAACACAATTGATTGATCAATTACTATAAATATTCCACACTTATTATGATACCATTTTTCATATTATTAGATGTTCTTATCTACTTTTTTATTTTTCCATTACCCAATTTTTGTTTATTGTAAATTTGTATTCTATTTTTTTTTTTTTTGTTCTAATACTTTTTTTTAATTCTCTATCAGAACATTTAATTTCATGTTATTATGTAAATATTGCAGTACTCCAATGTAGCCGTTTGGCCAGATATATTTTTATTAATATCTGTACAATTTTGGTATTCTTAAGGGACCTAATCCCAGAATAAAATTATTTTTCTATTCTATTCTATATGAACTAATATTCTGTTATATCAGCTTTATTAGCTTGGGAGTAGGAGAATCTTTCGAAGTACTTTAAAAAAAAATTAATAACTTTAAAAAGTTGGAACCTGACGCTTTAATGAGGAAGGAAGAACCTGGTAGGAGAGAATGATGTTAGGGAAATCATCCTGCAAGAATCAGAATACTGCACTCAATCATACATAAACATCAATTAAATATATTTGTTGGTAATTAAATGCATAATGATTAGTGACTATATATTCATAGAAAATGATATAGTACGCACTCTGTAAATTTCATTGAAGGATGCTATATAACACAGACCACACTAACATAACTTATTAGTTCTATGTAAACATTAAATATAAAAGCAAGTATACTGTGGCTCACTCGTGCTCCTGTGTATTTACAATTAAATCTTACCAGATTAAGCAGAAAAATTTCTGAACCAAACAAAAATAAAAATACAGTAGAAGAAAATGTCCAATGATATACCTTTCCCAATATAGTTACAGCATCTAAAATAAACACATAACACAGAATACATGAAGCTCGGCTAAGATAATGGGGATTGGATTTGAGTTTCTCAATGGTCTATTTCTAAACTTCATATCTTTTTTTATTCTGTTACTGTTTTTTTTCTCTAATCAGGTGTTTCATTTGCCATACCTCTCATGTAGAAAACCTCCATGAGGTATGGCCATGTTAGGGGTGGGGAAGGTATGGTTGCTAGGCAACTAAGACAAACGCCATCGGGACAAAAAAGATAAAAACAAAACATAAACAAATAATTACAAACACGGAAAGTTGCAAAAACACAGAGAGGGGTCGGCTTCCGGCAGCTCTCCACTACTCGTTTTCAGAGTGGGTGTGGGGAGCTGGCAATCGGAAGGCTGGTGTTGTTCACAACTGGGTGAACGTAACATGCTAATAGCGACAATAATTTATCAAATATTACACTCAACAGGATCATTTCCTCTCTATTTATTATAATTGAAATTCCATAGAAGAAATAATTATTTTATCAAGATCTTGATTTTTTTTTACCATAAACCATTTAATTAAAAAATGTACTTGTGAATTAATAATTATCTCCTTTTTTGATAGACAAGGATTTTATCTCTAGGCAGGCAAAAATGATATTTTTTTTCTTAATAACTTCATTAGTCATATAATTATCATGAGCTACTTCTTATTAGTTGATGTAAGATTTAAATTTAATAAATCAATCTTAAAAAAATGTGAACAGATATTAATTCTATATCTTAATTATTTTCCTTGTTTGTTTTTGTCAAGTGATAGAGATTTGTTTAATTTACATTATTATGAAAATATTCAGTAACTAATTCAATTACCAATTATAGGCAATAATCATACAGAATGACAAATTTCTGTAATCTAAAAATGGAAATTGAAGGATGATTTCTCACAGCATGAATTTTTACAAATATAAAATGAAATATTTTTTAAATGTAAGAATGAGTTCGATAATCATCCACTTTAATAATAAACCAATTTTTATATAATCTATTATTTAAAATTTAATATTATGAATAAAAACAAGTAATTAATTTTACCTTTCCACCCACTTAAAATTACAATCATAAATTTAGATGTAGGTTTTTAAAAATCTTGTGTTCACAAGGGTTGTTCGTTCAGATCATTGTTATTTTTAAAACCAAACCATTTGGCTCTGATTAAGTAGTTTTATATTCTGATTAAAGTATTATTCTGTGTATCCATAATTTTTATATATCCCTGATGAAAACATTTCCAATATATTTATACAAGCAAGCTTTGTGTTTTTAAAAATTGAAAAAAAAAATAGCTTTAAATATACTTACTGTCAACCATGATTGCATTTTTACTTTAGAGAACCATTCTATAAACCAAAAATTTGTTCGGTAATTATAGATCTTGAAAGAAAATTGGTACTAAACCTACTCGTTCCATTTGTGTTTGCGAAATTGAATGTCACAGCAATATTATACAATTATATTTTTATGAAAATCAATGAGTCGTATCCAAATTGATAAGTTTGCAATAAACTTCCCTTCAACAGACCTCCATTATGCCATCATTTGATCCTAAAATAGCTTAGCTCAACATATTCATGAAGGAGCACTTTGAATATTTGTGAAAGAGAATTCATTGGAAAATTGAGGATTAGATGTTAATATAAGTAGTAGTCCACATTTCATAGTTAGAATTCAATGGAGATTTAAAAAAAAATATAAACTTATAAAATAATCTTAATAGAATTAGCATGTGACTTGGTTAACAAAAATCTTGGTTTGTTTTTTATGGGACAATAAACTTAGGCAACAACTTTTGAAGAGTGTGAAAGAAAAACTCTTGTCATTGATTGTAGTGTTGATACATTGTTAAGTTTAGCAAATCTTTACTAACAAAATAAAGCTTTATTGTAGAGCATTAGTAAAAATATGTAATATAAATGGTACTTTCCTCTTATAAGGACACCAATGATAATTGGTTAACCTTACATTCTGACACTAGCGCCTCTGTTTAGCAGTTTTGACATAAATTCATTTTATATATAATTCATCAATCATCATAAATTCATTTTGATGTAAATTGGATTAAGTATGATTATTAATAGTCTCTATTAGTTTATCATTCTTTCTTACCTCGACACTTGGCTATTCTCCACATTCTTTCAATAGTTCGAGTATGGACACCGTTTTCTGGGTTAACAAAATTGTATTAGATTTTATTAGTCAATGTGCAAAATGTTTCACAACAAAAAAGACAGCAAACAGAAAACATACTAGAACAATAACATAGATCCCCTCACATATTCAACGACTCTATTACTTAATGTGCAAAATGTTTCATAAATGAAAAAAATAAAGGACGGAAAATAAGAAACATATACAAACGTCAAAAGGTTACAAGATCGTTATAACCTCTCCCCTTATCAATGATGGAGTCCGCATAAGAAGAAAGTACCTTTGTAAACTACTATTACAAGTAAACTTTTATGATTTGGACTCAGATAACAATTATGTATGAAGGAAATGATCCTGTTGAGTGCAAACACGAGGAACTGAAACTGCTAATAAAGGAACACCAATCGCATACATTAGAGGGTTATATGACCTTTTTGTCCGAAATGGAAGGCATGCGACCCAGTTGTGAACACATTGCATCACATAGACAGAGAGGGAGCTATTTGTCCCCTTATCTCTCCCCTCTTTTGTTTTTGGTGCATTTGGCTTTTATTTATGTTTCCTCTTTTTTGTTAAGGATCATTTTTCTTTTTTTTTTTCTCTTGTCACCTTGAACCCATCATACGTCCAACTTCCCAACTTCAAAACACAGGTCTGAACGTCGTAGGGGAAATACTCGACGTCAATGGCGCAGGAAGACTTATAGACCGCAGGAGGCTGCCAGACGACGAGTCCGTTGTGGTAGACGGTGGCTTTGGTCATCAAGGTGACTTCGTAGTTCCCGTCAGCGCTGAAACACAGATGGGCTGAGCATGGGGCTGCAGGATGGTGGTTCGGGGTAGGGCGGAAGGGTTCGGGCAGGAAGTGGTGCCAGGATATGAGGGTTTAATAGCGCGCCATTAAGATAAATTAATGTATCCGTTCTTGTATATGAAGTGGAAACAATTATAAAATCGAATATCGCGCTTGAATTTATTATTAGTAAAAAAGAACCACGTTTTTAAAACAATGAAGTCACATTTCCATTAGTTGCATTTGTTTTAGTTAGCAAAAAAAGACAATAGTGTAGCATTGCTAATTTATTTGTTTACATTTTAATCAAAACAACTTGATTTTGATGTAACTTGTGAACGTCGTGTCCCGGAAACCCATTAACTTTAGTATTCATTTAACGTCACTTTATAATCGGACGATGCTACAGTGGGTGTCCTGAATTTTTTCTATCTAGTTGTAATTAGGATAGAGATATTTAACGAATTACTGACGCCGTACAGGCTCTGGACCCATGTACCACCCATAGGACAGCATAAGGACTTTTACTCTCTAGGATTTTTTACTCGCTTTTAAAAATTTAAGGCTACCAACGGACTACGAACCTAAGCATAGTAGGTTGTTATGCTAACCACTAGACCACAAGTGATCCTAAATTAACCGATTAACTTTTCGTATATCGTACTTTTTCCCGCGAGAAAAACGAGATAACCGTTCTGATATATTATGAAGTACAAAAAACTAAGTATATATATAAAAACTAAGTTTTATTGTAACAAGTTTTGACGAATTGCGTTCGTTGTTATACTGTTTTTTGACATTTTTTTTCAGGAATGTATATATGATAATATTATATTTTTAATTTTCATTACTCCTCAATATCTATTCCCTACTAAGTAAACAACTTTAAAATAACTATCGTATTTAGAAAAAAAACTAGCACTTCAACAAAGGTTTTGGGTTGAGAAGACTGTATTGTTCCTAGGATAATGGTTGTGCAGGTAGATGATTCGTACAAAGTCAAGGTTTCCCCCAATTTAGAGTGGTTGAGAGCGGTTGAGCCCCACGAGCGTTTATTTGTCCCACTGGATCCACCCCGGCTGTTAACAGATTAAATAAATTAACTGTCACAGTCTGTTTGATCCCAGGACCTTCGGTACGGCAACTCAGCGCTGTACTACATTTCCTTCAGAAAGAAGGAGTAGGCATTATTTTTATTATCAACATTATTTTTCACCTTTCCGTAATTAGGAAATATTACTTAAAATGGTATCATCAACATAAAAAAAAGGCAATAAAATTATTTATGGCAACAAAAGGAAGCTAAATTAGAAATATTACCAACAGAGAAGAGATGAAAGGTTTTTTTTTTTCTTCCTGTCTCTGATGCTCATAGTTTTTTTTTCTGTTTCAGCGAGATGCCCTCACATCAGGGTCCTTTTGTGGGCAAACATATTTTAAAATGCTATTTTCCTCGTTACTTTAATCTTGTTTGTTGTATAGGATCAAGTCGGTTTGAAAAAAAATACGTGAAAAAATTATATATGTTTTTATTTTTCAGAAATATGTTTGACTATTTCTGAATTATTCTCTGACTGGTGCTTAGTATAAATGTATAATAAGCAATTGTTTTGTAAAGCTAATGAAATATTTTTACTAAATTGTTTTTTTTTTAGTTTAATAAATCTTGCTTTGTACGGAGTTTATAATCGATTATGTCTGTCATGGCAAGAACTATTTTTTTCCCATTAAATAATCCATTTATGTAAACTATAGTTTTTATAACTTTTTTGTTAAAAAAATTATTTTGGCAAAGATTTAATAATAAAAACCGTGTATAATACTCCAAGATCGTGTATCAATCTTAACCTCTTAAAATACATTCCTCAGTTCTATTGGAAGAAGAGACGTATCCAATACGATTCCAATTTGAATTTTCGTTTGGGTTAAAATAAGATCGTGCATGAAGGATTTTTTCTTTAAATGATAACAAATATGACCATATAAATAAAGCACAGAGACTCAATATGCAATAAAAGCAAATGCAAAGTTTATAAGTAAAACCTTCTTCATATTTTTAAATTTTTTTTTTTATTCTTTTAACTATTATTTATTCTTTAATAATTTTATTTAACATTCTTCTTCTTCATCTATTTAAATAAATTTGAGGTCATTGCCCATTGTTAAGGCAGCATTCACTATTGTGAACACTGCTAAAAATCGGTACCCATAAAAATTGAATCTTTCCGTTTTTTTCTTGTGGTCTGAAATAAATTTCTTTTTTAATTCAATTTAATTTATATCAGCTATATTAAAAAAAAAAGAAGAACTTCTCCGAGACCTTGAGAAGTACATTAACTGTCTACTGTAGTGTTCCAGAAACCGCTGAAAAGTCTTGAAGACTTGAAGTGGATTTTCGAGGAGGCAATAAGCGCTAAAGTACTTAGGCAATGTCCGGTCTGTAAGTCCTCAAAGGGAACGATTTAGCTTTGAAGAAAACATACAGCGCTATGAAGTCATCCTCTGTGTCTCGAAGGCTACAGTGGCATCGACTTAATTTAATCTCTTGCCATGTACAAAACCAAAGTGACCTTCCCGAAGCTAGCAGAGAATGGAGGAATGATAGTTAAAAGAGTTGAAAACATTATCATCGACTTAGGTGGCATCGACTCTGAGAGAGTAAAAGGTAAAAAAAAATCACTTTATTAATATTTGCATTTCAATTAAATAATAAATTAAAAAAAAATGAAATCGCTAGCCATTTCACGACACATAAGAGTTAAAGAAATTTATTGTAGTTTTGTTATAAATGTATAACTAGTTGAAACATCGAGTGAGTAATAATATTTCAATTATATTATTTATATTTAATTAATTAGCAGGATAGGTCAGTTTATAGACCGCTGATTGAAGGTCCCGGGTTCAGATCCAGCTATAGCAGATACGCCATTTAATCTATTTGCTATATACTTTTTTTTATTATTATGATATGATTTATTTATAATCATTGGATCGTAATCATCATCATAATATTTTGTTTGCTTTATTCAGGTTTTTAGTTTTAACTTTATATGATATTCAAAGAAATTATGTCCAGAATCATATGGATGTACGAGTAGTATTAGTTATATTTTATATGAAAAAGAAGGTTCTGCAGACCCTGGGGCTCCTCCAGTCTCTATAGAAAGGGTATCCATAATTGAAGGAGCGGAGAGGCTCGGTGATAGAGCACTGAGTTGCCATGCTGGAAATCCTGGATCAAATCCCGCAGCACGCCATGACTTTTATTTAGTCTGTTTGCAGCGAGAGATGGATCATATGGGATCTAAAACCCTCCTGGGGCCCACCCAATCTCTATAAAATATTATAAAAATAGGGTACCCAAAGTAAGGGGGAAAAATCTGGCTTTTGAGCGTGACCTAGAACAAGTCACCTCCTTGCCGAACCGTTGTCCATGAAACAGTACAGTCTCTACCATGTACTGAACCTCAGGCCCGTTCGCGGGTTGTAGTGGTACAGGGTTTTTTTTTTTCAATTGAAGGAAAACCCTTGTTTTTAGTGTAATCTTGGACTAGTCACCCCCTTGTACTAACGTTGGCTTAAAAACGTTGCAATCTCTACCATGTAATGGATCTAAGATCATTCATGGGTTGGAATAGACCGTTTTTTGTGTTTGTGCGTGTTTTTAAAAAGCCGCTTGGCATTTCGGATATTCGCCATTCGTTAAATGTTCCTCGAAGTCAAGAAAGAAAGCAAAAAGTGTGACGTCATTTTTCAATTGAAGATGATGTAAATTTTAATGGACCCTTTTCATTAAATAATCTTTTTGAACACACTAATTTACAAAAACATTGATATACGATCAAGTAATTAAAAATAAGTTTGAAACATTGTTAAGGGAAAGCTTTTGAACTCGATAGATCGACATTTTGTTCTATAAATTAGAGGAAGTTTTGATTTCTAATCGAATATAAATTTGGTAAAATAAAAAATGAATATGGGTGTATGTAATGAATATATGAATTACCTGAATTGTATGACTTGTAAATATTAAAAATATAAAGCGAGATTTAAATTTTAATAAGCTATGATCCCTGACATCCCTAGAAACAATGTTGGAATTTCAATCATTGACTAAGTCGGGTGATTGTTAACTAAAAGTTATTTTCGTAGTTATTAAGTTCTTAGGTCATGCCTTGGCTTGAAATGGAGTTATCGCTTATAATTTTGTTCCATTTTAAGGAAATGACTACCAGAATGACACGATTTCTCTTCCTTCAATTATTCTTTATTCAATCCTTCTATTATTCAATTATTATTAATTCAATTACAATTATTTTGAACCTAAATCTCGAAATCTCCGGGACTGCAGATATAATTATACTAATTTTTTATACTGACTGATCTAAAAAGCGTTATATTCAGATAATAAAATAGAGATAACTGCTCTGTTTCCTCGATCATGCGCCCAGATCCGACCTAATTGAATGATTCGTGTGCACTGGACGGCTGCATGATAAACTGCTTCTAGTCCCGGCCTAAATATTACTAGTGTTTATCACCCCCTGGATCTGATGGAGTGGGAGCCTCGTTGCTCGTCATCCGTCATTGCGGGATCCGTTCCCTGACGATTCGGGAATTATTCTCGACCGAAACTGGCTCCAGAGGATATTTGATATCGATTGCTGATCCAGCATCGCCGCTCGGAGGCAGATCTTATCGCCGGGGAGAAACCTATTTACTTTGTATTCAAGGAAGGAAAACTCATTAACGACTGTTTATTATTAACGGCCCGACGTGCTCTTAAAGCTCCAGTTCTTGACCTCTTTTGTTCCACGCAGCTCTTTTGGTCGTCAAGATGAAGCCGACAAATCTCTAGCTAAGAATAATATTTCTGAATTCAATGTTTTTAACGTTCCACATCACGAAACTTATAGGCACTAAATATTGTGTTAACAAATTCAGCTTATAATTTCTTGATTTGTGTATAATTAGCGAACAGTTTTTATTTTTTAATTTATATTTTCATGTTGTTTGTTTATTCCTTTGACGTCACATTATGCTGCCATTGGAGCATGCTGCTAATTGGAGGATACTACAGTGGGGTACCTAAATTTTAGCTATCCAGCTATAATTAGAAATATTGTCTTTAACGAGGACCTGACCTTCCATAGGCACGGGACCCCATATATATTTCATATTGTATTACTTATATACAATTATGATTAGTTTTTCTTTTGAAGTTTCTGGACCAGATTAATTTTATTCCAGGTGCTTAGTTATGAGTGCCTTTTACCATAGTAAGCTTTCTAAATTTTATTAATTTTATTTAATGCAATATAATTATTTGATTTAAGATGGATCAATAACTTCTGTGCATCTTTGGACCTGGGTTATTTAGGTTTATAGTGTTGAGTTCTTGGCTTAGTATACGTTAACCTAACCAGTACCTCTTCAGCCTTTGAAGGGTCTTGGGTTCAGTACATGCACTTTATCTAGGAGAACGATAGCGTAGGCAGATGATTTGTCCGAGATCAATTTCAACCCTCAGCTTTTCCCTCAATGAAGGGTACCCAATTTATAAAAGCTGGGTGAGTCCCAGGAGTGTCGTAAGATTCCACAAGGTCCATCCGTGGCCATTAACAGGTTAAATAATTAATCTGCCACAGCCAGACTTGAACCTTGGAAATTTCGGCATAGAAACTCATCGCTCTAACCAATGAGCTACCTGGCTCCGTTTAGCATACGTTATGAATTATTATTCCATTATTCTATTATTTAAATATTTTTATTACTGGTGGTACTTTTATCATAATTATCTGACGTACTTGACCGTTTGTAATCCTATAATTACCAAATATGTCCATTATTTTATTTTATAGGTACCGTAGAGAGCAAAATGCCATTCAGTTTCCGGTAAATGTTCGACCATAAAAAACCTTCTCTTCATCCAAAACACTTTTTAGTATCACCTGAAAATTTCCTAACTTTGTATCACTTGTATTGCAATATTGCTCACTTATATATTATTTATCTCTTGTAGCTCTTTAATACTCTAACGCATACGGTAAAATAAAGATAAGAAAAACTTTATAAGATGCTTGGAGTGACTGCTATTCCCAGGAGGCGGGAAAAACAAGCAAACGCCTCGCACGAGACTTGTGAATATTTTACCAATACCAAGACTTCACGGAGGAAGAAGGCTACTAAAAAAGAGAGTAGATATGCCACGTCAAGGAAAGATATGACGTTAATCTGCTCAGGTTTTCCTGACGTCTTTTTGGAGTGTCTTGCAACAAATATCATCCTGAGGTTGAAGGGAAACAACTTAAGTTAATTACTGGCAGATCACAATCGCTATTTATTTTTGGCCTCATTATCGGCTTAATCGATTAATTACAATTTTATTAGCTTTACCTTACCTAAAGTTTTCTTTTTAAAATACTTAATTATTGTGTTATTTCGATTTCTTAATTTTTATATTTGTTGATGATTGACTCTTTTTTTATATTCATAGTAACATAAAGATATTTTAAATATAAAATGTTTATTTTAATGAAACTAAGAATAGAATGTGAAATGGTTTTACTTTTTTAAACTTTTACACAGAATAAGTTTAATTAAATTTATTGGTTACAGCCTAGTTTTAGGCCATTATCAAGGCAAAGGAATGGATAATCCAACTGCAACTCAACTGTATAGAGGCTCTAGTGTAACTCACTGTGACTTTAGTTTCAGTTGGACTATTCATCTCTCTGCCTTAGGTTACACCAACATTGGATCCGGTGTGATACGATGAGACGTCGCTAGCAAACCAAATGACTGAAATATATCGAGAGTTATAACATTTGGTTCTTTAAATTTATAAAATAATTAACAAATAATCTTAATTTTATAAATTTAAAGAACCAAATGTTATAACTCTCGGTATATTTCAGTCATTTGGTTTGCTAGCGACGTCTCATCGTATCACACCGGATCCAATGTAGGTGTAGCCTTAGGCCGAAACTTTGGCACAAATAAAATAAGTTCAACGTATTTTGTGAAAGATTTACTGCAGCCACGACCATTTCACATATATCCAGTCAACCATTTCCACATCAATATTGAAGTAAACAAATATTTAAGCGGAAAATAGTTAACTGGATAATTCTTATACTAGATTGAGATGGTGAGGGGGTGCAGTCAAAGAATACACGAAATAAGTTTTTCTTATTTTGTTTAATCTTTGACTAGACCCCCACACCATTTTAATCTATTATTGGAAATAATAATTGTTTCCAGAGCATTTATTAATCCGAATAGTCTGACAATATGTTTACGTATTTAGAGAAAGGTTTCTAAAGGTTAAGGGCTCTTAAATTATACGTTTTTTGTAATTTTGTGTAATATATAAAAAAAGTATTGCAAGTTTTCGATGGATATAAAGGTTCAATGGGTATGAAGGACTCATAGGATTGTGGTATACACTCAAAAGTAATAACCTGTTATATTCATATTATATCTAAGAATACTTGTTATATTTGGGATTCTAGGGTGTGGGAGGGGAGACCTACCTTGAAGCCGTCGTAAGTCCAGCTACCGAACTTAAGGACGCAAGTCTGTTCGTCGAAGGGGAAGTATTCGACGTCGATCTCACAGGAAGACTTGTAGATGGCCGGAGGTTTCCACTCAACGAGGCCCTGGTGGTAGATGGTAGCCTTCGTGGCCAGAGTCACTTCGAAGTTACCATCGGCGCTGGAAAATGGAACGGAAACAAACACGGTGCGGGGAGGGGTGTAAGAGATTTGGGGGGTTGTGGAGGAGCGGAGGTCTATGCTGCAGTCCTGTCAGGAGCACACTCACACATCGCTCACTTCTAACCAGGGGATTGCTGAATAATATTGACCATACCATTACCTCTTGGGCACCATATTTCGTCAATTAATTAATAGGAATTGCATCAAAGGAGCACTTTGAAGCACTAGTTAACCATTAAAAAAATACAAAATGGGATTTCCAATTATAGGCAAACGAAAACTCATTCAGCGTTAGAAATCTCGAATATTAACGTTACATAAATATATATATATATTTAAATAGTTGAAATGCTTTTTTAGGTAACAGTTCCACAAATTGTCGTTTCGAATTAAATCAAACAAGCTTTACTTTTCAATATTCTCGAAAACAAAGTAAAGAGTATAGTTATGATAAATGTGTATATTTCGGTTATTTTACATCAAGAAATAATCATTTCAACTAAAATTTTGAAGTAGAGATGATATATATTTGTACAAACGCTTATTTCTCGATAAAATGATTACCGAAATATATACATGTCCCATAACTACACTCTTTTTTGTATACTTCAGGATCATTTGTATTTCTGCGGTATATTATAATAAAACGAATGTGAAGTTGTGACTCAATTCAACGCAACTACCTCTGGAACTGATACTACTTTTTTAATTAATTAACCAAATTAATACCACTTACTTTTTATTTTTGTTTATTATTTAGGTTCAGCATTATTGTTAGACGATAACTTTTTTTAATTTACACTAACGCTAAGAATCCTAAAGACTTTCGAGTTATGTTTCTCAAAATTCGAAAATTTAAGACTGTACTTAGTAAAACAATAGGAGGTGTGTTTCCAGCTTTCTATAACATATGATATATTCTTGCAAAAATGAAGAAAACTTATCCTCTATTATAAATTAGAAAATCTATAAATATTAAAAAAAAATGTAATTAAATGAAATTTTATCTTAACGAGATAATTGTATATACAATTAGGAGTTCTCTACAAGTATTTAAAGAAAAGACATTTGATACTTGAAGTGAAATAAACATTGATGTAAAGCTTATAGTAATTACTTTTTGTGTGTGATAGTCTTTAATCGGGAATTTTAGGTAGCTTCATGAGTCTATTTCTTATTCTTATTCAAGGCTATATGAGAACATTTATATTTTTTTATTATATTACATTTATAGGGGGCTTGAGGAAGGGCAGGGTTGCCGTAACGATCAATAACCCTAATTGAGATGTGATGGATCTGAGACAGTACATCATGGCGGATTATGTATCATGTTATACCAGGTGGGGTAACATAGCATTTACATTAGTATCAATTTACATCACTCACGTGAATGATATCGAGGAATGCATTTCCCCCACGGAAGCGATTTGAGACTTCAATAATTCAGAGAACAACTCCTTGATTCATACAGAATTATATTTTTCTTCCTGCGACGAGCAAGGTTCTGGAAAATCTCAAATTTACCAGTTTACGCTCTTGTTTAGAACTTGTCTCCCATCCTCGATGATATAGTTCAAACCATTGATTCCCGGCTGGCACTGCGCAGAGATGTAAAAGAGAGGGTTGATTGGTATGTTTTTTTAAAATTAGTATCTATGTTCCTAGCAATGTTGATATGCGCTTGTAAGAAACAGAGGCATAGGTAATTAAAAGTATGCCTGCAAGGTACATTGCTTGGGAGGTTCCGAACCTTATGGAAGTTTTTCTGGATGAGTTACTATCAGTATTAGATGCGGAATTGTTTTCTACAACTTCTTACGTTGATAAAATGGCTACTATGACTACTTGGCCTGAACAATAAGCCAGTCTAGAGACTAGATGATCACTTGGAATGTTTTTTTCAGACCTTGAGAATAAGATTAGCCGCTGCCAAGACAATGAATATATCATGGACATCATGGATATATCAGGTAAGGGAATGCGTAAGATTCCTAGATATGGAATTAGATAAAGGACTCACATTTGTACCTTATTTAAAATACCTAAGTATGGTTGCTCAAATACCGACTGTTCCAAGTCGTGTGGGTGGACATATTCTGGGCCTTAAGTACTCAGTCACAGTCACTATTTATATTGGAAAAGTGGAAGGTACTATAGAGGCGGTCATTCGAGACCAGAAGATTACGTGGAGACACAGGATTTGGCATCGATTCTCTTATCTCAAGTCAACATAGCATAGATGTCAACTCAGCATGAACCGGCGCAGATCCCAGTGGGTGCCTCTCTCTAGACCTCCTCCTGCGAAAAGAAGTGACTAAGAATGCTTACAGGATTGTTTTTGGAGTTCCCAACATCAATACATATCAATACTTGCTTTACCAAATCAGATATAATCATTAAAAATGTGAGGAAACGAAGAATATTTTATGCCCCTTGATAATTCCTAGAAAATCCGTTGCGAATATTATTTTAAATATTTGTTTTTACTAGTTGGGTGCTACCCCTGACATACCAAAGTTTCTCTACAAATTATTAGTTAGTAAGAATTCATCGCTGATTCCAAAAATGGAGAGATTAATTCATTTCGGTAAATTTCCGATTAATTCGGATAATTACCAATAAGAAATTATTTAAAATTGTTTATTTTAAACGGATTGAAGGAAGGACTAGCCATATTGGAATCCATTTTTGATAAATTACGTTATCCACGATTACTGACATTTTCTCTAAGGATACCCTGTATATGTATTTAATAGGCTAGTATCAAATACATAATAGTATATTAGATATTTGATCTATCTATGTATCGATCTGTCTTTGAATATGACCTGTATATTCTAGTCTAAGTGACACTTTAAGACGAAATTGTTGATCTTAAATAGGTTTCTAATTGATAGTTAATGAGTTTATCTGTTTAAACAATCCCAACTGATAAAAGATGAAGGTGTGATGATAAGAGAGTTCATCACGCTTAGAAATTACACCGTGGCTTTAATGTCGGCACGTCGGGTTTTATCTTTGATCATTGTTCTCGTCACCCAACTCCAAAGTCTTTAGGACCTTATTTCTCATTCCTGTTTATCAATTTATCTAAAATTAAATAAAAATAATTATTGATTTATTTTTGGAACGTTGGTATTCTCTGGATTATTCCAGAATTAATTCACATATTTATAGCTCTGTTGTTTCTGACTGTCTGACACTGTATGGTTTATTAAGTAACCAATTAAAACTAATGTGATATTTTAAACTATATGTCCTTTTCGAATACTAATTCGATAAGGGATACGCTGTTACTGTTACATCCACGTATGAAATGAAACCAAGTCAGCAGTTGATTTATCAACTAATTTCTAAACAAATTTTTTTCTTTAGGTGTTTAAAAAAAAATTGTTGCAAATACTTTTTTTATTATTTCAGAATTAATTCATATTAATTTTCTAATGAATATTAAATAGAAAATAACAATAAGAAACTTTTGTAATAGATATATTTATTATTTGTGTTATTTATTATAATAGTTAAATTCCGTTGAAATAATTAATTACTTTAATGGCATATTTTAAAACTTTATGATATATATAAAAATACGTTTTGAATATTAATTTCTTTTAATTTATTTATACATGAAGGTATCTCGCCTTACAAAAACCCTGATCTCTTTTTTCTTTTTCTTTTTCCAGGTATGAGCTTTTTTTTTTTCGAACTAATAATAAAGTTCGTCTGGAAAAGGCCATTTGTAATTAGGCATGCTTCGGGTTAGAGTGGAAGCAGTTATCATGCAAATTTGGGTTTGAGGTCATTTTCTTCTCAATATGGGCCTTTCCCAACTCCTTTTACGTTAATTCCCTTAGTTTGGGATGTTTCCATTTATTTATAAAATAAAAATTAGTTACTCCATGTCTCGAATTTGTATCAATAACCTTGGTTAGAAGTTCAGAAACATTGTTATAAATTAATAATTAAAAATTAAATAAAATAAAATAAGATTGAACCAAATCACCTCAACTTAAAACATATTGAACCTGCACAATTCATTTTCTTTGAAAAGGGTTTTTAAAAAAAATGATTATCTACATATAAAATATTTTAAACATAACAATTCAAAGTATAAAAAGTAGTTAACAATCAAAAATTGGAAAAAAAAAAAAATTATATCGAATAAGGTCATACATTAAACATATGGAGATTCGTAAGAAAACAAAAACAACAAAAATATACCATGAAACTAAAACACAAAAAATATATCTCAAAAGTTTAACAGTGAACCAAGGGTAAAATACATGAAGCAAAGAGTAGGTGATTACAAAAAAATCTTATATTTATAGTCACAGAAATTGTGCAAGCAAGCATTTATTAGTAAACATCTGGTAATTTTAATAAAATACATGCATAAATTGTTGTTATGATTAATTCAATTATTAATTTATCGTGGAAAGAATCCTTAACTCTTTGTAAACATCATTATAATTTTTTTCAAAAATAAATTCCTTAGCTGAAAATAAAATAGTGATCTTGAAGCACACTTCAAAAATAATTTTTATTAATAATTCCATAATAATATATATTTTTTATTATAAAATATTTAATTTCATATAAATCCATCTAAGATCATTAAAACATTTTGTTAGTTTGTTTTTTGTATAGGCATTTATATAATCTAGTATAGCACAATATACAATATAAAATTTAGTACTCGCTTATTTTATGCCCCTCTGCTGAACAATTTTGTATTTTTATTTAGTAATATTACATGTTTTAACTCGTTTTGCTAATCGTAATTTAATGAACTAGTAAAAAAATTTAAAGATAAAGCATAAATACAATTTTATGGATCCTACCAATTGGATCCTATCAATTAACATATTAAATCAGTAGAGAGAATATAAAGCCCAGCAAAATGGAGAAAGAACAAAAGAGGTATTGATGTGTTGATGCCCTTAGGGTTTCCGCCTTTAAGTCGAAACAAAGAGAATATAAGAGGTACAAAAAAAGCCGTATTAAGTTATTTAAAAAAAAAAAACAGACTATGAAATGTAGTAGTAAGCTTAAAAGAAATAATTATTTTTTAATACATATAACACTTTTTTCATATTAATAATGGTAATAAAAATAAGCATAGCTTTATTTAGTATTTATATTTTTCATAAATTAATTTACTTTTTTTATGGTGAATATACAGATTATCTCTGATGTATTTATGAATCATATATCGTTTGGTGGGGAAAATAAAAACAAGTACATGCATTTTAATTTATGTTGTTTTTTATGTCCCTTAGAATGTTGGAGCCCGTATAAATTAAAGTTTCATATCTTCACTTATAACTGTACCACTTGTTGCTTCAGAAGAAAATATTTTGGCTCTTATTCAATTTTATAATACATATGTCTCTCTTCTTCTTCCATTTTTTTTTCTTATTCTTAAAATAGCTTTGAAGTAATTTGTGCAAGTTATAGAGCTGGGTCTTGGGGCACCCCTTCTTTATCTAATGACAAATCGATACCATCTCCGTCTTGAAAAATATAGGAGAGATTCTTTTAGATTAAAGAGATAAAAAAATAATTGCTATTATTAAATATTTTTTCAAATAATTTTTAAGTCTCAGTTATGTTATAAAAATAAAATATATTGAGTGGTATCCCTGTATTTTTTAATCTGATAGTTTATATTAAATTAATACATAAGTGTTTAATCAGATCAGTTTCAAGTATCATATAATAACTCATCTTTATAATTAAAAAATTAAATATACATCTTACTGTGGAAGCAGCATGACCTATCTAAATGTTAACAAATCACGAATAGCAAATTTGTTGCAGATGCTTAAAAGAGACTTAAAATACTTATCAAGGCATGGATGGGGAAAAAAAGCCACTAAAATAAAAAAAAAGAAACGAAAATACTAGTCGATATTTCACTAATTGACGCGTTTTTACCTTTAGTAAATATAATATCGGAGTTCCTGCGATTTACTCGCTTAGTCTCTGCTTCATTTCTATTTTAGTGAAGCGGCTGGGGGAGAATCGAATGTTGGGATCTCCTGTGTCCTTTTTTACCCAAGTATGTGGTGCAAAGTTAAGTACGTACCAAGTTCATGGACAGAATATCAATGTTCTGCATTGGAATGGAAGTTATAATTGATTTTATTACATTTAACTTGGTCGGTAAATTGAATTTATTTTTTCTTCTTTAGCCGCGTTGAGAGAATTTCGGTATGATATAAACTTATGGGACTTAGAATGGTGAAGCGTAGCCTGTGTATGAGTTATACAATTTGTTTTAATCAACTTTTGTTAAAAGGTTAGAATTCGTTTGATATCAGAATAATAATAATATTTGACTAAAAGGTCGTTTATGAGTACTATTCATACTGGTAACAACTTAAAACATCGATAAGAAGTTAAACTTTTTGTATCCCCTTAAATTTTTATTTGTCACATTCAAATATCTTGTTTTAAGTTGCTAATTGATGAAATTACACAAGAATTTTAATGATAAAACTGTATAATAATTATTATATCTATTAAGATGTATTTTTATTTGGTTTTAATCTTGTGAAGCCCATCATATGTTTTTATTAATAAATAAACTACTTGAAAGCGTATATAATTGTTCCTAGGAGTGCCAATAGGTGTGAAAACTAGACTAATGTTAATTTAGAAATTATGAAATTTAAATAATTCAGACTTTGATTTATAAAGTATTTCATAAAAGAACACAGTTATTCCTAAGTTTAATGTTTTCTCTTCTGTTAACAGTCCTCTTAACTGCCCATTTTAATTTCAATATTTATGTTTATTTAATACTCATCACACTTTAAATGTAATAAGGAAAGGTAAATGTTTAGGGATGCTTATGCTACGTGGGAGTATTATGAGGCGACAGAAAACTCTTGGAGAGATTGGAATGGTATTGCCTACGATCTGGAGCGTCAACTCAAATATTTACTGACAAATGGCCGTCAGACCAACTCCCAAAGCACGTGGCTCTTTCTCAGTCGGTTTGGTCTGATAAATAAATCTTTAAAAACATCAACCACTAATGTTGTGTACAATAAAGTACATGAAACCCTTTTTTCACGCCAATATACACGTCGTATTCTTCTTCAACGGAAATAACTTTAAATAATAAAAACTCCTTTCAACTATTTATGATCCCCTCTATTCTCAATAAGTAACTACTTGGCAGTTAATAAAGTTATTAAGCATCTTCCTTCGTAATTAGTGGTTGCAATTAGCTTTGCGGTCTTCTTTGACTGAGTCCGCTGTTTCGGAAATTTGGATTCGTTCTCTTTGACAAGATCCTGGTGAACATTCATGTACTACCTTTCATGGCATATAGCGTTCCCTCAACATAACAAGGTCTGAATTACTGAGATTGAAGGTATTTAGAAATATTATAATATAAATTATACTTTTGAATTAAATGTTTGTTTACGTATTCATACTTGAATAATAAATTTTAAATATTTATTTATTTGAAGAGAAAAGATTTGTCTTGGCCGGGATTCAAACCCGGGTCGATCGCATCTCTAGCGCGGTCCTCTAACGATCTGAGCTACAAAGGCTCGTAACCAAGGCAGACAAATCCATTCTTCCTTCCCCGTGTATACATCGCAAAAATTGCGAGAACACGGGGATATTGAATTGGTGAAGAGAATGGATATGTATGGCTTGGTTACGAGCCTTGGTAGCTCAGATGGTTAGAGCACCGTACTAGAGATGCCGACGACCCGGGTTTGAATCCCGGCCAAGACAAGTATTTTCTCTTCAAAATAAAAATATTTAAAAATAATCACCATCAAAAGAATAATAAATAAATAAATTATTTGAATAATAAGCGTTACATTTGCTCTTCCCTTCTTTAAACTTTACCTGAGCTTTTGATCCGCATGATTTAAAAAAATATTTTTTTAACAGCTATTTTAAAAATTTATAGTTATATATATATATATATATATATATATATATATATATATATATATATATATATAACAACAACAACTTTATTTGCAATTTTACATATACAAGCACCATAAGTGTGAATACATGTTCCGGACTACCTTTACATGTTTAAAGAAGAGTGATTTTAATTAATTACAGTTACTTTTTATAAATAAGTTTTACAATAGCAGGAAAAATGTAGAAAAAACCCGCTTAAAAAAAAATAGTAATAATAATAAAATAAATAAATAAAAATGATAATAATAAAGTACATAAGCATTATTATAATAATTAAAATAGAAAATAAATAAGCAATTAGAAACAACTATAAAATAAGTACAGATAACTAGATTACAATACCTGCAAACAATGATTTATTAAGAAAGAAGTATATATATACATATATATATATATATATATATATATATATATACTTCTTTCTTAATACCTGTACCACTACAACCCATGAAGGGTCTGGGGTTCAGTACGTGGTAGAAACTGTTTTGTCCTACATCACGCTCAACCGCCAGATTCCTCCCCCTTTATTTTGGGACCCATTTAGTTATGTAGCTGTTAAAAAACTGAAGTACTATTGTATTTAAAATATCACTTCTTCAAAAGAACAATATCACAACTCAAATAAACTAATTTTTCAATAGAGGTATTCTTTTTATTTTTTTCAACAAGTTCCATGTCTTGTCGAAATTAAACTGGATGAGTTAAAAAAATAAACGCAAAACATTCCTATTGAAGTGATAATATTGAAATCTTTAGACAATTTTTAAAAGCTTGAAACTTTCCATTAAAGAAGTTTTTTAATTTATGTTATTATTCCCATAAAACTTCAGATTTAAACACGATACAACTCAAAATATGATTTTTTTTTTTAAATTCATCATTTCATATCATGAAAATGGAATATCAGATATGTCGTTCCTGAATTGAAAAGTTGCAACCATTAATATTGGTACTATAACTCGAAGATGCCAAGTTGTGATGTCTATATCAAACGTTTTTGTACTTATTGGTATATTAATCTAACTTTTATATCGACATTTACCTCTTTGTTCAGAACACCTAACGATCACGTTTGCATATTTTGGGTTTTTTCTTTGCCCAGAATATTTTCATTCTAACTCTTTGTTGCGCCTTCCTTTCTTTTGCCCACTTTCAACCGGATAGGAATCTTTTTCTTTCTCTGAAAACTTTCGACTGTAAATTAACTTTTTCCATTTTCCTCTTTCCTTTATTATTTCTTTTGTGATTCCTAAACATTCAGGATCTTTTTAAATATTTGTGAACTATTTATGTTTGTCTTTGAGTTTTTCAGGTTATATTATTATCTTTTCTATTATGTTATCGATAATATTATCCATTATCTACTTTCTCATAAAGCTCCTTGGTTCTTCTTCACTTCAGTGCTGATCATCGGTGGTTATCGGTCCACATATCTTTCTAAACATTTTCTTTCCTAATCAAAATAATTCTTTAATAGTAGAGAAAGGAATTTCGAAACTACTTTCCGATATTTAGCTTTTTAAACAAGCATTTTATGTAATACATATTTGAACTTTGAAAAAAAAAATTCGCACTTACGTACTCAACTATTAATTATATATTTTAAATATAGGATAATTCGAGTACAAATGGGTGCTCCTATTTCAAGCCGAAAAATGCAAATAACAATACTCTAGATACCGGCATATTAGTAATACAGATATATCTTTTCTCTTCGCATATGATGAATTTCAAGAACACACCAATAAAATATATAGCCATAATTAGATAACTGATTATGATTGATATGCTTATTAATACGATAATCTCAATCCGAAAAAAAATCTCGGACCTACTCAGTTCTATCGGGCTGGGACTAATTCTTTCGAAAGGCGCCAGTCTGAAAAATATTTATCTGACCCTGTGTTAGTTTCCGACGAAAACACTTTCCTTTCACATGGTCCAATATATATCGGGCGTAGATCTTTACTTTTGTGCAGTTCATTGAATCGAAATTCAATAATCGATGGATTTATCAGCTCGTGTGAAACTTTTTTAAGGGTATTGTTTAAATCACGATTTTCATTCCCGATATTGACAGTATTCCGTATCCCCATCAGACTGATCGTACCTACCAGGTACGATAAATGTACGAACATAAAAAAAAGTAAAAATAAAATAAAATTGAGAATAAAAGTAATAGAATTTCCGCAGCAGGGTGCCTCATCGAAGTGGGTTATGTTTGCGAGTAATTGATGCTGGGAGTTGGCTCGTCGACGGGAGCAAATTAATTTAGTTAGGAATGCAGATGCTTGTTAACGATTCGACATCTCAGTCCCAATGGATTTCCTGTTGATGATGCTCCTTTCTATTGAATCATCAAACTGATTACCATATCTCTTCAGATCCTGGGGTATTCCAATACTCTCCTATAATTATATTCTTTAGAAAAAAGTTTTAATATTGTAAAAATAAACTGGATAATGATTCAATTGTTATACTCTGCCAATAATAATTATTATTTATCTATCCATCAAGTGTTTCTTCTTGTTTCTACCGTGTATCGCCATACTCCAAGCTTCCTTAGGGCTCAATCTGAGACTGTCAGTATTAGATTATGCCCTGAGGAAGCTTGCTATATGGCCAGCGAAGCGTCGGCAAAGAATTTGACTACAGGGTCGAAACCCGAAGAAACACCTGATGAATGGATTAAAAGTATTGGTCGTGGCAATTTAAGATAGTATTTAATAATTATTATGTCTGAATATTATTTTTTTTTTTAATACCTATGCTAAAAATAAATAACTAAGCAACAAATGAAGAGTTTCGGGTTCAGTGCATTGTTGAAACTGTACTAAATCAACGGTTCTGCTGGGAGGCGATTTGGTCGAGATAACGCGTAACCACCTATTTTACCCCAATCAAGGGTAGCCACATTATAGAGGCTAGGAAAGTCCCTTAAGATCGAATATTACTGTAGATTATTGAAAATCAGGTGCGTACAACAAAAATAACGAAGGAATTTATTTACATCTACGTGAAAGGCCAATATGAAAAATTTCAACTAATATCAAATAGATCTTGATATTTTTTAATACGTCGAAAATATAAAGTAATTCTCAATTGCTTTAGGTTCTTTTCTAGAATTTAAAACTTGAACAGAATAATCGTTTCAAGTAATGTTTATCATCATCATAGTCGTTCCTCTCTACCGCTATGCAGTGAAAGGTTTATCAAGTAATGTTTAACGACAGAAAAATCCTTCGATGTGTTTCCAAACTAGGGAATGTGCAGCGAAGTGGCTCAGTGGTAGAGCACTGAGTAGCCATGCCGGAAATTCTGGTTCAAATCCTGCTGCAGGCAGTTACTTTTATTTAGTCTGTTTGCGGCGGGAGATGGATCATATGGGATGTAGGACCTTCCTGGGGCTCACCCAGCCTCTAAAAAATGTTATAAAAACAGGGTACCCAATATAAGGAGGGAAAACCAGGCAGTTGAGCGTGACCTAAGACAAGTCAACTCCTTGCAGAACCGTTGTCCATGAAACTGTACAGTCTTTAAAATATACTGAACCCCAGACTCGTTCACGGGTCGTAGTGGTTACAGGTTTCAGGTGTTTCCAAACACCACAACTGAAACCCTTGAAGAGTCTTGGGTTCAGTAAGTAGTTTTCTCGTCATATAACATAGCACATAGGACAATATGACAATGGTGCAGGGACGTTATTTGTCCGAAATCATGCTCAACCGCCAGGTTTTCCCTCAATTAAGGGTACCCACATTATAGAAGCTACGTGATCTCTAAGAGGGCCTCCAGATCCCAGAGGTCTAATCCGAGACTTTTAACATATTTAATAGTTTAAATGCCGCTGCCGGATTAGAACCGTCGGCACAGCAACTTGGTGCTCAACATAATGAGCTACATCGATCCCAAAAGTAAATAGCAATCTAATAAAGTATTATTACTAACTGATTTATTATTTAATTTAAATGAATTATACGAAATAAGGTTAAAGAAGGAAATAATCTTGAAATTAGTTGAGCAGGTTGGTTTATTCATGTTGAATTACAGGTGGTTCTTCTGAGCGGTAGTTTTTTGTTGATTTAGGTGGATCTTCAACCTCCTCTGTAAAGTTGAATAGGGTTTATTTATCCCTTTTTTGGGGAGGATAATTTTATATATTCTTTGCTAAAGAATAAATTATCACGGAAGGGTCTAGACTTAAACACTTTATATATTATTTCTTTTTTAAATCGATTAATATAAAAAGAAACTATTAAAATAAAAATTACTTAAGAAACTTTATGGGATCGTGATATATAATGAACCTAAGTTTCAACGTTATTACATGTTATTAAAAAAGAACATATTTTTAGACGATCCACGGCACATGCGATATCTTCCTATACTCTATTGACATGACACATGTTTGATTACGGAGTCGCCTTTGGTGGAATGGTTACCATAAACTCTCACACCCATGATCGCTGGGTTTGCAGCCCGGCAGGTGAGGTTAGGATATTTTAAAGAAAATAAAAAATCCTTGCTTATGTCGTCCTTCGGAAGGGGCGAAAAATGGCAGTCCTTAGCCTGTGCAGCCCGTTATAGATCTGGGGAGATAGATTTGAAGACTTCTGGAGGGAAGACCTGTAGAGAGAGACGGAAGGCTTTTTACAAGACAAGTGTTAATTTATATATGTATTGTATGGCAATACTCTATTTATTTATCTAAATTATTAATGCTTATTTTTCATATTTATTATATGTATATAGTAATTCTATCTAGAATAATAATCATAAATTATATTTGTTTTTTATGATTAAACTGTGTATATAGTAACTCATTCATCATACATCGATTATTACATTTATGATAATTCTGTTAAGGAGTTAAGTGTGACTAGTTTGTAAGTTTGTAAAATAAACTACCAACCTTCGAAAAATAATTCAACCCAATACAATTTTGAACATTGGCAATACAATCATTTAGAAGATAAACGCAAATTAAAAAGTAAGATAAGTATTTATTTAAATCATTGAATCGTCAGCTTCAATTATTCTATGAATTACTTCATCTTCGCCTCGAGTTAATCTTATTAACATTTTATGGTAACTAAAATAAGTAAATGGTTGTATCTTGGCTCGTGCTCGTATCACTGCCGCTCGTGCCTTGATTAGAACTGGTGCCCGATTTTAGCCGCTTGCATTTCGTACGATATCGGCGGCATCTTTTCGCGTTTAGCCGCTTTCGATGCAGATTTTTTTTTGTAACAATATTTTCGGATATACTTTGAACGATAAACTTATTAAATCCAACACTCGACGCTGGACCCCTACAAGTACTCGGAATGACATCTGTCGGCAGTCTACTAATTTTTTTTCCGGCTGCTCAGAGTGTAGTTCAGCTTGTGAAGATGACTGAAGGCCTAAATCAAATTAAATATATTGAATGAACCGGATAAAAATTAAAATACTTCATCAAATATTCATATGAAATAAGTAATGCGATCGATGAACTAAACATTTTGGGGCGATAGGAAAAAAGTTTCACTTTAAAAATTCCAAATACTTGAATTAAATTTTTCTTGCTATTAATTAAAACAGTTTTTTTATACCAACATATTTCTAGAACAGATATTCTCATACGCAATTAATAGATAAAATTGTGATAACTGAAGCCATAACGTGAACTTACATATATTACATTACGTGAATTTACATATATTTATCGAAATGGTCAAAATAATTTCAATCAATTTAAAAAATATAACTTTCGTATTTAAAACGTTTGAACAGGACAACGTCCGTCGTGTCAGCTAGTATATATTATAGTTATATGTATTCCATCTGAATTATTGGTATATAGAGAAAGAAGGGGACGGCGTAGTTAGTATTATAGGTTATAATTTATAATGTTTAGTATAGACTCGATAGACAATTTAGTTAGTTGAAGATCTTTGTATAATTAATGCGGATTCCATTCCATTCTACAATAAATACCCTTGCCAACTTGTACTTGAACCCTACCCCTGTTAACTATGATTTGAAAATTCCGATGTTGGAGTAGACAGGGAATGTAATCAGTAAGGGATGACCGGGGCCGGGAGAAATCAGTTAGGTAATAACTAATAGGGCCGGCCCTTTCGATAGGGAGCTGCTGATAGTCCTTCTGAAATAATTGAGCAGCTCCTACCTGTTGGCTTCGTCCGCTCGTCTCGATCTCGGTTCGAGTAATCTCTAATATCATTAATTATATTAATTTTTAATGTTTAACATTAATAAAAGTAATGAAAAAAATTGGACCGGTACAACCCACGAAGAGTATTTTGCTCAATACGTATTAGAGACTATACTGTTTCTTGGACAACGGTTGTGCAGGTAGATGATCAGTCCGTGGGATTTTCTCCTAATTAAGGGTACTCAATTTAAAGAGGCTGGGCGAACCCTAAAAAGGTTTGTAGATCTCACAAGATCCATCCCATTAGTAAACTACGTAGTTAATAATAGTCGGTCGTCTAAGGGACGAACCGGTTATAAGGGGTTGTACTAATGTGACGAATTCAAAATTTTAAACAAACTTATATTTTATTCAACGAAGAAAAAACCCAATATATGTTATTATTCGAGTCCGGAAGCAGAAGAAGGCCACATCATTTAGTGTCGTATAAATATCACTTCGAAGCTGTTGATCGACTCACCTTACTTGGAAGAAAACCAGGAAAACAAGGGAAGTTTTTAGTTCAGAAGTAGAATCATGGTAGATAGACCCAACCGCGGCCTTCAGAAATCAATCCTCACAATTAAACAAACAAAAATAAAAATCTACAAATCTCTACTGAGGAAAAAGTCTTTAAAGTCTCAAAACCAGTTAGCCCTAATGAGAGTCTTCTAGAGGATAATACTATAGCGTATTTTCGGCCCATTGTTCTCTCAAGGTACCTAACGAATGGCTAGAAAAGTTAGTTAGAGCATAAACTAGTCAAGAAATGTTGGCTGGAGCATGTTGAGATGTTGCCAGAGGGAATCATGACTAGAAAGATAATGAACGAAATTTGTTTATGGAAATAAAGATGAGGGCGCTCAAGCATAAGGATAATGACTGAAGGGTGTAGAACAGGATCTCTACAAACTTGGAGTGACCGCATGGTACGGCTTGAGTCAGTTTGTGAGGAAGTTCTAGGTTCATAGTGGACGTAAGCGTCGGATAAGGAAAGAAAAAGAAAGAATATATTTAATATGCATTTCCTTATGTCCAAATCTGTTGATGTAAAATTGTTATCTGGCGTTTGTGGAGCGTAAAAAAGTCTATAGTTGAGTTTAGATAGACATAACTATGCTGTGCCTTTAACTATAAAAAACAAAATAAAGCATTTTCAAAATGCTGAGAAAATTTATTTTCTATTGTTAGTAACAATTTGCTTTAGAACCCCTGGTCTTACAGCCCATTTTAAGTAATGAAATTCTTAGAGGCAATAAACTGCAAGTTTTTATCTCGGGACCTGCCAAGCCATTCTTTATTAAACTCGTATAAAATAAATAGAAAATTATGGTTTTTATGTAGATAATTCAAAAAAGACAATTAGGCACTCCCTTAGGGAAATAAACATTGCTTATGAAATAGTTTCTGTTACACGAGTCCTTTGAATGATAAATTCAATTCTATCTTAACTGAATGAGGGAATCCGCTTATCAATGTTCAACCAAATAAATTAATAAAATGATTTACAAGTGTTGGTTTTTTAACTTTTATTTTCAGGTTAAGATCTATGGTAGTCAGAAGAATAAGGTGAGAATGTGAACATTTTAGAACTTAGGACTTGGCCAGTTTATTTCTACTGCTCACGATAAATTTTGAGTAAGTACAAAAATTAATGCAAAAAAAAGTATTCTTGTTTAATAAAATATACTGTGTTTAGGAAATTCTGAAGGGAAACAACCCAACAATGATTAATTTTAATTTTATATTTAAATATAATATTTCATTCATAAATTTTGTATTTAATTGTATATAGCTACTAAAAAAACTACTACTTTAAATTCAATGAAATGAAGAAAGGCAAGACGAATTTTGAATAAAATGATTTATCCTCCAGGGTCAACTGTTTCATTCGGCAAGTAACAAAAAAAACCCAGAGAGTATTTCAGATAGTTTTTATATTAAACACCTTTGAAAGGTTTTTACTCCAGGAAATAAGAGAAATAATGAAAAAGTTTTTTTAGTCGTTAGCCAGCCCTACATCATTGTCTTCTCGTTTTCGGGCTATAGAAGAAATATTAGTTAGTAAAAATTCATATACGTTTCTCTTAAATTTAGCAAAGAAGGAGACATTTTATTTATGTATTATTGTTTTATCCTAGTTTTAGGTCTAACTAAGAAGAATTAAATGGGTAATTTTATTAATAATGAAATATATCTAAGTACGTGATGTGATGTTTAAAAATGTTTTGCAAGAAAAGACAGTTTTTCAAATGTAATTTTTTTCTTTACTTACGACTTATTTATCCTGTTGATAACTAAATTGCCTGTAGATATTCCTATTTAAATTATTACGGATACGTAATTTAAGAAGTTTTGGGGATGTTTCAGGAAGAAATTTCAGTATTGAAGTAGGATTAGTGTATGCTTACTCGACACTATTGTACTATAACAATTACCTTGTTATATCAATCCGTGTTCTTAGTGTGACATTCACAAATGTTCTGTAAGAAAAAAAAATTTCTCAACTGTATTTTTTTTTAATAAGCCAGTACGGACTACGTTCCTTCATCTCTCTGCCTCTTTTCTTGACAAATTTCTTTTCGGCTCCAAAATCTCCTTCATTTTTGGACTGTTTTTCTTTCCTCTCATTTGTACAAGCGGCCTTCTTTTTAAGTGCTTCTGGAAAAACCATAGATCTGTACTGTTTTGCCCTCAAAGATGATGCCTCTGCTATATCTACTTGAGTAATCTTCAGCTCTTCCATGCCTCTTTCCACTAGTGCGAACCACATAATCATAAATTTTAGATTTTTCAATCATTTGAAAAGGCCATTCTATATATGTGTCCATTGAATGAATTTTTTTCTCAATTGTAATTTAATATATTTCAGAATTTTTTGAAAGTAAGTGCGAACACATGGCTTGTTGTTTTGAGTAATTATATATTTATAATAATAGATCACCCCAAAACTTCTACTTTTAGTCATTTGTTCTTTTGTGGTTTTCAAATAATGCTTATTAAAAAAATTTGATGAAATAAAATACCACAACTTACGCTTTGCTTTTTGATTTGAATGCTTTTTATTAATCCTCCCTCCCAAAATCTATATCTAAGTTATTCTTCCTATAATTATTTTCAAAATGCAGTAATACAAAAATGGAGTGAAATAAAATATTACAATTTACGGCATTGTGATAATAACCTGCATATCTGCATTCATTCGATCATCCATTATTTCTATTCAATTCAATTTCCATTCCAGTTTTCTGCAACATATTGAAGTACTACAGTTGGGTTCACTCTCGTTCTTACAAAAGGTCCGCTCAGCTATTGTAAACTGCCACCATCCTTCATGGATTTTGAAAAAAATGGCAATTCCTCTTGCTATGATATTATTTGAGAAAATAAAACAGTGTTTGTCCTAATAAAACTATTTAATAACAATATAAATTTCACTGATTTGAAAATGTTAAAATAATTAGATAACAGGTCATAAAAAGTATTTAAGAAGGGACTACAAAATTACTTTTATGTTAAAAGATAGTAATAGAAGTCTGTAAACATCCGTTACGCTGTGTATAGATTTTTTCAGTGAACTTCATAACTTTTTCAACAAATTTCATAATTTTACCAATCTAATTCATAATTTTTTCAACCGATTTTATAATTTGTAAGATGTTGCGGTGCGGTTGTTAGGAAATCATATAGCACATATTTGGATATATAACACATATATATGGAAACAGATTTAGGTATATTAATTATTTCATTACTTATAAGGAGGTAAATATATTGTATAGTATATACATATACTTATAAATTGATGAAATAAAGCATTAAATATAATTATGTACCTTACATATATACATGTAGGAGATTACCCCTTCCAAGTTCAGTATCCCTCTGCCAGAAGACAACATCGCTTGGCTTTTAATTTTACTTTTGAGAAAGCATATTCTGCCGGATTCAGCATTGGCGAATATGGTGGCAAGTATTTTACTATATGTGAAAATTGCGCGATCACTTTTTTAACCTGCTCAGTTTTGTGGATAGCTGCATTGTTCATCAATAAAATACTATTGATGAGGGAAAGCTGATCAAGTTTTTCAAGCAATTAATAAAAAACTGGCAACAAAAATCACTATTACAAGTTCCAGAAGCTATAACAGAAAAGTTGGTTGTTGATCGCCAAGACGAGAGTTGTGTTCCTCCATCGTAAAGTCGGCATAGTCACAATAGCTTTCGTCTTAGCTTTTGACCTAGCCCGGTTTCTTGTTAAATGTAAGTTAAATCTGGATTCATCAATGAAGACGATGAGAGAGCGATTTTGAGGTATCCAGCTTTCAAAATCTAGAGCGTATTGTTTTCTTTGCTCAATGGCCAACTCCGAGTTCATAAGGTCAACCTCTTTTGCAGCGCGTTTTAACATAATTTTAAACTGAAATAGTCCTCTATGAATTGTGGAGATCGAAAAATTAATGTTTCGCTGAGACAGTTTCTCTTTTATTTCTTGTAAGGTGTAGGCTGCGTTTTCGTCAATTACTTCCTTAATCGCAGCAAGAGTTTCGGGTGTAAAACTTATACGATTGGTACCACCACTTTTTTTGGTGGTATATGATTTCCCCACAACCATACCGCGACATCTTACAAATTATGACATCGGTTGAAAAAATTATGAATTTGATTGGTAAAATTATGAAATTGGTTGAAAAAATTATGAAATTGGTTGTAATAATTATGAAATTCACTGAAAAAGGCTATATAGTCGTAGGATCCCAGTCAGAACAGGTGGTCCCACATCTCGAGTAGTTCTAGATTTCCATCTATGCAATATATTCATGTATCAAATTAATAATAATTTGAAGAAATACCGTAAGTGTACAGTTACAGTTACTACTATAATTAGGTAATTTCTCTTCAACACGGTCTGTTGAATAGTCAAGTTGAGCATTACGGTTTGATGAAATGAGGTTCTTGGAACTCTTCTTCAGGAAGATTTATCGATTGGGGCGATACCCGATCTTCAGAGTCTGGTGTAACAAAGGACGCTTTATCAGTTACCTGATCCCAGAAGAGCCTTCAATACTTACTAATGTTTCACAACACTTCATTTTATAACGAGTTTCTTTTTAAAATTTAATTTTTTTTCTTCCTTTCTTCCCACTAGTTGAAACCACTTCGGTTCCTGATAATCATTCAAGCCACCTGAAAATAAGATGGCCTCGTGACCTTCTAAGATCTAACCGCATGCCAATATTTATCATCCGTTCTACTTATGTGTTGTATTATTATAATAAAGTTGTGAATTTCAATCAATAAATTTTAAGAAATATAATTTTTTTTCGAAGATCAAATATTACTGAAAAATGAAATTGTTTTCTTAGTATTTTAAAGGGAGAGATTATTTTTTATTAGGAGAGATAAAAGAATATAAATAATTTAAAATTTGTAATGAAGTGAAATTTCAATATTATCAACAGAGATGACTGGCGGTTGATGTTGCGGGAGGCCTTGTCCCCACGTGGGATGTAGAGCCATCTATGTATGCATGTATGTATGTAATGAAGTAGAATTTCAATTTTATATAATAAATAATTGTTTTTTTCATTAATTTTTCACTGTAGCATACTGACATTTTTTTTTCAGAAATCATTATGTTCTTACAATTTAAATATATTTAACGGATTAAATGTTCATATAAGTAATAATGTGATCAAGTAGATCAACATAAGCCACATCCTCAAACATTTTCTTTGAGATTCACTTTGTTGAGAACATTTTCGGTCGCAATCCCGGATAAAAGAGGATGATCGCTGCGTGGGACCACATCTACATAAAAAGGCTTCTGCTACGAAAGCTCAACGATGCTTTGGGTTTCGAACTGAATTATGACAACGTTCCGGCCTGCCTCAAATGGGCGCATCAACATGTAACTGGTAACTTAGGACATAACGACGCTCTTCAGGCCTAGGGCATTGACTTTGATACTGCTATGGGTCTTCAGGGACTACGATGGTTAGGAGAGAACATGGTTATAAAATCACCATTAGCTTGGCTACGCTTTTCTTCTCTTGTCTTAATTGCCTTAAGGATTAATGGAGTTTCACCCCGTTGAAAAACGTTTACGCTTGATAATATTACATAATAGCTTTGGCCATAAGCACAATTACATGCACTGTCCGAAATAATAGATGGAAAAATTAAAGAACATTTCGGCACTAAACTGAAAACAGACTCATGCTTTTTTTTACAGTATTCTTACATTCACAAAAGTATATTGAGTAAGTGAAGTCTAGAAGAAGAGCACTAGGAAGGACTAGACAATGAGGTAATTGTATGTAAGAGAAGCAAGAACATCTGGTTTTGAACTTAACATCGAAGATTACAGAAAAGAAAGGGACAACATTGTGAAGCTGTAGTGTGTGTCGGCCCATATTTCAGACCCGTTTAGTCACTAGAAGCAAACGAAGAAACAGAAAGGTACGTCAGGAGCTTATTGAGTAAAAAACCATGATCTGTACTTTCGGAGAAAAATCATTGCGAGGGATAGAAAGAGAATTGGGGGATTACTATTTATGGGAAATAGAAAGGTGTATAAAAACAACCTGTACAAGCCATGAAAGGTCCAGGGTTCAGTACATGGTAGATACTATACTGTTTCTAGAAAAATGGTATATACAAAAAATATATTTATGAACGGTTATGTATCATTAAAAGGTTATTATATTTAGTAATCCCGCAGATCCGAGATCACACTCAACAGCCAGATTTTCCCCGATTTGATCCCGGGTTCAGCAACTCGGCATTTCTCACACTGAGCTTTCTGAAACGATTTAATTTAAAAGAAGGATCTTATTTAATTATAAAAATATAATTGAGATTATGAGTTCTGAATATATGAAAATTGTGTACATAATAATAATTAGACAGTAGTAAATTTATTTTGTTGAACTCGGCGGGAGTGAATAAAATAAGAGGCTAGCAAAATCCACAAACACCTTTACATACGAAGGGCTTCAAATAGTCGCGAGGTACGCAGATGCAATAATATTAAACCAAGGCTTAATAGACGAAAAGTTAATTAAATTAAAATAGTAAGATCTGATTTTTAAAAAAAATTAGAGGGTAACCTCTTATCTGCACAACGGTGCACCAATCCGAATTTCAGAAATAATTAAATTTTATTCATTTATTGTACTATAGCTAGCGCTTTTATTTTGTTTTGTTTTTTTAAAGAAAACAAATGGACAGTTTCGTTTTTAGGGATCAGCTGCGCTTTCAGATATTTTCCTTATCGGGTTTAAGTTACTAAGGCAATAAATTTCCTACATTGCTACAATCGACTAGTACTTGGAAATGATTCCACTGAATTCTCCCTTCTCCCGAGGGAGTGATAAAATCGTGGAGAAGTAGAGGATAAGAGAGACAGACAGGACGAAGGACATAAAATAGGACAAGAGGAAAGCCCTTAACTTGGCTCAATCCCCCTCCAGTTCACCTTACCAATAGCTATCGGCTCTCTATTTCTAGCCCTTCTTTTTTTTCTGTAATTCTATATCGAATCGACTTCCTGTTTTAATTGGCATTCGACTTATTGGTTCTGTAACAACCCATTGCTGGATACTTGATCCTATTAATCGAGTAAATGATTTATTATCTAGTTGATATGCTATTGTTTGTTCATTTGACGCCACTTTATACTGCTTTGTCTAATCAGATGATCCTACAGTGGGAGCTCTAAATTTCGACAATCCAGATTTAATTATGATGGGGATTTTAATAAGTACCTGACATCATACAGGCTCGGGACCCCCCGGTTAACCTCCCTTCAGAAGGACGGCATTACCAAAGATTTTAATAGAAGGTGGATGAGCCCCAGGAAAGTTTGTATCTCCCACAGGGTAATTTATCTGTCACAGCCGGATTCGAATCCTAGATTTCCAACATAACAACTCAGCACTCTACCATTGACCAACCCCGCTTCCTGCTCATATTTTTATAATAATAAAATTATAATTACCCCATGTTTCTATTAAAATCATGTTGTTCTTATCTCATTAATTTGTTGCTGAATGTACTAAAATAGAAATTAAATTCTCCAATTGTAAAAACGTGATGAATTATTAGTCTAAGTTTTGGTAATTGGTTAGCACGTCTCTTATCAATTGTAAACACATTTTCCATTAAGGAGTGATTTAAAAATAGGGTTCATTATGAGAGAATTTGACGACTTTGTGCGTAATGATTTTCAACTATTTTCAAGGTTTTTATTACTTTTAGAAACCAATCAACAATATTTATTATCATGGATAAATGATTCCTATAATTATTTGATGATAGAAAGCTGGTTTGATGTTTATGTAAACATTTTATATAAAGCAATTTGTATGTAACAGTGTATGAGATGTTAGGTGCAATAATTAAAGATATTAAATAGATGATAACTTTTAAAATTAATCAGAGAATCGCCTCAATTTAAATTTTGGCTGGGCCTTTTTAAATTAAGATACCCTTCGCGATTCCAAATGTAAATTGAAAGGTCGGACAAAAGAGAGGAGTTAGTCCTTTGTGGTCACTTGTACTTCTAAGCCCCTAGTTTTAATTACCATGGATGAAGCTCTTTGGATCTTTCTGTTACTACAAACGTTAGATGTCCATTTGTTTCATTTGTAGTTTCATTCGTATAAAAACCTAGGGATTATTATTTACTAATTATGAGGCATGAGGTAATTAGTAACATGGAGATCAGAAAACACACTTATACCAGTTGTTCATTGAAATTTACAATAGCAAAGGCGGCCATCACGCTTCCGTACATCACCTTACATCAGGATATCAACCATTTTCGGCTTATAATATTTTCTTTAAAATACTCAAGAATTATTTAATAATTACAAGTTTACTTCGACAACCCGCGAGTCTAGGTTTCCTCCTGCGGGCATTGCCAAGTTTCTTGATTCTGTGCTGCTTCCATTCAATACCTTACTCCGATAGTCCTAAAGTCACCTACGGCGCAATCTAAAATCCGTAGCCTGGGTCTTCTAACTCAGCGCCGGCCAGACAGCTGTTCCATTAGTATTTTCTTCGTGATCAACTCATCAGACATGCGTACGAGGTGTCCTGCCCACCTCCGAACGTCCCCCTTTGATGATTGCGACTAAATCAAGCACGTTATATAGGCTATATTGTTCTCTACACCTTCTCTATTGTCCGTTCTCACAAGTGGGCTCGTAAATTGTCGAAGGATTTTCCTTTCAGCATTAAGGTCGAGTAATGAGTCTAATCAAGGGCGGATGGAGGTTTTGTAGAGTCTGCTAGCTCGGTGTGAGCGGAGTCCATAATAACAACGATCCGCTCAGATTATTCTTCTCTGCGTCTGCACCAAGATTCTGTTGTCGCATGTCACTTGTGCACGAAGTTATGCACACTTGTAAGGGCCAAATGCAACTTCTGTACTAGCCTCTCAGTGGAGCTGATCAAACATATAATACATCGTCTTGTCATTTTCAGGATCATGCCGCGATGTCTTGCCGCAGTCTCGAGAGGGTGGAATGCTTCTGATACTATCTATCTTCTGATACTGATAATGTCGAAGCAATCAGCAGATGCTAGTAGCTGAACTGTTCTGTCAAACACAGTGCCAGTTGCCTGAATTCCTTCAGCATAGCATCTCAGCAATCTACACACTCAGCTACTCCGACCTCAACAGTAAATTAAAAGCAATTGACGTCATTTTTAACTAAACGCTATTCTGCCGTTTTCAATCCGTTTAATTAATATTTTAATTATCTTGTATGTACTCAGTTATTATAATTAAATTTAAAACAAATAAATGTCCGGTTCATAATCCGTGATGGGATTTTCGGACCATCCCATTATCAGCCGGTAATAGAGATATGAAAATAAGATATACTGCTTTCCTGAGAGATTTAAGTATTCGTGAAATGATATACATTTTTTCCCAGTCTGGAAATAAGATAATCTGTTGGTTGAGCGAGCCTCGGCGGACCGAGGGGGCTTATAAATCTGCAAGATTAAACCCAGTCCCTGATAACCCCGCGAGGAAAGACCTTTTTTATCTCGGCAATTATTGTCGCGGCCGAGTAATCTGAGAGCGGAATTAAGGAGGAAGAAATTAAATTAAATTGTCATCGCGCTAACTCTCTGATGGCGCTGAGTCGGTTCCTTTGTCAGTGTCATATTGTTCAGTTTATTTCTTCTCAAGCCAATCGTCATTTATTGTAAACATAATCGCATCGGATGTTATTATTCGTGTGGTATATATTGTATGTAAAAAACAAAGCTCACACGCATATATATATATTTCTTTTCTCAATCTCCTTTATTTTATGAAATTACAATTACAACATATTGAACATATAATTTGTACATGTGCACTCTACAGCCTTCTATTACCCCCAGGTATGTCAAGGATATACATTATCTGAGTCCGCTGAAGGTGGTTTCCGCAAAACCGGCACAAGGCTGGTGACTGTAGAATTCAAAACAGGGAGGGACCGCTTACGGGATTAGGAAAGGAAGTGAAGAAGGGTGAAGATAATGGAAGAAGAGAAGGGAGGAAATAAAAGGAAAGGGAGGATAAGGACAAGGGAGCCCCCACCCCATCCCTAGATCAACGAGAGCACATCGACCAAGGGGACACTGCCCTGGCATCTCCCAGGTCTCGGAGGTGGTTTTAGGTCCCTAAATAAGGGGTTCGCACAGGCCTTCAGCCCATCAAACTTGAATCTTGCTAACTTATGCTAATATGTATAAAATTGTATGGGTTAGTATTCCTTGGTGTGGGTTGTGGATCAGCTGATCCTCTAACCTTCCCAGCTGGTTGCGTATTACCTTTTCAGTTTTGGGTTGAACGTCTTGGGGTGGAGGTGCGGTCTCAGGTTATGAGCCTATTTGGGCGGTTATTTGTTGGGATGTTGCACTTCTTCTTTGAGACGTGACTGATCTTACTTTTGTGTCTTGATAATGCCCAGTTTTTACTCCAGATTTGAAACATAAGGCTTTGCTTGTGGTATTTTCCATTTGCATTCTAATAAATGTTAATGTTTCGTTTTGAGTTTTGGCTCTATTTTATTATTGCCTTAGTTTTTATATAATATCTTACTTCATTTGCTAGGCGATCATCGGGCATTCTAAAGATGTGTCTGTAGAACAACAAAATTTTTTTTTAATTGATGTTAGTAATGGTACCAATCGTTTCAGCTATAATTTGTGAGTATTTATAATTAGCATTTCCGGTGAGGAGAATCTTTGGTTGAGTATATAGTAGATACTTTACTGTTTCTTGTACAAGGGTTGCGCAGAGCGATGATATGTCCGAGATGAAGCTCAACCGCTAGCTTTTTATCCGTATTATGTATACCCACTTTATTAAGGCTGAGTAAACCCCAAGAGGTTCTGTAGATCTCACTGCATCAATCCCCCGTTGTTAAAATATTAAATAAATTATCTTCTACAGCTGGATTTGAGTCTGGAACCTTCAGCATAACACATTAATACTCTACATACTGTACTATCCCGCTCCCCTATTAAAGATAGAACCAACTAATCACACCACAGTAATTTAGTTAAGTAGCGAAAGACCAACGATTTATCTCTTTATTTTTTCTTGAATTCCAAGAAATAGTATAGTATATTTCTCTTGTATAGGTAGGGATTCGATAGTCTGCAATTTACAGTCCTTAATTACTTTATATAAAAGAAAATGTTCAAAAATTCAAAGAAACTATGAAACTGTTGGGGGAAAGTAGCGAACAGTATTTTTAATACTTTTTATTATGGTTATTATGTTTTTTAAACCTGGACCAAACTTCACTTCATCACTAAACAGGAATAGAATCTATAACATTCTTATTTCTCTTGTATAACGTTTCAAACAATACTATTTTCCTCATATACTGGTCATCATAGGACCTGCGCAAGTAGTTGACTGTGCGGTTTCATCTTGCGAGATTGCCCCAAAGCAATCCAAACATTTGAGGAAATGGAAGGCCCTGGACCCGGTTGCTGAGTTGACTTTGGGTAAACTGTTTTGTAACTTCCTGCGATTCATCTTATGTTTTCCCTAGCCAACCGTTCCCCTTTCACAAGAGCTACGTGTTTCCTCGCAATCAACATGAGTCGCTCAAGTAGTACATGGCCCCTCCTCCGTTATAAACAATGAACTATAGTGAGCTTAACTTCTCCCCTCGCACGCAACAAGATCATCCACACAACTCCGCATCATCCTAATATAAGGTAGAATGTTTCATATAACACGTGCAACAGCCAGCTTATCGTGAAAACCTGATGAAAAGGGTTATCATGCTTGCATTGACATTTCTATAGTTTATAATGTACGATTTTGCTTATAATGTACGATGATAATTTAGTTATCCGTAGCTTAATTTTTGTTGAAAAATTTGTAAAACTTATATTTAATTTTCTGGCATCATATTTCTGTGAGAGATAAGTCTAACCATGTTTTTAATACGTTACTATTATTATGTCTGCTTTGTTTTAAAGGAACCCACAGTTCATGTACTGGATGTTTTTGTCTGAAATTATATGAGTTTATTTATTTGGGAGTTATTAAAAAATATTGTTTTTAGTCCTAAGTTTAATTTTGAGTTTTTTTGAGATGTTCCGAAAATAATTGTTTAGTGGATATAATATTCAAGTGACTTTAGTAATCCTTACAATGATTGACTACTTTTTTTTTGTTTATGAAAACGTTGCTGTATGGATATTTTTTTCTGATATTTCATATTTGTGACAGATAGGTATAACCATCTTATTAATAAGTTATTAACAAAGGGATACTTAAATTGATTCCTATCTTCAGAATATTCCGTTTGACTTTTACTACAGTCGTACTTGTTTTAAAGGTAACTACAATCCGGAAAGTTTCATCTAAACTTTTATGGAAATATTTATGTGAAAGTTATTATCTAATTAAATTATCTATACATCTATACACATTATAAAGCAAAGACCTCGGCTGCGTTTGTTCGCGGTAAACTCATTGGATAGAGTGATTCACAAGGAAGGTTTAGGTATAAAATTTGTCGAGGTTTTGGGTAAATGGGTGGGGAATATCGATGGGTTTCATCGAAGACGCTGCTTGCCTAATCCTGTGCAATTATCTAACGTGCAAGATAATAACTTGGTATATAAAGAAATATTTGGTTTTGTTTTTATTTTTATAATTTCTATATAATAAAGTAAATTAGCTGAGATGGGAAGAAAGAAAATCAAGATTCCCAAAGAAGCCTAACCAAGACATTCACGTGGTCCTTAGTGGCCGGTACGTGATAAAAAAAAAAAGAATGTAGGCATAATATGCCTTTTTACCCGAGTTAAGCAGGGGTGGGTCGCTAGTATTACCTAATCAAATTATATTATATTAGCTAATCAAGTTATATTATCTAATTAAACATCTTTATATTATTTTAGTATGGAGTTTTAATTATGAACTTCTTGCAAAATATAACGAGATTAAAAATTTAGATAAAATAGTATACAGTTATAGGTTTAGAGTTTTTATTTGATATGATAATAGAATCAGAAAATATTTTTGCTATCCTTATTTTAAAGTAACTAGCGTCAGCGTCTAAAAAGTTTTGTAAGTCAGAGTTATTGACTAAATAAATTTCTTTATGAAATGTTAGTGTTGTGTTTTACTTTAAAACTTCCTGAAAGATACGTCGAGATCAGTAGTGTTTGGATTACAATATATAGTTGTAGATTTAGAGTTTTTGTTTGATGAGGTGATGAAGAAATTGCTTAGCAGAAAATGTTTTCTGCAGTTAGTCCAAAATTTAAATGCTTATTTGTGGGAATTATTAACTCAATTAATTTCATTACGCGATTTTAGTCTTGGGTTTTTATTTAGAACTTCATGCAAGCCGTAGTGAATTTAGTAGCCTGGTGACTGTTATACCCGTAGGTTTTAATTTTTTGGAGTGATAATCGGGAAATTCTTAAGACATTTTTTTAAAAAGTTTCTAGTATCATACCAATTGTACTTGTGAGAGTACTAATTTTTACTCAAAAGGGCTATTTTTAACGAGGCCAATATAAATTTATGAGCCTAGGAAAAAGTGACATTTAAATGAGCCAACTAAAATTTTTAAAAGTTTTCAGGACTCGATGGGGAATCCTCATTAGGAGCTGTTGAATAATTAAAATGTCATCCGCTTGCATTCATTCCTATTTTTAGTAAGAAGGTCTTTATGTTGCCTGAATGCAACTTTTTAGTTTTCTTTTCCGTTATTTATTATTTACTATTATTATGTATATCAAAAGGAAACGGGGTAGGTCAGTGGCCAGAGCGCTGAACCGCTAAAGGGCCCATATCAAAAATCTGTTAAATCTGTTAACAGCCATGGATGAGCCCTCGGGGATCGGCAGACCCTCTTGTGGCTCACCCTGCCTGAATAAAGTGGTTACCCTTAATTCAGGAAAAAGCTGGCGGTTGAGCGTGATCTTGGGCAAATTACCTTCCTGCACAACCGTTAGCTTGAAACAGGGAAGTAAGCAATAAGAGAAACACTACAATATGTACCATGTTTTGAGACCAAGACCCATGGATTGTAGTAGTACATTTTTTTAAATTAATATTATTTACATCAAAAGCCCATATAATATTTAAACATGTTACAATGAGTCACTCTACAATTTGGAATATTAACATTAAATAATATCGGTATTGTAGTAGTTAATTTTTAATTTTGACTGAGGAAAATTGAAAACAAATTTAGTGACAGTATCGAAAGAAGTATTTGAATAAGGCATAGGCGACATTAAAAATTGACAGAAAATAACTAAAAAGTTTTTCCTAATTATCACAATGTATAAAATATTGTTCTTTTTAGAGAATAATAGATGGCAATCTTTTATAACTTTTTGAGAGTCGTCTATGCGCGGGATTCATGCCATCAATTTTATATTTTTAGACTATTTCTAATTTTGTCGTCGATCATGAGGAATGGTTAATAATAACGGTGTTGTTTACTTCACAGAAGGAGTCGATCTATGTTTTCTATCATTAAAATACATCGAGATAATCCCATTCTCTTAATAAAAAGAAAGAAGCGTTACCACAAATACACCGAAATGTGGTTAGTTTTCGCTAAAATTTGACTGTCAATTTGTCGATTCGATCTTTAGTTCCTGAACTATGCATTTTATTGAAAAAAATGTTTATTAGAGTAAAGAATATTTAATTATACATCTTATCACCACAGTTTTATGACAACGCATTTTGAACATAAAACTGGCTCTATGTTATACACCAACGCTACCCAAATTAAAAACCTAAAATTTTTAGTGTAGGTAATCTACCTATACTATTGCTCTCCTGTATACCCTGTGTATTCTAACGTAGTCCATTTATGTAACAAGTTTTTATTCATCAATAATCCACATCGGTTGTATCCTTAATATTTTCACCCCGTCAATTCAAATCATGTTTATTTAACGAAGTATGACAAAAACCAACATGGAGTAAAACACATTTCCTATACCACGATAGTTTCACAGAAATTATATTCCATATTGTGGTTTAATGGTTTCTATTCAAATTCGGATGTGTGGGAAACTAAGGTGTCAAGAAAAGTCCTTGCCCTAGAACTTCTTTTCCTCGTAAAAGCCCAATTTCCCCAGAGAGAAGTTTCCCGCATTCAGATGCGATATCGAGCTGTGAAAACCGATTTGTGACTTTAACAATGGTCGAGTGTAGTCTGCGGTTGCTGAAGAGGCAAAAAAGCGATGGTTTTTTATTTGTATATTTTCGAGTAACACTGATGCCCTTTGAAACACTTTGACAGCTATTGTCATGTTCAAATTATATTCCTCAAACGCATAGCTATATATTTATGTTTTTTTCTGCACCGTTTTTATGTTAAATATTATGATTAAAATGATCGTTAAAGAAAAACATGATGAGCGCAAATAAAAAAATTTGCCTTCCTAATATATTTAAATATTTGTCTTCGTAAATATTTAAAAAATAAATTAGCCTTCCTCAATTATGTATTATAATAAAAAAAAAATTAGTGAAATTAATTGTGTGTTTAAAAATCATTTTACGGTAAAGCAATACTTATGTTTTGTATTTTTAAAGCATTTATAAATTTATAATGCTTATGTGATTGGCAAAACACACAGTATTTTATAATACTATTTGTATATTTGTAGGAATATTTAAATCAAAATTTTATCAACGATACTTATAAATTTAATAATTATAAAATGGATCTAATTTAAATAGTATGAATTGAGTTTTACTTGTAGAAAAATATCAGTTATTAAATTTAAGAAAAATAGGTTTAAATAGAAAGTATGGACTTTCATTGAAAAATTAAGGGAATGGTGCAAAAACGAGTAAAATGTTTTACTATTTTAATAAATAGTATTTTATTATAAAGGTTTTAGCTGTATTTATGTACTTTATAGTAATTTATCATAAAGATATATTTAATAACGGTTTTGGCTGAAAGCATACAATACAGCCTTTATATCTAACTCTGTTGATTTTTACCCTGATGTATTAAAAGATGGTAGCTTCAAGATAATAATCTGATATATCTAAACCAAATCAGTGATACAAAATATTTTATTAAATATTTCCCAGACATTTTAGTTGTTTATTTTTACTTTAATTCTAAATGATTACCCTTGATTTATACATGATTTAATATTAAATCAATAACTCTTATTCTGGCGTTTAATAAAAATAATTCTAAAAAAATATTAGACATAATAAAAGAATTATAATTAAGTTAAACATATAGATTTTCCAGGTTATCAATATTTATATTTTAATATAATACTTGCTTGAATGTCTTACATTGTATTAAGCGAATTTTACGGTTTTATTTTCCGTTCCTAATTGTGTTATAAAAAATAATCTGCTTAATCAGAACGTTCGGAAATTAAACTAATCAGGGGTGGGATGATACTAAGGCCTGGGAGGCCGATCGGTATTGCGGGATAGTCTATATTCAACGCCTCACTCATTATCTTTCCGCTGATAGCCTATTCTCTCTCAAACAATGGATTAATGGTTGAAGTAATCCAGTATCATTAGCAGTATAGCAAAATATATATATACGATATTTCGTAAGCGGTAAATATTTTAATTTAATAACTATCTGAAGTCATCTTTCCTATTCAGGTCACTGAAAATAAAATTTCATAATGCTAACCAAAAACATATATGGCCAAAATATATGCAGCAAACTTTAAAATACAAAACAACTACGTGTATTATAAATAGTCTCGATTATATAATTGTATTATAAGAATTCTCGATTTTCTAACGTTATAATCAATCTACATAATCAAAGTTAAATACATTAAATAAAATATGTTCTGATATATTCATTTTATGTTAATCAACAGCTTACATTACTGATTTTTTTTAACATTCTAAATACACCTTTTAAATCTTATTATGAAATTATAATTATTTCAATCATTTAAAAGAATAAACGACTTTTTTTTTAGATCGAACTTAAGATATAATTCAGATACTTACAAAATATGTAAAATATACACACTTTTTATAAGAAACTTAGTTGAACTATTTTAAATAAAATTAACGAATTCGTGTATATAAGTAGTTCATAGGAATAAAGGTGTATTTAAGTAGTTAATAGGTTCAGCAAAAATATTTATTTGTCATAAAATATCATTTTACATGTTCTTCCACCTTTTAAACTTTTCAATGAAAACGTATTCATTTTATGTAAACCTCAAGTTATTTATATAATTGAAACTAGATTAATTTTATTATTATTAAATTTATATGTATCGTTCTAAATGTTGATTTAAATATTCATGTAAATAGGTAAATAATATATTAATTAATGCTTTTTTTTGCCAATCCCATTAGTATTATAAACATATAAATATTTTAAAAATATAAACATTAGTATTGCTTTATGATTATTTTACCGAATCAGACAAATCCCATCATTTAAAATAGATTTAAATTAAAATTGTTTTGGACCAGTTTCATTCCGAGTGGAACTAAAAAATAATTCCTGAAATTGTAATAAGACAAGATAAAAAAATATTAAAAACTCATAAATTTATTTAAACAATTGAAAGAAACGTCAGTTTCTATTAAATACTTTATCTCTAGTTAACCTCCACCGGACCATTTTCTTCTCCATTTTTGTACGTTAAACTAATAATTATTTAAGATTATATTGTTTCTATTTTTGACTTTTTTTATTTACGGAATAAAACCCGAGACGCCTGGATAATAATGAGTATGTAATAATCTTATTTTTTTCCGTTCTTCAATAAATCTCATATTTTTTTCTTGAATTTAAATTAAATTAGATTTTTGTATTTATTTCATGAAGATGTATTCCTTTTAAAAAGTTTCAAATAGTGGAACTATCCTCAGAGGTATTTTCATTTTATCTACTTCATACTCCTCGTAGCCTCGGGTTTGAGGCCGGACTGATAAGGATTCCATTTAGCTATATCAAGCCGTTTTGTATAAACACAGTTGTGTTGCTGCTAAGTGACTTTGACAAAGCCGTTACTTCCTCTTGATAGTGTTATCAGCTTCTGCTTAGAGTCGGTTGTTCGAATCAGATCGAATATATTTTTTTGTAAATCGTTTCTACTCGGATTTTCTCACTTATGTCATACTTAAAAATATGAGTATAGAATACAGTGTTTTTGTTTATTAACAATGTAGAATATACTTTATTAATTATCGACTTAATATTTTTGGAAGAATTTAAATTAAAAAAAAAACTTATACTTCTGAATTCATGGGTTCAGTAAATTGTGGATCATATACATTTTTAAGCCGACGATATGCCCGAGAACACATTCAACCGCCATGTTTTCCCACTAATTATTGGTACCCACTTTATTGGGGATTCTATTAACTTCTATTAAAACACATCATGAAATATAAATTCTACTGATAATATTTGAACAAAAAATGTAGTCAAAGGTAAATTCGCTGGCATATGAAACTGGAATACAGCCTTGAGAGAATTTTCGGCGTGCACGATCAAAAGATTTTTTTTTTTAGAACTCTACAATCACTTTCTTTTCTTTTCGTCAGTTCCCGGTTTAGTCCTGTTGTGCATACACATATAATCTGCGATCCATCGGATTGTGAATAGAAATTCAGTTAGATACAAGATATGAAAATTCCATTAGTTCTTCAGTATAACTTAGAAAATGAAAAAGTTTAAAGGCGTACATCCCTTAGCTCGTCAATCTTTATTGTTCACTTTATAAAATGTTTTTATGTATTATTGTTCAGTAATACGTACATGCAAAATTTAACAGTTTATCTCTGTAGTACAGAAATATAGCACTATTTTTCAATTCGGTATAATAAGAATCGTTAGAGAATCTTCTCGTATCACCATTTCCATTTTAAACTTGTGAAAAGTTGAACATTTAAAATAATTTATAATGAAAAGTATAAGTATTAATGAAGTTTGTTTCTTATATAAACTATTTATACATAGTGTTAGCTCTGCTAACGATCTCATTTAAGTTCATGAGCAGCTATCCTGTTTGGTCGCACCTTGATCATGTTCCGCAAGAATGGTCGAAGCTTGGTCAGAATCTACCGAAGTTCAAAGGTCTGCTCATCAAAGCTGTTGTAAATGTTTAATTTTCTGTTTTGTTGATTAATCCATATTTTCGTCTAAAACCTAATTATCAAATTGGAAAATATAGTATATCAATGTCCCAATTTCTGTTTTAAAGTTGGATTCTCGATTCCTTGATTACGTCAGATTACGTTTTCACCTGTCATATAAATTTTCATCAGGATACATTTTAGATTGCAGGTTGTCGATGAAGGCAGAGGGATTTTAAGGAGATTAATGTTGGGAAAAGTTATGATTACAACAGAAAACGTTCCTTATTAAATTCTTGTTCGGGTATCTGCCATGTCATCGAGGTTACAAGTCCCATAAGGCTTTACCTTCTTAAAAGAAACATTGTTGTTCTTTAGTGCTGGAAATTTATACATTAAACTTTTAAATATTGATACAATATGATAACATGATAATATTAGTTATACTAGTCAAAAATTGTCCTGAAGGTTTACAGTCTTCTTGAGCAGATAAAACAACGCCACGGAACCATAACGCCAAGCAAAATAAATAAAAAACAAAAGTTAAATGTTTTTTAATATACTTCCATTGGCTTTTACTTTATTTAATTTATTTGTTTATTCATTTAACGTCTTATTATGCTATTATGGATAATCAGGCTATGTTATGGTCTGATATATATATGATACGGAGTCCTAAAGGTCCCCTTGATATAATTAGGATAGGGATCTTTAACTAGTATCTGACATAGCACAGGCTTGAGACCATTTTACGTCCCTTCCGAAGAACACCATAACTAAAAAATGTTTACATCTTTTAAGAAATCCTAGGTGCAATAACAAATAAAGAAAGGACTGCGAACCCGCGACTATTTTGACAACTTTTTATTTACTTTATAACAGTTCCGGTACATTTAAAATATTAAAATTACATTTGGCAGTGTATCTTGTAAGATTATGGTTTTCCCCATTTTTTCGTTTAAATTTGGTTCCTCTATTTCAGTTCTTATACCTTGTAGATCTGTTGTTTAGAATTGTAGCATAGCTTCAGTCCATTTCCACCACAAATTAGTTATTTTGTAAACTTATGTACATTTGAGCTGTTATATTTGTAAGTGGTATAAGTCCATATAGATCTAAAAAAATCTTTTATTCTTTTAAATGGTTTTAATGACTGTTATTTCATACTAAAATTTAAAAGGTATATAGGGTTTAAAACGTCACTCTTTGTTAAGTGGTAAAAACATATCCTCGTTCGCTCATATTTTTAGAGTCATTCAAATGTAAATCTTAAGATATCGCGCATATGAAAAATTGGATCTAAATCACTTTTAAATATAACAGCTTATTTATTTATTGATGTATTTCTCATTTAATGTCTTGTAAGCATACAGTAAAAATATTAATTGATTTACTTATTATTTGCCTTGGAAATTACATTTCAACATTGAAAATTGCATGTCTGTATGCATTGCTTAATCAGCGTTTTCGTTCGGATCCATTAATTATTTAAATGAATCGTGTAATTAAAAAACAAACAATACTTCAATAGTTATTATTAATATTCAATTGTAATCAAACAAAAATTATTAATATTATCTAAACAAAAATAAAAATATAGTAAAAATAATAATAAATGGATATGTTTTAATTTATTTTTATACGATAATTAATCAATATCTTTACTGTATCTTATCCATCCCTTTATGTTTTTATAATTTAAAGATAGATAAAAAATGGAGAAATGAAGTGATACGTTATTTAGTTCCTTATCTTTTTTCAATTAATATTTTAGTATATGTTATTAAAACAGGTAATTATTTTAATTAATAATAATTTTCAACGTTAAATCTGTAAGATGGAGTATGACTCAATATTAATATATTATAGTTGATTAATTAGTTTATCCAATTTTTATTAGACAAAAAAGTGTGATTCATACAACATAAATATTTAGGTTGTTTGTTTATAACATAGTTAATACACTCTTCCGGAAATAGAGGACAATTTCCTTTATGATTTGTATTGAACACATTTACTGCACTAGCTAGAACGTTCGAGAGGGAATTGGACATCCACGTGGTGTTGACACGTGTCTAATCTAGAGTCTGGCTATTACAATCTCAGCTCTTATGTTCCTCCTGGACGTGTAACAGCCTCGATGCTCTTCAGCTTAAAGGAGTTCCATGTCCCTTGACCAATCGACCTGAACATCAGTTGGCCAGAGTTATGTAATAAGGTTCTGAATCGTTAGCAACAAATGTGCAATGCTATTTAAACAATTAAGAAGAGGATCGTGGAATATAAATTGAACTTCTAAATTAATCGGGTGAATAAACCGAACACCTAATTGATAAGTGGTATCATAATTATGATATGTCAATAAATAATTATCGTAATTTTAATGGATTTTGATTTATTATTAATTATTGGATACAGTATAGGTTTTAAGAAACTGTGAAGTGAGGGAGGAGATAATAAAAATCGAAGGCTTTTTAAAAATCCAGGTAACACTTAGAAAATGTTATCATTATTCCGAATGTTACATAAAATGTGCATACAAATACGATATTAGGTCAATAAAAATTTGCGAAAACTCTGAAAAAAAACATAAATTACAAAAATATTGTAAAAAGCATGGGCTTAAGTGATTAGATCAGGTCGACGAACATGGTTGTTCAGTGACTTTATTTTCTTTTTATTCAAAATGATGCCATCCACGACGTAAAGAAACCGTTTCTATGCTCGATCATAGGAATGGCATGGTGTAATTAAATGACGTCATGAACGATATAAAATAAATTAAAAAACTTATGATAAATGTTACATTTCTTCTATAGCAATGAAAAAATTAACGAGAGCTGTGCGAATACAGCGGAATTGTATAAAAAGTATTGTACAAAAAGGAGGTATTGTTCGGTCCGCCCGTGTGGCTCCAGATAGTCGCGAAGAGAAGCAAACAAAGGAAGTCCTAAATCTCTACCTTACGCAACCAGGGAAAGTAAAATCGCCAATTTTATTATTTTTAGCATTATATTTATTTCTACTGCTATTTTTCTATTTTTCTATATTATTATTGTTATATCTAGTATTTTCATTTCTATATTGTTATATCTGCTGTAGTATTTATTACTATTGTATTATGGCAAGAGATTTTATCAGGTTCTAAATGGATTGAAATAAGAAAGAAAAAGGTAAACACAATACCCTAATAATGCAAAAAACATATACAAATAATATTAATAAAATTGGTTAGACATAACATAACTCAAATTTATATTCCCTTACACATTTCAGCATTTAATAAGAAAATAACATGTTATATAATATAATATGTGGAAACTACCGATTTTTCCCTTTTTTTGTGATTCTACTATAAAAATAATCAATACTAAAATAAAACATTAAGGAAACAAATAATAAGAATAAAAAATATTTAGAAAACTTGTACCACTACAACCCAGGAAGGGAATTGGGTTCAGAACAAGGTAGAGACTGTATTGTTTCAAAGCCATCGGTTTCGCAAAGCAATCTAGCACTAGCCCTTCTTCCCTATTTAAAGTTTCCCACTTTCTAGAGTCTCGATGAGCCCCAGGAGGGCATCTAAATATCTCTGAACTGATACGGTATTCAATAGAGAGAGAGAGAGACAGAGAGAGAGAGAGAGAGAGAGAGAGAGAGAGAGAGAGAGAGAGAGAGAAATAAAGGGTGGAGTAAATTTCATTACTTTAATTTACATATAATGTTTATAGGATTCGTTTTACTAATTCGATGAATTTTGCCTCTAATCAACAAAAATTTCCTTTGACATGTGCACAAATAGATTTTATAAAACTTAATGAAGCACCACATAATCGAATTTCATTTAATTCACTATATAGTAGCCATGGAGTTTCATGACATAATCTAAGCAGTCATATTATTCCAATAGACGATGTAGGTAGACGCGATGAATAAAACATTATGTGGATACCCCACTTCTTTGATTATCATAAATTTATAAATAAATAAATAAATCATAGTTGCAAAAATCGACCCTAAGTCAAATTAAAATTTAACTCTGCTAGCATGTCACCAAATATTATCACTGAATTCTCACTTATTACAGAATAAAACAGATCTAAAATAGGTACATTAACTAAAGAAAAAACCCTTCATGTTCTTTACTGTTTTATTCTGTTGACCAACCCTGTGGGATCTCTTGGGGTTCACCTAATTTCTGTAAGCTAAGTACCCTTAATTCGGGAAAAACTTGGAGAGTGAACGTAATCATGTCCATATCACCTCCCTGCATAGCTGTTGGCTTAGAAACACTACAGTCCCTTTTAAAATATGAGTTTATTATATTTTTAAATATGATTTTAAAATTATATTTTTTAAATATAATTTTAAAATTATATTTATTGTTTTTTTTAAAGCTTCTATGCAAGAGAGGACGAATTATTAAACCAAGTGTAGATTATTTTTTACTGCTGAATCACAAAGAAGGAGAAAAATCGGTAATTTTTCGCTTGTTAGTGATTGTTGTTGATGGTTTGATTTGCCATTTCATACGGTTGTTGTCTATTCATGTAACGCGACATTATGCTGCTATGGATAATCGGGTGATGAAACAGTGGGAGTTCTAAATTTTGCCTATCAATGTATAATCAGGATAGAGATCTTTAACCAGTACTTGGCACAATACAGGCCCGGATCCACAATTTTACGTGCCTTTTGATGGATGACTTAACTAAGGATTTTTTTTCTCCCTTTAAAATACCCTAAATCGACCTGCCGGGCAGTGAACTCGGAATCTGGTTCATTTCATGATAAATGAATAAATGTAAAAGATAATATATATTTAATATCTTTCTCTCGTGACTGATACAATCAACAAAAACTACAAACAATTTCGATCATCACTTGCTGGACACTTGAAGAGTGCCTTCAATAGATTTCTCCACCCCGCTTCCACGTGAATCCCTTGGGGGATGTTGGCAAAAGATCATAAGCCATACGGAATTTATATAATTTCTTTCAATAAATATATTATTATAGTGTTGTATTGTTGCCTAACTAATTTTTATTTATTTTTTGCATTATTCACGGTATTTTTCTTAATAACAATTCTAGTTGAAAATTGGATCCAGCTGAGTTTGACGACCCATTACTCTGGAAAGCTCTCTTCGACTTTCTCTCCGAGATGTGTTTTCCTGAAGGAGCGGTAAGAATCAAGGAAGGAAATCAATTTGAGGGAACAAACAGAGAAAGAGAGAACTGGTATTAATTTGATCCTGGCGGAGCTGCGATGCCAGCAGCCAGAGCCCAGGCAATAACTCATCGCCATTACCGCCTCGGTTCCCCGCGTCGCGGATAACTTGACCGAAAAGTTTGCTTTGTTCAATGGCAACGCTACGCACGCCTCTCCCATCCTATTGTTGTAACGCTCCTAAAATTAAATTTAAATTGTAGATTAATTCAGTTACTAACTGACGCTACCTAAACATTTGCATTATGTCAATGTAGTGTCGCGATAACACTCAGAATAATAATATGCAATAACTAATACTGAACTACTTCACGCCTGTCTTCACTCAACTAATTCATAATTAAATACTAATGAGTGTTCTGGGATGCTATGACAGTATTCTTCTATCTACGCCTCAGTCTATCCTCCTGATTTTGACTTCAATTTAAATTTATTAATTGTACTGTAAAATATAATCATATTAATAAAAACATTATATAATTATATTTAATCAGTTAAGTTTGATCCTACTATAATAGCACTGAAGAAGACCTTTAATGTGGGTCGAAAAGTCGGCTTCCAAACATACAGTTCTCCCAATATAAGAGAATTTGTTGACCTCAACCCGGACCATTTTCTTCCTCATTAAATCTTTGTTGCATATAATTAAGCATTATGTACATCTACATGAGTATTGCACTCTCCGTAATAAGTGGAAAATCTCGCAGATGGCTTGCTTCATTTGATTTTAACGTAGTACGGCAGACTGCATGGTGCAAGTCCGTTGGTGCTTCGATCGCTGCTTAAGCCGGCCAAGTCCCTCGGGATTCTACTGGTAAGTCTTCTCTGATTGCCCGCTGGGAAAAAGAAATAGTTCCTTTCTTCTGTGGCGTAATAAATAATTTACAACGGTTAATCGCGATATTTTATAGTTCTATAGGCTTATAGTTCATTTATTGTTATTACTTTTCATTAATTGATTATATCATGCACGTTAATGCTGGTTGAAACTTTGCACATTCATATTTTTCGTGAAAAATTATATCAAACAGACATTTTCTTCATATAAGCGTCACATGAACCTTATAGCCAACATGTGAAGGCATACCTACTAAACCATACTCACAGCTTGGAAAATGTCTCATTAAATAAAAAATTCAAACGAGGGTTGGTTTTTTAAATATGAAATATGCATAAACAGAAATGGAGAAGTGCAGTGGTAGAGAAATGAGTTGCTGTGCCGAAGGTCCAGGGTTCAAATCCGAATGTGGCAGATAAAGACTCTGCCATGCTCCCAAGATCCTTCGTGGGTAGTATTGGTACAGATTTTAAACTGTATAAATGAATTTGGAAGAAGCAAATCCATCTCAGAGGAGGCGAATCCACAACGGACCGGTTGTTCTGCCTAAGGAAAATATTGGAAAGGAGGCTTGAACAGCGTATCAAAACCCATCACCTATTTCTTCACCTAATGGCGGTCTATACATACTGTTACGGTCAGAGCGGGAAGTAGGACCGGCTTCTGATCTGCCTAGAGCGGATTAGGCAAACAATGGGATTTAGCGGAAGGGATTATAGAATGGCGTAGAACCTTCTAGATCGGTCTAGGTGGTCCTCGTCCGTGTTCCGAGTAATGCCCCACCACGACCTACCTTGCCTATATAAAAAGGACAGCGTTTTCGGCCGCGGCAGTCAGTAATAAGAGTAGTAGTAAGACGAGTGAGTAGTCAGTAATAAGCAGTGAAGTAATAAGCAGCCGTTAATTAGTGGCAGTGTGTGTGAGTTAGTTAGTATTAGTATCAGTCTGTAATAAGTGCTTAGTGAGCAACAGTGACAATTAGTGGCCGTGTAATAAGTGTAATAAACTGTGTGGCAGTTTGTCATATTTGGAGTCTTACGGTCGGTGGACTTAAGTTAGCGAACTGTAAGTGTTAATTTGTTATTGTAAACTATAGTGTAATATTATTGTATTTGTACAAATTTATATATAAATAGTTTAGTTATTTAGTATTAGAAATATCTTATATTGTTTGTATATTATCTTAGAAATTAGATAACATTTAGTAGAATATTGTTATTGTAAATTGATATTAGTTTAATAATTTAACTGTTTTAAATAATCTCATTGTATTCTTTCTAATTTGTTAATAAATATTAGATTATTGAATTAAGTAATAGTTTAGTCCATTTTACACCCGGTAGCCCGTAACAATACATATATAAGGTCTATACAGTGCACTAGGCCAATTCAACATCCCCGTTGGTCTCATCAGAATGACTATGACCGACCTTGAATGTTTCATTCAAATACATAATGATCACTTACTGTTTTCCTTATTGCATCTATCTGCCTTGCCTAGAAGTTTTTTTTTCTACTTCATTATCAGTTCGTGTGAAAACAATACTACGGATATTAAATTTAAATACTAATTATTTATCAAATACCAATAATGCGTAAATAGATATCAACGGATCTAAACCGAATTAAAATACAATGATTTTAGGATATATTTGAAGACGTTCCAAACTATTGCATTACGAAAACGTCTAATTCAAAAATGAAAAAAATATTTTTTTTTAGATTTTCTTAAACTTTATGGCGTTTGCGCAACCGGAAGATGCTAACCGATTTTAATCATTTTTTTTCAATATAATTCGCTATATAAAAATGAATGAATAAAAATATAATTCAGCGCTTTTACAACTTAGAAATAAAAAATGAGTTTTTCGGCCCACCGGAGTTTTGATTAATACAAGAGATTATGGGGTGTAGGTATAAAAAAAAAATTATAACTCGAAGAATTTTCTTCGGTGGCGTAAAGAGGTGACGGCCCCATCGCCCAGTCACCTTACCGCAATCAGCCACTGGTCCTCTAGGTTGGGGGAAACCCAGTACCGGTGGGTGTTGTCCCGTCACCCTTTCTCCTGAGGGGATATAAATATTCAGGTGACCAGGCCTAAATAACTGAGCTGATAACCCACATGGTAATAGATTCTATTCATAGTAGACTTCTTATTCTTCCTGGACGCTAGCAATGGCATACGAAGAATTCAAAGAAGAGGAATAAGAATCTTTTTCCCATTGTTTTTATTTTGAATATTTTTTTTTCTATAAATCAATAATAAAATTCATAATACCCCAATGTATGAAGAATATATTGTATGAGGAAGAGCAAAATAATAGACAACCGCTGCATGAAGCTACCGGAATACAAAATAGTGGCCAATCACCTAGTGAGATTTTCTGTTATGTGAGAACAAAAACAATTTGTTGCCTGATGTTAAACAGTAGTGCTACATCTCATATTTTTTTCGCATTAAGAATTCTCTAATTTTAAAATTACTACCGAAGTTGAAGGAACAAAAAAACATTTTTTTCCGAGTTACATAAATTGTTAAAAGTGTAGCAGCTCCTGATGAAAAAGTTTCTTTTAGGTCCGTTCCCTCTCTCCCCTTGCCTCCATCTGCAGATGGACTTTTGTTTGAGCCCTCAATTGTTCCCTGTTTAAAGGCTACTTAGCTTCTAGTTACTGCTAAAATTACTGTCTCTCCCACTTCTTTATTATCATTTCCATAACTAGGGTAGAACTGTCATTATTCTCCTTTAAAACTACTTAACTCAATTTATGATCATTTATTTTTTATTAAGACATTCGTATCACTTAATGCATAATAATCATTAGAATTATCTAACGGTACTATGGAAAGATTATCTATCAATGTCATTATTTTTCTATTTCTCGTTTTCCCAATTATTTAGATCTCCCTCAGCTCATTAAAGAAACTGTCTCTGCCTGATTTCACTTAACGTCACAATATTCCATAAACGTGGGTTATTTACCACATCGTTAGATCCTGTATATTTTTTATGTCTGTAACAAAAAGCAAATTTATTGCTAAAATGGAAATAATTCAAAATTGGATAAATTAAAACAAATAATTATCATAAAAAAATAATCAGATTGCTTAAAATACCGTAAAAATATATGTTAAGGATATTTATTTATGAATGTGTTACGAACAAAACCACCCTTATGACATCTATATGCTCACAGTTAATTTTTTTTTAAGTACTTTAAAATTTATTCTAGTTTTCTGCATTCAAATTTGATGTAATATTACTTAATTAATAAAAACCTGTACCACTACTGTGGCACGGTCTTTGGCTCAGTATATGATAGATACTTTACTGTATTTATGCCAACGGTTGTGAAAATAAGTGATTAGGCTGAGATTATACTCAATTATACGCCTTGATACCACCAATTGCAGATACTGGGGTGAGCCCTAGTTGGGTCTCCAGATCCCACTGGGCTCATCTATAGCTATTTACATATTATGTAAGTTATCTGCTACAGTTGAATTACCAATTATTTCCATAGTTCAGTGACAAGCCTCCCTTGTTCGATGATTTTGAGCACTTTATTAGGGCTGCTTCAGCTATGTCCTTCCCATACATGTTTATTCGGGTTCAAGGACAGTGATAAATCGGTCTAGATCAATAGATTATGGCTGCTCGGGGTCAGCTAGGGCTCATATTTCATACACTGCTACACCTGTAGGTTGTTGGGCCGCACTTATCCGATTATTCGAGGGGGTATACTTGAGGAATACAGGTACTTGATTCAGTATATATATACATTCATTCAATATTTAATACAACTCTCAATCATAAAAGTATTGTTAATAATCCTTCTTAACATTAATGAGATCATTAGGAGATGTTTATTGATCATTATTTATTAAAATATAAAATTAAATAAATGTTTAGAAGGATTATTAACAATTCATTTATGATTGAGAGTTGTATTTAATATTTAATGAAAGGGGCATTCTTCCATAACATGGCGATTTCATGTTAAATATTTCTGAATAAATACATCTCGCCTGATATTAATATTTTAATGGATCAAGAATTGGATTCAATGTAAAAAACACAATATTCTATTTATAGTTAGATATTTGTAATTAGCATGTTATATCAACTGTGCAAATTGAAATAGAAAGCAATATCATATTGTTTATCCATTTCAACAAATGTAATTTTGGAATGTGTTGAAGATTCGGTATCTGGTCCATATTCCATTGCAAGTTGATTGAATGATGGTTTTAATAATACAATTACAATTGCTATGGGCGTACCCACTCTCCGCCTAATGGACCGACCTCAATTTAACAAATTATACGCGTTCTTCATCAGTCAAACTCATTTTTTTACGATCCATTTTTATCTTCCTTATATGTAGAATTAAATATTACTCGGTGATCATTAAAACTTTATTTATATAACTCAGAGAAATGTTAAATTTGATATTACCATTATTTTTATTTTGGTACAAAGTATATTTCATAGTAGAATCAGCAGTGACTGGTGTCCAGAAGTGATCAAAATATCATATGTTTTTGCCTGGAGGTAGTTGTCTAATTTGCTCATTGGGTGCAGCCCATTGTGATTGTGCGTAATGAAAATTACTTCGTTGTTTTTATTATCTTTACTTTGTTATAACTATCTTTAAATTATCAAAGGAGTTTCGAGGGCACAATTCAGTATTTTTTAAAACTAATCAGATTGAAATGCATGTATCGTATATTTGAAATGTGTGATTTTTTTATAATTTGAGAAAGAAATTTGATTTTTATAGGTTTATTTTGTTCAACTATATTCGTTAACATAATTATTCAGTCATTCTTAAATTCTATTTCTACTGTATTTTAAATATTTATTACCATTTATATATATATAGATAAAACTAAATTAGACATGAATTTCACTCTCGAACCAACTGTACACTAGTTACAAAGATCCTGACGTAGTAAGAATAATGAAGTTGAGGCGCTTAAGATATGCAGAGCATATTGCAAGTATGTAAGATCCCCAAAAGTACTCGTGACTGTTCAGATTCATGGAAAAAGAAGAAGAGGGAGGCATAGGCTGAGGTGGTCAGATGGTGTGGCAGGTAATGCTCGAAACATCCTCGGATTAGAAACTGGGTGGCGCCGGCGCAAGACCGTGACGCTGAGAGGAAGCGGCTGAAAGATGCCAAGATCTGTAACCGGGTTGTAGCGCCGTTATAAAAAAAAATGTATGAATTTCGGATATGCAAGTGATCGAGTAATAAATATAGTCAAAGGAAAAAATAAAGGCTTTTGAGTTACTAAACAACCGATTTACCTCGTTGTATAACAGTAAGCGAAAATTCATCAAATGATTAAGTGCAATCTGTTTGTTCTTATTAAATAACGAATCAGAAGCAGAAATAATTTGTTTAGAGAAGAACACGTAATATCAATTTTCATTTGATACATTTTTTATCACATTGATCCAATTGTACAAGATATCCTAACAAATAGGTTTTTTATTTTATTAATTTTTTATTGCATAATAATCTTTATTTAATTTCATAAAAAAAAAAAAGTACAGCTTGAACCAAGGAAAAAAAGAATGCATGAACCCGATTCGCTGTTGTTCCATTATTTTACTCTTTCCGAGACACATATTTTTCTTTCGGATTGAAAGCTTTTAGTAACTTATGTCAGAGAACGGTAAGGTGATAATTTTTCACAGGATATTTTACCCGTAGGTCGTGGAAAGAGGTTGAGTTCAGCCTGGCTCAAATGACGAATACCTTCTATTTTCCCCAGGAGCCCAGATTCACCGTTTCCAAGCATTCGTTTGTTAGCGAGGAGGGGAGCGGGAATGCTTTCATTCACGCGTCTTTTTCCATCCATCCTTCTTTGAACTGCCTTGGTGAAATAGTACTACCAGGAACCTCTTAACGGAGGTTGCATTCGTCTTCCCTGAAATGGTATAATTTTCGAAATTCCATGAAACGTAAAATGGTTCTTAACTATTCGGTGCTGTTGTTATTTTAATTATAAGTCAAACAAAGGTCGTTCTAAAGGTAATTGTCTAATAATGAACTATAAATTTAATCCAAAGGATTTAATCTGCCTGTTCATAACCTTATTTCGTTAACCACAACATAACCAAAATTTCATTTTCCAGAGTCTCGGTAGCTTCAAATGTGAAAAAAAATCGTTTTCGATCTATAGCGATTGCTTAATTATTGATAATTGGTATAAAAATTCATACAAAGTCAACTGCAGGAGGCAAAGCCAAGTATTACGTCGTAGGTAAACTACAACTGATGATACACCCTGATATTGATTGAAACTTGAAACAGTTGTTTTTTTTTAACTCCACTGGAAAGTGGTGTTTTTCATTTTTAACACTTTAAACTTTAAATATGATCATTTTTTGTGACCTATATTTTTTGAAAATTCTTCGCTGAAGATTTCCTTTCTGATATCTACCCATTTATATTGCAAAGTAATGGAGAACAAGGATAGCTGACGAAGTAACATATACGAGTAGACTGCTGGTAGGAATTTAGGGTGGAAGCGAGCTATACCGATGGCCCCATTGTTAAATGAATCAATAGGGAACCTGATTCTGGTTTAGCTCTCCCTTACAAAGGACTCCATGATGTCAGCCAAATCCGTTTCAGTGAGTCAGCTCAAGAATTAATAGCGTCCCTTTAGATATACATAACTAAAAAGCATCTCTCGCTCATTCCGTCCGTATGGAATCCTATCATCCATTCAGTATTTATTTATTCATTACAGTGAGTGGGCCTAAAATAATGTGAGGGATCGAAAATGAGAACCATTGTATGAAGCGAGACTGAATTGACGAACAATGAAGTAGCAACTAAATGTCCCTTTTTGTATAAGATCCTATTTATTTGAGGCATTCAGGGCCAAGCCAGATAGCTGCAAGTTTACAAAATTGAATTTTTCAAATTTTTTGCTAGTTTAGTTAAGTAATGCTTTATGCTCCCGAAGTTTCAGGCTTTGAACCGGACAAAAACCACGAGATATAAGACCGTAGTGTGTATAAATACTGAGTTCATGTTCTATAGGTCGTGGGCTCAAATCCCACTGCCTCAGATAAATTATATAACCTGTTAAAAAATGTTGATGGACCCTGTCAGATCCGGAGAATCCGAAAAAACAGGCTTTTGAGCGTGTTCTGGGACAAATCACACCCCTGAAAACCGTTGGCTTAACAGAACAAATTCAACGATGTAATGAACAGGTTTTACAAAATTACATGCATGGTAAGTAATTGAAATTTTATTCGAAATACATAAAACTCTTCTTGGGTTAAAGTAGTACAGGGTTTATTTTATTTTTTTGTTCAAAGAATGAAACAATCTGTAACCTCCTTGAGGAGACCAAGCCATTAAAAAATCGATGTCTAGTCTTTTCTTTTCTTTTTTTTTTTTTTATTATGGTAAAGACTGGAGCTATATAGGCCCTCTCCTTTTTTTGTCATTGCAACCTGAACCAATTGCTTTCATAGTACTGGCACAATATTGTAGTTTTCTATATGATATTTTATATTAATAAACCGTTAACGATTGGGGAGTTTATTGCTTTGCAGCTTGGTTTAATCACAACTGGGGTCAACTGGCAGGAAAGAAAGGAACAACAACTTTAAATTTATGTATTTCCATATAACTTTAAAATTATATTAAAAAAAATTCTAGAGGACGTTGAAAACAATATTAAAATTGCTATTATCGAGGAAAATTTATCACTGAAGGACTTCTTTGGGATAAAAAAGTAATGTTCCCGTAAATACTGGAACATTTAGATTCTGTATGATATTTATAATTATTACTAAATTATAATATATCCATTAGAAAAGAGTATCCTGGTGAACACCTGATGGAACGAATGGGTATTGAAAACTAGTATAGCGAGAACAAACCAGTACCGAAAGATATAAATAAAAAAATTCTAAGTAACTATAAAAAATGTTCTTTAATAATTCTATTTGTCTTTCACTTGGGAATGCCGCATTCTTTTATCAAACTGCCTTAGGGGAGAGAGCGAGGAGGCCTGACTACCCACAATCGATACTTATTTAATCTGCAAAAGCGTAAAAGAAGAGAGGATGCCTAAAAGAAGAAGCTGAAATTAAAAACGATTTTGACAGGCACAATCAATAAATGGCGGACCAAGTAGAGGGAAGGAGGCTGCGAGTGGCCGGGGATAACTAAGAAGCCCTGACACTTACGCCTCGCCTTCGGCTAAAAGCTAATCGTACTTTCAGAGCTCATTACCTCCGCGAAAGTTTATCAGCCACACACAATGCCTTCTCTTCCCCCTCCTGTTCTAGTTAATTTTCCTGTTAGGAGCAATGCCTCCCGCCATGCAAATAGGATTTGGGTTGGGAGGCTGGGAATTACTGGAGGAGTTCTCCGATTTGCGTTATGAAATTATCTCCCAACTCCCTTTCACGCTAACAATGCATAGGTTTGTTCTACTCATTTTCGATCTTATGGAAAAATTGTTCCTAAAATTTTATTCCAAATGCATATCATGAAAGAGCTGTAGCCCCACATCATGATCAAACATATTCCCTCAAACTGTACCGGGATAAATCTATGATCACTGACCATACAATGCGCTACAATAGATCTCATATCCTCCTTACAAACTTGATAGAGAGGAGGGCAAGTACTAATAATTTTTCGATAATAATATGAGCTCAACTGTTGGAAAGTATCTGCGGAAATATCAGAAACTAGCGGCTGAACTGAAAGAAATCTACTGCATGGAAAGCGTGGCAGTAAGACCAATTTTAATATCTAGAAATGGATTAATCACTAAATCCACAGTGGGGGCACTGAGAGCCTGAATCTTCCGTTCTATGTCTTAATATTAATAGTTGCATTTATACTTTTACAATAACATGACAGTAAGAGAGCATCCTACACTTACAATCCCTGGGAGAAAACACAAAAAATAATATTTCATTTGAGGCGTTCAGGATCAAAAGCGGAAAACTTAAAATTTTAAGAATTGTTCCCTAGTTTAGTTAAGCAATCCTTTGTGCTCCAGCAACTTGATGTACAGAAGTGGATTGCAACCATGAAAAATAAGGCAACAAAATGTTGTGTTAGACACAATTAAACACTTTTTTATTTGTATCTTTTTGGTGCTGTTTTGTTCTTACTACACCCATTCATTCATTCCTTCAGGAGTCCCCCAAGGGGCCAGTGTCGGCTCTACTATTTTCCATATCATTTATCATGATTTAATAATAATTATAAATATCATTATAATCATATTATATCATTGTTATAATTGCTTGACTGAGCTAGCGAAAAATATGGAGTCAAATTTTAGAATTTTAGAGTTACCCACGATTGATCGCGAACACATCATTTGAAAACGAGAAAAAATGATGTATGGTACAAAATGTTATTAGCACCTGGAGTTTGTCTATTTGTGACATCTCAGATTTATTAATTATATTTGATTCATCTTGCTTACGAATTTTGATGTAAAATGTGCTATTTCTAGTGTGAATTTATTTATCTTATGTTTTTTCGAATATTGTTGTTGTTTAATTGTTGAATGGCTTGTACATCATAATATGTGATTGGATATCTTGAGAGGATGTTAAAGTAAATTTAGACTATTGATGTGAGATGTACTGTACTCAATCTCCATTGTTGTGTTTTTTTTATTCATCTTGATAAAGGTTGATTAGTGAAATATTGATAAGTCCCAGGTCTGGATCCCAGGTGAATAATTTTTAATAAGGCAACTTTTTGTCCAAAATGAGTTAATTTCTGCCAATGATAATCTTGCCATTATCGTTCTCTTACGTCTCTAATGGAGTTATACTACAAGCAGTAACTGTATTTCAAACTAAAGCCTGTGTTATTCACTTATGCGCTGCGAGAATGACACAATGCCGCTTCCCTCAGCAACAATCAACTAACTCATTTTGGACAATATTCGACCACTTATTCACCGGAGCTGCTTCAGAGTTATTTGAGTTATTCGTTTGAGAGATTTAAAGCTTTATTTTTGAAATTATCCTGAATTGCTAATAACTCAAAAATTGTGTTTTTTTATGTTTGACGTACTGATATCGTTTGTATTGCTATTATCACAAAACTGAGAATATAAAATCAATTAATACTAAATAAACATTGCATAGAAGGAGCTGCGTTTTGACCGTTCATTATCAGAATTATGAATCAAACTTCATAGTAAAGTTCTGACACAAAAAAGTGACCTTGTGACCTACCTTGGAGACAGTTGGGGATGGAACAGCCCGTGTCTGATTGATTAATTAGACGAAGGGAAAAGACTGTGGGCGGACAAGTTTGGTTCAATGTTGTCACCGCTCACACCTTACGCTCTTCTCAACTCTTAAGTACTTTTCATTAACTTTTTTCCTATAAATTATTCTTCCCATCAGTACAAATTGAGGTATTTTTTGTGTAATTATTTCGAAAATGGCATCATTGATGAGGTATAATGACTTTTCTTTTTTAATTTTTTTAGGATTCGAATTACTAATTCATATGTTTTTTATTTTACAATACGAAATAAATAAAAAATCTTCTAAATGATTTCTTTCTAATAAATTCAACAGTTTTATATAAAGTTTAGGCCCATCATCAATATTTATGAATGGGCCAAAAATACTATAAGGAGGATATAAGGACTTATGTTCTGCAATGGTTCCTTTACTACTAATTATTTATTAACGGTCCCAATTTTTAAATAAATGGAATTAAAGCTTATATTTATCAAGATTGAACTATGATTGACTAATTAATTCCTGAAAGGAATTGGTTTCGGTAATTGGAATTCGTAAATTTCTCCTTTAATTAATCAAAAGATGGTGAGACTTGGAGAGCTGGCGTCGACTGAGACTCTTCTTGAGCATTCGTGTCAGTGATGAACACAAGGAGTAAACCAGTTTCCAGGATTAGCAGATTACTTCTCGAGATAAAGCTGACTCGGTCAAAATTATTCATATCCTCATTAATCTCGTATCAGTTTTATTAAATTTAAATATTTCGAACATTAAACAGCTTATGCAGATTGGGATTGTAAAATCTCCATCCCTAGACTTCGCTTGATTATTTCAACGCTAAAATTGTTGATGAATTTATTTTTGTTCGCCCGTCGGGGATTACTTTTGGCCCTGTTTTATGGAAATTTTAATATATTGTATGTTCTGTTAGTTGCCTCTGTAAGTCCTGGTTGACTTACAACTTTAAGGGCACTTTAAACTAAGTTATATGCCCCAGTGTAAATTTGAGCCGCTAAATCTTTAGGGCCCCCACTTGACCTCAAAGCTAAAACCTTAATGCTCCTCCAAAACCTTGGCAGTTATGAGGTAAGCCCTAGCTATATTGTTCAACAATGTTAGCAACTTTTATTCTTAAATTTTATTCGACAAATTCTATTTAATTAATTCATTTATAACTCAGCCTTAATTTATTACAATTTTGCCTATGTGCAATTTATATACTTCGCTTTTTAATACTGTAACAGAACTGTTTAGGAATATTGTAATGTTCATATAACAGTAATGTTTTGTAGTAGGGAAGAATGTACTTTTTTTTGACCGACTAATAATGATAAAACCACTTAAGGGGATCAGCCATATTGAGGGTTGATCGGAATTTTTCTAGGCCCCAGGAGAAGCTTCCGAAGTAGTTTTAAATCTCGGTGGATATAATATTGGTTATGGTTGATTTAATAATGGATGCTCTATCTGAAACCGGACTCAAGCTAGGGAACCTTAAGTTAGGTTACAATGGCTGATATATTCAGCTACATTTATAACAATTTAAACAATCTTTAATGTGGACATTTAAGTTTACAACGGATACATTTTTAATGAAAGTTTTACTTAAACTAAATTAAGAGTTCAGTTATCTATACAATTTTTTTTCGTATTAGCTAAAGATCACGTCATTTCAATTGTCTTCTTTTTTCTTTTTGACATTGGCCCAGTACTCCCTCATCCGTCGCCGGTGCTGGTCTCTTCTTTCTTCTGTCCATCTCTTTCCTGTCCACAGTTTGGGCTTTTCTTGAAAACCCACATGGGTATCTAGTTTTATACTGAGACGGTTGCTTTCCCAAACATCCTCGCAGATAATCCCCAACTTCGGTAAATCTCTTTATACCTCTTCGCACCAGACAACTTAGTTCTTCTTTTCCTTTAAATATGTAAACATACGGTTCGCCAGTCTTGTGGGTTTCATTTTTAAAAGGTGGCCATAGAATAATATTCTCCTTTTTCTCATAACATTCGCTATTTTCAGAAAATGAGTGCACAGCTCACCGTTATGTCGTCGTCTGTATTCACCTTGGTCTTTAATTGGCCAAGAATTTTCCTTAGGATCTTTGTTTCTTTGGTTCCAATTTTCCTACCAGACCTTTCTTGTTCATAATCAAGCAGTCCGCAGCATATAACATCTCCGGTCGTACAACAGGGCAATAATAATGATTCCTGAGTTTTGCATTCAAGGACATTGATCTTTTGTTATAAATATCCTTGGTGAGTTGGTATGCCATCTCCATTTTATTCAAACGCGAATACAAGGCTTCCTTCTCACCAACATTTGGTTCTATCCACTCACCGAGATATTTGAACATTCCTGTCCTTTTGATTTTTCCTTGGTTCACTTTTAGCTCCTCTGGTGCAGATTTAATATTGGTGATAAACAGTGTTTTCCTAAAAGAGATAAGGAAACCTGATTTTTTTTACTTCTGACTGTAACTGTAATCGATCTAAAATGTTTTGACGTCCATTCGTCAGATTTTCTGAGAATCTTTTGAATCATCTAAAGTCCTCGTTCTATTATTTGCCCGGGGGGGGGGGATAATCCCTGTTGAAATATTGAGCCTACAAAGTCCCCCCTTGATTAGGATTAATTATTTTTTCTGCACTTAAGGTGCAAGAAGGTGCCCTTCTTCTGCATAATTCATCCTGAATCTGAAGAAGAGGTTGAAGGCTTAGCGCGGTGTCAGTAATCGTGCTCACCCTCTTTAATTAGGACTCACTTTATACTTTATAATTAATTATTTTCCTCCTAAGCCCTCAATCTGAAATCGATAATACATTAATAAAATACTTACATTAAGTTCTCCATTTTAATTAGAATAAATATACAATAAAATACTCAGCTCAAAATAGTTGAACCGCAAGGCTATGAAAACAGTAGAAAGAATGTTAATAATTACAATCGTATAATCAGAGTCATAAATATGTTGTTAATTATCACTTTTTTATATATTTTAATGATTCTAAAAATCATTAGAAAGCATATCATCTACCAATCAAAATTAACAAACACTATGTTTCTTTTCTACTGTACCACTACAACAGATCAAGGGTCTTGGGTTTAGTATGTGGTAGGTACTGTTCTGTTTCTTGTTCAACGGCTATGCAGGGAGGTGATTTTTCCTATACCACGCTCAACCGTAAGGTTTTTCCCCCAATAAAGGATATCCACATTATAGATGATGGGTGAGCCCCAGTAGGTTCCTCAAATCTGATAAGGTCCATCCACGGGCTACAACAGATTAAATAAACTATCTGAAACAGCCGAATTTGAACCCAGGAGCTTCGACACGGCAATTAAGCGCTCCACCACTTAGCTAACATGTTCCCATTGTAAAAAAAAAATTTACGTTATCTCAATTATTGGATAAAAGACTTACATGGAACATCCATACAAAATTAAACACACAAGAACTGACAAGAATCATCTATCAACCAATTAACACACCTCCCAAACTATCTACTTTACTTACGAAACCAACGACAAACCAAGGTCTTTTTGGACATATGGAGCAGAACTTTGGGGTTCAGCCATATACACACACCTCCAAATAAACAAGATACAAGTAACACAATCCAAAATTCTAAGAAAAATTATTAATACTTCTTGGTTTATTTCGAATCGAACTATACACAAAGACATGAACAATAAACACAACGTCAACTTATCACCAAAATCCTCTTGTTCATTCTCTCACCTCCTCTCTGTTACCTGGAGTTCGTATTAAAGTATTAAAAAGACAATGACATGATACTTGCTCATTAATTACAGTAATCGGTTATCGAAAATTTCAGATTCCAGCAAATCGAGGAGAAAAAATCATTGACATCAAATTTTATGGATGCGATACCGCGCAGGTGCAAATATAATATAAATAATAATACTAATATTTTTACGATGCTATGAATCTATAATAATAATAATATATAATTCTTAGATTCATGGAGGATTTTTAGTTCAGTTGTGAGTGAGGATCTAATTTTTCTTTCCCTTCAGGCAAGAAGGAACAAATGGCCAGATTTATTCCTTAGACCATTGAAGGGCTGTCTGAACCTTTATTTAGGGCCTCAGAAGGGTTTTACGAACTAGTTCCGAATACCGGCCGATATATTGTAAATAAATAGTCTGCCTACAGCATGACTGGAATGGTTCCGAATTTCTCTTTCCAATTGATATTGCCTGTTTTAGATCAATAAAGCAATATTTCCTCCATTAAATTGGATTTACTTAAATATCGGAATAAAACATACGTAATATTATTCTTCAAATTACTTTCATTTGATTTTTTGTCCTCGATTTGCTGGAATATGAAAGTTTCAATAACCGATTAATGAAATGAGCAAGTATCATGGCATTGTCTTTTTAATACTTTTATACTTTTACAGGTAACAGAGGGGAGAGAAGAGAAAGAACAAGAGAATTTTAGTGATATGTTGACGTAGTGTTTATTGTTGCAAATATATGACTTTTCAGAGGGAATGTCCATGTCGTTGTGTATAGTTCGGTTCGAAATAAACCGAGTATTTAAAATTTTTTTTAGAATTTTGGATTGTGTTATTTGCATCTTGTTTATGTGTTGTGTATGTAGCTGAACCCCACAATTCTGCTCCATAGGTCCAAAAAGACCTTAGTGTAGTGTTGTTGATTTGTCGTTTGAGCTTAGTCTAGGAAAAATCACCTCCCTGCATAGCCGTTGAACAAGTAACAGAACAGACCTACCTCATACTGAAACCAAGACCCTTTGATTGGTAGATGATATGCTTTCTAATGATTTTTAGAATCATTAAAATATATAAAAAAGTTATAATTAACAATATATTTATGACTCTGATTATACGATTGTTATTATTAACATTCTTTCTACTGTTTTTATAGCCTTGGGGTTCAACTATTTTGAGCTCAGTATTTTATTGTTATTTATTCTAATTAAAATGGAGAACTTAATATAAGTATTTAATTAATGTATTATCGATTTCAGACTGAGGGCTTAGGAGGAAAATAATTAATTATAAAGTATAAAGTGAGTCCTAATCAAAGCGGGCGAGCACGATTACTGACACCGCGCTAAGCCTTCAACCTCTTCTTCAGATCCAGGATGAATTATGCAGAAGAAGGGCACCTTAAGTGCAGAAAAATTAATTAGCTCCTAATCGAGGGGGGACTTCGTAGGCTCAATATTTCAACAGGGATTTCGCCCCCCAACACCGGGCAAATAATAGAACGAGGACTTTAACTGACTTAAAAGTTTCTCAGAAAATCTGCCTAATGGACGTCGAAACATTTTAGATCGATGTAAATGGCTCATCAGCACCCTAGCCGTCAGGAGCTTTTTCCAAATTAGTTTATAATGTACTTTTTGAAAAATTTGTTTTAAATAATGCTTGGTAAATATTCCACCCCTCTCTGTAGACCGTTAATTCGTTACGTCCAAGTGATAGATGTATATCTCTCTACTAATAGGGTGTAAAAAAAAATACCGTTTCTTCAAATTCAATATTTCGAAAGACTATAAATATTTTAATCCTATTTAATACTTACCCGTACTTAATAATCCCTTTAACTTGACTTCCCTTTAACTATAATAATCCGTTTCGACTTTTTCTAAAAAAGCCTCATTTTAGTTATTCGTTTCAAAGAAGTGTCCTACGAAATTCTCGTAATTTTATGGCATTACTGGAAAAAAAAGTTCACAGCCTCAGGAGCAACTCTTGAAATTAATGAAGGAGATGGTGGTCTTGTTGAGCACACTCCGCGGCATTGGTTTGCTAATTTTAGTTGTGGGTACACAAGGTTGGAAAGGAAGAAGAGCTCCGGGCGACCATTAATGGATATGGAGATGATGTTCTGCAGGAAGCTGTCGGGTCAAATCCATCCACAAGTACTCGCTAACTTACCAGGGAGTGTGGAAAGATTCTTTTAGTCCCCATCTACGCTCCATTGGGAAGATGAAAAAGTACTGTAGACTGGTTCTCATACTGGACCTCGTACTCACAATTCCCATCGAAGGAAAGAATAGTTTAAAGAACATGGGTTCGTACTCCAGCGTCATCCACTATACAGTCCAGACCTCGGACCATCGGATTACGACTTGTTTCGATCCATGTCCCATTTAATTGTAGGGAAAAATTTTGATAATTTTGAGGGAGTTAAAATTACGATCCATGAGTTCTTTGACAGCCATCCCAACAGGTATCAGCGTGGGATCGAACAATTGGCTAGCAGATGGCTAATGACTGTATATAACAATGGACTATCCTTCAGGTAGTAATTGTATTTTATATCAAAGAAATAATAATAAACATATTTGGTAATTATTTTATACACCCTATTATAATATAATAATAAATATTTATTGAGAGAAATTTTGCAAATTCCGGATTCACTTGGAAGCCTGAAAGGGAAAGCTTTCCATTGAAGGCACTCCAAGCTATAATAATATTGTATCTATAATTATTTATATTATAAAATAGTTTTTAGTGATGTAATATTTTACAATCCGATCGAGGATCTTTCTGTTTAGTTTTAATTCGTGCTCGATCATTTAAATTGTTAATATCTAAAAAAAATTGGCTGATCACAAAGCAACTTTTCCTCACTTCTTAAAGTCTTTATACAAAATATAGCACGGTTTTTTGGTTTTAAATGGACAAAAACGGAATGCACCGATTTAAAAAAGAAAACAAGTTACATTATATTCCAATATTACGGTTTTAGGACTGTTATTTAAATAGACAGTATTATTTCAAATCAACCCTTTGGAATGACCGTTTATTTATATTTATTTAAGATTAACCCGTTATTCTTATAAACTTTAATTTTTTATTTGTGAAACAAAAAAATATCATAAATACTCAAAATCTCAAAACAGTTCTGAGTGAATACCCATATCTATTAATAGGCTCTTTAGGGGGGGGGGGAGGGGGTACAAATTAGGTACTAAACTGAACTTCATTTTACAGAATAATGTTGAGGTGAAGTACCGACTGCAGTAAAATTATATGAACATTTGTAGAATTTTTATATAGGTATTGGCTTACCCAATAGTATAGATACAATGTTTAATGCAACATATTGGTTTGATTATATAATAAGATTTAAGATAACATTTAGCACACAATATAAAATACACATTTTATAAATAAATTACGCCTGCTTTTGTGTTTTTAAAATAATATGCTAGTAAACCTACATTTCTAAAGATATGATAACTTTATTAAATTTCATAAAAAGATTTGTGAATACAATATTTTTAAATTTTAGTTTTATACAGAACCAATGATTATCACGTAATTTAAAATTAACAGACAAAAAAGACATTCTCACTGGATTGAAATGAATGCAAACATCGAATCATTAACTGAAATGAACAGAACTTATCGAACAAACCTTTAAAGGCTTTTATCAGGATAATTGTTACCATTAACTCCAGCATTTTAAAAAAAATATCCTAATTGGATAAATAAAATATCCTCTTTTTTTTATAGGTTTAAACCTTTATATCATCAAAGCCTATGGAGAGTTAGAACTATACAAATTTTGATAATATTTGGTTAAAAAAAAATATATATATATATATACATATATATATATATATATATATATATATATATATATATATATATATATATATATATATTATAAGTTTTCTGGGCCATCGGAGATGAAATCCACTCAATTGCAATATCAATGATACATAAAAATAGTTAAAAAAAAAATTATTTGAGGTATTCTTAACCTTAAGAACTAAAAATATATTTTATTCAGTGATATGATATTTTTCAACTTACTAAACCAGGTATATCTTTTTCTACGACTTAATGTTAATGCTATGAAAAATCTACTGTTACATATTTTTTTTACTAATCAAACGCATTTTACATAAGTTGTGTATATATTGTGTAGTGGTTTTACCTCCTCTTTTCTTTCTGTACCACTACAAAAAAAAATGAAAGGTCTTGAGTTCAATAAATGGTAAAGAGTGTAGTGTTAGTTTGGTAGAACAATGATTATACTGAGAGATGATTAGTCCAAAGGATTTTCCCCCAAGATCAAAGGTACAACCTTTATAAAGGCTGGGTGAGCCCCAGGCAGGACAGTAGAACCCACAATGTCCTCCCGTGGGTGCTAATAGATTATATAATTTATCTACCACAGCCGGATTTGAACCATTAACATTAGAAATTATAACAATTAGATCATGCTCAACCTGCAGGTTTTCCCTCCAATTAAGGGTACCAACTTTATACGTCCGATTTTAAGCACAATGATCTATCTGGCTCGCTATTGTGTTGCCATACTTATTATAAATCTTTCCTTTGTAAATATATTAAAATTACTTTCTTAAATGCCTATCAATTAAAAACTGTTGATGAAGGCTATATATTTAATTGGTTAAATTTGCTTTTCAGTGTTTTCCTTGAAATATCAATTAAGACTGCAGCAATTAAGGTTGGAGTGAGACCTTTGAAAAGCTGGTATTAGGTTTTTCTCTGTACCTTAGCGTTTAAGTAATTAGAAAAAAACTGAACAAGAGTGCTTTATAAAAACATTATAATAAATATTTGCTGAAAATCCTTTTCTATTAAGTATACCTCGAACCTTATTCTTTATTATTTATACGGCACACAATCAATTAACACGGTTGAAGTGGGGTAAATGCGTGTCTGAGGTAAATATTTTTTTTTACATTTATATTTTTTATTTACTCCTCCTAAAATAGCTAGGAGTATGATTGTTCTTATGTTTATAACTCTTTTAAATATTAAAACAAATTATTTTTTGGAAGGAATACAAATTTACAGCAGAAAAGTATTTATCGAATTTTATCATATGATAAATTGAAAAAAAATCGATATTTACTTTTATTCCTTTACCAATATAAAAAGTGTGTCTTACAGTTACACTCTTTCATCTATTGCTGAAAGAAAGTCTAATTTGAATAGTCCATACACATTTACGAATGTGAGGAATTCATATCTCTTTTGTAGTTTCATTACTTACATAATTCATATCACATTTAATAAGTAACTGATTCAAGTCATAAACAGTTGGGAAGGTCTCGCGATACAATTTAAAATTATTTCAACTTATTATGAAGCCAATGCATTCACTTTTTCGAACTTATCATAGGGACTTCTGAATGAAGATAAAACAAATATTTATCTATTGTTGACATGCATTTAAACTGAATGTTTTTCAAATAAATAAATATAAACTGTCTAAAAATTGTATTATGACATGTAGATAAATTATATTTGTCAGAAAACAACTCAAACTCTTAAATGATCAATGACATTACAGATTCTAAAAAAAATTATACCTCTACAACCCATAAAGGCTCTTGGGTTCAGTACAAAGTACATGCTGCACTTTTTTCTAGGGCAGCGGTTGCTCAGGTTGTTGATTATTCCGAGATTACGTTCAACTCCAAGATTTTTCCCCCAATTAAGGGTATCGACTTTATAGAGGCTGGGTGAGCCCTAGGAGCTTCTATAGATTCATCCGTATTTCTCAAATACTAAAGTAATAACAATTAAATTATTCTTTTAATTCATCAATATCTTAAAAAAAAATAAGAGGTAAAGAGATAACTGACAGTAGGCACCTTCAATAATGACAAAACTCCTTAAGAGAGGGGACCCTTTTTGAGTAGGCATTTATCTTGGATAAGTAATAATTGGATCCGAGGTAATTATAAGGGTTGAAATTAAATCTTTTTTTGAAGCAGTATTTTTGTGTGTGAGGTCATTTTAATCTTTAATTATTTCAGTGCCGGGTGTTAGAAGTTAGAGAAAAGTTAATGACAGTTAGTAACGCAGTTGATATTAATCTCTTTTTTTTCTCTGGTAGCTCTCTCTAAAATGACTTATTTCATATTACTTACTATTTTATATAATTATTGAAAAAACATCATTCATGATTATTTTTAAATTTTAATATGCCTGTTATGATGGCGCCTCTCTGTTCTGTTTTTAGCCTATTTTACTTATAAATATTTCTTCTAACGCTCTAAGCTCTTAATTAATTACAAAAGACTCATATGCATGACAATCATTAGACCCATCTAAACTTACGGAGTAGAGCTTTGGGGCTCCACTAAACCATCGAATTCCTCTACTATTCAATCCTTACAATCCAAAATCCTTCGTAAAATCTTCAACCCTCCTCATTTTGTTATGAACAAAGTAATCCACAATGACCTTAATGTCCCATTTGTTGCTGATCTGGCCCGAATCCGATATCAATCTTTTCATGACAATCTTCATTCCCACTCAAACCCAATAGTTTCAACCCTAGCAACCTCTTCGATTTCTGATAATCCTCCGAGGCGTCTGAAAAGAAGATGCCCTCGTGATCTACTAAGTTGAACTTGCTATTTGAGTACTGCCACTAGGTAGTTTCTCTACTTGTCATTTCATGTCAGTCTATACATTCATTCTATTTACTGGATGTATTAATATAATACAGTTGTAAATTACATTAAATAAATTATTTTTAAAAAAATGTGTTCTATGTCAATTATGGCATTATTTAAAAAAAAAATGTCACTAAGGTCATAGTCGGAGATAGCCGCAGTTATTTAGATTTTAGTACAAATTTTGTAGTATAATTTATTCCAGAACGATTACTCACATTAGGAAACTAAACGTTAAAAATAATGTTTAAAAAATAAAATAATAATTCTTTTCTTAATTTATGTAACTCACATTGTAATTTGGTTAGGGAGGTTTATGTTCGGACCCAATAACAGTCCGTCATGAAAATCATAAAGCACTTATGGATGTAAGAGCGATAAAATAGTTAGTGCATTTGATTAATTACAGTTCACGCTAACTTACACTTTAACTTTTAAATCACCAATTTGGTTGTTTGTTTCATTTAACGTAAATTTACTCTGATATGGCTGATCTGACGATACTACAGTGGTAACCCTAAATTTCTACTATCCAGGTTGAATTTTTTACTTTTTTTTTTTAATTTTTTACGGATTTTTTCTTCCTGTAAATTATCCCAAGCCTACACCACAGCTTAACCACCAATAATACCCTACGTATAATACCCTCCTTTGAATCGGGAAATGTTGGAAAATTCTAATCTTTTCGATATATGTTTGAAACTAATCACACCAAACCTAAGAGAATTACAGGATGTGGTCAATCTTGAATATTTTTCTTCGAAACTATACAATTTGCAATTAAATAATCTGTGAGGCTGACAATTTGTGCACTTACTATAACTTAGTACACATTAAAAAAAAAACTATGAAGGTTTTAAACTTTTTTTCTTCTGCTGCTAACTACTTTAAGAATCTAATGTGGTAGTAGTTAAAAGTTCCTCCCACCTTAAAGTTAACTAATCCCTGTTAAGAAACAAGTTAGCTGAAGGCGAACAATTAAATTAATGTAACTTTTATTTTAATTCTTTATCTTAACTTGTAAGGTATATTTTTGCTCGGGTGGAGGTTTTTTTCTTATCTTACCAATGGTCTATTTTATACATCGCAAATACCTATTCAAAGCACGATTCTTATAGTTAGTAAAAAAAAAGTCCTATGCCACTATAACCCATGAAGGGTCTTCGGTTCAGTACATGGTAGGTTTTTCTGTTGCTAGGACAAAAAGGAGTTGATTTGTCCGAGATTTCGCTAAAGCGCCAAATTTTCCCTTCTTTAAACCCACTGTATAGAGGATGGGGAGCCCTAGGAGGGTCTGTAGATTCCACAGGGTCCACCTTTTTCTTCTTATTTCCGGTGCCACAACTCGTGGTTAGTCAAGGCCTCCTGTAGCATCAACCGCCAGTCGTCCCCGTGCAATGCAGCTGCTTTCCAGTTCGAAAGCGCATCCTCTGCCACTCCATCGGCCCACCGCAGTCTCGGCCTGCCGATTCTCCTCTTGGCTTATACCTTTTCTTGGAGTATTTTCTTTGGGGTTTCATCATCTCTCAATCTAGCAACATGACCTGCCCAGCGAAGCCTTCCAACCTTTATATATCTGACGACGTATATGTCATTATAGAGGCTTGGTATTTCGGAATTTGTTCTTTGTCTCCAAGCATTATCGTTGAATACTGGTCCAAAAATTCTCCTAAGGATCCGTCTCTTGAATCTATTTCTTGAGCTTGCGAAATTGTCCAGCACTCAGATGCATAGGTCAGAACAGACCTTACGAGGGTTTGGTATAGTTGTACAGGGTCCATCCGGGGTTGTTAACAAATAAAATAATTTATTTGCCACAACCGGATTTGAACCTTGTTTTAGCAATTCAGCTCTTTGCACACTTAGCTACCCAACTTCAGTTCTATTAGTTAATAGCAATATTCACTAATAATTTTTTTATTATTGTGGCATTATTACCTTTTTCCTACAGTATTGTAGATAACTGTTTTATTTTCAATAATACTTTACTACTAACTGTAATATTGTTCTTTGATTATAATAAAATATGTATTTCCTATGACGCCTAAAACAAAAATCTTTGCAACGATTAATTATAGCTATTTATAAAAGATTTCAAATTGATGCTATACTAAGTTGAAAATAAGAATAGATTTCCTGTCATTTTGTTTAGTTAATTGAATACTCTACTAGAGACACTGAATACAGATAATCTACTTCTTTTGCGTAACTGTTATTAAAGACCCATCTATAATTTCTCTAACCATGAACAATTATTTTTTTATTTCACACTTTAATATTATTTTGAGTATTAGTTCCGCAGGTTGTCGGTTCGAGTTAAGTCACAACGAGTTTTAAATTTACATTCATTTCTCTTTTTCGAAAAAAAAAAAAATGTATTACTGACCGTATAACACATACTGTTCAGGCTATCCATCATTTATGCTTCGAAATATTTGGAATTTGAGTATGATCAGGTCATCTTCTATTAAAATGTTGTTACTTTATACTTTAGCTGGAGCGTAGTTTAAAACAGAGCAGGGCATACAAATTAAATTTTACTCTACCCTACTAAGAATTTTATAATGGCATTATCCGAGATCCGGATATACTGTCACATCTGGAGTATTGCCTCCTTGATTTAGAGAAGAGCTACTTCGCCATCAATATGTTCAAATGGCTATAACTTGAATTTATGGAGGCAAAAGGAATAATGCCATGTAGAGTATAGATTGGCTAAAAAGGATCTCTAAGGAAATTTATGGGCTTATAAAACAAACGGAAGTAGAGAAATTGTGATAGAGAAGAAAGCGAGAGAGGGCCGGGTTCCGCTTCCTTCCTTCCTAATTCCGATCACGGCTCACAACGTGTCTTCTTCTCTCCCACGTCTATGTCACCCTCTTAATGTTCCTTTCTCTCTTAGTTAACTATTTTTTTATACACTATTTTGTCTTTTGCCTTCTTTTGAATTTATATTTATACCTAGTACAAGTATTATATTAATTAACTAAATATATTTTTAGTGAAAACAACCATTCCCTTTAATATGATAGATCAAATTTTGTACGGTCACCTGTGGTATAGTGGATAGCATAAACACCTACTATCCCCAAGATCATTGGTTGTTGCTTGACTTGGCTAGTAGCCTTAGTATTTGTTAAAATGAGCACAATTGATGATGACCGCAATTTCGGATGGGACGTTAAATAGCGGTTCCGAAACTGTCTTGTGTCAGGTACTCGTTAAAGATCTCTTTCCTAATTATACCTCGATGGGAAACATTTTGGACCCCCACCGTGGTAGCATCATCTGATTAGACTTAGCTGACGTTTTTCATTTTTACCTTGATATTATTATATATAACTAATCAAAATTAATTTGGAAATATATGTACCCGTTGTGATCTATAGAAAAAACTAAAATTTTCGTGGTTAATATACATTCTTGGATATTTTTTATTAATAATGCAACTGTTGACCTCTTCATCAGTTCTGTTCATTTGTCATCATTAATCTTTTTTCTTAATAATATAGAATTTTTTTAGTAATCAAAATGGATGCAGGGTTAGTTTAAATAGATGCATCCGTAGTAATTTGAAATACCAATTTTTTTATGATTAAAATACTTTCTTGAATAGCTGATTTTTAGCATGATTTATATACCTTTATCATTGGTGTGGATAAACGACAAATTTATATCTACACGGTTTAAAAAAAATTGTCTACCCTCTTCTGCAACTGCATACAATATTAACGTACTAGATGTAATTTGACTTACTCATTTTCCTTTAGTATATCTGTAGTGTCGTTAGCATTTATAGTTTTAATATTTATGCCACCGGGGTGGGGCAGTTCAATAAGTAGAGTCCTGAGTTGCTATGCAGAAAGTTCCAGGTACAAATCCGGTTGTGACAAATAATCTATTTACAGTCTCAATAAAATGGGTAGTCTAAATTGGAGGAAAAATCTGGCGTTTAAATCTGATCTTTTCCAATTCACGTCCTTGTAAAACCGATGGCTTGGAAGCAGTACACTCCTTTCATGGGTATTATAGGTACAGGATTTATTTTGTTTATGGCTAGACTTATAAAAATAGGTCGTATTCTCGGAAAACCGTTCTCGAGGCGCCTTTAATAGAATATCAGGAAAGAATAAGGTCAATCAACAAGTGCAGTCTGGGATTGAAAAGCAAAATAAATTGGTCTAGTTAGATTCCTGCCTTTGTAGCGACATACCTCCTAACACATTTATTTCTCTCACCGACTTTATCAAAAATACTATTTCATCCTTCGTTCATTAACCCTCTCTTAAGTAAATCCGAGCTATTCCTTTCTGCGCCAACAACTTCCTCCGAATAAGGAGTAAATTGTGCGTGAATTTAATCAGAGCGCGCTGGTGCCTCTCGTCTCGACCAATTTAGGCAAGGCTCCTTGTTCTAGCGGCAAAGTTATGTGTTCCTTCCAAAAGGAGTCAGTAAAGTAATTCTGAAATCGTTAAAACAACATAAAAAAAATTTAAATATGTCCAAAAAATGTAGTGCATTGTTTTTGGAGCACTACAACATTTCCAAGAAGTGCAAGACGTATTTAGTTTTCTGTTATGGAGACTTGTTATTCGTCACAAATTTTATTATGAAGTTTTATGAGTTCTGGATTATTATAAGTTAAATTTTATTATTCTTAAATGTTTTTAATTATTAAAATATAGAATATTCAGTTATTCACTCCCTCTGATTTATCTATACACGTCCTATGGAATTATATTTCTTCTATATAACTGGACTGTGAGTTCAAAGACTCTAATTTCAGAATTTACGGCGCCTGGTGTATTTTTAATACACCGATACACCAGTTATGAAATGAACAGAGTGATTTATTATATTTTCAGAATATATATCCTTACATTTTCTATAAGTAAGTATATAAAAATCAGTGGGTTGAGATCTTGTATTCAATAGAAAGAAGATGAAATGGAACAAATAAATGACCGCAGAATGAAAAGATCAAGAATACAGGAAGGTTTTTTTTTTTGTTTTTTTTAGTCTGTTAACTTCAAAAGTGACCAAAAAATCTGAAACGTCTCAAATTATAATGTAGAGTACATATATAATATTAATATGATATATCACTTTATTGACATTTTTTTTTCTCTACTTTCCTTTTCTCACTACCCGTAAACGGGTCTGGTGCTCAGTACATGGTAGAGACTGCACTGTTTGATGGTCATCGGTTGTGCAGGGAGGTGATTTGTCCTAGATCACGCTCAATCGCCAGATCCTCCCCCTTATTTTAGGTACTTTGTTATTTGGGGAATAAAAGACTTCCCGGGAGCGGGATTTGAACCAGGATTGACGGCATGGCAACTCAGTGCTGTACCACTGACCCACTCCGCTCCCAATTTCTCGGTTAACTTATGTTTATTTAATTATAAAAATTGTCAATGGCTGAATTTGTGTATACATAGTTTTAAATTTCTGCATGTTTGTTCCAACAGAAGTGAAAATTTATTTCACGAAATCATTGTCAAGATCGTCTAATAAGGTTTGGAAGGAATTTTAGTGAACGTAGATGGGCAAGGAAGACCAAAATAATTATGATGATATAGGGATTTTTAAAGAAAGCAATTCTATAAGTAAGTATATACAAATTAGTGAGTTGAGATCTTGTATTCAATGGAAAGAAGATGAAATGGAACAAATAAATGACCGCAGAATGAAAAGATCAAGAACACAGGTTTTTCGTTTCCTAGGCGTTGAAATGGGAAAGCACAGTACTGTCGTCGGAAATTAAGATAAAACCATCTTTGTTCCGAATACCAGTGAATAGTTGTAGACTATTGACCATGGAGGATAGTTGATCCCCATGAAAATGAAATTTTTTTAAAAATTATTACTATAGATTTGTATGAGGTATCTATGCTTGGTTTTTTCAAACTGTTTGGGACAAGTTTTTAGATTTGTTGTTGTAGACTGATTTGTGATTGTTGTTTTTTTGCAGATTTTTGACTTGTAACTTTTTTTGAGTTATATTAGGATGTTGGTGTTTTTTAAAATATTTAAAATAACATTTAAGTGTCTTAAGGGAAGCTGGGTATTTTTTTCAAACATAATAATTACATAGTATTGCAGTCCAATGTTTTAGATAAGAATCAAAGTGAAAAATATTTATTTGAAAGAACACAACAGAACAATAATTAATCGGACATAGTAACAGACTGGGACTTAAACTTGACTTGACTTGACTAACTTATGTATTTTTGAGGACTCTATATATATTAGCCTAAAGATAAAAAATTTAATAATAATCAGAACAGAGTACAATATGATAAGGCTATAATTCTAAGCTTCTAATCCAATACGTCTTACCATAACTGACGTTGTAATGGAAGAAGGGTTAAGAGGGACAATTAATGGATATTGATTAGGTTCTGCAAGAAACTGTTGAGTCAAATCCATCCACAAGTACTTGCGAACTTGCCAGGGAGTGTGGTGTGTCGAAAGATACTCTTAGTCGCCGTCTACGATCAACCGTAAAGGAGAATTATTCCAACATGATAATGCTCGTACTTGCACTTCCCGTCGAACCAAAGAAATGTTTAAAGAACTTAATGGGTTCGAACTCCTGCCTCGTTCATCATATAGTCCATACCTTGCACCATCGGATTCCTATTTGTTTCGATCCAGTTTCTTCAAGGGAAAACATTTGATTATTTTGTGGAAGTTGAAATTGCGGTCTAAGAGTTCTTTGAACTTGAAAGCTGTCAGGAAGCCATATCATATGCCAGGAAGGAATGGTATGAGCGTGGGATCGAGCAGATGGCTAGTGACGGTAGATAACAATGTACTATACTTTGACTACTAATTGTATTTTATATCAAAGAAATAATAATACAAATATTTGGTTGCAAAACAGTCATTTTTTTATTTATACACCCAATTATTTTCTTAAAGATTGGTCTTGAATGGGTTTCGTTATGATTTTGAATAAATAGGTATTTGAGGCCGATATACTTCTATTTGTCAATAATAAGTCTAAGCAATAATGATGGATAGGTTCTGCGATAATCTCCTAAAATAAATGTTGATTTTATTTCTTCTACTGCCAGAGTTGACTTTCCGCACCCGACCTGCAAAACAGATCCACCTAACTGTTATTTATTCTGTTATCCGGATCTACCAATCATTAATCTGGATGAAATACACCAAATAAATGGATCGCTCTCTTTCCAGGGATAAAACCGTGCTCGGAGGCAATAAATTACTTGGAGTTAAATTCAAATTTTGGAGTGCTACATTAATCTTTTTTTTGTTTAAGCCTTTCATCACTTCAATTTATCCAATTCTTGATATTTACTTGTTAATCAAAACAAATCGGCTTTGTCTGAATTTTTTAGATCTTTTCAATAAAGCTGTTTTTGAGAATATACTGGATTTGATCGGCGTTCTATATTTTTTTAAGCTTAACTCACTAGAACTGGAAATAAATAACAATTGGTAGACAAATCTTAATAAATTCATACATGACGGAATTTCGGTATGTGATAAATCTATGAATGTTCCTAGTTAATTAATTTTTTAAATTAATTAGTTTAAAGTAAATATTTAGATAAAGTATATATTTAGAAACAATATATAAAGATAGAGGGTTGAAAAACATTATTTTAAACATTATAAACAAGATTGGGGAACTGTGCGCAAATATTAACGCAGTACTATTAGGAAAATCATATTGCACATAGGCATATTTAGAGACCAAGTAATATTAAATAAATAAATTTATAGATAAATTGATTTCCCGGCAAACCAACTAATTATCTAAAGTATAGCATATTATTACTATGTTAATAGTATTAATATTATATTGTAAAGTACATATATTTATTTGACGTGCATGCGCAGTAATTTAAATGTTTAATTAATTAACATATAGAGTAGATCAATACTACTATGCATGGATGATCAGTTAACTGTTCGTAGTGATACATAAAATACTTACTCCTACATGATTCAGTTCTAGCTAGTGAATATTGCGTCTTTTAATTTTTCCACTTCAGTTGACTATGCATATTTTCCCGTTCTTCCCTTACTTCCAATTAGCTATAAAATATTAGCTCAGTGTCTGAAGAAAGTAATCGATGAGTTCATGGATACGCTCTTATTATTCGATTTTTTTGTCATTTAAAGGGTGACCTGTGATTTATTGGTCAGAATAACAACCTACTAAGCCCAAGATATCGGGTTCGTAGCCCTAGGTGGCCCTAGGATTTTTTAAACTGTAACAATTCCTTGGTTATGCCATCCTTTGGAAGGGACGTTACACGGGGACCCACAGCCTCTGTATGTCAGGTATTCGTTAAAATCCTATCCTAATTGATCCTATTACTCCTGGATAGGCAAAATTTAGAGTTCCCAGTGTAAGACCGTCCGATTAGCCATAGCGGTATAAAGTTAACCGGTGTGTTATTACAAATTATTATGTACAAACTAAAAACAAATTCTTAACCGAATTTTGAATAAAATGGCGAGTTCTGAGAGCCTTTAGGCGAATGTCAGAATGACGATTTTTTTACTAACGATCTGAGGGGAGAAGGTTTTTTTTTTAATGTTTATATATCCATCATTGAGGGGAATGGTGTGGGTGAATGTGTAGAGCGCAGGATTGCTGTGATGAAGGTCTTGGATATAAGGGGGATACCCTTATATGGAAGAAAAACTTGGGTTTTAAGCGTGATGTCAAGCAACTAACATCCCTGCATAACTATAATTAGTCCATTATACTACATACTGAACTCATGACCCTTCATGGGTCGTAGTGGTACTGTTTTATTTTTTATCAATTCTTTATTGAAAATACTGAACCAAATATTCAAGACTTATGTAAATAATAACAAAATAGTTTTTAAGTCACGGGGGCTAAGCCTTATTATTGATATAACACTGATGATCGGATGCGTATTAACCAATTTTAGATTTTTAACAAGAAGTACCATCAGAAGTTATGTTTATTTACAACATTTATAAAAGTAACTATAGGGAGAATACATTTTTTTTTTCTTTTTTGATCAAAACATTCTGGTCCGGATTCCCTTTGACGATAGTCTTCCTAATCAGTGAAGGGATATTCCAAGAGTATTCATTAAAAAAGAATTTATAATAAAAATGAATTTTGTTCCCTTTGAAGAAGTATCATCAGTATCCTTTGAGGAAGTAAAGCAAGACCCGCAAGGTCTGGGAAAGCGATCATATTATCGGAAAAACTCGATGAAATGCTGACCCAATAACTTGTGGTAGGGGCTCCCTTTCCATTTGGAACCTTTGTTTATTTCTTCAGTTTACACTTATTTTCCACCAACGCTCTAGGAAATATATTTTTCAAGGAAACTGATCGATAAAGAATTGAATATGAGTCAATCGATGTAATTTCATTTGAACGAACCCCACTATTATCATTAGTGCTCTTACTTAAAATTTGAATAACAAACAACATAACTAACCTAAGTCGATCGAGAGCTAACTAATCATCTGAAGCTTTTGGTCCAATTCATTTAAATTAATTAACTTAGCATATGCAAGTATGGTAATTGTTCAAATTACATTGGCAGAGAACTCCATGATCAGCCCCATTACTGCCTATTCATCAGTGTCCTCCCCACCGATTAACAATTGGATTTAAAGACAATGACCAATCAGTTTAGATCCGTGAATTATGGCTGTCCAACCGGGGTCAACTGACGCAGGATGACCTATATTTTTTCCCTTAGTAGACCGTCCGTAGACCATGTAATCGAAATCCAGGAAAGGTACCGCGTGATACTTGCCTCTTATGTCAAGTCTTTGTGAATTGCCTCCAGTAAGCCGACAGAAGCACCCAAGTACAATCCACCCTCGACAATCCTTAGATTTTTTTCGAGAGTATTAAACTTCACAAGTCCATAAAAGAAAAATAAATCTCTATTTATGATAATCCTTCTAATATTATCAACATAAATAAAATATAATTTTGTTTGGTAAACTTGATGGCTTTAGAAATAAAGACCCATTATACTATCTCATTACTATCATTACTGTATTATTACTATATATATATTGTGTGTGTTATCCCTCCTGCTATCCGCCATTCACTGACTTCATTCAAATTCCTGCTTTTCCAACATCCCCTGACATCCCAAAAAGATGCTCTCTAAGCAGGTCAATATGTAAAGAAAGTTATTGCATGATATCCCATTCATTTATTTTATTTACTAACTGATGTTATTAATATATTTATTGTCTTAAAATCCAGCCAATATTCGTACTTTTTAGTTATTTCAATTATATTTTTATTTTTCTTATTTTTTTGGCACTTTTTAAATTCTTCATGATTTGTATTGTTATATAGCCTTCTGGCCATATATATAATTTTTTTTTCATACTTTTTTTTAAAGTAATATTTTGTTTTTATGTTAATATGTATGACAATGCTTGATTGGTTATCAGAACACCCGAATCTAAGAATTAAATAAAGACCTTGGGCGTGTGTAAGTGAGTAATCAAATTAAATTAAAATCGTAATGTATAATACTTATTATTAAAATTGTAATATTATTATATATAATAAAAAATAAAATTATAACAACATTAAATTTTATTAAATAAATATGTTAAAGTTTAGACCTAAATGCACAGCAATAGGAACAATTGCTTTCTCATATTTTTTTCAAACTTCACCTAATCCTCATAGAATATGCAGTCGAGGTGTGGATTAATTGATGTCCCTTCCATTAATTATTTCTCTCTTTTTTTTCTTTTTTTTAACGCATTAAATTCACAATAAATTCTAGAAAATAAAATTAAAGGTATGTAGTATGTTCGTTTAACTGCTTCATTCATTATGGTTTTATAATGCTTAATCAATATAATGTTTACTTTTTGATACGCTGCAAACATGTACAAATGAAATTGAAATAAAAAGGAAATAGCATTTTATCCTGTTTTTATATTTTGTGATCCATTTCACTCTGTACTTGAGACATCATTTTCATACAATTTCGTCCAAATCATCTCGTCAAACTCTACCAGAGCAAAGTGAATAGACTGTACTACAGTTTACTTTCAACAATAGTGAGGTGAGTGACTAAAATAAATTAGCTAAAGGCAGCAACGTGGCCTTAATCCTTTAGTAATAGATAGGACTTATACTCAACAGAAAGCAAGATCAAGGCCAAGGCTTGGCTGCTTATCTTATCTTGGCTACACTCAGTAACGTGAACTTTATATTTTATTTTACTTGTTTGTTTTTTTTGTGTTTTTTCATTAGTTTAGTTAAATATGTATATATATTTATATTTATATATAACAATATCTTATAATTAATAATTTTACAAAATATTTTGTTTGTTTCTTATTAATTAATGAATAATTTGAATATGAATGTGGACATCTCGGGTAGTGAAATGTCAGAGGAAGAGGCTCCGTTTTCCGAAATTAGGAAAACCGATTCACAATACCTTAAAAGAAGAACTCTACAAAAACGTCAGAGAAAATCTTCCCCTGGCTCAGCGGGTAGCTCGCCAAACAAAAAAAAAACAAAGCGGCTAGTTCAAAACTTCAGCCACGAACAACAAACCGTCGAAAAAACGACCGAAAACCCGCAGTAAATCTACTGCAGTCAAGCCACCAGTAGCCTCAACCAGCCCCAATGAGCGTCAAGACAATCAAGAACGACAAAAAAAAATTCGATGATTTGGAACCTCCGCCAATATTTATCACGAAAATAAGTGATTTTTATAATTTCGGAAAAGAAATATCAGATTTGATCGGGCAGCCAAATTTTATATGTTACTCGAGTAAATGATATAAAAATCAATACGATCAATAAAGATTCATATAAAAAACTCATAAATCACCTTACTAGCAAAAATTAAGATTTCCACTGCTACCAACTGAAACAAGATAAATCATATAGTGTAATGCTAAGAGGGCTTCACTCAACCACGCCTACGGTAGCAATCAAGAGAGATCTGGAAGAGATTGGCCATAACATCAGGAACATCTCGTCAGTGTTGAACCCAACTGAAAAATATCCCCTTCCTCTGTTTTTTGTCGAACCAGAACCATCCAAAAATAATGTTGAAATATTTCAAGTTACTAGGCTTGTTTATTCAACTGTTAAATTCGAGGACCCAAGGTACAAAAACACCATAGTGCAGTGTACTAGGTGTCAAAACGTAGACCTATTGCCACCACCAGGCCATATGCGTCAAGTGAGCTGGCTCACATCTAACAGAAGCATGCCAGAAGTCCAGAAATGAGGCAGCAAAATGTGCTCTTTGTGGTGGGGACCACCCGGCGAATTATAAAGGCTGCCTGGTATATACAAACTTCCAGCGACAGAGAACACATAAAATGCAAGGGAAAAGCATAGAGAATAATGATCCTCGTCCACCTGAATTCAACAACTCAACTATATTCCCGGTATTACCAAAAACCATTACAGATCAGCACATCACCAGAGTTCAACCTCCGGAAAACATAATCCCGACCTCAACGAACCAGCAGCAGCCTCAACGTCAGGCGCCTATCTCCTCCCAACACAAACCACAGACTTCCTACAACAAGCCCCAAACCTCCCAACCCGAACCCCGAGATCCTAGATCAAAGCCTCAGAAATTCAATACTAAAGTCCAACTCCCACGTCAGCATATACCTCTCCATTCAGAAACCTTAATAGTCAATCTACCGCCACAGCAACCAAATCCTACCCCTTCCAATCAAAATCAAATGAATCCTTCAGTTCATCAAACAATGAATGTAAATCCAGCACCTCGAGTACTGCCCCCAGGAAACCTTCCTTTACCCGTTAATTATAAATATCAAACTCCAGACCCATATCTAGTCCAAATCCAAAACCCCATCGACATAAATTCAATCCTATCATCCTTCCTAAAAGATCTCCAAGAGACTATCAAGCCTCTCATCAACCTACTCACGAGAATCCTTACCGAAGTTCCACTTAATTACCCACGATGAGCATAAAGCCCCTAGCTAACTATCTTCTCTCACATCCTCAAAGAGCTACTCTATCTTTGCCCCAGCAAATCCTACCTATTGGCCTATATTCCTCAAAAAACGTCCCGACATCCTTGACATATTTGTTACATCCCAAATTTCACCCGCACAAGCCAATATTGAATCCTTGGACGACCTTTGATTAGATCATAGTCCAGTCATCCTTCTCTTGCACTCAAGTTTTGCTCCCAAACCTTCCCCTCCCACATTGATCACAGGGCGTGTCAGCTGGGACAATTTTTGTTATGACTTGGAGGACAAACTGGACTTAAAAATTTCACTTAAGACAAAACAAGACATTGATACAGCCATAGAAAAACTTACAACATCAATCAGAAGCAGTTTACATGATAACTTCTCAAATCATACAATTAATAGCTATCAACATACTGATTTGCCACAGCATATTCGTATCTTATTAAGAGAAAATCGCAGAGCAAGATCGAAGTGGTATATAACTCGACATCCAGCAGATAAAACTACTTATACAAAATTAACTAACAAATTATAAGCAGAAAACAAGAAGTTCAAAATTCAAAACTTAATTACCTGGACTGAAAATCTCACAACCACTGACAAAACATTGTGGATGACTTCCAAAAAACTCCTAAAGTTCAAAGAATTTAATCATCCACTACTTACTGATTCAAATAACTGGGCAAGAAAGAAAAATCACAGTTATTTGGTCAATACCTTCCCAAAATCTTTCATCCACATCCTGATATCATTAACCAACTCATATTGAATATATAAAATCAGCGATACATGTTCCCCTCCAAATGTCTCTTCCACCCAAAGCATTCCATCCTACAGAAATATCCAACATTATTCACAGATTACCTTCCCGCAAACTTCCTGGGCACGACCTCATCACAATTCATATCTTAAAACACCTTCCTAGAAAAGCCATTCTATTCCTTACCAATATATATAATGCTGTACTCCACTCCACATATTTCCTTGACCCCTGGAAATTATCCATTGTAAAAATGTTACCTAAACCTAAAAAAACGAATTCCCATCCTCTTACCGTTCTATCTCTCTTTTATCTTGCATGGGTAAAACCATATAAAAGCTCATCCTCAAACGATTGTACCCCATCCTTCATGCAAATCAAATAATACCAGATCACCAGTTTGGATTCCGAGCATCCCACTCCACTATTCAGCAATGTCATCGTGTGGTGGATGTAGTCTCCTCTGCATTAGAACGTGGATCATATTCTTTGATCCTCCATCAACGGCATTTCGTGTTTGCAATTATTATTTTAGCACTAAATATTATTTTTAAATATCACAAAAGCGTTAATCTTACTTTTTATTGCATGGCAATGAGTGAAATTTCCCACACTGAAGGGTGATAAGTTTTAGCGATCTTTGAGTACACAAACTACATTTAAATAAATCAAAGAATATGTAGACTTATCATTGTTAGCTATTATTCTTGATTATGACATATTGTAGTGTTGTACTTAAATATTTAATATTTATGATAAATGCATTTCAATAAGTTCTGTAAGGCCGAAATGAGAATCCACATTCACTCTACTCTCCTTGTTATTACACATATTATTTTAAGCTCACTAATGTTAACTCTTTGATTGACGGATAAGGTTAGGACACCCCCTACTACCATAGCCACCCTTTAATAAGACAATATAATATTTCATCATTCTACTAGTGATGTAAGAAGATGTCATAAATTTATTTTGATTATTGTTTTGTATTTTTAATTTTATGTCATTATCATCTATGTATTTTCTACATTTTAAATTTGTTTATAATCAAAATAGATCGGCTAAAATAACTCCTTTCTCATTTGGACGATATTCAGACTCTTAAGCATACCATCCATCACAAGCCCTCAGGAGGATTCAGACTTGATAGATAGGAGGATTCTCTCCCTAATTTATTCTCAGGTGCTTTTCAACATTCACACTAGCAATGACACACCCCTCTTCCGTTTTTTTTTGGGAGGGGGGGGGATTTCAGAAAATGCTTTTATTTTTCAAATTTATTCTGATAAAACTTTGAGTTAATATATTTTTAAAAAATGCAAGCGAAATTCTTTAACAAACTGGTATAAAGTGATTATATTGTATTTATGTGGGCAAAGCACAATATATCACAATAGAAAAGTGTAGCTTTCTTAACTTTCTTTAGGTAACTGAAAATTATATTTGTTTAAATAAATACATACATGTCAAGGCTAGTTGTCCCAATAAAAAATGTTGAAAAAGGTCTGCTGGGTGTACTAAATGAATTTTATGAAAATAGTGTTCTTCGCCAATAAAAATAGTTATTATTAAAATAAACTGTGTAATATCTATTTTTTTTAATCTTATGATTCTTAAAATTAATCTATCTGTACGCATACTCATGGATATGTTTTTATTATAGAATCGGTGAATCGTTCTCAAATATTTCATTGGTATCTAAATTCCAGATATCTAAATTCTTTGTTGCCTTTTTTTTATTATTTCAAAATAAGGAACGAGCTAAATTTAATACTTTAAAGGATGTTTGCGTGTTTCCCTACTCGGTCCGGAAGAGATATCACCTGAGAAAACAAGCAGAATTCATTCAGAAATAAATTATTTTAAAAATAAACACAGCTGATAAATTTACCGGTCCGATTTAGAAGATTTCTTTTTAAGGGTGAATTTTTTAAGAACTTTCGGATTTGATTTTTAAAAAACTTACATAAAGTACAGAGAAATGTATGAAATCTTTATTTGAGTCGATCGAACGATCTATATAACTCAATGTTTAAAGATGATTTCATGTAAATGTTGGCAGCGGCTATGTATCTAATGGTTCATACGCTGGGTCCAATTGTGCATACTTTTTCCAACATATCGGCCGGTATCTCACGAATAAATTCTTCGATATTGGCTTCCAGTGCGTCAACCGTTGCGGGCTTGTCCATATCATGTAGATATGAGCCTTACTTAACATAGCCCCAGAAAAAATAGTCTAAAGGCGTAAAATCGCAAGATCTAGGCGGCCAATTGACGGGCCCCAAACGTCAAATAAACTGTTCATCGAACTCGCTTCTCATCTTTTGATAATAAAATTTAATTATCTGCAAGCGTTGTTCGTTTGTAAGTCGATTCGTGGTTAAATTATAGGTCAAAATGAACATCTTTAACAGTAACATGTTACACGAAAACAGCTCAGCTCCCAAAAACAGTGTTGCAAACAAGAAAGTTGCTAAAAAAAATCACCCGTTACTTCAATCTAGAGATTCTTTTTGTATAGTAATACACTATTTTGAATAGTCTAAAATATTTAAAATAGAAAGGAGTGAACCTCAAAATGAACTTTACTGCTTTATGCATATGTTGAATAAAGTTCCCATACTTATTCACTGGTGGAAGTGCAGAACAAAATTAATATACCCCAAGGGAAATATAATATATATTTATAATGAATTATTATATATTGAATATGTTTATATTGAATCTGAACATAGTATTTTTATTATTATAATAATATACCTCAATTCTACAATTATTGGGATTTAGTCAAAAAATTACAAACCATTAATAATATAGTAAAAAAAAGCATATTAATTTATTCAATAGTCTTATGAATGATCCCCTTACAAAGGGAAACGCAGAGGATAAAAGAGTGCTGAATCCGTTGCGAACAGGAAGGAGAACAAATCGGGTGAGGGGGGTTACAGATTTAGGAAATCTACATTCCTGTTGTGGATGAGGGCTCATCTAATCCCCCGCAGTACTATCGATGAAATATTCATCCTCCTGCTTGGGGAGAGAGAGTGTGAGATAGAGGATGAGAGAGGAGGGAGGAGGGAGGATGAGGATGAGGATTGCAGGACTGACGGCTGGGGCTGGTCACTCCACTCCCGCCAATATTTCCTTCTCTCGCCTGAAACAACATTTACCCGCCACCCCCCCCCCCTCCCCCAACACTGAGGTAATGAAATTCCGGGCTCACCACGGACACCGATTCTTCTCCTCTAACCCGCAATTTTATCCGGGCCTTTCTTCATTTGCTTATAACCCTCTATCATCGATCCCCTTTTACCTAGGGCCCTTTTGAAGTCTGAGATATTAGACATTCTTGCTAAAGTAAAGGGATTTTACGATGAGCATAATGGCTGTATTATACAAATTAGCATATATCCCATCGCTGATCTCTAGTAACAGAGCTTGAAGAGGATTGGGTTCGGTTCTCGACAACGGTATAATGTTTCTTAGTCTATCGAAGGAGATTGTGTGGTAATTATTTAGCTCATCTTTCATCCTAAAATAACTGTATTGATAAAGTTTGATTTTGATTTTATTTCGTAATAAATAAATATATATATTAGTATTGAAGTTCTACTTATCTAGTCCTAAAAAACACCCTCTTTTATTCTTTTTCTTCTCCCTTCCACATTCTTTGAGCGTGGGGATTTTTCTCCCACAGAGTCTTCTCTTATTGGCTAGAAATTGTATTGGGTGGGGCCTGGTGTTATGTTTTCTAAAACTCACTTCATATTAATGCAGCGTTTTCTGAATCCGTACGGATTTATAATTGAAATGAAATCAAAATCTTTTCAAATAGGCCAATATTTTTCGTCTTTTAGTCCTCTCCGTGGGTTCCTTGAAGCTCCCATAGAAATATATTAGTTATTTTAGTTTCGTCTATAAAAGTATCTACGTCTAAGGTTTATCTATCTAAATTGTATCAGTAAGATTTGCATAATAGTTAAGCATAATAGTCTGTGTACTTTATACCAACATCGTACTGTTTTGTTGGTAGGTACCAGCTGTTTCTGTAGCTAATTATGAACTATACCAATTACACACTTTAGTTTGGGAGAATAATCTCTGTTCTCCGAGAAGGCAAATTAGGGGAAGGAGTAGTGGTGTGTCTTTTTGAGACGAACGTAAATAGGAAAAACGTACCACCAAAGTAGAAAGCTGTCAATATAAATGACTCGGAAACTAAGGACTTCAAAGAAGCCCAGAGAGAGGACTAAATGAACCGAAATTGGACTCTCTGGAGATGTCCTAATTCAACTGTAATTGTAAATCGGGACCACAATATAGGTATTAATATTTTAGCATGATCTCTATCTGCATTCCTTTGAACTTTGAAGGTACAAATGGTATTAGCCCCAAAGCATATTGGAAATATGTAAACTTGTGTTTTGGCAATGGCCATGTACCCCATTCATCAAGTGAACGTCTATCGTGGCGCTCTTTCAATAATAATAGTCTGCTTCTCATATGAGAGCTGCTTTCCTCTCAGTGGAGGGGTGGAAAGGTACGTTAAAACATTATTTAATAAAATTTTCTTTCTATTAATTAATTTTTTTAGCCACAATTCAATATTCACTGATTGCTTGTACCTCTTGAATCCTGCTATATTTTCGAAGATCATCTTCTTCTTTATGTAATAGTATAATAGTTTTAGTAAAATAGTGTAGTTTTATTATACAAAAGGGAGCGGCGTAGCTTACAGGTAGAGCGCTTGGTTGCTGTGCCGCAGAAACCGGGTTAAAATCCGGCTGTGGTGAATAAATTATTTAATCTGTAAACAGTCGGCGATGGACTCTGTGGAATCGGGACACCCTCCTGGGGCTTACCAAGACTCACAAAATGAGTATCAATAATTGGAGGACCTAGTACAATCTTGGGCAAATCACCTCCTTGTTCATCCGCTGTCCTAGAAACAGTACAGTCTCTACCACGTATTTTTTTTTTATTAGACAAAACTAGGACGAACCATATGTTTTGTGTATTATTCATAAAATCCTAATAATTTTTTTGTCTAGTTTAAATGATCATCAGAGTACTTAAAAATCCATAAAATAGATAGCTAAACATTTATTCCTTAATATTTTATTAAAAATAATATGTTATTCAGATGAGTTTATTATCCAAGACAGGAATTGATTTAAGTAGGACCAAAATGAACTCCCGAGCCAAAATGAGAGGATAGGCTGCGAAGACTAAACAGATTTAAGCTCCTGGGTAATGTGCCTTGGCAATTTCCCTTTTCCCGGGAAGGAAAAACACTTCACCTCGTAATTCCCACATAATTTGGATCTCATTTAAGGAAGCGAATACAGCCCTTCCTTGGCCCGTCTTCTTCCTTGTGTTTTAAGATGTACATCGCACATCCTCAGCATACTATTGTAGAAGTTACGGTACACGGTTTTGCAAATTTGTCAAACTTTACCGGGGGAGTAGTAAAACTTTTTCATTAAATATCTAAGGGGTAATAACAGAATCTTTATTCAAACCATTTAATAAGGCTTAAAATAGACGTCCAAGAGATACATGTACAACATTTTTTGAATACATAATGTATTATATATTTTTTACCACTGATTAAAATAATACATAATGCATTATATATATTTTATCACATATTACAGATTATATATTATTATTATAGAATAAATAATTTATATGTTTTTTATACTTGTGGATAAAATAACTACATTTGAATGAGGTCATTTTAACTCTACCTTCTTTCTATTCTTCTCTTTCAAACATCTTTCATTGTTTTCCTATGTTTTTGGATTCTTTTATCAGTCCGAATTGCGCAAGTTTTTTTCTTTTTATACTATCTTGAATGCCTTGAGCTTCTAAAGTTTTTTAGTAAGTAGAAAATGTCATTCAATATCTTTTTAACCCTTGGTTAGTCGCGCCCGATCTGACAGATCACGTACGTATATTTTTTCCCCCTTTCCTCCGTGTAGGCAACAATTCGTTCATGCTCCCATTACCTGTTTTTTGGATGACCCGGGTGAGTTTAGTGCCTCCCTTACCAGTGTGCAACCCTTCTGGACGGTCCATATGAAGCAAACGACCGAAATCGAAAGTACAACCATCATCATATAAACATCAAATATTTTTGTTCATTCGTATTATTACATTAGCTGTAACATTTCGCGTTGTCTGTTTTTTTTATACACATTGCTATATTGGCAGAACCGACATCTGTGATCTCTCAGAAATCTTCCTGGGGTATAAGGTGCTGCGAGAAAAGTGAAAACTGTTTAGGATGGAACCTATTGTTTGATGAGCATATATTGGCTATGACTGTGGAATATACCATTAAATATATTTTAAAAATTCAAAACATATAATCTAGGCTAAGAGATGATAAGATCACAGATTTAGTAGAACTGAAAGCTTTTATTTAAAGTTTTTATGTGCCTGTGATCCATGTCTGTTTTAATGGTTAAACCTTTCTAGTCTTCGTTATGATATTATTAGAGTCCATTATAAGAATAAATATTGATAAATGAAAAAAAAATATAGGTTACTAAGAAGAAAGCAAATTTATGGTTCCGGTAATTTTTTCACTTGAATCCTAAATATACATAATGCAACTGCTGTTTCGTCATTGCTCTCTACCTCCCAAACCCCCTTAAGTACTTATTTTAAGTATAGAAGCTCAAATTTCAACAAAAATACCATGACCAATTTGACGCGTTTTAGAGCCGCGACTAAAGGAAGGATAAAATCCTTAATCCATCATTAATTAACGACTTTAATGACCATCACCATATTAATTTTTAAGATAAGTGAATACTCTTTTGTTCATTTTGCACAGTTTAGTACTTAAAAGGTCTCCATAAACCTGAATTCTTTGTTTACTAATTGTTTGTGTAATGAATTTGTTATGTGAAGACCGTGAAAAATTCCAACGAAAAGCCCTAATGTCTCCAAAATTAAAGACATTGAAAATACCTGTCCAATATTTCGCTTATTCAGGCATCCTCAGGGTAGAAAGAGAACAACAGCAAACCAAAACATGAATAACGCACCCAAGAAACATCCCACCACCTCCAAAGGCTCAAATGCAACTACTGAATCATAAGAAAGGTTACTAGACCCCAGCTGGATAAGGTTAGATAAAAAAACAGCTGATCAATAATTCAGACTGGGGTCTAAATTATTGACAGATAATTTCAATCTGTTCAATATCGCGAAATATTGGACAGATATTTTCAATTTCTGTTTTTAGTTTTGGAGACTTAAGGGCTTTTCGTTGGAATTTTGCCATGGCCTTAACATTTATGTAAGGTCTCTTTACCTTTCCCTTTTCAATAAGAATTTGTTATATTATTTCTAACTACTGTATTTTTTAAGCCATCGAAATTGGACCAGTAATAACATAGATACATCAGTTTGAACATTTTATACATCAATCTTTGCAGGCCTGCTTGGATTGATGTCTTATCAATTATTGGCTTTCTTATTTATAACAATATGCAGGTTTGTTTACATATTCCATTCCCTCCTGCTTCTTGTTCATCTCCCGTTTTTCTCATTGAAACGTTATAGGTGTCTACTAATCTTATAAAAGATTTGTATAATTTGAATTCTTTTCAGTTTCATGAAATTTGATACCTGAGAATTCTAGTCCTACTAGTTTCGTCATAGTCCCTACAATCCGCTATTAAATTGAGGTTAATTTCTTAAATTTCTGAACTTGGAAGAATTTTAAAAAAATGTATTGTAAGATCACATTTTACAGACTATATATTACGAGCTTTGTATCCAATCGTATGTTAAAAAGTCCGAAGATGTGATGTTTAATTGACATCAGCTGATTGTTTAACCAATTTTTCGTTTGATTATTAATTTCGAATGGTATTTCGACAATTCAACTGACGGAGTAGATATTGTCTTGCATATTAAATGTAATTATCATGAATTTTCATCAGAATTTCAATTTAAATTACAAAACCAATTTCTTATCCGAGAAGTGTTTTCTCTTATAAATTCACACTAATTGTAATTGGCGTCCTATCTCCCTCAAAGAACGGACTGAACTCAGGCCAGTTGGAGAATTTCCAATAGCATGTTAGATGAACCTAGATAAAGTAAATAGTGAAATTAAGTCTGATATTCGAACAAACATTTTTTTTTTCTCGAGTTGTACCACTTTTAATTTAAATGCACGATATAGCTAAATTATATATATTTTTAATCAAAAGTATTGAAAGTTATTATTATTGAAAATTGTAGGTAGTTGTGGTAAATGAAACTTTCTATTCTAAATGAAGACCAATTTAGTTCAGATAAAAACGTTACATACGTGATATAAGTATATACGTCCCGTAATACATAAGTATTATGTATAAGTACTATACTATATAACTATTTAAATATATACGTCACGTTACTATGTAAGTATATACGTCAGTGTTTGAACATGAACAATTAAACTGTTAGGCCCGAATTCTTTAAATTAATAAATTTTATTTATTCCGACAAGTTAATATCGAATTAACAATATATATACAATGTAAAACATATATAAACATTTTTATATATTTTTAAAACTTGTAATTGGAAGTAAGTAATAATGATTTTATATAAGTTTAATTCGTTAATAAAAAATTACAAGGAACGTAGTATACTGCAGTATGGAATATGCCACTTAATAAACGGACCTTTCAAAGGAAAAAAAAAAGTATATACACCACGGTACTATATAAATACTATATCTACAGCCCCGGTGAATAAGTGGTTAAGTCTAATTACTTAAGTAAGCGGAATCGAGTTATTTTCGTAGTGAATGGGGGGCTGAATAAGGCATTGGCTTAAACAACAGTTATTGTATATATTACAACTCCATTTCAAGCCAAAAACTACGAGAATGATACGATTCCGGTTATCTGAAAGCACTTCACTCTCGCTGGACAAATCCGACTTAACCGCTTATAAAATCTTCAGGATATCGCGCCGGCTATTTCAGAGCTTGGGGTCAAACTTCTCTCATTTGTATCTACGGTTCTTTCAAACTGAAAGATTGCTGTTGTAATTTAAGATGAATGGACGGTTAGTTGAACCATTTTTTAATTATTTTTTTCTCTTATCCTCCATCGTCCATTAGCTGGCCAAAACAACATATATTCCTCTATATCTTCTCCCTCATCGCAAGTTAGCAGTTTCTTATCTTGTGTATTGTTCATGTGAATATATTCAAGAGTAGTACCTATCTTTGTCATCATCCTTGGGTTTAAAAAAAATTCTGAAATAATTTTTATGGAAAAATTGCTTATTTTAAATTTATCATTAAATTGTTCAGTAAATTGGTTAAATGCCAACATATTATTGATTCATGCCTGGTTTTCATTTTCTGTCAACAGAAAACCGACTGAAGCCATTAAATATTGTCCTATACAATAGAAATTGATTAATGTGCTGGTTTTTTTCTCCTTATATTACGATCCAACTTTCTACTTCTGAACAACACTTTTATTATTCTACAGGACGTTTAAGTTTTCAGGCTTATCTTGACTAATTTTGTATTTAGGATATTTAGTTTTAGAGGTTAAAGGATTAACAGAAGCCTTAGTTATTTAAATTATTTATCATTAATTCTGCAGAATTTATAATATGTAAGAAGATATCTTGCGCAGTTAGATAACAAATATTAGAGACATTCTAGAAAATCATTTACACTTATTCAGTGTATATTTTTCGAATAGTGTGCTTTGCATTCTATCTCCCACATTATTTAATGCCCACTCGGAAGGATTGTTCAAGGAGGCTCTAAATGAATCTGAATATGGGATAATCATTAAAGGAAAAATAATGAATAACCTGAAATAAAGGACGACAGGCTTCTTGCAGTTTGTGGTTAACTGCTTCAACGTTTCGTAGATAACGTCCTGGTTGGATGCAATACTTATGAAAAGAAAATCGCCACAAAACTGACAACTGAGATCAACCAAATTAAACCAGGTCTCGTACAGTGTAAGCAAGAAGTACGTTTATCCAACTGTGTCAGGTCCTATGCAACGTAAATTTGAACTTGGAGACCTATTGAAAGAAGTTTGCAAGGTAAAGGTATATTATTACTGTTTTTATAAAAATAAATTAATTACTGAGCTTTTAATTTTTCTAATATTTGAATAATAACCCGATGAATTGGAATACATCCCGGACATTAATTATCGGCAATTAAAAAAAATATTTAACGAAGAAGTGTGAATTAATCTCATTTTTTTTTTGTAACGATACTAATAAAATAAATAAATTATGTATAATCACAGATATAGTTTGGAATTCCTTATAATAGATTGATGAATTTCAGATTTTCGACCTTGAACTAACGATAAAACCCTATAAAAAGGATGAGGCGATGACAGGAGGATGACATGAAGAGGCGATGAAAAAAGGAATTGCTTGTGTTGTTTTTTCGTTCTTGACATTATTACCAGCGCATCTTTTGTCCTGAAACCTATAAGAGTAGAATTTAAAAACCTAATATGTATGTATGTGTATGAAACTTGACAGATAACACTGAAGGAAGAACGTCTTAAAATTTTTGATTATAATGTATTGGGTAGAACATTTGTTCCAACAAAAGTAACAAGTCAACTGAAAATTGAAATACACAGCACACATTTGAGGATATTTACTATACTTAACTGTAAGGATAAAGACTGATTTGTAAAGTTTTTGGGTTTAGTAAAGAACGGAACCCTACAAAAGTTATAAACGTTGAAACTGCTGAGAAACTGTTGAAAATCCGTGTGGGCTGAGACGTTGATTTTACTACTTTGAGCTTATCCGTTATCCGTGGATGGTTTGTAAGCGATTGGTGGTATCGGCATCGAACCATTGAGTCATTTAATTTTTTTATTATTGGAATACAACATAATAGTTATTAGCAAAACTACTATAATGTAAAAAACACATTTAGGTTATGGGAGTTGCAGTTTAATGTTCTAGAATAAAAGCAATGATGGTTCGATTCCGACCAAGGATAGTTGACTTTTGCCAGATGACGACCCCAAGGAATGAACCTCGACTGGCCTTGCTGACCATTAAGTTCCCAACCCTTTTGCCCTAGTTCGAGAAAATAAGGTCTATGAACCCAATAACAGGATAAATCTTATTTTCACCGTAGACCTGTCACCTCGAAGAATTTTCCTTGCGATATTTTCAATAATAATTCTTTATACGGGAAAGGTATAAAATATCGTAAAAGTAAATATTGTAAGAAGTGCCAAGGACTTTGGTTATATAGCCGTTTTAAATTAATCAATTTTAATATTTCTTAATTGATTTACTAATGAGAATTATCTGGTTTGTTCGAATATCTTCACTATAAAATTTTTGAGCTTTCTCTCTCCATCATTTAAAATTTAAATCATAAAACTCCAGCAAACACCGGTATGAGACTAACAACCCTTAAAATAGACGAACGTCACCCGTATTTACGTATAAACGGAATACATATAATTGTTCACATCTTTTATATATTTAATAGAATACTGTATATTGATTCAATTAAATTAGATCAACTTTGATTTTGAAAACAAAATCAAAATGTATTATGGTATTATTTAAAAATAGACAGAAATAGTAAAAAATACATAATAAAATAATAATGTTACAAATAATAATATGTCAGCATTTTTAAAATGCCTGTGTACATTAAATTTCTATGTTACATATTGTGCATTCTTCTATTTCTTGTTTAAATTGAATTTGAAAATATAAGTAGAAATTACAAAATTTTACAATGATTATTATTTTTCAAATGGAAACTTGTTATGGAAACTTTCAAAATGCAGCGTAAACACCCCTTGTCGAAATTCAGACTTAAATACTGTGTTACTGATTTCGACATTTATGATCTCAAGACGCTTCCCCATACAGAATGTTTTTACAAATTTTATTTCGTAATAAAAGACTGGAACAACGTTTTAATTTAACTTAAGAAAAAAAAATTTTAAATTCGAGGGAATAGTATTAAATTAATATTTTTAAAATTCTAAGTTATAAAGTTATTTTAATAATAATTACAATACAATTTGTTTTGACTTATGGATACTTCAGGTACCAGTACCTGACGTACATCGGTAATGTTTCAGAGCTAAGCATTCTTTTCCCTAGCTGTAGTTAAAATATGTTTTATTACAAAATAATTACTTACTTATTATAAAGTACAATATCGGGACGCCATATGTGATCTGAAGGCACGTGAAGCATCTGTACACCTCCGTATTCTTTCGGTTCCCATCTAAGTTTATAGTCGTACCAGGACTGTAACAAAAAATAAATATTCGATTTGAAAATACATGTTTATTTCCTTAAGTATTGCACAATTAAATAATTAATGATCAAATAACATAATAATCAATTGCGGTTTGGATATTATTTGCTTGTGAAAAACCTCAGCTCTCTCATGTAAATAACTTACTACTTTTGTCAACCCACACATCATGAAGATATTAAAAAAATATAACAAGTCAATGCTGGGTAACCTTAATTGGCAAAAAAAAACCTGGCGGTTCTGCGTGTTCTCAGACAAGTCACTTCCCTGCACAACTGTTGTCGTAGAAACACTAAAGTATCTACCACATATTGAACCCAAAACCATTGTCGTGTTTTTTTTTTTTTGGAGATTTGGGGGAAAATTGATGTTCATATTGTCAAATAGATCATAAATACTAATAGATCTCTCAAATAGAAATTTTATGACATCCAGTAAAATTTACATAGCGTTTTAACAATACAATAATTTCTAAAACACTTTTATTGTCTGCATATTTATATATATATATATATATATATATATATATATATATATATATATATATATATATATATATATATATATCTACAGCCCCGGTGAATAAGTCCCAGAGTGAGTTGGTTTTATTGAGGGAAGCAGAATCGTGTTATTCTCGTAGTTTTGCTTGAAATGAAGTTGTAATATATGCAATACCGGGGCTATAGTTATACCGGCATTAAAAAAGGTGCGATTCACTATATATTAAATAGAATATATATACTAGCTTTTGCTCTTTGATCAATCTTTGAACCCCTATTATATTAAGGGGGAAACCCTTGGGGGTGGAATTGTCCAAATTTCTTTCTTAAATTATACAGAGAATCTATCTGCCAAATTCGAGATGCTAAGTTCAGTAGTTTCTGCTGTGGGTTGACCGCTGGGGGTGTTAGTCAATCAGGTTACAGTTTTATATAAACTGTGTAGTGTGTTGATAAAAAGTTCCCCAGGCTTGAGAGTATCCATATCAAATTTCATCACAAACGGATCAGCACAGCTGTGAAACATACATTGACACTAATTTACAAACGGGGCGGACAGTAGTTTACTCTTGTTCGTGTCAGTAAAGGTTTAGTATGTAATGTTATTGAATTTATTGAAAAGGATTACTTAGTATAATGATTTCACTTTACGTACGGCAGCAGCGAGAAATTAAAACGGAAAGGATTAGATGTATGTAGATTTTGCGAGTAAGAAACACGTGAGAAAGCTACTCAGAGGGCAGAATTTTATCCGACTTACTTGATATTTATCGCTGTATTATGACCAAATTACACAAAATCATTGAAAATTGTAAACTTTCACATTTATAATATTTGTAGGATAGTAGGATATCAAAACAATAATTTCACTCATGTTCTTTCTGTTATTTTAACAACTATGATCATGTGATTTGCCTTTAATTATGTACTATAATGGATTCTCCACAGTACACAAAAAACAGTAGTACACAAAAAACTGTCTGGGGGCACGTGGCCCCCCCCTAAATCCTTCCTTGTTGTAGCCTATGTGTTATTCTGATGTATAATCTACATTACTGTAAACTTTCATACAAATCCGTTCAGTAGTTTTTGAGTGAAAGAGAGACAAACATACATACAAAGTTTCGCATATATAATATTAGTAGGATATATATATTTAAGGAAAAAATTTGCTTTAGGATAAATCTTTTTTCTAGTCAAATCGATGACACGTAGCACGTACCAGTTTATATTGATAATATTTTCAGAGGCTTAGGCAGGCTGCTATATCTATTTTTGCAAATTATATCTGATTTTTTCGCTTCCTATAATTATATTATTATAATTTGATAAATTAATTTTATTACAACATAAATTTATATAGTGGATTAAAAAATGTATTTATGAGTTTACCATAAGAAGGAAGAGGGAAGACACTGGCTCTTGGAACAGACAAGAGAGAGGATCTATCTCATTTTGATGTGGAGCCAGGCTTTGAGTGTTGCTATCAACGGGGTTCTACCTCATCTCGCTCCTCCCCTGGGAATCTCTTCGCCATATCAAACGACACTGGCCGAGAATGTCAAAGTTAGCCAGGGCCTCTCCGCTACAGGAAGCTCTAGGAAATAACGGGCCCTCTCAAGTTAAGCAAAACAATTCCGGAACTATTTCCTAAAGGTAGGCATTTCAGTCTGTCATATGCGAAAACGTGGACGTTGAGAAATGAGTCATAGAGGACATAAAGAAGAAATAATGTGATAACAAGATAGTGATAATTAAATATATGAAAACATTTCTATTAACGATTAAAACATAATTGATACTTATTCATGTTTGTTTATTCATCTTTCGTCACTTATGCTATGGCTAACTCGACGATGCTACTATCTGAATTCTATATTTATGCTATAATATAGTCTAAACATACGATAATTTAAATAATATAATAAGATAAATAGATAACTAGGTAGATCTTTAGTGATTATCTGGCACCGTAAAGGTTCGAGAATGCCATTTTATGTCCTCTCTGAAGGACAGAAAAAGTAATTATTTTTATTTCTTATGCTGGGTTTAGAACGCCTCAAAAAATAAACAAATTAACAATCGTGATATTACACGCCTTAAACAAATACTATTTTTAAGTATTGGATATTCTTAAATAATAATTTTTTTTTAAATTTATATCTTACGAAATTCCGTGAAAAAAATGACCCTTTTTGTAGGATTCCAACTCTTTCTATTGGAAGAGTGAGAAAGCTAATAATAACAGATAGAAAAAACTTTCTTATATCTTTTACCAAATCATACAACCCTTTTCGATAGCATCGAAAATACAAAACGATTTATTTTTAAAGCACATTTTTTTATTTTAAAAAAATAAATGGTATGATCGTGAAAGAATGCTTTTTGTATTTTTTAAAAAGCTTATTTGAACATAAGGAATAAACGTATCATGCTAATCACTGGTTTAATTAAGGGATTTATTCAAATAATTTTTTAATTAATTGATTTTAAAATTGGAACTACTATGTATTACATATAATGAAAGAGATAATTTAAATAATCATGTTTGTCAAGGAAAATACGTTTGTGTAAGGGGAAACGAAAACATTTGATATAATTCGATGAAACAGACATAGCAACCTGCCAAAACTCTGAAAATATTATCGAAATTGAATTGTATGTGTGACGTAGATTTGACAACAAGAAAGATTTCTTGTTGAACTAATTTCTTCTTGAACTTCTGAAATATAAATTGCGATGATATACTGATGTAAATATAAAATAGATACAGATTTTAGTTGACGAATAAAATGAATCATGAGAAAGAGAAAGAAACAAGTTTATTTTCTTCAATTAAGACCTTTGTTTGTTGATTAGTCTTGGATTTAAAGAATTTGATGAAATATACTTATATTTATTCGTATACATAAAAACCTGAATCTGTAACCACTATGACCCGCGAACGAGTCTTGGGTTCAGTACATGGTAGAGACTGTACTGTTTCATTGACAACTATTCTGCAAGGAGGTGACGTCCTAGGTCACGCTCAACCGCCAGGTTTTCCCCCTTATTTTGGGTACCCTATTTTTATAATATTTTATAGAGGCTGGGTGAGCCCCAGGAGGGTCCTAGATCACAAATTACCCTTCTCCAGCCGCTAACAGACTAAATAAAAGTAACTGCCTGCAGCGGGATTTTAACCAGGATTTCCGGCATGGCTACTCAGTGCTCTACCACTGAGCCACTCCGCTCCACTGTTCAAACAAGTAACAAGTCATTTTGTTTTTAATCGGAAGATGTATAACTTATTTAATTTATTTTTTAATTAATAAGAAATACTCAATGATTCTACCCACAACCTGTGCCCAACGAGTACTTATAAAGTAAAGAGATGACTCACAATGGATTTAGTAATTTATTTAGTTTTATGGATTTATTCAATTCTATTTGATTGACTAATTTTTATTGTTGAACATTTGTGTAGAGAAGAATACAATAGCATGAGTCTATTGTTAAAGATCTGGAAGTCTGATTTTGCCTTCTGTCAGTCCTGAGGGCTAAGTGATGAAAATCGCTAGTAATAGTAGCAATAATAGTACAATAGTATTATAATAATTAAAAAAGTAATAGTAGCAGTTTAAAGAATAAATAAATAAAATATAGGATGGCCTACGGTATTAAAGATGTTTAACATTCAAAATAACTCTAATGTTAACATTGTTAAAAATATAAAAAAATTAAAAATGCATGAGCATAGTTATTATTTTTTAATTTTATTTTATTTCGTAATGTAGAGTTTAATATATTTAAATAATTCTAAGTGAACTGTAAACAGTTAAAACATTATACTTATTTATAATTAACATTGTAATAATATTTAGTTAATCTAGTGCTACATTTGCCTCTTTCACCTTTGTTGGACGATGTATCTGCATCCTCAGTTTTGTTTGTTTGTTTGTTTCTTGGGGTTTTGAGGGCGTAGAACATCTAGGTCATCAACCCCCGTTGGTTATTAAGCTTTAGGTCTTTCTATGGTAACCCACCTATCCGTGCCCGCGAAAGAAAGAAGCAAGAGGCGCGCCCAGGCCCGAAGGGGGCGGCCGAAGTCCGGAAGGCGCCCAGGTCCCACAAGTCAAGTGGTGGTTATATTATTATTTAGGACACGAAGATTGATCAGAGGATGTGGATAAAAACCATGTTAACCACCTAACTACATTAGTACAATCCACTAATGTTTACAATCGACTATTCATGGATTAGTCCAAATCCTGCATCCTCAGTTAATGTGTGGTTATGTTAAATTTTATTCCAAATGAATTATTTCTGCTAGGGGAAGCAGAATTATGCCATTTCTGTATTTTATTTTTTTTGGTTTGAAATGGATTTATTAAATGGGTAATTACTCCATTTCAAACCTAGGCCAGGCTTAGCCAGTTATACACGAGAATAACGCAGTTACCCGCTCCGTTAACTCATTTTGCACAAAATTCGTCGTAACCATTTATCATCTGGGCTGGAGAAATAAAAAAAACACTTAGCAAACAGAGGCTTGAAGTGGAAGATGATAAATGTATTTCTAGTAAATGGAAATGAATTCATAACGATATAAAAACTTTCAAAACTTAGCTAGATAGTTTCTCGATTATGGATTAAGGCAGAGGTGGCAAACCCCAATGATCTAGCATGTCATCTTGGAAACGCATAATATTTCTGGAGACCAAATATGCGATTATTTCCCCTTATGAAATTCAGACCAACTAGACATTTTTTGGGTGAAAAATTGAAGCATAATGAATTATTATTATTGTGTTTACTGTTCTCCTTGCATGTAAACATAGATAAACATTATTTAGAATATTTTAAGGCCATTAGCGGAGGGAATTCATTCTCAGAGAGGACGTAAAGCCTGGTTCCCCTTTGCAGTTTAGGTCTTTGTGACTCAAAGGCGGTGCAGCTTGTGACAATATGGTCAGCAGACTCCGGAACGCCGCTGCTAGGACATGAACGGTCAGTCTCGTTTCCCACAATATACTTCATGGACAAACATGAAGTTTGGCCGGAAAGTCTCCATGCCCTGTGAGGAATTGTGAAATCCAGTAGTCCGGGATAGTCCATTTTCCAGCTTGCCGTGACCGGACGGTGGGAAAGTATTTCTTCAATGTTATCACCCACCGTCGATCCTCTTCATCAATGGTATCTTCTCGTAGTATCCTTTTCCAATTTCTGGGGTTGTTGGTTATTTTTGTACGAATATTGTTCGTTAGACCTGATGAGGCTTCCTTTTTAAGGTTAAACTTGCATAAATCTTAATGCCGGATAAGGTGGATAGGAACAGCTCAACCTAATACATGAACCGCCTCATAACAACAAACTCCTAAATAAGGGACGTGAAATGAGGATTCAGAGCCTGTATTGTGTCAGGTACTCCTCAATGATCCCTGGAAAGGCAAAACTTATTTCTCCTACTATAGCATCGTCCTATTAGCCATAGCAGCTTAAATTACGTAAAATTAATTAAAAAACGATTTGTTGAATTTTTTTTTAATATTTAAGGTCATTCAACGGTTGTGGTAACTTTTGTTAAGATACCGTCACATCCACCGACCTGACCGTAGTCGTTAGTGGCTATAATTATAGCGAGGTAATGGGGGCTGGCGGGGCTAATGGAGGTAGCTGGAGGTATCTGAAGGTATCCCATGGTCCAGCCAAAGAGGAAACTGAGGCCTAACAACGCAAGTCCTAACTTGCTTAATGTTCACCAACCCGTATCAGCTATTGTTAGTTAATAAACCAGCCTCCTAACTTCAAGTCCAGTTCTCGCTCTCCCGCTTGCAATATTTCTAACTTTATACACAAGTTTCTCCTTATTAATTCACTCATGATTAATATATTTTTTTTATTTATCATAAACTAAAACGATTTATGCTTAATTGTACAAACTATTATTGAAACTTTTTGAAACTATTATTTAGGTAAAGTGACGTTTCATTTAACATCATTTGATCATGTCGGAAGATGATATGCTCTTAAATGGGTACCATGACAGAAGACGTTGGCCACACACGAATGAAGAATATGGCGAATGCTACAACACATACAGCATATATACATTTTTTTTCTTTTTTATTAATTTAACGTCGCTGCTATGGCTAATCGGATAATGCTACAGTGGGGATCCCAAATTTTACCTATCCCAGTTTAATTATTATATGAATCTTTAACGACATCGTACAGCCACGGGGCTGCCATTAAACGCCTCTCCCGAAGGAAAGCATAAATAATTATTTTTTATACCCTCTAAAAAAACCCTAGGTCCACCTACCTGGCTGCAACCCACGACCTTGGGCATTCATGGTTGTCATATCAGCCAATACTTCAGAGGCGACCAAGATAATAAAAAAAGGGGATGGATTCTTTGGGATATGGGATCTTCCTGCGGCGCACCCACCCTCTCTAAAGTGAGTACAATAAATAAGACGGTAAATTTGGCTTTCTTTCATGGGTTGTAGTGGTATAGGTTTTTTTTTGTATCAATGCCTTAAATATTCTAAATTGATCTTAAAAAAAATAAAGTATTGTTCCCTTTCTTACGTTACTGATTTTTACGAACAGTTACAAACGTGCAATAATGTGTACAACAAATCTTCATATGTAAATCCAGATGTACTCCTGCAAATAAATTAGCCCTCACTAATTTCGAAAAAAATAACTTCTGAAATCCGGGCCCTTCTAATACCTATTACTTAGGTATCCTTATTTATTTTATTTTTTAGTATTTGTCACAGATGGTTGTCCCTTTCATTCTTAATTCGTTACCTAGATCAGGTACCTATCTGCCTTCTGAACCCTTAAGTACAAACTCAGCGAAAGTTCGTATTTCAAAGTCAACGTAAAAAGTTTTATAGCACCAAAACAAATTGATTAATGACTGTTGCATTTTCAGTGTGGTTTTGCTTTCCAGTATATTTGAGAGCTGCATTACCAACTTTTTTATTTTATAAGTTTCTTTCTTGTTTATTTTTTAGTTCGAGTTTTGTTTGAGAAAGTGTACAAAACAGGTTGTTACTAGCATATATTATATGAAATATTACACGTTTTATTGTTATTTTCTTGTGAATCTTCTTTTGATCATATTTTATCGAATATTTTTCCATTGCATGCACCTCGTCTAATTATGTGATTCTTAAAGTATAATAAGCCGCTCATTCCTGTTCCGTTTTCTTCTTTGATTTATTGTGTTCCTCGTACCCGCATATGTCTCCTTTCTTCGTATACAAATATAATATAAATGTATTTTAAAATAAAAGTTGCTCATATCTTCATCTAAATGAAGGACGTTCTTATTTTTATTGTTAATATTAATAATCTTGATTTATTTACTGACAAAAAATAGACTTATTTCATTGAAAGAAATAAAAGGGGGGTTTTAATGTAGCATAAGATGTATATAATGTAAGGCGCTGCACGATACCTGACCCGCAAGATCTAACTACATTCCCTAATGGCGTTTAATAAATTTGAAGGCGCATGAATGCTGATAAATAAAGTCATGTACTCGTATAACGACTTCATTATCTTGTTTAATCATATTTATCATTATAATTATATAACATAGTTTAGTTTTATAATTAATTTTACAGTAGTAACAAGTCACCACACCCACTATTTGTCCTGAAGATGGCCTACCGTAAGATGACCGTAGGTCGAAACGTTGGGACAATTAAAAAATAAGTTCTGCTTATTTTTGTGTTGCCATTGATGGCACACCCTACCCCATTCAATCAATCATTAGAATTATTCAGTAAACTATTTTCTACTTAAACCAGTGGTTAGTTTGCTTGCACATCACCTACAAATTTCCGAAATGAGAAATGTACAATGTTAGGGTTCAGAAAATGTATATATTCTCATGGCAGACAAATTTTCTTTTCCTAGTTTTGAAAAATTCATTCCTTATTATTGTATTTTTTTTTTGGCTATTGCATAGTTTTCCGGACCTTAGACTTTCATTAATTATAGAATATAAGATTTGCTTATATATTTTAAAATAAGAGTTGCTTATACATTCATCTAAATTAAGGACCTTCAACATTTTAGCACAATTTATTTTGTTTCAAAAATTACAACGATTTATTTACTAAACATTTTTATATGTGTGTGTCTGAGTATCCAATTTTCTATGTTTTCATGTTTGTTACTTATTACTAAAAATGTCTTTAGCAGGTCAAAGCTGCATAAGTTTGATTCAAAATTGTTGAAAGAATAGCACACGAACGGTTGTTTAATTGGTAAATCAAGTAAGGCACGTTGTTGAGTTAATACAAGAAATAAAAAATTAGTTTAGTTTCATGGCCTGAATAATTCCCTTGAATATTTATTTACTTACTATTACTATGAATATTTATTTATTTACTTACTTTTTTGTATATTCTTCCTTTAATTTAAGAAAAGGAGATCTTGCATAAATATATAGTTGTTATTTCTTATTTTTTAGTGCTGATATATTCGTCTTAATTCGTATGTAAAGGGATTTTCTGATTTTTTTTTTTATTTTCCTGAATTAAGTAAAGTAGAGTTGCCGACTTATTTCTATACAACATACACAATAATTTTATTTCCCCTAATTAAGTTGTGGACACCTTATAGAGGCTGGGGGAGTCCCAGTAAGATCTGATAGTCCCTCAGTGTCCATCCGTGGCTGTTAACAGAATAAATAATTTCTCTGTCACATCCGCATTTGAATCCTCATCATGGCAAGTCAAGTCAGCACTCCTCATCATGAGCTACCTTGCTCCGCTGGTTACGCCAAATCCAAATCAATAGCGGTGAATACATTTTCTATTTACCACTGTAAAGATCAGATTGAATAAAAGTATCCAGCTCCTTGGGTATAACAAAAAAGTCCGGAAATAAAACTTTCCGAAAGGGCGGTTGGGCATGAGAAGGCAAATGTGAGGGGCTTGGGGACTTTTCCGGTTTAGATAAAACTGAAAACACACGAGAGCTTACGGACTGTGAATATCAATGGGGCAGCCAGCAACTTTTTTCGCAGTATCTTTCATAGCTTGTTGGAGACGTATCTCCCGGTGTTTCGCCTCAGTCTACAAGGAGCATTCTTCTCATGCACCAAGGCGGAAGAAGAATTGTCGCTTTATTTAAAACAAATAAACTTAAAAATACCACTTTCATGTAGCTAACTCGATATTAAAAGCTTCCGCGTTCATTCTATGATATAGGAAGGACGTTATGTATCATATCATCTCGACCAAACTTGTTTAATAAGCGTGTAGCCGGATTTTAATAAGTCCTTTGATTTTAGAGAAACGAGTTTACTTTGTCCGTGGGACCAAGTTTAGAGCGGCTTTGGCGAGCTTCCCTAATAAATATGTTCCAGTTACGTGGTTATAAGGTTTTAGGATAAACCCGGAACTGTCATATTCAGGTTATTAGTTTATGATGTAGCCTAGAGGACGACATATATTCTAAATTATCTATATAATTTCATTTGACATGAATGTTATTATTTAATTTAATTATTTCATTTAATAATATTATTATTAAATAATAAATAACTTAAAATTATAAGGATAAAATTAAAATAAATAAAGATAATAACAAATAAATAAGAGATTAAATAGCGAAATCTTCTATAAAATGAGGGGATACAAGAGTGCACATCAAACAGATGAAGGAAGAAACTGAGAGACTGAAAATAACTGACCAAGACTGTTTCAATAGGGATGACTATGGGAAGAAACTAAAAGAAATGAAATTTCTCGCATCTCTCTTGTGGACAGAGGAAAGCAGGAAAGAATAATCGGAGAGAATGAGGAAAAGGTGGGAAGAAAGAAGGATGGAGAGAAGGGGTATGAAAAGAAGTGAAAATAATCATATTCAAGTGGTATCTAAGGTCGTTCCGTGAAGAAAAAAAAATATTTACATCAATAAAACTAAAATTGTAGAATATATTTAGGCAAATTCTTTACTAAGCAAATATAAAAAAAATGGTGATGTCATGTATTCATGAGATCTATCTAAAATTGCAAAAAATATAAAATATATTAATTTAACATGAGAGTACCTTTGTCCACTGAACATGATACTTATGCTGATGTGATGGTGTCAAACGATGAAAAAATTATTTATTTAGAATTTGAATTATTTCAGCACTTAAAACTAAATGAAGGAGGAGTAATGAAATAAATTTAATACTAATAATATTCCATCATCCTTCTGTCAAAAGAAGGAATGACAAAAAAATTTAGTAATGTTATCTTCCCTTTTTTTTCTAACATCATTTTATGCTTTGTTTATTTTTATTCTTTTAATTTGTTTAGTTGTTAATACGAGGGTGGTCTGAAAATTTCCGACCTAACAAAAATACAAGACATTTTTTTCTGAATTTTTTTTTTCATTTTTCAATATAAGACATTCTACAACATAGTCTCCTTGTAACTCTACATACTTCTTCCAGCGATGCTCCCATCTCTGTAACCTGTCCAAAAAGTACTCGGCGTTTTTCTCTGCAAAATAATTGTTCACAAAGGTGATTGCTTCTTCATTTGACGAAAATATTTGTCCTCCGAGCGCAATTTTTAGATGAGGGAACAAAAAGAAGTCGCTTGGGGCTAAGTAACACTTATCACATCAGTAAAAACTAAAATTCCTCATAACCCAAGAGAACCGAGAACAACATAAACACATTCTCGGCCTGAAGGTACTTTTAGGTGATTACTCATTTCTCCATACGGTGTATATTGTAACAATGTCTTTTGTGTTACCCACGCTCATTTGCCTAATTGCAATGTTGTCCATAATAGAACGGAATCATTGTAGTCCACCGGGGATTATGAAGATTAATCATGAAGTAATTGTCATCAGGTGCATTTCTCTTAATTGCGAGGTCTCAGGTAGTTCGATTTAGTAGGAAGTGAAAAGCGATTTCATTTGAGTTTGTCACGCTCGAAGTATAATGGCAAATCTGTTTCGGAGCACTTTGACTAATTTCCACTAATAAAATCGTAAATGAATTTGAAGTTGCGAAAAAATATTACTTTACTATTTTATAATAGATCCTAAAACGTATACCATAAGTGAAATATAACTTAGTGTCATTATTACAGGTATAAATAAAATCCCGAAATTAGAAATAGAATCCTTTTAAACAACAATGTGACGAAAAATAAAAAGAAGCTCACATATACGTCCATAATTGAATGCATATTGCTTTATGAATCAGAAACATGGACTATAAGCGTTGCTCTAGGAAAAAAGCTTCTTACTACTGAAGTGGACAATTGGATGAGAGATGTCAGGGTATCCAGACTAGAAAGAAGGACTAATGAAGAAATTAGCGAACGAATGCAAACTCAATAAAACGTCCTCCAAAATATATAGAAAAAAATATTGGAATGGTCATCTCAGAAGAATGAAGGAAGATAAATTGTCCAATTTGATTTTCAATCAGAGTGCTGAAGGGAGGAAACGGCGAGGAAGACCACGAAAAAGATGGGTAGAAGGGATTAAGGAAAGTATACACGACCATGGTCTGAGAAAGGAAGATATAAGGATATAATGAAATGGAAAACAAAATTAAAGGAAATATATGGTTGAAGGAAATCCTTAGAAAAACAAATTATAAATGACTGAATATATGTAGCGATTTTTATTTTTTAGATTATGTAGTCTAGAATAAATTCTTAAATCAAAACCAAGGTTTTATGGGATAATTACAATGCGACTTCGTGCCTTAATTTATTATTTTTTAACATTTTTTTTTTACCATCTTCACAATAATACAATCTAAAGTAATTCTTTTTACTATGAGATAATCGTAAATCATTAATTTATATTAGCAAAAATAGTCAATATATAATAAATACTCTTTATACCGAATAGTTGAGGAGATTTAGAAGCGCATCAAAACTACAAGCACGGCCTATTGCACCTAAGTGTTGTAAGATTTTTCCAATAATAGATCTTTTTTTCAAACTAATCCCATCGCTTAGAAGATAGATCAGCTCCGAAAACCATTTTCTAGCTTCTAAAATATTAAAGCGTCGTTTTGTAACCAGGTTATAATATTTTCAGGCTTCCGGATTTAGCTTTCGATGCTGATCAAAACTTTTTTATGCCTATTAATTTTGTGGTACTATAGTTCCTCTTTACTTCTGCGTTTATTTTTTCTTTTGTATTCCATGGATTCACCATTTTTCTTATCAGCATTCAAGTATTTACAATCCTATTTTAAAAATAAAAAGCCTCAAGGCATAACAACTTGTATATAAAATATATGCATATAAAAAATAAAAACTCTTACTATTCAACTTCACAAATTTAAATGGTTGTCGTATTTAAATAACTGAAAAATCCACTTTTTGTTTTAATTAAGTTAACAGCAACTATAATTTAGTATTTAATGACTTTCACTTTTCCATTAAGTACAATGTACTTATCTCTATCATAAATTTATCAATCAACGTTGAATGAGGTTCTGAAACTGATTTGCTTTTTGAATAATTCAGTCAATCTAATATAGTTTCATCTTACTTGGTTATAGACTTTTAAAACGCGTTTTCATTTAGGATGATACATTTGGAAGTTGGACAAGATTATTTGTCTCACATTCATATTAAATAAAATAATTCATAATTTTAATAATAATATTAATAAATAATATTAATTCTTACCTGTTCAACCCAGAGGTTGGTCGTCATTATCTGGTTCTTCAAGTTCTGAAAGGAAAAAAAAACAATTTTAAATAATCATCATCATTAGCAATAATACAATATTATTAGTACAAACACACCTACACGCGTATATATCGCGTATACTGATACACAATCATAATTATTAAATAATCATAGCCATAATTGTTAATTTGATCTAAAAACAAAAATTTATATTAAAATATTTGAGAGAGTTGGTATAGCAACAATACAAACTCAGAAAACTTATAAACTGTAAAAATATAAATCTTGATGTGTACAATATTAAATAAATAAAAGAGTTTTTATATTTAAAATTTATACTGTTTATAATTCATATGGTTTATCTACAGTATGTGATCATTTGAAGTGATATTTTTCATGATTTATTGTTACTTCATTTGAAAAATTTCTAGAATACCTCAGGTATTTTTACTTTTCCGTACATATGTTTACTTTATTTAAATTTCTCGGAATTTCAGGAGAAAATGTAGTCCATTATTTTTTTAACGGCTGAGAGGAGAAGAAATGAACTGAATAATGAGCTTCTTTCCTGGTATAGGACCAATTTTTTAAACGGAGCCATCTCCTAAGAAATAATGGATGAGACACAGGATATGAAACGGTTAAAAAATACTGAGAGATGATTCAATGGCATCATATTTTATGGAGACCTGTTCCTCACAGCAATCCATCAACTACCTTCATCAATATTTTACTGTATGGGAATAAGTCGGAAGAGGTATATGTATCGAACCTTTAAGAAGTTTTTTATCAGATATAAAGCAATTGGCCTTAAACACTTCTACTGAATTTGTTATTGATTCTTACATATGATTCAATATTAACATAATTTTAATAAAAATATATAATCAAGTAAAAAACCAAAATCCCGTGCCAATATTTTTTTTTTTATTTAGACGTTTCGACTAAGTGCCATTTCAATAAGCTCAATGTTTTTGAAATACAAAAATTAAATATGCATTTACATGTATATCTTTACAACCCCATAAGTCAAATTCATTAAATAAATTCAAGCTAGTATCTGGAAAGACAAACGACCACTAATTATAATTATAAAAATATATAATTATCGCCAGGGGGTCCACTAATTGATTACACAAACATGAATGACTTATTTTATTGCGTCTACGATTTGGCTTATAATTTAGGCCATCTTAAGCGTGAGAAAAATAAAAATAAAACACTATACAAAACATTGCAGTACCGAGAAAGATAATAAAAATTTAATTTAATATAAACTGTTATTATTTCTTAGTACTACAATGTTTTACAGAGTACATTTTTTGTTTCTTTTTTCTCAGCCCTGAAGGTAGCCCAAATCTTAGGCCAAAATTTAAGCCCAATACAATTAGTAATTCTTATTTAGACAACTCTTAGAATTATCGAGTCAACCGTATCGATTTAAATTTCTATACTTATTGGCACATGGGCAGAAGACCGGAATTAAAATTAAATTCTTTAATTTATTATACCAATCCATTCACTCTGAACACCCTTCATATATCTACAGTCTCCTCCAATTCAAATCATCAGTTCAACACCATAAAACAAGATCCCGCCTTTCTGATTTCTATATACGTTCACACAGAACTAAAGCATTCGAACGTTCCTTTCTCGCCCGCTCCACCACAATGTGGAACTCAATCCCTCCTAATATCCGTCATACTCCCTCTCAATCATTATTCAAATCCTTGCTGTATCAACATCTATTAGCTTCCCAAAAGGATAGTCTCTAGGCAGGTTAGTCATTTTCTTAGAATACAATGCATGTAATAACTCATTGTGTTATCTAGTTCTTTTAATTCTGCTCTTTGAAAAGCGGTACATCATGTAAACAAATTATTGAATGCTAGCTCATGCATTCAATTTCAAAAGCTATGGATTTATCTATTCTCTGTAATTGCTTAATATCCTGTCAAGATCTGTACTATTTATTTACTTACTATTCTTTTTGTTTATATATTTCTTTTTAAATTGTTTTCTGTTATGTTTTCACGCTTTATGATTTGTAACATTTAGCCTTCTGGCCAGATAAATATTATGTTTTTTATTCCTGTTCATATCTGTTATTCTAAAGGGACTTTGTCCCAGAATAAAGTTACTTTTCTATTCTATTCTAAATAACACTATGTGATAAATTGAAGTTATTTTGTCCAAAATGAGTTAATTGTTCTGAGAGGCGCAGAATCGTGCCATTCTAGTAACTAGTCAGGCCTTTTTAAACATGGAAATATTGCTTATATTATAAGACCATTTCTAGCCAAATACTATGATAATAACACGATTCCGCTTCCATCAGTACAATTAAATCATTATGGACAAAATTCAGTTACTTATTCACCATGGCTGCAGATATATTTCGTATATTATATGGATAAATGGTCCGACTTATAATAGCGATTTGGTAGGTAATTTTAACCTTCATCATATTGGGAAGAAACAGAATATTGCCAGACATTGTAAACAAATAAAATCTGGAAATGAATCATTTAATACAAACAATTGTTTTAAGAAAACAGTAGGCTGTACGAAATCGTAATGTACTAATTATTAGATATTCTACCATTTAGATATTCGCACCAATTACTAAGATATTATATATTTTAGATATCTTATATCATGGGATGGAAAAAGATAGAATGAATGGAGAAAATACAGAGGAAAAACGAAAAGTGTACAAGATTTAATTAATTATTAACTATAGAACTATAGAAGAGAGTTAGTTTATGAGGCATACAATACTTGTTAAGATATTAGTGTAAAAATTCCAACCAAAAAGGAAACAAAATACCTGTCAATAATTCGCCCATGCAAGGCATCATCTAACAGATATAATATAAACAGCGAATGAAAAAAATAATAAAACACATTGTTACCTCGAAATACAGCTGGGCACCAACTAGAGGAAACACCCCGCCACACATATTAATGTCTTGAGTGATTTAATATAATGGCCAGAAACTACCAAATGACACTACTGAATCATAAGGAAGGTTACCAGATGGTAGTTTGATAAAAACTGCTGATGAAAACTAAATTGAAAATGCTAAATACAGTTATTTTATTATTTGTTTCCTTTGGAGTTTGCTTAGAGCATTTTCTATTTCGTTTTTATCTCACCTTTCTTGTGAATCAGTAGTTGAATTTGGGCTTGGAGGTGGTGGTGCCCTGGTTGGTGCCTTTCTTCATTTTGAGATTAGGGTGTGCTCTATTCGGGTTTTTCATCGTATGTTATTATTCTCTTTCTACCCTGAATGGGCTAAATATTGACAGGCATTTTTGTGTTCTGTTTATAGTTTAGGAACTTCAGGATTCTTGGTTGGAATATTTCCACTAATGTCTTAATATTAATAAATTAACTAATATTTTAAAACGATTCCTTCTTCAAATGAATCAGTCATTAGAGAAACACCTCATGTCCATTTTTGGCCAAAATTTAGTTATATGTCTAACTTGTTGGTGAAGGCTTGACAAATCCAATACGCACGTTCGGAAAATGTCTATATATTATTTTAAAAATGAAATACTGATTTTTATTAATAATTTGAATTGTTTTACCTTTTATTTCATACCTGACAAAATATCGTTTAGTTAGTCATTTCAGAAAAAACACATCTCCAACAACGTGTATATAGATACAAGATATCAAAATTTAAAAAATTAAATTTTAGTTTGGTAGAATTAGCTTACCAAACCCCTGGTAGAAACATATAAAAAAATATATGATGTTAAATTATGGACCAGCTGAGTTTTGTTTGCTTTCCCGAAAGTTTACTTTTTTGGATATGACGTGTTTCTCAAATGACCGATTCGAATATATTGAGACTGTTTATTATTATTAGAGATATGGCCAGCTATAAATTATCATAATTTCCTGTTAAGATGCTAAAGGGGTAATTAACTTGCCTATTGCAGGCTGTGTACTTGCAAGAGATAGGTCGTGAACAAAGGAACCACAACTACGACCATACATAGCCAGCTTGTGCCTATCGATTGGAAGCTCCTTCATGCTTAGAGCAAGGGGAATATTTATCTATTAACAGGGCTGATAATTATTCGAAACAATCTCTCTCATTATTTAAAATTTTTAATTCTGTAGGAAAGTGATTTTCTCCCTCGCCATATAAATAACTCCTGAATTCAGTGGAAAGTTGTAACTAACTCAGTTAAAACCAACTTCAAGTGGAGCAGTTTGGCTGGTGTTGGATTATTTTCTGTAAACATTTATAAATAATATTTCGGATATTAATGTATTAAAAAAATATGTATAGATAATATTTAAAGATGAAATTCTAAACTATTACTTCCAGGATACTACACCACGCTACTACACTACAGTTTACCTCCGAACACCAGAAATTTAAAGATTACAAATTAACAGAAAATATATAAGCTTTTTTAATGATTATTGAAAAGATTTTTGAGTTGAAGAATAAAGCTCAATAAAGCCCTCAGACGAAAGAAGTGGATGGAACTTGTATGGTTTTTTTTTTGTTCTTAAGATTCAGTCAAATACAATAATCTTTTGTACGTTTCGAGACTTTATTGTTCTCATTTTCATTCCCTAACAGTGAAAACACATATTTTTAGCATGCAAAGTTTAACAGATATATTGATTGAATCGAGTAAAAATTGTCGAAAATTATCTTCAAATCGTATTCGTGTCAATTTTATATTTAGGCTAGTGTTTAATTTATGTAAACATGATGTGCACTGCGATTTATTATTATTCACTTAAAACCTTGTCTCCACTGTTAGGGCACGATATATGGGAAGAATAATAATTCAATATGTAGCCAAATAGAATATTTTCTTTTTAACATATACTCAATATTTAACACGAACTAGAATATTTATTTGGAATTGTAGTTATTTGCGGCAGGGTAAAATATTCCTAGTTTTCACTAGAATTAGTTTCACAATGAGGAGGCAAATAAATATATTTTTAGTAGTTTAATACTCCATTCTTTATGAAATTAAATTTTGTCATTAAGTAATATTTTATACAACAAACTGTCTTGCATACTAATTTTATATTAAAAAAATGATTTAACATGGCTTATAGGAGTATGCAATTAACGTTTTCTAAGTAAATTTGGAATTATTTAGAGGTATTAATACATTTTATTTTAAGTATAATGTATTTTTTTGAATAATTCATCATTTGTAACTTGTTATTCTTGTATTACTGCATTATATCGTAACTCCCTGCACTATTGTGGCTATTATAGACCTTTGAAGTTTTTAATTACCGAACTCATCAGGGAGGTTATGCTTCAATAACCTCTTCATCCTCGGAGAGCGATGATTGGAATCCCCCCTCATCATATCGACCACCCGCGGAGATATTTATATCGATCCGGATATTTATTAACTTGAGCCCTGGCGTAAGTAATAGTGGCCACATATTGTGCTTCGTTCCCACTCTCTCAATATTCTCTCTCTCTCTCACTCTCTCTCTCTCTCTCTCTCTCTCTCTCTCTCTCTCTCTCTCTCACTCTCTTTCTCTCCCAACTCCTAGGAAAGTGGGTTACAATATCTCAAAAGCGGAATTTCCTAGAGATATTTGCTAAACATAAAATAAATATGGTTAACATTATCTTTTTAATTTTTTGTTACCTGAACCACTACAACCCATGAAAGGCTTTGGTTTCAGTACGTGCTAGAGACGGTACAGTTTCTTGTACAACGGTTGTGTAGAAAGATAATTTGTCCTTGATCTCTCAACCGCCAGATCATTCCCTCTTTTTTTGGTTACGCATTTTGGAGGCTGGGTGGAGCCTAATATATAATTATATAATTTGTAAAGTGAGTATTGGTACACCTTTACTCAGATAAAAGGTCCTCCTATTTAGAATGATTTTTTTTTTTTTGTTGATACGCTCATATTTAAGGATCATGGAAAGGAATGTATTGTATGAAGAAATTTCATTTCAAATCAGTAGCATTTTAGAATTTTATGTTGATATATCGGCATTTCAGTTCTGTCTATAAGGCGCCACTTACTTACTGTTGGACATCCGTTTGAAAGGGTTTTGGAAGTTAAATTATTTATTCTATTACTAGCTGTAGATTCCGGAGATTCTGTAGATTCTCACCCAGCCTTTATAAATTTTTCATAATTGTAATAGTAATAATAAATGAGAAAACGTGGTATATGAGAATAATTTTGTCCTAATCACTCCCTTATCCAGCTGTTGGCCTGAAACATATTAAAGTCACTACCATGTTATGGAACGAAGTTCCTTCATGGTTGAAGAGGGAGACGGTTTTTTTTACTGTTATATCTGCAGCCTCGGTAAATAAGTGGTTGAGTCGAATTTCGTCCAGAGAGAGTTTATTGTATTGAAGGAAGACTTTGAGCCAATATTTGACTTAGCCACTTATAGGCTACGAGAATGACGCGATATCGCATTTCTGAGTAGCGTCATTTTGGGCGAAATTCGACTTAGCCATTTATTATCCGGGGCTGCAGATATACGATTGAGATTAACTGCCCTCAAATGAAAACTCAACGACGCTATGGAATAATTAAAAAATGTCTCCACGTTCTGTATTAATACAAGGGATCGACTTCGAGAAAATATCTGTTGGGGATTGGATAAGGCGGAAACGTTATTTGTACTGCTCGTGGAGGAACGTCCCCACCCCCCTCACCCCCTCCCGACACCTGCCAGGACCTAACCGGGAATGATGGCCACATCAGTCTCTGTTGCTCCCGGTTCATCACTTCTCCTCCGCCTCTTATCGATATTTTAGTGTTGTTCGCTCCTTCTTTGTTCCTTATTATAGGTTTCTTCAGACTTATATTATGTTAGTATACTCTGACTTGTGTCCGTTGTTTGTCCGCGATAGTTAAAACTAAAGATAGTTATTTTTTTTCACATGCCGCATTACCAAAAAAACATCCAAGTTGCATCTAAATCATGGACCCATCCATCAATCCTGAACATAATATATCTTCTATCAAAACTTATGGACTCCAAGATCACAAACCTTGATTTAAATATTATACTTATTGATGAGTTGAGAGTAAGATTTTAGTGCAAATAATCCACCTGAAAAACATCTGTACCACTACAACCTGTCAATTTCCTTGGGCTCAGTACACGTTAGACACTGCTCTGTTTCCCGTAGATCTGTGGTGCAGGGAGGTTCGAGATCATGCTCAACCGCTAGGTTTTTGGGATATATGCTAGGTTAGCCGCAAGGACTATAGATCCAAACCCATTCATGGTTTTGTTAACAGACTAAATAATTTATCAGCCACATCCTGATTCGGACTTTCTCCATAGCAACTCAACACCTTACATACTTTGCTATCTCGCTCTCTATTTACAAATTTTCCAATATATGAATCTTTCGATTGAACTTTATTATTTGTACATTACTGTAACTATGCTTAAATGTTTTAAAACAGTGTGTTTTGTATTATAAATATAGGTGTGTTATGTAATATAGATTAAGTCGTATTATTTATTATAAATAAAAACAAAATAGGAAGGAATATAGCGTTACTCAATTCCGAACCTTATATGGCTCTGAATATTAACAGTATTTTACAGTGAAGAATTATTTCGAAAAGAAAATTCTTTGGAGGATATATGGACCTATAAGCTCTGATGATAAGCAATATAGACTTAGAAGCAACAAGGAGATTTAAGAGCTTAGAGATAAAATAGAAGTAACTATATAAAAGATACGATTTGTTTTGTCACATTTATGGAACGGATAGTTATAGACAAATTAAAAAAATATTTATTAATTTTAATAAAAGAATAACCTAACCTTAAACGGTTCACATATTTACATAAAGATCTGTTCAGATACAACAAAAGGTGTAATAATGGACAAGGAGGAATTTAAAAAGTTAATTTATAATAGAAGGCTTCCGGAAAAGAAAAAAGGTCTATTCCAGTCAGGAAATGGACAAAGAAAGGGACAACAAAGAGTCAGATTGAAAATATTCTGCGAAAAGAAAGAAAACATGGTATCCGAACGTGATTCTTAGATTGTCTGAAGGAAAAATAATTGTATATTAAAAATTTCAATAATATAGAAGATAAAATCAATTGTCTAAAATCCCTTAATTGTGACATTGCTTCTTATTGTCAGTAATGTAACTTGCTTGACCTTCAGTTCCTTTTATATGTATACAGTGTGTTTAAAGTTTAAGAAGCCAAACTGAAAATTTCATCTGAGGGCCTCAAAACAAGGAAAAAATGTACAATGGAGATATGCCCGCAAACGCTTCTTTTAGGGGATATTCACATCTACAGATTTTCCTTATTATGAAATATTTAGGCATAGTAAATAAATAATACATATTAACATTAACATTAACAATCATATCAAATGTTGTTCAAAGTGATTTCCTTGAGAATTAAGACAGGCTCGGCATGTTTCTCTAACAGCAGCAGTGGCAGAACGGCGATGTGTATGTGTTGTTTTACAGGATTTGATTATCCTTTTTCGTTAGGAATTATGGCCATTGATCGGCTTTGCATTGACTTTTTGTTTAATATCACTCAAAACAAAAGAAATCCTCTTGGGTAAGTTGGCTAATCCATTGATTAGGTTAATTTACATTAAGCCATTGTCTTGGAATTCTTCCTTGTGAATGACAACCATCTAATTGAAACCACATGTACTTTCTCAGTTATAGTGAATCATCTTCAACTAAATCACAGTAATCATTATTAAGAAATTTCAAAAATGTATCCGAAAATCACTTAGAACAACATTTCATTCGAATGTTAATGTTACGAAGAAGGATAATTGAATATTGTGAAACTATAACAGATATCCCCAGTGGCGTTCTGCCACGGCTGCTGTTAAAGAAATATGCCTAGCCTATCTTAATGGTCTTGCCTGTACTAATGTCAATGTTTACATTTAATGAATAAAGTAGTTGGAAAAATAAAATAAGTTTTATTTATTTACTATGCCTAAATAATTTGTAAAAATAAAAATGTCTCCTGAACAAAGCGTTTGCGGACATACCTCCATAGGAAATTTATTTCTTGTTTTGAAGTCCTTTGATTAAATATTTAGCTTGGCTATATAACCCTGAACATCCTGCATATACCACCACTAAAAGAGGTGCAAGAGAGCAGAGAGAAGTTGATATGACAGACTATGGATAGTTAAGAGTACAGATAGAAGTTATTGTGTAAGTTCAAAGTGAGTAGTCAATTTAGTTAGTTCGTTTCAGAAGGTCTCTTTGTATAATCATGTTATATCTTTCCATTTGACAATAAATATAATTATATCTTACAACTCTCTTTTAGTCAACTCTATCTGAAATGCAATATCAATGAATAAAGGAGCTGCTTGAACGTTCAAAGCTTTTAGTAGTTATTTAATATTGTTTTAAATTTCCCTTCTTTTATTTCTGTTAAAGGGTTACGTTTTCAGGCATTAGGGATACGATACTCACATATCAGTTACCTCCTACAAGATTTGCTAGCGGTGTGCATTTGAAGCAATACTCCAATATCGATTCCCCCTAGCCGGGGCCCCGCAAGTCACAAATCTCAATTAAAAGGTAGCAGATAGAAGCGGGGAGTGGTCTAAAATCCTCAACGGATGGGAATCTAACACGGAATCTCCGGATTCCTTCTTGAAGATAATCGTTCTGTTATCCGAGACTGAAACTTTATCAGTTTAATAAGAATATTTAGCATAGTATTGTTTACTTTTGTAATGAGTTCAGATAAAATAAAAGTGGATAGGTAGAATGGTTTTGGGGACGGGATTTAGCAGAGGTTTCTCGGAAGAGAAGCGATCTTGAAGCTATTGATTTTGGCAGATCCTGGTCTACGGCAGATCCTCTGTGAAGGATACTCTCCACTTCTCGTACTGTGGCTTCTCTTACTCTAGTCGCTTTTAAGCGAGGAACCTACTTGTATACACGCATCTAATTTTTAACATAATTAGTAATACTTAATTACCATTATTATAATAATTTTCAAAAATATTATTTAAAAAAATAAAGTTCTCGGGTTCCTTGCAATGCAAGTTTCTTCTGCACTTTAGGAAATCCTACGATCATTCGTATTTCAAATGATTACTTTATATTAAATATTAATTACTCTATAACTAAAATTTAAGTAAACATTGCCCCTCGTTGCTCTTAGACTGTCCGTCTCTCTCCATAGATCCACAGATGATGGTCTAAAAAATTGACCGAAACGTTGGAACAAAATGGGTAAGTCGTACTTCTTTATGTAAAATTTATCCACTGCACCCCCGATAATTTTATACATTTCTCAAAATGCATTCAGCCAAATTTTATCATAAATCTTCTTCAGTTTCTTGGAAGCTCTTCAATAATTTCAGGACTAGCCTTTAAAACCATTTGATGCTTTCTCCTTGTTTTATTTATGAGGGTGATTATCCGATTAGAAATTCCAACATTTATCATGTAATTGAAAAATAAACCCATGAAAAACAACCAAGAGACAAAATAATTATTCTTATACAAAAGGGAAAAAATACAAGGCCGTAATTCTCAAAGATATTGGAAATATCAAACCATTCAATGTTTTGCCAATGTGCCATCTTAAGGGCGTACATACAAAATATATTAAATCAATATAAATGAAATAAAAGGACATATCCCAGCAACTGCCAAAACAGATTCCCAAATCAGAGGCAGGAACCTAAACGTGTAATAACAAACTCATTAACTGCTTCCATTTGCCTTCTTATAAAAAATTGTAATAAGTAAAATATATTATTTTATAAATTCATGACAATGAAACAGATTTAAACAAAATATTGTATATATAGTAAATAATCTTAATCGTAAAGAAAACCCTCGCCGATTAAGATGGAGATGGTGACACAATGGGGATCGAAATGCAATAATAACTATTTAAATAAACTTGACCAAATAAGGACTAAAGTGATGTGCTAAAGTCCTTGTGGTAAGCACTTGTAGTAGATTTTATAATATTATTGGAAATAATCAAATAAAAGGAAATTATTTGGATTATTAGCTGCTGGAATAGTCTCTTAACAAATCTGATTAGTATACTATTGATCTGTACATATAGATATATAATTAACCGTTTATTATGTGATTATTTATAGATAGTAATCTTATTTCTAACAAATTAAAATATTGTAATAATCCTACGAAGATAGGACAAAATATAGAAAAGTGATTGACTTGTGAGAGTAAGATTTAAATCAAAGCCTTATAATCAGTTCATACATGTTGATAGAAAAGAATTATTTGAAATACAATTACTAAATTAAAAGTGATAGGGATAGCTGATAGAGTAAGTGAGCTGTCTAATCTATAAGTCCCGGATTTTCGAGACTATTAGCTGATAAATTATTGTGGGATCTGCAGACCCCCCCCCCCAATAAAATGGGAACGCTTAATTGTGGGGAAATCCCGGCTCTTGAGCGTGATCTCGGCGAAATCAATTCGCTGCACCAGCCTAGCTAAGAATCAGTACTCTCTTTACCATGTACTGAAGATCCTTCAAGAATTCTATTTAAAAAAACTCTAATTTTTTTTAATGATTAAAATTTCTAATAAAACTTTATATTTTTATAAAGGGTCTTGGGTTCAGTTCAGGGTAGAGATTGTACCTTTTTAAAGTCAATCGATATGGAGGATTGCTTAGCTGAGATTCCTTCGGGTTTCGACTACGTTGTCATATTCTTTACCAAACGTTTCGCTATAAATGCTGCTAGCTTCCCCATTGTTTAATTCGGGACTCCTTTGAAACCTTTGTAAAGAATATTGACCGTGGGAATATAAGAGAGCATTTATTATTATTTTTTTAATATTGTATTGAGAACATTTAAAATTATTTTGTACTTTTTAGGTTTGTTACCGATAAAAGAGTGTTTATAATGGGTTTTAGTGTTAATATGTGTAATTAACACTTTAATGGCTACTCACACAAAATATGTGTGATGCTAACAACGAAAGTTTTTGACTGGAACCACAATTTCTTGGCTAAGATTTACGAATTCTATCAAATTTGTATATTATGTCTTAGATTTTAAATAATTATTGTTTTATTACTTTTTTAGTTTTAATTAACACTATGCCGTCCAGTTCAGTGTTGACATAAAAAAAAGAAAATAATTTAATGGAATTATCAAATTTTAAAATACGAACATTATTTTTATTATATAAGTTGTGCTATAAGTAACTCGTTTTGTTCATATGAAGATCTGAATATTGATCGTATTTATAAATTTAATTATCACGATTTAATATAGTTAGATAAATTTAATTTTAATTAACAAATGTATGGATAAAAACTTATTAATCCTGCCTCATCTAGCGCCATGTAGATTTAGCGATATATATTGCTAATAGTAGCCAAGTTATAGGGAGAGATTTTCGTTTGTTTTATACGACGAATAAAATTAGAAAGCCTACATAGTTAATGTAAGATTTGACAAATACCGTTACAAATAGATAAATTTGTTGATCTTGTTTTTAAATATGTTGTTAAAATAATTTATTTGCGCATGCTGAATTGTTTTATGAATTAACAAGAATGATTTTATATAATTATTCAAAAATACGGGGCCTGGTGACATTTGGCTGCCTAGACGTTCGCTTAGTAAAATGTTAATTTGATTTTACTATTGCTATAGCTTCAGCATGTTCAATATCATTCTGTATGCTGGCAGGAGGGAAAAAAAAGAACTGATTCTGAAGCTACGGTATCTCTTTCACCCCCGCCACGATTTTAATAAGATAGCGAGACCAGCCCCACCACCACTGCTCACTCCCCTCCCCCAGATTTGCATAGCGGAGCTCCTGACAATAGAAGAGCTAATCCCGGCCGGAGCTAATACCGGGAGGCCTCGGATCAATTAGGATACTCCATCCATCATCTTAAGTGCTCCCTTCGCTCTCTCTCTTCTTCCTCCGCTTCGTCGAGTTGCTCATTATCCTGAGGCGTTGGGAGGCGAGAGGAACCAGATCGAAGGCTAATAACGAGGGTAATTATATTAATTAGGTTAAGTTATGAGCACTAAAAGAAAACACTACAACCCATGAAAGGTCTCGGATTCAGTTTAATCTGTACTGTTTCTAGGACAACAGTTGTGCAAGGAGATAATTTATCGTAGACCACCAGTTTTTTTCTCTCTGAATCCAAAAGATTTAATAATTTATTTGATAAGATGTAGGCCATCTTCAGGGCAGTAGTGGGTGCTGTCTGAAGTGACGCGTCAAACTCAACACCCCTACTGCCATGAAGATGGCCTACATCTTAGGCCGAAACGTTCGCACATTAAAATAAGTTTTATTTTGTGTAATCATTGACTGCACCCCCTGACCAATTCAATTCATTAATAATATTTTTAATTTGAATGTCAAATTGTATGTTCTCTAAACTGACTGTAAAGTGCCATTTCCATTTTTGTAAAACTTGATCCCTTCTTAATATTCCTAGAGAAAGGAAGAAAATGTGTATTTAATAATAATAATAATTGTAGATCAAGCAATAAGCAGTGATATTGGGCACACCAAGGATAGTTAGAAAATGTCTTAATGTTTAATAATAGCTGCGAGTGGTTGCCTTGTCATCTATTCAGTTTCGAGCCCGCGAATGCGTGCAAAAAATATATAATAATGAGACTAACCAAACCCAAAGGCTCGATGCCGATTTGACCATTCTACATTTCCGATCTTCTGTCCACAATTACCCTAAATCAAATCAATCAGTTTTGGAACGGATCAAGAAAAACTAGAATAGTTTGTTTATTGTGTGGATTTTTAAAACAGGTTGTCATTCTTCCTGCTTCTTCCTTGACCTCCACACCTCTTGTATATGTATATATACCAGCCCTAAGCTATGGCAAGAATATGGTTTGACAGAGTATAGAATGTTTAGAGTAGCCGCTATATTAGTTTATAAGTTATTATTTTAGTCAATAGTTAATAGTTAATATAGAAAGTCCTGTTGTATATCTATGATATATCTTTTCATTTCACAATAAATATAACTATTTCTTGCTCGTAAACTAATACCTTATTATGATGTACCTAAGGAAGGAAATAACAGCTGTAAATAATCATAATGACACCGAATCTGAAAGTTCAATGCATATATCACCATTCTGTGTTTACAAGCTTTTTTCCACAGACTTTTAACCGAACCCAAATCTGACACATAGGCACAGTCTACCCCTTGGTCATTATACAAGGACATTGAAGTATTTGCTTTATGGGTCACATAGTATTATTATACTTGTAGTCTGGTGGTTAGTATAACAAACTTCAAAGCCCAAGATCGCTGGTTCGAAGCCCGGCAAGTAGCCTAGGGTTATTAAAAGGGAGTAAAAAATCCTTGGTAATGCCGTCGTTCGGAAGGGATGTATAATGTTGTTATCGAGCCTGTTCAATGTCAGGTGTTCGTTAAAAATCCCAAGCTATATATGGATAGGAGAAATTTAGGACTCCCCCTTTAATATCCCCTGAATAGCCAAAGCAGCATAAAATAATATTAAATGAATAAACAACAACTATACGTTTTAAAAAATACGTTATTCTGTTTTATTGATTGTGTTGGTACAACAGTCAGCTGCAGCTTCACTGACCATGCATCAAATGCATTCATTTATAACTACTAATCAATAACTTTCTTTCTTTTTGAGGGAAAACTAATTTTTAGTGTAAAGTTTACCTCATTAATGATTTTCGTTAGTAATAATAGATGTTATTTACTCATGATAATAAGCATGAGGCTGAAATAAAATAAGTTTTAATTGTTTAAATTTCATTTACTGCACCACCTGACCATTTTCAGCTTTGTTCATGATACATACTGTCAATCCTTCACTCATCAAATAGTACTATTTCAATTATTCTCGAAACAAAACACGAAAACATTGAAACCACTATCGGTAGTTTATTGTTTGGAGAGAAAACAGGGAGGGAACACCTGTAGCATTAAAGGGGTATCCAGAGCTGTCCCGGGAATCATCAACTGGAAAATGTGCTTTAAACAGTTAAATCGACGAGAAGGAATATTGAAATAATATCACAAAGAGTCCATTAATAATTTTATGAATAATTATAATGACTCATGCCGATTAGCTATTAAATTGGAATTGTTCTTTATCATCAATGTAGTGGAACTTGAAATATGTTTAGGACTTTCTGAATCTTTATAAAAAGACATTTTCATATTTCAGAATAATTGTATAAAGTTTATTACAAAAAAACGAAAATATAAATAATGTATGTTAAAACCCTATAGTTAAATCAAGGGACTAGTTTTTTATTTAGATTTATTACAGGATAAATAAAAACTAAATACATACGTAATAAGGAATTGTGTCCCTTAAGGACACAGGATGTTTGTTGAAAGGTAAAGATTTTATAAGGTAACGCTAAACCTGATTATATATCCTGAGAAGCGAGGGACGGTTGACTGGATGATAGATGTAAGGAAGAAAATAGTTGGGGGTGCAGTCAAATAATTTTATATCCTATGGCTCATGTTATTCGCCAAGATCCTTTGAACGTAATATAAAATTAACTAAAAGCAATACAAAAACGTATTAAAACAGTTTAATAGTCGATTTAGGCTATATAGCAATTTTTGAGGGATGCTTAACCGATGAATGGCGAAATTTATCATTTGTGATTCTGTGATTGATTGTTCACATATTTGAGCTTAAATTTTCAATGAAATGTAAATAAAAAGTAAGTTTAAGGGTATTTAAACATATTTAAATCGGTGGCGAGAATAGGTCAGTGATTCTTATGAATTTTTAATATTAACTAAGATTACTGTAAAGTGTGTTATTATATTTCGTTTTGTTCTATGCTTTCTTATCCTCCCATTTTTAAGTTAATGACGAGGCAGCAATAAATTAAAAAAAAATGCCTACAATTGAAAAACCATACATTTTAGCATAAATTTAATTCAATAAAAAGTATAAATCCAGACTGTAAAGATACATTTTTATATTTTATTACTGTCAGAAACTCAATGTATTGCATATATATTTGAATACATTGGTTGGTTGTTACAGATGGAGGAATATTTAATCTTGACATCTTAGTCGGTTTTGTTTTAGTAAATCCCATTGCATGGGGGAGTATATAGTGCTGCATTGCCATGCCAAAGGTCCTTGGTTCAACATCCGACTTTTATTTAATCTGTTAGAAGCCGGAGATGGATTCTGTGGGACCTAGGACCCTCCTGGGGCTCGCCCAGCCTCTATAAAATGTATACCCAAAATAAAGGGTAAAAGTCTGGCGGTTGAGTGTGATCTATGACGAATCACCTCCCAACCCAATCGTTGTCCAAGAAAAAGCATAGTCTCTAACGTAAACTGAACTCCAGACTTTTCACTGGTTGGAGTGGTACAGATTAAAAAAGTATCCCATTAATTCTTAACTTTAAACCTGTAAAAAAATATTAACCGACGACTATTTGCGAATATTGATTTGAATTGCGTGCTAGTTGAAATAAATTCTAAATTAAAACCAGACCACTTTAAAGATAATATATATAGGTAGAAATAATAAGTTAATGAAGAGTCTAATTGCATTAACCGGAAGATTGGGCAGCCTTACAGGAGGGGACTTGAGGGCGAATTAACTACCTCTACTAAGTTTTACTTAAAACGAAGCGCGCTAACAAGGGCCTTTAAGGACAGTATTCATTCCAATTATCTCTCAATAATTTCCGGTCTGTGGAATTAGCACTCGGTGTTCCAACAAAGGGTAATGTCCCTGTACTGATCACCTCTACTCACCGTCATTTGCCTTTGGGATGCTGCATCAACAAATGTTCCTTTTTTGTATTCGAATAACCGTAATAGGACGCTAATTTTTGTAGGAAACTATAATACTATTAGTACCACTCTAAAAGATTACTAAAGGGTGAAAATATTTGATTTATTTTTGACGGTTTTAATTCACTGTCGTGCTAGGATAGAGTCAATTACCCTGTACGACTCACTCCAACGCAACGAAACGAGTGATGAATAATATCAATTAAGCTAATTAAAATTTTCAAAGTCAGTTTCCAATAATGGGAATACATACAACGTTGAAAGAACGTGAGTTGGTCATCCAACATTTTCTGAATGAAATTACAGATTTTTTTTAAGTCGTTCAACCGTCCAGTATATAGTAGATAGTTTCAAAAAGAATAACCGCATTCCCAGAAAAAAGTTAAAAGTGCAAGAAAAATTTTAAGTGATAGGGATAATACTTGCAGATAAATGAAACAAAATCAATGTTTGAGAACACTCAAAATAGCCACGGAGCTACGAGTATCTAAACGCATACGTAAGCCAGCAAGTTTAGAAAGTTATTCAGTGCTTAATCCAAAATTATTATGGAATGATTTAAAGTATGGACATTCTTGAAAAATAAGCTTTCTAAAATTCTAACGAAATAACGTTCTTTATTTCGAAACGTCTGCTTAATTTCAACTTCATGCTGATTAGGCATAAACATACATATGTATATACAATAACATATGATGCGGCCGTCTGCCTTTCACAGGTTGAAAGGTTGAGCACGGACCGTCGAAAGAAAAAATGTTTGATTTGGCCGGTGCCAGCAGGTTAGGGTATTTAAAGAAAATGAATATATTAAGAGTAAAACAAAACGTGAATCTTTTATTTATAATAAAAATAATAAAATGTTATTATGACTATTATGAATGTGATTACCTATTGATACACAAAAAATAATAAAATGTTATTATGACTATGAAATTACCTAATGTGGAGCCAGCGCTAGTGAAGTGTGTCCTCTTCTCGCCTCTTTCGCACCCCCTTTTTGGTACATGGTACAGGGGTGCAAAATAAACGTAGCATCGTGCTAATACGAGGCGAGAAGAGGCTCAGGAAGGAAGCAGCGATTGCACTGAGCAATACGGAGCGACTACTTCCCCCTGACCACACTTCACCAGCTCTCGTAACTGACTGACTTATCGGCACCGGGCACGTGACATATGTGATAACATACGAGTGCCCAGGCCGACCATTTTAAGAGCATAGAGTATAAAAAAAAAATAAAAATAAAATTTTACATGAAGGTGTCGGCGTCGACATACCGCCCACCAAAGTTTTCATGGATTGTAAACTTTTAATCCCGGCTGGGCGATAATGTCGTTTCGCCCGCCCACCCTGGAGATACTGCGGAAATAAGTGAGAAAGGATGGTATGCGTAACATGCTGGGCACCATTCCCGGTACCTATCATCTGTCTTCTCTCCGTGGCTCTCGGTGCCGACGGATACGTCCTCATGGAGGAGAATGCGCAGGGTTGCGCTGGTGTGGGATTGCCCCAAGAATTGAAGAAGAGATGGCCCACAAGAGGTGTTGCCCAAGCATTATAGTTGATAATAGTTGAATGATAATGCAATGGGTTTGCATGTAACACAATATTTTAAAGTTAGAGAAATAAAAAATTAATATTAACGAGGGAAATAAAAGTCATATACATTCAAATGGGTTGACGCAACCATATAAACGAATGAAAGTGCCTTAATTAGTGTAAATGATATAACATTTACACTGAATATAAACAAGGTGATTGAAGTACATGAACGAATGTACGTTAAAAATGTACATATAAGATTGTAAATTAAGATTATGTTAGACATATTTTGAATGTTCTTTTAAAAACTAAAAAATTGATCTTAACTAGCAATTTATAATCTATCAATAAATTGTAAAATGTTATGCAAATATCAAAATGAAAAAAGTGATATTAACTGACTTTACATGAGGTACAACTACCAATGTAGATAAAGATCCTGAGAGGATTTCAAATTCAATAATATTAGACAATATTTTTATGGACTAACACCAACTGTACCTAGCAAGTAAAGTAGAAGACATGGATATGCTCTAAAAAATACATTATGCATGATGATACATAAATATAAATGGTGATACAAATATAAATGAATGAAGAATAAATTTATAGGCTTTACATGAAATAAAATGAATAAGGAATATCAAGAACCTGAAATAATATAAACTAAAATATTACAAAAAATAGTACGACTATTTTTTTATGAATTAACAACAATTATTTTTATAAAGAAAGTTAGAAGACATCATGTTCTAAAATGTGCATGATGAATGATATATTAATGGTGAGATAAATGTGAATGAATGAAAATTACATTTTTTGGTTCTGCATGAAATAACATTGACAAGGAATATCAAGAACCTGAAAAGGATGCAACCTAAAATATTACAAAAAATAGCATGACAATTTTTGTTTGGACTAAAATTATTCTTAACAAGAAAAAAATAGAAGACATAAATATGTTCTAAGTGATGAAGCATATCTAAATGAATGAACATACATAGGTTATAACAATTATAATAACTATAACTATAACATTTATAGTTTCTACATGAAATGACATTAGAAAGGAATACCAAGAACCAGGAAGCATGTAAAATAAAATATTTTGAATAATTTCAGCGAGTAAAAGTTGTTTTTAACAAGAAATTTGTAAGTGATCAATACATTCTAAAAATTGTGCAACTTGTTAAATGAATAACTACACGCATTGGTTCCTCAGGAAAAATAATATTAATGAATAATAAGAACCTGAAACACTATCAAGGTCAACTAAAATGCTATTTCATGGAATATGGTAAAGATTTTTATGAACAAGAAGACTATTTCTAGCAGGAAAAAATTAAGTCATCAATCTATTCATATAAGGTATGCAGCTATATAAACGAAATAACTTGGTTAATTGGTTCTTTAGAGAGATAACAATATCAATAAGTATTAAGAACCTGAAATAATGGCAACAAAAATATTATTATAAAAAATATATTGGATATTTTTAAGTATTAAAAACTATTTTCGAATAGAAATTTATCAATTATCAATTATCAATATATTTTCGCAATTGGATGCAGCTATATAAAAGGAAATAAAATACAATAAACGGCTCTTTACGAAATGGCATTATCAATGAATATAAAGAATCTTAACTAACACAATAATGAAAAGATTTCGAATAATTTAAAGATCCGAAACTATTTATAACAAGAAATTTATAAGTCACCACTGCATTCTGTCAGTTGAAGCCAATACATAAACGAAAATAAGATTACATTAATTGTCCCTTTAGGAAATAACTTTATCATTGGACATGAAATGAAAGAATGCCAATTAACATATTATTATATTAAATATTCTGAATATTTGTAAGGATAAAAGAACTGTTCTTAATTGGAAATTAAGGCGTCACCAGCACATTCTAGCACGGTGGAGAAAATATATAAATAAATAAAACTACCTTACTCGGTTTTACATGAGATAATATTATCAATGAATTTAAAAAACAGAGAGAATGTGAATTAAAGTATTTCTATAGAAAATATTTAGAATATTTTAATGGCACACAAAAAAAATTCTTAACAAGAACAATAGAATGTCATCAATAGATTCTTAAGGATGATGAAAATATATAAGTTAATAAAAATACATTACTGGCTTCTACATGAAAACAAAATTAGCAGTGTATATGAAGAATCTGACAGACTTTCAACTAAAATATTATTAGAAAACCTTTGAATATTTTAAAGAACTTAGGAAGTATTCTTAATTAGAAATTTATGCTTCACTACATGGTAACAATGGTGAAGCAAATATACAAACGGATTAAAACCCTATTAATGGGTTCCACATGGAATATTTTTAACAATGTATATTAAGAACTTTGGAGATGTTTTTCAGGATTGAAATACAATTTTTTAACTAGAAACTTATAAGTCATCACCAAGTTCTAGTAAGTGGATAAGAAACAAAAATACAGTAAATGAAAGAATTTCAGCTATAATATTATTACAGAAATATTTTGAATATTATTTTAAAGGACTAATAAAATCATTCTTAAGTGTAACTTTAAAGGTCATCAATACAATCTAAAGATTTATGCAGTAATGTAAACAACTACAATACTTGATTCAATATGGAATAACATTAGAAGTGAAAATAAAGAAATATGAATTAATGATATTAAACTACTATTACAGTAGACAATCAGAAATTTTTTAAGGATATAAAGAAAAACTACTACTAACTCAACATTTAAAATTGTCAATAGGTTTTAATAACTTTAATTTGAAGACTTATAGTGAAGAGTATCTAGTCTTAAATTAGATACGTAAACATGGTTAATTCTTTTGAAATATGACCCTGAGGCTGTATAATACCCCTTGAGGTTTTGAGCTTGGTTTGTAATAATCCCAAACAAGACACATAAACAACGGAAATCCTTAAACATTTTCCGGTTTGAACAACTATAATTTTAATAATAATAATTTACTTATATCTATTATACTTCAATTTGATTTTTTTTGTTAAACTCCTAACCTGCAGGGATCCGGCCCCGGAGGACCAAATAATGATGCGGCCGTCTGCCTTTCACAGGTTGAAAGGTTGAGCACGGACCGTCGAAAGAAAAAATGTTTGATTTGGCCGGTGCCAGCAGGTTAGGGTATTTAAAGAAAATGAATATATTAAGAGTAAAACAAAACGTGAATCTTTTATTTATAATAAAAATAATAAAATGTTATTATGACTATTATGAATGTGATTACCTATTGATACACAAAAAATAATAAAATGTTATTATGACTATGAAATTACCTAATGTGGAGCCAGCGCTAGTGAAGTGTGTCCTCTTCTCGCCTCTTTCGCACCCCCTTTTTGGTACATGGTACAGGGGTGCAAAATAAACGTAGCATCGTGCTAATACGAGGCGAGAAGAGGCTCAGGAAGGAAGCAGCGATTGCACTGAGCAATACGGAGCGACTACTTCCCCCTGACCACACTTCACCAGCTCTCGTAACTGACTGACTTATCGGCACCGGGCACGTGACATATGTGATAACATACGAGTGCCCAGGCCGACCATTTTAAGAGCATAGAGTATAAAAAAAAAATAAAAATAAAATTTTACATGAAGGTGTCGGCGTCGACAACATATGTGTTTACATGAATATATGTATATATATTTATATATGTGTGTGTATACGAGATAGGGAGGGGTAGAATAAGGATAGGACTAAAGGGGTGTGTTATGGAGGGAACTGGACGTGACCCAGCTATAATCCCCTGGTTCACCCTGCGGTTCCCCCATTTCTACCTTCCAAATATATCTCACCCCCCTCTAACCTTAACCTTATGCCTTTCTGTATATTAAAAGCATAATTTAATTAAATAGAACCCTTAAACAAGAGACGAAATTAAGCTTCTTCTTTATTGGACATCACATATGAATTAAACAAATGCCAATAAATGTTTATAAAATTGGTCGGTATAAACAAAAATAAAAGCATTTTAATTTAAATATCTCATCATATAAAATTATTTATTATTGTAATTATATTGATAGATATATTTGTAAAATTGGCTCAGAGATATGAAGCAAAACCTTTTCCAAATGATCCGTCCAAGGTGTTTCTCTAATTAGACATTGATGAGTAAATTCAATAGATCTTGAATAATCTATTAATCGACTATATTTATATGAGGAATAAAACGGTTCGGGCGGAGTTCAAAGAAATAATTCCTTAAATAGCAATAACTTACATATTAAAAAGTCTTTAAGACTCACAATTCAGGTCTTCTTCAGGGACTGTATAGATAAAATGCAACAAAATTTAAAATGAAATATTAAGAATTTAAAAAATTTAATTAAAATAGGATAAGTTAAAGTAATTAAACATCTACTAATTACTAATAATTGGGATAAAACTAGGTCATTGGTATCACAAAATAATATCCTTTCTAATTTAATTATCTCATAATATATAATAATTTAGTATTAAAATTGTACTGCTGGATATATATTTTAAAATATGAAACAAGCCTATTTATTTTACGGGGGAAGAAAATGGTCCAAGTTGTGTTCAAAGAAATAATTCCATAAGTATTGATAATTATAAATCGACGTTTCGACTTATATTGCAAGTCTCCTTCAGGGCTATAGACAAGATTCACCTATACGGACAAGAACCTGAAACCCGGAGCTGTACCCCTGCAACTCATGGAGGGCCGTGGGTTCAGTACATGCTGGAGAGGTAGAGACGAATCATTCTGCGGGAATTGATTTGTCCTAGTCCAATCTCAACCGCCAGGCTTTACCTCCACCCAATTAAGGGTGACCGATTTATAAAGGACGGCTAGCCGCAGGAGGTACCTAGGTCTCATGAGATCCATCTCCGGCCGCAATCAGATTAAATAAAATCTGTCAGCAATGAGAGTTGCGCCCAGCTCCAATGGTCTATACTGGGAGTGGGAAAGCTGTTTAGAAAAGACACGACAATATTTAAAAATGAAAAATAATAAAGAAGTATAGAAATTATAATATATAATTTAGTACTGGTCACCTGTGATCTAGTGTCTAGCGTAACAAACTACTAAGATCGCGGGTTCGTAGCCCGGCAGGAGGCCCTAGGATTTTTTTACGGGAGATACGCCGTCCTTCGGAAGGGACGTTAAACGGGGGTCCCGAGCCTGCACGATGTCAGGTACTCGTTAAAAACCCCTATCCTAATTAAACCTGGGTAGGCAAAATTTAGAGCTCCCACTGTAGCATCGTCCGATTAGCCATGACAGCATAAAGTGACGTTAAATGAACGAATAAAAAAACAAAAAAATAATATTCTACTAATATTATAAATGCTAAAGTTAGTATGTTGGTTATTTTTTCATGCAAAAAATACTGAACTGGTTTGGATGAAACTAACTGTAATATAGGTCATACATCAGAATAACACATATGCTACAATTTATAATGATTTTGTATAATTTGGTCATAAAATAATGATAAATTATTAAAAGTACTAGGTTATAACACATTCTCATTATTACCTCAGTCAGTAGGTAAGCGCGAGTCAGTAGTAATACGGTCAGTAGGTAAGCGCGGTTATTTAATTTAATTGTTAAATATTGTTAGCATCGCTACAGGGCTCCCCCCTGAGTAGCTTCCTCACATGTTTCTTATTCGCAAAATCTACATATTTTCGCTGAACGAAACAAATCAAATAACATAATTTATTTACAGGATATAAATGCGAAGGTTTGTGAGGATGGATGTATATGTGTTACTCTTTCGCCCAAATTCTGCTGAAAGGATTTGAATGAAACTTTACAGAAATATAGGTTATACATCAGAATAACACATAGGCTACAATTTATAATGATTTCGTGTAATTTGGTCATAGTCTGTACATATAAAATGCTATGTCCTAAATGATTGACTGACGGATCAACGCACATCCTAAACCGCTGATCGTAGACACCTGAAACTTGGAGGATGTCATCTTTGTATGACGTAGGCATCCGATAAAAAAGGATTTTCCGAAATTCTACCCCTCAGGAGGTGCGAAAGGGGGACAAAGTTTGTATGCTTGCTCACGTATTTCTTGCTATCAAAATCTAGATGTTTTCGCTGAACAAAACAAATCAAGTAACATAGTTCATTTGTCGCTGCTGCCGTCAGCGAGTCCTTTTCAATGTTTCAATGTCCTTTTCAATTACATACTGATCATTGCATTTCGTAATTCGTGTCAGAACAACAATAAATTTCTGTCCGTCTCGTTTGTTAATCAGTGTCAATGTATGTTTCATGGCTGTGCTGATCCATATGTGATGAAATTTGATATGGATAATCTCAAGCCTGGGGAAGGACATAGGCCACTTTTTATCAACACACCACAAAGGCGAAGTTTATATAAAACTGTTCCCTGATTGACTAATACGCCCAGCGGTCAACGCACAGTCGAAACCACTGAACATAGCATCTTGAAATTCGCAGATAGGTTCTTTGTATAGCTTAAATGATCACTAAGAAATCAATTTGGACAATCCACCCCCAAGGGTTCCCCCCTTAATGTAATAGAGGTTCAAAGATTTTATGGAATAAGTCAGTTTTGAAGTTAGACATCTGAAATTTTGGATGTACGAGTAACTTATCGTTTAAAAAAATTAAATTATTTATTTAAAATGATCTGTCACGAAACTTTATGTGGCAGACCAAATTCCACGCGAGTGAAAGCTAGTATAAAATAAAACTATTGGAGTAAGCAAGAAGTATATAATTTCATTTTATGTATTATTTTGTTTTTTTATTATATTTTATTTATAGAAAATATTTCATTTTTAAATATTGCTGTATCTTGTCAATACAGCCCTGTAGAAGAACTGGTATGTGGGTCGAAACTTCCATTCTAATAAATCTTTCATAACTATTCAAGGAATTCTTTGACCTCCACCCTTCTTCTCCAACTTCTCTCTCATTTGTATATATATATATATATATGCAAAATCAATTTAATAAACATGTACATCATCAATGCCTCTAATTAGATAAACACTTATGACCGATTATATTATTTAATTAAAATTAAGGCTTTAAAATAAATATGGTCTCATACACTTTAGTGAAAATTCTATTAAAAGAAAGCAGAGGGAAGAAAACTCTGGTTTCTTCACTTTCTTTCTTTCTTTTTTTTGTTTAATTTAGCCTTTTAATTAAATTGTTTCTATCTCACCTCTTAAGAATCCTTCAAGTGAAGCTCTTTTTGCTTATATCCATTTTGATGTTTCCATTTTTTTTGTATTTAATTAAACATTTTTATTTATTGTAATCTTCTGCCTTAACTGATCGAAGACAAATGTGAATATATACATTCACATTATATATATATATATATATATATATATATATATATACTAATATATATATATAAAACTTAAACTTATACCGAACTAATGACGTAAAAAAAGGAAGGTTTCGGGAAGAGTAAGAACACGCGCTTGAACAACAACTCACTTTATTGAAACATACAGCTCTTATATATACTACATAATGTTTATACACAAACCAAAACAATATCTTACTTCTTGGCTTAAGGTTAATCCTATTAGTCTATTGAAACACACATAACTTATATATATATATATATATATATATATATATATATATATATATATATATATATATATATATATATATATGTAGGAAAGAAATTCGTTGACTGGTAGGTACTAAAATAGGATGGAAATAGTTGGGGGTGCAGTGAAAAAAACACAGCAAATAAGTTGAAACCTATTATATTATATGTGGCTATTATATTATATGGCACACATATAATATAATAGGTTTCAACTTATTTGCTGTGTTTTTTTCACTGCACCCCCAACTATTTCCATCCTATATATATATATTTTATTTTTTTTATTTACCGTTTAAATTAATTTGTTTCCTTACCACCTCTTAAGTATATGCATACTATTTTTACTCATGATCGGTTACACGTTATTTTTTTTTTGTATTTTTGTTTTATTTATTTATTGCATTTGTGCATTCTAAGTTATTCTTATGTTCCTATAAAACTAATCGAAGATTGCAATTTTTAAAATATGCTACAGATTATTGTTCCAATGGACTTTCAGACTTTTGTATTAGTTATCCCACACATAGCAGAATTATGGAAAAACAAAAAAACTGAAATCGTCCTAAAATGAATTATTATTATTTTTCTGTACACGTTAAATACCTCGTCATTAAAATACTTATACTATGTATATTGAACCAATCACCTATTTTATTCACATGAATTGATTTTTAAAATATAGCATATAAAAGTGTTTTATAATTAGGATTTTCAGGATACATTATTCAATAAGTTTAAAATATAAATTGTTAATGTGTTTCGTAAGAATGGGAGTATAAATTAAAATGCACAAATAAATAAATATAAAATTCATTAAAAAAACAGAATGTAATATGCATGCGTTCAAAGGATTCTTAAGAAGTGAAAGTGAAACAATTTAATTAAAAGAGTAAATTAAAAAAAAAAATCCTGAATTTTATTCCCTCCACTTTCATATCACAGAATGTACATGAAACAATATTTACGATATTAATATAGTCTCTCCAAATTTAATTTTTATAAATCATAGTTATTATATAGCGTAAATTTAATTGATTAATTAGGGAATTGATTGTGATTTTGGTATTTCGTATAACCTTTACGACAATGAAGAAAGGTCTCGCGCTTGGGTCGAGAAACAATCAATGATGGTACAAGAGGTCAAATAGGGTCTGTTTAGATTACTCATCCGTAGTATCCCTCCGTAATTTCCCATGTGTAATAGTATAATAGAAATGATAAAATGATAAATAAAAATATTATTAAATCAATTTTTAATTGTAGCCTTTAATTATAAACAAAACAATAATAATATTTCAAATGTGGCATCAGATCAGGAACCTTTCATGAAATGATTAAAATACTAATTTTCTACAAATTAAAAAAAACATTTTAAGTTTCTACTTTATTACATACAGAATTAAGATTTATGAAATTTTCTATCTAGAAAACAATGGTAAATATTTCTAAAAAAAAATTAAACTTTGAGATAGTTCTAGAAATCCGTCAATCCAATTTATTTATAAATGCTCTATATCTAGAGGGTTCTTAAGTATTTTATTAAATATTGTTCGGTTTACTGTTAATATAATAATGACTCTATGGAATGGGTAAGTTAAGGTACTTTGTATGTCTGATGTAAATTGATGTCTAAGTAATATAAATATAATGATTCTTTTGTAATTTTTGTTAATACATTATTTTAATTTATTAACAAAAATTCCCCATTTTTATCTTATTTTTCCATTTATTCCCTTGCACTATGTGCAAGGGAATAAATGGAAAAATGGTAATGGAAAGTAAATGGATGTGGTTCCCACACTTCTTTTCTCATAGACCACTTTTAGCTGGTTCCGGTGGACCCCCGGTGCTACATTTCTACCATATTCCCATAACTCGCCAATAAACGTCAAGATTAGATCTAACTATGAAAATTTGCGTTGAAGCTGAGTTTCAACCACAAATTAAAAATTTTCGAAAAAAAAAGTGATAATTGATTGGTCAATTAATTAATTAATTGTGCTGTGAGTGGATGTCAAAAAAGGAAAGTTGGCCAGTCAAAAAAAATGATTCCATCCAACTTTACTTTTTTGACATCAACTCACAGCACAAGGAACCAATCAATTCTCACTTATTTTATTTTAAAAACTCCCCATTCGGAGTGATAAAAAGAAAAATAGTATATTTTTGTCTTTTATTAATTCAACTATGTAATTATTACACTATTAATTATTATTGTTATCATATTACATTGTACTATGATAGCAGTCGTAATTTAATTAAAATTAAACATTCATAACGTAACGTGACTTCTACAATGACAATCACAAAATAGTCATAAATTTAATGGGAGGGAAACAAGTTCAAGCAAGATTGCATGCACACACACCACAGGTCGTATTTCTTCCCTTTGCGCGTCTGAACAAGCGTTGTGGGCGGCAACGGCAGCGCTTTGCAAGTCTCGACTCATTGTACTGAATATGGAATATGCAAGTTTTTACAAGTAACAGTCGCTGAGCTTCCTAAAATATTATCTGCCTACATTGATAGGTGAAGTAAAGTCAACATTTTAGTTCTTCACTATCAAAAGCAGATAAATTTTCGTGAACCCCCATTTTTTTTGTCACGCCAAAAAATGTAGACACCCATCGAATCTCCCGTGGACCCCTGGGGGGCCACCTGGACCACTTTAGGAACTAAGCGTGAAAATTAACAGCCACGAATTCGAGGTTATTGAGAAAAATGTTTAAATCATATTTGGAAAAACATTACATCTCAAAATTTAATTAAATTAGTATCTGGTTTCATTTGAAGCGTACTCCGAAATTTCAAAAATCGGCATTTTCCGCATTCATCGCTAATTTTGTCGAGCAAATTTATGCTCTCGAAAAATTTAGGTTCGGCACAGGTCAAAAACATGAGGAATAAGGCGGTAAAAAGAATCTTAGACAATATTGCTTGACTAAGCTTGTGAAAAAGCCATTTTGTTCGGTTATTTCGGAGTTATCCGCTTTTGATCCCAAACGCCTCACATGTTCTTGTAACTCGGTTATTTGTACCAGGATTCAGATAAATCCTTTTCGGATCTCATTTCCATCGATTTTGATCGAGCAGTTATCATCCAAAAGGGTCGTTATCACTAATAGATTTATGATACCTTCACTGATATCAGTGATTGCTCTTTGCTATTGCTACTTTATAGAGTAATAAAGTCCCTTCTTTATTACTCAACATTTGTACCGTACTTACGCTTATTGTTTTAATCCATATATAAGATTCTCATGGTTTGTTCGCCCTAAAAGAATAGTTTAAAAATGGGAAAACTTTTTGTTGATATTTTTTCACTGTTTTAATTTAATTTTGTTTGTTTTATTTAATGTGACTTAAGTGTGCTTCCACAAATCGGAAGACGCTACAGCAGGTATCCTACATTTGGCCAGTCCAGGATATAATATATAATTATGATAGGGAGGTTTAATGAGTACCTGACACAGCACAGGCTCGGAACCTCCATTTTACCAGACCGAAGGACGGTATAACAAAGGGTTTTTTGTTCCTTTTAAATATCCCAAGGTCACCTGCCAGGCTACTTACTGGGCATAGTTCTTTGTTATGCAAACTAATACACCACAGGTGACCATCGTCCGATTAGCCTTTGCAGTAAAGTGACGTTAAATAAACAACTACAACTATTCAAATAAAGATTTCTACCTAGAAATACATTGGAAATATTTCTAATTAAAAAATTAAACTTTGCGATATTCCAAAAATCATTAATAAATAATTATGAAAAAATTCACCTTAGTTCTGGAAATCCGCCATGAATATTTTTGATTTATAAATGCCTTAGCTCTACCGGCTTATTAAGTATTTTCTTAAACAATATTCGGTTTAATGTTAATATAATAATGACTCTTTGGAATGGAGAAGTTAATGTACTTTATATGTTTCGTGTAAAAAAAAGTAAGAGAACATTAAAATCTGATAAGATACGAGATAAACATCGTCATATAATAGTATGGTTGCAGATATCCAATAAAATCACTCATTAATCGGAGGTCACAAATTATAATAATAAATTACAATTTTCTAATTTCTTGCTCCCGTTGTGACGGAGGAGAATAACCGCGTTGCCATAGAAACGGACAGTATATTTATAGGTACTCATAAACATTACATCTTATGCTAACTCGAAATTCCCCTCATCCCATTTTCACAAATTACGTTCCGTATAAACTTCTTTATGAGGTCTGCTCCTTCTGCCAAGCTTCCACATACCAGTTGAATTATACAGTTGGGAATCCCAAATAGTGGAAGCTGAGAGGATAAACCTTGAGGATACTATAACCGTATTGTTACTTATTCAGTTGGAAGTGTTTTATTATTTGTAAATGGTTTATTTTGTTTTATGTTATTACTTTTAACATAAGGGGTACATTTGTTTAGAATTACCTCATTATTACCAAAGGATAAATATTTTAGCCGAGGTAACTGAAATTGTTTTATAGTACGTCAGGTACTAGAGTAAGGAGTTTAGAAATAATAATAATTCTAATTACTGATTAGATTTAAAAATAATATTTAGCTTAATTGTATATTCCTGAAGGTTGTTATTCTATAATTTAGGTGAAAAAACATTATCGTTCCACAACTTATTTCTGTTTGTATTGATTATAATATAAAATATGAAGAAAAACTTGTATCTGAATTTATTTCTGTTCTTCCAAGGTCATGGTAGAAGGAGAATCAGATAACACTACCCCTGCTTATTGAGATTGTTTGTAGTAAGTAACATCTCTTGGAAGAACGCGCACCAAATTTCAGTCAGATCGGTCTATTTGTTTGTGTTTCCCGTTCATTTGAATCGAAGAAATCGAGTGATTTTCAATAAATGGATGAAAATGAATTTTTGTGTTGATTAAACATTACTTTCTTAAAGACAAAACGGCTCAAGAGACTGAAAAAAGTTTAATAAACATTATGACTCTGCACCTGCTATTAGAGAGTTTGACAATACTTTCAAAATTTTCGGATTGGCTTGTGATGGTGAACTTTCTCTCTGGGACTGTGTGTTGATGTCACTACTCCAGAAATCATCGCTAAAATTGATAACATGGTGATGGAAGACAGAAGACTAGTGCATAAGAATGCTAGAGCTGTTGGCATCTAGAATGAACTATATTATTCTGCACCAACATTTGGACATCAAAAGGCTTTCTGCTATAAAGCTAGGGGCCGCTATTGCTCTCGATTAACCCAAAACGAAATCGTGTGAAGTGCTGCAACTTTTTCAGCAGAATCTGCGGAATTTAAAGCGTCTTTTCGTCACTGTGTGTGAAACATTATACATTACTACACTCCTGAGATCAAAGTACTATCTAAATAATGGTCGAGAACTCTCTTCTGGAATTCACAAGGAATAATCGTCACCGACTATCTGTATAAAGTTCCAACTCGTTTGACACCCTCCATAATCTCTTTATGTGGCTTTCCTCCTTTGGCTCCTTGGACGTATATTTTTCCACAATATGAAGAAATAACAGGAAAAAAGATTTTATTTAAAAGAGGAAATGGTTGTTGAAAAGAATGGCTAATTTGTATAATTGGACGAATCCTAGGGGGGTATACGGATCAACACGACAGACGATAGCGATCAACAAACTAGAACATCATAGTCTCTTTTTACGCTGGACGAAGTGTATAAGCCTAAAAGCAGACTATGTTGAAAAATAAAAATGGTTTATCCCAAAAAATTAAATAGTTATCATTTTTGCATGGACTTTTCAAACGCACATCTTTGACAGTAATTTTTTAAATCATTGATTAATTTGTTTTGTTTTCGCATTTAATTTTTAGAATCGTATGCTAAAAAATTGACTTAAATGGAAATAAAAAGCAGCTAATCATATTAAGATTCATTAATCAGGTTGCTGTTTGTTAAATACCCCAGCTCAAAACATTTTTTCTTTTTTTTTTTTAATATATTATTTAACTCGCAAACTTTTAAATATTTATCATTTTTTTACATCAAGATAGTAACGAGATCTTTGTACAGTGGAAACTGTATAGGGCTGTTGCAGGGAGGGTCAAAGGCATGGGAGGCTGAGGTCAGAGAACGATTGACCTGCACTTGGCCCAATTTCTACCTTCAATAATCTTCTGCCCCTCACAACCATACGCTATTTTACCCTTTTCACGGATTTTAAAAAGTAGAAGCACATATTATCATTCCCACAATAAATGAAAATATTTTAATAATACTAATACAATACACGTAAAAATAATAAATCCAAACTGCAAGATAATAGTCTTGAGAACTTGATTATTACAGTGGCATATTACAGCAGTATTTTCTTCCTATTAGAAAGTGGCAGCCGCATCAAAACTAGGTAAAAAGTAAAAAATAATTTTATTTTATTTTGATACTTAAGTGATTTATTTGTCAGTAAGTTAAATGTTTTTCAAAATAAAAAATATTTAAAAATAATCACCATCAAAAGAACAATGAATAAAAATAAATTGTTAAATGTAATAGTTGTAATTACTCTGCAGGTTGTCGCATCGATTTCTACTCGAAGCTCGACAACCTGGGGAATATATACCTGTATATTAAATTATTTATTGATTATCTAAAGATTTCAACTTTTGTTTTTAAATAAAGTCCAGCTTTATTTTTACTAATTCTAAAAATAAAATTATACGAAAGATATAACATACACACACCTTTTTTTAATATAGCATCTCCAAAAGACTCGAACTGATAAAAAATAATTAAGTTTGTTCATTTATTTCAGAATAGTGAATATAAGCCAGAACAATAACTGGTAATGTTAAAAAAAAAAGTGAATTACACCTGATTGTTAAAAATAAATATTAAAAACTTATAAGGCTAAAAGTTTTAAAATACTAAAATTGTATGAAAAAACATTAAATAATAATAATATAAGGATTTATAGAGCAATTCCCATAAAATGAAATAACACAAGACGTCTTTCTTTTCTATAAAGGCTCTGACAATAAAAGCAGAGATATCAGTTCTGTACTAAAGACACCGGCTATAAATAATTTAAAATTTATACCCATTTTATGAGGTGTAAAGCTGGTTTACTATCAAGTGCCGCAGCATGACCTGTTTAGATGACTATAAAATCTAAGTAATAAATTTAGCCTTGAGGACCTGAATCGCCCTGGGACCTCAAGCTCAATATCAATTATGCACCCCTGCGTGGGAGGATTCCCGGCACCAGTTGTCAGAAAACTGGGATCCCGCAGTCGCCATTTGGCTAAGGCAACACCCAGTATGCTAAAAATATAATTTTTACATTAATAATTAACTATATTATTTTATTCTACTTCTTTAAAACAACCGAAGCAATAGAGAGAAGTTAATCATGCTTATTATATAGTGAAGGGGAATGTAAACTGCTCTCACTATACTGAGATGCTAATGAGTTATATATAATTTCAATCATTGATTGAGGGTATTTTATAGAACATGAAAATCTCCAACAATATTTACAGCATGGTTAGTATTGTTTCTCTTGGCGAGTGATTATTATTATTAAATCAATAAAGTTAGAAAAAAGGTAAAAAATCATAAATGCCATAAATTAAATTAATAAAAAGGAACGAGTTCTCAAAAAAAGATATAAATTATAAATGCCACAAATTTAATCAATAAAAGTGAGCATACAATTAGAAAAATGTATAAATTATAAATTGATCATAAAATGGATATTTTCTTCAGTATTTTAGGGATTTAAGGCTTTGTTTTGGGGATTTTACTATTGAAAAAAAAAACTGTACCACTTCAACCCATGAAGAGTCTGGGGTTCAGTACATGGTATAGAATGCACTTTTTCTTGTACAACGATTGCACAGGAAGGTGATTTGTCCAACATCACACTTAACCACCAAATTCCCCTCCCCCTCATTTTGGAAACACATTTAGGCGTGCCCCAGGATGGTCCTTGATCCTATAGTATCCATCCCTGGCCGCTAACAGATTAAATAAAAGCCTGGCAGTGAGCAAGAGAAAATAATTATTGGAGGAATTCCATCCGCTAAAATCTATAATTAGGAATTTTTCGATAATACAAAGCGTATAAAAGGATGAATAAAAATATAAAATAAAAGGAAGACCATATTTCTCTATTGCATAAAAAAAATTTTAGTGAGCACAGTCTAATATTTTATTTACAGAGATAAATAAAATGAAAATACGTTTATAAAATTGAATAAATTAGGAATTGCGTTTTGTATTTTCTATAGAAATATGAGCTGGTCCGTCGCTAGGCGGTACCTCGTCTATGATTAAATAAAATATTCTTGTCACAGCTCGTCGGATCGTGTGGTATTATTTTTGACGCGATGAAATAATTAAAAAAGAAACCCTCTCTTCAATAAAAATTGTAAATTAAATAATCCACCATATTTTACAAGGACAATAATGTTGTTCGAAAAAAATTGAAAACCTAAATGTTTTTTTTTATTTAACGCACATCCTGACTTAATGAAATTCCTGAGTATTAATAATATCCTCCTGACAGACTTAATTATTTAATAAACTCAACACCGTCTAGCAATCCGTTCTTTTAAGTTTCAAGAACTTTCTAATCTCCTTTTAAATAGTTTAAAGTAGGCACGGAATAAAAATGGCGTTGACTAATTATTAAATGTTTGAATAATTAAAGAAGACTTAGTAAAAAAAATGCCTACCTCTCATCAGGAAATAATGAAACTTATAAAGTCGCATCAGAAACTCCTCTCTCCTTCTCCGCTTTGTAATTTTTTTTCACTTTTTTTTCTCTTGACTAAAGCAACAACTTATTTTTATCCCCTTCTGTCAGAGCTAAAACTCATTTAGCAACCTAACCCAACTTAAAAGATTTTTCCGCTGTTTAAAACTTCCGTTTCATTTCAGTTTCCTCCTCAGAACCGGGTCAGATACAATTGCTGAGTAGACATCGTTTTAGGCCTTCTTGTTCTAGAACTAATCGATCGGTGCCTTACATTATAAAATTCAATTATACAACATTTTATTACATATATTTAAATCAATTAAAAAATAATAAAATGTACCGCTACAATTCATTGAAGCATTGAGTTTAGTACCATGTATCGTACCGGTCGTTATAATAAAAATAAATATGAATTTTAAAAAAAGAGTAGAAGACGATTATAAGAACTAGGTTACTCAGGCAGGTAGCAAGATTCCCTGGTGAGGAGGTTCAAGGAATAAGAGAGATAATTAAGGTATTGAGTTGGCTGATAAGTAAATTACTAAACAGGCAACCAACCTCTGGAAAAGTTACCAGTTATAAAAGTAAATAAGAAAGTTAGGACGTTTAAAAAAAATAATAATTGGAGTAATTATCACAAATAATTACTCTGGTATCCCGAAATAAATGGAATTATTTATAACATATTTAATACTCCAAAACAAAGTTGTACTTTGTAAGGACTAAACGGTTTCAAAGCGAGAATGTTATTTTGGTGATTAACAAACAGATTTTTTTTTCAAATTAAGAGTACCAAGTTTATACAGATTAAACTGGGAGCATCTCCAGACCCCGTTAGGTCGATTCACGAATGTTAAAAGAATAAGTAATTTATCTGCCTCAGCCGGTCCCAAACAAGAATATATATGAGTAAACCTGTACTCTACACACTGAGATTAATAATAATAAGGCTTAGCGAACCCAAAGGCTCAATGCCGATACCATCAATCTGTGCTTGCTCACTTCCTTCCACGGACCACTTCCCACCACCTTAACCCAAATCCGCCAGATCACCCTAAACGCAATCCTCCTAGACACGCCTCGGTCAACTTCTCAGGCGCTTCCTAGTCGGCACAACGCTTATTTAATGTTAAGGAATTTGTTCGTTACTAATCCCAGCAACTTTACAGGCACATTTTAACAGATACTGTGATTACCCTCTCCAATTGTATACAAATGTAAAAAAAAAGTTTCTCTCTCTCTCTCTCTCTTTATCTCATCTTTTCTCTCTCTCAGTCTAAGAAATATTTTTTAAGGTACTATGAAAGAAAATGAAACTTTATCAGGGACAAAGTAGAGAAGAAAGAACAAAAATATATCAAGAAGTTTGAGCTCTAGAAAAGTGAAGTAGATGCCACATTAAAACCAAGACCCAGCACCATTAATCAATATTTATAAGCTAAATGTGCAAGTAATTTGTCCAAACTTAATAAAATAATTGATTGGCTCTATTTTAAAAATTATAATTGTAAAGATAGAACTGAAGATAATCTTGTCAACAGTAAAATAAGGTGTGTAATATTGGCGTTACTTCTTCATAAGACAAGAATTTTCTTTTTATCAAACAAATATATACGATCATATATTTTGTTTTTTAGCTGTGAATTAAGATGGAGAGTATTGCAGTCAATTTATCAATCATAAATATTTACTTTTTTTCTAGAACATCTTCACTTAATTAACGTTAAAATGAATATAGTTAAAAAAAAATATTACTCGAGTGTAACTAAAGTTTGATAAAATGATAAAACCATTCGATTACAAAAACAGTAATGAACGCTGAACACGGATCTTGGTTAATGGAACTTGTGTTCGTTTTTGCCGACCCCCGTAAGCTGCCTTATCAACTCCCCTTATCATAATCAAAATCTGATGACTCGTTCAAAATGTTAAAAAAAATTTCATTAAATATTTATGAATTTAATTTAAAAGTGCTGTACACTAATATTTAACGTGTCTATTAAAATATTTGTTTAGTTAATTAATATGAAAAAGTACGACTAGGCTTGAATTCTGTTAAAAAATATTGTATTCAATAAAAAAAAAAACCTGTACCACTACAACCCGTGAACGGGTCTGGATTTCAGTGTTTGGTAGGGACTGTACTGTTTCATGGACAACTTTTGTGCAGGGAGGTGATTTGTCCCAGATCACCCTCAACCGCCAGATTTTCCTCCTTATTTTTGGTACCCAATTTATAGAGACTGGGTGAGCCAAGGAGGTTCCTAGATCCCATAATGTCCATCTCCAGCCACTAACCGACTAAATAAAATCTTCCCAGCTTTGAGATTTTTATGAACCTGTAAAGTTTTATAAAGTTTGGATGTATTGAAAGAATCAAATTCAATAATCTTAAACTGCAATTGTTTCTATACCCATGAGTTAAAGGACACCATGTCACGTTTTTTTAAATGTTTGTATTTCTTTAGGAGAGCTAATATGAATTATTAAAATCTGCTCTTTCACTACTTATTAAAACGGCTTAAAGAAAATTGTTGACATTCTTGTTGGCACCAATAAGTAATTGGAATAAAGATCATAGTATTTATTTATGACAAGTTACCTAAAAGACCTATTTTGTGGACATAGTGTCCTATCCTCTGGGGCACAGATTTAATGATTATTAAAAATGTCTTAATCATGATTGACCAAGAGGTACTCCTACTGATATAAAAATTTTCATTCATAGCTCTTCTTGCAACATATACTCGTAGAAGACATCTGTAATATGGAATATCGAAGTCAGGGCTTTCCAAATTTAGTACTGTGGATATAGGAAACTGCTTGATTTGCTCAAGTTTCTGTGGTCTCTTGCGGGAGCAACTTCACCGATATACTCCGGTCAATCCTATCCTCATGTCCCTTCTCCTATCCTCTTCTTGTCATTAAGAACATCGCCAATCTAAGTTATCGTTCCACAACACTAAACTTAGTAACTACGGTAGCACTTCCTAGTACCTCCTATAGAAGACCGTCTTGATTTTGAACCGTCAGTTTCAACTTTACGTTTAGTTTGAAACGAGTTAATTAAATTCACCTAATGCGAAGACGAAAATTTACAGTGTGATTTTTGAGTTTATTTGAGTTTTTCAATTTTTTTATAAACCAATTTGCTTTTATGTCCTCAGCAAGATATCAAAGAATACCTGTTTCTCTTTTATCTTCTTTACTCCAGAAGATAGTTAATATAAGAGACCGAAGATATAATCAATATATCTCCAAGTATGGTATGCCTCATATACATACATGACGCAGCTGATGTTATGTTCGAATCGTCACCTTGAAAGCTCTTTAGGCGGAGTAGGTATTATGGTAAGGGCTGTGTGCTTTAACACTGTAATGTTAAGAATTTTTAAAATTATCTTTAATTCGGGCTTCAATTGGTTGATTTTAGTAAAAAATAAAAATCTTGTTATCGGGCAACAAGCAAATTTGACTTCAATATTTTCTATCGTCCATTTTCAGGAATATAATAATAATTTTGTATTAGTGGTTTGACTAACGTGTCTTTATGCCTCTGGATTTTTAATCTTCTTGTAGCAGGTAACATTTCACACTCAACGGGTGACATGTTGAGTTTTTGTTATGATCATACAATTTTACGGCTGGAATGTATATGCTGTTGTGTATATAGTGCGATTAGAAATAAACCAAGGAGAATTCACACTCCTTTTTACAATTTTTGATAGTGATTTTTTACATATACGTGACTGATCTTGTTTATATAGAGGCGTTTTTCAGAACCAGAAAGTTCTGTTTCATGTGTACATATTGATGATGATTTATGTTTGCTGAAACGTTCATTTATTAATTTTTAATGATTACCGAAGTACACTCTTTATTCCATACTAAAACTCACGATTATTTTTATTTTCTGGTATTAATATCTTTTAAGAAAAACCTACGAATAAAAAGTTAAAAATTCTTGTGACAGCCTCGAAGCAGCAACTGATATCCTAATTATAGTGAATTCAGTAGAACTAGAAACTCTGATAGTTATCTACGGCTTCTTGTCTTTTTGTAATCATGCTCCGTGCTCAAGTCCTTGGTCCAAGTATAGTCCCACAATTGTTTTTTGAATACACTATTTAGAAATTTAAATATTCGTTATACTTTCTAGGTATCCTGCAAAATATCTAGTGCGTACTTCATGCTAGTTGACCATTTTATAGTTACCTGGTTTTAACATCGAATAGATTTCCATGCTATAGCTTAAGGACATGGTATCGCTACCGCCCTAGGACAGTCCCTTGACAAGGATAAAGGGCCCTGAGGAACAAGACGACGGTAAGACGAGATGAAGCCGTTGATCAGAGGCCGGAACAAGAGGCGGGATTATCGAGCCGATTGCCAGTGCCTTCCCTTTGTCAGTCTGTCCCGCTTCCTTTCATGTACTCGGGCCTACCAGTCTCACGTGTACACACGCGTCTTAGGTTTCGTCTCGATCTGTCTTAATCAACATATCATTAATCTTCTAATGCTCTTATCATTGGAGAACGCTATGGAGTATTGTTCACTCCGACAGAAATGAACTGAGCCCTAATAAAGAGGATACTTTTTCACTGTTGGAACGCATGTAGGAAAGAGTGATAGAACACATGTGTACTTTTATATCATTGATATAGCATAAGTTGTATTTTAATCTGAAAAGAGACGAAGTAACGTCCAAATATTAAAACCATGCTAAAATATTTTGAAACCCTCTTTCTATATTTTTCTATGTTTCTATTTATATATTTTTTTTTTTTTTTTTTTTATTATGAAGAGAAAAGATTTGTCTTGGCTGGATTCGCACCCGGGTCGCCCGCGTCTCTAGCGTGGTGCTCTAACCACTGAGCTACCAAGTTACGCATCCAAGCCAGTGAAATCTATTCTCTTCACGATCCTATATCCCCGTGTTCTCGCAATTTTTGCGATGTCATTGAACATTAATTAGCATCTCGTTGACTTACGTCAATTTTATATTATTATAATTTATATTTTATACTGTTTTTTGATGGTGAATATTTTTAAATATTTTTTATACATTTAAAAAAAGTTTTCAAGATTGAAAGTTCCTATTAATTATTATATAATTAAAATATTATAGTTAATAATTACCTTATCTTACCGAGGTTGAAAAAAAAATTGTTGTAGAATGGGTAAAAAGTGAACTCGAACTCGCCTTCAACCTGAGCTTTTGCCTATATATTATAATCAGGATCGATACAAATCGATGATAATGAAAGAATATTCATGTTATGAAATTGAGAAATTGCCAAATCAAAAAATTATTTATTATGAATTTGTTTTATTTATCATTCTCCGGTGTAGAGACAATTGAATAGCACTAAACCTCACCACGGTAACGATTAATTGATTGTAGTGTTATAGCTATGTGTCTGGGTTATACTAAGCGTTGTTTTTCTAGATGTTTTTTTCTGACGGTGATTGATTTTCTAACTTGTTTTTTTTCCTTATGTTTCAGAGAACCTCTCTAGAGAGTCAGTAACGTGAGAACAAAATATCCGAAAGAAAATCCTCCTGCGCTCTCCCAAGAGATAAAAAAAAAGAAAAATAAATAATAAAGCCACTGATTGTTTCAACTAACTCTAAATCCCAAAAGTATATCCCGCAGTACCCCATCAATGTTATTAAAAAATTTCACAATTAGTTATACAAATGAAGTAATACTATTTAATTAGTTCATTCACAATTTATGGTTCATCTAGTCGAGCTTCGGAGCAAAGTCTGTAGAACTAAAGAGATAAAATAATTTATTGGGGATTACGAAATTTAAATAATATCTATTTAAAATTGTTATATTCTATTTTAGTACGGTCACTTTCTTATTAATTATTTACATCAAAGTTATATTATAAACTGAAATAAATAAAAAAATACATATATATATTTTTATTAATTTACACTAGATTGATTTTAGTTTGAAGGAGTTGGATAGGTGCCTGAATTAGATTGAATTAGTCTGTTGGTGGCTTGAACAACTTCATGTCCTATGGAATTGAAAATTAAAAATTTAATTAGATATTGCTTATTAAATGTTTCGAGGTTGGTATTTTCTGGAATTGTTTTTTTTTTTTTAATCATTTATTTCCTTCTAAATATGACTGAAACAGATACATACATTACATTCTATGATCTAATTTTACCCCCACTTTTTTACCCCGATTAAAAAACGCTGAACTCCCTATAAACCAAAACGTCTATAACTTTTTTTGTTTGTTATCTGTCTTGTTAAGAACATTGTTTTATTCCATTGTTTCGTCAATATCTAAGATAGGCAAGATATCTTTTTAATGTTTTTAATTCCTGCATAAATAAAAATGAAAAAGGTGAATAGAGTTTATGAATAGAAAGAATATTCTTATAAATTGAAACAAATCACTCGCATTATACATATTAGGCATATATGAACGAATTTCGTATTTTGTCTATTTGTCTCTCTGTAGTTAAATTTAAAACACAGAGATGAGCTTCGTTTATAAGAAATGGGCAATTTTGACGTATCAGGTGAATCCATATTTATTATAATAGTATCTGGAGACTTTTCAAGACTTGCTAGTTCGGAATATTTTGGGTCATTTCATATGAAATGTCTGTTTTCAAAGGAAAAATTATTCAATAAAACAACTTATCAAATTTCAAATCCCAGGACTGAGAAAATCATGGGTTTTGTTATGAAATACAGCATGAAAACGCGTTTTTGACTTGGGAATCATCTTCAAAAACTTTAACCTTAAGTAAGTCGTCCGAATTTAAGTTGGTTTAGTTTCCTTATTGGTTGTCGTGAAAAACTTATACTGTCGGGTAAGACCATAGGTAGGTGGTCTCTTCTAATTAACCAATCCAGGTAGTTGTATTTATAGAAAGTTAGTAGTTTGTTGCATTATGTAAATACCCCAACAGTGGTACGTGGATGCGATGGTTATAAAGGAGAAATGGATTAATTATTTATTTATGAATTAATTAATTAATTAATGCGTCACCGGCTGAAATCTCTCAAACCTCTGGCGAAAGGTCCATTCATTACAACACCCTTATCCGAACGCGGTGGAACTGTTTCTTGCAGGGCTGCCAAGTGTCCCAATATAAACCCATTAATAAACAATTACACGAAAATCGCGTTCCCCATGGTCATAATTGTTGGCATATTAAACAATATTCTGTCACTTGTAGTAATAGCGATTGTACTCAATTGCAACAAAAAAGAAAGAATTAATAACACAATGTGTAAAAATAGACTTACAAACAACAGAAGTCCACTTTGAAGTTTAGATATAATAAAAACGGACATTTCTTATGAAACGCCCCAATATAATATTAGTTCCGTTAGTTATCTGACCAAAAGGCTGAATTATATAAATGGCATATGAGTAAAATCGGTACGTGGTGAAATCAATCCGAATGGAATAATTGGAATTACATTTTACCACGGACTAATCCGGACGAGGAGATTCCGCACAGCTAATGCGTATTAATGAGAGGAAGAACACAATCAGTGGCCATTGAGATTGACAACCGGACGCATCCATTTACAAACTGTCAAAATTCCTATCGCTGATTAGAGTTTTGTGGTTCAGGCCACAGCCAACGGTTAATTCTGCGGTGGCCTGCATCCGTCAACAACAGTTGCCGCTCCGATACATGCACAGGTATTGAATGCGGTCGCGCTGCGGCTGAAGCCTGTCATCATTAATCTATTATTGGCCGGAAATGTTTGGAAATACTAATTATGTATTTTTCCCTCATAATTACATTTTCTTTCAATCAGCAGTTCATTTATTTTTGAAACTTATCTTTCCAAATACGCACATTACATCGGAAATATTTTAAACATCAGCTTACACACTCCCACCTACTAATTACCTTTTAAACTCAAACTAATATAAAGGTATTAAAGTACATTATTTTCTTAGCTTTTTTATATCTTTGTTCATTTTAAGCTCTCCGATGCATTCTCATTCATATTATAAATTAATTTAGACTCAAGAGGAAAATAACTGCAGTAACAATTTATTTATTTTGTGTGTTTTAGAAATATTCTTTTTGTTCCATCTTTACCTTTAGGCTGAATTGTACAAGCCTTTTTTTAAATTTAAGTTTAAGTTAAATACGTTTTCTTACATTACCTAATTGTTATTGGATAATTTTTACACTAGTTCCGAACTTCCCCCAACTTTAATAAAAATAAAAATGTCATCAAATTTATATTAACACTTAGGGTTGTTCGCAATAAAGACTTTCCAAAAGAGTAGATATTTCCAAAATAATTGGTTATGGGTATTACGAACGTTTTCCATTTTTATATAAAAGAAACGTGTCCATAATTACAGAAAATAAGAAATGGCGGCAATCTGAAAACGAATATATTGAGAAAATAATTTTAAGAAACCCAATGTTCCACTTCACTTGTGAATCATGTTTATGCTAAATAGAGAAATGAACAGATCTAAACTGAAATGTGTTTCTTTAGCTCTTAAACAAATCATTCCAGTGAACAGTTGCAACAATTATTGAATATTAAGCATTTACTTAAAATAAATACATTTGTTGTATGCCCTATTTCAAACCGCGCCCTACAACTTCCATTCTTTGAATATACACTTCAATTTTAGCAGATTTAATGATAAATTGAAAATTGGAACTTCGGAGGTTAGGGTCAAATATTGAATCGTGAATCGTGTTTTCAAGATCAGTTCATGAATTTTATCTTATTATCAGTTCTTGAAGTTATTGCAATGAACTTAACATTTGATTTAAGACTGTAAAATAAAATCCTTTAGTATATGATCACTATCACCGTACTTGCAATGGGTCTAGTTATTAATTGTTTCGTCACGAAGTACAAGTAAAATATTATTTTTTGTATATCCGATGAGTGGGAAAAGCAGAGGGCTCTTTGCAGAACCGATAAAATTTTACTTCTACAAAACATTAATTTATTTTGTATATAAGATTACTACCGAATATCAGTTGTAAGACCTCATTCTCTTTATCCACACATATGAATAAAAACATACAATCTGAACATTCTTGAGAACTGACAAACTGATGCTCATCCGTAAAGTTATTTAGTCAAGTGAATGAACTAAAAGTAAGAAGCTATAAAGCTTTAGGACGTGATGGAGCCGACTATCGGATGCTTATTGAAAAAGTCACGCGCCATTATGTTCTGCTATTAAGCCGATCGATAAAGCTTGGTTTTCATATATAAGTACGGCATACAAGGCTAAATTTCTGATATAGTTTACGCAAAATTATAAGTTATTTCCATATAGTCCTATAAGGATCAGTGTCGAATCCTACATCCTGTCATGATAAATTTGACATCGTTTTGATATGCTTGATTTTCAACTTTTGGAAGGTAATAATATAGTGGTTAATGCTTTTATTGGATTATCCATATATTTACTGTGAGCTACGAAGGCGTTCGAATAACTCGAATTGACTCTTTTTTGCATTTTTCTATTTTTTTTTAAGACAAGCAATTTCGTGCTACCAAAATTTCAGATTCAAGACCGGACTAGAAAAGAGATGGCAAAGTCCCATTTTTAGTCACAATTTCTTGACTTAACTAGTGAAAAATGTGTGAAGTCAAGTTTTGAAACCAATCAGCAATCCGCTTTAGATCATGAACGCCACCGCATTTATTATTCATTTTAATATAACATAATATATACAAAATAATTTGTGACGTTTTATTTTCTGTTATTTTCAATATAATTTAACAATTATAATGAAATCATTAAAAATGATCTCATAATCATATTCATCAAAATAAACATTATGGGGAAGTCTGAGCTGGATTGAAAAGGAAAAAACTTAGAAATGCTTTGCGATGCCTCAGGTATTCCTGGGCCTTTCAAACGAATGAGACACTTCGGTATTTTAACACTTAACCAGATATGTTTTAAGCAGGCCTTTCTTTAAAAAAATCGATACAACTAATAGTAATGCACAAAAGCTGTCTGGGGATTTCACTAATGCCACATTTCTAAGTAATTTAAATAATTATTTAATAAGTAACATATTCTGCTTATATTGTTATTTGTTAAATAATACTATTTTAATCATTATCTCTAAGCACTTTATTATTTGTGGGTATTGTTAGGTATAAATATATATTCATGAACGATTACTGCCATTGTTTAGACTCCTAGATCTGACGAACAGGGAGGCAGTTTATGAATAAATGTAATTTATCTCAAGCTCAAAGATAGTAGAATAGTACTTATTTTAAATATAAACGTACTCGAAATACATTTAAAAAAAATAAAAAAATGTAATATCTATGATGACAGAAGTCGTTACTTATCAAAAGAAAACTGATAAGAGTCGCTAACAACTTATTCGCTCAGCATTTCCCTCAACCATCAAATTCCTCTCGTATTCAATCCTTGCAATCCAAAATCCTTCACAAAATCCTAAACGCTCCTTATTTTGTCACAAATAAAACCATCCATAATGACCTTAACGTTTCATATAATACCGATTTAGCCCATTCCAGATACCTATCATTCCATAATAAACTCCAGGCCCATCCAAACCCACTAGTTTCCATCCTTGCTTCCAATACCATCCCGGACAATCCTCCTAGGCGTTGAAGAGAAGATGGCCTCGGGACCTTCTATAATAGAAATGTAATTAGAGTGCTGCCAATGGATAGTGCCTCTACATGTCCTTTCATGTATTTATTTATTCATACAGTATTTGTACTAGATGTATATATTACAGATGTACAATTCAATAAAATAATTTTAAATCAAAAAAAAGCATTTCCCTCGAGAATAACACAGAGGTTTTCCAGTTTCTACGGATTAAAAATTACATTGACGTATTTTTCTGATTAGTTATTACACCAGTTTTGTAATGTCGTTTACAGAGAAAAATGTATTCCTCAAAGTTAAATAATAACGAATATTCAATTTTTTAATTACAATAGAAAGATATCCTTAAGAAAATGTGTTAATAGGAATATGTTTCGATGTATTTAGAATTCGTATAATTAATCCTTTTCGTTTTATCAACCTTCCTCCTCTCCTCCCAGTATGATAAAAAAAATCATAATATTTTTTGGAATGAATAGCTTTGTTTTATTTAAATCCACGATTGTTGCCCACTTCTACATAACACACATTTTTCGGTGGATAGTATTATAAATATGGTATCTGAAACTATAATAAAAACGAACAGTTTTAAGAGGCAACACATTGACTTCGGAGGACCGACTTGTTCTTATTGAGAGTGCCTCATCTATCTAGTATACTACAATATATTTTATATGTTATATATCAAGTATTTGAATATAAAATATGCTTCTTCACTCTCACGCTTCAGGGTATCATGTAGTAAACTATAGTGGATGAAAAATTGTTTATATGAAAGCCGAAACAAGTAACCTCATGAAGATTGATAAATTGCAAATTGGCCTTTCTTGTAGCAAATTGTAAAAAATGTCTTGATAATGTAGAGAGGGGCTGATGTAGCCACTATGGGCTACAATGGCTTTGTATTAGTATTAATGGGCCCTCCTAAGCTCTCCTTATGGGGATTTGTGGATATAGTACTTAATTCTAAGGTTCCCTTTATCTCTCCCGCCTAATGAATACTAAACCAATGTTTAGCCTTTAAATCACCATCTTGTTATTGTTATAATAAAGTTGGTGTTGATCCGTAGCTTACTTAATGGTTTATTCGCTTAAGTGATAGACCAGGTTTCTGGTGATTTAAATGTATCTTCATAATTTAAAAAATATTTATAATTATTATAATTTACAACATTCATAAATAATACAAGTATATATTACGAATAATGTATTCTGATAAAAAGAAGAAGAAGAAGGAACTGACCACTGGTAGAACTCAAATAACAGAGTTAAGCAAGAAGCCCAGGAGGCCATTTTCTTTTCCGGCGCTTTGGAGAATTATCGGAATCGAAGAGGAAGCCTGTTAGGCTAGGTTTGAAACTAGTGGGTTTGAGGGTGAATAAAATTTGCCTTAAAAAGATTGATATCGGTTTAGGGCCAAAGCAGCCACAAATTGGATATTTAGGTCAATATGGGTCATTTTATCGGTAACAAAGTAAGGAGCATTGAGAATTTTATAAAGAATTTTGGATTGTAAATATTGGATACAATAATTCAATGGCTAAGTGAAGCCCCGAAACTCTACTTGGTAAGTACAAATATTCTTATAATAGTCATGTATATGAGTCTTTTGTAATTAATTGGGAGCTTGGGGTGTTTTTCAAGTAAGGTGTTGAAGTGGCCTAAAACGACGAGCAGTTGGGATCTCGTCTTCATAATTTAAAATTTAATAATGTTCTAACTCCATATGAGTGATAAGACGTATCCTTACTTTCAGAAAACATTTTTCCACTTTATCACTTCTAATATGAACACGTGTTTTAATAATTTTGTTGTTGTCCCTAAGCACTTAGTTACTTAGTAGTTTTATATGCTTAGGTAGATTTATTATAAATGTATTCCCTAAAACAATCAATAAGTAATGCAATTTTACTTCAAATTTCTTACTTTTTGAACTTAATAAACAACTACAATTGAGATTCAAATAAAAAAAATTGTATTGCTCATGTAAGGATAATGTAAACAATTTACCATTAAAATAACGCGCTAACGTTTAATATATTACTATTTTTTAAATTCCTTGAATTTAAGATGCTTTATTTTATTCATTTAAAAATATAGAATAAATAACGTTTTTTTGTTTTGTTTCTTAATCTATAGACTAATGAATCAATTTCTCTAATAATCCTAATTACACTAAGAGATTGGCAGATTGTAATATTCCCTAACGCCCCAAGAATAGTCCATCAAATATATTTCAGGCCGACCGTAGTTAGCTGGAAGTGGGGAAACGAGATCAGCCAGTGATAGGAGAGGGAACACTCCCCACCTCCATTTATTTAATTGAGACGATATGGATCGGCACAACAATAAACAATCAAGTATTTGTTGGCGTTTTTAAGTAAATTGGTTAGACTTGATGAAAACAACTTTAAAAGAAACAAGATGTATAAAGAATAGGTATTATGCATATTCATTAAAAAAAAACACTTTTTTTAAATTATTATAATTATAGCGTTACCTGTGGAGTAGTGATTAGCATAACAATTACCATGGTGGCGGGCTTATGAGTATTTATATAAAATAGAAGAAACCATAGGGTCATATGATCTTTCGGTCATATGTCTGGAAAGGGAAATGAACTTACTAAAAATATACATTAGTTGAAAGAATTACATAAAGATCGTGAATGTTTAGAAAGCACAAAAAGTATAATATTTTAAATATTTTCATTTTGAAGAGAAAAAATATGTCCAGGCCCAGGATTCGAATCCGGGTCTCCCACGCATCCGCCGTAGTACTCTGACACTTGAGCTATCCTGGCACGCAGCTCGGTCAGACAAATCCTTTCTCTTCACCTATCCCATATTCCCGTGTTCTCGCAATTTGCGATGTATACAAGGGGAAGAATGTTCATTATACATTACTCTAATAAGGATCTTGTTGTCTTCCGCCATTATATTATTTATCATTTATTTCATTTTATTTTTTTATAATTATTATAAAACACACGGGGATAAGAGGCCGGTGAAGAGAAAGGATCTGTCTGACCGAGGTGCGTGCCAGGATAGCTTAAGTGGCAGAGTACCACAACGGATGCGTGGGAGACCCGGGTTTGAATCCCGGTCCAGGACAATTATTTTCTCTTCAAAATAAAAATAATTAAAAATTATAATTATTATAAAAAAATAAAATAAATTATAAAAAAGTATTATGATGGACAAATAGAAATTTAAAAAGTTAATTTACAGCAGAAGGATTCTGGAAAAAGAGAAACAGCCTATTCCGGTAGGAAATGGACAAAGAAAGGAATGGGCAACAAAGAGTCAGAATGAAAATATTGTGGGAAAGGAAAAAATCCAAGTTACCCAAACGCTAGACAGCCTGAAAGAAAAAAATAAATGTATAAGATAGAATATTCTAAGGGGTAACCTATATGTGGTTATCGTTGCTGCTTTCTATGCCCTAGATTGCGGCTTCGCACCATGACTGGTGTCATTAGGATATTTTAAAGGGAGTAAAAAATTCTTAGCTATGCTGTCCTTCCGATGGGGACGTAAGATGGTGTCAGGTACTCGAAAAATATATGTACCGTATCATTATCCGATTAGCCATAACAGCACAAAGTGTCGTTTAATAAATAAACAACACCAATGTTTTTATATATTTCTAGCGAAAGAATCTCTACAAAAACGTAGCGTCACCTTGTTTCATCAATTTTCACAATGTTTCATTATTGAAAATCGAGAAAGCCGATGTTTGGAGGTCATTAAGCGGCCAAGAGAATGCATCTAATTTAAACCAAACTAGTTCCTTCATAGATGGCGTTCGACTTCTAAACCATTATTATTGATTTTTTACCACCTCGACTTGCCCAAGAAGACAACACATTGAAATTTGATTTCGAATACAGAGTTAGCTTGATACGAAAGTTGGGCACTTCCTCCTGTTTATTTCACCTTGTGACCCCTTGGCGAGGTTGGCGTGCTAAATCACTCTAAAGTTGTCTTACTTCTTTAGTAATAATTGTTAAACAAAAAGCACGAAGTAACTCAACTAACTCCGTTATATCGGCAAATAGTTGAAAGGTACTTTTGATTAAAAAAACTACTTATTAAATGTTAATTTAATACGGTTTCAACTTTATGGCGCTTGTGCCCTTGGCATTCCAACTCTTGTCAAGATATGCATGCAAATAGTTGGATCATTATTAAATTGTATTACTTATAAGTACTTAATTATATATTACTTACGACGTCTATGAGCTGGGAGAGCTTGAGCTTGATGCAGACCCTGAGAACATCGGTCGTGTTGACGACCGGCCTCACTAGCTTGTTGTAGTTTGAGAGGAGGTCGTCATAGAGCCGCTTGGCGTCCGGGTTACCGCCAACAGCGCCCTGGACCACCAGCGCCCATACCAGCCATGCTCTTGCAGTCTCTCCCTGTTCCATATCTGTAAAACATTTAAGCAGAGATAAACTAGCTGTAACCTTAAAGAGTAATATAAGCTCTTTAACTGAAATCCATCAGTATCAACTTTTGATGCTGCGTAATGCTCTCTTGCTTAGAGCCCTTCTAGGATGAATTATAAATACACATTTAGGCAAAAAGATGATAGGAACATGTACCTACCAAGATCATGGGTTATAGTAGTATAGTTTAATTTCAACCAATAAACTTATAAATCCATGGAACTCTTCTAGAATACCACTATACCAGGTCCAGGATTGGGAATTCAAGACTTATCTACACTCTATTTAATGATTAAATACATACCACCAATCATGATAATGCCCTAAAATAATATAAGCCCATTCTCCTCTTAGCAGTCTCGAAGTAAAGTAGTAAATTAAACGAAAAAAGGAATCCGATTCACAGTTCAATGAACTTAGTGAATCGACAGAACTCATACTACTACTGATTGAGGGAACTATTTCGCCAAGTTAGCCTTGTGGTTCTTCTTGCCAACTCCTGGCGACTACATTTAAATTGCCGCAGCGTATTACCCATAGTCGTACCAACCACTTAATGGGATAGACAAGAAACAAATAGTAACTGGTCCAAATAAAAACAGATCTCACAACGTGTCTCTTCTTTGGGGAGCTATCATTGGGTTCCATTTTCCGTACCGGCTGATACTGGTATTCCAATATACATATATACTCTGCGGCCAAAAAATTATATTGGATGTGAATCTTTACAAAATAATGATGTATGTTGGGAACCGAAATATAACTAGTATAACGTTATTAAAAATTAAACAGGTTGAGTTTATTACTCAATAGGTTTTATTAAAATATTCTGATAGTAAAATAGTGCTCACATATTTGCTAAACAAAACAATTTACCTCTTGCCCATATTCCAGCGACAAATGATCCGTGAATTGTTGGTTAAAGCACGATGAGGGCATGTATTGAGCGCACCCTGGTTTTAATATTGCGAAATATGCAAATGTTGACTATGTTTGAGGAGGGGATTGGAGGGGGCGAGCTAGGGGATGAAAAAAAAAAAAGGTTAATTGGTTTTTTTTCACGGTGCAGAGGCAGAGGTAGTAGAGAGCCACTCGCGGGGAAAACGCTTCCCCATTCTCCTCATATCTCTCGGCCAACCAGCTCCGTGATTAACAGTCGAGGGCACTTCAAGGGGTACGCTGTCTCCAAATTGCAACATCAAGCATTACATTAAAATCTTTACTTTACTTTACTTACTAACTTTAATTTTTTTCGTTCTTATATTCTGTTTATATTAGACTACTTAGAATGGCATGGCAACTTAATATCACTTTAATAACTTAATTAAAGAAATATTTATAGGTTAAAAATATAAATTATGGAAAATAAAATAAAATTCTTAGAAGGGAAAATACAATACTGAGATAATTTAAAAAACTTAACAAATAATCATGAAACAAAAGAATAGTCGAAATGAAGGAAGCGCTAATTCCATATTTCAAGGCACTAAATAGCCAAAGTTTTAAATAAGGTCAAAATAAGGACAAGTTGCACCACTGACAGAAAAGTATGGCAGGCTCTGCGTAGTGTAAAAGATAACTTGTCACAAGACGCCAGGACAGCATTCCATGTTCCTTGGGGAAGGAGTACTTTAGGCAAACAGGAAGACTAATATGTGATAGCACTGGCAGAACATTTTGGAAAAAAACTAACCACGTTATTGAGTTTGACATAATTACAGTGGTTAAGATGGTCGTGTAATAACAATACAGAAAGGAAATTTCAACTCATTGCTTTCAAACATCCCAGTGACTAAGGAAAAACCAAAAACTGGAAGAAAAGACAAACAATCAGAAGCCATCCAGTCGAGGCCCACCAAATCAGAGTCCATCCCGTCGGAGCCCGGCCAATCATATAACTGGAAGAATAGCCTATTAGGATCCGAAAGCTATAAATGCCGAAGTATAGGAGAACATTTTCAGTTTCAGAACAAGCACCGAGGAAGATGGCAGTATGGCCAACGATACATCAGTAAAGAACTTGAGGACAAGGTCATCAGGTTAAAGGCCGAGTCAATTTAAGATAGTAGTTATTTAATAAGTTACTTTTGATGTTCATTACCGTATTCACATCCAATTAAATATTTACGTTGCAGAAATTTTAAAAAGTTTTCTCTAGGGTATAGGAAGTTATTGAAAATTTCTTTATTATTTATTGATTACTACCAACTTATGTGTTTATATTGGTTATTCAATATTTGCAAAATTAAAATATAGAAATAGATAATTAAAATTACTCTAGGTGAATATTTAAGTATATGAATTGGTGGCCAATAGGGAAGTCCCCCCCCCTTTATCTATTTAATGTAAGTCTAAAAATTGAAAAGGGTATTTTACTAGTACTTATGGTATTTTATCTTGATAGTGCATGGTCTCCATACACCACATGTAGGCTCTGTCAGGGCTGAGACCAAGGTTGGGTATTTTCTCTTATGTCTTTTATATATTATAATAACACCCTGCCATTTATCATGAGACTTATAAGGTTATTGGAACACAATGATAACCATAATATCTTTCTAGAATATCTACAGTTAAGCGGTTTAGAGTTCTTAACAATACTAAAAAAAACAATTTTAATATTATTTTATATTTCAATCAGATTTATTTTATCTACTCTGATTTTACATTAGATAAAATGTTTGCAATAATTAAATAAATTGATGTTGCAAAGATGAAATTTAACGAAGGGCGTCACTTGTTCTTACAGCTGCAGTTAGTGGTTTCTAAGTGCTCTAGCTACTTGTGGTTTTAAGGGTTAGTGCATTACGTCAGTTTAGTTCTGCCATTTCCTCTAACTGTAGCGATATTAACATTTCTGTTTAGGGTATGTCAAGTACTTCGTTAGGGGCAGGAGGTAGAGTTTTTCTCTTTTACAGTCTCTTGTCACATTGCCTTTACTAAAATAAAAGTACTCAGGATTAGGATTATTTATTTCGAAAAACCACAACCGAAAATTAACATTGTACTAAGATTCGGTTACAAAAAATCTGAAACCACAAGTCATGAAGGGTCTTGAGCTAAGCACATGGTAGAAACTGTTCTTTTTCTAAGCCAACGTTTGTGCAGGGGAATGATTATGCTGGAATCACCCGGAATTCCCTCTAATTAGTGGTCTTCATAGAGGTTGGGTGAGCCCTAAGCGGTTCTGCAGATCCCATAGGATGCATTAATGGCTGTTAGCAGATTAAATTAATTTTATCTGCCACAGGTGGATTTGAACCCTTTTATTTTAAACCTAAAGTAATTTGAAAATCTATTTTTTCACTGCTTACAAAGTACATATATAAAAAATAAAAAAACCTAATAGTTAAAGAAAGTTTTAGTGCCTCAAATCTTGATAAATCGTGTTTCCAATAATTATAACTTATTCCATGAATTAATAAACTTGGACTATAGCTTCACAGTATTCAATAGAAGTTGCAGTAAGTACACACATAGCCTATGATAGTCCAATAGATTTAGTGTCGTTGCCTATAAGGATTCCTTTAACAACTCATCTTTATTTCTAGTAATATATATTCAAGTTAGGCGTGGTCATGATGGTTCTTCGACATTAAATATTTGGGTTGACCGAGACAGGAGGATTACATAAAGGGTGATCTTACGGGTTTGAGTCTGGGTGTTTGGGATTAAGCAAGCAGTGATTGATTTGATCGTATCTGCATCGAGCGTTTGGGTTCGCCTTATCTTTATATTATTATAAACTAGATTTTGCTCGCATCTTCGCTCGCGTGGAATTTGGTCTGTCACATTAGGGTTCGTGACAGATCATTTTAAGTAACTAATATTTTTTTTTTAACTATAAGCTACTCGTACATCCAAAACTTCAAAACAGACGGATTCCATACAATCAATACAGTTAAATTTCTTTCTTAGTGCTCATTTAAGCTAAACAAAGAACCTATCTGCAAATTTCAAGATGCTAAGTTCAGTGGTTTCTGCTGTGCGTTGACCGCTGGGTGTGTTAGGTTACATTTTTATGTAAACTTAGTCTGTGTGGTGTGTTGATAAAAAGTAGCCTATGTCCTTTTCCAGGCTTCAGATTATCCATATAAAATTTCATCTCAAACGGATCAGCACAGCCGTGAAACATACATTGACACTGGTTAACAAACGGCGACTGAAAACCAAGGAAATAGCAGCGAGATTGGGGTTTTCAAAAACAAGTGTTTTGAGGATCATCAAAGAACATTTGCATATGCCCAAGGTTAGTGCAAGATGGGTTCCAAAAATGCTTTTCCATTTCCAAGGCCACTGTGAAGGACTGTGGATTCCAAGATATCTCTCATCCACCCTACAGCCCAGACTCGGCCTCTAGCGACTTTAACACCGACAAAGAGCTCCAAGCAGCAGTGGAAGAGCATTTTTTTAACAAAGAAGAAAATCATTTTTTGCCATGTTATCAAAGCGTTGTATTAAGTATGTTAAACTTAGAGGGGAATATGTTGAAAAACAATAAGACCAGTTTTTTTCTTTCTCCTTTCCTTCTATCCCAGGCCGGAAACTTTTGGACCTTACTAAGTATGTAGTTAATTTATCGATGTGTTTTTAGTTTTGGCGGTCCTACTTACCTACTACAATATACTCCTGTAAACTATGTTATTTGATTTGTTCCGTTCAGCGAAAATATTTAGATTTGTGCGACTGTCACATAGCTTAAAATACGGAATAAACAGAGCAATAGCGAAGAGAACCACTGCCTCATGCCACCTGTAGACAAGCCGTTCCTACAAGCGCCTTTAGTGAGCTACCTGGTTCATTTTAAAATCGATGAATGCCCCGAGCTTAACTCCTAGGATTAGAACCGCCTCTGGCATGCAAAACAGTTCTCCCCTCTCCCCACTCTTCACTTGTTAACTAACTAGAAGTTCTGAGAGAGGTATATAGATGAGGAGGGGGTAGTCCAGATAACATCGGCTTTCGCTGATATGAAGCTTAACTATTCTAGAACAATTAGACTCACTAATTAATAAAATTAATTAATTAAATACAATTAAGTAACACGCTGCTTTCCTTCCAACGCTCCCATTTGGTTCGATATTGTTAATAACAGAGCTGTTCCAGTTTTATCCACTCTCCTAGTTATTCTAAATGATTTTTTTTTAATCCCTACATCGGATACCGCTCATTGAGTATGTTCGGGCGCCAAATTTATTGTAAAATACAATCTGCGCCTAGTTGAAATTTAAAACATTTACTAGGTGGTAGAGTGGTTATTACCTTGTTAGATATTAATGAAAGAACTTGCCCATTATAACAACATTGAAATATTTTCCCATGTATTTATATTTTGCAACTTTTCCGAGGCTAATCTACAATTAACCCCCACTACGGTTACCGCAATATCAATTTTTTTCTATAGATGCCTAACTTTCCAATCTTCACTTAGGAGATCCCTCGCTGTCTACCTCCAGTTCTTTAAACCACGTCCTTGTTGGACGGCTTCTTTTGTCTTCATTATTCAGGAGCCCAATCCTTCACAGCCCTATAACTGGATTCATACGCCGGATGTACCGGTACCATCTCACATTAGTCTTTTGCCGACGGTTCCTTCCAGTTCCACCTCTTCCCCTCCCACTCCCTTTTCGGATCCTATCTGACCTCATCTTCTTTAAACATCTTCTTCAATAATACATTTCTATAGTTCGATGGCGCTAAATTTGGAGAAAATTTTCGCAGTCGTCCAGATTTATGCTGCGTATGTGAGAATACTCATAATATCAGAATAGAATATTTTCTTTGAGTATTAAACTACTGTATAAAAATCTCTATGAAGCATTGATTTTCCTCCGACCAGAGAACCTTATGCAGAACTGTAATTTTCTCATCAACTTTGATGTCTTTCCCAAGACATTGGAAAAAATGTCCCGGGTGAACATAAAAGATGCCTGATCGGAGATTGTGGGGGGAGAGTAAGACGATAAGAAGAGGTAAGAGCCACTAAATCCCCTGATACTGGCGCCTGAATTTTACAGCGTAGTGAAACCTCCCTCAAGCACCGCCTTAGCTTCAATATTTAATAGCCTATGCCTCCTTTATCTTCCCTTCCAGCCCGGCCACAGTCCTCATCTTACCGCCCTCGTAATCTCTAAGGTGGTCTTTTCAGTTAGTTTTATTTCTTATTGAATACCCAGAGGTCTTGGAACTGCCTTTGCGTTTCTGGAATAGGAACCAGGTACATGGAGCAGAGCGGACGTAAAGTGGGATTTCGTAAATGTGAGCTGTTTATTCAACCGTTTCAAAATAATATGTCAGATGACTTTTAAACTTTATAATGCCTTTATAAAGATTATGCGTGCACAAATGGAACGTAGTGCATGACGCAGGCTATTGTATAGTTTTGAAATAGAACTTAAGTTTTGAGATCGCGGAACATGACCGAAAATAAAATAATATGGTTGAATATTAGGTAATCGTGCTCTTAATAAGCAATTGGTGAGCCATCAACATTACACAATTCATAGTTGTTGCCATAATATCCTGACAAATTTATAACTGAAATAACATACAACCAAAGCAGTATTTACGCTAATGCTTCTTATGAGTACCCTCGTACTCTAGAAATAGATATAACGAAAATCCATAACCACCCCTATAATGATAAAATGCTTTAGGGAAAAATAGTACAGCATCTGAGTTTGTTAAGAAGTATTGTTATCTTAAAAACCTAAATTTTTGCAACAGTCAACTTTTTTTTGCAACAAAGGTAACGCGCGGTAGTAATTAATTAAACTATAAATGCAGACTTACAACTTTTACATTTACCATTATTGTATTATATTATGTTATAATCTTCTTTAATTTAAATTTGATTATATATTTTAAACTTTTCTGCTTAACTTGCTTTGGTCAAACATTCCCAATCTAGCTTCGATTTGTATATCATAGCCTAAAAAAAAAAAAAGCCATGACCATTACAACTCATGAAGGATATGGGGTTATACCCTTATAATCTTTTGGTTTAATTTATTAAATTAATATCAAATATCCTTAAATGTTATTCATACTTGATGAAATATGAAAATCAAGCTTACAAATACGAAAAGTATTCTAAAATATTTCTGAAGGTGATCTAAATCAGTAATAAAGGGAAGAAATATACGAAAAGTAATAAAATAAAAAAATTTATAAACAAAATACTTTTCTTTGAAGCAGACATCAACAAAAAAAAGGAGCATATTTTTAAAAAGTATATAAGGGAATAATTAATATATCTATTCATGATAATGACTGTTTTTTTTTGTTCTGGAACCCCTAGAATATAAAAAATTTATATAGATAATGATTCCAAGGAAAGAAAATAAAGAAAAATGGAAGTAGGTAGGAAATGAAAACTCTTTTAAAAACTATAAAATTGTTGCCAGCATTGGTTTTCCACTAAAAGCCTTGTGACTGGAGTTATCTTAGATACTTCTCACTTAAGAGCCTCGAAACTTCCTAACAAGGAATAAACTTCTCAGTTGTTTCGAAACTTAACTTAATAAAATCGAAATATACATCCCGAAATTCGCTCGAAATTACTCAAGAAAAAATAAATTATGTCCATAATTCATACAAATTGTATTAGAATATTATCGTTATAAGTTTTTAGTTATTTAAAATTTTAACATCAAATAATTGAGTGCATCTGTGTTAAGTATATGGAAATTGGTACAAAAAAATGAAAGAGTGATGAGTGACTTTTTTGTTAATTTTTTTATTGGATATTTGTTTGTATTTGTTTCTTCAGTTTATAATATTTATAAACTAACATTATCGTTTATGGAAAATTCACTGATAATTTGAGAAATATATATCATTGTTTTAAAAATACTAAATTAAAAAGGAACGATCCATGAATTTTTGAAAACGGAAACCCACAGAGAGCCATCTAAATTAAATCATACTCTTTCATACAAATATTCAAGGTTGTTTGAATTAAATTAAATGCTTAACTTAAAAGAGAAAGGATTTGAACTGCTTCCTTACTTGTTCTAACCTTCAAAATTAATCCAAACAAAGTAAATGGTTAAAGCTATATACACCACTATGGTTTCAGAAAATTTACTATCTATTATATATTGTATTTGTAGTAATATATTTGTTTTATGGAGTGTATGCTTGCTAACACCATTACAATAGCTTAAGGTTTCTGATCTTTGAAGTAAAGCCATCAGTACACTTTACTTTTTAAAGACTGGGGCAGTGTGGTCTACGTTTTGCTCTCTTCTCTCTGTCTAAATCTTGCCTGTCCTCAGAGATCTGGAGTACTTCAATGTCTTTGTCAGTCTCCTTAATTCATGTGTTGGCTATTTATAGTTTTTTAAATTACGCGAATCCCCTTTGGTCCTTCTGCTTGGCTTCATCCTTTGAAAAGGTTCATAAAACTTAATTATTTATTTCTTTATTATGTATGCAAGTTTTTCTGTGTATGTAGGGAGTTCTTGGTTATGGATTTCCCTATATTGGTCTACTTTTTTAATCGGTCCCAAAATCTTTACTTTAATTGTTTGTCCCCGTGATTCCTAGACCATTTTCATGTTCAGGATTAAACACTCTGCTTCTGGGCGAATTAGTGTTGTGTATTAACTAAGTTTAGCATTAGTGGATATTGATATCTTTTGTGAGGTTGTCTTTATCTATACAAAATATTATTATAATTATTGTATTCCTAAATAAATGGTCCGAATGATATAATTACCCAATCATAAATTAACCTAAACCCAACCTCTGGCCATAATAATGGTTAAAAAGGTGACCTGTTTGTTATAACGGATCATAGACGATCAATGAGGTAAGGACTAAATTTAGATAAGTGTGTTGGAGACAATTTATCAAGTTTGTAAGATATTATATGAAGGGGATATTAAAAAGAAGTTGTGGCTTGATATATCGAAAATGGTTGCCCTCTATATCTTGGAAGGTCGCCCGATTTATGTGAGGAGGAGGGTCACATTTCTTAGTTGTTGTCGCCAGCTCCAAGGAGTTGGGTCTTTTCCTATCCACCTCGTCATGTCGATATAGTTAATCAAATATGCTATATGTTTTTTTGGTTTATGGGATTGTTTTTGTAGGTGAATGTATAATTTATTTAAATTTTAGTAGGGAAATTTTTAGATTAATTTTAATTTATCCAACTAATAATCAATATGTTTTTAAAAAGTTATTTAATGAAATTTACAACTGTATAACAGAATACATCAAGTAAATATGATGAATGTTTACATTGGCATGAAAAGACGAGTAGAGAAACTACCCAGTGGTAGTACTCAAACAAAAAGTTGAACTTAGAAGATCAGGAGGCCATCTTATTTATAATCAATACTAAAACATATTCATACAAACTATTCATAAGAAGTGTATAATAATCATTAAAAGAAAAATTAATTAAAAGTAGCCAGCTCATCAAGTCTGCAATAAAGTGATGCTTAATGAGGCTCTGTAATAGTACTTAGTTTAATTTATTGGTACTAAGTACTAAGTTTAATTTATCGGTTACCTTAAGTTTAATTTATTCCGTTGAACAAAAGGATTTTTTTAGAATAAAATGAGGGAACTTGAGCCATAAGCCGTGACCTGTGGTATAGTGGTTACCATAACAACCAACTACCCCCAAGATTGAGGATTCGCAGCCTGGCAAGTGATCCTAGTTTTTTTTTAAAAGGGATTGAAAAATCCTTGGTTACGACAATTCCGGAAAGAACGTAAAATGGGGCTACCGATTAAAGATCACCACTATCCTACTGTAAAGGATCGTTATAGGATTCATCGTCCAGTTAGCCATAGCAGCATTAGGTAACGTTAAACGAACAAGTAAACAAGCTTCTGTGTCGAATCACCACTTTGTGAAATATCTCACACTTAAATATACACCTATATTATGACTGGTTTTTCTAAACCAATAATGCAGTAATGAATATACAAAACAAAAGTAATAATATTTTATTCGGATAAGAAGAATCAAAATACTATTAGATTTGTTCAGTCTAAGCCAGAGTTCAGATTGAGTAACTACTGCATCCTTTATTGTATACGGTATATACAGATTACCTACTAATGGATAGCAGATATATTGATGTAATTCTCATCAAGTTCCATTACATTTTAATTATATTACTCACACTCTAACGTAGAGGAACCCAATTTAAAAAACAATTTCGAGTTAAAAAATCATCAGCTTCGAAAGCTCATCAGCCTTGCGTTGGGTGTTGAGTCACTGGTTATGTAAAAACAATTTCGACAAAAATGTTTAACATTTGAGAACATTATTTTTAGCATCTACTAAAAGTTTAAATTAACTCCTTTACCACGGTTTAGTAACTGCTTAAATCAGCAAATACTTGTTTTACTAATAACATGTTTTGTTAATGTTGACTACTAATAAACCTTTTTTGATATTACTTGAAATAACAACCATTATAAAGAAACTGACACCCTTATTATTTTGATAACGCTGTCCTTCCTGCTATCACTTCTTGTTTCGAATGTTTCACAACTCATGTTAATTTTTTTTTTTTAAGAGGAAGAAAATGGTGGAAAATAGGTGGAGGTCAAGAAAATTCGTATATATAATTACGGGAGAACTGTTAACATAAGATAAGATCGGTGGTTGACACTAAAGTCTATCAAGTAAAAAATATAACAGTGGTCCATCTACTCTGGAATCAACAGAACCTCCTGGGGCTCACCCGGCCTCCAAATTTGGGGGAAAACTTGGCCATTGAGGATGATCTAGGTCTTCATTTGTCCTGTTTTGTAGGGGTGATATATCAGCCACTTCGCCTATCAACAATTGTCCTAAAAACAGTAGTCATTACCATGGACTGAATCCAAGACTCTCTCTTCGTGTCTTGTAGTAGTACTGTTTTTTTTAATTTTGCCATTTTATTCTCGCTACATGCTTTAACGTTTTGGCATTATTGCTTTTAAGAATGTAATAAGGGAACCCTTATTTAAAATTTATTAACAGAGAAAATTGCCGCTTACAAGGAAAGTAAAGAAATATTACTTGAGATATTTGCTCATACATTCTGCCTCATATCTCATTTATGCGATGGGATTCATATGAAAGTTCTCTTCAAGAATTAGTTGGAATGAAGGAAATATTCTTCATAAAACTTCGATAATACGGCCCAGCTCAGTTTATAACTTTCGGTAACTTAACTAGAAAATTGCATTTAATTTCTAATTATAATTTATTTTAGATTTATTATTCTTATCATGGTGATCATTTTTAAATATTTTTATTATTTTATTAACACGGAGATATAGGATTGGTGAAGAGAATGGATTTGTCTGGCCGTGTTCAGGGTAGCTCAGTTGTCTAGAGCACCGCGCTAGTGACGCGGGCGACCCGGGTTCGAATTCCGGCCTGGACAAATCTTTTCTCTTCAAAATAAAAGTACTTTATATTTAATTTATTGTTTTAGAAGATATCAAGCTTCACCAGTTGTTATATAATAGCAACTAGCCCTTGAAGCATAGTTAAGATGCAAGAAAAATTATGCAAAGGCTTTGAGTTTGTCTCAGCTGCAACTTTATTAGATCCACGAATCAACTCGTAAAAAGAGTTTCAAACGAAGTTTATAAATTATTTAAATTAATTAGCCAAGTTATAGTTTTGAAAAATAGCTTTTATGAGATCAGCAAGCATCTTTCAATCCAACTTCGTAATAAATATTAAGAAGACCATTCACACATTCTAATTTAATTTTCTAAATCGAAAAACATTCAAGAAATGAAATTACAACTTCTTTTTGTTAGTTAATGAAATGAAAATTCATGAAAATAAAAATGCATAATGTGAGTAATTACAATGTTAGAAATTGAAATCCATTATAATTCAATTTAAAGTAATGAATGGGCTCAACTTTACCTCCACTTTATTTCAATTATTATATTACGTCTAAATATACGGGAATTAAACACTAACCTTGGTCATTATCCATTTATTTTTTGTAATAGTATTAGATGACGTTTTGGGACATTCAACCACTTATCTAGAACTGAAAGTTTTACTGAATAATAATGTAAATGTATTAAATGATGATATCCAAATTATCAAAAATATATATATAAAATTATATTATTTTTAAAAAATTGGTCACCGATATTTAATTTAGCTCTGACAAATGAGTATGGTAATGGATTATAACAATGCAGGTAAATCAACTGGCATAGATTCCAGTTTATATTAAATTTCAAAATAATAACTATTAAAAGTGTATCCAGTGTTCAGTAAATGGTGGGAATAAAGAGCTACTGAATAATAGATTTCTTCAGATTAATTTATTGACTCGTAAAAGAAATTCCAATATTTTTTAATTTAAAAAATAGCTCTTTATTTATTAAGAATTCTTCAGCATTCGCACTGGAAATAATTATATTCATAGAATACTTATATATACAACAATCTGAGGAAACGGGGCGCTTCCCTTCTGATTCATACCGAACCCGCATTACTTAAGCAGTGAACCCCCTTTTTATGTAAAATGCTTAAGAGAAAGAGAGTTGGGTACGCTAGGATTTTTCTCCAACAGCTGAGCGTAAAAGTTATTTATTCTCAGTGTACTTAGGCATAACCTAAATTATAAAATAAAAATAAAATCCTAAGTTATGCTTGTTTTTTGGGGGGTTTAATAAACTGGAATTATTTGCATGAACTGTTGCAACTATCCAGGAACCGCCATTGATTAGTTTACTAAAAATAAAATAACATAGGAGATAATTAACGTTTAATCAGTTTCATTAGACACTAATATATGTAATGCATATATTATGTTATATTATCATGTATCACATCCTAATAAATTATTAACCATTCTCAAATACTTAATAGTCAAATGGGAAATAAACTTACAAATAATATTTATTTTAGTATGAGTATTATAGACATTCCAACATGGGCTGCCTCAACCTGGCAGAGCTCCATGCCTCTCGATCCGTCCAATGTTTGGACTGAGCCGTCCGCGTGCTCTTCTGACTGGTGGAACCCAATTCAGGACTTGGTTCGGCCAACATTCAAACGCCATTCTCTTTACTTAGCCGTCATATTTGTTGATATGTCCACATCCATCCTCTGTCAAATTTCTTCGTTTCTTAGTCTATACAGCCTAGTGACACGGAAACACCTCCTCCAGAAATCCATTTCAACCGTCTGCACCTTTGAGTACAGACGGGAGCTCATAGTCCAGGTTTCCGAAGATTCGGAAGGTCGGGATGGATTCGACTATGGTTGTGAAAATACGGCGTTTATTTTCTGTAGAAATCTCTGTATTCCAGAGGACCGGATGTAGCATTCTAGTAGTTTTTCGGGCTCCACCTTTCTTCTTCATCAATATATAACAAGGGTGACAGAAAAGTTTGCTGGAATTATCTGCGTATCTGCGGATCTGCGTACAAAGGAACAAGCGGGATTCACGGCTGGACGGTCATGTATGGACAGTATATTTGTTGTTCGTCGCCTCATTGAGAAGTCCAAGGAAAGGAAGCAGGGACTCCACATGGTCTTTATAGGGCTGGAACAAGCTTATGAAAATGTGCCTAGAGAGAGGTTATGGATAGTATTTGAAGAAGCAGGCATTAGTAGGGCTCTGATAAAGGGTGTGAGACACCTATAGAGCAACGACATGTATCAGATAAGATGCGGGAACCACCTTTCGGACCCTTTTCATGGTACTGAGGGATTGAAGCAAGGGTGTAGCATGTCACCCATTTTCAAGATATATCTTCACGAAGCAGTGAAACCATGGTACAAGCAATGTGGGAATGTTGGGCCGTTCATTGATATGAACAGCAATCCTTGTTCTTCGTTGATGACCAGGTCGTGTTTGTGATGGGGAAGGTCTATCTCGAAGTGATGGTGTTTGCCCTAAAGGCCGGCGGAACGGTAGGCTTAAAAATTAACTTCGAGAAGACCGAGTACATGGCTAGATTTTGCTTTAATCCAGCGTTAGTATATCCCAGAAAAATATTATAAGTGGAAAAACCAGAAAGGTAAAGTGTAGTTTATTGATTAAAGGTGGCCTTTAATTTTAAAAATAATTATGTCTTATAATTATATCTTTACTAATGAGGAATAAAGATTAATTATGGGTATAAAAGAATATATATAATCTAGGTATGTCTTTCAGAATTCAATTAATTATCTCAGTAAGGTTCTGGATAAAAGTTATTGCTACAGACGAAGTTCCTTAGCTAGATTTGGGTGATTTGGTTAAATCTCTCTAGGAAGGAAGAGGAGGGGATAAGGTAGCGGTGTTGGCGAGAACCATTAGTAGCCTTGGTAACCAACTTGTTTGTTCACAACTAGGCTCACATGTAGCCCTAGTCTCTTCCACCCACTTTAGGAGAAGATAGAATTACGATGCATCGAATACGTCAGGAAAGACGTACAATGCTTTAGAAAATGGTTTATTTCACAGGAAAAAATGGCATCGCTACAACCCATGAAAGTGTTCAGTACATTGTAAGAACTATACTGTTTCTAACCCAACGGCTGTGCTAACTTATAATCAAATACTACCTAGCACTGCATATTTCGAAATAGAAATGATCACAATTAACGTTTAAAAAAAAAGTTATTCAGCTCAAAACCGCTGTTGGAAAAATTGTAAGTAACTAATGGGACAAAACTATCACATTAGCTTTTTTCACCAACTTCAGCTTAGAGCGATCAGAGCACTGTTATTTATTCCTCAGATATATAGTTAATTCAGCAAGTTTAGGTGTTTGGAAATAGGCACTATAATTGTAAAAATGGAGTATCTACGCTAGGGACAGTAAATAGTACATATACAGTAGGGACATTTTTTTTTTTATGACAATGATTATTCTTAATTGTCTGTCTTCAAATTTTAACAAAAGATAAAGGATTAGCTTTTCATTTCTTGAAATACTAACATTAAAAAAATCTATAACACTACAACAAATGAAGGGTCTAAGGTTCAGCACTTGGTCCTAAGTTGGTTGTGCAGGTAATTTCTCTTAATTAAGGATACCCACTTTGCAGAGGCTGGGTGAGCCCCAGAAGGGTCTGTAGGTTACTTTAGGTCCATCTATAACTGCTCTAAAAGTAAATAATTTATATGCCATAGCCAGATTCCAAACCAGGGACCTTCAACATTCCAACTCTACACACAGAGCCTTCCCGATCCTTGAATGTGGTAAATGCACACGCTACACAAGAAGCGAATATACCGTATTTACATTCACATAATTATACAAACCTCCATATACAGCCTGTAGTCCGTTTTCTATCTTTTTCCCCTGTATTTAAAAAAAAAATCTTGTTACACTACGACCCATAAAGTCTTTCTTTGTTTCAGTGCATGTTACATTTTTTTTTTTTTTTATACCAATTTTCTTTATTTAGTTAGGTTCATTATCAAAGCAGTTCTTGATATCCCCTTTTGTCTGTGTTTCAAACACTATTTCTTTTTTCTACGTTTTAAAAAATAAATTCAATGATAAGTAAGCCATCAACAACCGGATACGATCCATTTAATACCTAGAATACATTTAGAAAGTTGTTATTTAACAATAGAGGTAATATTTAAAGTGTATTAATATTAATAATAATAAATAAATGTTTAAAAATATAGATAATTTGATGGCTCCAATATTGGCCCCTAAGTGTCTTTTCAGGTTTAATTGATTACTAAACTACACTAGCTGTTATAACTAACTAACTGAAATAATACCACCTACAATAAAACATATATAGCGTAGGCCCAGCTGTTTTACATCGTTGAGCCAGAGCTACCACTATTGTTAAAAAATTTAAGATTTAACGGTAATTCTTCACTTTAACGCCGAGTCACGTAGGAACAACTGACTACGTGCTGAACTTGGATACGGTCCCTTAATTCTAAGCTCAAGGCAGAGATTTGTTGAAGAACTTGTAAGCAACGTTTAAGATAATAATTTATCTTTAATGTTCCTTAAGGTTTACCATAACTCACATACTCGCGTTGAACCCATTTCGCTATTTCTACCACATGAATTATTTATATAAATATTGAGTCGTTTTATATGTCGTTTTATATCTATTTTTATTATTTCTAAAATTCAAAGGGAACAAATTTGAATTAGCAGACTTCTGTTATTTACTATGTTTATGCTTATAGATTGGAATTATTTGTTATTAATCTTCTTTTTTTTAAATTTTACTATCACCACAAATGAACGAACATTGCTTAGCACATGCTGAAAGCCACCAAATATAGACACTTGCCAGTCCAAGCTGTAAGAAAATTAAAATCGCCGTTGACTTGAGAAATTTTCAGCTGGTGACACAGATTAATTCGTAAATAACTCAATTTTTGCCACATCGTACTGTAGGGATATTGACATAATACGAAAAAAACAACCTGCATTGGTGCGTCAGCAGGGGCCTATGCTCTTAGACGACAACGGCAGACTTCATGTTTCAGTACAAACTGTGAAGAAACTGAACAAGATGGGTTAAGAAGTCCTCCCACACCCGCCTTATTCGCCTGATTTATCACGAACAGATTTTCACCTGCTAAGAAATTTGGATAACTTCTTAAGGGTAAATTTTATAAAAATTATTCTAAAGTCAAAAATGCTTTTTCAGGACTTATTTTATCACAAGCTCCTGAATTTTTCAGTTCTGAGATTAAATTGTTGATAATACTTTGGGAAAAATATATAGAGAATGAGGGAAAATATTTTCTTTGAAAGCCGGCATTCCATTTGAAACGGCATTCCATATAATTAAACAAATTACACCAATAAATAATTTGATACTATATTTATACGATTGGCTGACAAAGGAATATTATTCTGCTACAAACAACGCGCTACCTTTATGGAAAATCATCGTTTACATATGGATTTATCAAAAGAAATAATCCTAAAGAGGTTATACACGTATCTCGTGAATTATTCAAGATGTAAATGGAAAGATCGAGGTGGTAAAAACGCTTGGGTTAGAACGACACTCAAGTAATAAATGCCTAAGCTTCTAAAGAACCCAAAAGTGAATAATACAAAATAATTTATAAAGCTCTTGCTTCTTATCTCGAAGCAACTTTACAACTTCCCCAACCTCCAATGGTTGAAAACGAGTTAGAATCCAAGAAGATGAAGTATGACATTTTGAGATATTTAGAGCTGCATGGAGATAACAAAGAAATTTCACATGATTTATGAAATTTATTTAAGTATCAACTTTACACGTTTCTAAGTTACACGTTTCAAATAGTTTTGTGGATATTAAAATATAATGGAGCCTCACCATTGGTGGGGAGTTGCCGTGCCGAAAGTCCTGGGTTCTAATCCGGCTGTGGCAGATAATTTATTCAACCTGTAAACAGTCGGGGATGGATCAGGTGGAATTTGGAGAACCTTAATAGGGAGAGGAAAAATTGACGACTAAATTTCGCCTCGGACAAAGCACCTCTAAACAGGACAGTCTCTACCATGTACTGACCCCAAGACCCTTCACGGCTATAGATTTTGTTAGATACAGTGTTATTATAATTAATTTAGACTAATTCTTTTATTTGATCCACATTCCCTACGTTTTGAATATTATATCGATTTTCATGATTTTTTTAAGACTGTTTCGAAATCTTATTCTATTGATTTTTTTTATTTCATTGTCTTCTAGAATTTTTATATCCAGTACTGTTAGTCTAATAGATTTTTTAAAATAATATTTGATGAATAAGAATCTCATTCTGCTCTTGGAGAATTCATTAAGAAGTTAGAAAAGTTAGAAACAAAAAGTGACAAAATTAATCGTCTATCAGCTGATCGTGGCTTCTCAACCAAAATGCTTGATGCATCTGTGCTGATTTTTTATTTAATTTATAAATTATACTATTTTCTACTTTTTAGTTTGGCTGACTATATACGCGAGTCGTATAGTTTTTAAAGTAAGATTCACTTTCTATTTTTCAGTTTGGCTATGTATTATTGCCAAAGACACGAAACTCTCCTTTGTTGATCCTTTGTTGTTGTATGCTCCTGTCGTATGCTTGTCCCAAAGATTATCCCTAGTATGCCTTAGAACTTGACTAAAGACACTACCGTGTCATCCCTAAAATATATAAAACTGAAGATCTGGAATTATGGTTAATTAAGTATTCAAAGCTTTAATATAATTCTAAGTTTTGAAGTTTTCGAAAATCGAGTTTAATGATTCCATTACATACATACGTATAAACAGACAAGGCTAATACAAAAAAAAAGCAGTTCCACTACGACCTGTAAAGGTCCTGAGGAGCAGTACATGATAGATATTGTACTGTTTCTTGGACAACGGAGGTGATTTGTTCCAGATCACGCTCAACCGCCAGATTTTCCCTGTTATTTTAGGTACCCACTTTACTAAAGTTGGGTGAGCCCCAGGCGGGTCTATAGATCTCCGGGCGATAAAATACTAAATAAAAGTGAGCGGGATTTGTACCCAAGACCTAATGTATAATATAATGTTACGTTATTGAATTAAAGGATTTCAAGACACTTTTTGCAGTATATTTTATTATGCCAAATTTATAATATATATAAGTTGGATAATAACTGATTTTATTAATCTGAAAAGATTACATATTAACGTTTTAAAAGATAAACAAGACATATTAATACACTATTTATATAACACAACTAAACAATACAAACCTGAAAAGATTAATTAAATTACAGATTGAAATCCAACTAATAAAGTTACTCTGACTGTGAGCTATTAGCACCAGGTGATCTATTATAAATATGAAGGTTCCATAACCTCAACCAATGCTAACTAAATATCCAGTACTTGGATTTTACATCCCCCCCCCCTTGAAATCATTTTTCCAGAAGGGAAAAGTGACAATTTGCTGCTGTGAAAGTAATTTGATTTTTTTTTTCTTTTTTCCACATTCAACTTCATACATTGAACTTGAAATCCTGCTGAGAATCCTAAATGGTCCAATTCTTACTTTATCCATTTTCTTTCTATTTAATTTGTTTCCATTCTCTATGTACACTTTATCACCAACTTTGAATTCGTGAACTCTTCTTGTTGTGTCTACTCTTCTTTTATTTATTTCAAAATTTTTCATAGAATTTAGAAATGCTTCTTTTCTATCCCTCTCGAGATCATTTTCGTTTAGTGTATGAAACGGAGAAATTAATGATTTTTTTCCAAAAAGTAAGTATGTCGGTTCGAATTTAGTTGAAGAATGAATAGTTCTATTATATTCTAGCACACAATCTTGAGCTATTCTTGGCCATGCACGCTTATCACCGCTATTAATTTTACATCTTATTCTATTTACCAGCGTTTGGTTAAGCCTCTCGTTTAGTCCATTAGACTGTGGACAATCTATTGAGGTGAATATTAAATGGATCTTCATCTTCTCTAGATAATTTTTAAGGTTTTTAGAATTGAGGGCTGTATATTGGTCAGCTAGAATAATTTTGATTTTATTATTCTGAGCAATGGGATCAATAAGCTTGATGAAATCTCCAGCACATTGACCTATCGTCGTAAAAATCCAGGCATACCTGCTAAAATGATCTACCAGTATATGCATAAATTTCTTACACGATCGATTTCCCCCAAAACCACCAACGGAATCGATAGACAAGATTTCATAGGGTTCCTGCGCGGGACCTAGCTTTGACATTAAGCCAATGGGTCTACTAGTACGCGCTTTATTTTCTAAGCAAATGGTACAATTTTTACAAAATTGGGTTATTAATGAGTCTAAATTCTTAAAATAGTATATTGGTCTTATTTTCTCTTTCATTTGCATGGCACCAATGTGGCCGTAATAATCATGTACGCGGCGTATAATTTCTAAGCCAAAATCAGTAGAAATAAAGATTCTAGTTCTGCCTCTTAATTTCTTAAATATTATGCTACCATTTTTTTCTATATTTTGAGCAGAGTTTAATTCTTGGAGGTTTTTATTTTGATCATTAATTATCTCTTTAAATTCTATTAAATTTACTACCCTGATAGCATCTTCATTTTCGAAATATTCTAAAACCGGTTGTCTAGACAGAAGATCAGCTAGAACATTTTCTTTTCCTCTTTTGTAGATAATTTTAAAATTAAACTGAGATAAATAATGTACCAAATCACCTAAAATCTCATCTGTTCTGGATTTGGTTCTCAAATTTTCCAATGGTTTATGATCACTACATACGGTGAATTCCCGACCAATTAAATAATATTGCCAATACTTTATAGCATCTTTAATAGCTTTACATTCAAGATAAATAATCTCCATTTTCTTCTCTTTTTCAGAAAGTTTTCTTGAAAAATATGCAACTGGATGTAATTTTCCGTCAGTTTGAGGTTGTTTTAAAGTTGCTCCAATACCCGTGTAACTAGCGTCCGTATCTATATAGACATCTTTATCTATATCATAAATTGCTAAAATCGGAGAAGAACACAAATAGGATTTTATTAAGTTAAAACTTTTCTCGCATTCATCAGTCCACTTGAATTCGATATTCTTTCTCAATAATTTATGCAAAGGTTCAAATTTCTCGGCACTATTTTCAATATATTTCAAATAAAAATTAATAGAACCTAAAATACTTCGTACTTCCGATTTGTTTGTCGGTCTCTTGAGGTTTTTTATAGCTATCAAATTCTCTTGAGCGGGGGATATTCTGTTTTCTCGAATTATGTGATCAAGATATTTTACCGAATTTGACGCGAAATTACACTTTTCTAATTTTAGTTTGAAACCTTCCTCTTCAATCACCTGTAAAAGTCTCTCAATATGGTTAACATGGTCTTCCCATGACTTAGAAAATATCAATATGTCATCTATATAGTTAACACAAAATTCGTCTAATTTTCTTTTCCTTATAAAATTTGATAATATCCGTTGAAAGATAGATGGTGCATTTTTAAGTCCAAAAGGGAGAACTTTGAACATAAATTTACCAAATTTAGTTATAAACGATGTCTTCTCTTTATCTTCTTTTTTTAAAGGAATACTCCAAAAAGCAGAGTTTATATCAACAACACTAAAGAATTTGCAGTTAGGCACCTTATCTATGACATCGTTTATCGTCGGAAACGGATAATTTTCTGGTATTATCAAATTGTTTAATTTTCGAAAATCAATACAGAGCCGAGTTCTGCGACCATCTTCTTTCTTAAAAGCGAGCGTTACAGGTGATGCAAATGGTGAATCTGACTCTTCAATAAGATCGGCTTCTAGTAATTTTTCTATTTGAGTCTTTATCTCCTGTTCATCTGGTATAGAACATTTATATGCTCGTGAAGTAACCCATTCTTGTTTCATTAACTTTATTTCAGCTTCTCTCGATTTCACTCTACCAACTTCAAATTTATCCTTAGCAAATACCTGTTTATACCTCTCTATTAATTTTGAAATTTGTATTTTTCTGTATTCCTCTTTTATATGATCTAAATTGGTTCTAAATTCATTCAATTTTTTTGTTTCATTAATATTTAGTTCAAAATTATTAAATCTATTATTTTCATTATTTTTCGAAAGTATATCATCTTTGACCAAAATTTTATTCAGTTCTACCTCGTTTCTATTTTCTACTTCTAAAATTCTATCTTTATTCAGTCTTTGTAATATATTTAAATTTTCATCTTAGATAAGGTTAAATTTATGAATGGCATCTAGGCCTAGGAGTAAATCATATGAAAACTGGTTATTTTTGATGATATATGCGTTAAGGTTATTTGTAATGTTACCAATCGTTAGTTTTATATTTGCCCGGCCAGAACTGAAATTAAACCCATTGATAGTTTTGAACACAGACTTTTCTTTCATAAGACTTGATTTTAATAAATCAATCACTCGTTGACTTACTAAAGTAACGTTTGAACCACTGTCATAAACAGCTCTGATGTTCAACTTTTTATCAATGAGAACATGAATTTTGATTAATGGGTTCAATTTCTCCGGGCCTTCTAGTTTAAATTTTTATCGCTTGTATTTTCCCCGCCTGAGTTCTCAGAAATTTCAGCATGTGTTTCATTTATATTGACTGATTTTTTTAATGCACCAAAATTTTTATTCCTACATTCTTTTTCTGAATGATACCGATTCACCCAACCTAAACTTTCACAAATGGAGCAGGGTTTCTTCAATATAGTATAGCTACTTTTGTGTAAATTATCGGTTTTCTCTCGGGGTTTTTCCAAGGGTACGCTAACTCGTTGATTTGGCATGCTAATGTTTTTTTTCCTCGAAAATGAATCGTCTAACTTCCTTAGTTCTGTAAACAGTTTTTCCATAGTTGTTATTTCTTCTCTATCCAACTTATCTTGCACTGCTAGTGGTAGTCCCATCACGATCATATTGATTCTTGATACGAGAGTACTTTTGCTTTCTACTTCCAAACATAACCTTTCTTTCGCCAATCCATAATCCACCAATGAACCTCCTAAATATTTAAAACTGTACGCTTTCCTAATTTGAGACCATCCTTTATCTATGAATACTGAAAAAAAAGATTGTTTCCAGGCCGACCAATTTTCAAGACCTATTTTTTTTTTGTTTGCCTCATACCAATCTTTTGCCGGTCCCTCTACAAAAAAACGAAGAATTTCAATGATGTTTGTAATAGTGGATACATTATGTCTCCGGCATTCATACTCATAACCATCCATCCATTCTGTAGCATTTTGTTTTTTATTGAATTTTTCTATTATAAATTTCTTTTCAACATCCTGAAGCTTGCATTCATTAGAATTCAATTTATTTTCTAATTATTTTATTTTCTGAATTAAAAAAAAATCATGACCGGATTTGGCAGTACTCGTATCAAAATCCCTGAAATTCGATTCCTCTAATGGAATACTATTAAAACAGATGTTGTCATCTTCATCAAAATATACCTTTCTTATTTCTTCATCAATTTTGATTCCTACATTCCTATAACCGTTAATTGGCCTAATTGCGGATACAGCATTTTTAATAGTTGATTTAGTTAATAATACCTCATGATGGTGTAGGTTTCTATAACCTTCTGGTATTAAAAACCATACTATTTTATCTTCAGATACCTGCACCAATTCGTGCTCTTCTTCATCTACTTTGATTATGTGGACAAATAATTTTGCTCCTTTTGTATTGTCCTTCATTTATATCAACTTGTAATTTAATTTATAAGTTGGATAATAACTGATTTTATTAATCTGAAAAGATTACATAGTAACGTTTTAAAAGATAAACAAGACATATTAATACACTATTTATATAACACAACTAAACAATACAAACCTGAAAAGATTAATTAAATTACAGGTTGAAATCCAACTAATAAAGTTACTCTGACTGTGAGCTATTAGCACCAGGTGATCTATTATAAATATGAAGGTTCCATAACCTCAACCAATGCTAACTAAATATCCAGTACTTGGATTTTACATATAATACCAAGATATGTTATAAACCTAGATATAACAAGAGATATAGATCGATGACCACTTGGAGAAAGCAGTACCCGGCTGTGTCCAGTGTCACCCACCGCGGTTTGAACTTTGGACCCAGTTTAATTATTCCAGAGGCCGGGGTGTAATGAGGGGGCACTACCCCCCCCCCCCCCCTCCTCCCCGCGGGCTAACAATGACTTGGAAATGTCCTTTTTGAAGTCGCTAAATCATGAATTCCTAATTACCACTTTTAAGCTAACGAGTTCCTCAGGAAAAGTGATTAAATTTTTTTACTTGGGTTCAAGTAGTTCAACTGCCTCAGTTACAGAAAGTGTGGCAATCAGTAGATTTTTTTTTTCAAGAAATTGAATCATTCCATTATTTTGTTTTGGGGTAACCTTGAAGTGACCTTTAACCTTTCAAGTTATAAAAAAAAATTGTACTACTAAAACCCGGGAGGGATCTTGGATTTAGTTCATGGTACAGACAGCACTGTTTTTAAGGGAACTTTGTGGAGGGTGGTGATTTGTACTAGATCACGTTCAACCGCCAGTTTTACCACCAATTAAGCGTACTCATTTTATAAAGGCTGTATAAACTCAGGAGGGTCTCCAGATCTTACAGACTAAACAAATTATCTGTCACAGCCGGACTAGAAACAGCAACTCACTCTTCCTCTTCCATTGATCTGTCCCTCAACAAGTTATGAATAGGAAAAAAAACTAAATTTTCCAAACTATTGTAAATATTATAATTTTTCTGACAAGGATATCATTTTCTCAGATGTTATAAATTAGAGCTTTTCACTTATTTTCGAATATAGACACTAGAGTTTTTTTTTAATTCGGATTCAAAAGTTTACGGTGACCATTGAACAATTCTGTTATACGTTGTTTTTAAATGTGTGTGTTTCAAAAGTAACTTTATAAGCATGTAAAATATGTTGTCTAAGTTTTCACATCTGGAAATTGGCTCGCAAGTCTGAAATATCTCGGTTTTTCGAGTTTTCAAATTATTGGACGAGGTAACACCAAACCGACTGACATATCAATAGATATAAAGCTACATACTATCTATATAGTGTTAAATATACTTACATCATGGTAATATATAGCTCGATATTGGTGGAACATATGAAAAGTAAAGCCTTGTACCGACCAATTTTTTTTTAAACAAATTTTATCTTTAAACGCAACTTTAAAATTGGACCTCGAATTTCGCGATGAGATTTATCTTGTTTTTCCATATTAAGGAAAGTAACAAACCGAAACAGGATTTTCTTTTCTAATACCCCATTGGAACCGAAATTAGAAAAATATGATTCCTTGTTGTTCAAAATATTCTTATTTAAAATATTATTCAAAGAATAAAATTTAGAATACCAATTATCAATGTTAACGATATATTTGATTAAAATATTGATTTGATAACATTTCTTCCCCATATTTGATATGTCTCAGTTCAGAATTGAAGAAGATGGAGAAAATATTCATGAAATATTTTTTCAGGTTATATAAAATCAAAATATGCAAAATAATTTTTGTTAATTTTATGATGATCAGTTGTGTTTCTTTCTTTATTTGTTTTTCTATTCAATGATCACATTATACAGTTATTGCCGTGAGATAAAAAAAAGTGCTTTTGGGCTTGAATATTTCAAAGGCTGCTATGTTTTAGGGAGATGAAGATGCCAGGGCATAAAATGATTTCTTTATGCCAAACGTCCCTCCATCTTTAATCTCTTACCTCCCCTCCCCCCCCCCCCCCCGAGAAGTCTTGTTACCGCCACCTTCAGATCCGTTTGAACATTCTAGAACGAGATGCATACTTATGAAAACCTTATGGTATATTATACGAGATGGTGTTATTCACTGACCTTCTACAATAATAATGCCCAGTGAACCCAATGGGTCAATGGTGACTCTTTCAATAATGAACGTTAAGTCTAAGTAAGAACAGGCTAAGAGCTATCTTCCCGTCTATTTACTGGCCAGCCTATTACCTATCACCTCTATTATTATCCAAAAGATAACTGTTGACAGTTAAAGCAACTTGGTAAATCAGTTTTTTGCATCTTGAACTACACCTGAACCACATTCAGCCAAAACAGAAGAACTTTCTTATTATAAATTAAACTTGACTGATATGCTGAATTTCTAAAATTGGCATACCAAACAGTTAGAACATAATATAACTAACTTTCTTGCAAGAGCGAAAATTAATTAAATACAGTATAAGTAACACACTGATGAAATTTAATTATTAAATCAATAAAAACACTGTACCACTACAACTCATGAACAGTCTTGGGTTCTGTACATGATAGAGACTGTATTGTTACTTGGACAACGGTTGTGCAGAGAGGTAATTTGTCCTTGATCACGATCAACCGCTAGCTTTTCCTTCTAATTTTGAAATCCAGTTAATAGAAGCTAGGCGAGCTCCAGGAATGTCCCAACCCCAAATGATCCATCCCCGGCTGTTAAAGATTAAATAAAATCTGCCAGAGTCGGATTTGACCTTCGCCACTGCAGCACATAGCTCTAGCACTAACCAGCTTTGCTTCCGTTAAATTAATAACTAAATGGATATTTTTCAAATAGAAAAAAAAGCTTAAAAGAAACTTGAAATATATGCTAAGGTATGATTGGAAAATTTCTTTTAAAAAGAAACCTTAATTCTCTAGAGCAACAGGAAACAAAAATGCCTGCCGATATTTCACAAATTTAGGCATCAAATAAATGCAGAGAAAAAATAAACAAATAAAAAAAGAGAAAAAATAAATAAATTAAGCTCACCCCAACCTCAGAGCCCAACAAGACACTAATCGTAGACGACAACCCACCACCATTAACGACCAAATTTAACACCGTTAAACCTTTCTAATCTGTTTTCCTATAACGTCCCTTTTGAATCACAGGTTACGTTTTACGTTAGTGGTGGGATGCTGTTGCTGGGTAGTATCTTGTTGGACTATGTGTTTTGGACATGATTTATTCATTTTCCCTCCTCTTTCTGTCCTAATGATGCCTGATTAGCGATATACCGACAGGGATTTTCGATTCTTGTAGTTTTAAAGGCTTGCGGCTTTTTGTTTAAAAATTTGTCACAGATTCCTTAGCATGTATTTTTTGTTTAGTTTCAGCTTTTCTATATTAACTATCCCGGTTTAGTTACTAATTTAATATTTAAGTTTCTTCAGTTAAGTAATACTGATAATAATAAATTCTGGCCCTTTGCACTTGATATTTATGAGAAGGAGCCTTAAATCTTTAAAAGAAAGTTAGTTATATCGCGGTCTCTGCTCAAGACCGTGGAAGACATATTCAAAGAGGAAGGAAGGACTCCTCGAAAAACCGCTGGCTCAACTCTTCCTGTTAGTCGGTTATAAGAAGTCTCAAGATGCGGATATCGGTTTCCAACAAATCTTAACTTATGCTGACTATGTAATGTTCTAACGCTTTTATCTGCGTCGCTAACTTATATAGTAATGTTAAATGTGTAGAAAATTAATTAAGTGGTTATATACATATATAACCATTCAATATAGTTTTGAATAGTAAATTTACCTGCTTATATTTAGTAGGTATATAAATGTAAGATAAATACTAATAACGTCTCCTAAAACGAATTTTACAAATATATGTTTAACTAACGATTTATTTATATTTATTTGTTCTGTACAGTTAAAATTAGATGCATCATGAGAATGGTTATCAAAAACTTCCTTCTTTTTTTAAAATTTATTTATTCAAATTTCGCAAGAGAATTAAATAATACAGCGAGTAAATATAATGAAAGATATATTATGGCAAGTAAGCAACATTAAATTGAGAAACTACCAACCTGTAGTACTCAAATGACAGATTTAAGTTACAAGGTCACGAGGGTTGTCGGGAATTAAAGTAAGGGCTAGTTTGAGTAAGGGTTTGAAAATAGTCGGTGTGAGTAGAAATTAAGTTTACATGAAAAGATCAATATCGGGTTCGATCCAAATTACCAAAAAAATGGATACTAAAGTCATGGAAGATTTTGTTGGTAACGAAGTTTGGAGCATTAGGATTTTACGAAGGATTTTGGATTGTAAGGAATGTATGCGAGAATCCGGTAGCTTAATGGAGCCCCAAAGCTCCACTTCGTTAGTCCAAATAGGTCTTAGTTTTATAATTCAATAATGAACAATGAAATTTTAAAATAATTGAAGAAATTTCAATAGATCTTTGATATTTAATTTTAGCATAACACCTAAAATTTATTGAATTAATAAGTTAGATCGGTACTAAATTTCCTAATATCTTCTCATCCATTAATTACAACATGAATATTTATATTATCGATTCGTTTTTTTTAGCTCATACCTTTTCTTTTTTATTTTATACCATGTGGTACAACTACGATGATAATTGTCAAGGAAGTGTAACTTTAGGCCTAGTTCAGTAAAAGTAATTTATTCCGTTTAGACGTAATTTTTCAAATATTTTTGAGCTTATAAGAAAAATACCAATATCCACGTATGGTTTGCTTTTCTCTTAGTTTTTTTTATGATCAGAATTCCTCGAGTGCTTCCATTGTATAAGAAATTTGCTCTGAGAAAACTGAACCTTTGTCGTTTCTCAAAAGTGAAGTCTTAAAACTGGAATAATATGAAACCATTGTTATGTAAAATATATTTAAAATTTACCTTTATTATCTAAGTATTATGCTTCTGGTTGCTACTCATTAGTGCGTGTATATACTTGAACTTTGAAGTTCAGGTTGTTCCAAGAGGTTTGCTACAACTTTTAATGATATGTATATTTACTTTCGAAGAAAATAAACCTACTGGTGCTTTGCCTTAACATTGAGGTTTCGTAAATTTTTTGACAATGCGTGATGAGAAAAAAAAGACAGCACATTTCTGTAGAGATGTACAATTATATAAACAAAAACTGTGTGGATCAGTGTTACAACCTGGGATATTGAAATTTGATCAGCTTTGAAAAACATATTATGATGGCCCAAACATTAAAAAATATTTAAGCAAATACAAGTTCCTTGATGATTACCATTCAAAAAGCTTGCCTTTTTTTGGGACCAGTATTTTTTTCTTTGCATCCACCGAATATATTTAATAATAATAAGTTGTAAAAATGTCAATACCAATCATTTATGTTATTTAACTTAAAGATCAAGATGTTTGCTTTGCAGTTATATCGTTGTTTATCAACAATGAAGACTTAGTTTTTTTATTTATTTTGGATTGAGTGAAGTCAGAAGGTTTTCTTCATATTACCATGTGATTTACAATTCTTTTTTTTACAGTTTCCTTATTTCAATTATATTAATAAACAGCTTCTTCGTGAAAACTTAATAGGGATAAACCCTGATAAATAAACGCAGTTGTATGATAAGTTTGTGTTTAAAACAATTACCCTCTATGTTATACATACAAAACATTGTACTAGTGTAACTGAAGTAATATTTTTTTATAAGCCACCAATTTAAGTTTAATCCTAATTTCACTTTCTGGTCTATCAGCGAAATTTTAAAATGTGAAAATCTCAGAATCGTTTCATGTTTTATTAATAAAAAACAACTAAATTCAATGCTCGCGTTGAATATGTGCGTCCCACATACTGTTAATATGATTTCGATGAAGTTTTCAGATATTATGTGAATTTTAATTCAACCAAGTGTTTCCTGGACATCGAAGGGCATAAGGTTTTTTTTTTAATTTTAATTTTCCCACCTCTGTCGAAAACATGTCGAAATAACCTATTAAAACAATTAAATGGATCTAGATCGAAGGAAAAGTGTAAATCACGTGGTGATTATAAGAAAAGTTTCTAAAAATTCCACTCACTACTAAAATTTAAAACAAAATAATTCTTGGTGGTGAATAAGCCGCGATATACGAATGGTGCTAGACGACCGCCGAATTAAAGTGAGAGAGATAGCAGAGGTTATGAACATGTTTGTTACATATTAAACCAACATTTAGATATGAGAAACCTGTCCGCACTTTGGGTCTCGTATCTGCACAGCAAAAATTTAGATAAAATATTATGACTGATTGGAATGGATATTTTTATAACTTGCTATTCTTAAATATATTCGGCAAAAACAGAGGAAACAAAATTTAGTGTTCAAAAAATTACACCTGTCCGAATATTTATGTCATTGCACAAAACATAAGAAGAATTTATTGTTGCGTTTCAAGCTATCAATTAGGATTTAGATACAAATTGAAAAAAATTAAATTAAAAAAAAAGAAACTTACACGGCATTGGGACCTTCGAGAAATACATAAAAAATACTAGATTAAAAATATTTCTTTTTTTCGGATCAGAAATAAATAGAGGGGATTTTTTCATGATCCGAAATACATTTATATTTATTGAATCCAAAAAAAAAAAAACATAAATGAAACACTTTTCTTCATTGTAAATGAAACACGCTTTCTATAAATTACTACGTTTTTACTATCACCCGGTTCATTCAAAATATTCTTTTTATTTATTATACGATTATTCAATTTTTATTAACGAATATTTAAGCATCGTGCCTTTTTTTGCTATCACTCTAAATATACTTCATTGCCGACTACTGAATACTCTACAGAACCGGCGTAAACAACAGTTATTCCATCCACCATTTGCTTTCCATCTTGGATCTCCACATTTATTCCCCTCAGGCTATCTTTTTCCCATCTACATTCTCTAACCATCTTTTATCTTCTTCTACATTGCCCCTTATTCCTTTTTCCACTGACATGTAATCCGCTCAATTTTTTCCTCTTCCATTCTTTTTTCCACATATCCTCTCGACTATTTGTCCTTTTTTATATATGAACGAGGTCTTAAACGAAAACATTAATTATGTAATCTTTTACATATGATCACATTTATTTTTTTTCATCTAGCTTTTATTTGACTATTATGCATGGAGAGGTATAAGGTTTTTATTTTACTTTTATCAATGTATAATAAAGCTTTTTTTTTTTTTTTTTAACTGCCAAAGAGAACAAAAACATGCCTATACAGTATAATATATACTAATAAATCTGATTTTTTGACACAGCAATATTTATATCATTATTTATATATTTTTATATTATTGACGCTTCACTCATCCAGTTAAATATTTTTTAAAACAAGTTATATTAGTGATATTGTTCATATTTTTGTTTCATTTTCTGTTTTGTTTGTTTCTACTTGACATTGTAATTTGCATACATATGCAGTTATCTATTGTTTCTCTCTATATAATTATTGTAATCTTATTTCTGTTATTTTTTACTTCTTGTACTCGGTTTTTTTTTTAATCGTTATCACTAGAGGTAATTCGGAACATTTTTTTTCTCATTTAATAAGACACAATAATACCCTGTATTAATATACGCCAAGACATAATATCAGAAATGAATCAGAAAACACTCGCAATGACATTGGCTCACATGAAATACAACCTATTTTAGTTTGTAATTAGGCGTTGGCCTTTTTTTATTAAAGATTTACTAAATTGGAAACGTTTGGTATAAATAACAAAAAATTTGAAAAAATTGACATTGGGCCTTTTAGAACCAAGCCACAGATATTACCCTGTATAGTTATTCTAAAGGGAGTTGTCCCAGAATGATAAAGAATGTATTATTACTTAATATTAATATCTAACATGCAAATGATAAAATTCAGAAATTTAACAGTATTCCTAAGCAAGTAATAATTCCTTACAGAGAATTCATTGATATAAAAAAATACAAATTTAAATACATGAAACTATTCATTTCTTGAATCATGCTGTTGACTATATTATTGATGTATAATGTAATATCTCATTTACTTTTTAAGTAGTATTTCTTCCCCTCATAATGTTTACCGGATAAAAATTATGAGCACATGACAAGTCCAGAAGGAGATTTGCAACGTGGGTCGAAACGACCCGGAACGTCGGTTTCTTATATACAGTTTATCTCTACTTAAGGAATTATTTTTTTTTAGCTCCAGCTGACCATTTTTTTATAAAAAATGATACTAACTACTAAAATTATAATTGTTTTACTAAATAAATAATATTAATTTCCTCTCTTGTTTGAAACTCTATTCTTTCTTCTGAGCTGAACCAAAAATTATATTCCATTTCTGGCAATTATTTTTTCCCAAATGGTAATTATTTTTCAATAACTGGACCGTTTAATAGAAAATCACTATCTCCACTCGGAGTCTTTTTTCAAGTTGAATGAATGTTGGAGTTAAATCTTGTACTTTGTTAATGTCCATTGTAGTTCTTGTTACTCCTTGGGATGAAAAAGCCCGATACATACTTTTCAGGCGGTCACACAATCCTCTGAGGATTTCCCTGAATATATCAGATGACAAACGTTTACAAATCTCGACTGTCAGATTTTGACCCCAAGTCTTCTATAGCGATGTGTATGTTATCGATCAAGTGCGAATTCGCTTCTATTCAAAAGAACGTCTTAACCTCTGGTATTTTTTACACCTGTTAGACACAATCCCTTATATTAAATACCTTTAAACCTTTGAAATTAAAAAATTTGAATCGAACTGGAGGCTTCAATAATGGAGGATTGCAGTATGGACTTTTTCATCAACGAACCGTTAGTTAGAGTAGGAGAAGAATAGTAAATGAAATAATTGTAAACATTCCCTACAAATATCTTTTTATGTGTTTCTACGTGCTTTCAAATCCTACGTCCAAACCAAGAGTACAAAAACTTATTTTTTCCTATATTTACGCTCATTTCCACGGAACCAAAAAGTTCGTGCGATCCTTTCTCGCCCATCTTACCACAGTGTCTCATTAAAATCCATGCTTTTCATGGATACATCTCCTAAATACTAAATCAGATGCTCTCTTATCAGATACAATTATTAGTTTGTATCCATCATAAGTAACTAATGAATTATTGTTAACTTTCATCTTATGCCTTTATTTTTTATATATTTTATTTGTATTTATTTATTTATTGCTATGTTTTCTCTTCATGATGAGATCATACTTTTGGGTTTATTACTGAACTAATAATACTTATGTAATTACTACCTGTTTTTTATTATGTAGCCTCTAAGGCAGATGAATGCCCTATTAAAAATAAATGTACCTCTATAGTTCATCAAGGGTCTTGGATTCAGTGCGTGGTAGAGACTGTACTGTTTCTTGGACAACGGTTGTGAAGGGAGGTGACTTTTCCTAGATCACGCTCAACCACCACATTTTCCTTCCTATTTTGGGTACCCGTTTTATAGAGGCTGGGTGAGCCCCAGGAGGATCCTAGATCCCACATGATCCATCACTGGCCGCTATCAGATTAAATAAAATTTTAAAAAACAGAGCCGCTCCGCTCCCTGATTGTTCTACTATTACTGTAAACATTTGTTATGCTTAAAGGCCCTGGCCTCAGAATGAAATTATTCTTCTATTTAGTTATATTATACTTTTGTAATATAATAGAATAGACCAATTCTAATTACAATTTCTAATTCTTAAACGATAATACAATGCAAAAATCTGTGTATATATATATATATATATATATATATATATATATATATATATATATATATATATACACAATATATATAGAAATAATCACTGTTTTAATGACGGCTGCCAAACTTAAATTCTTTAATTTCATATCTAATCCAATTAGTTAATTTTATACCTCTTAGATTTGTTTTTCATAACTCTGCCTATTAATTCTTCGAAGCGAAAAAATCTCCATGTAATTGAAGAAGTTCCTGAGCCTGCCTTTCAATTAAAGATGAAACTCTTTCAATGCCTTGTTAGCTTATAATTAATTCCATCATATTTTATGACGAAAGAGCTCAAAGAAATAAAAATTATAAATTTATTTTAATTATTAATTAAATAGTTGTTAATATATCGTATCTTGTACAAGATACACAGTTTTTCTCTATATCCTCGTTGCTTATTACTCCTTCCTTACTGTTTAGGCCCCACGCTTTTAAAAACTTTATTTGATTTTAATAAAACTTAAATTTAGATATTATTAAAGTTATTAATATTTTTAAAATTATTGATTAATAAATAAATTATTTAAAATTATTAATAAATAAATTTATTAATTAATAAATATATTATTTAAAACTATTAATACAATAAAATAGATCCAAAACTTAAAACGAAACATTAAAATTTATTAGAATGCAAATGGAAAAAACCACAAGCAAAGCCTTATGTTTCAAATATGGTGTAAAAAACAAACAATTTCCAGTCGACGTTTCCCCAATTCAGGCATTATCAAGACACAAAAAAGAGTAAGATCAATCACATCTCAAAGCAGAAGTGTAATACATCCCATCGAATAATCGCACAAATAGGCTCATAACCTGAGACCGCACCTCCACCCCAAGACGTTCAACCCAAAAACTGTGACATATATATATGTAAATGTGATATATATATATATATATATATATGTGTGTGTGTGTGTGTGTGTGTGTGTGTGTGTGTTTCTCTATATCCTCGTCCCTTACTACCCCTTCCTTACTGTTTTAGGCCCCACGCTTTTAGCTTTATTAGATTTTAGTAAAACTTAAATTTAGGGGGGAGTTTTTGGGTTGAAAGTCTTAGGGGGGAGGTACGGTCTCAGGTTATGAGCCTATTTGAGCGATTATTTGTTGGGATGTATTGCACTTCTGCTTTGAGATGTGATTGATCTTACTCTTTTTTGTGTATTGATACTGCCTGAATGAGCGAAACGTCGACTGAAAATTGTTTGTTTTTTACACAAGATTTGAAACATAAGGCTTTGCTTGTGGTTTTTTCCATTTGCATTCTAATAAAATTTCATGTTTCGTTTTGAGTTTTGGATCTATTTTATTGATTAATATTTAATAAAATACAATGATAAAAATGATATGTAGATATAACAAATTTAATTCCCACAAAGTAGCTATATCTGACAGATTTACTTTAAAAAGATACTCTTCAGTTTGCCGCAGATGCCGCACAAATACAAAGATGAGCCCAGCAGTTTTATGAAAATTCAAGTGTTTTGTCAATATCTTTAGAAGATTCATACAATGCAAACTAAATAATTATATTACATGATTTGTTTATTTATTTAACGCCAATTTATGCTGATGTGGCTAATCGGACGATGCTACTGTGGGAGCTCTAAATTCGGCTTATCCAGGTATAATTAGGATAGGGATACTTGACGAGTTTATGGCCCCGTACAGCCACGAACCATCATTTTATGTCCCCTTCGAAGGGCGGTATAACCAAAGATTTACTACCTTAAAAAATCTTTGGTCTAGCTTCCGGGTTACGAAGATTGGCCATGGAAGTTTGTTGTGACAACCAATACACCACGAGTGGCCCAAACAAAGAACAAATAAATAGATATAGAACGCCCTTAGAATATAACTGCTTGCAGCAAATTAGGGTTTATAGGGCGTTTTAAAGAGCAAGGGTCCCGATTAAAGTAGCGTGGTTGGTTCGTTTCCACTCGTACAGGATATTAATTTCTCGGCGATACTTGTAATTGAGGCATGAAACTAGTTAACAAAATGTGTACGACTTGTAAGAAAGATATATATTTATAGTGAGTGGTATTGAATAGATATGCAACGGCTTTTTTTTCTTATATAACTATCTAAGTGGACTTAGTAACTATGAACTATTATTATAACTTATCGACTACTCTAGAAATAACTCAGAGACTACATTCTTTACATTCTATAATCTAACCATACTATCTCTCCTCTACTCTCTCTATTCCTCTTTCTTTCTTATCTTAGAGTTTGTATGTAAAAGAAGAGGAGGGTCAAGGAAGTTACATTGGGGACAACACAAAAGATATTTCACAACTTAGGAGCTATGAGCCCAACTGTATACATAATAATCTTAGGTAATCAACCCAATCTTATAATATTATCAATAATCCGTTGACTCAATCCCACTCATGTCAATAAACGGAGGTGACGAAAAAATATCCGTTGGGATATCGCAAAAAAGTTTACGATGGCCACTTCCAGACTAGTTTCCTCTAATTAGGCTTGTTGAATGATTTCATCGAAATGAGAGTTGGTCTAAAAGACCCCCCCCCCTTTGAGAAGATGCTGTAACTGCTGTGTAGCGAGCTGGTGTAGGCAGCCCTGAAACGGAATATTTAACTGGTGTTTGTCCTCAGCGATCAAACTTGCAAATGTGGCCGGGAAAGGAACCGAAGGCACTCCTCATTCCTTCCTTCCGGGGCAGGTTTAATTAGGAGCCACTTGATCAACGGGTCCTCTCCTAAATTATGTCTTCACTGCCTCCTATATTTTATATTTCCCCCCGGGGTTCCTTTCCATATTCCCTCTACGCCAGTTATACGTATTACGCATTATACTAGTAAAATTATAATATTTGCAATTTAATGATAGAATACTCTAAACATAAAACTGCTTAAGAAACAATACTTTGTTTCTGAATCTTGAAATATCTCGCACAATTGGTATAGTTTACAATTTAATCGCCAAATTAATATTTAATGATGAATTGTATTGGTCAGGAGGTGCAGTCAATGATAAGACAAAATAAGGAGTAATGTAAAATGTAAAACAATTAAATAATAAATAGTAAAATAATACTTTACATTTCTATTTACGCAATTTCAATAAGTATCATCATTCTAATTTCCCTGATCACATGATAATCATTATATTCCGAAACCCATGCGTATAACAAAATACATATAAAAACATATTTCTGTAATTTTAATAATTTAAAAAAAAATATATATATATATATATATATACCAATGTTTTGGTTCTTGAGTTTCAGTCAGTTATTTCAACTTCTTTAGGCGACGTTTTGAGACTAGGTTAGTCTCATATTCATGCCCTGACAGTGAAAAAATGAGCTTTTAGTAAAAAAATTAAATAGCACACGAAAATAAATATAAAATGACACGTGTATAATATTTATTTTAGTGTGCTATTTAATGTTTTTACTAAAAGCTCATCTTTTCAGTGTCAGGGCATGAACATGAGACTAACCTAGTCTCGAAACGTCGCACAGTGGAACGAGCGTTAGGAGCGTCTGGACATTCATTAATATCTCCACTTCTGGTTCTCCTAGAATAAGGCTATTGCTACGGTTTTAAAGCTTTTTGAAGAAACTATTTAATTATATGATAAACAGGGTCAAACCTTTTAGGGTAAACGTGTAAAAATTCTAGATTTGATATTTCGATGTTAGATTATTTAGTATCAAACATTGTACCATTTATTGTACCTACATACTTCGAGAATAGGTACAATACAGTATTCTATGGAAAGACAGATACATAGGTATTAAATAAAGTTACACAAAGGAAAAAGTAACAAACCAAATAATTTAATTATTAAACAAAATTAATAAAATAATTGATAATTACTTTTGTTAGTTAATATACTAGGTATAATTGATACATCAAAATTATAATAAATGTAAGTACCTATATAAAATTGTTTTATTTAAATAACGAAATAAAAATTAAATAAATCAAAAATTTGACGATTTGTTGTAGGGACTATTGCACCTATGTGGGCCATTACACATATGTCGTTGAAATACCACACGCAAACTGAGTTTCATTGTTAATACTATTATGTTAGATGAGGGTTGTTCGGATAAATGAATGTAAACAAACACTGGTAAAAAAAAGAAAACTTGCGAAAAGTAGACGCCAATATCAACAGAAATTATTTTAAATTAATTCTCAAGGCCCATAAAATAAAAATAAAAAATCATTTTCTCGGAAAATAGCACCTAGTAGCAAAATCCGACTAATGGAAAAAAAACTTCAAACATTCTAGTTATTTACTGTGAAGGTAGTTTTTTGGGCGATTTTGAGCGATTTTCGCAATTGATTATTTAATTTTATCACCCAATTTTCACCGAAAAATCCCAGACGTTTGAAATAATCCCAAGTTTTATTTGCCTAAAATATCTTATTATGGATGTGTTTTTTTCCAGTAGGTGCACGATTAATTTAATGCATTACCTCAAGCAGTGGATTGCTTTAAAAATATGAGTTTTTAGAAAAATTTATATTTCAATTCAGAATTTTTTATATAAGATTTAATTTCACAATTAATTTATCTATGGATTTTGTTAAGAAGAAGTATAAAGTATAATTTAAGATCAAAATAAAGGACAAATTTAGTTATTAGAGAATTGGTCCAATGTCCAACAAATGCGTTGATTCGTTCCACTGTGCGTCGCCTAAAGAAGTTGAAATAACTGACTCAAGCCCCAAAACATAATATTTCCATAACAGTCAAGATAAGTAGAAACCAATATATATACATATATCTTATCCCTGGGTCCGTGAAGTGCTGCCCCCTGGTGGTCACATTTATCCTTAAAAAACTCTTGAATTAAATCTAACTTTTAAAATATTCAATTAAGGTCGACTAGAGCGACCAAACGACAAAAGCCCTGAGTCATTTCCGACCTTATTCCGGTATTGGACCTATGAACTTATTACACAGCGCGGCCTCAATCACAGATGGAACAATAATTAAATTTTAATACATATTATTAAAACTAAATGTTAAGGACCTACAATGCCTTTAACCATAACCATATACAAAAAAAAATATGTAATTATTCACAAACAATAGCATTAGAAAATCTTTTAAAACATATTAATGAGAAGAAGCAAATAAATGCTAATCATTCTCTATAATACGTACAACTAAAAATAAACTTTTGACTTCAAATGATAAAATACTTCTTTTTGGTCACAAAGATTAGAGTACAATTCTTAACACAGAGTAGTTTCAATAGATGTGTTCTAATTTAAAATGGCTAATTAAATATAAAATTGGCTAACATTTTTAGCATTGAACTAAAAGCTGTAATTAATGCGCATTAACTAAATATAACTAACTTAATTTTTATTCAGCCCGTTAGATATATATCTTTACCTGAAATTTAATTATTTCCCATTCATATTAGATCTCACCATTTATTATATATTGCACCTTACTCTTTTTATTTTTCTGTATTCAATTTTATTTTTTCTAGTTATTTCATAATTTATCTTACTCTCTATATTTCTGTTATCATATTCATTCCTATCCAAACTGTTCATTGAAGCCGCTATTTCTCTTTAGGACTGCAAAGTTTTATATAGGTAATTTATATTTCTTTCCCCATCCCTGAAGATGGGTCTACATCATAAGATGACCGAAACGTTGTCACAATAAAATAAGTTTTCCTTATTTTGTGTAACCATTGACTGCATGCCCTGACCAATTCAATCCATTACTAAAATTATCTAGTCAACTATTTTCCACTTAAAAATAATATTTTTTACGTAATGACAACATTATGAGATATATTAATATTGATTTCAGACCTAATAGGTGCCTTTTCTCAAGATTATTTGACTGTTGCCTGCATCATCAAAGACGCCATAAGATCATATTCATATTCCGCTGTATTCATATTACTTACTTTATTTTCAGAAAATTGAATTATCCATTCTCTTAATTTGTTAATTCTTTTGGTAATTTCCTCTAGATTTGTTACTGTCTTAAAGATTTGCAAGTTTGATTAGTTTTAATAATTAAATTTTTATTCCTTAATCCTTTGTTTATTTTTAAATATTTAATAAACGCATACATCTTCTCCAAAATGATAAGTTTTTATTTAATATATACCACATTCCATTGTAGAAGCAGAAGTGACTGATGCTCAGAAGTGCATTACCCGTTTTACCGGGAATTAGTTCGCGTATTTTATGATTTACGGCAACACAATCGTGATTGTCCAATATAAAATCTACTTGGATTCTTTCTTTTTAATACCTTTATTTTTTTTTAACTATCTTTAAGTAATTCAACCAGTTTCGAACTACTCAGGATCCCATATGTAAAATACATATGATAAAAGATCCGAAAATGTGGAATATTTCGGGTTCGGAGAAAAATGATTCATAATATTGCTGGGATAAATAATTCTAAGGATATGGGAGAATAAGGAATGTGGTTTTTCCGTTAAGTTATATCCCAATTTACAACTATAAAATAAAATATTTCATTATCACAAACACATTTTTATATATTAGAGCGACTTGTTTCCTATTGTGGACTTGTCCCTTCATTTGTACAGCCTGCGGACCCGCAACTCCGAATTGTAATGCAGAACTGAAGGTACAACTGTTGAAGGAACAAATTTCATTTTCTGGCTAATTGATAACTATCATATATAGTTATAATTATAAATATAAATTATTGTATTTTATAACTATAAAAAATTATTGTTTCGGGCATAATAAAATTAGATGTGTGGTGTTTCCGATGTGTTCCGTCCCGCTTAAGAACAGAAAAATAAAATATTACATGGTCACACTAAATACCCTAGGTAACATTTAAGGATATGTTTAACTTGTACATACAGTTGTTATTGTGGTTACTTTGGACTGATTTATTGTGGATGGAAAAAAAACATGGTCACTAACAATTTTTTATGTAATAAAGTGATATTAATAATAATAATAATAATAGACATTAAAACTGTAACCAACAAAGAGTCTTAGATTCAGAGGGTGGGTCCAAGGATCAATATATAGCTGGTAATAGATTTAATAGTTAATCTGCAACATCCGGATTCGAACCCTGAACCTACGCTAAGCAGCTCTGCGCTCTACCTACACACTATCTACCTCGGTTCCACAGTTTCCACTAAGAAGTTCTGTTTTCCTACTACAAATGATTTCTATCTTCAACAAAACATTGTGAACTGTAGTATTAAACCTCCAAAAATTATTTATTTTTTCTTAGAAATGATAGGTGCTTTATTTCACTCGATAGCTAAAATTTTAAGGGGGGATTGGGCTTCCTTTTACTAGCTACTTGCAAAGGTTCATTATTGAAAATAATGGCCCAAAATATTTAAATAGATTATTTATGTTATGTTGGCATAGTGTTGCTTATAGTTACTTATGTTGGCATAGTGTTACTCATAGTTTACATTTCCACTTTTTTATGAATTGCTGAGATTTGGGCGAATTAAATCTCTTATCAGAAAAGGCTGGAAATGTTGATGCCGAGTGTTAATTAAGCAGTTCCGAAGCTTAAAAGCAGAAATTAAGTAGTTGGAGAAAAGCCTAGACGTATTTTGAAACATAAATTTCAGATTGTGAAAAGGGATAAGAATTTTTATTTTCTTATTTGCCTACAATAGTTCATTATTGAAAACGTTCCAAAAAATAAAAGTTTCCGTTAAAAAAATGCGTACTGGTTCGTTCTATTGGAGCCAGCTTAATATTTCAACTTCACGGTTTTTATTATATTATACCACATTTCTATGGATCAGTTTACATTAAACTTTAGGCCCAGTGAAATCCGCACCACATTATTCGCACACCGGTTCACCAAGACATATCTTTGTATCTTAACTTAGTTATGTCATACTTATGTTAGTTCGGCTCTTGAAGTGTTCTCTTATCTCCAGCAACTTCAATACATGTTATTTATAGTAGGGTCCTAACTGAACTAGTTTCAAACAGTTTCTAAATCCTAACCCAAACTATTGTTGGAATCAATATCCTAATGGTTAAAACTGTATTTTCTGTGTAAGCCAAATATTTAGATAATAGAAGAACTGTATAAAATCTGTAATAGGTTCACGTCTAGTTTATTAGTTTTAATTTAAAAAACGTATGCCACTACACTCCATGCAGGTTCTTACGTTCAGCGCTTGGTAAAGTCTCTACTTTTTCTAAACCAACGATAGTACAGGGAGCATAACCTAATTATGGGTTCCTACTTTATCTAGGCTGAAGAGCCTTAATAAGGGCCCACCTATGGCTGTTCACAAATTAAATAATTTATCACACATTTTGCTACTCTATTTTTTTTTTCTTAGCCCTTTGGGTTTGAAGGTTTCTAATTAGAATTGAAGATAGGATGGAGAGGTATCTCTTGTACTGTACGATGTACATTTTAAGAGGAGGATGAGAAGGTGGAAGGTTCTAATGTATTTTATTTATATTTATTAGCTTTAGATTTTTCCGGTGATGGTGCTACTGTATCAAGGTAATATTTTCCTTTGTAAAACAGTACGGACCGTACCGAAGACATCATACATCTTATTTCAAGAATAATTTCTTCCTTGGATATTTTGTGTTCAATTTGTATCCGTAAACCCTCTTATGCTTATCCTTAGACCCATTTAACTATAATTTTATTTTTCCATTCAATACCCTAATCCTTGTGAAGCTTGATACAAATCCGACCCAAAAAATGGCAAAAGTCTTCAGTAATTTATTATATGATAGAAATATTATATGATCTAATATGTAGGATATATGTTAAATGATATGTACACGAATAACAAAAGCAAATCAATATTTTTATGTTTTATGGAATTATTATTTAATAATGCTATAAAGCGATCAATTACATTCCCTTGTTTTTCAATAAATATGTGGTACAGCTCTCCCTAGGGAGCAAATATCAATGTGGGCGCTGGCCAAGAAAAGGTTGGTGATAAATTGCGACCGTCGTAGATTAACGGTTAAAAAAACCAACTGAGTCAGCTAAACACATTTTTTTTTTTTACTATGACACTTTATTAGTTATAATTAATTTTATTTCCTTCAGACACTTCGCCTAATTTTGTAATTTACTTAGGCAATTAGGTTTTCAAATGGGAAAATATTTTGGAAATAGAAATCTATAGTAAGTGTGTTCTATATTTTACATAGAATGACTCTCATACTTTTTATCATTATACCTTGTATAACTATTTAAGGATTTTTTTTTATACCTCCATCATGACCATTTCTTCCCCATTTGACATTGATCGAGTTTAAAAACTATGTAAAATCTTTATTTTCTTTTAATATTTTTAAAATTTGTTTTTTAACACGTTCGTTGCCAGGCTACTAATATTTGACTGGGTAACTTACGTAATTTCCCACGAGGGGCCACCTACGACTTTGTTATTTCGAAGTTTGTTTACTGGCTATATCTGTCTCCTGTTTGTGAAGCCATGGTGATATTTAGAGTATATTAGCGAAATATGAGTAGATGGCTTCAGGGGTGGAGGATATCAAGGTTGGCTGTTACGTACTGGAAAAGTTATTAATAAATGGATATAAAATATAATTACTTGACGTTTATTCATAATAAATAATAAAAATAGTATTTTTATTTTTCTTGATTATTCCTGAAACAAGCCGCCAAGGAAAATGCTGATTGGAAAGAAATAACACGTTTCTCGATCTTATTTTGTTTTATTTGTTGTGCTTTAAAGTCATGACTTTAAGTTTTTTTTTCTGTAAGGATTTATATCGGGTCAATAGTGACAATCTAAAACCTTATAGTAAATTATTTTACATTTTAAATATAATTTTACTGATTTTTTTTTACATAAATCCTGGTAAGATATCATTTCTGTAAACATACTATATGATTCTTAAATATTACATTCCGCGATATTTAAAACGGTAAAATTAGCACCATATAATAGAACAAATTATAAACTATTTAAGTTAAACAAAATTAAGTTATTTTAAAAAGAACTTTATGTATTTTTTTTTTAAATGGTACATGGTAGTAAATGTACTGTTTCTAGGACAATTGTGTGCAGAGAGGTGATTTATCCGAAATCACACTCTACCGCTAGGTTTTCCCCTTCACTTTATAGAGGCTGACTGAGCCCCAGGAGGGTATGCAGATCCCACAAGATCCATCCTTGGCTGTTCACAGATTAAATAGTAAATATGCTACAGCTGGATTTGGGTCGAGTACCTTTAGAACAGTAACTCAAACTCTGCTCCCGTAAGTACTAAAATTTATAAAGAAAAAATATAATAGTCATTCATATTGATATTCAATTCGTTCTAATTTCATAAATGACTGATGGCAAATAAATTACATGTTTTATTTATATTCATTAAAATATGTTAATAACACTAAAATTATAGCTCCTTATTAAGACTAGAAGAAAATATCAAAAGATCCTGAAAAAAAGACAAAAGCTCCTCCCTTTGAAATAAAAGGAGTAGGAAGTGAAGTGCTCTAGAACTTAAACTGTTTTCTTCTGTCTGGGAAGTCGTCAGGCTTAATATCAAGTCAACGCCCCTATTCACAGTTAAGTATGACCAAGTGAAGAAAGTCTCCCTGCTTCGTCATCAAGGGACTAAAAGAGGGAACGTTTCTGCTATGAAGTTATGATCTTGAGAAAAAATTCAACACATCTTTATAATAACAGTAAAAAAACTACCGAGAATAATAAGTACTACCTAACATGGATACAACTCTTTGGATATGAAACGTTAACTTTTGAGTTCAAGATCCAAGCATTGTATGATACTTCATAATTGAAGTCATTCAACAAGAGCCTATCAAAAAATGAAATATCTGTCTAAATAATTTTAACTGAGTATACGACTCATGTCGGCGTAATTTCTTGATTACACCAGTTTCTGAAAAATGTCTTACTGATAAAACAAAAATATTTAATGGATGTGAAGATAGTCTGGGTGGTCAAATTATAATCTGAATCACTAGAAAATAAAATGAATTGAAAAGCAATTTTTATAATAAATTATATGAACAAGTTATATACAAAATACAAACGAAAAAAAAACAACGACTGAATATAGAATAACTATAAAAATGGTGAACATGTACAGTCGTGGTCATAGAAATTGCGTCACCTATGATTGTTACCTTTTTGATCCTAACTGTGTAAAAAAATAGTAGGATAGTATTTGTTTAGCTACTAGTATTAGAGTGATATAGAATCAGTGACTCATAGTTTAGTTGTGCCCAGAGTATCCATTATTAACCCTCCGTCGGGCGCAGCTGGCCCGAGAAGCCAGCGAAACACATTTTTACACACCCCTCCTTTACCTCGCTTCTCAGAAGGGCCTCCCCTTAGGTAGTTTCCTATCTAATGATAGTGCGTGGGACCCCACACCTCATTTTACTGTTGACCTTCTCTTGACATCCCTATACTCCTCGTGGCTTGTGAGGCCGATTGCGCCTGATTGCGTTATTATTTTGAAGGTGAGTTTTTCAATATATTTCTGTTTCAATAGTTTCGTTTACTCAAAATAAGCCGGTTTTGTGCGGTAATTTGTTATTATATTCAGAAATTAGTGATATTCTGACACTGGCCTCTCAGGCCGGGTGCGCCCGAACACGTTACATTCTTAGCTAACTTAAGTTTTCTCGTCTTTTCTTCTAGATTTCCTGCTGAAATGGCTCAAAACGTTTATGATTTTTCCAACCCTAAGGATGCTGCTGAAATACGGAGCATTCTTGAGGATGATTCTTATGATACGGCTTTGGTAGAATCAGTATGGTAGATGGTAGATGGTAGATGATCCTGCATTGAACGGTTTAAGTTTCTGAATCAACTGGAGACCAGATGAAGCCGGAGGTAATCACATTTTACAATGCGACCAAAGGTTGAGTTGATACAGCAGATAAAATGTCTGCTACTTTCAGTGTAAGCCGGAATACTAGAGAGTGGGCAATGGTAATAATTTTTACCTGTCTGAACGTGGCCGGCATAAATACCCAAGTTATTTCAATCGGGAACGGCTTGGAACCTTTAAAAAGGAGAATCTTCCTCAAAAGATTCTCTCATGAACTAATGATTGGACATCTAGCCCGGCGAAGTCTGAACACAAGTGGAGTGCCCACTCAGTTGCAATTGCGGTTGAAAAGGTTTTTACCTCAAGAAGAGCGTGATACAACTTTCACTCTAACTCCCAAAAGACGAAAATGTGGTACTTGCATGAAGGAAACTGGATTTATAAGGATGACAAATTACGAATGTCAAAATTGTCACGATCCAATCTGCCTAAACCACATAAAACCCCTGTTCCAGAGCTGTTATTCAACTGCTGATAAGGAAGGTGCAACATAGGTTTCTCTCCACTACATCGGCTAAGAATGATGACCCCACAGCAGAAGACATCATTTATCATCTTTTTACATATAGTGTTTTAATTTAAAATAATTTATTTGTCCAAATATTAAAAAATAATGTATGTTAAATTAGCAATAATTGTTATTTTAGTTTAAGCTTCATTTCATTAATAAACTCATGATTTTTTGTTAAGTGTGGTAAATTTACTTTCCGTAGATCCTAGTAAAGTGATTAGGTCTTAAACAAACTATCAGGGGGGAGAGTGGCTGCGCCCGATTTTGTTTCGTTTGGAGGTGCGCCTGACGAAGGGTTAAGCATATATTTCTTATTATTGTGTCCATTAGACTGTTTCAAACAAATGTCTAATGAGAAAAAAGTTAAAATAGTGGCGTTTGCTGAAGCTGGACTTTCTTCGCGTGAGATAGCAGGGAGGGTGAGGTGCAACCAATCTGTGGTAATAATAATAAACAAAAATCTTTCTCAGGAAAAAGAAAGGGACTGGAAGGAAAAGGAAGACAGATGAGAGTTCAGATCGCATGAAGAAGAGATTATCCTTAGAAATTCGCTTCGAAACTGCTAAAGAAATATCTAGAGATCTAGCAGATAGCAATATAGCAGAAGTGAGTCGTGAAACAGTTGGGAAAAGATTAAGAGAAAAAAGTTTATGGGCAAGGAAACAAACCCAAAAGCCATTTCTTAACAAAAAATTAAACAATCTTGACTAAAATTGGGGGCAGAATTTTAAAAATTGGACATCCACGACTGGAGGAAAGTGATGTTTTCAGATGAGAGTAAGTAAATTCAATACCTTCAGTTCTGGCGGTGCTCCAAACGTAAGACCATGGAAAGAGCCAAATGAAAGATTTGACGAATCCTGTACTATAAAAACAATGAGACGTCCGGAAAGTGTGATGGTCTGGGGATGCTTTTCCTGTTAATGCAGAAAAATATTTTTTAATATTTGGAAGAGATTTAGATGTCCCTCAATGAATTCCCATCTTACACACTGCGGAGACTTCATTTTTCAAGATGAATCTGCGTCATGCCATAGAGCCAAATCGGTAAGTTAATTATTTATTTATTTTTAAAAATGTATTAGCTGTAAGATACATTATTTTGTATAGCCTCTATCATTGTATTTTGGATAGGTAAAGCAGTTTCTAACAGAAAACGGGATCTCAACGCTGCCATGGTCAGGCAATAGCCCTAATTTAAATGCTATAGAAAACTTGTGGATGATCATGAAAAAACAAAGCCTAAGAATAAAGATGGGCTAAAACAGGCAATTGAAAAGGTGTGGAATGAGGAGATTAGTGACGAAATCATAAAAAAGTTGATCGACTCGATCAGGGCTAATGGCGGTTCGACAAAATAATAGTTTATATTAATATTTCAATATTTTTTTTTTTTAATCCTCCCAGTTTATTTATTTACTATACAAAACAAATACAAACTTATATGAAACATATAACACTTGTAACTGAGGCCTTCAATATTTCAATAAATATACATTTAATGTTTTTATACATTTTTTTCCATCTAAATTCATATGAGTACGTAAGAAAACAATTTTTTTCTTAAATTCTTCGTTAACACTAAAAATTTTATTTATCATTTTAGAAACATTATTTATTTTATGTTGTGGGGGTTTAACCATTTTTCACGCCTAATAACATATTATTTTTCTTTGCAAAACATTTTAAAATTATCAAAAGGTAAGAACAACGCTGGTTTAAGGAGATCCTCCATTATTTTTAAGTGATGCAATTTCTATGGCCACGACTGCAGATACAAATGTGTTATATTTAATTTTTTTATTTTTGTAAATATTGAAAGAGTGCAATAGCTCAATGTTTAGGGTCTAGCTGAGTTCCTAAGCTGAAGGTCTCGAGTCCTGAGTTGTGGTAAATATATTATTTAATCTGATAACAGCCACGGATAGTTCCTGCAAGATCTGCAGAAATTTTTTTTTGTTCGTTTTCTGTAAATCTTATTATTATTATATTATTATTAAGAAAGTCTCCCTAATAATAACGTACAATAGTCCTATAAGTGCAGTACAATCTGTCATTATTAGAATAGTTGACTATTTATTAGGAAATGGATATTTTGAGCGAAGAAAGAGAGGATCAAATATTAAATGAAGTAAAATATGATTTAACGTACGAAGGATCGAAATTTGAAATTTAACTCATAAATAGCAAATCGACCATTTTCGTGTAATATTAACTATTTCAAAAATATCCCATAGATCCTACATTGGTTTGATAATATGTATTAAAATGTCATGGCAATCTCAGATCCAAAAGTGATTATTAGCTCTATTTCTATACCCATTATTATCGTAATTGTGCCAGCTTTGAATACAATTAGGCGTATTTTAACAGTCTTATTAAGTGTTCTAATCGAATTAAAAATGAAGTTAATGACCGTATAAAATATTTTATTATGGAAACATTGTAGAAAGGATATGAAAAGTGTTTTTTTTTTTTTGCCTTAATATGTTTCTGATTTTGTATGATGTTTTTTTCCGAACAGTGCGTATTAAATCATGGAACGATTCGTTTTCATTTCCATCCAGGCCCCTGCGATTTGCAGGCGGATAATTAGGAAATTGAAGATCCAATCTTCATGCAGGTCCAAGTTATTTCAACTGCCATATATGGGTATTTTAAAAATACTCGATTTACAAACAAGGCGTTCAGGACCAAAAGTTGATAATTCACTTTTTCATATTTTTCACAAGATTATTCAAGCTATTTTGTCTATTTACATGATTGTTGCCACCTTATTTTTTAAAGTTTCGGTTCAGTTCTGATGACAAACCTGAAGTTTCGGGAGCATAACGTAATCCTTTACGTTACACCTTTACATTACTGACCTAGTGAAAAAGTCGGTTTTAAAATCTCGCTGCTCAAGAAAATCACATCAGAGAAGACTAAGTACAGATGACTCACATCAACAGTTCAAGCAGACTCAATAGAGACAGAAACCTCAAATAACTCCACAATAATTGATGTGATTTCCTTGTGATGTGTTCTCCTGATCAGGGCGGGATAGACAAAACGTCGACTGGTTGTTGTTGATGCAGTATTTTGGATACTGTAGGCTTTGTTTTGGGGATTTTTTTTTTTACATGATTTATGTCTCTTTTTGAGATTTGCCGCCTTTCATTTGCCAACTTTTTTAAATTTGGTATTATCGACTTTTGATCTTCAACGCCACAAATAATTTGTAGCGATACAGCATTAAATAATGCTTTGAATAATGGAATAGGGAGAGGAAGTGGAAGGGTGGATTGGTAGCTATTTCCGATTGATTAGCCACTGCCTGAAGGATATAAGGAATGGCCCTATTTAAATGGAAAACAGTTGACTAAGGGATGAGGGCATGGAGGCTGCATAAAAACATGGTGCCCCGAGGTAAGTATTTATTGAGAGCAACAATACACCACCTTTGTCAGCTCGCCCTTCCACTAGAAGTTAAACAAAGGTGCTACTCGAGTGCTTCCATGAGAGCTACTCAAACTATTTATTCTTTATACTTCTTTTGACCATGTTGAAAATAGTTCAAAAAGTAGAATAGTTATTTCTGTTCTAAAAAATCCTATCAAGGAAAGTATTAACTTCATACTTATCGATTTCGAACGATTTCCATTTCTCCTTTTCTTCTTTTTCTTTGTAACCGTATTATTGTACTAGAATATTCTAAAAATATAAGCAAGAAGTATATCCTTTGGATCACAAGACGGAAGACTATTCGAAGTTTGGTAAGTTTACAAATCTATACTAAACAGAATGGGCAGATAGAGATTCATACCGTAGATCTATTGAAAAATAAGATTCATCCCAATCTGGATTTGAATAGAATAGCAGCAGGAAGGAAACTATTAAATTGTGGGAAAAATAGAATTTTTATTTTTAAATATTTTATGTTCTTGAAAACTATTTCCTGTCAGATGCTACCGAATGTACGAGATATATTATCTAAAAATATATACATATATTATCTTTAACACGGTTGCTTAACATTAAAACACTAAATACCGAACTAACACAACCATTGACCAACACATACGTACTCATTCTATTTTTAATAAATAAACATATTAGACGATCAAATTAATAATAAAAAAATATGGTTAAGAATCACGTAACTCTTCACTTATGGTGTAGTGGTAACCAATAAAAACTTTCTGTGCCCAAAGACGCGGGTTCACAGCTCAGAAAGTAGCCTTAGAACTGTCTTAAGAGAGTGAAAAAAGTTAGTGATATCGTCCTTCGAAGGGTATTTAAAAAGTGACTCCGAATTCGGGTGATTTAAAGATCCCAATCGCAATTATACATTGATAATAAAAATTTAGGGCTCTCGGCGTAGCATCCTCCAATTAGCCATAGCAGCCTAAAGTTGTGTTAAATGAAACAAAGTTCACCAAACTAGACTAAAGAATTGGAAAATTGAGATTCTTCCGTAGATCCGTTGTTGAAAAACAAAATTTTAACCCACTAAAGCTGGATTTAAATAGAAGAGCAGTATGAAGGAAACTCTTTAATCGTAGGCAAAATAGAATTTTCGTAGTATATATTTTGTGTCCCTTAAACCTTTTTAACTGAAGATAGCCGAATGTACAAGAAATTGTTACCCTTTTCCACAGTACAATTTAATTACGAAATTTATATTACTAATCAATTAAATTAATTAAATTACTGTTGTTTTGGCTATGATGGATCATTATCCTGAATCATAAAAACATTTGCTGAGAATCTTTCCTATTCATAAACGCATATTTAAAACTTATTTTATAATTACTTAAAATAATATGACAGTGAAATTTCATCTAACTGTGAAATTAAGGGTTTAAAAAAATCAAAAATTTAAAAAAAAAAATTGGTTATTACCCTAAATACATGAATATATATTTTTACAGCGTTAAAAAATATTATTTTTTTTAAATCGTCGATTTCTCAATAAACTTTTCTTGTTGTTTTAAAAACAAAAACAGTTATTGGGAATATTTTCTTCTTCTGGTAAGATATTGCGATTGAATAGCAGAATTCCTTAAAACATACATACCATTCTCTCGATCTATTATTTATCCAAAACCAGATACGGTCAAACAACCATATGTTATAGTTGATTTTATTTTTTAAAATTTAAGTCAACAAAATACGAAATTAGATAAACATACAATCTCTTTAATCCAAACATTTAAGAAAGAAACAATAAATAACATTAAAATCCATTGACCAAATTGCAAACCTCCTCATTATCGGCGCTCCTATTTTAAACAAATAACCACATCAAGTGACCAAAAAAGTTACGTCAAAAAAAGAAAAATCAAGTTACGACTCATAAAAAAAAATTATTAGTACTGATGGCATACTCATTTACAAAAACCGAAACCAATAGATAATGCTACGTAATGTTCTTTCCACATCTCTGACATGCCATAGCATTCAAAGAAAAAAAATGTGTCATAAAATTAGCTGTTGTAACTGAAAGATATGTATGACGAGATAACGGTTATAGAGGGGAAAAAATGAAGGAATACAGCGAAGAAAGAGGCAGAAAACAAGAAATTATTATGAGTATGTCAGTTATAGATTAAGTTATCTCAAACTTAGTTCAGTGTTGCCATCCTTCTTATCTCAATCCATTGTGGAGATATGATTTTTTTTTTATATATTTTTCCAAGAATATCGTGTTTTTCTCGATAAAGTTTTAAATTGCTCTGCTGTGTCTGAGAAATATCTCTCAAGTCTCCCATTCTGAGATTTATAATGAAATTCCTACAAAACATCTAACATTTCATAGAAAAATATTGCTTCGTCGAGCGACAACTTAGTACAAGCATGAACGAATAATAACGCAATATTAAAATACACTCAATAAATAAATTTTACAGTAAAGTCGTACTTGTATTAGAAAAAGTAGCTTCATTTTATCATTTTTTTAAAGCAATAGCCAAGTTTACTTAGTTGATGTAATTTCGAAAAGATTTTAAGGTTTTCAGTTTATGTATAACGTATTGATTGAACTGGGTACACCAAAGAAATTAGTAAGTCTGGTAAGGATGTTTATGAGTAAAACTTTCGACAAGGTTAGAATTGGTAACAATTTTTTGGAGAAGTTTGAGGTTCGTTCAGGTTTAAAACAAGGTGATTCGCTATCACCTATACAATTTAATTTAACACTCGAGTACGTTATTAAAAAGGTGACACACAACGAAAGAGGTTTGAATTTGAACTTGAATAGTAAAATATCCGTGCTTGGGTTAGTGGACGTTTTAGTACTGTTGGGTGAGGACGAAGAAACTATAAAGCTAAATACACAAACGTTAATGAATGGTGCTAAGGAAATAGGGCTGGAAATAAATTCGGATAAGACTAGGTATATGGTCAGTAGAAGGAAAAGGCGACATTTTGGTGATATTGTTGTAGGAGGAAATAAGTTCGAACATGTGGAGATGTTTAAGTACTTAGGGTCAATGGTAACTGGAAAAAACGAAATTCAAGAGGAAATAAAGGCTCGACTAAAGGCGGGAAATGCTTGTTACTATTCGGTCTCGAAATTACTAAGCTCGCGTCTTTTGTCCAGAAATCTAAAAATCAGAATTTATAAAACAACTATCGTTCCATCTCTTCTCTACGGATGTGAAACTTGGCCACTAACGCTGAAGGATGAACAACGTCTTCAGGTATTCAAAAATAAGATGTTGCGTTGAATATTCGGTCCAAAAAAGGATGAGACCACAGGGGAATATAGGAGATTACATAACGCGGAATTGCGAAGCATCCACCCGGTAAATATTATTCAAGTGATAGCGTCGCGAAGATTAATATGGGCATGTAAAGTTGCTGAGCTTAGTAACAAACGAATTCCCAAGATGTTAATAGGCGCTGTACCGACTGGGAAGCGTCTGAGGGGTACACCGAGGCATAGGTGAGAGGATTGCGTTAGGAATGATCTAGCGGGTTTATGTTTGGGTGGTGCTCCGTGGACGGAGGTTTGTAAACATAGATTGGTGGTATCGGCATCGAGCCTTCGGGTTCGTTAAGCCTTCTATTTGTGTATTTTAAGGTTTGGAGGTAAATACACGCTAGATACATTTTATCAGGCTTTAAGTTTTATTTAATTTCTTTTCTATTTTTTTATTCTTCTTTGTATTATATAAATTATTAGTAAAAAAAACTAATACCAATAATATACAAAGGTCACCTGTGGTCTAGTGGTTAGCGTAACAAACTACTAAGCCCAAGATTGCGGGTTCGTAGCCCTGCAGGTGACCCTAGGATTTTTTTAAGGGAGTAAAAATTAAAAAAAAATACTTTAGCTACGCCGTCCTTCGGAAGGGACGTTAAACGGAGGTCCCGAGCCTGTACGATGTCAGGTACACGTTAAAAATTCCTATCCTAATTAAACCTGGGTAGGCAAAATTTAGAGCTCCCACTGTAGCATTGTCCGATTAGCCATAGCAGCATAAAGTGACGTTAAATGAACAAACAAACAAACAAACCAATAATATACATAAATTTATACCAAATTAAGAGGCGATGAGGAACAATAGGACATACCCCTCCTAAAATAACCAAGCGACATAGAAGGCCTATTGTGCTCGACTCCTAAAAATCCCCTAAGAGTGGTGTTAATGTAAGATCCGAATTTTTTCTTCGGTTAACCAACCTAGCGGGTAAATATTTTTATTCTACAAGAAATTGATTTATAAAAATATCTACACCAAGAATAATATCGGTTCGAAGCTACCGTATTAAAGATTTGTTACTGTTAATAAAGAATAAACGTCGAAAGTTAGTATTGATTCTTTTTTTTTTTTAATAAAAACTTCGTTTAGCCTCTATTTTTTTAAATAAGTTTCTTTCATTAAGGCGTTGGCTTCGGATGGGGCAAGTAAGAAGTGAGATCACTTAGGGTTCTTTTTTTTTTCCCTACCCCACTTTTTTTTTCTTAGCAGATTTTCCAAACTACCCATTCTATTTATTTTTTTCTAAATCGTATTTCTGATATTACATCAAAGGTTTAATGCTCTGTGAATCAAGAATCCTCATTTTTATAACTAGTAAAAGCATGCAAAGTATAGTTACTGATATTAATCTAATCAATTCTCAACATTTGTGGGAATTTGATTGGCTCTACATTTTTTTTTCTGAGTTGTAAATGGCGACTTATTTGTTTTATTTTTTTACTTCGTAAATAACTAAAAAAGCATTTAGAATCTCTATTCTAAATATTACTGTTTTATTAACATTAACTACAATATGAATATTGGTGATAACCTCAACCCATTAATAATGAAATTTAAATTATTATTAATATTCAATAAATGATAACAATAAATAATATGACATTAATATGAAAATAATATAACAAAGTTCTAAGCTAGAATAATTTAAGTAACATTAATTGGTCTATGGGATAATTATTATTTTGAACTGTAATTGTACTAGATTATTGTAATGTCTTCATAAGGTGTTTTAAATTAATAATCGGAACACAATATACTGAAAGCTCAAAAATTAATTTCCTCATTCATTATATCGATAGAGGCTCTACAACTGTAATCAAATCATTGGTTGTACGAGTTAATCAAACTGTTTCCCAACACTCGTAATCGATATATTTAAATGATACATCAAATCGATATCCTCGATAACACAAGTATATTTATATTATGGAAATTAAAACTTTATTAGATAGATAGATAGATAGATATATTATAATTTATATTAGCAATTAACAATTAACGCCTGTTTTATAAATCGATCTTTGAAAGGTGGGCATTTAAAAACAAATTTAAAACACTAGATACAAAAATGCAATCGAGTTTATTTTATAATAATTACTAAGTTAAATCAAAAACTGATACGTTCATCACTTCTATAATGCATATAGAAGCATAAAAACTCTTTGAAGAGATTTTATCAAAGCGATCTAACTGTCCAATTTATTTCTTCAAATTGTTTGATATTTTCAGAATAGTATAAACTTTATAATTTTATAGACTTTATAATGCGTTTTGACCACATAGAATTATTTAATATATGCTTGTCTAGATCATCAACAAATTGTCGACATATTCTGAATATAGTTGAACCGTTGTGGCACAAATTCCGTAACCCAACTATCGGAGTCTGCTTCCATGAGGACACAGGAATGCAAACGCTTACCAAAGATTTAAATTGAATAGATATAAAAGCTAATTAAGAATAACAATAATATACTAATTTAGTAGTTAAGACGTGATCTGAAGTGGTCTATACGGAAAAAAACTCTAAAATACTGGTAACTCATTTGTCTTCTGGTTTAGTAGGATTTTAAAAATGTACATTTAAAAATAAATGTTTCTTTACAATACATTCGTTTTAATAGAATATTTCTCCTAAAAATATTCGATTCATTTTATTTCATGAATAAATAAACAATAAAAAAAGTAAAACTATCATTGGCTTTTGTACGAAACCCTTGTTTGGTAACCTAATATAACTTATTTAATGCATATAGTAGCTTTTTTTATATACTTTATTAAACAAGTAATTCTTAATATTTTGTTTACATTATTACATGCTACGTTTTTATGTTTTAAATATTTAATTACAATATAAATTTGTATAGAATGGCCCAATCATTAAACTGTGATCTAATGAGTAATTTTCGAAGGGGAAAAAATAATATTTTTTTTATCGCTTTTCCTATCAAATCCCATATTTATCTACAGGATCAGGCTAGGATCGTTTTATACAAGAGGCGTTATATATAAAGTAAATAGAATCAGTTTTTTTTAAACCTTTTTAAGGTGATGTTTGGCAAGGTAATGGATGAGTTATGAATGAGTTATGATGACTGTCGAACATGAGTAGTGAGCTATTATGAGAGGGACAGCAGCTAATGGTTCCCAGTAATAATTTATTTATAATAAATTGATATCCAATGTGCGAATTTCGAGTTATTTCCTTTTAAAGTATTTGTTTTAAAAAAAATATATTTAAAACCGAATAATATTTAATTCAGATGTAGCAAGAGTCTTGGATAAGAAAAAGGGTATAATGGTTAAATTATATATGGACAATGTACAAAGATTGAGTTGTCTACAATTAAAGGATTTTTAGCTTAAAAAACAAATATAATAAATAATTTCTACTTGAGATTTATCAAGATGTATCTAATCCTTAAATTGAATAATAAAAATAAATGAAATCTATTTTTATCTAATGCCAAAAAAGATTTTTAGTTTAAAACAAAGCGAAGAATTCATCCAAAGTGATCCTCGGAAATAATGATCATCATTATATTGTACATATGAGCATCCGAAAATGATTATTGTATTATTTTTACACTGATTTCTTACTTGTCTATGACTTAGCTATTAGTCTCGCATAAAAAAAAAAAATTATTTAAAAGTAAAGAATATGATAAATAAATTATTATACTTATTATTTAAATAAAGTTCATACAACTTATTAGATATAAATATTGCGGATTTAGAATACGAAATTAGTTCTATATTTGTCTAAGTAAAGATTTCAGTAAGACCTTTTACTTACACATAAGGTTCTCAGCGTCATGAATTTTAAGCAAAAAATAAAAAATAAAGTGATAATTTTATATTAAAAGTACATGAATAATACTAATTAACATTTACAAATTTGGTCAAAAGCTGGTTACGCAACTTATGCATAAGAATATAATTGAAAATAAATTATTATTAAAACTAAGAAACACATAAAAATGAAAATAAATAATAGCTACAGCATTAAAAAAAATCATTCACAATCTATTATCCAATGAGGATTATAAACTAACTGTTTTAACCAATGAAGTGGTCGAAGTGCTGTTGTTACATTTGGCCATTTAATTTCTTTTAAGTTCCTACACGTCCCCATTAAGTTGGACAACAAGCACACTTTTGTTACGAATCACTATTATTTTTCTATATAGCAACTTCTAATGGAGTTTTTGTATGCTTGGCAGCGTGTAGTTTTTATTCTGTTTGAAATATTTTATGAGGCCCAAATCAACTCAAATTCACAGTCATAGGGCAGCTATCAACACTTTGATTCTGCGACAGTCATTTAATCAACGACTTCAACATTTGCAAATTGGTTTCGTCTCTTTGAAACTTTAATTAAATAAACTTAATACAACTTGAATTGGCTATAAGATATAAAAGACCGAGGTCGAATTGATAAAAATAAAAATAAAAACAAGATAAATCAGAAACAAGCATCACAATCGACCAAAAACAATCCAAAAATATTTTAGATTGTACCCATTGAGTCTTAACTATTTATTCAATAATTAGGTTCGATACCAAAAGTACATAATAACGAAGTACCTCACACTAGCGCTTAAAAGAGAAACTTATGGGCACACCCACACAACATCTAATTCAGAACACATGACTCCAGGAACTACAAAAAGAATTCCACGGGGTGTTTCCTCCAACACATGTTGCTAGTATCTTTTGTGTCTATTCGTTTAGCATTGGAGGATTGAAAGATCTTGGATATAATGATTTAAGAAATTGAGGTTTAAAATCTCCAATTATTTTAATATTTTGTAAGAAATAGCTATTAATATAATTTCATAGATAATTTTAAATTATATATTTAAATATAAAAATAAGTATACACCTTATTTAAGCATAAATTATAAACAACAACATATTACTACTGTTATATTAATAATATAAGAATATTAATTATAACCGTTAAATAACCAGGCCTAGTGTAGTAAATAACAATTATTATAAAATATTTTCTGAAAATTATGACGGCTACTTCAATCCATTCAACTATTTTGCCCATTGACGAAAGCGAACGTATATTTCCACGCTTCCGTGTCGAGCCCTTATTAAATTCTCCAAGTTCGTAATATTCGATATACATCTCTTTGTTTAATAAATATTATTATTTATTTTTAAGTCCATTTATCCGAACGTGTGTGTTGTTTGTATTCTTCGAATTTTTATCAGGTCATAGTTGTATAGTAGATCATACATAGTTCGGTTTACTGACTTCCACCATTACTGAACTGTATTCACAGGACGATCCGATTTCACTGATCATGAATTTCAATTGTTTATTACTGTTAGATAGGAAGAGAATTTCAAAATTATATCATTACTTAATACATATTATATTATATTGTTAAGTATTTTATTATTTTTAAAAATTTTATTTAATTTTTGTCACCTAAATATAAGTCCAGAAGAATTTCAAGTGTCACTATTGTCAGGAATATAATTTCAAAATTATATTTTTAAAAACAATAGCCAAAATTGTATTTAAATTTTTTCCATCAAAATAAGTTTAATGTAATTTTTTTTATTTTTTTTATTGGTATTAAGTAGTTCATATAACCAATACCCTTTATAACAATAATAACATAAACAAAATGCATGTTTACTGTTAAAACTATACTGAATTAAAAATTATCTATGTATTAATTTGTAAAAATCTTAAAATAATAATTTTGGTAGTCTTTATGAATTAAACAAAGGATTTCAGAAATAAACGTGATGTTGCGATTTATATTTTATGATTTAATATATCTATGGTTTCAATATAGTTGAATTTTAAAATAATTTTAGATTTTGATTTTTATTTAACAGTTCGTTATAACACTTAATAGCGATTATAGCATTAACAAAATTAGTTTTTATAGTAAGAAATAAACTTGAATTGACTATTGCAACTCAATTAATTAAAAAAATAATAATTTGGCTTTTCGATATTATGAAAATAATAATTTTTAAAAAAATGTGTGATGTTATGGTATAATTTAACCATGATTTTAATTTAGTCAAGTTTTATTCGAGTAGAAGATTATAGTACAATTTGAAATTTTCAATTTTATTTTACAGTTTATAACCATAATGGCATCAAATGGTATATATTTTTTTATTGGCCAAAACATACTGAAATTAACAATTGTCTATGTATTGGTTTAAAAAAAAAATGTAAATGGTAATTTGGATTGTAGGTAAAACAATTTTACAAATAAATAAATGTGTGATGTTATGATTTAATATAACGATGATTTCATTTATGTTGAACTTTATTCACCTAGATGATTTTAATTCAATTTAAGAATTTTAACAGTTTGTATTAACACTTTATGGAAATAATGGCACAAATGGAAAGTATTATTGTTGCCAAAATTAAACTTAGACTGAAGCGTTGAACCTCTATAAATTTATTGAAATAATAATTTGGTGAGTATATATTTATAAAAATATTGGATTTTCCAAATAAATAAATAAAAGTGTGATATTATCGCGAAGTGTTCCTCGGCTTACCTGGGGCTGACTGCGGGAGAGGTTGAGGATCGAACTGCGGGGAGGCTGGGAGGTCCGATCCTCTTCCGAACTCTTCCGAACTGAGCCGAACTTGCCCGAACTATCTCCTCCCCCCACCAACCCTCCACCCCCTTCACACCTACCAGAGGCACATCTTTACTTAATATTTAACTGGCACACACTCCTAAAAAATTCATCGCAAGAAAAGAGAATTCAAAAGTCGGGAAAACGGATCCAATTAGAACAGCAGAAGTATCATAGTACTGGGTAGTTTCAAACGAAATGTACGCAACCCACTTTATAGGCGTTGGGAGAGCCACAGGAGGGTCGTCAAATCCCACGCGGTCTATTTTTGTGTGTTAAGAGATTAAATAATTTATCTGCCATAACCGATATGAACCCAAAAATAAAATCTCGTTTCGATCCCCAAGGAGCTCCAAATATCTCGAATTATCATATTCTTGTATTCAAACTGGGAGCAGAGTGGCTCAGTGGTAGAGCACTGAGTTGCCGTGCCGGAAATCCTGGTTCAAATCCCGCTGCAGGCCATGACTTTTATTTAGTCTGTTTGCAGCGGGAGATGGATCATATAGGATCTAGAACTCTCCTGGGGCCCACCCAGCCTCTATAAAATATTATAAAAATAGGGTACTCAAAATAAGGGGGGGAAATCTGGCGGTTGAGCGTGACCTAGGACAAGTCACCTCCTTGCAGAACCGTTGTCCATGAAACAGTACAGTCTTTACCATGTACTGAACCCCAGACCCTTCACGGGTTGTAGTGGTACAGGTTTTTTGTTCGTATTCTAACTCGTTCTCAACCATCGTGGAGCTTTGCTCGGGTAAAAAGGAATATTGTGCCTACATAATTTGTCTGTGTAATGTATTTTTATTTTTTTTTATCACGTACCGGCCACTAAGGATCACGCGAATATCATTGGTTAGACTTCTTTTGGTATCTTGATTTTCTTTCTCCCCATCTCAGCTAATGTACTTTATTATATAGAAATTATAAAAATAAAAACAAAACCAAATATTTCTTTATATAAAAATTGCCCGGGATTAGGCAGCGTCGTCGGTGAAACCCATCGATATTCCAACCCATTTACACAAAGCCTCAACAAATTATATACCAAAACGTTCCTTGTGAATCACTCTGTCAATTGGTGAAAACAGCATGAAAATCCGTGCAGTAGTCATTGAGTTTACGAACAAACGGGGCCGAGGACTTTGTTTTATATTATGTATAGATTTTGTATTATTCACTTTTGTGGTTCTTTAGAGAATATCCCATTCATTGCTGGAGTGTCGTTATAAGGCAAGCGTTTTTACCACCTCGATCTTTTCACCCTACGCACTTCCCTTTACATCTTGAATAATTCACGAGAGATGTGTGTAACCTCTTTAGAATTGTTTCTTTGGATAAATCCGTATGTAAACGATGAATTTCCATAAAGGTAGCGCGCTGTTTGTAGTAGAATAATAATCCTATGTCAGGCGATGTTTTAACATCAACATATTTATTGGTGTTATTTATTTAATTATATTGGATCATTTCATGTAAAATACCCGTTTTCAAAGAATAGGTTATTAAGTATATCCATTAATGTATTTCTATACATTTCTCCCAACGCGGTATCAATGTTCAAATTCCAGAAACGAATAATTCAGGGTTTTGTGGTGACATAAAGTCTGAAATCAAGATTTCTACTTGAGAATATTTTCAAAATTACACCCTCCAGTAGTCCATTTCTCTCTACAGATGGAAATCTGTTGGAGATAAGTCTGGCTATTAACCTTTGGTTAGTCACGGCCGATCTTACTGATCGCATAGATATATGTTTCTTCCCCCGTCCGTTTGTGTTGGCAACAATTCTTTCATGCTCCCAGTAGCTGTTTTGTAGATGACCCGGGTGAGTTTAGCGCCTCCCTGATCAATGTGCTATCCTTCTCGGCGGCTCATACCAAGCAAGCGATCTGACAGATCGCCGCACAGTGGAGTATTTACCCTTAAATAATGGCCTAAACTAGAAATACCAAAATTCACATTAGCTGGCCTACCTGCTCGGCACAATATCGGGACGATAAGCCGCTCTGACTTATCTTAAACGACAGTTGAACACAAGTCTTCTACGACGCGACGATCATTCTGTACGCTTTTTATGTTCAATGTAATTAGTTTTATAGTTTTTTATGGTTTGATTGACCAGTGATATATTTTCCTCAGTTGTTTGCGAGGTAAGTAACTTATGTTTTCATGGTTTATTGGAAATTAATATCACCACTTAATTGCATATTTTACTTTCGGGTTTTTTGTATAATGAAGAAGTAAAATATTTATTTAAGGTAAGGTTTTAATCATGTTCCGGGTCTGTCCCAGATAACTTTTTGATACCATATTATTCTAATATTAACACTTAAATAATCCATGAAGTAAACTCTTCCGCATGTAGTTGCCATTTTTTTATAAATGAGTTTAAAAAATCTTATTTTTAATGAAAAGGCTTGAATGAAAAAAGGACAAATGCTCAAATAGCTTTATGTCTTTGAACATTTTCGACCTGTTTACACTTAAATCTTATGATTAGTGTCACTAATTTAAAAGTTTGTCAATTTTAGAAGTGGATTGCATAATTTCAGCAGTACACCAATGTTACAGCCAAACTTTACGTAGAGTTATAAGGGTGGTACCCTATGACTCCGACTTTGCACAAAGTTTGGGTACATGTGGCCACTGTAATAAGACACGCTCTTTTACCGATTGAACAGTTACCAGAAGAGGACTACGAGGTCAGGAACAAATACTTCCGGTTGTACAGGGAGAAGTACTCTCGGAAATTCAATCGAGAGGTGTGCAATCGTGATGTGCTCAATAGACTGCTTTTAAGTAGCGATCCTCTTCTAAGCTGTCACGGAAGCGACGAAGAACAAAAAGAAAAGCATTTTCAAGTGAATTACTAGATCTTTTCATGTCAGCCAAACCATCACCATCGGACAGTACGGAAGTAGAGGGACAAGATGATGAACCAACTGCGGAAGATGATGAATCTGATTAAAAAGAGGTTTTACTTGTACATGGGTGAGTGAGTAATGAGTGTTGTTGTTTTTTATAGTTGTTTTTTTTTTCAAATTAATCTTTGGGGTTTATGATCCTGAGCAGTTTTTACCAGATCGAACTATTGGATTTAAATTTTTTGTGAGTATAAGCACATTCATTTTTCTCGTTTGTTGCTTTACGTGTTAGGAACAAAATATTTTTAAAATAGCTTAATGTTGAGATATACTAAGTCTTCAAAACCGTGTCAGAATATTTGAAATTTGAAAGATCTTTACTCTAATTATTTGTAAATTTTAAATTCAAAAAGTGAATTACCGTTGATAAAAAATAAAAGAAACTTCATTGTAATGAGTCTGTATTTTTACGAGTTCTTACCCAAATATATATTCAGGTAAATTAGTGGTGTTTTTTTAATTTTCGAATAGATTAATAACAACTATCCAGATGGTTATGTTTGTTATCATTCTTTATCATTGTGGTTGAGAAAGAGAATTATACTCCGAATATTGCACTAAATGGTTTTGAATAAGTACAGTAGGGTATATACATTTATATAAATATAATATATACATACAAATATACATGTACATAAAAAAGGATGCTATAAATAATTTTAAAAACTACTAAAAATTAGTTAAAAGATTTTCATTGATCTGATTAATAACCTACCCTGAGCTTTTTATCAAGTAAATTGAAGTTAAATAAGAATAGTATTATTAATCATAACTTTTTAGTCACTTTGGCTGTAAAACTCTGTTGCTTCTTAAAAATACCCTTAAATATATAAACAAGCATAAATAGACTCATTTTACCACTTAAATAACAGGTATCAAAAGATTAATATTTTTGGCCAGGTTTTAAGGGCTAATACTCCACTGTGCTCCGCAACCGAAATCGAAAGTTTAACCAACATCATATAAAAATCAACTTTTTTTGTTCATTCGTACCATTGCATTAGCCGTACCATTTCGGGTAGCCTGGTTTTTGTATACACATTGCTATATTGGTAGAACTAACGTCTACGATCTCTCAGAAATCTTCCTGGGCTATAAGGTGCTGCGCGTATTGTGAAAACTGTTCAGGATGGAACCTATTGTTTGATGAGCATATGTTGGCTATGACTGTGGAATATACCAGCAAATATATTTAAAAAATTCAAAACACATTCTCTACGCCAAGGGATAAGAAGATCACAAATATGGTAGAACTGTAAGCTTTTATTTAAAGTTTTTTATGTGGCTGGGTTCCATGTTTGTTTCAAAGGTTAAACCTTTCTAGTCTTCATTATGTTATTATTAGAGTTCATTATAAGCATAAATATTGATAAATGGAAAAAATATTCATTGGTTACCAAGAAGGAACCAAATTTATGGTTCCTGTATTTTTTTCGCTTGAATCCTAAATACACTTAATGCAAATGCTATTCCGTCATTACACTCTATCTACCAAACCCCCTTGAGTACTTAGTTTGAGTATATACGTAGTAAGGTCCATAAGTTTCCGGCCTGTCCTGCTTCCCCTCTTTCAAAGGTAGCTGGGACCTGCACGCCTATGCAGGTCCCACTTCATACACATCGCCCGCACTTTCTCAGTCCTATCAGTCAGTGTCCAGCCTTGAAGGAAACTCCCCATTTTTACAATGTTCAAACTCGAGTACCGTGCGTATATTAAATTATTTTGTAAAGACGGTATTACTCCTGCGAAAATTAAAGAGCGCTTCGATAGAATGGGCAAAATTATTTAAGTTAGGGAGAGAACGTCTAGAAGATGACCCGCCCATTGGAAGCTGTCACTTCTGAAACAATCCAACTTGTGGAATCTGAATTGCTGTCTGACCGGCGACTGAAAACCAAGAAAATAGCAGCGAGGTTGGGGCTTTCAAAAACAAGTGTTTTGAGGTTCATCAAAGAACATTTCCATATGAACAAGGTTAGTGCAAGATGAGTTCCAAAAATTCTTTCAGCTGCTCAAAAACAGGAATGAGCTCACTGCTCCAATGAATTTGGCGATTCAACACCGACGAAGAGCTCCAAGCAGCAGTGAAAGAACATTTTTTTCACAAAGAAGAAAATTATTTTTTTCATGGTATAGAAATGTTGCCAAAGCGATGTATTAAGTGTGTTGAACTTGGAGCAGAATATATTGAAAAACAGTAAGACCATTTTATTTTTTTCACCTTTCCTTCTATCCCAGGCCGGAAACTTTTGGACCTTACTACATAAGATTAAATTTCAACAAACATATTAGTTTTCCTGAAAGTTATCTGTCAGATCGCCACGACAATTTGATGCGTCTTAGGGCCGCGAATAATGGAAGGTTAATGTGAGTGTGGGAGGATTTCGTAACCCAGCTCCTTTAGCTTCTTCAGTCTATTGTGAAATTTGAGTTCTGGCGTTGTGTAAGATGAGATGTATGTAAGAGTATTGGTCCCTTCCGATTGTCATGTTGACTCTCCCAATATTCCTGGAGAACGATGCGGATGTGATGGTTTCAGTTCTCGTGTATAAAGGAGAAATGAGTCCATTATTTATTTATTATTTCATCTGAGTTACTTGCTGAAAACTTCTCTGACCACTGGCGAATGGTCCGTACGTTAAAACACCCTTCCCCGATCGCGGTGGTAATGTTTCTTGCTACTTGGGCTACCGAAAGTCCAGTTTTAAACTCGTAAAAGAAAAATTTCACAAAAATCACGTCTTTCTATGGTCATATTTGATTCTAAACAATGTTCGTTCAGTTGTAATAATAGTGATTATCCAAAAATAGAGGATTAATAACAGCTCGTGGAATTCAGTAAATATAAACTTAGTAAACAAGAGAAGTCTACTTTGAATTTTATATATATATATATCTGCATCCTCGGTAAATAAGTGAATAAGTCGAATTTTGTCCCAACAGAGTCAACAGCATTGATGGAAGAGGTATCCTGTAATTTTCGTAGTTTTTTACTTGAAATGAAGTGTTATTGCTAAGCAATAACTCCTTTTCAAACCAATGGCTCACTCGTTTATTCACTAGGAAAATAACACGATTCCAACTATAAAAACTCATTACCAAGTACAAAAACTCATTACTCATTACAGTGACCTTTTATTCAATTATAAATCAAGTATATGGTTGAACTAATTAAGAACAACACACAATTACGTGCATATTTATAGGAATTCTTGAGGAGTTATTATGTGGCAGCGTACAAGTTTCATTCCCCTGTTCATGAAGGAACATTTTGATTGGGAAAGCTCTAACAAGTCAGAGGGATCTTGGGGCCTCTGTGGTAACACCGTTCCTAAAGTTCCCGCAAGTACTTGCGCCACTTACCTTGATGAATATCACTCCTCTTTCGCACAATGCAAGCGAATTCCCTCAGATCCCCATCACAAAAATAGTGATACGATGAATACGTAATTACGGAACCTTATCCAGGGCTTGTACTTTGCGGTAGTGATTTAAAAGTATTCATTGTTGATGATGTTTCATGATTATTGTAAGTTCTAGTCCGGTAAAAGTACTTCTCACAGATGGTATAAAAAAAAACCTATCTACGGAAAAATATTTAGGTGCACTTCCATAGTTTTTTAAATGTATATAATTCCAAATTTTTATTTATTTATAGTATTCATTTTAATAATATAAGTCTGAACCATTTTTATTTAAAGTTTCTTAATAAAATCGTGGTAAATCTCATAATAAATTAAAATAATAATATGGGGATAGTATCTGCCCTAAATCGGTCCAAAAACTTTCACAAGTCAACTTATTTATGAGAAAAATTCGCAGAAAAAGAAGAAGGTCTACTTTTATAGTTTCATTTCTATTGTTTTTAAATAAATAATATTTAAAAGTTGTATTTGTTTAAATATTTCGTTATGGGATTCAACACAACTAAATAAATATAATATTTTTTTAATGTAAATATGTAATGAAATCGTAGATTTTCGAATAATTTGTTAAAACAATTGGTGATAACATCTACCCTTAATCGCCCCAAAAACCTTCACGGATCAACTGATTCATAAATAAAAATGCAAATAAAGAAGTATGTCTACTTCAATAGTTTCCCTTCAGTGGTTTTGTAATTATGCAATATCATTTCAGATTTTATTGGTTATAAATATTTAGTTACAACACTTTAAAATATATTTATAAATATGTGTTATTATAGTCAAAATTATAATGACTCTGTCAGTTATAATAATACTTTGGGCATAGTTTATAACTAAATCGGTCCAAATGATTTCAAAGATCATCCAATAAAACAAAACAAAACAGCAGAAAATTACACAAGTCTATAGCTATGTTATCACTTATGTATTTTTATTACTTTCAAGCAACTGATGTGATTTGAAGCGCAACAAAAGCTCAATGTTGGCGAACAATGCCTATATTTTACTGAACTTATTCAGTCATTAAAATGTTACGAAAGATTCTACAACCGTAATTCGATACCTTCAGAATTTAAGGATTTGTAGTCTCCATTTTAGAATTTTCACTATTATTTATCAAGCACATAAACTCCAGTCTAGAGGAATATATGCCTTATTTTAAAGGTTTTTTCAGAGCTTTTCTATTTAAAATTTGGCTAAATCTGTAGCTATTATTTTTCTAAAAATTGCTACAACAAATAAATTAATAAAGTATTTTCAGAAATAATTCTTCCAAAACTTTTAAAATTAAATTTTTTTACAGAATTAAAAAACGTTATTAATTCTAAATGTTTAATTGTATCACTGAAACGTTATCTAATATCTTCTAAAGCCTTCAATATTTACATTTTACGTTTCAAAAGTTGGTTAATCAAGTCTAAACTAGACTAGAAAATCTCCACAAGATTAGTTTCTCAACTAGGTATTTACAGGCAACATTCCACTGTATTAATCTGTAATCTTACAACTAAAAAGTAATTATATAACAAAAATATGCTAAATATTTCAGAATAATAATCACAACTAAGATTAAACTAGATAATGAAATCGGTATAGGTACATGATTTGCAAATCAAATTATGATTTATTAAGAAATGTTCTTCATGCGCCTTCAAATGTATCATACACCATTAGGGAAAGTAGTTAGGTCTTGCGGGGCAAGAATCGTGCAGCGCCTTACAAACATAATGCTTGGTGCATTTATACGTCTTAATTTATTTATTTCTTCATTTTAAAACTTGAGGTAGAATGGTTTCTATTATCATAAGTATTTATATTATCCAATTAGGTGTCAAATAACTAATAATTGCATTTTACATTCCTCTATTGCCCTCTTGTTTAATTCATTAACAGCTAGGAAGATATTCTTCTTTTTTTAAATATATATAATTTTTTAACAATAATATTTCAAGGAAATATTAATACTAGCCCTACATCTTTCTGGTCATTGAAACTGATTAAAACATTCACCCTTTTCATCCACGTAGAAAGTGAAAGACGATTTTCCATTAAATCAAAGAGAAAGAATTGTGATCGAATTTATAATAAATTTCGATAGAGGTGTGCACTTTAAGGTACTTTATTTTCCAAATAATCAACAACTAAATAGTCTTTAATACTATCGTCTGTTAGATATTATCGTAATTGTTACCGTCTTGTAATTGTAGGACTGAAATGCGTTATTATCAAAATTAAAATGAACTAAAATACCTTCTTTTTTTTTAATACCTATATTGTCTATATTGTAATTGTCTCTCGTTGTTATAAGTAATAAAAATGAAAAAAAAAACTGTGACACTACAACCCATGAAAGGTCTTGGGTTCAGAACATGGTAGAGACTGTACTGTTTCTTGGACAACGGTTCTTTATTGCTTTTTCATTTAACGTCAATTTATGCTACTGTGGCTGATTGGACGGTACTACAGTGGGGATTCTGGACTCGAGACCGCCATTTACGCCCCCTCCGAAGGGCGGTATAAAACAAGGATTTTTTACTGACCTACGAAAAATCCCAAGGTCACCTGTCCTTATACGAAACCGCCACCTTGGGCATATAATTCTGCTATGCTAACCACTACACAACCGTTGTGCTACGTACGCTAAATTGTGTGACTCGTTAATTCAGTGAACGTAAAATGTTTATTTTTCAAACATTCAAGATTTTTTTTATAAGCCATAAGAGGGGGTCAAGGGAATGCAACTGTCAAATTAAAAGAGTTATTTATCTAATAAGTTTTAAAAGTGGATATTATTTCTCCGCTAATGTTAGACCTATCAGTTTATTATTTTTTCCAGCAGAATCGTGTTTGCTGAGGAATCGCTTTGACTCCAGTAGTGGAAATCATCTTTATATATCCGATGTTAAATTTTACACATTGTGTTGGTTTGAAAATCTATCTAACATCAACATTGAGAATACTCGTATGTACATTTCAAGGGTTTAGCACTGCAGTACTCGAGCAGAAAGACTCTTAGGAAGGTTCGATGATAGCTCAAGAAGTTACAGGAGGAAGTGGAGATAATGCTGAACCCCTGAGGCTATTATCGAAGCCCCTAATATCTTGGGGGTAAGTAATATTAAGTTAACAGTATCAGCCTCACTCTTGCCAAGAAGCGCTAATGTACAGGGCGGGTTGCTAAGTTCATGTTCATGCTTAGAGCTCTAATTATTATGTTAAAGCCACAATAAATAACGCATTTGTTTATATTTTGTAAATGAGTTTACTCTGTAATGTAACTAAATTTAGTTTAGTTTATTTGTTCGGTTATTTAATTTGAAATTAATTTTGGGTTTTATTTAAGGTACTACCTTGGTGTTAGGTGTTATCATTTCTATAAGTCACGATCATATCTGTAATGGCGGTATACCCCAATAATTGTTCCCAATAAATACGTAAAAAATAAACTAGAATATTTAGCCTTGCCAGTACGTAATTATTTTTGTGTTCGAATCTGGCATAAATTCTTGTTAGAATAGATATAATATACAAAATTTTAGCTTTATCATATAACAGGAAATCACATTGAAGTTATTCATCTTTAATTACTCAATACTGGCTATGTTACTCATTCTCAAATAGACCATTTGTTTTATTGCCTGACTAGTCATTTTGTTTTATTGAGGTGTATTTTCATTCAAGTTTGGGGTTTTATTTAAGGTACTATCCCCACTAATTGTTCCCAATAAATATGTAAAAAATAACCTAGAATATTTAACCTAGCCAATATTCATTTATTTTGGTGTTCGAATCTGGCATAATTTCTAGTTTAAATTACATATAATGAGGCTATGTCACCTTTGCCATATATCAGGAAATTACGCCAGTTGAAGTTTCACATCTGGCTATGTAAGTCACTCTCAAATAGACTATTTGTTTTATTGTGGTATATTTTCATTCAATTTTAGTATAACCATTCCAATTTTATATATTACAAAATATCGTATACGATACAGTAGTACAGAGTAAGGCCGTGACATATATAGCTTTTTTCAGGGAATTTCATAATTTTTTCAACCAATTTCATAATTTTACCAACCAAATTCATAATTTTTTCAACCAATTTCATAAGTTTACAAATCAAATCCATAACTTTTTCAACTGATTTCATAATTTGTAAGATGTCGCGGTTGTCAGGAAATCATATAACACATATATTTGGAAATATATATATACTTATAATTTGATGAAATAAAGCATTAAATATAATTATGTACCTTATATATATATATATATATATATATATATATATATATATATATATATATATTTATATATAAGGGTACATAATTATATATATGCAGGAGATTACCTCCTCCAAGTTCTGTATTCCTCTGCCAGAAGACAACATCGCTCTTGCTTTTGATTTTACTTTTGAGGAAGGATATTCTGCCGGATTCAGCATTGGGAATATGGTATTTTATTATATGCGAAGATCGTGCCATAACTTCTCTTACCTGCTCAGTTTTGTGAATGGCTGTATTGTCCATCACTAAAATACTATTGATGAGGGAAAGCTGATCAAGTTTTTCAACCAATTAATAAAAAACTGGCAACATAAATCACTATTTCAAGTTCCAGAAACTATAACAAAAAAGTGAACGACCTGTTGGATCTTGATAGCCAAGACAAGAGTTGTGTTCCTCCCTGGTACTGTCACAGGCGTAGTCACAATAGCTTTAGTGTTATCTTTTGACCTAGCCCGCTTTCTGTTCAAATGTAAGTTAGTTAATTAGATCCGGATTTATCAATGAAGCGTTGAGACAGCGATTTTGAGGTATCCAGCTTTCAAAATCTAGAGCGTATTGTTTTCTTTGCTTAATGGCCAACTCCAAGTTCATAGGTCACGCTTTTTTGCAGTGCGTTTTAACGTAATTTTCAATTGAAATAGTCCTCTATGAATTGTGGAGATCGAAACATTAATGTTTCGCTGAGACAGTTTCTCTTTTATTTCTTGTAAGGTGAAGGCTGCGTTTTCTTCAATTACTTCCTCAATCGCAGCAAGAGTTTCGGGTGTCAAACTTATACGATGGGTAACAACTCTTTTTTTGGTGTTATATGATTTCCTAACAACCACACCGCAACATCTTACAAATGATGAAATCGGTTGAAAAAATTATGAATTTGATTGGTAAAATTATGAATTTGATTGGTAAAATTATGAAATTAGTAGAAAAAATTATGAAATTGGTTGAAAAAATTATGAAATTAGTTGAAAAAATTATGAAATTGATTGAAAAAATTATGAAATTGGTTGAAAATATTATAAAATTGGTTGAAAAATTATGAAATTCGGTGAAAAAAGCTATAAATGACGCCACATGACGGGACTTTAACTAACCCTCTTACCAAGCTGGCAACCTGCAGAATTAGTGCCTCATTTAATATCAATTGAGGTGATTGAACTAGAATTGCTTTGCATAAGTGTTTATTAGGCCCATGTAGCTTGATAACAGTAATACTCTTAGTGGACAAGATTCTGTCTGCATTTCTTGAATGCCTTTATTCATTTAAAATTGGTCTGTTGAACATTATGAACGAGTGTTGACCCACCTTGTTGTCGAATTTAGGAGTATTGCTTCTTCGTCTCCCTCCGTTGTTGATCTCATATCCTACCCCATGTTTGGCCTATCGGTCTTTACTGTTCTTCTTTAATTTTTAATATAAGTTTTTATTACTTAATCCTTTTAGTAATAAAAGTCTTTATTACTACATCCAATGTTATATATAAAATGATTATTGTATAATCCTTTTACTCATTTTATATATATATATATAGATATATATATATATATATATATATATATATATATATATATATATATATATATATATATATATATATATATATATAGCATTTCCAAGTCTATTTGAACCTTTTCCAAGTCAACTGTAACCATTTACAAATTAAATGTTACCCTTTCCAAGTCACAAGGAACCCTTTCCAATTCAAATGTTACCCTTTTCAAATGAGTAGAAGCCCGTTCCAAAGCAAATGTAACGCTTTACGACTCAATTGTCACCCTTTTTATTTCAATTGTAACCGTTTCCATTTCAATTGTCACCCTTGAAAATGTTTTGAAAATTTACCGTACTAGGGAATGGACGAATTTAGGGTCTCATAACTCGCCAGGATAAAATCATCACAACCTTTTTCTTTACAACTCTTGTTAGGAAAAAAATGAGGGAAATATTTTTTTTTTAAATAGTTAATTTTTTGTTACTGAGAAAGTTTATTTAAAAAAAGTAAAAACATGTAATCTGAACTTAACAACAGTATCATCATGTTCTGGTAACAAAATGATTTAAAAAAACCTGTACCACAACCCGTGAACAGGTCTGGGGTTCAGTACATGGTAGAGACTGTACTGTTTTAAGGATAACGGTTCTGCAGGGAGGTGATTTGTACTAGATCACGCTCAACCGCCAGATTTTCCTCCTTATTTTGGGAACCCTATTTTTATAGAGACTGGGTGAGCCCCAGGAGGGTTCTAGATCCTATTTGATCCATCTCCAGCGGCAAACGGACTAAATAAAAGTCTTCCCTGGAGCGGGATTTGAACCAGGATTTCGGGCATGGCAACTCAGTGCTCTAGCACTGAGCCACTCCGCTCCCTAATAAAATAATAAACATAATAATATTCTTGTTTACCAAAAACAAACAAAATGTAAACAAAATAAATACTAGGAAAAAAGGAATTTAAGCCAAAATTAAATTAAAAATATAACAATGATACAGATCTACAAATACGAAAATTAGTTAAAAGCATTTATTCAGCAGCTTTGAGATAATAAACCCATTCAATCGAAGGGTCAACCATACATGTAACAGTAAGTTTGCCAGTCTGGGGGATACCTTTTAATTGCCAGCATACATTATTTTCAGAAGATTCTTTCAATGAAATAAAAACAAGTCCAATCTAAAAAAAAGTTACAAATTTACTTAGTAAAACAATATAACTTAAGTAGATATAAAATATTAATTTAAAAAAAAGTCAACTACTAGATAATAAGATTAATGGTTAATGTAAAGAAATTATTACTCTAATGCCTTGATTATATTTGTAAAATGTAGAAATATAAATTAATTTTTAGCCATTTTAGTGATTAACCAACCATATAAGAGTTTTGTACGGTTAATTACATAATTAACATTAACATTAACAATCTATTAAAAATTCATAAAGTCCATTTTCTTGTAAATCACTAGGATCTAAAATCAGTAGCTAAATACTCCAAATAATCTGAGTAGTGTAGATGCTAACAGTTTCAGGCAAGGCTAATAGGCAATTTTCAAGGATATCAAATATCTTTGTTATATATAACCATACTAGATTCGTTTGAATTTAAAATATATTTAAAACAACAGAAATGAAGATGAGTTCAAAAAATATTACTATCTACTACTTCTTGCCTATTTTGCAATTCACAATTTTTCATTTAGGTTAAACTGAATTTTTGCTTTAAAATATAATATTATGAAAAAAGATTTGTGCTGAATAAAAGTTGTGTGGTAAATATAAGAGATATAAAAGGAAAAGAGGATGACTGAAGATTCTTCCTGTCCCTCATCCCAATTTTCCTCTACGACCTCCTGATCAAAAATATAAGAGAAGCTGTCTTTCTTAGGTTTTTTAATACTTTAGCCCATTCAATAATTTTTTTATTTCTAACATACTTTATAAGCTAATTTCTTGTTTTTCTATCTAATAGATATTTAGAATGATAATATATAACATGTTATAGATTGATAATTGAATATTTAGCTACGAAAAAGGAAGAAACGAAGTTGTTGGCCGTGGAGATGTACTTCTGGAGACGCTGTTGTGCTATTTCCAGAATTCAGCACGTCCCTAACAAAACAATTATGGTTGATCAGGAAACAACGATCCTCTTCGCAATAGAAACAAGAAGATTTAAATGGTATGGCCACTTAAAGTGAATGGCAGAGGTCCGATGGCCAAAAATAATCTTCAAGATATAAAAGGAAAAGAGGATGACCCAAAAAAAGATGGTTGCAGGATGTAGAGGAGAGCTAGGCAGTGAGGGGTATAGAGAAGGAGACTGGGTGGAACAAAATCTAATGCGCGACCTTTTAGATACAAAAAACAACTAAGTTGTACAAAATTGCTTAATAAAAAATAATGTAATATTCATATTATGTAACCAAATTATTCTTGTATAACAGAAAATATCAGATAACAATACAGATCCAAAAATCCCATTCTGCCACTCGAATAATAAGTTGCTCTGGTACATGAATTTCAAATGCTCAGAATATGGAATTTGAAAATCAAATTTTTTTTTCATCTTAACATACTAGGATAGCTAATTGAATATTTATATAGAGATTGCATTGTTTATAATGCAATATCTGTATGTAATTTATAGGATCACCTTTTATTATTGTATTGTACATAGAGACACTGATTCATAGCTTTAATTTTTTATAAATGTAGCATTATTTATTGAAAAAATAGCTTTAATTTAGCGTTTATAGCTTAATAGGATAATGTCAAGGAATTGGAGTTGGCAAGAGAAGAAAAACAATTATATTAGCAAAATCGCTTGAAACGTGTTTATTGTATTATTAATTGAAACTCTACAGGAGAGTGTTTCTAAAAAACCTTTCTGCGTCAACACTATTCACAGGGGCCCACACAGCCATCAGTAAATTCTCTGTGAACAATTTTTACAGCTAAGAGTAGCTGAATCATCTCTACAGTGACTCCATCCCTCACTTGTCCTTGAAAATAGAGTTACCTTCCAGGAATTTACATCAACAGATTTGAATGTAGGTGCAAGCCTACTTTTACTTGCTAAAAGAATAGCGTCTGATCGCTGGACATTCTGACCTACAATCCCAGGATTGAACATTTTACCTGCGTGTTCAAGAAATAGATTAGTGCTGTTGTCTTGATGGTTCAGCATATGAGATGCCAGCTTCACAGAACTCTTAGGACAACTAAAAAACCCGATATTTGTACTTTTACTCTCATTACTGAAAATTTCGCATATTGTTGACCTTTGTCAGATCAGTGAAAGATCACTACTATTTCGCGTTTTAATGTATTTATCGCTAAAACTCCATTTATCACAGTTATCACATTTTTACGTTTTGGGGTCTTATCCCTATGATCAAAACATTAATTTTTTTTTACTTCCAAAAAATATTAAATCGATCATATATTTCATCTAATTGCTGCCTTGAATACCTTATTGCTATTTTGGTTCTGGTAGTCGAAACAACAAAGGTTTAATACTGTATATTTACCTCCATGATTTAACTAGAGTTAACACTATTTTTATACACCTGTTTGGAAATAAAAAGTGGTATAAAGCTATAACTTACTAGCTAAGTAATAAAAATTTGGTTATAGATTTTCAAAGCTTTTAGAAGAAAATTAAAATTTTAGTAACCTCTTTATCCAACAGGCTCAATTTTTCAGGCTGTACAATGAAGTATTCATTATTTAATTTGAAAAAAAAATCTTGAGGAAAGAAAAAGATATTTTTAAATTCAAATTCTAACTTATATCCTTTATGAATGATGATCGGTCCACATGGTTCAGCTGGGGTACACAAACCTTTTATACAATACCTGAAATAATATAATAAAAAAAATAATTGTAAGAATAATAATGAACAATAAAAGAATAATTATAAAAACATTTTTATTATGAAGAGTCTTATCATGATTTAATTGATTGAAAGTACATTCAAGACAATTAGTTTCAAAACTGTCTCTATTCAGTTTTTTCATAAATGTTTTTATTTTATTTCCGATAAGATGACAATGCAATTAATATAGTTTAATTTACTTTATATAATACATGGTAACACATGTGTACGGGCGTGATTAGACTGAATAGAAAAAAATAAAAATAAACACTTATAATGATATATTAGTAGAAAAGAGTCGGGGTTTTAAATAATTTGCCCATATACTGAAACATGTGGAGTTTATTTAGTCTAAATATAATTACAAGGTTATGCATTGATTACAATTAAAGAAAAATAAAGAAAGTATCACTTATAATGTATACAAAAGGAATGGTTAATATTTACAGAAGAGGCTGAGAAACCATTAAATATGAATTTTCAACTCGGAATGATTTTCTTATAAACAAAACACCAACACTGGGCGACAGGGCCACATGGCGATAGAATGTAGAGTCTTTATCTCGAACAGTGATGTTAAATTGTATAGTCTTTTGATGATTGAATGAAAGAGAACTTACAGTTGGAGATGGAGACTTACTAACCTTGATCTGGCAATATCTGGTTGCTCGGCGATCTGTGGTATTATAAGAGGCATGGATCTCGTGTCTGGTGATAGGCGTCTCTTGGTCATGGGCGAATGTGATTAATTTACCGCCTCCTTGAGGTGGTGGAAGGCGAGCAGAGTGGAGAGGTGTTATTAGCTTGCAGTCTGGATGCGAAGAGAAGTGAAGTGCGAGATGACGGAGTGGGGGAAACAAAGTCCCCTTTATCCGTCGCCAAGGCAACAACAATGAGCGAGACCCGCGGAGATTTAAATTTAAATTTATGGGATTGATTTGCGACTGAACAACATGGTTAATATAATAATATTAATTGATTATTTTTAATTAACTATCTAACTAAGATCTACCTGAAAATTTTAATTAATAAAAAAAAAATTAAACTATAAGGCCGATAGTTTGGAGGTAATTCGTTTAAATATCACAAACAGATTTTCGCCAAAAATATTGGAGCATTAATTTATATTAATTAGAATGTATACATAATGTATTTTAAGTGTGTAGTAATAATAATTATATACCACATAACAATTCTTCTTATTATATAATTACTATAAAAGTATATATTATATACTCAGAAAATATATTTCAAATTAACAAAGTAAAAAGATAAGAAAACTTTTATTTTTTTAAATCATTACTTTTAAAAATGATGTAGCATGTAGTAAAAACTTACTAATTATAAAAACTTCAATATGATGGAGGCTGATTTTTATATCATTCAATAGTAATACTAAAGTTCCGATTCAATTTCAATGTCAGATTATGACATTCAATACTAAAAATTTCTAATAAAATAAACAAATTATTTAGTAATCCAATACTTACGAAAAGTCTCCATAGCCATTTGTCTGGAAAATAATTTTCATTAAATGATTACCAAGTGAAGTGGGTTCGTACGTTACTTCTACCATAATATTCTTCCCAGGTCCAACATAAAAATATGGTTTACTCATGGATATGTCTTCAGAATCTGACTACCAAATAAAGCAATAAAGCATTAATTTTATTACTTTTGAGACTCAAAAGATTTCTAAAATTGTTTAATATCTTTCCAAGAAGTATTTTACACAAACTGAATTATTGATATTAATAATGTTATACAGATTAATGTGATATAATAAACATTAATAAAAAATGTAAACAAAGGATTGGAGTCTCTAGAGACCAATAATAATTTACTTAATAAAACAGTAGTTAAAAAAACTTACTACAAAAATAAATGCAATAATTTTATTATGTGGATTTTTAACTGGTACAGAGAATGTCTTTGTAGATCCAATAGGAGCTTGTACTTCTAACAACTTTTCAAAACCAGGGTTCAGGGCTGAAATCTCCAATTTATAAACTGTTTTTCCCAAAAAATAATTATTAATTTGTATAAATGTTTCTGATGACCCAGAATGAGTAGGAGTATATTTTAAGATCATATGCTTCTAAAACAAAATAAAAAAAACAATTAAGGTAAAAATCTACACTTTATATTTCTTAATCTATTTTTGTATATGTATATCTTACTTTGCGTGAGGGGCGAACTTGTACAACTTTCTTTAAAGGTAGTATATCAGGGTGTGGAGATTTAAAAGTAAATGTGGTTATGTTATCCATCGGATTAGTCAGGATAAGTCTATGAAATGCAGGTTCATGGACAGGAGTTGATAACTTGATTGTATGAACTTCTGGTGGATCAAATGTAACATAAACCTTATAGTGAATATACTCTTTTGAACTAATGTTTGTTACAAGCACCTGAAAGAAATTATTTTTACTATTTGTCTAAAGAAACTTCAATCTTAATCTTGTTGATAATTATATATATATATATATATATATATATATATATATATATATATATATATATATATATATATATATGTGTGTGTGTGTGTGTGTGTGTGTGTGTGTGTCTGTGTAGTATATTATAAAGAGCACATGATTGCTAATTATTCTTTCATTTGAGTAATAGGGTAACTTGTTATTACTTTTTAATTGTAAACTCTTGAAAATCCTGAAACCTATGCAGCCACTTGCTGTTCTCGATGTGAATGCATGTAATATAATGGTATACATGCCACTATACTACATGAATAATATGCCATTATGAATAGTACAATGGTTTCAAGACTCTACCCATACAAATTCCAAAAGATATTCATAAAACTAATGAGAAAATGAACATACATTGAATGTATAAAAAGTTGGTGCTCCTAACACCAGACAAGAAAATGAGCAGTATTAGAAAATTAGATAACTTATGCACCTAAATTAATTTGTTCATTTTGTGCCTCAATCCTTGTAAGCATTTCAAAGGAAATTAATAAATACAATCTTATATAAAATTTAACCGATATGAAACACAATGGGATCCAGGGATAATAATGCATTTTCTATTTTTGTGAGAACTGTTTACAAGAAAATAAAATAAGCATGGAATACAGACAGATAAGAATATTAACATTTTCCTAACTTTGCTTGTCACTTTTTTTAGAAGAATAAAAAATCACTGAACCGTCACCTGAATTTTAAGGGGGAAATTCAATTCAGGTAATGGAGTAGGATCTTTTTGAAATAATAATTAGCTCAACAGTTACAGGTCTGGCCACAGTGGAGAGCTTATTTGGCCCGGAACTGTGATTCTATTAACAAATTAAAAGAATTGTCATACCTTGAAGCTCATTTTGTTTGGTTTATAACAAAGCAAGTTAATAATGCAGTTCCTTGTTTCCTTTGGTGGTATACAGATTATATCGTGTGAGGTTATGTTGTAGAAGGCTGGTACAGCTAGTTTCACAGATCTGACTTCAACCTTAAAACTAAGCAGAAATGAATTTTAGAAGCAGGTGTTTTAGAAATATAAGAGTTGAAGACAAAATAGTCATTTAGAATAGAATAGAATAGAATAGAAAACAAACTTTATTCTGGGACCAAGTCCCTTTAGAATAACAATAAAGAACAAGTAAAATAAACATAATATTCATCAGGCCAGGAGGCTACATAATGATACAAATCATGAAGTAATCATGAGTGACAAAACATAATAGAAATAGAGAAAGAAAAAATAAATGATTAAAAAGTAAGAGACTTTACAGGATTTTAACTAATTTTCTAGAAAAATAAATAAATAAAAATAAAAATAAAACATATATATAAAGGTTTGATATTAATAAAATAATAATAAATAACATTAATATAATAGTTAATAACGGAATTGCTAAATAAAGCAAATGAGTTGCATAGCATGCGATAAAGTATTTACAAAGTCTGTATCTTCTTTGTTGTTGGAAAAATAAACAAACACGTAGGTAACGAGATCGAGTATTCGATACACATTAATTCAAGCGGAAGATTGGCCTGCCTGGAGAGCATCTTTTTGGGATGCCAAGAAATGATGGAAAAGCAGGGATTTAAATGAGGCAAGTGAAGATGAATGGCGGATGAAAGGAGGGATTGAGTTCCACTCAGTGGTGGAACGGGCGAGGAAGGAACGGTCGAATGCCTTAGTTCTGTGGGATGGAATGTAGAGATCGGAAAGGCGGGATCTTGTTTGATGGTGTTGGACTGAGGATTTGAATTGAAGGAGACTATAGATATATGAAGGGTGTTGAGAGTTAATGGATTGGTATAGAAAAACACTAAGGAAATAATGTCTACGAATGGATGGGAAGAGCCACTTTAACTCATCATAATGATGTGACACCCGGGAACGCCTCAGAGTACCAAGGACAAATCTTAAAGCGCAGTTCATTATTCTTTTTAAGCGACCCTCCAGCAATTTCGAGAGGCCCCCGTATACCACACAACAGTAGTCAAAGTGGGGGAAGATAAGGGATGATACAAGAAGCTTCCGGGTAGATTGTGTAAGGAGATGCAGGGATCGATGGAATAATTTCAGGGAACTAATTGATCGTCGGGATATTTGGGCGACATGCGGTTTCCAGGAGAGGTTTTTGTCCATGGTAATGCCTAGGTTTATAACGGAGGAGTTGAAACTGATAGGGTTGTCGTTTAGAAAGAAAAAAAGGCCAGAGATTCTTCTGAACCAGATATTACTACTGAGTTAATAAAAAATCATAAGATTGTCTATCTTGAGAAGTGTGCTCGACCAAATTTAAGTTAGATGTTTGATAGATGATGATTTTGATGCACAACAGTTTTATCTGATGATATTTTTTCTGGCAATTTTCAAGCAACAGGCTCATACAGAGTATTCTGTTTATATCAAAGTGGGGAAACATTGGCTTTTTAAGAAGGTAAAAGCCCCAAGTAATAAAACATGTAACTAGTGTCATCCACAGCACTGATTATGATCATCCATACTACTTAAGATAAAGAAATTTTCATATTGTGATTCATATTTCATTCATATTCACGATATCCGTCATGCGTCTTGTTTAACCTCATTTAAATCCAAACTTTTCCTACAACTTCTAAATTCCCAAACAGATGCTCTATAACCAATAAATAATTATAGATATATTCAACTTAATCGATTGATGAATTACTGTAAATATTCCTCACTCATGATGATATCATATTTTATATTATTAGATGATATTATTTATTCACTTATTTTTCTATAAGCCTATTTCTTTGTATTGTAAATTTGTCTGTTTTTTAAATTTTATTTTTGTATTTTGTATATCTACCAAAATATACCTGTTAGTTATTTACTTTCAAGATAGTAAATATTGTTTTATTCTAATAATGTTGTATTTGGCCAGATATATATTTATTTAATTTTGTGCATTTCTGTTATTCTTAAGGGACCTGGTCCCAGAATAAAATTATTTTTCTATTCTTTTCTATTGTGGTGATCATTTAATGTTATTTCATTTGTTATCCAATAATTTTTTTTATTTAATATATATGGTTTAGGTACTGTAGGAGAACAATAAATAAGATATTAAAATTTTTAATATTTTCTTCTGTTAAAAATTTTCCTAAGTACACCTGTGTAAACATTTTTTTTTTCTTTTTACTTATCTGCACCCATCTAATTAAGATTTTTTTTTTAAACAAAAGCTTCCTTTATTTGATAGTTAAATCGGAAAATTTATGTGAAATTTGAAGAAACTCTAAACATTAAAAATAATTATTTCTAGTAGAAATCAATAAATAGAATTATTGTAAATTATCCAGGAAGTGTTCTAGAGAGAACAAGAACAGTTCTCCAGTATAAGATAAAAAAAATAAAAAATAATGATACTAAGATAAAAAAAAAACTCTTAACTTTAACTAAGAGAACATGGATTGCTCTATGTTTAAAATGAATGCAATCAAGAGACTGCAAAAGAGTTGGAGGATGCAAAAATCAAATTTTCAAAAATTAAAAGTTACATTGTTTTACCATAACTCCCTTGATATTATATAAACATACTTTATTTTTTTTAACTAAGCACTTCCAATAAAAATTAAAATGGCTCATTCATTGTAGAGCCTAGTTTAAAAATAATGCCCATTTCAGATCCAACTACACTTACTACACTTAAAAATTACTCATTAACATAATAATATTAATAATAAAAGTATGTAAATGTTTTCATTTTCTTCCAAATATATGTTTTACTCATTACTTTTTAATAATATAAAGATTTAAAATATCAAGAATTTAAATGAAAAAATAAATAATAAATTATAAAATAAATGCTTACTTTTGGGACAAATTAGACCAATTCTTCAAAGGTATTTTCCCTGTAAATGGTTTTCTAGCTTTACATTCCCAATCCAGTTCCTGCCTGAGAGGTTTTTTTGCTATCCCAATCAATTGATTAAATACAAATTCACCATTTGGGAATCCACAAAAAAAATGCCCCTAAACAAAATAAACAAATTTGGTGTTTATTTTAATAAGCAATTTCGAATAATTTTGATTACTTTATTATATTGAAACATTTTAAAGTGACTTAATATCAATTCATAATTTTTCATAACAAAATGTATTATATCCTTAATTCAAAGCATGAGGGCATAGTTTGTTTTAGTAAAAATGCAAGAAACAGCAGCTAACATGTGCTGCACAAAAACAATTAAGCTTATTAAATGTTATTTATTTAAAACAATTAATTATTAATTTATTAAAATCGAAAGTGCTTATTAAAGTCGAAAGTATCTGAAATTTGAAGTTAATAAGACAGCAAATAAGCTTTTTCCCTCGTACCTTTTCAAAAATTAAACATTAATCAAATCAATAATTTTTTTTTTCTAAATCCCTTTGCTTCCATATTTGTTAAGCTTCTTTCATAGCGCTCATATAATAAATATAAATATTATGCCAGCCTATCAGCCAACTAAGTAGTAATGGAAATAGGTTTATCATCATGTACTTTTCTATGAAAACAGGTAACCTAACTGAACTCTGTAGGAATTACAATTAAATCTTTTTTTTAATAAATAAATAGAATGCTTAATAAAAACATGGCCGATGGACACATCAAAATCTCCTTAAGAATGATTACAAAATTTATGATGTATAAGAAAGGAATTAAGTAATTTTAAATAATACAATAACTTTTTTTTTTCATGCAAACTTAAGAGTAATGATATCTTTCCAAAGCCGCAATAATTTTCAATATAGGATACAAAATATTTTTTGTCTACAAGTAGGAGTATAATAGACCATTTTATTTTTGCCAATTTAATTATAAAATATAATATGGATAATAATAATTATTTTTACCATGTGGTATTGAGTCTTCGTCATTGTTTCTGGTTGATAAAAAACTCTACAGTAAGCATGACTGTTGGCTGGAAGTTTAATAAATTCTTCAGTTGAAAAATAATCTCCCGTAATCACAGGATAAACTGTCATATCTTCATATGTCCTATTCAACAAACAACAACATTTAAAAGGCACAAGAGGTTTAAATTATAAACAATTAAAAGAAAACTAAAAGTTTCTCTATCAATATGTACTGGATAAATTTTATGTTAATTAATTAATGAATTACAATGATTACAGGTTGCATGTTTATTAGATTTTCTGGTAGCTAACTTGCTCATTTATCAACATTTAATAGGATACATCTATTCTAACATTTAATAGGATACATCTATCAGTATTTAGTATAATTTTGTATAGAATATTGATTTTATAACCACTGACATTAGGTATCATTTAGGTATTACATTTGCAATAAAATAATAAAAGGGAGAGGAATAGAGGGAGATCCGAGGAAGTGAAAAGGGGAAGAGAAAAGGTGGGAGGGGGGGAGAAACAAGTGCATATAGATACTTTATCTTGATTTATTACATAAATATATATATTATAATAAATTTAATTGATACTTAATTAATTGTTGGCCCCACATTGGGCGCCAAATATTAAGAATTTATATTGATGCTGTTAATTAATTGTTGTTAATTATCACACATAACAGTTTATTAATCTAAAAATATTTAATTGAACATGAAACTTTAATCAATGAAAACTATATTTAATTTGGGACAATAAAAAAAACAAATTCAAACGATAAACACAACTTTTATAGCATAAAGATTCAAATCAACACTTACATATATTATCATCAAACTTCGAAACTGAACCTCCTTCTTCATAAAAAAGCTGAGTCCTAATATAATACTAATTCTTCTTGAGAACTGGAAACAGGTCCATCAACTAATACATATACACATTCAAAGAGAGTCTTCGCCTGGGAGCTCCTTGCACCTCGGCCCACATTTATAGAGAGAGCAAAAACTTAGAGGTCCTCTCCCACGGACGCCCATTCGTAGAGTAGCAACTTTGAGAACCTTTCACACAGGCTCCCACTCGTAGAATAGACAAAATATGGAGTTCCTCTCTCCGGGACTTCCACTAGTAGAGTAGAGTGAAATATGGCAGGATTCGCCGGAACCAAGCGGCGATGCCATTTGTATAACATTCAAATAAATTATGCATACAAAAATTGAGTTATCTTTGAATAAAACCGTATATGAAATTAATAAATAATTATTTAATAATTTTTAGAATATTTTATATTTACTTAAATTCCTCATAAATTGTTTATGTTAACTTTATGGTCGGCCGCTATTGATAGGCTAAATATCGATAATTACTTAGATTTATTACTCAACCCATTACGACCCTCAACAATATATATATATATATATATATATATATATATATATATATATATATATATATATATATAAATAATACCTAATATATTACCTGTTAATCAAATCAACATAGCCAGAAGTTTTACAACGAACATGGGTTTGAAACTCGGTTATTTCTAAAGGAGGTGGCAATTTTGCTCCGATTCCTGTTATGTTTAATGAAAGCGTTTCATAATTTTCAATCAGAAATAATATCTGAAAGTAATAAGTATATTTAAAATTTACTTTATTTCCATCTGATTATAATATTCTGGTTTCAACTTTTAAATGATATCATCACAAGATTATGAAATGTGATAAGTCATCTGACTGCATCTCACATAAAACATAATGTATAGTCTCTTTTTAAGTATCTGGCATGAAATTAAAGTTTTAGGTTCCAAAAATATTCTGATTACATAAATGATCCAAAATAAAAGATGTTACAGTAGCGGTCACCACAAAATTAAGTGTGTACTTGTTACATTTTCTTCAATTTAATTAAAAAAGTCAAAAAACTCAAACAAAATAATTCAGTACTTATTATTGTTTGCCAAAGCAGAGTAGCAAAGATCAAATTTCTTTAAAATTAAAAAATAATCACAATATCTAGTACTTACACAATATTTAATATGATAAATATTCTTAACTTCTATGTCATATTATATTTTTCATTATCTCATGCTTGTAGTATATAGTATAACCTTACCGTATTGTTACAATATTTAGTGATGACATTTGCCATAAAACTAATTTCAATTATAGTCCTTGAACAAGGAGGGCTGTAACCTTCCATAGGCTTTATGATAAAGACATCTGACACAAACCGAGTTTGTAGTTTATATCTGGAAGATTCAATTTTTTGAGATTAATTTTATAATCAGATGTGAGAAAAATTTTATATACCATTATATGTATATAATATAAATTATTTAGAGATTTGTAACTACCCTTAAATATGAGTGTATACCAATTGAAAGGGCACTGGTGAATTGGCCACAAATAGAGTGGTTATGTAGCTGCAGAGAACCTGACCCACCGCACCATAGAAACAATGGTCGAAATAAAAAGGAAACTACTACAACTATTATCCCTAGCTATTATTAATCCATGAAATAATAACTTGATACATATAATTCATTTGAATAACTCCTAACCAATCAGAGTTCAACTGTGGATTTAATAAAGAGAAGGGTTAAACCTAATCCTTAGAGAAAGTTTATACTAATAAATAATTATTTTAGACCCTAAGGCTATAAATTTTTATACAGCTAAAAAGGTGTAATTTCCTTCAAACGTTACTTGCTAAATAAAATACTACATACTATTTACCTAGATCCAATATCTCCACTATTAATCAAAGCAACTTGTTTTTTGTTTACACATCCTATGGCAGTAGACTCAAAAAGAATACTTTTTTGATCAAGTTCAAATTTATAATCAATTACAGTCCCTTTCACAATAAAGAGAACTTCTTTTGTTCCGCATCCTTCATACATAATCTGGAAAAAATTAATAAGGTTAGTTTTATTATCAGAAAGCCTTTTATTACTATTTTTGTTTTGACTAGATACTTCTAAACACACAAGATCATGCATAAACTTAAATATTTTATTCAATAACTGTAATCTCTAAAACCAGGCTCAACTCTTATGCTCCTTTCTCTTTTTTTTTTCCTGCTTTACTCCTCTATAGCTACCTTTTGAATCAACCCTATTCAAATTCTCCTTTGCTCAAAATTGATCATGACCTGAGCATTAATTTCTGTTTTTATCCTAATAATAGTAGAAAGACAATTTTTCACTTTCCACCAAATCACTGCATCGGCAGGTACTCTTGGGTTCTCATCATTATAGCCTTCTGCAAACCTTACGACATTATTAAAGAAAAAAATATCTGTCCAGTTTTTATTTTAAACCTGATAGAGTTCATTTTTTCAGAGTTGTATAAATAAACGTGGGTGAAATTTAGTTCTGTACAGTATATTTTATGCCTTCAAGCAAGCAACTCTGTCTCTTGGCAAAACTGAAATAAGCGGCAAGAAGGTATTTGTTTTCAGTTCTGTTGTGTATGAGGGAACGAAGTGGCTTAGTGGTAGAGCACTCAGTTGCCATACTGAAATTCCTTGTTCAAACTCCATTGCAGGCAAGATTTTTATTTAGTCTAGTAGCAGCCGGAGATGGATCATATAGGATCTAGGACCCTCCAGGGGCTAGCCCAGCCTCTATAAAGTGGGTATCCAAAATAAGGGGGGAAACCTGGTGGTCGAGCATGATCTAGGACCGATTGGTCCTAGGTGATTACCTCCCCACACAGCTATTGTAATTGAAACAGTACAGTCTCTACCATGTACCTAATACCAGACAGTTGTAGTGGTACATGTTTTTTTTTTTTGATTGTGCAAGCCTATAACATAGCTGTTAGTTCACACCTAAAGAACTGTACACTGTTCCTTAAAAATCCTAATTCTGCTGATACATATAATTGTATCTTCATATAATTATGAATAAGTAACTTTATTTTCTGTTCTTTTCTTGCACTGAAATCCTAAAAGAAGATTACTCAAATTTTTGTAAACACAGTTCCTTTCTAAAGGATTTCATGTTTTTAAATTTAAAAAAAATTATTTTGGGTAAGTTGAAAATAAGATATATTACAAAAATAAGCCATATTCTCAGCCTATAGCATCAAAAAGCCTTACACTGGTGATTCTCCTAATTAAGCCTTCTTGTTTTAAGGATACACTCTGATCCAGGGGAAAATCATGGGAGGGTATTATTTCAAAGATTTAAAATCACCATGATAATATCTAACCTAATTTTTTCCTACATCCTGGCTGAGATACTTCTGGATTTATGCATTATGAAAAATGTTAAAAGTTTATTAGGTATTGTAAATAAAAATTTAACGTATATAAGAAGTTAGTAAACCAATAAAATAATAAAGGGATGAGGGATATGTAATATTTTTAAAAAAATAATTACCTTTAATATACTTACATTACAAGTAAAGTTCTGGATTCTTTTTTCAGCATAAACGCTAACTTTCACTACTCTAACCTCATCAGGAAGGAGATGCAGTTTTTTCTCCAAAACATCAATCATCAATGGAAATAAATCTAAAATATTTCCAAATCAAATTGATTATCTCACTATGCGTAATTTATAAATTTAAATAATTCAGGCATACATACCATTTATTTTTTGCCGCAATGGTTTCAAGGAAAAATCTACAGACACTTTTGATTTATTAACAATTGATATCTCTTTGGTAGAAATTTCTCTTGCTTTTATTAATCCAAAGTCTACTATGATGCTCTCTCTTTCATGGAGGGCCAACTATGTGCAAACAATTTAAGTTTTAATTATTCTAAAAAGATGGTGGTCAAAATACTAAAATAGGCATGAAATTTCTATCTAAAAGTGAATAGATGGCATGCCATATTTTAAAAATTCATTCCATTAGATATATAATTGTAGGTGAAAGGCGATAATTAGATAAAACAAGTTTTTAAACCTGTATCAGGAAACCGATACTTACTTTCAAAGCTTCTCCTTCTCCCATTACATCAATTTCATTTTTATAAACTCCATTTACTAAGAAGTGTAATTTACCGGAGTATTTTTTAATTGATAAAGGGTGAAATATAATTAAAATTTTATGAACGGCTCTTGGTTCAATGATCAAAGATGAAAAATCCACAATAAAACCATCTATTTGTCCAAGTTTCTCTAGCCTGGAAAAAGGAAAGAACTACATCATATAAAATGAATAAACTAATTTGAGAAAACTGAATGTTGAAATGTGTGATTGTTTTATGTATATATCGATGCCTTAGTTAACAAATGTGTTAAGAAGAGATTTTACATGAGTCAACTTTGATAATAAATTAACACAAGAAATACAGTTCAAGTTTAAGCACAAAATATATTTTTGTAACCTTTAAAGCTTTTCTATTAATTTTATATCAACATTTGATCTTTGACTTTCTGATCACAACTTTACAATATTATTTATATAACAAAACCAATTTTTGAAAAATTTGTACTTAACACATTTGTGAACTTAGGCATTGATATACAGAAGTAATAAGCTAATGCAATTTTCAGGGCAAGATCAGCCATATTAAAACTAATATTAAAACGATTAGTAAAATCTTTCATAAGATTAATTTTAATATCTTTCTACACTTCTTTCTTTCTCAAGCAATTATTTAAAACATCATTAAATTTTTATCATGTTATATAACTACAACAAACAAACTATATAACTACAAACAAACAAACTTAACTATGGCTCCTTTTAATAACCAAAGAATCAAACCAACAAATATAAAATGGTCGATGAAAAAATTTAAACCACTATTTTTTTACTAATATTTTTATTCTTTTTTATTAAAATCACATGTAGAATATTAATTTTCTATTGTTGCTAAAAATATTCAATTATGTTATTGCAGTTTAACAAATATAATAATATAACAGTAGTTGATTAATTCATGTTTATGAGGCTTCATGTTTTGTTTCTCCTAGCCAGTCAGGACCAATAAGCATATGTTAAATATCATACAGAATAACAATTTCTAAATCAAGTGGGAAGATTTAAATTTATTTGATGGTGTTTCCATTACATATAATTAACCTCACAGTTGACTATCATTGAACCAGCACCATCATCAAGCTAGCCAGAATGTTTCAGTTTTCTTTCTTAAAATAATTCTTTAAAAAAAAAAAAAGTTAAAGAGGAAACCACTAACAATATAGGTTCAGTATCCATATTTGAAAACTCAAGGACTCTGTGATATTTTCCAACATTTTTTTCATCAGTCAAACAAATTCCAAAGCTGATGGACTTGGGTTTGAATTCATAAGAAGGCTCCGCAGCAGTTCCAATTAGCTTTATATAAAAATCTGGTCCCTTACAAATCTATAAAAAATATTTAATTTATTTATTAAATGTATTTTATTCCAAATAATTATTAGTTGAGTGAATAAATATCTTGGAGGAAAAAATGGTCCATGTGGAGGTCAAAAATAAAATCTTAAATAGTGAAAAACAGTTTCAAACAAAATCTTAAATCATGATAAATAATTGCTTATTAATTATGATTTTATTTATTTTATTCATAAATTTAATTTTGGTTAAAAACAAGTTTATGTGAATTATTTAAACTAATGTTGGAAGAGAATGAATGATTACAAATCTTAAAAAGGTGATTTTCAGAAGAGAAAAAAAAAAGTAAAAAATTGAGTCCCATGTAAATTATGTGTTGATTCTGCTTTCAGACTTGAAACAAAAACAGCGAGGTTTTATTAAATGCCTTAATTCTCATTATCACCACATGTATTTGACATATTTTTATTTATAGTTAACCACACAATTAAATGTAATAATACTTTTGTTTTCTAGACATAGAGTTAAACATTCAGGGGATGGCAAAGAGACTTTACATTATAATGGTTGATGGTAAAATAACTACTAAGAACAGTGGTCAGACATTTTTAATTTCTCAAATCTTTATTTTAATATCAAATTTAAGCAGCTAATTAGTCATTCTAATGAGAAAAAATAAACCAAGTTCCATATCTAACTACTGCAATTTTATTTTAAAATAAAGAGAAAAAAATCAGATAAAAATAACTGCTAATGAATATAACCAAACACAATGTAATAAAAACAAACCTTTATCGTTAGACTTTCTTCAAAATCGACTTTTTTGTTAGCAACCAACTTAACATTGAAGGAATTTGAACTGAAAGGATGAACTACGCCTGATTTCTCAATTATGTTAGTAGATATTCCCAGCTGTTGATTTGTATCAGGTAAAAATGTTTCAAAATACATTGGATATTCACCGATATTTGAAATATTGAACTGCAAAGTATATGGAATTCTCAAGAGCAGCTGAAAAAAAGATGTTAATTGTTGAAGTAATTCCTCTCTTGGATATTATCTACATTGTTAATAAAGTATTGTGTTATAGACAGACAACACTGTTAAGTGACAGTTGAGATCATGTTAGCATGTGTACTGTGAGATCCATGTTTGGGCTCAGCCGTTCTGAGTCAGTCAGCATCGGTTAATAGCCAGGACTGGATCGATGTTAGTGTGTGAAGTGTCTATATATGTTTATTTAGTATTATACCCAATAAACCAGTCTGGCCAGAGACACTGAGCAGTTCACATTGTTCTCTCGTAATCCCACTTGAAGTTTTTGTTTTTTTGTAGTGCAATTTTCATTTTTGATAGTAGTTTAAATTTATTGTTATCATTTATAGTGTATTAAACCGAACAAGTTCTCTACCTGCCGGTTACGGTGCCGGAAGGATGACGGCCATCCTGTCATTTATATCGACCAAGCATCCGACTTAGATGTGTTCTGCTGACCCTGCGGCACCTGTTCGCTGTCCATTGGCTTCATGTTGGAACTTTCAATGGTCCTCAGCAACAAATTTGCTGATTTTGTGTCCATATCTTCTAATGTTTTGTTTTATTTATTTTTAGTTTCTGCTAACCTTTTTTCTTTTAATTCCTTAAATTTTACAACACTATTGGCTAACCTTGGACTTATTGTAATTTTTAATTTTTACATCAGTTCGTCCATTAAACTACTCTTTTCTTTCAGCATCTTCCCTTCTCATTCTGATAATTCCGCGATTACCAATCCCATAAGTCTAATCTCCTGATCTCTTGTCAAGTTAATTCCCAATCCTTACCTGCGCATTTCGATGAATTTAAAGATTATTTCACCCACAACTTTTACCATATTATTGCAGTATCTGAAACTTGGCTAAAACCACACATTCCTTCCTCCTCCATCACCCTACCTGACTATATGCTTCTCCGCCATGACCGTAGTAGCCGGACCGGCGGAGGGGTTGGTCTTTATGTCCATCAAAGCCTAAAAGCCCGAATCCTTGAATCCTCTCTTCCATCAGAAGTCCCTCACATTGAATTCCTTTTCACCGAAATATCCTGTAATGGACACCCGCTCCTGTATGTAGTTGTATACCGACCTCCTTTAGTGTCTTTTGACTCTACCCTTGAATCTGTCCTTTAAAATTATATTCCCTTCTACACCCATATCATTATTTCTGGTGATTTCAACACCAATCTCCTTATTAAATCAAATTACACCCTATACCTGGAAAATCTCTTCCACTCCCTAAATCTCTCCATTGTTCCATTTTCTCCTACCCATCATACCCATCATTCTGACACATGGTTAGATCTGTATGTCATCGACTCTCCTCAGAAACTATTCTCCTCTTCTCAATTGCCCGTCCCGTTTCTTTCCTCTCACGACCTAATCCAAATTACATATAATATCCAAACTCCGAATAAACTATCTTTACCTTTCGCAACCTAGATGCTATCAGTCGCGAAAGCATCTTGCCTTCCCTTGAATCCCTGAATTGGAGTGAAATCTATTCCTGTCCCACTATTGATTCCATGGTTGACACACTTACTTCCTATCTTATCAGTATCCTGGACACCCATGCTCCTCTCAAAACAACAACCTTCCGTCGACTACCCGCTCCTTGGATGGATCAAAACATTAAAGAACTGCAGAGGAAGCGCGACGCAGCTCGCAGACGGTACAGAAGGACTAGACGGGGCGACGATTATTAAGTGTTTTGGACTCTTCGCAACTTAACGCAATCAACAATAAGGCAGGCGAAATCCAAATACTTTCATGAAGCCCTTTCCTCCGCCCCTGATCCTAAATCCAAATGGCAAATCCTTCGGAAACTCTCACTTTGCAAATCCCCTTCCCCTGTAATCTTTCCAGTTTCACCTGATGAATTGAACACCCATTTTTTGTCTTTCTCTACCAACTCACGATCCACTTCTCCTACTTTCGCAATAGCACCTTCATTCAACCATAACAACTTCTATTTCTCCGACATTTCGCCCACTGACCTTATCTCCTCCTTATTGAAATCCCACTCTAATTTCATCGGTTCTGACAGCATTCCCGCCAAATTGTTAAAAATATGCATCCCCGAAATTCTACCTGCTCTTCTCTACATTTACAATTTTCCCCTTCAAAATGCAGTTTCCCTTCCTCCTGGAAAAAAGCAATAGTCCATCCTATTAACAAATTACCCAATCCCTCAAACCCAAATGATTTTCGGCCTATCTCTATACTCTCTAACCTTTCCAAACCCCTCGAAAGAATAGTTCAATCCCAAATATCAAATTTTCTGGAGCAGTCCAAACTCCTTGATCCACTTCAATCAGGCTTCCGGCCTGGCTTTTCCACTCAATCTGCCCTCGTTAAAATAACCACCGACATGCATACTGCCATGGACGTTAAAAAACTAACAGTATTAATTCTACTTGACTTTTCAAAAGCTTTCGATTAGCTGAACCATTCCATCCTTTTCTCTAAACTAAAATCTCTTTCCTTTTCCAACAGTTCCATACTCTGGGTCCAAGCTTTCCTTTCGGATAGGACTCAAGCAGTCTCCATCCCTAATCAACCCCTATCCTCTTTCCTACCGCTGAACACAGGAGTGGCACAGGGTTCTAGTATTTCCCCACTCCTTTTCAACTGTTACATTAATGACCTTCCCAAATCAATCCTCCACTGTTCCCACCATCTGTACGCCAATGATTCCCAGATCTATCTGTCCTTTCCTCCATCTGAGATAATAGCTGCATTCAACAAAATTCAAGGTGACCTAGATAGGATCAGTGCCTGGGCAAACTTGAATAAACTGTCGTTGAATGCCGCGAAAACTCAGGCCATCCTAATTGGTTCAAGCACCCTTCTTAAATCTATCAACTCGCTTCCCCAATTAACCTTAAATGATCACCCTATTGCCTTCAGTCCCTCTGTTAAAAACCTCTCATGGAAACCCCACATTTCCCAAATTTCCCGCCAAGCAATAAGCTCTCTAAAGTTATTTCACCTTTCCAGGCATCTTCTAACACTACCCATACGTAAGCTCCTCATCACTTCTTTTATCTTTCCTCACTTTGACTATGGTTGTGTGGCATATGGTGGCCTCTCGATCAGGCTCGAGGAGAGGTTGAGGCGAATTATGAACTGTTCGCTTCGATTTGTCTTCGACACCCCGAGGAGGTCTCATGTGTCTCGCCGGTACGCTGAGGTCAACTGGCTTTTCCCTTCTACCCGTAGGTTCTTTCTTATATCAAACTATCAACTCACAAAATCCGTCTTATATCTATAGTCTCCTACAATTCAAATCCTCTATCCAATCCCAGGGCACAAGATCTCGCCCTTCTGATCTTTATATCCGGTCCCACAGAACCAAAACTTTTGAGCACTCCTTTCTAGCCCGTTCTATCTCTCTTTGGAACTCTCTTCCTCTCGATATCCGCCATGCGTCTTCTTTAACCTCATTTAAATACAAATTTTTCCTACATCTTCTTAGTTCCCAATCAGATGCTTTATAATCAATATATAATTTATAGATATATTCCAATTGATCGATTGATGAACTACTGTAAATATTCCTCATTCATAATAATGCCATTGTTTCTTTGTTCTTTTTATTATCGGATGTTATTATTTATTTACTTATTTTTCCAAAAGCTTATTTCTTTTTATTGTAAATATGTCTGTTCTTTTATTTTAATTTTGTATCACATTTTCTTATTCTCTACATACAAAACATACCTGTTTAGTTATTTACTTTCAGGATATTATGTAATTATTGTTTTATTTTGATGTAGGCCTTTGGCCAGATATATAGTCATTTATTTTGTTCTTCTCTGTTATTCTAAAGGGACCTGGTCCCAGAATAAAATTATTTTTCTATTCTATTCTATTCTATTCTAAATCTGTGCCCATATAATAACTTGTACTGTTGTTTTTCCTGCACTTTTTAAATATTATAATAAAATAAAAACAGAAGAAATGATAGAGAAGCATTTTGGAAAAAGGTATTGAAAATGGAAGGAATCCTAGGCAGGGCACCCAAAAAAAAAACAGGTTAAAGATGGTGTGAAGACAGGAAGAGAAAGCATAAAGAACATATTAAGCCATGTGTTCCTTCCTAAAAAATCTAAGAAGCTTTCTCATTGCTCAGATAATTTAACTAATCGAGCACAAAAAAATAAGATTAAACTAAAAGTAATTCATTGATCAGTTGCTAGAATTGCAAAATACTACTATTAGAATTGCAAAAGAGGGGTAATGCTTGCCTTGATAATAAACTTACCTTCCCGATTGTAATAGTATTATCAGGTTTTACATCACAATGAAACAGTTCAATTTTAGAGCCATCCTCTTTTAAACAAGACAGCTTAGGAGCAATATAGTAACATTTGCTTAAAATCCTTAATGGAGGAATTTCATACTTCAGATGATGAGTAGGTGAGCAAATGTCAACTTTGATATAAAAAGTTAAATCACTTGCATTTTGTGAGTTGAACTCAATCCTACAAACAGTAAGAAAAACATTTATAAAACTGAAAATATTACAGGTAAACTAGAGATAAATTATAAATAATAAAAAGTTAAGACTTGACAAAGAAACAGCTAGTACTCTGCTATTAAGTCTCTGTACAACCTTGATATTTCAGTGCACTACCTTCCTTCTATCATTACTTAACTAATGGTAATTTTAGTAACCTTCAGAATCTACTGTCTGTCATCTTTGTACATTACTGTTACTTCCTATTAGCAGACAACCCATCCTCTGATTCTCAATCCTCCTCTAAAAATATTGTAGATCTATATTCACTTCATAACTTCTGTTCACCCTATTTCTAACCTTTCAAAACCAAACTACAAAACTTTCCTCTACCACTTAGTTATCACCGCTGGTTGCAGTATTTCTTTTCAGGTTAGTCACAGCCAATATTCATCCCAGATTGACTTCCATGGAGAAAACTTAGGTGTTCCTGAGTCTATGTCTGCTAATAATATAAATGATCTTCGCCACCATATCCATCACGCTTAAAGGGATACCTATTTCTTTTTCCTTACCCATCTTTCCACCTTTTTTATCTATTTTAAGCAACAAATAACTTTAAAGAGGACTTGGATAGAATGAGTCAATGAACTGTAAATAATAATCTGAAATTGAATGCTGAGAAGATAAATGTAAAAGCAATAAGGTTTCATTCATCACCTAATAATTGTTCCTCACATCTTAGCCCGGTTAATAAACAATTATACCATAAAATTCTTCCAACAGTCAAAAACAATAGAATAGCCATCGGCTATACGCCTTCCAGGAAAAACCATGTCTTTAGCATATCTTGTCGTAAAGTGGCTAAAATTTCTTTAACACTTATGTCCAATATAAACCCAAAAGCACCTAGTTTCTTCCTTAATTTTATAAGCTTTTGACTACTTAACTGGAGGTTTCAGTAAAATTTGACTGCTATTATAAGTATGAAATGTTTATGAAATATTCCTTACGTCGTTAGTAAATCTTCTTTAAATACTATAAGGGGCAAAAAATAAATTAACAGAATAACATACTCGAGAGGTTTTTCAGTTTTAGGTCCAATAACGCCAGACATGGGGCTAATACTTAGGCATTTATTAATTTTAAGGCCTGAGTACAATGAGTCTTCATTTACTTCATAATTAAAAGGGATATCTTCATTATTTATCAACTTCACGGTCAATATTTTTTTAAATCCTGAAAAAAAAGATAAATAAAATAATAATAATAAAGCCTTGAACTTCTCAAAATTAATCCATGGCTACTAAATGGATAAAGAACTACCCAGTGCCATAACAGCTTACAATTAAACACAGAGGTGATTATGATTTACGATAGGAACCAAGAAGAAAAAATTAACGACTTAGCAGAACTAATTTGAAAGAACACTAAATTCCATTATCAATTTATTAAACATTTCAAAAATAATCCTTTAAACAAGAGTAAATTGTTAAAGAATAGTGTCTCGAGCTTGATGCAAGAAATCATCAAATGGTAAGAAAAAATAATTATAATTATTCACAATTGCATACTTAAAAAATCATAGAATGTATGTAAATAAATATAAAAATAAAAAGCAAGCAATACATGAATACTGGTAGCCTTCAAGTCCAATGATTTTTCCTTTTACCGCACCCCTAAATTATATAAAACTAGAGGAAACCTACAAGACTTATAGTGCAGCTTTATTTTATCTCACCTAATATATTTACAAATTTATTATACATCAGAAACTTTTTATTTATATCGAGAGGTAATACAAAAATTATGTTCTCTTCTATACAAAAAATATTTTATTAATTCAAAACTATATATATATTTTTTCTTAAATGCCTCCAGACTAAAAACGTGAATACATTGTATCTTTTACATAATAATGGAAACATGGAACTTAATAGCTTCATCAATGATATATTCTTGGCTCCTTAGTTTTTAATGTGAATCTTTAAGGGTTAAATGCATTTCAGAACCCTATGAGTACAAAAAAAAAAGAAAAAAAATCATGTAAAAATGTCCATGAATGGACCTGTGTTATAAAATTTGCTGTATATGTTTCTTCAGAAATTGATTCACCTTTGCTATTTATGATTTAATAACTACAAATCTCCCGGAACATGTGTATCTATAAACTTAAGAGTGAAGTTATATCTATTTCGAAAGTTGTGTAGGCATATACCAGATATATTTAATTATATAATCATAATAAAATTTAAAATTTGTAAATTTGACAAAAATTTATATAAATTACCTTTGACTGTTGGCTCACCAACCATAAACTTACGCTCGAATGAAACCATTGGTTTCCTTATTTTGACAACAAACAGGATATATTGTTCCAAAAAGAATTCTTTAATTTTCAAAAGCCATAGAGATTCATATGAATTGTAATCCATCGGGAAAAACGAAAATTCCATCTAAATACATCAAATATTATAAGTGACGATAAAATTAAATCTATTGTCGACAAATGTTTAAATGCCCTTAATATTTTTAATTCATTTTATATTATTATAAAATCACCAGTTTGGATTCCGAGCATCCCACTCCACTATTCAGCAATGTCATCATGTGGTGGATGTAGTCTCCTCTGCATTAGAACGTGGATCATATTGTTCGGGCGTCTTTCTTGACGTCGAACAGGCTTTCGACCGAGTCTGGTATCCGGGATTGCTCTATAAACTCCGTAAATTTCTACCGCCTACCTACTTTCTCGTCCTTCAATCCTATCTCACAAACAGAACTTTCCAAGTAAACCACAATAATGTCTATTCATCCCTCTTTTCCCAATCTGCTGGTGTTCCTCAAGGTAGTATCCTTGGCCCAATCCTTTATACAGTTTATACAGCTAACATCCCAACTCATCCTAATACTATCCTTACCACATATGCTGATGATACATGTGTATTATCAGTCAATACCAATCCAGTTATTGTATCCCAATGCCTCCAATCCCATATCACTGATCTTGAAGAATGGTGCCAGAACTGGAGAATTAAAATAAATTCTCAAAAATCCCATCAAATCACTTTTACCTTACGTCGTAAACCAATGACTTCCTGCCCTTCAGTATCCTTTAATAATATCCCACTTGTGCCTGTAGAACAGATCCGATACTTAAGGTTGCATCTCGACAAACGATTAACCTGGAATCCTCATACAAGACTGAAAAGACAAGAAACCGCTCGACGTTTCAGGCTTCTTCAACACTTACTAGACAAACGCTCTAAGCTCCCAATCAATTACAAAAGACTCATCTATATGACCATCATACGACCTATTTGGACTTACGGAGTAGAGCTTTGGGGCTCCACTAAGCCATCGAATTCTTCTCGTATCCAATCCCTACAATCCAAAATCCTTCGTAAAATCCTCAACGTTCCTTATTTTGTTAAGAATATAGTCATCCATAACGACCTTAATGTCCCATTTGTTGCTGATCTAGCCCGATCCCGGTATCTATCCTTTCATAACAAACTTCATTTCCACTCAAACCCTCTAGTTTCAAACCTAGCTTCCTCTTCAATTCCCGATAATCCTTCGAGGTGTCTGAAAAGAAGATGGCCACGTGACCTTCTTAGTTGAACATTCGATTTGAGTACTACCAGTGGGTAGTTTCTCTACTTGTCATTATATCATGTCATTATGTATCACTCAGCCAATTTACTTGTTATATTACTGTAATATAGTTGTAAATAGCAATAAATAAATAATAAAAAAAAAAAAAATATTATTATAAATTAAATAACATACTTTTATTTTTCAGGTTTTAAGATTGGCTCAAAAATCTAAAAATGGGTGTTGGACAAATGTCTTTCTTTATAAGAATAGAGACCAAATTCAGTTTAAATCCATGGTGCCATATTTTTATTAAATGTGAATCATCGAAAGCATACAAATTTATTAATACAAAACTTTATGAAGTCTAATATGACTTTAATAATAATGTTATTTTATTAAATTAAAAAAAAAAAACCTGTACCACTACAACCCATGAAGGGGTAAAGTACATGGTAGAGAATTTGTTAAGGCTAAATAAATTAAAGTTACTCCATACAGTAAATAATACTTTAGAACTAACTTCGTAAGATTCACGAGGTGGAATTTCTCCTTCGAGTGTCAAACATTTTGTACTTTTTTCAGAAGAACTACTGTTTTTCACAAGAATCCATTTAAAATGATAAGGTATTTCTGCTATATTATACACCTTGAAACTTCTGAAAAAATGAAATTATAAACAATAAAAATCTACTGAGCTAAATCTTATAAAATAATTAATAGATGAAAATCAACAAAAGTACTAATTGTTGAAGACATTTCTGTTCTAATTAAGTAGTATCAAGTCTGATACACAATATATACATTGTATATATATAAATATTAAACCATACCTCTTTAAGTATGATTCTTTGAAGATAGATTCAACCATAATAACTTTGGAATTAGGTGGAAGATGTGAAATGATGGGATTATTAAAAGTCAAGTAGTCATCTTCATCTATTTCAATATGGCAGAGCGGAAGAATCCCAATACCTTGTAGCAATATGCATGAACTTTCTTCAGTTTCTAAGTTATAAAATCTAAAAAAATATAGAACTATGCATTATAAAACAACAAAGAGCAGAACGGTTACCAAAGAAATTACTGCAGAAAAGTAAATTATGGGATGATCAAATATTTATCTCATATAAAAGTTATTATCGATAGCATAAAAATTAAAAAAAAAAATTATATCTTCAAGTAAAAAAGAAAATATATTTAGCAGTATAACATGGTGTCACTGAAGTAAAATTTCCTAAATATCAAAAATTGAAAAAAAAAATATTGCTTTCATGCTGTTTAAGACCTCATTAAAATGTAATTCACCAAATTGTCTGTACAGAGATCTGGATGAAAATCATGGGCAAACAAAATTCCATGACTATGTAACTTGGAAATGAGTACTAAGAGAAAGAGGCATAGATTATAAAACTCAGAGTATCGAATAATACTTCAAATAAGCACCAAAATGTTTAAATTTGGTCGAGTAAAATTCTCAAAACTGGACGCTCTAATGATCTTTGGCAATAGGTGTATTTGGTGAGTAAGATCATATGGTTTTACAAAAACTGGAGTGACAGTGATTTTCAGGTAGGTTGTACGGATTGTTCCCATTGTTAAAAATGGAAGTATTTGGACTCCATGACCAAACTGATAATAAATAAGCAAAACTTATTTTTATTCAATCGTGCCGACGTTTAGGCATTCTTCAGGGCAAATATTACATGCAGTGACTTGTCACAACACCACAAGTCAGTTGACAGTTTCAGTGTTGTTACAAATCACCGCACCCACTATTTGCCCTGAAGAAGCCCAACAACGTAGGGCAAAACGTCGGCATGATTAATAAAAATAATTTTTGCTTATTTTTTATGTTATCATTGACTCCACCCCCTTACCTATTCAATCCATCATTTGAATTATACAGTGAACTATTTTACACTCAAACATGAAATGACATCACTTCAATATTGATGCCTTAGTTCACATATGTGTTAAGTGCCGAAAACAAGATGTACATACATGAGTCAACTTTGATAATAATTTAACACAAGAAATACAGTTCAAGTTTAAGCACACAATATATTTTTGTAACCTTTACAGCTTCTCTATTAATTTTATAAATATGATCTATGACTTCCTGATCACAAGTTTACAATATTATTTATATAACAAAACCAATTTTTGAAAAATTTTGCACGTAACAGATTTGTGAACTGAGGCATTGATATATAACTAAGACATTTGCAAAGAATTTCTTTATTATTTGTTTCTCAAGTACATTAGGACAAACACTTCTATCTGACAGTGATAATATAAACCTTAAACATGTTAAAAATTTATCTATCACTATAGATTTATTTATTTGGATACAATTTATAATTATTGATCAATTTGCTTTGTCAAATTGAAACAATACAATTAATTATAGTTCAATTCTTCCTATATAAAAAATTTAATTAAAATGTGATCACTAAGATATATATCAAACAGTAACTAATAATCACCTGAGGTCTGCTTTATAACGTTTTATATGCTTAGGTATAAACGTAACGAGGCAAGTAGAAATCTCATTCGGTTTTAATGCGCCTGAAGAAACATCAATAGAGAAGCACTGACTACTACTTGACTTGATTTGCTTAGGGCCAATAGTCTCAGGCAGTTCAGCAGGCAGAAATATAAATGTTTTCCCAATTTTCACAAGGTCACTAAAGTTAAATTCATACAAATCACTTTTTTTATTTCCGAGTTTAAGAACAATAGATTTCAATACTGGAATAGAAGTACTGCTTTTTCTTCCAAGAACAGGTTTAGTATCCTTCCGGCTAGATAAAGTAGAAAGGTTTGAAATTGTCTTTTTAAGAGTTCCCCTCTTTCTATTATCTCCTATGGATCTATTTTTTGATTTAATGCGGATGATTTTTTTTTGTGATTTGGTCCCAGCATCTTTTCCTGAAACTTTTTCTGTTTTTGGTGATGGAATAATAGTAACAGACTTGCCATACAGTGATTGTAAATGCGTTTTCCTTAATTCATTCCATACTTCTTGTTTTTTAGTTTTTAAGTAAGTAGGAGAAAATTCTTGTTCTATAGAATATTCTTTACTTCTAGCTTCTATTGGTAATTCCAAAAGATTATAATCGAATTTTCCGAATGAAAAGTCTGTCACTTCTGGAACACTCTGGGGAGTTTCAGTTATTTCATCACAAATTACTGTTGTAAAAGAAACTTCACAATTTTTAGTATTACGGATCACTACTTCTCTCACAGAACTCTAAAAATAAAGAAACAATGAAATAAAAAATTGAATACCTAATTTAATTTATAAATAAATTAAAAAATAAAGGTGTCCAATAATATAGCATTAATAAAACTCAACCAGAGTTCAAGGATTTTAAGAACTGTAAAATTGAAAGCATTTTTCATTACCTTAGTAGATTATTTAAAAACTAAATTGAATCTTATTGGAATAAATTTTAAACTAAACTGAAACTTATTAGATTAAATTCAAAACAAAATTGAAACTGTCAAAGGCCGTAATTTGTCGGGTGGATAAGATTTATAATATGGATTTGAATAAGTGCTGAATGTAATAACAGCACCGAAAGAGGTAGAAGTAAGCAACTATGGCAAATCGCAAAACTCCCTTCGGGTAAGAGGGATTTTAGATATAAATATAAATCCGCTGCAGAGAAGAGTTTGTTTTGGATGTAGAATTAATCTTTTCTTCTATGTTTTAACTCTCCCTTCTACTTCTTTAAAGGGATTCATTAAACCTCTAATGATTCTCTAGTAACCACAAATTTAATGTTTATCTCCAATCCACTTTTCATAGGCAATTAATAATACCAATTTTGGAAACTATCTTATCCATGGGGTGAATTGACATTTTAGTAAACTTTCTGAAGAAATTTACATTTTGTTCATTGATTCAAAATTATCGTTTCTATCCTGATGTATACTTTCAAAAGTTCTTGTTTGTCCATTCTCATACTCCAACGGTAATAGAACAGCCTGTATAATAATTCTATCCGAAAATTCATTTTCCAATATTTGGTCACTATATTGCAGGGCTGTCTTAGATTCATAGCCATAAAACTTTTTTACCAATAACTACTACTTTATAACTTACAAATTTACAAACAAAGAAACTAAAAATAGCAAATAATTACTGTCTAAATAACTATTAATTTTTAAGTAATAGTATACCATCAGGAGAAGATAAAACTATTTAATGTCTCAAGTCATCTTCAGACAGGAATAAGATGGAGATGTGTTTAGGTCTCTGAAGAGGACAGAGGTTGCTCAGAGCTCTGAGGGATTACCAAACAGCTAAGAGAACTAATTCATAAAAATTACATTTTTTATTTTTATTATTTTTTTTTTTTACAATTTAACAAGAATGAATTTATTTTAATATTATTATTATCTGCTTTTCTATCGATATTTGCTTTCTGTTTTTGTTTTCTTATTTTCCCTTTTCTTTTCTTCTCTACTATATTAATTGATATATTCATTACTATTAGTGTGCCACTAATCTCCTAAAATATGGGAGACCCAGATGACCCACTTAGCCCTTTGGCTAAAAGAAAACGTCCTAGAGGAAGGATGAAAGCCCCACCGGATAAGATGTTTATAAAGTAAGAAAAAAAAATTAGTCCCACATTTTTAATTATAAAAAGAGATGATGACGAGGGGTTTACAAAAGTGTCCCCATTTTTCATCAATAAATTTATAACGGGCCTAGTAGGAGAAGTCAAAAACATTAAAAAATTAAGGGACGGCTCACTATTAGTCGAAACATATAAGGGACCTCAATCCGAATCCTTACTATCCTGTAATGATTTTGGAGGACAATTTCCTATAAAAGTAACCCCCCACGACACTTTAAACTATAACAAAGGCATTATAAAAGTTTATGACTTCCAATATTTGGAAATCAAAGAAATTAAAAAAGAATTAAAAGAAACAATTCATAATATCGCGAGAATTAAAATTTAAAAAAATGGTACTGAAGTAGCTACACATAACTACATAGTAACATTTCCACTACCTATACCACCCAAGACAATCAAAGTAGGCTACCAGAATATACCTGTCCAGCCTTACATCCCTAATCCCCTGCGCTGTTTCAAGTGTTTAGGCTTTAACCACACTGCCATTAAATGTAATAAGACGCCTATCTGTATACAATGCGGAAAGGCCAGGCACAACGAAAGGAATAAATGCGAAGAGGCACCTAGCTGAACTAATTGTTATGGCTCACATAACGCCCTTGACCGCTCATGCCCGATCTTTCAAATGCATAAAGAGATCAAATCTATACAAATAAATAATAAAATATCACAGAGTGATGCCAGAAAAATATATAAAGAGAGATTCCTGACCTCCCAAAACAAATCATTTGCCCATACAGTTAGAGAAAATACACAAAAAACAGAAACGAAGGAAATCAGCATTCAAGTCGATGGATGTTCCCTTCTTCTTTGGAGAAATTAAAAAAATAATAATAAAAAAGGAAAAATTTACTATCAATATAATATATTACCACTCCTTTGTTTTACTTTATTTGAAATTTAAAATGGATTGGACTTTCAAATCTTTTTTTTTTTATTTATTAATTTTTTTACCTTCTTTAAAAACTCAAAATGACCTTTATACAGTGGAATTGTAATGGTTTGAAAACGCATTTTAATGACTTAAAAATACTCATAAAAGATGAAAATCCATTATGTATATGCATACAAGAAACCCAACTTAGGACAAGAGACAAAATCTCGTTAAAAGACTTTGACATTTATCGTACTGACAGTCCGAACGATGATCATGCATGTAGAGGAGTCCTCATTGCTGTTAATAATTTCGTATATTCCAAAAAAATAGAAATTGAATCAAACCTCCAAATTATAGCCATGACTATTCACTTTGGCTTTACTTTCTCAATATGCAACATTTACTTACCCCAGGACCGACTTATACAAACAGAAGTTATTTTAAATATCTATAATAAGCTACCCCAGCCTGTTCTTTTTGTCGGAGACTTTAATGGCCACAGCCCAATGTGAGGTTCCACAGACCTAAATACGAGAGGAAGAATGATAGAAACATCCATAGACCTATCAAACGTCCTACTCCTCAATACAGGTGAACCCACATGCTTAAGCTCCACCTACGGCACCTACTCATCTCTCGACCTTTCCATGTGCAGCCCCTCACTATACAATATCATTGAATGGACAGTATTACCTGACCTATACGGTAGCGATCACTTCCCTCTACGCATAAAATTCGAAAATTGTAACCAAAACGGAAACGATAAACCTCGGTGGATAATCGAAAAAGCAGATTGGACGCTTTTCTCATCACTCGTTAAACCACCTGAAAAACATCCGTCTGAAATAAGTATTGAAATAGGATGTCACCTTTCTACAGATACCGTACTACAAGCAGCAAACTTGTGATTCCAAAAACTAAAAACAACACTAAAAGACCATCTGTTCCCTGGTTTAACGAACAATTGCAAAACTGCTATACGAAACCGTAGAAGAGCATACAGGAAATTTCAGAAAAATTCCACCGTAACAAACCTAACCGAGTATAAAAAACAAAGAGACATATGCAGAAGAACTATAAAGAATAGTAAATCCGAATCCTGAAAACAGTTCGTCGAAACCATAAACTCATCCACCCCCTCTAGCCTCATATGGAATAAAATAAGAAAAATTACTCAGCCACCCGACACCTTACTTTGTGATGGTAAACTTACGGACAACCCTGAAATAATTGCTGAAACTTACCTCCCACTCATCCATATGTAACAAAAGAAACAAATCCCGAAAATGAAACCACATGCCATCATTCTGAAGTCTCCGATAAAATATATAATCAATCATTCTCAATGTGGGAACTTTTAGGGATCAACCCTAAAAAACCTCAAAGGATCATCACCCGGCCCAGAAACGAATCCATTATGCAATGATCCAAAATCTCCCACAAAACTGTCTAAGCTGGCTACTGAACTTCTATAACCATGTGTGGGAAAGAGGCGAATTTCCCAACGTCTGGCGAGAATCAGAAATAGTGCCAACTCTGAAAACTGGTAAAGACAAGCGCCAAGTATGCAGCTTTGGCCCATATTTCTCACTAGCTGCCTATGTAAGATTATGGAACGCATGGTTAATAAACGTCTTGTATGGATCTTTGAAAAAAACAATGTTCTCCAAAATTTCCAATGCGGCTTTCGCCGAGGAAGATCAACTATCGATCATCTAGTCCAACTCGAAGCCGAACTACAATACGCATTTATAGAAAAACAGCAAGCAGTTGTGATCTTCTTCGATATGGTTAAAGCATTTGATCGCACAAACATAAATAATATTATGAAAAAGCTGACATCTTTAGATTTTTCAGGCAATCTCCTAAAATTTATTAAACAGTTTCTAACACAGCAACAATTTAAAATTCGAATAGGAAACGTGATTCCTCGAGACGTCAATCAAAAAATGGGAGTACCACAAGGATGTGTTCTGAGCACAACTCTCTTTGCGCTGGCAATTAGTGACCTTGGAAGAAACTTGCCCAGAGGAGTAAAAGCGCTGCTTTATGTAGACGACCTCGCTATTATGTGTCGATCTAACAATGTGGATTTAATAAAAGGAAAACTCCAGGAAGCCCTAAATGGACTCAATGTCTGGTCACAATCCTCAGGACTTGAATCTTCTACAGAAAAAACTAAGTGTGTCCACTTCAGCCGAAAAAGACGAACACCACCGTCCCCTGAACTTACTCTAGGAGAGACACCTTTGCCATATGTTGAACAATGCAAATTTTTAGGACTGTTATTCGACAGGCGACTATCGTGGACTATTCATATAAATAATATTAAAGAAAAATTAAAATCTTAAAAGTCCTCTGTAGAACATCATGGGGAACAGACAGATCAACGACGCTGAGAATATATAAGGCTTTGATCTGTTCCAAACTAGACTATGGGAGCTTTATATATGGCTCAGCTCGCTTCCAAAGCTTAGCCAAACTCGATACCATCCACAGTACCGGAATCCGCATTCCCACTGGTGCGTTTAGGACAAGCCCCATTTTAAGTATATGTGCTGAGTCAGGGTCCCACCATTACTATTCAGGCGTCAAAAGCTAGCAATGAACTATCTGTCCCGACTATACTTGCAGCCCTCACATCCAGCCTATAAGTATATATTTCAACCTAAATTTTCCAGACAGTTCCTACAGACGACAAATGCAACGTAGCCTATCGCAGAAAGATTTTTGTTCGCTATCAATGAATTAAAAGCAATAAACGTTAAAATTCTAGATATGAACACACCTCCGTGGACTTACCAACCTCCAAAAATATACCTCCAGCTCTCCAAATTCCGCAAACAAAATACAACGCCTTTACAATATCAGGAAAGATACCAGCAGCTCATCCATACCCTACCAAAACATATAGCTATATATACTGATGGATCGAAGTCAGATAGCTCAACAGGATCTGCTTTTGTTACACCAAACTCAACACACAAGCGAAAACTACACCATCTTTGTAATATCTATTCAGCTGAATTAAATACCATTGCATCCGCTCTCTGGATTGTACTAATGTCCTTAGTATAGTTAGGTGGTTAACATGGTTTTTATCCACATCCTCTGACCAATCTTCGTGTCCTAAATAACAATATAACCACCACTTGACTTGTGGGGCCTGGGTGCCTTCTGGACTTTGGCCAGAAATACTCTTGCTTCGTTCTTTCTCGGGCCCGGATAGATGTGTTACCATAGGAAGACCTAAAGCTTAATAACCAACGGGCGTTTATGACCTAGATGTTCTACGCCCCCAAAAACCCAGGAAACAAACAATAAACAGGAATAAGATGATTATGTTTCTTTATGAAATACACTATAAACTTGTAAGCATCATTAGGGCAAATCTGATTTCAGGAGCTCAGAATCTCCATCAAACCTAAGTCCCTGAAATTTCTTACAAGAGAAGAAGGTGAACTTTGAAAAAACGAATAAATAAAAAAGTTCTGGCCGGCAACTAACATTAAACCACCAAAATGGCTATTTTGAATAAAATAAACATCATTTAATAACATTTTTTTTAAAAAGCATATTACTTAAAATAACAAAATTATAGTTGTGTTTACCTGTGATACAATGATAGGAGGAAATTCAACCATTTTTGTAACAACTGTCAGCTTTGGTACATCTACCGCAGCAGATAATATTAAATGGAGGCTAAGATCTTCATTAATGATATCATATTGAGGCTCTTCATCATGATTTTCTAACTTAAAAATTTGAGCTTTATGAAAACTAAAAATGAAAAAATATTAATTGACATAATAACCTAAGCAACTAAATAGATTTTCCAAAAGTTCATAAAATAAATAAATTTCACATTATATAACTTCATTCACTAACATAAGTTTAATACTAATTTAATATTATGTAACAACATAATAGGACATTCTTATAATAATTCATAATTTAGTGGGAACAAAAACACCTCTTCAATATTTCTTTCTCTTCATAATATTATCAATTTTTATGTCATCAAACTGATGTTTCAAAGTCTTTCTATTTCTTCATTGTTTTATAATTGTACATTTATTTATTGTTATAATTGTACAAATTCAACACCTTATTTTAAAATACTTCCTATGAAATATCTAATAAGTACTGGAGTGTAACTTGATTTTAAATTCTACTTCCATATTTAGTGTTTTTTAAACAAGAGCAACTAGTGTTAAGTTATTTTAACTAATTAAAGATTGTGATTATTCCCTAAATTTGGTACATTCATTAAATTGTATTTATGGTGTATGCTTCGGTGAACACAAACTGTAAAAAAATTATATCCATGCACTTTTTTTTTTTTGTTATTCCCATACCAACTGGAATGTCTTTACAGTTTGTATTCCCTAGCCTAGCTGACTGCAGCCCACAGCAGGAGTGGCCAATCCATGGATCACTTTGAATTTGTATCTCGCCCACGAGATTCATCATAATTTTATAAAATATATTTATTCTAAAATGGTCAAAGTAGTGATAACTAATGTATTAAAATCCTGCATTATTTCTGCATCCATATATTAAAAAATTAACTGAAATTATAAGATAACATATGAGTTGCTTATTTCCAAATCATCCTTTATCCAATTTTTTTTTTTAATTTAGTTACTGTCAGTCAGCATGACAATCTATATAGTTACAGGTGGCTCCCGAGTAAATACGTAAACAAATCTTAGAATCATAATCAATTACCTAGAATTTTTATGCACTTTAAGATGCAGGTGGCCAGAGTAAACAGTAAACAATTCTAGAGAAATAGCATCAGCATGGCTGATCCTATTTAACCATCCCAGACCAAAGCGAGGGGCCTTTTCGTCCGTAGACATTTGTACAGTTAATATCCCTATTTAGTTGACATTTATTTACATGTATTCTATGTATCATTTATAATAAAGTTTTTAAAAAGTATTAGATACGTTCAGAACCTTTAACTGGTGCCCGAATACAGGGACTTGGGCAGATTTCGAGGATATACACTAGTAACATTGCGGGAGCTTTGGACAGAGTCGAGAAGACCACATCAGAAGCAGCAAGACCACTACTCTCCGCCTAGGGGAAGAATCGCCACTGCGTGTACAGGTACAGCAAGCGTTCTCCACGGCTACAGAGGTATCCCAGTTATCTGAATATTTTTAAATATTATTACCTGAGTCACGAACAATATTGTTAAATAACTGATCTTCTAATTAAAAATAAAAACTTTAATTCACTGAAGATCACATAAATACAGAATAAATTAAACTAATATAATTAAATTTAAATTCATTTTATTAACAATTACTTTTATTTCAAATTTTAAATTTATTATTATTACTATGTCTACTTTATAATTTATCTTTAAATTTATTTCATTTATATGCCAAATTTAAAAGAAAGATTAAATCAACTTCGACAAATTAACAATTCTAATCCACTTACAGTTGAAAACTTAGATAACTTTTTATTAAACGAAACTAGTATGACCAATATGGAAATTAAGGATCATGACTTCAAGTTAATACCGGAGTATGATGGTGACCCGTTACTATTGGTTGATTTTATTCGAAATACAAATTTTCTTTTTGACTTATATTGCAAAGATAACAATTCTCATTGCGACACAAATCATTCTAAATTAATTCTAACTTTATTAACAAAATTAAAGGGCAAAGCAAAAATTGCCACATATGACAAAGAATTTAAAAGCGTAAGGGACATTTTACAATGTTTAAAAAAGAAATATCAGGATACTCGAACTCGCGAACAGTTAATAGCCGAAATTTTAAATACAAATTCACACGCGCATGAAAACCCACATGACTATTTAGACAGACTTAGTAAAAAACGTTGCGATTTATACGCTCGAGTTTATGCCGACCCGGAGATAGAAGACAAACTCGCTGAGATGGCTAGATACGACCGACAGATATCACATCACGCCGTACACAATTTAAATCCACAATTGACCGACTTCATTTATCACATTAAATTCGACACGTTAGAAGACATTGACGAGATCTTACGAAATTCAGCATCTCATATCGTCCATCGAATTTACGGACAACATAGGAAAGAAAAAAACGTAACATCAAATTCTAACTATAAGGGTAAACATTTTGATCCAAATTTCAAGTTTAATAAAAACAATTCACAAAGACAGTATGAACCTAATTGCAACAACTATCATCAAAATCAGCATTATTATAAACATGACAGATACAACCATCCAAATTATAATTATAATCAGCAAAATTATAATCGTCCAAGTAATCCAATTTATAATCAAAAACCCGTTTATAACCAACAATGGGATCCCCAAGACCAATATCGCTACTTTAACAAACCATCGTCGGCACAATATAAGCAAAAACAAATTGAACCGCCATTGGAAAAATTAGGGGAATCGCAAACTGTATCAATGCGAACAGTTTCTAATCGTGTTCATCTAGTTGACGAGGACAAAGACGCAATAATACAAACACTTACTGACAAATTAAGTAACCTCGAAAACAAGTTCGATCATTTTTTAGAACCAGGTCATCACTCCAACGACCTGCCGAATCGGATTTAAAAAACGCGATAATACAAAATAAAACGGACGAGGCCAAATCAATTATAGAATATGAATTAAATCGCGAAACGGATAAAAAGGAAATGAAAGCAATAATATGTAATAATATGATCTACGACAACAAGGAAACAAAAACTATTATAAATAGTAATTTAATTGATAATAATAAGGAAACAAAAAATATAAGAAGTGATGAAAATAAAGAAATAAATAATGTAGCAAGTAATGAAATTGTAATTGCCGAAGATAGTTTAAAAACCGACCAAAAAAATATAGAAACGATAAGTAATTTCCCAATACCCCTTGATAAAATGTCGACAAGACAGTTCTCGGGTAAGTCTAGGTATTATCAACAAAATATTAATGGGAACGTAAAATTAACTAAACCTATCTCGGAATCATTACAAACAAATTGTTACAAAAAAGCAGAAATATTAAAAGAGAATAATAAAATTAAAAACGCGGAAAAGACAAGTCAACGAAACACCAACTTGCCCCCTTGCTTTAAATTCAAACCATCGTTTAGTTTACATTATATTATTAATAAGAAAATGGAAAAATACCCCAATAATATAAAAATTCAAAAGGAAATAAATAAATTAGATATAGGAAAAACTACAAGATTACATCAGATTTTATTTAGAAGTCAGCCCGCGGATGTGCGCAATTACCTTGGGGGGAAGGTTAAGAAAAGATTTTAAAATTAGAAAGGATTTATCGGATAGAATATTATACGACACAAACGGCAGGAATCGGACTACAAATATTAATTACATTTAACATAATTAAAATTAAGTTTCAATAAAAGTATTCATAACAATAATGATACTATAATCTCATTGAAAGATAAAGATAGAATAAGAATAATAATTAAAAATAGAAATATAAAATTATATTATAAATAATAGAAAGAAGTACAGTTATATAAAACAATAAAATTAATTATAATTAGAACTTATGAATATAAAATTAGAATAACGTATTAATAGAAATAAGTATTATAAAATAATGATCTATAATAACCACAATAATAATAATAAACAAACGGAATAGAAACCTTCGAGAAATTAAAACGACAAATTTACTTTCCGAATATGAAATACAAAATTACGGAATATACCAATAAATGTGAAATTTGTAAAAAAACTAAGTATGATAGAACACCAATTAAAACAAAATACCAACTGACACCTACTCCAGAAAAACCGTTCCAAGAATTAATGATTGACATATTGAAATACGACAATAAACTCATATTTACAGCCGTCAATACATTTTCCAAAAGACTATTTACACAAATAATACCAACACATAATGCAATAAACATTTGTGACTGTTTACAAACATATTTGACATATTATCCAACACCTATACAAATCACACTAGACCAAGGTACAGAAATGAAAAATAATCTTGTTCAACAGTTTTGCAAATATAACAATATAAATTTACATTATACCTCAACAAATCATTCAAATTCACTAGGATTATTAAAAAGAGTACATTTAACATTAACAGAGTTACTTAGACTAACTTCATATAAACAAAAAACATATTCTCTCTTACAAAAACTAAAACTAGCAACTACTGCGTACAACAATGCATTAAATCACAATTTAAAATTAACTCCGAACGAGATAACGTTTGGATTTATATCAGAAAATAATAAAAAGACAGATCTTAATATAACAGAATTATATGTACAAAATTATCATAATGACTTACAACTCTTACACGAATTAACGCATAAAAAAATTACTGAAGAAAAAGAAAAACGTACTGACAAATTAAATAAAAATCGCGAAGACCCACCTGAACTAAATGACCATGAATATCTCAAAAATACCCAATCAAAAATCAAAAGTAAGGACAAATTCAGAAAAGTTAATGTTTTAATTCAAGGAGCTAGACAACTAAAGACACATGTTGATAATATTAGGAGACCCAACAAACGTAAACGTAAGAAAATTCTGTTTCAGATGATGAAGACTCTTTATGTGTTAACATTACTGACACTACTTCCGACGATTCGGATGATCAAAGTTGTAGATCTGACTGACTCACCTGGACTGCTTCATTACTCAATAAATAATATTAAAGTAATTAATAAATTTTATGAAACATGCCACTTTTATAATTTAAGTTTATTACATAAAGAAATTTCAAACATTCAAACTCATTTAATTAATTTTAAGGATCATAAGATGTATCATGTACTTTCTGATTTAACTAATGAAACCACGGAACAATTCCATTTGATGTATTTTAGGGGACTTAACAACCGCCATAAAAGGGGTTTAATTAACGGCTTAGGCAATATTATAAGCTGGATTACAGGAAATATGGATGCAGATGACAAAGCATATTATGACGACATTATTTCAAATGTAGAAAAGAATAATTTTAAAATAGAACACAATATAGAGACTTCGATCAATATTAATAAACAACTCATAGAGGACTATAAAAACAACACAGAAACAATTAATAAAAATTTTATGACTAACCGACAAAACTTTAATATGTTAAAAGAAAATGACAAGGCATATGACTTTTATATTCATATTATATTTTTATTAAACAAAATCAAAAGTTTAACCTTATCGCTAGAATTTTATAAACTAGGAATAGTTCATACTCCTTTAATGACAGACGTAATACGACCTTTACCAAAAACAATAAAATTAGTATCAAATAATCCAGAAGTTTTATGGACAAATAGTAAAATATTTTGCTCAACAAGAGACAACATAATCCATACTTTTATTAAATTACCACTTCATGATGATTCTTATAAAGGATACTATTTACTCCCAATACCAAAAGTGTTTAATCAAACCACCTTCGAGATTAATTTGAGGCATGATCTTTATTTGCAACAAAGGCCCAATTTGTACACAGGGCATTGTATATTTATTGATTATTATTATTGTATAAATCTTAAGAAGATAACTTCTAAATGTGTATCTTCCATCATCCACAATGGAAAATTAGAAAATTGTAATTTAACATTAAGTTATCACAATAAAATTAGATATGTAGAATTTCTAAAACAATATGTTACTGTTAATTTAAATAAAATAAGTGATTGTAAAAACAATACTGTATTTCTACCTACAGTCAGTTTAATTAATATTGATAAGGAAGATTGTTTTTCGGATTTTAATAAAATATATACTCACAATTTTCATTCAGTAGCACAACCATTTTATGATTATGTAATTTTAAATACATCATTTATAAACACTAATAATTATTCTATACCACCATTAGAAATACTTACATTTGCTACTCATCATAATATTTATTTATATCAACAGTTGTAATCATTATAATAATTCTTTTCATTGTTTATAAGATAAAATGTAAATTACAAAACAATTCGATAACAACTACAGAAACTGTAAATATACCTAATGTAACCACTCCTGTAGACAATCATAAAACCATATTAAGTAGATTATATAAAAGTAGTTTTGAATAAAATAAAAATTCATATTGTATTTCCATTATGTTACAAATCTATTAATTTATGTAATCTTTATTATGTTATTATTAATTCTAATTTATGTTCATTATGTCATATGTACTCTATTATTATTCATTTATTTTATGTAAAATATTTGTTTTGATCAGGAGATTCAAAACTTAAGGTTGGGTGGAGTTACAGGTGGCTCCCGAGTAAATACGTAAACAAATCTTAGAATCATAATCAATTACCTAGAATTGTTATGCACTTTAAGATGCAGGTGGCCAGGGTAAACAGTAAACAATTCTAGAGAAATAGCATCAGCAGACCAAAGGGAGGGGCCTTTTCGACCGTAGACATTTGTACAGTTAATATCCCTATTTAGTTGACATTTATTTACATGTATTCTATGTATCATTTATAATAAAGTTTTTAAAAAGTATTAGATACGTTCAGAACCTTTAACTATATAGATTTTCCTATCAAATTAACCAAGTATTTAGTTACAACGTCTTTTAAACCATTTAAAATAAATCTCAATGTTATGAGAAATTCCTGTATGCTTTCTAAACATCCTTTATCCAATCCAATATAATGTAACTACTTTGTTTTCAAATCGTCCTCTTTACACATTGTAATAAATGGATATATCAATTTTGTTTTCAAAATCTCTCTTATGCCAAGTGTAGTTGAGTAATATTTTCCTCTTTAATACTAATTTATACCTCTTTGCCCAATATTTCAAAGCTGAAATTTGTTGTGGTAGACCTGCTGATCAGCTTGAAAAAAAACCTCGCTACTTTTGACGTAAGGTTTTCTTTTTATGCACCTTTGAAATTGGTGCATAATTATTTCCTAGAATTACAACCATTTTGACAAGTTTAAATTATTTCATAATAGTTTTATTATTTTAAGGTTAGACGACAATAAACTGTTTTTGTGAAGTTAAGTTTTATTATTCAAACTGTCCCTTTTCCTTTATTTTTAGATTCAAATCGTCTCTTATCCATATTTTGGTTCCAAAACGACCTTTATCCAAACATTTTTTTTTAAACTAAATAACAATGTAAGATATCATTCTTGAATAAAAAAACAAATAAATCCAGAATTTTTTATTAATTTAAGGAAACTATTTTCAAATTGGTATGACCTAATTTAAATTCATAGGTTTTATTTCGTTGTTTGCCAAAATTTTCATCTTATGGATAAAGGACGATTTGGAAATGAGCGACTCATATGATTAAGCCATTGTAATGATTCCAATATGCACTTAGTATCATTGTCTTTATAAAAGCTACATTAATCATGTAACCATAATAATAACAACACATTATGTTTCAATTTTTCACTCCAAAAAATGTCAATAGTCAGTCAAAATCTAATATAGAGTCATATAATACTAAATGCAATCTGCGGAGTTATGATCCATTTCCTTCATCCCAAGTGGATCATATGGGTTGGCCACCCCATGAATACAGTGTTTGCAGTAAATATATCAAGATAAAATTGATAAGACCTAATGTGTTTCAGATAAGTATACAACTGAGGGGTTGGTCATTTCAAAATATCCATAAGGTATGTGACAAGTAAAGGTTCCACATTTCTCAATATAATGATAATAATAAGAAAAAAATAAAAAAGAGAAAAATAAATGCTTGGATTTAGCAGTCCTAAATGGCCCCAATCTGTAGATGAGTAAAACCGAATAAATTAGTGACTGTTGAAACTTTCTTCAGAATTTAAATTACTTTATCATCTAGAGAAAGAACTTGTGATTCAATAATATATTCATTAAATGGACAGATATTGAAAATACAGAGGTTATGGAAAAGATCTTGGACAATTAAAATTAGCCCAGAAGAAAGTTCTTGACACATACAGAATCTTTAGGTAATTTTAAAATAAATTACCTAAAGATTCCCCTTGTATTTTTTAATTTATTTTATGATTTAGAAATAACCCCAGAAAATAATGAGAAAAAAATAATAATAAATAATAAGATATTACTTCTCCTTTGTTAGTGAATCGCCATCAACTTTAGTCCATTTAATACTCTTTTGAGTATTATCCCACTCATTAGATGTTGCAGCATGGCTATAAATTATCTCTTCATAATTACATTCTATACTTTCCTAGAAAAGAATATGAAAAACTTCGATAATTTTCTTTTTTTGATGAGAAGTTATTTATAGTCATATTTAGCGGAATATATTTGGTGTTCTCTATCACTAGTTAATTTTTTGGAGAAATATAAATTGAAATTCTTACAGTGTAAAGCACTGAAGAGAGAACAAATAGTTAGTAGCATAATAATTATTTTTTTAAAAAGTGCAATTGAAATAAAAAAATCCCTTGCAGGTAGTCCTCAGTTAGTACTGTACATCATAACAATAACAGCACTTAACAACCATCTCTGCTAAGCATATTTTGTTAAAAATACTCTTCGTAGCAGCTAACTTGATTCGAACTTAACATCTTAGTTTAAAATGCAATTAATTAAAAAATTATTAGTTTTTACTAGCGTGGCTAAAGCAGAAATACACTCCTCCTGCATCTTTATCATCCTCCTTGAGTACCTCTCAGCGTGGAGGTGCTCCAAGACTGCCAGGCTTCTCGATGTTCAGCCAGTGCTTTCATCACATTCCCTTTCTTTCACCAATCCTTGAGATGTGGTCCATCCATTGTAATCTAGGTTTTCTTTGAGGATGGTGTCTGGTAGGCCTGGCTTTAAGAAACTTCTTTGGGTCCCGGTCCTCATCCATTCTGCATAGATGACCAAACAATCCCAACTGTCTCCTCTCCCCCGTTTCCCTTAGTGCAAGCACTCACAGATCTCCCCTTATCCTCCCATTCCTAACTCTGTCCCTTCTTGCTTTGCCTGCCATTCTCCGGAGGTATTTCATTTCTGCAGCGGTAACCCTACTCCAGTGCTTGTCCATTGGGACCCAGCTCTCACTTCCATATATAAGGGTAGGTAGCTATATGGACTTAAAGATATGTAATTTTACACTATTTTCCAATTCCCTGTTCCCCACCACTGTGTTTCATAGGGTGGTATATGCTATTAACTTTCTTAATCCTGTTTGAGGGCTCTTGTTCCAATTTCCCATTTCTGTTGAGCACTACTCCTAGATAGGTATTCTAGAAATACACACTATGGTGAAATAGTAATACTATATCTTATATGAGTTATGCTGCTTTGACAGATTAATAAGTTTCTTTGTTCCCATAATTACTCTTGGATTTTAACAATAATAATAAAGTTTTATTCAAACTGGACAAGTCCCTTTAAAGCTATATTACAGGAAATGAAATATGAGCAATAGAGCCACTGAGATGTATATGTTTAAATGTATATAAATAGTTTCATGCTTACATCTAACTCCGTGCACTCTGGTATCTGAAGTATTGAAACTATTGTTTTTTTGGAACCAGGAAAAATATGGCCAATACTTGGAATGAACATAACCCTGTCATAGTTATCGAAGTTGTATCTAATTATATTTTGGCAATAACTTCTGAGTGTGAATTCTTTAGAGTACTTTTTGCCAGAAATACAATATCCAAAATCAAGAAAATATTCAGCTGTCACAGATTTACTACCAGGGGCTGGTTCTCCTTGTGTGAACTTCAAGCCTTCTATTACCAAGTCTCCAATATAACCTGAGCCATAAACCTTGATAAATAATGTTTCAAATGGGTTGAAGAGTATATGAACATTAATTCTGCTTGAGTAAGTCAGTAATGCCTTTGGTTTGAATACCAGTTCGAATTCGCACTTTTGTTTTGGTGGAATAGAAACTTTAGGGTTCATAAATGAATCTGAAATTAAAAAATTAATTAGCAAAAAAAAGTGCTTTATTTGCTAGTTAACACAATATTATATCGATTACATAACCGTACCTTATTTACTAGTAGGTATAATAATGTATAAGATATAGAAATTTAACTAGACAAAGTGTTTAACCTCCTATTGGTTTAGTAAACTAAACCTATTTATTAATTTAACAATTATTATTCTAACCTAGACAACACTTACTAAGTAAATCAGAAGTTCCTCAACATGTCTATTGGGAATATAAGAAAAAACAAATGCAAATGGCAAATTTGACAGATAGAAATCTAATGTTTCATGTTTCTTTGAGCAAAATTTGACAGGAAGAAAAATATTCTTTTTTGAAATATAGGTAGATGAAATTGATAATAAAGCATTAAAAAAAAAAAAAAATGTTCAACTTTTCTCTGACTTAGGACCAAATCAGGAAAAACCAATGTAAGGGCCTGACCAGACACAAGATCAAATGTGTTTATTGACGTCTATTATGATTCTAAGAAATTTTTTTTTCAAGTATAAATTCAAACTTTACATACCATCAGCAGAGTTGGGCAAAAAGCAGTTAACTAGAAATTACAAAACTACAACTTCATTAGTTCGAACTATAACTACTCTTGTAGTTAGTAGTTGGCTAACCACAACTACTATTGGCCAACTACAGTAGAAGTAGTTGGAGTTCACAACTACAACTACTGTGGTAGGAAAACTAGTTGCATTGCCAACTACTAACCAATAGTTGTAACTAGTTTTAGAATTACAACTTCAGTTATTGATGATGAAAAGTTGGAATCAGCATAAAGGGGTAGGCTGAAATAAACAAACTGATTGTAAAAAAAATAATAATAAATAAATACAAATTTTAAAAAATTTGCCTTTTTTCCAATTTTTTATTCGACTTTTGTATTACTAAATTTAAAAAAAATTGTATCTACTAATCAAAATAAAATACAACTTTATAACAAGTGTTAGAATTAGGGAAGCATTTCATTCGAATTATATTATTGCTTTTATAAATTGTTGAAAATTTATAATCATTTATAATCATCAGTAACAGTGCTAGCAATAGTAATCACTCATTGAATTTTCTCACTCGGGCACTGAACATTAATAGTGTTGATAGAGATGATCACCGCGCTTCCTCTTCTTTGCAGTCCATGGACACTGACAAATAGAATAAGGGAAATGTCAACAACTATGAACGTTTACTGATGATCAGAACATAACCATTAAAATCATTGAAGGGTGCAGACTACGCCTATAGCACAGCTGACATATGGTCAGGGAAAAAGCAAAGTTGTTTAAGTGTTTGGAGTAAACAAAAAGTTAATAGATTCTAGCACAGAAAATAACGTGTTTCCTGATGATGGTCAGATTGATGAACAGGAAAATGACAGTGATTCATCATCCGAATCTTCGCCAGTCAGGCTCCCAAGCTGGACGAGTCAGCGGCACACCTTTACGTCTACAACCAGCTGATGTTTCTGAGGCTATGGTACATATTCTTCCTGATCACGTAAAATGTTGTTTTCATACACAAAATTTATGCACAGCTTCCGATGTCAACCAACCCATAGCTAATCAGCCATCATTGGCGAATCTGCACAAGTGAATTATTATAAAATGTAATGTCCTTTGGGGCTTTGCTTCTAGACCAAAATCTAATGAAATTCTGGATGAAATACTGAGGCATTCATTATCAAGCCCAGGAGCCACCCGATGGAATTTGCTGTACGATTCGCTTCAGCAAATCATTTTAACTGAGGGAAAATCCCCTCATTTATACCGCCAGCCAAAAGTTTAAACATCCCTTCAACTCTCAAATACGGGTTTCCTCTGTATTAAAGAATATGTTGATTGCTTGGCCCCATTGGCAGTAATGATTGACTTATTACAAAGTGAGAAAAATCTATTCTTTGACATGCTAATTCCTTCACTTGTTAGCCTTGAACAAAACTCCGGGATCTACAACAAAAAACATGGTTGTATTGTCAGACCTTCATAGACAGCTATGTCTGCAGCATACACGAACAATTCGAGCAATTCTTCCAAATTTCTACTCCACTAGCAGAAATCGCTGCTATTGCTGCTTTCTCCAATCCATTGTTAAAAAAGCGGTGGCTCGCTTCCCTTGATAGCGTCCATCATGATAGGGCCTTGAAAGCTTTCACGGCTGCAGTTACAAAAGTTATTCAAGAAGAACAAGAAAACATTCCAAATGAAAAAGAGCTCGAAGAAGAAATAATACCCTCGTATTTTTTTATTTTGGAAGCAGTAAAGAACCACCATCTTTGATTCAAAACGAATCTCGAGCACAAGTGGAAATCTGCAATTACCTCAATTACCTAACGCTTCCAAAGCCAACAGACTGTCTGATAAAAACTTTGAGATACATGTCATTCTAAAAGATAACGCTTTCCGTTTCGACAAATTTTGAAGTGTTGATGTTAGAAAATCACTAAAAATGGTTTAGTTTTTGTTTATCAATTTAAATTTTACACGAGTACGTTCTTTTAATTTACTGATTTTTCTTCTTCTATCTCTTTTGTATTAAATATGTATATATATATTGTAAACTACCTTGATTACGATTGATAGCTCAAATAAATAATTTTAGTATAATTTTGTTGTTTTTATTGTGTAAGCGCAGGTGAATGATTTTCAATTTTTATTCTGTTTTGATAATATAAACCTAAAATTGGGTAAAAAATAAAGTTGCTTATTATGCACCTGACCTAAAAATATTTGAAGATCCATTGACTATCTCCATTAAGTTTATAACCCTGATTGGAAAAAACCTTTTCAAAATTTTAGTTTAGTTACATTTCACATTCTGCAATTTCAATTAATTTATTTTGTGTGAGAGGAGGGAATATAAGTGCAATTGATTACTTGTTTTAATACCCCTACAAATAAATTTTTGGATATTTGAATTTTGTAAGAGCCGTCACTCTTTCAAGGGAAAAAAATATGTACACACCCACAAACACACACACACGCACACGATTATATATATATATATAATATATATATATATATATATATATATATATATATATATATATATATATATATATATTATTTACTATTTGTTTTGTTATACTAAACACTTGCAGAACAGTTCGGATGGGGTTTGGCCAAGAAAGAACAATTTAACTTGATTTGAAGAGAAACAAAAAAAACAATTAATTCAACTATTGTCTCCCTTGCTTTCTAGCCGCGACCAATATTGTACTCTGAAATAAATAATAATAATAATTGAATAAAACAATTTTTCATTGACCTTATATTTATTTTTCCAAATAATATTTTTTGCCTTCTTTGGCGAAATAACGAGTGCGATAAAACTAAAATATATTAAATTGATTATTTAAATGATATTATGTAACAATTTACAAACAAAAGCTAAAAGTTTGCAAAAACGTGTAGTGTGAATTATTCATTGAAGTGTAACTGTAGTTGTAGCTCTGTAACTACAACTACAACTACTAGTTGGTATTCGCCGTCATAACTACTTTTTCCAACTACTGTAGTTTTAGTTTAAAACTGCAACTACATAACTGATAGTTGACAAATAGTAGTTGCGAGCTGCCTGAAAGAAGTTGTACTTGCAACTACTTAAAGTTATTCGCTTGTTTTAAATTGCAGATTTTAATTTTTTTAGGTTCACAGACCTCTGTAAATTATAATTATTCATCTTTTTCTTAAGTGGTTTTCTGTGTAGTTAATTACTGCCCAACTCTGACCATCACCAATGAAAAAGCAATTTAATAAATGATTAAAAATTCTATTTATAAATACTGTTAAGGCCAGATGAAGTGGTAACCTTATAAAATATTATTAGTTTTTATCGTAAAAATTAAATCATTTTTTCGTAAAAGAAAGAACATTATCTTTACTTATTTTTCACATTTTTATTTAATATAATAATTTAAACATTTATTTCATAGTTGTTTAGAATAATTTAACTTTAAAGGTAATTTTATTTGTTTAGTATTGAGTGTAATATTTGTAATAAGTTTGAAAACATATGTTACAAAAGAAGAGAGAAAAAAAAAAGCAGAGTCGATCGGCTTTTGTTCATTCCGGCTAGAACGAGCCAGATAGTGTTGACATGAGCCTCTTGACGTGCACATCGTACGCTCTTTAGGAGCCTAAAGTTGTTTTTTGTGAATTTGAAGAAGAGTGTTGGCACGAGCCTCTTGACGTGCACATCGTATGCTCTATAGGAGCCCAAAGTTGTTTTTTGTGAATTTGAAGAAGATACTAATTTGCTGCCCACCTACAGGTGTAATTAGCTTAAACTTAGTAATCGATTCGACCAATTCGAATTGACCCAGCCGATCATCTCAACCTCTATTGTCTCAAGATCTTTCCTCGCCCTGCCGAGAATCTACTATCTACTGGAATCTACTTCGACAGACAGATAAGAGTTTTCATTTATTATATCATTCCAACTAGAAAACCACATAAACATTTATCATTTTGTAATCGATTCTATTTGAACATTTATTTATTTGTAATTTAATAGAGTTAAATTTACTATCGTAAGATTAAATAATAATTGTTTTCTTTTTGTTATTAATTAGTTGTTTATAATTTAGTTAATTTTAATAACTTCATTTTCTCATTATAAAAGCGTTTAAATTGTTCTTTTAATTTAATTAATAGTTTTTGTTTTCATTATCAAAAGTATTAGTTGTTTAATTGATTAAAGTGATTTATGTTATTAGTTTAATAAAAGGTTACAATCAAAATGACATGCGATCTGGTATAATTGAATCAGAAATTTATTTTCCTTATCCATTTCGGAGCTCTCATCGAAAGGTCCAATAACTATTTCGAGGTTGCTTAAACAAATACATAACTATTATATTAATAATACTATATGGTATTTTTGCAATTAAGCAAAATTTTGAATTTTTAAACAATAAATTAGAAAAAACAAAAATTAAATAACCTAGGGAGATAATAGAGCACCAGCTTATGTTATTTTGTGCTAATTTCACAATTTTGTCGAAGGTAATAAACTAAAATCATCCTTTACAAAACAATTATTCCCCTTGTCAAAATGATACATCAGTCATAGATCCTACCTCAATTAGGCGAAAGAGGCTTTCTCAATCTTGATCAAAAGATTCGTCAAACCCAGTTAGAGAAGGCTCTGGATGCATAATCAGAAAAAATACAGGAGATTTTAAGAATTATATCGGTGAATCGGACAGGAGAAGAGAAAGGTTTTAGAAGATTAAAGAATTCGGTACAGCCCATAAAGAAAGGCATCTATCATAAAATAATCATTAAAAGGTTGGCCAGTAAAGGTCCTAGTTGGTGGCCAGGATACAGCAAGCTTCCACAAAGCCAGGACCCACTTTGTATTAAGGTAAACAGAAATAAATTTAAATGAATCAATTAATCACAAATGTCAATCTTACCTGAATTACATATCTCTATATTTCCTTCTAATTGTTCAAGTAATTCAATTGAAAATATATCCTTACAATTTAGAACTTCCAGGAATACCTAGAAGCATGGACAAAATCACTATAAATGCATTGTATAAATAACAAGTTTTTTTATCTTACTAATTTGAAAATAATTTTATTTTAACAAATTTTTATTTTTTTATAAATGTTACAGTGAAGAAGTCAAACTACCACTCGTTATAACTGCTAACCACAATAAAGACCTTGCTAATCACTACTGCACTAATCTTACAAAATCCTATTTACTTCATCTTCATATTTCTAATAAAAGTTTAAAAAGAATAAGTAAAAATCATCATCTATATATCGTACAGAAACTAAAATTTATCAAAAATTTGAATTAGAATTTCTTAATCTTTAATGAAATCTTACTCCTTTCAACATTTTTTAAGAGTTTTTTTTGTTTTGAAGATAAAAATATTTAAAAATAATAATCATAAAAATAACAATTAATAAAAATGAATTTTTTAAGAGTGGTATCTGCACCAAGCCTTCGGGTTCGCTTTTTATAATTTTATTATTTAGATTCAAAATTTTGTATGTCTTATTACCAAGAATACAATGAGAGATCTGATTGTGAAGTAGAATGAGGGTCAGTTCAAGAACTGATTGTGCCCCACCAGAAAAAAAATCCTGGATCCGCCCTTGTTCGTAATATTGGGTAGTTCACTTCATAAAAAGTAAACTATAAAATATATTAGTTTATTATAAAATATACCTGAGTCATCACACTTCCTTTGTTTTCTAAGCAAATGATCTTTTTATTATGAGAACCCACTAACACCATTCCATAATCAATCAATTCGCATTCTTCTTGCACAGAGTCCAGTAGTTTCATCCTGATGCTTGGATAATTTCCTTTGCCTGTTACAGTTATTGAAGAAAACCACCTGTTGAATTTGAATAGAATGTTAACCTCATATACTTATCAATAATACAAAGTAATTGTAATTCGTTTCAACCTTTAATCATAATAATAATAGAAAAACAAACAGCAGTGAAGATAATATTGCACCAATATGAGTAATGCAATGGAAACTCAGATTCACTTAGCTAGCCCCAAATTTTCTAAGGTTAACATCATGAAAAGAAACAACATAGACCATACACCATTAGCACTATTAATACACAATACAGGAAAGCCATTGATGACCTAAGCAGAATTATACATTTACTAACATCTATTTTTCAGTATCTAGCTGCCAATCTGCTAGTCCCATAGGGTTACTATTTTTTTCATCAATGACAAACTACATGGTCAGACCTTTAACATTTTTTTTTCTATTACTTAAAACATAAAATAATTGCAGTGAAGTAACTTTATTTGAAAATTATTCAAGTTTTTTTAATGTAAGCTAATTCACATTTTTAGGCCAACATTCTATCGAGCTTTACTCTGTTTTTAGTTATTAGTTTATTTTAAAATAATTTCTACATAGAATAATTGAAGTTTCTGTTTTTGTTTACTAATATTGAATAGTATATAAGATGCATTTAATAGAATAAAATATAGCTTATGTTTAGTTCTCCTACATTACATTTTTTTATCATATTGTTTAGGTCTAATAGATTAAATTTATTTAAATTCGGTAATATTTGCTTCAAAGAGGAACTCAAGTGGAGTAAGGGAGTGGAGGGCATGAGCAAAAGATAGCAATGACTGTCTTAACACTAGAGCTACAAAGATTTACCATATACCTATTTCTACCAACCGGTCAAAATTACCGGTTTGTTTAATTAAACAAAATAGTAGAATTCAAGAAATAGAGCTATAAATTCATAAGATAATTTAATTTTAAATAAAATAAAATATATTTCATTCAAATATTGTAATTACATAACATAAAGAGTAGTATCAACATAGCATAAAGAGTAGTGCGTGTTGCAACTTGCAACTATACACGGCAAACAAAAATACCAAATTGAAATTTTATATATTACATATATACAAATTTATGCATAATAAATTGAAAACGTAGAATTCTTGAAGTCCGGGAATTTCCTGGAATTATAGATGTATATAAATTCCGGGAATACACAACATGTATTCATGATATTTTCATGACCGGTTCGTATATTTAGGTATAACACATAAATATCACTGAAAATTAGAAGCGTAAGAACGAAATAATTTATAGTATTATTGTTTAAACAAACTTAACAAAAATCATGACATAATCGTAAAAAATTAAATAAGACTTAAAGAGGAAATGTTATAAATAAATGATGCAACTGGTCATTTTGACCGGTTTGTAGTTCTAGTGTTAAGGTATTTGATTTGTTTATGTTAAAAATGTTTAAATTAAAATTTTCATTAAATTAATTTTTAATTTTTATGTTGTTGTTTCAAACAACATTGATATTTACTTATTACTATTTATTTATTTTCAGGCCTCTCCTGCCTCTTAGGCGATTCATGTGCAGTAATGGGTTATTACACATGATTATAACAACTGTAATGCTAATGAAGTAAAACTTTTAACATAATCAATTACCTTGTATCCTTAGAATACTTAGTAATACTGGGGTACTCCAGGCTCATGGTAATAGTAACTGTGCATTCCTAAAAATAATCACAATATCATACTAAAATAAAATCATAATTATTTCTCCAGTGAGAGAAAACTAAAATAAATTCTTATTCAAAGAAATTTTTTAGAACAAAAAATCAAAAAAAAATTTGTACAGAATTATTCCTCCTCACAAAACAAATATTTTAATCGGATTGCAATTAAATTCAAAACTTTTTTATCAATTAATAAAAAAATTAATGAATTACTTCCTGGCAAAGTACAACGTTTAGATACAAAATAGAAATATATATAGAAGAAACACAGGTTACAGGATTAAGGCTTAAGTCAAAAAGACTGAAGGTGAACAAATTTATGAGAGGTTGACAAAAAAGTACTAATTTTAATTTTAAGAAACTTGAGTTGATCTATAGCATTTCCAAGTCTATTTGAACCTTTTCCAAGTCAACTGTAACCTTTTACAAGTCAACTGTAACCTTTTACAAATCAAATGCTACCCTTTCCAAGTCACAAGCAACCCTTTCCAAATGAGTTGAAACCCTTTTTATTTCAATTGTCACCCTTGAATATTTACCGTACTGGGGAATGAGCGAATTTAGGGCCTCAGAACTCGCCAGAATAAAATCATCACAACCTTTTTCTTTACAACTCTTGTTAGGATAAAAATGAGAGAAATGATTTAAAAAACAAATAGTTGATTTTTTGTTTCTGAGAAAGTTTATTTAAAAAAAGTAAAAACATGTAATCTGAACTTAACAACTATATCTTCATAGTTTTGGTAATAAGATAATAAACATAATAATATTCTTGTTTACAAAAAATTAAAGAAAACATTTAAAACAAAAAGTTGATTTTTTTTATCAAGAAGTAAAAAAAAAAAAAAAGTTTATTATTTTATTCCCTATACTATGAATATACTGTTATCAAGTTCAGATTACATATTTTAACTTTTTTTAAATAAACTTTCTCAGAAACAAAAAATCAACAATTTGTTTTTTGAATTATTTCCCTCATTTGTGTCCTAACAAGAGTTGTGAAGAAAAAGGTTGTGATGATTTTATCCTGGCGAGTTCTGAAGCCCCGAATTCACCCAAGCCCGAGGACAGTCAATTTTCAAAAGATTTTCAAGGGTGACAATTGAAATGGAAACGGTTACAATTGAAATTAAAAGGGTTTCAACTCATTTGGAAAGAGTTACATTTGCTTTGGAAAGGGTTTCAGCTCATTTGGAAAGGGTTACATTTCATTTGGAAAGGGTTGCTTGTGACTGGGAAAGGGTAACATTTGATTTGTAAAAGGTTACAGTTGACTTGGAAATGCTATTTATAGAATATTTGTTAAAGACTATAATTATAATATTTGATCCTTGAATGTATCATTCATATTTAATACTTGTTAATTCTTACCTCAAGATGTTTAGGCAAAAATGTTATGGTGAATGAAGAATGTCCGTAGGGTTCAATACAGACAACACAACTATCCTTATCATTCACTGAAAAAGGAGTAATATAATTATCATCTGCAACGTAGGTTAATGTTACTACTACAGCTGCATCAAGCTGGTTTTCTGAATGGAGATATGCTGTAATACTGTGCCTTGTTCCAACGATTGTGTTCAGAAAATGAAGTGTTCGTTCTTCCACACAAAAAACTTGATATGGTTCACCCTATAAAACAAATAAATAAATAAAAAGAGGTTTCGAAGATCAACTGCTTAAACTTCAAGAACACAGATTAATCTTTATATCTGTACATCTTTTAATCCTAGGGATTTATTTTTATTGAAATATATATTTCCAAGTATTTTTCACTTTCCTTGAAGTTGTCTTTTTATTAGGACCTATATGTTACAAGCCATGTATTAATGCAGGTGCTGGTGTATAAACAACTAAAGAAAGACCATATGCTAAGCACAGCAGGTTGGAGAGGCATATATGATTGGGCCTGGCTGTATCATTTTACTAACACAAAGTGCTATAAATGGTTGCAGCCTTGGTTATGATCAGATTACTTTACTTAATATTTCTGCTAAAAACCCAATATGGTTGGAGGACCGGAAAGTATAAAGAATAAAAAAAGTTACTATCAAATATAATTGTATCAGATTGGCACAATAGTTGACATTTTTCTGAAGCTTTCAAAATTACTTTAGCAATACTAATTTGAATAAATTCCTTGATTAAGTGGATGGTTTAATTGTGAAGGAATGTTATTGCAAAAAACAATCTTTTACGATTAAAACATGCCTTCAATCAAGAGGTGTGAAGTTATTTTGATTATTGTAATATGCAAGACATAGCTTTAAAATACTATTGTTTAATTTTTAAGGATGCTATTTATTTTAAATGTTAAAACCGGGGTCGCCCCCCATCTAGGACTAATCTGTTATCTTCAGCGATCCCATATCCCCTGTGTTCTCGCAATTTTCCGATGTATACACGAGGAAGAATGTTCATTGAACATTACTTTTAATTTTAGGATCTTGTTGAGTTACGTCATTATATTATTTATAATTTTTTAATCATTGCATTAATTTTTAAATATTTTTATTTTGAAGAGAAAAGATTTGCCCCCGGCCGGGATTCGAACCCGGGTCATCCGCCTCACCGTGGCAACGCTCTAACCATTTGAGCTACCGGCTTCCCCTCCCACCTAGGACAAATCTGTTTTCTTCACCAATCCCATATCCCCCTATTATTAATATTATTAAATTAAGATGTTACAAAAGAAAAAATGTCTTAATCTTAATAAAAAATTCTCAATTCTCTTTCAATAACTGTTATATGAGCTCACTAAATATTGAATGACTTCAAACTAAAACCACCAAATATTTCAAATAGGGGGAGACACTATAACAAATTATAGGATTAATAAACTATTTCATAATTGGTATTTGAGATCAGAAGAAGACTAACTTCTTCATCCAAATTCAAAACTTTTCATTCTGCTTAATCTAATATAAAATAAAATTAAGCTTACTTTACTGTCATTAGTTAAATGCTCATGGCAGCTGTCTACTACCTCAATTTCACGGAATATTGAGTAGTAATCGTTAAAATTAACCTGGGGAAGGCAACTTTCTACTGACAAGTGAATCGGAAAGCCTCTTCTAACCTCTGGAAGAGCATCACTAACAAAAATATTGACAGTCTGAAACAAAAAAACATAATAGTTGTATACAGCAAGAAATTTATCAATAAAACTACAAAAAAAGTTCTGAAGTTAAGCAAGTATAACGTTGAAATATTACTCCTCCTTTATATAATTTTATTTCAAGACATAAAATAACATGGAATCAATTGATAATAGGTCCATTGTTTACAGAATAAATTTGACCCTAGGTCTCTTATTTTTAGTCTTGTTTTACTCTAGGGACAATTAAACAAATGTAAGATATTTTAAAATAAAATAATTTATATGTATTAATACTAAAACTGACTTCTTGAAAAATATTTTTAAACATAGGGTTGCAATGAACTTGAATAATTGCTTCTTTTCCAACTTCTAGTTTTCCCACAGCAGGAACAATGCGGAATGGTGGAATATAGCATCTAAAAATTGAGAAAAATTAATTTGTTTATTATTATTAAAATAATACTCATGATTAGAGAAAAATGGCACTTTTATTTATTTATTACCCCAAGAATTTTATGAATTGTAAGAAAATCATATAACAGCTTCATTTTAAAAACTATGTAAAAAGAGTTTGATAATATATACATCATTTAAGGTACCAAGTTCCCTAATAATATTTTTCAAATTATCCTAATTTTTTAGAAACTTGTGTTTTGAAGTATCAGAAATAATTTTCTGATTATTATCTATGCTCTGAATTTATATACAATGTAAAATGTATGTATATATATCAAATATACATTTCAATATTTGCATATGCTTTATCTTCATTATGTTTTGCTTTGTTGCATCTTGATAACTAGCTTAACTCCTCTCTACTCCACAAAAAACAAATAAGTGAAATTTTTCTCTTGAAATCAATATATATTCAAAATTATGTTGGGTATGTAGTTGAAAAGATTAAGAAATTAAGCCTTTTTTTTTCCAAAGGCCGTAGCATGAAAATTCATTTCATAAAATATAATCAAGTTAAATAGTTTTCTTTATAGTAATTTAAATAGCCTGTCCCATTTGTTGCTGATTTGGCCCGACCCCGGTATCTATCCTTTCATAACAAACTTCATTTCCACTCAAACCCTCTAGTTTCAAACCTAGCTTCCTCTTCAATTCCCGATAATCCTCCGAGGCGTCTGAGAAGAAGATGGCCACGTGACCTTCTTAGTTGAACATGCGATTTGAGTACTACCAGTGGGTAGTTTCTCTACTTGTCATTATATCATGTCATTATGAATCACTCAGCCAATTTACTTGTTATATTATTGTAATATAGTTGTAAATAACAATAAATAAATAATAAATAATAAAATAGCTTAAGCACCTATGATGAAGCAATAATAACCTACTATTTGTTATTTATGAGAGAAAATTCATTAAATATTCCAAAAATTGTTACTAAGTATGGTTTTCGCAAGATATAAAAATCTGGAAAATTTTTTGAGGAATTTCTGGAAAACACTTTATAGGCTATTTCTTCCAGGGACATTTTGTATAATAAGATTGAATAATAATAATAATAATTACAAGTTTTAAGTTGAAACAATAAGTTACTTACTTAAGTTTTTTGTGTTTTTCACATATTGGTTCTGATAATTCATCATGTATACTACGATCCTTTTTTTTCGTTATTGCAATAGTTTTCAGGTCATCAAAATTTAACAAGTTCCACAAGTTTTTGATAGTTTTTATATGAGCTAAGTCATAGTAGTTAAATTGGTTTTTCGATTTCGTAACTTTTGATCTGGTCATACGAAACTTTAATTTCCACTGCCTCTTGCATATAATGTTAAACAAATATTTAAAGTGACTTCTAGGTTTGTCAGTATTTCTTAAATATTCACGATTTTCCAATTTCAGAAACTTATTCATAAATATTATGTTATCCAATTTTTTCTTAAATGTATGATCAAACTCACGATTTCTTGACTGATTTACTGTTCTGATAAGTTTTTTTTTCATATTTTTTCCAGTAGCTTTTTCTAAATTTGGATTCAAGCCGCATAGAAATATTTTTTCCTGGAAATGAACAGATTGATAAGAGCATATATTTAAAAAATAAGTTAATATCATCATTATGATATTTAAGAAAGGCAGAAAGGAATTTAAGGCTGTCCAGATATTAATTTAACTCTGATCCTATCATCTTCCTTGACACAAAAGTTATTGGACACTCCAGCCAGCCCATCTGTGATTGGGTTAATATAGAAAATATTTAGGTATCACAGGGCACATTTGAGTCTTTTCTATGCTATCGTTGTAAGGAATCATTCAAGAAAATATGAAAAAGAAACATCTCAATACCATCTTCATATTGTTTTTTATAACACATTGGTTTATTTGTTTCACTAATGTTTGTATAGTAATTTGTACAAAATATTTTATTTTATTCTTTAATTTATATTGATTTTATTTATTATTTCAGCACCTTGGAGTGGAAGTGTGATAAACTCAAAATTTTTTAATGGCTCGATAGATTCAGAAGTACACTTCTACCAGCTATTTTATTTTAACAGTTACCGTCCCTCTCAATTCTTCTCTATTCATGATTAATCATCTATGTTTATTCATTTTTAAATAATTACCTCAGAGAAACATTCTTTTTCAGGAATAAATCTGAACTTGAAATCAATTTCTCCACAGTTCAATAGAATTATCTCCATTTTTTTCAACTCACCAACCATTAAATTTCCGAAGTCCAAATTATGTGTAGGAGATAATGTAAATCTATAAAATAAAAAATAATTAAATATGATAATAATAATAAAAATATTATTATTGTTCCCCGGAATGGTGTTTTTTTCATTGTTAAAAATGGGCAGTTTAAAATAATTAATGATTGCCTTGAGTTGGAGTTTAAGCTTAGATTAAAACTCCATTTCAAGCCAAAAACTACGAGAATGGCGCGATTCCGCTTCCCTCAATACAGTCTACTCCATCTGAAGAAGATTCAACTTAACCACTCACCAAACTCTTAAACCGGACTTAAATACTCATTCACCGAAGCTGTATATATGTAATACATTGGTATGATAAGCCTATATTAGTATTGACATCATTGTAAATAAATATTTCAAGAGCCTACCTAAAAATTGTCAAATTTATGCCTTCCATTTCTACTAAGTAGCAATGAAGGAGCCATTAAAATTTATGAATACAGGTGTGTTGAATATCAATGATGGCAGTCGGATATCCTGTATTAAGGGCCTCAGATATGTGCGAATGCAGGTCATCTATCACTTTATAAGGGATATTAAATACTCTTTTAGGTTTCCACGGCCACTATTTAAACAAAATACTTCAGTGGTATCTTCTGGTTTAGACCGTGTAGCTAACTTTTTCGCCAGACATGCTGCTGACTTCTTCAGTGCAGAAAAGACACTACAGTCTCCCGAAAACACACAAGGAAGGAATACCTTTACGTCCCATAATGGATTCCATTGGTTCAGCAACCTACAAAGCAGCCAAGCACTTAAGCAAGAAGATAAAAGTGCATATTGGAAACACTGAACACCACATCAGGGACTCAAATGACTTTGTGAGAAAAATTGCCACAATAAGAATTGAACCGGAAGATATACTGGTCAGTTTCGATGTCAAATCCCTCTTCACCAAGATACCAATTAAAGATGCTATTCCACTGATTGAAAAGGTACTCGGGAAAACAGACGCAGAATTAGCAGAACTTTCCTTGATGTTGTCAAACTTCCTGTTCAATGATAAGTACTATAAACAGATTGAAGGTGCTAGCATAGGATCGCCATTAAGTCCACTCGTTATGGAACTGTTCATGGATGATTTCGAACAAAAAACATTAAAAAGACTAAAACCGTGGCACTGGTTCCGATACGTGGACGATACTTTTGTTATTTGGCCGCATGGAAAGGAAAAATTGATAGAAATCTTCAACCACTTAAACGGGATACATTCAATTCACTATGGAAGTGGAATCTGAAGAAAGTATCCCGTTCCTAGATGTGAAGGTGGAAAAGAAAGAAAGCAGTTTGGGAAACTCGGTATACAGAAAACCTACCCACACTGACAGGCATCTGAATGCCGGCTCACATCATCATCCTGCACAAAAACATGAGGTGATCGGGACGTTGATGACAAGAGCCATCAGGATTTCAGAACCAGTAAATTTTAGAAAAGAAGAAAGGCATCTAAAGAAAGCACTCCTGAAGAATGGCTATAATGAGGGCACAATAAAGAGAGAATTCAAAAAAGCCCAAAAGATAGGCCCGCATAAAACAGAAGAAAGTAAAGAAGAAATAAAGAAAGCAGTGATCCCATATCTCAAGGGCACCACAGAAAGAATATCAAAAATACTAAAAAAGTTTAAAATAAAAACAATATTCACCACGCACAGAAAAAATTGTCAGGTTCTGGCGAATGCGAAGGATAAGTTAGGACTCAAGACTCCTGGTATATACAGCATTCCATGCTCCTGGGGCAAGCAATACATTGGACAAACGGGTAGGCTAATATTCACAAGACTCACAGAGCACATAAAAAGCGTCAAGAAAATGTACAGTAAAGCATCAGCCTTAGCAGAGCATTTCGTTACCACTAACCATACTATAGAATTTGAAAAAGTCAGAGTGGTTAAGAAATGTAATAAATCTACAGAAAGAAAAATAATGGAAGCGATAGAAATAGTCAAACACCCGGGAAATTTCAACAGGGAAGATGGGTACGAATTTTTAACTCTGAATCCTAAATCCGGATGCTGCAAACCTGCGACCTTGGATATAGAATGTTGATATGCTATCTACACTACAATTGACAAACTTAAACTTTCCAGATTTACTTTATGGTAATTTGGATTTTATTGACCAAATCCAACCAAATCATGTTATGCTATTTAACCTTGCTTGACTAATGCGCTTTTAAAAATAAAATAATAATATAATAATAAAAAATAATAGAGTATGATAAAAACTTTAAATCTATAAAGATTATGATATCATATAATTGGTGGGTTTTTGTTAACTATTACTGCATCAAAATCGAAATAAATTATCTGTAAACATTATACAGAATTTCTTTAATAGTCCTTGTAATCCTAGCTTAGAAATAATAATAGATATTTTAATGTAATATGTAAAATTTTGAAACTTAAAAGTTATTTTTTAAAAAAAGATTTAGATGTGTTCGGGCAATTCCAATTCCAATGTTTCAGTAGAATATAAGAAGGTCAGGTAAATAAGTATAGACTTATTTTTAAATACATTTATTATAGAATGATAATATAGTTTTCTTTTATTTTAAGCATGGTAAACAGTTATTTATAAGGTAATTGTGCTCTTCAAACATGGAATCCATTTATAATTATTAAAAGTTATAATTCAAGTTATACATATAATAGAAAGATGTCAATACCTTGAGAAATATGACTGAAATGATATGTATAGAGGTAGCTTAGCCACAGATTCCATGCTTTTGCAATCAACAATTTCTAAGATAACTAGAGGTTCTTCTTCAAGTTTTATTTCTTCAAAGCATGTGATGCTTATCTAGAAAAAACAATACCAATTACTTTTACATATTTAGCTACACTAACATACCATTGACACATTTCTCATGACATCACCCACATTTAAATGATGGGTCACACAGCATAAAGTAAAAAAATATGAATGAAGAACCAACAAAACACAGCATAAAAACGAAACTTATACACGGAACTGATAAGGCACTTGGTCCAAGAAATAAAGTTCTTTATATTTTTACATTCTTTAAAGCAAACATTTAATTTTCTTTTTTTAAATAAAACTTCTGATTTTGTTCTTTTGAGCCTATCAGAATAATTATAAATATTTAGCACCTTATAACAATGGCATTGTTATATTTGTTGAGCAATACATATCATTACCAGTTAACTTTATTCTATGCTGCTGCTTTTCAGTTATATTTTTATTGTAACAAGACTAATGTAAAATATTTGAGTAAAAAACATCGAAAGCTGACCATTTCCCTTAATGCTGAATGAATGTTGTTTCTTTCTTGGACCATTAAATTTCCACAAAATCTCTTATTTTATTCCAACTAAGCATATTGTCATATTTACTAACACTAAATATTTTCTGATAATTATCAGTGTATACTTTTTTAACATAGAGAGTAGAAAGGTGATAAAGTGCAGGGAAAACAACAGTAAAAGTTATAACGGTACAAGCACAGATTTATTGGATATATACACTATATAAACATATATAGACACAGACAGACACTTCACACACCAATAACGATCCAGCCAGAACAAACAAAGGACGCCAACTAACTCACAATGGCTGAGCACAAACATGGATCTCACAGTACACATGCTAACATGATCTCTACTGTCACTTTATAGTGTTACAATACTTTATTAACATTCATTTCTTCTGCATTGTTAAATTCTTCTGTGTTCACAATTTCTTCTTTTTGGATGGTTGCCTCCTCTGTGTTCACAATATCCTCTTTTTCTAATTTTCCATCAGCCACATTACACGTCTTCTGTAAATTAAGGCTTTCATATATCCCTTTGCTGTCTTTTCATCTAATATCATCATCAAAACATCACTTGTAAGTTTGCAAACAATAATCAATCTGGCAAAATCATCCTGTCTCATAAACTGAAAAGTTCGGCCTCTGTTGTATGAGACTCTTCATACAAAACTCTTAGAATGCCATTGAGTTCGAGTGATTTCATAATTTCATACTCCCTACTCTCAAAATTAGACCCATCAAAAGTTGGTAATTTGAACCCGTAATCACTAAAATAACAAAACAACAAATCACTATTGTTTCACAAAACTAATTGACCGAAAACGTGTGTCCAAAAAGTTATTCCTAAAAAAATAACTAACCACCAGTGTCTGCCCCAAAAACTTATATCCAATCCTAAACAAAAATTCGGCTCTACCGCCAACAAAATAATAACTTGTACAACCTAACCTTTTAACATAGAGAGTAAAAAGGTGATAAAGTGCACGGAAAACAACAGTTATTACGATACAAGCACAGATTTATTGGATATATACACTATATAAACATATACAGACACAGACAGACACTTCACACACCAATAACAATCCAGCCAGAACAAATGAAGGACGCCAACTAACTCACAATGGCTGAGCACAAAAACCTGGATCTCACAGTACACATGCTAACATGATCTCAACTGTCACTTTACAGTGTTGTCTGTCTATAATACAATACTTTATTAACAATGTAGATTATATACAAAAGAGGAATTACTTCAACATACTTGTCTTTCAGAACTTTTCTATATGTTATAATAATCATAATTACAATTAGTATACATCCAAATAAGCAAATATAGTAAAATACTTAAGAAAACTGAGGAAAATATAAATACTAACAACTATTACACATTATGAAACGTTTGTGAGAGGGAAGATGGTGCTGAAAAAGTAATTAAAGTAAAGGAATTGCCATATTGTCTAATCACCTCAGTTTCAATATAAGCTTGTGGGGTCAGTAGAGCAAAAGTTTCCTTCAAAGCAACTTCAACCTGTTTATTCAAGCAACTGCATTCTTTATTTAATGCAATTCTAAAATAAAAATAATTGATAATTAAGATCTTAATTATACATCATTAATGCCATAAAACACTGATGGTACTACAAAATCAAGAATTAAGACCTAGATTGAAATTGATAAAATCAGGTTTTTCTGTCTGAATATTTTTTTGTAGATACTCATAAAAAGATGGAAAATCCTGTTTTTAAACTCCTCTTTCTTTAAATAACATAAATAAATAAAAACATACGTATTTATTTGTTATATATATATATATATATATATATATATATATATATATAAGTTAGGATAAGACATACACCAGTATGGCCACTAATCCCAAACAGGGATTAGTAAACATTGTAAATACTATATATAGAGGATTTAGTTTTGAATAAAGCAGTGTTTTATCAGCCTTCACCCGTGTTGTTTCTCTCCTAATATTTCTCTTTTTTTTAACGTTTTATGTGCCAGAGCTCGTAAGTGGTGCCGAAACCCGGGAGTTTGTCAGCAGTTCGCAGTAAGAATTTTTTTTTTTTGCAAGAACACGAAAAGGGCAGTTCTTTTCCTTTAGTTTCTTTATTTTGTTTATTTCTTCTTGTTATCAATCTTCCTAGAACGAATTGAACCCCACCATGAATGAACAAGGTCAGAACATCCTGAGACCGGCTACATTAACGTTGGAGCCACCACAGGCAGAACAGGTGAACTCTGAGCTCCAACCACATCCGACATCTACTATAGCATTGGCGCCAACACCAGTAGGAAGAAGTAAGCAACGGAGTGCAGGGCGGAGAAATGAGGAGGTAAGGAAAGAATGAGGATGGTGTGAGCAGAGGGGCAACCTCTTGTGTGTGAATAATGTTGTGAAAAAGTGGGAAAGGTTGCCTGTTATAGAGTTTTGTAAGGGGTGGAGATGTTTAGTAGACACGGGGAGCTCATGTACATTAGTAAGTAAGGATAGCGTAAAAATGGTATTTAAAGGGAAGAGTAAACCCGAGGTGAGCAAGTGCCTATGTAAGCTAGTCACTTTGAGTGGTCTCTGTACGGTGGAAGGGGAGATAGATTTGGCATTAGATAAATGGGGCAAGAAGGGTGGAGTAGCAACTCTGCATGTGGTAGAGAGTATGCCGCGCGAGTATTCTGGGCTGTGACGTGCTCGGGAAACTAGGGGCAAGACTCCGGAATTTAGAAGGGCAATGGGTAATTAGAATCGGTAAAAAGGTGTATAGGACAATAGAAAACGCAAAAAGGGATGCGAAATGCGTCAGCGTAATCACGCGGGGTAAGTATTGGAGAACAAGCATAAAGGAGGAATACGCGGATATATTTTTTTGGCGAGGAGGGCCCACTGAGTGTGACGGGAGAAACACTTCACGAAATTCATTTGAAATCAGAAAAAAGTACGTACGTGAAAGAGCGGAGATATCCACAGGAGCTAAGGGAACATATTAGGGAGGAGATCGAAGAGCTAAAACGACAGGGAATTATGTTAAAAAATGCACCTATAACGTTCCAGTGGCTGATGGACGAGCTCTTGAGGGGCTTAGATGAAACCATGTGTCAAGTGTACATGGATGACCTTCTGGTCTTTAGTAAAACGGAGGTGGGACATATAAGAGGATCTGAGGCGGGTCTTTGACAGGATACGTCAATTTGGGTTAAAGCTATCACCCAAAAAATCTATATTGGGACCAAATATTAGAACCAAATAAATTTTCTCGGGCATTCGATATCGGCGGAAGGTATACGGCCGGTAAGAAAGTAGAGGCGATAGGGAAAATAGCAATGCCTACTGACGTCAAGGGAATCAGGAGATTGCTAGGGACCTTAAATTATTATCGTCGATTCGTCCTGGAGATGGCCGCAAATCTCTTCCCTCTGAATGAATTATTAAGAAAGGGACGCACAATTCGGATCACCCCAGAGATGGAGGCCAACATTAAGAAGTGCATGCGGTGGCTTCAAACGGAACCGGTTCTCGCGTTTCCGGACTTTTCAAAATCATTTGCGATCCCTACGGACGCTAGCGAATATGCACTAGGGGCGGTGTTATCGCAGGAGGATGATAAGGGGGATCGGCCTGTGGCATACGCGAGTAGGAGACTTACAGACGCGGAGGCTCGGTATAGTGCGCTCGAAAGGGAGCTATTAGGGATAGTATGGGCAGTCCAACACTTTCGACCCTATATATTCGTAAAACGGATTAAGGTACACACCGATCATCGGCCGCTTCTGAGGGTAGGCAATTTGAAGGAATCATCGGCTAGAGTGACGCGCTGGAAGGGGATCCTGAACCAATACAATTTTGACATAACATACAAACCTGGAAAGGATAATGTAGTGGCAGATTGGCTATCTCGGGGGCTGCAGGTCAACGCGATCGAACCAGAGGAAGGAGAACCTTCCGGGGAGCTTCAGAGATTCGTACGGGAATGGACGCCAGAGGGACAAGGTGAAAAGATAGGGATGGATAGATCGTTCGTCCGATGTCGACTTATGGTGGATACGATCCGGGATGCCGATCAGCAGAAAGAAGTGACGTTAGCATACCACCAAGGGAAGACCAATCATCGGGGAATTAACGAAACTATAGCAGCATTAAAACGGAGATATTATTGGGTTGGAATGAGGAAAACAGTCGAAGAGATTGTGAGAGAATGTGCTGTTTGCCATATCGCGAAGTATGACCGCCACCCCCCGGTGGGGCTACAAGTGGAAAGCTGTACGCCTACGGTACCATTAACGGATCTGCAGATCGATACCTTCACGTGGAGGGGCTTCAAGTGGGTAACAATAGTAGACATTTTCAGCAAAATAGCCATGGCTCACCCTGTGAAAGAGAAGTCAGCGGCCGCGGTTAGTGACGCCCTTAGAACGTGGTTTCAATTCTACGGTGTGCCAGACAAGATTTCCTCGGACAACGGTAGGGAGTTCGACAACACACAACTGCGGAAGGAAGTGAAAGATCTTGGAGTTACCTGGCACTGGAATACATCGGGACATCCTAAAAGTAGGGAGGGGATTGAACGGCTCCATAATACCTTGGGCGAACATCTTCGGTTATTCCATGTGGACAAAGGGTTGGAGGCGGACGCGGCGATGCCCCAGGCCATTGCGGCGTATAATCACTCAATCCATACAGCTACGGGATTCTCCCCTTCTGAGGCCCTCTTTGGTCTGCGCGCTCGTCGGAGAGATGGGAAAGGTACTGTCGTGGATGAGGACATGGCGGAACGACTAGTGGCTAATATGATAAAGCTCGAACGGATATGGGAGAAAGCACACACAGGAATGGTGACGGAAAAAAGTAAGAGAGTTGCCAGGGATAATTTGGGGGTCAAGGATATTATGGGAGCTCTTAAGATATGTACCACCGTGTACAGAAGAATTATATCAAATCGCTCCAAGGAGGTCCTGAGGTACGAGGGGCCATTCAAAGTGATTGCGATCAGGGAGCACAATCTGGTCACCATTCAGAGTCTGGCTCAGCCACGAAAACGTCTAACAGTGCATGTAGAGCAGCTAAAAATTCTAACTGGGAAAGCCAGATGATAATTATGTATTGTTGGTTGTAATGTTTTAGTTTTAGGTAGAGCAGTGTAATTTTATTTGTATTCTGAAATTTTGTTTTGTTTTTGTTTAGTTTGTGATTTACCTTAAGTATACAGAATTAATAGTCGTACAATATGCTATGTGATTAATAGTGTGCTTGACATAGTAAGTGAGTATTGTACATAGAGGAAAGATTTTTTGTTTTTGTTTTTGGCAGTAGTAATTTTGTTGATCCAGTGATATTATATTCCTTTTACTTTATATGTGTATTTGTATTTTATTTTTGTAAGTTTACGAGGATGTTCGTAAACTGGCAGGGGGAGTTAGGATAAGACATACACCAGTATGGCCACTAATCCCAAACAGGGATTAGTAAACATAGTAAATACTATATATAGAGGATTTAGTTTTGAATAAAGCAGTGTTTTATCCAGCCTTCACCCGTGTTGTTTCTCTCCTAATATTTCTCTTTTTTTTAACGTTTTATGTGCCGGAGCTCGTAAGTTATATATATATATATATATATATATATATATATATATATATATATATATATATATATATATATATATATGTATGTATGTATATATATATATATATATATACATACATACATACATATAATATATATAATATAGTAGTAAGACCGTAAGCCCATGGAAAACAATATTTTGACAAATAAATAATAAAGCTTTAATGCATGATGATTATATTTCCCAAAATATTTTCTAAAAGGTGGCAAACTATGAAAATCACTTTCAGTAAAGTGCTTATTGAAAATAAGACTGTAACATAAGAGTTTTCATGTTGAATAATATTGGTTGATTTTATATATATGAGGAAGAATATGGTCTGGGTATATCACTAATTATTAGGCTTATCACTAAATTATTAGGCCTGGTAGCAGGTAAACTAAAACTTTTTTTACCTGCTATCAGGCCTAAAACCTTAAGTCCATTTTCAAGTGTGATTCTACAACAATAGCTCTGAAGAAGACATGCAATGTGGGTCGAAACGTCAGCTTCCAAGTAAACAGTTCTCCCTATATAGGAGAATTTTTTACCTACACCCAGAACATATTTTTCCTCATTAGAGTTTTCAGTTATCTACTCTAATCCAATTTTTAAAGGCAATGTTTATTTATTGTCTTTTTCATTGATAATGATAAAAAGAATAGGCTACTGAATTTTAATACATTTTTCAGGGTGTAAATATAAATAATAAATTTAAAAAATAATTTAGTGATAAGGAATACTTGATTACTGATATCTTCATCACATACTCATTTTATAAAATAAGCAGTCAAAACATGTTCAAGAAATATATAATAAATACAATGAAAAAAAATATTGTACATTACGTCTTTAAACACAAACAAACTCGGGCTTTGAAACACATAAATGCCTAGAGGATTGGGGTACATCGACATACTCTTTTTTAAACCCTGCCCGGTCTACTTATTTAATTCTCAATATGAGTAACCATAATGTTGTAAAGTTATAATTTAAACATCAGCAAAAATAATTAATCATTATATTATTTAGCCATAAACATAAAGTATACTACTTATCATAGGAATAATGTAAAAAAACAGACATACTTCACTATTATATCATTACGCCCTCTATTTTTAATACCTAATTCTTCATTCATCTTATGAAAAACTATCACATTATCTAAATTAAGATAGTTTCCATTAGTTTTTTCAAAATACACTTCAGTAAAAACATCATACGACCTGAGATGTACAAAATATTTGTGTTCCAGCAAATATTTTCCTTTGAATTTTTCATCAAAAATCTACAAAAAGAAAAATCAAAATATATTTATATTCATATTAAGTTAGCACTTTCCATTAGACGATCAAATAGTTGAATAAAAAATATTATAATACATTTTGGTTAATATAAAACAGCCTAAAACCAAGATTTTTATTTCATTTCAACCTAACAGAAATCATTTTAAGTTTTTCATAATCTTTTTCCTTAGTTAATATACACTTTAAACTTTATACTATACAAGAATAAATATATACCAATTGAAATGAATTTAAAATTATGGTCAATAATTGGCTAAATTATCTATTATGGCAAGGATATTGAAGTCTAACAAAAAAAAAATCAACACAATGGTAAAGTTATTTTTAATACTACAATATTTTTATGCTAATATATTAAAGTAATATAGGAATTATAATGCTTCTTATATTGGCAAAAAAAAAGAAGAAAAAAAGCCTAATCTTTCCCCAGAGAGGGACATGAATTTTGATGCTAAACAACTGCAAAATTCATTGGCTGCAACCAGATTAAAAACAACAAAACTCTTTGAATGTAGATGTCTCAAAGGATGGACATCATCTTAAGATATTAAAAAATAAGCTATTGCATTGAATATTTGGTCTGAAAAAGGATGAGACTACAGGAGAATTTAGGAGATTGCACAACCTGGAATTAGAAAGTATACACTTGATTTAGTAATTGAAGTAATAGTGTCACAGAGGTTGATATGGACTTGTAAAGCTGAAGGGCTTAGTAACGAACCAATTCCTAAAAAGTTAATAAGCACTGAATCAGTGCAAGGTGTAGATTGAGGCAAAAGTGGGAGAATTGCATTAAGAATGGTCTAACGGATTAGGGTTTGAGTGGTGGTCTGTTGATGGAAGTTTGTAGCAAGCAGAGATTGGTGTTATCGGCATTGTGCCTTATCAATTATTATTTCCATAAAATTGATGACTACAGAAGAGTTATAAATAGCAAAGGAATGCTTGATAAACAGAGATTAACTGTATAAACTAATAAACAAATTAATCAACAGTAAATTTACAAAAAGTTAGCATATGTGAATTAAAAGTATATTTATAATTAATGTTTTTGAAAGAGAAATACAATTAAAACTGTGATTTTAGTTTATAATGAGAAAATTTACATACTTGAATAATAACATGCTCACGAATTTCCTGAACTTCTGTTGGATGGTAAGTTACATAAACTAGTGTTGTTGATTCAGGTTTCAAAGCGCCACTTGTGCTACTCAGAGATATCTAATTTAATAAAAGAAGATATATATACATTAAATAATAAGGTGAGACGAAAATTGTATGTATTAGGGTGTCCCCTAAGTTTCTAACTCAAGAAACTAGAATTAATAATAAAAGCATATAGCCAATAAAATCACCTTCGGATGGATTGAATCGGCATTTATAATTTTCCAACTAAGTGGTAGGCAACATTTACTTTCCAATGCAAATGGTAATGAAACTTGTCGATGAATAATTACTTCTTCAAACAATAATTCAACAGGATTGAAAGCAACATCGGGTGAAGTTCCAGAGCAATATGCCTAAAGTGAAATAATATAAGAGTTAACATCGAATAATCAAATGTTACAAAATCAGCAGATTGAAAAAAATTTAAAATATGAATTTTTAAAGCAAATATTTACATCAACAGCCCTGGCGAATGATTACCTAAGTTGAATTTTCTCAAAAATTAGTTTCTAGCTATTAAAAGCGCGGAGTTCTGTTATTTTTTCAGTGAATTTTTTTAAGTCAGACATTGACTTGAAAAGAAGTTATTGCTTTTATTACAACTCCAATTCAAGCCAAAGAATACGAGAATGGCATTATTCCGCTTATTTCAATACAGTTAATTCTCCCTGGACAAAATTTGTCTTAACCACTTATTCACCAGGGCTGTATACATAATTCCAAGTGTGACTAGGACACATGATTAATTTATTTATTTAGAAGTATAGAATCTGTCATCATCATATACCCTATCCATTGTCATGTATGTGTTAACAAGTTAAATCAGTTAGTGTTCGAAATAAATTGAACTTTATAACAATGACTCATAATCCAACAGGTTTTTTAGTCCATAGCAATGGTCTTAAAAAATGAGATAGTCTTTATTTTATTTATTTAGTCTCCTCCTCTTCTACTGCCAATGGTGTGAGGATCCCTTTTGTAGAGCCTGATCCATAAATCCCTCTCCTGTACCAATCGTCCTCTCCCTCCCCACTCCAACCCTCTTCAGTCAAAGGCCTCCTGGATTGCGCCTTCCCAAGTCTTCCTTGGTCTTCCCCTCGGTCTTATTCCCTCCACCTTTATCTCATATACGGCCTTCGCCACTCTGTATTCCACCATTTTGGAAACATGGCCATACCATCTCAGCTGATGCCCTTGATAACATCCCCAGCTTGCCGAAGTCCCACATTTGAACGTATTGTTACGCTTCGCACTCGGTATCTTCTGTTCTTCCCTTCCATTCTTCTTAGCTATCGCATCTCCATGGCTTGAAGTTGGCTCTTGAGCTTTTTGGTTAGAGTCCAAGATTCACTTGAATAGGTAAGAATCGGTAAGAAAGTGTTTTTATAAACTCTTTTTTTGTGTTTTTTGACACTTCTTTTTTCCCGATGAATCCTTTCTTGAGGGAATTAAAACACCTGCTGGCAGCTTTTATTCGTCCATTTATTTTGCCATCTATCCAGCCGTGTTAGTTAAGGTCTGCACCGAAATATTTAAAATCCCTTACTTGCTCTAACCTCGTGTTTTTTTAGTCTTACGACTCGGTTCCCATGCTCGCTTTTTCTTCCCATTCTCATGATTTCTTGTCCAAATCTTCTTGTAGGATGTGTAAATTGAACTGAAGGTTCCTACAATTGTTTGCAAAAACAAGTATGTCATCGCCAAATGCGAGGATAGTGAGGTGAGTTGGCCTAAGGTTTCTATACCGTAGCTCTTTTCAGGGCCGTGTTCAGTGTTAAAATAAAAAGTAATGGGCTTAGGCTATATCCTTTTCTGATTCCCTTGGGTTGTTACAAATTTTATTTTATTTTATTTAAAAAAATACAAAGATCCATGATTAATTAGTATCTAACAGTTATAATGAACCAAATGGGAAAAGTCCAAAGGTAATAAATGTTGAAGTAATTCCTCTTTTGTATATAATCTACATTGTTTATAAAGTATTGTGTTATAGACAGACAACACAGTTAAGTGACAGTTGAGATTATGTTGGCATGTGTACTATGGCATCCATGTTTGTGTTTGGCCACTGTGTTAGTTGGCGTCGTTCTATTGTTCTGGTTGGATCGTTATTGGTGTAGTAAGTGTCTGTCTGTGTCTATATATGTTTATATATCCAATAAATCTGTGCTCGTATCGTTATAACTTGTACTGTTGTTTTCCCTGCACTTTATCACATTATTACTCAATATGTTAAAAATAAATAGTAAGATTACCATAAAGTGTACAAATTTTATTAAGTGATGTGTGACAGGGGTTAAGACTATTATATGACTAGGAGTTACAAAACAACTATAAGATAGAAAAACAAACAAGTTATCCAAATGTTTTCTTCTGGCCTTAAAACTACAGCAAAAAGTATTAATTTGAACAGCTACTTTTTCTATTTAATAAATTGTTATTAAGAGGTTTTTACATAGGTTGTTTTGATATAAAAATATTTGTATTTATGTTGTTAACAAAACATCACACAGATTGATTAAAAGTAAATTAAAAAAAATATATATCTTTAGAAATTACCTTCAGAGTATAAATTTTGGGGTTATTTTCAATAGAAAATAAAAATCTACATGAATACAATCCCTCTAGAGAGGGGCTTGCAGATATAACAAATTCCTTTACTTGCCCAGCCTAAAAAAATTATTAACAATAAATGACACTTTTAGTGCATGATATATAATAATACTATACTAATTATAAGTAAAAATATGTCATATGTATAGCACATTAGAAGTATAGCCAGGACAATTACACTACATTAATAAGATTTCCTTTTCCTGTCAGATGGTTTAGTCTTCTATACAATATTAAAACCCATTATATATATATGTTGAAGTAATTCCTCTTCTGTGTATCATCTATATTGTATTAAAGACAGACAACTGGCATGTAAAGTGACCATTGAGATCATGTTAGCATGTGTACAGTGAGATCCAGGTGTTGTGTTTGCCATTGTTGTCAGTTAGTTAGCATGGACTTATGATTATGACTGGATCGTCATTGTGTGAAGTGCCTGCCTGTGTATATATATATATGATTATATAGTGTTTATATCCAATAAATCTGTGCTTGTATCGTAATAACTTGTACTGTTGTTTTCCCTCCAATTTATCACCTTTCTACTCTCTATGTTTAAAGGTTATGGGCCCAGTGTAGTTTTGTACGAGTTATTTTTTGTTGACGGTAGAGCCGGATTTTTGCTTTGGATTGGATATAAGTTTTTGGGACAAACACTGGTGGTTAGTTATTTGTTTGGGAATAACTTTTTGGACACACGTTTTCAGTCAGTCAGTTTTGCGGAACAATAGTGATTCGGTGTTACACCATTTTGTTTTAGTTCAATGTTTGCGGCCAGTGTAACAATGGCGAGTTCAAGTTTACCTTTACCGAATTTTTCAGTTGAACGATTTGACAGAACTAACTTCAGTATTTGGTGCTCCAGAATTAAATTAGTACTGAACGTTTGTGGCTTATTCAGAGTATTAAATGAAGAGCCTCCTACAACGGAAGTGGAGCTTAAAATTTTTGAGGAACAGGATGTAAGGGCCAGATTTATTATTGCTCAGGGTCTTGCGGACAATATTTATTGTACAGTTAAAGAAAAGGAAACGGCAAAGGCATTAATAGAAGCCCTAAGGCTTCTTCCTATGAAAAACAAGGTATGAAGTCTCTTGTCATGGTGCAAAGAACTTGGAGAAACATGCAGTACAGTAATGACCAACCTCTATTAGAGTTTTTCAGAAGTTTGAATCCATGGCATCTGAAGTAAGGGTGACTGGTGGAAAATTAGATGAAGAAGAAATAGTGAATCAGTTACTTGTTGCAATGCCATCAGAGACATTGTGTTCAATAAGGACAAATCAGGACTTAGTTTAGAATATGTGAAAAACTGTCTTTTGTCAGAATATGAGAAAAATATGATAAAGGAGGATATGTCACAAATTGTATTTGCAGCATACAGTACTAAAGGTTTTATTTTTTAATTTTATTTATTTATTGATATTTACAACTGTATTACAATAATACATCAAGTAAATGGGCTAAGCGATACATAATGACATGTGAAAATGACAAGTAGAGAAACTACCCACTGGTAGTACTCAAATCACAAGTTTAACTAAGAAGTCACGGGGCCATCTTCTTTTCAGACGTCTCGAAGGATTATCAGGAATTGAAGAGGAAGCTAGGTTTGAAACTAGAGGGTTTGAGCGGAAATGAAGTTTGTTATGAAAGGATAGATAGCGGGTTCGGGCCAAATCAGCAACAAATGGGACATTAAGGTCATAATGGATGACTTTATTCATAACAAAATAAGGAGCATTGAGGATTTTACGAAGGATTTTGGATTGTAGGGATTGGATACGAGAGGAATTCGATGGCTTAGTGGAGCCCCAAAGCTCTATTCCATAGGTCCAAATAGGTTGTGTACTAAAGGTAAATTCTGGAAATATGGGAATTCAAAGCTCAATAACCCTAAAAAAACATAAAATGTTATTTGCTATTACTGCAAAGATCGGGGTCATGTTAAAAGTGTTAGTCCAAAATTAAAAAAAATAATAGTTCTGCTGCCACTTCTGATCATAAATTTGATAATGAATTTCTCTTCACCACCTACTTGGATAATAATCCTGAAGCCTCGTGAGACAAAGATAGTGTTTGTTAATCAGATATAGCTTGTTTTGTGGTAGACTCTGGGGCCACTGCAAATGTTATTGGTATTAATAACAATATTTGTAAAGTTTGTTCAAACATGGAAGAATTAAATATAGAAGAAGTAGACAATATAAAAGAAATGAACTTTAGTGAAAATATAAATCTGGAAGAAATAAGTTATAAAGATGAAACAGACTATATAAAAGAAACAAATTTTAGTGAAGTTGTAGATCTGGAAGAAATAAACTATTATGAAGAGTTAAATCTGGAAAAAGTAAATAAAGCAGACAAAGCAGACCAACCAGATCTATTAAACAAGTTGACAGAGTTAAATATTAAAGAAATAATGAACAGGCCAGAACTATGTAATCAGAAAGAAAAGGTAAATTCGGATGACTTTAACAAGATAAAGACACTGTTCTAGATAATTTACTTGTGTTTAATTATTCAAGTTTAAAGTCAACAGGAGGTAAGGGAATGTGGTGGTCGTTTAAAGAATTTTTTATGTATTGTGAAACAGTAGACATGTCAAGAGTGTCTAATAAAGTAATTGTAAGTTTCCCTTATATCATTAATGAGAATGAAAAAAAGGCCAATTTCAGGAGTTTGAAAACAATTATCATAGTGTTTTTTAAATAATTAGAGATTTTGTTAATGAAGATGATGTTAGTATTTTATTGTGGAAAAGGCCAGCAGATGTCCGAAACTATCTGCGGGGTAAAGTGAAGAAAAAATATTGAGGTCTTCACCGCTGGTTGGAATAAATTGTTTTAATAAAGGACTGGAATTGGACTTTAGATATCAATCTGTGAAAGTGAACATGTGTAATACGGAATTAGGATTTTAAAGTAATTAATTGTATTTATTTTATTTGTGCTGTGTAATGTGGAATTCCTTGTATTTATTTTATTGTATTATATTGTATTGTAATTATCCTTGTATTTTGTAATCAGGATGTTAAAGTAATTCTGTATTAGTAATTCCTTATATTTTTATTTTGTAATTAGGATCTTAAAGTAATGCTGTTTCAGTAATTCCTTGTAATTGTTTTATTTGAATTTTGTAATTAGGATGTTAAAGTAATTCTCATTAATTCCTTGTATTTGTTTTATTTGTATTTTGTAATTAGGGTGTTAAAGTAATTCTGTTTCAGTAATTCCTTGTATTTATTTTATTTGTATTCTGTAATGTGGAATTAGGAGGACTTGCTGAAATAATTACTTTTATGTATTTTATTTTTATTTTGTAATGTGGAATTAGGAGGGTGTGTTGAAGTAATTCCTCTTCTGTGTATCATCTATATTGTATTATAGGCAGGCAACTGGAATGTAAAAAAAACCTTCTTCATTGGTTATGTACATATGTTAGTGTTGAATTAACTTAGTGTTGAATTTACGTGTAATTTAATTCTTTATTTTTACTGGATAAATCACGTTTAAAAAGATCTTAGAAACTAAATTACACATAAATTCAACACTAACTTGTCTTAACCAAATATGTGTTTGCATTTTTCAAGTAGACGTAAAATCTCTAGCCTGTGCTCCTCTTGTTCAATATGTTGTAATTTAACATCAAATTTAAGAAAGTCAAAATTTTCATTGGAAGCACTTCCTAGGTTGTTACAAGCAGTTTTGTAGCCTGCTTATGATGAGGACCGGATGTCTCAATCTGATCATTTTTTGGCTGTGTTAAATTTATATTTCTGTCACTATTAGGAGATCTGATATTACGAGCTTAGTGTCACTGGTACGTTGCAAAATTTTCAAATTCTCATCTTGTATTAATTTAAATTTCTTGATGGCATCTATACCTAGTAATAAATCATAGAAGAAATTATTACTCTTGACTACATACGTTGTAATGTAATCAGTAATGTTTTCAATACGGAGTTTAATTTTAGCCCGTTCTGAGGTGATATTAAGTCCGCTGATAGTTTTTAGCGCCGGTCTTTGTTTAATTAAATTCAACTTCAGGAAATCAGCAATTCGTTGATTTATTAATGTTGCATTGGAGCCAATATCTTAATAATAGCCTTAATTTTAATATTATCATTTATAACAACATTTAGTTTAATCAGGGGATCTAACTTCACCCGGCTTTTAAGTTTATATGTTCTGAATCAAGATCGATTTCGAATAAATCGAGATCAGTTGCATTTATTTTTGGTTGATTACGAGTTTTATTTTTGTTACGACATTCAGATATTAAATGGTAATGGTTGTGAAAGCCAATGGTTTGGCAGCTAGAACATGGTTTGCGCTGATAATCACTCTTTTGCTGGGGTTCACATTTTTTAAACAAACTTAATGTGGGATTTTCACCAGGTTTTGGAGTTGATAGTATTTCTTTCTTCTTTTTCATAAACTCATCTTCTAATTTACGAAGTTCAGAGTATAATATGAAAGGTATCAAATATAATAATTAAATTTTTTTTAAATGTATATATATATGAATAATTAGATAAAGACGAATATTTAATATATTGGATGAATTGGAAATTGTAATAGGTTAAGTGATATATAAAGGTTATGATGTAACTTGTAAATATTATATTGTACTATTATAAATTAATAAGTGATAGATATGAATATAAATTAAACTTTCTTTTGAACATCACATTTGACATATAATTGTTAAACTGTGTTAATATGTAAAAATCAAAATTGCGAAAAATCGATTGAAAGATCGACAAAATACGGAAAACAAGGGATGGAAAAGTGGTGGGGAAGAAAAGTGGGGAGAAGGCGGTCTTATGCAGCAGGGGGCTGAAGAGGAAGGATGCAGGGGAGAAGTAAAATTGAAGAAAGGGGAACAAAGAACAAGCCTACCTGGAGCACAAAGGAAGAGAGACATTTGTTGACCTATACGTGAAAGTGGCAAAGATATTGTAAAATTAATATGTTCTCAGGTGATGAGCTAAAAAGTGTAGATGTAGGTGTAGAAGTGTAGATTTAAAAGTGTTTGTATCAATTGAGTGGGTAAAACCCGAATTATGTTATTTTTATAGAAATGCAAATATTCGTCGCTTCTAATATCATTTGTTTTGTCATATTAAATCTTATTATATAAAATATTATCAAATCCACTATTTATTTATTGGCGCCCGAAATTAATGTTTGACTTATAATTAATTGAAGTAGAGCATTTTAAAGTGAGGTTTTTCATCACAAAGAATAATTTATGGTCAGGAAACAGAAGGAAACCTAACAAATTTATCAAGAGTACAATTTTTTTCTCTAGAGCTTCATTTGGCAAACCGAAAACAATCTGGTTGATATGGGAGAATTCAGGACCTTTAGGCTCTACGTCAAAGCATAGTTTCTCCTTTGTGAGGGCATAGTCAATAAGGGATCTGCCTAAATAATTATAGCCGAAAGCTCTTTTCACAAGATACCAGCCTTTATCAACAAATATATTTAGAAAAGACTCCTTCCACATGGCACAGGAATCGTTCAGACTAATCTTCTTTAAACTAATCTCATACCAATCCTTAGCCGGACCATTAAAAAGATAAAAACGTAACTGTTTGTTCTGAATTTAATTTTACTTGCATCTCTTATAATTTAATACCATCTTCTAATTCTGACGGTGTATCTATAGGTATGAAAGAAACTGTTTTTGGAAGAGCAACCTTGTGTTACTTATCTTTCAATCATCTGTGTGTTATTACTTATCTTAAAAACCTTCTTCATAAGTTATGTACAAATGTTAGCCTTAACTTAGTGTTGAATTTACGTATAATTTAACTCTTTATTTTTACTATATAAATCACGTTTAAAAAGATCTTAGGATATATATATATATATGCTAAGATCAATTTATATATATATATTAGACCAATATATATATATATATATATATTGCTCTAATCCATCCATTACATAAAAAAGGCAGCAAATTAGACGTAAACAATTATAGAGGAATCTCACTTGTATCGGTCACATATAAAATACTATCAGCCTGTCTCTTCCATATAACACAACAACAATTAGAACCCAAATTCAGACCAAACAGGTCATGCCCAGAACAAATTTTCAACCACAAAACCATACTTTAACTACGATCCCTCAGACAAAAGCCTACATTATGCACATTTGTAGATTTCAGGAAGGCATACGATTCGATAGACAGACCCCCACTATTCCATATTTTAGAAGAGAGAGGACTAGATCCCAAAACCCTAGAACTCATAAAACAAACACTAACTGGCACAAAATCTAAAGTAAAATTTATGGGAGAAATTTCAGGACCCTTCGACATTAAAACAGGTTAAAATCGACTGTCAAAAAGATTATTAAATTGTGTTAGCTCAATTAAGAACTCAACACCTTGGCTAGAGGAACTTCGAAAGGATGCAAACATATGTGCAACGGACATTTTAGAAAAAGGCTTTTGGGAAAGCCCAGTCGGATCGGTTTCCAAGACTCACGTTTCTTGAGTTGCTTCTCCCATTCTTTCATAACCTTGTCTAGGACGAAGTTAAACAGAATAGGAGAGAGTCCATCACCCGGTCTCACACCTGTTTTAATGTCGAAGGGTTCTGAAATTTCTCCCATAAATTTTACTTTAGATTTTGTGCCAGTTAGTGTTTGTTTTATGAGTTCTAGGGTTTTGGGATCTAGTCCTCGCTCTTCTAAAATATGGAATAGTGAGGGTCTGTCTATCAAATCGTATGCCTTCCTGAAATCTACAAATGTGCGTACTGTAGGCTTTTGTCTGAGGGATTGTAGTTAAAGTATGGTTTTGTGGTTGAAAATTTGTTCTGGGCATGACCTGTTTGGTCTGAATTTGGGTTCTAATTATTGTTGTGTTCTATGGAAGAGACAGGCTAATAGTATTTTATATGTGACCGATACAAGTGAGATTCCTCTATTTAAGCTGATAATAATCTGAGATAATTTAAGCTAGATATATTTAATTAAATGTTAATTATTGTTAGAAGGCTCATGTCTGTTTTGTGGCGACGCGGCATCAGCAGTTGATAAGTCCGATTCGGAAAATGAGGTCAGAAATGACTCAGGATTTTCGTCGCTACGAGTCAACCCTAATCGAATTCGTTAATTAATTTTAAAAAGTTAAATTTAATTCGAAAGTGTTTTGGGATAATTATGACCACCAGGTCGCAGCACCTCTTGGACCCTGAGATAAGAATGTTGACGCTAGCTAGAATAAGCCTTTAAATACCCGACCGCTTAGCCTCAAAAGTCAGAGTAGAGAACTGGTACTCTCGGTAAGCAGGGTCGTGGTCCACCGGAAGGAAGATGTGTTGAAGACGGGTACTAGTGCAAAGTATTGGGACCTGAGCAAGAAGCCAGATGGAAGGTTGGAATTTCCCTCGATATAGTAGTCTGACTTAATTTGGGGTGTAGCCTGACGGTAGCGTCGCAGGTAACACACATACATACATATATATATATATATATATATATATATATATATATATATATATATATATATATATATATATATATTAATTATTGGTTAAATGGTTTCAGAAAAGAGGAAAAGAGATAAAATTAGGTAGAAAAAGAAGGCATTGAATCTCCTCCAGGATTCGGTAAACATTATTATAACAATCATTAATATTAAAATTTAAAAAATAACTTAAGATATATTAAACATACTGTTTATATCTAAAATAAGTTAACATCTTACTTCAATAGTAATAGAAGGAGTTTCGAAACTAAAAACATGTGATGAATATAATGGATCAATATTTGTCAAAGATTGATTTTCAATTTTTAACATGTTCAGTGCTGTAATCAAATGATGTTGCCCTTCCATTATCTTATTTTTTTTCAAGAACTGCTGAACTGTTTCCACATCACTTTTATCATCAAATTCATCATCTCCGACTTCTACTATTTCAATTTTTTCTTCAATTACACAAACTGATAGCTTTACAGTGATTGCTGAAGCATTTTTAACTTTTAAAAAACTTTTAATTTCAAAAAAACTGAAATCAGGATGAAAATAGATAACAACAAATAGATTAAATAAATAATAATAATAATAAATTATTATGTTTAGGATAATGGATTGTTAGGATTTAGGATAGATTTTGATTAATTGACATAGGTCTTGCAATTACTAGAGATAATGATTTAATCTCAAGTGAGGAAAAGAAACTTTAAAAATGACTGTTGAATTAAAAGAATCATACTATTTAGAAATCAAAGTGTTAACACAATTTTGTCTAAAGATGGTCTATCTATAAAATCAATAATGAAAAGCCATGATGATCCGAAATAGTCTTTGGGAAGCTAAGAGAGGCACAAATCAATACACAAATGGTGGTTCTCTGAGAAATTACATTGTCTAGTTCAAACAATTTCTAATTTCTGAAAATATTAATATCTTAAAGGGGTTGGGCGCAACCAACATGAGGAAAATCAGATAATATCTTTATTCCTTAAGAGGACATAAGATGGGTTTTAAAGCTTTGCAGACCTCAAGGTCAAAGAAATATAATAGAAAAATCAACAACTTCCAAGGGCAGATCCAGGATTTTTTCTGGGGGGCACGACGGGCACAGGGGGAAAAAAATCATCAATAACTTACAAATAAACTTGTAGTATCTATAGAAAGATTTCAAAGGTTTATTAAAATATCAAAACAATAGTTTCGGTCATGTTCTTTCTGTTATTTTAACAACTATGGTCATGTGATTTGCCTATAATTATGTACTATAATGGATTCTCGAAAGTACACAAAACACTTTCTGGGAAGGGGGGGGAGGGGGGGGCACGTGCCCCCGTGCCCCCCCCTGAATCCGCCCTTGACAACTTATACAACTCAATTTAAATAAACAAGCAGCCGTCTCAGCAGTTATAATTATAATAATAATGTCTTTATTTATTCTGGGACAAGTCCCTTTAGAATAACAATACAGGTGTTGTAAGCTATTATGTCTTAGAGTGTAAAATAATTACATTTAATTAATTATTACAAGTAATTTAGTAAGTGAGAAAGAATAAAAAATAAATAAAAAGATAATCTATATGATAATAAAGATGATTTTATAGTTAAGTTTTTATCTAGCAGAGTATTCTATCTAAGCAGGAGTGAGACCAGGGAATTTTTGTCCCTGTATAATTAACTTTTTAACTTAGCCATTAGTAATTGTAATTATTTGAATAAAATATTTCAGAATGATCTATGTTCCAGTCTTCGATTGAACTACATATCCATAGCCATAGATCATAGATAAAATAATTGATGAATAGTATCTATTTACGTGTCACATCTTAAGTAGAATAACACATGCATATGAAACAAGCAGAATAACTGTAAGAACATAATAATAATATCACACTGGAACCTACTATATAGGTAACCAAAAACGGGGTTGAATCATAAAGCAAGTCATCTGCGCAAATGCGCTCTGGTGGTGGGGTTGTTGTTGGAGGCAGGACCTAGCTAATTATGGACATAATGATGTTAAATTAAAATACAGAATTTTTTTTTGAAGGGAGACGAGTGGCTCAGTGGTAGAGTACTGAGTTACCATGCCGGAAATCCTGGTTCAATTCCCGCTGCAGGCCATGATTTTTATTTAGTCTGTTTGCAGCGGGAGATGGATCATATAGGATCTAGGACCCTCCTGGGGCCCACCCAGCCTCTATAAAATATTATAAAAATAGGGTACCCAAAATAAGGGGGGAAAATCTGGCGGTCAAGCGTGACCTAGGACAAGTCACCTCCTTGCAGAACCGTTGTCCATGAAACAGTACAGTCTCTACCATGTACTGAACCCCAGACCCTTCATGGGTTGTAGTGGTACAGGTTTTTTTTTTTTTAATATCTGCAAAAAACTTGATGACATTAGGCAACTCCAATACTTGAATCCAAACATTGGTTTTAGAATTTCATTATGTAATAAAAAGGAGTATTTTTTAGATCAAATAACAAATAGTAATAATAAATGAATAGTTGCCTGGAAGAAGGGCGCATGTTACATTTTTCAAAGTTTATGGGAGAGCCAAAATAAGAAAATGGGTCATTAAATTAGGTGACTGTCACAAACACCCTTCTTACATTTTATAGATTTTGCACTTACGCCCTTGTTATATTGTAAAACAAGCAAAAAAATAAAAAAAATTTTACATCCACGATGCTTTGGTCAAAACCTTTATTTTGACATGACATTGAAAAACTGAAGAGTCTATAGAAATTTTGCGTGCGGATGGGTATTTCTTGACAACAGAGCGGTAGGGGCCATCACATGGCCCTTGTTCCACTAAAAAAAAAACAAAAATGTAACATATGCCCTTTTCTTCCAGGCAACTATTCAAATAGAGTTAAGAGCTTATAACTTATGATGGCAAGTATATCATTCCCAAATACACAAAATTAAATTTAAAAAACAATTATACCTTCTATCTTGGTGATGTCCGACCAGAGCTGTGCCAAAATGAAATGCTTTAATTGTATTTATGTATCCAGAGTTTAATACCTCAGCAATACTATCTGTCATAATAATCTACAAATTAATTAAAATAAATTAACCATACTAAATTATTTCGTTAAGTATCTAAAGTTATTAACTTAATTATTATTAACTGTGACTTGAATTTTCCATCTATTTATTTTTATCCTTATCATAAGTAATTTTTTCTTACATGAAATGAACCGAAACCCTTGGGAGTCTATTCAAAGAAAGATAAATTCATAAATATGTAAGAAGAAAAATACTTAAAGGCTTACTTGATCAATTCCACGATTAAGAGGAATATGATGAGTAGGGTTGCCAGATGTGTTTGAGAAAGAAACCGGACTACTTTTTAATTTTTTTTATTAGCTCTTAAATATTACAGAAAATGACAAAAAAGCTTACAATCTACTTTTGGATATATTTACCATTCGATGACACTGCTTTTAATAAAGGAAATGGCATCTTTGAACTCAGTGCTACTAGTGCTTATACAATCATAAGCAACATAATAAATACAAAAACATCATGGTAATAATCCATTAACAAAAGGACCATGGAGGATAATGGACCTCCAAGAAAAAATTTTAGTAAATGACAAATAATAATAAAAAAAGATAAAAATTGACTTGTAACTCTGTCAAGATGATAAAGATTAAGTTCTTAGATGGATGGAAAATGACATATAGTCGAAACATTTCCATATAATAAAGGTGTATTGCACAAATGACTGGAAAAAGGTTTTAATTCAGTGAAGGAATTATTGAACAATTCCTTTACAACCCTACCAAACACTCAGCATTACCTTTCTCTGTGTCAATATGAGATTTGTAAACGTTTGTGAAGCTACTCTGGGGTTCAATCATGACCATTTTTGAGCATTATTGTCGTAAGCGATCGACTTTTCATCGCTTAAAGTCATTCATTTAATGATTTTAAAACATCAAATTGAGATTTAATATGAAAGATACTCCAGTAATTCTTTTTAAACAATACTTTACAAAAGACCTAATACTGTCTGGAATATAATTGGTATCTTTCTGGCAATATGTTTAGGTAAGCACTATGGAGAACTCTAGCTGTAAAAGACATAGCTTAAGAAAATAATAATAGCACATAAATAGGGTAATTTACACACATTAAAATACACTTACATTTGGAAAAATAAAGCAAGAATCAAACAAAATGTCAGGAATATCACACATAGCAGTGACTGATATCTTTTCAACCTCGTCACAACCACTAATTCTGACGTGAATGTCTTGTTGATAATTAGTACACCCAGTAGGGTGAAAAACAATATCATACTTTTTAGATCTCCCAGGTTTAATTTTAACACCAGATTGTAATTTAGATTCCAATCTTTGTAATTTTTTATCCATTTCTACAAAAAAAATATAATAAATTAATTACACATTTTAACTTTAGTCTTATATAAAACAAAATTGAAACTAACCTCCCATATATTTTATTTCGGCATCTTTCAAATAAGTTTCTATTAATTCAATATACGATAATGATATACTTCTTTCAGATTCTTTACTTTTTACATCAGCCTTAGAATAATGAAAAATATGATTTAATTCATTAATTTATACTTAAATAGCCTGAAGTTTTGGATATTTTTTAAATGGTATTTTTTTTAAGAAAACAGTACTAGAAGTAATTAATTAATGTTAGTTTTTTAAAGGTACATAAGAGATGTGTTCAAACTATATTCAACCAAACAGTACAGAATAAAGAATCTCATTCTGTACTCTTTATTTCATAGAAGTCTGGTCAAGAATTAAATTTTCTTCATAGTTACTTATGCTAATCTGTCACAGTATCATTTGTTGAAGTAATTCCTCTTTTGTATATAATCTATATTTTGTATAAAGTATTGTATTAAAGACAGACAACACTGTATAGTGACTGTTGAGATCATGTTGGCATGTACATGTTTGTGTTCAGCCATTGTGTTAGTTGACATCGTTCTATTGTTGTGACTGGATCGTTGTTGTGTGTAGTGTTTGTCTGTCTGTATCAGTTTATATATCCAATAAATCTCTCCCCGTAGGGTTATAACTTGCACAGTTGTTTTCCCTGCACTTTCCCCTTTTTACTCACTCTGTTAAAATCATTTGCTAATCTCCACAAATTACCATCTTCTAGCTGGAGCTAACTGCTCGAATGTCGGAATCTTTCTTACCTGAATAGATCAAACAAAAAACCCTTCCACTAGTACCTTATTTGTTATCTTGGTTTTCGATAAATTTGTATAAACAATCACTGGTTCAGCCAAATGAATATTTTCTTCAACACTAACTACTTTGAAAAGTTTACATTTATTATCCCATTCTGACATTGGACCATTAATTTTTTCGGTTTTCTTTTTAATAACAAAATAATTATGTTTACGCAGTGGTAATTGTGAAGTGGACATATCTAAAAAAACAGTTTATTTTTTTATAAATAGATAATATTTTTTGAGAGAGATAAATATATACCTAGAAGAAGTAAAAATAACTGTTTTTATATACAGATATAATTATAATATTATATTAACAGTTATTCTTAATATATACCCATTCTCATAAGCATACTTAAATGTTATGTATGGCAATGACCAAAAAATGTGTTTTTTATTATACCTAAACACTAAAATTACTTGAATGATTTAGGAGGAACATACTTCATGTCTTCCTTTGAATTCTAATTCTATTTATCTATTTCATGAATGCGCAAGAAAAAAAGAAATTGTACAAAGCCATGAGTAAATTTTAAAAGCAATTTAATTCATAGCAAAAAAAATAATAGCAATCATCCATATTGGATTATTTTTAGTAAACATACAGCCCATTGGACTTATCTTAACTGAACAATATTCATGTGAACTAGATAATAACTATGAAGAAACAAAGCAAGAATGCTTCTTAAAATAATTCATATAACATATAAAAAAGAAATAAGGTATTTAACCTAATCAGTAAATAGAGAAGAAAAAATCAGTAATTAAATAAAGAAAATTGAGAGGAAATAATTTCAAGCAGTTAGAGCTCAGCATATATTTTAAAATATTTAAAATGAACTTAATGAACTTAGTAGCTGGCAATTATAAAAAGATAAAGTAATATTAATTAAATAATATTTATGAAGCCTAACCTCTCTTGGGTTCTTCTGAAATATTTTTCCACTCAGCAATCAAAGGAATATAATTTTCAAATTGATATTCGTTGTAAGGCTGATGAGAACAAAATATCCAAAAGGCAAACGGAACATCGTTACCATCCTAAAAGATAAAATAAAACTCATAGCAAAATAATTTTTTAAGTTTCAAATTAACATATTTACCATTAAATACTAACAATAATGCCAACACACACACACAAAAATAAATGACTTGGTCCTTATGAACTACGAAACTGTTCCAACCTTCACTAGGTCATCCATTATTGATTTGACATTTGTCAGTGGACGTTTGCGATGGGGCGCTACTTGGAAGGTTTGTGGATTTTATACTCACAGTGACCACCAGGCCCTTTTGGCCATGCTGGATCAGTACCAACAAGAAGGAAGAGTTATAGATGGAGAATTGTAGGCTGGAATACTCAAACTTTTGATGATGAGTCATTCTCGGGGACGATGGAGGATCCATGTTACCTGTATGGTTCAGCAGAGGAAAAGACGCTTATACTCACCTCATTCATCTCCAGAGCATGACGCGGCTCTGACTTGTTCACACAGTATTGTGGTAAACACCGTTCCCCAGTATACTGGTAGAGAGATATTATAGTTGACCTTTGTCGGTGTTATCCCCTAGCAAGGAGACGTTACCAGCAATCAAGGCATTGACCAGAGTTTTGCAGGCTTCAAGAAAAGTTCAAGATTGCTAGAAGAAACCTCCGCAGAGCCATCAAGGATAGTAAACGAGGGTGTTAGAAAGAACTTTGTGATGAGTCACCAACCCTAGGCAGAGTGAATTAATGTTGTCTGCTCAATTCTTTTAAATGGAGCTCCAATCTGGAAAGAAGCCATGTCCACCGCATTGTACAGGAGACAGATGGTCTCAGTGTATCGAAGAGGATTATTGAGGGTAACAAGTGCTTTTCAGGCTGTTTCCTACGAAGCTGTATGTGTAATTGCCCGCATGCCTCCGGTTGAGATGTTAGTCAAAGAAAGAAACAGAAGGTACAATCGTAGTTCTCGAGGATCAAGAGAGGAAGAGAGGAATACCACCATCGCCCGTTGGCAACAGTGATTGGAATACGGCTATAACTGGAAGGTGGACCTACAGGTTGGGATCTGACATAGGTTCGTGGTATGACCGTAGACATGGTGAGATGGATTTTCACCTAACACAACTATTCTCTCGACATGGATTGTCTGGTGCTGAATGCCCAACGTGTAAAGTATGGCGATAGAGGAAAAAGCAGATCATATATATTTTTTTATGTACCCGCTTCAATGACGAGAGAAGGGAATTGGAGCTGGCTTGTGGAAAGAAGTTGATTCCTGAAAATTTAGTGAGTTGTATGCTAAAGTCGGATGAACAGTGGGCAGCGGTGAAAAAATTCGCCATAGGTGTCCTCAAAAGACTGAGATAGGAGGAAAGGACAAGGAGATAGAGAGAAAACTGAGTAAAGACTGATGCCTTCTTGAAGAAGAAGAATCTAGATCAAAAAGCTACAAGTTGGAAAGGGTCATGAGGGAGCACACAGCCATTCGCCTCCATGAAGTAATGCCTAACGGCGGTCCCGTGGAGTGTAGAAAACACGTGTAAGGAGGTGGTTTTAGTGGGTAAAAATCCCACACACGGATAGGTATGGGCATCTTTTGAAGATAAAAAAAAAATACACACACACACACATATGTATTGTGAATAGATAGTTAATAAATTACTACCATCGGCTACTACCAATAGTTTCAACTGTGAATGTATAATGTGATCTATAAGTTAGGGAAAAAAGATGAGTTTATAATCTTATATTGATACTTAGGTACATAAATTAACTAACCGTGCTAATCCTACTGGACTTTTCAAAAGCTTTTGATTCCTTGGACCATTCTACACTTTTTTCCAAACTAAAGTCATTGTCCTTTTCCAACAGCTCTATTCTATGGTTCCAAACCTTCCTCTCTGACAAGTCCCAAGCTGTTTCTATGCCCAACCAACCCCTTTCCTCTTTCCTCACTCTATCCTAAGGTGTGGCACAGGGCTCAAGCATCTCTCCTCTCCTTTTCAACTGTTACATCAACGATCTTCCTAAATCTGTTCACCACTGTTCCTACCATCTATATGCCGACGATTTCCAAATATATTTATCCTTTCCTCCTTCTGAGATTTCATCTGCGTTCGCCAGTATTCAGGAAGACCTAGATAGGATCAGTGCCTGGGCAAAGCTGAACAAACTGGAATTGAACGCAATAAAAACCCAGGTCATTGTTCTAGGTTCCAACTTCCTCCTTACAAATATCCCAACCCTCCCAACATTAATCCTAAACGACCACCCTATCAGTTTCAACTCCTCCGTTAAAAACCTAGGGCTTACCATTGACCAAAACCTTTCCTGGAAGCCCCATGTCAACCAAATATCCCGACGATCAATTAGTTCCCTGAAATTATTTCATCGATCTCGGCATCTCCTTACACATTCAACCCGTAAACTTCTCGTATCATCCCTCATCTTCCCCCACTTTGACTACTGTAGTGTGGTATACGGGAGCCTTTCGAAAATTTTGGAGGCCCGCTTAAAAAGAATAATGAACTGCGCTTTGAGATTTGTCCTTGGTACTCCGAGGTGATCCCGGGTGTCACATCACTATGACCAGTTAAAGTGGCTCTTCCCTCCCATTCGTAGACAATATTTCCTTAGTGTTTTTCTATACCAATCCATTAACTCGCAACACCCTTCATATTTCTATAGTCTCCTCCAATTCAAATCTTCTGTCCAGCACCACAAAACAAGATCCCGCCTTTCCGATCTCTACGTTCCATCCTACAGAACCAAGGAATTCGAGCGTTCCTTCATCGTCTGCTCCACCACTGTGTGGAATTCAATCCCTCCTTTCATCCGCCATTCTTCCTCATTGGCTTCATTTAAATCACTGCTTTTCCTTCATCTCTTGGCATCCCAAAAAGACGCTGTCCAGGCTGGTCAATCTTCCGCTTGAATAAATCAGTACTGAATACTCAATCTTGTTACCTACGTGTTATGTTTATTTTTCCAACAACAAAGAAGATGCAGACTTTGTAAATACTTTATCGCATGCTATGCTATTCACTTATTTTATTTAGCAATTTCGTTGTTAACTGTTGTATTAATGTTATTTTGTAAATATAAATGCCTTTATTTATTTGCGACAATTAGTTAAAATCCTGTCAAGGTTTGTACTTTTTATTTATTCATATATTTTTTTTTCTATTTCTAATTTTATTATGTTTTGTCAATCTTGATTACTACATGATTTGTATTATTATGTAGCCTTCTGGCCAGATGAATATTATGTTTATTTTATTTGTTCATTATTGTTATTCTAAAGGGACTTGGTCCCAGAATAAAGTTTGTTTTCTATTCTATTCTATTCTAAATTCACTGCATATAATAAAAATATTTAACCAAATAAATAAATATTTCAGTCCAACATCTAATAAACAAATAAATGAATATTACAATTGAAACATTAGTTCAAGTATGCTTACATCATAAAAATATTGTATAAATAATTGTACAAAGTGCACTCACTCCAAGTGTTGCTTTCTTTTTCAGAATTTCCTTATTTATATTGCCCACTTTCAACCTTGACATTGAAGATTGAGACATGTTTTTCTGAAATAATACACATGAAGAATTATAAATAAATATTGTGCATCATTAATAAAACTGTTTGTATTAAATTAAATATGGTGAAAGGTATCAAAAATAATTATTAAACAATATATATATATATTTTGTATATATATAATTAGATAAAGACGAAAATTTGCATTTGGATGATTGGTAATTGTAATAGGTTATAATAGGTTATGTAATGTATAAAGGTTATGATGTAACTTGTAAATATTATTTTGTACTATTATAAATTAATAAGTCATAGATGTTAATATAAACTAAACTTTCTTTTGAACATCACATTGGATGTATGATTGTTAAACTGTCTTAATATGTAAAAGTCAAAATTGCAAAAGATCGATTATAAGATCGACAAATATGGAGAAGGAATGAAAAAGTGGTGGGGGAGCAAGTGGAGCGAGAAGGGGTCTTATGAAGCGGGGGACTGAGGTGGAAGGAGGAGAGAAGCGAGCTGAAGCCTGGAGAACAAAGGAAAAAGAGAAGCGGACATTTTGTTGACATATTCGTCAAAGTGACAAAGGTACTGTAATTCTTACAGTTAAATATGTTCTTAAGTGAAGTGCTATAAAGTGGGGATTAGGATAGTTAAGGGAGATAATTTAACATTTGAAAGTGGTTACGTCAAATGAGTGGGTAAAACCCGATTTATGTTATTTTTATAGAAATGCAAATATTCGTCTAATCTAATATAAGTTGATTTGTCATATTAATTCATATTATATAAATTATTATTAAATTCAGTGTTTATTTATTGGCGCCCGAAATTAATGTTTAACTTATAATTAATTGAAGTAGAGGATTTTAGAGTTAGGTTTTTCATGACAAATAATAATTAATGGTCAGGAAACTGAACAAATATCACCGAATTATTTCACATGTAAGATAGGGAAAAAAAGCTTCAGGACCCTCAGATAAGACAGAGGTATGAAGATGAACTTAAAAGAAAACGTCAGGAATTGGATGCGGATGCTAGTTTGGACGATGTTTAGAAACATATTAGGTTAGTATTCTGGAATCGGCTACATTGGTAGAAGGAGTCAAGAGCATATCTACAAAAGGTAAACGTACTCCATGGTGGAGTGATGAATTAAAAGCTCTGGTTAAGCAAAAGAAAGTAGCCTGGAAGAATGATTGCGAGGACAAAACTACAGAGAAACAGCAGTCATATGTATTGGCAAGGAATAGTACTGAGGACGCCGTAAAAGCAGCAAAAAAGAGGTTGTGGGAAGAATTTGGAGAAAGACTGAACCAGGATCACAGTGAAAACATAAAATTGTTTTGAAAAAAAATCAAAGGACTGAGAGGCCGGACAGGCAAAGGAATAAGAAATATTAAGAATGAGCTAGGAGAAATGGTCTCGGAAGATAAACACATCCTGGAGGTATGGAGGAGACATTATTAAAAACAATTCATAAGAGAACATATGTATTATGTGAAGAGTCAGGATAGGAGCTGGAATGAGGCTAGGTTCAAATGAGATCATAAAGGAGGACAAAGTCGAGCTACCTATTGAAAAGATAAAAACAGGAAAAGCTCCAGGACAGGATAATATTGTTGGAGAGTTTGTTAAGTATGGTGGGATGGATATAGTGAGGTCTCTCCAAATATTTTTTCAAAAAGCATGGGGTGAGAAAAGGATCCCTACAGAATGGGAATATAATGTTTAATTCCCTTACATAAAAAAGTCAGCCAGGCCGAATGCTTCAACTACAGACCGATATGCCTGTCTCCAGTGGAATACATGCTGTATACATCCATCCTGCAGAATAGACTGAGACCTGTAGTTGAACCCTTCATAGTAGAGGAACAAGCTGGTTTCAGGCCAGGACATCAGAGACACGACCATATATTCACTCTCAGGAATATAATGCAAAAACCATGGGATCATGATAAAAATATGTACTTTGCCTTCCTCGACCTTCAAGCAGCATTTTATTCGGTCCCAAGAAACGAAATATGGAAAGCACTATGAGCAAAGAATGTTCCGAGAAGCCTGGTTGAGTCCATTAAATAGTCAGACTGAATGGACAGGATTCTGGCTATTTTAGCATAGCTAAGGGGGTCAAACAAGGTGACAGTTTTTAAGCCCTTTGCTATTCACATTATATATGGACTAGCTTTTGCCCATGGCTTCACCTGCGTGGAATTTGGTCTGCCACATAAAGTTCGTGACAGATCATTTTAAGTAAATAATTTAATTTTGTTTAACTATAACTTACTCGTACATCCAAAATTTCAGATGTCTAACTTCAAAACTGACGGATTCCATACAATCTTTGAACACCTATTATATCAAGGGGGAAACCCTTGGGGGTGGAATTGTCCAAATTCCTTTCTTAGTGCTCATTTAAGCTATGCAAAGAACCTATCTGCGAATTTCAAGATGCTAAGCTCAGTGGTTTCTGCTGTGCGTTGACCGCTGGGTGTGTTAGTCAATCAGGTTACAGTTTTATATAAACTTAACCTGTGTGGTGTGTTGATAAAAAGTAACCTATGTCCTTCCCCAGGCTTGAGATTATCCATATGAAATTTCATCACAGAGGGGTCAGCACAGCCGTGAAACATAAATTGATCCTGATTAACAAACAGGACGGACAGAAGTTTACTGTTGTTCGTGGCAGTAAAGGATTAGTATGTAATGTTATTGAAAAGGATTACTTAGTATAACGGTTTCACTTGTTGTACGGCAGCAGCGAGAAGTAAACTATGTTACTTGATTTCTTTGGTCAACAAAAATATTTAGATTTTGCGAGTAAGAAATTTTGCCCCCCTTTTTCACCCCCTTAGGGTTAGATTTCGGAAAATCCTTTCTTATTGGATGCCTACGTCATACAAAGAACACACCCTCCAAGTTTCAGGTCTCTACGATCAGAGGTTTAGGCTGTGCGTTGGTTCGTCAGTCAGTCAGTCATTCAGGACAAAGCATTTTATATGTATAGATGAAATGGCAACAATCCGCCAAAAGCCGAACAGAAAGGACGTTTCTGGGGCGAAGGAATCTACTGCCAGTTGTGGTTTAGCTTCTTTTGCATGCGGACGATATAGTTATAATTGCGGATTCCATGGAGAAATTTCAGCAGGCAGTTGACGAATGGAACAAAGAGATCTGTAGGAAGGGAAAGATCATCAGTTCAAGATAGAGCAAGATCCTGTCGGTTGGAAGGGTACAGGAAGATGCTCAGGTGTACTGCAATGGAGAGTAGATGGAAGTAGTTTCGGATTTCACCTACCTTGCCACTGTTATGGATAGGCCTGGGAAAGTGGATTCAGAAATTCTGAACAGGATAAGCAAGGCTATATACTACCAGATCTGCAATAAAGTGATCAGGAAGAGAGAAGTGAGCAGAGGCGTGAAACTAAACATATTTAAGCCAGTGTACCTCCCTGTACTCCTATAAGGGGCTGAAAGCTGGGTGCTGATGGAGAACTGGAGAGAAAAGTCGCTGGTGCAGAAATGAGGTTTCTCCGAAGGATCATAGGGAAAATAAAACGTGAATGCATTCGCAATGAGAGAATCAGGAAGGAGTTTGGGGTTCCCCGATGAAGGATGTCCTTGAGACTCGGCAGCTTAAATGGTTTGGACATGTCGTCAGAATGGAGGATCACAGGGATCCATTGAAGTCTATGGACTTTGTCCCCGATGGTAGAAGACCCCGTGGCAGACCGAGAATGTCGTACCTCGAATACGTCGACCGTCTGTGTAAAGAAAGAAACAACAATATATCCCAACCCAGAAATCTTGTAAGTAACAGGGAACATTGGAAATCCTGGTTAGACACTACCTTACGCTGAAAGGCACTAAAGGGTGATGCAAAAGAAGAAGAAGTAAGATGGGAAAAAGAAACCCTAAGCTTAATTAAATATGTCATCATAAATATGTCATAAATATTTATTAAAAATAAATATAAAAACAATATATAAATACTATAATTATCTTAATAAATCAATGACTCCAATATTGTTCCAAAACTGGCAATATTCTGAATCAAAATATTAATTTAATGCAATTATGAAGTTGTACAATTACCTCAGTGTTCTGGAAAGTTTCAACAAAGCTATGGATTTTTTTCAAATTCTCCAAGTATTCATTAACTGAAATATAAAAAAGTCCTTGGACAAATATTTAAAAAAATAATATAATTGATAAGTATAAAAAAAACTATGGCACAATAAAAATGAAAGTAAAGCTTAGTGGGCCCGAATGTTTGATCCTGACACCACCAATCATCTCCTACACACATTACTAAATCAAAACCTAAGGTAAATAAATCTGAATTAACACAACCATCTGACCTTATACATCAATACATTGTGCAGGAAATTTTCTAATTCAAAGTAATATCTTGAACTAAACACAGCTTCCTACATAACACATATCAACACTTATGCTGCAGAATGCTTTATATAATCAGGAACTGATAAGAAATTAGATAGATGCCTATCAAATTAAATCTCAGAAGCAATTCGTATAAATAGAATCTAGTGACAATGAACTAATGCTAAATTAATGAAGTTCTATGGGAATGTGAATGTGGTAACCTTCATTAAAATAAAGTCTCAAATAGGCTGGGCATATCACAAGAACATCTGAAGATCAGATTCCAACAAAACTATTACAGGAAAAAATCTATGGCTTACTGTGGCAGGCTAAGATTGAAGTGGATAGGTGGTGTGGCTAGTGGATGGTGAGCCAAATCCATGCTTGGGATCTGGAATTGGAAAGAGGCAGCACAGATCAGAGATGACTGGTGGTGAATGGCTTAAGAAGTCCTGTCCTCTGTACTGGATCGTAAAAAAACTGATGTTTATTAACAAACTCTGCAAGACATTTATCATCTCATCAAATTCCTTGACTGACATTTAGTTAAAAGGAAAAAAGAGTTATACCCTTGAGCAGTCAATGCTTCAGCAGTAAATAAACGATGTAATTCCTAGAATCTCAGGCAGTGCTAACAACATAAGTCCCATTCATTTCCATTGAGTAGCAGTTGACTATAGGAAAACAGGGAAAAAACACTGATTTAAATCCGTTTTTACATTTCCATAAACAAAGCTGGGACTAGAAGAAACTGCTAGAGTTGTTGTGATATATATATTTAGCAAGTAGTGATTTTTATTGGCTTGGTAAATGCCCATATAATATTTTAATACTATCAAACTCTCATTGATTATCAGACCCATCACAAGTATCAGGAACAACCTACTGCTAGAGGATTTCAGCCATTAATCTCAAACTCCATCAAGCTCAATCGCGATTTAGCTATTTGATATCGTAATGGAGAGTCAATCCAAGGAAAAGGAAACAAGCTTATATTTAGAAAGAAGGAAAAACCCAAACAAGTTTAAAACAAGCATTTGATAAGTCATTTCATTAAAATCTAAAATTGCAATTACAATAAAAAAAAAGTACATTAACTGCAAAATAGAGAGAGACCTTTTAACTTAGCTTCAAATTTTTTTTTTTTCTCAAATGATGGTGACAGTTTAGTATTTTTTTTATCTGAAGATTTGGTTTTCCCTTTTACGGCTGATTTGGTTTTATCTTTTAGGGCTGATTTGGATTCCTCCTGGAAAAAAAGAAAATCAGTCAATATATTTATAAAAAAGAGTAAAATTTTTATTTAGAGAGTGGAGTCTTAGTAAATTACGAAGAGTCAAGAATATACCGATCATTTTAATCACATTGAACTTTAGTTCTAATATTTCTTAATTGGTAATATTGTGATTGTCCTTGATGGTTAGACAGAATAAACAGTTAGCTACTTACTACCATCAAGAGATGGGGCATTTCAATAGCATTCAAAACAGACTTGTGTGTTCCATTTTAATTTCATTCCACGAAGTATTTGGAACTAGGTGTACTCAAAATAACCCCTTCTTTAAGAAAGCTCTGCATTTTTAATTATTAGGCTTAAAAGAAGGTAAGCTTTACCAGTTAATAAATGCTTTATTGATCTGATAAATTGAAATTTGTTGCAATATGATGAAATCTCTATTCTCAAGATTCAAGAAAAAAGAGGAGATGAAGAGAAATGTGATTTTAACCATTTCCCATATCGAAAGCTAAGAAAAAATGCTCAGATGGTGGTAGGAGGACCCAAAACAGATATCAATGCCATACCTGAACCTGATGGAAACTAACAGAAACAACAGTTTTGTGTCTGGAACACTACATTTAGATTCAGATTAAGAAATCTCAACTACACTAACAAATAAAAAACTAATAAACTAAACTAAAAATATTCAAGGACAGCATTACAATTAAATTAAATTATACTTAATAGTACTAATAATTTCTTAACATAGAGAGTAAAAAGGTGAAAGTGCAGGGAAAGCAACAGTACAAGTTATAACAATATGGGCACAGATTTATAGGATATATACACATATAGACAGACAGACACTGCACAAACTAACAACAATCCAGTCACAATAATAGTAGGATGCCAACTAAGACAATGCTGAACAAAACACCTGGATCTCACAGTACATGCCAACATGATCTCAAAAGTCACTTAACAGTGTTGACTGTCTTTAATACAATACTTTATAAACAATGTTTATAATATACAAAAGAGGAATTACTTCACATAATTCACTCATTATTTCATAATACTAATAAATTTTCTGAATCTTTCAATCCATTCTATCATTAGCCAAGTGTCTTTTTTTATTAGAGGTTTTTCTTAATTGTTGGTTCTTGAAGTATCCTTTTTTCATTTTTGCTATAGATAATTCAAGTAAAGCATTAAAATTAAAATTTATAAAACTAGTATTACAACAATATAGGACACTCCTGGGCTTACCAAGCCTCTGTAAAGTGTGTACTCAAGATAGGGGAAAAATCTGAAGGTTGAGAGTGATCTATGTAAATCACCTCTGTTCACAACCCTTATCTAAGAAACATTACAGTATCTAACACATACTGAACACTTAGTGGGTTTTTTTGGGGGGAGGGGAGGAGGTGAACCTAAATGGGCAGGAATTATGCTTTAGTGGCGGAAAGTAATGGGGTATAAAACAAATGACTCTTTTTCAACCAAATATTTGTATTAAATATTAAATATAAATTATTAAATATTTTTAACTAACTAATTCGGCCCAACAACCCAGTGATGAGTCCTGGCCTCCACCAGCAGCTTCCGCCAATCCTCGCGGTTTTGAGCAGCTGCCATCCAGTTGCGTACACCAAGGATGTTCCCTCCATCAGCCCCTACTCCGTCACTCCACCTAAGCCTGGGTCTTCCCCGTCTTCTTGCCCTGTATAGGGGCTCTTTCAGCAGCTTCCTGGGCAAATCTTCCTCACTCATGCCAACCGCATGCCCTGCCCACCGCAATCGGCCCAGTTTTATGACCTGGACTAATTTAGTTCTTTGAATACATTAAATATTTTTATTCAGTCTTTAAACTTTTCTTTGGTTCAAAGGGAAGTCTAAGGACGAGCATTATCTTGTTGGAATAAAACTCCTTTTTGGTTGATCAAAGCAGGATAACACTCTGAGGACTTCATGTACAATCTTTCCAGTTATTTGCAGTTGAGTTCAGAGTTCATAGAGCAACAATTAGGAACGCATTTGTGAAGAATAACGCCTTAAAAATTCCAAAAAACGCAAAGCATGGATTTCAAATTGCCTCCTTTCAGCAACTGGAAAAGCAGTTTCACCACAATCTAGCCATTGCTCACAAGTCTTCGGATTTCGCCAGTAAACCCTCTTTTCATCACAGGTGACAATCTTCCGGTAAAATCTCATATCAGAAGGGTTTTTTAATAAATTTTCACAAATTTCTAACCTCTTAGCTGATTGCTGAGGAGTAAGTTCGTGAGATGGACCAGTCTACAGCACTTTTTCACCTTACCAATGGTGCTTGTAGATGGTGACTAACAGTATCTTTCGACACTACACTACCTGGCAAGTATGCGAGTACTTGTGGATGGATTTGACACAACAGCTTCCAGCAGAACATCATCAATATCTATAAATGGTCGCCCGGAGCCCTTCTTCCTTTCCAACGTCATATCTCCACTACTAAAATTTCAAACCAATGCCGCGCAGTGCTCAGGTCCAGGATACGTTTTCCTTCATATTTAATAATTTCACGAGTTGCCTCGGCGCCAGTAATTTGTTTTTGTGTACACCATATTGTTAGGAGAAAGATTCCTTAAGATTTAACAATTTCTACGTCTGTCTGATAATGGTCATTGAATAGCACAAAAGAGGGTAAAGACAATCTATTTTTACTTTGGAAACAATTCAAATGAGCTTAAAAGACACTTATGTTGACACCATTATAATGTAAAAGCCTTAAATATGTAAAACTGTTAAAATTCCCATAGTTTTTTTTCCGATTGGAATGTAGAAGTAATTCTAGAGGAATCTAAGAAGAAGGAATAAAGAATAATAATATTTTTATCTAACTTAGTACAAATGGTTAATGATTAAGGTAATTTCATATATAAAAAGACAGATACATACAACATTTATTTTTAAAATCATAAATATAACCAATATAAATAAAAAGATTTTTAAAATAACACCTTTACAAATCGAGTTCGCTTTTGTTGTGTTTCTTTCTTTCTTTCAGTAATTTCAGAGATTTCCTCTTCACACAAAAATTTGAAGACTTTTTTCATTTCAACCACAATTTTTTTTCTGACAGATTCTGGCAATGAAACAACATCTAAGTTATGAAGATTACTAAATTGTTGAAGAATGTTATCATTCGGAACACTTTTATCTAAAAGAAAAAATAAATGATTAAAATATATTTAAATATTTATAAAATAAAGGATAATAAAACATTAAATCTCTGAAAGAAAAGAAAAAACTGGCTATAAAAAATATTGTGGTTTAGCCATATCTTGGCAATGTGTTTTATGTCGACTGACATTAATAAGAATTTTTTTCTTAGAAAGTATATAACAATAATTCAGGAGCACAAAAAATACTTTTACATCTCTATGCCTTATTTGTCATAGAAACAGTTATATAAGGACAGAATCAGGAAAAATAAATGAATAAATAATCCAAGAATAATAATTTATAACTTCCTTAATTTTAAAGAAGTTACAACTTCATTTATATATTTTTCAATTCATAATTCCATTAAAATGTTTGGTAACTGGCAAAGATTAGATAAAAAATTTTACACTCACACAACCACACACACACACACACACACATATATATATATATATATATATATATATATATTGGTGAATCCATAAGTTCATTCAGTGAACGATTCCTTCTAGAAGCAACTTGTAAAACAGCATGCTACAATAATTCCACCTTACGGAGAGAAAACCGATCAGATGTAGGCCAGCCTTTAGGGTGGCATTAGACAGCTCGTCACCAATTGTCCACGATCTCCTGTGCACTGAATTTTCATCAATGATCCACTTTTCATCACCTGTCCCTGTTTGTTTGAGAAATAGTTCCCTTTCGTACCATTTCAGAAGAGAGTAGCTGATTGCCTCAGTCAGTCTGTGGGACACTTAAACATCAAGGTGGGCCACAAAACCAAGCTGTTTTCAATGATTTTGAATCATTCCAAAGCATCTTTCCAGAGTCTGTAATTTTTCGTAACTTTAGCAACTTGTCTTGTTCGATTAGAGTGTTCCAATTAACCTCAATGAAGATTTTGGGTTCTCTACATAGTAGAGAGAGTAATTTTTCAAAGACAACGGTTGTACAGGGTGGTGAATTATATGAGATCACATTCAGCCGCCAAGTTTTGCCCCCAATTAAGAGTGCCCACTTTATAGAGCATGGATGAGGCCCAGAAGGGTCTCAAAATCCCACAAGGTCCATCAGTGGCTTTAAATCATTTATCTGCTACAGCCAAGACCTTCAGCACAGCAACTTAGCACTCTACACACAGAACTACCCTACTCCCAGCCATAATCTAAAGTTATTAATCTTCTACAATAAAACATATATTATATTTTAGCACACTTAGTATCCTCATTTACCTATTTCTGTTTCAGCTAGGTCAGCTTCGTCGCATAGGCATATAACAATTATTCTTGAAGCAAAAAATACATGTAGGAGAACTATTAAAGTTGAAACAGGATCCAAAAAAAAATTGCTTTTAATACTTTCAAAAACCAGTCCATTTTTGGCCTTTAAATATAATCTAAAAAGAATTAAAAAAATAAAAAGTGTCTAACAGCTTAGATTTATACATAAGTCATTGATTTTTATATAAGATTTATTTCATATCTTAGCCAATGGTTCTTGTATGTTATAAATAGCTGTACATTTTTACTATGATGTAGCCTTTATATATCAAATTGCAGCCGATATAGATTTAAGTAAAAAGATCACATTTTAATTTGTACTACTTACATTTTTTTTAAATAATTAAAAAAGACTTAGTTGAAGATCTATTTTTGATTCTAGAATACTATTAGAAGCCAGTAAACTTGCAAAGTATTGAATGATGCATATTCAATTCCAGTGACACATTTCAGCCATTCACCTCTGTGTGGAGTAGCATGCAACCTCTAAGCCCAAGGTGGGTGGAGGTAGTGCAACTAGGATTTTTTAAAGGCAATAAAAAATCCTTGGTTGTGCTGTCCTTTGGAAGGAAAGTAAAAAGTGGATCTCGAGTATGTGCAATGTCAGGTACTTGCTACAGATCCCTTTCCAGAATGAATGAAACTTTGATGGACAAAACATAGGAATTCCCCAGTAGCATCGTCCAATTAGTCACACCCACTCTACAAAGGTGCATACAGGGAAGAGGATCTCCCAGCGTTTGTGCATCCTGGAGATAGGACCTACAAAGCTATTCTCTCTCTGCGTGTAGATATGGCAGTGATAGCATCTCTCAAGTTATTTTTCCGGCTGCAACGGGGCGTCCAGAAGTGCGGACCTCCTAAGTTATTACTACTCTACCAGTGGAAGCCTGGGTGCAAGATTCTTCACGTTTTCTACTATATGAATGGAAGCCGGGTTCTCAAGAGGATTAGGATTATATTGTGATTCAGAGGCTGTTTTATGAAGGAGTTTCAGGACAGAGGTGTGATGATATACATGTAAGTGTTTATTTGAGTCATTGTACTGTAGAAATTGTGTTTATCATTTAAAATTTGTTTTTATTTATCCCAAAATTAAAATAATTGTCATTGAACCCACGGAGTTAAGGATTTCATGTTCAATAAAATATCTAAAGTTTAATTCGGTTTATTATGGAAGGCAGAAGTAAACTTAGGTTGAAATATATATTTATGAGTTGGATGATCAGTTTGTAAATATAGTTTGGAAAGATAATTGATAGCCAGTTTCTGTCTTCTAAATAAACGGGGAGGAAAACCGGCTTCGGTGCACAGGCTAAGGATGGGAATTGTTCGAAAAGCACCTGTTGATATCCTAATTTCAGCGTGGTGAATGGAAGCTTCAAACAAACTTGTGCCCAGTAGAGTTTCAGCAATGTAGCCCTGTTTGAATCCCAAGTAGTACCGCTGAGAATAGGTAGTATGTTTAATTTTTTTAAGGCTGATGTTTTGATTGTAGTTATATGATGTTCACAGGTTAATTTTTTGTCAAATATGAGCCCTAAAAATATGTGGTCATTGAACGGTAGTAGTTCATTTGCTAAATACAGTACGAGGGAAGGCTAGGTATTTCTTTTTTGGCTGAATAAGAGGGATTTGGGTTTTTCTGGTGAGAATTGAAGACCTATAGGTGATGCCTTATTTTTATTGTTATTATTATGATGCCGGCCTTTTGGTGATGCCTCATTGTTAGAACTTTTATGGTTTCCTATTTATGAGATTTGATTTTTAGCTAAAACAATTTAACAATGATTATATAATAACATTAAACTGTACTAATGATCCACTAGTTGGGGTTGGGAGTGGTTTGAAGATTTCTTCAGGTTAGCTTGAAAGCCTTTTGTTTAAAAGAGGCATATAATTTAATAGATAAATTTAGGACCAAAACATAAACCATTATGAAAGAAAATGGTTGACCTTGATGAAAATTGTGGAAGAAAATGGTCCGGGAAGAGGTCAATAAGTTTTTCTGAATATCAAGAATATTTATTCAGTAGCCAACGTTTCGACCCACTCTGTAGGTCTTCTTCAGGGCTAAATATACAAAATGCAGACAATTTAAAATCACAAAATATTTAAAAATAGGTTAAGCATGGTAAAAACAAATGTTAAAATACAAAGGTAGGAAAAAAAAAAAATAAATAAAAAAAAAAAAAAAAATACTATAGAATACAATAAGAAAAAACAGAAAGTGCTAAAAATTAAAGAATAAGGTAATATAAATTCAAATGGGATAAATATTAAAGTGAACATACAATAGTATCAGTTATCTGAGTGGTGAACAATAAAGATGGGGCAGGGGAGAGCACATGAGAATTATATCGATATAGTAATAAATAAGAAAATGTTGATAAGAAATGATGATGATAAGTAATAGAAGTGAGACATACATATTACTACTAAGGGGACTATCTGATATATCCCCGGACTATCTGATAATATCAAAAAAATTCTATGTCTTACTTTTCCCAATCTTCGCCTTGGTTTTAAGCCATACCATAAATTATCCCACCTGTTCACTAATTTAAAAGACCCTATCCCTACTAAAAACCTCTCCAACATAGTCTACCATATCCCTTGCTCTGCCCCTAACTGTACCTCCTCCTACATTGGAAAAAAAACGTTACCAAACTACGATAATATAATAAAATAAAAAAATAGATCGTGTAAAAAAAAAGGATTGAATAGGTGGGTATTAATAAGTGTACAAAAGTAAAATATTTAAAGGGGGGGGGTTAGTTCTTTTTAATGAGGTCTATTATGTGTCTGTAAACTATTGAGAGGTTATTCTTGTCGGTCTTGATGTTTAATGGATTGTTTTCGAGGTTTATGTAGATTGATTCTGCAACGAGTCTTTTGTTATAATTGGGAACAGTGGCGAGAACAGAGGATTCGTCGAAGTTAAAGGTGTGGTTAAGAGTCAAAGCATGTTCAGATAATTTGGACGCAGATATGTTTCGGGTAGATATAGAAGTCTTGTGTTGTGATATTCTTCTGTAAAAATGGTTTTTTGTTTCACCAATGTAGGAGGAGGTACAGTTAGGGGCAGAGCAAGGGATATGGTAGACTATGTTGGAGAGGTTTTTAGTAGGGATAGGGTCTTTTAAATTAGTGAACAGGTGGGATAATTTATGGTATGGCTTAAAACCAAGGCGAAGATTGGGAAAAGTAAGACATAGAATTTTTTTGATATTATCAGATAGTCCGGGGATATATCAGATAGTCCCCTTAGTAGTAATATGTATGTCTCACTTCTATTACTTATCATCATCATTTCTTATCAACATTTTCTTATTTATTACTATATCGATATAATTCTCATGTGCTCTCCCCTGCCCCATCTTTATTGTTCACCACTCAGATAACTGATACTATTGTATGTTCACTTTAATATTTATCCCATTTGAATTTATATTACCTTATTCTTTAATTTTTAGCACTTTCTGTTTTTTCTTATTGTATTCTATAGTATTTTTTTTTTTATTTATTTATTTATTTATTTTTTCCTACCTTTGTATTTTAACATTTGTTTTTACCATGCTTAACCTATTTTTAAATATTTTGTGATTTTAAATTGTCTGTATTTTGTATATTTAGCCCTGAAGAAGACCTACAGAGTGGGTCGAAACGTTGGCTACTGAATAAATATTCTTGATATTCAGAAAAACTTATTGACCTCTTCCCGGACCATTTTCTTCCACATAAACCATTATCTTTTTATTAAATTTTGATTGAAAATTTTTCCTTACTTAAGTTCTTGGGAGAGAAAAAATAGTTGTGAATAAAAGAGATAAACATATTAAAGCTGATTAATTAAAATACCTCCTCCCTATTATCTCTTCAAAATATTTCCAAGGAATATTTAAAAGTGTAACTGGTTCTTGGAATAGAGCAGATTTCATTTGGCCACTATGAGTTTTAGCCTTTGATTCACTATCTCCTTTTTTCATCTTTTTTAGGTCAAGAAAATATTGTTCTGAAACCAAACTAATAATACCTTCTAGCCCTTCAAATGTGTTCTGATCATATTTATCTTTTAGTTGATCTAAAAATAAATGCAAACAAAAAAAGTTACATTTTTAGTTATGGATTTTATTGTAATAGTTATAATTTAAAATGAAGGTAACTTAAGAGTTAAGTATTAAAAAAGAATCTATTAATGGATAGAACTAATTTATTCAATTAAGTCCAAAAAATGACAAATAAAAACGTCTGAATCCTCCACTTCAGACAAAATTACAGTTCTGGAAGCCTCAAATTCTGCTGCAGAATGCAACTGCAACTTTAGCCTACTTAAGAGGATCAGTAGCAGAGCCACAGAAGTAGAGTTTTTTGCACTCTGTGCCATCACTAGAATAAAGAAAACATAAGAATATAAGCACGTTAAGTATGAAGCGAGGCATTGCTCTGTATCCTACGACCAGCTGAAAATTTCAATCCTCAACTAATTAATATATTTAATGAACTTTTAAATTCCATTTTCTCAATACATTGTTAACTTTCACAAGTCATACAAACCTACTGTCTTATTTATAGGCCACAAATCCTAAATCATGAATTCTTTATCCAACGTTCTTTGGAACACTATTAGACTACTTCAACAGGAAACTGAATTTTATATTTACTTACATAAAAAACAAACAGATGTTGCTTCGTTAACTTCAAGCAAATGTCCTAAACTACATAATATTAGCAGGATTTTATTAACATTTTACATAGAGAAAGTACCATCACTATAAAAAAATCACTTAAACAACATGTTATATATTTACTCAATACAAAGTATGTAAAAAATGAAGGCGGCTTTTCAAATTGTATGGGAAATTTATCTTCGATTATCAATTATTTTTTGTTGTATTATTACACATGATGTCCCAAACATATGTTCACGGTTTCAAGTATATAGCATAATTAATTTGATTTTGACAGATAGAAAGGTTGGAAGTGTATTAGTCTGCTCGGTGATTTTCTTTATTTTTGAATAACCCATTTGGAGGGTACGATGAATCAACTTTGGTTACTTTTCATTGTGTTCGATTTCCTTTCCTTCCAAATTTCCTTCATCCTTCGAGAGTGTTGTTCTTTCTCTTCTGGAGTCCACTTTCTTCTAGTTGTTGGTTTCTTCCTCTCCCGAAACCATGCCCTTTGAACTCCTCCTCTAAAAGGTGTCTGTTTTTGATTGTATTTGTTTTAATTCCAACATTTTTCATATCTTTTTCAATTTCAATAAACCAAGTGGGTTTAGATTTGTAACTGTTCAGAAGGTTGAAGATGCGCTTGGATAGTCTGTTGTCATCCATTCTGTAGATGTGACCAAAAAATTGCAGCCTTCTTTTCCTCATTACATCAGTTAGTTTTTCAATTTTCAAATATAGCTCTCTGTTTGGTCTTAACCTGTATTCTGCATTATTATTTTGTTTAGCTCCCAGTATTTTTCTCAAAACTCTTCTTTCAACCTTCTCTAGTTTTTCGAGATGCCCAGCTCTTGTTAGTTTAAGTATTTCTACCACATACAGAGTTTCAGGTCTGACCACTGTTTGAAAGTGTCTCAATTTCGTGTTTCAGGACAAGGATTTTTGTTATATATATTTTTTATCATTTGAAAAATCCGTTCCATTTTGTGCACTCTAGTTTCTAGGGCTGTTTTTTCCTTTGTGTCATTGGTTATCTACTTTCCTAAGTATTTAAAGCAATTTGTTTTACATATTGTGTTGCCATGAATATGTCATATTTTGTGGGGCAAATGTTTGTCATGAACTTTGTTTTTTCAAATGATATTAGTAGTCCTACTATAGCTGCTTGTTTTTTTAATTCTCTGATTTGTTCTTGAGCATTTTCCAGGGAGTCAGTAATTAACGCCATGTCATCTGCAAATGCTAGACAATCTACAGTGATTTTATTTGGATTTCTTCCAAGTTGAACACCTTTAGTATTGATGGCTTTTCTCCATTCTCGAACTATCTTCTCTAATGCACAATTGAAAAGCAGAGGTGACAAATCATCTCCTTGTCTTACACCTGACTTTATTTTAAAAGGTTTTGAGAGTTCACTCCTAAATTTTACTTTGGATGTTGTGTTTGTTAATGTTGCTTTAATTATTTCAGTTGTTTTATTATCAAGTCCTAATTCCTTTATAATGTCAATTGAATCGTAGGCTTTCTTAAAATCCACGAAAGTAACCACATATTTTAAGTTCCTGATTTTCCTCATTTCTATTATGTTCTTTAAGTTTAATATTTGTTCGGCACATGACCTTCCCTTCCTAAATCCTGCTTGATACTCTCCTAGTTGTGGGTCGAGCATGTCTTCAGCTCTTTATAAAAGTGCCTTGGACATAATGTTGTAAGTTCCTAGAAGAAGGGAGATTCCTCTATAGTTGTTAGGATCTGTTTTCTTCCCTTTTTTTATGTAGTGGATGTATTAATACAGATCTCCATTCTGATGGCAAACGGTTTGTTTCCCAAATTTCTTTGATGATTTCTGTTGAACACAGTATCATATTGTCACTAGAGATTTCTATAATTCAGCAACAATATTGTCTTCCCCAGATGCTTTGTTATTTTTAAGTTCTTTGATGATTTCTTTTATTTCTTCTGTTGTTGGTGGCTTTCAGTTCGGTGGTATTGAGATGGTGTTATCAAAATTAAACTTTTCTGTTGGTGCACAGCAGTTATATACTTTTTCAAAATATTCTGCAATTCTCAATGTTATTACATGCCGTTTTCTTTGTCTTTGGGTCTGTAAAAAGTAAACTTGGTGGAGTGTATTTCTTTATGCTAGTTTCGAAGGTTTTTTAAAAGTCCCTTATGTGGTTCTGTTTGAAATTTGATTCCATTCATGTTATTTGGTCTTTCATATGTTGCATTTTGATCTTTTTGAGGCCTTTTGATGCAAGTTTCCAGGCATCTTTAAGGTTGTTCCTATTCATATCATTTTAATTTGCATTCCAGATGTTCCAAGCTCGTTGTCTTTTTAAGATTAAGTCATCACACTCACCACTCCAACATGCATGTTTCTGTTTTGTTTTAAGGAGTATGATTTCTTATGCTGTCTCTACTATATCTTTTTTAAGTTGCTACCACGTTTCAGGTGTTCTTTTTTCCAGAAGTGCTTTGAAATCATTTTCCTTGGTTAATTTTTGTGTGTCGGACTTTTTGGGTTTAAATTGACCCTTTCTTCTATCTATTGGCCTAATTTGGAATTTAACCAAAGATAGATAGTGGTCTGAATCCAAACCTACACTTTTAGCAACTTTTACATTAAGTATCTCCGGTGCAGACTGTCTGCTTATAGCAACATGGTCAAGTTGTTTCTCCCCGCAGATTGGATTTGGAGATACCCATGTAGTAGTTTGTTTTCTAGGAAGTTTTTTGAAGAAAGTAGATTTTAGGACTATGTTATACTGTTTGCATAGACTAATGAGTCTTTCTCCATTTGGATTAGTTCTTTTGTGTGCAGGGAATTTGACTACTATAGATCGATGATGATGTTCTTTGCCAATTTGAGCATTAAAATAAAAAGCAATTTGCAAAAAATTTTCAATTTGTTCTTTCTGCGTTCTGTTTTTCTCATTTTCTTCATTTTTCTCGTTTCTTAAAGGGCTGTTATCAAAACATTTTTTTCCATTATAAAATGTATTAAAGTTTTGAGTTTTCCAGTTTTCAAAAGCGAATTTACATTGGAGGTAGCCAGATAATATACGCTTTTGTGTTTAATTTTGCATCTTCCTTGTTTAAGGCAGGTTTCAGGATGCTCATCCTTTGCACGTTTCTATTATTATAAAAAAATTTAATTCACAGCAAATTTTGTGTAAAAAAATGGAATCGAGTGCTATGAATTAATTGAAATGTTGACAGTGGCATACAGTGAGTCTTTCTCTAAGACAAAAAATGTTCAATAAGTTTCAAACTTATTTTATTTAAAGTTATTGAAATTGTCAGTTTTCTTTAGAAATCCAGAATAATTTATAAGTTCGATCACATCATAAGTAAACTAGTATCAGAGAAACTATATTTTTACAAAGTGAGAACAGTAAAAAAAAAGTATATTTATCCTCCTTTGCTGAGGAAATATATCAGTGAACTATAGTTAAATTCATTAAAAGATTCAGTGTAATCAACCCATTAAACATTCACTCCACTTCTTTTTCCTACAGAGATAAGTTTTAATTTTTTTTTTTAATAGATTACTTTTTTAATTTTTTTTTTAATAGATTACTTTTTTAATTTTTTTTTTAATAGAGTACTTTTTTAACTTCTTCAATGCTTCACTACCTTTCCTCACAACCATCTAATTAGAATAGCACATACAAACACTTATGGAAAATAATATTAAAATTCATAACTATTTTTACATTTATTCTGACTATAAATTATAAAGAATTCTAATATGCAAAGCAATTATAACATACTAGCTTTTGCCCACGGCTTCGCTTGCATGGAATTTGGTCTGCTACATAAAGTTTTGTGGCAGACCATTTTAAATAAATAATTTAATTTTTTTAACTATAAGTTACTCGTACATTCGAAATTTCAGATGTCTAACTTCAAAACTGATGGATTCCATATAATCTTTGAACTCCTATTATATTAAGGGGGAAACCCTTGGGGGTGGAAATGTCTAAATTCCTTTCTTAGTGCTCATTTAAGCTATGCAAAGAACCTATCTGCGAATTTCAAGATGCTAAGCTCAGTGGTTTCTGCTGTGCGTTGACCTCTGGGTGTGTTAGTCAATCAGGTTACAGTTTTATATAAACTTAACCTGTGTGGTGTGTTGATAAAAAGTAACCTATGTCCTTCCCCAGGCTTGAGATTATCCATATCAAATTTCATCACAGATGGAACAGCACAGCTGTGAAACATACCCTATTATTTGTCTATTTCACTGATCAGACACTGATTAACAAACGGGACGGACAGAAGTTTATTGTTCGTGTCAGTAAAGGATTAGTATGTAATGTTATTGAATTTATTGAAAAGGATTTCTTAGTATAACGGGTTCACTTGTTGTACGGCAGCAGCGAGAAGTGAACTATGTTACTTAATTTGTTTTGTTCAGCGAAAATATGTAGATTTTGCCCCCCTTTTTCACCTCCTTAGGGGTAGAATTTCGGAAAATCCTTTCTTATCGGATGCTCATGTCATATAAAGAACACACCCTCCAAGTTTCAGGTCTCTACGATCAGCGGTTTAGGGTGTGCGTTGATCCCTTAGTTGTTCAGGACAAAGCATTTTATTTGTATAGATTAATAATATCATGAATTATGTATATCTACCTTCAAACTTTTTAAAAAAATAATTGAGAATGGTGTTCTTTATTAATTTGTTTTCATGACTATCTATTTCTACCAAATCATTTATAATTTCCCAGTCTAGAGAAACAACACCAATTTTCCAAAAATGACCAACTCTCCAAGAAAATTTACCAGCATCTAAAACAAAATTCTATCAAAATTAGAAAGAAATTAAGTATAACCTAAGGATATAAGTACAAAACTAAAATTAGAGTCCTCATATTAAAGAAAAAACTTATAATAGATTTTTTTTGTTGGAAAAACCTCATGTTTTTTTATTTCATAACTATTAGTTGTTTTTTATATATTGATTATGGTTAAGGATGTACCCCTTCATAAATTAGAAAGGGAATTATTGAATTTATTTAAGTAGAAGTAGGGGTTGGTGCTAAATGCACACTGCACAAGCCAAGCTACAGTACATAATTAATATATCCAACAACAACAAGTGACTATTAAGTTATTTTTTATTTTATGATTAAAAAAAATATATAACACTGCAACCATGAAGTATATTTTGGGTTCAGTACATGATAAGGACTAACTCAATAAATGCAAAGGATGCTCATTTGGTGAAGATTACACTCAACCATCAGGTTTTTCATCCATTCAGAGTGAGCCTCAAAAGGTTATCCATATGTTAACTGTAAGGATGTTAACTGAATTTAAATTGAATATTTTATCTGGCACAGCAGGCGATGCAATTGAATGCAAAATTCATTGAATCAAGCAAATGACTGTTAATTCTGTTTGACTGCCATTAAAGGTTTTACTTCAGCCAAAAGTAAGAAGAAAATAGTATATCCTAACCTTCCATCTACCATGAGACCTGTTCCGCATGATGAGTCTATGCCCATTCCACCTAAGCCCCAGAATTATTCCTTGAATGATACGGAAGAGGCTGATTCTGAGAATATTTCACCAGAACCCGGAACCACCATTGAAATACAAGCACCAGGAAGCCAAGAAGAAGTACAATCACTAGGGAGCAATGAAGAAATGCAGTCTTCAAGTGATTCTTGTGAAAATGATACCAAGCCAAAACTCATTAACCAGGCCAGGTTGAATGACCTCGTCCGCGATTTAGACCTCCCAAAACGTAAAGCCCAATTACTTGGTTCCAGGCTAAAACAATGGTATCTTTTGGAACTAGGAGTGAACATTTCTTCCTTGCTTGCGGACTTCTGTTGGGCACTACAACGGGATATAGGTGATGAAGAGTACAAAAGGAAAAAATATACACATTAATTGAGTACAGAATTAAATAATTTATTATTTTATATATTATTGATTTTCACAAAAAAAGTTTATTAAATTTATGAAAAAAGTGTTGTTGTTTTTCAAAAACAACCTCCAATCTCTAAAAAAATGGTGCTTGGTAGAATTTTTTGACCTCAGATTCGAATTCAGCACACATGAAAATATAAAAAGCAGGAACAACTTCTCAAGGGAGCAAAACTTATAGTTGTATGATTATAATTCTACTCAACAATCAACATTTATGTATAACTAAACTAACCACTTTTAGGGCTTCCATAAATAAATATTAAATCTCCACATTCAATGTGATTTGGATTTTCTTCAACCTTTGCTTTTTCAGAAATAGTCAAGTTAGAAGGAGACATTTTACTTAATGACATATAGTTAAAATAATCTGAAAACAAAATGTTTCATGAATTAAATTAATGTTCATATTAATATGTTAAATATAGATAGTTTATTAATCCATGGTAGGATCAATGAAAATACCAGTATAAACCAATATAGGCTTTAGCTTGGAAGATAATGGTCCACGAGGTATTAATTAATAACATGCATGCTATAACATTCCATTTTTTACAATCTATAAATATAATATATGACATTATAAATATATAATCTATAAATTATAAATATACAATCTATTCAATATAATGTATGACATTTTACTGGTCAAAGTCAAAATAAGGCTAAACTTAGTTACAATTCAAATGAAAGAGTGGTATATCTTTTAAGATAGAGGTATGTAATAAATTAAATGTCATATATGAAGAAGAAAAGGACAGAAATAAGGAGAACAAATATATAACGAAACATACCAAATATAAAGTTGAGGGCAGCATGTCCCAACCTTTTTTGTACCACTTGTTCAAATGAAAGCCTTCCACGCCCCTTGCACAGAATTTTGTGAATGGCAAGTTGAATGTTGGGTCTGTCTTCTGTCATTCTTTAGAATTTTTTATTGGGGCCTTTGTGTATCATTTTGCTGCCCAATAACATTAAAAAGTTATAAAGGTTATGGGCCCAGTATGTGTTTGTAAAGCATTTGTGCTTATCCCGAGAGTGAAATGGATCAAATCCCAGCTGTGTGGATCAAATTTTTCCACGTGGAAATTTAAACTGATGAGTTTACTGGAGTAGAAAGGTGTCCTCGATATGGTGAAGATGGAAGAAATCCCGGAGGGGGATAAGGCAGCTAATACAAGTGATGCCAAGGCCCGGTCTGTAATCATAGCGTGTTTCACAGACAAGCACATTGAAACCATCAAGAATGTGAAGACATCATGTCAAATGATAAAATCTCTAAAGAACGTATTTGAACGGAAAAGTGCTTTGTCAAAACTCTATTTGCGACGTAAATTGGTGCAGCTGAAGTGCGACGAATAGGCTAGGCGGTAATTTGGCTGAAACAACAATGGAAGATAAGGAAGTGTCATTTATTGCATTGTCAACAGAAGTAGTGGAAGAATAATATATAAGAGTGACTGTGTTAATTTTATTGTAGACAGTGGAGCAAGCCACACCTACTTCGAGGTGATATGATAAAGTTTATGTCTCAAGTTAAAAATATAGAATCAGTCCCGATTAAGATTGCCAATGAAACAAAAATATTTGCCAAGCAAGAAGTTGTCATAAAGGTATACTGTGCTAAAATAGACATGAAATTTAATTAACCTTCCATATAACCTGTTGTCATTTAAAAAAATAAACAAAGCAGGATATGATGTTATATTTACGAATACAACTCGCAAAAATAATGACAAAACCAGAACCAGTGACCAGTGATGAGTGCGAAAATCTATTTGTGTTTAGTTTCAAACTTAACCAAGAAACAATGAGTTGTTTTCTTACAAAAAAGCCCAGTGATCTGTGGGATCTCAGATTAGGACATTTAAATAGACGAGGTCTTCAATTTTTAAATCTCCCCTACTCGGACTTAATATGTGATTCATGCCTAAAGGGAAAGGGAGTGAGAAAACCTTACAGCAGAAAATATTACCCCAGATCTATAAGAATTGGTGAGTTAATTATACTGACATTTGGAGACCTGTAAATGAAAAGACATTAGATGGCGAACGGTACTATTTGTCAATATTGGACGACTTTTCGCGTTTTACCACTATCTATTTGCTCAGAGAGAAATCAGAGGCTGAGGAGAAGTTGATGGAGTTTTACAAAATAATGAGAAACAAAGGACTGTATGTATCAAGAATCAGGAGGTGGAGAATTCAGATCTAACAAGTTAAAGGAATTTTTCAAACTTAATGGTGGGGTGCAGGAGTTTACTGCAGGCTATACACTTCAACAGTGTAAACCTGCGGAGAGATTAAACCTGCCTTTACTGAATAAGGCCAGAGCAATGTCTGTCGACAGTAATTTGCCTAAATATTTATGGGGAGAGGCGGTTCGTACTTCCGGTTACCAACTTAACTACCGAAAGTGATATAGCTAACCCATTGCTTCAAAACCAGTATATTTCTTCTCATCTACACATATTGGGATCTGATGATATGCTTGCCGTAAGTTCACGACACTGTAATGCTTGTAATTAGCAACTTTTCTGACAAGTTGGTCAACATTTGGTAAGGGGTAGCCATCAAGTAGAGTGTATCTATTTATCGTTTGAGAATAGACCACCACCAGTATCTTTTTTCCATCGTTATTTACAAACAATACCTGCGCTCTCCATAGTGAATTTCAGGGCTCAATCACTCCTCCGGAAAGCAACTGTCTGATTTCTGTCTTGATAAACTGAGTGTCTTCATCACAGTATTGGTGGGACCTTGTGGCTATTGGATGACAGCTAGGAGATGGTCAAATTGTTTTACAGGGCCAATCTTAGCTACAGTATGCGAACAGATTGTGAGAGGTGCCTTGTCACCACCAAATTTTAGCAGAATATTTTAGTGTGGTTTGAGTATGTCATGTCCGATGAGAATATCTGAACAGAATTCTTTCAGAACAGTCAACTTACATTTAGTGTAAGTACCTTCAGCAATTTTTAGCTTTAGGAGAATAAATCCTTTAACTATGGTCCATAACAACGTAAATGCCGTTGATTGATACTCAACCCTCCTGAGGCAAACTTGAATGTTGGGCTCACAGACTAAGTCAAGGCTGACGAAGATATTGGAACTCCCAGTGTCCACGAGGCAGTTACAGGGGATTCCATTCAAAAGAGCAGGGGTAACAACAAGAGGGCAGAAACCTCTCGTTCAGTGATGCTAAAATAGCTGCAGATACAGGTTTGGTTTTCTGAGTATTTTTCTTAGTTTTCCGACATACACAGGCATAGTGGCCCTCGATTTTACAATTGGCACACTCTGATTCAAGAGCGGGACAAGCCGAACGGGGATGGCAACTAAATTCACAAAACAAACAATGGCTACTCCTCTTCTGACTCTTTCCAGCTCAAAGATCATTCAGATCAACTGATCCGGGTGTCTGAGAGCTGGGGCCAACGGATCGTCCACTTAGGTGGGAGGTACCAGGAATTGAAAGTGATGAATTTGAATCACTGACAATTCCCGCGCAAGAGAAATCATTTGCCCTGTTTGAGTATCCTTTAGCTTGTTAATGGGCCAGCTTGAGAGCTTGGGCTCGTTGGATGACATCATTCAGGCTCAATGTTTTAGACTCCTCAAGTCTAAAATGTTGGCAGATTTGAGAAGAGAGTAGTCCATTAAAAAGAGAATCACAAATGTACTGATTTTTATTATATTCAGCAGAAACAGCCTTGAAGTTACAATCCTTTGCCAACAGCCTCAGAGCATAAACGTATTAGTCAGCACTTTTGTTTGGCTGTTGTTTACGTTTAGCCAAAATGTGAAGTGCAATATACGTCAAGACATCAACAGTGTGACATATGTTGTGGTCTCCGAAATCAGTTCATAAACTGATTTAAGAGGCCACAACTGAAAATGAAAGGAAATTTTGGAGTACCTTTAATTTGTCAATGTTTTCCAATGATTCAGTAGATAATGAGATGAAATTTTCGAAGGTTTTAAGCCAATGTGAAAACTCCTTTCCAGCAGATGGTGGAGTTGCACAGAATTTGTCGGGCTTTAGATACTTGTCCATTGCTGATTACAAGATGTTTTTTTAATGTTTAAGCACAATTCACATCCACAAAATCACAAACTAAACGACAGCACTCCCAAGATTGAATCTTGGACCCGAAGGTTTGAATTTTTAAGATGGCATGGCTCGCAAATATCATATAATCCAAAACTTCAAAACAAGAACGAAAGACTAGATTATCTTTAAGCCAATAAAATTGTGATGACAAAGAAGAACGAATGTTTTACTCTTAGAAAGGTTTTTATTAGCTTAAAACAACAACTGTACAAGAAGGGTGAGTTCACAGAACATACCAATGTTTATCTGTCAGGTTAGACATCGGTAGGAAAAATTTCACTCACACGAGTGGGATTAAATCACCACATTTAGTATACACATATATATACTAAAATTCATTTGAGAGTTATATACATACATATATATGTGTGTGTATATATATATATACATAAATATTTATATTAGGATCACCAAACTTACACGACCAAAAATGAAATAAGAAAAATCACTCACACACAGGGTTTTGAGGAAGAAGAGAGAAAGACTACCCAATATACATGGTCAGTCAACGGAAACAAACTCACTCGTTGCGCAAGAAGTAATACTGGGTCAAAAGGAAGGCGAGAAAGTGTTGATTTCTCATGGTCCTAAGTGGCCCATTCGTGAGGAATGAATAAACATCTATAAAAACTGGTATTAATAAGAACAATAAAAATTAATTCAATACTTACATTCTATAACTTGATCAAGACTTTTTCTACCAAAGTTTTCTTCAAATATTGTATTGATAAACAGAGACCTATCTTTTGATTTTCGAGATTTATTTTCTTTAGGTTTTTTACTCTTAGGAGTATTTGGTTGATTATTTTCTACTTTCTTCAATTTTGCTTGACTGGAAACGGGGGTAGTTTTAAGAGACAAAGTACTGACTTTAGAATCCTTATTTTTCCAAACTTTAAGAATGCCTGTCAAGATGATGGCTAAATACTCAAAAGCACCTAAAAATTCATATTTTTATTTATTTTATGAAACTTGGAAATACATAATAAAGTAGACTAGTTTATATTAAAAAGTTCCATTCTTTTAACTTCGAAACCACTAAAAGAATGTAATTGGTAGGATAATCCTAAAAAGGTTAGATGAATATCTTCCCCAACTCCTGGCAAAACAACCAAGCTTTAATACAATAAATAATATTACAGAAAAATTATGAATTCTAAGAACTCTTTATTTCTTTCAAGACTTACTTTCTCTTGCAAGTGGTGCATCCTACAGAGTCCAGATGTGACTCTAATGGCAGAGGGTCTCATTTCTGTCTATCTGGCAGTTCTGTTCAACAACCCCTACACAACTTATTGAGACAGAAAAGGCACAAATAGAAAAACGTCAACCACAACCAAGGGTTAGCTAAGATTAAGGATTACTACTGTAACTGCTGGATTCTGACAAAACAAGGCTATTCATTTTCATGCCAGGAAAGGTAATAGCAAGAGAAAAAAAATCCCACTAAGAACTTCTGTACCAGATGTAAAGATAACCGAGAAGAGTCCAGCTAAACCAAGGAGTTATAAGCAGGCTATAAGTTACAACAATATTCTCTGAATATTGTTAAATCCAACTGTCCTGGAACCAATAGGAGGCATTAAATAAACTTATCATTGAAAAATTAGATGGTTTTGATCATCATTCCTGTTCAGTGGCAATAACTGCAAAATAGGTGGAACTTATAATGATGAGTGATTGTCAAAAATTATATTACTGCTAAGTAATGTTGAGATCATATGAAAATGCAATCATTCTCTTCTGGTTGAAAAAATGACTGTGGAAACCCTAATACAGAAACTCAAGGGGAAAAACAATGATAGGCAACTCTAGACTAAAATTTGTAAATGAAATAAAGAAATACTCTTAGCAATCTTTGGAATCACCAAAAACAGTCTATCTGTACCTCAAGTAGGCTATGATCATGGCAGATAGGCTCTGAATGATTAAAAGCAGGAAATCAGGATACAAAATAGAACATGTTAATATCAATTGGTAACATTGCATATTGCATGTCATTGTTGTGATCACCACCACCGCCACCTCAGAAACCTCGATCCTTATGTTGAGTTTCTTGTGATCCATGTCTGTTTTCATGGTGAAACCTTTCTTGTCTTTATGTTATTATTAGAGCCCAAGACAAGAAGTTGGTGCCTGATGGTAGGACCATGGCTTAACAAATATGGTCCCAAAAAAGAAACCCTCCCACGAAGACACTGTCTGAAGGCCATCCACTTTGGATCTTACACCAATCATGAAAAGGTAATTCTGACCATCATATTTCTTCGACCTCAGATAGTTGAGAAAAAAAACTGACATGAATAAATTTTTAGTAATTTCCTTCTACTGATTTTATCATTTCAAAATATAACATTTAACAAGCTATTTTAACCCTTGGTTAGTCGCGGCCGATCAGACAGATTGCGTAGGTATATTTTTATCCCCCCTTCCCTTTGTGCATACAACAATTCTTTCATGCTCCCATTAGCTGTTTTGTGGATGACCCGAGTCAGTTTAGTGCCTCTCTGACCAGAGTGCAACCCTTCTGGACGGCTCATATGAAACAAGCGATCTGACAGATCGCCACGGCCGAAATTGAAAGTTTAACCAACATCATATAAACATAAACTTATTTTGTTCATTTGTAGTATTACATTAGCCATACCATTTCATGTTGCTTGCTTTTTGTATACTCACTGGTATACTTTACGATACTAGAACTGATGTCTACAATCTCTCAGAAATCATCCTGGGGTATAAGGTGCTGTGAGAAAAGTGAAAACTGTTTAGGATGGAACTTATTGTTTGATAAACATATGTTGGCTATGACTGTAGAATATACCAGTAAATATATTTTAAAAATTCTAAACACATTCTCTAGGCCAAGTAAAGGGAAGATCTATAGAAAGAGAAGATATAGTAGAACTGAAAACTTTTATTCAAAGCTTTTATGTGGCTGTGATTTATGTCTGTTTTCATGGTTAAACCTTTCTTGTCTTCTTTATGTTATTACAAGAGTCCATTATAAGAATAAATATTGATAAATGAAAATAAAATAGAGGTTCCCAAGAAGAAAGCAAATTTATGGTTCCAGTAATTTTTTCGCTTGAACCCTAAATTAACTCAATTCTATTAATTAACTAAATGCTATTCTGTCATCACTCTCTCTCTCCCAAACCTCTTAAGTACATGGTTTGAGTATATAAACTCAAATAGTATATAAATTCTAGTTTTCCTGAAAGTGATCTATCAGATCGCTGCGACCAATCTAATACGTTTTAGAGCCACGACTAATGGAAGGTTAATGGAAATACACTTTTCATTAATAATGTTTGTTATGAATTCAAATATTTAATCAAAATTATGATCAACATAATTACTATCACAAATACATATTACAACAATCATAAATTGACCTTTTAAATATTTGCTGATAGCTTCCTTGATAAGTCTCCTAACCATCATAAATATTTTATCAGTTGGTTTATTTTTGTAATATGTTGATGGCACACAAATTTTATCTTTTCTGTAGTACTTCAGCAAAATGGTGAAAAGCTCTTGTTCTGCAGGAAAATCCCTTAAAAATATGCATAAAAGACAATAAAACAAAAATAATTGAAATAGCACAAATACTAAAACTTGAAATAATTTATTTTTAAAATTTTGAATATAAAATAGGATGAAACAGTATAAAGCCATAAATTTGAAGCGAATATTAACCAAAAGCTTTCTTAAATTAAAATAAGCCATTTAAATGATGTAGCTTAACAAATCTAATCTTAACTTGATTAAATTAAACAAATCATAAATCTGATGAGATAACTTTCTCAAAAGTAAATAGATTTTAAATTCATGGAATATTTCAATGTTTTTCTGTTAAACATATATATACCTGAGATCATAGATAATATCTTAAAAATAGAAGGGAGAAAAAGGATTTAGAGAAATTCACAAGGAGAAGAAAATGAAGATTTTTATTAAATTGTATTTTACAAAGGACTCACTTGTTACATAAAACATAAACTATTACTAGAATTACTAGCATTTCTAGATTAGTTTAAGAAGCAGATTACAAACTATTAAAATGAATTGAGATTAATAAATTAGTCAAATACAATAAAAATAATTGTTTAACTTACGTAGGAGTATCCATAACATTAACTGTTATAGGATATAAACATGGATTTTGAATGGTTAGCTTTTCTTTTAATGGCATAGAAAAAGGTATAGAACATCTATACGAAATTTTGTGTGTAATTATCTTTGGTTTAAATCCACAGCCTTTTAAACGAATCCCAACATTTTGTGGATTCATATTTATTATAAATTGAAGAACCATGTCATAATATCCCTACAAATATAGATTACAGCATAATAAATATTTAGATTTTTAACTAATTATGTAAATTTAAGTATTGAAATAATAATTTAATATTAATCATTTTTATTAGGGACAATATATTTCTAGGGTTTTTGTAAACTTATGTTGTACAATTGGAGCAAACAATCAAAATACGAAGATCATTTATAAAGGAATAGAAAAGTAGAGTTCAAATGCTCGATTCTCGGGCTCCTCATATATATAAACGAAATATAAGAAGCGAGGAATGGTTGACTGGATGATCGATGTAAGGAAGAAAATAGTTGGGGGTGCAGTCAAATAAAACACTAAATAAGTGGATACTTATTTAGTGTTTTATTTGACTGCACCCCCAACTATTTTCTTCCTTACATCGATCATCCAGTCAACCATTCCTCGCTTCTCATGAATCATGAGTCACTCTCTGTCCGAGCAGCCACTCTTATCGGCCCTGAAGATGACCCACAAAGTGGGTCGAAACGTCGGCACTTAATTAAATAAGTATCCACTTATTTAGTGTTTTATTTGACTGCACCCCCAACTATTTTCTTCCTTATAAAGGAAATATAAATTGGAAAGGATGAAGAAAGAACATAAGGGTTGATAAAAGGTTTTAGACAGCAAAGAAAAAAAAATTGGAACCAGAGGAAATGGTATTAACCCTTTAACTGCCATTGGGCGATAATGCCGGGGCAAGGGAACGTCCCCCCTTTGCTAAGGACAATATATGCCGTCCTGCATCACACACACCCTCAGTTCTAAAGACAATATATGCTGTCACACTGCTTTTTTATCTATTTGCTAAAACCGACCATAGACGACACGACCTTGCTTCATTCTTATTCCGTTTGCTTGGGCTATCGGTGGCTACCTGCTCCGGCCAGGTAACCAATCTCATTCCTTTTTTTTGGTCTCTTTGTAAAACAACCCTCAGTTCAACTACCTTATCATTCATTTTTTTTCTATAAATTTTATTTTGTAGTAATTTTTGACTCGCTATTTTTTTTTTTTAAATGAAGAAACAGTCGTTTAGTGCTAAAGAAGCTGTCGAATTTATAACAATGAAATACGTTAACAGACAGTAGTAAAGGGCGCCTACTGAAGGATAGAGTGCAGGTAAAAAGTATGTAGCATAGGCAGGTAGACGGGTAGCACTTAGTGCTGTGATAGACGTAAAGCTCTTTACTCGCAGCAGTTAAAGGGTTAAAATATATAAAACAGATCCCTAAATTACAAGAGCCATAGCTAGAAAAAGTTTGGCCAATAAGACGAAAATTAAAAAATCAATTTTAAGAATAGGTTTGGCAGTACACTATATACATGAAGCTGAAAAGAATTATGCAAGAATCTGGTAGGAAAGTTGGAAGAAGAAAAGAAAATCGAATGTGCAATTTGTTTGACATGGATTGTGAGGAGGCATTAATTGAGAGGAATATATAAAAAATACAGTGGGTGATGAAGATATGAAGAAATGCACCAGGGAGGGGAACAGGAGAAAATAGAATCTTTAAAGAGTAAGTAATGAGACAAAAAGTTACTCCAGAAATCGAATGAAGCTTAGAATAAGCATCACCCATATTCAGGATAGAATGAGATGATTACCTATGGTCCAAGGAGCAGATCGGAAACAGAATGTACAGATTTTAAGAAGTTTGGGGGCCAAGAATACTGAGAAGATTAGAAGTAAGAATACCCACTATGGTAATAACAGATTTCTTTCTGTTTCAATGCTTTTATAGCAAAATGTAAGATCCGTTCACAGGTGAGGGCATCAATGTTAAAGAAGTTTAAGGGTTTAGTATTAACTGCTAGAGTTTGGTATGATATTTAAATCTGGTTGTCAGGACAGAATTGGGGTTGGTAATTGAGAAGAGGAGATAGGATGAATCAATGACTTGTAAGTCCAACCAGGAGTTGGACTGCTGGGGAAACAGTTCAGATAAACTGGAGCATATCGGACAGGGTTGCTGCAGTCAAAACCCATACAAATATTCCAGTAGCATAACAAACACCAAAAAGTCAGTAAAAGACTTCAAGATCGTTTTTCAGATCGATGTGAATCACCATTGACCCATATTTTTGGCATTATTAATTATACATAAAAATTTGATTTCTCATTTATAATTAATAAAAAAAATGTAAATTATTGTTACCTCATCAGCTGGTTCAAATCCAATTGTGATCATAAATTTTGATTTGGGTTCAGCATAGCCATGAACTGGTTGCACGGTAAATGGACAAACATTTTTGACAGAGTCAGGATCACCGATTCGTACATTCTTCACTGGTCTTATAAGTGCAAACCAATCACAGGGTATAGTATTTCTGTAAAATCAAAATTTGGATAATGATGGAATTGTTAGAAATATTGCAAACAGCAATTATAACTGTATTGCAATTGTAAATAACACAAAATGAAGGTTTTAAGTTTACTAACATAGGTTTGTCGCAGAGGATACTCAAAAGTCCCATCCTATTCAATATTTATAAATATGTGATAACATAGTTCCACTATTATAAATGACATTTTTTCAAGTATCCTGGTGATTTAATACTAACCGAGACTTATTTTTTTGAAAAATATTTGATTTTTTTTTACATTTTTCTATTCTTATAGTGATACAGAATTCGAGAAAAATAATTTTTAAAATTTGCACTAAAATAACTGTCAGATCCCCTTGCAGGTAGATGCAACGGTAATCCACCCTTAACATAGAACATAAAAGAAGAAAATGGAATGGGAAACTTTCTACTGTGACATAAATGTCACACTAGTCATTGGAGGGTTAAATATAACTTTTCATAATGTATTAGAGGGACTTAAGAATTCTCAAAATATATTAATAGGCGATAAATTACATCCAATTAATATCAATTCAACATATAAGGACACCAAACCAACTCTTTTACAAAATAAAATAAAAATAAATAAATAAATGAATCATAATAATGAACCTAAAATGTCAAACTATCTGTTTTATAGAAAACAACAATAATATTATCCTAATAAATTTAACAAAATTAATCAGCAAGAAAATAGAGTTGTAAATGAGACCAATACAATCAAACTCTGTGTAAACTTTGGCCCAAACCTTTGTTCAAACTACGTCTAATAACAAAGCAGCTTAAAAATTTTTATACATATTAATAGCAGAAGTCACCAGAGAGCTTAGCTCTGTTATTTATTTATTAATAAAACTATGATCAAATCTATAACCAACAGTACAATACTAATTTACAATGAGTATAGCTCATTAATTTTTAAAAAGCTAAAATACAATTGAAGAGGGTAAATAAACTCATTGAATGCACCCCCCCCCCTGATTATTTCACACTCTTTTAAGATAAATCCATTCAACCAGTTCCAAATCGTTATTTTGTTAGGTTACCTTCAGTTTCCTGACCAATTATTATTATTTGTAATGAAAAACCTAACTCTAAAATACTCTACTTCAATTAATTATAAGAAAAATATTAATTTAGGGTGCCAATAAATAAATACTGAATTTAATAATACTTTTTATAATATGAATTAATATGACAAATCAACTTATATTAGAATAGACGAATATTTGTATTTTTATAAAAATAACATAAATTGGGTTTTACCCACTCTTTTGACATAAACACTTTCATATGTTGAATTATATCCTAATCCCCACATTATAGCACTTCACTTAAGAACATATAAGAATTACAGTTCCTTTGTCACTTTGATGTACATGTAAACAAAATGTCTGCTTCTCTTATTCCTTTGTTTTCCAGGCTTCAGCTCACTTCTCTCCTCCTCCCTTCCACCTCGGTCCCCCACTTCATAAGAGCCCTTCTCACTCCACTTGTTCCCCCACCACTAATTCATCCCTTCTCCATATATAATCGATCTTTTGTAATTTCGACTTCTACATATTAAGACAGTTTAACAATTATACATCCAATGTGATGTTCAAAAGATAGTTTAATTTATATTAACATATATAGCTTATTAATTTTTAATAGTACTAAATAATATTTACAAGTTAAATCATAATCTTTATACATTACTTAACCTATTATAACCTATTACAATTTCCAACCGTCCAAATGCAAATTTTCGTCTTTATCTAATTATATATATACAAAATATATATATATTGTTTAATAATTATTTTTGATACCTTACAAATTTATAATAATTTATCCTGCCATCATAAAATCAATGATGACTGAAGCTAAAACAATAAAAATATATTTCTCTAACAGAAAAATCCAAAAAATACTTACATATTTCTGACAAAGCACCTTATGATCCTCTTGTAACCTGTTTTTACATACCCAAAATCAAAACTGTCTGGCATCCAAAGACATGGTTTGGTAATAGTGGCACTGACATTTACTGGGATGCTAGGGCCACAGCTTACCTATATTCGTCACTGTATTATTCATTTACATTAAATAGATAAACTCTGAATATATATTAATTAATTTGGTTTAGTGTAGTGGAACAATTTTTGATATTTTAACAGGAATGAAATTGAGATACATCTTTTAGAAAAAGTCATACAATGACTGGATTTCCAAAAAAACAACAACTAACTGTTGCACTGGACCAAAGATCAATAGAAAGGCCTGGAATAGGAATTTTCGTACCTGATTCATAAATGATAGAGCATGATGGAACTTATGGAAATGTTTTAAAGGTGGGACACTATGGCATTAGGATAATTTGGGACACTATGATTATTCAAATTCTTGGTTATACTCTTTAACCATACCATTTTTAACAGTTTATCTTTTTAATTAGGTAAAAATAAAATAAAATAAAAAAACTTTATTAGTACAACCCATGAAGGTCTAGGATTCAGTACATGACAGAAACTTAGCTTCTAAGACAACGGTTGAGCAGGTAGGTGATTTATCCGAGATCACGCTCAACCACAATGTTTTTCCTCCAATTAAGGGTACCCACATAATAGAGGCTAAGTACTCCTCAAGAAGGCCTGCAGATCCCATAGGGTCTATTTATGGCAGTTAGTAGATTAAATAATCTGTCACAGTTAGATTTGAACATAAGACAGGAAAGGAATTCGGTGCTTTATTCACTAAGCCACCCCTACTCCACCCCCAAAAAAAATTTAATTCATGCTGATACAAACAAATATCTGAGGTACAAAACTTCTAAAAGATTAGTAAAACTTACTTTAATATTAAACGTGAATTTTATATTTTGTTCAATTTCATCATGAGGAATTGCATTTTGTGTAGGTTTCAATAAAATGGCAAACTGTTTTCTTTCAAATGGTAGCAAGACATGTGAGTATAATGGTTTTAAAACCACTCCATACCTGACAAAAAGAATATTAATGAAAACAATGATGAATTTAATGTAGGAGTCGTCATTATTTTGTAATTTTATAAAGAAAAAAAAGGTTATTTATTTTAATTAACGGAACTTTCTTCTTTCAATTATTGCAATTACAGACAAACATGTAGTAAAAAAAAAAAGTATAGTATATCAGTTCCTAAATGATAAGAATTGGAAATGTTTTTCTAAGCTAAAGTAATTTTAGAAAAGTTATATACTGACAATACAATAGAATCCAGTATATCTGGAATAAATATATAATACTTTTGTCAAAAAACAATTTGAACAACTATTGCTGTGTTAAATATAATATTATAATTAAACAACTATACTACAGTCAGACAATTTACAAAACAACCTTTTGCGAAATTTAAGGCGGGGTTGGGGTGGTGTGGTCAGAGGAGTTCCCCACCTGACTGAGGATAGTGGGTCGCATCTATGAAGTGTTTTATGCAATATCCCATTTTTTTTTTGGTAACATTCCTTGAGGCTATTATCTCAATTCCTACACGAAGAGGTCCAGATTTATAACTATATTTTTTAGAGCTAGTTGAACCAAACAAAGCTAAAATGCTGAAATAGTATCCAAAAAAAAGTTAGTCTGGACTTCAAAATGAACTCCAAGAGTAGCTGGGTCGAACACATAATAACAGTAATAACTCCAAGAGAGTGCAAAGATATAACAGTAAGAGCGAATTGCCCCAATGAAGGCCAAAACTGAGTGAAGCAAGCTAGGCAGTGGGGAAAATGGTGTGGTTCGCCCTCTGCATGGCTGGCCAGGAAATTACTATCATGCAGGCTGCTTTCTAAATTGTCAGATTATACAAAATTAATTTTAAATTAAAAAAAAAATTTACCTATCCAAAAGGACATCAGAATTATTAGGAAAATTAATTTTTAAAATGGTTTCTATAGGATAATAATTTGAATAAACTATCATGCATTGGGCCTTAGTGTTTATGATGACAGAACCAAAATCTGCAACAAATTGATAGCAAATGAGATTAATCGGTTATTAGCTCCATTTCTTTAAAAATATTAGTATCAGTGTAATTTAAAACTTTGATTTATGTAAAAAAAAAAATTGGTTGATTCATGTGTTTTTATATCTTAACTAAACGAAACTTTTATTTTATATTGAAAAAAAAATTCATGGAGTCTTAGAAAGAATATGAAGAATATCCATTTATTTCATTCTTAATGAATAAAACATGAGCCCAATCCAACAGCGGCACAACAACTCATGTCAAGGCCTCCTTTATAAGGCTACACCATGTGTCCTTGTCCTGTTTGGTGATCATCCACACCCACACTCCGTGTTAATTTCTTTTTATTTACATAATACATATTATTTCTTAACCTTCTTAAACATTGAAGAAATGTTTAGATCTAAAAAATATATGAGGACATATTTTAGGATATGATGTTTGATTGTTAAGGTGTTTCCATAGCAACCTTAAAACTGCTGAGGCACCAGTTCAAATGCTGCCTGGATGGGTTGAAATTTATCTTGTGTCAGACCCAAAGAATAATCTTCACATTCCTACTCAGATCAGAATAGGTTCTTATAGTTCTTACCTGCAGAAATAACCTGTCTTCTGCACCTTAATAGGAGTAATAAAAGATATAAAAGAACAATTAAAAAAAAAAAAATGTTAATTGAAAAAAATATTAAGCCTTTCCTCATGACATGATGCACTAAATAGAATAATCAATCATTACTTCTATTCTAGAAATTATAAACAACTTACCTAAACTATAAGGAGGCATTTTATACCCTACTAAATAATTCATTCCGAGAATATTAGTTTTATGAGGAATTGTGCCACTAGAAGTTACTGACATCAATTCACACAGAAAACGTTCATAAGCCATATTAATGTCATCTGTAGTTATATTTGCAACTGCCTAAAAATTAAAACTCATTTCATTTTGTTTGTTATTTTACGAACATAAAATATCTTACTTTGGTAGAGAAAAAGGTAAAGGAAATTTACATATTATTCAACGCTCTTATTCATATACTACAATGTATTAGATACAAATACTGCACATATTATGCCATTACTACGTCTTGACAAATGCCTGTTTCACTCACATATAACCTAATAATATCATTATTAATAATAATAATCAGTCATGATGTTTGGAAAAATAGAGAGACACAGTACTGTAGAAGGATACAAGACTTAAAACTTTGTATTGATTTAACTAATCTAAAAATCTTAACAAAACTATAAGATTAATTTATAGAATATGAGTACTATAAATTTAAATAAAAATATTAAAACTTCTTAAAGTGTTTATTTATCGTTCATTTTGGGTGCATTAAAAAAAAAATATTGAAATTAAGAACTGTGTTATAATAATACATCAAGTAAATAGAATGAATGACACTATGTACATTTGAAATAACTTTTCAGAAAATTGGCCATCTCCTAATGCTGAAAAGTGTAGCATTACAGGGGAATCAAACAAAAAAATATTTTATTCAATTTTTTTTTAAAACTATGATGTGCTCAAAATGTGATTTTTTAATCTAATTAGATTTTAATTGTTGAAAATTAAAAACAAAATCAAATATCTAGGAGACACAACGAAAAAAGCATAGAAACAATGTTCAATATGCTTTCATGTTTTTAATGTTGTATATCTTGTACTGTGGCTATTATGCACCTGGTTAATCAGGATTTGTTCTAGATACATAGAGAATTTTACCACCTTTTAAATGAGTAGAAATAGTATCTTAATAATAGTTAGTAAAATAATATTATGAAGTGCAGTATGATAAGGTATTTAGTCTATGACTATAACTGATGACTCAGGGACATCCAGTAAACTTATAATTTATAAACCACTCAGAAAGTTATTTTCTATTCATTAGAACAAAGCCGATTTATTTTTTTAATATTGACCTCAACAATCATTTGTACCTGCATACAATAAATCTCTCCCCTTTATACATTAGAATCTTTCATCCTTCTGCTCATAATAAAAAGGAACTAAATAGATTACAAAAATTTACTTATAACACAAATCTTTCAGGAAGTATTTATCTATCAAAAATTAATTATTGTGATGAAATGTATACAACTTTTTAAGCAACTAATTAAATAATGAAACACATAAGATTATACTATTAATCATCTTAGCATCTCTTTATGTGAGACGTAATTAAAATTTATAATTTATTCATACTTGATGGCAAATAGCTTGCGATTTAGCAAAGATACAACATATAAAATTGGAGTAAAAATATTAATTCTATCAAATGGAAGATCCAATTATAAACAAATTCAAGCAGTTTTTTTTAATGTTCAGTAGCTCATTTAATTTTAAGTAGGACCAAAGTAATCAATATAAATTATTTCGTTATCAATTGACTTTGGTATCAAAATGATAAAAAAATAAATAATAACAACTTCTTTTCAATGAGCCTTCACAGGATAATAAAAGCAAAAGACTGATCAATATTCCAGACGTTATACCACTGAAAATGAAATATTTAAATGATAAAAATACAAAGTCAGCTAATAATGATTTGTTATTTACTTTTTCAGTTAACAACTCCCATTCTTCATTATCCTCTGCTAGTTTCACATGAAAAAAATCAGTTTTCGATTCCTGAAAATTGAAAATGACTTATAGTACAACTCATTTAGAACTAAAAATAATAAAAACTATAAATAACAAATAATATATCTGAAATCTATAAATATATATATATATATATATATATATATATATATATATATATATATATATATATATATAGGAATATATAAATATATAGGAAGAACATCAACATCATATAGAACAACAAAAGAAGAAAATTAATAAAAAATATCAGGACAGTCCATCTACTTCTGTTTAATTTATCAATTCTTTATAATAAACAATAGATCTGGTATGTACCTAGAAATTATCTGTACCAAGATTGTGCTGGTTAATTTAAGGATGAAGTAATCTGCTTAAAAGGTGAATAAATACTGTCCCTGGAGATCAAGGAGTGTGAGCCTCATCTGAGGACCACGCATCCCTTGGACAGAAAATAGGCATCTTGTAAGACTTGTAATGGATTCTTTTAACTATCACAGAATCTCACTCTTAGAGATCACTGATGTGGTTTTAGACAAAACTACTGGTAAAGTGTTTTCATTGCGCCCAAAAAACTACAGAAAAAATTAGAATGTAATAAAATAGTTCATCAGTTAAATTTCAATTTAAAAAAGGCTTATAACAGAACAGGGTATGCACTGGTACTTTTGATGGCTTCTCTTGAATGTTTTTGGTATTTTCAATAAGAATCTCTTCTGTTTACTATGAAGCAAACTGCTGCCCTCTCCTTAAATAGTTAAAATCTTTAAGGAATTGGGTGTTTTTTCCCTAAATCTCTTTGCAGCCTTCTTTTGATTCTCTGATTCTCTTCTTCATTTTAACATTTTAAGGAATCCCTGCAGTCCAAAATCCTCAACGCTCCTTATTTTGTTAAAAATACCGTCATCCATAACGACCTTAATGTCCCATTTGTTGCTGATTTGGCCCGAACCCGGTATCTTTCCTTTCATAACAAACTTCATTCCCACTCAAACCCTCTAGTTTCAAACCTAGCTTCCTCTTCGATTCCCGATAATCCCCCTAGGCGTCTGAAAAGAAGATGGCCACGTGACCTTCTTAGTTGAACTAGTGATTTGAGTACTACCAGTGGGTAGTTTCTCAACTTGCCATTACTCATGTCATTTTGTATCACATAGCCTATTTACTGGATGTATTTTTTTTATTATACAGTTGTAAATATCAATAAATTAAATTAAAAAAAAAAAAAAAAAAACATTTTAAGGTTTTACTATAATTTTATTCCATCTTCTAAATCTCATTAAATCTACTTATAACTTCTATCTACTATCACTACTAAATTGATTGATTATTATTATAGATCATTGTTAAAATAAACTTTGAATGTTAATCGACAATATATCATACAAAACAAAAAAGTTTTTAACACTTCTGACCTTAAAATGCACCCAATTCTTCTATTTGAATGCTTTATGACCTAAACATTGAATCTTACGAAAGCAAGAAGTGTGCCAACTACCGTGGTATTACGCTACTTCAGTGCGCATATAAAGTATTGTCTAATATCCTTTCAGCGCTAATAGATGTTATTTTGGGCTGAGGAAGCATCTAAGGAGCTCACTACTAACACGGAAAATAAAAGTTATGCTGTATAAGACCCTGATTAGGCCACTCCTGACCTACGCCTCTGAAACATGGACTTTATTTAAGGCCAAGGAAAGAAAAGGGGAGCCAAGCTGGCTGTTTTCGAAAGAATGCTGCTCCGCAGAGTTTTCGGAGCTATTTGTGTAAATTGTCAATGGAGAAGACAAACCAACTGAGAAGTTTACGAGATGTTTGGGGAGCCCGACATCATTACTTGGATAAAAATTAATAGATTAAGGCCTGCCATGTGGCCAGAATGAGTGAGAAGGATCCCGCGAAGAAGCTCCTGGAGAGAAAGTTGGACCGTGCCAGAGGAAGAGGAAGCTTCCCAAGGCTCTGATGGGAAGATAGAGTGGCACAGGATGCCAGACGCATCTTAAACGTTCATAACTGGAGGGCAGCTGCATTATATAGAGCCGCCTGGCGAAGGCTCTTTGAGGAGGCTAAGACCCTCAAAGGGTTGTAGAGCCATATTGTTATTGTTGATATATCATTTTAATAAATATTCTGAGTAAACACAAAAAGTAAATAAATAGTAGGAAAATAATAATGAAAGGTTTTTTTATATTTTACGTCTAGTTAGTCACATTAATATTTAAAACAAAAAATATAAGTATATTAAAAATAATCTTCAATATTACAAAATATAAGAAATAAGTATTACTTCTTTTAAAGAAAACCATTTTGACATGAGACAAGCGAACACAAAATACATATTCTCATTCATAAGCGGTTTTATTGTACGAGGCAAGGCAATGTGGACTTGATGTGGCACTGCATAACCATTAATGGCCACTTTAACAGGTGGCAAATCATCTACCTGAAATAATGAAGACTACTGCAGTTAGTAAATTCATTCCATAATCTCCAATCTAATTAATAAAATAGTTTAGTACTTTTGCAATTATAATTTTTATAATATACAACACCATTACAATTAGTTTCTCTATTATTATTTTTTATAGCATGTAAAACTTAAAGTAATCATGAAGCATGATTTGAAAATACACTAAATTAAATATGAAATAGAAGCTGATTAGATAGTGGATGGTAAGTAATTTTGGAGTAGCTTTGTCTGAAATCTCACCTCAACGGTGAAATGTCCTACTATTTCTCCAATTCTGCCGGGAAAAAATCCAATTCTGTAAGCAGCAACTTCACAAGAAGGAACAATTGTAACTTGGGGACTTGAGCTGAAAATAAGCAAATGAACACCAAAATATATGTGAAATAGGTTAATTAAAACTAATCCAAAATGATATACCTGCAAGTCAGAGCCAAACTGCTGTTAGTCCAATTTTGATTTTATTACTGCAGTTGTATTATTATGGCCTTATTTTTATAAGAATTGAAAGTTAAAAAATAATCAAATATGAAACACTTCATTTATAAATGAGTAATAATTGACTACTGACTTGAATTTTTATTTTTATAATTTAATAATAATCATAATCACAATTTCTTCACTTAACAAAAAACATAGAACTCAAAAAGGGTAGTTCAAATGAGATTCACCATGACTAGACACAGACTAAACAGACCAGATCAATGAACAGTATTCTCAAAGTTTGATACTAAGTTGTCTGTAAGTATTAAATGCACAGGAAACTAATTAATAATAACCAGGTACTCTTTGAATAATCTTAAGAATTGTAAATCATGAAATTGTCCTATGGCTATTATAAATTCTTTAAAATAATTTATAATGATTAGTTGACCAGTAAAAAAAATTACCCCTTCTCCATAAAAATTGAATAATTTATGGTTAAATAAAAAGCATATTTTTTAAATTTAATTTTAAACCAGATTACAGATGGTAAAAAACAAATAGATAATAAATAAATAGATTACTCAAATAATTAATAGAATAATACGGATGATTAGCCAAGGATGAAACTTTAGTTTGAAAAATAGATGAAAAAAATTATCAGCTATCGAAATACAATGTATTCGAGTAATGCCCACCACTGTTTCATAGTATACATATGTTTCATTTCCTAAAAACTATTGAAGTGAATATTAAGTTTTGATGGAAAATCGTCACTTATTATTTTATTAGTTGGTATAAATATTTTTTGAAAACAATAAAAATTCCATACATACCCATTTCCTTCTGGTATAAGAAACGTGGTTTCAGATTGTTCAGCAAAATTATTGAACTCAGGCATGTTAATAGAAACTTGAATATCTTTCAGACCTTTGTTATGTAAGAAAACCGATGAGGACCAAAGTTCACAGAAAGGCTGTTAAAATACTGATAGTTAAAATATAATAATACAAAATTGGGGTGGAAAAATATTACCAAAAAAAAAACGCCTATTTTTTCACTATTAGGGGATGAGAACAATATAGTCTCAAAATATCGCCAAAAGGAAGTTTAACAAATAGAATGAGTCTCAAAAACTGAAAGTAAAACTTATTTATTAACAGCATTAAAATATATATATTACGCAACCTATGAAGAAGACAAGCCTAAGCCTCTACCAAAGAGAGTGAGGACAGATAATCAGAGACGATGATCAGTTAGAGAGAAAGTGAAGAAGTACTGGGCAGAGAGGAGGAAAAAGAGACACCATAAGTCTTGAGTTATGTGCGGTACATGGATGGACAAATTCATAAATAAAAAAAATATATATATTTGTTCACATACTGAGAAACTTAAAGACAACAAGGCATCAGGAGAAGACGGAATTGAAGCTGAACTTCTGAAAAATTTAGGCCTAAAGTCACTCAGAGAAATTACACAAATAATCCAAAACATTTGGCAAACTGAAAAGCTCCCGGATGACTGGAAGATTGCTCTAATCCATACACTACATAAAAAAGGCAGCAAATTAGACGTGAACAATTATAGAGGAATCTCACTTGTATCGGTCATGTACAAAATACTATCAGCCTGTCTCTTCCATAGAACACAACAACAATTAGAATTTCAAGCAGGATTCAGACCAAATAGGCCATGTCCAGAACAAATTTTCAACCTCAAAACCATACTTGAACAAGGAGCCCTCAGGCAAAAGCCTACAGTATGCACATTTGTGGATTTCAAAAAGGCATATGATTCAATAGTCAGACCCTCACTATTCTTAATTCTAGAAGAGAGAGGACTAGATCCGAAAACCCTAGAACTCATAAAACAAACACTAACTGGCACAAAATCTAAAGTGAAATTTAAGGGAGAAATTTCAGAACCCTTCGACATTCACACAGTTGTGAGACAAGGTGATGGGCTCTATCCTATTCTGTTCAATGTCTTCAATGTCTGTTTCATGAAAGAATGGGAGAAGCAACTCACAAACGTGAGTCTTGGAAACCGATCCGACTGGGCTTTCCCAAAAACAACCTCTACGTACCATACCTCCCATTTGCGGATGATCTGGCAATTTTCAAAGAGGATGAGGAGACTGCCATCAAGCAGCTAGAAATACTTAAAGAATGTGCAGAAAAGGTGGGACTACAGATCTCTTATGAGAAAACTAAATTCTTCTGTTCAAAGACAAAGCTACTTGTACTCAGCCTGATAACAAAATACGGTAAAATCGACCGGGTCCCGTACTTTAAATACCTCGACCTATGGAGAATTCATCGAACCAACAGGCTTAGCGAAGATCTTGCAGCAAAACCGTCTCCAAAAATTCAAGAAGGCATTAGGGTTAGTTCTAGACATCTACAACAAAAAATGAATGTCAAGACAGACGAAAATTCGGCATTACAACACAGTCATAAAACCAACAGTCCTTTATGCAAGTGAAACATTGTCACTTAACAGAAAACAAGAATTAGAAGAAATCAAAAAGCAAGAGAGGAAGATCACCAGGAAAATCCAAGGAGCAAGATATACCTAAGATGGTTACATACTACAATCAATCATAACAACAGAAAAAGTTTCAAACATTGAAATTGACATTAGGTAAAGACAAATGAAATTCTTTGGAGACCTCACAAGATTACCAGAAAATCGACTGTCAAAAAGAATATTAAATTATGTTAGCTCACTTAAAAATTCAACACCTTGGCTGGAAGAACTTCGAAAGGACCTCAAAAACGCAAACATATGTGCAACAGACATTTTAGAAAGAGACACCTTCAGACAAAAATTGGGAAGTTACATCAGATGAACCAAAGCAAAAGCAGTGCAGACAGAAATGGGTGCAGTCGGAAGAACATAAACAAGCCTTCTCAGAGAGAATGAAAGCCCATAGGAAGAACCCAAAGAAGGATTGATGTATATATATATATATACATGATTTGATTTATGCTAGAAGATCACCAGTTCATTTTTATAAACTTTGGGGAAATAAAAAAAACACCAATATAGCTAGAAACTAAGGACTGGTAACAATTAAAAAAAAAATGTGATTGGTGTACTGATTATGTAAATTCATTCACATAAAATATATAAATCTGCTAAAATATTTTCATACTTTCCTAACATCACTCACCCCAAATCCAAAATTGATCCGAGTTGGAACAAGTTCGTAGACAGTATGATAACAGGAGCCCTTAAAGGTCACAGTTTCTTCTGGACCCCCTTTCACCACTAGCTGAGCCTTTCCTACAATTTTCATTAATTTGGAAGGTTTAAACACAAATGTTACTTGCTGTGAGTCATGGGCTTTTAGTTCGCCTTTTGGAGGAATTACATCTATCACCTAGAAATTTTTTATTCTGTTGTTATTAATAACTCTTACACTAAATCTGATGGGACCTTTATAATTTAAAATAAAATAATTTAAAATTAAAATCAGAAAAATATTTAAAAGTAAGTGCATACAAATCTCGTTAATAAGACAAACACAATATCTTTAATTTTTGTTTATATTAACCCTTTGGCGACCGAATACAGCAGGGTTTGAGCAGGCCGCCAGCTAGACCGAGTGCTATAGATGGCAACTGTGCCAGCTGGACCGACTTCTTTTTTACTTTGCAATCATGTTTTTTTCTTTAATCCCTCATAGTTTCCCATCATCCTTTTTGATCCAGACTTTGGACTGGCACAGGTAGATATAAAAACATTTTTTTTAATCTAAATTTTTTTTAAATCTAATTTTTTTTAAATCTAAATGTTTTTTTATCTAAGCTTATTTTTATATATATTTTAAAAATATGAATATTAATTTTTTCAAAAGCTAAAATTTCTTTTGAGTGTGATAAATGCCGAAACACACGAAAGTAACGGTAGCAGAAACAACAAACGAAAAGTAATGTCGTTTCTGCGCATGTCGATATTTGATCTTCATTAGTCAGCTCATTATTTATCTCAAAAGTGTGCCAAAGTTATTGTGACTTGTTTTCTTCTAAATAATTCAATATTAAGCTTTTTTTTTTGTAGTTTGGGGTGAAGTAGCCAACCTAATGCCAGAAGAGCATATCTGGTATTGTATCTTCTTTAAGTTTCACACAGGTAGTAATTCAACAGTGCGACCAAAAACATTTACGATGTTTATCCAAGTGCCATTATATGATGGCAATTTTAGATCAGTAGGTTATATCCAGTAATTGTGATCCCTCTGACTCCTATCGATCAGGAAGACCAATAGCATTAGACAACGACATGCTAAAGGCAGAAGAGGAAGCTAAGCCATGTCAAACAACTGAGGAACTGTCAAACACCCTTAACCAACCTTGGTCAGCCATCAAGGAACATTTAAAGCAGATTGGAAAAATCGGCTTTCTTTATGATACAGGCTTCGAACCAATTAGAATGACAGGGGGAATGAGCGTTTTGTAGAGAATCATTTTTGTATTCCACAGCAAAAGTTTGCTATTTATATGTCGGTTTATCCCGAAGAAGCATTTATTTGCCTGAGCCACTCTCTTCTTGACCTCTGTCGAAACATTGGATTGGGCAAACACTGGAAAGAATTAATAAATTGAGGTGGGAGGTACTGCCTCACCCACCATACTATCCCGATATCGCACCCTCGGATTTCTATTTGATCTGATCCCTACATTTCCTTAGTGGAAAAAATTTAAAAATCTGGATGATGTTCAAAAAGACATCTCGAGATATCTTACTCAGGAACCAATTGATTTTTATCGGTCCGGGATTGAAATTTTGCACACTAGATGGCAACAGGTAGTAGATAACGAGTGTTATTATATTATATTACAGAATAAAAATAAAGACTTATTAAAAATGTATTCATTTAAATTTAAAGTAAGAAAGGGACATTACTTTCTGTCCCTCCTAATAATTTGCTTATCCTCAGTATCAGATATTAAGCTATCATAACATTTCTAAATTTTAATATTGTTTAATAGCATTAAATATTAAAGCTTAACTGTTTATTCATGAATAACTAACAACGATCTATTTTTTGAATAAATTAATTTTAAATCAAACTATCTAAATTAAAAATGAAAAATTATCTAGGATCAAGTCAAAATCAGATACTAGAAATGAAAGATGGTTATAATCAACCAATTTGTTTTGTTTATTATTATAGCTTTAATGAATGACATATTCCACTTGAAAGTATGCTCTTTGTTCGAGTCTGGCACCCAGGTCTCCTTTACAAAAACCGACAATTCCTTCCTCCTACATACTTTTTAATCATTCGCTCCTTTCTAACTGGCAGAACATTTAAAGTAAATCATAATGGTTCTTACTCTTCTCTCTATTCCCAGTCTGCTGGTGTTCCTCAAGGTAGCATCCTCGGTCCTATCCTCTACACAGTATATACAGCTGAGATCCCAACCCATCCTAACACCTTCATCTACACCTATGCTGATGACACATGTGTGTTATCAGTTAATTACGACCCATATATTACATCCCAATCCCTTCAATCACATTTATCAAGCCTCGAAGAATGGTGTCGGAATTGGAGAATTAAAATCAATTCCAACCAGTCCCATCAAATTACCTTTACCCTTCGCCGAAAACCCAAGACTTCCTGTCCTACTGTATCCTTTAATAGTACTCCACTTATCCCTATTGAACAGATTCGCTACCTAGGACTCAACTTAGACAAACGTCTTACTTGGAACCCTCACACAAGACTGAAAAGACAAGAAACAACTAGACGCTTCCGACTACTTCAACACATACTAGACAAGCGCTCAAAGCTTCAGATCAATTACAAAAGACTTGTTTATGTGACTGTTATAAGACCTATATGGACTTACGGAATTGAACTATGGGGCTCCACCAAACCATCAAATTCCTCTCGTATTCAATCCTTGCAATCCAAAATCCTTCGCAAAATCCTAAACGCTCCTTATTTTGTCACAAATAAAACCATCCATAATGACCTGAACGTTCCATATGTTACCTATTTAGCCCATTCCAGATACCTATCATTCCATAATAAACTCCAGGCCCATCAAAACCGACTAGTTTCCATCCTTGCATCCAATTCCATCCCGGACAATCCTCCTAGGTGTCTTAAGAGAAGATGGCCTCGGGACCTTCTATAATAGAAATGTAATTATAGTGCTGCCAATGGGTAGTGTCTCTGCATGTCCTTTCATGTATTTATTTATTCATACAGCCCCTGTACTAAATGTATATATTACAGTTGTACAATTCAATAAAATAATTAAAAAAAAAAAAGAAAGTATGCTCATTCGATAAATAGATATAAAATGTTACAGCTAACTATTTATTATATATTTATATACTGTAAATGCACAAATTTGACATTTTATGTCAAATTTGACACAACTTTTCACAAATGTGGACAGATAATAGTTTCAAATTCAACTAAAACTTTTCCAGCTATTAAAAAACAAGAAAATGTTAACCCTCAACAAATGAATACATTGACTTTGACCTGGGAATAATAATTCTCTATATTGTATTTACATGTTAGATACTTACATATACACATTTTTTTTTTTTAATATTTTTATTTTGAAGAGAAAAGATTTTTCCTGGCCGGGATTCGAACCCGGGTCACACATCTCTAGTGCAGTGCTCTAACCATCTGAGCTACCAGCAGTCGTAAACAAGCGGGACAAATCCATTCTCTTCAACATTCCTATATCCCCACGTCCTCGCAAGTTTTGCGATGTAAACACGGGGAAGAATGTTTATTGATTGAAGACTTTAATTAGGATCTTGTTTACTTACGCCAATTTTATATATATAATTTATTTTTATAAAATATCTCTTCAAAATAACTTATTTAAAAATAACTATCAAAAGAACAATTAATAAAAATAAATTATAAATTTTTTTTTGTTTGGATCAAATATATTGTAATTACAGTTTTAAAGGTATTTCAATGCTTCTAGATAAAGAGTGCTTTTGGTATTTCCGTTTATCATACAGAAAAATAAAACTTTGAACCATGCAAAGTATAATTGTCTGTGCACATGAGCAAGACAATTGATGATTCTATCAACTATTCAGCCAATGTGTGTGTGTGTATAGATATATATACAATACAAGAAACAAGAAACTATATATGTATATATATATATATATATATATATATATATATATATATATATATATATATAAAGAGTTCAATCTAAACAAGAATTTAATGTAACTCATCAATTTAATTATAAAAGGATGTTGATAGTTGGGGGTGCAGTCAAGAAAACACACAAAAATAGGTGAAACTATTTTATTTTAAGTGCCGACGTTTCGACCTACTATGTAGGTCATCTTCAGGGCTATGAGAAAACAGACAAAAAACAGAATAGACTGTAAAAATACATAAAATAGAGGTACAGAAAAATTAACAAAAAGTAGAGATATAAAAAAATGATATATAATGAAAGGATATATGAAGGTATATGAATATATATATACATAATATATATATATAATAATGTATATAGGTGTATGAATAAAGATGATTACATGGTAGATGGATAGAAAGGTGATAATGCAAAAAATACAAAGAGAGCAATGAAGTTAAACAGAAAAAAAAAAAAATAAATAAAATGAAAAAAATATGAATATAATGAGTATGGACAATTTAGTATAATAAAGATAGAAATGTATTGCAAAGGAAACAATAGTATGAAAATGGACTCATGGGGAGTATCATAAGTGCAATGAGAGAACATGAATTAAAAATATGATACCTAATAATACATCGAGAAGAATATATTATAGAACGTAAAGAAAAGGAATCTAAAGTATGACAGGCCGAGAAGTGAGATATAAATAAAATTTTAAAAAATATAAGTATCAGAAGTTTTGTAAAGGTATAAATGTTATATAAGGGTATACACTATACATTATATAACAGATATTGTATCCAGGAATACAGATATTATATAGAGGTATACATTAGGTATGAAGTTATATAAATAAAGATGAAAGAATACAAGGAACAATACATGAGAGATATAAGATATCAGTAAGTGAATAGAGATATATTATAAAAAATAATGATGTTCTGTGAACATGAACTCTTTAATTAAAACTATTTAATTAAAACTATGATGGATGCTAAAAGTGATGATGGGAGAAATAGGTGTGAAGGAAGGAGATGGAGAAAGATGAAGAGAAGATATAAATAATAAGAGATTGTACGAACCCGATACGAATGGCTGCTGGGACAATGAGTAACTGACGCGGAAAAAACCGTTAAACGACGGAAGCGCTGGCCGCGATCTCTGTCGGTCAAAGGTCAAAGTAGCAAAAAAAAAAAATTCAAAAAAAAAAAAAAAAAAAATAATAAAAATAAAAATATAAAAAGTAGGGAAAGGGCAATATGGGGAAATATGGGGACGCGTAAAAAATGTGAAAAATAAATAAAAAATAAAGTTAAAGAAAAAAAGAAAAAAGGGGGAGTAAAGAAATAAAATACTAGAAAAGAAAAAATTAGACAGAAACGGGCCGTAAAAGGAGAGAAATAAAATATGATTTGAAAATTAAGGAGTTTTTAGAAAATTAAAAATTTGGGAATAAATTGAGGATAGGTGATGTGATTATAAAAAATGATTTGAAAATTAAGGAGTTTTTAGTAAATTAAAAATTTGGGAATAAATTGAGGATAGGTGATGTGAATCGGACTTAAGGTTGACGGCGGAAGAATCTAAATTGATGTGGATGGTTTCCGAGAGAATGCGTTTTTCATAGTTGGGAAAGGAAGATAGGATAGACGTGTTATCGAAGTTGAAAATGTGGTTTAAAGATAGGGCATGGTCAGAGAGTTTGGAAAAGAACAATTAAACTCTAATGAACAATTAAACATTCCAAACTCTCTGACCATGCCCTATCTTTAAACCACATTTTCAACTTCGATAACACGTCTATCCTATCTTCCTTTCCCAACTATGAAAAACGCATTCTCTCGGAAACCATCCACATCAATTTAGATTCTTCCGCCGTCAACCTTAAGTCCGATTCACATCACCTATCCTCAATTTATTCCCAAATTTTTAATTTACTAAAAACTCCTTAATTTTCAAATCATTTTTTATAATCACATCACCTATCCTCAATTTATTCCCAAATTTTTAATTTTCTAAAAACTCCTTAATTTTCAAATCATATTTTATTTCTCTCCTTTTACGGCCCGTTTCTGTCTAATTTTTTCTTTTCTAGTATTTTATTTCTTTACTCCCCTTTTTTCTTTTTTTCTTTAACTTTATTTTTTATTTATTTTTCACATTTTTTACGCGTCCCCATATTTCCCCATATTGCCCTTTCCCTACTTTTTATATTTTTATTTTTATTATTTTTTTTTTTTTTTTTTTTTGAATTTTTTTTGCTACTTTGACCTTTGACCGACAGAGATCGCGGCCAGCGCTTCCGTCGTTTAACGGTTTTTTCCGCGTCAGTTACTCATTGTCCCAGCAGCCATTCGTATCGGGTTCGTACAATCTCTTATTATTTATATCTTCTCTTCATCTTTCTCCATCTCCTTCCTTCACACCTATTTCTCCCATCATCACTTTTAGCATCCATCATAGTTTTAATTAAATAGTTTTAATTAAAGAGTTCATGTTCACAGAACATCATTATTTTTTATAATATATCTCTATTCACTTACTGATATCTTATATCTCTCATGTATTGTTCCTTTTATTCTTTCATCTTTATTTATATAACTTCATACCTAATGTATACCTCTATATAATATCTGTATTCCTGGATACAATATCTGTTATATAATGTATAGTGTATACCCTTATATAACATTTATACCTTTACAAAACTTCTGATACTTATATTTTTTAAAATTTTATTTATATCTCACTTCTCGGCCTGTCATACTTTAGATTCCTTTTCTTTACGTTCTATAATATATTCTTCTCGATGTATTATTAGGTATCATATTTTTAATTCATGTTCTCTCATTGCACTTATGATACTCCCCATGAGTCCATTTTCATACTATTGTTTCCTTTGCAATACATTTCTATCTTTATTATACTAAATTGTCCATACTCATTATATTCATATTTTTTTCATTTTATTTATTTTTTTTTTTTTTTTTTTCTGTTTAACTTCATTGCTCTCTTTGTATTTTTTGCATTATCACCTTTCTATCCATCTACCATGTAATCATCTTTATTCATACACCTATATACATTATTATATATATATATTATGTATATATATATTCATATACCTTCATATATCCTTTCATTATATATCATTTTTTTATATCTCTACTTTTTGTTAATTTTTCTGTACCTCTATTTTATGTATTTTTACAGTCTATTCTGTTTTTTGTCTGTTTTCTCATAGCCCTGAAGATGACCTACATAGTAGGTCGAAACGTCGGCACTTAAAATAAAATAGTTTCACCTATTTTTGCGTGTTTTCTTGACTGCACCCCCAACTATCAACATCCTATTATAGTACCCACAGTCAACTATTTCTTTCTCACAAATTTAATTATAAAATTTGGATATTATTTTTTTATATTTTGTTAATGTCATGTTACATCATAGAAATTCTAAAAGATTTAAACCACCAGAGATAAAATTTTAAAAGAAAATTTAACATAAATATACATTTCATAATATTATTAATAAGTATGTATGTAATATTTAATTTACCTGACTAATAATGGATCTGTGAGCATTAGAAGGATTTTTACGTAACACTTCACTTATTCCAAATTTGTTAGCACTATCAGCATAATATTCACCATTCTTTTCAGTCTTTTTTCTTTTGTACTTGGTAGAAGTTGGTTTATGAAATGACCAGTCAAACTGTTACAATGAAAACAAAAAAAACAGAATCCATCTTCATGTAAAAATAGTTTTAAAAAAACAGTGATGAAAAGGGATTTTATAATGAAGTTCAGTAAATTATAAAATGAGAAGAAACATGCAGAACATTAATGAAATATTAATCAGATTATATTTGTTTAAATCATCTTGCTATGATAATATTAAAAAAAAAATTAATAACCAATAAACTTTAAATAAACAAAACTCAAAAAAAATAAAAATATATTAATCACTATTCTTAAGCAAGAAATAAAGATAAAAATACGTATCATACACCTGAGTACAAGGTTTTGTCCAACTTACATTTTGAAGAGTTTTTCTATTCCGATTTTTTTTATTTTGAGTTAGATCAACTTCATCAGTATCTTTAACACAGCTGGTTGTCATCATTTTGGTTGAAATTTTACTCAAAGAAGAAGTAGAAGAAGTAGAATCAGACAGTGTTGTATGCGTTAATATTGGTTCTGATTCATCCTCTGGGATTTCCTCAGCTGTCTGTTTTTCATTTATATTAGTGTCTTCTTGTACTAGTTTTATTTTTTCAGTTTTTTTTTCTACAGCTTCTACTTCTATATCTCTTTCTCCTTCAACTTCTTCTTCTCCTTCTCCTTCTTCTTCTTCCTCTTCTTCTTCTTCTTCTTCTTCTTCCTCCCCTCCCTCCTCTTCCACTACCTCTTCATCTTCAAAGTAGCTGAATTCACTTTCTGAGCTTTCTTCTGAATGCTATTAAAATAATTAAATCATCATATTGTGGTAGATAGGATGTTAAAAATTGTGATTTTCATACTATAGTTACATAAAAACAATATGACAACCCCAAAAACAAATAATGTGCAAAATTTTAAAAGAAGAATTAAAACTCCTTCAATAAAGATTTTATTTGTATTTACTCTAATATGTACTGTACTAATAATAGCATCTGTAAAAAATAGATCAGAAATTTACTAATTTAAAAAAATGGCTGCCATTGTAACAAAACTGTGGACTTGAATTTATGAAAGTGATTCATTGAGGTTGGTACTCAAAAATAAACTAAATACCAACAGTTGTAATGGGCTTGTGAAGTTGTTTATCTAAGTAACAATTAAATATTTAACAAGTTAATATGCACTGAGCCGCTAAGCATTAACCCACGATTGGTCGCGTGGATGACAATATTCATCCACACCCTTTTGATCTGCCCCTGTGTATATGTTTCGGAAGTGACGAGGGGGGGCCCCAGGAGTCTTCGGGGGAGTAGTTGGAGGGAAGCCTAGACCAAATAGATACTAGGTGTTTACCTTTGGAGGAGAGAGGTGCTGTTTATTTTTTTCTGGATGACAGTTGTCCTCCACGCGACTATACATGTAAGTTTTTTAGTATTTTTCTTTTTTCTTAACTATATTATAATTTACATATTTTATATCTAATTTTGATATTCTATATGTAATGTACTGTCATTTACACAAAATTTACTTTTTGAGTGCTATTTTTTTATTTGTCATCCATGCGATCTGGTATGTAACTGTTTTCATTTTTTTTTTCATGCACGTATTTTTCACCCCATATTATTACAGACGTAAAGATTACAGCATTTACATTTGAAATCAATTATCTAATTCAAGTTTAACACAATTAGCAATTCATATTGTCACCTGCCTTTTTGTTGGTAATTTTGTATTCTTTTTTTAGAAGAAAATATAATTTCCATCATGGTGGAACAAAGCTCTGATCCAAATATCTGGAAGAAGTGGCTGAAGGAGTGTAATTCCAAAGAAGACCCTCTGACACTGACAGCGACCTTAGTGACTGTGGCGATGATTTGTTACCAGACAACCACAATTCTGACACAGAACAGGAGGCGAGCAGCTCAGATGAAAGTGATCAGGATAGTGATGGTGATCAATTCATAGGAATAGATAGAACCACGATATGGAATAAAAAAGCGCCTCGAAATAATCTAAATACCCTGTCTCGTAATATTAAAAGCCACTTGCCAGGACCTAAAGACGCAGGGAAATTTTCAAACACGGAAATTTTTGTAACTTTTTGTAAATGATAAAATTGTGAAAACGTTAACGGACTGTACAAATCTCTATATTGAGAAAATTGAAAATAATTTCACCAGAGAAGGAGATGCTCGCTCAACCGATGAAATCGAAATTAAAGCCTTCATTGGAATTCTTTTTCTGATTGGTTCTTGGTGCTGTAGCAGGGCCAGTACTCGAAAGGATTGGGATAACTAAAAGGGTTGTGCAATAGAAGCCTGTTACTTGGCAATCAGCGAGCATAGATTTAATTTTCTCATGCAATGTCTCCCCTTTGACGATTATAGTACGAGAACTACCAGAAGGAAACTGGACTTTCTTTAGCAATGATTTGTAGTGTGCAGATTTTACTTATAATTACATATTAAACACACGTATGTAATCTTTTTATACCTTTTTATATTAGAAGTCAGAATTACAAAAAATAATACCAAAAATTAAAGACAAAATTAATCATAAATATGGGAAAAAGGAATGGATGACCATTGTTACCCACGCGACCTCTCTTGTTGTATAACAAGGTGCGACCACTCGAGGGTTAAAGGGTTGGATTTGTTACCTTCAGACTGTTCTTAGACCTTATGGACACCTGAAAAATGTCGGGTAGAAAGCATGGGACAGTCAATGGTACCTAGGGAAAAACCCAAAAAACTCTTCAAAACAAACTACTATATTAAAATATGTACACCCAATTACTATCATTAATGATAATGCCTAATAAAATGAATTGCAATATCATAGATATTGTTCAGTAGCGTCAATTAATGCAGTAGCGTGAATTCAAATTTAAATTACCCGCGGGTCACAGTAGTCACAATCGGCACCTCCCAATCTAGTAGGCTTTGAGACTGGAGGGGATGGGGCTTTAAGACTTAGGGCACTCTGCTGTTAGACTTCGATCAAGACACATCGCATTATATTTCTATTAAGGAACCATGAGGAGCTGTTACTTCCGCCAAGACAACGAAAAGAGAGAAGGGCGTTTATTGTTCAACTGCATGCTGTCACCTAGCAACCAGATGCTGAAAGAAGCTGAGGTGAATGGTAGAGTGGAGGTAACGAGTCTCAGGAAGAGAAAGAGACCAAACTGTAAGTTCCTTCTCATTCAACTATTATGTATCTATTGACCAGTGATTGCCATAGTTGAGTTCGCCGAGTGCCACCACTTTAGAAATCAAAGACAATAGAATCAATTTCCCGTGTCGCCCAATCACCCAGTGTTTTGTTTTCTCTTAGGTTCATATTTAATTTTAAGATTCATTGTTCTTTTCCTTTTGTATCAAATTTATTCTTTTTCTTTTAATATTAAGTTAGTAATCTTATATGTTATTATGGATTAGTTTTAATAAACCCATGTTTCAGCACCTGGACTAGTTCATAAAAATGTACCTACACTGATCATAAAACATTTTTTTTTTTGTTATTCTGATCAAGGTAAGAACAGATATAATAGAAACCGTAACAAAAATTTTAGCAAGATTCACAATCAATAATAATAATGACTAATAAAATAATAACTAAAATTATATACCAGATACACCCTCCCATCAGTTTTGTGATAGAAAAGTGCAAAAGAAAAAGAGAGAAGAAAACATTTTTTTTAATTTCATGTTTGGTCGGCTCTATCATTATCTGAAACTACACCTGGCTACACCCAGAATCTAGTCAGACTACAGTATAAAGGAAAATTCCTACCTTCAGAATTCATCTGGCTTCTGATCAGGTCAGATAATAGTCTCAGCAGTAATAGTCTTCAACTCTGACTTATGGTTGAAAAAAAACGCTCTTATAAAGGCACATTCCTGGTAACGTAAATATTTTCACTCCTGTTCTTGTCATGTGCTGCCCCTAGCGGACAAAGTTGGCTAATTTCTTTCTCTCGTGAGAAGAATTGAGAAACCCCTTGCTCTTGACTATACACAGCGTGCATAAGCCAAATTTTAATTTATAACTACCCTTAGTTCAATTTAGTAGATTTTGATTTTATTATTTTGGTCATAATTTTTAAGTATAAGTAACATAAATAAGCTAAAATAGTAATAAAATGAAGATTGACTGTTATCCACAACAACAGGCAACAACAGTGAGAAATAAAACCTATGAAACTTTGGGAAGGCATATTTCCGATCTACTGAGATATCATCTTATAAGTTACTTGCAGAGTATTGTCCTGAAATCCCGTAATTACAATTCATAAACTCATTCTTAAATTATACCTCTTCTTCTTGTTTGGTTTCATCATGTGCTGAAATTTGAGACTGTGAATGTGGCTCGAGTTCAATTAACCGTTGTTGGGCCCAAAACCATTCAAATTCTATCGCCAATGGAGTATTGTTAGTAATAAAGGCATATTGCATGGTCTCAGTATTGGGACGCACGCATCCAAAATTTACCTCATGAGTACTAAGTTCTATGTTAGGAAAATTAACTTCACCCCTTAGAGGTACACATGCCTAAAATGGAGGAAAATTGTTGAAATAGGTTTTTGAGATTAATTGAATTAGAAATACAAGATCAATTGTGTAATACAAAAATTTATGTTATCATCATTTAATCATATTATTATTAAAAAATAATAAAGATAATATTTTAAAAAATCTAGGAACCAATCGTTATTATTCTATTATATAATAAATATTGTTTGATTCACTTTTTAGTGTTTTTCTAATCAACAGCAATAGTAATCTTTTCTCAAAAGCATTGTTTTTTTATAATTTTTTTATTAATTGTTTTAATTTTTAAATATTTTTTGCTTCAACAAATGAATACACTGACCTTGACCTGGCAATAATAATTCTCTATATTGTATTTACATGTTAGATACTTCCATATACAAATTATTTTTAAAAAAATATTTTAATTTTGAAGAGAAAAGATTTGCCCTGGCTGGGATTCGAACCCAGGTCCTATACATCGCAAAATTGAGAGTACCCTAGTTCGAATCCCAGCCAGGGCAAATCTTTTCTCTTCAAAATTAAAATATTTAAAAATTAAAACAATTAATAAAAAATTTCTAAATAATATTATGACGTAAGTCAACAAGATCCTAATTAAAGTAATGATCAATGAACATTCTTCCTTGTGTATACATTGAAAAATTGCGAGAACATGGGGATATGGGATCAGTGAAGAGAACGGATTTTCCCTGACTCCTGCTAGATAAGACTGGTAGACCAATTGGTAAGAGTGCTGTCACGAAGATGTGGACGACCCAGGTTCGAATCCCGGCCAAGGCAAATCTTTTCTCTTCAAAATAAAAATGTTTTTTTAGTTTCAGGGCAAGAATATCCTTCAAATGCCGCCAAAATACAGTTTTAAATTTATTATATTGAATGAACCTGGAAATATTTTATACAGTTTTTTTTTTTGTTATCATACAGTTTAAAATTGAAATTTTTGCTCTCATTTTTATGGTAAATTGACGACAATTTATGCTGCACTATACTACATTACTGAACAGAATTACATAGTCAGTTTTCTCAGGAACTTTAAAAAATCGTATCCTATAAACATATATAGATGCCTCAAAATCCCAAAAAATTTAACAATAACAGTATTGTAATTCCCAAAAATGACCTAATAAATTATGTTTATATTAATTTAAATAAGGAAGTACATTACCTTTACTTTATGGTCTTTGAAAGTTACAACCAGTTCTGTATAAGAAACTCTTGAATAGCGGTTTGTTATGTACAACGGATCAAATTTTATTTCTAATGATTGGGACTCCTGAGGTTCCAATTTAAAATCTAGAAAATCATTTTTATTTTGACTGACTTCTGTTTGTTTATTTACGTTTGTGCTTTTAAAAGCAAATGGCCTTTTTACTTCACAGTGTAAGAGCAATGTATCAGACCATTGAGAAGATACAATCAAAGTTTCTAGAAAAAATAATATATATTTTGACTGTTTTTTCAAGAGAGATACATTTCACAAAACTATTAGTATTCCTATAGTTAATATTAATTAGTTATTAGGATGAGAAATCTTTCTCAATTTTCAATAAATAAGACAATTAGTACTGAGATTGATTAACTTACTATACTGAGGTAAGATAGGAGTTGACCATTCTGGAACATCCACTCTAAAATGGAGACTGGTCGGCTCAAATGTAATTTCAGCGTCAGTAAAAGATGCCCTAATAGTGGATGAACCTAGAGTAACTCTCTTCCCACGCCTTTCAATGATTGCAAAGCAAAAGTATGTATCCTCTAGAGTTTCAATTCTGAAACCAAACACAGTATTGATTAAAAATCAAAAACTAACTTCATCATAAATAATAAATAGAAATGTACTCTACTTTAAATTAGTCCTTAAAATGTTGAATAGTATTAGTATATTGGCCTTATATATATAGGCCTGAAGAAGACCTGCAATGTGGGTTGATACATTGGCTTACCAATAAACAGTTCTCCCTACTAAAGAGAATTTTTTTCACCTCCATCCAGACAATTTTCTTCCTCAGTCCTTAAAATGATTTAGCAATTAAAGTAACTTTGCCACAATCATTTTCCTTCTTAGCAGATCCATTGCACTTCTTTTCCATTTGTAACTGCATTAAAGGTCCTAATTTCATCTCCAGACAACTATGTCTCAACCACTTTTTAGTGGGTTTTTTATGTCTCAACCACCATTAGACAAATTTAAACGAATAACTGTTGAATAACGAATAATATAATTTAAACGAATAACTGAATAACTACAGCCAATCAGTGTTATTGGATTGAAGTAACAATGGTATTTATTAAATTTTACATATAAAAAAAGTGTATTATATTTCTTATACTATATAAAGAATTCCTGATTAAGGTAAGTATTCAAGTAAAATTCTACAAATACTATAAATAAATTGTAGATCAGCAATACAAATTATTTTTTAATTTATATTTAAATTATCTTCAGATAACTTTAATCTGGAAATGTTGGGAATTACTTACTTTACATTATTGAACTCATAATATGATAATCTTCAAAATAAAGAAATGGAACAAGAAAGACCAATGGCAAATAATGTGCTTTTCAGCATTTTTACCTAATGTCTATACTAATACTCTTACTTATATTGATAACATATATATATATATATATACATATTAAAATAGAAAGAAATTATCATATATAGAATTAATTAATAAGAATTTACTTGTCGGATTGATATAACAGGCTCATTTCCTGGGTTTCTCCTCCTTCCAGATCTAACTTATAAGGAATAAGTTTGAAATATTTGCTGAAAAAAAAATAGTTATAGTAAATAATAACAAAACATATTATGAAATATTTTTTATGAAACAATCAATCACTAAAAGTGAAGACATGATAACCTGGATAATCTACATGACCTTGACGACTTCTTCTGACCCTTGGCACTTCGCTGGTTGTGACCATAATATCTTAACATACCCCTATACTTTGTATTATGTTATAAGCTTATATTTATTTTTTCTAATTTTAAAATATTTATTTTCTGATATCTAACTAATTAAATTGTAATATTTATAGCCACCAATTATAGAATATATATTATCTGCTTTTTAGCATTTCTAGAGCCTTCTCTATCTGTTGCACTCCCTGACTATTATAATAAACTCCTTCAATATTTCAACCAAACTTATGCAATATCTGAAACACGTATAAAGCCCTACATTCTTTTATCCTCTGTTTTCCAACATTTTTATACCATAATTCACCACAATCAAACAGATCGGACGGCCAGAAGAAAACCACATTGTGAAAAAACTCTTTGAAAAATAAAACAAATTACCCTTGTTCTTTTTCCGCTTTGGCCTTCGTTAAATTTTTTATTTCTTTCATAGTAGTGAACATAATTGTGTGATGCCTGGTTCCGGCATTGGTTACTTTAATAGCATCCTTATGTTTCTCCTTCCTGCAATAACATAATTTTTTTTCATGGAAACATGATTAAGATTAACCAAAATACAATATTCATAAGATGAAATGCTAAAAAGTCCCCATTAACTGATCCTATCTGAAAGCATGCTGCTTTTATATAAGCAAAGTGCTAAAACTAACAATTAAATAATTTTATGAAATTTTATTTTAAAGTTGAAACATTTTTATCAAATCAAAAAGTTTAAATTTGGTTCCTACTTATGGCTCCACTACTCATTGAACAATGAACAACATTCTTTCTTTCTTCTACATCTGGCACCACAGTCCAATATGACCCTTGGCCTCCCTCACGATCCAACCCCAGCTGTTCCGATCAATCGACTCCACCGAGGATGAGGTAATCTACTTTACCAGACCTGCTAATGATTGTTCCTAAGTAGGGAAAATTGTCCACCATTTCGAGAGCCTCACCATTGCATAACAAACGCACATCTTCCTATTCATGTCTAGATATGATAAGCACTTTGGTTTTGGCAATATTTATTGCCATTCTCTTTCCATTCCACAAGGGCTTGCTGCTGCTTCTCCTTAGAGTCCACAAGAAGAACGATGTCATCAGCGTAGAGAAGGCTCTGGACGACGACAGGACGCATATTCCATTGATCGATTAGAGTTGGTGATGTTCTCCTCTTGCATAATTTATAGATCTCATCCATAAAAGATATAAATAGTAGGTGGGTAAGACTATCACCCTGCCTAACTTCTTTATCCATGAAAAATATATTGGTCTTTCTCCCATTGATCCGCACTACCCCTTTTGCATTTTTATAAATTGCTTTTAAAGCATTGATAAGATCCCCTGGGATGTTTTTATTCCCCAAAGCATTCCATATCTCCTGGTTTGGAACAGAGTTGAAAGGAGCCTTCAGGTCGAGAAAGGCTAGGAAAATGTCTTGGTCCCGGTCCCATGCTCCCTCTTATACTTTTCTAAGAACAAAAATGTGGTCCTGTGTCTGTCTAAATCCAGCTTTCTCCGGTTTGAGGGACCAAATATTCCTCTTTCTTAAAGAGTTTGTCAAAGTGGGTTTTCGATCTGTTGAGGATTCCTTCCGTCTCCGAGTGTATGTTCCCATTCTGGTCTTTAATATTTCTTAAAGGCTTTTCATATTTACCTTTTATGACCTTAAATGTTCTCCAGAACCTCTTAATATTATCCCGATGGTCTACTCCCAAAGTCTTCTTTTTGGCCGCTTGAACTGCTATCTTACATTCAGTTCTTAACCTGCAATACTCGATGAGTTTTTCCCAGGAGTTTATCTTGGAGATATCATTTCCGGACTTGCTTCTTCTTGCCAACAATATATATTGAGGATAGCGCTCTTTTATAATTCAGGTATCTGCTACTAATAATAGATGGTTGGTTCCTAACTCCGCTCCTCGGATAACTTTCACATCTGTGAAGTATCTTCTGATACAGCAATCGTATATTATATAATCTATGATGGTGTTTCGGCCTTTGCTGGAGAATGTGATCTTATGTACTCTCTTGTGTGGGTAGAATGAGTTGCCGATAATGAGATTGTCATCAACACAAAAGTAGATCAGTTGCTGGCCATTATCGTTCTTGGTGCTCTCTCCACCATATTTTCCCATAGATCCATGGCCTATAGTTCCATCCAATTTGACCCTTGAGGTCCCAAATAGGATTATGGACCTTTGCTTGGCCCTGTATCTGTCTACGGTTCTATGTCGCTCCGAGTAGAATAATTCCTTGCCCAAGACTGAATAATTCTCTGTTGGTGCATAGACTTGGATGTGCGTTACTTTCCCTATACTTAGGTTTAGGTCAGCCACTATTATTCTAGAGGATATTGGTTCCCAGTCTTCTGGTAGCTTACAATATGCTGCAGGAGACATAACGATTCCAACGCCCTATTTAGCGAATTCTCCCTTAGGCACTCTGGAGTACAAAAGCATGTAATCATTCTCCATCCTCATCTCTTCGTTTCATTTTTTCTTAACCTCAGCTACTCCAAGTTGTGACCAGGTTGTGGGGTTTTTGGTCCAAGGTCCAAATTGATTTAATAAAAAGAAGTCCAAAAAAAAGGTTGTATTCATATTCTTTACATCAAACGGTAACACCAACGAGATAACCATAACATAATATAACACCAATGCTGAACCGCAAAGAAACGATAAAAAAAATTAGTAAAATTTGGCAATTACTTAGCCAAATAAACCAGTGATATACATACGTACGCAACGACAGCCCACAGTAGAGTAAGGTGAGATAGATAGAGACACCTGACGGACGAATTTAGCGACAAAAAAAAAGAAACTCGTTACACACTCCCCTCCAGCGAGTAAGTACGTCGGGTTGGATAAAATAATTTAGGTTTCGAGGGATGTCATAAGCCTATTATCTTTCCATCTTGATTTCTCAACTTACAGGATCCATCACCCATAATGAAAACAACCGTATAAGGGCCTTCATATTTGGGGTTCAGTTTAGCAGCAAGTTTATCAGCTGCCAAAGATACCTGAAACCTCATCTTTAAGACTTGGTCCCCCGGGTGGAAATGATCTTTTCGGCGTCTCAAGTTGTATCGATTGCTCTGATTTAGACTTGCCTTCAGTGAGTTTTCCTCGGCTATATGATGAACTTCAGGCAGCAGAACTTGAGCGGCTCAAGCAGCATGTTCTCCCTGTGCGAGCCACAAGGATATCTCCGTCGGTAGTTTGATGTAGAGGCCTCAGTTTTCTACCAAAATTCAAGAAGGCAGGACTGAACTTGATTGAATCTTGAACGGCAAACTGGATCTCTCCTAGTTTTTCGTCCCAGCGTTTGTGTTTCTTCCCTAGGTATGCAACGATGAGTTGCTTGATATTCCGATTCCCCTGTGAATGGTAAAGAGTAGTAGTTTCTCTCTTGATTCCAAACTCCTTAGCTACTTCAGTAACAAGATTACTAACAAAGTTCTTCGCATTGTTGGTAATTAATTTCTGTGGTGCACCATTTCTGTATGCGCAATTTCTGTTTATTTACAGTAACTGAAGATGTAGCTTTTCTAATGGGACATAACTCCACCCATCTACTAAATAAATCTACAAACACTAGTAGATACACATTGTCTCTAGAACTCCTAGGATAAGGACCCATAATGTCAACTGACACCATTTCCCACGGCTGCTTGTTATAGCGAAGGTACATTAATCCACGAGGTGGAGTGTTATTGGGTTTGACCTTCTGGCATAACCCACACTGCCTCATATACTGGCATATATCTCGGTATAATCCAGGCCAATAATATAGTCTACTAACCCTAGAAACAGTTTTATCTATCCCCAAGTGGCCTGACTGCGGTAGATCATGGTTTTCATATATTATTGATCCCCTTAAATGTCTAGGAACGACAACTTTCCATTCCTCACTGGGGTCTTCTAGCTCTCCCTTCAAAGGATTCTTACGATGGTATAATAACTGTCCGTCCTTTATCAACCATCCAGGGTGGAGTTCTGGGGACTTCTGGACTCGATAAAATTTCTGATTATACCATTTGTCGGTCGTTATGGAAGTTCATGAAGTTGAAACTGGATCGGTAAAAGAATTAGGATCGGAACTGGTAGACACTACTGTGATTCAAGCAATCCGTGATAGGGCATCGGCCACTGTGTTGAGTTTGTCCTTACAATATTCCACCTTGTAGTTCTAAGGCTGCAAGCGAAGAGCCCATCTAGCCAAACGACCTGAAGGGTTTTTCAAGTTCAGTTACCACTTCAGACTGGCGTGGTCAGTTATTACAGTGAATGGATAACTTTCCAAGTAATGCCTATTCTTCTCGATACCAAACAGAACTGCGAGGCATTCCTTTTCGGTTACGGTATAATTCCTTTCAGCCGAACTTAAGGTACAAGAACAAAAAGCGATGACTCTTTCTTCGCCATCTTGTATTTGAGTCAAGACCTGTATCACTGGCGTCAGTCTGTAATTGAAAAGCCTGTTCTAAGTCTGGTCTAGCTAATATTGGTTCTTCAGTCAGTGCTGAGTTGAGAGCATTGAAAGAGGCTTCCTGCTCTTCTGGCCAGATCCATTTACTTTAGGCTTAAGGAAAGCTGTTAGTGGAGAGACAACTGTAGAAAAGTCTTAAATAAAACATTGATACCATCCTGCCATTCCAAGGAATCTTCTGAGCTGCTCAGCGTTGGTAGGACGAGGAATCGAAGTAACGGAACCAACCTTATCTGGATCTACACTTAAGCCATCACTATTAACCAGATAGCCCAAGTACCTAACTTCATTACAGCCAAATTCACATTTTTCCAGGTTGATACGCAGACCTGAAGCTTTAAGTCGACGGAACACTTCCATTAGCATATCCAAATGCAGTTCAAAAGTTGGCAAGCAAACCAAAATATCATCTAGAAAAACTACTACGTACGGGTAAAGTTCGGGTCCAAATATTGCATCGGTTAACCTCTGAAAGGAAGCAGGTTAATTCGTCAGGCCAAAGGGCATAACTTTAAACCTGAATAATTCTCTGCCAGGAACTGTAAATGCCGTAAAGTCTTTACTAGTTTTGTCAGCAAGAGGGACTTGCAAAAATGCTTGCTTGAGGTGAAACTTGGAGAGATATCTAGCCTGTCGAAGTCTGTCTAAGAGAGAAGTCATATTAGGCATAGGATAGGAATCTACAAGTGACTTCATTAACCTTACGAAAGTCTATAAAAAAACGATAACCTGATCCCTTACAAACCATGACTACCGGGGACGACCATGGAGATTGGCAAGGTTCCACTAAGTCTTCATCCAACATTTGATCTAATTCCTGGTGCATTGCCTCAAGTACTTTGGGTGAGTAATGGTAGGAGCGTTGCTTGATAGGTTTGGCGCCCTGAACATCTACCTTATCCTGGAGAATCTTGGAGAGTTCGCAAACCTTCACAGACTATTCTATCCAGATCCACCCTTTCTGAGGAATCAAGTGAACTAATACCGCATATTTTTGATGTTTCACCTTCTACTAATTGAGCATCTTGAGGAAACAAGAACTTATTTTCAGGGTCATCTTGAAACCACCACGTTGCTTCACGATGATTCGTGTCATATGACTGGTACCCAACAGTAATTGAAATGGAGAATCTTTCATCAACAATACAAGAGCTTCCATTAGCGACACAAATATTAAATTCGGGAATTTTCACAACTCATATACCAATTTAAGGAGAATTTCAACCCCTTCTGGTCCAACAAATGAGGTAGTGGAACTAGGGTCAAACAGGGCCAAGTAGGACAGGCCTCCTTTGTCATGTTTCCCCATTAGGAAATCAATATAGTTCGATACAACACAAGGAGAAACAATATCAGATTTAGTGGTACAAAAAGGTAAACGTTAAGGCACGGTAATAGATAAATCGATACTGGGTGGGTCAGCTGAAACCCTGGGATTAGGAATGACCCTTACTTCCGATTCTCTTGCACATTTCCCAGAGTACATTTAGGACATGCGTGAATGGAAACTCCTGGGTTACCACAATGGTAACAAAACAACTCACAAGGTAGCGGACATCTAGAATATACATGCGGTCCACCACAATTCTAGGAAGGTAATTTCTAGAGCCGTTTCTGAGTCTTTTAGAGAGGTTTTCTTGTGGTCACATTGATTCACGTTGTTAGAAGCAGCATCGTTTTGTTTTTCCAATGGTGAAGCAGTAAAAATTCCCGAAGATATTTGTCCTTTATCAGAATTGGGATTGTTATATCGTCTAGTGGAATTCGCAGAGCGGGATTTTTCTACACTAGGCTTTTCTGATCTGCCTTCTTGAGCCATCATCTCGTATACTCTAGTTCGTTCTGTAATGAAATTAATCAAATCCTTATAAGAGAGAATATCTGCTGATTTTATTCGTTCTTCGAATGCTTTTCTAGTCCCTGGATCTAAATTAGTAAGTGCTAGATGAAGTTTGATAAAATCTCCCATGTTTTCTATACCTAAAGCCGATAACGCGGAAAAATTCTTTTCATGCTCAGATAAAAGTCTCTGCAAATTAGAAGCTGAAGAATTGTTATTTTGATAACGAGAGACCAATGTGTCGTAAGCCAGTGAATAATTAGCTTCGTCTAATGCGAAGCCCGAGATAAGTGACAGAGTGTAAGCTACTTCGAAGATAGTGAAATTTCCTAATGGTGGATAGAGATTCTTCCCTGTGAACCATAGAATCAAAAAGAGAATAAAATCCATTCCAGTCCTCTAATTTCCCCGTGAATATAAATAATAGTAAATAAAATGGTAAATCAATTTTCGATAGCTCCTGAGGAACAGAATGAGAATGGACAACCACAGGTTTATTCTCAGGAGGGCATGAAGATTGCACCACTTTAAAATAATTTGCTTTAGTAATATCTACTAAATCGTTAAACGAATTTTCTACTGCTCTTGTCTCGAGTTTTTCACTTTTGTTCTTTACAGTTGCATTAAATATCCAAAGTTTAGATTGAATTTTTTCAAAACGGAGCTCCTTTTCGACAAAGCGGTCATAAGCAGGTTTAAAATCGGATGCTGAATCGGCATTCAAAGATTTGGATTTACTGAAAATTAATTGTACTGCATCAAAAATATCCTCCCTCTCTGACACTAGAACGACTGGATCACCCATTATGGCAATAAAAACAAGGCGTTACCCAACGTTACAAAAAAAAATGCCAAAGAAATTAAATATTGTAGAAAAAAAATACCAACAGAACCATTTAAAAGTTGTAAAATACTGAAAATTAAATAAAATAAATTATATTAAAAACTAACAAATTAAATTAAATCAAATCGGTAACCGTCCTGTACAAACCTAGTAAATATTTTAAGTTAGTAATAGATAAAACAAATATTTTTCTTTTTAAAACAAAACACAAGATAATACTAAATAGAAACAAATGAACAGCTGTTGTCTCTAAGTGAACTTAATGCTTACTTGCTAATCTATCATATGTTCAATTCAACTATTTAAACTTACGGTAAAAATAAAAAATAAAATAATATGTTAGGAGATAATTTTCAAAACATATGTTAAACAAAACTAAGTCGTTCTACGACCTCAGGTACAAAATTCTTAATTTTTGTTGTTGCTGCAGTACAAAATTATAAATTAAAATATTTATCTATACACTTCCAAATATGGTTCTAAGACAAAAATTTATCTTTAATTAACAGAAAATTTAGAACCTCCAATGTTTGGAAAAATGACTCTGTCACTATTATTCTAAAACTATTATCAGTTAACTTCACTATTTCAAAAAAATGTTAATATAATAATTAATCTTCAACTAATGACTTATCTGTAGATTTTTCTTTTGTGGTCCCTGTATTCGAGCGCCATAATATTTGTGACCAGGTTGTGGGGTTTTTGGTCCAAGGTCCAAATCGATTAAATAAAAAGAAGTCCAAAAAAAAAAAGGTTGTATTCATATTCTTTACATCAAACAGTAACACCAACGACATAACCATAACATAACACCAACGCTGAGCCGCAAAGAAACAATAAAAAAAAATACAGTAAAATTTGACAGTTACTTTGCCATATAAACCACTGATATACATCCGTACGCAACGACAGTCCACAGTAGAGTGAGGTCAGATATAGACACCTGACGGACAAATTTAACAAAAAAAAAAGAAAAAAGAAACTTGATACAAAGTATGTCCTGTCTAAACTTCTTCATTTCTGACACAATGTGGCTTCTTTCCCTGTCAGTGTCCCAATGTTCCATGTTGCAATTCTTAAGTCCTTTTTCCTTCCATGCCGTTGCCGTTGAGACAGTCCGTTTCCGAGGCCATTTTGATTTCTTTGAATCAGTTTAACTCTCGCGTGGGTGATTGGCCCGATGCAAGAGGCCACGTAACCTCAGGACAACAAGCCCCTTTAGTCGCCTTTTATGACAGGCGGAGATTCCGTGGGTAAATTCTATCCCCTACCCAAAGTGGTGAACTTAATATTATATATTTTAATAACTTTTTGTTATTTTAATAACTTTGTTGTTATTTTATAAGTATAATCACTTTATGCTGCTATGGCTAATCGGACAATGCTGCAGTGAGCGTTCTAAATTTTTCATATCAGGCATAATTAGGATAGAGATTTTTATCTAGTACTACTGGGCACTGGCCCAGGATTGTCATTTTACGTCCCCAGCTAAAGACGGCATGACCAATGATTTTTACTCCCATTAAAAAAACCCAAGGCCACCTGCCAGGCTGCAAACCCCTGATCCTGAGAATAGTAGGCTGTTATGCTAACCACTAAACAACAGGTGACCCTGAATATCTTGTTGATTCAGCTCCGAAGAAGACCTGCAATGTGGGTCAAAAGATTGGTTTACATTAAATAGTTGCTTACTATTTGAAAATTTATTTTGATATCTATTCAGACCATCCCCTCCTCTTTATAATAATATAAAATAGGGTCAACCAAGAATTATACAATAAATTTATCAAAAATCAATTTAACTATAAATCAAATCAAAAACACTCGCACAAATAAAAAGTTATACCTACCTGAATACTTTTCCAATGTCATACACAGGAAACAAATTAGGAACTGTCACAATACTGGATCCATATCCTTGAGCAGATAAAGATACTGTGATTTCTCGGCTACCAATGATTTCTATGATCAAATGATCTTCAATAATGCCACTGTCTTTAAGTGTTGCTGTAATGATAATTTCAAATTCTGATTCTGGTTCAATTGAATGTTCTGGATTAGATACATTCCAAATAAGTGGATATTTTGCCTGTTAAAAAATTCAATAAAGGCGATAAGTTATGTGGTATAAGAAAGGAAAATTACAAGAGAAGTTTTCCAAATATCATGACTGTTTGTTGACAGGAACATAATTAACACACACATCAAAGAATTTTATTGAACCAGTAAAACTGTTAAAATACTTACCACGCGTATTTTATAAAATGCAGATATTGGTGATACATTTATTAAGAAAAAAGATTTATCAATATTTTTCAACACTGGAACTGACCCCCAAGACATCATGAATGTGGATGGATTTACAACAGGGCCCATTCCATAAACTATTATTGTAAATAATTCAATACAATTAGGCAGCCCAAACACTCTGAGTCTGGAAAGATCAATAAAATAAATAATAATAATAGATAGAAGGTACTTGCTTAAGGGTAAAAAGAATAAAAAGTTTCTGGGATTAAATCAAAGTTTTAGGATGCTTATTAAATTCAAAGGAAAGCCAGTTCAAAACCAAGCAATTATAGAAATTAAATGAAAAATTGTATTTAAAAAAAACAACTAAGATTTACCATGAAAACAACAGGTTTAAATAACAGGTTGTGCAGCTCAAGTTTAGAATGATGATAAGATGTGCATGAAAAAATTAATTTTTTGTAACAAAAAATTATTAAATTAATTAATTTTTTTTTTGCTTGATAAAGGTCATTTTGAATAATATGAAACCTATAATTAGGATAAAATCGTTAAAAATCTAAGAATTCATAGAGAAAAAAAACATCGGCATAGAAATGCATTTACCTGTATAGTGTTTATAAGAGATGAAGATTTATGCAGAACCAGTCAACAGACTCAGACTATTAGTTAACGATTCTATGGTGGGGGGAGGGCGCTAACAATATCCACAAGGGATATTATGTATGTCAACAACCCCTCTACGGGTGTGCAATTGTTCAGCAGTTTTTGACATGGACTCAAGGTAGTGGTAGTGTCTTTGTTTGGTATACATATATTTACCTTGCAGTTCCATTTTGCTAATTATTATATGATATTGAAATAAAGATATACTATAATATCAAATGCATGTTTTTTTTTAAGATGTAACAAATATGTTGCTGGAAGGAGTCAGCACAATACTGTGACCAAATTTATCCATTTATCCATTACAAAGAATCAATCCAGTATATGCATGAAATGACACAAGAGATCATGTAAAGATCTAATACTTCAAGATTATTTTTCCTCACCTACTAAATAAAAGAAAGGAGCTCCTGGCTCCTATCGTTTAGATACAAAATAGAAATATATATAGAAGAAACACAGGTTACAGAATTAAGGCTTAAGTCAAAAAGACGTAAGGTGAACAAATTTACGAGAGGTTGACAAATAAGTACTAATTTTAATTTTAAGAAACTTGAGTTGATCTATACCATTTCTAAGTCAATTTGAACCATTTCCAAGTCAACTGTAACCTTTTACAAATCAAATGCTACCCTTTCCTATTCATATGTAATCCTTTCCAAATGAGTTGAAACCCTTTTCAAAGCAAATGTAACGCTTTACAACTCAATTTTCACCCTTTTTATTTCAATTGTAACCCATGAAAATGTTTTGAAAATTTACCATACGGGGGAATGGGGGAATTTAGGGCCTCAGAACTCGCCAGGATAAGAATGAAATAAATAAAAATTACATTTGAAAAAAAAACTTTGAGAACAGAATTTTTGTTTTCTGAGAAAGTTTATTTAAAAAAAGTAAAAACATGTAATCTGAACTTAACAACAGTATCTTCATAGTTTTGGTAATAAAATAATAAACATTTTTTTTATTATTTACTTCTTGATAAAAAAAAATCAACTTATTGTTTTAAATGTTTTCCTTAGTTTTTTGTAAACAAGAATATTATTATGTTTATTATTTTATTACCAAAACTATGAAGATACTGTTAAGTTCAGATTACATGTTCTTACTTTTTTTTAAATAAACTTTCTCAGAAACAAAAATTCAACTATGTTTTTTGAATTATTTCCCTCATTTTTGTCCTAACAAGAGTTGTAAAGAAAAAGGTTGTGATGATTTTATCCTGGTGAGTTCTGAGGCCCTAAATTCGCCCAGTCCCCAGCACAATAAATTTTCAAAACATTTTTAAGGGTGACAATTGGAATGGAAACGGTTACAATTGAAATAAAAAGGGTGACAATTGAGTCGTAAAGCGTTACATTTGCTTTGGAAAGGGTTTCAACTCATGTGGAATAGGTTACATTTGAATAGGAAGGGTTGCTTGTGACTTGGAAAGGGTAACATTTGATTTGTAAAAGTTCAGTTGACTTGGAAAAGGTTCAAATAGACTTGGAAATGCTATATACACATTCCTCAGTATACAGAAGTTATTTCTTCGTAATATTATCCAAGTGGATGGTTTTATTTAAATCAGTGAGCACAGGTAAATAAAAAATGTTAAAAAGGATAGAATCTTTAATACTAGAGCAAAAAGAGTACAACAGCTCAGTAGTACTAAATCAAAGAAAATATGTAATAGATGAACATTAATGTTGAAATAAGCTTAGAAAATAAATAATTTAATATGAAGCTCAGAAATAATTAATTTAAATTGAAAAAAATATATTAGTTTCGCAAAAGAGAGAAAATTCTAATCAGATCTTACTGCAAAGTTTCAGAAGAAGGTTGTAGAGACAATACTCTAATTTCAACACGAATTATTTTACTAGAATTTGGTCCCATAAAACCAGTATATTCATCTAAAGTATAGAGTAATCCTGGAGATCGTACGATGTTAGTTTCCTGAAAAATAATATAAATTAATAATAAAATGTCTAGCTATAATTATTATTAAAACAATAAAGATGGACAGATCGAAATCCTGAAAAATATCATTTCATATTGTATAAAATTATAGGTTTTTGTTACCCCAGTGGGGATGAGAGTGGATTAATCTTAATAAATCAAATTGGTTCCACTATAAAATATAAGTATATATATATATATATATATATATATATATATATATATATATATATATATATATATATATACATATATATATATATAACATGTATGTCAATGGAACGAATTATTATTCCTTAGTTTTAACCTACAAGACTGAAACTACAAGAAACAGCTTACCATTTCAGGCTACTTCAACATTTACTAGACAAACACTCTAAGCTCCCAATTAACTACAAATGACTCATATACATGACAATCATTAGACCCATCTGGACTTATGGAGTAGAGCTTTGGGGCTCTACTAAGCCATCGAATTCCTCTCGTATTCAATCCTTACAATCCAAAATCCTTCATGCTCTTTACTTTGTTATGAACAAAGTAATCCATAATGACCCATTTGTTGCTGATTTGGCCCGAATCCGATATCAATTTTTTCATGACAAACTTTAATTCCACCCAAACCCACTAGTTTCAAACCTCTTTAACCCTCCAAAGCCTAGTGTGACGTTTATGTCACAGTAGAAAGTAGCCCGGGTTTCCCATTCCACTTTCTCTTTTAGAATAGAATAGAATAGAAAAGTAACTTTATTCTGGGACTAAGTCCCTTTAGAATAACAGATATGAACAGGAAAAACAAACATAATATTTATCTGGCCAGAAGGCTAAATGTTACAAATCATAAAGCGTGTAAAAAATGACAGAAAACAATTTAAAAAGAAATATATAAACAAAAATTAATAGTAAGTAAATAAACAGTACAGATCTTGACAAGATATTAAGCAATTAAAGAGAATAGATAAATCCATAGCTTTTGTTAGATGCATGACCTAGCATGCAATAATTTCTTTACATGATGTACAGCTTTTCAAAAAGCAAAACTAAAAGAACTAAATAATACAATGAGTTATTCTATACATTACATTCTAAGCAAATGACTAACCTGCTTAGAGATCATCTTGCAAGAAAAAGCAAGGATTTAAATAATGATAGTGAGGGAGTATGATGGATATTAGGAGGGATTGAGTTCCACACTGTGGTGGAGCGGGCGAGAAAGGAATGTTCGAATGCTTTAGTTCTGTGTGAATGTATTTAGAGATCAGAAAATTTTATTATTGTTAAGGGGGAATTACCCTTGCATTTACCTGCAAGGGGCTCTGACAGTCAGTTTAGTGCAAATTTTTGAAATTATTTTTCTTGAATTCTGTATCACTATATATAGAAAGATGTAAAATAAAAATCAAATATTTTTCAAAAAAATAGTTATCAGCTTTGGAGGGTAAATTCCTGATAATCCTCTGAGGCCTCTGAAAAGAAGATGGCCTCGTGATCTCGTGATACCACTGGGTAGTTTCTCTACTAGTCTTTATCCATGCCAATATGTAACATTCATCCTGTTTACTTGTCATATCAGTATAATACAGTTGTATATTTCATTAAATAATAAAAAAAAAGTTTCTTAGCATGCGAATGAATAATTATTCCTTTGTTTATAATCAAGCATCAATGGATAGAAAAATAAATTTAAAAAATAAAACAATAACAAAAACATTACTTAACCGTTTTCAATATAAAACAGATGGTCAACTGTGGTCTAGTGGTTAGCGTAACAAACTACTAAAAGCCCAAGACCGGCAGGTGACCCTAGGATTTTTTTAGGGAGAAAAAAATCCTTTAATTACGCTGTCCTTCGGAAGGGACGTTAAACAGGGGTCCCAAGCCTGTACGATGTCAGGTACTCGTTAAAAATCCCTATCCTAATTAAACCTGGGTAGGAAAAATTTAGAGCTCCCACTGTAGCATCGTCCGATTATACAGCAGCATAAAGTGACGTTAAATGAACAAACAAACAATATAAAACAGCTGACTACATGGCCAAATTATCATCCCAGCTAGGAGTAAACTGACATGTGTAAGTGATCTCCCGATACTGATTATCCCAGATTATATTAAAGAATATTTTAAAATAAGAAGAAGTCAAATTTAAGAGAGTTAATAGTAACTCCTACAATGGATATGCAAATGAAAAGGATTACATTTTAAACATGACAATTATTGTTATAACGATATAAAAAGTGACAAGCATGTAACCTATCTCTTACATACTTGTGAAAGAAATTTACTTACATCTTGATGCAAAATAATATAATACGCTGGCAGATTATGTGAATTGATTAATGTAATTTGTTGAGAATAATCATAATCAATAAATGCATAACGCAACGAAATTTCTCTTGGTTTACAAGTTATAATTGGCGTCATTGAGGTATACTTTAATATCAAAGAACATTCTTCAACCAAAATTTCCCACAGGTATATTTTCAAGACAGTTGAATGTTCTCGAACAATGTTACTTACAAGGGAAACCTATGAAAATCAAATAACTAATTAAAATATTAACATATGGTATTTGATGGGAGTTTTAGTAAACTACTAAAAATATTTAGAAGCATTGGAATCTTGTTTGTTTTTGTATGATTTATAATAATTACATTTAGTTATATGTTTATGTAATTAGATAAAATAAAACAGAACATTCATATCTAGTAAACATGCAAAAGTTTAAACAGTCCCACCACTGATTTATTTCCAAGCTGTTCAATAAGCATTTTAATAATGTAACCAGTAAGTAAACTGATTGTGCCGAAAGCCAAATGGAAGATCGAAAAGGTCTTAATTTGAAAAATGAAATGTGCCTTTTAGTAACTTATTCTAATAATTTTACTTTACTTTTTTTAATAGAAAAAACTGAGATAAAATTATGATCAGGTCTTTTCTCGGTTTTAAGCTTCCTTACTGGTTCTAGTATTTGGTTTTGAATTTAAACTACAGTTGTACTAGGTATTGCTAGTTGTAATTTTGGGGGCGCAGGATGTTGAAAGAAATATCTATGAAGTTAATGATAATTTTATTCATGAAGGCTACATTCTTTCCCTGTATAGCTCCTTATTATGTTACTTTGGATACTTTCCAAGAGACAGTACTATTAAATGATGTAAACCATTTTAACTACTATGATAAATAGTTAGAAAAGAATAAATTAACATTTTTCAAAAAAAAAAAATCATTACCTTCATAGACTGCATCCTATTCATTGTAGTAATGTTTTTAGGTTGAAAAACTATGGTTGTTCCCAAAAAAAAATAATTTTTTAAAATCAGTGTTAATGCACTAGGCATTGGTTAAATACTGTTTGCCACATAAATAAATAAGATTAGTTTCTAAAAAATTGTTTTACATATCTTCATTACAGTAAATTCTATTAAACAAACTAGATTTAATTAATATTTTTGATTCACTTCAACTGTTTGACTATAACTTGGAAGAATTTGGCATGATTCAGGATCCATTGTGAATTCTTTCGGGTATATTGGCAATGTGTTGTCAAAATCAATTTTGGCTTCTACTGCTGCCAGAAATCCATTACCAACTACTTCTATTCTGTATTCAACAGGGATTGGCGAATCATTTGTAATTGTGAATGAGGAAGTATATTTGAAACCTGGTAAATTAAATAGAACTTTTAATATCATATAGAAATTTTAGGATATGAAATATAAATATTCATATTTGGGAAGTTCTCGTGAATATTCCATAAAAACTATTTGAAGTAATTTCAATGAAGTTATTATATAATATAAATATAAATCATTACAAGTTCACTTAACATAAATATGACATGGTTAGACAGTGCATATAGGTCAGTCTCAAATGTGGAAGGTTAATTTATTAGTGCTTTAATTTATTTGGCAACAATGATTAATTGTTATTTTTTTGTACTAATACGTATATTTACTATATATCTAAATATTATATACTTAATAGTAAATAGTGTTAAAAGACCCCAGTATCAAGAAAATTTGATTTTTTGTTCTGGTAGAAAAGATAGGATTTAAAGTTACTCAGTTTCACACTGAGACAGGTGATATATTGCACAAGTATTTCTAGTGTTAAAAATCTGTGTTTTTTCGGTGGTGAGTTATGATCATGAAATAAATGGGTACATATCTCTTTAACTACTAATCAAAACTGCAGCGACCTAACTTCGAACGTTATCTGCCATAAGGCACTTGTGTCACTCTTAAGTGTCCTACAGCTATTCCAAGCTCCCTAGTAGTTTTTCACGTTTTAAAAAAAATATAAGTTTTGAGTTCTGTCACTTTAGCAATATTGTTGCAATATGATAAGAAAAAAGGCAGGAAAAATCGAAGCAGCAGGATGTTCAACTGCTCAATGCTCCACCTCTAGTTTCCAATAAAATGTTAAACAGAAAAGTAAATAATTAATTAAAATAAATAAAGTAATTAATTGAAATGTAGAGTGCATGTTTGAAAATAGTAATTTATATCATTAGATTTCATCAGTTTTTCTATTCCTCATTATTGTTTAGTTTTTTTTTCATTTTTATAATATAATTTTATTATATTCTATGATGCAGATTTCTAAACAAAATTTTAAGCAATGATAGCAACAGACAAATTAACAGTGGATTAGGACCACAACCTAGATAATATTTAGCTGAATTTTGAATTGCAGAAAAAAGTGATATCAGGCATTTTTTTACTAAATTTTTGCATAGGACATAAACACTAAGTCCTACCAACTTTAAAATTATTTTTTTAATGTTTGATGCAAATAATTATTTTTTTAAATTAGCATCTCATGGCAATAACAAATAATTAATAAAAAAATTACCCAAAGAAACGTGACCAAAATTTATGACTTTTTTATCCAATATCAGACTGGGATTTATAATATGACCTCTGAAAAAAAAACAAGTCTTACAGTATGCAGCTTCAGAAAAATATAAAGAATACTATCTACTCCAGCCAATACTCACTTAACAATGCACCTAACTCTCTTTTGAGACTCTTCGATGACAAACCATATATCTTCCACGAATGAACCAGCAACTATACTGGACAAAGTCAACTCGAAAACCTTAACTTCGGATGGTAGAAGTTCTAGGTTAAGAGGAGAACAGTTGATGGTCTCACCAAATGATAGTTTAGTATCAGGTACATAACTAATTGTTCCCTTCACAAGGCCGATGTTTTTAGCACTTATCTAAACATAAATTAGAAATTTTAACTGTAATAAAAGAAATCATAGCTTTCATTAGCTATCATGAACAAAATCAGTACATATGCCAAAAATTTATTGTACATATATCAAAACATTGCATTAAAGCAGAATTATACTATTTTTTTCTTTTTGAACCTCATCACAACTTCCACTTTCCATAGTTTTTATCTTTGACACAACACAACAAAACGTTCCTTGTCGCTCGTTCGTTGACAAAACATCAAGAGATTTTTATTTGCATTTTTTACTAAAAAATATTTTTTGTACAACTTTTTTTTCAACAAAACTTTAATTTAGCCCCATAGCTTACAAAGAAATGCTGAAAAGGTGAGGCTTAGATCTGGAAAAAGGTCATACTCCATTATTAAGAACCCTTATTACTCTGTCAATATTTATATATAGATATAACCACACCCCTATAAACCCAAGATGTCACTGGGAAGAAACGTTGTATGTAGAAATTATATTCATCCTAAATACATTGTGTTGGTAAAAATGTAAGAAGAGAGAACTTTAGGAGGTAATCACTAATCTTTTGGAAAGGAAAAGCAGAAATCCAACTCTCTGGATGAAGTTTGGCTATCAGCCAATCTTAATACTGAGAATATATATATAACTAATATATAAAATTGTCATGTCACAGTGTTTGTAACAAAACTCCTCCAAAACGACTTGACCGATTCTTATGAAATTTTGTGTGTATATTCAGTAGGTCTGAGAATAGGATGTAAAATATTTTTCATACCCCTAAGTGATATGTGTCGGCCATTATTATTGATTATGCATCGATCGTAGCAGTGACGCTTGATGATGCTGCATTTTTAATATGTTGTAAGGGCATGTCTGAGAAGTGTAAATCCAAGTTTGCAACCGAAAAAAACGGACGGGAATACTCTTGGTGGCCTAAAAACTTCGAAATTTTCGGAGTTATTTCAGTTTTTAGCCTGTATCTCTTAATCGGCGCGTTTTAGAAAAAAAACATAAATGACAATTTTTAAGGAGATGAACTTTGCTACAATTTGAGCTCAAATGCATCTCTGTAGGTCTAACAGATCCTGAGTTAAGTTACAATCATATAATAACTAACCGGAATCTCAGCCCTATCAAATATAAAAAATTGTCGTGTCACAGTGTTTGTAACAAAACTCCTCCAAAACTTTCTTATGATTCTTATGAAATTTTGTGTGTATATTCAGTAGGTCTGAGAATAGGATGTATTTTTCAAACCCCTAAGTGAAATGTGTTGGCCACTATTATTATTATACATCTGTAGGTCTAATAGATTCTGAGTTTAGTCCCTATCATATAACACATAAGCGGAATCTTATCCTATATATATAAAAATCTCCTGTCACGATGTTTGTTCGGGCTAATCTCTGAAACTACAGGACCGATTTTAATGAAATTTAGCACATATATGCAACATTGTCCAACTTATAATATATGCTATGTTTTATTTCGATTAATGATCGCGATATTTTTTATGGTAAATTATATATTTATTTTTTTTATAATCTGCTGTATTTTCGATTGTCAATTAAAAATGAACCATTATATTCCTCATTTATTAAACTAATGTTTATGTTTTATCAGTTAAGAATTTTGTATATTTTTGGTTTACTATATACCATAGTTAAATTAATGATGAATAAAATGTAAAATTAAAAAACAATTTAACTCATTTTAAAGGAAGAAAATAGTTGGGGGTGCAGTCAAATAAAACACTAAATAAGTGGGTACTTATGTGTCGACGTTTCGACCCACTTTGTGGGTCATCTTCAAGGCTAAGAAAGAAAAACAGACAAAATAACAAAACTATAAAAATACATTGCGGTACCAAGTATATGATAAAATAGAAAAACATATGTAGAGTGATAGAAATTTAGAACAAAAAGTGAGGGATATATATGAATAAAAATATTACAGAGTAAATGTACAGAAAGGTGGTGATGCAAAAATTTAAAAAGATAAAAAAAGGAAGTAAACAGAAAGTTTTTAAAAGGAAAAAGTATAAACATCAGAGGTGAGATGTAAAATTATGGAAAAGCTAGTAGAATATATATTAAAAAATAAAATGTAAGATAATAGACTCCTAGGGAGTTTACATAAGTAAAATGAAAGAAAGTATAACGAAAATGATATCAAAGAGTAAATAAAGGAAAAAGAATAGTAGACAGTCAAGATATAAATCTAGAGTATAACAGGTGAAAAATAAACTGAACATGGAAAGTAGAAAATATAAGTAAGGGGAGTTTTAAAATGTATACATATAGAATGAAGTGTTATAAATATAAAATATGACGTAAATATACAAGGAACGTATAGAAATATAAGTTCCTATACGTTCTATACGTTCCTTGTATATTTACGTCATATTTTATATTTATACCACTTCATTCTATATGTATACATTTTAAAACTCCCCTTACTTATATTTTCAACTTTCCATGTTCAGTTTATTTTTCACCTGTTATACTCTAGATTTATATCTTGACTTTCTACTGTTCTTTTTCCTTTATTTACTTCCTTCTTTTATCTTTTTAAATTTTTGCATCACCACCTTTCTGTACATTTACTCTGTAATATTTTTATTCATATATATCCCACACTTTTTGTTCTAAATTTCTATTACTCTACATATATTTTTCTATTTTATCATATACTTGGTACTGCAATGTATTTTTATAGTTTTGTTTTTCTTTCTTAGCCCTGAAGATGACCCACAAAGTGGGTCGAAACGTCGGCACATAATTAAATAAGTACCAACTTATTTAGTGTATTATTTGACTGCACCCCCAACTATTTTCTTCCTTACTCTATCTTCCAGTCAACCATCCCCTCGCTTGTCGTAACTCATTTTTACATTAATTCATAATTTTTTTTAAATTCAAATTTTAACATAATATTTTTTAAAACTATTATAAATACCACAGCAATGCGTGGCCGGATCAGCTATATATATATATATATATATATATATATATATATATATATATATATATATATATATATATATATATATATATAATATGTATGTATTCCCTCTAGAAAATTGCTTCTAAATGACTATTGGACACTTTTTTAACCTGCAAACGGTCATTATTAATTTATGCTTAATAATGTACAACATATTAGAACTCTGGGTCAATTTGACATGTCTGCATGAAAAAAGTTTTACTGTTTACCATTTTAATTTTTATTTGTTTTTTGAATTGTCGACTCACAATGGACCCAATATGGTTATTCAGAACTCCCTAAGAGATTTTATGAGAAATTCATAGCCAAGGGAAGAATCAGAAGATGAAAGTGGTATTTATGATGATTCAATTTCAGAGACATAGGACAGGTCAATAACAAATGATGACAACATGAGAGATCTGTTTTGTCACATGATAAGAAATATATGGTTCTACAGATCTAGATATCAAAATATGTTTCGATTCGGAAAAAATTGTGAAACTATTTGGGCAGATCTTTGTCCGAAATTGTGATCCATGCTTATGCATGGAACAAACAATTATTTGTTGGTTCTGTTCTTGGCATTAGCACTGCATACAGTATTCTACTGTTCATGTGGAATAAAAATGAGGTTTCTTATTGTGACAGAACCAAATTCACCTTTCTGAAGGGATTAGCGTTTTCGCTTGCCAAACCACGTTTGATTAAGAGATTCCAGTGCAAAATCTCCTAATCATAACCAAAAGAGTTTCAGATCACCATCATGAAAATAAAAATACAGAAAAGGTATTTCTTAAAGAATTCAGAAAAGGGTCAAAATAAAGGAGGCGAGAACTATGCGCTAAAACCAAAGATAGAAAGTGCTGTTAAATAAAAGTTCCAATAACACGACATAATGTTTCATTTTTTATTTGGTTACATGTCTTTATATGATGAGTACTGCCGTATACAGTTTTTTAATTCCATTATATTATTTTAACATTTGCAGTTGCAAAAACCAATAATGTTCTTTTAACACTTGTCATGAATATAGATACATTATTTTTTATTGTAATTTGTATTTTTTCACTTTTTAAACAATTTTTCAGTCACTAATAAATATATTTTAGGAGTTTTAATATCCCAAAAGCTTACCAAATAGCACAACATTTAAAATTGACTACCTCTCACTCAGAATGACATGATTAAAAATAATTCTCAAAGGTTTTACATTACTTGTATTTATAATAGCAGTAATATTATAATAATATTTTTATCCAACCTCTGTGTACCCGATTAAAATAGTAATTCATTCATAAAACCAAAAATAAGACGCGCAGTGCTATTCAAGTGGTTACAATATTATTATACATATTTTTGAGGATACAATTTTACTCACAAGATACGTATGTTGACAGCCTATGAATATCTGATCAAAGTCGATTGTGTTCACATTCAGGATGATATGGGGGCCGATACCAACACCTTTTAACTTCAGAGTAAGTCTTTCCTTCAAGCCCTCAATTTCTAGATATGCTTTCTTCTGAAGGTAGTTTATTGATTTAGGTTTAAAAGTCACCTCGAATAATTGCTTGCTTTTTGGGTTTACTTGGCCTTCCTGAAGATCAAACAGAATTAACATTCTTGATCTCAAGTTAATTAATCAATTAACAAATTGGCACTCTTCTGTTGCATCACCACAGAACTAAACGTAAGCATCTCTTAATCTTTCTTTTACGATAAATCATGGACTTTTATTTGAGCCAGCAATTCAGTTTTCAAAATCATATATTAAATTTTACCTATTTACCTATATGTATATATATATATATATATATATATATATATATATATATATATATATATATATATATATAATAACTTCCTCAGTAAATAAGAATTGGTACAGTCCAACAAGGCCAAATTGGAATTTGAAAAGATTTAGATAGCTACGATCCAAGTAAAGCAAAACCACAATGCACAAAAAATATTGATAATCCTAAAAATGTTTATTGTGATTGATAATTCATATTATTGTTTTATTATGGCCATAACTAATGACTTATGTTAATTGAAGGAATAAGTAAACCCCAATTGGTCCTTATATATCATCACACTAAAAGCAGAGGTCTAATTCATCTAATATGAGATTTTAAAAAGGGAATAGTAAATATTCTTACTACATTGATAAAGCTGAGGTGTAGGAGAAATAAAAAAAACAAATGTTAAATGCTCCATTAAATTAAATTGATTAATAAATTGAATTTAACCCAAACTGCTCTGAAGGAGGTGTCTTAATATTACAGTTGTGCTTTATGCTTTACCTTAGGTTGAATATCAAAATTTGGATCAGTAAAATAAAAGGTTAATTTGGTATCCAATTCTTCACGTATGATTTGGTTTGTTATCCTCGTATGTGCCTCATCTGATATCATCTTATAATACTTCAAGCCATCTTTTTTTACTTTCATCAAGTTCAACTTACTGCCCAGCATATATCCACTTCTAAAATGTTTATAAATTTAAATGCCAGGCTCTGATGAAATAGCTCATATCAAAGACAGGATTCATGAAACACTCACACACGCGTTTCCAGTTCATCTATCGCTTCATTTCGGTTATTCAACCAAGCATAGTTAAGTAACTCATTGGATTCGTTAACAAGTGTTATTATTTCAGTAGAATATAAACCGATAAATAACTCTCCCATATGTACAATTCGTTTGTTTTCGAAATAAATATTTGCGGAATAGCATTTCGCTGACAAAGTGATACACAATTTTTCACCTAGAAATATTTACATGCATTTGATTGGGTATACAGGTTTACCATATGGCTGGTTACAATAAGAATATATCTACAAACTATATCTATATAGGAATAATAGATAGGGGAGAGGCAAAGCTAGTTGCAACTAGATAGATATTGACTGTTTTTTATTCCTTCAACCAGACTATGAATACCAACTTCTTAATAGGCAATGTCTGGCTCTACAGGTGAATAGTTATTTCAATGTTTTCAGTGACTTGATTTACAAACACTTTATATTTCTTGATAAATAAATTTATCAAGAAATATAAATTGTTTCATAAATTTCAGTTAAGAATTTTAAAAATTACTGAAGTTTAAAACTCCTCGAGCTTTGCATTCCAGAATCTTTTCAAACTGACCAAGAGCATTTGCGATTGACAATTGATATAGTTTGTATGAAAATTAAAAAAATATAAATGATTAGCCAACAACCCTGCTCTCCCATGCTTATTAATCATGATTCACTAAATATGCAGTTTAATGAAAATATTTAAAAATTGGCTTTAGCATGAATACTGTGAGAAAAATTGACCTAATATAGAGAATTTACCATCAGCTGATTTACAATTGATGGGATTATTGGATGATGGTTTGCCCCATAGATTAAATAATCATATGATATACAATCTTTTATATGCGGAATTAGCTAAGAAACAATGATAAATAAAATAAATGTTATTTATTATATTTCAAAAACTATTATATCCATCAACACGATCATTTCAACTCTAAAAATCTTATTCTATTAATGAAAAATAAACCACATTTCATTCTTCAACAAAAAATAATCTCTAAGGAGATTTAAAAGACAATGATCTAGAAACCTGCTAGTGGACCATTTATTAAATATCTAAATTCTTCTGTTGATATCTTAAATTAATGCCGATCAAGGACAAGAATATACCATATATATCACATTTGCTAGATAAAATGTAAAAGAATAAAAGTTTTATTACTCTAGAAGAGAACTAGTGGAACAAAGACTTAAGCAATTATTCCGCAGGTTGTCGCTTCGAGTTGAGTCACAACAAGTTTTAAGTTTTCATATTTTTCCCATTTAATATTTTCCAAAAATACAAGCTATCATGAGCTTTAGTTTGGATAAGAGAATGAAATTATGAGAAATGTGTATACTGTGGTAATCATTTATTCTAGAAATGAATGTTTCAACAAACATATATCATTCTGTTTTCCATACCAAAGCTCACGATAACTTGTATTTTTGCTAAATATTAAAAATAATACAAATAAAGCATTAAAACTTGTTGTAACTTAACTTGAAGCAACAGCCTGCAGAATAATTGCTTTAGTCTTAGTTCCACTAGTTCTCTTATAACACCAAAAATTATAACTTGGATGTGTAATCAAAAATTGTATTCTAGCAAGGAAATTAAAATATTTCGATCACCAAAGCAGTTTTTATTTTTAAAAATGAATTCTTGCCAGTTCTATGTACTACATATAAATTATAACGTAACAATGGTCTTAAAATTATTGTTGAATAGAACAACTTCCTTTCTAAATAAACATTATATTCCTAACTTGAACAAATCTCTGAAGATGTATGATACTTAAATAATTTTTATAAATTTTAGGAATGATAATGATACTCTTAATCCTTCTTTGTATTATTTAAATAAAATATTCAGCTCATATTTGAGGTTGAATATCTAACTACTCGGATCATTAACTCATAGAAAAAATGGATTGAAATAAATTTGAGCCATTTATATTTCTCACAAAGTTACTTACTAAAAAGGCCAAAAACTTGAAATAACTACATCCCCTTTAACACCACTGACTTTTAATAGCACTAATCAGTTTATTAGATCCTAACATAACACTCAATTTGAAATGATTTAACTGTAATTATATGTAATAAATGTAACATCAAGATAGTATGACAGGGAAGGTAGCTTAAGAAAAATGTAAATCAGTGCCGCCAGCTTCACTTTCTTATTTCAATCCGTTCAAGATATAATTTTTCTAATAGTTTTTCATAAATACCCATTATTTTTCTATAATTTAAAATTTTCTAATGTAACTGAACTCGTTTACTGGGGACGAACTCATACTTTTTATTTTGAGTCTATGGACGTAATTAGTAAATCTCAAGTATGAGTACGAGTATGCACATACAAAATATTCAATGACTAAACCATTTAAAAAAAGTTAACTATGCTTAAAAGTATATTTTTTACTGAAAAATATATCAAACAGCATTAAGCAAAGAGAGAGAGTCCGAACAAACCCAAGTTTTATGGTAGGCCCTATTTCATAATAGCGTAAAAAAGTACAAAAGCTTCTGTATGAAATATATAAACAATAGTAATTTGTAAAAATAGCGTTTTTTATTGCAATACATTAACAGACGAACAAGTTGCAGATCACATCAGCTGTAGGTCACGCCAGTTCCACTGTTGACAATCCATGCTGTCGAGGAAACTACTTGCGTAGAAAGTACAAATATTCTTTTAAGATTATACTTAATGGAATATTTTTGAAAAATATTTATAGGTATTTTTAATATTAATTGTTATTTAATATAGTAAAAGTTCTAATAAATTTGGCTGTAGATAATAAACTCAATTCATTAATTGATACTCTACTGATTAGGTGTAACTACCTGTTTGAAAGCAAATCAATAACTTATCTTCAACATTTTTTTCATTTTTCTCATTTAAAGTGATTTTCAAAGTCATGACTTCATTTGGATTCAGCAATATTTTGTCGAAGTCGAGCGAAAAAAACCTGCAAAAACAAAAACACATACCGTAATCAATTGAATTCAAACTAATGTTAAATGAAAGAAAGTGTTAAAAACATCACCTTTCTGTCTCAAGACTAGCTTCCACAACAATTGGACTTATGTTCTCTAACCTTATCTGCTTTATGTTATCGAAATTAAAAAGCACTTTTCCAAAGTTGATTTCATCAGGTAAGTCAATCATCGGTCGGGGGCAGACAGCTTAAAAATATTTAGAAAAAAAAAGTTTACTTCAAACGTAGAAAATACAGTGACTATTAAATCAGTAAACTAGCGAGTGATTGATTAGTGCTATATATATATATTACTATTGTAGTGTAGACAATATAATTATTTTTCAAACGAGCATTTCTCTTTTGTTTTTACAAGGGTAGATGGAAATCTTCAAAAGACACGGGTACCTCCGTACCTATTCCTGTGTTATTTTTACCTTCTAAAACCACCTCTCTACACTTGCTTATAGATACGCGCAATACCTGTTCGGGCGTCATTTCATCGCAAGGGGCTGGGATATTCCCTGTATTTAGCTACCACCTCAGCCTTCCTCGTTCTCTTAATGGTCTGTACTATCGGAGATTTTCGCACTCTTAGAAGAGTCGTACAATCCTGCCATTTCCATGCAACCGGTCTATATCTACAGACCTTCCAGGATATCCACTTTCTTCCTGAAAGCGGGAACTGTATATGAATATTTGTTCCACTGCTGGGGTATCTTACAGCGGGTAGCTTCAATCGATACCGATAATCTCGAAAAAAAATATAAAAATTTCAGCCCCACAGGTTGTATATCATCTTCGGATATACATCGATAGCGTAACTTTGCACATCTATGAGAGTATCACATATAAGATTGTACAAAACACCAAGGACTCTGTTTATTCAATCAAATAAAAGAATGCCTAAATAAAAAGCTAAAATTAAATAGCAATAGATGACACTGATGAACGGAGTGGCTCAATGGTAGAGCACTGAGTTGCCATGCCGGAAATCCTGGTTCAAATCCCGCTGGAGGCCAAGACTTTTATTTAGTCTGTTTGCAGCGGGAGATGGATCATATAGGATCTAGGGCCCACCCAGCCTCTATAAAATATTATAAAAATAGGGTACCAAAAATAAGGGGGGAAAATCTGGTTGTTGAGCGTGACCTAGGACAAGTCACCTCCTTGCAGAACCGTTGTCCATGAAACAGTACAGTCTCTACCATGTACTGAACCCCAGACTCACGGGTTGTAGTGGTACAGGTTTTTTTAGATGACACTGATAGTTTAAATTTGAAAAAAACAAAAATGGACTGATTGATTTCACTGTTCCTCTATGGACTCCCGAAAAATGGACTCTTCCGCTCTTCATCTGTTTCAAGTAGCGTGTTTATATTTAAATCAATTAATTATCTGTAATATAAAGCAAGCAACTACGCGAAGCAAAAACAACATTGTTTTTGGCACTTTGTATAATAGTAATATAATTTCTAATTTCATAAAATATCAATTCCAAAGCGTACCTAATATATAAATTTCTAGATTTCCATTCTCTGCTTCCAGCTTGATGGTTCCATGGTAATCAATGTATTCCTTGGGTCTGAACCGAACTTTGTATCCAAATGTTACCATACTTCCTAATCTATTCAAATTAACAAGCTTTTCAAGTTCGAAGACCGGCGAGTCTTTCAATGAAAGTTTCAACAATTTTGAAGTCTGAAAAAATGAAAAATAGTAAAAAAATAAAGCACTTTCAGAATATTGATAAAGTTAGAAAATGAAAATATGTTTGTTTTTATAAAAAAGCTTTGCATTTATACTGACCGAAATTGAGACGCATAAAATAAATAGATTGATGAGTACATGCAATATCTATAGTATATATAATAGTACAATAATAAATAAAAACGAAGGGAGTAGGCTTGGAAAAAGTTGACTTAATGCCAATTTGAAACAGTTTGCACGCATCAAATTTGAAATATCCATTCTTACCCGGTATCTGTTGCGGACTGTAAAAAAGGTTTCATATTCTTCGCCAAGAGTCCAATTGGAAAAGAATACTATCCTAGGCTTCACATCCCACTTTTCAATAATTTGATTTGACGAACGGTTTGGGAAAAGTTTAATACAATCGTCGTTAACGTTTAAGAAGTGCTGTCTTTCTTCGTGACTCATGTACAGCTCTCGAGCGTATACAGAAGGCTTCACCTATATTGGTAATAAATATGGATAAATTCAGATATGGGCATAATAATAATGATCATAATAACGTTAACTATTACAATAGTTAAAAAACTGCTTGAGTGCTTGAGAACCTTCATATTCATGGTTATCAATATTATTGAACGAATTGTCACAATATTTAAGAAAACTCTTTGTTATGTAAGTTTTTTCAATAATTACTAAAAAGTATCTTTTTTAAATTCGCAATCTTTCATTTCTCCCATTCATGTTCATGTGTGAGGACTCCAACACTACGAATGTAAACATATCTACACACACATATATATTATACCTATAAAACGCTTAGTCCTGAATGACTGACTGACTGACGGATCAACGCACAACCTAAACCGCTGATCGTAGAGACCTGAAACTTGGAGGGTGTGTTCTTTTTACGACGTAAGCATCCGATAAGAAAGGATTTTCCGAAATTCTACCCCTAAGGGGGTGAAAAAGTGGGGCAAAGTTTGTATGCTTGCTCGCGTGTTTCTTACTCGAAAAATCTACATATTTTCGCTGAACAAAACAAATCAAGTGACATATGTAGTTCACTTTTCGCTGCTGCCGTACGACAAGTGAAACTGTTATACTAAGTAATCCTTTTCAATGAATTCAATAATATTACATACTAATCCTTTACTGACACGAACAATAGTAAACTTCTGTCCGTCCAGTTTGTTAATCAGTGTCAATGTATGTTTCACGGCTGTACTGATCCGTCTGAGATGAAATTTGATTTGGATAATCGCAAGCCTGGGGAAGGACATAGGTTACTTTTTATCAACACACCATACAGGCGAAGTTTATATATAACTGTAACCTGATTGACTAACACACCCAGCGGTCAACGCACAGCAGAAACCACTGAACTTAGCATCTGAAATTCGCAGATAGGTTCTTTTTATAGCTTAAATGAGCACTAAGAAAGGGATTTGGACAATTCCACCACAAGGGTTTCCTCCTTAATATAATAGGGATTTAAAGATTGTATGGACTCCGTCAGTTTTGAAGTTAGACGTCTGAAATTTCGGATCTTCGAGTAACTTCTAGTTAAAAAAAATTAAATTATTTATTTAAAATGATCTGTCACGAAACTTTATGTGGCAGACCAAATTCCACGCGAGCCCAGTCGTGGGCAAAAGCTAGTATGTGAATATGTATATATATCATTCATCATAGATAGCTAATAATAAATAATATATGATAGATTTAGAAGCTGGCCGTACCAGTAACAATTTAATAATTTTGTGAAAATCCATTTCATTGGTAAAACCTTTCGATAAACTTATTTTATTATATCTTTATTGTTTATACTCTGGATACCATTTTTTTTTTTTTTTTAAGATTTTTAAATTGTATCTATCCGTAATCGCAAATCACTATATCTTTGAAAAAAAAATTACTTATACATCTCGACGTTCACCAACTCATCTAAGAGACATAAACTTGGACAAATACGGGAATTTTAGCATCTACATAAAACAAATTTAGCTTAACAAAAAGTATGACAGGCCAAAAGTTTGTAACTCATATTTAAAAATAATAAATTTGCTATATATGGAATGCTAATTACAGGAAGCCAACTAGTACAACTTTTGAGAGTTTTGGTTTTTAAAATTTTATCTTTTATGAGAGATAGAAGACATCGTCTACTACAGAACTTGTCTGGAAGGTAGCGCAGTCTAGACAACGTCTCTAATATTTTGTTTACTGTGGACAGGAACTAGTCAAAAACAAAACCCATTTTTTTTTTCTATTGTACAATATAGAGAAGAGGACTTGTTTCATTTTTTCTGTTAGTGATTCATATAAATAATAAATATCTCACCCCTATATCCGGATCAATTTTACTTTTCGTAAAAACTTCCAACAAATGCATCGTATCACATCTGAAATCTGCTTTAAAATCGTACTGATTTTTCTCTTCCTGCTTTGAACACCTGAACAAAATGATATTTTAAAATAAAATTTAGGGTTGGCTGATATGGGTCGCACTCAACTATGACTGTCTTAATGTGTTTAAATAGATTTTAAAAAAATGTCTGAACTATCTTAGTTAACTTGAATGGGTGATAATGATTTGAAATCATTATGGCGGTTAAATTTACGAATCTTTCCTTTTTTAAATTGTACTTACATCTCTCTTTCTTACTACTAACGTCTAATCCTTCTTTTTCTGTTCTTAACGACACTGTTTAAATATTTTCCGCTTCTGACACTATAACTTCTAAAATCTTTAGACTAGCGGAGTAGTACCTCAACCACGCTTAAATTAAAGTAATTAACATATGATTTTTTTTTTAAATTATTTAATTACCAAAGAGCTACGAAATAAAATCATATATATGCATTCATATATGCAGATTCAACAGTCCTCATATATAACTTTAAGTTTTCTGAAAATTACTGTGTTCTGAGTAAAATATTAATAAAAAATGAAATCCTTTTAACAATAATTTCAAACACTAGAAGTAGTGTATTTTCTTATACTCACAATAGAGAAAATTTTGCATGCATTTATTTATACAATTCGTTAATTTTTTTCCCTCACGTAACGGCCTTTTAAGACCAGGCGAATATCACTACTTTTCTGTTCTCATTTTAGTCTTTATTTTCTCCCAGTATTCTCTAATCATTTCTGCGAGCCTTTGGTTTCTTTTTTTCTATCACGCAGTATCCGTTTTTCTGTTTCTAGATTTTTTCTACAAGAACCTTGACTTCTGTTAATTTTTTTCTATATCGTTCTCTATCTAGGCAGTATTTGTCTGTTATATTTAATTTTTGTTTGCGTCCTCTCTCATTTGTTTAACACACCCTCACACGCTCTTGTATTCACGGATTTTGACAAATACTTTCTTGTTTAGTCCCTCTTAATCCATTCTCGTAGTATCTCAGTCTTCTGATTATTATTTCGGTTTCCAGGTCTTTCATCTCCCAGTATATTTCCTGGTTTGGTCTTAATCTGAAGCCTTCCTGTGTTTTCTTGGGCACATAAAAAATACAACAAGATTTAACTGTTTATTCGTTTCATTTTTAATATTTTCCACAAATACAAGTTATCGTGAGCTTTAGCTTTAGCGCTATAGCATATCGTTCCTTGATCAAACCTTCTGCCGCCTATTTAACATCCTAAATCCAGACCCAGAAAAAAATAGAACGTGATTTCCGAAGAAATTATAAAGGGTAAGATCATCACTTCTACGTTATGGTTCATGTATCTTTTATAACAACGAATAAGAACAATGCCACGTGCCACCTATGTTATATTCATTCTACGAGGGAGTAATTAAAAAAAAAAGTTGTGTTTAAATAACCTCCCTCCGTTACTGATCAATAATTTTTCTGGAATGGATCAAAATGGATTTGATCTATGAAATTGAATGATTTCAGAAATACTATGTTTGTGCAAATATTAGTTCCGACCAAAGTAGTATTCTAAATATGAAATCAATTTTTATAAATATTTGATAACAGTATCTCTTCTCTTTAGAGTCTCTGTCGATGACGTCACATTTTTTTAAAAATTTAATTTTAAGTGCTAACAATCGCTAATATGCAAACAAAACCAACTAATATGACGGTGATTGTTTTGTTTTTAATTGATAAAAAAAGAATTTCTCTTAATTAAAAAGTAAAACATTTTTTAAAATTAATATTTCTTGCCAGAAAAAAAATAAAAATCCAAAATGATATTCGTGAATGATGAACTATAGTTGCATTAATGTGAACTAATGTGAAAAAAAAACAACTAAATAATATATAGCTTCTTTTTTTAAATTTGTTTATAAGAAATTTCAGTGGAATAAATATTTCGATATTTAATCAAACAGATGTTAATAAAAAAATTTTATACGTATGTTTTGTTAATTCTAAAGGCAGAGTGGTTACTGGTTTTTAATTAATTCCATCTAGGTCAGTTTTTGATTTGTGTAAAAGCCTTCAAATCTAAGTTGCAAAATATGGAAGTATTTAGCTATTGGGATTACAAACATCCGTTGGAGCACACCTGGACCTTGTGGTATTTGGACAACAACAAAACCAAGATCTGGGAGGAGTGTCTTATGGAGGTTGGGAGTTTCGCCACAGTCGAGGACTTCTGGTGCCTCTTCAACCACATCAAGCCGGTTTCGAACGTTAAGCCGGGCTGCGACTACAGTCTATTCAAGAAAGGGATCAGACCCATGTGGGAAGACAAAGCGAACAAGGACGGAGGGAGGTGGGTCATCAACCTCGACAGAAGAACTACGCCACCGCAGAAGATGGACCAATATTGGCTCGAAATAGCCATGTGCATGATCGGTGAGTGCTTTTACGGCCTCAACGATAAGATATGTGGTGCTACGATCAGCATAAGGAACAAAGGGAATAAGATCGGCCTCTGGACCAGGGATACTGACAATGAAAATTCAAGCATTATACACATCGGCCTAAAGTTGAAAGAACTACTTGGTTTCTCGCCGGCGCAGGTATTAGTCTATCAGTCCCACAAAGATTGCCAGATGAAGAACTCTTCGTCAGCGGCGAGGAACACCTACTATGTCTAGGCGGTAGGTTGGCACAACTTTGATCTGAAGAGACACAAACAAAAGATAAGTATTAAATAACACGAAAAAAAATTAATTATAAAAAAAAAACGATAAAATACAAAAAAATTGTTTAAAAAATAGCTACCCGACTCTTTGGAATTTTGTTGTATTTTTCTTAAACCACGGTTTTGACTGACTTGTTTAGTAACTGGCCTATTCCCTTCTTAATTTACGATTATCTATATTTTTCACTGCGTTTGTTCTTTAAACCATTATTATTGTGTTTTTGTTTGGTTTTGTTTTTTTCCTGGGACGACTAATTGTGTCTTTTACCCGGGAACTTTGGCTGACTGATTCATTATTGTTTCCGTTCGTTAATTTGTGTGTTCTGACTGTCTAACAAAACTATGACGAAGAAGTAAATAGAACATTGACCCAGTTGAAAAGAAAAACAAAGTCATGACTCTACTTGAATATTAACCTAACTTTATAAGCATCACCTATTTGTGAAAGGTGCAAATGAAGAAATTGATGAAAAGACTTGCTCAACGAACTTCAAACTCTTTTTAGTACAATAATTCATAAAATATTGAAAAAGGTGAAATTGATTAATAAATCATTGAATGATTGATATTGTGGCAGACTGTATTTAAATATGTACATTAATTATTTACTATTTGCTTTTATGTAAACTCTAAAATATATTATTATGTAATAATATTAAAGTTTATGATATTTTCCAATTCTGTTAAGTTTTCATTTCATTTGATTATAATTACCTCTTTCACTTTATATTATGAATAATTTGAAAATTGTATAAAAGAATTTGGTTATACATATATTTTTTTCCCATATTATATTTTCCCATATATATTTTTTATATATAAGACATTTTCATTATGGTTCACAAATATATTTCTTCAGGTAAGAACATATTTCGTAAGAATAAGCAATTAATTATCACTGATTACAAAACAGGTTCAAACTATGAATAAATGCGAGTAAGAAAAAAATGGAGCTAATTTATGTTATATTGTAAATATTATTAATGATAAATACTCAAAAAACTGCATTTCATAGAAACTGGCTGATAAACTATACAATCAATTATAAAAAAATTATATTATACTGGATAACTTTGCTTAAATGTAAAAAAAACCTTCTGCTAATGCTACTTACAGCTTTGGCAATAAAGCAACCATTATTTTTCTGTTTAAATTCTATTTCCAGTGATTATAAAATGGTTAAATAAAAATTTAAAATTACATTTTCAGCATAGTCATAATATGTTTTAAAGATGTTATGCTTTCCCCATTTTCTAAAAATCTGAGAGTACTTTTTGTACTTCATTGTTACTTAATTTTAAAAGTCTAATGGGCGTACTACAAAGAGACATTCTATTTATTATTAAACAACAACTTTTGGATAAGATGTAATATCTTTCAAGTCTACTAAGACCTTTTATGCTCGCAGCTACATATAATGAATTGGAATAAATATTATTATTAATTAAAATATCAAAATGAATTCAAAATTGCATAGCCCATAAAGAGAAAATACAACAGAATCTGTGCTGATTCTGGAATCACTCAATGCTTTCAACATGTAGCTTTCTATTAGGTGTTTGTCGTGAATAACATAAAACAACTAATAATTATTATAAGTCAATTAAAACAATTAACAATTTTTTAAAATAAATTTCATTGGTTTATTCATTAATAATTTTTTATTCTGTTCATATGGACAACCATAAATTTAACTATCACTCACCTAAATCAAAATTATTGTGATCATGAAAAATTGTAACTCTTAGTTCAACGAACAACACATTTTAAGATCTTCAGAGTGTATTCAATGTATTATTTAATCAAGTTTTGCACAATAGTGGACATGGTAATTATAATTTCAAAATGATAAGTATGAAACAGAAAACGCATAGTTTTTATACAACAAAAAAAAAAATAATATCACAATTACTACTTTTGCCATTGATTTTCCAGTTTCCTCTGAAAGGACTCTTAAATTTTTTATTATTACATTATAAGCAAAACCAATTGAAATAGTCTTATAGTCTTTAAATACCTAATTTTCAAAAGTTATTATTCTAAGCTGTCTTTACTTTTATTTATTTGAAATAATTAAACACCTCTTATTGCTATTAATAATAAAAAATTCACTAGGACAGAATTTGATAATTAAATTAATAAAAAAAAACATTTTTCCTAATATAAAACAATTTTCGAAATATAACAGAAGTAATATGGATGTATTATATTTTGTGGTGAATAAAATATTTGTTACGTAACATATAAAGTTATACAAGGTAACAGATACTGATAAAAAAACGCAACTTAAGTAGTTGTAGATCATTATTTCTTTATGTACATAATCTTTAATGGGAACTAAATGTTATTTCAATGAAAACTAACTGTTTATTTTTAAAATTTACTATGAAAAGTAAATAAGTTGGAGGAACGATGGTCTACAAACACCATTGGTATATCACCCGACAGAAATGAGAAAAGAGGGCGACCCAAGAAGAGATGGTGAAATATAGAGACTGTATTAATTTACTTACAATTGGCGCTTTTGTTTTATGCTATAGTTTATTATAAAAACGAACCTAAAATTGTTTATTCTTTAACATTTATTATTGTTATTACTATGGTATCGATCCCCAGTTAGTTGCTTCGAGTTAAATCACAACATTGTATTAACTTTTCATTCGTTTTATTTTTAATGTTCTTGAAAATAAAAATAATTGTAAGTTTTAGTATGAAAAAATAGTTTAACTATGGGAAATGTGTATTTTTGGTGTAATTATTTTTCCGAGAAATGAATGTTCCAACAAACATCTCGAAGTATAGATGATGATATAACCTAAACAGTATGTGTAAGTAAATTAGTTAGAATAGTTATTATATACAGCCAGTAATAAAATTAATCTCAAAAACTCATTGTGATTAAACTCGAAGGGACAACCTGCAGAAGTGACACCAATATTATTACTATTATGAATAGAAAAATAAAAAAAGAGGGAATAATAAACAAAATAATTTGAAAACATTATTTATTTACATTGTCATGTTTCTTATACTGCTCTATAAGTTGCTTAAAATTAGGTTAATCATACATTGAAATCTAGATGTTATATATTTCTATTCAACTATTATAAACTTAAATAATACTGTACACCAATACTTATTCTAATACTTATTACCTAATAAAAGTGTTTTTGCTTATAATCAAACAGTTTGGAAACTATCTAAAAACAATATTAAAGATACTAACACACCCCGTCAATTAAAAAAAAAATACTTAAAAGATAACATACAAATGTAACAAAAACAACACTTGTTGAAAGCTTAGTATACTTATGAATTAATTACCATAATTAACATTTTGACTTAGAAATAACATTTTGTCAAAAATTTTTTGAGAAATTTATTGGTAATTCTAGTTTTAAGAGAAGAGCAGTTTACAGTACAAACAATTATTTACAACTACTATACCTAGAGAACTACTTAACGGTTTTAATATATTCACAGATAAAGTTTCAGAAGTTTAATAAAAATAAAAGTGAAAGAAGAATTTACTAAAGGGAGAGATTTCCAAACTTTTAATAAACAGAACAAAAAATAAAACCTTGAGGAAACACTGAGTGATTTGCATTCAACATACCTATTTACTTGTAACATTATAATAAACTTAAAAAATCGAAATTGTTTTTAAAATTATGAAACCAACTGAATTTGGGAGTTTGATAACTATTAATCAATCACAACAAAAGTTTATGGGCTCGATAAATATCATTTAAAATATCCGAAATAACATATCGATTAATAAAATAATAATCTTAATATAAAACACTATTATTACAGATATCAAAATATAGTTATAATAAAATATAATGTATGACAATGATATAATTTCATTAAAAAAAAGTGAAAAAAAAATGTAAGAAGTACACACTTTCGAAAAATATTTCTGTTCATTTAATATACTCAGTCGTTAGTAGTCTATTTAAATCTCCACACACATCTCAAAACTTATTCCTAAGCTTTACACAGACCAAGAGAATAGGCCCACCTTCCCACATGAAAAGCATTTTCATCTTTTCATCTGTAATAGATTTTTTATGATGTTGAGGGAAATTATAACAGGGAAAGTTTAGTTTCAGTTTTAGCTTACAATGTTTTTAATGAAATAAGGGAAACATAAGTAGTAATAATAGTAATAGTAGGCCAAAAATGGAGGGTTGATTAAAAAGATATAACTACTTGTTATTTATATAAATATCCATTCTGTTAGTTTTTATCAATCTTAAAACTTCCATGTCACAAAAAAAATAATGAAAAAACGTATGTTTAACAAACCAATCAGTCTGATTGGTCAATTTTCAAAGCAGTAGAGCAATTAATTTTTATAAATATTATATGAATACATTGAAAAATATATCACAATTAAGTATTTCAAATTTTGGCACTCCTTAGCCTAAGGTAGGTCGATGTAAACTAAATATTAAACGTTTGAATGACTCATAGTTAGAGAAACCCTACAACTAAAATGTAGTTAACTCTAAGGGATTATGGGGAATTCAACGTTTTTAGTACTATAATTTATATACTGCAAAAATCATTGACTAATTTAATTGATTTTGAAAGTAATATTTAAAAATTAATGTTATTTTTACAAAAATATTATAGATAATAAAATCAATTATCAAGACAACATTCTAATGTTTTAAATCAGGATTGATAAAGACCATTACATTTTATTTCCATAAATAGTTCTATAAAATAAATTTAATAAAAATTGGGTATCAAAAGTGCTATGAAAGACACTGGTCTTGAAAATGAAGAAGTAGTCAATTAATAGACTCAAGTAATGGGATTATAACTAATGATAGGTTCCAAGATGGTAAGTAATAAAATGTCAACAGCCTCTCATTAATTTATACTTTATAACTATCATTTCATTATTATTTATACTGTTGATTATAAAATTATTCCATCTATTACATTTTACACAAAATATCTAAATTAGTTCCTATTGAGTGATGGAAACATGATTATACAGAAAGGATAAATTCAATCTATTTCTATTTATTGCAGTTACAACAGAAGGTATTTGTAAATATAAAACAGTAATCGATTATTTTACCTTCAATAAAAAATGGTTGATTATAACTAATGAAAATAGTTTTTTTTTTTTCAATACAAAGAAAAACAATTATTTTGAAGAAAATAACTTCCCATTAAAATATTTTTTTTGTCACTGCATTAGCACAGTGACAAAAAATATGGTGTTTAAGAAATAAGGTTATAGACCTCAGCATTTAATAATCAGCATATCTTATTGCTAAGCTATTGTAAAGAATACCACAAAGCTAACAACAATTGCAGGAATTTTAAGGATTTTTCAAAGGCCATGGAGCTAGGGATTTTTTTTAAAGGTTAATTTCAGTAATTTTTTAAATAAGATATAAATGAAAGCAAGACTAAGAAAGAAAATAAGGAATAATAATTATTATTAACTTAAAAATTGTAAATAATTGTCCATAAAACTGTAACTGGGTTACTGGAGAACTTATAATATAAAATGGAACTTCTGTTGTTATTGCTAACTGGTATAAGCATTCGAATGTTGGGAGAATGTTTAATTTTTTTATTTTTCGCTCAATAGTTGTTTTTCTTTTAAATCTAAAAATAAATAAGCTACTTTTCACGGCTAAAAAAAAAATTGAAGTTTTATTTTAATCAAGAGTTTTAATCGAACAAAGACAGCAACAGTTAAAAGTAACAACACTTTGAGCGAAACAGATGGTTAATTTGATTACAGCTGAGAAGATTGTTATGTAATAGTTTCAGAGGGTATTTACTAACTTTCTGAATGTTGCTATGGTAAGTTTTTATAGTGCTAATATAAACTGTCATTACAATAAAGGGCACATAGTTCAAAGAAAGGTTTTTATTTCATAATTTATTATTTCTATAATGACATTATTATCACATCAAAACATTTTGTTTCAGATCCTCAACAATAGTTAATAAATGCTTTCACATTTTTCAGACACTTACTTTCAAGTAATAGGTTTAGAATTGTGTAATTCTAATAAGTAACGAGCTGTTTAGATAATGTGCTTTAAGAATAAACATATCAAAATGAAAAAGATTTTGAATACTGTAGAAGGTAAATCAACATCACATGCATCAACAAATGATGTGTATAGCAGAAACTTAATTTTAAATTACTTATTGTAATATCTGATTAACTACAACACACATTTAACTATATTAAACATATTAGCATTATTTCCTGATTAACACTTAACTACTTAATTATGACTAAGAAGATTTTTCTTGGTACAATAATGTTTTCAATGACTATTTTTTGCCAAATAAAAGAAAGGGCTATTTAGTTTATAGTATTATTGCAAAATACGAAAGGCATAACATCAAAACAAGAACTACCTAAAGTATTATAAGAGAAAAAATAAAATAAACAAATGAACTTTTGCTAGTCTAAGTCTTCAGTAAGTAACTAGAAAATAAGGGAAACATTGTTTTGCACAAACAAGTTCTATGCATGCCTTATGAAGGTCATGAATACAATTTAAAATATTTATTCTATCTCATTGTAAAGGGGTTTATGAGGTTAAGTAAGTAATGAAGTAATAGAAGAGAAAGAAATGTAATTTTAAGACCTTTGTTGGTAACTGAAATAGCTTCATTGTTAACTTTTTTAATTCATAATAACTTAATTATTCACTATAAAAGGCAATCATTTGGCTTTAAATATAACTCTGTTTGAAACACCACTAATTAAATCAATTGTAATTTTAAGAAGCAATCAAATAAGTTTTTCACTGGTCCCTAACTTTTTAAGAAAATATGATGTCCTTCATAATTTTATCAATTAATTTCTGAGAGAATCACTTCAGGGTCTCATTTATTTTTTGAACATAAGATAACTGTAGTTCAAGTTTTTCAAAACTTGAAACATCCACTTTTATTTAAAATTAAGTTTTTGACTGTTTGAAATTGTTCATGCAACTTGCTCTCAGTAAAACAGGAATTCCAAGTAAAAATTGAAAAAAAATGTAAAATATCATGTTCCCAATAAGAAATATGTATCGAACAGGAATTGAAATTAAATCTAATATTTTTTTTCAAAATTAAAAATAAATGACTTTATATTCGGTATTGAGAATTAAATGACTCATTACTTTTTTAATCAGGATTTTCATGGTTACTCATACCATAAAAAACTCACTGGATCAAAAACTTTCTTAAAAATTGCATATTTTTGAAAATTGTTATTTTAATTTTAATTAGTAAACTATATGAATTAAATTTCCAGATTGACAGATTGAAATATGGAAGTCAAAAATGTTTAGATGATTAAATTTATCCTTTTCATTCAAAATTAAACGTATCCATTTGTATCAATCACCAATGTATATGTTTACCTAAATTACTCAGAGTAAACTAAACATAGAATTATGAAAAGTTTGGTGATTTTTAGTACCTCATACACCGACTATATGGAACAATCACTTTCTTGAAAAAAATAACACTACATGAAATAAGCATGAACTGTATATATATTCTTTTTTCATAATCAGAAAATAATCGTCAAGTGAATAAATTAAATTTTGATAGAAATTCCCCAAAATATTTATTAGAGCATATTGCTTCTTTGTTAATATAATTTAATGTACCAGCAATTATATATAAAAAAATCACATAAGACAAGAATAGTTTTAATATGGAGTCCTTACATAATAAATATGAAAATTATGAGAGAGTAGAAACAGAGGCTCGTTTATTTTGAGGAATATTTCAAAATATTAATATCATGTTGAATTGTTTGTTAAAGTCATGAGTACAAAGATTAAAACAATTAAATTTAAATCATAAAAAAAAATATGTCATTCCATGAGCCAAAGAATTCAATAAAAAAAGTTTTTAAAAAATAATAGAGGAGGACTGAAATACAAAATTTCATTTTCTTTTCTTTTTTGTTGAATCTAACAATACTTTAAATAAAAATCTGTTTAACATTGTGGACCCATTAATATAGCTCTTCAAAAAATGTTAATATCATTTTTGTTAGCATTATTGTGGTGTTCTGCTTGACAACCATCAATTTACAAAAGATAATATGACCAATAAATGATGTTGAAGACTGCAAAGATTAGGGGAAATCCCAGCCTAGAATATTCATCAATTTTTCTTGCTAGAGCAGCGTTCCTCGGATCCTTTTTTTCAAATTGAAAGGATTGTTTAATCTGAAATAAACCAGAAATAAAATTAGTTATAATTAATAATAATGATTGAAACAAAAACTAATTTAATTTATTTAATTTTATTTGTTACTAATTTTTAAATATTTTTATTTGAAAAGAAAAGATATGTCCAGGACCGGGACTCGAACCCGGGTCTTCCAGATCGCTAGTCTGGGACTCTACGATTTGAGCTATCCTGGGCCCTAATCAAGCACGCTTCTCGCTGGTCATATCTTTTCTTTTCAAATAAAAATATTAAAAAATTAGTAACAAATAAAATAAAATAAATTATAAAAACTAATTTATATTTATTGCAATTTGCAATGTAATGGTTAGATTTCTTTACTTGTCTACCAACTCGATTAACAACTCATCACCATACAACTCTTCTGACGGTTGCAAACCGTTCGAACCAATTTATCACAGAAGCACAATGATCCATTTAATTAACTTTATTATAGATTTCTTAAGGAAAATGAAGATACCAAAATTGATCTAGCCAAAGCTATAATAATAAAAAAACTGTACTGCTACAACCCATGAAGGATCTTCAGTGCAGTACATGGTAGAGACTGTAGTTTTTCTAAGACAACAGTTGCACAGGGAGATGATATGTCCAAGGTCATGCTCAACCGCATGGTTTTCCTACTATTTAGGGTACTAAATTTTAACTAATAATATAATCATAGAGGATGAGTATGTCCCAGGAGGGTCTTCAGAACCCACAGGGTCTATCCATGGCTGGTAATAGATTAGATAATTAATCTGAGATAGCCAGATATGAACTTTGGAACTTTAGCACAGCTATTTTGCTAATTTGAGGGAAAAGGTTTAAGTGGAGAGCAATGTACGTCAAAATGTTAACTTTCCAATAATTAGTTCTCCTATTTATGAGGATTTTTTTACATCCACTTGGACCATTTTCTTCCTCATATATCTACAGCCCCAGTGAATAAGTGGTTAAGTTGGATTTTGTCCAGAGAGAGTTAACTGCTTTCAGATAACCGGAATCGTATCATTCTCGTAGTTTTTGACTTTGAATGGAGTTGTAATATAAGCAATAACTCATTTTCAAGCCAATGCCTTATTTATCCCCTTATTCACTATGAAAATAATTCGATTCCGCTTACTTGAGTACAAAAAACTCAACTTATTCACCGGGGCTGTAGATATATAAAGTCAACTAATATTATTCAATATAGTTATTATAGTTGTTGAGAGAAAGACGGCAGTTCCCAATGGATTTTGGAACATTTAATTCACCGTATGGTCAATTTAGTTTTAACAGATTACCTTTTGTTATCCAATAATAAGCCAAAGTGAATAAAAATAAATTCATCAAATGGTAAAAGTTAAAAAAATAAAATAAATAAAATAAGGTGTAGTAATTCAAATGACTGGAAGAGTTGGGAAACAAAATTGAACAATTACAAGTTTATAATTGAAAATAACAAATAAGATAGTAATAGTTAGAATTTAATTGAAAATTTTTTGACAGTTCTAACAACCAACCAAATTTTCTCATTTTGTGCCATATGAAACAATTTCCCCCAATCATGTCAACATTACACTGATCATTGCATTCAGTGCTATTATCAATCACTATGACAACACGTGTTGAGTTTGACAACTTCGTTCCAAATAAACCATATAAAACCATACTTAAATCTCGATCAAGATTTAATAGATCTTCTATAATAGAGAACCACAACGAATCTAATGTTAAGTTAAATTTTAATAATTGTACTTTACTAACTGTACCTTTAATAAATATATCGTTGTGTTGAGTTATAGATTTTTTTGTCAAAACATTTTCCGCCGAATATCCCTCGGACATTGACAAATGCCTCATAATTTTATGACAAATTTCTCAAGCTCGTTGCTTGGTAACAGGTAACCAAGTTGCCAAGGAACGAGCTTTCGATTGTCATAAAATTATCTCGTCTATTATCAATGTCCTAAAGATATTACTACTGATAATAAACCTTTGATTACTATAACACTTTTAGACTAAGTTAAGGGTTGACATTTGATTCAGTGTGGAACATCTAATTTAAAATTTTTAAATAAGACTTCAATAACAATTTTCCCATTAATAGTAACATAATTAAAAAAGATTATTGATTAAAATTATCTTACAGGATCCGTTGGAAGATCAACAGTAGCCACTTCGCCATTCACACGGTAGCTCTGCATTGGTGGCCTAGCTACTTTCCGCCATTTGTAGTTGACAAAAGTGAATTCCAGCAGGGCACAGAAAACAAATGCTGAAATCATAAAAAATCATGTAGCTTTCCATCATTATATTCAATTGCTTCAAATCCACTCACAGTGTTATACTAACTGAATATTTAACAAGGAATTGACAAAAAGTAAAATATCTTTATTGTGTCTTTAGTTAATTGTAAAATAATGTAATATTTACTATTATTTATTAGTCAATAGTATTAATAGATTTAGTCGATAGAATTAATGGATTACTTTTCATAACTAAAATACTAGTTATCCATTTATATAATACCTATAATAATTTTAGTTATTTATATATAAAGAGTAATCAGATATTTTCTAATGACAATTAGTTCTTGAAAACTTATATTTTTAGTACATTAACGAATTTTTTTTATTTCCTCTTTTCAGAAATATAGCCTGAACTATAAAATGTACAATATTTATAACATGTCATAAACACGCGGGCATTGACACAGTACTTACTATAGGACTTAGGCAGCTTATTTATGAAGTGTGATATCAGACGTAAATCGATCTCGCAACGTCCGGCAGACTCTCCTTTGGCTCACCCAACCTCTATACAGTGGTTACTATTGAAGAAAAAAATCTGGTGTTTGAGCGAAATGAGACAATTGAGAAATCTGCTACCTACTTCTGGATCCGCCACTGCCATATTTATGTAAGTGAAGTAGTGAAGAAATAAATGGTCAAAATAACAATAAATTAATGCATGTTTATATATTTTTAAATTTATTTATAGAAATTTACAATTTCATTTTAACAATACGAGTAAATATAACGAATGATACATAATGACATGGATAAATGGGAGTAAAGAAACTACCGAGGGGTAGTACTCAAATAACAGATTCGCCTTAAAAGATCACGATGGTATCTTCTTCAAAGGCGCAACCGAGGACTACCGGAAATTGAAGTGGTAACTAGATTTGAAACTAGTGGGTTTGAGAGGGGATTAATTTTCATGAAAGGATTGATATTGTGTTGGGGCCAAATCAGCAACAAATGAGGCATTGCGGTCATTATGAATTACTTTAATCGTAACAAAGCAAGGAGCATTGTGAATTCCACGAAGGATTTTGGATTTTCAGGATTGGATAAGAGAGGAAATCGATGGCTTAGCGGAGCCCCACAATTCTAGTCCGTAAGTTCAAATAGGTCTTATAATAGTCATGTCTATTAGTCTTATGTGACACTACTTGTAACATTTGAAGTACCTAAGTTAATAGGGCAAGGGGCATTGAGCAGGTAGCTTAAATGTCTATTAGGATCGGTAAAATTAACATTACGAGAGGACAGCAGCAAGTTGTTAGCAAGAAGCGGGCAAGTCAAGAGGCAGGGAACTGGATGAATCAATTGTCGAGAAATAGCCAGTCACATACAGCGCCTGCTTTCGTTCTTTGTAAGTAGATATATAAGTTATCTAGTAACTATGATCAGCACAAATAAATATAATGTCATTAAATTAGATAAAAAAGGATCTTCATTTAATAAACAACTCCTAGTCGATCAACCACGTCAATGGTTGACGTGGTTATTAATGAATTAGAGACATATCCATTAATGAATAAGTCCATTAAATCCAGAGTCATTAATGATATATAATTACTATATCTCAAATATAACGATCTCAAGGTGGCTTCACATTTTATTATTTAAATATTATTCAGATCAAAGGATCTGAATTTTCTCTGAGATCAGTTTTTGGGCAGTGAAGCCAATTTAGCAGTATTTTGAAAATAATTGGGAGCTTACAGGGTCTTGTCTAGTAAGTGTTGAAGTACCTAGCCTGAAACGGCGAGTATTTTTATTTAAGATGTATTTCAGACAGAAACTCTAAAATAATGGAAAGTGAAACGAAATATTTAAACGTACATTTCCAGGTTTATTGGAAATGTTTTTCTATTATTAAAATAAACAAAAACTTGAGAATAATATTGCAAAGGCTAACTTTTTTTCTTAAATGATAATGGTTGACCTTGTATCAATAAGTGAAAGAAAATGGTCCGGGTGGAGGTCAATAAATTTCTCAAAAGTAGGGAGAAATGTTTATTAAAGAGCCAACGAGAAGCTAACTTTTTTTTATCATTATGGTTTAAAACATTTGCATATGTTTTTTAAAAACTGTTTTGTGAGTAGCAGAGACGGGAAATGGAGTATGTGCGTTAAAGAGTTTCTTCTATAAATCGTCAGTCGCACAATATAATAGGCCATTGCTTAAAGAAGTTGTGTAGCCTTCTGTCATTAGCTACCCTTATTGCTTTCTCTCGAGGAAACTTGGGTCGACTTCTTCCTTAAGATCAAAGGATGAAGCCGAGCTAAGGAACAGTACCCAACGTTATGGCAGCTAGAACCTACTTCCTAATAACTGAATTCCAGTCCAACTGAGGAAGATAACATTTACGGAAGTGTGTTACAATAATTTTACGAGGAAATGAATAAAGTTTCTCCTCCAAACAGAGACCTGGGAAATACAAAATATATAAATATATTTTTTGAGGATGCCAATAATTTTACATTTTGATATATAATTTATAAAATAATATACCAATACTTTTGTACTATATAAGGTGAAAGTTGTTTGTTTGTCACTTTTAAAGCTGCTGTGGCTAATCGGACGAAGCAACAGTGGGAGCTCTAAATTTTCCCTATCCACGTTTAATTAGGATAGGGATTTTTGACGAATATCTGATATCGTACAAGCTCGGGACCCCCATTTACCGTCCCGTACGAGGGAAGGCATTCCGAGGATTTTTTACTGCCTTTAAAAAATCATAGTGCCACCTGCCGTTCTATCATCAAAGGGAAACCAGCGATCGTGGGCTTATTAGGTTTTTATACTGACCACTAGACCACAGGTCGCCCCCATAAGCTCAAAGTTCGGCTAACTACCGTTAGAAGTAAGCTTGATATTAATTCTGTATTTATTTGATTAATTTGTCAACATGTTAATAGGGAGGCAATGGTAGGAATAATTTTTATGAATTTACCACAATAAAGTATTTACATAACTATACCAGTATATAGATTTACAAAAATAAAATGAAGCACGTATAAGGAATCGTTTTCCCGAAAGAGAACACGTAATTTATTGAAAAAAATGATATCCATCTCTTCTGTGATTTTTAATCATACCATGGACTTACAAAAGGAACATTTCTGTTGCTCTATCCTGTTTCATGTGATCTTCGGGACACATTATCTATATATATTACAAGAAAATGGGATTTTTGAGTAATAAGAGCAATAAATTGCCCATTAATAACAATAAAAATAAAGTCAGTGATAACATCTAAGATATTGACTGTTTTGGAAACAGTCTATTGCATCAGAAACACAAGTATTACAAGAAACGATATCATACTCTACTTCCAGAAAATCAATTTTTATGCCCCATTTCACATTTCGCCACCTCTTGGGGCTCTAACTCCCGCATTGAAACATCTAATAAGGGAGAGGCTCATTATAAGATACGAGTGTGTAAATCGGTTGAAATCGAATCTGTTGAATCGGAGCTGTTTGAATCCATAACACGATTTTATCGGTTCCTAACACCCTAAATTCACTAAATTAGCAAAACGACCCGAATAAGGCGAGGAAGCATTGAATCAGTACGTCTTTTGAGATAACAAGAATTATTACCAAAGTTAATGGAAGGAATCATGTTCAAGAATTCGTGGAATTTGATATGGCAAAGGGAACAATTACGTCAACCATCTCAATATTTTCTTGAGTCTATGTTTATTGCTACTGAAAAAATAAAATTGTCAGACTAAAAGAGTTTTTTTGGGTTCGAAAAATTCTAGCAAAATTCCCTATCTTCTTAATGCTTCTGGATATCCGTTTTTTAAGGATTTCATCTAACATCTATCAAGTTTGAGAATTTAAACATAAAATGGCAATGAATCATACCTGTACATGTTCCCATCCAAACGTCTATAGCTTTCACATAACTGACTTGTGGAAGTCCGCTCTGAATACCTATAAAAAATTAGTGAAAGTCAGACATTAAGTAATAATAATATAAGTGATATAACATAACTAAGTAACATAATAATGTTCGATACCATTTAGAATAGAAGTAAAACATTATCATGGGATGGACTAGCTGCTAGTAGGACTATGGCACTAGAATTTGGTTACAATAGATACGGTCCGTCGTATATTTTCTCTATCTCTCCCTCTCACTCAAAGAGAATAGAGTCTAAGATGAATAAAAAATAAAAAAACAGAAAAACAAGAATGCATATTCCTACTATGTATGTATAATATGCAATGTATGTAACTTAAAAACAATCTAAAAATTTATTACGCCTTTAAAATTATAAAATATAAATTAGAATGCAAATGGAAAAAACCACAAGCAAAGCCTTATGTTCCAAATCTGGGGTAAAAACAAACAATTACTAGTCGACGTTTCGCCTATTTAGGCATTATGAAGACACAAATATGAGTAAGATCAATTACATCTCAAAGAAGAAATGCAATACATCCGAACATTAATAGTATTAATTGAGTTGTACGTAAATTGGAGTTTAAGTTGAACGTCTTGGGGTGGAGGTGTGGTCTCAGGTTATGAGCCTATTTGGGCGATTATTCGTTGGGATGTATTGCACTTCTTCTTCGAGATGTGATTGATCTTACTCTTGTTTGTGTCTTGATAATGCCTGAATAGGCGAAACGCCGACTAGTAATTGTTTGTTTTTACTCCAGATTTGAAACATAAGGCTTTGCTTGTGGTTTTTTCCATTTGCATTCTAATAAAAGTTAATGTTTCGTTTTGAGTTTTGGCTCTATAAAATATAAAGTTATGTCGGACTTTTAACCCACTCCATTTTCCCACCTGTATTTCACGCACACACTCACACAATATTTTAAGGCACGAATATTTATGAAAAATTAAATAATGGAGGGAATCACGGTCTAAGAACTGAACTTACTTAGGTATTTAAAAAATTGAGTTACCGTGTGAATTTGGTTCAGTATTGTAATTTTGAATAATGACATAAGGTCACGAGAGCTAATTGTTTGAGCAACCTCGAAATAGTTATTGGACCTTTCGATGAGAGCTCCGAAATGGATAAGGAAAATAAATTTCTGATTCAATTATACCAGATCGCATGTCATTTTGATTGTAACCTTTTATTAAACTAATAACATAAATCAATTTTCATAAATTAAATAACTAATAATTTTGAGAATGAAAAACAATTAATTAAATTAAAGAAAAATTTAAACGCTTTTATAATGAGAAATGAAGTTACTAATATTAACTAAATTATCAACAACTAATTAATAACAAAAAGAAAACAAATATTATTTAATCTTACGATAGTAAATTTAACTCTATTAAATTACAAATAAAATCTATTACAAAATAATGAATGTTTATGCGGTTTTCTGATTGCAATGATATAATAATGAAAACTCTTATCTGTCTGTCGAAGTAGTTTTCAGTAGATGGTAGATTCTCGGCAGGGCGAGCTGGATGTTGAGACGACAGAGGATTTTCGTCGGCAGGGCGAGCGAAGATGGTGAAACAATATAGGTTGAGATGATCGACTGGGTCAATTCGAATTGGTCGAATCGATGACTTATTTTAAACTAATTACACCTGCAGGTGGGCAGCAAATTAGTATCTTTGTCAAATTCACACAAAACAATTTTGGGCTCCTATAGAGCATACGATGTGCACGGCTAAGGGCTCGCGTCAACACTGTCTCAAATTCACAAAAAACAACTTAGGGCTTCAAAGAGCATACGATGTGCACGGCTAAGGGCTCGTGGCGACACTGACCTAAAATTCACAAAAACAACTTTGGGCTCCTAAAGAGCAAACGATGTGCACGGCTAAGGGCTCGTGGCGACACTGACCTAAAATTCACAAAAACAACTTTGGGCTCCTAAAGAGCAAACGATGTGCACGGCTAAGGGCTCGTGGCGACACTGACCTAAAATTCACAAAAACAACTTTGGGCTCCTAAAGAGCAAACGATGTGCACGGCTAAGGGCTCGTGGCGACACTGACTGGTCGGTCTAGCCGGAGCGAACAAAAGCCGCTCGACTCTCTTTTGTTTTTCTCTCTTCACTTTTATAACATATGTTTTCACACTTATTACAAATATTACACTTATATCTAAACAAAATAAATTACCTTTTAAATTAAATTATTCTAAACAATTACGAATTAAACGTTTAAATTATTATATTAAATAAAAATGTGAAAAATAAGAAAAGATAATGTTCTTTCTTTTAAGAAAAAATGATTTAATTTTTTATGATTAAAACTAATAATATTTTATTAGGTTACTACTTCATCTGGCCTTAACACTAATGTTTTGCTAACTTTCCACTGCTCTTAGACCTTATGGACACCTGAAAAATGTCGGATAGAAAATATGGGACAGTCAAGGGTACCTATTCTTCAACTCTGACTGGGGGAAACCGAACGGCCTTAAAAAGGCTTATTTGAGCTAATATAAACATTTTTATTCCAGTGTCCGGGATGTGCTGCTCTCTTGCGGACAGGGTTGGCTATTTTCATTCTCGGCCCTGGGAATAATTGAAAAAAAATTGCTGACTAATGTCCGGTGTCTGTTACCAGAGCTCGGCATGGGAAATGATTCATAAGCACGTTGCGACCACAGATGAGAGCCTTAACAATATAATTTCTTAATCAAAATTACCATTTAATTTATCCCCTCTATTTTTTTATTTAGTTTGTTATAGTATTAAGGTTTATCTTTTTGTAGATTTATTTTTTATTTTATTGGTTTTTGAAATAGAATATTTCTAATTTTATTAAACACAGTAAAACTTACATCAAATAGAATATGAAGAGTTTAAAACTTTTATTAAAGACAGAAAAATTTAAACCAAGCCACAATTTAAATAATTTATACTATAAATTATAAATACTTTGTTTAATAGAAGTTTTTTTTTTAAATGTTGGTGGGTTGGACATGCCACAATTTTCACTTATCAACTTCACTAGTTATCTTAATAAATGTTTGCTCACTATATGTTTTCGGTTTGTAAAAATAAAATAAATTTTGAATTTTGTATTAAACAATGTATGCAAAACAAGAAATTATTAACTAAAACCATCATTTTAGTCTATATATTTTTTCTACACTCTTTAATCGATAATTCTTCCTCTCTCCAATCACATATATTAATTAATCACCTTCAGTTACGGTTTGTTTTCCACATAGGATAATATTTATAATTAATAGAGAAAACGCGAAAGTATTATCCTATGTGGAAAACAAACCGTAACTGAAGGTAAAGTTATGGTTTGTTTTCCAAATAACTGACGACTTGGTTATTTCGGCGATCCTTAAAAGGTATACTTTCGTCGAAAACTCAGATTTGATTTTTCTCACAAATATGATTAAATACAATATAATAATGAATAAAACGATATAATATTCAAAGCACAAATTATAAGCACATTATATATATATAAAGAATATTTTAATTTTTCAAATTACCAACACTCAAAAATATAAGTGAAAGCATTTTCGCGTGAAAGAATTTCAATATTAAAAAATTCTCAAGACATTTAAAGCAAACAAGCCACAAGATAAAGCTTTTGAATAATTCCTGCATTGAGAGAGAACTTTTTAAGGCAACAGGTGGCACTTCTTGAATGTTTTAGGCGAAACCTAGGCGAGCAAGTACTGGATCAAAACACGAGTCTTGTCATGATAAGGTGGTGAGCACTTTTTTATCTTTTACATAACAGGGACAGATCGGGGGGGGGGAGTAGTTTTTTATCATCACCTTAATAAGGCCAGAACTAGTCTAATATTAAAAAATCTTTCGAAACAAAAGGAGAAAATGTTTATATATGTATTTATTAATCTTTTAGATAACAATGAAGTTTATTTAAGGGGAGAATGTAGAAGATCAGAAAAGCGTTAAATAAATCAGTATAATCAGAAACAAAAGAAAAAAGAAATTTATTTATTCATCTTTTAAGTAACAGATAGGGATCCAGAGGAACATTTTTTACTTAAAGAGAGGGAGGTGGATCATCAGAAAAAAGATAGAACCATAAAAGAAAAAAATCAATATATTTCGAAACAAAATAAGAAAACAATTATTTTTTACTGACCTAAAATAAAATTTTGGTCGAAATTTGCAACCCTTTCATCCCTTTACCCACTCTTGTGCATGTATCTGAGTAATTACAGCTTTTGAAATAGAACAGGATTTTATATATTTTTTAAAATATTTATATTTATTCTTTTTTTTTTTTGATGTCGGAATCAATTTTAATTTGCTATGTACATTGATTAGAGAATGTGGAAAGTATGATGTATATGTTGAGTTCTGTACTAGGATAGATGGATAAGACATCTGAGAATAGACCAATGACAAATGATACATTTCGAAAACAATTAAAAACGCACAAGCATATTAATTATTTAAATATAAATTTAATTTAATTTAATAAATTAAATTAAAAATTTAATTTATATTATTTAAATTAAAAATTTAATTTATATTATTTAAATTAAAAAAAAATAGTCACAATTGAAAATGCTATAATTGTATATGGCAATTTCCAACGTTCAATTGCTCAATTAATTAATGTATCTCATACCAGTTCTTCAAAAATGATAATTTATAATGTTATACATGATTTTTTATATTATCAGTTAAAATTCTAATTTATTAGTTGATTTCATGGAGGGAAAATTTCTCAATATGATTCCTACGTGTTCTCAAATGGATGACCGCGCGAGATTATTAGTTTTTGAAAATTCTTTGGGAGGAAATTATATTTCCATTATAAAATGATATATATCAGACCTTTCAAATCATACTTAAAAATTACTAGTTTTTAAAATAAGTGATCATTTTAGCAACATTATGCTGACTATTTGCCTCTCATTACTACAGTATTTCAATAAAAGAACATAAAATTAAAAACTTTCATTACTTTAGATTGTCATTAAGGACAAAAAGAGTGGAATTCCTTTCTCTTTCTTTGTTTTATTGAAACGAGCTGCAATATTTACGTTTATACTGAACTGTAATTAGAAAAAAAAAGAAGGAAACATCAATATTAATCAACGCTTCAACTTAACAAAGATAAATTAAGTGCTACTTTAACTGAAATGTGCAGAGCAAAAAAGTATTTGTATTTCACTGAAATACCTAATCAACAGTGAACCATTTGTATACCAAGCTTTTCAAGATACTAATCACTCAGATTCTCATTTGAAGGAAAAAAAAAATTTACATTTTTGTAAAATAAATACCTTTATTTGTTCACTTTACTATTTGTGAATGGTTAATAAATAAAAATAAATACATTAGCAATGATTTAATTATGCATCTCTAATAAAAATGCATGTATTAAAGTCCTTTGTTCAGATAACTTTCTATAACTAATATTGTTTGTTTTTATTAACAATTTCTCTATGTTGAATGAGTATATGTATTGAAAATTTATTTAGTTCTAGCACACTTGTTTTTATGTTTGATATTGATGAAGCTTAAGCGTACAAGGCAACCCACACCAGAATTGAAATACAAGTGGATCCAACTATAAATTAAAATTTAAACATACAAAGCGAGAATAAACAAGAATAGGTCATTTTCTGCCCTAAGAGATTAAAAAAATATATACTTTTAAATTTAACAACAATAAAGCTAATTTAATAGTTATATATCAGATTCCCACATTTGTATGTATCTAGTTTGCACAGGCCTAATATACGACTAGTTTTTAATAATTTCATTGGATCACATCACTCTGACTAATAATAATAAAACGTAGGTAACATTAAAATTGTACACAGCTCTTCAATTATGCGTAATAAATAGAAACAAGTTAGTTTTAGCACTCGAGTTATAGGTTCAATTCTTGCTAAGGACGGACTGTTTCTTGACAAACGTTTAAACTATTCCCACCCAACCGTCAAGTTTATAGTCCAACGCAATTACTCTTAGGAGGGTCTTCCAACCTAATGGTTTAGTTTTTTCTTACAGACCATAACAAATTTTGACACCTAAAGGAGAAAAAACAATAAATTTTTTACATTTTCTAATCAGTAATTTTTTTTGGTCCGAACATTGATCAGGAGAATCAGTTAGAAGATCTGCTGAGGCTCAGTCAAATACGGACAAAAAAGTGATCTTGGACTGTTTTAGAAAAATTCTGGAAATTAACATGCTAATATTTTCTAAGGTGCTGATTAAGGATTTGGCTTGTTACCTTACTACCTCTTTCGTATATTTTACGGCCATAACTTATTTGTGTTTAAAGCCGTAAATCCTTTAGGTCATCAACGCATATGGTTTGCTGTACAAAAGTTGGTATATATTGTAGATGACCACACCCACACGCATGCATTGAGGCTGGAATGTGAAGAATATTTAGATACAATTTGAGAAAAAACTGTACTTCAGGCATAGAGTGATTTCAATAAAAATAAATATTAACATGACCATAGTTCAACCTCACTCAACTTTAGTGTATAACCTACACTCATGATTCCCCTAAAATTTTTTTAGCAGGAATACAGACTCAAAAAAGTATTGAAGCATGATGTCTGGGCTTTGATAGAAAATAAGCATCCTGCCAAACTTGGTATCCATTTCCTTAACCACTGAGCTATAAAAAGAGTTAATTTGTAGCAGCGAACTCAGTTTGGAGTTGAAATCAGGTTAGAGAAGTTATGAGTTGTATTCAGGTGCGGAGGAGTGAAGTTAGAAGAAGGGAGAAATAAGAAAACTTGAGGAAGTCGAGATGTGGATATATGGGAGATTGGTGAAAGTAATGTGGGCTGACAGATTGACGAATGTGGAGATCAGGAGAGGGTCAGAAAGAAAAAATACTCATCACGATAAAAAAAATGTAAGCTGCTATATCAGAGGCATGTTATAAAGGGAGGGGTAACATATATCGCTGTTGATACTGACATAAGGAAACTGAAGTATTTGCAGAATGTAACATTCATGAATGCGAAATACTGTACCGCTACAACCAATTTTTTTCTGCGATCAGGACCTTTAAGAACACCAAACGAGTACAAATATAATATAATATATATCTGGCCAAGAGGCTACAGTATAAGAATCAAAAAGTATTGACATAAATACTTGAAAATAAATATAAACTAAAATATATGTTCTAGACAAGAAAAAAACAAAAATAATGATCTCAAATAACCATAATAAAGAGAAAAAATCATTTATAAACGCACATAAAATTAAAAAAAAAAAAAAATAATAATATCGTTATGAGTGAGGAAAATCGTTAGTAAGTCGTTAGGTACTTCTGGTGGAAATGAGCTATTAATTATAACTGACTAGAGAACATCGATTTGGGAATTTAGGAGATGTAGGAAAAGCATAGGTTTGATTGCGGGATAGGAAGGAGGATGTCGGATATTAGATGGTAGTGAGTTCCAAAATGTGGAACAGGCTAGAAAGGAACGCTCGAATATTTTGGTCTGTAAGAGGCTTAATTCTGTACTCTAGTATTGAATCGAGGATTTGGAGAGACAATATATCGCTCCGAAAAAGAACAAAGTCATAACTTCTCGCCAGTTCCACCACATTGAGAGATGTTGAGAGTTGATGGTTTGGTATAGGAATGAACCTAGGAAATATTGTTTATGGATGGAGGGGAAGAGCAACTTGAGCACGTCATAGAGGTAGGGCCGTAAGACCTCCTCAGGGCATCGAAGACAAATCGCAGTTATGAAATAATACTGTTGTCCTTCTATATCTTGATAAAATATATTTTACTTTTGGAAAAAAAATATCGATTTTATGAGAGAAAAAGAAAAGAGAGAACGACGAAAGGATGGAAAGTCTATGTAGATTGATGCAAATAGAATCAGGTGTTGAGGGGTAGAGGGCCGATTAGCCGGCGACCAATCAGAGAGCTAACTCCCCCCAGCCAATAACTGCATTGGATTCCTCTTAGTCACCGCTTCCTCCGCTGCAAACCTCTTCTTCCAAGTTTATTGCTGCGTCGGTCGAAGGATGTCGGCGGCCAGGCTCGAGCCACTACCAAAACCGAGGGGTTACAGAATCATGTATTATGTATTATATATTCATAAACTCGGCTAATTGATTATAACTTCATTAATCAATTCATTCTAGAGAGAATAAAAAGACGTCGAAAAGTATACCCTTCTTCCATAGTCCAAGAGTTAATTTTAGCGAAATAAATGAGATAAGCAATAAATATAGGGGGAAAAAAACTTGTAGCACTACAATTTATGAAGGGCCTTGGGTTCAGAACGTGATAGAGGCTGTACTATTTCTAGAACAGCGGTAGTGCAGGGGATTTGTCTAAAGGCCGCTACACATGGTCAGTTTGGGGTGTTCACATCGAACTGACCGTGTGTAAGCTAAATTGATGTGAGCTCACATCGAAAAAGTGGACAGGTGGACTGATGAAAATTCATCATTTCGGCGTGACACACCGAACTGACGACAGTCCGAAGTGAGCGTGTGTATCGTCACGCCCCAGTTCAGTGGGTCACATCAGTCATTTGAGCATGCGTACAGGTGTCGTTTGGATACACACCCTTTCAATCGCTTTTTCAGACCTCGTTTCAGACTCGTCTGTATTCCTTCGTTTTGTGTGGTTGTTATTACTGATTGATAATATGGTTAGTCGGGGCAAAGATTTTCATTTAGAATTTATAGAACTGTTCGGTGGGGAGGAATGTTTGTGGAAATAAAACAAGCCACTGCACTATACAGAAATAACAATTCATCGTCCGAAAACATGACGTAAAAACGAAATTGTGTTTAATATATTAAATACATAACACACAACACAATAAGAGGGGCTGGAGCTTCCAAGGGGTAGCACATTGAACTGACACACCGAAATGGGGGTGTGGATGCGAATGCTGCGTTCAGTCAGAAGTGACATTTAGAAATGAACACACCTAACTGACACATCAAAACCACCGTGTGTAGCGGCCTTAAGATCACGCTCAACCGCCAGGTTTTCCCTCCATATACGAGTTCCCGCTTAATAGAGGAAGAGTGAGCCCCAGGAGAGCAGATCACACAGGGTCCATAAAATAGTCAGTTAACATATTATATATTTATCTTCGTATCACAGCTGGATTTGAACGCCAGCAAAGCAGTTCAGTGCTCTAACATTGAGCTACCCTCATCCATTTATTCAAAAATATATAACTAATCGTTTAACATTTATCTAATTATTGGTTGATCCGCCTACCTAAGATCGGTTTGGGAGCTTATAAACTCCAACGGTTAACCAACCGGATAATGAATGAAGAAATTTAGGGAGTTCGTAGGTAATAATATAAAATTATACTAGTACAAAGGATTAAATTTTTTTATAGAAACTAACGATGTTATTACAATTAATACAAAACTCACTAACTTAAACAGAAATCTAATCGCACTTCAGATCCTACAGGATCCGTCACACGATGGAGTATTTACCCTTAAATAATGGCTAAAACTAGAAATACCGAAATTCAATAAATGCTATCAAAATTGGTATTCCCTGATTGATAACTATCCGGCCTCTCTCGAGCAGATCGAGCAGATTCCGCCGAGCGCACAATATCGGGACGATAAGCCGCTCTGACTTATCTTAAACGACAGTTGAACACAGGTCTTCCACGACGCGACGATCATTCGGTACGCTTTTTATGTTCAATATAATTAGTTATATAGTTTTTATGGTTTGATTGACCAGTGATATATATTCCTCAGTTGTTTGGGAGGTAAGTAACTAATGTTTTCATGGTTTATTGGAAATTGATATCAGCATTTAATTGCTTATTTTACTGTCGGTTTTTTTGTATAATCAAGAAGTAAAATATTTATTTAAAGTAATGTTTTAGTCATAATTATTTTTTGATACCATATTATTCTACTTTTAACACTTAAATAATCCATGCAGTAAACTCTTCCGCATGTAGTTGCCATTTTTTTATTAATGAGTTTAAAAAATCTTATTTTTAATGAGATTTGAATGAAAAAAGGCTAAAGCTGAAATAGCTTTATGTCTTTGAACATTTTCGACCTGTTTACACTTAAGTCTTATGATTAGTGTCACTAATTTAAAAAGGTTTGCCAATTTTAGAAGTACATTGCAGAATTTCAGCAGTATACCAACGATACAGCCAAAATTTAAGTAGAGTTATTTGGGTGGTACCGTTTGACTCCGACTTTGCACAAAGTTTGGGTACATGAGACCACTGTAATAAGACACGCTCGTTTACCGATTGGCCAGTTATCAGAAGAAGCCTTCGAGGCCAGGAAGAAACACTTCTGGTTATACAGGGAGGAGTTTCAATCTCTCGGAAATTCAATCGGAATGTGCTCAATAGAGTGCTTTTGAGTAGCGATCCTTTTCTGATCTGTTCACGGAAGCAACGAAGAACAAAAAGGAAAGCCAAGCCATCGCCATCGGACAGTTTGGAAGTAGAGGGACAAGATATCATCTACCAGGTTAAGTTGCCACACATGGTAACGGCTGGCTTATCAGATTGAAAACTAATGATATCGAAATGTTAAAATCGCACCTGATCGTACAGCATCGCGCCGGATCCAATGTAGGCGCTTCCGTATAAATAAACTATTTTGTTTCCGCGAGCGACTAAATCAGTCGGATTGGTCGGATAAAAATGGATCGGTTCAGACCGGATCCAATGTTTCCGTCGATATATTTCAGTCATTTGGTTTGCTAGCGAGGTCTCATCGTATCGCACCGGACCCAATGTAGGTATAGTCTTAAACGGGGGGTCCCGAGCCTGTACGATGTCAGGTACTCGTTAAAATTCTAATTAAACCTAGATAGGCAAAATTAAGAGCTCCCAATGCAGCATCGTCCGATTAGCCATAGCAGCAAAGAGGGAAGTTAAATGAACAAACAAACAACTAACGTACAGGACAAAGTGAAAAAACAAACAAGAAATCTTCTAATTCATTCATAAAAGAAGATTCAATTGAACGCCTAAAGAGTTGTAATATTTGTATGTAATAAAGCGAGAAAATTATATGGGGTGTGGAGAAAATTTTTTGGAGACAGTGGATGAGCTTGCCGTTATGACTTGTGTGCTCTTGAACCCTTTATTTTATTAGCTTTATAAAAGAAAAACAATTATTCGACAGTAGTTGAAAATAAAATGAAAAAATAATGTATATATATATATATATTAAATTATGAATATAAAATTGACGTAAGTCAAAGAGATCCCAATTAAAGTAATATTCAATGAACATTCTTCCCCGTGTATACCTTACGTATATATTACATATACATGTATTTTTTTGATAAACCAACTAAACATAAATTATGTTCCTGCATTATTGCAAACGTGCAGCAATGGTCTTACCGCTATGACTACCATGTACACACATATCTTATCCACTTGTTTAGGTAATCAAACATTCTTTATAAAAAATGAAAAGTAATGTAAATCAAATTAACTAAGTTTGATACTGTTGGTAGCAAAGTATAAAATAATACCAGAGACCAGTAAATGAGGGGATAATAAGATAATCAATGGGGGGAGGGGAAACCTTGGTAATTATTCCACAGGTCGTCGCTTCTAGTTGAGTCTCAATAAGTTTTAACTTTTCATTCCTTTCCCTTTTAATATTTTCCAAAAGTACAAGTTATCATTCATTAGCGTTGGTATGGAAAAGTGAATATAATTATGGGTAATGTGTATACTTCGTTTATAATGTCATCTAGAAATAAACATTTTCACTAACATATATCATCTATACTTCGAAATGTTAGTAGAGACTTTTATTTCTTGACGAAATGATTAGCGAAATCTACTAATTACTTGTAGTTACATTCTCTCTTCTGTGATAACTTGTATTTTTGAAAAATATTATAATTGAAAGGAGTAAACAGTTAAAACTTTTTGCAACTCAACTCGAAGCGACAACCTGAGGGACAGATACTGAAGACAAACAAAGAAAAACAAAAACGGCTGAGGGTCAACTATGTAATCATTGTACATTATTCAAAACATTTATGAAAAGAATGAAAGAAGTGTGTAGTCGCGAATAAATGCTGTAAATAAAAATCTCGAGTAATGATATATATACATGTTTTACCTAAACGACTATTATTATTGTTACCTTAATTATTAAGTATTGTAAAAATTAATCAATTAATTATTTTGTAAAAATGTAGTTACAATGGATTGTTTATTCATTAAGGTCACTTCAAGCTGCTATGAGGGAGCGGAGTGGCTCAGTGATAGAGCACTGAGTTGCCATGCCGAAGGTCCTGGGTTCAATTCAATGGGCTTACCCAGGCTCAATAAAGTTTGTGTAAGGGGAAATCTGGTGGTTGAGACCGTAATGTCGACCAAGAAACCGCACCGTCTGTACTGTACCCCAGACCCTACACGGGTTGTAGTGGTACAGGTTTTTTAATTTATTTTTTTATGCTGCTATGGCTAATCTGATGATAGTACAGTGGGAACCCTGATTTTTTCCAGTTATAATTATGATAAGGTATCTTAAACGAGTATCTGCCATGGTGCAAGGTCGAGACCTTTTCACGTTTTTAAGACCCGTCTCAAGGACAGCAAAGACATTTTACTCCCTAAAACTCCTTAGGGATTTTGTTACTCCCTTTTCGAAAATCCTAGGTCCACATGCCGTGAAGCCAAACCATGATCTTTGGCACTTATAAGTATGTAAAGTATTTATGGTTAAACAAGGATAGGTATTTGGTTGATGGTTTGTTAAATGTTTTTCTTTTTTAAAGAAGTGCGGGTATATTGTTGTGCTTAGGTTCTCTCAAGCCTGGGAAGCGCATTAATACTACTACTACATCCTGGCCAAGTGAGGCTAATTATGCAAATGGACTATTATTCAGGATGGGGCCGCAATCTCCTGGGGTGAGATAAAAGCAGAAGCAAGTGAGAGCCTACCCTTTGCCTTACATCACCTTCAATATCAAACATCGTGTTAGCAGGTGTTTAAGCAACTTCTAGATGCAAATATTTTTAACATAGCCCAAGAAAGGAAATATTGCGTTTTAAAAATTTTGCAGTCTTAGATTTTCATGGAAATCCCCATTTCGGCCATCCTTGAATCTGTTTTGTCAAGTTCACCGTTACTTTTATTGGTGTTTCCATACCTCGTGAAAAAATATCGTGGAACATTACATATCCATGTTGAGAGACGTTTATCATTACATGTTAATTTAAAAAAATAAAAAGAACTATAAAGGAATGACAATTCCTGAAAGTATTAAACTAAAATTTAAGGGTTCATAAGAGTCCGATATTATTTATTCATCAATAAACTAAGAAAAATTAATTTAGGAGGATAACATTTTCATACTCTTTTACTTTATTCAGAGGAGCTGAGGTGCTTAGAGGAGTTTACCGTGCCGATTACCAATCCTGCTGCGGCAGATTTTTAAAAATCTTTAACGGGGATATGGATCCTTACTTTGGGATATGTGACCGTCCTGAGCGTGCGGGCGAGCGTGATTTAAGATAAATCACCTCCTTGCACAATCGTTGACCAAGAAACAGTACAGACCTCACTTTTAATCATCTCCCATTTAACTACGATATGACAACCGTGGTCCTAGAAGCAGTACAATCTCTACCATGTACTGAACCCTTCATCTTCATGTGTTGTAGTGGTAGACCTTTTTCTTCTTCTTTTTGTTTATTTATTCATTTATCTTCACTTTATGCTGCTATAGTAAATCATTGAACGGTGCTGCAGTAATATGTGCTGCAGTGGGAATCCTAAATTTTGCCATCCAAGTATAATTAGGATTTGGATCTTTAACAAGTATCTGACATCGTACAAGCTCGGGTCCTCCGTATTACGCCCCTTCCGAAGGACAGCATAACTAAAGATTTTTGTGTTAACTACCGGGGATGCATCTTTCTACCTCGTACTGAATCCAAGACTGTTCAAATGTTTTAATGCTACAAGTTTTTTTTTTTTACTTTGCTGATATTGTTGTACATATATGCAAAAAATACATGACAGATAGATGGGACACAACAAGTATTTCAAACTACGACCTAATACAAATGATCTCTTTCTATAATTAAATATTTGAAATTTTTTATATATCCGAACAACACTATCCCTATGTTATAACTGAAAACGTATTGTCATTGGATATCAGCTTTAATGAATCCTTGAATATACTCTTTAAATTACGATTTTCGCTGTACGAAATAAGTTTTCAAGTCAGGAATTTCCCAACTTTTACCGTTTCCAAACTATTGGTGTGGTAGCTCTAAAGTCTATTCCACCCATCGGGTCGTTTTGGATGGAAGAAACAATAAGCCTTGTTCCGATGGCCTGTGGTTTGACGATTGAATTCACAGATTTGTGGTCTATTATCTGTCGTGTTCCGAAACGCGGAAAGACTACTGGCTAGGCTAGTCTTGATCGGCCACTAATGAATGTCGAGCCAACAAAGTATAGTAATAGTTTTTAATTAAATAATAGAAAAATAATCATTAATTATCAGAAAGTTTGTGCGAGGGAGAGAAGTGCTTTGAACAAGTCAGTGGCCGATATTTGATAATGAAAAAAATTAATGAACGCTAGCAAAAGACTTCGAAGTGAATTGCGAAATTGACTAAAAGTCGTGAAAGATACGCAATAGTAACTAATTAATTAAAACAAAATGAGAGAAAATTGAACAAAAGTCCTGAATGATATTTTTCATTACCAGTTAATTAAAAAAAAAAGAAGGAAATATAGAACCACAAAGGAATAACTAGAGATCGAACTGTCGCTCCACAAAAATACCATTTTTGTTAATTAAATGTTTCCTTTTCAACTTCTCCCTCTTGCCTTTTTTCAGTACTTGAAGGTTTTTCACAGCAGCCATCTTTTATTTTTTATTCCCATCTGATTTTATCGAATCGTATTAATTAACAGCCAAAAAGTTAAATTTGTTAAATAAAAATTAATATTAATAAATTGAATGAGAGTTAACGAACTAGAGAAACTAAATGGTAAGTTTAGAATTTTGATAATCATTTATATAATATATTTTTTTCAATCTTCATTTAGTCAACAAAATATGTTCATGTTTTGAAATATTATTACCATAAATACAATTATAAAACTGTTAATTTTTTAGGTCGGATGACAAAAGAGGTTACAAAAAATGCTTGTCCGCCTCCTTGAAAAATTCTTATTAAAGATGAAATGGCCTAAGTGATATGAGTTTATGGTGAGAATATATAACAGCTAAGAAATTGGATGGGATTGGATAAGAGGAATATGTTGAGCTTTCAATAACTAAGAATATGTTCAGAAAAGTATATTATCGATACAAATTTAAAGTATCGAATGAGAAAAAAAATATATTTTTCCTTTTCGATACATTGCATTTATTTTTGGATTTATAATTAATATACGATTCTCATACACCCACAAGGAACAAAAACAACATCTAATGACACAGTTAAAATACGTTTAAAGTTTTGAATGAATCTCGTAACAGTTCTTTCACTCTCTTGAAAAGTGGAGTTATCAGTTTCGAGACTTAGCATTAATATCGACGATATCATCAGTGCTTAATGGGCATAATTCTGGGAAATATTAACAAACTAGAATTGGTGAAATCTGTTTTAAAAAAGCTTTAAAGCTTTGGTGGAAGGCATTTCACGGAGGACATTAAAATCCTTTTATGGTAATACATATTATGGTACTTTTTATTATCCTATGCAATAGCAATCCTTGGATTTTCTTTAATAGGGGTTTCAGACATCACGTATGTCGTGTGTTGCCTATTAATATACAATAGGCATAAAATTCAGTAATCTCAACAAGAAGCATTACAAAAATGAAAACTTTTTTTCCTACTGTATTGGCATCGATTATAGATTTCAGGATTGCTATATCATGCGGTTATCCGAAAACCAATTGATGAAGTTGATGTTTTGTGTGCGCATTTGAATGGAAATAACATATATGACAAGGGTTTTGCACTTTTGTATTGTGCCATTCGTTCTTCCCGGATATGAATATTTTTTTATTTAAATGGTAAATAGTTGACTGCAAAATTTTGCAAATACCATTTAATAATGGTATATTATAAGTATTATCCTTCCATTATTATAATACTTGTTTAATTCCTGAAATCAATCTAATCTTATACGGAATTACCAGTATATACGCTCGATATGTTAAAAGTTTTAAAGCGATTTACTGTTTAACACGTTGCCGCAAATGACGGCTATAGCCGTCCGATCTTTGGCGATATAGTAGGCAAACGGCGGCTATGCACATTTTAATCAATAAAAAATAAAAGAACAGCGCTAGTACTGACGCCTACACTTGTTAAATATTGAGTAATACATTGGAAAAAAAATGTATTGCCCTTTTATGCGTATGTATTTAATTTGTTTCCTGAATTAATTATTATTTCATTTTTACTATTTTATAAGCAAAATAAATTACCAATGATAATTTAGTTTCAAACTGATTTTCTTGTGTTAAGTTTACACCTATTTACTCTCTTTTATTCATAGGAATTATTTTGACATAGTAAAGCGGATGGCGTATAGTCGTCACGACGGTCATGAGCAAATGACGGTTATTGCAGTCGACGTTTTTTTTTGGAAAAACTGTGGCCAAATGTGATAATTTTCACTTCCAAAAATACAACTTACACTCGATTTCCTCATAAATCAGTCATTATTAATTGAAAAACAAAATGTTTCTGAGGACGATCGTCAAATTAAAAGTGTGCGGGAACGTGTTAAAAAACATTTAAAACTAATTCCGAAGGACCTGTTTTAGTATTAATGATTTCACATTTCAAACTGATTATGTAAATACCCATAACTCAAGTACTACAAAACTTCACTTGAAAATATGAAGTTTGACTTAAACTATGTTTTGATTGAGTTTGAAGTTCATAATTAACTTCGCAGCCCTGACTTTGTAGCCAAGTTCATCATGAGAGCAATCCCCCTTTACCGGACTATGTATACTAAACACCTCCGCCGTTATAAGACACATATAGATAAAAAAAAAAAAAAAAAAAAGTAGTATTCATTCAAATTCACAGTTAACGTTCAAGGACACTGACCTGTTTCTAGGACTAATTATTTTTGTAATGTATACATTCTCATTTTCCATCTTTACAAAAGCTAAATGATTCTCACGTGTACGTTGTTATTCTTCTTATTTTTTTATAAGTAAAAAATAAACAAAAAGTGGAAACTGCCAAGGTCAGTTTGAATAAAATTCTTCATTGTAATTAGGCTAATGATAATTACCTTCAAGGCTATGATTGATAATTTTGAATTTAATCAACACGTTGATTGACTGACTTGTAGATTAATACGAATAAATGCGCATGCCTATTCGATTTAATTAATTATCACTTTTAATTACTGAGTTCAGTGGTTGATGAAATTAATTTAAAATTAAATATATAATAAAAATACATAGTGGCAATGAAAAAATATTTATTCATGTAATAACCAAACACAAATTACAAAAATATATAAATTATTTCTATAATCTTTTTCAAAAAGTTATTTTAATTCTACGAGTTATTTATTTTCTGAAAAAATGTCAACCCATTCCCAAATTCCCACCCCAGAAGAAAATATGATATCACAAGGTGATCGCTAAAATCTTATTTATACAATAGAAAGAAAAACAAATATCGTACATGGAAACAATGAAAAATGTATTATTTACAATGAGGTGAAAACAGAAACAGGCAATAGGTTAATAAATTGGAAAAAATAGAATAAGTAATTTACAGAGAGCAGAGTGGGTCAATGGTAAAGCGCTAAGTTGCCGTACCGTAGGTCCCGGGTTCAAATCCGGCTGTGGCAGATAATCTGTTAACAGCTGGCGATGGATTCTTTAGGATCTGAAGAACCCTCCAGGGGCTCACCGAGCCTCTATAAACTGGGGATCCTTAATAGAGGGAAATCCTGGCGGTTGATCGTGATTACGGACAAATCAGTTCCCTGCACAACCGTTGTCCTTGAAAAAGTCTACCACGAATTGAATCCAATACCATCATGGGTTGTGATGGTTCAGCTTAAAAAAATATATATAATTTAATAATATTATGACCGATATTGGATAGATAAAAAAAAACACGTGGCTGTTTAAATAGGTATTGCTTTCTAAAAAAAAATTAAAAGAAGGGAATTCCTTTATTTAAGCGTTTATTCACGAAGTTGTGAATTCGTTTTAGATTCATCTACTTGGACAAAGAATCAAAAGAATAATATTGAAGGATAAGTGAAGTGAATCCGTTAAGATTAATGAAAGCAGTTGAATATTCATCGGATCAAAGGAACCTCTCGGGAAGTGAAAAGCCACGTCCTGTTATCACTGCCAATGGCCGCCCTCTTTTTCAGCCCTATCCTATCCCTTTCCCTTTGCTCTTCTACACAAGGCGTTTTTTCAAGGCTTTTTTACACCAGGTATTTACCAAACCGGATCGGTACCAACTTGCATATGCAAGAAGTAAACTCTAACAACATTCAGTAGGAATGAAAAGTAACATAGATCCAATCTCGGCTTACACCATTCACTTAGGTTCAGGATTAACAAGTGTATACAGCAAGCAACACGGATTGACTGGGTCTCCCTATCGTAAAATATGAACAATTTAAAAAAATGTACTTATTGAAATTAACTTGAAATGATACAATTAATGGGAGATAAAGGCAAGAACAGAAACTACCCAGTGGTAATAATAACAAATTAAAATTAGAAGGTATCGAGGCCATCTTCTTTTCAGACACCTCGGAGAATTATCAGGAATTGAAAAGGTTGCTAGATTTGAAATAGTGGATTTGAGTATGTATAAAGTTTGTCATGTAAGGATGGATATTGGGTTCCGGCCAAATGAGCAACATGTGAGTCATAAAGATCATTATGAATGACTTGGCCGTTAAGAATGTAAAGCATTAAAGATTTTACAAAGCATTCTGGATTGCAAGACTTATATACGAGAGGGATTCGATGGTTTAGTGGAGCCCAAAAGCTCTACTCCCTATGGCCCAAAATGTCTTAAAATAGTCATGTATATAAGTCTTTTGTAATTAACTTTGAGGTAACAGCGTTTGTCTAGTAAATGTTGAAGTAATTTAAACGTTAAAATTGATTAATTTTAATTAATTAAAGTAATTAATTTTAAAACTATACTAAGTATATATAATCAGTAGGTCAAGGCATTGCAGAGTTGATTAAAGTGGACGCTTGAATCTCTATTCAAACCTTTTCTGCTGTCCTAAGCTGATCCAATGGCTGATTTCAGGGAAAATAAATGTTCATTAATGATATTCATTTTCGAAAGAGAAAAAATGGGATGCGATCCTGAGAATGCCAATATTGAGATTCAGGACTGTCATAATATAATAATACATATTGTATACATTTATTTATCAAATATATTTATCTCTTTCTTTTTCAGGGGTTCTTCTGTTTAATAGTATCTTTTAAATACTTTATTTTTATAAAATAAATATACGTAGTTTTTCTTTATCACAATAATATATTTTCATCCCGCTTTTCTCAATCTGCTGGTGTTCCTCAATGCAGCAAGCATCCTCGGCCCAATCCTCTACACAGTTTATAGAGCTGACATCACGACCCATCATAATACTATCATTACTACGTATGCGGATGACACATGTCTATTATCTGTCAACACTGATCGAGTTATAGCATCCAATAATCTTCAATCCCATATCACTGAACTTGAAAAATGGAGTCAAAACTGGAGGATTAAAATAAATTCCAATAAATCCCGTCAAATCACTTTTACCCTCAGTCGTAAACCAATGACTTTCTGTACTCCCGTATCGTTTAATAACATCCCACTGAATCCTATAGAGCAGGTCCAGTACTTAGGACTATACCTTGACAAAGGATTAACTTGGAATCCTCAAACTGGACTGAAAAAACACGCCATTTCAGGGTACTTCAACATTTACTAGACAAACGCTATTAGCTCTTAATTAATTCCAAAAGACTTATATACATGACAATCATTAGACCCATCTGGACTTACGGAATAGAGCTTTGGAGCTCACCAAAAACATCGAATTCCTCTGGTATTCAATCCTTACAATCCAAAATCCTTCGTAAAATCCTCAACGGTCCGTATTTTGTTACGAACAAAGTAATCCACAATGACCTTAATGTCCCATTTGTTGCTGATCTGACCCGATCCGATATCAATCTTTTCATGACAAACTTCATTCCCATTCAAATCCAGTAGTTTCTAGCAACCTCTTCAATTCCTGATAATCATCAGGGGCGTAGGAAAAGAAGATGGCCTCGAGATCTACTAACTTTCTATTTAAGTACTGCCACTGGGTAGTTTCTCTACTTGTCATTTCATGTCATTGTATAAATTCATTCTATTTACTGGATGTACTAATATAATACAGTATTAAATTACATTGAATAAATTATAAAAAAAAAGTTTTTCTTTATATTTGTATCCACACTTGACAAATACAAACAATTGAAAATCAGCAGATTGGATATCAGTTTAATAAAACGAATCACGAGAGGAATGAATAAGAACAGTTCCCAACTGTACCACTTTCGTTGCTTGGTTTTATTTCTTATAACAACTCATCCATCCATCCTCATCCACGTTCTTTTTAGTCTCCTTGTTGTGTCCTCAGGCATGAGAGTGGTGACCATTTGTTCCAACAGTGAGTGTGCCTACAGTTTGAATATACATTGAAATATTTTCAAATAGGAAAAAATAAGCTTGACTCCAATCAGGCTTACAAGACATGCTGATCTACTTGCTACTTACTCCTGTAGCGATGCAAGCAAGATTGAACAATTAAATAACCGCGATTATCGACATATTATCTATCGACCATATGTTGGAAGGTAATTGTGGTAAGGTGTTGTAGTGAAGTACGGTTGTTAGTAACACACTATTACTGAAGACTTTTATGTATTAAATTTTGTATTTTATTTTGTAATAAGAGGAAGTAAAGTTGTAAAAACTAATAAAAGTAATTTAGTTGAAATAATTGAAATTATTTTGCCCAACGAGGTAACACTCCTATTTGGATAAACATCTTCTTACTTACCAAACCTTTTTCCTAGATAGTTATGAATACATTGGGAAATCCATTCTGGAAAAGTTTTGACATCCTTCACCTTCACCCTCTTCTCTTTTGGCTAAAACTTTCTTTCTTTTACTTTTCATTTTTCACGCCCCTTGGAAACCCGATGAGGATTCACTCTACCTGGCCTGTTACTCTACTTTCAATATTTTACATAATATAACTTTCTTCTACTCTTCTATATTACATATTCCTCCATACAATAACCATTTTATGAAAAATTAAGATGTAACCCAGTATTGCTACAAGCATATTTGAAATATATTCTCAGAGTAGAGCTTTGGGGCTCCACTAAGCGATCGAATACTTCTCGTATCAAATCCTTACTAACAAAAATAATATTCTCAAATCTCCTTGCTTAGTTACGAATAAAGTCATCCATAATGACCTAGATACCCATTCGTTGCTGAAAGCCCATATGAGCCCTTTCATAACATAATTTATTCCCAATCAAACCCACTAGTTTCCAACCTAGCCACTCTTTGGTTCCCGATAATCCTGCAAAGAATATGGCCTCGCGACCTTCCTAGTTCAATTTGTTATTTGAGATGAGTACTATAGTTTCTCTACCTGCCTTTATACATACTGTTATAAATGACTAATTATATTTACTTGTCGTATTGTTATAATACAGTTGTAAATTTCAATAAATTAATTAATATATACCATATGGGATGAGTATTATAGTTACAGATGAGGAGGTGGGGAAATTATCATATTGTTACGGGCTACTGGGTGTGAAAATGAATTAAACTACTCCTAAGTTAAAGATACTAATATTTATTAATAATTTATAAGATATTGCTAATACTAAATAGCTTAACTATTTACATAAATTTGTACAAGTACAATAGAATTACACTAGAGTTATAAATACAAGTTAACACTTACAGTTCACTAATTAAAGTCCACCAACCGTAAGACTCTCCAAATATACTGATACACACTAATAAACAGAAACAGTTTATTACACTCATGGACTGTCACTGTCCATTGTCACACATGTCAACAACTTTACTACTGCCTGCCAAGGCTGAAGCGGCCGGCATTTATATCACCGCGGAACGTTCTTGACGCACGGGGAGTGGGGGCTGGGTTCTTCGCGATCTTTCTAATCCGTTCTTAATCCCTCCAGCTCGTCCTAATCCCTGTGATCGTAACAATATTATCATAGCTATAAAATTTACCCAAGGTAAATATCTAACATTAACTTATCTTTCTCTATCTCTAAAATATTTCTCGTTTGATCCAAAGCAGCAATCTATCTATCATATTTTATCAAACGTAGTATGAATCCGACTGTTCCAGTTTCGAATAACAGTACAGTTAACGACATTGTGGCAAAAAAACTTACATATTTTTTCTACTAAAACTTCTTTTCCTACATCTTCTTCTTTTTCAGGTATCTGGGAAACCCGACAACCCGATGAAGCTATACTCTTCCTCTTCACCGTTCTTCTTTTCCATTAGTGAGGTTTTTCATGATATAATATTTATAACATTGTCTACACATTATACCTACAAAAGCCCTTTAATGAAAAATTAATATGGACCCCAGTATTATCAAAAATATGTTTTAAATATATGTATATGAAATGAATATTATATTTACAGATGAGAATATGGAGGAAAAAGGAGTGGAATCCCATTCCCTTGCAATTTCTCCCCCTGTTCCAGTAACTCCCTAAACTTCTCCCGGAAGCCATTCAGCTCGGTGGCCTATTGTCACCGTATCTGAATCTCTTCAGTGAGTTTAATAGCCAAAACGTCGATAGTAAACTGCGTACAGCCTTGATAAATTGAATTATTACTGATACGGCCAACTAATATTTCTAAAAAAACGAAATATATTTTTTTTTATCTTCTCGTTCGTTATTTTTTTTTTTTTAATTCTAATAAATATTGATATTTCCCATTTCATTGCTCTGTTCAAAAGTAACCCTATTTCAAGTGCATTGTACAATTCTGCCCAAACACACCATTGGGGATATATTAGAAACTTTGAGTATCTCCTAATCTATTAACAACAACCACGAATATACTATGGCTAGAAAGAGGCTCACCTAATAAAATAGATCTTTTTGAAATTACACTGTATAAATTAATTATGATTTTATAAGCATCTTAAAAATATCAAATATATACCCGGTCTCCCCTATGAAGACAATGAATTTTAAAATTATAAAACGGGGTTTGAAATGTAATTTGAAAATAAATCAAAGTTCACTAATATATTGTTATAAACTAAATTAATATGTAATGAACACATACTGCTCTGAAAAAAAACCCGAAACAAAACTCACGATTCGATCTGTTTGCGCGCTTAAATTAACCTAGACACACCCTGGAGCCTCCATAACATATTCAATAAATTCTTGTTCAGCAAGATCTTAAAATATCAGGAAATTCCTTTATATGGTTTTATTTATTTAACGATTTAGTACAACTTAGTTGTTTTTTATTTCTAAAAGGTTTCGCAACAGATCTCGGTCCAGCCAATCTCCTTCGCTGCCATACTGTTCTCCACGTCTTGCAACCATATTTTTTTCGGGTCGTAATCTTTTCCTCCTTTATATGTACATTCATTAAAATTAATTCGTTTTTAACGTAAATTCTTTTACAGTTTTTACACACTACTATAAAAAATATCGAGTATACGAAAAATTCATTTAATGGGGGGATCAGTTTGATCATAATCTCAGAATTTCATCCAATATTTTCTCCGAATAACCATTCCATCCACCATCTTTCAATCCAAACACTGGTTCTTCCTCTTTATTTATTTTTTTTACATTTTCCTCCGACTTCTAGTTCGGTAATCTTTTAGAATGCATTTATTTAAACTTTTGTAGTATTCAATATACATATTTTTTAGTTACTTATCCTTCTTCTTTTAACGTTGTGAATATGTTTCTTTTCACTTCCGTTTCTTCTCTAATGCTTTTTTTTATAATCCATTCCCACCTGGATTGTTCAATATGCTCCAAAACTTCATTTTATAAGTCTTAGACTTTTTTTTCGCTTTAGTAAAGTACAGTAAAAATCTTCCTACTTCGGTAAACCATCCAGATCCCAGGGTATATTCCAGTCCATTCTCTCATACGAGAAGACGCCAATGCTTAAAATAGTACCTAATCAGTTTCTCTATTCCTAGGCGCCAAATAAAAAAACACTTTCTAGTATTTCTACATCCATTAGGCAAGAAAAAAAATTAAAGAAAAGCATAATTAAACTGGATATTTATGGAATAAGGACCTTACCATAGATTGTTATTTTTACAATCTGGAGAGACAAGAAGGAAATTATAGCTATTGAGGAATATCACAAAATAAAAAAAAACTGTAATGGTACACACTTTATAGGGGTTGTTGAGCTCCTGGAGGGTCCCCAAATCCCAAAGGATCCATACCTCAGACTATTAGAAGATTAAATAAAGTCTGCCACTGCGGGATTTCAACCCAGAACCTTCGATAAGGCAACTGAGAGATCCACTGAGCCATCCCACTCCGAGCACTTTCATAAACCTTTATAGATTGAGTCATTGTTAAATTAGGACATAGATGTAGTTTTTATCCACAAAATTAATATTGTTATGCCTAAATTAAAATGAATAAATAAAGAAGAATATGGTTTTTAAAATTTACCTAAGGTGAAAGTTAATTTATATATGTATTTCTTATTTGTAAGGAAGAAAATAGTTGGGGGTGCAGTCAAATAAGACACTAAATAAGTGGTTACTTATTTAGTGTCTTATTTGACTGCACCCCCAACTATTTTCTTCCTTACATCGATCATCCAGTCAACCATCCCTCGCTTCTTATTTCTTATTTGATTTAATCAGCAATATATCATCTTTTAACAAACAAAGTTGGGCGACCTCTGGTCTAGTTGTCACCATACAACACACTAAGCCCAAGTTCGCGGATTCCTAGCCCGGATCATTTTTAAAGGGAGTAAAAAATCCTTGGCTATGCCGTCCTTCGGAAGGGACGTTTAACGGGGGCCCCGAGCCTGCAAGAAGTCAGGTACTCGTTAAAAATCCCTATCCTAATTAAACCTGGATAGGCGAAATATAGAGCCCCCATTGTAGCATCATTCGATTAGCCACAGCAGCATAAAGTGCCGTTTAATAAACAAACAAAGTATTACCTCGACTGTTTTATTTTCGAATAACACAGTTAACAAACATTGGCAAAACCAAGTTGAATAGTCAGAAAGTTCGGGAGTCGAGATCAAAAGGATTGATTGATTAGAAAGTATTAATGTGGAAACTTTAAAGAACTTCAAAATCCCCTTTTCTTATAAGAATGGAGCATATCAAAAACAAGTACTCCAGTGCGAAGGACCATTTTTTTTTTTATCCACAACTTTTTCAAAAGTCTAAACGACTGAAGAACAGAATACTTACATCTGAACACTATGTATTTCTTAACAACCCCCTCAAACTCTCTCTTTCATATTTCACAATGATATAACAAGGAAATTTTGCCTTGTTAATTAGAGTGTTGGAAACAAGAGTTGAGGAATTGATTCAGAGGTAACAGGATTAGTAGGAATCAGGACGGATAGGGGATGATTCCGGATCAGTGGCGATATTTAACATTAATTAGGACGGCAAGACGTTAAGTCCAATCAGTTCCACTACATTGTCCTCCCGTGTTACTCGTGGGGCCAAAGTTAGCTACAACGTATTATTAAAGGGCTCAACATATTACATTACATATATAGTGACGCTAACCTATTAATATTAATATTAGTAGTGAAATAAATAATAGTCCTGCATATTTTTAAGAAACAGGAGTGAAGTCAATTTATTGTCATTCCCGGCCCTGGACATATCTTTTCTTTTCAAATAAAAATACTTCATGTTCCATGCAACTGAGTACGACACTTTGAATTTATTTAAAGCAGGGTATAATTATGTTTATTCATTAACATAATAATTAATTTATAATAAGTTGTATCTGTCTATGTATCTATCTATATTTATAAATTCATAAAAGAGTCAAAGAACCGACTTTAGGTTTCCGAAGAAAACTAAACAACATGCTTATAGATAGCGGAAAACTGATTCTAGACCTAGAAGAAAAAATCAGAACAAGTAAATAAATAGAAGACTTGTGGCTATATAGGAAGAGAATGTCTTTTACTGATAGAGTTACGAAAGAGAACGATTTTTCGAAGACTCTCAAAAGAAAAAGAATTCAAAATCATAAAATTAAAATATTTGACCTACATTATAAGAGGGCGAGATGTCAATAGATGATTGTAGTCATGCATGGAAAATCAAAGCGTAGCGTAGGAAGACGATGAATGGCAGCTATCTGAGAGAATGGTTTAACTGTTCGTTAAACCACCTCTTCGGCTTAAGACGACACCTTAAGAAGGAGAAGGCCTATACATACCTGTCCCTAACGTTCCTCCAGCTTTGAGTGTTTTAATTATTTAGTTGCTATGGTAAATCTTTCAACATCATTTTGGTATGAAACCTCAAGCAAAATATCTACTGAATATAATTCAATATAATTCCTACGCTTTTTCTACATATCCTTGCACTAAAAAAAATTACCTGCAGATTGAGAAGATACGGCTAATAGAGTGGTGACACCTAAAGTTGTCCTCCCTGGCACAGAATCGACGTCCATCCAAAAGGAGACCCAAGAAATGACCACAATGAGTATCGTCGGAAGGTAGCTCTGGACAAGGTGGAATCCGACAGACCTGCTCAAATAGAACTCGGCCACTAGGCAACTGTAGTTACCTGGAAGGAGATATTATTCCATTATTTATAATTACAATAAATATTAAATTAAACAGAAATATAAAAGTAATTTCCAAAATCATGATGATGTAGAAACAAGTTTGATATTTTCTTTGCAATATTGAATGATTGTACATAGGCTTTGTCAACTTATAGACACCCTTTCATTTTACTGATATTATTAAACAGAAGCTTTAATTGCCTCTTATTCTTATAAAGGTTACACATTTAATTATATTTGGCTATCTAATATAATAAAAGATTCCCCATATTGCCAAGGCGCAAGATCCTTTGTCTCAGGACCATTGTTGAGAATTTTCCTCAACCCTTCAGGCTGATTATTGATATTGAGCCTTCTTTATGAAATGAGTCCCCATTCTGTAAAATTAAATTTAACTCAAATATTATACAAAGGATTTCAAATATTAAAAAATTCAAATAAAAATTTGTCCATTGATAATGAAATAGTTGACAGTATATATCCTGAGTAATGTGAAAATAGTTGGGGAGAGATGCGGCCAAAGAATTGTACACAATAAGTAAAAATTATTTATTATGTGCCAAAATTCCGGCCTAACTTTGAGTTCATCATAAGGGTCGAGAGATTTAGATAGTGGGATAACTAAAAGTTATGTGTACAACTAAAAAAAAATGTTTAAGTATCAGAAATTATATTTCTATATCCTTGTAAATTCATTCCACTCGACTACAAATATATTTTCTTCTTACAATCCAAGTCTTCTACTTGTTAAAATATGAAGCACAATTGCACCAGACAACACTAATAAAATCACGGGAAACAAGTTGTTTGAGCATCCTCGAAATAGTTATTGGACCTTTCGATGAGAGCTCCGAAATGGATAAGGAAAATAAATTTCTGATTCATTTATACCAGATCGGATGTCATTTTGATTGTAACCTTTTATTAAATTAATAACATAAATCACTTTAATCAATTAAACAACTAATACTTTTAAGAATGAAAAAAAACAATTAAATAAATTAAAAGAACAATTTAAACGTTTTTATAATTCGAAAATGAAGTTACTAATATTAACTAAATTATAAATAACTAATTAATAACAAAAAGATAACAATTATTATTTTATCTTACGATAGTAAATTTGACTCTATTAAACTACAAATAAATAAAATGTTCCAATAAAATCGATTACAAAATAATAAATGTTTGTGGTTTTCTAGTTGAAATGATATAATAAAACTCTTATCTGCGTGTGGAAGTAGATTCCAGTAGATAGTAGGTTCTCGGCAGGGCGAGCTGGATGTTGAGACGACAGAGGATTTTCGTCGGCAGGGCCAGCGAAGATGTCGAGACAATCGAGGTTCAGATAATCGACTGAGTCAATTCGAATTGGTCGAATCGATGACAAAGTTTAAACTAATTACACCTGCAGGTGGGGAGCAAATTAGTATCCTCTTCGAATTCAAAATGCAACTTTGGGCTCCTATAGAGCATACGATGTGCACGTCGAGAGGCTCGTGCCAACACTGTCTGGCTCGGTCTCGCCGGAGTGAACAAAAGCCACTCGACTCTCTTTTGTTTTTCTCTCTTCACTTTTATAACATATGTTTTCACACTTACTACAAATATTACACTTATATCTAAACCAAATAAAATTACCTTTTAAATTAAATTATTCTAAACAAATTATGAAATTAAACGTTTAAATTATTATATTAAATTGTAGAATATTATCTAAAAACTTCTTAGATCTCTGAGACATTAGACATGAAGTTTCTGACCTCAAAACTTACGAGCCTGCTCACGTTCAAACTCAGTCAATAGTCATCAGAGAGCCATTATTCGAATTCTTTAAATTCTAAAGTTTTCAATTCCGTAGAAGGAAAAGTGAATTGCTAAATTTAAAAAGGAAGTTTGAAAAACGAGATACTATATACATAATGGTAATGGTTCTAAAGTTGTATTAAGTTTAGTTGTTATATATTGTTAATTATGTAAATAAATATGGAAGATGAGAAAAAAAGAGATAGGTACTATATCTCAATAAAAAATAAATATGTATTTATAAAAATTAGGCAGGCATTTCACTATAATTTATATGGCCTATTATAACCAATGTTATAAGGCACAATGATATATGAAATGGTTATATTAAGAGTGCGGACTTGCTATAAATAAATAAATAAAAACAATAATTTATCAGATTCAAGACAAATACAAACATATATTAAAAGTTATAATTTAAAAAAAATTAAAGCAATAATGTTAACTTGACCAATTATCAAGCCGATCATTTCCACTTTCGCATACAATTTAACGTTTAAACGCAATTTACTTTATTATTTAATTTCGTGTCTACAAAAATATTTATTATTTTCAATTAATGTTTTTCTTGAATTAGTTTATAATTTATAATAGCAAGTAGATTTTAATGTTATTACTCACATCATTAAGTGTTTGTTTATTGAATTAACGACATTTTATGCAGTTATGACTGAACGGACGATGCTACAGCGGGAGCTTAAATCATGCATATCCGGGTATAATTAGGATAGGGATTTTTAACAAGTACCTGACACCGTACAAACTCTGGACCATTATCTTACGTCCCTTCCTAAGGGCGTCATTATTAAGGATTTTTTACTCACTTTAAAAATTCAAATTTTGGGCGAAGTAGGTTATTATGCTAGCCACTAGATCACAGGCGACCCTCATATCATTAAGTTCAGTGAACCAACTTTAAAAATGTTTATCTTTTAAATCCACAATTTATCTAATTTTTTTTTTTAAATACTTTATTGAATTATTACTATCTGCCACTTGTGGGCAATAAGTAATAGTGCTATATAACTATATAAATATACAATCATTCCGTAAAAACAACACAAAAAATGACATAAACAAAAATAAATGTAATAAAAATATATACATGCGGTATAAAAAAACAAAATAAATGCGAAAATGTAATAAAAATAAAGTCTACAATATTTAAAATTTGCCTGGGGTCCCCGAACTAAGCTTCTTCCCAAGGAATGAGGGCAAAGGAGTCCGGCCCCCTTTCCCAGTCGCTTCACTAGCATTAAACGCCAATGGAAGCTGGTACATACACAGGTCGTGAGTGGAGAATCTGGCCAATGCCAGTACTCCAAATAACATTATTACAACAGGTCTCGGGGCCATTGACGGTTTAGACGAGGGGGTGGGTTATATGGATGTGTGGAACTGGATAATGACTGAGCCAGGGTATTGGGATGACAGGCAAGGTGGTAATGTATCAATGCAAGGTAAGTTTGAAAATGTAGTAGGGATGAGGACGAGGACGAAAGAAATATTGAGATTATTATGGAGGATTTCTTGGAGGCATAGTAAGGAAATTTGACAATAGTTCTCAGGACTTTGGATTGAAAGGATTCATTGGATTGGATTCAATTTTTTTGGGCTCCCCCACAGTTCCAGACCGTAGGTCCAAATAGGTTTGATTATGGTCTTAGATATTAGAAGTTTATTGTCTATTGAAAGATGGGAGGTCCTTCATACCCATCTATATAGTTGGCTGAATCTTCTGTTAAGTTCTTGTCTTTTGAGTCTGGTATGAGGGTTCCATGTAAGTCTTTTGTCGAGGAGGAAACCAAGGTACCGTACTGTGTCGGAAATAGGTAGAACGGTATCATTGAATTGGACAGGACATGTTCCCCGGCTAAGTGCAATTTCACGTGTTTGCATTTCTCCTCTTTGAATTTGATCCGCCATTGGCTACACCAAGTTTCAATGAGTGAGAGGTGCCTTTGAAGGTTCGAGGAAGCCATTTGAGGGTCTGGGTGGGATGATAGAATTGCTGTGTCGTCTGCGAACGTTGCAAGGAAGGTTTCAGGAGTAGTTGGGATATCAGCTGTGTACAATATGCATACGATAGGAACCAAGACGCTGCCTTGGGGGACTCCAGCTTGAGTTAGGTAAAGATTGGAGTATTCATTACCACAGCGTACTTGGAAGAAGCGGTCAGAAAGGTAGGATCGAAGGACTAGGAATAAGGATTGAGGTAACTGGGTTTTGAGCTCAAAATTTTTGGAAAGAATAGGAAGAAGGCTGATTGGTCTGATTGATGAAGTGTCATTGGGCGGTTTGCCGGGTTTAGGGAATAGGATGATAACGGAGTGTTTCCACAACAAACGGAAGTGAGTTGTACGAAGGATACAGTTGTATAGATAGGTAAGGAAAATAATTGCTTTTTGAGGAAGGTGTAGACGGATCTGGGTGGTTAGAAGGTCAAGTCCAGGAGATTTGCGAACTTTTAATTCTTCTAAGAGGAATTTGACCTCAGAGGGGTTTACAGCTTTAGGAGGTAAGGATAGAGGAACGGGTGAAGAGAGCAATTCATTAATGTTGCAAGAATTTTTATTTCAAATTATTAAATTAAGAAAAAATTTTACAGCTAACATATAGACTAATAATAATAATAATGATGATAAAAACTAAATGACAAAAAAAATTAAACAATTTGTTTATTCCTTCTATTTTTTTTTTTTAGTACATTAGTCTCCGTTTGCTGAGAAATTTATTATTGCTATATTCCAACAACAAGAATTTTGTTAGGTTCACTTTTGTTTATCTTATTTCAGAGCTAATTTTTACCCATTTATATTTGAAAAGTAGATGTGAAAACACATTAAGTTTCTAAGTGAGATAATAAAGTTTTCAAGCTCATAAATTATAGGACAATTTATTTATTTAAATATGTACAAATATATATATAGTTAAATGTTCTCAACGTATCTAATACTTTTTAAAAAACTTTATTATAAATGATACATAGAATACATGTAAATAACAGTCAACTAAATAGCGATATTAACTGTACAAGTGACTATGGACGAAAAGGCTCTTCCCTTTGGTCTGGGACGGTTAAATAGGATCAGCCATGCTAATGCTATTTCTCTGGAATTGTTTATTGTTTAATATGGCCTATAATAATATAATATAATATAATAATATTTTATAGAGGCTGGGTGAGCCACAGGAGGGTCCTAGATCCTATATGATCCATCTCCGGCCGCAAACAGACTAAATAAAAGTAACTGCCCGCAGCGGGATTTGAACCAGGATTTCCGGCACGGTAGCTCAGTGCTCAACCACTAAGCCACTCCGCTCCCAGTCTAGTATATAGTAACTAGTATATAGGTCAGTGACACAACCTTACCCATCTACCTGCATAGTAAAAGGGTAGCCGGCCACTTAGCGCTGTGATAGACATAAAGCTCTTCACTGGCAGCAGATAAAGGGCTAATCGTTTTAAATTTATTCATTTTCTTTCCCTTTTAAAAAAAGTTTAAAAATTTTATTTTAAGGTTAATCTTTTGTTTTATGTAGAGTTTAGGTTAATCCTAATTGATCGATTAGATTTTATTTATTTTTTTCTCTAACACAGGCTCAACAAGTCGGAGAAAAAGCGAAAAACTAAAATAGCTAGATTATTTAGTATGCAGTTTTAGGATTTATGAATGTAGCGTGATTGTGCAAGGAAGTAACTGCGTTACTCTACAATTGATTGCAATAGTAGCTCACACAATGATATAAAACGGCCTGCAGTGAACAACAGCTGGAACAACAAATAAAATCGCCGATATATGTGAAACCGATATTGTAAATTTATGAGCAAGCGTTGTTTATTTGAGTGCCTCTGAAGAGTTAGAATTTTTTTTCGATTCGGTAGTTTTAATGTAGGATGATTATATATAATATAATATATTTATGTATAAATATAAAGCTATACCATTACCACCCGTGAACGAGTCTGGGGTTCAGTACATGATACATACTGTACTGTTTCAAGGACAACGATTGTGCAGGGAGGTAATCTGTTCTAGATTCCGCTCAACTACCAGATGTTTCCCCTTTATTTTGGGTACTCCCTTTACAGAGGCTGGGTGAGCCCCAGGAGGGTCCTAGATTCCATAGAGTCCACCTCTAGCTGCTAATAGACTAAATAAAAGTCTTGGTATGGGTTTAGAAGACTTACGACCTCGACCCCCTCCACTTTCGTGACGTAAATTTTACGCCACGTCCTTATCACTGATAGCTCTGGTTCCAGTAACCTGGTCCCACTACATCCCCTCCATCTTTCCTTTCAACTTCCCCTCCATCTATTCAAGTACTAGGTTATACCTTTCGTTATATTTCCAATGAACTTCCGCTGTAACTGTAACGCTCTTTATTTCGTTATATAATTACCAATATTATTAACACTAAATTAACAATTGTGTAGATTCCAAATGTTTGTATATTTTATTTTATATACTTCCAAATGGTTATTGAGACCTTCATTTGCTCACGGAAATGGTTTGTTTTGATTGCCGCTTGTTTTACACTGAATTTGTTGCCAGTTTTGGCACAAATGAAGTTATTTACGTTCAGTTTTGAAATTGAAAGTATTAACAACATTTTGACTTATTCTAGGATATTCTTCAAATTAGACAGAGTGCTCTGAGCTTCTGCCGTAACTCTTCAAGTGCTCTTACTACAGTTTACGCGATGCAAGTTATGTCTGCAGCAACAGTCATGTAATGTATTAAGAGGGGTAGGAGAGGAAGTGGTGGGGATAAAGTGCCGGTAGAGATATGAGCGGTGTGTAGACGGCGCTGGCTGTCACCTACGTCAGAAAAGTGGAGGGGATGGAGGTCGTAAGTCTTCTAAACCCATACCAAAGTCTTGCCGGCAGCGGGAATTGAACAGCATTGCAACAGGATTTTCAGCATGGCAACTCAGTGCTCTACCACTGGGCCACTCCACTCCCAATTTTCCGAATAAAAACAAAGAGGGTCCTTAGGGACCTGAACGAGGATCCAGACTTAGTTTAATGTATCATAAAATGAAGAATAAGATGGTTGGAGCGAGTACAACGGATGAATCAAGAAAGAACCCCAAAGCAAAGTATGGAAGAACACCCGGAAGGAAAGAGAAGAAGAGGCAGATCAAGACTATGATGGTTAGAGGATGTTCTTCTGCTCATGGAAGTGGATGGATGGAGAAGCACAGTAGAGGATCGTGCTGAATGGAGGAGGATGGTCAAGGGGGCCATGTGGTCGAGGATGGTCTTCTATTCTGACGTGTGGTGCAGGAAGGTAATCAGGCTTAACCGCCAGATGTACTCACTTTACAGAGGCTGGGTGAGCCCCAGGAGGGTCCTACATCCTATATGACCCATCTCCGGCTGCTAACAGACTAAATAAAACCTTAGTCCAGCAGCGGTATTCGCCTTTCCTCTCCCTTATATATATATATATATATATATATATATATATACACATATATATTTATTTATATATATTAGCAACATAAAAAATGAATACCATCAATAAGAAAGGTTTACTTTAAACAATTTTATGACTTAAACCCTCTCAACATGGATATAAATACCTTTTTAATTATATTTTATAAAAGGAAATGTAGAGGGAATGGTTAAACAGCAGGCAGCGCAAATGAAAAGCTTTTACATTGAAAAGTTAAGCTTAGCTCGTAGAACACTAAATCGATCCAGTTACTTAACACATTTAAAGTTAAAACCATTTAACTCCTTTTACAGTTACAATGGGTAAAATACAAAAAATGAACATGCAGAAAATGAACAATGAATCGATCACTATATGAATAGTAGTTCGATTCTCTATGTCGATAGATAATGTTTTTTAATCGCATTTGACACGTATACTGATATCTACACATAGAATACATACTACATACATAAAATTAATTATTATAACTGAAAATAAAAAAAATATAATATAACGGTCATTTGGCCTACTTGAAACAACTTGTAAAGTATTTGTTTCTGAACTGATGGCTCAGCCTGAAGGTATAAATGATAAATACTATTTATTTGTATATTTAACAACAAACTACAATTAAAACCTCATATATTTGACGTCTCGTTAATGCTTTGTCTTCATCTTTAGCTTCAAAAATAAAAACATAAAAATTCATCAGTTTCACAATTACATGGGATTTCTGTGTAATATCTTCATTAAGTTTTTTTAAAGTTATGTTGAAAAAGTAAATCTATTAAATACAATAAACAATAGTAAAACCTCATTACTTACATTTTTCTGACTTAACTACGCATCATTTAATATTCATTAACTAATGATAATAGTTTAATATTCCGTTAGCCAGAATGATCGTAATGCCCACAGATTATACATCCGTTCTTATAGTTACAAATGAAACTATATTTTATTCAGTATTATCACAGCATCAATTAAAAATGAAACGTCTAAACCTTAATTCTAATCTATATTATTTTACATCATATAATTCATATTACTTATATAGTATTTTTGTTAAATAGGCCTCTCGAGTTCGAAATAGTTTTTTTAATTAAGTTTAGCACAAGTATTTTAAAATTACGTAGTAACTACCAATATTAAACATAATATATACAACAGTTGAAAATATATGATTTTTTCGTAGTACGAATACAAAAACCCAATACCCCCCTCCCATTTTGTTGTTCCCGTAATACAGATTTATGCACTCAATTTCTATTGGATTGTTATTTACTGTATGATTAGAATACAGTTAATTATTCTAACAGGCATGCTAGGTATGTCATTCGGATTCTAACCTTTGCAGTTTCAACTAATCACAATTAATTGTCCAGCGATTATTGTAGTAATTGTTGTTGAACATTAAGGCTATTAAACACCTGATTCAAGTTCAAATGGCCATCCACTTGGGAAGAATTCATTGTGTAAAAACCGAACGGAGAGGTGAAAAATATATTGTAAGCAATATAACTATCGTACGTAAAACCAGAAACTTTCTTCCGGCCGAATTATAACGAATATCACTCAATCATACAGTTATTTCACCTGAGGAAATTTGTTGTATGGTTGTAACGCATGAATTATAACATTTCTTGCTTATAGTCAGCAAGTCAGCACTGTAAACATTTTAAAGCTATATATAGAGAGTTGTAAGAGATTATGGATAGTATATATCGAAAGCTAATAAGTGGTTTTTCTAATTTTGGTAAGTAGAATTTCGTACAGAGATAACGAAGTGTATTGAGGGTAGCGGATACGTGTCATTCTCATAATTTTAAGCTTAAAATGGAGTAGTAATATAAGCAATGTCTTTCAAGCTAATGCCTGACCTTAGCCGCTTATTCATTACAAAATAACACGATTCCGTTGGTACAAGAAACTAATTTTGGAGAAAAATCGACTTAAGCACGTATTCACTGGGGCTGTAGATATTAGATAGTAGAGTAGTCAATGTTAGTCTATTGCTAATTTTTTCGTATCGGAAAGTGTCTTTATGTCTCAACGTAAATTTCCTTCCGTTAGACAAGAAATTGATTTTCTTCTTACACTACAAGTCTTCTGTTCGTTAACTATACGAAACATTGAACAACACGAACGAAGTCGTGAGAAACAGCTAGTTTTATGTTTACTAAAGGTTTCCATTTTAAGTCCAGTTTCCTATTTGTTCAAATTTTAGTTAGATGTAAATTTCAACACCTCTTCAGGAAGGAAAACTCCCGCAAAGAACGATTCGCCTTAATGAAATCGTTACTTATAATTCTCTACGCTCTTGCTGCAAGTTTCAAGTTCGTACCATACCATAGTAGTGACTATAATACAGTCATTAGGTTAAAACATAATACCTTATATGTAAGAGGTAAAGTAAAACGTTCAAAAAAAATTTTCTTTGCGGTAAAAGTCCTTTTATAAACATTTTCTTGTTCTGTTGTCGCTTCGAGGTACATAAACACTTTCGTCACAATAAGAAATTTAATAAAAATATCTTTTTCGTCATACCGATATTTCTTCTTTGCGATTATTTCATTTTGGGAATTCACTTTATAGACTAAATGTAAAACATGAAGGATTGATTCTATGTCAAAAGCGAATAACTCCGAAATTGTCTTTTCACATTTTTAATTGAGGGATTTTATGCTCTCGAGACTTCAAGTTCAGAACCGTACTAAAACCATGAGAAAAAAACCGGCAAAGTGTCGTGTTAAACAAAGTTGCTTGACTAAACTAGAAAATAATGTGAAAAAGTAATTTTTTTTTTAATTTTGGTGTTATCCGCATTTGATCCGGAACGCATCCAATGTTTGCCCGTTACAGTTTAATAGATTCACTTGAAAATTCGAAAACATTTCGAAAAAAGTATGTGGGCTTAAGAGATTATTTTGTAATTAAATTTTCAACGCTTCCAAAGTTTGTACTAAAGTCCTTAATCTCTCGATGCCTTTAATGCTTACAGAACATTTCGGAACGAAGAAGTAATCACGGGTATTAAAAAAAATACTAAACAACATGTATTTTTTAAATATGGTATGTTGTAACGTCTTTTCGGTTATAAGCTTACTGGAAGTAAACCTGATTAAAAATGAATAACTATGTAACCAAAAGAATAATTATTTGTTCAGTACCTGGAAAAATGTTCTGAAAAATCCCAGAATATATGAACCTCTACTTCTTAAAAATTCTAATACTATTTTATACATACTGAGGGAAATCTGGAAAGCTACTTGGAATTCTTTAATAATAAATACTCTCTCTCTGCCCCATGAGGAAATATATAACTTATGCGGCTTTGCAGTTTACATTTACAACAAAAACGAAAACCATGGAATGAATTAGCACAATCTCAGGTATTTAACAGCTTCTGTCTGAGACGATGTTACTTCCAACAACGTTTATAAAAGGATGTGACGCCCAACTGATTTATACTTAAATACATACATTTTATATATATATATATATGTGTGTGTGTGTGTATATATATATAAAAATATAATAAAGATATTATTGTATATTTTCGTAATACCGGTCGAACACAAGCATTTAATTTCATAATGAAATACTTTTCGTTATACTTATGCTCCAATCATATTACTCATATGAATGGCTAACATAAGAAAAGCATCTAGTCCAGTTCTCTAAATTTTACAAGAGAGACAGAATGGACGCGTTCCCTATCTGTAATAAACGAAGTCTCCTGTCTCTGATAGGAGTCAAAAGTTTTAAAAACTAATCTCTTAAAATCTGCACAAGTTGCCTTTCTGCAATTAGCGGATACTCTTACAGATGGTCAATTTTCTACCCAAAGAATTGCTATAGATAGTAAGAATTCTCCTTTCCTCTCCATATTAAGTTTTTTAAGTCAACATTACATATTTCAATAAAATCATGGTTAACAACTATTTATAGTATCAATAAAGTTGACAACATTTTTGGATGTATATAATTATAATCAGAATTTTAAAAAACCATCATCCTTCTAACTCTTCTTTACGAATGCAAAACGTGGCCGCTAAGGCTTAACGCGAAAAAAAACAAAAACAAACTGTTGAACCTACCGAAGAGTCCTACATGACCGAATGCACGTAGGCGCGGCGTGGCGCAATGCGAACGCGATCAATTGGCTTGATATATTCGCGCGAACTGGATGCGAAGCCATGATGTATAATATATATTATGTACATATATATTGTGTTTTTGTTATAATGTCGGAAATTGAAATTTTAACTAATGCTATCCAAGAACGCACTATATTATGGGATGAAAGGAATAATAATTGGCTTAACCGGTTAACTATACAAATATATTGACAATTTGCACGCACGTAGGACAGTTCCGCCGCGCCGACCGCATCGCGTTGAATTCGCGGTTCCACCGCTTGGCGTACGCCTTCGCTTTGAATCGGTTACGTAGGACGTAGGGTAACGCCGAAGGGTGAACAAAGTCTTAAAGTATTCGAAAATAAGGTGTTGCGTAGAATATTCGGTCCAAAAAAGGATGAGACCACAGGAGAATTCAGGATATTACACATTGCGGAAAATAATAATAATGTTAACCGCGCATGCACGCAGTTAATATTATTCAAGTGATAGCGTCACAAGTGAGAAATTGTTAAAGGTTAAGATGGGCTTGTAAAGTTGCTGGTAACGACCGAATTGACCTAAAATGTTAATAAGGGCAGTGCCGACTGGGAAGCGTCTGAGGTGTAGACGAAACCTAGGTGGGAGGATTGCGTTAAGAGTGATCTGGAGGATTTGGGTTCGGGTAGAGGTGTGTGGATAGAAGTTTGTAAGCAGAGGTTGGTGTTAACGGTATCGAGCTTTCGGCGGGTTCGCTTAGCCTATTTATTTTATAATTATAATCAGTTATTATTTCAATATAAATATAGCATACATTTTTGGGAAAAAACAAAATTTTGATATGCGACGAACCTAAACAGCTGAATCATTATTAAAATATATTAAACTAGCGACCCACCACGGCTTTGCACGGGTAGTAAGACATATTATGCATGTCTAATGTTTTGCATGTCTAATGTATTTTATTATTTATAGATATTATAAACATAAGAAAAAAAAATATTTCTTTATATACGAATTTATTTTTTTGCGCGTTAAGTTTTTGCGATAACCCATAAGATACTCATTTAAATTGTATGGTATAAAATATTCTAATAGTCCGCAAGAAATGGTTAAGGTAACTAAAGTATGTAAGTTGATAAGGATTAATACTGTACTCATCTAAATAGCTTCACAAATACCGCATTGTACGTGATCAATTTTTTTTATAGATAAAATGGGTCTAGTAAAAGCTTTCCTTAAAATATAGATATATGCTATCACTGAATTTTTTTGTAAATCTATCTACAAAAGAGGAATATACCGTCATGCATTGTTTCGTTCTATGAAAAAGAGGTTGGGCAGTGTCTTCGATAAAACCTCCCGGGAGGCTTAGGACAATTATCGTTATATTCCAACCCATTTGCACAAAGCCTCGATAAAATATATATATGAACCTTCCAAGTGAATTACTCTATCTATTGGCGAAAACCGAATGAAAATCCGTGCAGTAGTTATTGAGTTTACCGCGAACAAACGCGGTTGAGGACTTGTATAATATGAATAGATGATGGTGTATAATCCTACCTACAATTTGTACTATTGGTGATTATCAGTTAATTCGCATTGCTCCATTCATTATTTTAATTAACTCAATAAATTAACTAACTATTCAAGGAGACCATGATGGCTGAACACGTTATGATAAGTCTATCTGTTTTGAATGATGTGGGTTCGGTTCCCAAATAGGTCAGTTAATATTTGTTTCTTGACCATTACGAGAAATAAAAAATTCATTTTAGTTAGTACGAGGAGGGAATGTTGTCTAGGTATCTATTAGGTCCACCTATAGTAGTATTTACAGATACCCAAATCTATACTCATTCCAGAATAATGTAGGGAATAAAAAAATAAAAAAGCCATTATAATTATCTTTAGTCATCTAAATTACTGAATCGTTCTTCATAAAAGTTTAAACCGATAGCCTTTTTAACATTACTTCTATGAAGAACGCATAGTTGCAATATAAATTGCACTCTAATAGGAAAATAACATTTCAAAGTAAAATTCTATTTTCAAAGGTAACTCGAACAATTCCATTCCTATTAGAAAAGTCTCCTTTTATTCTTTTTTCAATTATGTAAATGAACTTTTCCCGTCCTTTTGATTCTCTGTACCGTGCGATTTAGTCGTATGGTTGAAACTTTTGTCATACAACTTTGGTAAATAATATTACTTTGGTAAGCTTTAATGGAGTGATGACTTTTCCATAAAGCTCTCAGACCAGATCTTATTAAGCAACGAAGTTCAAGGAGGACAAGTTTTGATATGGAGTATGATAATATCTTTCTTATAATTTTCTAAACAATACAAAAAGGATGGCCAGAAAAGGAAAATCATATACGACACATATGAATATACTTGTAAAAAAGATAAGGTATTATTAGAATTATATAAAGGTAATTATTGTGAAAAAATGTTCAGCAATATTTCAGATGATACGTAAAACAAAACAAATCTACGTTTTTATGTTCATGAGCTGTTGAATTGTAGAACTTGACACAAACTCAATTACTGACTTTTCAAGATAAAACTGCAACTACAAGTTTTCTACTTAAATCATACTTTTTACCTCAACAAAAGAACAATAAAAGTCCCTGAAAAAACAACGGTTTTCCCTTGTTTCCAACTGTTTCTTGTGTGAAAAAGGAATCAGATCAGTTGTTAAAGACAACATCCCCTTTTCATACCGAATAATTAAGGCTTATAAAACTTTTTTTCGTATCCATAGCTTTAAAATTTAATCAGTTGCTTAATACATGTAACGCGTAAAACGAAGCAATTAGTCTTAAGTTACTCACAGTAATCTTGAAGAACGACAGTCAGAATAAACCTCTTCTTTTTTTTTAGTGTAACCTAATCGATAAATCGAAGTGACCTAATTTAAAAAAGTTAAAATTCCCCTCCTCCGACCACACTAAAATAAGAAACACAAATTAGCAACTAAGAAAAAAATTAATAATGAATTTTTATTTCAACCTTGTAGTTACAATTAAATTAAAAATTAACCCAATACAATTTTTATAGGAACAATGTTTCCATCTGCATGAAAACAAAGATGGATACCACAACATATCTGATATCACGCAGAAAAAGAAATCATAAATACAGAGTTTTTAAATAAATATATTGCTTTTTCATTGTATTATGTTATATATTATGTTCGTTCATTAATTTAAAAAAAAAAATTAAACTTTTGCATTATTCGTACTTTAAATTATTTATGTAGCTCAGTTATATAAACTTTACACTTAATAATAATTTTTATTTTTTAAATAATTAATTTATATTTTTTAAGATATATGTATAAAAATAGGAAGTTTCTCATATTAGGAGTCCTACCATTCCAACACACTAAAAAGGTTTTGAGAATCTGTATGTTAAAAAGTTGTAGATAAAATAAGAAAAATATATTTTCTTGATATATTAACAGGTCTTGAAGACCATAAAGAGCCGTCTTTGGGTCATTAATATTTTGTACCTAAAAAGTAGATATTATGTATTGTGGAATCTTCTTTACTGAAATGTATTACATCATTACGAATTATGATTCCGCGATTGTTAATTTGCCAAATTATGTTCCCCTACAGCATAAAATATTTTTCTGATTCTGGTATGAATTTTTATTTTAATTTCGTTTTAGAGTGTAATTCAAAGTACTTTACCGTGTGTTATACCGGACATAAGCTCCTTACCATAATTCAAATCGTACTATTTAAATCATACCATGTCTCCATGAGATGCGAGGAGATGGTTGACTGGAAGATCTGAGTAAGGTAGGAAATAGTTGCGGGTGCAGTCAAATAAAACACTAAATAAGTGGGTAAATAAGTACCCACTAAACACTAATTTAGTGTTTTATTTGACTGCACCCCCAACTATTTCCTACCTTACTCATACCATGTATCCTTTTGTACAACTTTATTCAAAAAAGAATATGGTAAAACAAGAAGAGATTGCTAATCGAGCTAAAAAAATGTTATTTCTTTTTTACTCAAAAACTATAACGCACTAGATAAACTCTTCATGCACTAGATAAAAAAAAAGCACTTTATTTAAGTAAGGTTAGTCTGAGAAACACAATAATCAAGTTACACTCACTCGTGCACGAGCACGGATGCACGCACGCACCGACACACACACGTACACGTATGGATTATTTAATGTAACCAACCTATCTGAAAGGATTCCTGACAGTCTGAGGCCGCTATCTTGACAATCTCGAATTGAGGCATCTTCAGGCCTTTTCCCATAATGACTGGTCTTACATTTTTCCATTCCAGGCGAAGTTCTTCTATTGTTTTCGAAACTGTAACACAAAAAAAAATGTGAATTTTATATTCTACTCAATAACAATAAATATAAAAAAAACAAAAGTTCTGTGATGAATACTTATGAAAAATCTAAGGTCATGTCTGAAAACAAATCCAGCTAGAGGTCGCCTGCGATGTAATGGTAACAACAACAATCTTCTATGGCCAAGAATTTTATAAAAGGGAGTGAAAAATCCTTCGTTATGCCACCTTTCGGAAGGGGCGTAAATGGGGGTCCCTAGCCTCTATGATGTCAGGTACTCCTTAAAGATCCCTATCCTAATTACACCTGTATAGGCAAAATTTAGAACTCCTACTGTAGCATCGTCAGGTTAGCCATAGCAGCAGATGATATCCTTTTTTTTTTTATTTAACTATAGAACTCATATTAAAATTTCGAAAATAATGAAAGAAAAGGGTTTAAAAAATATGCAACAGGTCGGTATAATTATGTATGGTTTATCTTTGCGGTACATTTGGAACGCATGCATGATATTCATACAATCTTACGTATAGGAGATACATAGTTATCGCAGTGTGTATTACCTATAACAAACATTAAAATATAAAATTTTGTTTAATTGCTTTTTGTACTGATGGCGGTTACTGCCCGTTGTATTGAGCCCTTCTTTTATGAATTACAATGTTTTAACCATTAATAAATAATGTTTAAACCATTAATAGTAATTAAAATGTATAATTTCTTGTAAACCTCATGTCGGGCACGGCGCAGCGCATATACTAAACTTGCTTTACTCTAAGGCAATCATGTAAGGTCTACTCATTTCGCCGTAGAACATAAATCTGGGATCTAAAAATATTTTGTGAACAACGGATTTCGTTGAATGATTAATATAATATAGACTATATACTTTCAAAAACTACTAATTAACTGAAAATTGTTTTCTAATTTTCTACTACTTTTATTTTGAAATTCGATTTAATTTCATGCTGAATCATGAAGTTAAACTGAATTTAAAGCTAAGTACAAACAATAAAAAAAAAATTTAATATAGTATTATTTCCTTTATTTAATATTACCTAATAATCAGAATGAAGGTAAATCTAAAGGTTTTTTGTGTTATTTTGAGTCGTTTAGGGCCAAAAGCAGTAAATAATTCCAAAATTTCAAAAGTTTTTTTTTTTATATTTTTCGCTAGTTTAGTAAAGACATTTTGTCGTAACTTTATCGCCTTATTTCTCACGGTTTAAATCTGGTTCTGATCCTGAAATTTCGGACCTTAACAAAACTAGCGTAGAAGTAATTTATTTTAAATTTGGAGTAATACGTTTTTAATCCAAACGCCTCATATTATCTTATCTTATACAGTAAAATATGCGACTATGATATATTCCATATAATCAGCACATGCAATATTCAGGATAATGCATGCTAAATGAAATGAGAACGATATGTAAATGTACGATGTATTGCGCTCCAAATTAATATTCAACCGAGGACATTATAAGGTGATTTTCGTCGAAAGTGGCATAGAGTATTGTCGAAAACTTGAAGCCGAGATTGGTAGCTGTGGGAGCATCGAGTTCGACATTATTAGCCCTATGTTTGAAACATGAGGGAGATTCCAGAGTCTTATATCGTGATCTAACGAGCGATAGTTCAGAGGATGTCTCATTTAGGCCTTAAATAGATAATCATGGGGTGGTATTATGTAAATTACCATTATTAATAGTATACATTTTGAAAAAAGAAACGATTACATAAGTTTATTATAACTAGGGGGTTACCCCCAGTCCGCTTAACGGACCAACCTCCATTTTACAATGTATACAACTATTCATTTAATTGTATATACTATCCGTTGTCAACTTGTATAAGTGTGATTTACAGGTATTCTGTAGTTCAGATAGTATTCTATTTTTCAATATCGCGTAAACAGGGGAAAATAAATTTTAAGTCATTATCCGAGCATTTTAATTTGTAGTTTCAATTCCAATGCTCAAAGTAGAGGGGAAATAATATGACTTCTTGGGGAATATTTTAATTTACAAATTCCACTTCATTTAATATTTTAAAATTAATGACGTAGAAACAACAAGTTAAAAGTCATTGTACATGATCTATCGCCTATCGAAAGTTTATTTATCAAACAGGAAATAATAATTAGTTAAGACATGAATTATTGCCTCATTTCTACTTCTAAGATGAAACCGTTTTTAATTTCTCCGATTATTGAATCTTAGATTGAAAAAACCCTATACGTTGGTCTACACTGAGAACCACCTAAACGGACATGTGGATTCCATTTTTCAAAGTAAAGAAATAAAGTGGTTTCATAGAATATATTCTGATTTACAAGCTATACTGAATTTAAGAATATAATTTTACATAGCAAACAATATATTTATAAGAAGTAAGTTATTATCTCATTTATTTTATGAAGTTGAAATTGCCGTGATTTCTTCTTCACTATAGGAAGAAATTGTGGGAATAGGAAGTGAGGTGTCTCCGTTACGGTCCGTCCCACTGTACAAGGTATAATAAAATATTGTAACATCACTAAGAAAGGAAAGAAAAAGAAAAGGTCCAGCAGGAGCAGCCGAAGAAGAAGGACCTATCCTGAAGACTTCGAAGTTCTCCTTCTACCCTAGCTTTCTGTGATCTTGCAAAGATTAGCGCCTTAAGTCGTTAAGGTCCACACGTCTCCTGTGGGCAAAACCTTGCGACCAATCGGGCAGCGTGGCTCTTGCAAGACCACCCCCCACCCTTGACACGGTGCGTCCATTACGGTCCGCCCCGAGCTCCGATATGGCCGACTCTATGGAAGCCGAACTCATTCCAGCAGCAACAGCCGAGAAGAGGAAACCGGCCCCTACCACCACCATAACCACTTCAGCCGCTAAGAAGACCAAGGCGAAGACCTCACCGGATGGCTGGGAGACAGTAACTGGGAAGAAGTTCTGCAAACCCGCCAACACTACCACCAAATTTAGTGCGAGCACGTCAAACGCGTTCTCGTTCTTGAGTGAAACGGACATCTCGGGCAGTGACAGTGTAAAAAGTGCCGGTACCGCGGGTGTTGTGATCCGGAAGAAGCCTCCTCCGATTGTCGTTTCGGGTGTGGCGAGCACACAGAAGGCCGTACAGGAGCTGAACACGGCCGGGTTCTCAAACTATGAGATCCAAAAGACCAGGGATGGAGTACGGATATTTCCGGGCACCATTGAGGTCCATGCACAGATGACGGGATTCTTTCGCCAGTCAAAGAGTCCCTACCATACATACTCAACAAGCAAAGGGCAGAAAACAAGGAAATTCGTGATCTATGGGCTAGACATAGATCACGACATAGAGGATATTAAGTCGAGCCTTAACGAACGTCACTCGGGCATCCTCGACATCCGTCGAATGCAGAAGAGTGAAAAAGATGGCAGCAAGGTGGATCTTCCTCTAATCCTTCTCACAACAGCTTTAGAAACGAAGTTAGAAGACCTAAAGCAGCTCGGACACGTCAACAGGGTTCGGTTTAATATCAAAGCATATCGCGGCAGGAGCGGTATCGTTCAATGCCACAGGTGCCAGGAGTTCGGGCACACAAAGAATCACTGTGGAAAAAAGGTGACCTGTGTACGTTGTGCCGGCCCTCACCTTGTCTCCGAATGTCAACGCACGACCACACCTGTTAAGTGTGCGAACTGCGGTGACCCACACGTAGCATCCTTCACCGGGTGCAAAGTGAGAAAGACCCTCCAGGAAAAACTTGAGGCACTGCGACAGAAGATTGGCCTGCGGAAGAACGCCTCAGTACAAAGCCAGCAGAAGAAGACCGAGCCGAGTCCACCACAGCAGCACCAGAAACCCGGACCAACCAGCGAACGACCTCAACCCCCACCCAGACAGACCCCACCTACGACTACCGACCAGACAACACCTCAACAGACTTACGCAACGATGACTCAACATAATGAACCCCCACCTTGGGTGGAACTCATTATGCAGAGCATCACTACCTTAACACACTCCACTAACACCCTCATATCACTTCTTACTGACTCTCTGACAAAATGAACAGGACAGTCAACATTTTAAATTTCAACACGGACGGGCTTCTGCCCAAAATTACGGAAATCTATGCGTTGATAGCACAGACCCAACCCACCATAGTGATCCTCACAGATACAAGAGTCAACTTCCGGCACATTCGCATCCCAGGATACGGTCTCACGGGAGACGACGGAGGAGGAGTCATCATAGCCATACGCCACGGGTTTCGGTGGAGAGTACTCCCCTCACCAGTGGCAGCTAGTGACCCAAGAATCCACCACAAAACTGTACAGGTGCTACTCGATAAACCTACTATCATCACAGGTTTATATAGAAGACCCAGGTCCTCTATAGATATCTTCCCAATGATATTAGCCGAGTGCGCCAAGCAGACAAATCATTGGGTAGTGGGCGACCTAAATGCCCGGCACCCAATCTGGAACAACATCAGGAGCAACGCCGCCGGAAGAAAACTCACCAAGACTCCCTTCACAGTAGTACATCCGAATACCCACACTTTCAGACACCGAGCGAAGCCATCGTCCACATCCACCATCGATCTCCTACTCACGAGGCAGCCGCATCGATTCGTGGATTGTTCGGCGTTGGACTTTATCACCTCCGACCACAGACCTGTGCTCTATATCATAGACGAGAAAATACCTGTTCCAGCGGCAACAAAATACAAATACGAGGAAGCAGACTGGGGAACATATAGGGCACAGGTCCACAGCGAACTATCAACAGTTCCCGCACTCCGGACAAGAAGTGATGTAGACGCATACGTGGACTTCTTCACAAAAACCATCAGAAAAGCCGCAGACTTAACCATTCCGAAATTCAGGCCACTTCCTCCAGCTCTACGCCCTATGCCAGACCATATTCTGAACCTCATTGCCACCCGCAATAAGTGGAAGAATAAATGGTATAGGACTAGGGATTATGAGACGAAATCGGTGGTAAATTCCCTTACCACGCAGATTAGAAGTCTTATAAGACAATGGAGGACTGCACAGTGGCACGAAAAACTGAGGTCCACGCATGGCGACTATAGAAAATTCTGGAAGTTACTGAGAACCAGCACACAGAAGAGAAGCTCTACATTACTTCATGACGGGGACAGACTGTTGACAGTAGACGAACAGGTTATCAAGTTTTCGGATCACTATGGTGCAATCATCACTAAAAGAACAGACCCTATACAAACAGACTTACCCACCGAAGAAATAGGAAACAACTATATGTTTGTATCTCCGAAGCAGCTGAAGGCGATTCTCCGTCGTACGAAGGGGAATAAAGCACCAGGCCACGACGGGATACAAACTATATTGCTGAAACAACTGCCAAGAAGAGGAATAGCTCACTTGACCAATTTATACAACACCTGCCTCAGGTTAAGATATTTTCCTGACAATTGGAAGAGAGCTATTCTTTCTCCTCTACTCAAACCAGCGAAGCCAGGATCGCAGCCAGCAGACTACAGACCTATCAGCTTGCTCCCGCATCTGGGCAAAGTCTTCGAGAAAATTGTTCTCAATTATCTCAAGACATATTGCTCAGAGATAGCTCTAATACCACCGGAGCAGACCGGCTTCCAAGCCGGCCTATGTCCAGATCACCATCTAGCAAAGATATATGCGGAAGTGAGCCAGCGCACCGCCAAGAACGAAGCGACCGCTATGATCTCCATAGACTGTACGGAGGCGTTCGACTCAGTGTCCCATAGATTACTATGCAAGACACTACAGGACAACGAATTTCCGGAACAGCTCTACTCGGTCCTACGGTCGTTTCTTGAACAGCGAACAATAGCAGTCCGCATCGGCGAAGCATCTTCGGAAGCCATCGCACTCACATGTGGAGTACCTCAGGGGTCTGTGCTATCTCCAGTACTCTTCTCGATATATACAGCTGAAACTGTTGGAACAAACTACAAAAAAGCTACTGTAGCAGCCTATGCCGACGACATAGCTATCTACAGCAGTTCTATCAGCGCAGAGAGAGCTCTACGGCAGGCGGAGGAGGTCTGTGAGCGCATCACTCAGAAATTGGAGGGACTTAACATCACAGTGAACCCCAAAAAGACTGATTGCATAATTTTCTCCTTTCAGGGGAAAAAGCGCCGCCCTCTCCCTAAGGTCTATAGGGTAGCGGGAAAGGAAAACAGACCAGCGGGCAGCATAGTCTACTTAGGTGTCACCCTAGACCGGCACCTGAAGCTAGCCTACCACTGCAGGAAAAAACTCAGGTCGGTTAGGACCAAGTCTTACAGACTAAACCACCTACTCACATCTTCTAACTTATCTCTCCGCCTCAAGCTGACAATATACAAAAGCATCCTCAGACCAGCACTCCTGTACGGAGCACCATTGCTAGGCAACATCACGCCTGCAACAGCAAAAAAGCTCCAACAGTTTCAGAACGGCATACTACAACGCATAGTGAAGCGCACATCATTAAACAAGACAAAAACTGACCTCCTACACACTACTTTCGACATACCGACAGTAACAGACTTTATTAAACGCAGACATATCAAATTTTTTGACAGCTTGAACCACTGTACTAACCCCCTTTTCAGGTCACTCAGCCCAGCAGCACGGCCACAAACGTGGCAAGATCACATACAAAATCTCAGCCTGAACTGAGTAAAAAATAAATAAACTATCAAAATAAAAAGATACGGTGAGCCCTATCACCGGAAAAATCCAAAGTTAATGCAAATAAACGAATTAATACCTTCCTTTTTCTCACCCTCCTCTTAAAATGTACATCGTACAGTACAAGAGATCCTTTCAATCCTTTCCTATATCCTACTTAGCAACCTTCGAACCCAAAGGGCTAAGAAAAAAAAAAAAAAAAAAAAAAAAAAAAAAAAAAAAAAAAAAAAAAAAAAAAAAATAACATCACTAAAAACTTTTTTATACAATAAAAAGATGTTAATCATCAATTGAAAAGTTAATTTTTAAATACCCAAAAGTGTAACATATAGATATGCATGCATTATAAAATTTAGTGTTATTTTAGAATCTAGTTACATACAATATAACCTATTGTATTAAACTACATTAATTGTATATAGATTAAAGAGAAACCTTGTGGCTGATAAAGAATAATCAAGTTATTTGAAGTACAATATAGATATTCAGCCCAGTTCATTATAGTATAATATGGTGTATCCTACATCAACATCAAATCCTGTCCTGCTTTGTTGCCTATAGAAGCTGTATATAGCACTACCTTTGATGACCCTACTCTTAGGGCAACACGCAATCGATCTTCGGGATGAAGTTTGTTTCTCCAGGCAATATCCTGTTTCAGTTCTTTCTAATTAAGATCTCTGATGGAATCTTCTTACATACTTCCTACCATCCTGAGGTTAAACTCGGAAAAGCCCCTCATAAAACCAGGTTTGAGATGAAAACACTCAATATCATGCAGATTTGAAGAGTTATTTTTTACTTGCAATTAATCAATATCATAATAGAAGAACATTATTTGGTATTACGATTATTTACAAATAAATTTAACGGTTATGAGACAAACTGGCCAATTTTATAAATGCACAGTTTATTATAATAGCCTTTAAAGAGCGAACGACTCTCAGCCGATGCGATCCAGAGAAATTTAAACTGCAAGCACTAAGCGCTTACCATCGCTGCGGACGGAATACTTTTCCTCGTGTCAGTTATTGCTTGATTAAAACTTCAAGGAGTGACTTATAAATTGTTATAGTATTTACTTTGGACAAAACACTATTTTCAAGCCTCCATCATCTATTAAAACGAGTAAAATTTATATTGTTGCATAAAAATAAGACTTCTGGAGTGCCTTCGCAGCTATCTCGCATAGCTCTGTGTCTTAGACGATTACTGAAAATATATCAATAAGAGCTACTATAACATAATTAAAAATATTGGGATATTTTTAGCAATGTTTTGACTTACTTTTAATTTTTTTTCTATAAACATTATTGCTTATAGAAATATGTCCAGCTTTAATACCGTAGCAAAAGTCATATCTGTCTCACACAAAGTTATATGTAATATTTTAATCAAAATTTCATGTAATTATTAAATGAAAAACCGAAAAAAACCACGCATATATGCGTCTCTAGTCCCTGTAGATAACTTTCATCAGACGCATGTATGCGCTCATAGTCCCCCATATGTTCCATAATTAAAAAGTATTTTTAATTGTCCCACAAACTGCATCAAACAAAGAGATAATTGGAGAGCATACGGACTCAGTCCTTGAAAATTTTTAACGAGTTGGCGTCTTCTTGGTCAAGTAGTCTCTAATCATAACAATGGATTTTTGTCACAACTTCAAACATTTTTTTTATTCATCCAAATCCTCGTAGTTCTAGATGAAAAGGCATTTGTTTTAGATCCCTACAGCCCCTGTCCGTTTTGTTTAAGAACGATTAAGTACAACCATTACCGATTGTACGAAACTGTTTACTGTACACGTTATGGTGTCTCAGCTTCCCTCGCTCTTAAGATGCTAATAGAGGAAACAATGTTTCATAAAAATGAATGGCTTATACGTTTAGGTTTTCATTTGTACCAAAAGGGCAGAAATACATCGAGTTGTAGAATCGTGACCTGATATCTTCAACACTGGCAATTTTGTCTGGTTTAGGTTATATATATATATACAATTTTTAGTAACCATATAATATTATATTTTAGTTTTGTAACGGGGATTGATGTAACTGAGACACCACGCTTCTTGCTCCCAAACGTTACATTTTCTAATAGTCCGGTCTATTAAAACATTTGTCTGCCTATCTTTAGAATAATCTGCAATTTCCCAAGGTAAATCTGTTTCTTTAATTTCCATTTTTGTTTAAAATTGTATAATATATCTTTATATACAACTATATAAATAGATTTTATGAGAAACAAGAAATGTTTATAAATTATATTTTATACAATATAATTATATATAAAAATATATTATATAATTTTAAACAAAAAAGAAAATTAAAGAAACAGATTTACTCCGGGAAATAGGAGACTATTTTAAAGATAGTCCGACAAATATTATAATGGATATAAAAGCAAACAAGAGGAACCTTGAGCAAACATTTAGCTCACCTTTAGTGCTGAGCCTGGACCGGCAGAACGAAAATTTTAGAGGGAACTACGTAAAATGTAATACTTGTAAAGTCAACATTGCTCCACCTTCATTAAACAAAAACTTAATAAACTTAATAATTAATTAAAATTAATCTCAAAACTAAATTAAAGATTAAATAAAATGCTGTACTTGTCCAATACTTACAGCTTGCAACTTCCATGGTGCAAACCTGGCTGTCAAGAGGGAACTTGGAGAGGTCCATCATGCATGAAAATGTTAGCTTCAATCTGAAACGAAACAGTATTTATTGAAATTATTTTTATTTAGTTATTAAATAAATGGTATCGGTTCCGCAGGTTGTCGCTTCGAGTTAAGTCACAAGTTTTTCACTTCACATTCGTTTCCTTTTTACAATTCCAGGAAATAAAAATAATTGTGTTTTAAAATAAATTAAAGAGTGTAATTGTGGGGAATATGTATACTTTGGTAATCAGTTCATCAGGAAATGAACGTTACAACAAACATTTCGAAGTATATATGATAATATATATAATAAAAATGAGTCGCCATTTGCTTGCTAACCGCAAAACTCGAGAACGGCACGACCAAATCGGCTAATTTTTTTTTTCATATTTTTTTTTAAGGCGCAAAGAAGGTTCTAATGGAGAGAAAAGCCGTAAAAATGACGAGTAAAATAATAAAAACAACAATTTTCTTTTCCCATACAAACCACTCTGTTCCCAGCTGCCAAACATTTGACGTCAATCAAAGCAAAACAAATGCGCGTTAGTTGTTAGTAAAAGTTTATTTGGGTCCAGTCCCTATCATATAATAAAATAATAAAAGTTTTTGTGTAAAAATAAAACTTTTCGGTTTAATTTTATGATACAAGGCCAAATATATTATAAAGCATGTTCCGTGTTGCCGGTGACAGATGGCGACTATAAATTCCTGCAAATGGAATAAATGGGCAATACACCAGAAGAAATCAGCGTTGTTTATCTAATGTAGAACAATTACAAACTTTGTTTCATCAACAAAATCAATTGATTTCATTGTTTAAAACTACGCTGGATCTTATGCCATCTGGTAATCATAAAATTGTAATCAGTGCTGATGAAACTTCTGTAGGAAGACATGCGAGATGTTTCAATGCACCAACAATCGATGAAGTTGCCATTCGAATGGTTGGAGAAAATTTGGAAGCCGTTTGTTTTAGGGTAATAGGGTCTGTAATAATAGTAATAACGTCTGCCGGGACAGCTAGTATAAACTAAAAATATGTGTGTCAGTTTTTTAATATATAGAAACAACTAACATAGGCAGTAATGGTTACTATATACAGTCAGTAATAAAGTTATTTCTATTATAATAAAAACATTTAAAGAGAAACGAATGAAAATTTAAAACTTGTGATTTGATTCGGAGCGACAATCTGCGCAACTGATATCAAATCATAATTTATAAAAGATAAAAACCATGAATTAATTAGAATATAAAATATATCTTTATATATTAATAAGTTTATTATAGGAAGAATCTTAACAGAACCTCTGATCTTATTTATTTATTTTTTTTAAAACCCTGTATGCAAATGGTTCTACAGTAAGCAAGTTTTTCCCTTATTATTGTATTGTCTTGTACTGCATTATACTGTGCTTTAATGCATTCAGTGAGTTACTTTATAACTGACGTTTATGTGCAATAATGATGGCGCTAGAGCACACGTATTTATTTTTTTCCACACAACTTAACATTTTATATCATAGATGTATATAAACATTTTTGGATTCATCCTTGCGATACTATATATTGCCTGAAGGGGGTTCAATGAATTTCAAATGTCTTTTCCTAGTGAATTCAGGGACTGTCGGTATTTGAAGTATTTCATGAATTCAGGATTTTTTTTTTTTTTCAATATTCCATATTTCATCGAAGCTCTCGACAAACAATAAAACTTAGCTCGGCTAGATTTTCAGTATCATCGGAAATGAAAGAAATCGGGTCTCAAAAACAACGACTAGATATATTACAGAAGATTTGATCCCAATAACCTAATAAAATCTAACGGAATAATAGTAGTGCATACATCATTTCAAAACTATTAAAGCCCGTCTTTGATTAAAAGTAAAAATCGAATTTCAAAGTAAGCAATAGAATTTTATTGTGAAAATCTATTTTACCTATAAAAATGAAAAGACAACCGTGATAGATAAACACAAATACCGATGACATTTTCATTAGATAGATAGATATAGATATAAAATGCTCTTTATTATTAAATTATTTACAACTGTTCTTTTTAATTTTATTTTCGACATTAGCAACCACAGCATGGTACTTTATCCCGTCTGCCGGGAGTTTGATTAAACTACTAAACAACAACAAAACTAAAAAATAAATCAAATTTCTTTTTGACATTAATAATTAAAATTAAAAATTTTCTACAACGACCTGCAATACTTACAAAATTGTATAAACCTATAAAATTCTCTCCATTCAGAATATCTATTAATTTTTGTTTTGATATCAGCTCATATTTTAAGAATTTTTTTCTATACAACTTTAAGACGGGGCACACTGCAAAGAAGTGAAAACTGTTTTCAATTTCATTCAGATTACACAGTGAGCATAGCTGTATATTTTGCGAATCAATTTCAAATGGTTTGTAATTTAGATTCAGAAGTTCCCCTCTGCATTTCATAACTACGCTAATTTTTTTTGTTGCTTTAAAATGTCAATGGTAATCTATTGTTTTATTTAATGAGCTATAGAGGCCGTGGTGTGTGCCCTCTGCTGCTTTTGCATGGCAAACTTGGATAAAATAATCTTTGTACAGCTCTAACATTTTGAACATTTCTCCCTCCCAAGTACCCACGGAGTTTAAAGTTAAATCCAGTCTGTAATTTATTTTTTTTGCAATTTCCCCCCACTCTTTAAACCATGATATGTTTTGTTTTATTATTTCTCTTGCTATAACTGTACATAGCCTATTTTCTTTATAACCTAGTATTTTTAAAATATAATTGGATTGCATTTTTAGTGTGTACATATGTACTAATTTTCTATTCATTTCTAAGTACACAAAGTAATTTGGGGTATTAACTGGTAGTTTAAAATTTTTTTTAATGAAATACCTTTCAACTTTTTCTATTTCCTCAAAATATTTGTGGCCCCAAACTTGACATCCATAGGGACATTTTCATTATTATCTGTTGGGATTAAGTTTTTCTCACAAAGATAATGAAAAATTTAAATTGTTGATAAATAAGTTGTTTAGAATACGTACCCGCAAATATAAATAGAATATTCTAAAACATTATACTAATTCCTATTTCAAAATAAATCATTGAGAGAACAGATAAGGATATACAACGCTTTAATAATAATACGTATCGTTACTTGATTTTTTGACTGATTTGTTTTTTCATGCCAAAGTTTTCCTCACATATGTTGAAGTTGAAAACATCATTAAAAAAATCGAATATACTGAAGAAATATGGTAAAAAACATAACAAAATATGAAAAAAAGCTACACAGAATATTTGTCCATTTTAACTAATGATAAATTAAACAGACCATCGGCTGATAGAGTCAAATATCTCTCTGTAAAGGCCTTTATATAATTATTAAATCCTTTTCAATACCTAAGTAAAAAATAAAACTGTAGCCCAAAACTCATGACCCTTCAAGGGCCTTAGCATTAGTAGACAGAAGAGCCTGTACTGTTTTCAAGCTAACGGTTATGCACGAAGGTAATTTAGTCAAAATCCCACAAAAATGCCAGGTTTTTCTTCCCGATTAAGTCTAATCAATTTAGTAACTTAATAAAAAATTAATTGAAAATACTGTGACTTTAAGAGAAATAAAGTGAATAAACATAAGCCTATAAATTCTTTTTCTGAGAAATATAAGCAAACGAAAACATAAAAATAATGAAAAAATACATGTTTAACCTATATTATTTGTCGATTTATATAATTATTTGATCTGAAGATGGACATGCAATTTAAATGTTTACACGGTTCGTTAAAGCTTCTTAGTGATCTGAATAACGCTTTAAATTTCCATAATATTTGTTGGCATATTTCTCCTTATTCGAAAATTAGAATTTAATCTATATTTATATTTATTTTCGCTGTTGGAGTAATAAAATAGGAACAAAATCAATTAAGATATTACCTATGTTCAGTTTGTTTTAGAGAGAAAATATTATTTATAAAATTAAGGGCCGAGTAAATGAGTTTTTAATAATCTATTTGTTGGCAATGCCTATACAAATTCTAAAAACGTGACTGTTTGAAAGATCAAAGAGGAGCGTTTAAATATTTCAGGGTAAAAAAAACAATTTGAGAAGATTGAATCAATTAGTATTAATTGCGTAAATATTAATGGAATGATAAATGCCTGATATTAATTACCTTAATATCCGACGTCTGTTTGAGTAAGGTAATTAGTTGGCTCTTGCCTAAATAGGAAGGAAACTTTGACGCTGTTGGAACGATGGGAACGCGATCAATCCAATAACTTTTATAGTTTTGGAACGGATGATTGAAGGAGTGAAAAGTCATAAATCGGCTAGGTATTATCCCGATGAGATTTTAAACATTCGAGATAGTTGGAGGCAATAAGTCGCAGGTGATTCAGGTCCCCGGGCGAGCCATACCTAACGGAGCTTTGATGCTCAAACAAACAGGCCATTGTCACAGAACTTTAACTATCAACTTTCAAAAGTAATTTTCTAAGACTAATGGGATCACATTTCATCCTCAAAATGGAAGAGGGGACGTTCAATTATGGATTTGAGGGATCAAATGGGGTAGTGGAATTCGAGAGTGATCGCACGAAAGTTTGCTTATCAAAAATCAGGAAATTTAACCCTAAAGAATATACTAAATTTTGATTGACAAATCATTAGGAACTGATTCCAAGTTAAGAATAGATATTTCTTATGGATTAATAAAAGGTAATATATATGTATACCTAACTTTTAAGAAATGGTGGTAATAAACTATAAATATTTAAAACTTTATCACAATAAATCTAAGAGGTTTATATATATATATATATATATATATATATATATATATATATATATATATATATATATATATATATAGTAATTGTTTATTAGTCTCTTTGATGGCGATTCACCTGTGTCCTTCCTTTCAGCGTACTCTTGGTTTAAAGAAATGAACAAATCGGTCTAGATACGTGGATTATGGCTGATTGGGTTCAGGAGGTCGTACGAGACCTATATCCCTTTCCTTTCCTTGAGACCGTCACTGGACTCTGGGCATCTATTGGGATTATGAAAAACCACAATACGATCCACAATAGCAGCACACGGAGTGAATTTATCAACCCAACGCCTGACAATTATATATATATGTACACATCTAGCATAAGGTTTTTTTTTCCGGAGGCTCGTGTGAACCTTCCATTGTTTATGAAAGTTTGTTTTTCAGCATAATTTCGCTTGAAACCATTTTTATTTACAAAGGAAAATATCATTATATTACTTTCATTTTTTATCACAATGTTAAAGATAACGACAAGGAATAATTATCAGAGAATATCAGGCCTTTGATGCGTACACTTAGAAGTACGAGTATTACGAGAATTAATGATGTGGTTCAGCTTTTCAAAGCACACAAACACTATCGCTGACAGGCCCCCTTATATTGCCACGGGCAAATCAGTCATCTTTTATGTTCTTTATACATTGATGATATATGGTCTTTTTAAATATTACACACACACAAACGCGCCCTTCGACACGCACACGCCCGCGCACACACATACAGTGATATATCATAATATTTACACAAAATATCAAGAAAAGTTACTACAAACTCAGATAAGAAGGATGATCTTACCTTTGAAGGATTTGTTTGGATAAAGGAAGCAAAGGGGTCTTTGATGTTTCCGCATTTTCTTAGGCTAATGAGATATATAAATGTACCCGCAAATAAAATAAAAAAACCGTCAGTACATATTAGAGCTATACTGTTTTAAAATAACGGGTATTCAGGAAGTTGATTTATCAAGCTCAACCATCATTTTTCCCGAAATTAAGGATACCCACTTCATAGAGACCAGGTGAGCCCCAGTAGGGTCTGCAGATCCCACAGGTCCATCAATGACGCTAAAAGGTTAAATAACTTATCTGTCTACAATTACAACATGTTGAAAATATGACGATTTAAATTATATTTTCAATAATTTTTCAATTGACATAACTGAAACAGCAATGAAAAAATCGTGAAAAATTAAATATTTTATAATGGAATACCAGGGTCTTACTGACATATTTAAACAGTCAAAATGAAGAAAAAAATGATATTCGCTCATATTCACACATGCTGCATTACATAACAAATAGTCAAAATATTTATACTTCTTGAGAAGATATCGTAATTGGGTTTAGATATTTTCGTTCTTTTTAATGATGCACTAATGAAGTTGACAAAGTAAATTATGTGATTAATAATTATATTTATTGTTTAATGTTTGAGTAGTGGAGGAGGAAGCGGTTGGTAGAATTCCAATGACTGCTCCAAGTAGGTCACCAGGCAATTCCATGTTTAGGCGCCAAGGTTTATCAGGGATTGTTATGGATGAAATATTACTGACCGGAGGACTTATAACGGTCTTTGTTGTCAAATGAGGGATATTTATTTCGTCTGAATTTGCTGAATAAGTTTCTCGAAAAAAAAAGAAAAAAATAAATTTTGAATTGTGAGCTCAATTGCACAGAGGTATTAGAAAGTAGATTACTAGTTATTCAAAATAACATAAATTATAAAAATTTGACCAAATTAGGATTTAAAAGTGATTTTAATGTGAACGGTTTTTTTTTTTCAAGAAATCCTAATACCAAGAAATCCAGCCAAATAACAACATCTTAATGATGTTTTTTATATTCAGCTCTTTCTTGTAGTTTTATACCACTCGTAAAAAAAAATTGTAAATGGATTCATGAAAGAAATAATATATGAACTATGTCATTAGAGAGATACTTAGTTGGATTAAATTGGCTGAGTAGGTCCCTCACTACAAATAAATTTGAATTGCGAGTTTCGTTCTATAGAGGTGTAACAAAGTAAATAACTAACTGTGCAAAATAACAACAAATATAAAAAAGTGATTAAATTAGTATTTGCAATTGATTGATTTTTGCAACGAGCCCATTAACTAAGAGATCCAGCCAATTATGAGCTTCTTAATGACTTTTTGTATTCAGGTTATTCTTTAAATAAATGATAAGACTTGGAAAGAAAAAATGATTCATAAAAAAACAAAATATATGGGTCTTTTTCTAACTAAAATTTTCTGAATTAACTTAAGAAGGAAAAGAAAAAAAAAGGAGTTGCATATTTTCCTGTATAGATGAATACAAAAATAGGTTACCAACGATGAAAAATAACAGCAATTACAAAAAATAGATTTACCGTTAGTCCTTAAAATACACATGGGCAAAAAAACTGTAACTGAATTCATACAAAAAAAAAAGGGTATTATATATTTACTTATTTAGACGAATAAGTTAATAAATTAGACAAACGCAGCAATTAGAGACAAGGTCGGATGTCAAAAGAACATGCTTTATCAGAACGGAACTAAGAGGTTGAAGTGGTTTGGCCACTTAATGGGGGTGGACGAAAACCACTGGCCAAAGAAAATTCATAACTATATACCACCTAAAAGAAGAAAGCGTGGAAGACCAAAGAAAAAATGGATAGAGGACGTGGAGGAACGGCAGCCAGAGGCCTCCGTGAGGGGGATTGGATGGACAGAGAGCAGTGGCTTTTGGGTATTGGGGATATGACTCCTTAAGTTGTAAATACCCCGGGAAAAAAAGTTGTTAAATAATCTTAAAGGGTTTGGCATACTGAATTAAAAAAATACTTAAATATTTTTCATCATAAATGCCCTAGAATGGGGACATACGAAACCTTAAATCGGCATTTGTTTTGAAATGAAATGGAAATGATAGTGCCGAGTTCCAAAATCCGTTCTGTGGGATTAGAGTTTAGGGCCAAATTCTAAAATAATAGGACCACTAATCTCAGATAAAAGCCACGTGCGGCTTACACTAGAGGATTTTGATTTTAATTCGATTTTCGGATTTTACGTACCTCGAAACGTTAAGTATTAGGGAATAGGACTAACATATAGGGGCTAGGATAGATTAATGTTTATATTTATGGATTACAAATGTCTAATGCTTAAAATAATAATCTGGAGTATGTAGGTGACTAATCTTCCCATAACCGACTTTATGGGAAGAGATTAGTTGTTTGTTTCGTTTAACCCCACTTTATCCTGCTATAGGCTATTTGGACAATGCTACATTGGGAAAATTTTTACAGTAGTTTGATTTTATTTAACTATTAAAAAAAACTATAAAAAAATGACTCACGAAGAGTATTTGTGGTATAGATACACTCTTTATAAGGCTGGGTGAGCCCAAGGAGGGTCCTAGATCCCTTAGTTCCCATCTCCGACAGCTAGCAGATTAAATATAAGCCTTCCAGGAGAGGTATTAGAACCCAGAACTTTCGGAACTTCAACGAAGCGCTTTACCACTGAGCTACTCCGCTTACTGCTTTGAAACAAAGTTCATATTTATGACTACTAATTAATGAAAACAATTGGATATGCAGTGATTGAGTTAACAGACCTGTTTTCTACTATTTCGACAGACAAAGTTCGCAGACCGAGTCAGTAATGACTTGACTCAACAGATGGCTATGGTAGAGCTCAGGTGAGCTAATTAGAAATTCCTGCCAAATACTGGCTCAGCACGAGAAATCAACTATTTTCTACCGTAAAGACCTTAGTTTGGTCTTTATGGTAGAAAATAGTTCATCGGCCATAGCCGAGCGACATGTTTACTAATTGTGAACAAACACGACTTCAGCTCCTCAACCCAGTCAGGTAGCTTTCAAGGCTTATATAACGGGTGTAACCTCCAATCATAGAGTAAAGAACATTTACCTAAAACATGCCAAGACTTAATGCAATGAATAAACTTAATTATTAGCATTAACACACTATACGAAACCAAATACATAAGCAACATCGAACTATTTTAAATTAACTAAAAATAAGAAACCGGAGTTTACTAATATGTGTGTGAACTATTACTTGTCAAACTTTATTACGGCTCATGTCAAGCAGATTGTTTCAATTTAATTTCTAATATTTGATAAATAAAATTTTTATCTATTGCAGATAAAAATACAAAACAAAAAACTATGAACAATGAAATGTATGATAACTCATTAAACATATTGAGCCATATGCCTGAATATAATTTGTGTTAAGGTTAAAAAACTGAGAACAGTCGAGCATATGACAACCCATTTAAAAGATTGAATAGAAATATATTACATTACGATTCATGTTAAGTAAATTATTTTAATATATTTAATACAGAGAGAGTGGAAGGGGGAGCGGATTGCCTCAATTGTAGAGCGTTGAGTTACCATGCCGAAAGTTCTTCGTTCAAATCCTAGCAAGAGTTTTGTTTAATCTGTTAGCGGTCGGAGATGGATCCTATGGGATCTCTCCGCCTCCTAGGGCACACCAAGCCTCTATAAAGCGGGTACCCAAAAAAAGGGGGAAAAAATCTGGTGGTTGAACGAGATCAAGATTCAATCACCTCCCTCCACAATCGTTGTCCGACAGCAGTGTCTCTACTACGTACTGAACCCCAGACCCTTCACAGGTTGTACTGGTGCAGGTTTTTTTAGATAGAAAGAGAGAGATAGAGAGAAAGAGTGATATATATATATATATATATATATATATATATATATATATATATATATATATATATATATGTAGAGAGAGAGAGAGTGAGAGAGAGAGGGATTGAGTGAGAGAGAGAGAAAGAGAGAGAGAGAGAGTGAGAGAGAGAGAGATAGAGAGAAAGAGTGAGATATATATATATATATATATATATATATATATATATATATATATATATATATATGTGTGTAGAGAGAGAGAGAGAGAGAGAGAGAGAGGGATTGAGTGAGAGAGAGGGAGAGAGAGAGATAGAGAGAATTATTTTAAATTCAAATTATTTCTTCTACTCCCTTTTATTTCATATTTTCATGTGGAAATAAGGTCATATTTATTTTTAAAATTAGAAGTAAGAATCATTCTCCTAGGCATAGATTGACAAGATAAGGAGATAAGCTTCGAAAGTCCTCAATATTTCTTTAAACATATTGATATGTAAATAAGGAACAATTTTAAGTATAGAATAGAATAGAATAGAAAAGTAACTTTATTCTGTAAGTATATATACTTATATATACTTAAGTATATATATTCTCAGTTTGCTAATAAAAAAAAAATCTGCGATTGAAGAGAACAACATAATTAGTATTATTGCGTATAAAATGTTAAATGATACATAAAACTAATGAAAATTTTAACATTAATATGACGATAACACATATCATTATTTATTTACTGCATTAAATCTTTATTTCTCAATAAAAAATAAATTGCTGTAAGAGCGCTGATAGAGAATCATATCCTGTTACGGCATCTATAGCAGCTTTATACCCTCATAAAAGCTCTGGGAGAAAAGAAGAAAAAAAACATAAAGAAAATAAATCATTAATCTAAGTTATTACTTTCTTTTTTTTAACAGTACTTATTATATCAAAATGATGTTTTTTGATCAATTATTTATTTATCTATTCGTAAAATGAAAATAATATTATAACCGAGCCCAACTATCCAAAAAAAAGAAATTAAATATTTGATAAATGATTAGCTCAGTACGAAAGGTGCAGGATTCCTCATCTATGTGTTCCGAGTTTTTTATTCTGTTAACAGCCGTGAATCAACTATGTAGTATCTTGGAGATCCTCCTAGCACCATGGTCGAAGTTTTTTTTTTACTGTATTATCTATTAGTGATATGCCGGCTCGTTAATAAAGTATATCCGCGGCATATACGGATATACTTTATTAACGACGGATACGGATCCGAATACGGATATTTGGTGTCTAGATCCGCGGATACGGATACGGATCTTAACTTTTTTACTCAATCGATGTTGGGCGTGATCTTGACAGTTGTAGCTACTTGAGGCTTTGCGGGACAGACAGGACAGTTCATGTTTCGAGTTTTCGACTTGCACTGGGCGGGATAGATAACTTGTGTGTTTGGTAGTGAGTTATAAAATTGTCAACAAAGAAGTTTTTCTTTAAACCTTAAAAGGATTGCCTGAGTCAAATTTTAAATGTCAATAGTTTTCCACAGCTACCTAATAACCTTTATTCAGGGTTATTTTAAATTTACTGAAAACTTCTTTTTAGAAAGGTACGTGTTAGTAGCACCATAAAAAACAACTTTTGTTGTGGACAAACATCGAAAATGAAAGGAAAAATTTCGTTTCTCCATACGAACTAAATAATATCAGCTGATCGGTCATTTGAATGGAGGACTGAATTTGTTTTCATTTCGACGTCGGCCAGAACAAAAGTTGCTGTTTATAGGGTTACTAACACGTACCTAAGAGTTTTGCAGTGAATATATGTAAGTCGTGAATTCAACAACTTAGCCAGGAAGGTGAATGTAATAAAACACTTGTGGATGCAGTGAAGAACTGTATTTAAACAAACATATTTACAAACTTATAAAGAGCTAAATAACTCCAGGTATCTTTAATTACAAACCTGAATCAACAAAATAGTCAATATTCCGTAATAACACACTTATTATAAATTTAACAAATGTTCACTCGAGCGAGTCTCTCAGTAAGCAATATCTATTATAACCTTACTCACATCTGTCCCTGAAGGTTATCTTCACGTCTGTTAAGTTTAGTGTGAATATTCAAACTTACATATAAAATAACCCTATATAAAACTTCATATATGTATTGAAAATTAATAAGGTAAAAGATCCGCCAAAAAAGTCACGGATACGGATACGAATACGGATCTTTCTTCTCCCTCGGATATCCGCGGATACGGATATCCGACACAACACTACTATCTATTAATATTTTTTTGGACATTATAAAGGTTTTGGCTCAATTTTCATTACCAAATATATTTTTTAAAGGAGTAAAGGGCAGTAATAGCGGTACAAAGTAAAACTTATTTTTTTATTGCGTAACGACTTATCGGACTTACTTTGATGTTTTTTCATTAAATGCCACTTCACGATGCTAAGCTAATTGGAGGATTGTACAGTAGGAGTTCTAAATTTTGGCTATCCAGGTCTAAAGGGGATCTTTAAAGAATACCTACACCACCATTTTACGTCCTATTTGAAGTACGGCATACCAAGGATTTTTAACCCTAAGTACTGGAATACCAGCCCCTTGTCGCTAAAATATTTTAGAAAGGAAGGCGTATCTTTGAAATAACAATAATCAGAATACAAAATAAATTGTCGCCAACAAAATGATAGGGCGACCTGCGGTCTAGTGGTTAGCGTAACAAACTACTAAGCCCAAGATCACGGGTTCGTAGCCCGGCTGGTGGCCCTAGGAATTTTTAAAGGGAGTAAAAAATCCTTAGTAACACCGTAAGGGACGTTAAACGAGGGTCCCGAGCCTGTACGATGTTAGGTACTCGTTAAAAATCTCTATCCTAATTAAACCTGGATATGCAAAATTTAGAGCTCCCAATGTAGCATCTTCCGATTAGCCATAGCAGCAAAAAGTGACGTTAAATGAACAAACAACAACAAATAATTTGTTACCATTAATGGATCATTGAAGAATCCGTGCATAATACTCGTACTACTAACCATTGGTCTTACAAGAAAATTCTTTCAAAAAGTATTATGAATTAATCAAACATCAATACTTAGAAATTTATGATAAATTGTATTATTTGACAATATGATTTCTTCCATAAGATTGGTTTTCGGTTCCCAAATTGAAAAGTTTGATAACAATGTGATAAATTCAATCATGGAAAATCTACGTTATCCATCTACCTCAGTAGTGAGGGTTTCGTGAAACAACTTTGAAAACCCATAAGGATTTTTCAATTCGTCCCATCTGCCAACGTTTCGGAGAAGACATTCCTCTTTGAAAGCCCCCGGATGACGGGACAAACCTGGAAGTGACTTTCTGTGCTAAAAGTTTACATAGACCAATTTGCATATAGATTGGAGTAGTTTCCTCAGCTAGTTACAAATCTACGAATCAAATTTTCTTCGTTACTGGGGCAGTAATTATATCTTGAGCTGGGATAAAACATTGGAAGAGCTCGCGAAATCAATCTATCTGAACTACGAGACCAAAATAGGGTCGTGCCTAAGTATAATTAAGATGAAGATAATATTAAAGAACGTAAAGGACATTTATCATTTTACACAATGAAATAGATTGTTACCAATTAAACAAATTTTATTTTCTATTTAAGAAAACAATTTTTGACGTTATAAAAGTGCTAAATTAAATTAGAAATGGAACAAAGCCTGGTTGAAGTGGTCGAAAATCTCAATATTTAAGGTTCTTCGTTTTTAATCATTCAACCTAGATGATATTATATAATTTTTATATGAAAAGTATGGTTGTATTTTTAATAATTCTGAAATACTTTTTAAGAGATCTAACACCTGCAGCACTACAAATCGTGAAGGGTATTGGCTTCGTAGAAATTCTAGAAACATTACGTGGTCAGAGCCTGTACTGTTTCTAGGACAACGGTTGTGCAGGGAGGTGCTTTGTCCGAGATCATGCTCAACCGCAAGGTTTTCACCTTATTTAGATTACACATATTATTGTTGCTGGGTGAGCCCCAGGAGGGTGTATAGATTTCAAAGGCCCCATCTCCGGCTATCAAAAAATTAAGTAAATTATCTACCACAGCCGGATTTGAACCCGGGCCATCGACATAACTCTACCACTGAGGTTCTACGCTTCCAACTGGCTGGTATGAGTGATGAAAAATCTCAATGTTTATGTTTTTTCCTTTTTTATCGTCCCACCTAAAGAATATTAACTATTTTTTTTAACGTATGCTATTAGTATATAATAATTTGTAGACAAACATTTTTTAAAGATAATTTACTTTAACATATAGTCAAATGATTCCAAATTTTCATAATTCCTGTTAAGTTTACTATGCTATATAAATTCAACAAGTTCTTAAGAAGACTCTTTTAGCACCTCGTATTTTCTTATTTGGATAGGAATCAATCCTATGGTCTCGAAGGGAAAATGTTTATTCTTCATGAATTGGCAAACGTTTTTTAACTACACATAAAAAAAATGTTAAGTACATGCATTGAAATTAACACCGCAGCTATAGGTGTACCTAATTGGAGGGAAAGGTCACAGGGGAGGGAATGGTGAAAGAATCACTCGGAGGAGCCCAAGGATCGGGATGGGCTGTAGTAGTTATTACAATGGTGGACCAAAGGCTAAAACTACCCGAGAAAATTACATTCTACATTTTAAAAGCAATGCAATACAGCTTAGATGTACCATACCTTAGCATGTAGAGGATTTCTCCATCCGGATTGATCCTTATGAGGACATTAGGAACAGTAACGAACTGGAACTCTGCGTGCTTAGCGTTTGGGAAGTACACTTCCGGTTTCCAGATGGCTTTGACCAGGTTTGGGTCGTTGAGGTCCATCACTTCCGTTATGTCTGCGTGGCGAAGCCTCTCGTCTACCCATTTCTGCCGAAGGTACAGGTCCACTTCGTAATCCTAACATTAAGAATGTATGTTTATTATATGATGTTCATAATAGCTTATGGTAAATAATTTCAAAGAAAAAAGTGTTTTATTATAAAAAAAAACTAACTAAAGGCTCATGTTTAATACATGAAAGTACTCAACATATCTGTACACTACTTAAACAAATCTACAGCCCTAGTGGATCTTGAGTGTGGGAATGGTGAATGTGGCTAAGTCGAATCCTGTCCAGAGAGAGATAACTGAATTGAAGGAAGAATAATCATTATCGTTTTGTTTATCTCAGGTGAGCCCCGTCAACTGAAAATGGAGAAAGAAATGAAAAACTAAAATGAGAACATTTTCAACTCCACATCCATATCTTAAAATGTATTAAGTACTGATGATAGGTTCTTCAAAACACCATCATAGAACAACAGAATACAAAAGTTCAAATCCAATTGGGTTAGGAAATAAAAATTAAAGAAAATACCTGTCTTAGCTGCTTATGCACTAAAAGAATAATACGATTCCGTTTCTCAACATGGAAGAAACTTATTTTTGACAAAATTCGACTAATCTAATTGTTCACCATTGTTGCAGAATTATTTGCACTCTAAATAACTAAACGCCTGTAGGCTACTTAAATAATTACGTTAAAATAATGAAAGAAAACTCAAAAAGAAACATAATATAATTTTTGATATATGTATATATTATATATACTTTTTTTTAATAAACATTTAATGAATAAAGTCGAAGACTACAGCAGAAAAACTAGATAACTCTTTTTTTTTAAATGTTCAGGAAATTAAATTTACCGCGGAATCCCGTTCGGATTGTCACTCTGACAATGAAGCCCTGTCAGTCTGAAAATGAAGAGGATGTTTGAAGGGCTTAAATCCAAATACTTCGTTTTTCCTCAGAGACTGTTTGGATGAACTAGTTTTTACAGTATAGCTTCTGTTATCAAAGTGCCGTTTGAACTCGTTTCATCCTTTTTTTGACCACACTATCGTGTTTGCCATCGAAAGATCTATCAGAAACCCCTGTTAAAAATATTTGACAAAAAATCGAGTTACCTCGTTATCCTCCCAGAATCTTGAATAGGAAAACTCATATAAAATGCCTCAAATCTTTGCCTATAATGAAAGTAGCCATTCAAGATTTAGCATAGTCTATTAGACGTGTTTGTGCTAGAAAGTTGCTGTATTAGATTGATGAAGCAGTTTGGGCTGTTGGTATGGGTTGTGGTCCATTTGATATCTTTTTTTCAGCTGTGAAATTGGCGAGTGACCTGTAGATGCCCGACTTGACGAGGCGTTGATTGGTTAATGATTTCCCAGTACATTAAAGCTTTAAATGTTCATTACTACGAAAACTCTAAAATGAGCGAAATGATGTGATACCTAAACAAAGGGGTTGTTTGCAATCAATCACTACCACGTCTTTATCTTAGGTTTCCGATAGGAAAATTAGTAATAAAAGCAAATAATGTATTTCTAATTTAAAATAGAACAAATAAATCTCCATTGTGCCCCTAAAAATTTGAAAAAAAATAGATTTGCCACAGATAAGGTCTTCATTGTATTGGCTTTGTGAGCGACACCTGTATCTGGCACAACAATGTATTCATACATTGAAATAAGGTAAGAATGAAACTGTCACCCTCAGCGGAATTTTTATGAATGAGAGTGATGAGTGATAATGAGAAACCAGTGAGCAAATCTGTTAAATTTGAGAAAATATTGATCCAAGGTTGAATTAGGTCCTGCTTCAACTTGACCCCGCTTGATCAACTGCTTAGTAGGTTAATCAACATGAGAGCGTGTCTCAACTATTTACTCAATAATAGGCCTATGCTACTAAGTTATATATCATGTAGGATATATCAATATTTGGATAGTACCATATATGTAATGTACATACGATATATATTGAATAATATGGAATTTGTAATATTTAATATTTTTAATGGGTTGTTAATGATAGAATTAACGTATTGTCATTACTATGATTAGTAGTATCTGTTTATTGAATAAACAATCATGAATTGCAATGTAAACATGTAGTTAATACAATATAATATTTAAAATACGTATTAACAATATATTTTACCTGTAATCTAAATACAGTATTTATTCTATCCTCATAATTACAAACCAGAAACAAAACAATAACTCAATAAATAGAAGGAAGAAGGTAGCATTGAGGAAAGGAACATATTTACCATTTAGAATTAAAATGACCTTACCTATTTTTGATCTAAATCAATTCGACGGTTATCAAAAAAACGTTAACATGAGAGAAGGTGGATTACATGATATATATATATATATATATATATATATATATATATATATATATAAGAAAAAAATTGTTGACAAACAAGCGTTGAGTTGTGGTGAGAAATCTATTTATATTACCCAGGATATTCATTAAAAATTAACTCATTAGATTGTTACAAAAGTTTTTAATTTTAATTCCTTAATTCCAGCGCTCATAAGTAATTATGTAATTTTTTTTAATTCCTACTGTTTATATGTCAATGATTATTTATATATATATTTTTTTAATTAACTTCTGTATTCACTAATCCTTAATTTATTTCCTCAGGTTGCCTTCAAGGGGTCATTTAAATTTTTAAAACGCACATTCGAATTTAGAAAAAATACAATGTGATTCGCAGCCACTTATAACATTACTCTGAAAAAGATCTTAGCATTAAAGCAGCAAGTAATTTGTGCTATGATGAAAAGTCATTGTGAAAGTAACTAAAAAATTTGTTTTAAAAATTGGTAAAGAAAATAATGCATTCAAAATTTAATTATTTAATTATATTTAGGAAAAGAAAACATCCTTGGCATTTGGGCTAACCACTATAAAAGTACTCTGGAAACTTACCAGGGTACCACTGTGGAAAATGTAACTTCTGTTTTGTGCAATGGCTTCGAGTTGACCGAACCACCAGACAAAGAAGAGGTATTGGATTCTTTGTGTATCTAGGTTCCCTAGTGTGTGCAGACATTATGCCCTGTCAGGAGATTCAGAGACGAATAACGACAGCAAACAGGTGCTATTGGCCTAGCCAAAATACTAAGAAGTCATTTTCTGGCAAGAAAGTCTAAGATCTGTACAAATCTTTAATTAGACTTGTACTGACATACGCCTTATCACGTACAGATGCCATCAGGATGCAGGTTTTTGAGCGAAAAATTCTGAGAAGAATGTTTGGACCTGTAATGGATGGCGCCCAGTACTTGCAGAGACACAATGCAGAGGTGTACCAGATTTACCAGGAACCAGATGTGCTACAATTTATAACGATCTCAAGGCTACGATGGGCGGGGCATGTAGCAAGAATGGACGGGGGACACACCTGTCAAGAAGGCTGCTCTTTGGGTATGTGGATTGGAGGAGAAGGAGAGGACGGCCAGGACTGAGATGGGCAGATGAGGTCGAAGTCGACGCAAAGAAGCTCCTCAACACAAGAGCTTGGCAGATCCTGGCGTGGAGAGATGAGTGGAGGCGTCGATTTGATGATGAATTATATTTAGGATGTGTCGGAACCGGAATTTGTCGCTCCGATGGATAGAGGCTCCTCTACGCTGAACGGCAAGTAAGAGGACGATAAAGAAAAGAAAATATATTTATTTTATTAATATATTTGTTAACTATTATTATATAAATCTGGTATGTTTTTTACTATAATAAATATAACTTTTTTATCTATTTTTTAAATGTTTATTTATGCTCTTTTGTATTTTGGTTGGATAATGCAGCCCTAGTTCAAATTTATATTGAGTATTACAGGTATTATAATTAAATAAGTTATTTTATCAATATAGAAAATTATCAACAGTACATTACTTAACATTTATCTTATAAACAGTATATAATTAATCAATCTATTTTATTAAGTATACATACCATATTTACTGGACTAATCGAACCGAAACTCCTGATGTAGAGTTCGCATACCACTGTTGTGGCGTTATCTGAAACCAGGTAAAAATAAATTATAGGTTTATAATAAAGCAGAAAAATTAAAAATGAAGTGGGGTATTATCTTAACAACGATAAATTATAAGACAAGAGATAAATACAGCTAAAGAACTAAAGATGAAGGGAAAATAATAATAAGTAAATCGTTATAACTTAAACTGGGTTGAAGCAGGTAACCTTCAAGCTTTTAGAGTTGCACAACCAGCCAAGGAGAATTTACTATTCCCCTTCTGTTATGCAAAGTATTATGAGGAAATTAATCTGTTTTAAAAATTTTTTTATAGTATCTCTTAAATCTCTTAAATATTAAAACTGTATTTATTTACCTTGTATCAATGTAAAAAATACTTATATAACTCTAATTTAAATGATAGAGTGGCTAAGCTGAAGATCCTGAGTTCATACCCGGCTGTAACAACTGATTTATTTAATCTGTTAACAGCCAAGGATGAATCTCGTGGAGCCTGGGTTAGCCCAGCCCCTATAAAGTGGATACCCTTAATTAAGGGGAACCTCGCGTTAGAGCATTGTCTCGGACAAATAATCTTCCTGCACAACCGCTGTACTCGAAACACAAACTCTACGTCGTTCGTGTTGGTAGAGACTTTTTTTGTAGTATAATAAAACCAATGTATTAAGGTGAATTAACAGGCTAAACGGAAAATACTTCAAAATGATATCAGTGTTTCACACTTTTATTGATAAAAGCACGAGCAGGTGTTGCACAAGTCTGGGTCTTTGTGATATCTTCCGTTAGGTATCAGCACGCGACTGCATCACTTCGGGAGCCCCTTACTGCCCTTTGTTTTGGCGGAAAAAATTCCAACGGACAGAAAAAAAAGACTGATTTCATCACTTAAAAAACGACATCAAATGAAAAATAAATGTTTCTTTATTAATTTTGAGTTTTTTTAGCCCCAATCCTATGAAATGATAGTGATGTACCTACAGTAATAAATCGAACATCCTTACCCATAACTGTAAGGCATCTAAGTAGCAATGAGTGGTTGGGAAAATTGCGAAGTCCGTACACATATTATTCGAAAATATACAGTGCTTTACGCTTAGTTATGCAAACTGTATAACTGTGTAGAATATGAGAATTTGCATATTTTTTTGCAAATTCTCACTTTCTACACTGATAGCCGTCATTATGACGGCTGTTCCCTGTAGACCACAACTCAGAGATGTTCCGTTCAAAGGGTTAAAAAGAATAACTAGTCCTATTCTAACGCCTTATATAACTTCCGCTATACACTTGAATCGTGCGTAATTGCATATCTCAATTCTTGAAGGGGCTGCATACTCTAAGAGATGCAGTAAATCACAGCTCATAAAATTAATTTATTAATCATTATATTTTAATTCTATTCACTTAAGTTAAGTCGGATTTTGCCCAGAGAGAATTAACTGCTTTCCGGTAACCGGAATCGTATCATCCTCGTATTTTTTGTTTGTAAAATATTTTGATGAATTTCACACCTTAGCAAAATTATAAAATATGGTCTGAAATAAAATATATACATTTTGTCCAGAAAATTGATTATTCTTGGATATTATTCTATCAAAGAACAACGAACTAATAATAAGAAATATGTATTAATAGATTTCTAGTTTGAAATCGACTATACACTCGTAACTATTGACAACTTAATTACAGCCATTTCCTGAATTGCTAATTAGACTAGAAAATAAAAAAAAACATTGCAATAACGATGTAAAAGATTCTCTCCACAAACCATTAATAAGTTTTGATGACAACCGATAATTACCAACTTGCATCATTCATCAGAGAATCTTGTTTACTAACTATTAACTAATCGATACAAGTATTTACGAAAACAAGATTTTCGCGTACTAATTACTTAATAATAAGATCATACAAGTTTTAAATCAATTAAGAACTCATCCAATTTTTACATAATATAACTTTTAAAGAGGATTCAATTTTTTTTCCTTAAACGTCATTCAGACTAAATTGGGTTGGGAATTACTTAATAATCGTTTAAATAAAAACTTAACACCATATTGAATAGCCAAAAGGGCAACTCATTATGATAAAATAATTAAAGCGCAGTAGACCTTCGAGTATCCGAACTCCGCATACAACATTATCATTCCTAGAAAATAAGTTTCAGTAGTATGATCTTTCTAGTACTATTATAATGAAATAATAATGAAACTTCAGAATTGATCAATACGTTTTTAGAAGTATGACTAGTTTTTCGATTGTTTAGAAGAAAATGAGGCATACAGTTAACATTTTGTTACTGGAAACTTATACGAGGCTGATTACGTCACATTTGTACTACATATACTATATATATATATATATATATATATATATATATATATATATATATATATAATATTTGTATGCCCTTTGATAAATAAATAAAGATAAATTGCTATAACTAATACTAAAATACAAATACAAATATAATAACTACAAATATATACAAATATAATACTAAAATACATATATACAAGTCTTAAATAATTACAATATTCATTAACAAAACATTCTCTCACCTGAAAAAACAAAAGAGACAGCATTTACAGCCCTTACTTACTTTATATTTCTTTGTAACTTTCAGGATAATTTCAGTTTACTCACCACACAAAGTTAATTCAAGTTTATACCCGTACATTAAAACAATAGCCGCTCGTATATCTTTACATGTACTCAAAGTAGTTTTCTTTACATGTATGCAAACATTATTTGACATTTCATTTCAGTGAATTTTAATAATCTGACAATTTGATTATTTGAATCGCACCTCACGATAATCGACTATTTACGTATAAGTTCTCACAAAATAAAAACCATCCCCCACTGAACTAGAAGCTCGGACTGGAACTATTTCCAGTCAGGCAAACTCACTCTGATCTGAAATCAACGTGGGATATGAATTGTTGTATCTCTTCATTGTTCTTTTTAACGCCCCAACTGTTTTGTCCAGGCACGATGCTTCTGCAGAGCAATCCTCTGCGGTATTAGTAGCGGGTCCTCCGTAGCGTTCTAATTTGGCTACCCACACCGTAACATTCACAGTTAATTATCGATGCCATTTTGTTAATATGAAGTGTGGAATGCATCAAGAAATAAACCATAATTTGAATATATTATGAAAGAAATTAAAAACTAATATAATAGAAATAAGAAATAACTAACTTCTTTCTTTAGTTACATTTAACAAATATACATACTGATAAACTGAGAAAAAGCTTTAAAAAAAAAATGTATTCCATCGTACAGAATCATTCCCATGACAAGAAACAAATTATGTTTAGGGTTATTCCTACTTGAAACACAGTAAGAACTCTAGAGAAAACATTAAAAGCATCCAAAACATTGTGATAGATAGGTCATTCAATATCATCTTAAAAACTCCAAGTACAAAGTATTTTTTATTTTATAAAGACAAAAATGATTCCACGCGGAGGTAAATTTGATCGCAAGTAACCCCTCGATTACTCCAGGAAACTGAGTACAATTTCAAAAACAGAAAAGTAAACACCTTGAGATTGATTGAGCGAACCAAAAGCTGTTAAATGTGTGGGAAACTGAACATGTGGGAATAAACGGTAACGATGTGGGGACCTCCCAATGAGATCCTTACTCTTCCAAGTCGTGGTAGAATGAGGAGAAAGATGGCACAAGAAGATTAATAGAAATTAGATTGAAAAATTGGTATCCATGACGGAGCCAATTTTTCCAGACAGCAAAGGAATTAATCCAAAAAGTGTACTGTGAATAGCATAATAATCTTCTATGCTCACGATCTCGGGTTTCCCAGCCCAGCAGGTGGCATTAAGATTTTTTTTTAAGAGAAGTAAAAAATTCTTGGCTATGTCGTTCTTCAGAAAGGGGATACAATGGGGTTCCGAGTCTGGCAGTGCCAGGTTCTCGTAGAAGACCCTGATAATAACTTCAATATACGTGGATAGGCGGAATTAAGGACACGACTAACCTATGATATAGATAAGGAAGAAAAATCTCTTATATAGGGAGAACTGTTTATTGGCAAGCCAACGTTTCGACCCATATTGCAGGTCTTCTTCAGGACAAGTATGATCGACGGGGGTTGACACTAGACTGGTTTGGCCCCGTCTTCTAATACGAGTATTATTCAATATGACTTAGATACTATACAATACAATAATTTATTTAGTTTGTTAGCGGTGGGAGATGGATTATATGGGATCTAGGACCCTTCTGGGGCCCACCCAGCCTCTATAAAATATTATAAAAATAGGGTACCCAAAATAAGGGGGAAAAATCTGGCGGATGAGCATGGCCTAGGACAAGTCACCTCCTTGCAGAACCGTTGTCCATGAAACAGTACAGTCTCTACCATGTGCTGAACCCCAGACTCGTTCACGGGTTGTAGTGGTTACAGGTACAATACAATAAATTCTGCATCATTAAAACTATTCTTCTTTTCTTTTTAGCAGAAAATTATTAATAATCATTTTGGGTAGCAACTAATTTGTATAACAATATTATTTCGTTAGAGGATTATAATAGCCAAAATTAAAAAACAAAAAAAAGTGAAAACCACTGCTATTTTTAGAAATACTATGTCGACAAAAAGGAATGAACTTTGGATAAATTAAAAAATATGGGTCACTTAATCAATATTGTAACGACATATCCAACTTAACTAAACCGATCTAATTATAAAGAGATGTTAAGGTTGAGAGACAAGATCTAACGCCCAGTATCCAGTATTTTTGGCTCTGGTTTTGTTTAACCTACAAAAAATGTTTTCTAAACTGAGTAACAGCTGCAAATACAGTGTTCCCCCTATCGCTCTTCGCCCAACAGTTTGTGCCTTTTATTTATTTTTCTAACTTCTTTTTTATAGGAACTTGAGTAGTAAACCTAACTTCCCTTTATAAATTAAAAAAAATCATCAATCGTGTTTTTGTTTGTTTTGAATTATTTATTTATTATTATTATTAGTTATTATCATTTCCTGACGTATTATATGACTGCGAATTGGTTGCTACCTTAGAAGAAATTTTTCGTAGATCCAAAAATAAAGAATGAATATAGTAGATAAATCTTCTGTGGCTTTCTTGTAAAATTATTTATAAAATGCGGCTGATGACATTAACTGTAGTCTATTTTTTGATATAATACATCTCCCTGACCTATTAAACTCCCTCCCATAATTATTATATAAATAAAAATACGTTAAGAACCTATCTACAAAAAGTAGCATTTTGTACACTAAAATTAATTCTACCAAATGGATCAATCAAATAAGATGAGATCATAATACAACTTTTTATTATAATTTTTTAATCATTGGTTTAATTTTTAAATATTTTTTTTTTATTTTGAAGAGAAAAGATTTGCCCCCGGGATTCGATTTGAGCCGGGATTCGAACCCGGATCTTCGCCACACCGTGGCAACGCTCTAACCACTTGAGCCACCGGGGTCCTACCTAGCAGAGCTCCTCGTGTATACATCGCAAAATTGCGAGAACACGGGGGATATGGGATCGGTGAAGAGAACAGATTTGTCCTTTATATGTTTCTTTAAAAACACAAGGTAAAACATTATAGGTTTGAATTTGAGATAAAAAAAAGTACTGGAAAGGGAAAAATAACTGATATTAAATGAATTTTTTAATATTTAAAACTTTTCTCGTCCCCCCTCTCCTGATTTATCTTCACGCGCTTAATATTAATATTTTAACAATCGACTCAAAATGAGTTGAAATTTATTGGAACTATCACAAATATTATAAAATATGAATAATTATCTATTCGATACGAATTATGAATTAGCGTACTATAATATCTAAAAACTTTTTTATTTAACGATTTTTTTATAACTTAGTTGTTTATTGTTCCCGAAAGTTTTCACCAAAGATCTCAGTCGAGCCAGTCCATATATATATTTTATATATATTATAATAATACCGACATAATATATGTATATATATTACCGACTATTCAACCAAGAGACGATTTAAATTTTAAAGTAAAGCTGACAAGACTAAAAGTTCATATGAGATGAACATATGAGATGTAAGTGAAGGTGTAAATTTAAATTATTACCAAAAAGTTATTCAACAATACTTTTATTAATGAAAGTAGGATCCTTCACTTTCAATACATTTCTCCCAACGTGAAACAAGTATTTCTATCCCCGCTCTGTAGAAATTAGGTGTCAAGGAAGAAGCGAAGTCTTGGAAGGCCGATTTCAGGGCATGGTCGTATTTGATAAAAAAATTATCCAAACAATGGAAAAAGTAAAAGTCAGTTGGAGAAAGGTCCGAATAATATGGTGGGTGAGGAAGGTGCTCCTTACTTCTGTTGCGGGGAGGTTTCCAATCGGGTGAGCTGCTGGGCCTCGGTTAATTTAAGGTGCCTGGAAGCAGTCATGGCAGTTACTCCAAGTTGTGAACCTATATCACGAGTGGTTTGGGAAGGGCCCGCTTCGACCAGCTCTTTAAATTTTTCGTTGTCCAACTTAGTCTTCGGCCTACCACGTTCTTTGTTGGTAAGGTCATAATCCCCAGACCGAAATTTTTCAAACCAACAGAAAATTGTCCTTTCGCTCATTGTATCTACACCGTAAACAATATTATTGTTTCGGAACGCCTCCGTGACGCTATGGCTAAGTTTATATCCGCGGAAGAAATAATTTTCTTATGAAATTATTCAAATGGTATACATGACATAATTGTTTGTGTACAAATAATCTAATCCATAATGAAAAGAAAACTGTAAATAAACGAAATTGACATTTCATCCGTTACGGCCCAATAAATCATCTTGTGATTTAACTTGTCTTATTACTTGTGTTTTATTATCTTCATTGACTATTTTTTTAATATCTTCTAGATTTCTTTCCGTTATTATTATTTCTCATTAGTTTTTTCATAATTTATCTTATACTATTTGTATTTCTTTTCACTCCAACCATTCCTGATTATATGAACTTTTGTATATTCTTTAGTAGGGGAATGTTTATATAGTTTTTTCCACATTCTTTTATTCTGAGCCCTAAAAATGGTCTAAAAATTGTGTCAAAAATTATGGACAAATATATTAAGCCTGTCTTAATTTGCATGGAGTGGACCCCCCCGACCATCTCACACTCTTCTAAAACTATTCAGTCAACCATTTTCGAATGAATATTATTTTTACCTTTTTACAATAAATAAAAAACCCAATATTATTATGATGTTTCATAAATTGTTTACTTCGGAATGTATTACCTAATTACAGTCGAATTCCTTTGCATTTCGTAGGACTAGTAAGGGAAAAAGGGAGATAAATTAATCCGTTGGCCGAGAATCCAAGTTGCGGTGGTGGATTGGCGTTGAGTTTATAGCTGAATCAAGCTAACTGGCCTCTCCTGTCTAACAGCTTCCAATATCCTATTTTTCCACCCTTCCATCTCACCGCCACTCTCTCCGGATACCTTCGAGCCTGTATCTAAATAGCTAACAAATAAGAAGAAATATTTGTTTTTAAAGCCAACATTTCGACCCGCTTTGCAGGTCTTCTTTAGGGGTTTTACAATTTTTCTCATGTGTTAATGATTTTGGTTTACTGGTTTTTTTCTCTATGTTTCATTACTGGTTTTACTGTTCCACTTCATTCTATAATTCTTTCGATACCATCAATTATTATCTTTACGCTATGTTATTCTATAATTTATATCAGCCCTTCTCATGTAACTCTTCTTTACTTTGTTTTTAAAATAGTTCCATTTGGCAAGAATAATTCCAAAATATTTTAATTTTTAATTCGTTAATCTTTGGGTTTTTAATATTCTCTCTTAGTTATTATATAATTCAATCCCTTCTCTCAATTAACCAGCACCAGCCTCAACATCAGGCGCCTCAAACCTCCCAACATAAACCCCAGACTTCCTATAACAAGCCCAAAAACTCCCAACCTAAACCCCGAGATGCTCGACCCAATCCTAAAGTCCAAACTCCACGTCAGCAAATATCTCTCCACCCTCAAAACTTAAGAGTCAATCTTCCACCACAACATCCGAATCCTGCCCCTTCCCTAGTTCAACACACGTTGAAAACAGAACCAGTACCTCAGGCTCAACCCCCAACCAACGCCCCTATTTATGTAAATTATCCACCCCAACCTCCAGATCTATATCCTATCCAAATGCAAAACCCCAACGACATTAATTCAATCCTAACATCATTCCTTAAAGATCTTCAAGAAACCATAAAACCGCTGATCATCATATTGACAAGAATCCTAACAGAATTCCCACTTAATCGTCCACAATGAGCATAAAACCCCTAGTTGTCCTATTGTGGAATGCTAATGGACTGAATAATCACCGTGACGAACTTGACATATTTCTACATGACAAACAAATTGATATTGCTTTACTGACTGAAACACATTTCACACACCGCTCACTATTCTACATACGTGACTACATCACTTACAGATCAGACCACCCAGATAACACTTCACATGCCGGATCTTGTGTTCTCATTCATAAAAATATATCCCATTCCTTGATTCCTTCCATTCCAACTGATGCTATCCAATCAACCTCTGTAAACATTACGACTCGTCCATTCCATTTCACACTTTCAGCTGTATACTGTGCTCCCGGTAGTTCCATTTCCCATAACCTTTTAGATTCCTTATTCCTATCATTTGGACCGCGCTTCATTGCTGGAGGAGATTACAATGCTAAACACCAACGATGGGGTTGTCGAACATCCAACTCCCGTGGAAATATTCTATCTTCCATCACATCCTCAAAAAGCTACTCAATCCTTGCCCCAAAAAATCCTACTTATTGGCCTACATCCCTCAAAAAACGTCCCGACATCCTTGACATATTTGTTACATCCCAAATTTCCCCCGCACATGCCAACATTGAATCCTTGGACGACCTGTCATCAGATCATAGTCCAGTCCTCCTTTTCTTACACTCAAGTTTTGCTCCCAAGCCTTCCCCTCCCACACTGATTACAGGACGTGTCAACTGGGATGATTTTTGTTATGACTTGGAGGACAAACTGGACTTAAAAATTTCACTGAAGACAAAACAAGACATTGATACAGCCATAGAGAAACTTACAACTTCAATCAGAAGCAGTTTACATGATAACATCACAAATCATACAATTATTAACTATCAACAGACTGATTTGCCACAGCATATTCGAATCTTATTAAGAGAAAAACGCAGAGCAAGATCGAAGTGGCATAGAACTCGATACCCAGCAGATAAAACTATCTATACAAAATTAACTAACAAACTAAAAGCAGAAATCAAGAAATTCAAAATTCAAAATTTAATTACCTGGACTGAAAATCTTACCATCACCGACAAAACATTATGGATGACCACTAAAAAACTCCTAAAGTTCAAAGAATTTAATCATCCACTCCTTACTGAATCAAATAACTGGACAAGAACTGACGGAGAAAAATCACAGTTATTTGGTCAGTACCTTTCCAAAATCTTTCATCCACATCCTGATATCATTAACCCAACTCACATTGAACATATAAAAGAAGCGTTAGATGTTCCCCTCCAAATGTCCCTCCCACCCAAAGCCTTCCATCCTACAGAAATATCCAACATTATACACAGATTACCTTCCCGCAAAGCTCCTGGGCACGACCTCATCACAATTCATATCTTAAAACACCTTCCTAGAAAAGCCATTCTATTCCTTACCTATATATATAATGCTGTACTCCGCTCCACATATTTTCCTGACCTCTGGAAACTATCCATTGTAAAAATGATACCCAAGCCTAAAAAAAAACCAGAATACCCTTCCTCTTACCGTCCTATCGCTCTTCTACCTTGTATGGGTAAAATCCTCGAAAAACTCATCCTCAAACGATTGCACCCCATCCTTGATGCAAATCACATAATTCCAGATCACCAGTTTGGATTCCGAGCATCCCACTCCACTATTCAGCAATGTCATCGTGTGGTGGATGTAGTCTCCTCTGCATTAGAACGTGGATCATATTGTTCGGGCGTCTTTCTTGACGTGGAACAGGCCTTCGACCGAGTCTGGTATCCGGGATTGCTCTATAAACTCCGTCAATTTCTACCACCTACCTACTTTCTCATCCTTCAATCCTATCTCACAAACAGAACTTTCCAAGTAAACCATAATAATGTCTATTCATCCCTCTTTTCCCAATCTGCTGGTGTTCCTCAAGGTAGTATCCTTGGCCCAATCCTTTATACAGTTTATACAGCTGACATCCCAACTCATCCTAATACTATCCTTACCACATATGCTGATGATACATGTGTATTATCAGTCAATACCAATCCAGTTATTGTATCCCAAAGCCTCCAATCCCATATCACTGATCTTGAAGAATGGTGCCAGAACTGGAGAATTAAAATAAATTCTCAAAAATCCCATCAAATCACTTTTTTACGTCGTAAACCAATGACTTCCTGCCCTTCAGTATCCTTTAATAATATCCCACTTGTGCCTGTAGAACAGATCCGATACTTAGGGTTGCATCTCGACAAACGATTAACCTGGAATCCTCATACAAGACTGAAAAGACAAGAAACCGCTCGACGTTTCAGGCTACTTCAACACTTACTAGACAAACGCTCTAAGCTCCCAGTTAATTACAAAAGACTCATCTACATGACCATCATACGACCTATTTGGACTTACGGAGTAGAGCTTTGGGGCTCCACTAAGCCATCAAATTCTTCTCGTATCCCATCCCTACAATCCAAAATCCTTCGTAAAATCCTCAACGCTCCTTATTTTGTTAAGAATATAGTCATCCATAACGACCTTAATGTCCCATTTGTTGCTGATTTGGCCCGAACCCGGTATCTATCCTTTCATAACAAACTTCATTTCCACTCAAACCCTCTAGTTTCAAACTTAGCTTCCTCTTCAATTCCCGATAATCCTCCGAGGCGTCTGAGAAGAAGATGGCCACGTGACCTTCTTAGTTGAACATGCGATTTGAGTACTACCAGTGGGTAGTTTCTCTACATGTCATTATATCATATCATTATGTATCACTCAGCCAATTTACTTGTTATATTATTGTAATATAGTTGTAAATATCAATAAATAAATAATAAAAAAAAAAAAAAAAAAAATCCCTTCTCTTGTAACTTTCGATAACTTATCTTTAAATAATGCCATGGTACTTAATATTCTCCAACAGCATTTTATAAGTTATTTTTTCATTTAATATTTTTTTTCCTTACCGATACCAATACACCAATACAATAATTTGTATTATTCTATTATTGTTATCATTATTGTATACTACTTTTTCGAATACCATTTATTTGATTAATTTGTAATAATCTTTATTACCTATTCGATAATATTCTCCATTATTAATATAACCATTCCCGGTTTTCATATTTACCTAATAACATATTTTTATACAATATATATAAAACACCAATATATACCAGTCAATTTGACATATACATTTACACGTTTATGTGTATGTGTGTATGTGGGTTTATGTGTCTGTATGTGTGTCTATATATATATTGTCGGTGTGTATAATGTTATATGGATAATATAAATTTTATATTATATCATAAATCTTATATAATTATGTATAACGTTTTATTTTAATTTAAACAACTTCATATAAATTACATTTCTATTATATGTTTAATATGTTAATACGGTTTTACTATGTGCCTAATATAGCATGGTATGTTATTATGTAAATATGTAACAATATTTTTACTAAGTCTAATAAGGTAACAAGAATATATAAATGTAATTATGTAGGTAATGTAAATATGTATATTCTCTAGTGGTAACTATGTAGATACTGTAAACATTTATATTCTCCAGTAGTGAGGGCAATAATAACCATTTGTAGTTGTTTGCCCTTAAAAAAATAAAACAACAAACATCATATTTTTATTATATTTCTTTTATCACTCATATTCCTTTATAAGAAGACCTGCAATGAGGGTCAAAACGTTGGCTTTAAAATAAATACAGGATGTGGCAGCATAATTTCCTTTATTCAAAACTTAATAATTGCATGAATCAAAACATTTTTATTCATTTTTTATAATGTAGGTGTATGCCTAAAGTTTTGTTTTACATAGTTTTGGAGATGAAATCAGATAGGTGACGTCTCATATTCTTCATACTCTGAGTAAACTTATTTCTGGCATTTGTCATGAATATTGCTAGCATAGCAGGCATTATGTTCAGAATTCCTTCCTGGATGCTGATCTTCAAATTTTGTAAGGTCTTTGGACGGTTCACCATAAACTGAACCCCATAGAAAAACTCACAAGGGTGCAAATTGAGATACCAAACAGGCCACTCCAAATCGTCCCTAATTGAGACAAGGTGCTCTCTCAAAACAGCTATCGATGATGGCGACTGAACTGTGTCGGGGCAAACCTTATATCCCCGCCTATTGAACAAGACCACTAGCACTCCATTAGAACATCAACCGACTGAATGGTGCGCATTTTAAAAAAGGAAGTTATGTTGCTGCACCCTGTAGTTGCACTAATGTAAGAGATTTTTTTCTGGCCTCCACCCGGACGGAAAATTTTCTTCCTCATATATACATATAGGAACAACTAATATTATTCAAGATCATTATCTAATGTTTTTACAGCAATCTTGAGTCGTAGTTACTTACAGTTGCCTATTAGTAATACAATGTAAAAATCATTTTCTTTTTTCGAAGTGAAAACTACTTCGATTGATTTAGAAATTCAAAAAAGAATCCGGTTATTCCAAACTTTTGAGTTTTCACTTCTGTCGGTAGTCTTCATGATTGCCTATTTAATTTTGTTTTTACAATTAAAAAAAAAAAATTATTTTTAATATATTCTTGAGATAAAAAACACGTGTTTCTACTTTACTGTTCCCTTACGGTGAAAGGAATTTACGGTCAAGACTGTGCTAGAGTTGAATCGAAAGAAGAGGGCAGAAAAGAGGAAAAATCTCATGACCGGCAAAGACCAATGAAAAGTAACAAAAATTTCCACTCCGTATCTGATGGATACGTACGCTTATCGGAAGGTTGATAACATAAAGTCATTAAATATTAATAACAGAACCGTAGTAGCCAATATTATTAGTTTCTAGAATATTCCACTGCATTGTATGCCATCGAGATTTTGCGTTACAGAACAAATATATATATTAGCAATAACAGAATATGGGAGTCATCCAATTAATTTCTGCATAATTTTCCACTAACTAGTAATACATGGGATGGTATAATACTAATTAAATTATTATGGCGTAATGATAAATAGCAGAGATAGAATACATTGAATATAGAAGAAATATTTACAGGTATAATAGTACATATTCCTCTATAAGAAAACAGAAGTTGATTGTAATATCTATTAAAAATTACATATCTTAAGATTTATGGAAGATTGGGTTTGAAATATTTTCCAGAAGTAACTATTTTCATAGAATATCTTGATTGGTCGTATTATTCAACTAATGAAGCTAGGCATTCAATTAGATATTTTCGGTATTGGGAAGAGAATAAACTTTGAACTTTGTGACCAAGGAATTTACTTTTTTTTTAAGGGGATGTAAAAATTAGGAGCAGTCAGAATGTTGTTTGTAATCAAAATATATACTAATTTATTATGCCTCAAGGTAGTATCCTTGGCCCAATACTTTATACTGTGTATACAGCTGATATCCCAACTCATCCTAATAGTATCCTTACCACGTATGCTGAGTATACATGCGTATTATCAGTCAACACCAATCCAGTTATTGTATCCCAAAGCCTCCAATCCCATATCACTGATCTTGAAGAATGGTGCCAAAACTGGAGAATTAAAATAAATTCTCAAAAATCGCATCAAATCACTTTTACCTTGCGTCGTAAACCAATGACTTCCTGCTCTTCAGTATCCTATAATAATATCCCACTTGTGCCTGTAGAACAGATCCGATACTTAGGGTTGCACCTAGAAAAACGATTAACCTGGAATCCTCATACAAGACTGAAAAGACAAGAAACCGCTCGACGTTTCAGGCTACTTCGACACTTACTAGACAAACCCTCTAACCTTCCAATTAATTACAAAAGACTCATCTACATGACCATCATACGACCTATTTGGACTTACGGAGTAGAGCTTTGGGGCTCCACTAAGCCATCGAATTCTTCTCGGATCCAATCCCTACAATCCAAAATCCTTCGTAAAATCCTCAACGCTCCTTATTTTGTTAAGAATAAAGTCATCCATAACGACCTTAATGTCCCATTTGTTGCTGATTTGTCCCGAACCCGGTATCTATCCTTTCTTAACAAACTTCATTTCCACTCAAAACCTCTAGTTTCAAACCTAGCTTCCTCTTCAATTCCCGATAATCCTCCGAGGCGACTGAAAAGAAGATGGCAACGTGACCTTCTTAGTTGAACATGCGATTTGAGTACTACCAGTGGGTAGTTTCTCTACTTGTCATTATATCATGTCATTATGTATCACTTAGCCTATTTACTTGTTATATTATTGTAATATAGTTGTAAATATCAATAAATAAATAATAAAAATAAATTTATTATGAATGCATAACATTTAATATGCAACTTTTGTTATATACCTAAAATCAAAAATTTAAATATAATAAATCCATAAAATCATATAACTAAAAACAAAACTCCAATGTAAGAACAAATGACAAAAATCAGATAAAATGCAACATTTTAAAGTCTCAACTAATTTAATAATGTGTATGGTTTGTATGTGTTCATATCACTAATAATTATAGCTCTTAAGTATGGTAGATAATACTAATACAATAAATAAAAAATATTATTATTTTTCAAAAATAATAAAAAAAATAACGGAAATAATGTTTAAGAGTTACCACGGGTAACTTTAGTAAAATTGACCTAAAAGTTAATATCCATTTTGATGTCAATATAAAATACCATGACGAAAAAATATAGATTGTGAATATATTTCAATATTGTATCCCCAAACTCAATTCATACTTCGGAAAGTAAGTCCTTAAGGAAGAAACTCATTTTCCATTCCATTGCACATAAATGAATAGACTTAACTTGAAACGTTAAGTAAAGTGGGACTGATGAAATATATTCCAGTAAATATAGTGAAAAGTTGTAACCCGAGTTTCCTCAAATTACGCAAGGATGGTCTTATTGAGAATCATTTAGTAGAGTTACATGCTGGGATCCATACGAAGGAGCCTATTTCCTCCGATGCAATTGGATGTGGAGGAAATGAAACATTTCTCATATTGGAATAGTCGACAGTCTATTTCTTTTGTATTGAATATAGGTTTCATCCTTTGTGTTTTGTTATCGAGGTCTAAACGATAAATAAAATATATATTCATTATTTAAAATTTATAAAATAATTCCTTAAGCCTCTAAAATATAGCGATATTATGGAAGGTAACCAGTCAATGTTTCGCCAATTCAGGCATACAACAGGACATAGACAAAAAAAAACTCTAATAAAAAATAAGATACAGCACATCTCATATTAACAGTCTCATCAATCAGAAACAGCTACCTCACCCAAAACGTTCAGTAAAATATAGAGACTAAGGATATTTTTTGGGAAGCAAATAATGGGATTGCATCAATTGTGATTCATCATCATAGTCTTTAAGACCAATAAGAAACAAGCCTAAATATCCAAAATAATAGAAACAAAACTAACATATGTTTCTGAAATTTTTAGAGTTACGAATATAAGTTTTTGTTTTATCGTATTAAAATTAGGATTTCATCTTTTCTGTTTAGTCATGGTGGTCTTTAAAATCAGTAAGAACGTTTTAATTTTCAAAAAATCCCCAAAACCAAAGCCTTTAATTTCTAAAATGCTAGAAAAAAATATCAGCATATATCACATGAAGCGGCAAACAGACAAATGTACCAATTTTGCGAGCCTTAAGACTTTTTTTAAGTTTATCAAATGCTTTTTAATCATTATCTAATGCATGTTTTTGACTGTATGCCTATTTTTATCGATTAATAAAAAAAAAATTTTTTAAATGTATTTGCAACACATACTTTTTTTTTTGGCATTTTCAAAGCAATACCTAAGTGAAATATGTAGTAATAGAATGTATAGTAATCATAAAACTAAAGAAAAACATTTAATATTCAACGATTTATCCCGAAATAATCAACTGCTGTGAATTGGTCTGGGTGTACTTGCAGTCAATCTCGAAAACAGAAAGGAAATATTTAAATAAAAGTACTGAAATTTAAATTAAAAATAAAATACAATTAATAATATTAATTTATTTCATATTATTTATAAAAATAGGATTGAAATAAATATAAAAATATTTAAATTTAAATCTTTTAAATTACATATTATAGGTATGATAGATATTTGAGATAATGTAGCATGTTTCTCATCTTTAACGATAAGCAGGAAATGCCACTTTATACTTTCATTCACAAACTTGTTTAAAATTTTCTCAGAAATGCTCTACCTCTTTTCACTTATCTCGTTTATCAATTAACACTTGAATGGACTTCAGTATCAGTTAGACTTCATCTTGCCTTAGAAATGGCCCGACCGGGCTAGAATGCTGAATTTTAAAAATGTCTTTAATCTCAAAAGCCATTAATTTTGTTTCTATTCGCAGATTAACCGTAGCCCATTTTGAGTAGTAATAAAAATTATGAAAGTGTCTTATAATTAACAACAGATTTAAATACTCAAATACTTTAACAGATTTAAAACCGATTCTCCTTAGTAAGAATAGTAATGCAGATCAAACAAGCGGAAAAATATAAGGTTAATAATTTTAAATGAACTAGGGGGTAGTAGCCACTGCCTGCCTGACGGCGGTCCAAAGCCGTTTTACGAATTATAATAATACTGTTACGATGTATAATATTACTGCAGTTTGAAAGTATTTTGTGATTTGTATTCTACAGATTGTATTATTTTTTTTAATGTAGTGTAAGGAGGAATATAAATAAATATCAAGTCTTTATACCAGCATTTTAATTTGTACTTAAAATATGAGCCTTTTTTAGGCAATCGTGTGATATATAATACAATATGTGCGGCAGTAAATATTTTAAGTACCATTTCATTATTCCATCTTATAAGTAAAATATAATATTATGTCGTGATCACTAAAAACTTTTTCATATAATAGTGAGAATTATCCATGAGGTTAAAAAATGTATCATGAAAGACACTTTAAAACAATCTGTAAGAATAACGAGAAAAATTATCATAATTCGAAGCAACGGCATTACAATCTGCAAGGAAGAGAGGGTGTCTCATGTACATTTTAGCAATTCAGTTTTATTAAGTATTGTATCAAGTTTTTGAATTTTCAAGTAAAACTATAAGTTTCTATGACAAATCAGGCCCACAAATGGATAAGCGAAAAACAGAGTAATTTAAAAGTGGGTTGAGACCAATTATAAAGGAGACTAAAAGCAAAGGAAAGTAGACTGATAGCAAATAAAGAAGTAGACTGAAAGTTAGTAAAAGTGTACTGATACCAATAGGAAGTGGAGTGAGAGAAAGTAAAAGTGGACTGAGAGCAAGTAAAATGTGGACTGAAATCAAGTAAAATGTGAACTGAAAGCACGTAAAAAGTGGGCTAATAGAAATGAAAAAAGGACAGAGTAATTAAAAAGAGGGTTGAGAGCAAGTAAAAAGTGGAATAAAAGCAAAGGAGTGAGGATTAAGAGCAGTGGACTGAGATAAGTTAAAAAGTGGACTGAAAGCGAAGTAAAGTGGACTGAGAGCAGGAACTACTTGGACTGTAAGCCGTAAATATTGTACTGGTGCTAAGTAAAATGTACACTGACAGAAGGAGAAAAGTGGATGGATCTTAATAAATAATGGACTGAAAGCCGTGAAAGGTGGACTAAGAGAAAGTAAAATGTGAACTAAAAGCAATGGAAAGCGGACTGAGACCAAAAGTAAGTGTGCAATGGATTATAAGCAATAAGAAGTAGACTAAGAGCAAGTAAAAATGAACTGATAGCAAAGGGAATTCGACAAAGGACAGGGGAAAAGTGGACTGAACGTGAATGAAAATGGACTGAGAGTAGGTAAAAATTGGACTGAAAGCAGATAAAGGTGGACTGAAAGCAATAGAAAGTGGACTAAGAGCAAGTAAAATGTGGACTGAATGTAAAGGCTAGTGAATGCAAAGAGCAGACTGAAATCAAAGAAATGTGTACTGAAAGCAGAAGACCTCCACTAAGTCATTTAGGAATCAAGATCAGTAGACTGAGCGTTTTTAAAGATAAGTGGCCATTAATTTGACTGGAAAGGTTTTATATTTTCTTACGTAAACTGCTGCCAAAGACATTCCTCATTATTCCGTTGGTATTTCAAGGCCCTCAAGGTTGGAAGATATTTCCATATTTAGAAATAGGAGACTGAGACGGAACTATTAATACCAAGTGCTCAAGTAGTGTTTTCAGATTTTTTATTCACGATTGAAACGAACGGGCATATTTATTTACGGGCTTTAGAGGAGATATTTATTCTAGAGAAATCTCTTATAAAAAGCTTGTAGGAGGTAGAGAACCGCTTCCATCCAACTATTTAATGAATGGGGAAAAATATCACGAAATAAAATATCTTTTTATAGTTTCCTTAAGAATCTCAATGGTTTTATGTAAATAAAACATCTATATAATTACAATGCAAATCGACAAATAGAAAGGTCCCATACCACCAATGATACAGCCATTATATATTTTTTTAAGTATGAAAAAACACAATTAAAAGAATTACTTTGTGGTTATACAACGTATATCTATCAAACTTAATTATTCCGTATTCTTGTTATTTGGTTTTTAATGAGGAAAACAGCTATTGCTCTTAAAACCAGAATTAACGGTTAATTCTATTGAACCATCAACTAATTTAATGTCTTATTATGTGTGGACGCAGGCTATTCTATGTAATATATAATTGAATAAATATTGAAATACATAAGAACAGGTTGAGTGAACCCTCATCCGGTTTTCCAAGAACTTTACCTGTTGAAAGTAGAAAGCGGAGAGCTTTATCCGAAAGAGAAGATTGAAGATTCAGAATGCTTTCTTATGAAGATCTCCTGAAGGGCTTTCCACGTGTAGAGAAAGGGCAATTAGAAGATAGGCATTTGTAACTATGGCCACCATATCATGAAAGATTAATTAAAGTAAAGCCTATTTTTAGTTTGATATCAAAAGGGATTCTTTTATTAAATAAGCCCATATCAATCAACACTTTTTATTTTAGAAAAGAGAAGCATCAATATTTTTATTAATAAATTTATATTATTATTATTATAAATTGATATAATGCAAGTACGTAGTAATGTAATTGTATTGATCTCAAGGTGGTATCCAATGTTGCCATTATGAAAATTAATTATGTTAATTACATATGAAACCAAATATGATTATATATATATATGTTAACCAAATATGAAACAATAAATATTTATTTAATAAAAATACATTCACCATTGTGAAATAAGTGGACCTGTGTTCGTTTAAAGAAATTAATGCAGTCAAAATAAATAAATTATCCGTAGGAAACTTTTGCAAGGTCCCTGAACCCCTTTAATTCAATTTAAATATAATATAACTAAAACATGGTTTATTTGCTTAACGCCACTTTATGATGTCGTGGCTAATCGAACAACGGGAGCCCCAAATTTTGCTTATCCAGGTAAATTAGATTGGGACTCCTTAAGGAGTGCCCGGCACCGCTTTGGCACAATACCATCACTTATAATTTATCCGAAGGAAGGCAGGACTAGGGAATTTTCATTTCCGAAAAGACTACCAGTCGGACTATGAACCCGCGATTTTCGTGAACGTGTAAAGTCGTGCTAGTTCGAACAGATTTTCTAAAAAATATTTATTTGTAAATTTGTTCTTTTGTAGATTAATTGATTTTTGTTGTAAACATTCCAACATGGCTGACATTAAATTTTCTGAAAAAAAAAACAATCTAGAAGTTTTGATATAGCTTCTTAGTTTTAACAAGTTATTTTTGAGTCGTTTTATTCATAAGGATATATTAAAATACTTATAAGCAATTTTTAACCGATAATTATAATCAGTTATAAAACTATAATTTTAAAAGATTTGTTATTTGGACAACACATTCCATGGAATCGCACATATTCGACTAAAAAGTTGCAAAAACATTACCCAATGGTTTAATATTTCCAAAAACTCATATTTAAAAAATATGTGGTTTGTCCATCCACACGACTTTCCTCAAAGCTAAGGAGTCCAAGAAATGATATTATCCCCTTTGATGAGTATCTGGAATATTCCGAGATATGTTACATTTTTAACTATCGAATAACTTAAAAATAATGAACATGTTTGTTTAGGAAAATGCGCAGAACTCTTTGAGCAAAAAAGTTCTGCAAACAAATCAAGAGAAAAATAATTGATAATAAGACCTACTACGTGTAACAGAAACTTTTCGTCACGACACTTTAAAGTAAATAAATTAAAACTACGTTGGTCTCTTGCGAGACAAGTTGTCTATTGAGCGGAAACTTTGGGTTTGTCCCCGTAAATTGAGACACTTCGAGAGCAACTGTATCAAAGTAAATCGGCTAAGATGAACAGAACATTCAATCAGAATGGAGACCGTACTAGCCCTTGGACGATTGCTAACTTTCATTTCTCTGAATCAGCCTCTGATGACGAATGTAAGCAATCTTAGAATTGATAACACAAACGATCTAGGAGACCTGAAACGCTCTAAGCTCCCATTTACTTTGAAAAGCTTCATAAAATTTATATTACAAGACCTATTTGGACTTACGGAAAACAGCTTGGGGCATCACTATGCCATCGAATTCCTCTCTTTTCCAGTCATTATAATCCAAAATCCTTAATGCTCCTTACATGGTTAGGAATACAATCATCCTAAACGACCCCAACGTCCCATTTGTCGCTGATTTGGCCCGAACTCGATATCAATTATTTTCAAGACAAACTTTATACCCACTCAAACCCACTAGTTTCAAACGTACCTTCCGTTTTGATTTCCAATTATTTATTTCATACATTAATTTGGATCTATATTACATTTATTTTATATCTAGCAGATATAAAGTCCTCACACCTAAAATGCTAGGGGTATGGATTTCTGTACAACGATTATATCGAACATATAGAATGATTGTTTTTTACTTAATACTTTCTTTAAAAAAAACTATACTTATAAATGTGCAACAACTAACATTAAAACCAAAAGAAGATTCCTTCGGTTGTTGTTTCTTGTTCGAAAATAGAACCAATAATTTTCATGGCAAAATCATTCATAAATAAAAGCATATTACTTATATAAAAACCATCAAAGCAAAAAACAATGTTAATGAACAAAAAATCAACTACATATCAAACACACCAGGATTTCCTAATAACAAATATTTTCATAAATCGGTAACTGAAAATGAAAATTAAGACCTTTAAGTAAATAACATAATATTTAAATATTTCATATAAAATTTGTTCACAAATATATTCTTTTTGGCTTGTTTATCTAAGAAAGAAAAAAAGAAAATAGTCTCACAGTGCGTTGAAAGACAAAGACAAATATTCCAAGGACAAATTAAAATTATAATTTAAATAATTAAATTATAAGTTAAAAATAGCTAATAGCTATTTGTAATAGCAAATCTATCTTCCTGAATCAACGTACTTAAAATTAATTAATATAGAATAAGAAATATTAATATATTATTTCCAATTCAAGTCAATCATTTTGGAGAAAGGAAAACATTTTATGTCTGATGAGCTACTTTGAAATATTTACACCAAACATCAATAAACCCGTAGAAGGATAAATTTAGCAATCAATATTTTTAGAATAAATGTTTGAGCAAGCACAGCTCAACTTCACAAAATTCAATATTTTTTTCTGTCAAAAACCCTAATATTCAACGGTTCAAAGAATTCTCAATTAGTTTTGACGATATACGAAAGAAATATCAACAAGGAAATATAACCAATTTAATAAAAAAGAATCAAATAAGGAAAAATATAGTTACGCAAATTTCTAGAATCAATTTTTTTTCTTAGTTATAATTTAAAATTTATTAAAAAAACAATGTTCAATGGTATATTTCCTGCATAATGTTATTTTACTCAAAATAAACTAATTCCCGATGGGCCTAAAATTACCGGATAATAATCTTTCTGATAAAAGGATTGATTAGCATAATAATCACCATTGGAATATTGGAGCTTAACAGCAGCATTTGTTTGTGACCTTTATACTCAAAATGACCCGATGGAAATATTTGGGACCCTTATCAATTGCAGATGCATTAGTATTGTAAATAAGATAACTATAAATTAAACGAGAAAAAAAGTATATCCAAGTACAGTCATGTGCTTTCTAAGCTGTTGAGAAAATAATGTGCTTCCTTAAAAGTTATAACCTTAGTGTAAATTATTGATCATATAAAAATTAATGTTGCCAGGCGTACCCACGGCGGACCACCCAAGATTTACAAATTATTCAACTATCCATTTGCTTCTACAACAGTAGAAAAGGACTTAACGTTTTAGTGGATGTACCCTGATATTATTCGAGAAATTGATGTTCATTACATTTTTTACAGTTCATTACTTCACATATAGTGAGCCTATTAAAATCTAAGTACCCACTTAGTTTTGGTTTCAGATATTAAGTATTTTTCATCAAATAAAATAATAAATTATTTTTTTCTTTATTTAGGGTTTGTTTTATAGATAAAAACAATTTTTTAGTTATGAGAAACATGTCAAGATCTTATTTCACTGCAATTAATCTGAAACGATAGTCCTGAAATCGAAATAACAAAAATATTTACATAGATAGCACTCCATTTTTCCCTTTGGAAAAATAATTCATTAATAAGCGTCAAGAAGTCAGAATTATTAGCTTTGTTATAATCCCCGCTACACGAAAATATCGACTATGCTTAGAGATCTTGAACTTACCACTATTAAACAATATGTTTGAGCCCAAACAAAAACATACTTCGAAAAAACTCCAGCTTCCGAAAACCCATTAATCCGAGAAATCGGTAACTATGATAAGCATTCGCTACGGCGCTACATGCACAAAAGAACAAAACATACACTTCTTTCTTAATAAATCACTATTTGCAGGCATTGTAATCTAGTTATCTGTATTTATTTTATAGTTATTTTTAATTGTTTATTTATTTTATATTTAATTCTTATTATTTTTATATTTATTTGCTTTATTATTATCATTTCTATTTATTTATTATACTATTTTTTTAAGCGGGTTTTTTCTACATTTTTCCTGCTATTCCAAAACTTATTTATAAAAGGTAACTGTAATTACTTAAAATCACTGTTCTTTAAACATCTAAAGGTAGTCCGGAACATGTATTCACACATTTGCTGCTTGTATATGTAAAATTGCAAATAAAGTTCTTTTTTTTTTCTTTTTTTTTTAGCTTTGTTATCTTCCAATTTTTAAAAATATTTATAATTTCACTGATCAAGCACGACAAAAGGCTAAACGTAGAGTACTTCTTTGATCTGGATACCAACGCCGATTACAAAGATTAAAATATTACATCACTAAAAACAATTTTATATGAGGTCACCTGAGGTTTAGTGGTTAGCATAACAACCTAGTATGCTCATGATCGTGCGTTTTGAGACCCGGCAGATGGCCCTAGTATGTTTTAGGGAGAAAAAAAATGTAAGTTATGCCGTCCTTAAGATCCAGCCTTCTATCCTAATTATACCTTGATAGAACAAATTTAGGAGTCCCACTATAGTATCATCTGAATAGCCATAGCATCATAAAATAACGTTAAATGAATAAAGATAAAAATCATAATCTCAGTGTAAATTATTCATCTTCTAACGATTATTATAATAGTACCTATTCGCTAGCTTTCACTATAAAATGGCCGATGTAACCTTCAAATCTAGGAGGTTATAACATAGTGAAACCTCTCTAAAGATGCAGAGAGACTAAAGACAACTACACGCAGCGGAGGTAGGCAAACAATCGCATTGCTAAGTTATGGTTGGCAAACTCGCTTACAGCGGAACCTCACTTACTGAACTCGAAGCACTGCCTTAGTTCAGCTCTCAGCGAATTCCGTATTGATCAAACGAACAGCCCCACTATCACCACTAATAACCTCAATTGTAAGAGGTAGAATAAAGTTTATGTCCCAAGAGCATTTAAAAAACTACGTATCAGTACAATAAAAACCCGATTTCGGATAATTTTTAAACAACATAAGATAAAAAGAGAACAATACGTCGATTTATAATGGTTTTATATTCACGGGCAGGAAGTTGCATTAAGACAGTAATAAAAAAATTTAATTAATTAACTTAGTTTCCATCTTATACATATAGACCAGGGCTGAAGCCTCTGATAATGTTAAAAAGGGAAAAAAATAATAGTAGGATGAAACCCATTGGAAAAGGAAGAGAATATAACAAAAATGAAAGGGAAAAAAAATACTGGCGATCTGAGGTGAGGTCAGGAAGTGGAAGGGAGGGAGGTTTTAAGGGTAAAAAACGGTTTATCTCGATTTCCACCAAAACTACAAGTTCTGTGGAAAAAAGTAAAATCGCAAAGTTGTAGGTAATAAAAAGATGTACAACTTTTGTATTTACACTCTTTTCTCAAAATCTCAAAATTTATGAGAAAAATTCAAATAACAAAGTTTTTGGTTTTTTTTTAATCTTTTACAAAAAAAAAATTGTTTCACGAAATTTGGTGAAAACTTACCTTTTTATGTCCCAAACATTGTAATTTTTTTTGGTTTAAAATATTTATTTTTTCACCTTATTTTGACTTAATATCGACGAAGTACCCTAACTTTCAATCGAAAATTCTCCCGTCAAAATATATGCCTTTTTAAAAAAGTCGGTGGACTTTTTGTTCGTTAAAATCTCTACTTCTTGATGGTGTCAAAAAATATATACATTACTATGGTAAATGTTCTCAGAAAATGCAAAGAAACGAAAAAAACTCGAATCCGAAAATGTTTTTTAAATCATTATGTACAAGACCTAGATGGAAATTGCCAGAGATACTAATAAAACTGTCATTGTTGTTTGTCAAGACATTGATCTTTTGATCTTTTTGAATCAATTAAATTAAAAAATAATAGCATTTATTTTCTCAAGCCAGGTTCTGGAAATGTTAAAAATCTATTTATCGCGACTAATAGTTTCAAATATGAATCCTTCAAAAATATCGTTGCACTTCTGCATTGTTTTTCTGGTTACGATACAACATCTGGATTTGCCGGAAAAGGAAAGAAAAGTATCGTAAATTCATTATTAGACGATAAAAATCTGTCAAATTTGGCCAATATTTTTTATAAAAAAGATGCAAACAAAGAGTATATCGAAAAATATGGATCACAATTAATCAAATCTATTTATAAATGTAAAAATGATAATATAACACTGAGTCAATTAAGATTTCAAAAATATCAATTGGCAAAAATTAAATCATCTTTCATATTGGCAAATAGCTTAAAATTGTACATAATGATTAAAAAATTAATTACGGATTCGAGTTTTTCCCGTTTCTTTGCATTATCTGAGAACATTTACCATTGTAATGTATTTTTTATAATTGATTTTATTTTATTAGTTATTGATTTTATTAATTTTTAAATTATATATATTTTTGTTTTACACCATCAGAAAGTAGAAATTTCAACGAACAAATAGCCCACCGACTTTTTTAAAAAATAGCTATTTTGACGTGAGAATTTTAGATTGAAAATTAGGCTGCTTTTTCGATATTAAGTCAAAATAAAGTAAAAAAATAAATAATTTAAATCAACAAAATTACAGTGTGTTTAGGACATGAAAAGATATGTTTTCACCGAATTTCGTGGGAAAAAAAATTTGTTGTAAAAGATAAAAATAAAAAACCGAAAACTTGGTTATTTGAATTTTTCACATAAATTTTGAGGTTTTGTGAAAAAAGTGTATATACAAAAGTTGTAGATCTTTTTATTACCAACAAACATTGCCATGTAATGTTTTTTCCACAGGACTTGTAGTTTTGCCGAAAATCGAGATAAACCGTTTTTTAACCTTAAACCCCCCCCCTTCCACTTCCCGACCTCAGATCGCCCGTAAATTATTTTTCCTTTCATTTTCGTTATATTATCTTCCTTTTCCAATGGGTTTCATCCTACTATTATTTTTTTTGGTTTCAAAAATTATCGACCCAGGTCTAATATCATACAATGCATTTTGAAATGCAAAAGAAATATAAACGGGATTATTGAAAACAGTTTGTATACAATAGTATAGCAGGTTAATTTAGTTTAGTATAATATAGCAGTATAAACATAAAACAGTAATATTAAAAAGTTTTAAGTGATTTAATTTTTTTTCTTTGTCGTTTGGGCCTACTGAAGGCCACGAGGCTCGTATCTACTCTTTGGTAAAGTTGTAGCCTTCTTCTTTTCCCAATACTCCTTCATTTTCTGGCTATGAGCCAGTTTTAAGTGATGTAATATTTAACGGCTTTGCCTAACAACTGATCCAGAAACTACTCCATCAGTTACATTACAAGTCCCTATGCCACTGTTCCAGACTTACTTAAGGCGCTACACGATTATTGATGTACTCATTCAAGCATTGTTTATGAATATAAATGGAAAAAATAGAATATATAGGTTTAAAAAATAAAACGAGGTACATTTGAAAGTGAGAGAGATTGTGGAAGCCATGGGCATATCACATGGCTCACTGGTTTCAATTTCGAATGATCACTTGGGGATGAGAAAGCTTTCCGCAAGATGGGTGCCGTGTTTGCTCACAATTGACCACAAACGCAACCGTGTGACAATTGCACAGGAATGTTTGGCGTTGTTCAACCGCAATATGGACGAGTTTTTGCGCCGTTCGTAACCGTGGACGAAACGTGGATCCACCACAACACACCAAAGACCAAACAGCAGTCAAAACAGTGGGTAGGTATATCAGGCTGAATCGGCGCCAAAGAAGGCAAAAGTGGGTTTATTTTTTTTCATATTTTTCGGAAGTGATAACAAAATTGGAGAAAGGTTTGACTAAGTGTATAGAACTCAAAGGAAACTATGTTGAAAAATAAAATAACTTTTCATATAAAAGCCTGTGTTTCATTAAAAAAATCACGGAATTATTGACCCGCCCTCGTATCAGTGTATTGAACGCCTTGAGCCAAACTTGGCAAAATAGTGTGATTTGTTTTTAAATTAAAGACATGATGACAATTAATAACCCCCAAAATATATATCATTTTAAAATTAAATTTAATATTTAAAATTAAAAGCCTGGCAGATCGCACTTAAAATATTAGAACCTCATAACATAAAATTAACACGGGGCCTGCATAAAAAAAGAAGATTGAGAGCATGCATTAACAAAATAAAGTTTCTTATGAGAGATAAGACAAAACACAATCGCTGAACTGGACTGAAGAAATGAAAGCACTTCACTTTAAAAGAATGAAAGGCCTGGAAACAGAGAAAAGACAAAAATTGATTACCCGTGGTTCCTTAAAAAAATATAACTGAAAAAATAACTATGCAATGTTATTCTACCTGAATATATCGGTTTTTAACGGTGTACATCTATTTTTTATTAATCATTTTATTTTAAGATATATATGTATATATATATATATATATATATATATATATATATACACACCATAAAGGACTAGAGTCCAATACATGGAAAAAACTATACTGTTTCTAAGACAACGGTTGTGCAGAAAGGCAACCTTTCCAAAATCACTACCAGATTTTCTGCCGATCAAGGGCACCCACTTTATATAGGATTAGTGAGCCCCAGGAGGTTCTCCAGATCCCACAAAGTAAGGTAAACAGATTAAATAATTTATCAGCAGCAGCCGGATTTGAACCTAGGATCCTCAACATAGCAACTCAGCGCAGAACTACTGAGCTACCAAACTCCTATATTCATATATAAAAAATGAAAATGGAAAATAATATATATTATATTATAATGCGACACGGGTGAAGTATAAAATTAAGATTATATGATTATGATAACGATATACACCAAAAATTAAAATATGTTGAATATTACACTAATGCCATCGATTTTTAAGGGCTAATTACTGTGATAATTGATTTTTTTTTTAACGAATTACGTACGAAATCATTTTTTATATATGAATATTTTTTCATGCACCCTATCAATAAATATTTTGTTTTTTTTATAAGATATTTCTTATATACTGGACTCAATCTTCTTGATTTATATAATATAATAGAGAAGAAAAAACCACATTCCAGTCAATAATTGTTATTTAAATTTAACACTGGAATATGGTTTTTTCTTCTCTATTAAATTATATAAATATTTTGTTTAAAAGTTTAAACTGAAACGTACTACTTTAGTGAAAATAATAAATTATAAGATTGATTAACATTGATAGTTTCGTCATACCTAAAGTTATCTATAATTCAGTAGGTATGTTCGGTAGAAAAGCAAAGTTTGGTAAAACGCAGAATTAAATGAGAATCTGATTTAGCCTGAGCGGATAGCCTACAACAAACAAAATAAATAAAAATGTAAAACCAACATCATTAAGCCGAGGAAGAGTTCATCAAACGAAAATAAGAGATTGTTAGGAGAGGTACAGAGTCCCTTCGTTAATGAAATAGGAATCGTTCTTCCTAGATCGTTACGGCCTATTGTTCTTCTTTTATCTAAAATATTAAATTTTTAAAAAATACATTGTCTAGTTTTAACGATTTGTTTAAAACAATAGCTACAGTTACAGCAAGACTCTCCGTTATAAGTAGAATAAGAAAGAAACCTATTCTATTCACGTCGATTTTTAATGGTTTCGTATTCAAGGGCCTCAAGTTGGTTTAGTACAATAATAAAATAATTTAATTAATCAATTAACACGACTATTTCCAACTGCAACTATTTCTAACACATGCAGTTAGAATTGCAAAATAATTATAAATGGAAATATTAATGATAGTTTTACATGATAGATAAGCAGATAATCAAGTCAACGGTTGTACAAGGAGGTGAATTGATCGAGATCACACTCAACATCCAGTTCGTCAGGTTATGTCCATTCTGGGTTGTTTTTTTTTCGAATAACCAATCAAGTCAAATAGTCGGATTATCGAAACTAACTCTCCTGAAATGAACCTTTTGAAATAGCAATAATCGAATTTCACTACAAAATTAGTATGTAATTTAGCCGAACTGGGCAGTTGTGATGTGTAAGGTTAGAATCAGGAACGATGAAAATAAATAAATAACAGTTTGATTTTAGAATGTAATGTGCGGCGTCAGGTTGTTTAACTTAAATAAATCGTTGACATACAATGGCGTTACGGAAACGTCAAAGTTAACATGCCATATGCAGTGAATGACGTTTCACAGACGCCATTGCATGTCAAGGAGTTAACAGATAAACAACCTGACGGCGATTCCTAGGTCGAAGTAATTAATAAATCGATTTATCAAAACCAAATCAAGATGGATCCGCTTTGGGTTCCATTCTCTCTTGACACCATAATGTTCTAATTTTCTTCTTTCATTTCTTCTCTTGGTCAGCTAGCCTTAGATGAAGTTTGAATCTGTAGATTACCAGGTTTTGAATATCTTCTTGTAGCATTCCGGGCAGTTTCATACCGTTATGTATATTTATATCAATTTATTTATTTAATTGAGATGTTGCTATTTGGGTCCTAACATAAGATATAGTATTGGAAAAAGATTGGATTAACTTTCCTTCAAGATAATCAGATCATTTTTATATCTTACGTATACCCATCGAATTTTCTTATATTCAAGTCTTAGATTGAACATGGCACATTTAGCTCATAAAATACCTTCTTTATAAAAGCAAGATCACTCTAGCCATAAAAAAGAAAAGACCCTTCGACGATCCACGGGTATTTTCTCCATTTCTCTAAAAGATTTTCTCAACCCTGGCTTCTATGGGCTCAATCGATATAAGGGAATTTATTCAGTACTCTGAAACTATTGTTATTGAAATATACTATATATACTCAGAATATAAGCGGAAAAGATTTACAATAGCATGTAGTCATTTGTATCTTATGCGTCCATTGTATAATCGACGAAACAAACAGTTATTATGTATATTTCTTAAGAAGGATAGGACGGATATTTTTCAACCAATAAAAATTATCTTGATACGAAATAAAAAAAAAATGTATGTAATTATATCAATATCAATGATAATCAATGATTTTACCAAACTGTTTCTTAAATAGATGGAGGCACAGCCGGTTAGATACATAGGATACAAGTAGAGTATGAAATCCGTTATATACCAATGTAATTCTCATCACTTCAGCCACAGTTTGAAATATTTTTTTAAGAATACTAAACATTTATTTTAGATATTATACAAACGACATTTGGCTCATGAATTTTATATGATGACTGCATCGCACACACATAGTAATCTACACTATAAATAAGCATTACAAATCTGGTAAAGTATGAAACTGAAGTTTCAAGAATAACTGTTACCTTTTTAATTTGGATTGTTCTTAACTAAATATGAATTTATTCTATTTTAAAATTGAAAAAAAGGATTAATCATTTTCGGAACATATAGTTTTGTTTTGTCAGTTTTTGAAACTGCCTATGTCTAATTTACAGTACAGGGTTCAGATAATTTTTTCAACTTTACGTTTTAATGTACAAGTCAATTTCGGATTACAATTATGTGTATAGATAATTTATTCTCAAAAGTAATGTTTATTAAAATTTTAAGGAATAAAGTTTCCTTGAGATCTTAATAAATTATAATTTGATAATCTAGGGTTGATAGAAAGGAGATATTGATAATTAATTCGTTTTACAAAAAAAATGGAATCAGAAACAAGAAACGCTAATAATCTGTTCAAATTAAAACTTCGCTAGTAACAGTTACTGTATCTAAAACTTAAAAATGCATTACATAGTTCACAATAAAAATAATTATTTATAGATCTAGTTTTACCAGAACGATTACTAAATATGTTAAATCTTGAAGAATTAGTAAATACAACACGTATTTGGATTAATTTTATTCCACACTATTTGATTCTAAACATAATCTAAATAATATCTGGGCCATCATCATATTATAGTTCTACCATTTGTTACCTGGAGTTTGGGAACTAGTATAAATAACTTTCATTGGAGAACAGTATGCTCGTGACTAGGAGCAGTTACAGTTGTTACGGAGTAACTCACGGTCATATACGTTTGAGGGTTGATGTTTTCATTACATGTTATGTTAGAATTTATTTAAACTAAAACTGAAGCCGGCCAATGATAAAATTAGTTATGAGGAACAAACATGCAGGTCAAAGCTGATGTTTAATAAATACACACAAAACGCTTTTTATATCATATTTTTAAATTACAATTGATTTATTTTTTATTTTGAAGCTTATATATATATATATATATATATATATATATATATATGAAGGAGAAATAAGAAAAGTAAGACAAAATTTAACTGTATAAATAATTAATTTAAATAATACTAGTAAATTTTGAACGTTTTTTAAGTATAATTATGATAAAACTTCTCTCATAAGTTAAAAGCGTTATTGAATTAATTAAAATTACTAATTGTTGCGATAAAGTATTTTCCAATGATGTAGTTTTAAGATCAAGCTGACTAAAATGAAAAAAAAGAAAACAGCTCCAGATGGATTTCAAAGAATCAATTCCTTAAATAGTGATAAACTATTAATTAAAAAGCGACATTTCGACCCATATTAGAGGCATTCTTCAAGGCTGAATGTATAATTTACAAAAATATTTAATACTGAAACAATTGGAATAAAAAAAAATTAAATTGTATAGAAAAATGAAACTATTGGAGTAAACCTGATATAAAAGTAGGAATAATTTAAATTATAAAATAAAATAAAAGTATTATTTAAAAATTTTGAACTTAAACATTAATGAGAATAATTATGAAGAAAAAACATCAAGTAAGAAAAACTAAACAAAAAGAACAAAAGGTAAGTACAATAATTAGTACAATCTAATAAATTAGTAAGTCGTTATTATTTTTTTAGCCTACTGGTCTATCAGATTTCTACTATAGTTTCATTTTTTTATATTATTCTTTTTTTTTATTTCAACTGTTTCTTTTTTAAAAAAAATGTGTATCTTGTTTATACAGCTTTGAAGAAAACTTGCATTGTGGGTCGAAACATTGGTGAATAATAAATAGTTGATCACTGGGGATGAACCTCCACCCGAAACTTATTCTTCCCAATTTTTTTTTTACTAATGGATTTTTTTTCAATCATATTAATCAGCCTCATCTTATTACTATAGGATCGAAACATATTTTATTCCAACAATTAATAATTTTCATTACTAAAGTAACCGTTTAACATATGAGAGTCTTTGTATTATAATTATACATACAAAATAATTACAATTTATTAGTATTATTTACATCGATCATTTATAAGGTTCAAGTTTTCCTTACATGTTACGCTAGAATTTATTTGAACTAATGCTTGTAATAAAATTAATTATGTGTAACAAACATGACTGTGAGAGCAGGCGCTTATTATATACCATACCGCACTACATGCTTTACATAAAATAATTTGTATTTTTAAACTTATTTCAATTTTTTTACTAATTGTTTTTAATTCAATTTAATTTAAATCAATTTTAATCGAGTACAGCAAGATAATTCAAATCATAAAATAGCCTTTCAATAAATAAGAACATGTTGTAAAACATAAATAAATAATTATTATTATGAACTATGTTTACAAATTTGTACAGTCAAAATGTCATTATTTCAAATTTAAACGTATGCGTTGACATTTCAGATTATTAACGATGTTATTACAGTTTAATGTATTTTTTTTTTAATTTATCGTTTTTCGTTAAAATTTAGCCATGGCAAGGATTCAATTCAGGATCATCTTCAGTACCACCACCACTATTTCTTCGGATTACTTTAAGAAATCCAATATCTCATTTGTACCTTTCCTTTACAATTCATAATTTAAAAATAGCAAACATATATTCATGATTGTCTTATCCTTCGTTCATTTTATTCTTGAATAAATTTATAGCCTGGAAGCTTCTTCTCTAAGCAACTTATTCCAACAGCTCCTCAATCATCGACCTCAACATATACTATAAGGAATTCTATTTTATGTTCTAAGATTATTGAAATTAATTTATTTTCTATTATTATAAATCAGGATATAAATTAGATTTTCCATTTAATTTTTTATGTATTTAATCCACCAAACAATGAAATTAAATAAAATGATTTTTATTTAAGCCTATTTTTTACACTGTAACAGCATGATTATGAGAACAGCATAGTATAGAAAGGTTGCCAAAGGAATTTTAACAAATAGACTGAATCTCAAGAACTTCATGTTTTTTATTTACTTTGCGTCCGGAGATCGAAATTTTCGGAGATATGAAATTTTTAATTTGTTCACAAATCGTTACTTTCGTCGTAGTGCAGTGTGATCATTTAATTTAAATTATGAAATTGATAAATTAGTGTGTGAAACGTTGTGCATTGCTATTAATAATTATATGTTGTGCAAATTTGAAAAGTGCAATATGGAAGTAAGTGAGTATTTGGTATGGTTTTTAATTAAATTTCAATGCTGTTTACTATTTTTATTATTATGATGTATATTGAATACCAGTCGACCGATCCTAATAAGTTAATAAATAAAATAAATGAATAAAATGAAATTGAAAATAATATATGTATCTTTTTTATCTCTATATTTACATGTATTTATATAATTCTTCGGTTTGTGTGTTCGTCAAAAACAAACTTCTTCTAATCGATTGGGCTTATTTTGATGAAGTTTTTTGTGAATATTCAAGTGAGTTTGAGGATGATTTAGGTTTTACTATTGTTGTTGTTGTTTTATTGTTATTGTTAATAGCCACGACTTATTTGATTTACATTGGATCAAGCTGGCAGCACAGCAATAGTGCTATCGGGATTTTGTAATTATCACATAGTTATGAAACTATACTTGTAATATTGGTGAAAATTCGTACACGTTTCTGTTAAGTTCATATTTAAGAAGCTAAATTTGTGTGTATTTATTACAAAAAATGCCACGATTTGACTTAATGCTTTCTTTTTTCAGTAGAATATTAGCTCTTTAAAAAACTGTTAATGATTGAGAATGTGACATTTTAACATTTGATGGATAACTACTCAAACCTATAAAAAATACAAATAACCAAATTCTTCCATGAAACGTGGATCGACTGCATTGCGTTACTTCTTTAAGAAAGGATAATTAGTTTACAAAATTACATCGAACCTAACCTTGCGGTCAGAATATCCATCTCCATGATTTGTCCGATAACCTGTTTATTTTATGACCTAATGGTACTCATTGGTTAGGCTAATAACATCAACACGAAGAGTGGCTTCTATCCTGACGCATACGACACAGATCCAGGCCGAACACGATATCCCTGGTTGAATTGTAATAGTCTAAGAGTAGCCTGTCAACATTCATTAACCGAGGCATTCCAAGTTACTGATGGCTTCTGAACACCAGGAAATTCACATCAGTACGAATGATAATCAACCAAGAGGAAATCATAAAAAAACAAAACAAAAATTCAAATAATATTTAGAAATACTTACAACAAATATTAAGATTTTTTTTTATTAACGGCCATTATAGAATTTGAAATATAATATTTGGGCATTAAATGAAATGAATGTTAAAATATACTGCACTAATAGGGACTACAAAAAACAAAATATATGAACTGGAGTCAAATCGAGATCATAAAAAAAAATATGTCGTACGGAGGATCTTGTGTTCAGTTCATGGAAGGGACTACTGTTTCTAAGACAACGGATGTGCATGGAGATTGGGAGAGATCATACTCAACCACAATCCTTTCCCCCACTTTATAGAGTCACCTTGAGTACAAACTTTTAGAGGTAGGGAGGGCTCCAGGATGGCATATAGATCCCACAGGGCCGATCCGTGGCTGTTGACAAATTAAATAATTCATCTGTCACAAACTAATTTAAACCCAATACCTTCAGCACAACTCTAGGGTATACTCCACTGAGATACCACGCTAACGAGAATAGCCAGCCGATCATCAGTAAATGCAATCCCAATTTATCACAGAAAAACAAACAATCTTAATATTGGTTACATTATTAAAATTGAATTGTGTTGTTGACATCCTCAGTGGTATTGATCTTAATTATCGTAATAGGGACTTTTTTAAGGAAGATCCATAGCAAGTAAACACTCCTTACAAATTGGTAAAGTGCAAATTTACCTCACGGTAATGAGACTGCATACATTTAATATCTGCAATAACGAACGATTTTAGCACTGATTTGCAACAATTACTACTAGTTGTTTAATAGCGCCAAAACCAGTACGCATTTGCTTCCTCAACAAATTTTTTCCCTCTCCTCGAATTTTCGTCTTCTGTTTCCTTCCAGTGATGCCGAATATTTTGATGTCCCCTTGAACATCTTGTATCCAGAGCCTACGAGATTGGCCAACTCTTCTTTTGCCAATGATACCATATCGCATTTTGCTCGCTACTATTATATCAGACATTTTTATGTTTGGATTAACTATTCTATACGGTGTACCTTGATTAATGGACCACGTGGAAATCCTTATACGGGGAATCAAACAATGAACCATAAATTTTGATTGATTGGTTATATCAATCAAACACCGTACAATACCTTTCGCTCAAAAATGTGTATTTTTTTTTTTATTGCAACAGTGAGTGTCCATGCTTCGGCAGCGTGTACACTGTTACTAGTGAATTAATATTAATCTGAAAATTAATAGAGAGTAAACCTGTGTATTCTAGGCATCAGTCGTGGACATTGTCTAAAACAAAGCGAAATACATCTATTTTTTGCTAAAACATAAAATTCTATAATAGATGCAATTTATTTAGTATATATAAATAGAGGATATAAGGTTAGTTATTTAAAATTTAAAAAATAATAGAGAAATAATAATAATAGAGATGTAAATGATAAGAGAAAGGAATTATGAAAATTCGATAATTAAGGTTTTTCAGACTGTTTCAGTGAAGATGAGATTTAGATGATATTCATTTGACTGTAAAACTGGATGTAACGAGTTATATCAAAACGGTTAGAGTTGATTCTAAGAAAGTTGTAAAATGTTTTACGCAAATTTGTTTCAACCAGTATATTAATAGGCTTTCTTAGATATGCAATTTAATTTTTTAAACGATGGGACATCCCACGATGTTAACACACCACATATATGCAAACACACGCACGAGTGAATACAGTTAAAAAAATATCTATTCTATTGAACGTTACGTAATAAATGTGTGAGTAATTTAATACATCTTTTCTCAATTTATAATCATGGTTTTATAATAACTGTGCGCGAAGTTATTATTGTTTTTAAACCTAAAAAGTCGGTATTCCCGGGGTATTTATTCACTGTTTCTCCTAATAATAGATAAATCAAATTATTACATATGATTACAAATGATTAAAATGGGCATTTGCTCTGTTTATGTTTTACTCAATTTTTTTATTGAATGTCCTTCAGATTCCATTAAACAATGATGAAATGAATCATATTTGTCATACGAAATTCAAAATTGTCGTTCAAAATCAATTTTCAATTATGTGAATTTTCTAATTTACTAAACGTTTTTAAAAAAAAGGCGGTTTCCAATATAAAAATATTTCATAGAAATGATTTTTAAAAAGATTAGACGAAATTACTTTTCTACGAATTATGAAATGGTATAGGTAGATTTAACGAATGAATTCAATGAAAAAAATGGGACTATATTAATTTTTAGAGTTTTGTATAAAAATATGTGAAGATTTTTCCGTTCTTGTGTTGAAGAAAAGTTAACGTAAAATGAGGTTACTGAAGATTTTTAAAATTATAATTAGAATTTAATAAAGGAGAAAATTCGGCCCCAGTAATTATATTTCTGGATCAGACTTAATACATTTAATCATTAAATTACCATTTATTTAGAGATTTCCTTCAATGTAAGCTTTTATGATAATTTATTAAATACATTTTTTTAAATTTTACTTAAAGACATGATACAATAATATTGAATATTGTAGAACTGAAAGTTATGGACTTAGTTCAAAGACTGAGAAACTTAGAGAAATTGCAATCAATTCTGGTAATTGTTGTATTAATCAATAAGTAGCATCGTCAAAGGCAGCGAAGCACAGATCATTCAATCGTTACAAGATTGCTGTTTAATGTAACACTATACTTTAAACAAAAAATTGTAATATTAACCTGGTACATTTACGTAATAATAAACATTAAAATTTAAAAAATATATATTTTATCATAATTTTACTAAGCATAATTATTTTTACTTAAAAAAATAGTTTAACATAATTATTTAAGCATTTTATTACTTTTTAGTAATAATTGAGCTCCTATTTAATTGTTTTTCTTAGCAAATGATTTTTTATGATCTTTATTTTATTTTATTTAAATAAACCGGGTTTTCTATGAAAATAACCGTAAGTGCTTTTTTTCACTTAAACCAAGTAACAAAGACATAAAACCATTATATATTGCAAGCATTACATAAATATATATTAAAAGCAAGTTGTTTTCAAATCTGTCTAAGTTAAATGAGTCTGCTTATGTTTTTATAATGCCCCTGCTTCATTAAATTAATAATTACAATATAGAAGTAATAAAATATATATGCCCTATAGTAGAGTTTATTAAAAAACATTAATTTTATTCTCTACCCCAGACGCGATGTCTCTCCGATGCCCAGATGTGATGAGAACTTAGAAATCGACACGGCGCAGACTATACAGTTCCCGCAATACAGGACGGTCGTGAGGGTTTATCAGAAGTAAATGAAGGATGAACTTATAGCTTTAAACATAATTACATTAAATTATTTAATTTAATAAAATTACATAAATTATATTTACTAGTATCAAATTATAATACTGTGATTTATTAATATAATCAAATACAAGACATTAGGAAAAGTTAATTACGGAACTGAAGCATAAAAATTAACATTATTCAGTTCATGAACAGAGCTTCGATCCAGTGGATGCATTAAAACAGTGATACAAATTTCAAACAAATATTCAATTATTTTAATTTAATTTTTCAATTATTAATTTTATTTGTAATTATAATAATTTTTAATAATTATTCTAAATTTGGAATATACTTGTGTTATGATTTAAACAGTGAGTATTATCAACAAAATTTGGTGTATAATAGATTTAGTAGAGAGAATGACAATTAGAACATTTATGTGATTAAAAAAAATATATATATGTTTATTTATTGGCACATTTCATACATGAGTATATTATGTGCCTAAGGATTAACAACAATTTGATAATTCTAACATATATACAAAAGACATTATTACTTATTTGCTGTTACAAATTACTAAATTAATAAAACTATGTTTTACATTTTAAGTAAGATTATTCTTAAATAGATGTCACCTCTTCGAAATCAATACTGTAGATAAATTTAGTGAATTCGGGTCTAAATGTATTAAATAGATCATGTTCAGATACTGGCCGAACTTTCCCTCTTAATATTGTGGAGATAATTAATTTCGACCATTGTCCTTCATACATTTGGCAGTCAGACATTGTGTGTTTAAATGTCTGTTCTTCTTATTCTATTGAGCAAGTATTGTTGTTGTTTATGTGAAATCTGTGTAACTATGATTTGGTATGCCCATGTTCAGTTAAAACCTGAGTTAGTTTGTAGTTAGTAGATTTTATTAAATTGTAATTATTGTTTGTCAGTTTTGGAATAAACCTATCCAAACTAGGAGATTTATTTGAAACAGTCCACCGTTCATTCCACCTCATAATCGATTCTTCCCTAATTTTGAATTTTATGAACGAATTGGTGTTTTGTGAAAAGATGGCGGTAAATCACTTCGTGCTGCCTCTTTTGCTAAGTTATCAGTTACCTCATTGCCCTCAATACCATAGTGATCCTTTACCCATATTATTTTTACAGAGAAATTTAGAAGCCTAAGTGTGCATAAGTTCATTCTGATGTTTTCTGTAAGCTCGTTATGTATGTCTGTGTTGAGAACTGATGGTATCAATATCATGTTGTATCTGTATGTATGTTGGTTGGAAAGTCAAGAAGGAATTCTGTAGCTTTTACGACTGCGTACTTCTCAGCTTGGTTGTTGGAACTCGTGGAGCCTAGTTTGTACTGGGCCCTTCGCATCTTCCCATTCGTGTCCCAAAGAAGCCAAGTACAGCCTACATTATTGCCTTCTTACTTCCGTCTGTGTAAGTGTTAGTGATTTCTGTATCCGTTCCGTCTTGTCCTGTCTAGATCGGTTACACCCATCAACTTTTGCTATACTTTACACGCACTTGTGTAATCTAAAGTTTTCTATATATATTGGTTTCTACTTATCTTGACTGTTGTAGAAATTGACTGTTCTGAAACTCGAGAACCATAAACAATATACATATATATATATATATATATATATATATATATATATATATATATATATATATATATACATACATACATAAACATATAAATTCTTTAAGACGGCACAGAGTTCATAATATCCAAAGAAGGATTATCGCGTCTTCAAAAATTAGAAAAATCCTATCTCTCGAAATCCTCAGCCATATTATTACAGGACTACCATAAACATGTTAAACAAATAATAACACTAAAAGAAATTGTCCTACATTAATCGTCCAGAGTTAGAAATTTTAGAGGTGAGTAGGCCATGAGGGGAAATTTATTGCGCTAAGCCGGAATTTAATCCCAGTTAGTTTAGCATAAGAGCCCCCCCCCCCCGACCCCTTGCAATAATTTAAATATAAAGTAGAAGATGGGCGATCATCTCTACACAGCAACGTAGACTTTTTCTACCTTGGAACAGCAATTCTCTCGAAGAGTCCATTCCATTATACACTACATAACCTGAAAACCTAAGCACAATTTATTTTCTCTTACACTTTTTTCATTAATATTTCCTTATTCCGAGGCCACAACTAGCATACTTTAGATAGACAAATCATTCTAAAATATCTAACAATATTTATACTGACAGAAAGAAAAACTGTATTTACTCCATAAAAAAATAAAATAAACTATTCGGCTGTGACCGCAAGAATTGTGCATTATATAATCCAAATTATGAATAAGTAAAAACATATTGTCACCAGAATCGTTAAAGATACTCAATAGATTCATCTATTTCTGTTGGATACTTCATCTTTTTATTTTGTACTTAATGGGTCTTTAATTTAATCATTTTATTTGATGACTTCAATGCAGGTTATTTTATATTTTTGTTTTGCTTTATTGTATTCATTTATATTTCCTAATTTTATGCACGACAAGCAACTGCTAAAAGTTTAAGGCTGCTTAAACACTTATTAGCCAAACTCTCGAGTAGCTTCCAATTAACTACAGAAGAATATATATATATATATGATTGTATTGAGACATATTCAGACTTTCGGAGTTGAGGTTTGATACTCACTAGACCATTGAATTCCTTAAAATCCAAAATCCTTCGCAAATTCCTCAATGCTCTTTGTATCGATACAAATAAAACCATTCATAATGAACTTAACCTTCCATTTTTTGCTGATCTGGCTCTTTCCCGATATCTATCCATTCAAGACATAATTTATTTCTAATCAAACCCTCTAGATTCAAAACTAGCTTTCTCATCGAATTCCGATAATCATTCGGTGAGTCTGAAAAGAAGATGGCCTCGAGACCTTTTGATCTAATTTTCGGTAGTTAGAGTACCACGAGTGATTAGTTCCTTCACAAGCCTTTTATCCAATTATTTCACAAATTTATCTTATGGTATGTAATTATTTCATTCATAACATTTACTTTTCATATTATTATAATACAGCTGTAAATTCTTCTTCTTCTTTTACTCCTTCTAATGACATGTCTAGTGTCGAGGAGCCTGGAGGCTATTTTGTTTACTTTGAATATTTTTCTCCCATGCGGGTTATTAGCCCAGCGATGGAGGCCCCGTATCCCCGGGACAATAGGTCTCCTGAAGATTTATTTCCCCTTAGGAGAAAGGGTGACCGGGCTATATACCCCGGTACTGGGATTCCCCCAACCTGGAGGACCAGAGCTGAATGCAGTTAGGCGACTGGGCGATGGGGCCGCCAACTACCTAGGCCAGACAGTTGTAAATTCCAATAAATAAATTAAACAAACAAATATATATTTTTAATAATGCTTTACAATAGTGTATCTTGTTTTTTAAGTTTAATTATATTTTACTTCAGTCATTTTATGTTCCGAATGGTATCGCTATGTTCTTGGTTGAGCCTCAAAGCCCCGAGCTACAACGCTTTGCTCCACACTACAAGCCGAAGTTTTAGGCCATTGTGCCCCCGACGTTCCCTTTAAATGGCCAAACTATTTCAATAGCTGTGTCTCATATGTGTAGAGCAACGGTTCCCAACCTTTTTAGTTCTGCGGACAACTAAATTTGAAAGGAAAATTTCGAATACAATAAATACACAACACCAATAGACGTCTGTATGTTCACACGATACTTTTTCAGATATCAAACTGAAATACTTTAATATAAAATAAACTAATCTACAGAATTTTTTATTTTGTTTACTTATGGTAAAAATCAATCAAAGGAACGTTTGACATTGTTTATCTCGATCTCCAAGTCGATATATAGGCTCTACCAAATGCCTTTTAGTATCGATAGGGACATGTAAATGGAGCATCTTTAGAACCAACAACATTCTTCCCCCTTTTTTACAATATTTAAAAGTGCAAATTGAACATCCCGAATATATATACTGATATTTCGAATTGAATGTGTACAATTCGCAGATTGACTCCTCTTGAATGGGATTAGTTTCTGAGAAAAAAAAATAAAAAATAAGAGTTTTCAACAATGAATCAGAGAAGAAAAGAAAGCGGTGACAGGAGACCCATAGAGTAATTGAAGAAATTTCTTTGCCGAGATAAGAGCGAGACGGGAACAAAGAAGAGTGATAGAGAGAAGACAGCCCGGGAGGGTATATAAAGCTGCTTTGAGTCAGAAGGCGAATAGAATATTCAAACAGATTCCAGTCTTTTCTCACTCCTACCTACACGTCGCCTCATTCCCTCGTATAATAGTTTGTCACCTTTAATGGCATCTTCGACGCGAAGCAACCTTAAAGATTATCGGATCACTTCGTATGATATAAATCAGATATGCATTACAGATGATCAGCACCAACTTAAAAAAATAAACGGATGGAACTATCAAGTAGTATAGTCAATTTTGCACTTCAACTACATTATGGCCTAAATTATAATTGACAGTAATACAAAAATATTAGCTAGGGTAAAATATTTTACTCATTTTCTTTATTTATTACATCTACTGTGTTATAAACAAATACATATTGTTTATTAATATGGTTGATTTTGAATTTATATTGAATTTTATATATTTATGAAATCATATCGTATTCATAAATATATAATGTATCTGTATCCCCATCCCCAGAGGGCATTGCTATCTGCCTACATGACGTAGTTTTTATAACCACCAGTTTTGATTATTTAGATTTTAACATATCACTTCTAAAACCTCAGAATTGTACGATACATAGTACATCCAATAAACTTTTCAAGTTTTTCTCTAAGGATACTAAACAAACAGCATCATCCACCCTTAATCAGATTAAGTACTCTAGTACTTTTTTCAAAATCATGTTTTGGATTTAGTGTTTTACTTTTAAACCCACAGCCATGTAAAGTGGATTAAGACATAATAAGTTATCTATGGAAAGTTTGTGACATTTATATTCCAGTATTTTTCGAAAATAAACGACTCGTCCTGAGTCTTGTTCAACGGTGATACAACTCTAAAGTATATGTTGGACGGTGCTCCTGTAATCTTTATAGTTGTACTAGCGGCTATTCTAAAAGTCCTACAACTAGTTCAATCAGCAAGTAATTGTTTACTATGATCTACTGGATACTCTCAAAACCATTACCGACATTTTTTTCAGAAAGGAAATCTATTATATCATAAAGCAAGTAGAAGGTAGTGAGGGTAAAAAAAACAAAAACCTTATTTTATAATGATGTTTTTTGGACTCTAAGTTACTCCGGTGTTTCTGAGTAGGAGGGAGCAGGTACAGCAGCATTAGAAGCCCTTTCAATGAAAGAGATGCCCAATTTATCTCAACATATTTTGACTAATAAAAATATCATATGTGAATGGCAACAAACATGGATATCAATCGTTGGAGATTAACAAACCTACGATCATCAAACCAACCGTCAGTAGGTGGATCTGACCCTAGGAGAAAAGAAGTGGTTATTAAGAAGCGTGGATTAGTAATAGGGAATAGTCGCTAAACTCGCGTATACTTCATAACAAGGGAAGATTTAGCTCAGTCACAATCAACCAATCAGTTAAGTGACATTTATAGAGGAATGCTCTAGTTAAATTTAGTGGTTAATAATTAATAAATAAATTGTATTAGCTCTAGTTGGAAGGGCAGTAATAACTTTTAGATGTTTTTTTCTTAAAAGAAAAAGTAATCAGCCAATCAAAGTCTTTCTCCTCGAACAGAAAGGATATTCGGTCCCACATGATTACCAACTCAAAGACGCCTGAAGCTTCTTTTCCCCTCTTCTATCCAAACAAGTAACTAAAATTCAACTAAGGTAAAATACGCTGATTTATTCAATCATAAAACAGATTTAAAAAATAATAACTGTCTAATCAATTTATCTATGACTCGTTCACCGATAAGCGAACTCCATGAACGAATTAAAGTTCTATGAAACCAAATATTTCGATGAGATAACCGTAAGGTATGTAGGGATAGAGAATTCTATATCAGAAGAATTGGATGCAATATCAATTGTATGGAATTCTATGAAAGCATGTAACTTTGTCAGAGGAAACAATATTTCCTTGTACAAGTATCAATTAACGAGCAAACTATCGACTGAACAGCAACAACTATAAAACTTTCTTTTTCAGAATGTCTGCGCTGAAATGGTTTCTTCCACTTCAGACGATAAATCAAGAGGTTCACTGAAATTGAGTTCACTCAGGCTCAAAAAAGTGACGGAGTAACTTACAAAAAAAAGAACAAGCGTTCCAATCATATTATTTAACCAATATTGTGGGTTTGAGGGATTTTAAAAATTATTTATTTATTATATAATTATATATTTTCGTGATCGAGCAACAATTAATGGCAACAAGATTCTGTAGTTCCACGTGAATTGGAATAATTTATTAATAGTAACCTCAAAGAGATAAAGATAATCCGTGATTCTTATAGAAAATAAATTCTATTTTTTATTCTCCAGCAATAGAACATTAACTTAAAAAAAAAATGTATTGATTAAATATAGCATTATAATAGTATCAGTGAGCGGGATTAACCTTTCACTAATAAGCTGTAATGTTGAGGATCCGGGGTTCAAGTTCATAAATGACCCCTGTGGGATATAAAGACCCTCCCTGGGCTCAATCAGTCTCTACTAAGTTTGTATCCTTAATTAAAGGAAAATCTGGTGGTTGAGCGTGATCTCGGGAACTTCTGCGCAAGTCTTGTCTTAGAAACAGTACATTTTTGAGATACATTTTTTTTCCACAAAAATAGTATCAAATATCATCGGTACAAATTCAAGTGACGTATTGAAAAAAATAACCGTTTTGAGGTTAAGTTACCTTTTAACGTGTAGTATCGTATTTCATTCCTAAGAAAAAAATACCTAACTGAATACGGTTCTATATCACTAATTAAAGATTCCACATTAGTGACCTACTGAAGCAGTTGGTTCACTAAAATACTTCTGCAACCATAAATGAAAACGGATATTCTCAGTTCTAAAAAAAAAATAATGAAAAAATAGATAGGTCACCTTAGCTTTGTACTGAAGTTGACAAATAAAATTACGATTTTTTTCTCTATATATGATTTAAAAAATATTTTCCAAAGCTTAAAATCTTTTCTTAATTCAAGTATGACAATGACTTTTATCTTTTTATCTAATTATTTATTGAATTTATTGGTGAAAATAATAAAGTTAGAAACCTTAAAATAAATTAAAAACAAATAATAAAGTGAATTAGACGCTTACTAATTAAAATAAAGAATTTTATAATTAGTGAAAAATTATCAAAGTTTAATTGAGAATAACTCATAATAGTCGCTTGAATAGTAAACATCCCTAAAATCTTGTTCATCAAAAAGGGGAAGAAATCGTCACTGGTCAAATAAATGTTACACATCGGTATCAATAAATAATTTACCTAAATCCCAATATTGCAAATTGCTCCCATAAGAACAAATGAAAAAATAATAAATGTCGTTAAAGTGGTTATATTAAATTTTGAAAAGAAAACGGGGTGTAACTACAACCCATTAAGAATTGTGGGTTTAGTACATGGCAGAAACTGTAGACGCTGGGTGAGCGTCCGTAGTTCCGGAGTGTCTATAGATACCATTGATTAAATAATTAATCAGCCTCTGGCGGATTTGAACCCGAAACCTCATCATTTTCCACACTGATCTACTCTGCTCTCAGCTTTCCATAAGGAACACTAAAACTTTTACTAATTGTAGCCCATCCAAATGAGTTATATAAGAAGAACTATAATATAATAATTATTAATTATTAATGACGCTAAAAAAGATTAACCTTATAAATAACATGAACTACTCCCGGGTAGAGTTGAGAATGGCATGAGCCCTGAGACGATTTCCGCTTCCCACACATCACATTTCTACAACCAATCAAGGCGAAAGTGGGAAATCATCTGCCGAATGAGAAATCTGAAATACAGCTAATCTCCTGATAGCGTATCGTAATACACGTCTTTGACATCTGCAAAATAAAGTCTTATTTTCTATAAATAAACTCCTTCCCGATAACGTTATTTGTATAGTTATTTTCCGACATAATTATTTTCATTGCTATAGATAGACATAAAAAAAATAAACTATATAAAGTCAATAAAAAAACTATTTAAAAAAATTAGGATGGGGCTCCACCAAACCATCAAATTCCTCTCGTATTCAGTCCTTGCAATCCAAAATCCTTCGCAAAATCCTAGACGCTCCTTATTTTGTCACAAATAAAACTATCCATAATGACCTTAACGTTCCATATGTTACCGACTTAGCCCATTCCAGATACCTATCATTCCATAATAAACTCCAGGCCCATCCAAACCCACTAGTTTCCATCCTCGCATCCAATTCCATCCCGGACAATCCTCCTAGGCGTCTGAAGAGAAAATGGCCTCGGGACCTATAATAGAAATGTAATTAGAGTGCTGCCAATGGGTAGTGCCTCTACATGTCCTTTCATGTATTTATTTATTCATATAGCCCTTGTACTAGATGTATATATTACAGTTGTACAATTCAATAAAATAATTAAAAAATAAAATAAAATTAGGCTTATATATCTACATGTGCATTATTATTCCTTACATACTGCTTTGGGGCAGAGCACTTTTAATCCACTGTCACTGACTGATACTAACTGTTACTGTCAGTGACAATGGACGGTGACAGTCCGTGTGAATAATAAGTATGAAAAGTGAGTCTCGCCAACTCAGTGTATCAGTGAACTGTGACAGTACGAGAGTGTAATAAACCTTTTCTTCTTATTACTGTGTGTCAGTTTGTCATATTTGGAGAGTCTCACGGTCGGTGGACTTTAATTAGCAGCTCTAAGACTTTAATTAGAACTCTAAGTGTTAATTTGTAGTTATAAACTATAGTTTAATTATATTGTATTTGTACAAATTTAGGTAAATAGTTAGGTTATTTAGTATTAGCAATATCTTCTATTATTTTAGTAATTAGATATTCTACAGATTATAACCTAGGCCTAACTCTTATCTAAAGCTGGAGCGGGCGGTATATAAAGGCGCATCGAAAGTTCTAGGTAGCAGGGGGTAGGGAGCCCTAGAAGGTTCCAAGAATTGTCTAGCATCGCCCAGGCCGTTCTAAGCCGTCTTAATCCCTTCAGAGGGTCTTTCTCCCCTCTCTGACCGTAACAAAACATTTGAATTATGTAGTAGTATTGCGATCTTGAAAAATTTCGAATCCAAGTTTCAATGAAAATCCATGTTTTAACTTCCTCTCGAAACAAAAATTTCTCTCTAAGTTGTCAGTCAGTGTTGTGCTTTAAAAACCATGTTAAAACGTTTCTATGAGAGAAAACGTAAATAAGTGAACGTTTCTGAAAACATATCAAGCGGTATTTAGGTTTTTTGTAATTATTATTTTAATATTTAATTATTAAGAAATGAAGATCCGAAATTTTTCCTAATGTAATCAGATTATAAATACATTTCGACAAGTAACAGGAGCAATATTTATTAATTAAGGCAATATAATCTACGAATCTCACCAACGGTTGAGCAGGAAGATGATTTGGCCGAAACCCAACTGCCAAATTCGCCCCTAATTAACGATTACCACTCTATAGAGGCGTATTTTGCCCAGGAGTTCATAGAGATCCGACAAAATCGATCCACAACGGGTAACAGAATAAATAATTAATCTTCCAAAGACGGTCTTAAAGCTGATAGTTACATATTAATAGAGCAGTGACTTATACATTGATAGATCAGTGAATTCTGCTCCATGGGAAATAAATAAATCTATATTTAAGTTAAATATTACAAAGAATAGAAAATTTAGGAATTAACTATAGTATTTTATTCATGCTTGGGCAAAGAAACAAGAAACAACTTGCCCCGATACCTTTAAATAGTTCATTCTAAACTATCCTAGGAAGGTAGATAGAACCCATCTATTCAAATTATACCCAGGTGAGTAAGTCTAAGCTATTCGAAAAACGTTCACGTGCCTGATTAGGAGTTATTGAACGAAAACAGATATAACTTTTATTTATCTTTATGCCTTTCTGATTTATATTTATACAAATATATTACGGTATATTTATTCAGAAATATTAATTATTATTCCTAAGTGTGAAATATTGCAGGGACTGTTACTAAAAAAACACAATAATTATGATTATTTTAGAAGCATTAACCGTTAAACAAAATACTTTCTATATCCGATAATTTTATTAAACATTCATTTTTATTAGGAATTAAAAAGAATTAATCGATAGATAATTTTTTATAATATCCATAGTAAAATTGTCAGTATTTCTTTCTGGGTTGTAAGCAAAGAAAAATAAAGAAACGAGGGAAAAAAAACAGTACATCAGTACAGTGTTTTTAGGATATTGATAGTACAGGAAGATGATTTCTCTGAGATCCCACTGAACCGCAAGGCTTTACCACCAATTAAGGGTAACCACTTTATAGAGACAGAATGAGCCCTCAGGAGGGTCTGTAGATCCCACAAAGCAATCCATACTGGTAACAGATTAAATAATTTATCTGTCCCTGCCGGATTTGAAGACCAAAACCTTCGGCATGCCAAGTCAGCATTCTGCATTCTGAGCTATTCCACTTTCCTAAATTGTTATCTTTATAATATATATATATATATATATATATATATATATATATATATATAATATATATATATATATATATATTATATATTATATATTATATAATTTAAAATACTTTTTCTGTTTACAATTCGTTTAGCAATTTCATTTTCACCTAGTGATTATATTAACGGTATTTGAGGTATAATACGGCAATATACGATCATATTTAAGGTAGGCTGATTAGTAATATTTCAGGTGTTTGAAAATTTGAACCTCTTTCATTATACATTTTGAAAGAATTAATATAAGACTTGGATGATACTCTACTGAGTTTTTTCTATAAAAAGAACTCCGTCAAGTAGTCCAAAGCAAGTTCCAAACATAGAGTTCGACCCTAGATGCAAAGCAAAAACTAGGATAAGAAATTGTACTGCTAAAAAACAGTATGTCTGCACTTGGATTGTTATCCTAGATGCCACAGGATCCATCCGTGGCTGTTAACAGTTTAAATAATATAACTGTCACAGCCGGATTTGAGCCCGAGATCTTCAGTATACAAACCCAGTACCCTCAGCTACCCCTCTCCATCCTGGTTGTGAATTGTGGCTCCATGAATGGTTGAGATTAATTAATATAAAGAAATTAATAATAGGGCAAATTGAATCGCATGATATAAAGTGATTAAGACTATTCCATCAGTGGGTGAAATCACGATATTATTTACAAAAATAAAAAAATACTCCATTATTTTAATTCCCAATGAAATTAATTTATGATTTTTTTAAATAGGTCATATCAAAAAACTGAGTTTCAGGGAAAAAATAATTTTTTACCAAAAGAGGCACAGATAAAGTTAACCCGTTTAAAGTAAGTCATTCATTCGCACTGAGTAATTTGGACAAAATCCATTCCATCACTCCCTTTATACCTCGCCCAATTCTCTTTCGCTTCGGCCTCAACCTATTTTACTCCCACGAACCCTTCCATCAAAAACAAAAAAGAAAAAATACTTTGGAGTTCATCGTTCGACCAATGAAACCAGGAGTCCACAGAATAATAGGATTATCCTTTAAGCCAATTATTCCTAAAAACCATTAGCGATTAACCCCGATTTAAATACAAATCATATAGGATTTAATCAACCCCTTCGTTCCTAAACCGAATTATAGGCAGTTTTAAAGGTTGGAGGAAACAATCAAAATTAGATTTTTTAAACTTTAACGGAGTTATTTTATACAGAAAAATGATTAGATTAAATGAAAAAAAAACTATATAGAAAAAACCCATGGAGGGCCTAGTCTTCTTAACACGGTTGAGACTGTACTTTTTCTAGGACATACGTTTTGCAGGGAGCTGATCAACCTCACCCACCAAGTTTCCCCCTTTATTAAGGGTACCCACTTTATGGAGGTTTCTCTACGATTACACGTGAATCTCTTAGGGGAGGTTTTCGAAAGAAAATCACAAATACAAAGTGCCAAATGGCATTTGTATAATTTCTGTCCATAAATGTTTATTATATTATTATATTTTTCTTCAAGGGAATTTATTGAGGCAATAAATAATAATGGCGATAATAAAAGGTTATGTGAACCCGAAGGCTCAACACCGATACCCCTGACCTGATCTCTGCTTAAAAACTTCGTTCACGGAGCACTACCCAAGCCCTAATCCGTCAGATTACTCTAAACGCAGTAACGAATCAGTCTGCCACTCGGACGCCTACCAGCAGGCTTAGGACGTTTTAGGAATTCGTTCGTTACTTAGCCAAACAACTTTACAAGCCTATTTCAACCTTCGCGGATGTATTAACTTCAATAATAATAACTAGGTGCATTCTATGCGATTCCGCATTGTGTAGTATCCTGTATTCTCCAGTGGACTCTTCCTTTTACGAACAATAAACACAGTGCTAAGCTTAATTTTCGAATACCTTAAAGACGTAGTTCATTCTCCAGAGTTAGCGGTCATGTTCAACATCCCTAAAGAGCAATATGAAGGGTGATAGTTTAAAGATTCTGATTTTTAGATTTCGAGAGCTTAGTAAAGTCGAGACCGAAAAATAATAAGAATTTCAAGTCTTTAATTGCGCCTTTAATTCCTCTTGGATATGGTTTCTTCTAGTAGCCCCTTAGTATTAAATTATTCCCTCCTTTAAAAATATCACCCAAATCTACCCATTTTTTTCTATTACTAACACTATAAATAGTCTTATCCGAATTTACGGTGATGTGCAATCTCTTTAATTCTCTATTGGACTCCAATTTTTTTGAACAAAAAATTATACGGAAAACCTTATTTTCTCCCAATATTGAATGCGATGTAATTGAAAGAGAAACCTTTATTACTTTGAATATATGAGAAAAAAAAATAATCAATTGTTATGCATACCGAATTATCTAAACCAAAATATCTTTTAGTGGTATTGCGACAACAATTTAGTATGATGATTGAGATCATAATCATGCACTAGTCGTGAATCAGTTAACAATTATTGTTAGAAACAATTACTACATTATATTTCGTTTAAAAATTAGGTATTCCATTTGCAAATTGTTCTTTTTCAGACCTATTCTGGGCACGTGCCTCAAGGTGGATAAAATATCCTCTTTGGCTCCAGAAAAATAAATTAAGTTTTTTTGTTTGTTTTTTAAAACTTAAGAGGTTCCATGTCTATTGTACTACTTTCAGCGCATGCAGCAGTACACAAGTCGTGCCCCATTTTATATTTCTACATTTCAAAGCGAGCGTACTATTCATGTGTATACTTTAACATTCCTTAAACTAAACCTTACAAAAGGGACCCTCCCAGAAGATTTCGAGGCTTCCTAGAACCGTTCTTGGAAATCCACTTTGAATTCAGTCGAGTACAATATCCACACAATAGCTTACAGTTATAGTATATATTTATAGATTTACATAAGTCGGCTATAAATGGAACTGTAGCATTGTTCATACAAAAAGCATAACCAAAATGTCATAGTAAATTTTGGAAATAGAAGTTTCTTTGTAAATTACAATGGAATCTGAAAAAATTCAAAAAGCAAACCACTAAATCTCAAAAATACAGCAAAATACCAGTCAACATTGCGTTGATCCAGTCATTAGAACGTACACCAAAGAAATAATCAGAGAATAATTAATGCAGCATTTCTCACATTAACAGTCTAAATAGACTAGCTAAATATGGAAAGCAATCTTACCCTAAGACCTTCTACAAACAAACATCAGGAGATAATCCAGTCAAGAAGGTGATTTTTCTTTTGGTATTTGAAATTTTTTGTATGTCCTGATGATGCTTGAATTGGCGAACAAGTTAGCTTTTTGCAGGATGTTTTCCTATTTATTTATAATTTTTTTTTATTGATTATTTCTTCGCTAATTTTTATCGATTTATTTTTAAAGTTACTAGAATTCGTTTTAAGCAAGGGATCAAGCAGGGGTTCAGTATATGATAGAGACTGTAATGTTTTATTAACAACGATTGTGCAGGGAGGTGATTTGTCCTCGATCACGCACAACCACTAGATTCCTCCCCCTTATTTTTGGTACCCTATTTTTATAACATTTTATATAGGATGGGTGAGCCCCAGGAGGGTCCTAGATCCTATATGATCTATCTCCGGCTGCTAACAGATTAAATAACAGTCTTTCCAGCAGCGGGATTCGAACCAGGATTTTCGGCATGGCCACTCAGTGCTCTATAACTAAGCCCATGTCTTAATACAATTAAAATCAAAACGTATTCTAATGAATCAATGGGAGAACTTTCTTGCGAGGGCTAGATTGTAGAAATAGGCTGTAAAAGTTCATTCGATCAAAATCAGCTCACTTAAAGTCGGCTTAATTGTACTCACGTACCTGCGATTTTCTCTTGTGATTCCGGATTTATTTTAATATACATTTAATTTTGAATTTACAATAAAACATTTGTTTAAAATAAATTCAATACATAAATAAAGAAACAGAGGCAGTGAATCAGGACAGCAAATATTATCCCTACCAATAAATTTCTTCCTCCTGGGGAAAGTAAACAAGAAAAACTTTTAAGCCTCCGAAGGCAGAATTTTAAAGAGCTGGAAAACTAAATTTCTAGGCTATGCCATACTCAGGATTTAATTATCCCAAGAAATTGCCTAAGGTCTTAATTAAAGATGACTATCTTATAATTAACGAGTTTTAGGAACTAACTAGCAGTGCGGTGAAGGTGTGCAATAACTATAAATAAATTAGGAATTGATTAAATTTATTTACATTAATTAACGTTATTATTACCTTAGAGAATATTGGGGAATTATTAAGTAAATACTATGAATCAGGATGAACTATGAGCTTTTTATTTTAATATTAATATTAACCATTAATATTGATATTAAACATTGACTAGATCTAGGCTGCGCAACGTATCATGCATGCACCTCGACATGAGGAGGTAAAGAACGTGATGACATAATGATTGATAATGGAGATACTCACAATATTATTCAGCATTCTAAATGAATAACATCATGCAATTAGAGTTATGAGCGGTCCCTATAGGTACAATCGTATTTAAACACAAAGTAATGGGCCAATTCCTTAATTTTGTAACTTGTTTTTATACTACTTATAGTATGATGGCTGGGAGCGGAGTGGCTCAGTGGTAGAGCACTGAGTTGCCATCCCAAAACCCCTGTTTCAACGGCCATTAAGACGGATCATATGGGATCTAGGACCCTCCTGTGGCTCACCTAGCCTCTATAAAGTGGTTACCCAAAATAACTGGGAAACGTCTAGCAGTTGAGCGTGATCTAGGACAAATCAACTCCATGGACAACCGTTGTCCATGAAACAGTACAATCTCTACCGGTACCCCAGGGTCCGTTCACGGGTTGTAGTGGTACAGTTTTTTTTTAATAATATAAAGATCACATATACTTAATACACTTTTACGTATAAGTTAATAAAAGGATATAGTGGTCATATAGCAGAGTTGTACTGCATCAGATTCACAATAATGTTTGTTAAATTCAGCATGTTGTTGATGTTTGGTTTTAAGAGCAAAAAGTTCTAATGGATATAATTTGCCTCATAACTAGACAACACCTAAATTTATTATTTTATTTTATTTGCGTTTACTAATTTACTTAGTTTTACAGTACATAGTATATTTATTTTATATTTAATATATATTAGTTTTTTTCCCTCAATGGGTTGCCTGGTTAAGTCAGAGCGTCCCTCCATTTTTCTCTATTCCACCAGTCATCCTCCTTAAGTCCCCTGGCGCCCATCTCCTCCTCCACGCAGTCTTTCTACCGGGTCCGGGGTCTTCCTCTTCTTCGTCCGCCTGGCTCTTCTCACAGCAAAAGTCTCTTCGGCCACCTACCTTCTGGCATCCACTGGCAGTGTCCATACCAACGCAGCCTGTTCCTTCCAATCTCTCCGGAACTCCTTTGGTCACGCCCAGCCTGTCTCTAACATCTTCATTCCTGACTCTATCCAGGCGGGTGATCCTCAGGCATCTCCTCCAAATATCCATCTCTGGAGCTTGTAATCTGGAGTAGAGTCCCGGGTTAAGTGTCCAGGTTTCTGAGTCGTAGCTGAGGGAGGGCTCAACAATACTCCTGAAAATACGCCTTTCGTTTTCCTTTGAGATGACTGTGTACATATTTGTTTAATATAACGTGTTTAATATTTTAAATTTTAGATATTTTAATAACTATTGTAAATTTTCTGGCTACAAAAAGATGGTAACAAAACTTTTGATAAATAAATATAAAAAACATACGTTGGTCTCCAGTACTTAGCGTTTGCAAACGAAATTAAATAAAAATAGAGCCATGAATTATAAATAAAACAATAACAATATTATTTAACTATGAGTGAAAGGCAAAATTATAGTAAATGAAATCGTAATAATAATATAACAAAAATAAAATTAAGTAAAAGACACTGTTATTTTGAAGAATGATCCTTCAATCTGTTCGTGTTTTCCCTGAGGCATAGGATCCCGCATTGGCTTTTGTCTGTTGAGAGTCAGAAAATATACAACACCTAATAAAAGAGTTCTGAAAGGCAAGGCGACAGGAATCGGAAAGGAGGCCTATCTCATATCCATCCTGGTTCTTCCTATACATAATCTCTTTATCTTCTCCATGTTTCTGTAAGTTCCGAAAGATGGCAGTATATTTACTGCTTTTAGAGGATAGATAATGAAATATGTAACTGTAATATCGAAGGTAAGAAAAACAATTCGTAAAATAAAATAAAGGATAAATAAATATGGAAAACAATCAGGGCACAGTTCAAAACCAATTATAAGTATAATTTTGCAGTACAATTTATTTTACTGTTGTTTAATTTGAAGAGTGGGTAAGTCGTGGTGAAGGTATCGGGTTCAAATCCGGCTGTAGCAGATCATTTATATAATCTATTAACAGCCGTGGATGGACCCAGTGGGATCTGGTGAACCTCCTTGGGCTCACCCAGCCTCTATAAAGTAGGTACTCTTATTGTAGTCTTAGATCTAGATGTTTTCTAGAAACAAATTTAAGAACGCTGGTTCTATAATATATATTTTCCTACTCTCCCGAACAGCGTGCAAGATATTTGGCTTCGGGCTAACGTTGCGTTAACAACTGCACATCACACCTTTACAGGTAATAATGCTTAATTTCTATAAGAATTTCTAGGCTATAAAGTTGGTATCCTAAATAGGGAGAAAAACATGGCGGTTGAGCATGATCATATCCCTGCACAATTGTTGTTCTAGAAACAGCACAGTCTCTATCGTGTACTGAACTCAAGACCCTTCATTCATGGTAGTGGTACGAGTTGTTTTCTTAAAATTTAAATGTAGCAGCTATGGTTTGTTTAATCATAATACGATTGGTTATTACTGAGAGGTAAGTAATTCTTACAATAACTTGGATGAGTCAGGCATAACCAATAATAAGAAAAGCCATTACGAAGATGGACTAGATTTCTTGGTTTTCCAGTTTGTTTGCTCTACAAGAAATATTGACTTACCGAGATACTCCAAGTGTGTAAACGTACTGGAGTGGTGTGGTGATGACGGTACAACCCGAAAGAGATTCAGAAAAAAGATTCCTCCGGATTGTCAATATAAAAAAAATACAGTGTAGAAGGATGGACAAGTCATAGTTGTTTTCTCTTATAATTATTATTACAAGTTACAACAATTTTTGTTAGTTATTTTTTGTAATCAAGAGTTTCTTAGTTTCAAATTACTGTAATTATGTTGGACGCCTGTCAGTATTGAGTTACAAAACAAGCATATGAATATAGTTTAATGTATCATTAAATAAGTAACTTGATAAACCATTAAGCATTTAATTAATTTGCCTTAAAAAATTTATTTTATTTAAGTTGACTTAATTTAATTATCCGGAATGCTTATCAATAACTAACCAGAATCAACATAAGCCTGAAGTACCATTTATTAACGATTTGTATAACTTTATCAATCATTAACTATCTTATTAATTTATTTCAAATTATTTATTTAATTATCTTTGATGCCAATCAATATCTAAGCAGAACACACATTAATGAACTATGTATTAATAAATCATAAAACCTGATCAATTCTTATAGTTAATACAAAATAATCAATGAAATTTAGTCCCTTAAAATATATATCACAAGATTTCCGTCTACGGCATCAGTTTGGCGTCATTTGAGAAGAAAAACCTTGACTAAGAAACTTTGAGAATAAGATGATTTCAAGAAATCGTTGGTGTTTACTTCTAAGTTTTGTAGTAGAGTTACCGGTCAATGGCTTTAAGCAATTCGTTTAATAAAATAGTTTTGTAACAAGGAAGTTTCATCAATGCTTCCCTGCTGCCAGCAATGTAAACTTCCTTGTCGTCCACTCTTCTTTTACACTTATATATACTAGCTCTAAGGTTAGGATAGAGAGAAGGAAGGAGGTAGGAGATAGGAGAAAGGAGAGTAGGAAGTAGAAATGCAGTTGTTAGTTTATAGTATGTAAGAAAGTAGTCTCTAAGTTAGATGTAGTGGCAAGTCAATAAGATATAATGATAGTCAATAGGAATAAGTCACCTAGTTAGTTCATAAGATTGTCACTTTATATCTCTTATATAACACATAATATCTGTTCAGTATCTCAATGAATGAATGACGGGTGACCTGTAGTTAGTGGCGGAGCCTTTAGGGTGATATTATGGGCCAATTCCAGTCGATATTACTATGAGACCTAATGTAGTAAAGTCAACCCTTTCCAACATGTTCCTACTTAAAGAATTTTACAAAAAAATCCAATATAAAATCTTAAAATAGCTATAAGTCCTAAAAATTGGTCTTTCTGACCCATTTTTTTTTTGTTTTGCAAAGAAGAGTGGGGGTATGTTGGAAAGGGTTAACTTTAGGACAGTAGGTATCATATTACTATCGACTGGAATTGCCCCATACCCCTTATCACCCCTTAACGGCTCCGCCACTAATTACACGTCACCCAGCATATTTCTCTTACAAGTCGTCCACCGTTTGATAACTCTAGGAAAATTGTAGAACAGTTTCTTGATGTTTTAGTTCTATATGAGAACTCGAACCATTGCTAATTATCGAGTAATTTGAGCAAATTTTACATTCCACGAATACACAAATCTCGCTTCCATCATGTTGCCGGATGTTGTTGAAACCGAACGATCACCGGTGTTGATGCTGTATACTGATCGCGCCCCGAACAACATTGAAGAATCTGAATACGAAAACCGGAATAGGCAGAGTTCCATTCTGATTGTAAAGGAAAACATTACTTGAGCCCATTTGCGGATGAGAAATTCATAAACAGTTAAAGCATAATTGTAAGCTTCCTGGAAGATTGCCAATGTTGAAGTCACTCAAATATATTTATAAGCTTTACCTAGATTCAGACATCCTATGAATTTGAAAAAAGATCATTTTGTTTATTCATGAACCATTAATAATTACAATGTTTTAATAGTTAGAATAGAAATTTGTGAAATTCATTCTATTCCGGGGCGACAACTCTACCCTCCCAATATTTTAAAACCAAAATCCAGTAAAATATAGCTCCATAATTTTGTTTTCTGAACTTAATAAGACCAACCCCGAAACGATGTTTTCTGGCGGTAAATACATATAAAACAATCGACAATTCATACTTAATTTCTTAATTTCTGATATATATATATATAAGTTATGAGTAGGAGGAGGACAGTATTATTGTTAATACCATCATCCATGTAAATGTAAAACAGATAAAAGCAGGATTATGAGACTGAATAAAGCAGTATGTTTCCAGAAGTCAAACATCGAGTTTATTTCCAACCTTTTTCATTCTTTTTTTATTATTTCTTGTGCTATATCTCTTAACTTATATATATATATATATATATATATATATATATATATATATATATATATATATATATATATATATATATATACATATACAGGGTTTCCCATTTCGAGTGGATCAAACGTTTTTAACTTTTAAACAAAACAAAATTCAGAAAAACGTTTCAGGTAAAAGTTGTAGTTATTCAGGCCTAGTTTGAAGAAATAAAAACTTTTTTTGGTTTTTCACTTTAAATGGTCAATATCGACCTTCAAACAATGTAGTTTCCTCTTGACCCCCATTTATTTTTATTTTCTGAAATGTACAATACAAAACATTAACATTTATAAAATATCAACAGTGGCTGGAAAATGTAGGAAATTAACAATTATAGAAACAATTGTTAAACGTCGAAATAGAAGGTTTTTAAATGTCCAGACATTTTCTGAAAGATTCAAAATACCTTGATTAGTAAGTTATTACGACTAGAAACTCTTAAATAAAATAACTTAATGCTACATTACGTTTCCTCGTAGAGGTGTAATAAAGTAGTGAACTTTGAATGGTTTTTCTACTTAAACGATGAAAGATAGAAACAAAATAATACATACATTGTTTCAATGTTTTGGATTGTACATTTCAGAAAAATATAAATAAATGGTTTTGACCCCCATGAAGGAAGCTACATTGTTTGAAGGCCGATATTGACCATTTAAAGTGAAAAACCAAAAAATGTTTTTTTATTTCTTCAAACTAGGCCTGAATCAGTACAATTTTTACCTGAATTGGTTTTATGAATTTTGTTTCGTTTAAAAGTTAAAAACGTTTGATCCACTTGAAATGGGACACCATGTATATATATATAAATTTGAGCGCTCCTTTCTCGCTCGGTCTACCTCACTCACATCCGATATCCGTCATGCATCTTCTTAATCCACATTCAAACCCAAACTATTCCTACATCTCCTTAATTCCCAAACAGATGCTCTCTAATGAATAAAATAAATAGCTATATTGAACACAATAGATTGAGAAAATACTGTAAATATTCCATACTCATTATGATACTATTATTCATATTATTAAATGTTCTTATCTACTTTTTTATTCTTCCATTAGCCAATTTCTGTTTATTGTAAATTTGTATTCTATTATTTTATTTTTTTGTTATATATATATATATATATATATATATATATATATATATATATATATATATATATATATATATATATTTTCTCTATCAGAACATAAGTTTTAGTCAATATTTAATTGCAGTATTCCAATAATGTAGCCGTCTGGCCAGATATATTTCTATCAATTTCTGTACAATATTGTTATTCTTAAGGGACCTGGTCCCAGAATAAAATTATTTTTCTATTCTATTCTATATAATGTATATGGCTTTTATGTATCGACTGAAAAACGGAAAAAATGAGAAAATTAAGGAAACAAAGTTTAAATTCGTAATAGACGAATTACGAACTACTGTGATATATAACAATTAATTGGAATGCAATCGAAAAAATTCCAAAAAGCTAAGCCTGAAATCTCTAATATACTTAAGAAAAACTAACTAGTCAATGTTTTACCAATTCAGGCATCATCATGAAATGTTTTGGGGGGCTGTTGATGTGAGATGTGCTGATCTTTTGGGCCTGTTGATATGAGATGTGCTGAACTTTTGGGCCTGTTGATATGAGATGTGCTGAACTTTTGGTGCTATCGATGTAAGATGTGCTGAACTTTGTTTTCTTTGACGTGATTTTTCTTTTGGTGTATGTTCGAATGATGTCAGAATTGGTGAAAAATTGAATGGTTTGTTTTTTCCAGTATTTTAGAGACCCAGGGCTTTGTTATTGCATTCTTACTAAAAGCTTCGATAACTCACATAAAATTGTTTATACCACATTATTCTAGACCTTTTGTGCATTCATTTGAAGAATGGTCATTGCCACGTGCAGATTCTACTAACTCACATCTTAAAAATTACAATCAGTAATTTTTTTTCCTACTAAACCAAGAATATTTGGTACTATTATTTGATTTAATCAAAAAACATAATACAATTATTGCATTATAATTAATAATGTATGCCTCTTTGAGTTTTTGCTGATTTTATTGAAGCTTTTCATGTATCGACATTATCCCTTCCGATATTAATAAGAAATTAATTATTTTTAACGAAAAATGAGAATGGATGTAGGAGGATGTAATTAAAAAGTTATATTTAAGAAAATTATATCATTTCAGATTGTGGAAAGGCAGATCGTTTTGGAGGCAGAATCTGGAGCCTGAAGCAACCATCGCCTATTCCAATACATGGGAGTGGGGATGAGTTTTATTTCCGGTGGACCTCCGTGATTAATCTCGAAGTTCCCATTGGCCAAAACGGCCTGATAAGCTTTAGGATAGCCCGTGTTTGATGCCCTCTATAATGGCTTCAATTCCCCACCCAAAAAAAAAAATCATAAATTACAAGTCACCTGTGACCGATGGTCGGGGTCAGCTGTGGTATATTGGTTAGCATAAGAACCTGCAATCCAAAAGATAGTCAGTTCACAGATGGCGTTAGGATTTTTAAACGGAGTAAAAAAAATAGAGCTCCCGAAACTGTGTAATGTCAAAATAAAAAACCTGTTCCACTACTACCTATGAAAGATATTGGGTCAAGAACATGGTAAAGACTGAACTGATTCTGGGACAAAGATTGGGCAGGGAAGTGATTTGTCCTGCATCACGCTCACCCGTAAAATGTTCCTCCCTACTTTGGTATTACACTTTATAGAGGCCGGGTGAACCCCAGGAGGGCCTCAGATCCAATATGATCCCTCAGCTAAAAAATTCAATAAAAGTCTGCCAACTAGCGGGATTTGAATCTAGGACCTTTGGAACTCAGAGCTCTACCACTGCTCTCCAAATGTCAGGTTCTCGCTAAATATCCCTATCCTAGTTATAACCGTATAGGAAAGATTTAAGTCTCCCACAGTAGCGTCGTCCGATTAGGGATGACAACATATAGGAACGTTAAACGAAAATAACATAAAATATCTACATTAAATTCCTACTTATACTTCGTTTATGTTAATTAAAGGAAATTATTGCTATCTGCTAGAACTGATCGCACTAAAACAAGAATAAACAACTCGAACCATACGAAAAACAATAACAAACACACTAAATATAAATACACAGATGATTCAACTCAAAACTCGAACGGTGGATATCAAACAGACATGATGATGAAAGAGAACCCGAAATATAAAAGCTAAAATAAAACGATTTAATCTGGTGAGCTTTCCCCGTGGAGCACTCTCCAGCTCTGCAAATATTTATCCTAGAAGTTAAATAAATATGAATTTGTTCAAACCGACGACAGAACGTTATTTAAACATTATATCTATCTACATTATATCTATTCAGTTCAGAGTGTTTCAAATGTACATGATGAGATATATGGATTAAGGAGAGTAAATAAAAATTATTAAAACATGGATAACAATAATTCTAAATTAAAAAAAAATACAAGGGAAAATATCTCAGTGAGGTCTACGAGCGAATTATGTTCATTTCCCCCCTAATTGGACCCATAGATGGAGAGGAGTGGCTCAGTGGTAGAGTACTGAGTTACCATGCCGGAAATCCTGGTTCAATTCCCGCTGCAGGCCATGATTTTTATTTAGTCTGTTTGCAGCGGGAGATGGATCATATATGATCTAGGACCCTCCTGGGGCCCACCCAGCCTCTATAAAATATTATAAAAATAGAGTACCCAAAATAAGGGGGGAAAATCTGGCGGTCGAGCGTGACCTAGGACAAGTCACCTCCTTGCAGAACCGTTGTCCATGAAACAGAACAGTCTCTACCATGTACTGAACCCCAGACCCTTCATGGGTTGTAGTGGTACAGGTTTTTTTCCCCCCTCTAATTATAATTATAAAATTATAATAAACTGGCAAACGGGTTTGACAGAGGATAAGGCTATGTGGCGCTACAGCCCAGTTCAGTTCACTGTATAGACTGTTGTTTCTAGGACAAAAGTGGGGCAGGGAGATGATTTGTTCCAGGTCACGCTCAACGCCAGGTTTTTCCTATTTAAGCGTACCCACATCATAGAGTTTGGGTGAGCACCAGGAGGGTCGTAGATCCCACAAGGTCCATCGATGTATGTTAACAGATTAAATTTATGTACTTATAAACGCCTATTAATTATTTCATAATTCTAAATTTAAAGCCTTGTTAGAAGGATAGACATAAAAATACTAATGAGTATTTTGTATAATATTGAAGGCAACTGATCCATTTTTCAACGGTGAAAACGGAATAATTACAATAAAACATTGGTAACTGTGACGCTGTTGTGAAAATTTGAGGAAAGGACGGCTAGACATTAGTTGGGAACTTTGTTTGAAATAGTTTATATGCAGAAAGACCTAGAATCCTAGAATCTATTTGTGCTGAATGTTTTGGATTACTAAAGTAAAAGAGGATGTTTTTATTTATTTCTTCAGTTTTAAAACATATTTGTACCTATAAAAATTTAAATAAAATTAAAGATTTAAAGGTTTTAAGTGTTGAAATGTTTAACTAAATAGAGCTTGACGTCTCTGTAATGCTTAATAATCTGACTAATCTCATTTTCTATTCAGAATTCGGCCGCCAATTCACTTTATGTACACCTTTAGCAGTTAAGTTACGTAAACCGGGAGAGCGTGAGCACAAAACTGTGAAACTGTAAAGGCCTACACAACTAAGCAAGGAAGAATTAGAAAACAATTTTGTGTTTTTTAATTTTTTTTATAGTGACAATGAGAATAAGTTATGTACTAGTAGGCTTATAATTTCAAGATCAAACGCGTATAATTTCAAATTTGACTTTTTCGCTAATTAAACGCTAATTTTATTCAACACGACCCTTTCCCCTTTTATTACTCTTGTTTTTATTCCGGTTCTGAACCTGAACTGTCGGGAGCATGTAGCATTGCTTGATTGAACTAGCGAAAAATGTGCCAAAATCAATGTTTGAATTTTAGAGCTATCCGCTTCTGACCCAGAATGCGCCATATTATCTTTTTATACTGAAAAATGCCTTTGTGAAAAATATTCTAGTTTACGAAAAGAAGTGCATATGAGATTTGAACGCGTTTAATTAGATTTATATCTTATGATAAAATGTGTCATAAAGAGCGAAACATAATTAAAATATATAGTCGCAACAAAGTTACTTTTACTATGTTATTGGTAGGCCATAGAACATCACACAGGCCAAAAAGTATTCCCCTTGACGCTCATATATTCCAGAAGTATATGGTCCGATTCATTGATTTATCTAACGGCTGGTTTGAGGATCGTTGAGGGAAAACTTTATTTTAATTATGAATTATTTATTAGTGTGTTTGCGATAGGACCACGTTACACTATCCACATCTTGATTATAAAAAAAGTTTAGAAATTCGGAAATAAATTTAAACTTCTCTTTATTTCCATTAAATACGGGTTCCAATGATCTCTTCAGATTCACCCAATCCATTCGAACGTTTGCAATTTCCAATTCACTGGCCGTTTGCAATGACTATCAATAAGCCCAAAGGCCAAACAATGTCAATTTGTGGCTTGGATTTTGAAAATCCGTGCAGTCAAAGCCAATTATATGTTGCTGCACAAGAGTTGACAAGATATAAAGTTTGTTCATTCATTCTCCTGAGGGAATAACCAAATATATTTGACATCAAATAGCATTATGATAGAGAAAAAAAACAAATTTTATAGGCAGATTAAAAATATATCTAAAGATATTTTTTTGGTAGATCTAAATAAATATATTAAGTTTATTTTGTCAAGTTTGGATAACTGTATGCGTGATGGCACCATTTTTTAACACATTTTCGTCAAAACGGTCCAAATAATTAAAATCTAAAATAACGTCTGTCGGATCCGGCCATATACGTCCTACTAATATTATAAATGCGAAAGTTTGTATGTATGTTTGTCTCTCTTTCACGCAAAAACTACTGTACGAGTTTGGATGAAACTTTACAGTAATACAGGTTATACATCAAAATAACACATAGGCTACAATTTATAATGATTTTGTGTAATTTGGTCATAACATAACGATAAATATCAACAAAAAGCACTAGGTTATAATGCATTATCAATATTACCTCCAACATATGGTCAGTAGGTAATCGCGGTTATTTAATTTAATTGATAAATATTTTAAATATTGTTGGCATCGATACAGGGCTCCCCCCTGAGTAGCTTCTTCAAGTGTTTCTTACTCGCAAAATCTACATATTTTTGCTACTAATATTATAAATTCGAAAGTTTGTAAAGGATGTATGTATGTTTGTTACTCCTTCACGCAAAAACTACTGAACGGGTTTGGATGAAACTTTACAGTAATATAGGTTATACATCGGAATAACACATAGGCTACAACAAGGGCGGATTTAGGGGGGATGGGGGCACGAGTCCCCCCAGACAGTTTTTTTTTTTGTTCAACAGTTTTTGTGTACTGTGGAGAATCCATTATAGTACATAATTAAAGGCAAATCACATGATCATAGTTGTTAAAATAACAGAAAGAACATGAGTGAAACTATTGTTTTGATATCCTACTATCCTATAAATATTATAAATGTGAAAGTTTACAATTTTCAATGATTATGTGTAATTTGGTCATTTTATAGCGATAAATATGAAGTAAGTCGGATAAAATTCTGCCCTCTGAGTAGCTTGCTCACGTGTTTCTTACTCGCAAAATCTACATACATCTAATCCTTTCAGTTTGCTGCCGTACGACAAGTGAAATCGTTATACTAAGTAATCCTTTTCAATAAATTTAACAACATTACATACTAATCCTTTACTGACACGAACAACAGTAAACTTCTTTCCGTCCCGTTTGTAAATCAGTGTCAATGTATGTTTCACAGGTGTGCTGATCTGTTTGTGATGAAATTTGATATGGATAATCTCAAGTTTGGGGAAGGACATAGGCTCCTTTTTATCAAAACGTCACACAGGCGAAGTTTATATAAAATTGTAACCTGATTGACTAACACACCTAGCGGTCAACCCACAGCAGAAACCACTGAACTTAGCATCTTGAAATTTGCAGATAGGTTCATTGTATAATTTAAGAAAGAAATGTGGATAATTTCCCCCCTTAATATAATAGGGGTTCAAAGATTGTATGGAATCCGTCAGTTTTGAAGTTAGACATCTGAAATTTTGGATGTACGAGTAACTTATAGTTAAAAAAAAAATTAAATTATTTATGTAAAATGATCTGTCACGAAACTTTATGTGGCAGACCAAATTCCCCGCGAGCGAAGTCGCGGGCAAAAGCTACCAAATATATATATTTGAAGTGTAAATCTTAGCTTCATATATTTTCAATTAAAAGTTAAAAATTCATTCTTCATACTTGAATATGATGAAGTTTAAAATGAGATTAACCCGCAATGAGCTGTCACACCTGCATCAGCGGGCAAAGTCACCGTATAGCCTCTATTTAGCAGGTTACTGAGAGAAACAATTTTAATTATTCCTCTTGGAAGAGACATATCAACATCTAGCACACTATACGAAAGCTCAAAGTTTGGTACTTTAGCTCATTTTATTTAAGTAAAAAAATATTTTTAAACAAACTTTATTGCGAATGATGTGTTATCAAAATGTAAGTAGCTAATTTTTAATTTTCAATCAGTGTGCGACGACTTACAGAGTACTTCGTAATTTAGTGTCAAAGCTTTGTTCTGAGAGCAGCAAAGAAAGTATGAATGTTGACATGATGAATTGTTATTCTTACATAGGTATGGCTAATGAGAAAAAAATAACACTATTGTGGATTTTTTCAACCAGCTGGTATTCAAAGAACAAGAAGCAACGAATGAGCAGAAAAAGGAGTTGAAACATTAATAAGCTTTGATCTAGGAATAAAGATTGGAGAGTAGGAAAATAAGGAACTTCTGTATGATTGAAGACTAAAATCATGCCTTGCTGCTCTTAAGGGAGTCAATAATATATGATTTCAAAGCTATACTATAACGTTGAAAATAAAGTAATAAAAAAAGAAAACAAAAATGCATCATTAGTTGGGATCAGTCAGATGGTAGACTATACTGTTTTCAGGACAACGGTGATGCAGTGAGGCGATTTATATTGCTCAAGAGCAAGGTTTTTCCACAATTAAGCGAACCCACTTCATAGATGCTGGGTCTGGAGGTCCAAAAGAGTCCATCCCAATCTAGATTGAACAATTTATCTGCCTCCCACTGCCGGATATGAACCCGGGACCTTTGGCACGGCGATTCAGCTCTCTATTTCTGAGCTAACCAGCTCCCGTTAAAAGTAATGCTAAGTAAATAAAAATAAATATTTTGTGTCTGTTAAAAGTATAGTATTGTTTTATTCTATATTGCCAGCTGATTTATCATTTTATTTTTGTTGGTAACGATGGTATTAATCGATACAGTTTTTACTAAATAAATATTTAGCTTCTCTAATGGTCATAGCAGCAACCTCAAAACCATGGCTTGCTAATAAACCATAAATTCTCTGGTACGGGAGAATAGAGCTGAACATACAATTCCATATACTTCGCCCCATTCTCTTACGGTCCAGAAAATACGTGAAGGCGAACCATTAGGGTTTAGTAGCCATAACAAAAGCGGCAGACCAACAGAAATCGATCTGCTTGGAAAGCCTATTTATATTCAAACTCTTCGAGAGCCCTAGAAATTGAAGAGCCTACAATTCACAGCCTTTATCAATTCATTGAATTTTTATTCTCATCTTTGCATTAAAATTTAATTCAACTTTCTGAAACAAAAATGTACGAACAACACTTCACTAATTTATAGTATAACCTCATAATAACATACTAATACATATTTATAACTTTTTTTTTTCCTATTTCTCCAATAGGGGTGGCATTGGTATATTTATAACTTCAGAATGTTGTCAAAACGGAAACCGTTAACTTCATGGAAATGTAGTAAAGATCAAATTTTTTTTTTACATATACCTACAAACCGGGCTATATGGCGGGTCTTCGATGCCCTATTTAAACCATACACACACCACAGTAAATATATTTTTTTTTTAATGAAACTTTTTATTTTTATTTTTTTACAAGATTTTTGAGGTAGCGAATACATTCTGGGTATGTGGACGAATTTATTACATTAATTCTCCACTTAATACGTACATACTTTTTTATTATCTAATTCTAGATTCAGTAGATTAAAACTAAGATGTTAATCATTAACGTTCTTTAAGTTTTATTATTACTATTTGCTATCGATTCAAAATACAGACAAATAAAAATAAATGATAATAGTTTACCTTAAGGCAGTTATCACTCCTAAGAGGTTATCAATCCTAGATCAAAGAAATGTAAATAAAATAAAAATATTCGACACATTTAAGTTGAACATTAATATGATTAAAACAAAACTAATTGCAAAACCAACCTAAACAATTGAAATTGCTAGAGTTATTTGCCAAAAAAATCAATAAAATGATTGTAATATCAGCCAAGGCCTGTTAATAGGTTAAAGTAGAAAACAATGAACTTTCGTGTGGTAAAACAAAGAAAAAAGGTGCATTAACAGCACTAAAAATTTAAAACATTATGAGATACAAACCCATAAATTTAAAATTCTACCATCCAAGTCATGGAAATACATATACTTTTTTCATTTCTGATAATTATACCTGGAAAACTTTGGGTATTATAATGATTAAAAACTTTATACAACTGTAATAAAAATGTTAAGGCACGATATAAATCAATAACAGATTAAGGTGGAAAATAAATTGGGGCATTCTTAAGATCCAAGGATCCAAGTAGGATCCTATGGGCTATTTCTTCCTTAATGACCTCAGACCTGCTGAATTGTTTCGGCTATCCCATTATTGAGAAAGCACATTTATCATTGTTTAAGGGCTTCTAGAAAAATTAAAGTTTGTTCCTATATATTAATGTTAGGAGAAAGTACAAGATTTGAATTACTATTGTTATCCCAATTGAGTATTAAAAAAAAATTCAATAATAAATTAATTAAAAACTAATTGGTTCCATGTTAATAACAGTACCCAATACGTCCACTTTTTATTAATTAACTTATTAATACAATAATTACTTTAATATTAAATGATTTACAGCTGAGAAGAGCTTTAATGAAGATAAACAAAATGAACTTTATATTGAAAGCACTAATTTATATTTAAACTGGTGTAAGAAAATTAAATTTAATCTAATTCACAATAATATGATTTAACGTAAAAAAAATGTATGAGGTGAATTAATTAAAATCTAATGAAATTAAAGCAGTCACGGCCAGTTAGTTACTTCGAACTTTATAATTTATAAGAGCACTGGATAAATTATCTTCTTAAAAACTCTCAGATTCTTCTAGCTTATATTCTTTTTTTATATTTTTATTGACTGGCAAGAATCGCAATCTAAGGGATGCAAGCCTCGACAATGTCCTTCCGTATCGATGAATATGCGGCGACTTCTTCGAAATCTTAGAATACTGGTACTGTTTTTAATTTTAGACCCAGGTTTTTTTTTTTTTTACAATATTGCATAAACACCAGTTACACAAAATTAAGCGACAAACCTTTCTGATCCCTATATACGGTATATAATACAGTAATAAAATTGTTTAAAATAATATGAATGCTTTATTACTTACAATGTACTTAAAATTAAAATTAGGCATACGATGAAAAATATAAGGAGGTGATAGATGTTACTCAACCTCCAGAAGAGATGAGACATAAAAGTTTAACTGGCTTAAAAGAAAATTACTTTTAGTGTGGGTTCGGTTCCCGAATTATCTTTCGTCTTGTTTGTAATAATTAGTTAGCCAGTGAGTATGGAGAATAGTAATGTTTACGTAAACAAAATAACAGGACTTTACATTACACAATTCATAATTTATCCAATTTACACTTGTTAATGGTTGAATGCAATAGCCAAAAATTTATCAAAAGCAAATAGAAGTTCACAGAGTTAAGAGAAATAATAGCGTGGATAAAAATAGATACAAAATTGTTTGTAGGCATAAAAATCATTAAACGATTGTAGCTAATTAGAGAACGGTACCTCCAAGCTAATATACTGGTAAAATAGAATTTCTCGCGAAGTAACACGCCGCACGATGTGGTAACTTTGGGACAGAGAGAATAACATCGAGAGACCAGTTAAATTTTAGTTTGTAGTGATTCTTGAAGGACACATTGTGATGGATCAGTCTAGAAACACCTGATGTGTATAGGCCCTGTACTTGCGGTAGTTTGGGGCACCTAGTTCACTACACTCGTGCGGCTAGCTTTCATTTGTTATGACTGTTTTTTCAATATAATTGTTTTCATAAAATTATCTCCTGTGTCTCCAGAACTGTGAACATAAGAATATCTTCCGGTTTGTTTACAAATTAATTAATACATCCCTAAATGTTCAATATTGATGTAATTATGTTATTACATAATTACAACAAGTATTTTGTTTCTTAACGGGCAAATCATAAATTTTCACGTTTGCCACCCTATGGTTCGTTTTTCCAGGATTTTATAGGACAACTAGCTGACCCCAACAGACGTTGTCCTGTTCGAACATCAAAATGCTAAACTTTTAACATTATATATATATATTGTAATTATTTCGACCGTTTCGATAAAAATATTTGGAAAAAAATTCATTAAAATATCTGACGTGATGGTGTAATTTATCAGTTAAGCCAGGTAACCCATGATAAAAATTACAATAAATCGGAAATAGTTAGTGAAAGGCACCACTATAATTTGATAAGAACTTCAAAAAATAATGTAATAAAAAGAATAAGATTTATTGATCATTGATAAACACTGCAGTGATTTTGTTTTAATTTTGTGTGGATTCAGGAATAGTTCAGATTTACAATAAGAACCGATAGGTAATGTTTCTTAATTAGTTAATTTATTAGTTTTTTATTGTTTGTTGTTTTATTGAATTTGATCTATTGGTACATATATAGAAAAATAGGTCGATATGTTTAGCCAGGGAAACAAAATTATTATTTTTTTTAGAATAGATTATATTCATAAATCGAATCGACAGGTAAAGTTTCTTAATTAGTTAACTTATTATGATACCTAATGCCAATAGACAACAATGCCTAGAAATCACATAAGAACTATTGGCCGAAGGCCATACAAAACTAACATTGAAGAAAATTTACAAGAAGCCTTACTAGCAATAAGAACTGACACTACCGATATGAAATGCCACATACATGTACGGAATGCCGAAAAATACAACCCACATAAATACTCCCATTTTCCTTGTTGTTTCTTATGCACACGATCAGCCTAAACAATATTGTGGGGTAACATTAGTTTAAAGTCATATTTCTTGGCGTTTCTAAATAACGCACTGTCCCAATGTTACCCCGAATGAATAGGACTAATTAATTTATTCTAGTTAAATACTCGTTTCTAGAATTATTTTTCAGTCATATTTTATCAGATGAGAACTGAACTTACATACTAATAATTTTTTCAGCATTTTAACTTTGTAAATAAAGATACTTCGCGTCCTAAAGTTATCACATCTTACGGCATTTTACTGACAACGTAACATTGATCAATAAAATAATACATTTTCTGAATAAAGTCTAAAAGTTCTGTACGAGATGGAAAATGTATGTTAAAGGTAGATAGTCGGAGCGGAGTTGGCCGACATGGAAGAATAGCGAAGAGGAGACGGCAAAGGTACAAGTGAATTGCCGACAGGAGGGGAACATCCCGCCCTGCATTTCAATCTCTATCCAGCCACTTAGCATCTGTCCCCAACAGATCATTCCCCATACTAGTCTATCTTCCTCGTTTCGTTCTTTTGTCTTCCGTTATTTCTGCAATTATTTATACAATAGCTGAATCGATACTTCTACCTCACATGTAAAATACAGGACAATTAGTCGTCTACCAACCCTTTTACAGTTTACAACAGTTTACATAGGAAATATTGGAACATACACGAACTTCTGACAAACTGAAGGACTTTAATCCGAACATTGAACAATTCTACAACATATAATTTTAAATGCAGACAAAATGGCGGCGAATAAGGAAGGTACATTATTAAAAATTAATATACCAAAAATTACAACCGTCGATATTTTCTGATTAAATAGTACAAGAACTTACCCAATTATTATAGTGATACTTTAACTTCGCTTAGAAAATAATAATTTATATATATGTATATATGTGTATATATATATATATATATATATATATATATATATATATATATATATATATTATTTAATCTGATAAATTGGCATGGATGGACCTTGAGGGATACATAAGCATTTCAGGGGCTCAATCTGGCTCTATGAAGGGGTTACTCTTAATTAGAAGAAAAACCTTGCGGTTGGATGTGCTCGGTCAAATCACCGCCGTGTATAACCGTTGAATAAGAAACAGAATGGTTGTATGATAAAAACCCAAGACGACAATGCACGTTTATATTTTCATATGCAGATAAAATATTTTGTTGTATTAATAATATTTTAATTGTATATTAATATCAATATTTTATATCATAACAACGTATTTTTTATTACTCTTATTCTACATTTTGATGATCTAGGACCGCGTGAAGTAATTTAATAAGTCTACCACGGCGCTTCTTTCCTTTTTTTCTTCAATAATTTTCTATCCTTCACTCGGCTCTTACCTTCTCCCCTCTTTCCTTCGTTAAGAGTTTCTTATCTCTTTATTCTTTTCTGGGATCCCTCTGTGCTATAAATCCATATTCTGAATGTTATTCATAACATCAGTCATGCCAATTTCAGTCGTATTATTTTAATTCCTTGGATCCAATGGTTGCTCTTCTATATGCAAGATTCGTTCGTTCAATCAATCATCATTATGTGATCCATGAGTTTAATTCTCCTCTTCAAAAATGGGTTCGAAAATTTCCCTTTCTTTCTCTTTGTACTGGACTTTACTATTAATTTATTATACATTAGTTTAACATCCTTATAATGTTTTATTGCGTAAACCAAAGATTCAGTACCGACTTCAGGTTCAATATTTATTCAGTGAATTCTTCGCGCAGTTTCACATCCGTGGTATAGCTTAGTACCTAAAAAAAATAGCAAAGGTTTTTCAATGATTTGAATTGTTGTTAAAAGCGATTGATAAATCCATCGAATTACAGCGGTCAAAGATGCAAGAACTGGAGAACTCCAGAATATCATTAATAAATTAACCGCCACAATGCTAAGACCCTTTCGATCCCATCGAGATTAAAATACATTAAACGGAATAGATCGACTTAATTAAAACATGGAATGAATTAAAATTCATAATTCCATATAATCTCCTCTCTAAACAATGTTTCTCATCCTTCCTTTCCCATTTCTTTGTTGCTATATTTAAGTAATTAATCAACGAGGGTAAATCAAAATAGTAATATGTAGAAAAAAAAGTACTCTCTAGTTACTTAGAACAAAAGTTATCTTAGATTCAAATCATTGCCAGTTTCAAATTAATTTAATTATCTTGACTGTCTATCAATGAGAAAGCAGAAAGAGGTCATATGTGGTGTGGTGGTTAGCAATAATAACTTATTACGGGCTCGTAGCCCAGCAGGTGACCTATGATTATGATTATAAAAAATCCTTGGTTACAGCGCCCTATGGAGTAGGAGTAAAATAGAGGTTCCGAACCTGTGCGTGTCAGGTACTTGTTTAAGATTCCTATCCTAATTATACGTAGCTACGCAAAATTTAGGATTATCATAGTACATCGTTCGATTAGCCATAGCAGCACAAGGACATTAAATGGATAAAGAAACAAATTATGGGTTTCAATAGATTTAATATTGACTTACCAGCAGGTACCCTCTCTCACTAGCAGATTTGAGAATACTAAATAGACAACTACACTGTCATCCATATCTCACATATGCATTTAAATAATGATTTTTTTATTTTTTGTCTTTATTTCACAAATCATTTTAATTTATGAGGATTTAACTGAGAATATTCTGTGATGGTTTTGTAGAACGCAAAAAGTAACGGCACAACTACTAAAAATTACCCTAACCATTACCGAAAAAACATTGTTATAGTAATTTCAAAAAATATTTAAATATGAAATATTTAGTTATTTAAAAATGATATTGCTTTCATAAATTTATTCAAGAGCTATTTATTTACTACTAGGGCTCATTATAAATAAAGATAAAACAAGATACATGCTCTCATCCAGGAAACTGTCATCCAGTGGATATCTCCAAGGAAGAGGGTGCAGTTTTGAAAATGTTAAGACATTTAAAAATCTTGGCACCATTATTACAGAAGACAACAGACTGGAACATGAAATAAATGCGAGGATTGAAAACGGTATTAGATGCTATTGGTCCCTCAGAAACGTGTTCCAAAATAGAGCTCAAAATAAGGGTATATAAGACGATACTTCGTCCTGTCGTTGCCTATGGTGGGGAGGCGTGGACCCTAACCAAACAGCATGAGAGATTATTGAATACATGGGAGAGAAAGATTCTTAGAACTTTCCGCATGAAAAGGAACCAAGAACTTGAAGACCTATATGGAGAACCTGACATAGTTTCTTGTATTAAAAAAGCAAGATTGATATGGTCGGGGCACGTTCACAGAATGGATAAAAAAAAGGCTACCAAAGCTGATTCTGGAGGGACGTCCAGACGTAGAAAGAGGAAGAGGAAGGCCTAGAATGGTGGACGATGTGGAAACAGACCTTACGATCCTGGGGGTAAGAACATGGAGAAGAGCAGCGAGAGATCAGTTAAAGTGGAGGAGAATTGTTGAGGAGGCCAAGGTCCATAGCCATGTGGAAAAAAAAATTATTTACTTATTTTAATTTTTTTATCACACCATCTCTTTTTTGGAATAAATGTATTCGCATTATCCCACACAAACTGATTCTACTCTATATCTATTCCGAGCTAATACTGTATTAATATTCTTCAAAAGCAACATGAATTGACTATAAGTATTCATTTATCTGAAATAAAGAGTGAAATATATCTCTCTCACTCGTACAAATTATCAAGCTAAAGTTTTCAAGACATTTAACAGGGGAATTAACCAGTTTGAAAGAGACTCCGATCCTTGAATAATTGGCGTTAGTAAGCCTGTTATTCGTTGGCGGAACGATAAATATATTAGGCCTTCTTAGTTCCGTTTTCTGCACAAAATCCAAGAGCTTAGTGGCTAATTGTAAGGCGCTAACTTATCTCAGACTTTCTCTTATGCCTTTCAGACTTAAATAAAAGGCTGGGGTTCGATTCGCGTAATGGTATTATAAAAATAACCCAATTTTTTACTGGAAAAAAACCCAACTAAAAATAAAGAATCTGGATTAGAGGATTTTAGAGACACAGACTTTCATAATATACTGTCAAAACTGTAAGTGCAAATCTCCTTTCATAATTAGTAGTCTGTCTTAATTCGCTCCCTCTTTGATTATTATAATTTTAAAAAAACAATAACTGCAGAGTATATCCCTACATATACGGAGGGAATTAGGCTTAATACTAGATAGAGACTTTCAAGGCCAACATTTGTGCAACCAAATGAATAGAACAAGACAACGCTCAGATGCCAGCTTTTCCCTCAAATAAATGGTGCCCACTTAATATAGTGTGAGTAAGCAAGGGAGGGGTTCCTGATCCCACGGTACAACTTCAATCCATGTAGGGGATCAGCTCAGTACAAGGTAAGACTTTATAGAAAAACGTTTGTGCAAAGTAGCATTTTAACCAACACAACGCTCAAGCACCGCCGACATTACCCCTAATTAAGGGTACCCGGATAGTAGAGGGTGGCTAAGCCTCGTGAGGGCATCCAGATCACACAGTAAATACTACAACAATCCAGGGAGGAAATTAGGTTAAGTACGTGCTAGACTGTCAACCAACGTTTCTGCAAAGAAGTAAATGGCCAAGACAGGGCTCAAACGCCACCAGTTTTACCCCCTATAGGGCACACCAATCTCAAAAGATGCGATATTGGTTGGACCTGGATAAATAGGTTGCAGCTGATAACATAATAAATAATTCAGCCACGGTCGGTCTCGGAATCCGGTCCTACATATCAATGAGGTACCTCCTCATACATAACAGTTTCATAATTAAAATTGAATATTTTTTCTTTGCATACTTAAATTGTATTCGGCATTGTTAAGTACCTTGTTCAAAACGTATCGAAAACAAAATCAGTCGATTATTACTAAGGCCGTCCTTTTAAGTCTCCTGCTAGACACCAGTTATCACCAATTTAAAAATACCTGGCCATTGTGGTGGAGCTAGGAACTACATACAATAATTGCACAATTTGAAATTTTCTAAATTGTATAATAATGTTCTACTAAATTCTCCTTGTCTATTCATTTTAGGTAGCACTGGTTAATTTAGCAAATTATTACTCACTTAAGTGATTAGTAGGCGTCGCCCTTCTGTCGTAATCTTTTTTCAATAAGCTGTCCAATACTTGGAGGTGGTCAAGCTTCGTTCCATACCTGAAAATATAATTTATTATTCTTTCATAAATTAAAAATAATATCAAATTTAGCAAAAAAAGCTAAATATTTCCGAAATTTCTCAATAATATATATATTTTTCGAACCAGGGAACAGACTTTCGTATATAAGTATTGTAACAGATATTTAATGTACCGTTAAAACTAAATATTTAAGAAAAAAATTATTCAGCATATGATATCAGATGAACTGAGGTGATTATTGTAAATAATATGAGGCATTCAGGATCAAAAGCAATTAACTACGAAATTTACTTTTTCACATGTTTTGCTAGTTTAATCAAGCAGTTTTGTCTAACACGACACTTTACCACCTCATCTATCATGGATTTAGTCCGGTTCTGAATTTGAAATTTCGGTAGCATAAATTTCACTACACCAGCTACAAAGTAAACCTTTGAGATTTCGGAGTTATCCGCTTTTGATCCTGAAGCCTAGCTTTTAGAATTCTGTATTATTTAATGGAAACTAACTGAAATTCTTTGGGACTCAGCATTTTTGAAGTGAAAACTTCTTTTGGCGCGCCGCACGCACATTTTTTCGTAGGTAGTAAGTTAGCCTGACTCGTCACGCTCTGAGGAGAAACGCTGGATCATATGTTCATATAAAATTAATAGAGAAGCTGTAAAGGTTACAAAAATATATTGTGTGCTTAAACTTGAACTGTATTTCTTGTTTTTAATTAATTATTACTAAGTTAAATCGTGTAAAATCTTGTTTTCGGCGCTTAGCGCATAGTGAACTAAGGCATCGAAATGATTACAGTTCAGTCAATAATAGTTATTATTGATACGTAATAATAATTATTTTAACAATTACTTGGTTTACATTGTGAGGTTAGTGTATATAGTTAGTGGTTTAACGTGATAATATTATATATTGAAAAAACGTTATAAACATTTAACATTATAAAAAACATAATTATTGTTACTGTTATTATAAAGAGTGATTCTATCGTATAGGTAAGTCACTTCACGTTTATATATACATATATATACCTACATGCATATAAGTATAGGTATATATAATATAATTAAGGTATATATAATATAATTAGGTATATATAATTATATATTAATATAATTATAATAAGATATATATAATATAATTGAGAATTAACCTAATTTTTATTATTTGTTAGCTTTTACTTTCCCATATTAAAAAATAAATATTATTATTATAAAGAGTGATCTATACACGAAGTGACTTACCAATACGATCGAATAGCTCTTTATAATAATAATATTTATTTATTTATTTATATATATATATATATATATAAAATTAAAAAATAACCTAACTTTTATTCTCTGTTAACTTTTACTTTCCCATATTCAAAAATAATTATGTTTAAGACACAAGTTCTTTTTATGAGTAATAATAACATAACGTGTGAATTCTTGAATACTGTCTTTTTCAGATTGCAAAATCGATGATGGATCAAAACAACAAACTCGATGGCGAATTAAAATATAAGAGAAAATTAGCTAATGCATGCTTAACATAGCATCGTAAAAAAATGCGTGAGGAAGTCCAGCATTTCCCAATTACATCTTACCTAATCAAAGTGTAAATGATTGAATTCATCCATAAAAAAATACTCATTTATACAGCAGAAGGGCCTGCTTTGCTTAATCGGAACTTAGATAAATTACCAATGATCTTGAGTGGAGATTTCAATATCGATTTTTCACAAGAAACATCAAAGCCTTTAATTGATTTTTACTCCAAGAAAGATCACATTGGATTTAAATAAGTCAAATAATAAAAATGAAAGTAAAATAAAATACGGAACTACAATAATTGAATATTGATCAATCAACTAACGATGGAGTTTTTTCTAAATATATAAGTACAATTCAAAAAGTATTTATTTCTTATTTTAGTTATCACAAACCCATCGTATCCTTTGTAGAATAGGAAAAAAAAATAAATAACTTGAATTATAAAAAAATAAATAAATAATAACTTTAATTTCTGACTTGTTTCTTAATTATTCTACTAATACGATCTATAATAATACTCCATAGTACATAATATTATTTACTAATATTACTACATAAATATACAAATTGATTGCGATTACCAATGAAGTTTTTTCTTCTGCCACGGGGTCTTAAGCACCCACTCTTTTTTTTAATTTTATCAAACATAATACTTAAAAGTTAATATAAATATGTTAGGCTATCCTACCATTTTAAATAACTATAAGTATTTCAAGCACTTTTTTATATAATAAAAAAATATAGCAATACTGTTATTACAAAAATTCCACCCTGTTTAAAGTTGTCTGAAGTCCATTTGACTACCCCGTATAGTTCTAAAGGTAATATCCTCAAAACGTCAAGAGGAGAAGAAGCAAGGAAGAAAATATCTGTTTTAAATTTAATCTTAACTTGAGGAGAAAGGCATCGGGCAGGGTTTTATCAAACATTTCTCTCGACAGGACTAACATCATTGCAATGTCCATCTTTACCTTATTCAATGTTCCGCCTCGGTAACTGTTCACAACGGTCCTCTCTTCCAGCCGATGGCGGTTCTTCATCTTTTCTTTTAAGGTTTCCTTAAATTGAACTATTTAAAGGTATTGATAGACGATAAATTTTGGTATTATATCGGATTCTCAACTTGGAAGCGTTTAGGTGAAATTAAAAAATATTTTTTCAGGAGTAACAAATTAAAATAAATGTATTATGATTTTTATTCCTCGTAAACTTTTTCGTTTGGTCATAAGAACAAAATCAAAGTAGCATTTTATTATATTTAACCGAGTATATAAACTATTATACATTTGTGAGAGTGTATTTCAATATATATATATATATATATATATATATATATATATATATATATATATATATATATATATATATATATATGTATGAAAAATTATTCCAAATCTATTTTTTTTTTTAATATAAACAAGTGAACATAGAGGAGAATATTGTTTTTAAGAGATGGAAAACATGAGATTTCAATGCGAGCGGGACTATCGCGGATTTCAGAGGGAGAAATAACCCAGAAGGATGTATCGCAATACAAATGGGATCTATCAAATACAGGAGCTTAAAGGGTGAAATTATTGGGATAGGAAAGGCGCAGGTTTATCACTTCGTGATCAACAATTCGTTTAAATATTTATTTAATTGAAAACTCTTAGGAAAAACTTGCTAGAGTGTCTTTGAATTTGAGATAATTGTACTTGCAAAGCTCTAACAACAATAACAATAACTCTAGTAGTCCAATAGTGCTCCAAAAGGACAGGTGTATGTAGGTACTTACACAATGGTTTTGGGACTAAATTTGCGTTTTTTTATCTGATCTGAGTTTTAATCGACAACTACCATTACACAGGTCAGTCTTAACCCATACAAAGAAAATCTGAAGAGACTAATTATTAAATAAAAATAATAGGAGAATAATTAATCGCATTAAGACTTTAGAGCGCGTGTGTTAGGACAACAGGATTACTAATAAATCCTTTATCTATATTAAACAAGTATTCATGATCAAGATATCAAGCGGGCGTCACCTGTTGTGTATTGGTTAGCATAACAACCTACTATGCTAATGATCGCATAGCAAATCGGCAGGAGGCCCAAGGATTGTTTAAATTTATGTAAAATGGCGTTCTTCAGGAAGGACATAAAATAGGGGCCCCGAACTTCCACACTGGCAAGTTCTCGTTAAAGATCCCTATCATAATTATACCTGGATAAGCAAAATTTAGGATTCTCACAGTAGCATTGTCCGATTAGCCGTAGCATCATATAGGGAAATTATATGAATAAATAAACCAACTGTCCGAAAATAGTTAAATATGATTTATTAATATAATGTAGCCTAATAAATATTTTGAAATTTAATTCAATTAAATAAGGCTAATGAGGCAAGTAAAGAGATAAGGAGAGCTTCAACCCAACCGCCAAAAATTCTATACAGGAAAAAATCACCTGTGAAAATAATTAGAATAGTAATTCTAACCGACTAATTCCGGCATGCAAATGCAATTAGTTAATGCATGCCTCGTGTTTCCGTTCTCTTTGAACGTTTGTACATGCATATAAAACAGAATGCTCAGTAAATGTAATGATCATGTAAGTGAACAGAATGAGTTTATAGAAAATTAAAATTAATATCAGATCTAATTATTTTATTATAATTTGCTAATCTTGTACTTCATATATAATCTCATAACGTCTGATTATGAACGATTTGTTATAATAGTTTTATTTTTTCTCTTTGTACAGCGATTGAAAAAATCTAACCGAAAGGTATTAAATAGAATATTTCTTGAGGCATTCAGGATCAAAAGCGGATAACTCCAAATTTCAAAAATTAACCTTTTCACTATTTCAGTAAAGGGATATTTTATGATCCCGAAACTTCAAGTACATAATTTGCACCATTAGAAATTAAGGAGCAAAGTGTTGTACTAAACAAAAGTGCTTGACTAAACCAGCGAAAAATGTGGAAAAGCCAATTTTTGAAATTTTAAAGTTATCCGCTATTGATCCTGAACGCCTCATAAAATATATAGTAAAATATAAAATTTATAATAGTATACTAAAAACTATTATTAACAACGGTGATAGTATTTAATATTTTTATAAATATAATATTATTTAAAAAAGAAAACAAGGGAGGAAATCTGGGTGATAGGTACCCAATAATATTTTTTGAAGTGAAAACTTCTTTAGCCGTGATTTTTGGTAGGTGAAAAACTTAACAGCTAGCCACAGCAACATGCGCGACATGCTGACGAAGCGTAGGGGCCTGTGTATGAGTTATACAATTTGCTTTAAATAATTTCAGTTTAAAGGTTAGAATTCGATAGATATATATAATATTTAACTAAAATACCGTTTAATAGCTGTACAATTTCTATTAATAATAACTTAAAACATCCATAACTAATTAAACTCTTCGTTTCCCCATATTATTTCAACTAACCAGAATTTTACTATCAACGCTTCCACGATAATCCCTTAGGGGAGGTTTTCGAAAAAATATTACAATATACAATATGTGCCAAATGGCACTTCTGTCAATAAATATGTATCAAGTTAGCTTATGATATTTTGTATTGAGCTTGTGTACCCAACAGTATATTTTGACCAAAATAAATAAACTACTTGAAAATGTATATAATTAATGCTCGGAGTGCCAATAGATGTGAAAACCAGACTAACATTAAATATTTTAATTCATAAATTATATAACTTCAATAATTCAGACTCTAATGGATTAAGAAATTTAAAAAACACAGTTATTCCAGTTTTGAAATTTCACTTCTGTTTTCAGTCCTCATGACTACCTATTTTTATTTTTATTTTTTTTGTACTAATATTTTGTATCACGACACGGGCCCTTATTGACTATTTTAAGGTCAACAATTCTGGCCGTGGTACCACAAATATTGATTTATATTTTATTTTTAAATACTAAGCAACATAATGATTCGCGATTACGGTTAAGTTAAGAAACATAAAAGCGAAACTATAACATAAGCATTGAACTAAGTGGTCCTGTCAGGGCGGTGTTTAAAAATAAAAAGAAAAGAAAGTTGACCAGCGTTGTAGATTAACCGGCAAGTTTAAACCTGAGTGCCGCTACCTCTTAAAAGTTTCTTAGCCCTTTTAGGAAACTGTTAGCGGACCACCATCAATATGAAGCGGTGGGCTATTGAGAACTTAAGCGGCCGACCAACTGAGCAGAAAACTTCACTCCTATTCAATTATAATTTCCAAATTAAAAAAAAAAAGGTTCATTCTTCTAATGATATTCCCCAAAACAACTCAAATTAGGCTACGAAAAACAATAACTAATTTGTTATAATCACGTTTACTGATTCGACCACCTCGGTGAGGATGTTGTCAAGTCGAATTTTGAACAGATTGCGTTAATTGTACTGAGGAAAGACTTTATGGACACCTGAAAAATGCCGGATAGAAAATATGGGACAGTCAAGTGTACCTAGGGGAATGCTTGAGAAAGAAAAACGAAAAAAAACATCTTCAAAACAACGAAAAGCTACTCTATTATAATATATACACCCAACTACTATCAATAATGATAATGACTAATAAAATTAATTGCTACTTCATATATATCATTGGCACCATAACAAAAATTATAGCAAGATTCATCATCAATAATAATACTGACTAATAAAATGACAACTAAACTCATAGACCAGATTTACCCTCCCATCTGAGTTTGTGATTGAAACGAACAAAAGAAATGAGAGAATAAAAAAAAAAAAAGAATTTTAAATTGTCATGTTTGATCGGCTTTAAAATTAAATAAAACTATATCTCACTTCACCCAGAATCTAGTCAGACTGCAGAATAAATGAAAATTCCTAGAATTGAATTGGCTTCTGATCAGGTTACGATACTTCTCAATAGTACCACACTTCAACTCTGAATTATGGGAGAAAACGAACGGCCTTAAATAGGCTCATTCGAGCTAACATAAACATTTTTACTCCAGTGTCCGGTATGTGCTATCCTCTTGCGGACAGAGTTGGCTAATTTCATTCTTAGTCCTACGAATAACTGAAAAAATACCTGAATAATGTCCGGTGTCTGTTAACACAGCTGGGCATAGGAAATGATTTGTACGCACGTTTCGACCACAGAGGGGAGCCTAAAAATATAATTTCTTAATCTAAATTACCATTTAATTTATCTCTTTTTTTATTTAGTTATTACAATTGTATTTGTATTATTGTAGTTTTTGGTTAGAATTGGAGCATTAATATAAGTAATAACTCCATATCTAGCCAATGGCTTATATTTTCACTATGAAAATAAAACGATTCCGCTTCCTCAAGTACAAGAAACATACTATGAAGAGAGTGTGATCTCAGTCATTTCCCTGCACAACTGTTGTCTCAAAAATACTATAGTCTCTACCACGTACTTAGCCCAACGTACTTAGTAGAGAAACTACCCAGCGGTAGTACTCAAATAAAAAGTTCAGTTTAGAAGTTCACGAGGTCATCTTCTTTGCAGACGCCTCGGAGGATTATCAGGGATTGAAGAGGTTGCGAGGTTTGAAACTAGTGGGTTTGAGTGGGAATGAAGTTTGTCATGAAAAGATTGATATCGGATTCGGGCCAAATCAGGAATAAACGGGACGTTAAGGTCATTATGGATTACTTTGTTCGTAACAAAGTAAGGAGCATTAAGGATTTTTCGAAGGATTTTGGACTGTAGGATTGAATACGAGAGGAATTCGATGGCTTAGTGGAGCCCCAAAGCTCTATTCCGTAAGTCCAGATGGGTCTAATGATTGTCATGTCTATGAGTCTCTTGTAATTAATTGGGAGCTTAGAGCGTTTATCTAGTAAATGTTGAAGTATCCTGAAACGGCGAGCTGTTTCTTGTCGTTTCAGTCTAGTATGAGGATTCCAAGGGTTTGTCAAGGTGTAGTCCTAAGTATTGGATCTGTTCTACAGGACTTAAAGGGATGTTACTAAACGATACAGATTTCCAAATAGGGTAGTAAACGTGGTTGGCTTTGGATATTTCCTTTAGCAGCTTCTGGGTCAATTCTTCCCCTGCTGTTGATGATTGTCCCCAAGTAGGTGTATTCTTCTACAACTTCAAGTACCTCCCCGTTACAGATCAGAGTGACGTCCTCTTGTTCCTCTCTTGATACCACTAGCACTTTGCTTTTATTGCTATTTCCTTTGCGGATGAGTTCTTCCTCCCATTCCACCAGGGCTTGATGCAGCTTTTCTTTCGTGTCCGCAATCAATACTATGTCATCGGCATACAATAGGCTTTGAAACATGCCATTTGCCGATGACCGTCGAGGCAGTACGGCGCTTACAGGTTTTATGGATTTCATCCATAAATAATATAAATAGAAGAGGACTCAAGCTGTCGCCCTGCCTCACACCTCTCCCTAAGGGAAAAGACTTGGATTCCCTTCCGTTGATCCTCACTACTCCTTTCGCTGCCTTATATGCTGATTTAATTGAAGTGATAAGATCTTCCGGCACATTTTTAACCACCAAAGCAACCCCTATTTCTTGTCGAGGGACAGAGTCGAATGCTGATTTTAGGTCAAGGAAAGCCATGTATACATTCGTATTTCTGCCCTATGTTTTTTCTGCGTTGCTTCGCAATACGAAAATTGTTAATGTTCTCACTATAGTATATATTTTATTCTACAATATTCAATTTTTTTTTATTGTGAGCTTCCCCAAAGTTGAGGTTTTCTCCAACGAAATTTTAGGATAATATATTTTCTAGGCCTTCCTATCAAGTGCATCTTCTTCACTCAGACCATATCCTGCTATGTCTTTCTGGACTTGGTTCACCCATGTAATTCTACGTTCACCCACGCAATTCTTAGTCGGTCTCTTCTTCTTCTTCCTGCAGGGCACAAGTGCATGGTCATTTTGGGTATTCTATTACTTTCCATCCTGAGTAGATGTCCAAACCACTCTAATCGCTTTATTGTGATTTTTTTTGAGAATGGTATTGTGAGTACCCATTATCTCTCGGACTAATGAATTGGGTATCCTATGCCGATATACCGGATGTCTTCCTCCAGAAGTCCATCTCCGCGACTATAAGTTTCTCTTTGCTTCCCTTTCCAAATTTCCACGTTTCACAGCCATATAAAATTATAGCCATTATAATACCATGGAAAATCAATATTTTTGTAAGTTCTTAGGATGTTATTACTCCACAGAACAGAATTGAGCATGCCATTAGCCCTCTCTGGTTCTTCGGGATACATCCCCTTCATATGTTCCATCCTATAAAGGACAAATTCTAAACATTTAAAATTGATTAAATTTTTAATTTGTAGAGCGTTTACCTCAAATATTTAATATGATATATTTATTAATAAAATATGATAAGAGGCGATTGACAAAAATGTAAGATTAAACTTTTCTTCTACTTACTTTACTGATAAAAACTACAATAACTTGAACTATAAAATCTGTCCCAAGGATTTTAAATTGTTAGTTGAATTTTAATTTAAAAAATCTATAAAATGCATTTTTAAATTTATATAATTTTAAATTTTGTCCATAAAAATTTAAACAAATATAAAATCCCCTTCAACCCTGTACTATAACCATTGCACCTTTTAAGGATGCTGCGAATAAGTAAAATATTAGACGCTCTATTTAATGACTATATTATATCCAGTACTGAAATTTAATTTTATTTAAAAATTACCATTAAGAATATTATACAAGAATATGTATATTTTTTTTAACAAACATAGAATAAAATTTACATAACACAAAGTTAAATACCGTAAAACAACTACTTTGAAATAGTCTAAAGAGCTAATACAAAAACAAAAAAAATTATTACCGTTATTTAAACCAAGAAGTAATACTTGATAAGAAACTACCGTGAAAAAGGATTTGAGAGCAACAAGTTCTAGTAAGTGAAAAGTGAAACTTTTCCCAGCAAGCAGTAAACAATAAATCTTGCGAACTGACAGTCGATTTCCTTCCACCGTGAAACAAAAGGAAGTGAGCAGTTCATCATCAGTTCAACAATGTTTTGATACAATTACAATGTTGTAATGTATGCGATGCAGTATATATAATAGGAGCAAATATTTTGAAATAAATCAACCAGTAGCTAGACAGTATAATATAGTTACATCACATCTTGTATTAAAATATTCATAATATTCAACGTTTTTCTATAATTAAATAGTAAAACAAACTGTGCCACTACACCTCATAATACAATGCTTATTTTTCTCGCTAATTTTTTTGTATCTTGGGATTGTTCTGTATATGTATCGCTTCATGTTAGGGATGGGTAGATCCTGTATCAGATAAAAGTGATACTGATACTTTTCTGTATCTGATACTTTTAATTAATACTTTTGAGTCAATTGATACTTTAACTAGTCATGGGTAGATACTGGATTTTCCTGTATCTGAATACAAGTGATAATGATACTTTTTCTGTATCTGATACTTTTACTTGATACTTTTGTAGTTGAATACAGATATCCCGACTCTTACTCTTCTAATACGGCTACACAGAAGCCTTTCTTGGGACATCAGTTTTTGTTATCATTTTTAAAGGAAAAAGAGTTGTTCGCCGAAATAGTAACCTGCACAAAGCATCAAATGATTAAAAGCATGTTTTTTATTGGTTAATTATTTTTTGAAAGCTATGGAATTGAAAAATACATAATAGATTTTAACCCTACCTCAAACGTTTGCTATTCACGTTCCAAAACACGTAGAATTTGGGCTGTAATACAAAATTTGTCTGTCCGCCACCACACGCTCTACTCTTTAAAAAGCTATAGCTGTATTGTTTTTTACACTCAATTTCAATCATTTATTTCAACCATTAATTGCCTTTACTTTATGGTATAGATATATCCATTAATGGACCCATATTTCCCCGGACATAGGTCGAGGTTTTTTTGCAAAAGTTGCTCGTGAAAAATTCTATATTAGGAGGCGATCTCTGAAAATGTTATTTCAACCACCCTTTACTGTTAACTAATTTCATAGTTTCTTTTCGTTCGTACATATGCGATAAGTGACTAATTACAGATTATATTGATGATAAGTGAAAACTTGTTCACTATTATTTTTACTTATTTATTTATTAATACTGAGGAGAGATGCGGCTAAATTGGTCTTTCGCCGGTTATCAAATCAGAGGAGCTTAAATCAGCGGTTGACTATTGCTCATAATTTATTATTAAAAGGACCGTGATTAATAGTAGATAATAATCTTTTTAAAATCAGTGATGTAATTTTATGGCCAAAATGAGTACCGGATTTTCCAGGGTGGCAATTCCAGGTATATGTCAATACCCTATTGGGTATTTCCAAATTTTGTTTTTATCAGTTTGAAGGTACCATTCGCCTTAAACGTATCATAACTTCGAGTCTTCGTTTGTTACGGTTAGACCATTTGTGGGGATTTGGAAGTTATTTCCATGTTACTAGGTCAATAAAGCAATCTCCTCACCGATAAATCAGAAGTCCTAGCGGAATAGAGAAATCACTCCGAAGATCTTCTGACGGACTCTCATCCGAACGCCAACGTCGAGAATGCCCGGTGAAGAAGACATTGAGATAGAGTTCGAACCGCCGAGCGAAGACGAGATTGAGGAGCAAGCTGAAGTACAACCAGGCTCCCGGGTATGACGGACTCCCTGCGGAACTGTTGAAATACGGAGATGGTGGAGCGGTGAAGGTACTTCATGATCTTATTGCATCAGTGAGGACGGATGAAGTGATGCCCTCTGAGTGGAAGAGGTCGATTATCTGTCCTATCCACAAGAAGGGTGAGTGCTTGGTATGCGGCAACTACAGAGGCATATCTAGGCAAGCCTTACGTGATAGAAAAAAAAAACAAAGCCATTTTTGAAATCAGCGCAAAAAATACATAACAATTTTTAAAAAGTTTTTTTTGCAGACCTGTGTAATTGACGTTCGGATAATCGACGCTCTTCTGCTAAATAAAAATCTGTACTACTGGAATCCACCGAGAGTCTGGGGTACAGACTTTACTGGTAGGGAGGTTACATGCATGGTAGAGACTTAACTGTTTCTAATCCCAGAATTGTGCAGGGAGGAGTATCGGTCGAGATCACACTCAACCACCTCGTTTCCACCAAATTAAGGGAACATAACTTATAGAGGCCCAGGAGTGTCCGCAGATCCAAGAGACCCTTTCTGTGTCTGTTGAGAGGTTAAATACTATATTAAACAATCATGCAGAAAAAGAAAATTCTTAAAACATTGAGGTGGGACTAAGGGTGGATAGATACTCGCCTTTCCCTAGAACTAAATGGTGATACCTCCAATAAATATTTCTACCAAAAACTACTCCTACAGTAGAATAATACATTAGACAAATAATAAATTAAAACGTATACCTCTTATACCATAATTGTTAAATTTAAGATCAATACACTATTTAGATTTCTCAGATAGACTAACAACTGCTACAGTAAAATTTATGTATTCTAGAAAAATTGAAACCGCTTATGTGATTATAATGAACATTGGAAAGTTGCCATTCTAAAAGTCTAGACCGGGTGGCCCAGAGTTCATTTCCCTATGTTGTTTGTCTGCATTTTAAATAAATTATTTTATAAATGCAAATGCTTTTATTTATATAAAAATATATTTTTGCAATGTATTTTTAAAAAAAATTCCCATATGTTTGGCTTAAAAATTTTCATTTTGGCCACATCTTGTAAAGTGATATCAGCTTAAAGTATGGTTGTGTAGAAACAAAAATTGAATAAGGACTTAGTCGTAGGTATAATAATAACAATAACATCTGATTAATACCTTTTATACTATATAAAATATATTGTTGGATTACTTAATACCTAGGTAAGTCTAAAGCACAAGAGGTAAAACTGGCCATTGTATATATTCCAGGCTACACCACAAAAAGACTTAGTACTAGCTATCCCACAAAATACAACAGAAAGGGTATAGTCATGCATGCGGTATATAATTGTAATTTATTTCCCGATTAATAATTAATTAAAATCTATTAGTACACACACAATATGGCATACTCTGTTAAATTAGTGAAGGGGTTAAATTTAAAATTTTAAAAATACTTTTACTTATGAAATTAATATCTATTAAAATTTAAGTGGGCAGTAACATACCATGGTCTCAAGCAGGCTTTAGTTTCAAGAATAAAATTTTACACTGATTCTTGTCAACTTTTTTCTATTTCTCATCATATATAAGGTATTTTTATATATAGGGTTATTACTAAAAGATAACAAAAAAATGTGTGTGTCAGCTCCAGCAGACGACTGGAGTTTACTACTTATAAACTATTATTGTGTGGATTATGTAAAAAGACGGCACATGAAAGCGTCTTAAAAAATATTCAAAGCATATATAAATATTTATTCATAATATTTACATCATTCCAATGAAATATAAATCATGAACTATCCATTCATTTGTTTTACCATGAACATTTAACATGATTTTGAATAGTATTTAGCCCGTGAATAGTTTTATCATCATTAATATATTGTGACAATAGGTTTGTGGTAACTAAAATACAATACTTGTACGTCAGAAGTTACACGGGTTGTCCCGAGTAATCTGCCAGAAATAAGGTCTAAATATAGCCCTAAATTAAGTTCATTTTTCAAGAATTGTACTAGTAGAAGTGTAAACTTTCATCTTTACTTAGAGAAAATGAAATATACTTTTCACTATTAAAACATTACTTAATGGCGATAAATGAATAAACAAATATCCACTGTGTCTTTATCTTTGAAAGAACCAACGATAAATGATTTCATATTAAAACTGGTTTCGCTGTAAGTATTTTTCAATTTTACGATTTGACAACACAAATTGACGGTTAGGTTGCTGTTATACACATACATAACCTCGAAGTGAGAGGTGCGCAAAGGAACGTTGCGTCTCTCAATATATTCATATTTAACTGCAAAGTTTATTGACTAAACCTCCTCCCTGACCATTTAAAACATTTGTAAATATATTCTAATATTAACTAAACATCTAAGCTCAAAGGTAACATTGAGGTTACATATTTATCTTCTTAACTAGTTCAAACAAAGCTAACCTTAATTTGAGGTTTTAAAAAATAAAGCAATAGAATACACTAAATACATACCAGTCTAGCCCAATATTGTTTTCATATTTTGCTTTAACATATATGGAGAAACAGATATAATTTAAACTAAAATCTTACATTCCCGATATTTTACGATCATGGAATCTCATCTTGTACATAAAATATTTCAAAAAGTTGGAAACCTTCAAAGGGGATGGAAACGGAAAGATCTTAGCAGAAGTAACTTTAATGGAAGGATTAATTAAGAAGTTGATTGATCGAGGGTTGCTGAAGATTGGGGATCTGCAGGCGTAGGGAGGATTGCAGAATTATTGTGCTGAATGTACAGATCGAACATGCTGTCTACTGGAACATTGAAGCTTCCACTATCACGTCGTGTAGTCTCAAACTATAAGTTTTACATTCTCAGAATACCCTGACATGATTCCTTCTTTATATTTATCTACTTAGAGGAAAAGTTGGTAATCGTTATTTAATTAGGACTATTCAATGATAATCCGTAAGGCGAGCCGCATCCATTTATCACTATTTCTTTTTGAGAGTATTTTCCTCCCACTCCAAATACAACCCGATAGCAAATTTTAGGCTTAGTTAGATATTAATTCATTACTCTTCTAGTCACTTCCCAAGTAACAATACCAATCGAAATAGCTTTCATATCAATAAATTAATAATAAGCGTTTGTTGCGTGGTTAAGGGGCTCAAGAGGGCCTTTACTTTTGTCCAACGCAAAATATCTGATGGCTGGATAGTGAAAAAGTGTTTATAATTTAATTTTTAGATAAAGTATTAACAATCAGACTTTATATAAAAAAATAACATTACATATTTATTGTGGATGCAAAGTAAATATTTCTTTAAAGAATAAAAAATAAACAATAATGATATTTCATACGAAACAAATACTAGTAAAAATAAATTGTAATGTGATACAAATAATTTTAATTAAAACCTAAAAGAAATAATATTTCATACGAAACAAATACTAGTAAAATTAAATTGTAATGTGATACAAATATTTTAATTAAAAACCTAAAAAATAATATTTCATGCAAAAAACGCTAATGAAATAAATTTTAATTTGAAAGAAAATAATTATAGATAATAAAAAAAACAAAGAAAAAACTGATCACTGTTGTGAGTAACAAAACAACGAAAAACTTATCACTGTTGTGAGTAAAAAAACAAACGGAATCACGTCGACTGTTCCAACGTGGAAAGATGCTTACTTGATTAGATGTTACTTTCTGCCCGAGCAGCCACTCCTATTGGCCCTGATGATGACCTACACAGTAGGTCGAAACGTCGGCACATACAAAAGAGAATAAGATTCACTTATTTTCCTGTGTTTTACTTGACTGCACCCCCAATTATTTACATCCTATGCTTCTTGATCTTTAATGACATGGAGGAGATTTAATTTTCTGAGTAAATTTGAATTGTATAATGTACACGTTAATAATAAACTGATTGTTAGTTTTGTTACCGAAGTAGTCGGATTTTATTATGGGCTAAGTTTTGACTTTCCTGAAGTACAATCAGCAATGGAGAGTTTTCAGCAGATGTTTTAGGCTTTAATTAAATATAGGATTTATCAATTACTGGGGGGGGAGGGGTTAAGTTTGATTTTAACTGGGGAGGTAGCTTTAACGGCGGACACACTCCTATTTTACCCGTTTTTATTATTCCACCTTCTATGTAAAATGTGATATCACACGGTGATCACTAAATATTTGTTTATATATTAGAGCATGTTTAAATTGGATATTGCCATTATTTATTTGTATTTATAAAACAAATTTCACTGTAGAAACAGCGGTGAATGATGCTCAGGAGTGAGCAGTGCACTACCTGTTTGTGCTCAGAGATTAGTCCCCGTACTTGCTAATTGGTGCAGCACAATCGTGTCTTTACGATATTAAACAGAATTTAATTCGTTGGTTTTAATACAATTATTTTGTTTCAACTTTCATAAAGTTATTCAAGCAACTTTGAGGCTTATCAAAAATCATAAGGGATAGAATAAGTAATACGATATTTCGGAATACTTCCGGTTGGGTGAAAAATAATAATGCTGGGAGAAATAATTTTTGGAATAATGAGTGTGGTGTCTCTATAGAAATTTAATTTCTGCGGCCGTGACACTACTCTCCAGCCTGTACGTTAGTATCCAACTTCGGCACCATACAGGTAGCACAGGTAGATATAGAGACTTGAAGATGTGGAGCTTCACTTTTCTGCTTACTTCTCGCTTCCCAACAACAGCATTACAGATCTGGTAGTAGACCAAGTTTGCTTTGTTTATCCTGTTTGAGATTTCGAAGTCTAATTTCCCAGTACCGTTCATTACTGCTCCGAGGTAGGTGAAGTCCGTGACTGCTTCCACCTCTCCTCCGTTGCAGAATCTATGGATTTCTTCCTATACCCTTCCTACTTGCAGGATCTTGCTCTTACCGGTGCTGATCTGCATACCTTTCCTACGGAGCTCTTCATCCCATTCAGTCACGGCTTGCTGCAACTTTTCTGTGGAGTCCGCAATGAGAACAATATCATCCGCATAAAGCAGAAGCTAAATCACTACAGGCAGGAGGTTTCTTCGCCCTAGGAACGTCTTTTCAGTTAGCCTTTTGCATATTGCTGCTATTTCATCCATATATAGTAGAAATAGCAACGGGCTTCACCCTGTTTTACTCCCTTTGCTATATTAAAGTGCCCAGACTCCTTACCATTCAATCTAATGATACCTCTTGGGTTTTGATATATAGACTTTACAGCATCCACCAGGCTTTTTGGAATGTTCTTAACTCTGAGTGTTTCCCATATTTCGTTTCTTGGAACAGAGTCAAATGCTGCTTTAAGATCGAGGAAGGCGAAGTAAGTATTCCTATCTCGGTCCCGGGATTTTTGTATGACATTTCTTAGAGAGAATATGTGGTCTTGAGTTTGTCTTAATGGCCCCTCAGATGTGCGGCTCTACTATAGGTCTTAATCTACTTTCTAAAATGGACGTATATAGTTTGTAGATAACTGGAGAGAGACATATGGGTCTATAATTGGAACACTCAGTGTGGCTACCCTTCTTGTGTATGGGGATTATAATATTGTATTCCAATTCTTTTGATATCCTCTTCTTCTGCCAAGATTTTTGAAAAAGCATTTGGACAGACCTGAATAGTTCCATGACTCCATACTTTTTATTTTACTCCAAAAGAGCTTTATGTTTTCACCATGATCCTGGTTAAGCTTTTCTCCAAATTCCTCCCAGGATTTCCTCTTAGCCTCCTCTACAGCTTCCTTCGTCCGGTTCCTGGCCATCACATATACCTGCCATTTTTCGGGATTTTTTTTCCCGGATGTAATCCTTCCAGTCTGTCTTCGTTTCCCTAAGATGTGCCCTCAGTTATTCATTCCACCATGATCTACGTTTGTCATTCATGGTTATCTTTTTCACTCCAGAGACTATTGTAGCTGATTCTAAGACGCTGTTCCACATATCTCCGTCTAATTCCTGTAGTCTTCCTCGCAGTTCCTATCACAGATCGAAATTCATGTATATAACTACTATATTTACTTCGCTATTATAACAAGATATCAGTTAATAGCCAGAATGTAACATTATATATAATACAATTTACAACATCCAAATTAGAAAAAAAAATGTTTTAACCACATCAGATATCAGTTTTAGAAAAAATAAAATAAAACTATTCGACAATCCGTAGTCTAGAATGTATTGCGTCTAAGACAACGGTTACGTTGGGAAATAATTTGATTGTGAACACGTTCAACTGCCAGGTCAATTAAGAGTTTATAGAAGATTTATAGAAGCCAGCACCTGAAAACACCAGATGGCCAAAGGCAAATTTGAATCCAGGACCTTCAGGACTGCAGCTATTTCCTCTTTAAACTCATCTACCCTGCTCCTTATCAGTTTTAGACATCAAATTAATTGTCGAGAAAAAAATTATAAACTGACAATTTTTAATCAATCATATAAAAAGGTTTTATACTTTTTTATCATCTTTAACTCTGGGGAAAAATCCACTAATCACTAAAAAAGTTGTCACATGCAATATGATTACTGTTCCACTGAAATTACTCACAGTAAAGTTCATTAGAAGGAAAAAACGTATAACGAATCCATTGTTGCAATACTTTTGCCAATACTGCACTAATTTAAAAACTTTACATTTACATGAAGGACTTATTATACAATTTTTCTACTTCTTCTTTTTTATCTTGTTTCAATAACTGCCTCTAGAGAAGGATAGGGAGGCGGGTTCTTTCTCTATACGATTCATAATTGCACAAATTGGAATTCACCTGAACTCTTACAAAAACTATGGAAGGTTAAATAAATAAGTTTTATTAATTTTGTAAATCCATTATGTAGTAAGAGAAGCGGAGTGGCTTAGTAGTAGGGTGGTGAATTGCTGTACCCAAGGTTCAAATCCGGTTGTGGCAGATTTTATTTAATCTGTTATTAGCCGGAGTTGGATCTTAAGGAAAACCCAAATATAAAGTGAGTACCCAAAATAAGGAGCAAATCTGGCGGTTGAGCGTGACCTAGGACAAATCACCTCCCTGCACAACCGTTCTCCAAGAAACAGAACAGTCTCTACCAAGTACTGTACCAATGGCTCTTCATGGGTTGCTCTGTTAGTTTTTTTTTCTATAGATAGTATTGGGGCACCGTAAGGGTAACAGGGATTGCACCCGTGGACAGCATTCCCCATAGAACTAATCTCTGATAGGCTGCTGCCTTAATCTGACTCAGATAATTCTTTTTTTTTTTTTTAATTTATTTATTGATATTTACAGCTGTATAAAAAAAAATACAACAAGTAAATGGGCTAAGCGATACATAATGACATGTGAAAATGACAAGTAGAGAAACTACCCACTGGTAGTACTCAAATCACAAGTTCAACTAAGAAGTCACGGGGCCATCTTCTTTTCAGATGCCTCGGAGGATTATCGGGAATTGAAGAGGAAGCTAGGTTTGAAACTAGAGGGTTTGAGTGGAAATGAAGTTTGTTATGAAAGGATAGATAGCGGGTTCGGGTCAAATCAGCAACAAATGGGACATTAAGGTCGTTATGGATGATTAGATAATTCTTTACAGAAAATTACCTAATAGGTTAAATATTTGAATTGTAAAATCAAATAAATAGAATAACATAGAATAGAAAAGTAACTTTATTCTGGGACAAAGTCCCTTTAGAATAACAGATATGAACAGGAATAAAAACATAATATTTACCTGGCCAGAAGGCTAAATGTTACAAATCATAAAGCGTGAAAACATGACAGAAAACAATTTAAAAAGAAATATATAAACAAAAATAATAGTAAGTAAATAAATAGTACAGATCTTGACAGGATATTAAGCAATTACAGAGAATAGATAAATCCATAGCTTTTGAAATTGAATGCATGAGCTAGCATTCCATAATTTGTTTACATGATGTACAGCTTTTCAAAGAGCAGAATTAAAAGAACTAGATAACACAATGAGTTATTATATACATTGTATTCTAAGCAAATGACTAACCTACCTAGAGACTATCCTTTTGGGAAGCTAATAGATGTTGATACAGCAAGGATTTGAATAATGATAGAGAGGGAGTATGACGGATATTAGGAGGGATTGAGTTCCACATTGTGGCGGAGCGGGCGAGAAAGGAACGTTCGAATGCTTTAGTTCTGTGTGAACGTATATAGAGATCAGAAAGGCGGGATCTTGTTTTATGGTGTTGAACTGATGATTTGAATTGGAGGAGACTGTAGATATATGAAGGGTGTTGAGAGTGAATGGATTGGTATAAGAATGAACAGAGGAAATATTGTCTTCGGAAGGGAGGGAAGAGCCACTTTAACCCATCATAGAGGTGGGAGACGCGCGATCGCTTCGGAGTACCAAGCACAAATCTTAGAGAGCAGTTCATTATTCTCTTTAATCTGTCTTCAAGCATTTTAGAGAGGCCTCCATATACCACGCTACAATAGTCAAAGTGGGGGAAGATGAGAGAAGATACGAGAAGCTTACGGGAAGATTGTGCAAGGAGATGACGAGAACGATGGAACAACTTCAGGGAACTAATTGTCCGTCGGGATATTTGGGCGATGTGGGATTTCCAGGAAAGGTTTTGGTCGATGGTGATGCCTAGGTTTTTCACCGAGGAGGTAATCGTGATAGGATTATCGTTTAGGAGTAATGTTGGGAGGGTGTGGATGGATATAAGGAGGGAATTGGAACCTAAAACAATGGCCTGAGTTTTCAATGCGTTCAATTCCAGTTTGTTCAGCTTTGCCCAGGCACAGATCCTATCTAGGTCTTCCTGAATACTAGCGAACGCAAAAAATAGCTCGGAAGGGGGAAAGGACAGATATATTTGGAAATCGTCAGCATATAGATGATGGGAACAGTGGTGAACAGATTTAGGGAGATCATTGATATAGCAGTTGAAAAGAAGAGGAGAGATACTTGAGCCCTGTGCCACGCCTGAGGAAAGAGTGAGGAAAGAGGAAAGGGGATGATTAGGTATAGAAACTGCTTGAGATCTATCAGAGAGGAAGGATTGGAACCATCGGATGGAACTGTTAGAAAAGGACATTGATTTGAGTTTGCTAAAAAGGATAGAATGGTCCAAGGAATCAAAAGCTTTAGTAAAATCAAGAAGGATAAGCACAGTTAGTTTTTTGTCGTCCATAGCTGTATGTATGTCATTGGTGATTTTGGTAAGTGCCGATTGTGTGGAGAAACCGGGACGGAAACCAGATTGAAGTGGGTCAAGGAGGTTGGACTGTTCGAGGAAATTTGACATTTGTGACTGGACTATTCTTTCTAGAGGCTTGGAAAGGTTGGAGAGGGTTGAAATTGGGCGGTAGTCTTTGAGTGAGACAGGGTTAGAGGATTTATTAATAGGATGGACTATGGCTTTTTTCCAGGAGGCTAGGAATACTCCGTTTTGCAGTGAAAAATTGTATATAAAGAGTAGGACAGGTATAATATCGATAAGGCAGGATTTTAGCAGTTTGACAGGAATCCCATCGAAGCCTGTGGAGTTGGAGTGGGATTTCAGAACAGAGGAAATAATGTCAGCGAAGTAAAAGTTGTCAGGGTTGAAAGATGGTGGTAGGGAAAATACGGGAGAGGATGATTTAGAAGGATTAACTGAGGTGGACAAAAAATATGAGTTTATTTCATTGGGAGAGGCTGGAAAGGGCCTAGAACAAGATGAATTAAGAAGAGAAACCTTTCGAAGGAGATGCCATTTGGATTTAGAATCGGGAGCAGATGAAAGGGCTTCGTGGAAGTATTTGGTTTTTGCCTGCCTGATTGTCGACTGTGTCAGATTGCGGAGAGCCCTAAACGCTTGATAGTCGTCAGTTAACCTTGTCCGTCTAAAGCGTCTTCGGGCCCTAATAAAATAAATATATAAATAAATGGACGTCAGATATAATACCAAATGCTTAATTTTGAAACTTTTATATTGAAGAAAAACAAAAAAAATACATCAAATTACTTACGAAAACAAACTATTAAACCAAATTAGATACAAACAAAATGAAAATACATCAAGATTTCGTTAAATACAATAAACCATATAAACAGTACTTAAAAAAAAATAAATTTATACGTGATAATTTAGTTTAATTGCGCAATTAAAAATAAATAACAAATGTCTATAATATCCTGGTCAGGCAAGTTTCTTGATAGAAGTTCCCTCTGGTGTAAACCTAATGACCACACTGGTAAACAACTGAATGATTGGTCTAAACTGCACCGCGCGGGTCACTATTGAAGCCAACAAAGAAATTGACAACTGTAAGGTAGGTCCGTGAGGTACGCCAGCCAAGACAACTGTAACGACGACTGTTGTAAGGTAGGTCCATAAGGTACGCAAGCCGAGACAACACTTGACGACTGTTTGCTAATAAAAAAAAAGAAAGTCTCACAGCTGTTTTCGATTAATTCACTCTTAAATCCAAAAAATATTACGTTGAAGTATTTTTACAGATAATTTATTGTAATTGAAATTAAATTAATAAAAAATACAAAATAATTGAAACAAAAAAAATTATTAAATATGAACATGTTATTTTTAAAAACAACTGAGCGGCCGTAACAGATAGTAAAATATCCAAACATGGAACAGTTACTCGAAAGAAAATAGGAAAAATATTGTCACAAACCAGGTTACGAAAATAAACCAGCGATAAACCTATTTAATAGGGCGACTTTTCATGAATAATTGAGTTAGGGGCCTCTAATAACGCGATAATGGCCGTACACTGTTTTAAATGGAAGGCCCAATCAGCAGACTCCCATAACGATCCTTTTACCGAACACCTATTTAGGTGATAATGACCTGGATGTACAGACACTTGAGCGAATTTTGTAATGCTCATTTCGCAACCCAAACACGTGTGTAGAAATAATTAATACGTTCGATCAATAGCTTTGTGAGTTTCATCTTAGGGATCCCAAGAGATGAACCCGTCCCCCGATTTTACGAAGAATTGAAGTGCCTTCATCCTTACTAAAGTCTAAGTACTGATTCGCAATTATTTTTTTTTACTGTCATTCAATCCAGCCGACCATTGTACATTTAGGATCTCTCTCTTATTCAAAATCTTGGTCCACTACCATATTATGTTATTGAGACTACTCTCATATATAGGCAATAGAAATATAGCCAAACAATGGCGAAGACAGTATCAGAAATGAGGTGATTGGGAAAGAGATGGAATCGGGAGAAACCTTCAGCGAAAATATTTTAGATGATACGGACATGCCCAGCGTATGACTCACGTTCGAAGGCCGGAAAAAGTAAAGGATTGGGCTCCTGGAAAAATAAGAAGAAGAAGATGCAGCCCAGAACATTGTGTAAATAAATAGAGGAAGAAATGACAGCGAGGAGCCTCCGAAGTGAAGAATGGAAGGATAGGTACATATGAAGAACTGACCCATTTAGGGAAGAGCCGGAAATTATAAAAATATGTCAATTCCCGTAACAACCGTTCTCGGCTCTCAGAACTGAATATAACGTACCACCGAACTGCAGATTTTGGCAGATCATTCCTTACCCGCTCTCCATTTCTAACGAACTCATCCATTCACCACTCTAATTACATTTCCCACCTTCAATCACATTTACCGTATAACCAATCACTTTCAGATTACGCCAAGTCATTTAACTTATAGGAGCAATAGAAATATCTGTCACCAGAATTAGTCTCTAATGACCTGCACTGGGCTGCAACTTTCAGAGAATCCTTTTTTTATAAATACCGAACCTCTTGATTAATTCACCATATCTCTGAACCTTTTAACATTTGGTCAAACTTCCATTATTTATACTGGGCCCAGATATTTCTGCACGTCTAAGGAAGTAGGTCCTCGAAGGATCAATGACCAACTGATCCTATTGATGTTAACACTGATTATTATTACAGCAAATCTATTCCAAAAACATTATTTGATCATTTTATACATAAGGAATTTTAACTAAAATGTAATACCTGAACTATATTGTCTACATTTAGGATGCATAACCAGGCGATGTGTAAAACCATACTCTGGTCCATTCATTCTCACAAACAGCCTTTTCTTGACAATACCTTTTTTTCAAAAACCTTAAACAGTTCTAATTTCCTACTAAATAAAAACCAAAAGTGGCCATAGGGCGCAGATCACAAAACTTCCACACGGCACACTTTATTAATATTCTAACTTTTAAAATATTTTTTAAGGAGCCCCTTAAATACTCAAGGCCCACTATTTCACGTGATTTTAAATAATTGAAATATGAAAATTCTGAGCCGCCAATACCTTTGGTTAGCCAGGCTGAAAATAAATTTTAAAACTTTAAATGGAAATTCCAGAAAACATTTTCAATAAATAATAATAGCCTATTTACTGGATGTATTTTTTTTTATACAGTTGTAAATATCAATAAATAAATTTAAAAAAAAATTAATAATATACATTTGGAATGTATTATATATCATATAATTAATTTTAGCGTATAGTTGAGGACGGGATTGTGGATAGTTTTGGTTGCAACTGTCAGTTACAGACCACATGGCATCTCATTTAGGATCCTGTGTAGTCAAATACTCCGTGTATCTTAGATATTAGCGGTTTAATTTAAATATTTTAAAAACGTTTTATAATTTCTTACATGGTCTAACTTAAAAAAATGAATAAAAATCAGTGTTCCACTACAAACCACAAATTATGTTTACTTACTTTATAGGACTTGGGGAACACGAGAGAGGGTAGGCAGATCCCAAAGGGTCCAACCGTGGCTATTAACAGTATAAATAATTTATATGCCACAACCGACAGTTAACCCGGGACCTACATCTCAAAATCCAACACAAAATAAGACAATAACGAAATTTCATATCGAAGGGAATCAGAATATGCTTTTTCTCGATGATTTCTTAGCTAAAAGAATAGCCAAAGGGCTGTAAAGAAAATACTTTAGGCAAGATTATCAAAATCATTCTATTGGTTTTCATAAAATTGTAAAATAATTAATAAGAAATGCTATATGTGGCACTATCTGAAACATTAGAAGTACCTAAGTAAATATGTTAAGGGGCTGAAGCCAGGTGGATTAAAATGTCCTTAAGCGTTTATTACCTTTACTCTCAGGGGCAGTTGTCGGTAAGGAGCGGTCAACTCAAGTTGCAAGGAAATGGATGGAGAATGTCGAGAAATAGCGTTACCAGTCACATATAGCGTTACCCTTTTTTTGTAAGTAGTTTTATAAGTTATCTTTGCGACCATGATCAGCACAAATAAATATAATGTTATTCAATAATTATTATGATTTAATAAACAACTCCTGGTCAGTCAACCACGTTTACCTTTGGAGAAGAGAGGGATTTGTCTCTTATTTATTAATGATATCGAATTACTCAAGGTGGGATCCCACTTTATTATTTAAATGTATTCAGATCAAAGGATCTGACTTTTCCTTGAGATCGTAGCTCGGACAGTGAAGCAAATATAGCAGAAACGTTGCGTTAAACAATTTCAAATAAAACTTAGAAATGTAATTTTAGTTTTACACAACTTTTTATTTTTTAACTATGCAGTTTGGACAAATATGAAACCGAGGTAGCTGAGTGTGTAGAGTGCTTAGTTGCTATGCTAAATGTTCCTGGCTCAAATCCGGTAGTGGCAGATAAATCCTTTGTTTTGTAAACACCCAACTATGGCCACTACCTCCTGGAGCTAACCCACCCTCTATAAAGTGGCTAACCTTAATTGGGGGGGGGGGGGGGTACTCTTGGGATTGAGCGTCAACTGCGAAGAAATCAACTCCCCGCGTCCTATAAACAGTACAATCACAACTACGTACTGAATGCAAGATCCTTCATGGGTAACAATTTTCACAGGTTAGTTATTTTTACATAATGCAGACGGTCACACCCTGTCATGCTCGAAAACTAGGTTATTTAGACTAAGGGGACTTCACAACATAAAATATTGAAAACTCGCCACCCAAAAACTTGTCCTCACTTTTATGTCAGTATATTTATACTCCTTATAAAGTTAAGTGAAAGTAAACACAATGATAGGATGATAAAAATCACTGTAAGACAATTACGAAGACTGCTAAGATTTGTAGTCCCAGAGAAAATGAACGGTAGGAAGAAGGTTAAATGCCGGAGGATATTTGTGTTCAGCAGCAACGGCCTCTAGCAACAATTCCATTATACATCTTAATCCGATAATATCTTGCTAGCTTCTTCTGGCAGAAATCAGATTGCTAAAATCATTGTTTCTTTTGGAAATGTTGTCAAAGGAAGTGGGTATTTGAGACAAAATCATGGGGCATTGAATACACTAACAGGTTGAAAGTAATATAAATAAAATACTATTGTCATTCGGTTATTTAATGACCAATTTTTTATTATATAATTAATAAATATAGATACTAAAACCGTTATTACCTTTATTGTATAAAGATTACTTAGAAATGCAATAAACCAACCCATATCACTACAGCTCATGAAGGTAGAGTCTGTGGTGTTTCTAGGACAATGGTTGTTAAGGGAGAAATCATGCTGAACCGAGGGTACCCGCTTTATTAAGGGTTAACCCAAGGACGATCCCTTCAACTTCCCTTAGCTTCCCTTAGACATGTATCCATTCATGGCTCTTATGCTCATTAATTAACCGAATAATTAATTTATCAATAACTGGTGTCAACTTTACAGAGGCTGGGTACGCCCCCGGAGGGTTTTCAGGATTCCATGACTGTTAAAACATTAAATAATTTATTTTCCACTGCTGAATTTCAACCTGAAACCTAGGACGCAGCAACTCAGCGCTCTACACGCTAATAAAACGTACAATAAGAGTTAATACTTATTACAAGATAAAAAAGTTTTCAATGAACCAGGTGGTGGAATCAACGTAGAAAACACGTTTCCTGTTACATAATTATTGATTACTATTATATTTTAAATTTAAATACAAGTATCTATCGCCATTCGTTATCGAATTTCTTCCTTTTCACCCTCTTTGGGGTATGATCATTTCTCTGCTTGCAGTATCATCTACTGTGGAAATATTTCTTCATGATAATGGGCTTCGGTGTAACTTTGAATTTGTCTTGCACTTTTACGTGACGGTGGTCGTAATTGCATTCGCTGTCGATTTATAAATAGAACGTAAACTGTTCACTAATACCCCATGTAACTTGACAACAATATCATCATTAAAATACAGAATTTGTGTATGAACTGGCTACCTATTCTAGATAGCTAGAGAATCGTCCGTAATAACCAGGAGTGCTATTATGATATCAAACAGCTAAGTATTTCAGAAGTTACAAGATAATGAACAGACAGACGCAGCAACGACTAATATATATGTTTAACAATAATTTATGTATTACAAATGAAAATCAAGGTTCTTAAAACTTTTTTTTAAGAGTGGTCAAAAGTGATTTGTATAACAAATATACCTTTTCACGTTCTTCGATTTTTGTGAGGCTGTTCTAATTTATAACAGACTATAAATATAAAAGAGATTTAATAATGTCCCATTAATTAATAATGAGAATTATGGGACTAATTATATGACATACGCTTTGTTCCCCCCGAGTGTACAATACGAATCCCAAGAATCATCTTGATTTATGTAATAGGTCCATTATTAACTTGAAGAATTATTAAATACGGGTAATACTGGTTACATACGTGTTATTACATCCTTAATGGACTCCGATAGAATATCAAAACACCATGAAACATGTATTCATCCTCATATCTTCATCCATAGTTAAGTTAAAATCTGTTTATACTACATAGCTACTAATCTAGAATTTAATATGATGCCTGAGAACTTAAAGATGATTTTTCGTCATCTAAAAACGGTGCTAAAACCGTCTGTGTCCAATGTGTGGTTGCGACTCCGCAGGAATGACAGGACTCGAATTGATGAACTGGACACTGACGAAGATGCTTCAAGTTACATGATTGGCCCGTATTGACCCCCATGCGTGAGTAATTTGTATAGATTCATTAACGAATTAATAAAAATATTGTTATTTTTTACTGGCCGAAACGTCATAATTTATCATAGAATAATCATAATCTAAAATACATGATACGAAAATAAGAAACTCATATATAATAATGTATATAACTAATATATAATAATGTTATATGTTTAAGGAATCATCCAATTGGTAATTATCTGCATAATTGCCTAATTTATTCACTTAAAATATAATAACAACGTTTCAATTGTTGTTATCCATCTGTTTCTCTACATATTAACAAGATATTTTTGGCGACTAGTAAACAATAAACTAGAAGGGACAATACGTAATAATTAAACATAGAAAAATAAGTAATACTTATGCAGGAAACAGTTTAAGTAAGAAGGACTTATAATAAATTCGTATTTTACGAAGATATATTTATAAAATAAAGAAAAAAAAATTAAAGTGTTTAAAATGAAGGAGGTTTATTGTAAACAAAGTTTTTTTCTTTTAAAAAGTTATCAAAATAGTAATAGTTACGTAATACCGCTATAACTCATGAAGGGTCATGGGCACAGGTTCTGCAGGGAGATCATCGGTCCTATTTCACGCTAAACAGTAAGGTTTTCCTGCAATTAAGCGTGCCCACATTATAGAGACTGAGTGTGCCCCAAAATGATTTTCAAGTCCTACAGCGCCCATCCCAGGCTGTTAATATATTAAATAATTTACCTGTCACACCTGGATTTGAACACGGAACCATAACTATGAGAATAATCTATTTAATGTTTATTATTTCTTTATTAAATATTTTTAGAAAAGCATTTTTGCAAGATTAATAGCCTGCAAAAATGTCATTTAACGTGTCAACAATAATTTTATAGTGGGAGAAACTATTTTTTATTACTTATGATTCAGTTATGACATATTTAACAATTCATTATAGACATTTTTAAATACATTTCCTTGTTGGCACATGAAGAATTTATAAGTTGCCTTGATAAGGCCCTGGGGTTTAGGCTGAAGCGACGGTATACATTATAAAACAAGTTTATACTTACTTGTGTGTTTTTCTTTACCTCGCTGCACCACCCACCTTAACTTCTGCTTGGGTTAGCTCTAACGTAAACATTACCTCGACCAATTATAAGTTTTCAATAGCGCACGCGTGAGCTATTTCGAATAGCAATATTATTTTACAAATATTCAACTAAATAAAATTGTGTAATGTCATGATATAATTTACAAAAAATACAGTGGATGGTTAAAAAGTATAAAATAATTATGACTGTGGAGTATGATTTAATAAGAATATAACCTTGATTAGAAAGCATTGTGTATATATTCTATCTCTACAACGTTTCAATGTAAATCTAACAACCCAGTGAGATACGGTTGCATAGTTAATAAAAATTGAATTTTTGTCTAGTGAATAATCCGCTTTTCCTAAAAAAACGATAAAGTATGCAAACGATTATTTGTTTAATCGTTCGTATTCTTAAAATTAACATTAAGGATCGGGGTAATTGAATTAACAGCCATAAATGCATGTGGAATCTCCTGGGGCTCACCCAGACACCTTAAAAATATTGAATTTGTGTTTGATCCAGACTCCCTATAGTAAGTTTTGATGAAGATATAAGTTGTTCAGATTATTTTTAGAGCTAATATTCTTCACAACGAACCAAATATATATTTTCCATATCGACATTTATGCGCGCGCTTTCCTTAGAAGACAATTTTAAGAAAGCTAAACAAAGATTTCTGGGAATATCTAAGGTATTGATCAGTTTTCTTATTCCCTCTTCGTACGAACATATTCTTCTACAGATGGTATATAAAAGTGCCGAGGTAAGCAAGGAGACTTTTTATATGAATCAACTCGTTTCTCCATGTTATAGCAAATAATAACAATAATCATAACAAAATATATTTTAAGGAGATAAAATAAAAAAATGAACTGATACAGACAAGGTTTTGTTCTGTTTCCATTTTTAATATTTCCGAAGTTGGGTTCAAGCTCACTTAAAAAAAAAAAAATCATATTTGCAGCACAAAATTATTAATAAAATTAATTAGAAGAGACAATTAGATTCATCATTGAATACATGAAATATTGGGTAATTAAATTTAAAAAATTTAATTGTTTGAATTTTAATTATACCCAACCCACAAACATACAAATTGCTAATAGGCAGTTTTAATTCGGAAGACAAACTCATAGGAGAGTAATCATCAAATCAACTTAAACAAAGGCTTTACGCTCGGCTAAGTAAGACATGACTTTCATTCAGGAGTTAAGAATGGAATATGTTATATTCTTCAAAAGATATATGGCATACAACACTACAAAAAACGAAAGGGCAAGGGATGAAGTAAAAGACATTAAATTATTGTGAAAAAAATTTAACTTATTAATTATTTAACTTATATTAATTTTTTTATAAAAATTCTTGGTTCATTAATTCAGAGAATTAGCTTTTGATACTTATTTAAAAATCAATTGATTATAGTAAATAAATACATGTTATAACTTTAATTTTTATGGGATAAATGTCGTTTTATCTCAAATGTATAATTCTGGCACTACCATTAACATACAATGTAAAACTGATATTTTACAAAACGAAAATACATGAAAATGTAAATTAGACATGGTTTTGAAATATAAGGTAAATAAATAACAAGGATAAAATAGTACTGATACATTTAAGCCACTGCTATGGAATTGAGGGAGATGCTGGACAAGCAAGTTAGAATAGGAAAGAAGAATGACGGATATTCGAAGGGATTGAGTTCCAGCTAGTGCTTGTACGTACTCGAGAGTAACGCTCGAATGTTTTGGTCTTGAGTGAAAGAGTATAGATATAAGAAAGGAAAGGTCTTGATTCCTTTCTTATACCTTTGAATTGAAGGAGACTAGATATACGACGGGTATTGTGAGTTAATGGTGGTTGATAACTATACCATAAAAAAAAAGTGCCTAAAAAATCAAAATTGTGCGGTAAAATAAAATGTTCATTTAGTTTAAATAAAGAAAGAAAATGTATAAGTTTGTGTAGTAAAAACTTTTAAAGTTGAATTTGACTGAAGAAGAACCCCAAGAACTCGTTTTATGAATAAAAGAAGAATATACAATACAACAATGGGAATTCAAGCGATTTGCACAGTTAGCCAATTACAACCGAAGCAATGGTCCTCCCTTAAAATAAGTAAAGAATTAAACCAAAATAGATTTCAGAAAAAAATCTTCTATATACTATTTTAGAGTTTTTTGGGGGAAAGGGGTAGCTCAGTTGTTGAGTGCTGAGTTGCCGTGGTTTAAATCTGGCAGTGGCGGATTATTTATTTAATCTGCTAAAAGCCGGAGATGGGCTATGATGGATCTGGAGACCCTCCTGTAGCTCATCCAGCCTCTATAAAGTGGGTTTTCCCCCCATAATTGGGGAAAAAACGAAATAGTTGAGCGTGATTTAAGTCAAATCACCTCCATACATAACCATTGTCCTACAAACACTATAATATTAGCCACATACTGAACCCTATTCTTTCCTGGGTTGTGGCAGTACAGGTTTTTTTTCCCTAGAACTAACCATGAGAAAAGGAAATGTATTCAATTACATTTTTTACCATGAAATAATGCTTAATCTTTTTTTTTTTTTAATAAAACAATAAATGTTTGCAGTAATATCGCGTACCAATTTTTCAAGTTAATACGCTGCATCTGTTCCTAGATTTTTTCTCCCTCCCTTCTCGTTTCGCAAAACGATTCTCTGTAGCAATGACTTATCTCAGCGATTACAAGCAGCAGATCGTGTATACAATCAGTGTAGTTATGAGCGCATGGATATTGGAATAATATGGATAAATCAAATTATAATTAAAAATAAATAGATATTAACATTTGAAAATCGAAAAAAGATACTCCCTAAAAATATTAACAAAAAAAATGAGGAATAATTAGCAGGTTCAAACAACATAGATACAGCACTCAGTATGTAGAGTACTCAGTTGCAATGCTTTCCAAGTTCAAATCGAGCAGTAGTAGATCAATTATTTAATCTGATAACAGCTGAGGATTTAGCTGTTATTTAGAACCCCGTTGGAATCCACAGACCCTTCTGGGACACCCAACCTCTATTGGGGAAAACCTGGGTGTGGAGCGTGATCATAGACAAATCACCTTCCTGCACAACCGTTGTTCTAGAAACATAAAATTAAATCGTCTTTTCGGTGGGCAGGTCATATCGCTAGGGTGCAAATAAGTCCCACTCCAAGTTGATAAGACAGTTGAAGTAACGTTGAGCGATAAGTAGTCCAAAATTAAGACGGACGGATTGCGTAGCGAATGTTGCCAAGAAAACTGTAGATAACAGCTGGATGACAACATCCAGCGATAGAAGAGCATGGCGATTGGTGTTAGAGGAGAACAAGACTCGCTTGCGGGTTGTAGCGCCAATATGATAATAATGTAAATGTATAAGTTTTAAGTGTGTATAGTCATACACACTATATGATAGTGTCTACTAGTGAGGGCAATAATAACAATTAGCAGTTTATTGGTATCAAGACCGAACAGCAATAACGAGAAAGTTAACGTGCCAGTGAAATAAATTCCAATACCGACTAAACAAAAGTCTTTTTAAATCCCAAACGAATGAAGGCTACCACAGCCAATATACTGGATTGATTAGATAAAGATAGTAACGTATCTGTCCCACAAGTGGTTCAATAATGAAAATAAACACACATTGCCGAGATACCATTGCCTTGAAGCACTACCATCAGCTAATAGAGAAGAATAGCGAACCGAATTGCGATTCCAACGAAGACAAATCTCTTTACCGATGGTAATTATAATTTAAGAGGCCAATGGTTTAGTAATGGCCTTTTCAGACTTTATGTCACTGCCTACTTCGTCTATTATTGAGACAACTGGACGTGATACCAGAAATAATGATTTTTCTATATAATATATCTTAAAAAAAAGTGAAGTAGCTTTGTGTGTAGAGTACTGAGTTGCTATGCTGTAGGTTCCGGGTTCAAATCCGGGAGTACTTCGCTTTTTCCTGGACTTTTGTGATTGATTATTTTCCGACTAGCCTGGACTGTGCTCTGTTTTCTGTGATTCCTTACGATTTGGCTACTGTGTGACTTATTGTCAGGTTAATCTGACTAACAATGGATGATGGAGAAAGAAGAATAGCGTTTAGTATCGAAGAATACGCTGCTGAGGTACAATTAAAAAATCAATTAAAATTTCAAAAGTTCAAAAATCAATTAAAATCATAGAATGCTGAAAAATAAATTTATTGAAAAAAAATATCTAGTTTTACAGTTCATTTTCAAAATGCCCGTACCTATTTCTAATGGAAGCTCGAGCCCTTCTTATCACACCAGTTTTCACAATCCTCAAATCTCTGAGCTCCCTTTGCATTTTCCATGCTGCGTTTATAATTCTATTGCGCAGGTCTTCAATATTAGGTACAGGAACCTCAGCAGCGTATTCTTCGATACTAAATGGTATTCTTCTTTCTCTATCAGCCATTGTCAGTCAGATTAACCTGACAATCAGTCACACAGCAGCCAAATCGTAAGGAATCACAAAAAACAGGGCTTAGTCCAGGGTCATCGGAAAAGAATCGATCACAGAAGTCCAGGAAAAAGCCAAGTCGTTAGAAAAGTCCAATCTGAGAGCAAGTAAGCTATGAGAGCACATCCGAACACAGTAAAACCAGTAAGAGCGTACTGAGGCAGGGTTTATAAGGCGCTCGACTCCTGCGTCGGAGCCTTTTGTTCTCGGGAGCCATTCTTCTCAGGCTCTACCCGGGTTTTCCATTTTCCATTGGTCATATCTTCGTGGTTTCTTAACCTATTTTTGATTTAAATATCTCATTTGAAAGGTTATTAAACGTAGATGTTTTTTAATACTTAATAAAAATATACTTAATTTAGGGGGACTGTTTTCAGTAAATCGACGTTTTAGAGGTAGTATCCGTATTTTTTTTTCATTTAATGTTTTTATTTAACGATTTTCGCGTAAGATACCGACAATTACGAAGATTTGACTATTAATATTCCTTATTTCGAATATCTTGTTGCAAAACAAAAAACAATTGTGCCAGAAAGACTAATTTTTAGGATGTATAGCTATTTTAAAAAGGATTTTTTTGTAAAATTCTTTAAGTAGGAATATCTTGGAAAGGGTTAACTTTAGGAGAGTAGGTATCATAGTAATATCGACTGGAATTGCCCCATACTATCACCCCTTAACGGCTCCGCCACTAATAACCAGTCACCCTGTATAAACCATAAAATTTGAAAATTATGCTATGTATTTATTGCTTATCATTAAGGCTAATTAATCTTAGTGGTATGATTTCTATTATATTGTATTATTATTATTACTAATGAAAATAACGAAGAATAAATACTATATAATGAAAATGATGTAGTTAAGTAAATTGAAAAGTTCATTACCTGTCATAACACGACTAATAAATTTACTAACGTTGAAAAAGCTTAATTATTAACCTAGTTAAGGATACAAATAAAAAAAAAATTCTCGTACAGAATATATCAAAAACACAACAGTGCTATTACAATGGAGCTTTCCCTATTATTTCCCAGTCATGGCTTTTTACCCGGTACATATTCGTATAGCTATTTCCTAACAGAAATATATTTAAGAATACAAAGTAGAATACAGAGAAAAACAAATATACAGAGGATTTCCCATTCCAGCCCGCTATTCCAGTTGATAAAAAAAAAATACAATACAAAAACTCGGTCCAAATTCCATTGTATTCTACATTTTAGATAGAAAAATAACTGTAAGAATAAAAGTGTGTAAATGTATATATATATATTTATATTTGTAAGATTATTAACTCTTTACAATTAAAAATAAATTAACCATTATATAAACGACTAAAAAATAAACTGGAATGTATATTCCTAGAGCGTTAGCTATTTCATACCTGGTTTGGTGCAAACGAATTGGAAGACGTGAAGTGAAACTTCAACTTTAGTTTTAAATATGTTGAGTAACTGAATAGTCTTTGATCTTTTATCAACTTATACATTTTATCCATTCTACTGATAGACAGTCTAAGCAAACGTCAATGTTAGTTTTGTGTTTATTATTTCCATTACATCCATTAAAAAATTTACGGAAGGTCCCATTTACGATAAAAGGTTTTAATGGGTTATTTGATACTATCAATTTGTATAGGGTTCTAAGGACAACGTCGAGCCAGATTTTTATAACGATATTGTTGAAATCATATACTATATCTGAACGCTTTAACGGGAAAACAAAAAATCAAGAGAAAAATCATTAAAATCAGCTATGTCAGCTGTAAATATATAATCTTTTAGGATTGGCTAGTTAAATTTTATTATGAACTCACAAAGGAATATTTGATAGGTGTAAATATGGAAAACAACGAAGAAATCAGTTTCATTATTAGAGCCTAAATTGCGCAATTTTTCAAAAGTATTTCATTTCAAAATCTAATTCCGTTCTAAATCTTTTGGCGATTAGCACAAGACTATTGATATTTCTTATGAACATATACAACAGAAGTTACAATAGAACTTGAATGTTGGATATCCGTACTTTATTTTTTATAATTGGCTTCCTTTGTAAACCTTCCCATTTTTGTTTTACCTACATCACTACAACCTGTGATGGGTCTGCGTTTTAGTACATGGTAGAGACTTGACTGTTTCTTGGAAAACGGCAAGGAGGTGATTTGTCCTAGATCACACTCAACCACCAGATTTCCGCCATTATTTCGGGTACCCACTCTATAGGCTAGGAGGGATCTAGATTCTTCAGGATCCATCTCCGACCAATAACAGAATAAGTAAAAGTCTGTCAGCGAGCGGGATATGAACCCAGGACCTTCGGCATTGCACCTCAGCGCTCTACCACTGAGCCACTCCACTCCCCTGCTTATTTTCTCCATTTACGAATTTCGATGTAAAGCTAAGTTGCCCAGGTCCAAATTGAAACCTTCACAAGTTAAATGTTCCTAAACCTTTATTGGCCAAACCTTTTCAGATGAGAACTGACCTGCACGAATACCTACTCCCAGGGATCTCTGTTTTCTGCGATTATGAATACGCCATCAGTAAATACTTAAATTTGAATGTTTAAAGGATGGATTTTCGAATTTCTCACTTTTAACTTGGGACTTGATAGTTTAGCTGCCCCTACTGTTGCATCCATTAATACTATAAACGATTACAGGCATTACTCTAGGTACCCCATTTTTTACTCCCGTTTCCATTTCAAAATTGCCTGATCTGAGCATGACTAATCAATAAATATTTTGGTATAACGATTTCCTATTTCATCGATATCGTGTTGCAAGTTATAATAATCATTAATGATACATAGGATTATAATGACCGCATCATACCCTATGTTAAGAACAGTTAAAATTACTCAAAAATCCTATATTGTTCCTCTTTTCTAATTAGAGGAGAGTTTGACATAAATGAGAATAAGGAAGTAATCTATATAGGACCTATGGTTCTATAAGCAAGGAGAAAGTAAAGAAAATGCAAGATATAATGTGAAAAAAATAACGAATTCAAATTGACTACAGTGTACATATTTGTAAGAGGAGTATTGTTTGTTCAGTGAGTTAGAAAATAAAACGGAACTACGTCCTTGTTTTCCCCAAGTAATTGGCAGGAGAAAACAATTTTCGCACTTCAATCGAAGCTCTGTTACGTACTGTATTTATTTTTGAGAATTTGTTGTCAGTTGCCATTCATAACTAGCATATTTGTAAAAATAATACTCTATTATTTTAATAATAAAAAAAAAACTGTTAGTTTCTTTTATTTTGTCTAGGGTTTCTAAAATAGAAATTGTTTATAATGTATTTGATCTAGGTAAATTCGTAACTAAAGTGGTATTTCTAGACCCAAAGACCTAATATGTGACCTAACATATAATTGAGGGTAACCTGTGGTGTAGTGTTTAGAATAACAACCTATTATGCTCAAGATCGCTTCTTCGTAGCCTGGTAGTTGGTCAAAGATTTTTAAGGGAGTAAAAATCCTTAGTTATGAATAAATTCGGAGGGGACATGAAATGCCAGTTCTGAGCCTGTGCGATGTCAGGTACTCATCAAAGATCCTTATTCTAATTTTACTTGGATAGGAAAAATTTAGGACTTCCACTGTAGCATTGTCCGATTAGTCCTAGTAGCATTAAGCAAGTATAGAAATAAAAGCTATTCAACAGAAATAACTATTTTGAACAAAAATATGATCAACAAGTAGTAGCAGCATTAAGTGGCGTTAAATGAATAAATAAAAAGCCCATAACTCGAATGTAACTTTTTTTTAAACCAAAAAATCTTCCAATTAGCCAATTTTAACCAAAACACAGATATTTTGCTATTTCAGTACTTTCCTCAATGATTACAAATAAGTAAAACTAAAAAATAAAAAAACCTACTAAATTGTAACATTAGAAACCTAATAGTTAGGACATTTAGCAAAGTAAGATTACAGAAATACATAAAGGAATTTAATATAGTTCCATAAACAAATAATAACGAACAAAACTGTACCACTATAACCCATGAATGGTCTTGGGTTGAGTTCGACTGTACTGTTTCTAGGACAGCGGTTGTGCAAGGAAGTGATCAGTCAATCACGAGATTATTTATGCTGCTACTACTTGTTGGTCATTTGTTGTTCACCAGCTCCCACGGCCAATTTTAGTATCGTCCCATTAACGAACTAGATATTGAAGTACATACCACTGGCGGATCTAGGAGAATTTTTAGGGGGGCATGGGTCAATGTGAATTTGTTACCAATGTATACGATCCATGTATGAATGAAGATACATAAAATATCAATTTTTAATTCAAGACAACTGAGGCCAGAAAACAATAACACGGATAAAACGAAACAAACGAAAATACGATCCTCAAATTCTAATAAATAATAAACTGAAAAATCGAACATATAGCTATCCAGAGGTGAATTAAAAGCATAAAAGGGTTCGGAATCGCCGATTTTGGATGCACCCATTGAGAAAACATTTGATACAATGAATAATTTTGGTGTGTAAAACGTGTTTTGTTTTTTTGAAAACCAACTAAAATTCAGGTCAATATCAACTAATGAGAACTCTAGGGGCGACCATGCCCCCCCCCCTCAAATCCGCCAATGGTACATACTCGTATATGGGAATGCAGTATTTCATGGCACCTCCTCGGATCTATTAAATGGATGTGCTTTAAGCTGGTCAGGGGCGGAGATTAAGCGGAATGGAAACTGACCGAATATATTTCCTTTCGGCCGGACGGAGCGGGATTCGAATCAGCATTAATCCAGACTAGGGCCTCGCCGATAAGCAGGTGACGTTATCTTGTTAGGTAGTGTGTTATTAAGGTAATGGAATCTATGAGTTATGCATCACAAACTCATCGTACTTTTATGCAAACTCGGTCCATGGAAACTCATCAAGTGCATTTGGATTCGCTTTGATGTTAAGCTTATAAGCTAGTTTTCACAAACAAGAAGAATATTTGGATACAAATTGTTTTAATTAGTAACTGTGAAGAACAAAAAATCATTACACTTTTAAATAAAAATCAAAAGTATGGAATTTTCTGGTTAGATAAATTCTGGACAGATCAATATAGGTTAAAAAAGAAAATTAATTGACAAGAGAAAAAATCAACATTATATTCTCTTTAATCTGATAAATACCTCATTCTCCTGATCTACATTACAAGCCGTTAAGAAACCCAACACTACGGGCGGTGTGGGGATGTTCATTGACTACTATCCTTATTCTTCGTTGAAGACCAGGTCCTGTTTGCGGAGGCGGAAGGTCTACCTTGAAATGATAGTGTATGCCCTAAAGATGTGCTACAAAACGGTGGGCTTAAAAATTAACTTCGAAAAGACCGAGGATATGGCAATCGGAGATACTGATACTAGTCCGCTTCTTGTTGACAGGGGGCCTGTAAAACAGTAAACGTATTCAAGTACCTTGGTTCTTGTTTGGTCTATCGGGTCGTCCGAGCATGACGTAAAAAGAAAGGTGAAGCAAAACTCGAAAGGCTGCCAGAGTGCTGCATGCGGTCCTCTTGAATACAGAAATATCTAAAGAAAATAAACGCCATATTTTTTCCGTACACATTCCTCGGAAACCTGGACTATGAGCCCCCGTCTGTACTCAAAGGTGCAGGCGGTTGAGAAGGATTTCTGGAGGAGATGTCTCCGTATTATTAGGCTGGATAAAGTAAGAAATCAAGAAATTCGACAGAGGATGGAAGTGGGTATTTCTACAAATGAAAGAATCGGTGCACGCTGCCTAAGATGGTGCGGGCATGTGAAGAGAATGGCGTTTGAATGTTGGCCAAACCGAGTTCTGGATTGGGTTTCACCTGGGAGGAGACAACGCAGACGGCCCTGAAGCAGGTGGATGGAGGTAGTCCAGGAGGAGATGGCTGGTCGAGGACTCCAGGATGGTTGGATGGATTGGGAGACATGGAACTCTGCTCTGACCAGTTGAGGCAATCCTTGTCTGAACGGCTATAAAGTAACGTAAGTAAGTAATACTATTCAGCATTATAATACAAAAATGGTACAGGGGAAGGACGCTGTTCTGTTCTTTGTATCATTCATACTTCTATGTATTCCTAATTGTTATTTCTGATGTCATTTATAACACCATGAGCTTCATAAAAAAAATTGGGGGTACCCCCTGGCCTACTGAATCCAATACCCTCGAAATTTCTTTCCCAAAAGCGTTCTTCTTTGCTAAGTCAAACTCAATTCTCTAAGACCCACTTTTATAGTAAGGTTATCCCATCTTATAGATTTATAAATTTATTATGCATCGGAAACTATTGTATAATTATTAGAAGGATAAATGACAAATAATGATCACAAGACAGGTTACCCTCATCTAAATGAGCCGTTGAGAATCAAAAGTGGATACCCCAAAATTTCAAAAATATAACTATTTAAACTTTCAACCAATGACGTCAAGCAATTATATCTAACTGGACGCTTTGTTAACACATCTTTAGCTCCGTTATGAATCGAATTATTTCGTACACACTCTAATCTACCAGAGTTACAAAAAGTATGTACATTAAGTAATGTGTAATACTGCAATACTTGTAATAAAAATTTCAGCATATTTCCTCCTCAAATGCACGCAATGCAGTGCCAGGTAGCCGGCAATAGTTTGAACCAGGTGCCTTGAAGAGCCAACCCTCTTCTCCAATTTATATTTTGCTCCCTGAACACCTCTCGAACAGTTTCCTCTCAGGAAATGAGTGGTACTTAGTCTCCTTCCAACATCTATAAATCTCCAAGCTCTTTCTAGTAGTTCTTAATCTATCGCCTTTTTTCCATCGGGAACTAAGGATTAAAGTCGTATCTCAAGAAAATTTTTATTATAAATATCTAGTTGTCAAATTCGTTTTTTTAAATGTTGTCGTTATTCCAATGTTATTTGTCTTATCTTGAGAGTTATTAAAAACATATTATTGAAATATTATAGAAAATACAGTAAAAGATTGCCTGTTATGCAATTTAGCCTAAAAAATAGTTTATTGGAAGACACCATTGTTTGTGCATATCCAAATTTTACAGAATTTCAGGACTCTTTTAGAAAATATTCTCAATAAAATAAAATCATTGCATATTGAACTAACCGAAAATTTAACATTCTTCAAATTCAGTTTTCAGGTTTTTACATAAAATTCACTGTAAGCGAGTTACTAAGGAAAAACTATAGAAGAGAAAAATAGCAGTGTTCTTAAGAAGAATGAGCATTAAATGTAAGTTTCTATCCCATTTTAAAAACGGAAAAACGGTTTCTTTAAATAACTTTAAATTTTCAAATTCGACATTGTTTTGAATAAATGATCAAATAAATTAACTAATTATGTCTCGACATGAGCTTTGTTAGTAATAATGCTCATAATTTATAAAATAGTTGGGAATTCCCGAATATATGAAGACTGCTGGAGAAAAACGAGGTAACTCACTTTTACCTATATGTTCAGGCACCAAAATTCACCCAGAATCCATAAAACTAGTTTTATTAAAGTCCTTGCGAGTTCCTGGTCATGTTAATTTTACAATGAAGAAGATTTTTGAAGGGCCCGGAACCCAACTCGCGTAAGCCACTTTACCACGATCTTCCGATGACTAGTGATATCACTAATTTTGTAGTATCTACTTTGCCTAACATTTAAATATTATTTTTATTATAAAAAGCACTAATATTTGTTATAAATTATACTACATTAAATATTAAATATTGTTAAGCACGAAAAACGATATATATATCGAGGATATTAAAATTAGTGAACCTTGGACGAGAAAGGACTTTAATCACTTGCAGGTACTCAAGTTAATGATAATGGAGGAGAACTAAATAAGAAGGTATTCAGTACAAGAAGTCCTCCTGGGAAACTAGCTGACAATTCAACCGAAAATACCCCTCCACTTGGAAGCAATGCACAACTTCAACATGAGACGGTAGACCGCATACCACCTCCAGAACTTAGCTTATATCGTTGAATAGTAATGTGCCTCAGTTAAGGATATTACGAGAAAACTAAATCTCAGGAGGAAGATCATTCAAATAAGAAATTTTATAATTAAAAAATTAGTTCTGGAAAAACTAAGCACCTATAAGTTTTCAATTGAACATACATTCATAAAATTATATATACAAATAATCCTAGATCTTTAAATCACTATCTTTCTTCTCAACAGAAACAGAAAATATAGTGATCAAAGATTAATTACTAATTGATAGCACGGTACAAACGATCGCTTAACATCCTGAAGTCAGAATTTAAACTTACTGCTTACATACTTAAAGGGAAATTTCATTCATGCATTTATGCTAAGTATTAATACGTCAGGTATTGATCAGCTATCCTATAGGACCAGAACCATGATGCGGGGTTCCTCTCTCCCTGGCTAAGGATACGATTAATAAATTAGCCAAGAGGAAGATAAAAACGCGTTGGGATAGGGCCAATATAAGGCATACTAAACTTTTTATAAAGGATCCCAATGACAATCTTTCTGATAAAATCAAGAAAGAAGACGCTCATATGTCGAGAACCAACCTCAAAAGTATGGTTGAAACCATTACTAAGCACTGTAAACTCAGGAAACATATCCATCGCTTGGGGATTGAACGAGAACCTCGGTGCAGATGGTGCACAGAGGAGGACGAAACCCCCTGACACGTTCTCTTTGAATGCAAAGCACGAAGTCGAAAGAGAACATTTGACCTAGGCCCTGGTGGACACAAGGAATTCCAAGAACTGAGCTTTAAAGACTATCTAAAATTTCTCAGAAGTCTAGACCCAGACTAAGGCTACACCTACATTGGATCCGATTCGGTGCGACGTGATTCTATCACATACGATGCTGGGGTGTATACATTATACATATTTTACTATACATTATAGTAAAATGTAAATGTATTAAAAATAATTAATAAATAATCTTAATTTTATAAATTTAAAGAACCAAATGTTATAATTCTCGATATATTTCACTCATTTGGTTTGCTAGCGACGTCTCATCGTATCACACCGGATCCAATGTAGGTGTAGCCTAAGGATTGTTAGGACTCGAGCACAGTGGGCCTTTTCAGGCCGTAGTGCTTGGTAACGTATAAGAGTCAAAAATAATAATAATAATAATAAAATAATCGGCTATCATCATCAGGTATTTTAAGCATCATCATAGTGCGACCTGACACTTGGTACCTATTTTTGAAGTAGTAATGTATTCTTGAATATAAATCACATGACTAATTCTAATTATTAGAGTTACTGTGTCCATTGTAAGAGAACAAAATTAGAACATTTTTTCAATTATAAAATGTAGGAAATTTGTATGTGAAATATTTTTAAAAAGTAATTTTATGAATTGGATCTTTAAAAGCTACAAAAAAATGAATTTATGCAATATGTATATGGTTAGAAAAAGGTCAAAGAATTTCGATTATATGTTTAAGCAATTATTCTGTATATACTTTAGAAAATACTTTTTATAACAACTAAAAGCGCCTCCTGTTCTCCAAGCGGCTGACCAAACCCATTTTTTTGTACAATTGTACTTATTACTTCACATATTGTTTTTTTTTTCAATTGTTCAGAAGTTGAAATTGCAACAATTCTCTAATTAAGGAATTTTTCTTTTTCGTAGACTTTTTGACTTTTGCTCTTTCTTATCTAAAACGCCTTCTTGGTATTTTTCTTCATACAAATTCCATTTTTTACGACCGATTTTTATCTTTTCCTGTATAATATATTTAATACATTTCATCAACTTTTTTTATGTAATAGAGAGACATTAATCTACTAATCTGTTCCCTGTTTAGTATGAAAAATGTATGACTGCTTCCATAACTTCACAGGGAGCATCTAGATTAATGAATTGATAGCAAAAAATAAACAGGACAAACTTTTCTTACATAATTTTTTAATCATCTCTCTTCATACCTCAGCTTTTTTTTTATTAGAACATTAAGGAGATTAGAAAACAGAAAAAAATAAAATAAAAAGAGGGAGGATAGAAACAATTCCAGTAAAGAGGAAAGTGAGACTTGACAAGATTGGATCTATTCATCATTCCCCCGGTGGATTTCAACACCGAGAAAGCTCACAACAATTTTAACTTTAACAACGATAAGTCATAGATCTCAAAACCTGTCGCAAAAGTTTTACTGAGTTTCCAACCATTATTACCATTCTAGTGCGGAACGGGATTCAGAAAATGCCTTTAAATTGAATAATTTGAATAGATGTCTGAGAGGAACCGAGCAAATAAAATTAAAAACATTTATATAATTATTTAATCGAAATAATCAAATACCTCAGTGGGTGCCGTTGTTGTACAATTTGGAATCTGAGGACCTTCGAATCAAGTGTAGACTCTTAATTTAGAGGAAAGCCTAAAAAAACGGTTTAGCGTGATCGTCACCTCCCAGCACAACCGTTGTCCTTGAAACAGTACAGTCTCTACCATGTACTGAGCCCAAGACCCTTCGTGGATAACCCATATGGAACATTTGATTTTTTTAAATTAAATGCAACAGAAGCCATGTTGAGCTAGATTGAATAATATACGAGGGTCATCCGCAAAGTCGTACCCGTTTGTGCATTAAAGACACAGGAGTTAATATTAACGAATATAAACATTTTTATTGGAAAGAGCATTCTTTGCACTACTTCTCCACATAATCTCCAAATTTAGGCGTCATTACGTGTGACGAGTTTTTGTATTCCAGAGTCATAGTCCTCCGCCGCCAGGGCATTGTGATACGTAGTCATGTCTCGTTTAAGTTCTTCATGGCTGGGAAATCTTTTTCCCACCAGAAAGACTTTAAGCGCTAATGGGCACTACTTTCCGGATGGCCTTCGTAATACCATCACTATACCATTAGACTAATGTGTCAGGAGTAACCTCTTAGGATATTGTGTATCGATAGGTGACTCTCTATGGTGGTTATAAGTATGTGAGTGAGTGGGCGCCTGGCACAGCCCTCATGTCGATTGTTCTGTATAATGAGATAATACATGTGTTCAACCCATTAAACTCTTTAATTATATAACCCGCTAACAGGTTATGGGCCCAGGCTGTGTAAATCAGTGAAAGTATTCGGGAATTGTGTAGTGTTCGCTCCGAGTATGTTTACCGGTATCCGTGAGAGGTTAAGATGGCGTCGTCAACCGTGTACCCCCAGTTGGACGACTCAAACTATAAAAACTGGAAATTTAGAGTTATGTGCCTTTTAGAAGAAAAGGGAGTTGAGCACACTATGGAAGAAGAATGGGAAGCTAAAACAACAGCAGATAATCTTATGAAATTTATCAAAGAACTTTCAAACCAAATCGGGAACTCTGTCAGTCGCATTAGACTTGACAATGGTGGAGAATTTAGGTCTGCTATTTTTAAAAGCTTTTGTCAAAATAAGGGCATAGGATTGGAATATACGGCTCCTTACTCACCTTCTATGAACGGGGTAAGTGAGAGAATAAATAAAACTTTAATGGACAAGGTCCGAGCTATGTTTGTGGACACAGGCTTGCCTAAAACACTATGGGTGAAGCTATAAGGACAGCAGCCTTCCAGCTAAATCGTTCACCAACAGTTGCACTTGGAGGAAAAATCCCGACAGATATTTTCTCTGGAAAAGATGATTTAAGTAGGCTGCGGGTATTTGGATGTAAGGCTTGGACACTAAAGCTTCCTCGGGCAAATAAATTAGATCCTAGAGCCAAGTCTGGCATATTTGTGGGCTATGGTGCTAACGGATATAGAATTTGGGACCCTAAAACAAACCATGTCTATGTTTCCCGAGATGTCACCTTTGACGAAAATAATTTTTGCTATGATAATAATCCTGATATTAACAATAAAAGAATTAATGGAGAGGAGACTTTGGATGAATCCAAACCACCTCAAGAAAAGAATAATGAAAATAAAAATAAAGAATAAGAGGTAGAACAAGAAGTGGAAAATATTGTTGAAGAAGAGGAAGAAGACTTCTATGGTTTTGAGGAAGAAGAGGATAAGAAAGTAAAGAGAAAAAAGATAAAGCCCAAATATTTAAAAGACTACGAGGTTTATTCAGCCTATTGTTTATCGGGCCAAGAAACTCCAGTGAATTTTGAAGAAGCAACCAAAGAAAGTCAATGGAGAGAAACTGAACAGGAAAATAATAGTGATGCTTTGGAAGATGGGAACTACTCTAATTTTGTGAATGTGACAGATATCGTGTGCAAAACTGATATCAGTTTTAATTGTGATACTGGTAGTGAAAATGTCATCGAACCCAGTGATTCTCTACTGGAGTTTGATAATCAACAGTCACAACTAGATGCTGTTGAAATAAGTAAAGATCACAAGTTCGAACAAATCATTCCTTCAAGTAAAAAATATAAAGACAGAGACAAGGAAAACGACCATTTGGATTTGAAAAAGGAAGTCCATGAGGATATATTGAAGCATAATTCTCGAAGTGAAAATAAACTTGAAAATGGTGGGCGTAGTAAAGAAGATGTAAAGAGTAATGAAAGGAGAAAATCAGATCACTCCGATAAGAGGAGACATAGTAGCAGTAATTCTTCTAAACCAAGACGATCAACCTCTGACAATAGTAAACCTGATGACAATAAAAAAAAAAAAAAAAAAAATGAAAAACATGATTATAAGTATTCGGATAAGAGATATGTTTTGTGAAAAGTGTAATAGGCCAAAAATCAAATGTTGTAACATTGGTGTGCAATGTAGACGTGATAAAACCACTGGTCTATGAAAAATTTAAAAAAGTTTCAAGAATTGTTAATTGTTTAATTTTTTTTTTTCAAATGTAAATTTTGAGTTACTTTGCAATTGAATCTTTCTTTTTCTTTTTGTGTATATAAAGTTTCAATTGAGGGGGTGTGTCAGGAGTAACCTCTTTGGGTATTGTGTATCGATAGGTGACTCTTTATGGTGGTTATAAGTATGTGAGTGAGTGGGCGCCTGGCACAGCCCTCATGTCTATTGTTCTGTATAATGAGATAATACATGTGTTCAACCCATTAAACTCTTTAATTATATAACCCGCTAACATAATGAACAAGGTTTCATCTATGAAACACGATATAGCTAGAAACAGAACATATATAAATCTCAATGCAAGCAAAACTAAAAGTAGGCAAGTTGTAATGAATTATATTGAACAGAATAGATTAGAATAGAATAGAATAGATTAGAATAGAACAGAATAGATTAGAATAGAAAAAATATTTATTTAGTCCCAAAAGAAACAGCCTACAAACTAAAATAAAAAATTAACCTCACAGGTAAAATGACCAATAAGAAAAGAAAATAATTCTTTTGAAACATATAATGATAAAGAGATAATAATGAATAAAACGAAGAGAACGAAATCAGTTATTAAAATAAATACGCCGCATTACAAATACAGAAAGAAAAGATAAGATGATTCAACATCTCAGACCAAAGTAAGAGATTTTATAGTTAAAAACTTGATGAGAAATAAACCTTAAATAGAATATAGGATTGCCAATCGATTCTCAGTAGAACAATACTGAGGGAATAAGAGGGATAGAAAAAAAATGGAAATTACATTAAATTTAACTACTTATCTGTAGATAATGGCCGATTGATTGAATCCATATTTTACATTCAATTAAGACAATATATGCCTATCTGGCTTATATGTAAATCAATAATAAAAATAGAAAATAATATTCCATGTTTTATTCATCCAAGTTTTTTGTGTTCGTATTTCTTTTCCCACGGAGGGTACATTAATCTGAATATTGTTTTAAAATGAAATATTTGGTTTAGAGTTCTACGCAAACTAATTATCCCTGGCAAACTTTTAATTAAACATAAATATAAACAAACGTGTCAGGAGCGTATATTGTGTCTATTTATCATCCTCATTTTATCAACGAAACAAATATTTCCGTTATAACATTGTTTAGCTTATTTTTTTATACATTACTAAATTCATTATTTACTCATCTTCTACTAAACAAGTACATCCTTTTTTCTAAACTATAAAAAAGTATAATGCTATAAGTGTGAAAGGTCTGTCGATAAAAAGGATCGTAAATATAAAATTTGGTTCAGATCAGGCATATTCATACGTTAAAATGGCAGTACAGTCTTGATCATATGTATGTGATATAAAAAAGAAAAGAAAATCTTACGACACATTAACGAAATCTTTTTATTGGAGCCTATTATATAATTAAAGTAAACAATGAGAAGCGAGGGGATGGTTGACTGGAAGATGGACGTAAGGAAGAAAATAGTTGGGGGTGCAGTCAAATAAAACCACTAAATAAGTGGTTACTTATTTAATTATGTGCCATTAAATAAGTAACCACTTATTTAGTGTTTTTATTTGACTGCACCCCCAACTATTTTCTTCCTTAAAGTAAACAATATTAGAATATTGTAAAGATAATTTAAAAATATAATGTACTAATTAAATAAAACTTTTATTGTAAGCCCCTTGAAGTTATATGAAAGGCATTTTAAATGAGTAAAATTATGTTTGCATCGAAATTGCCTCTGAGTAGTACGTGGGTTATTTTCACAAAACTTGGCAATTTTTTTCCCATTATCCTTCTTTCAATTTGGAATATGTTACGACTCTGAAACAAATGTAACCAAGGCCGTCTTCTACCATAAGATAGTACACGTTAATTTGTATTTAATTATATAATTAGCACATATTATACATTTACCAAACCATAAATACCAAGTGATCCAGATTAATTCCCCAGTGAGGCAAAGTGTTCGTTCTGTGCCAATGAAAGATGAATTTTTGTTTTATATTTATTAAATGTGTTTCATTCAAATTAAAGTTAGTTAATGACCTGGTTGTTTCGAAATAGTTGTCGATAAAGATTACTAGTACTTAAGAATTTAATGTAAGGCAAGTTTCGAATCTAGCCAACATAATTATAGTCTGATAATTTAGTAAACGACCTGCTGAGTACGGACTGAGCAGTAGAATAGGGGCTCTATAGGAGTAAAAATACCAGAGAAAGTCAAATCTGAATTATAATATTGAGAACAAACTAGGTTACGATGAGGAGAAAGGGCGAGTGAAGCGAGCAAGGTAGTGGGGAAAGGGGGTGGCTTTCCTAAGCGCAGCCAGACTTGTCTGTTCATGCGCAGGTCATTTACTAAATATCCATCCCATAAATAAGCTAAATCACTTCCAGAGGTTTTAAAAATATTTATTATGCATACAAGAATTAGATAAGACAATTGATCTAAGCACTATCCTACACCGTAACAGTCAAAATTACCAATGATTACAATGATTGTGTACGGGGTATGATGGTGCGATGGAGTATATAGTCAGGTGCTGGGCCTGCAATTAGTGTTCTTGCCTTTTATGACCATCATATGCTAGAAACTAATGAAAAACTCTTGTTCATAACTTTATGTTGCATCTCCATCATCCATATAAATTGCTATACTCTGAATAATAAATATAATCTTCCACATGAATATTTGTCTAAAAATATAACTATGATAGGTAAATATTTTTATTACTATTAAATCCCTAGCATCATACATACATAATTGGTTGTTTGTAAGCACAAAGGGTCATCACTTTCGTTGTTTTGCCATTATAATTTAGAAAATTCTAAAAAATTCTCTAATAAATAAAAATGTACCAAACAAAAAAAAATGTAGGAAGATAAAACTCTGGAAGAGGCACTGCTACATCCCCAAAAAGACGTGGTGCACTTTTAAATATTTAAGATTCAATGTCCTCCGTCTTTGCAGGATTAGGATACATGAGCCTTAAGAATTTGTTGAGGTTGGTTTTCTACCTCACTGCAGGTCTTCCGTGTTTTATAGAAGATTATTTATTTATTATATTTGGAGCAAGCAATTTTTTTTGGCTTTCTAAAATTTATTTAAATAATTTTACATGGAAAAAATACAAAAAAAATCCTTATGGGAAAGAGAAAAACATAACTCTACATACATTTAAACATACATTCTTTTGAAAACAAGTAACAAACCATCAAAGAAGTTACACCAACGAAAATACAACCAAGACTTCTTTAATATTTCTTTTAAGAATTCTTTAAGCACAGAAGACCTACTCAAGTGTGGACAACTATTAATTCTTAGAAGTTGTTAAAGCAGTCACGAAACAAATCTCACAGACTCTCATTTAGTCTACTTAAATATAATATATCAATGATAATAACAAAATTAATAAATAATGGAAAATGTAGCACTATCATCGTATTTTCTCAGAAAATCTTGCTTCCTAAGCTGATGTTTAATACCTCAGTCTTGCGTAAAATTTTATAATTTTGTAATTTATACTCTACATACATTATTGATTATTGCAAATGTAATGTTTTTATATCGTAAATATTTCATTATAACGTACACAATGTTGTATGAAATGCGCCGATAAATAAACGATAATTTATTTATTTCCAAACGGTTACTTTGAAAGGAGGAAAAATAAAGGTTTGCAATTTTCGCAAGAGTGTTTTAATTTAAATTCCACATAAAAATCTATGATTTATTTTTATTTTTCAATCAAACAATTGGAATAAAATATCAACATATTTGTGAAGTACGTATGAAAAGTTTTTTTTTTTTTAAATATCTACAGCCCCAGTGAATAAGTGGTCAAGTCCAAATTTCTCATAATGAGTTTCATGTTCTTAAGGAAGCCGGATTGTATTATTTTCATAGTGGATCAGGTCAAGAGGTTTTCAGAGAGGAATAAGGTTAGCTTGAAAAAGAGTTATTCTTTTGAGCAACTCCATTTCAAGCTAAAAACTACGAAAATTTGCTCGATTCCGCTTCACACATTACACTTCACCACTTATTCACCAGAGATGCAGATAATTTGTTACTTGATGACACGTCTACTGTTTTCAATTTCCAGAAACTATTCAAATTCATTAATAAACTATAAATTCAATATACTAGCTTTACAATTGACTTTAAAAAAACTCATGAAACTTATGGCCTATGAAACCTACTTACTTAATGATGGTTTTATTTTACAGGAAAGGAGTGGGTAAGGTATTTGGCTAGATAATAGTACTCCAGTCTGTGGATATAATGTATGTATATATATATATAATGTAGTTTGAGGGTTTAATAATCAGGTCAAGGAAATAAAAGGAATAAAGGAGTTAAGTGGCGACTGAAGGGAATTAAAGGCTAATTTCTAATTAATAAAGGGATTACATTAAGATAGAGCTTTGAATGGCCAAGCTTCTTCACTGACCAAGTCCAGTTTCATCATTACTTTGTAGCCATTTACCAGATACCTCTCCCACATATTAACGGAAGATTAACCTAGTGTAGCTTCCATTCTTTAAGAATTTTGCGACGAACAACGATGGATTTTTGAAGAAACCTAATAATTAAAAGGGAGAGGAGTGGCTCAGTGGTAGAGTACTGAGCTGCCATGCCGGAAATCCTGGTTCAAATCCCGCTGCAGGCCATGATTTTTATTTAGTCTGTTTGCAGCGGGAGGTGGATCATATAGGATCTAGGACCCTCCTGGGGCACACCCAGCCTCTATAAAATATTATAAAAATAGGGTACCCAAAATAAGGGGGGAAAATCTGGCGGTTGAGCGTGACCTAGGACAAGTCACCTCCTTGCAGAACCGTTGTCCATGAAACAGTACAGTCTCTACCATGTGCTGAACCCCAGACCCTTCATGGGTTGTAGTGGTACAGGTTTTTTTTTTTATAATAATTAAAAGCGGCAAATGCTTCATTACCTTACGTGAATTAACCTAAGTTAGAAGATTAAGCATCTTTGTTATTATAAAAAACATTTTTTTTTCAACTACTAGGTTTTCAACTCAAGCTTTAAAGTGAACAAAGTATCGAAAAGCCTTTCGTAAAGTGATAAAAAAGTCTTTAAAAATTTTATAATTTTTTTTGTCAAATTCTGCCATTGTCCATTTATTGAATCTAATGTGGTGAGGATAACAAAATAGGATTCAAGAGCACCCTCTTAGATGTGTTTAAGCTCATATGCATTCCAGAATATAAACATCAACTCATTCAGCAGAACATAAGTTTTGGATTTTACTTACCCCATTAAAATTATATTCATAAAATATGAAGTGAGCACTTGTTACATTTAAAAAATCTCAAGAAAATACGTTTTATTTAAAATACATTAAAAAAATACCACAACGAACATAGCAAAGACACACATGAAAAATAAAACGTTTTTCAACTCTTCTTAATGTCTTGGATCATTTAATTTAATTAGGCAGTAACACTCTTAGTGTGTCTCGCTCGGGCCCGCTGAGCTTATCTGGGAAAATTATATCGAAGTTCACGACTATGTCGCCCTTTTTGCCCGGTTCCTTAGGATACGGAAGGCCGTGTCCTTGCAACCTCTTCGTGGTCGTGGGCTTGATGATCTCGTTGGACAGATTCAAGGGGACACGATTTCCTCGGAGGGTCGGGATCTGCAGCTGGGTTCCCAGGAGAGCGTTCTTTAAAGAAATCTTAGCAGTGTACAGTATGTCACTCCCGTCCCTTTTAAAAATAGGATGAGGTTTGTCGCGTATAATAAAAACCACGTCTGCTGGAATTTTATCAACTCCTTGATCGCCTTCCTTGGGAAAAGTGATTCTCGTTCCTGCTTTCCAACCTGGTTTGACATCCACCGTGAGTATTTTGTCTTCTTTCCTCAAGGAACCGTCCGGTTGTAAGACTTTCCGGTTTATCTTCATTTTCTTAGCCGTTCCCGTCATGACATCTTCCAGGGAAACGTGAATATCGAATTCCAGCGGCTTGTCTTGGGAATCCCCCATTCTATCTTGCTCATTTATGAACCCAAAAGGTCTTTTAACGCCTCCACCAAAGTTACCTCCCACGGATTCATCAGTCTCGTCGAAAAAGCCGCCGAAAATACTAGATCCTCCTGATGTAGATCCTCCTACATCGAAAAATGCATGGAACGGATTGGTTGTTCCGAAGAACTGTGCGAAGGTTGCCCTCGGGTCTCCATGGAAGGTGTACGTCGCCGAAGCTCCGCCATGGCCACCCGGTCCCTTCAACCCTTCTTCACCATACTGATCATAAATGTCCCTCTTTTTCTGATCGCTCAAAACTTCGTAGGCTTCCGCTATCTCCTTGAACTTTTCCTCTGCGCCTGCGGATTTGTTTTTGTCAGGATGGTATCTTAGTGCTAACTGCCTATACGCTTTTTTTATTTCTTCAGTACTGGCGTTTTTGCTTATTCCTAAAATCTTATAAAAATCCTTCCCCATTTATTTTGATTTTCAACACTGTGCTTAGTTGTATAGCAGCGAACTGGAACAGAAAATTACTATTGTTAGATATAATAGGTTCCTTAATATTCTGACTATAATTTATACATCCAACACATTCAAACGGTTTACTTACACGATATAGATCTCTAATGAATACATAAACTTATAAATAAGGAACAGTTTTATCAAAACTGCAGGACTGATAACTAATTTCATTTAAACAATAGAAACATTTAAAAAGTATATCCGTAACCGATCGCTATCTAATTATGTTATCGTATTTAACAACAGTGACCAATCGTAATTAATCATAACCAACAGCAAATAACAATAACCAAATAAGAAAAATACCCCCACAATGCAATATTTTTTAAACTTTGATTCTTTATGGAAGGTGCCTGAACCAAGAATAGGTAACACCTATTTGCATATCCCATAGGTTAGGTTTTACCACTCCGATTCCATAACAATACCAGTTCGTTTTCATCCAACTATTCACTTCATGTTATTAAAAAAAATATATATATATATATAATAAAGAGAGGTATGTGTTACCGATATGGAAAAATCACCTATAAAACAATTGTTTTGTTTGCTTTACATCTCATTCTACCATGTTTAACAATATTCTATACCTAAATTAAATCAAAACTATGAAATAACTGACTTTACTTACACGCAGAGTTACGAACCAATCAAACAATTTTTTATTTTTAAACCTCTTCCTCAATAATTGGTCAATACTCCTAATAAGTTTTTTATCAGTGATATAATAGTTTATATTAACAAGCACTGATAAATTGGATAGATAACCTCAAAATACAATTCGCCATCTGTAGATTTTTCATTTTATTTTTAACCAGCACATAGTGAAATAAAAGACAATTTAGAAATATAAAATAATGTCTAACTGAAATAAAGTAAATTTAATGAGTATGATCTAACCTGGACGACATCATGTCACAGGCACAGCTCCAACAAATATTTTAGGAGTTCGGCTTCAGCCAAATAAATAACATTTAAAATAAAAATAAGAGTAAATTAATCAAACAAGTACAATTTTCACTTAAATATATCGAACTTTAGTTAAGTGGTTTTATAAAAAATAATCAAATTGGCAGAGAATGATAAGTGTTTTTAAATAACAAAAATAATATTTAAAAATCTAAGAGGACAATCAGTAATGTTATATTTTTTTGTTGTTTATTTTTTAATATATAAATAGGTCGGAAACATATTCGTAATTTCCTCATTCTATATAAAATTCAATTTGAGTTACAAAATATGTAAAATAAGATAACTAAGTTTACATATTGCATTAATTAATTAATAATTAATAAGTTTTATATCGCATTGTTTACAAAATAAATGCACAAATATAATGTTACGGGCTACTGGGTGTAAAATGGACTAAACTATTACTTAATTCAATAATATAATATTTATTAACAAATTAGAAAGAATACAATGAGATTATTTAAAACAGTTAAATTATTAAACTAATATCAATTTACAATAACAATATTCTACTAAATGTTATCTAATTTCTAAGATAATATACAAACAATATAAGATATTTTTAATACTAAATAACTAAACTATTTATATATAAATTTGTACAAATACAATAATATTACACTATAGTTTACAATAACAAATTAACACTTACAGTTCGCTAACTTAAGTCCACCGACCGTAAGACTCCAAATATGACAAACTGCCACACAGTTTATTACACTTATTACACGGCCACTAATTGTCACTGTTGCTCACTAAGCACTTATTACAGACTGATACTAATACTAACTAACTCACACACACTGCCACTAATTAACGGCTGCTTATTACTTCACTGCTTATTACTGACTGCCGCGGCCGAAAACGCTGTCCTTTTTATATAGGCAGGGTAGGTCGTGGTGGGGCATTACTCGGAACACGGACGAGGACCACCTAGACCGATCTAGAAGGTTCTACGCCATTCTATAATCCCTTCCGCTTAATCCCATTGTTTGCCTAATCCGCTCTAGGCAGATCAGAAGCCGGTCCTACTTCCCGCTCTGACCGTAACAATAATATTAACCTAACAGCATTTTTGATACATTGCCAAATAAAAATTGTATTGTTATTTTTTTTTTAAATGTTGATTTTGGTTTATTTTACTTTCAAAAGAAGTACCACATTTAAATCAAGAAATAAAACTATTGCAGTTTTTTATCAAATCCATAATAAAAAAAAATCACATAATTATTCTTAATAATTAGAATTGTAAAAATTCAGTAAGATGATCATTGTGAGGCTATTGTGAAAATGTTAGGTCTAGATTTCATCACCTGAAAAATACAGTGTTGGATATTTTTACACCATTCTTAAAAAATTATCATGTTTACAGATTTTACTTAAAATATGGCCATACGTTCTCTTCAGGGTTACGATCAGATAACCGACACAGGGTTCGATCAAAGATTTTTTAACTTAAGAAATTATATAGTAGTCACTCGTATCGTAGAGGAAAGTTGGATAAAACGAGATAGTCGACAAAACGGGATACGTCACCTAGGGACCCGACTACTTCTGCTATCAAGCAGACGACGACAGAAACTTGCTCACGGCCGTCATTATATCATTCTCAGTGCGTCCCACCTCGAGACCACTAGTTGATGGAAAGTTGTAGCTCTTAGAACTTTTTTACTCTGCTTTCTTGGCACTTTCTACATTTAGGTGCTTTGTTTACTACATTATAGTGACTACATATATGGGAATACAATTCCGGTGAGTATTACATTTGATTAAGCATTTATTAACGAATATTCTCATGAGTGGTCTATCTAATTTTATTTTCACGTATGACAGCAGCCATGTTTGTTTTGAAAAGTGACGGAGTTGGACAAAACGGGACACTTATGATTTGTATAAAACAGGATACAGCTTACAATCCTGACGTCTTCCAAGATCAGTTATTTGGACCCTCTGTCACCACAGACCACCCTATGTCAGACCTGCAGCAAGAATATCCTGGCGTTGGGCACGAGACTGGTGTGAGCAAAGACCAAGAGCAACCTTCAACTTCTTCAAACGACATCGTAGGAGTAGACAAACAACAAACCTGTCAGGAGACAGCCTACAGCCAGACCAAACTGCAATATCATCAGGGGAGAAAGGATTAGAACTCTCTTGTTATCGACTTAACCTACCCTTTTCCATCTCTCCAAAGTTTGTTCTACCTGTACCACAAGTAAAATGGCCTCGCCCAGAAAGCACCTTTTTATGCGACTTTTGTTCTGCTATAGGGCTAAATAAAAGCTCTTCTTTCCCATTTTGTAAATAAAGACATTAAAAAACTCTTATTTTAAGTCTCTGACAACTGAAGACATTGTTCTTTTAAGCGGAAATTTTCCTTTACAGTTTTCTATCAGTTAATTATGCTTTTCAGCTAGTTTTACCCAAAAAATTAAGCATTGTAATCCCTATCCCCTTTTCTCTAACCCAAGTATACTAAAACGGGATATGTAAGGGTTTGGTAATTTATTTTTTTTACTATTTCACAGTCATTAAAATTAGTTTAAAATATGTGTTTTGTGTGCTTTAATAAATGTAGTTCCAAAAAAAATAATGTGTGGTTTTCTTCAACATTATTTCCGTAGTAAAATAAAAATAAAAATGGTATCCCGTTTTGTCTAACTCTCCCATACAGTAGAAAACTCGGGGAAACAAAATTTCTGTAGAGTTATATATTTTTCCATTATTCTGTCAATCAACATAACAAAAAGTAATGGATTAACTAAAATATACTTGAATATTTTTAATTTAAATAAATGAAACAGTAATAGAAAGCAGAACCGAAAAACTCCTTTAATAATTATTAAAGTTTTCTTTTACCGACCGGCGGTGTGATAAGAGGTTGTTGTCTTAAGTCAGCAGTCCATGGTATAAGAAACGAAGCCCAAGTTTCAGTATGTCTACGGAGAGTTAACACTAACTTATATTAAAAAAAGTTATATGGCTTCAGGGCTACAAAAGGACAATAAAAACCAACTTCGTAATCTTGGGCCTTAAGAAATTGAGTACATTCTTTGAAACCCTGACATCGGTTACTAACCACTGAGTTGTGATTTCTTTATTCAATCTGTGATTGATAAGCTAGGAAGTATGGTCTAGAGTAGTCAAGAGCCAACAACATTACTTGGTTATGATCGGCGGTGGCGAAAATTTAAAAATATTAAAAATAAATTAGGTCTAACTGATTTTGAGATATTTGAATTGTTAAAATGATATTTATCGCAGATTCTGAATGTTACATCTTCTCATACTACTTGTGGACCATCTGGTCAAGTTTCAATTAAAACTTCCTTAGAGAACGATTATACTGACTTTTTCACAGAATTTTCCAATGATTTTTAAGTTGCATTTGCCGTATAAGCCTTATTGTATATTTGTTATTGATTTAGCAATGGTCAATCTGATGATGCTACACAGACAGTCCTCAACTTTGTCTATCAAGATTTTTTTCGTAACCTGCCACTTTACGAACCCACAATCTTGGCCATAATATGTTGTTATGCAAACCACGGGTTAGCCCAGACAGATGTTGAATGGGACGTGTACAAAACCAGATTATTTTCAAAATTCGATGGTATTTCGATGATATTTCGCGCTCCCTGAAAAATTAACTGAGTGAGCCCAACTGTGTTTAAAATTGGGACATCGGAAAGTCTTTCTGACTGAACTGTAATGAAAAAATAAATTTTTCATTATTTTGTGATCGCACTCACACACTAAATATATATATTTTCATCGAACAGAACTTAAGACATTATTATGTAACTCTTTAGGAAAGGTAGTGAAATAAAATGATAGTTTATTTCATGCAGGCCATGAAACTAGCACAGTTATATATTATAACCATATAGTGTCACAATATTGACTAATAATCGGATACCGCTTCAATGCGGTTAGTTGTTTCTAACGTTGTTTGTATACCCGGGATACCTGTCTCACCTGTATTTTCCTTGTGTGTTTTCTTGATCGATCGGTAAATGTTTTCGGTGGTCCCCTGTATTCTTAAGCATTAACCTTGCGTAACCTGTCTATCGAGAAGGACAATAACTATAAAAAAGATCTCCTTTGTAATAGTCATAATTGCCATCTATATTATTAATATTTATACGTATATACATTTACATTGCTATTAGTTGCTGCCTTAATAAACACCGAAGAAAGTTTAAATATAAAGAGTGATACTTAAATTCAATAAAAATATATTAAAATTTAATAAATTTTACCTGGAGCATAGAAACATCTTAAAATATATCAAAAAAGACGGGGGGAAATAATTTGTATCTTAATTGCAGTATAACAACGAAAATATTTTATTTATTAATATATAAAGCAGTGGTTTCCAAATTATCTTAATGTCTAGACGGCTAACACTAATTAGTTTGTTTTCTGGGGTTTAGAGGGCGTAGAACATCTAGGTCATCAACGCCCGAACACCAATTAGATACTAGATACTTTGGCACTAAATGGAGCTAAGCTGCGAGAATGTGATTTATTTATTACCAAGTGTTCAAGCTATAAAGTTTATTTTATTTTTTAATCGCTATTTTTAAACTATGAAAAGGTTAATTCAAAATTTAGTTTTTGTTCTAAATAAATTATGTGTAGATAAAAGTGAGAGAACGACGATGCGCATTTCGATGCCAAAGGATATTTTACTTCCGTTAACCAGATTTTTTTTCAATATCCTTTGGAAGGGGATTTTTGATTGATATTCAAAATAGTATTTAAAAAAAAAAATGCACTCAATGAAACTAGATAATTCGAAATAAGGTTGAATTGCTTCATCCTTCCAACAAAAGCATCAAGAATTAATTTATAAAAATAAAGAGCCTGGAAGAATATAATTTGAAGCTCCCTCCTTAAATTTCTATAAGAATGGAGAGAAAAAGAGGGGGGGAAACCTAAATGGCACCTCATAAATGTGGGTACCTGACTCATCATTTGGTCGAAGGAAAACAAGGGGGTTGACTAGTATCCAACCATTTTTGGTTATGAGCATTGTTCAAGAAACAACACTTTTTTACAAATTAATAAATCATCTTATTGGTGGAAATTAGTTTTTCAATTAAATAAAAATAAATTAGCAATGTACTATTAGATGTTAAATTATTTAAAAAATCTTTTATTCCGTTTTTTTAACTTTTCCGATTGTTTCATCGAATTAAAAATATTTCCAGTCTTATATAATTACAACTATTAGAATTTTATTAATTTATTTTACCACTTCAATCATGTACTTCTCTTACAGAAAGAGCAACATTAAAAAAAAAAAAAAAAAACGATATATGTGCCTAATCTAACGGAGCGGCGTAGCTAAAGTAGCTAAAAAAACTGTACCACTCCACCCTGTGAACGGGTCTGGGGCTCAGTACATGGAGACTGTACTTTTTCTTGGACGACGGTTGTGCAGGAAGGTGATTTGTCCTATATCACGCTCAACCACCAGATTATTCCACCTTATTTTGAGAGCACACTTTATAGAGACTGGGTGAGCACCAGGAGGGTTCTAGATCCCATGCGATCCATTTCCAGCTGCTAACCGATTACATAAAAGTCTTACAAGCAGCGGGATTTGAACCCAAGAACTTCGTCATAACAACTCCGCGCTCTACCACTGAGCCATTCCGCTCCCTCAGATAAATTATTTAATCTGTGAATAGCCGATTTTATATAAAATTGTATATAACTGGCTTACATGATAAATAATTCTTTGTTGTGAATAGGCTTAAAATACCCATATCTCCATACCTAGCATATTCTCACTTCTCTCCTGTATGAGAACTAATTAACTTTGAGAGATAAACTGCAAAGACTCAGCCAAGCGTAAGGGAAGAGACGAAGGGGAGAGAAAAGAAGGGAGTTTCCACGCAGACATTTTCAGGTGAATAGGAGCCAACACCATAGAAGCTCCACTTTATAACTTCAAGCTATCATAAATTAAATTGATACGAAATTGTTTAAAAAATCTATTTCGCCAACTAAATCGATATAGTATCGTTTGCTACAATTAATATTAGTTATTTTCAACAAAAACTGGCTAAAAATGTTATTATTTTCTTGTAATACAACTTCGTTATCCTTAAGGGTAACATTGTCCCCGAACAAAGACCGTAAACACGTTTTTATTAGCTTCGCCTGCATGGACGTATGTATGTAACGGAATCTTTGAACTCTACTTTCGGCCCATCCCAAAACATCGAATTAAATTAAAACATTGCACACTTCTCAAGGAACAATGACAATACAGGATAATAAGTTTGTCTCATTATCCTGACCAGAATCTTTAGGATTAGGGTTTTTTCATATCCGAAGACAATGTAGTGCCTTTTACCAAGTTCAAAGGAATGTGCTAAGGCATGCGTAGCTTAATCTTTAAAACAAGCATATGACTACTGGGGACTTTCGTTTATTTTGAAACAAAAAAAATATGCTTAGCTACTCGAACTATAAAAAAAAAATAAATAAATAAAATAAACATAAATAAAGAATGTACCACTAAAATCCATGAAGGGTCGTGGGTTCCGTATGTGGTCAGGGGTGTAGACTTAACTGCTTTTTGTAAAGCTTGTGCAGGGAGGTTATTTGACCTAGATCACATTCAACCCCCAGATATTCCCACTATTTTGAGTACCCACTAAATAGAAGCTGGGTGAGACTTCCCCGGCTGTTAACATATTGAATAAAATTTGATTTGAACCTGCACGGCAACCCAGCGCAATAACAATAACAATAAAGAATTTATTTATTCTGGGAGAAGTCCCTTTAAAATAACAATACAGATATTAATTTGTAAGATATTATGTCTTAGAGTGTAAAATAATTACATTTAATTAATTATTACAAATAATTTAATAAGTGAGAAAGAATTTTTAAAAAATGAGAAAACAATTAATTACCTCCGATATTTTAAAAACAGATTAGAAGAGGAGAAAAAAAACATAAATAAGATAACAATAATTATATAAGATAAACAATTAATAGTTACATATATATCAAATTAAGTGCCAAGCAAAAGACAAAAAAAATGAAGACAAATTCAAACAATGATGAGTGAACAACCACATTAGAGGAAAATATATATAAATATATACACACATATGTACGTGGTTTATATCCCACATACCCATATATCTACACATATATGTCTACATTAAAACACATTCATTCATCGAATGAGAGAATTTTAACTCAAAACTAAACCTACTGTTTCCGATTTTTTGGGAATATGCGGGATTTGAAGGTTGGAAGATTATTGGAACGAAGGATTGAAGAATGCTTTACTACAGAGCAAATCCGATCCCTTGAAGTATAAAGTAGAAAATAGATATTAGTTTTAAAAAACTAAAAAACTGGCCCCTATAGCCAGTCCATATTAAAAAAAAAGGCAATAAATAATAGTCTAAAAACATAAATAGCATGCTTTAATATGAAAAAAGTAGGGATAATTTTTAATAAATTAAAAATAAAAATATTAGTGATAAACAAAAAAATTCATTTAATCTTTAAAATGCGTGGGGTACTTGTTGATAATTGATGTAAATATTTTATTGACTGATATTGGTAAAAGTATAGTTATTATTAAAACATCTTAAAAAGCAGTCCACTTTTTTTTTTTTTTACCAAAGACTACTTTAACCAAAATTAGTTAATAAAACAATTAATATCTAGTTTTGTTGTTCACTACTCTATTCTTCTATTTTAAACAGATATAAATCCTATATATACATATATATATAGATAAATATATTCTATTCTTATTTTAAATAGAATTCCTACTTTTAAGTTTTTTATCATATTAATACTTTTTGTAATACGTCGTTGTTACTCTCAAGGGATATTATTATTCTATGCTATTTTAAAAATTCACTTTTTACGGATAATCTATAAATAAGTTCATGTAAATATTCTAAAGAGATGATTGAGACGACCTCAAAGTTCAAATGTACAGGCCCACGGCCCTGTTCTACACAAAACAGGGTGAAATTTAATTTTAATTTTAAATAAAAAGTTTTTGATGTGTAAAAAGATCTCGTTCTCGTTCCACGTAATGTAGGTTGCCATAACGAAAATGGCTAGAACGAAGTGAAAGTTTTGCATTAAAAAAACAACAGTTATTTGTCGGATAACTAATTTGGAACTAGGGAGCCAAATCTAGAGCAGTCCAGAAAGAAACCTAGACTTCATTTATACGCAGCTCAATAATCGCAGAGGTTTACATAGAAGTGGAGAATTTGTAGCACAACAGCTGGCTGAGGAAAATGTAACGATTAAAATTAACAAACCAAACTTTTAGCTACTCGCCTCTCAGAATGGATTTAATTAAACAAGACTTCATTTATTTAAAGGGAATTTGTTTTGGGGCTGAATCATAATTACCTTGAATAATTTTTGATCAAACTTCATTAAAAAAAACATAACAAATAAATACCTTGATTTTGTGGAATTGCATGATGAAGTGCCACCAAAATCCTTCTTAAAACCCTCAATACTCCTTACTTTGTTAAGAATAAAGTCATCCATAATGAGCTTAAGGGAGCGGAGTGGCTCAGTGGTAGAGCTATAATTTGTCAAGCCGGAAGTCATGGGTTCAAATCAAACTTGGCAACCTTTGACTGAATCTGCTAACAGCTGAAATGACTCCTATAGAATCTATGCTCGCCGTTTCAAGCTACTTTAACACTTACTATACAAATACTCTTGGCTCCCAATTAATTACAAAATATTTATATACATGACAATAAATAGACACATTTAGACTTACAGGATAGAGCTTTAAGGTTCCACTAAGGCATCGAATTTCACTCTCATCTCATCCCTACAATCCAAAATCCTCAGTGATCCTTACTTTATTAGGGATAAAGTCATCCAATATGATTTTAATATCCCATTTATTGCTGATTTGGTCCGAATCCGATATTAATCCTATCATGACAAACTTAATTCCCACTCAAATCCACTAGTTTCAAACCAAGATTCCTTTCCCAATAATCATGCGAGGCGTTTCAAAAGAAGATGGCCTTCTAAGTCGAATTGGTTATTCGAGTACGACTAATTAGTAGTTCCTCTATATTTTTATCATGGCATTATGTACCATCCATTCTATTTACTTGATGCATTATTATTAAAATTATTATACAGCTGTAAATTTCAATAATTTTTTTTAAAAAATATATTGAGAAGATTCAAAATGATTTCATTACCAGATATCTCTCTCTCTACATCCGAAACCTTCAATATAAAATAATAACAGTTTATTATGAGATATTTTTATATGCGGAAAACTTCTATATAAAATAAATAGTTAACGTGATATTTTTTTTCTTTGCCTTCCGATTTTACTTATTCAAGTCACAGTCTACAATATATAAATATGATATCACTCCAGGCATCTCTCTTATTTTACCCATGGGCGTTATAGGGGCTATTTTTCGAAGGCTGTATGCGAGAGTATTATTGTGGCATTCTAGCCAACTGCTCTTCGGAGACACCATCTCCGGGAAAATGGAAAAATAGCTATGTTCGTATTGCTGAGTCCACCCGCCATCTCTCGGCGTAAACATCATCCAAGTTTGACAGTGCCCTGCACCTCCCAGCTCTGGGCGACACGTCATGACTAAAATTGTATTTTTTAATGAACTTTTAAAACTATTCCCATTTCTTCCATCAGCCGTCTAATCGAGAGGCACCTTCCGCAGTGCCGGACCTCTCCAAAATCATGGGGGAAAAAACCCTATACCACTACAACCCATGAAGGGTCTGGGGTTCAGTACATTGTAGAGACTGTACTGTTTCATGGAGAACGGTTCTGCAACCCTTATTTTGGTACCCTATTTTTATAATATTTTATAGAGGCTGGGTGGGCCCCAGGAGGATCCTAGATCCTATATGATCCATCTTCCGCTGCAAACAGACTAAATAAAAGTCATTGCCTGCAGCGGGAATTGAACGAGGATTTCCGGCATGGCAACTCAGTACTCTACCGCAGAGCCACTCCGCTCCCTAAAATCATGGAAAGCCTTAGTAAATAGCTTTGGAAGGCAATTTAGATAAAAACATTTGTTGATTCCTCCAAACGGCCTAACGTCAAAAGAATCCGACATAATAAGCAAGCTAAGAATTGGACATACAAAGCTGACCCATCTCCACCTACTTTTAGGGCTGAATCAACGTTGAGTCACAACAAGTTTTAACTTTCAATCCGTTTCCTTTATAATACTTTCCAAAAATACGATTTATCATGAGCTTTAGTATAGAAAAGTGACTAGGTATACGGTAATTATGGGAAATGTGTATTCTACGGTAATCATTACATCTAGAAATTAATGTTTCAACAAATTATCTATACTTCGAAATGTTTGTTGAAACTTTTACTACTTGATGAAATGATCACCGAACTCATAATTAGATATAAATACTTTCTCGTTTCCATACTAAAGCTCACGATAACAAGTATTTTTGGAAAATATAAAAATGAAACGAATAAAAATCTAGGCGAAAACTTGTGAACGGATACCAAAGTATCAAATAAAAAGGATGAATATGGACATTGTAACCTATCTATCGTTTAAAGAAAATAATAAAATAATGATGACTCCGATATATATAAAAGCTGCACAGTTAATTCAAGGAATTTAAGGATAACAGTGGTCACTATAGCGCAAACCGTTGAAGACACGTTAAACAATAAAATTAATGTCAATACTCTCCGTGACTATGCAACCCTTCTAGATTTGCACTCACGAATAAAAGTGGGGCATTCTGGATTAAATAGCTTAAATATAACTTGTTATGTCAACAAGATAAATTAAATTAAAATGAATTTTACTCTGAAGAATACTAATACATCTTGTAAAAAACAAAATGTATATTTACATTGAAGAAAGAGTGGAGATGAGCTAAGGGATTCGCTAACATTATTATGCAAGGCACAATTCCTCAGACGCCAAGGAAAGAACTTACATCCTCAGAATTTTTTTCTAATAAAACTTTTTTTTTCGTTCGTTCTTTTCAGATTTCCTCAAAATTAAGTAGGATAACACTTATTATTTCAGTCCGCCATTTTATGAATTGCTTAAAGTTCATACACATTAATCACTTTCATTACGGTATTCGTGATGAAATATCCTCGATAATATTGCATAGTATCGAAAATGGAAAATACCACTTTTCAGGAGAATAAAAAAATTGTTTCAAGGTTCATTAAAAATCAGTGTGACCCGTCGAACGAATTTTACATATATCATTATACGTTGTTTTTGGGTCTTATAGATGACTCTATATGAATTTTATGTCAATTATCAATCCTAAAACAAACGCAAATGGTCCAATACAAATTTTTTTTTTCATTCGATACTAATCATTTTTATCGACGATATAGATACCAAGAATTCTTTAGGATATTTGATGCGGTCTTATATATCTAAAAAATTTGATAACAACTCTATCAATAGATTACATTTTATATAAATACACAACATGTGTGCAATATTTAACTAACAGAAAAAAACCCTGTATTACTATAATCCATGAAGGGACTCGGGTTTAGTGCATGTTAGAGACTGTCATAAGACAATGGTTGCGCAGGGTAGTGCTTTTTCCGAGATCACGCTAAGCCGCTAGGTATTCCCTGATTAAGGGTATTAACATTTATTAAGGCTCATGGATGACGCGCTTAAAGTAACCCCAGGCCATAAATTCCTGAAATAATAACAGTTAGTTGTACTACCTGTCAGAGAAGATGTTTTATTTACTAAGTTTTGTCTTGTCAGCGACGCTTATAGTTTTTCAAACTTTCTTTTATATACTCCAAGAAAAGTAAAAGTGGGAAAATTTGTTCATGCGATGAAATAAACTTATAACGCCTTATTAATTACAATATAAGTTATTTATCTGTTCATTAACAATTTAACTTCAGGTTTGGAACATGAATTGTAAAATTCTACGATTTCACTATAGATTTTGCGGTCCACTCCAGAATACTTTGCTATATTTGAACATTTGTTATGGCAAAGTCTGATCTAAAGTGTAAGGTTCTAATTATGTGCCTAAAGAGACCTTCCTCCTGTTACAGTGTTGGTTAAGTCAACAAAGTGTTTCGAAGGACTTTATTGTTACTCAGAGTTTGAGGACACTGTAACTTGACCATTTCTCGATTCATTGGCATAAAATTATGTATAACCATGATCAAAAAACATGTAAATTACAAATTATATTACTAAATATTTCGGTTCTTCAAACAGTTTTCTCAAAAACATGTCTAGAACAATGAATAGTTTCCGTTGATTCAAACATCACCGCGGAAGAGTTTCCAACAAAGAAACTTTAATCATTAACTGCAAATACCAAAGATAATTATTTTTGCAAAAGCTCTACATCGCAAGAAGAAAAAATAACTGAACCACTTTTATTTAAAAAGGTTATGAAAATAAAAAAATCTTCACTAATTCTTTGAAGACGGATTTTTTCACTGTCGACAAGAATGAGAGCTGTCTTCAATGATATCGAACTAGCCAATATGCCACATTTGATCAATACCTGCATCGCCATTGTCCATAACATACATATACCGGCAACGTTCCACAAAGTCCTGACATAATGACAGAAACCGACGCTGACGATATTAAGATTATTAACAAACATCTTTTAAAACATACAGGATAACATATCAGTGATACTAACTATGGAGGATTACGCAGAACATCGAAAGTAATAACTAGGTTTCGGATTCATGTGTGTTTACATATTTTTAGTTAAGTTAGATATCATAATGAACAACAGTTTAAAATACGTTTTAAAGCATTCTGATTCATCTGAGCACATTTTTATTTCATATATATTTACATATTTCACTATAAACACAGATTTCGCCTATTGTATATTTTTATTACATATTTCGCTACAATCGCGATTGTGCGGATAGATTATAAGTCCTGGAAATGAAGTTCCAGGACGCGCAGAATGACAAGTAAGCACAGTCGTTATTACTAGTAACTGTTGTTATTACTAGTAATTGTTGTTGTTACTAGTAACAACTAGCAAATGTTGACCCCTTAAAACAGAACGGCCTGATTTACCTGGAATCATAGAAGAATAGGTACCCACAACGAAGTTCAAAGCTGCAACAGACATTCTTAACAGCTTCTACTGGTTCATCACGTGAGTCAACATTTAATACCGATATGTCGCTCATTAGTCATAGCTGACATTCCCTTCATCATAAAATCAATAATCCTTATTTTAAGAATTTCTAAGAGCGATACACTGGCAACGAATACCCGATGAAAGCACATTAAGGAAAAAATATTTGAAAGGTATATGGAAACTTGCGAAAATTCGAGGCGATGTCAAAATGGTTCTATTTGGGTTTAAATCAACGAAGCCACTGATGTTGACGGGAGATGCATTGCCAATATAGTAACTGGTAGCCTATGTCTTGCTTCACCTGAACCACAGTTTCTGTTAAATTATGAACTTTTAGAAAAATGCAACCACGCTACTATTGCAATTTTTTTTTACGACTCGGTGGGTCTTCTTTGGACAAGTGGTTTTTTACACATAAACGTTCTGATATTTTTATCAGACGCTGTTCCATAAATGGCGAAATCGGGATTATGGTGTTTTATCCTAATATGATACATATTAGATGCCTCGTACATGGATTTCACCGAGTAGCAGAAATATTCAGACTTAAATTTTTTATATAGACCTTTGAATATAAAATGTTTAAAAAAATTGTTTAAAACCCCAGAGTCGAATCGAAATTTTTAAATAGCTTTTTACAGACTTATCTTTGACTCTTCAGCCAGTAATCACAAGGTGGGGCATTTGGTTAGAGGCAGCCGAATATTACTGCAAGAACTTAAAAAAAATTAAAGACGTTCAGTCCAAACTAGATTCGGACTCATCTGTGGCTATAGAAAAAGCTAAATCCGTGATGGATAAACCCAACTTGAAAAAACCAAGTTGGCTTACACAGCTCAAATGCGTGTTTTTTAATTCACTTAGTAACAATGATCGAAACCATAAGCATGCCACGATCCGAGAGCGTTGCTACTATTGAAAACGGTATACAGAAGCTAAAAGAAGCTTCTAGAGAAGCTGGTACCACAATAAAGAAGAAATTTCAAGAGGTGTTGAGAAAAAATCCAGGCTGGAAAGAAGTGATGCTTATGGCGAAAATCCACAGTGCACTGCATTTACTAAATAATGAAAAACGATTCTCATCATCCCATACAGCGACCATCCATTGACTTCAGTAATGTAGAGCGATCCTTCACTGAATACAAAGCGATGTTGCGGCCCCTTTTTTATTTGAAAATTCAAAAATGTCCGTTGTTACCAACAATATCAAAAAAAAATTTTGTGTCCATAATAATTCCATTTTTAATAAATATACATACTTATAAAACATTTTAAATAACAAATAAAGCATTTTTCGCTGATTTTGATTTTACATAGTCTTCCATTTTACTTACATATCCAAAAATAACAACATATATATATATATATATATGTACATATTTCACAAATTTATTACATATAAATCCGGGCCCTTGTCATAACATATCATTTTTACTCTTAGACGTGAAACGTGCCGTCCCCTTTCCTTTGATAACTCACCCATCCCACAGAGAGACAAAGTACAAAACCTAGGGTAGGCCATTGATAGGAGAATGACATGGGGTCCTCACGTTAAGAAAAATGACAACCACTAAATCTTAAACTCAATTTAATGCAATCAGAAAAATATACACTTCAGAAAAACAATTAGAAATAAGACATGGGTTTCTTACTTACTAAAGCCAGTTTGGAGCTATGCATTACAAATTGACTGCTTCGCTAAACAGACTCGAAGAAAACGACTAAAAACCTCGCTACGACAAGAAACTTAGACACAAAAGCACCACGCTACGTTAATAACAACAGTTCGATAGAACAAATGGGTTCTACTCACATGACTGAATGCACTAGGAGGAGACTATAGAGAAAGTGGATGAAGGATCTGTCATCATACGAGAAATATTCAATCAAGCCACTGGAGAGTTACCGCTGGCTGCTCTTCTTCACGCCTCTCATGTCATTTTGTTTTATTTAACTGACAGCCAATCTCCTACATACGTAAATAAGTTTATAAAAAGAAAAAAATAATTAGGCATTATGCTATGTGTAAAAAAAGAAATTCAATAGGAAATAAAGGCTGGGTAAAAGGCTGGAAAGGTTTTTATTTTTCGGTCTCGACATTGATAAGACCGAGTCTTTAGTCCGTAAAATTAAAATTAGAAACCAAGAAATCAGTTAATTGTTTGACATAAAGTCTTTTCTCGAGCTTGAGTCGAGCTTGATCAAGGACAAATCACTACCCTACACAACAGTTGTTCAAGAAAAAGTACAGTCCTTACCATGTGCTGCTACGTCATAGATTGTAATGGCACAGGCTTTTTTTTTTGGCGTGAGAATAAGAACATTCAGAGTTCCCTAAAAGCGGATGACATCCTCAGGCACTGATCTACCTGATCCCCAGGGTTTCCGGTTAGCTTATGTTGAAGCAATGTCAATCATCAACCGCAGAGGACACCCCTAGGAGCAAATTACAGAGGCGGTCATCCACCCGTGAAGAGCTTGAGAGGATGGCAGATCAGGTTATGGGGGCGGGGTTGATGAGCTTGCTAATGTTTAATTAACCTATGTCAATTTGCCTTGCTAAGCACCAGATGAAGTAGATTATTCACAAATGGATACTATCAATTAGAAATAATTATCCCAATTTAACGGTTATTAGATCGGAGATATTTATCGGATTAATCTAGCTCAGGAATAAATAATAGGCGAATCCCACAATATGAGAGCGATTTAGTTGAAATATTAAAAAAAATAAATTTGTTATGTAAATCGTTAAATAAAAAAATAAAACCCATCGTACAAACGAGATAAAACTATTTTCCCGATACTCTGAGGAATGTCAGTACGTAACTTATCGTCGATACGAATTTAAAGTAATGAAAGTTAAAAACAAAACTTTTTAGGAGAATGAAAAAACTGATTCAAGATTCACTTTTTCGAGTAATTTCTCGACATACCTTTATTTCATGGCATTATATATCTTTCATTTTATTTGCTTGTATTATTGCGTATATTATGATTTAATATTACTATTATGCAGAAGTAAATTTCAATAAATAAATATTAAAATAGTTCATTCAATATCGGTATGTATCATCAAACGAATTGGACCTACATGGTTTTGCGCTTTATAGACGACTCTATGTGAATTTTATATCAACTATCAATCCAAATGAAAATGCTAGAGATCGAAAACGAAAATGTCTTTTTTTTCACATTCCAAACTTCGCGTGTATTGACGGTATGATTGAAGTAACGTAACATCTAACATTATGTGTTAGGTTAAGTACACAGAATGCTCCGTATTGTTTCTACGGTTGGGCAAGGAGTTGTTTTGGCCGAAAACAACCTCAACTGTAATGTTCTTTTCAAAAGAACGCATCCGTTAGTTTGATTACCTAAATTTATGATAATATCTCTATAATATACAAAGTATTATATCGAATGTGCCTTCTTCGCATGTTTCCATTGTATATTTTAAATAGTTCCAAAAGATCGCAATTGTTGAATATGTCACAATCGATCGAACGGTAAACACACGAACATGAAACATTCAATACTTTGGCATGCAAGGAATTTTATTTTGTTACTATTAGAATTGAAATTTCTAGATCTGTGAAACACGTTTGACCTGGTTTAGAGGCTTTGAAACTTACACTTAAAAAAAAATGTTAACAATAACGAATGCGAAATAATGAATTTCGCTTTTGAAAATCAAGATTCTTTCATACTCAACCTTTTGACAAGGTAATTCTCCCCCTTTACTGAGTGAATTCAGATTTAATAATTTTCTAGAACATTTATCAACCCTGAAAGAACAGTGTTTTTTCACATTCGATACTTTGCATATATATTGACGATATTTTTTCCAACTTCGTAAAAAGTCCTGGACGCCGAGCAAGTTTTTTTTTTTAAATGTTGACATTTCAAATAATTCTTGATTGTTTTATCTACAAAAATATAATAATTTATTAGAATAAATATTACCTCCACCAGTTCCTCGAAAGACAAAGTAAATAAACAACAAAAGGGAAAAGTTCTCTACCAAAAACGAAGTGATAAATATAAGTTCTGGGGTCACGCAGCTCTCGACAATTTAAACTTATGAGTTACATCGTTCCCATGATTACCCCTGGGTTTGGAGCAATTTTTTCTTAAAAATATTTTACGGCCTAAGGGCGCCATATTGCTACCCTTAAGGGCAATAGTGTTAATCCGACTCTGTGTCCAAAGTGATCTACCAAGTTTCTTTGTGTCTTTAATTTAAAAAGTTAAAGTAAATTATAATATATGTTTTTTTATATTGTATCTAATTACTGCCCCACATATAATATAAACATACATAGTCGTTCGCCAAGTTGATTATCCCTCGTAAAAATGGGAAAATTTAATCAAGCCACAAAGTATTAGAGGATCGATTATCCCCTATTGGATAAACGCATTTTTCAAAATGCAATCGATTTAATATTGATTGATAGAGAATCGATACATTTTTACATAGTCAATTTATTGGATATTGGATTTTACACGTTACGGTTTTTAAAAACAAATAAATAAGACAATCGATTTTAAGATAAGCTAAGAACCGAAGAATCGATCAAATATTTAACGCGAATGTTCAAAATATTTCTCTTCCTCTTTGCACTTTTTTAGTTTTCTTAATTTCAAATCCATATGACGCTTTAATATAACTAAAAATATAAACCCCGGGTAACTGTGTCATAACACGAATTCGTCCTCATAATTAGAACGAATGAATATTAACAAAGTGCCATTAATTACCAAATATTTTAATTGCACTTGATTAAATAAGTCGGTATAAAATCGTACTTACTATTTTTTAGACAGTCCCAACAGAGTCTGTCTCAGACAGATATCGCAATAACGTAGACGTATTAGATCTTTTTAATGAAATATACAAGCAAGTATATAGACGTCTTCGTTAGTGTTGCTATGCCACTAAAATAAAAATAAAAAACTAAGCCAATGTCTTAGAAGTAAAAAAGTTAATTCCTATAAATTACAAAACGGTATTAAATATTTAACTACTGAAATTTTTATAGCAAAAAAGTCCAAATTGAAATCCTGTTGAATATTTTATTTCATTTTTTATCAAGGAGCAACAAATGAGTTTCGTTTATGAGATTTAAGATAGCAAACGTTTTTACCTTTCACAGTAGCTAAATAAAATTTATTTAAAAAAATATTAATAAGTCACTATTTTAAAATGTAATTTCAGGGCACTTAAAGCATTGGAAAAGTTATTAAGTCTTAATTTGAATCAGAAAAAATTGACTTTGTACAACTCAGACTTGTATAACTTTGTATTGACTTTTGTACAGTTATAAATCCTGTAGATAAAACGTTTCTCAATTGAGTCCAGAAAAATCAAAATCAAAAGAAACTTTGGAAATGAACTTAGACAAAGGCCAGATTGCTAATCATAAAAATGTAAAATAAACAGAAGCGCCATTATAGGCCTTTGAGTCCTAACAAGGCAGATTATTCTGTTAGATTTAAATCAAAGGCAAGAACTTATTATTTTGCAACAGTTATTATAAATTATATAAGATATTGTATAACTTTTACAAAAGAAATTATATAACTCTTAATGTAGCTGTCAGTATAACAAAGATTACGCGTAAATTAAGATGCATTTATCAATTGTTATACTAATGAACAATATGAAGACATAAAGCAAAAAATCATAAATAAAAATCCAACAAAATCATTTTTACTAATACCTACGCTTTCATTATAAGATGCGTTGGTGTTATATATATTATATGCAATTGAAAACATTTATATATAAATGATGTTAGCTGGGAGAACATATGGATATATTACAAAGTATGTTTTATTAGAAAATATATACCGTTTATTATCAGCGTTCCTTATATAAAAAATGCACAATTCCTACATGATCCAGTAAAACATTACATAACATCTTGAATAATACAAAAATATTAATATATTAATGATGAATACAAAATTTAATGATAAAACAATGGCTCCCAAAATCAATACTAGGTTGCTAAAACAATTTATTAAAAACAGTAATCCAATTTAAAAATCGATGAAAAAAGTTTAACTGCCCTGTTATTTATTTATTTGTTTAACAATGTTTTTACAATCTCGTAATCAGGTCAATGTAATAAACTGATCTGAATTTTAAAAAAAAAAATCAGGTTAAGAATATTTTTTATTAAAATAAAAAATATATAAATACAGCTCAAGTCTATTGCTGAATTAAGGCTAGATTGAGACTACTGGTTAAGAAAGCAGAGCACCGCTTAAGTACAAGAAGGATTTTGTTCACTTTTATATAAAGCAATAATAATGAAAAGTTAAGTGTATATTTGTTTTAAGTTCTGTAATTATTAAAATATAGTGTCATGAATCAATACTTGAAATTTTATCCTAAGAAACAAAAAACTCTTAAGCCCTGAGGCAAACGATTGGATATGAAGATGATTTGAACAACAAGTACCAGCACATTTAGTTAATACTATTGTTGTATTGTTGTCATAGCTTGTAAATAATATTAAATAATATAATATAATAAATATAAAATATAATATTAAATAATAATATACAAAGCTTGTAAATAAGTTGTAAATAATAGTTGTCTTTAATCCTGACTCTCCCTTTATGGCTCTAGCCTTATGGCTAAGTCTCTAATTCGCTTAAGCATTAAATAATGATCAGTAATCTATACGTATAAAATGCTTTGTCCTGAATGACTGACGGATCTACGCACAGCCTAAACCGCTGATCGTAGAGAGCTGAAACTTGGAGGGTGTTTTCTTTGTATGACGTAGGCATCCATTAAGAAAGGATTTTCCGAAATTCTAACCCAAAGGGAGTGAAAAAGGGGAGGGGAGTTTCTTACTCGAAAAATCTAAATATCTTCGCTGAACTAAACAAACAAATCAAGTAACCCAGTTCACTTCTCTGTATATCCTTGACATACCTGCGGGTAATAGAAGGCTGTAGATTCTACATGTACATTTTATATATGTTGTAATTGTAATTTCATAAAATAAAGGAGGTTCAGAAAAAAAAAAAGTTCACTTCTCGCTGCTGCCGTACGACAAGTGAAACCGTTATACTAAGTAATCCTTTTCAATAAATTCAATAACATTACACACTAATCCTTTACTGCCAAGAACAACAGTAAACTTCTGTCCATCCCGTTTGTTAATCGGTGTCATTGAATGTTTCACGGCTGTACTGATCCGTCTGCGATGAAATTTGATATGGATAATCTCAAGCCTGGGGAAGGATATAGGCTACTTTTTACCAGTACACCATACCGGCGAAGTTTGTATAAAACTGTAACCTAATTGACTAACACACCCAGCGGTCAACGCACAGCAGAAACCATTGAACTTAGCATTGTGAAATTCGCAGATAGGTTCTTTGCATAGCTTAAATGAGCACTAAGAAAGGAATTTGGACAATTCCACCCCCAAGGGTTTCCTCCTTAATATAATAGGGGTTCAAATGGAATCCCTCAGTTTTGAAGTTAGACATCTAAAATTTCGGATGTACGAGTAACTTATAGTTAAAAAAAAAATAAAATTATAAAAAAAAGCGAAGCCGCGTGCAAAAGCTAGTATATTATATAATTGCTGCTCGTAATGAGTTCAAATAAATCAAGTTTGTGAGAAAATTCTCTCCAAACCTATTTTCTAAGAATTTTTAAGTTGGCCGCTGTTTGTATCATTTCTGCGAAGCCAGGATAATTTAACGTTCAGATAGTTAACGTTCGGATAATCGACGCTCTACTGTATTAATAATATTAATTATTACTAGTATTGTTTTAATATTAAACATTAATACGATATTGTGGCTTGGAGGCCACCTTCTAATAGCTTTACTGCGACCAAAACGACAAAGGAAGTAACTATACCAATAAAGCCACACGTTCCCATTTTTCTTATTGAGAAACAATATGTACCTATATGTAAAAACCTGACTAGTATAATATAGATCATCAGATTACCAATGATGGAGTGATTCTACGATAAAAGTGAAGGTAGTAAATTTAATTTACTTTAATATAAGCACAGACCAAGGTCTGTAGGTGTTAAGAGATTCTGAGTTACCGTTTGAAAATTGATAATTTTTCCAAAAAAGTCCAAATTTTATGTTAACAAAGTTAAAAAGTAGAAAATAAACAAAAAAATGGTTCATGTTATAGTAAAAAAAAATGCTTGAAGACAATTGTAAATATTTTTATTTACTGATAGTGATAAAAGTAGTCATAACGAAAATATCTTAAATTCATTATACGTGTTTTATTTTAAAATGAGTTTTTAGATTCAGCGCTCTATTCTCATTTTAAACTTGCTTATTATTCTTCTTATTATTTTGAATTTTTTAGCCTTTAACGATTTAAAGACTTACTAAACGATCAATTATACCATGGATCACCATTTTTAAAGATTTTTTTAGATCAAACAATCGTTGAATCATGTAATTTATTTATTCAAACTACAAGTTTCTTTATGTATAATTTAAAAATTATGAAATTAATGTATTTTCATCGATCCTTGAGAAGTTTGCTAAGTTTCAATTTAATTCGATGGAAGTGGCCAACAATGGATTAGAATAAATATATAGCGAGATTAATAAAAAGACACATTTTCTTTATGAGAAGTAAAACATTGCAGTTAGTAAAAGTAACATTTTATCACAATTATTTTTCTCCTAAACTTTATTATTCTTACTATTTTAACTGTCGCAAAACAATAACTCTTCAGGGATTTTTTTTAATAGCAGGAGACCAAGAAACTTGTCTTCTTAAAATTTAATTATAAGTTACTTCAATGTAATTTTTCTCAGCTTCATTAGGCTAATGGGTCTAATGGGCTAAAAGGAAAAAGAGGGTGGAAGGGGAAAATTTGACCAAGATTTTCATATTTCCTTTTAAGAGACCTTCGACCCAGTTAAAAGATCGCATTAGATTATGAGGAAAAAAACAACAAGCGTAAGGCCTGTGAGGCTATAAACCTAAGGAACTAAGACACGAAACAACTTAGAATGTCCGAACTCTCATAAGCGATTCTGTTTGCTCAGAATTTTACATTAGCATAGATTAGTTTAAAATAATCTTTAAAAAGTATCCTAATATGTTTTTATTAATCAGAGGATTGGAGTCCTGAGAGAGCATAATGCTGAGATACTATGGTCTCTAAGATACTACATAGTACAGATAAGGGAGTTGAGTAGATCAGTAGATTAGGTTCATGATTTAATGTATAAGCTGATAGTTAATAGTCTAGTTAGTTCATATCAGAAGTCTCTTAGTATATCCATGTTATATTATTACATTCGACAATATGTTGATTTTATGATATCTGTTCCGCAGGTAGTAAGCGACTGAGTTGAGATACAAGTTTTAACTGTTTGTTCATTTCATTTTTAATATTTTCCAAAAATACAAGTTACCGTTAGCTTTATTATGAAAAAGAGAATGCAATTATAGCTGAGGTAATCATTTAATCTAGAAAGAACGTTTCAACTAACATACACCATAATCTTTATTTCGAAATGTTAGTTGAAACATTTATTTCTCGACGAAATTATTACCAAAATTTTCATAATACTCTCTTTTTCTTACTAAAACTGACAATTAATTTTACTTTCCAGAAAGGAAATGAATGAGTTAAAACTTGTTGTGACTCAACTCGAAACGACAACCTGCAGAATAATTATCGATTTTATTTTTAAAAGTCAAGTCTCTGTTAACTTAACGATAGACCTCTGATGGACGGATATATGATCAATAGTAAAAATAATGAAGACTCTGGAGATGAAGACATAACTGGGGAATATGTCTTAGCTTAGCTTATTCTTATATGCTGCGCCACGCCTGGCTCCTGATGCATCCGATATAGCTCTGCGTTTTGCCCTAGTATACATTAATCGCCAACTCTTACTGCTCTAAGCATCCTTCTTAATATTTTCCTTTCAAAGAGCAATAAACTGTTAGAATCTGCCCTGGACAGAGGTCGGTTTCTGATCTATAAGTTCGAATCGAATTTTTAGGGTCCTAAAAATACCGTTGTAATAAAGCCCTTGTACTTCTAAATTTATTTAAAAATGCATACTGTTTATCCATTAAAAATGTTAGTAATATATCTTTAATGACTAATTACTAAAACTCGAGATAAATGTTTCAATCAAGATAAGAATATAATTTTGTTATTTAAAAGGAAAGCCCATTAGCGTTATACTAGAGCTATCTTGAAGGACCAATTTAATTCCAGAGCTCAGAGAGATAACAATCTTAGCGAGTACGAGAAATCTTCGAAGCGATTTCTTAAAATTAAACGGTTGAGGCCATTGTCCTCTCTTCCTAATTGGTCCTTTCGGATGTGTCATCTTATTATCAAACTTTCTTAATCATCTCCGATAACCGCTGAGGAAATTGTTTTAAAGGGATTAGAGTTTCAGAGCTGAGAAACAAGATGTACTTTGTTAATCACGTCGCTAACGAGAATGGCGATGATCGAAATCTAGCCAAGATCAAAAGGGCTTTCAGAAAATAACTGAGACATCAACTGATAGTGATTAATTTTACCCTCTGACTTTTAAATGTTTCAGCCCCCCCCCCCCAATCGCAGACATAACAAGTATAAAAATATTTTTCAAAAAATCTGATGAAACATATAAAATTAACATATAAAAAAAAAATTAAATAGGCAATCATTAGGACTGCCGACAAAAGTGAAAACTCAAGACTTTGGAATAACTGTGACAAAGACTTTTTGAATTTCTGAATCAGTTATAAACTAAATTATTTAAATTTTAAATTCGTAAAATTAAATTATCAACATAAATTTGATTTCCACATATATTGACACTTAGAACAATAATTCTGTTTCATTTATTAATCAAAACATGCTAATAAAAGCTGCACTAACTCAATACAAAATCTCAAAAATTTAATTGAAATAATAATTTGTTTATAGTTATATTATTTATTATTATTATTAATTTCATTTTTAGCATTATTGTCACTGTTATGTTCAACAATGCATAGATCACTTAAAATTGTAATCATTTCATAAAACAAGGAGTTTTACTATTGCAAATAAAGTAGATTTAGTGTAAACGAAAAGTTTAAAAATTGATGTTTCAAGTTATTAGTAGTATCAATTGAACAAATATTTAACGGTTCTTTAGATAACAAGATATACAAATAACTCTTACATTGACCGCTAGGTGTCATAGGTCCCCTACCAAAAGTCGCCAAACGCGGCTAAGGAAGTTTTCACTTTAAAAAAAAAATGACCTGTATTACTAAAATCCATGAAGAGTCTTGGGTTCAGTCTCCAAGATAACGGTTGTGCTGGGAGGTGATTTCTCCGAGACCACAATCAAGCAATTGCTATTAATATTTTTTTTAAACTTTTAAATCAGGTATAACAATTATAAGATACAAAATAATAATAGATATGATTTTATTAATACATATAATATTAGATAAGATGAATAAATTTATAGAATAAATTAAAATTACCATAATTTACGAAGCTATCTGTGTGCATAGCATAATTAAGTAATAAGTACTCCATACTAACCCCAGTATAATATAATAAATTTAACCAATTTTTTTATATAATAATTCAATAGAAATAGTTTATCATTTGAAGTACGCGGTTTAGTGGTAGAAGTACATAATGAAAAACAATACCTAAATTAAGGGTTTCAGTTTATTCTCTAGTCTTGTTTTGTTAATTTTATTTCTATTTTCTTCCAGTATTCGGCTATTTATAGAGGCTGGGTGAGTCAGGGAGTTCGAAGATCCCATAAGGTCGATGACAGACAGACTCGGATAATTTATGAATAAATTTATCAAAATGTCTTCCCAATCCGATGATGAATCTGATGAAATCATGAGGCATAATACTTCTAACGTTCGTCAGCAAGTACTACACCATCCAATCCAAGTCCTAGGCTAATTTAAATCTATACGATTCATCCATTCCTGAGACTTATCATTTTCCACTTGAGTAGGTACTCTTAGTTTACACGTGGTAGAGAAAAGCATCTATCTCCCCTAGCAATCATATCTCGTTGAAGCTGAAAGTAATGGAAGGGCTTATCCTTCATGACAAGATAGGGCTCATTTTTTATAGATAGTTCGAAAAGGCTACAAGGAGCTATGAACTATATGAGGCCCTCCATTAGATTTATCTTTAACGGAGATAATCCTGTAATAAACTATTGGAATTGGATAGTTCTAAGTTTTTATTACATTATAAAATTCACACATAATTTTAAATTATAGGGAAAAAAATCAAAGAAAATTTTAACTTGATTGAATGGTCAATAACAGTTATAGTAGTGAAAATGAAAAAAATGTATATTGATATATTTTTGCGTAGTATTATTTATTGAATTAAATTATTATATAGCAGAAATAAATATAAATGACAAAAGCATACTATGTAGTTATTTATGCGCCTCGTTAATTTCAATATCAAGTACTGAGTAACGCTTAACTTTATTTTTTTATTATTGAAGAATTCATTAAAAATAATCATTAAGACATCAGTTGAAAAACTGCAACCTTATTTACTTGTGGAAGAAAAAAATGACGGTATAAAAATCAGTGGACATACGGCTATTCTAAAAAACTATACTCCATTTCAAATTATATCAACATATTTTAATACTAGTTTATTTTTATATATATTTTTTGATTAATTTATTTATATATTCTTCCAGCATCACGTTTCGGCAATTATAAATTTTGCAGGATACCACTAATAGCTGAAAATGGATATCTATTCGAAAGCTAAACTGGAAATAATGAAATAAAGAAAAAAAAATACGAACTCCTTCACTATACAATATCTATTACACTCGTGTATTAATGGCCTTTCTGAGGTATTAATATAACTAAAGAAACCCCATGGGAGCGGAGTGGCACAGTGGTAGAGATTCCCATGCCGGAAATCCTGGTTCAAATCCCGCTGCAGGCAAGACTTAAATTTAGTCTGTTGGTGGCTGGAAATGGATCATATAGTATCTAGGACCCTCCGGGAGCTCACCCAGACTCTATAAAATGTTATAAAAATAGGGTACCCAAAATAAGGGGGAAAATCTGGCGGTTGATCGTGATCTTGGACAATTCACTTCCTGGCAGAACCGTTGACTTTGAAACAGTACAGTGTCTATCATGTACTGAACCCCAGGCCCGTTCACGGTTTGTAGTGGTACAGGTTTAAAGCCGTTGGATAAATGTAGATGCCTGAACAGTCACAAAACACATACGAACTAAATACACTCACAGACAAAAATTCCACCCACTTGATTTTTTCATGTTTTCATCGAAAAAGATTTCTGCTTTGTATTGGTCAATTTTTTTTAGTGAATAAATGTGTGTTTTTTTTCAATTAGGAATGTCAATATAGAGGATAATGACCCTTAACCCTTAATTTAATGAAAGGACTGTAGATTCAAAAAAAAAAAAATCTGGTTTCGAATAAACAATCTCACCGGCTAAAGAGCACTGGGAGATTGAAGCTATTTCCGAAGATTTAAAAAATAATAATAACGTAAACGAATTATATATTTGATTGCGTAATTCTTATTCCAAAGTATTTGGAGCTAAACAGGTTGAGGTGTTTTAACGCTTGAGTTAAAAAAAGATTTTGTCCCACTGGAACAGGTTGGAAGGAACAAAACGGGCTAATTATCCAGGATAAATTGCTACAAGGAAGGGATTAGCCTGGCTCGGATATAAAAAGGACCCGGGTATCGGAGCCAATCAGCATCCGAGCCTTATCTCTGCCGCCAGGGGTCTCAGCGGTAGGCCTTTTCTCCATTACGTCCAATGTCGTCCTACAACTCTATTAGCAAATGCACGTCTCAATTAACTCAGATAGATTGCCTATTGCCTCGGCAACTCCCAGGCTTTTGGAGGGTGGTAACGTCACGGTTATTTGAAGAAAATCGAATCAAGTGTGTAAAGTCACAACAATCTTTACTGTCTATAAATGAAATTGCTAATTTTATTTTCTATACAAAACAGATCAATCAGAATCCGCTAAATGATTATGAGCGTACAACCTCTTCCAAAAAACAAATACCATCAATCGAGAGATTAGACCCCAAAAAATCTCAAGTAGACAGTCTCAATAGTCTCACAGTGGCTACTCAATAGAAGCGGGCTGCATACCTCTTCCAACGTGTAAGTAAGCCAAACTTTCCTCATTTCATCCAAATCAGATTTCGTTTTTCGACTGTTGTTTTTATTATTAAAGCAAAAATGGGGTAGCTTTGCTATTGATGTAATGCACTGAGTTTTTGAGCTGTTATTTGGAAGTGAAAAAAGATTTTCGGGAGAGGAAAAACGTAAGCATCGCGTAATCACCAAGCTCGTGACGCCTAGCTGCCTGAGTATGAAATATACAATTTGCAAAAAAAAAAGTAAAATAAATCATTTTAACTGATTACGTATTTTTATAATCGTAAATACAGTAGTTGTTTATTTAACGTCACTTTATGCTGCTATGGCTAATCAGACGAAATCGTCAATACAAAGTAAGACCCTGCTATAAAGATAAAGATAATTATATATTTGATGTATTATCTATTGAGGTACCGGGGTACCTGGTAAGTAAAGTGCAGGTTCACTAAGATCTAGGTCCCGAGAATTTATAGTAGATAAATTATTTATCCTCAGATAGTTGAGCGTGACTTGGGCATTATCAACTTCATGCATAACCGCTCGCCAAGAACCAATATAATCTCTAACATGAAACCCCTAACTAAGCCTATCCATATGTAGTTGTGACAGATATTATTTTTTTTACTCTTCCTTCACAGATGTTCGGAATTGTAATCATTCTTTTAATTTGTATTCATTTTATAGAGTATTCATTCAATAATATATATAAAACTGGAAGAATGAGGCAAGAATAACAAAGAATACTCGTGAAGTTTAAAGCTTTTGGACAAAAATTTGGCAAAATACTGCTCTGAAGAAAAATTATATTGTCATTACCTAGCGAAGTGTTAATTGCAACTCCACAATTTCTCAAGTTTCAACAACTCAATAAGTTTATAGCTTGAATAGTTCACTGTAACTAAAAGTTCAATGGGTTAAGAAACATATAAAGCGATATTCATTGCGGTTGTAATGGTCCACGCGTCACACAAATTAAATATCATTGGTTTTATGTTTTGTCTATTCTGTTTATTATCATGATTCGATTGAAGAACCTAATTTCGTACACTGAAGCCCCTTACACTAATTATACCTGTAAAGACGAAATTTGAGATCCTCACTGTAGCATCGTTCAATTATCCATAAAGTGACGCTAAATGAATAAATAAGAATTAAAACGTTAATAATGTTTAAACTAATGGGTATCTTGAGTGATTGGACAGTGACAGATAAACGTCATTCCAGGGAGATATATATTCACGGTCATATCCACTCTCACCGAATGATGGCGAAGTTTTAACAAAATGACATATAATGGTAGCGAGATGAGCAAAAAAAGAGCTTTCCCATCAAGCTTCAGGGGCAGAAAAAAATCCGTTGGTTCCGCTAGCTCTCTTCTGTCTACTGCTTTTAGGATCGCTCAAAAAAAAAAATCAGAAAAAAGACATATTTGTTTTCTTTGTTTCTAATACCATAGCATCCTATATAAACATATGTTTTGTTTATGATTTATTGGTTACTAATACACAGCAGCCGATATGCCGATGGCTTTAAAAAAATACATAATATGATACAATTATATAATTACATAGTATAATAAAACCTAAAACTTACTATGTTTATTATAGACTTGCATTTTTATTATATTATACCAGAGAAAGTGTAATCGAAATTTCCACAAGACACAGTATAAAATAAACTAATTAATTTATTATTTTATTAATTTGGGTAGAACGCAGAGTTGTTGAGCTGAACTCTAGGTTTCGAATCCCCTAAGCCGGATAAATCAATTAACCAGGATTGTGGAGGTCTAAAGACCCTACTGGTGCTCACACAGTCTCTATAAAATGGGTAACCTTAAGTGTGGAGAAAACCTAGTGGTTGAGGGTCATGCCAAATCCAAGCGTTGCTAAACAGTGGCTTAGAAAAAGTCGAGTCTTTATCAAGTACTGAACCCTTCATGGGTTGTAATGGTTACAGATGTATAAGAATTAATTATCTTAGCTAATATTGTTTTGTTAATTAAAAACGATTTAGTTTAAAAAGTTGCCTTCAGAGTTTGTCAAATACATCACCCCAAATCAACTACGATGTCAAATATAACACCCTGAACTTTCTAAAAGTACATCAAAAAACTTTATTTTAGAAGTAAGTCACCTCAGTGTGTGAAGGCAATGTGCTGCTAATCTATAGGTCTCACATTCAAGACCAACAACTTCATGATGAAAATTGTTCTCTGATAAAGGAACTAAAGAAGCTCTTCCTTAGACTGGCATAAATAGATATGATAATTATGCCAAGCTGTTATTGAGGGATCTAGCAGGATTAGCTGTCAGTGGGATCGATCACCGGGGGAATCGGTCAAATTCCCAAGGGGGTACATCCATGTTCTCAGGACCAACTAAAACTCAAGCCTCAATATATCAACGAATCACCTTATATATTTACAAGAAACATGTAGAAAAATAAAACATCAATATGTTTTAAATTCAAGAATTTAATAATAACTCAGGATATCCGGAATTCAGATTTTTTCTTAATTCGGGAAAAACCCTGGCGGTTGAGCGTGATCTCAAAAAAATCACTTCTCCTAAAAGCAGTACAGTCTCTACCATGTACTAAACCCAAAACCTTAAATGGTACAGGTTAAGGTTCGTTAAATGCCAATTTTCAATTTTTTTTCCAATAATTAAAATTTTGAAGAAATAATTTAAACTATTAGGTAAAATCCGATGTATTATAAAATTCACTGGTAAAAAGTTTTATTCCACATAATGAACCGAAAATTTTAAACTTGAATCACTGTCGATGCAGCAAATGTTATCTTATATTAACAATAGCAGAAATGATGATTTCTAGTCACGAATTTATGAACTGAATAACTACTTCCAGACGATTTTCGTATTAGATAGAGTAAAAAAGTTAACTTTCTATGGAAAAGTGGGTTGGCAAGATTTGCTGAGGGAGCATTCTAGGGAATATGAATAGAAATATGCAAGGCAGCAGAGTGTGCCAGTTGGAAGGGGTAGAATTGAAGAGGATGGTATATATATATATATATATATATATATAAATTATTAACTATATATATATAAATATAGACTGAATTAACTAGTATTTAAATAATAAGAAAATGCTGAGTTACGATTTGGTATTTAAAATATTATAAGTCAACGGCCATACCACGTTGAACACACCGGTTCCCGTCCGATCACCGAAGTTAAGCAACGTCGGGCGTGGTTAGTACTTGGATGGGTGACCGCCTGGGAAGACCGCGTGCTGTTGGCATCAAAGAAAATACTAATTAATTAATTAAAGATATCGGGCTGTATAGGACTTCAAAGGAAGTCTTTAGCCAACATAAAAAAAAAAAAATAAAAAAATAAAATATTATAAAAAAAAAAAAAGAGAGCTGTTCATCCAGTAAATAAAATAACTTGTCAATTTTAACAGTTTAATCATTTAATAAAAAATAATTTATTGAAGATTGTTAAGAAATTTAACAACTTATAAATGATTTATAGATCAATAATAAAATCATATAAACTATAATACGTATAGAGCACCCCGTGTCTGCCTGAGGGCGTATCAAACCCCACTTCAAAAATTAAACAACTGTTTATTTAATTGTACTACAGTGGTTTTATTTTGAGGTTTGTTTAATAGATTAAAAATACAATAGTATATACCTTATAAGAAACATTTTAAGCTTAATTATCTGCCTTCGATGTGCCGAAATAAAAGTTCAACGATTGAAATAATGGAATAAGATACAGCTTGATTGGTTTTTTAAATCGATGCATTTGATTCTTCTCAAATACAAAAAAAAGTGCAATATTTTGAGTAAGAGAAGTCAAGAGAAGTGACTTTGTTAATTCCCATTTGAGCACAACAAAAGACCAAACAAAAAGTAGTTTGTCAACCCGTAGTTAGGCAACGCATATAAAATATTACATAACTAAAAACTTTTTTAGTGTAAAGGAAAAACATCAATAAAACTAAAACAAATGAGGATATCAGAGGAGAAACTTTTAAGTCATTAATGTATTATATAATTATTTAATTATTACTAAGTCTATAAGCAGTAATTATAATAAGCATTATAATTAACGAACAAACGTCGACAAACCGAGATCCAATACGATTGGTACTGAAAGCAGATATTTGGCCAATGGGCTTAGTTAACGACTTATATATAATTACAAGTATAACTTGACTAAATTCATAATGAGCTTACGACTTCGATAACCTCAAACAGGAAACCATTTGCTGAAATAATTGAAATATACCGTTAATTATTATTAAGACTAATATATTTAACAAAAACAGTATTTTTTCTCAATTGTTTTAAGATAAAAATACGCTGTTGAGAAGGAAGAGAAGCAGACACGGGTGACAAATTATAATTGCCATTTTTTAAAAATAAAATAATGGCAAGGTCCTAATAAAATATTTAATAATCATTTATTATAAAATATTAATTTGATAATAATATACTAAGCAGTGAATCTAATGGATATATACAAAAATAACCCACAAATTATTAAACCTACCACGGAAGAATTTCAAGCACCGCAAGATGTCGACACCTGTTAAGAGGGAAGTCGGTTCTAAAGTAGTCAGGCGGGGAAAAGGGAAAAGGTTGAACTCTTCCCAGAACATTTTCCATTTATTTCCCCACCGCGCTACGACAACACTAATACAGAGCATGAAAATTTCGTACTTGAAACCATAAGTATTCCACATGAACTCTTACTTCCACCTGAAGACAAGTAAAAAAGTTAATAAAATATATATAGAAAGACTAACTAATTACTCTTAGTATACATGGTCGATTTCGGACCTTTGGATCACTTAGAAACCCCTTAAAGGGCTGGGTTCGGTACAATACGTGGTGTACTGCTTCTTGGACAACGGTCGGTGCAGGGAGGTGAATTTTCCTAGGTCACGCACAACCGCCAGATCCCCCCCCCCTTATTTTGGGTACCCTATTTTTATAACATTTTATATAAATAGTAAATAATATAATATTATATTATATGAGGACTACAATCTTTGTGATATTATCAATAATATTTCTTTTTAAATTTGTATTATATTATTTTTTATAAGTAATTGCTCTTCTCATGGGACTCTAAGTTTTTGAGTAATCACAAAAATCAAAATTAAAGCAATAAATAAGTCCGTTACACAATTTAAAAAAAATCCTAACAGGTTAATAAACCTAAGGCCTATAAACCAATAATAATAAAACCCTTTTAGTATCCCGATCGAAATAAAATGACAAAGCCCAAGAAACAATTTTACGAAACGGCTTTTTCTTAGGTAAAACATTTAATTTTGTTTCTTTGAAATAATTCACCGTCTATCATTTTTGTAATATAAAAAAAAAATTGTAATATATAAATTATAAAGAAATTTGGTAATTAAACGAAATGAGAAATTCAGAAAAAAATTTTCTGAATTTAAAAAGTAATTTAAAGAATTAAGAGTTGTAATGCTATGGAGGTAGAAATAACATATTATAATCTACCGCTGTAATTTACGATAAATTAATATCTTAAATCCAACGTTATAGCTAATAATTTCGAATTGTATAAATGCGTGTAAACTGTGTAATGAATGATATTGGTTAACATTTTTAGTGCTAGTAAGCAGCCACTTTCACAGTATTTTTTTTTCACATTATTAATTAAATATCATTTTCATAATTTAATTAATTCACTATTTAAGGTATAAGTTTACTATGTTTATAATACATTTATAACACATAAGTATGTATACATACACACATAGTGTGTTCGTTTAAGCGGTGACGTTTGACTTTGAAATGTGAACTTTGACTTTCACAAAATTGAATATTAAATATTGAAAATAAAACAAGATTAAAAACAGGAAATATTCATATAGTTGCCGTAAACTGATTCCATTGCCACTTTTTTGTAATTCTGGATTCATTAATAATTTAAATATTCAACCACTGAATTCTGGCCTTGTGAGGATCACACATTGAAAAATAATAGAATTAATAAAATATGGACTTTTCAATTTCGATATACTGTTTCTTTTTCTTTTTTTTATTCATTGCAAGCTTATTTTTTAAAGTTGTCCTTAGTTAAATCGACATAAGCTATACAAACACCAGCTATTAGTGGCTTTAATGCTATAATAAATATTTATTATTATTTTTATTCTTAAAAAGTAAAATAAAAAATTTTTCCTCACGTTTGAGTGAATGTAAAATCACTAAAGAGGTGATAACAGTTCTAAGAATACATACAAATATACTATATATACACATAAACAATCAATGAAGGGATGTTCACTGGAAAGAGGTATCCTTCAAGGGGGTTTTAATTATATATTAAAAAAATAATTAACCGAGACCAACGTTGGGTTTTTTTTTAACGCATTCCTCTAAGTGCATTTTTGATAGAATAATGTAAAAATAAGGATACATCTTTCCTTAGATCTAACATGAACCTGATCACATCATGATCCGAACAAACAACTAATATATTCTAGTAAGCACAGGTAACCGGATACGAAATTATTTTAGGATAGACAGTGTAAGTAAACAGAGACGAGGTGTATTGAAAGGATTTGCGGGCCACGCGAAGGATCCCCTGCACTTTGTCCGGGCACTTAGCGGAAGAGAAACACTTCCCAACCCCAGGCCGTCAAACATAAATTTAATGCACGCCATCCCCATCCTAACGCCAGTCGTAACAATAAAACTCTTTATTGTATGCGGATCAGCACGGGATCGAGGACACTGCCAGCGTAATAAAAAGAAAAGGGATAATAAAATTAAGTTGAAGAGGGGTTTGTTAACAACGGGACATTCCCGGGTAAAGAGTTCCGGCATAAGGGTATTGTATTCTATGATCCTCTCTACGTCCACGACTGGAATAGGAATTAGGAGTATGTTATCAGAAGACAATATATTTTGGTAAATTTTCTAAAAATGTATTATTATTTTATTCAAAATTTGTAAATTTGTACAAATACACACACACAGCCACTCCCCCCCCCCATGATGTAATGCCTAACGGCGGTCCCGTGGAGGGTGAGAAACAGGTGTAGGGAGGTTGGTTTTAGTGGGTAAAAATCCCACACACGGATAGGTACGGGCCTATTCGCGTCTTTTAAAGATTTCCACCTACCCTCGTAAAAAAAAAAACACACACATATATAGATTTGTTTACGTTGAAAGGATTAAAGTGTTCAGACATTGTTTATATTATCGCTTAGATCGACCATTGTTATAATGAGTCTAGTTGTTGCCAAGGACCCTGCTACTCTTTGTGTGCGCTATCGTCGAAGTTATGAATTTGGAACCATTGTGTGTTATATCGAAACATTTGTGTTCTCGACCTTCAAACCTCCAGAAAAACATTACTGTTACTAACGGTTTACCACAAAGAAGAGGCTACCAACGATGATTCATTTACAAATTGAATTTAACATACCACGCCTGGTCAACCGTCCAGAACGTCAGGACTCGACCTTATTCGAACTTCATTGACGACCAAGGCGCACAAACCTCATCATAAGGTTGTAAAATTTGTATTTTTAATTCACCTATTGGACCAAAGACACAATCAGTGTTCAGAATTAACGCTACATCCGCCATTACACCAAACTAATTTTAGAATTAGTGATAAAATTAAAAGGTTTTTTTAAATTTTTTTAAGGATTTGTTTTAGTTTAAATATTTTCAGAAGAATTAACATTTTTTTTTTATAATTTTTTACAAACATATTAAAGAGTGCACCAATAAAATTCGTTAAAATTAATTTACTTCGTTTTTACGGGTTCCCTCATTCCTTTTTTTTTTTTTTTTGATTTTATTAAAGTTTAAGATTAATAAATTAAAAAAAATAATAATATTGGTTTACATAGTAAAGAAGAGGAAGGACGAATCAGCCCTTACCAAGTAAGGTTTGCGGTTCATAGATACATATACCGCCACTTCCTCTTACATTTTATATATAAACACGTACCAGACAGAATTGATCGGAAGAACGTAAACAAGCCTTCTCAGGGAGAATGAAAGCCTAATGGAAGAACAAGAAGAATCCAAAGAAAGCTTGATTGAGTTGTTTGCTTAACGTATTATTATAATAATAATAATTTAAACCTGTACGACTAGAACCCATGAAGGGTCTGGGGTTTACGGACAGCGGTTGTGCAGGGAGGTGATTTGTCCTGTATCATGCACAACCGCGAGATTCCCCCCCCCTTATTTTGGGTACCAACTTTATAGAGGCTGGGTAATCTCCAGAAGGGCGAAGGGAATATCCTCACGGAATTGCGAAGCATCCATCCGGTTAATATTATTCAAGTGTTAGCTCCACAAAGATTAAGATAGGCTTGTAAAGTTGCTGAGCTTAGTTATTTGAAAGCGTGAATATACATAACTCTAATTTCTTATTTTTTATGTTATAGATTTCACTATGACAAGTATTTTTCAATTGTATTTGTTTTCGTTTTATTTTCTATTAGCTCATGCAATTTTATATATATACACACTCTTAGGGTCTGAAGCTCATTCGTATATACATACATATATATTGGGAGCAGCTCATGGACATAAAACAAAACTTGATTTCCTGTTTCTGTATAATTTCTATAAGTATGTGCATCTCCATCAGAAGAATTGGACGACTAACTGCCACGTTTCTTCACTTACCAGGATATTATTTTTTATACATTTTATGTGAGTGTATTTATGTTTTTTTCCAACTTAATTCTTATTATTTTTGTTTATCGTAACATACGTTTTATTTTATATTTATTTTCAAATGTCTATGTAAATACTGCATGATTCTTATACTGTAGCCTCTTGGCCAGATATTTATTATATTACTTTTGTACACATCTCTTATTCTGGAGTTACCTGGTCCCAGAAAAAATATTTTCCTATACTATTCTATCTTTATTTTTAGTAATCAGGTATTTCTGTTTATTTTTTTTTAAATTGGAGATTGTTTCTATTGCTCAAATCACAATCCATGGTGTCCCTCCTTCTACCCAGAAAGAGAACGAGGTCGTATAAGGCCTTATTAATCTCGATTTCTTTTCCGCTGTATTTAAGAAGCTTTAACTATATTATCCGCATCCTTAACTTAGTCCATTGAATACAATTTTTAATTTCAAATGGCAATGTATGATCTGTAACCTCTAAAAATGAACAATTTCATTTGCCACTTTTATAACACGTGCTTTCGCTATTTTGACTTCAACTTTATAATGAAAAACAGTACTGATATTATTATTTTATTGAGGTATTTAAAATTATTTCAGAAAATTCAAAAACATTATTGAGAATTAATTTTATAATTTACAGCATAGGAAAACAAAAGTCTTGTTTTCAATGATAAACGAAATATATTTTTGATAGCGAACCTAAATATTTTCGAAATTATTAAATTGGCCTGCTAAATTCAGAGGAACAAATTAATGGCCATTAAATTAAACGTTTACACATCAATAACAGACAAATCGAATTTTAATGAATTAAAATAATTAAAAATGAATAAAATAATAACATCATACTTCACTGGAGTAAGTCAGATAGACTAGTACTCCAGTAGACTTTTGGAGTTTCGAGGAAGGCGGTGTTAAAAGCCAGGCAGAGAGAGTACTGCCATTTCAACCTTCAAGGAGAATTTCAAGCATGAGCGAAACTGGATAAGAATTGAACCGAAGGATTCGGATGACTAGAAGGTTCCTGGCGAAATCTTGAAAACGTTGACCCAATTCAGGTTGAAATTATTCATAACAAATAAAACCGAATGCTGTATTAATTAAATATTAATTGGATAATCAGTGCACCTAAGATGGCTGTGCAAAAGATTACACAGGTCTGCAAGTAAAAAACTGCATTGCTTTTTTATAGATTTTGATGTCCTAAAACCGAAAAAAATATTTTATAAATTCTATCACATCATTTTTTTTTTTTACAATCCTAAGTTTTATATTCTTATTTTGTGTAAAATTCTGATTTAATTAAAATTTTGTATTTTGTTTTTTAAGCTTCAAATTTAATTAAAATTAAGATTTCTGACCCTAATATTAATAGTATATTTATCTGAGAATAAAGAAAAAAAATAATGGACGTGAATAATTTAGTGAAAGGGGGGAGGGGATAAAAAATGTCTGGTGTCAGGCAGACGGTTGCATTATTATCGCGTCTTAACAGGTTAAGTTAGATGATAACCAATGGTGAGTATCATATTACCTTATTTTTTATGTTGCGACGTGATCTTAAAAGTTCACTTCTTACACTCCCATATCGAATATTTTCCTGAAAACTTGGGTGCTTAAAGTGAAGAACGAGGGGAAAGATTTCACTAGGATGTATGTGATATCGAGAGACGTTACGAAGGAAGATGGGATGTCAGTATGTTAGCGAACTTTGTTATATGCTTAAGCGAGAAACCAAAGAAGGAAACAAAAAACGAGTTCGGAGAAGCATCAAAGAAAAGAAGAAAAGGTTAAAACATAAAGTTGTGTATGAATTTAAATAAGAAAAATAATGTAGGATGGAAATAGTTGGGGGTGCAGTCAAAAAAACACAGCAAATAAGTTGAAACCTATTATATTATATGTGTGCCGACGTTTCGACCTACTGTGTAGGTCATCTTCAGGGCTATGAGAAAAAACAGAACAGACTATAAAAATACATAACATAGAGATACAGAAAACATAACATAATATAGAGATATAGAAAAATTGAGCGAAAAAAGTGAAGGATATATTATGAAAGGATATGAATAAAGATGATTACATAATAGATGTATAGAAAGGTGATAATGCAAAACAAAATACAAAGAGAGAAATCAAGTTAAACAAAAAAAAAATGAAAAAGATATAAATATAATGAGTATGGAAAACTTAGTTTAATAAAGATAGAATTGTATTGTAGAAAAAAAAAAATTGTATGAAAATAGACTCCTGGGGAGTTACATAAGTAAAATGAATTAAAAAATATGATACCTAAGAATAAATAGAGAAGAATATTGTAGAAAGTAAAGAATAGGAATCTCATGTATGACAGGCAGAGAAGTAAAATATAAATATAAAATATAAAATTTAAAACATAAGTATCAGATGTTACATAAAGGTATACGATAGGAATGAAGTTTTATTAATATAAAATAAGATGTAAGTATAAAAGAAACTATAGATGAGAGATATAAAATATCAGTTTGCGAATGGAGATATATTATAAATAATTATGATGTTATATAAACATGAACTCTTTGATTAAAACTATGATGGATGCTAAAGTGATGATGGGAGAAATAGGTGTGAAGGAAGGAGATGGAGAAAGATGAAGAGAAGATATAAATAATATGAAACTGTACGAACCCAATAGGAGTGGCTGCTCGGTGCAGAAGGTAACTGGCAAGAAAAATACGTCGTCACAAACGTAAGAAACGTCGGCACACATATAATATAATAGGTTTCAACTTATTTGCTGCGTTTTTTTTACTTCACCCCCAACTATTTCCATCCTATAATAGTACCTACCAGTCAACGAATTTCTTTCCTACAAGAAAAATAATGGTTGATAGGTTTTGTTAAATGTTATGCTGTGTGTTTATTGTAATAAAAAGATGATTTTTCTCATTATCGTGTTCTTACTTTGCAAAATCCACGTGATGGATAGTAATAGAAGTTATTTTTGAAATCAGCGATACTTTGTAACATATAATTCAGCAACAATATTTCATGCAGCTGAAAAGATTATTTTTTTTTGCTTTCTTCTAAAAAAGAAAAGGTTGCTTGCAAATTGATTCAGATTCATGAATCTGAGACTAAGTTAGTGATTATAAGGGCAAAAAATGTATGAAATTTTATTCAGCAACAACCATAATAATTAGAACAATGACAGATTGAAGCGAATCACGCGAATTGCTCGTTGCGGTTTGCTTTCGATGACACGAGGAAGTCTCATATTTCCCACCTCTAGGACGAGTTTAAAAGACTCTTCTCTTCCATCTGTAGACAATATTTCCTAGGTTCATTCTTATACCAATCCATCTACTCTCAATACCTTTCCTATTTCTACAGTCTCCTACAATTGAAATCCTCGGTCCAATCCCAGGAAACAAGAACCAAAACATCCAAACATTACTTTCTAGAAAAAGTTTAAATTTATCCATTCAAGTTTGGGAAACCGAAAATTTCAACTGCCGCAGTAAGCGATTTCTAGGTTAAATCGATTTTACAAAACAAATATGCGTTTACGACTAAGAAGTAACCATCGTTTTCAATTATATAATATTTCAAATTAATAGTAGGATATTTTATGAGTATTTCTATGAGTAAACATGGAGGTCATCTTTTTATTCCACACCTCTGCCGGTTATGCATTTCAAAATGTTTTATAGGTTCTTTCATACTTGGTGTGGAATATTCCCATTATATTATTCCATTATTGTAAGAACTTCCTATAAAATAACATAATGCCCTCTTTTGAGGCCATAACTATTCGCGCGGAGCCACATCCTTTGTCTCATATACCTACAATGCTTTTGAGTAGCCCACTTTCTAAATTCATGCCAACTTAGAATTTAAATCTGAATATTTTATAACATTCTCTAGAGGGTCCTATTCTATAATCATATATAAACTGTTCCTTTCTCTTCAATAAATTCTACCCTTATAAATTCATGACCTTTCTACGAACCTAATATATAATTCTCTGGGATTAATTGCAGGGCCGTCGGCGTCTGACCTACGATCGAAAAACGTTCTTCATTTTCGGGTTTAATTGTGTTGTGTACGAGTTGTTATAAGTGTAGTCTGTAATAGTATGGTCTGTAATAGTTTGGATCAAGTGAAAATTCAATTTATTTGCTTGTTTAAATTACCAATGAATTACAAATTGTACATTGAATACTTAAAAATAAGATATAAAAAACTACCTGAATTTACAAATATTTTTATTTTGAAGAGAAAAGATTTGCCCCCAGCCGGGATTCGAACCCGGATCTCCCCATCACCGTGGCAACGCTCTAACCATTTGAGCCACCGGAGTCACTCCCTACCTAGTGTATTCCTCAGATACACAACAGCTTTTCCAAAGCTTTTTAGGTTATGAATGAAAAAAGAAACCGTTTAAAATCGAATAAACTATCAAAAATTCTTTTTATTCAATGTAATTCAAAATAATAGGGATAAATAATTAAAATAAGTGTAGAATAAAATATAGAAAATAAACGTATATATATCATAAATATTAAAAAATTTAAATAATATAAAATAAATGTAGAAATAAGATAGAAGTGTTTTTTATTTTTTCTAGAACCTTTCTAGTTAATTTGACCACTAAGTTTCTCCCCCTTTTTCCATAGTTCAATTCCTCTCTTAGTGCAGTACATTTCTAGTTCTTTTGAATAGTTAACTACTTAGTTCATTTGAACTAGTTCATTAGAATGAACTATCTCAAAAGGAACGAGATAGATCATTAGAATGAACTATCTCAAAAGGAACGATTCAGTAAAAGTAACTACTTTGCCCTCCTCTAAACGAAACAAACAAACCAATATATTTATACCAAGGTAGAAGTCATTCTATATAATATTAATATTTACATTCGTATGGTAAAAATATATCAGTTGTGCTTGAAAGATGAATCTGATAGTTTTGTAGCCTTCCCTAGAATAAATAGGGACTTAGTCCATCTCTAACATCGTTCTTTTTACCCACGCTTATTTGATAACCAAAAATAAAATAAAACCAAATGAGACTCATACACGATAAAACTGAACTTCAATTCGGTTGAGCACTAACTCTATTTCTACTTTTTCGTTCGTCAAGTTTTTATGTTAACACACGTATAACATTTGTTGCACAAGTTGCAAAGTATCAGTTGCTTGTATCATGGTTCTAAATCATTACCCATTTCTTCATAGAGTAAAATAGCTCAGTGGGTGAAGTGATGATCTAATAAAATTTATTTTCTGTTTTAATGGTCTAGGATAAACTATAGGGACAGTCAGCATCAACAAAACAGTTATCAGATTGACTTCTCGGCGCATAAAAGGCGTTTGAGTGTAAATGTCGATATCACTTTTATGACCGCTAGTCAAGAAGTATTGAGCTAAGGATTCAAGTACCAAGGCTGAGTACCCATAAGTCCATTTTTCTCTATCTGGTCTGTTATTAGCATTTATCAGTAGACACGGATCAAGCAATAATAGTTTATTTTCAAATCATTACAATAAGTACTCAACTTAATTGAGATTGTAAATGGTGTGCTACAAGTGGGTCTGCAGATTAGGGTTGGTTATAGTCAATCGATATATCGATAGGTCGTTCCTATCCATAGTGTCGACTATCGGTGGTCACTATCAATAGTGTCGACTACCGATGGCCACTATCAATAGTGTCGACAATCGGAAGATCTTTTTTACCCTCAAGTTTTGAAACTCTCGGAATTATGCTGATCTGTATCTTTCCAGTGTCGAGTTCTTTTGAAATTGAACTCGCAATTCCTAGAGCTCAAGGGTTCTCTTAACTAATATAACTTTGATGCCGCACCGGAAATATCATTATTCAATTATAGGAAATTACTAATTACATTATGTTGGGTAGAAAACGTAGTCTCAACTTGTGCAAACAAACCAAATTAGCGGTATTGAGCATTGGCTCTTCTAGGTTTTTATAACCTTCCTAAACTTCCTCTTTAATTAGGGATCTTTTTCTACAATTCTTAAATGTTCAGCTAGAAATGCTAGTTTTTCTTTCGGGAAATATGTGACTCAAGGAGCACACTTGACTCTTGAAATTAATTATTTTGTTCATTGTTATTGTAAACATGTAAATTGTAAATACTTTTTTTAAATTCAAATAAATTAGTTTTTTTCTCATCTTTATGATATAATCTTATAATTTATAAGCCTGCAAATTTCAAATAGTAGGTAGGTAATTGAATTTAATTAAATTAGTTGAAATTCTTTATTGAATAGTTTTGGAATATTGGGAAGCAGGTATCGAAACACTATCGATAGCATTTGATAGTTTTCAACCGATAGTATCGGCCTATCGATAGTGCTAACTATCGACTATCGCCCAACCCTACTGCAGATCCCACAGGGTCTGTCTATGGCTGTTAACAGATTTAATAAGTATTAAACACACCCTGAGCTACCTCGTTCCCAACTAGTATATATATTTATATATAAATCTTTCCAGACAGAAAAATATTTCCGTCCAACACCTGGACAGAAGAAAGAAGAAAAAACTCAATGAAATCATGAGGCAAAGATGGGCCGAGAAAAAGCAACTACTAAAGGAACGAAAAATGTGAAAACGTCAATTTTTAAAAATTTGCAGTTATCCGCATTTGATCTGGAAAAGCTCAAATAATTTAAAAGTAAATAAAATACATCTTTAAAGATGAAAAATTTACAGTTTGTTCAATTATTTATTTACCATTAGCTGTATGACTATTATGGCTAATCGGACGATCCATAAGTGGAATTCCTAAATTTTCCTATCCAGGTATAATTAGGATATGAATCTTCAGCAAGTACTTGAACCCACACAGGCTCGAGACGTTATTTTGCATCTCCTCTGAAAGACGGCATGACCAAGGATTTCTAACCCTCAACATCTTAAGGCCATTTAAAAGACCGGAAATTTGTGTACGACAGATTGCTTATATAGGTTATGGTTAGTACCTACTAAACCACAGAAGACCCCTGCAACATTTACAGTTTATCATAAACCAATAGTCAATATTTATAGACACATTTCCATATAAATTTTTGAATCTCTTAAACCAGGGTAGCTAACAAAAGTCGAGAGCTCGAAGTAGATTATTATTTCATTATTTTGAATATATGAATTCAACAACATCACAATGACAGCCATTATACATTCGGTGATATTCGTTCAAAGATAAAATTTATTTATTTAAAATGCATTTTGATCCCTCATGACAAATCAACACGAAATGTCAGTTATAATAAACATAACGAGAAGAGAAAACGTTATATTGTTTTGGATAAATAATGTAATCACAAAACAAAACAGAATCAGAGAAGAAACAAAGACGGAATGATCAGTATTCCCTGAGTTCCCTTCATTAAAGCAGTTTCCTCAAACCCTCTTACTTACTCTTACCGCCTCGTAATGAATTAAACCTTAAGATTGTCTTTGAAGGAGTAAAATGGATTTCGTAGTACTTAAAAACTCAACAAAACAAGTCTGTAAGCATAATTTAATGACACAGCAATGTGTTTAACTCAAAGGTGTTTTCTTTTAATCAAACCAATACAAAATTTATTCTCTGTAAATTACTTCTAAATAAATAACAAGCACTGAACAGTGAGTATTTTTTAATCAAAATATCCACCTAATATAGGTATATTAAGAAGCTCTTATACTGCAAAACATATCTGATATTCGACAACCATACTATCAGCTTGCAATGCAATTATTAATATTGAATGCTGATTTAAAAAATTTAACGATCATTATCGTATACATTGTATTAACATCAATTAAAAAAAAAAAAAACATCTTATTGTCAGTAAACATTTTTTCAAAAGTTTCTGTAATAAAGTATTTATGAAAAGAAACTTAAATTAGTTAATAAAATGATACCAAAACAAGTAAAATACACACAAAATATTTAAAAAACACTCATACAAGTTAAAAAATCAAATAACTTTTAGGTTTCGGTACTTCAAATCTCTTTTTCCATAAAACTCATGTATTTATTGCTCCTTATTTTACTAATTTTTAAATCCCCTTTCATGGGATATTCCAAATCTCTCCAATAATCATAATTTTCTTTTTATCCATCATGGATCTAAAAAAATGTTTATTTATTTAATCAATGAATCAATCAATACGGACTCTCCAACCCAGTTGGTACGGTACGGGCCTCCACCGTTTTCTGTCCTGTGCCAAATACCTCCAAGCTCTGGATCCAACAATGTTACCTGTATCCTTCTCTAACTCGTCTGCCCATCTTAATCGTGGCCATCCACGGTTCCTTTTTCCATTTTTTTCTATTAACAGCATCATCCGCCATTCTGGCCACATACCCGGCCCATCTTAGCCTAGCTATTCTTATATGCTGCACCACGTCAAGCTTCTGGTACATCTGGTATAGTTCAGCATTCTGCCTGTGTCTAAATTGATCTCCAAGAAGTTGGTTAATTTATAAATTGATCCCCAATTAATTAGTTTATTTATTAACGTCACCTTATGCTGATGTGGATAATCGGATATGAGAGTTTACTCCCTTTAACAATGCTTAGATCAGCTGCCGGGGTGCGAACCCGCGATCTTCAGTGCGTTGTAAATACCTTTTGCGATATTGGAAGGTTGTTTTGCTAACCACTACAGAACAGGTAAAGCCTGTATGTAAATGATTGTAAATAATACTTGACAATTGTTATTAATTGATGAGTATGTTTGAACTGATTGATGTGGGATGTGATGCATTTTGTCTTTATTTTTTTTTGTGGGTTTGTAAATCCTGATGATGCCTGAATTGGCGAAACGTTGACTGGTAAGTTATTTCCCAGTATTTTAGAGGCTTAAGGCTTAGTTTCTTGGAGTTTTACAAATTATTGTGTTTATATAATTTTTATTCTTAATATTGAGGCTTAATGAAACCAGAGCTTATTAGTAGATACCTTCAGCGCATACTTTAGATTATCCACCAACTCAAGTCCACGTCCAGCATTTACTTACTATCTGCTGAGTATAAAAATATTTACTCCGACGATTTTAAAAATTAAAATATCGTTTATTTGTAGTTAAATAATTTGTAAATAATAAGACATGTTAAAACAAAAGTGAACTTATAGAGATTTATGATTTATATTTATATAACTGAACCCTCCAACAATAATTTTATTCAGCCGAAGAGAATTCGACCGCCCCCTCCATCTGAGCGCCCGGGGGGGGAAAAAGCACTTGGCTCTTCTCCCATTAAATGAGAAGCAAGAGAACAGGCCTCATCATTCCGTAACAAGCACCTCCAGATTTTTCACTGATAAAAATGATATTACAAAAAAAATTATTCTTTCTTCTGTATTGATTTTATTTTTTAGTATCATCCCTATCTCCGGACTCAATAAAATTTTAAAAATGTTTCATAAAATGAAAGAAAGGAAATCCAATATTAGCAGAAAATTATTGGACAATACGAAAAAATCATAATTCCTAAGATGTATAATATCGCCAAAGTCAATATTGATCTTTCATTGATAAGAATTAGGGCAATAAAAGGATTTATTTATTCAAAGGAGAAATTAGAATTAGAATTATAGAGTAAAAAATATTATAACTATAGAATATAATACAAAAACTTTTGTTTTTTAACTTAGACCACACGAGCGCACTAGAATAAAAAATACTTCACAATCGCATTATTTCCACCTCGCACAAAATGTATAAGATAAATATAAAATTGAGAATTCAATATGGCAACAAATGCTACTGAGCTCTCAAGAAAATTTTTCTAAATCGAAATATATTCCGAGAGATCAAAGTTTGAGTGTATAAGACTGTTCTCCGACCAGTAGTGGGCATAACAAGAGTTTCATTAATGCTTGGGAGAGGAAAATCCCGAGAAAAATATATACCCCAACCAAAGTCGAAAATACATACAGGATAAACACCAATAACAAATTTAGGGACCTGTATAAAGACCCCGATTTAGTCTCATACATTGATAAAGGGAGAATAAGATTGTTGTGTCATGTGCATCGAATGGACCAGGAAAGACTACCAAGGAAGATAATGGAGGGATGCCCGGAGGAAGAGGCAGACTCAGGCTGTGGTTGCTTGAGGATGTCGAGGCTGACCTACAGCTTCTGGGAGTGAGAAGATGGAGAAGAGCTGGAGAGGATCGTTCTGAGTGGAGGAGAATTGTTGAGGAGGCCAGGGTCCTGCAAGGACTATAGCTCCTTCAGAGATAAGGATAAATATAATTTATAATGAGGTTTAGTAAAATGAAACCATCCTATGCGAACATGCTATTAATTTTAAAAAATTACTTAAGTGTTCAAATATGTTAAAATAATTTTAGGTATACTGTAAATAAATATAGTGAGACACAAGTACTTTTACCACATTTTTTTTAACAACGCCTGTAATGTAAGTATTTAACGGAATCTTAGTACTCATTTTCGGCCACTTCAAAACATCTAATTAAATTGAAACTTTGCACACTTCTTAAGGACCAATGATAATACAATAAATTAATAAGTTTGTCTCATTATCCTGACAAAAATGTTCAGAATTAGTGATTTTTCATATCCGAAGGCCCGGTAATGTCTAGAGCTAACTAATGAGTACTCAGGGGCGTACTCAGGCATGGCTTAATCTTTGAGACCAGCGTATTACTACTGGCTGGATCAACCGCCGTGGTTCGTATATTTTGGCACAAAAATAATAGTTAAAAAAGTAGATAATGAATATTAGTCAAAGAACACAAGTCAGGTGAACAAAAAATTAGAAAATAAATAAAAGTTTGAAAAACACGCTTTAATAGTAAACTAAAAATTAAAAAGATAATTTGGAAAAAGTTAAAAGTAAGAATTGAGCGTTAAGATATTTTCATAATGACTCTACTTTTACCAATATCAGAAAAAATAAAATATTTACAAGAATTAACAACAAGTAGTACCAAACGTTTTTTTACGGTAAAATGATTTTTTTTTCATTACTGTATTATTATTTTAAACTTGTTGCATATTATGTTTCGTTTTTTTTTTTGTGGGGTTCTTAGTAATGAAAATTATAGTATGGATAATTATTTCGGTTTTTTGAGAAATTTAAACTCTATAATAGCGAAAATATACTAACATAAGTGCTTTTTTACTAATCAAATGCGATGTTTACGATCAAACATATTACACTCCGTAGCAAAAAAATCTTTTAAGTACACAAAAAAAAAAGAAAAAAAGTAAAACGAACCGAGAAAGGGACACGAACTCCCCCGGGATTGCCAAGGGCTACTGACACCCTTGTGTTTTAATGTTGCTCGGACCCTCGCAGGCCAACCAGGAAGTGCGGCCATGTCAACTTTTGTATAACCATTGTCCGCGTAAGTTATAACTGGGGGTGTCCGTGTTTGCGGTTGAAATGGTAAAACCTCTTTTTTAAATGTACACTTGCCAGAACGAGCTGTTCATTTTCTAAATTCAATTACCAGCAATCAGTCCAAAGTAATAATATATTTTTTAATCTCAACATCAAATCGTTTATTGATCATTTAATTTATTTAATGACGACGTGTGAATAATGAATTAAATAAATAGATACTTGTGACTTAGTGGGTCTCAAGGGACTGTTATCCTCCGTTGTTTATACCCTGAACACTGATAATTCTAGTACTGATAGCACCTATCTACATACCTTTTTATTCATAATGATGGAAATTGAAAAATACAAAATGTAATAGTAAATGCTAATTCTAGACCCCCCTAGCCACGTTCCTCTTCTTATATAAATGTTTCCCCCACACCTTCGAAGAAAACACCTCTGAAAATGAGAATTATTTCGAACTTCTGAAAGTATTTCACAGCTTCTTCTTTTAAAGACGGAATGTGGTATTTTGTTTTTCTTAGACAATAAGAAAAATACAAAATTAAATTTAATAAACAATACAGAAATTTAAATAGGCTATAACTCATCCTGATATCATGAATCCGTCTAACCATGAATATATATATATATATATATATATATATATATATATATATATATATATATATATATATATATATATACATATATACATATATATAATAAAGAGAGTTAAATATTCTCCTTCAAATGACCCTTCCTCCCAAAGCATTCCATCCTTCAGAAATATCGAATATTATTCACAGACTACCTTCTCGCAAAGCTCCTGAACACGACCTCATCACGATTTACATCCTAAAACATCTTCCTAGAAAAGCCATTCTATTCCTCACCTATATATATAATGCTCTTCTCCGCACTACATATTTTCCTAACCTCTAGAAATTATCCGTCGGGAAAATGATACCTAAACCTAAAAAGAAACCGGAATACCTTTCCTCTTACCGCACTATCTCACTTTTACCATCAATGGTTAAAATCCTGGAAAAGTTCATCCTGAAACGAGTGTATCTCATCCTGAATGCAAATCACATTATCCCAGATCACCAGTTTGGATTCAGAACATCCCACTCCACTATCCAGCAATGCCATTGTGTGGTGGGTGTTGTTTCCTCAGCATTGGAACGTGGAGTGAATTGGGCAGCGGTCTTCCTCGTTGTCTGTTCGAAAGGCTTTCGACCGAGTCTGCCAACCCGGGTTGCTTTACAAACTCCGTAAATTCCTACCTCCTGCATACTTTCTCATTATACAATCCTATCTCTCCTACAGGTCATTTACAGTAATTCATAATAATGTCTACTCACCCCTCTTTCCTCAATCTGCCGGCGTTCCTCAAGGCAGTATCCTCGGCCCAATTCTCTACACAGTTTATACAGCTGACATCGCAACTAATCATAATACTATCCTTACCACGTATGTGGGTGACATATGTCTATTATCTGTCAACACTGATCCAGTTATAGCATCCCGTACTCTTCAATCCCACATCACTGACCTAGAAAATTGGTGTCAAAACTGGAGGATTAAAATAAATTCCCACAAATCTCATCAAATCACCTTTACCCTCCGTCGTAAACGAGCGACTTCCTGCCCCCCTGTTTCGTTTAATAACATCCCTTTAAGCCCTGTAGAACAGATCCGGTACTTAGGACTACACCTTGACAAACGCTTAACTTGGAATCCTCATACTAGACTGAAACGACAAGAAACAGCTCGCCGTTTCAGGGTACTTCAACATTTACTAGATAAACGCTCTAAGCTCCCAATTAATTACAAGAGACTCATATACTTGACAATCATTAGAACCATCTGGACTTACGGAATAGAGCTTTGGGGCTCCACTAAGCCATCGAATTCCTCTCGCATCCAATCATTACAATCCAAAATCCTTCGGAAAATCCTCAATGCTCCTTACTTTGTTACGAACAAAGTAATCCATAATATTTATCTATTCTCTGTAATTGCTTAATATCCTGTCAAGATCTGTACTATTTATTTACTTACTATTATTTTTGTTTATATATTTTTTTTTAAATTGTTTTCTGTCATGTTTTCACGCTTTATGATTTGTAACATTTAGCCTTCTGGCCAGATCAATATTATGTTTTTATTCCTGTTCATATCTGTTATTCTAAAGGGACTTTGTCCCAGAATAAAGTTACTTTTCTATTCTATTCTATTCTATTCTAATGACCTTAACGTCCCGTTTATTGCTGATTTGGCCCGAATCCGATATCAATCTTTTCATGACAATGTATTCATTCATAATATTTAGTTGATATATTCTGTATACAGTTGTAAATTTCAATAAATATATATATTTTTTAAATAGACTATAACAAAATTAACAAGACAAAAACACTAAAAAAACGATTAAATAACTCAAAGACAAATGACAACAAGAGGTTACAAGAGACCGGATAAGTCATAAGTACCCATAAATACACTATTAATAAGATATTGTTATGTAACCACTGAACAGATACTTCACTAATTCTAATATTTGAACACTATTATTATTATTATTATTTAAAATTCTGTTGAAGGCGGAGAAAAATATAATAAAATGATACATTCTTCCATTCATTTATTCTCCCCAAAATTGTTTTTTTCGATTGATCGTGTCAAGGTAACCAGTTGTAAGGTTGTGTTAATAACAACGGAATGCACCGTTTTAATAAATCATGAATATTCTATAATATTGTTTACTCGATCTATATAACTGGAAATTCGTATAATATTATTTTACAGCCCTGAAGACACAAATCAAAAGTACGAGGGGGCAGCCTGTGGTAGCATAACAACCTACTAAGCCCAAGCAAGATCTCGGGTTTACAACTCAGCAGGTGGCCCTAGGGATTTTGTAAAGAGGGTAAAAAATCCTTGGTTATGGAGTTCTTCGGAATGGACGTTAAACGAAGGTCCCAAGCCTGTATGATGACAGGTACTGGTTAAAAACCCCTATCTTAATTAAATCTGGATAGGAAAAATTTATAGCGTCCACTGTACCATCGTCCGATTTCCCATAGCAGCATACAGTGGTGTTAAATAAACAAACAAAGTACAAGAGACGTCAAGAAAGTAAGGTTTGTTTGTTTGTTCATTTAACGTCACTTTATAAAAGTAAAGAAAAGAAAGTAAGGTTACAACACTTATTAAAAATAGAAAAATGCATAAATTTAATTGAAATTGAAGACGATGTGAGTTAAAATATGTAATTATTTCTCTACATAATTCCGCTGTATGCGTTCCGCTCCACAACCCAAAACCATTTTTGACAGATTCTTGGACCTCCTCATAATTTGTAAATCGTTTTCCACCCAAAAACTCTTGAAATTAATTGAAAATATGGTAATCCAATGGTGCCAGGTCAGGAGGGTAGGACTGGTGAGTCCACAATGTCCCATCCAAACGAGACAAGCAGGTGAGTGAACCGAGCGGTATGGAGTCTGGTCTTGTCATGAAGAAGTGACAGTACAAGACAGCATCCCCCGACTTGTATCTTATTTTTTTTATCTTTTGAGTGCATTACGGTGTGCTGCAACACTCCTTCCTTGGTGCATAAATCGATTCCGGTACCAAAAGACAGATGCCATGATCTTCCAATCTGAAATACTATGAATTTTTCGATTGATGGTCACTCATGACAATGATGGTCTTTTAAGATTTTTCATTAGACTACAGATAAAGTGAGATTAATAACTACAATGATAGTATTTAGTACGACATAAATGTTACTGATATTGATTTTCTTGAACCATAGGTAGTGACCATCCATAATATATATTTTCACAATTAATATAAACTTTCACATTCTGGAAGTGCATTCGGAATCATTGCGAGGGGGCATTCACAATCATTGTGAATGTGCTAGAGAGTGATTAAAAACTGTGTTACACTGATTAACAATGGAATGGTGAATGGTGGGTTCCATCTAATTTTTTTTATAATTTATTTATTGATATTTACAACTGTATTACAATAATACAAGAAGCAAATAGGCTATGTGATACATAAGGACATGAGTTAATGGCAAGTAGAGAAACTACTCACTGGAAGTACTCAAATCAATAGTTCAACTAAGAAGTCACGTGGCCATCTTCTTTTCAGACGCCTCGGAGGATTATCGGAAGAGGAAGCTAGGTTTGAAACTAGAGGGTTTGAGTGGGAATTAAGTTGGTTATGAAAGGATAGATCGGGCCAAATCAGCAACAAATGGGACATTAAGGTCGTTATGGATGACTTTATTCTTAACAAAATAAGGAGCGTTGAGGATTTTACGAAGGATTTTGGATTGTAGGGATTGGATACGAGAGGATTTCGATGGCTTAGTGGAGCCCCAAAGCTCTACTCCGTAAGTCCAAATAGGTCGTATGATGGTCATGTAGATGAGTCTTTTCTAGTTAATTGGGAGGTTAGAGCGTTTGTCTAGTAAGTGTTGAAAAGGCCTGAAACGTCGAGCGGTTTCTTGTCTTTTCAGTCTAGTATGAGGATTCCAGGGTAATCGTTTGTCGAGATGCAACCCTAAGTATCGGATCTGTTCTACAGGCACCAGTGGGATATTATTAAAGGATACTGAAGGGCAGGAAGTCATTGGTTTACGGCGTAAGGTAAAAGTGATTTGATGCGATTTTTGAGAATTTTATTTGAATGAATTATTTTAATTCTCCAGTTTTGACACCATTCTTCAAGATCAGTGATATGGGATTGGAGGCTTTGGGATGCAATAACTGGATTGGAGTTGACTGATAATACACATGTATCATCAGCATACGTGGTAAGGATAGTATTAGGATGAGTTGGGATGTCAGCTGTATAAACTGTATAAAGGATTGGACCAAGGAGCCTATTGCCATCTCCTACCTTGAGCCATCTAAAATTTAAATTATGTTTAAAATCCTAGGAACTGGCAGCCATTTTTCAACGTTATAAGAATATCCTTAAATTATTAGAGCCTAAAAGTGAAAAAGAAATGATAATTAGTGGGAAAAATCATTTTCACTTTTAAAAAAGCTTTGCCAATAAAATAGAATTGAAATCGGAGAATAGTCCATTTAAGTCGGGTGAGTTACAAGGGATGGGTAATCTACCTTAAAGAAGTGTGATTTGCGACTCGTAATAAAAGATCGGCTGCTTCACTAAACTGAATCTATAAATTTCACTGATCCTACCGAAACCTATTCTGCTAGAGTGGTTTGGAGAGCTTACACTAACCGTTTTCGGCTCATCTACCCCTGGCTTCTTTTGTTTAGTCTGATATTGCTGTTACATTTCTTGATTCGATGCGCTAAAGTTGTTTAACGTCTTATTTTCTACAATAATTAAGTTGCATTTATAATAAAAAGTATAATTTATTTTTAAAAAAAAACTGATATGAAAGAGTCGATATCATGAGTGCACTCTGACGAATTTTTTATTGAAAGGTAAAAGGTAAATCTCCTCACCATGACCAAGTTGGTTCATCTTGAAATGAAATTGAAAGTCGCCTCAACACGTTACGAAATGTCGCCGTCCCCCCCCCCTGTAATTATTCAACGTTATGAATATTTTCTTGATTAAATTCTTAGGGTGGTCGAAACTTGGGTTGAAACTCCTGAGACAAAGAGGCACTAGTTACTGTGGACCTATTCCAACAAATTGTTAATTGTTAGTTGTTTTTTTTTTTACAAACAATTTAAGGAAACAATCTATTTGAGCAAGAAATAAAATAAAAATAATAAATGAAAGCGACTTTCATAATCAAAATTTGATTATATAATATAATATTAATTGAAATTTGATTATAATAAAAGTTTATGGTAAACCAATGATTTTTCAACCACATCCACAAGATGTTATCATTCCTTAATTGCCATCTCACTCTACAATAAGATTTTTTTTTAAATATACATAACAAAAAAAAGTTTGTAAGATGTGAGCTGAATTCAGAAGAAGAAATGTGGCAATAAAATTTCAAATAATGTTTGATAAATACTTGAGATTGCTACGCAAAAAGATTTGATAATTAAATCAGACCTAATTTGTACACTCTATTTTGGAACTATTTTCCACAATAATGTTTCTAAAGAGAATATTACATGCAGAGTGTGATTGTTTGTTGATGCCTCATCACTTTAGTACAAAAACCAATAAACAGCAATATTGAATCTTATGTCCCACATATAAAATTTGATTATGGATATTCCATTACTATTTGAGGACATAACTCTATATGAGATAAGTGGAAAATATAGCAATAATAAAAAATAGGAAACACCTTCCCGTGAACCATTAAACAGTTTGCGACCTATGAGTAACAGTCGCTTTATATATTATAAAGTGAAATTAGGTTGAAAATAAGTGATTGCAATATGATATTATAGTAGTATATGATGTCATATAATGAATTTTATTAATTTGAAATTATTTTATATACTAAGATTAGTATAAAAATGTTATAGAACCAAAGATGAATAAATGGCAACACAAAAAAAAGTTCAGATGATGAATTTGTTTTATTGTTTTACACTCTAACTGAGCCTTCATAACATTTTTCTAAACTGCCCCAACCTATACGGTGGTTAGTTGACATATCTACACTTTTCAGGTTCTGCTAGAAGAAAAAAGTGAAGAAATTAATGAAATAAGCACTTCACTTAAATAACTAAAACACTACAGTAACATAATCTCAATGATGTAACATGTGAAAAGCAATTGTGCACAGGAACCATATTCCACTAACTGATTTCCATCCTCCTTTACCATAAAATACTGTAACGATTACTAAGAAATGTTATTATTTATATCATATTATGTACAAATATTAACTGGCAGCAGAGACGTTACTACTATTTGTTGGAGGGCGCATTATTAATTTTTTTAAAATTATTTTGAACAGGTCTTCACAATTTTTCCACTCATTAATGAAATATTGCCATTTTTCTAACTTTTTTAGATTTAGGAAATATATATCACGCTAAAATATTGTAATGTTGGCTTTAAATACTGGTAAATTATTAAATAAATATTAGATTAAAATATTTCTCCACAATTTTCAGAGCTATTATTTATAAAAGTTATTATTATATAAAGGGGTTTCCTCAAGCTCAAATAACTCAAGAAACCAGAACCCTCCAAACAAATCGTCATCGCTGGGACACGCCCACAAAGATTTATTTTTACCCCCTTTCTTCTTAAGCAGTGTATTTTCAACAAAAACCTTAATACTGCAGTGGTTAATACATTACCATTTATCAAGAATTTTTTTGAATTTTTAAGAAAAAGAATTATAAAAAAAAAAATCAATAAATGTAATCATCTAAAAAACCTGATCCGATGTAATTCAAAACTGTTTTCAAACTAAATATTGTAGTCATGAAGAGATAAAAATAGTTAATTTTTATTAATTTACTGAAACAAGTAGGTAAAGTAGATGATGCAATGATTTCCCAAGAAATCTAATATGTATACATGTAACGACGAAAAACTAAATAATTGAGATCTATAATTTATGCACTGGCTAATTAAAAGTTCCTTAAATTTAAATAAAAACCAGGTTTACTAACCCAAAACAAAATGTTATTAAAAGTTATAATAAATATATAAATAAGATGATATAATGTAAAATATATGACAAAACAATTTAATTATTGAGATCTGTATTTTATACAATAAACCTGATTAAATATTGTTTAAATTTAATGCAAAAGTCTTCAGATAAAAATCTGGTTTTATCCATTCACACCTTCTGCATAGCAATGAGATCAAGAAGAGCCTAATGTAATATTTAAATTATAAACTTTAAGAAACTAGAGCGCATTTTAATGAAGTGTTTCTTAAGGCGATTAATTTTCAAAATGGATTGTGAAAAGAGTTCTTGGCTTTAATATATCCTAGAAATAATTAAACATTCTAAAAGCCAGTGTTTGCTCTGGTTAATACATATTAATAGATCTGGTAAATACATTAATATACTTTAAGTTATCAAACAAACAAAGTGGTAAAAAAAGTCTCCCACATAGGTCAGTATAGCTTCCTAACCATTTCTAAACTTAAATGTTCTAAAAGTAATAAAAATAAAAATAAAAACATAAAAAAGTTGTACATTATAAAATATCCTGGATAATTTTTACAACATATATGTAATTTCTATATGATCTTTAACTTCATTCAAATCAGACTAATCATTTTTCAAACATAGTTTTAAAAAAAAATACAATTCAAATTAGGTTTGTTACTATAAAACATCCATATATGTAAAACAATGAGGAAAAGTTTGATTCTGAGGACAACCAATTTTTTAAGCAAAATGTTCTGCTTTATACAAAGCATTTTAACTACTGGTAGTTAGAAAACAAAATTTATTTCTCATAATGAGCAAAGTAAACATTTTGAATAATAGAAATGATATAACCAATATGAACATACAAGAATAAATTCACAGATGAAAATGATTATATTACAAGTATAAATAAATAAACATAAATTGTTGTTTGTTCATTTAACATCACTTTATACTGCTACGGCTAATCGGAGGATGCTACAGTTGGAACTCTAAATTTTGCCTATCCAGGTTTAATTAGGACAAAGATTTTTAAAAGTCGCTCCATTAAACATACATTAAGCACACCATATGATATTATTCATCCCCAACACAAAAATTATCTACATTTAATTCAACATTATCTAATTTCACAAATATATAAAAACGCACAATAGAAATGTTTAAAATGCTATATATTTCTGTTACATATAATGTAATGTTTTATAATAATTAATGTTAAATGATTCTCAGAAATATTAATATTTGAATGAAAAATGACAAAATATTCTGCATATATGGATGAATATGAATAGAAAGGAAAGATATTTACAATGAATAGATTTGAAAATTAAATTTATGATGTGATCTCTAAAGATGAAACATAGAAAATGGAAGTAAACCCAACAGCTAAAAAGATACATACCAGTTAAAGGAGAGAAATAAATGGTAATTGTTCCGCAAGCTGTCGCTTCGAGTTGAGCCACAAGTGTTAACTTTTCATTTGTTTCCCTTTTGATATTTTCCAAAAATACAAGTTATCATGAGCTTTAGTATGGAAAAGCTCCCATAGTCACACGATTTGAGAATGTGCATACTTCAGTGATTATTTCATCTAGAAATGAACATTGCAACAAACACTTATCATCGATATTTCGAAATCTTTGTTAAAACTTTTATTTCATAATGAAATGATTACTTTTACACATTCCCATAATTTCATTCTTTTTTCCAAACTAAAGCTCCAGGTGACTTGTATTTTTTGAAAAATCAAAAATTAAACGAAAAAACAGTTAAAACTTGTAACTCAACTCGAAGCGACAACCTGCAGAACTGATATCAAATAAAGTATTTATGTAGCTAAAAGAGACTATTTATTTTAGTACAATGTGAGACATAAATACTCCATTTATAATACTCTCATCTTACAAACTCTTAGTAAGCCCAAGAATGAATGTCAGTAATATAAGCATATGCCATACTTGCAGATATTCAATTATCAAAAATATATTATATTATTCGTTTCAATTTTAATATTTTCCAAAAATACAAGCTATCATGAGCTCTAGTATGTTAAAGAGAATGTAATTATGGATAATGAGTAGATTTCAGTAATCACTTCATTAAGAATTAAAGGTTTCGACAAACATTACAAAGAATTGATGAAAAGTTCATTTATAGATGAAATAGTTACAAAAGTATACACATTTCCCACAATTACACTTCCCGATTAAAGGTACTCATTTTACAGAGGCGGGATGAACCCAAGGAGGGTCATTAATCATTCGCATAGCTTAATAGTATTATATGTTTTTAGAATAAATAATACCCGGACAACTAACAGTTAAACATAACTAAAACAGGTTTAATTTATTCAAATCAACGATAATTACCATGATTAAAACTCTATTGGATTCTTGTTCTTCAGTTGGTTCACAAACAATTGAAAACAAGTTTCACTATTCCTTATTAAAAACAAAACCGACTTTATTTTCGACAAAAGAATACTATCTATTCTGCAGTTTGTTGCTTCAAATTAAGTTACAACAAGTTTTAAATGTTCATTCATTCCATTTTTAATATTTTCAAAAATACAAGTTATCATGAGTTTTAGTATGGGAAAGAGAATGTAATCATGGGTAATGAGTATGGGTATTTCGGTTTATGTTAAACCTTCTAATAAACGTCAATATCAATTCTACATAATGCTGGATAGTTAAAATTAAAAAAAATATATATACCAAATTCATTATTAATTGAGATACTCTTACAAATCCTTAATTGTAATTTGTAACACTGAAACTACCTGTTGCTTCCAAGGGTATTATATCACTCCAGACTTTGTTCTTGTCTCACAAATCACATTACTAGAGTAGGTCTCAGAGACATCCACAAAACATTTATAAAAATCACAGATAATTACCTCCTACACTGCGCGCCAAAGAAGTAACTTAGAGAAAAAACGATAGATGGCGCAAGCTTCAAATGGTAGTATCCGGAAGTTTATTGAGTGATTACATATTAAATAATAATTTAATATTTAATGATCACATTTTTGTACATATTAAATTAAAACTTAATAGATTCCGAAATTGAAGGGAAAAAATTAGAACACAGACCAGGCCCCCCTTTCAAGTAAATTCGTGGACCCGCTACTTCGTTACATCTGCTTTGTTTTAACTTTATACATTATTCCTAGTTTATTATTAGCTTTCTTGATAACAACAGTAGTTTCTTTTTCCAAATAATAGTTTAATTTTAGATTATTATTTCTATCTCGAAAAATTGGAACTGTTCGATCATCATCGTCATAACCTCTCCTTCTTCTAACGCTGTGCGGTATGAGAATCCTGCTTATAGAGCCTGGACCAAGTATCTCTTTCCTGAACCGACACTCTCCTTTGGTTCCAGTCCATACCTTTCCCCCTGAAAGCATCCCTTATGCTGTCGTCTCAGGAAATGCGGGGCCTTCCTCTGGGCTTTTTTTCTTCCATGCGGGTCTCTTTAGTCTTCCTGTCGATTCTCTCTGTGTCCATTCTAAGGAGGTGTCCGACCACCTTAGTTTGTGGGGTAAAATAGGCCTACCTACCAATATATCCATGATATTGGGAAATAAGGAAGAATACATCAATAAGATCATCACGTTTTTATCAAAAATAGGACTTATTAAGAATATCCGATGCTTTTTTTTTTTTTAAATAAAAAATGTTACTATAAATTATTATACTACTAGAGTTTTTTGTTTTATAAAAATAAAAATTGTTACTAAAAATTATTATACTAATAAGGTTTTTTTTTAAACAAAAATTGTTACTAAAAATTATACTACTAAGAGTTTTTAAAAAAAATAAAAATTGTTACTAATAAATTATTATACTTCTAAGGCGTTGATGACCAATCGGTTTCATGCCTCAAATTTGGAAAAACCAACCAACCTTTGTTTGTGCTCCTCTAGAATGGTCTCAGCTGCTTTAACTTCGGGATTAAACACCGTGTCCAATCTCTCCGAGTTTTCCAATCTACTTTTCGCGGGTATCTAATTTCTGTAGCTTGTATCTCACTCCTTTTTTTTTTTAGGTTAGGGTCCATGATTCCGAAAAGTAAGGTAAAATAGGAAGGAAGATCGAAGGAACTATTCGATCGAAAAATAGAACATAAAGTTGGGAATGATATTCTTTTTTATACATATTACATCATATTATATATAATATACATATTACATCCATTCAGTTGATGAAGTTCCGTTTAGGATTTTTCTATTTATTGAGCTTTTCTATAATTTTAAACCAGTAATTATGTCAGTTTTTATTTTACAAATTTGTCATACTTGCAACATAAACCCCCCCAGAAAATTATTTTCGTGCAGTTATAAACAAAAACCTGTATATAACATTAAGTAAACAATTAGACTTTATCAGGTTTCAAAATTGTTAAGTTTATTGTTATGCGACCTTTAAAAATTTAATTATAATATATAAATATAAAAATCATCCAGTTAAGATTTGTAGTAGAGTTTTCTTGAATATAAAATAGACAGGGCCTCTGAGGTAAAGACCCCAATTACTGTACTTCTGGGAAATTTTCGCTGACTGCCCTTATTACTTTGCTTTTCTCAGTCTGAAAATGAGGTGTCAGAAAGTTTCCATGGCGGGTAACATTTCGAACCAACTAGCCTACATATACTGGCTGTTGGCAAATAGTAATAAAGAAGTGTGTGATTTTGTTTGTACTTAATAATGGAACAGTACACTAATGGTGGTTTAGAATATTTTTAAACTTAGTAAAGGTCTCCGAGAACACTAACAAATAAAGAAAAATATATTAGTGTAAAAGAGCTATATGAATGAAAAAAAATTAATTCAAAGATTTCCATACACAAAGCCTTGAGTCTCCAAAAAAGCAACAAATAGCTTACTAGTCAACGTTTCCTCAACAACAGGACAGGAATAGAATAGACCTCAAAAATGTATCCTAATGACAACTCATTTCACATCTCATTATTTTAAAGTCCCAGTTCTTGCCAGACCTAGCAGAGATTTAGCCTTCTTCTTTTTCACGAAATCTAGAGTAATAGTTGTCTGGCTGCATTGAAACTACAAATTGATAAATAAACATTAACGTTGATAGATTAATAATTATTGAAATACATAAAACTAGGGATACATAGTACATGGTTTTCATTGGATCTTCATGTTCCTGCATCGTGTATCTGTTCCACTTATTCTGCAGGACCTTCTTCATCAAGAAGACTCCGAGGTCTTCCTTGTTCCTCTCTTTGCGGAGTTATTCCTATTCTTACTGCAAGGAGAAACCTTATTTCTGCAACAGCTTATATGTTCTCCTCCAAGTCAATCGATATCCAGATCCCAACGCCACGTACCAAAGTACAGGTAAATACACTGATTTATTGATTTGAAGTTTAGGTTTCTTTACTACAGCTCGCTTCCCGATCACAGTATTGGTATTCCAATAATCGATCTAGTGCTAATTTCTTATTCCATGTAGGATTTCTGAATCCAGGTAACAAGTCTTCTACAACTGTTCTAAAGTATTCATAGGCGATACCCTTGTCTATCTCCCTTTCCTTTCACTTAAACGTAAAATCTTTCCTTGTCCTTCCAACTTGTAGGATCTTAACATATGAACTTAACTTCTTTTGCCAGATTCTTAACTATTAGCGTCATATCTACATTTCGTTCCTTTGGAAGGATATAAATCTTATGCTTGAAGATCATAGAAAGCGAGGATAATATTTTCATTCCGATCTCAAAATTTTTTCTTCGATTTCTGAGAGTGCCCTGATATGAACATACTAACAGTGGTTCTCAAAGTGAGTCCTTGAGTAGGCAATGAAGGAGTAGCGAAGTTTTCAAATAATTAAATCTATGATTATTATAAGTAGATAAATAATTTACAAAAGTATTAACAAATAGATTTTTGATACTTATTTTAAAAAATAGTTTAAGCTTTAATAGATTGTAAGTGTTTTTAGATACTAATATTGATACATAGTAAAGGTTTAGAATATGGTACATGTTTTTTTAATTACTGAAAAATACCTAATTCTAAAGTAATTTCTGTAATTATTTGTAAATTGTTTTTGATATATCTAGTTTGAATTTTCTATAGGCTATCAGGAGTCGATGCTGTTCTTGGTTCTACCGCACCGGTGTTAGAAGAAAATGATTGAAAAAAAAAGTACCAAGGTAAATCCACTGAATAAATCATCATTTTCTCGTTTTTGCTGGTATAGCTATAGCTAGCCAACCTTTAGAATAATCAGCCGTTTCTGCCCTAGTTTGAAGAAATATGAACTTTAACTCCAATACGTATACATAGAAACTGTTAAAGTCTATTATTCTGTAGTGCTTCCATAAAATACTTCCCTAAATGAAATTAATATTACATATATAAATAAACTGTTTAAAAATAAATAAACATTGAAAAATGAAAAGTGATATTTTGAAGAAGGAAGGATAAAAACAATTTCGGGAATAATTTTCCACGGAAGGAATCTTGACATTCCCATTCTCGTTAGAATTGTTTGTAACCTGTAGAAAACCCCGTCTTGTTTGCCTTAAAAGGAGTTTGGAACAACTCTAAACGACTATATATTAAAACAAATTTTAAAAAAGATTTGTACTTGAAGACATCCTTGAGCCTAAAGTAAAATATAATAAAATTTAAAAAATATGTAATAATAATACAATTTCTTATTTCCGTTTTCAAATTTATCTGAGATTTCATATTGAAGTTTAAATAATCGGTAAGTTTAACTGGTTACACTATATCAAATTAATTACTAAATTTAATGGTATATGATTCCATTACAAATGTTGTACGTACATTATATTTTATGTACATTTTCTATATAGGTTGAAACTTGCATATCTTCCGCATTGGATCCACATCTACTCGTTATCAATGCGGTGTTTTCCGGATGTATTCATATATTTGATCTCATTTCCATATATTCTTGCTTTCAGGCACTCCCAATGTGTGTGTAGGATACATTTGTTTATGCAGAAGCTAGGATTTTTCTAGGGTAGAAAACTCTTAATTTCATCTCCCCTTCATTTACCATCTTCCTTCCAACAAAAACCAACAGCTTTAATTTATTATATTTGATCTGCAAGCTGAATCGTTTTATTAATTTTATTGTTTTTTCGGTTAATTTTATAAAGTAATGAAAATTGGGCCCATTTTATAAAAGAGAGAAATTAAAGAAAAGAATTATTTTATATCAGGAAGGATAAAATTTCGAAATATTTTCATTCCCATTAATTAATAAAAATAAAGATTTTAAATCCTAAAGTATTTTTTTTTATTTATAAAACAATTTTTCAATTAATACTGTTTATAGTCTCAACACTGCTGTTTTGAATACTTAGTCCTCTTTCATTGAAAATAGTTGGAAAATCTTAAATATAACTTGGTCGAATGCCGCTTTGAATTTAAATACTTTAAATATTATAATATTAATAGCTGTAAATTAATGAGAGCAAAAGGCTCGTAAAGCCTTATAAAGAATTTCATTATCCCTCGAGGCCACTCACGAATGCGACATTAATGACATTATAAATCTACTTATAATTTAATGATGTTGGATAATAATCGATTATATTAAACAGTAATATGTTGAGCTAAATGAAATAAATGAAAGTATAAGTCAAAATAACTGATTTTATTTTTGACAAAGGCATGGGATAACGAATTCAGTCAGCGGAAGTTCGGAAAATTTAAGAGCTTATGTGCATCTGTTTATATATATATATAACCATAATATATATATATATATATATATATATATATATATATATATATATATATATATATATATATACATTAAAAATAATAATGTTTATTAATGGCACTGGAAATAACGACAGAAACAGCATTTATTTCTCAAATGTTTTCTTTTCTTTTTCATTCCATATCCTGTGATGGCTATGTGAGTCAGTTTACTTTATTCACGTCTTTACTGTTTATGTACAAGTATTGCTGGACATTAGGTTCGGAAATCAATATATGACCTCCATTTCCAGGATGCAATGATCCAAACTGAAAATAAGGATACCCTGTGTAGCCATAAAGATTTAAACATCTTAAGGAACAGGGGCCAGATTACCAAATCGTGAAAAAAAAATAATAAGTTCGTAAAATGAATAAAAACCTATAACCACTACGACCCGTGAACGAGTCTGGGGTTCAGTACATGGTAGGGACTGTACTGTTTCATGGACAAAGGTTCTGCAAGGTGACTTGTCCAAGGTCACGCTCAACAGCCAGGTTTTCCCCCCTTGTTTTGGGTACCCTATTTTTATAATATTTTATAGAGACTGGGCGAGCCCTAGGAGGGTCCTAGATCCCATATGATCCATCTCCCGCCGCAAACAGACTAAATAAAAGTAACTGCCTGCAGCGGGATTTGAACCAGGATTTCAATCCAGCATGGCTACTCCGCTGAGCCACTCCGTAAAAATTTATTTCGCCCTAATTCTAGGACAATCGCAAGATAAAAGATTTCTTTGGGCCGCTGAACCTTAAGAATATCAAAAGAAGTAAATCATCGAAGAAGAAAATTTCAGGTTGTTATAAAACGTTGAATTATAATTCAATGTTGATTATTATATAAGAGTTATATTATGTCAATAGAAGGAATGTATATTTTCTATTATTTTGGTCAGTGCAACTGTTTTACCACACCAATTCGCTTACTAATGGTCTACCTGTTTCAATTAGAGGCGTTTTTGCATGGAATTTTTAAAAAAATCTGCTCCTTTGATTATTTAATTAGGAATTGAACCCCCGACGTTCAGCATGTAATCTCAGTGTTCAGCACAGCTAGTAAAAACTAAATACATACAAAAAAATTTAAAATTGAGCTAGGTAAGGTGAAGGAAGGGTTTAAGTGCGTAAAAAGACACTTAACTGTTTAATATTATTCAAGTAGAGTCAAAATATTCAGTAAATAATGTCTGAATATTTTTATTATACAACTTATATTTACGCTATAATTTCACTTTGGCATTATTGGGGTAATATAACGTTTAGAGCTTGTGTATGGACCTTCCACAATACTGCCATCAACCCCACGTCACCAGACTTTACATACTTATAAATCAATATTATAAAATGAAATTAGCAGAAAGTGGTAATTGATATTTCAGAGCTAGCTAAAAAGGCTTTATTTGTATTTCAATAGAACAATATAAAAAAAAAAAATGAGGCGGTGCTTTGCTGTACGCGCATAAAGAACAACTTCATTAAGAATCAACATTTAAAAACAACTCACCTGCTGATGCAAAGTTCAACTAAAGAGAAAAACATGCAGGATTATTTTTGTGTTTCATAAATCCCACGATTTGGGTGTAATTCATTTCTAAGCGTCCTCGATTTGTCTTTTTCAGCTTAAATTGGTTTTATAAGAACAACAAAAAAAGACTTATCCCTTTAAGTTCGATGAGTGATTCTATAAGCCTGTTTAAGTTGCACACTATTCATCCCTAAAAGTTTTATCTGATTACTTAGAAATTATAACTTCTAAGCCCTTTTGCTAAGGTTGTGAATAAGTGAATATGTTGCACGTGATAAGGAATTTTTAAAAACAGAATGACACGCAGTTTTTTTTCTGTAGGGGATTTGATAGAAAAATGCACCTAATCACCAGTGAACACAAGTGTCAATTGTCGCCATACAAATTTTAATGCTGCAACGTTTATTTCGTTTATTTTTCTACTTGTTTCACTGTGCAAAGGGAGCGGATGGCTCAGTGATAGAGCACCGAGTTGCCGTGACGTCGGGTTCAAAGCCCCCTCGCTGACAGACTTTTATATAATATTATAGCGGAGATGGGTCCTACAGGATATACTAGTGTCAATCATCCTCTTTAAAGTGGGTACCCAAAATAAGGAGGTGAAATCTGGCGGTTGAGCGTGATCTAGGACAAATCGCCTGCACAACCGTTGATCAAGAAATAGTATAGTCTCCATCATGTATTGAATCCTAGACCATCCATGGGTTGTAGTGGTACAGTTTATTCAGGTTAAACTTTGCAAAGGAATTGCTTTAAATATAAACCTTAACCAGTAGTGTTTGAACTTTTATTGGCAAATTTCATAAACAAAAATAATCCTCTCTCTTTGTGCGTAAGCCACGGAACTAGAGACTGCGTGAAACTGACTGGTTTTGCGATAATAAAGAATAAGTAACATGATGCCAATATTATAAGAGATTAACGGAATGAAGGTCTATGTTACTTAATCGATAATAGTCTGTAATTGTTCCCTTTGCTTTGTATATTTATCTAAGAGTTCACCCATTTTTATGTTTTATCACTCAGATATCTTTATGCCTATATGTAATATTAATATTTACCATGTATAATTTAAGTTTTCTGTATTTTGTTTATTTAGCCCTAAAGAAGACCTCCAATGTAGGTCGAAACATTTGCTTTCCAATAAACAGTTCTCCCTATTTAAGAGATTTTTTTTACCTCCGCCCGGACTATTTTCTTTCTCATAACATATAAGGTAAAATAATATTATTCAATATGTATTTCCAAAGATAAAAATTATGTTACCATAGTTGAAAACAATTTTTGAGAAATGTTTAATAAACTAACTATGTTAAGGTTATGAAATAGATATTGAAGTTGATAAAGTAGGAGGCAGGATCCACACGCTTGACTGACCTTGACGTTGCCGACTAGATCCCTTTCCAATAACTCCCTTAAGACCCTTGCCTCTTCACATCTGTAACGCTATTTAGGCGGGAAATCTCCCTTCTCAGTATGAGCCCCCTGTCTTAGCCCTTACCCTATTTTCATCAAACCCTCGTTTCTTCATTCCTCCATCCATCGGGGATCTACCTCCATCAATCACCAGCTTTACCTTTCTTCGCCTCTTTTACTTTTCTCCCAAAGTCCTGTACGTCTGCGCCAGACCGGATAATGGTGTTTATATAATCTTCGTAGATCCATTAGATGAGAACCTGCCTTTAATCATTAAAGAAAGAAAATTAGGAATATTTAGTTTAATGCTTGTTTTCCTATTTGTTTCTGACACAATATAACGGGTCTTGGATAGTTCCATTGAGTGTTCATACAAATAAAGTTTTGACTAATTTTACTATTTCAATAAGTTTAATCAGTTTCACTCACACGCCTTGAGTTTGGATAATTATATTCCTCCACGCAAGGACTTGAAAACGAGACCGACTCCAAAATATTAAATGGAACAAAAATGCCCAATTATATACAGATTTTTTTTCATTTAGGTTAAAATAGAAATTAGTTTCTATTTAAATTTTTAAGAAAGTACACAAATCTTAAATTAAAATAAATTTGTTCTCTTAATTAGCTGTCTAAAATCTTTGCATCATATCATTCAGCTGGTGTACAAAAATAATGTGCACCCAATGCACACACATCAAACATTATTTAATCTGATCTATTCTACGGTGTCAACTGGTGGTATGTATTACGTCCATATATTCTCAATATATAATGAATATATTCTTGTTAGTTTCAATTCTATAGTTTGTACAGCTTCAAGAGCACCGAGTTGTTGTCCTGAAAACCACGGCTCCAAATCCAGCTGTCGCAAATAATTAATTTAATCTGTTAACATCAACGGATGGAGCTAGTAGGACCTCCAGACCCTCTTGGAGATTACCCAGCTACTATAACATGGGTGCCATTTATTGGAGGAAAACTTAGCGGTTGAGTATGATCTCGGACGAATCACCTCGCTGCACAACCGTTTTCTAATAAACAGTATAGTCTCTACGATGTTCTGAACTCAAGACCATGGGATGTAGTGTTGTTTTTTTTACTTGTAAATAGTTGTTATATGTAGATTTTTTATTTAATGATAGTATGTTTTTGTTATAAGATAATAATAATAACAATAATATGCACACATTATTATTTTTTTTGTTTTGCATATTATCTTTTTACCCAGGAATTGGATGAAAATATACAAATATTCACTTGCAGGGTGCTTGGCGTCAAAGAACCTGAAGTGACTTAAGTTAAAACATAAAAAAAAGGAGATAAATATTTTATATTTTGTTATTTATTAAATATGATGAGGGAAAAAACATTTTAAAAATAAATTAAAATACAAATATAAGAGTGTAAAATGGTCAGAGGTTGCAGTCAAAAATAAGTTAGACTTCAGGTCTCCTTCAGAGAAGAGGGATGAAGAGTCCAACAGAAACTTTAAAATACAAATATGCTTTTAAATTACAAGTAACTATCAAATTACAAATTTCTTCGTTATCCACTGCTATATTTATAGTTTTTATTATTATGGTTGTTTTGCAAAGAGTAATGTATTGTGCAATACCTTAAATGTGGTCATTCATGAAATCATGACACCGTAAAAGTTTTCAGATACTCTTCAGAAGTCCTCTTACTCCTGATTGCCCCTGTTGTTGCTGACACAGGGGATATTATTGCTTACTCAGCCAGGAGTTGGCCCATGTCGTCAGCTATTATGAGTTCCTGAATTTGTTAGACTTATTTTTATCTCGTGTGAGCAGAGGATCGTTATCATATCCATAACCATACCAGGCGATGATAATAGTCTCGTACTAGGCACAACCGTAAGCAATTACCAAAATATAGATAAGGGTTACGAGTCCCAATATTTTCAATATTTCAATGGAACGGCACGTGGGCTACAGAAAAGTTGTTAGTTAAAATAATTTCCACTATTTTTTGTCGATGATTCGAATAGTGTTCATGAAATATATTTAAAAATCATTTATAATGGGTTTGAATATCAGTTTGTGGCACATAATTTACTTAAGTATGGAATGGGCCAATAAATAAACGGTACTTTCAAAGGGTTAAGAAAAATAAAGAAACTTTAAAAAGTCAGACAGAACATTAATTACTCTTGTATATTCAATCAGCCGGCAAAAAATCTATGTGTATTAATTCAATAAAAAAACAAAAACTCTACCACTACCATGAAAGGTTTTACATATCGTAGGTAATGACTGTTTCCAAACTAACTTTTGTGCAGGAAGGTGAATTGGACGAAATCAAGCTCAAACGTCCATTTTTCCCAGCAAATGGTACCCACTTTAAAGAGGGTCTGTGGATCCCACAGGGTCCTTTTAAGGCTGTTAATAATTAGGTAATTTATATACTACGACCATAGGAGCGGAGTGGCTCAGTGGTTGAGCACTGAGTTGCCATGTCGGAAATCCTGGTTCAAATCCCGCTGTGGGGAGTTACTTTTATTTAGTCTGTTTGCAGCTGGAGATAGATCATATAGGACCTAGGACCTTCCTTGGGCTCACCCAGCCTCTATAAAATATTATAAAAATAGGGTACCCATAATAAGGGGGGAAAACCTGGCGGTTGAGCGTGACCTAGGACAAGACACCTCCTTGCAGAACCGTTCTCCATGAAACAGTACATTCTCAACCATGTACTGAACCCCCAGACTCGTTCACGGGTCGTAGTGGTACAGGTTATATACTACGACTGGGTTTGAACTAAGGACTTAAGGCTACCCGCTGAGCTACACCGTACCTCCCTGGTATGTAAATAATTAATTAATTAATTTAAAATAAATATTTTCTACAACTAATAGATAATGATTTATACAACATTGAGTTTTCCTGAGCAACTTCTAATATATGTTTCATATAAGAAGAACCTTATCATCAACTCTACATTATTTTCATTTATTATCCCTTTCTATAACGCGACCTCGTGAAAAAAAGTAGAACAATATCTGTCAGATGAAATTAATATAACGTTGAGCTTACTACAGGTTCTGTTCTACAATTTTCTTCTTCTTTATCATCCTTCTTAGTGCCTCTCAGCGTGGAGGTGCCCCAATCCAAGACTGCCAACCTTCTCGATCTCCAGCCAGCGCTTTCATTACATTCATAGACCTTCATACAATTTTTATAATTTTATTTTAGTTGGTTGTAGTTAACATTAAAAGCGAATACGAATTATCGATGTTATTACTTGCATATTTCATTGTTCTACTGGGACTATTGGATATGAAGCCAACAAAATCTCTTTTAGTAATAATTAGAGCTTGACATAGAACACTGATAAGTGCAGAGTCTATTTCAAGAATCATCGATAGCTAAGAAACAATTATTTTATAGAAGCAACTGCAAGCTTACCTTCACCTTTCTAATCACCTTTTAAATGCTTATGCTTATTAATTTAAATGATTTGATTTTCTCATGTACAATTGACACAATATTCATCCAAACCATTTTTCTTATAATGCTTGATAATAGTCTTTCAAAATTTGGAGGAACATTCTTACGGCCTAAAGGAAGAACTTTAAACATGATTTTTCCAACTTTTTTGATGGATGGTATCATCTGTCTATTGTTATCGTAGTTGGATGCACTAAAACCCATAATTTACATCAGACGTTTGAATAAAATTCATTCAAATCATTTTTTCTTATAATGTTTGGTAGTATACTTTGAAAAATTGCTGGGACATTCTTAAGACGATAAGGAAAAATCTTAAACATTAGCCGAACACAATATATTGCTTTAATAATTATCTGACATAGAACACTGAAGTCTAGAGTCTATTTCAAGAATCACCGATAATTAAGAAGCTGAAACCATATCACAGTAATTATGAGAAACTAAAGTACCTATACCAAAACTTACATGAACTTCGTAGCTCCACTTAGTTTCTCCGGCAGCTCTTGTAAGCACTTTAGTATTTATACTCCAAAAGCCTTGTTAAAGGCTAAAGTACTTCGAAAAACAGAGGCGGTGCTTCTTAGAAATAAAAATACTTGGTATAAATAAAAATAGTTTCTTCAGTTCTTGGAACATATATACTATTGGTTCGTAATTTTCACACCCACATCTTACTGCTGGGATATTGACATAATGCAACAAAAACTTATAAAAAAAAAACATTTGTAAATACCAATACTCATACACGACGACGCCAGACCTCCTGTTTCATGGCAGACAGTTAAGACACTAAACGAAGTCCTCCCACATCCAACTTATTCGCCAGATTTATCTCCAACAGATTTCCAACTTTTCAGAAGTTTGAACCATTTTCTTAGGGCAAAATTTTCGAAAATAATTTTCAAGTCAAAAACGCATTATCAGCATTTATTTCATCACAAAAACCCTGAAATTTTCATATCTAGGACTGAAAATTCGGGAAATTGGGGGTAAATATTTTGAGCACACGGCGAAGTATATAAGTTTTCTTATGTTATTACTGAAAACGGTAAATGAAAGTCTTATATTTAATAATATTTTTAGTAGATAATATCATGAACTCTCCAACAGTTATTTTTTAAAGACAAAACCATTAAAATCAAAATACTATTAATCGTTAATATACCACATACTGATCGGTGATCCTAGTTATTTAAGGAATAATAATCACACTTATTATTATTTAATTGGGATCAATAATAAACATAAAATTCTGGTTGTATTTTAAAATGTATCTTTCATACTCATTCATAGTTCATTCATAGTTGTTCATATTTATATAATCATTTTAACCTGACTTATACTAATTTGTTTTCGACTACTCTATACATTTAAAGGTAAAGAATATAAGGATGTTTGTTCATCCAAATTAATTCATTAAAAATGTATCTTATAAAAACTGGAGTGCTCCAGTTTCGAATACAAGCTAAACATTATAAAAAGACTTACGATATTTTGATACGATATTATAACTAGTTTCCTTCCAAAGTTTTGTTGAATTTGTTTTGTTTTTTTCAAATTACACAAAACTTAATTATGTGTAAAAAATAATGAAATGAAATAAAGTAGAGATACTTTTGTTTTAATGTCTATTTTATCGGGATGAAAAATATTCGTATGAATATTTCTTTACTGTGGATGTTTAAATTAATTAATCTTCAGCTCTGACATCAGGCATTTCATTTATTCTGCTCTGGCTCCATTAAAATAGTCTCAAATAATGAAAAAAAAATTATAAAAAATAAATAATAAATAAATGGTAAATCAAGCTTTACAGTTCATATTTATATAGTGTTTTAACTGCGTACTTTTTCTAGTTAAAGGTCTCAACGAATTTGTCATATTTAATCTTGATTTAATTGATGTAAAGATTAAATACCCGTTTACGAAAATACCTTCTACTTTGATCTACAGGTACACGGTTAAAGGGATTTTATGGTTAAGTAATTAATGGAATTAATTTACATAAAAGTTCGGACGTTACTTAAGAAATGAACCTTTCCCTACTTATTATTTTAATTTATTTAATAGGCTTACCACGGTCAGGCTGTCTTCATCAGATTTTTTATATGTTAATGCAATTAAATTTTTTTTAAACAAATTCTTTGTATTAATAATTTTTATTAATAAATATTAGTAACTTGTTTTGGTTTAGTTTTATTGAAATTCATAGCAATTTCGGCCTCGTTAAATGTACTCGTATACACTCCTTTCTTCTATTCACTATAAATGTTCTTCTTTCAAAGATTAAATGTAAAAAAGGCTGATCCGACTTGTTATTTTATGTTGTTTTTTTGTCACAAAAAAAACCCAATTAATTATTGTAGATATATTTTCTAAATTAAAGGTTTATTAATATTCAATTAACTAACGCATAAATTAAATGTTTAGGATACAACTGATTATTTTTTAAAGTTAAAAAATAATTGGTTGTATTACATTTTCAAATTCATGGATATTTCGAGCATTGGTTTTTTTAAACTAGTTCACACTATTATTGTTATGTTTTTTATCGATAAATGTGTTGTTTTTTTCATATAAACAATGTATATATATTTACTGCCTTGTACAAAAGCAATTATAGTTCTGTATCTTATTAAATATCTCCACGACTCTTAAATATAGAAGCCTGATCCGACTGGTTTTTTTTTATTTTACTTTTAACACAAATAAGACAAATTAATTATATTAGATATGTTTTTCAAATTAAATATTTAATCAACTTACAACTACATTAAATTTGTAGGATACAACTGATTTTAAAAAATAATTGATTGTATTACATTTTTTAAATTCATTGATATTCCGAGCATTTTTTTTTTTAAACTAGTTCACACTATTATTGCTTTGATTTTTATCGATAAATGATAATAAATCTTTCTTTTTTTTTTTGTGATAGGCAATGTATACATATTTACCTGGTTGTAAAAAACAATTATAATGCTATATCTTGTTAACCCTTTTCTTGGCCATGTAACTGTGGATGTACATCAGAACTTTTAGTTTTTCTTATAGACATCCTTGGGTCATAAGGTTTAAGTGGTATGAATATTGTTTTGATATTAAAAGAATTAAATTCTACCTAATTAAGGGTTAAATATATTCACGACTCCTTCCTAATTCATCCTTAATTCATTGTAAATTAAATCTGCTACTTTCAAAGATTGAATAATAATAGCCTGACCAGAATAGTTATTTTTCATTTTGATTTTGAAGTAATTAAATATTAGCCATAAACAATATTTACTAACATATTTTTATAATTTAAAATTTATTAATATTTAATTAAATAATGACTAAATAAAATGGGTGGGATACAACTGATTTTTAAAAATAATTGATTGTATTCCATTTTGAAATTAATGGTTTTCCGTAATATATTTAAAAAAAATATATTTTGTAGATGTAAATATATACATGTGTATAGTTCTTTTTATGGTGGATGCGGATAGTTTTATTTACAATTGAGTTGTAATGCTAACAGTTACAAAAATTTTAATAATTATTATTTAATTTTTTTAACATAATTTAAGATTTTCTGAATAAATTAGCAATATCTTTTTAATTATTGAACATAGAAAATGTAAAAATAATTATTTCTTTAGTCCTCCTATAGGGTACTTACGCGGACGAAAGAGTGGCGAAGAGCAGAAAGAGAAGCGACATGACGCCGCCTCCAGCCGATGTCGGACTGAGGAGAGTTCGCTCGAGGGCGGGCAGGCGCGGACCAAGCTTCCTCTACATCTACCAACCCCCTGGAGTATCATTCCCAATGGCTCCAACCCTCTATTTTATCAACCCTTTCCTCTTATAGACCCGACAGATATAGTCGTCAAAGTTAATTACACGCATCTAAGTATCTTCAACATTTAAAATACATAGAAATATCCTTTTAGAATACTAACTGGTAATTCATGCTTTATACATAAATGCTAACTCTATGCACAGTTCATTGCTCTAGTGGAAAAACTAAAGGGAGTTCTGCCTCCATGGGGGAAAACGCACAGCAGAAAATACTCGACTCACTCAATTAAAAAAAAAAGTAAATCTTTAATTTTACGCGCCATTTCAGACAAACTCTTTAAGCTCCAAATTAATTACCAAGGACTCAACAGGAATATTTTAAGATCTATTTGGACTTCCGAGCAGTACCACTAAGCCAATGAATTCCTCTCACACCCAATCCAATCCATAATCTTCAATTCCATGTCAATGACATTGAAGAATGGTGTCAAACTGGAAGATAAAAATGAATTTTCACAAATCCAGTTTAATAATCTTTATCCTTCGAAGGAAACCAATGATCCCACTGACTCTGGTAGAACAAATCCGATACTTAGGATTACATCTCGAAAAACGTTTAACTTGGAATCCTCATACTAGACTCAAAAGACATGAAACGGCCCGGCCCGTAGCTTCAGGCTACTGCAACACTTACTAGACACAACACTAACCTCTCAATTAATTATAAAAGACTCGTCTACATGAGTATCATAAGATCTATTTTGACTAATAGAGTAGTACCACTAAGGCATTAAATTCCGCTCATATCTAATCCTTCCAATACAAAGTCCTTCGTAAAATCCTCAATGCTTCTTACTTTGTTACGAATAAAATAATCCATAATGACCCTAATGTCCAAATTGTTGCTGATTTGGCCCGAACCCGATATCAGTCCATTCTTGACAAACTTTATTTCCACTCAAACCCACTTGTTTCAAACTTAGCCACTTCACCAATTCCCCATTGTCCTCCGAAGTATCTGGAAAGAAGATGGCCTAGTGGCCTAAGACGAATTTGTTATTTTTATCAACTCCCCTTTTGTTATTTTTGGTACCTTTCTTTTATTTAAGAATGTTTCCTCTTTCTTGGACTAAATCACTTTAATGCATATTACCAACTAAACAAACAGGTCATTTTAAAAATTAACATTTGTTTTAATCTATATCAACATTATACGAGGGTGGTTTAAAAAGTTCTCGGAATAACCGCTAGATGTCAGTGCTAGAGCAACGAGCGCAATAATCAACATCCTTTGTGAGTGGACACGTGGCGTGAGTGGTAGTAACGACTCTTTGTTGTTGTTTTTTTCGTAGCAACAACAACAACAAACAACGCCCGCCCGCACACAAGTGCTATTGCCATGGCAAAACTTCATGAACTGAGGTACGAATTGTTGCCACATCCACCTTATTCAGCTGATTTGGCACCATCAGGCTTTCATCTCTTCCCCAAGCTGAAAGTTTTCCTAGGTGGACGGTGATTTCATTTTCGGAATCTCATTTTCGAGATGGGATCAAGGCATTGGAACATGGCTGGACCAAATGCATTAGTCTAAAGGGAGACTATGTTGAAAAATAAAAGCAGTTCCACCGAAGTAAGACACTTCTTTCTAGTACATTCTGAGAACTTTTCAAACCACCCTCGTAAATTCTATAAATAAGTGAGGGGGATAAGTAGGCTTTTAATACACTCAAATTATACCTACAACCATCTGTCCAATTAAACTCGAAGTTTTTCAATAACAGCCTATGCAATGGTTCAATTCTTGTTGTTGTTTCAGTATATATTTCTCTAAAAAAATGATTGATCCCACTATGCTTGGTGGCCTCTTAAGATTCTCATATAAATTACTATAGTCTGTATTTTTGATAGTATTTCGTTTCCTTAAGTAAAATGTTCACTTCTATTTTACAGAATCAACTGCAAGTGTAGGTTTTCACACTTGAAATCTTAAAGTATATTAATTTAAACGATTTGTTTTCTCATGTATTATTGACTCAAAATCCATCCATATCATTTGTTCTTATAATGTTTGATAATAGTAGCCTTTGAAAAATTGCTGTAATATTCTTAAGGCCATTAGGAAGAACCATAAACAGGAGTTCTCCGACTGAAGAATAGTGTCTTTATTATTTATGTTTTTATTTCTTACTCACCTGGCATTGAACACTTCCAGACGAATAGTTAATTTTATATTGTTTTAATTTTATTTATACTTATTTTGTTTTCACTCTGCCAACTTCAAATGTAGTTGTTACGGAAATGTGTTTGTACTTTTATTATAATGCTAACCGATTATTTTATTTTCATCTATAATGCGGTTCACAATATCTTTAAGTTCTCATAAATGCATTAAAAATATTGTTAACATTATTATCACAAATCATAGCTCGTTCTACGTCATTACTATCTTCCCTCAAACTCCTCTAGTTGTAATTTTTAAAACTTATGACAGACCCTAGTTTTACAGGGATATTTCCTTATAACAAATATATATTGTTAATAATAATAAACTCCTACAGAAATAAAAATAGTAAAAATAAAATAACGCTGTCCTCAGAGGGCCAATACAAAAAAAATTTCAAAACAAATACAGGCATTTTTTTTTCTATATCTTCCAGTGTTATTCTTTCATCCATTCAGTGTTAGGTCTTCACCTTGAACTAGTTTAATTCCAGTTTGATAGCCATCCAAGCCAAACTTTTTAGGGAAATTGTTGACGTTTGCCAGGGCTGGGCAATTTAATCTATTAATCGTTTTTAAAAGCACCCTTGTCTTTTATTAAAATCTATTTTATGATATTGACAACTGCCTGATTTATTAGGCTGGCGTTCTGAACCAACGTCGTAAATAGCTTTTATATTCATCTATTCATCAGCGAGCATATTTATTTTGATTAATGAATTTACCTTCTCCGGGTTACCTTCTTTTTAAAATATTTATCATCTATCTCAATCGTTATTTATTTTAGTAAATTCTTTATCAGAGTCAGCTTCGTATCAGTTAACAGGTTTATTCTTACAATATAAATTGTAATATCTGCCTTAAATCACTGGATAAAATCATCGCTATGCCGTTCTAGAAATCTACGCGTAATTAAGGTATCTTTTGAGATATAAATGAGTATACATCTTTATTCTTTGTATATGAATGTAGCCTCATTTTTGACAGATTTTTATGTTTCTTTAAAATTTTAAGTTTTTTTATATGGACTAAAAGTGTGATGCTGTTTTATTAACTCTGCGTACTTTCAACAACAACAAACCTTCTTTTATTACACCTATTACCCTTAACCAACATCATTCTAATCATCCTTGGGCCCTGAATTGTGTCAACATTACCTAAAATCATTTTTTTGCCCTATTCGTGCAACATACATATACCTGATTGGCTTAAAATACTTCATAATTATTTTAACAACAAAAAAAGTTTTCATGCATAGATCTATAAAAATATAAAGTAGAAACAGAAAAGTTACTTTATTCTGAGATTTGGAACAAGAACAGAAAAAGAAAGATAATATATATCAGGCCAGAAGGCTCCATGATACCAATCATAAAGTATTTTAAAAAATGCGAAAAAAATTAAATATAAAAAAGTACATTTTGTGACAAAATATCAAACAATTAAATTGAATAATTATTTAATAACGTATAAAAACATTAAATGTAAAGAAACCACAAGAAAACAATAATAAACGTCATTTAATACTAATCCATTAGAGCAAACAACTTACTCTATTTAAATGACCTTATACAGAGATCGTGTATCAATTGTAGAGTTTTTTTTTAACAGTATTTTGATAAATTGATTGAGAATTTTATGAAAATACAATCCTCATATAATCACAACACTTTAACCTAACACCTACCTTTCAAAATCCATTGGTTCGTCTACTTGAGAAGACACTACTTTTATGAGTGCCTGTGTGATTATATGTATCTATATAAATATAAACTACATTTCGTAAAAATAATATCAATATTTATAACGTAAGATTGTTTTATAAAAGAGCGTATATTTTACTTACGTATTTCTAATCTAAGTTTTTAGGAGGGACTTTTTAATCAATTCATCTTTATTGCTTTATCTTCAAGGCCCCTAAAAGATAGAAAATAAAAAATGAAATGTTAAAAATAATTGTTCAGCATAATTCTTCGGAGGGTTCGTGGCACGCCAGGGAAGGGATAGGACATAAACCTTGAGCAACCCTTCCCAGGTTTAATTAATTTGGACCAAGCGTCAGATCTTAGGATTGAAGAATCCTTTTCACCCTCAGGTATTCCAAGCGCACATCATTGGCATTACTTCCTGCTATTGATTTATTCCTACATCTAACCATTTTGTCTGGAAACCATATTTTTCGGATACGTTGATTACCTTATCCATAACCAACTGTATTATAATATTCGAATGATTGATACGTAGTGGCATGAGGTAAAGGCTAGCTGAGAAAAATACACGCTGGTAGTACTGAAATACCTAATTCAACATAGAAGTTCACTAAGCGCCTCATCGGATTATCGGGAATTGAAGAGGTCGCTCGCTAGGTTTGAAACTAGTGGGTTGGGGAGGGAATAAAGTTTGTCATAAAAATAACGATTTAGTGTTCAGGCCAAAGCAGAACAAATGGGACATTAAGGTAAATTTGGATGACTTTATTCATAAAAGTGCAAAGAGCATTGAGCGTAAATTCATCAGATGTACGTAATAGACCATTCAGGAATATAACGTAAGATGTAATGTAGTAAAATATTGGTGTTATTACGATTAATTTGCGATTAATGATTGATCAATACGACCATTACGATAATTACGATTAATCAAGTATTTATGAATAATTGTTTCGGTCATATATATATATATATATATATATATATATATATATATATATATATATATATATATATATATATATATATTAGGTGTTCAGAATCAATAGCGGATAACTCAAATTTTCGATAGTTTTGTGAAGGAATGGTTTATGCTGCCGAAACTTCAGGTTCATAAAAACATCAGAAATAAAACTGCAAAATGTCGTATTAAACTAAATTACTTAACTAAACTAGCAAAAAATGTGAAAAAGTCGATGTTAGAAATTCCGGAGTATATTGGTGTTATTACGATTAATGATTGATCAATACGACCATTACGATAATTACGATTAATCAAGTATTTATGAATAATTGTTTCGGTCATATATATATATTAGGTGTTCAGAATCAATAGCGGATAACTCAAATTTTCGATAGTTTTGTGAAGGAATGGTTTATGCTGCCGAAACTTCAGGTTCATAAAAACATCAGAAAGAAAACTGCAAAATGTCGTATTAAACTAAATTACTTAACTAAACTAGCAAAAAATGTGAAAAAGTCGATGTTAGAAATTCCGGAGTTATCTGCTTTTGATTCTGAACTCCACAAATAATAAATTAGTTATAAATGTTGTTTTTATAATTAAGAAGATGAGTAAATAATCTTGGTTATGCCATCCTTCGGAAGAGGCGTAAAATGGGCGGTGTCTCAAGCCTGTACGATGTCAGGTACTCGTTAGAGATCACTATCCTAACAACACCTGGATATGGAACATTTAAGACTTCCACTGTAGAATCGTAAGATTAGCCATAGCACCATCAAGTAACTTTAATTGAATAAACAAGCATATATGTATACAGTAGTTTTAGTTTCTTCGTAGTAATATTCAACTGGCATATAGAAATGTATAATGAATTTTTATAGTTCTGGATGGAATATAAGGAAGAATATAGACTGTCTTTTAAAAAACCGTTATGGAAGTTAATGCATCATCGAACGATATGAGACTCTGATTTATGGGATACTAAAGAAATCACGGCAATCGGATCTACGTCCAGAAAAATTATAGAAGACGGTCGAGGACATAGAGAGCTCAGGAAGAGCTTGCAGAGCTTTAAGAGAGTCCCTTTAAAAATGTCAACTCCAGTGGTCCCTTTGGATGAGAATGGAAGGGAAGAAAGGTCATGGAAAATCGACCCATCATACTCCTCTAACCCGAAAGCCATAACGCTAGCCTATTCATGGAATGGGGAATAGCGGGGGATAGTAGCCTTAAATATATGGTCCAGCCTCCAGAAGATTCCCCCACTAGATACTGTCCATGTGAATTTCATAGTGTGAATATCAAGTACTAGATCAAACGTGGATAAAGTTTCACATCGAATGCATCTTTCGGAAATATTTTACCGACTTTTTTTTTTTTAGGGGGCGTCTATCTGGAAATAATGTTTACACAAATTAAGTGGTCAGGTAAGGGTAAATCTTGTAGTAAACTTCGAAGAGATAAATAAAAGATCAAGCCCTAAAATTGTTTATAGCGCAAAATTGACTTGATATTTTGTTGACAAATGCATCATTCTATTCTAATCCTTGATACAAATCCACTAGTTTTATTCGCATCTCAATGCGATCTTTGACTGACAATTGTAAATATTTAGTTTCTATTAATTTTATGATTGTAATGGATACCAGTTTATAGCAAGAACATAATGTGTAATCCCAGCAATATGTAGTGATTAAGAACGTGAAGAGAGTGGAGAAGCTCAGTAGTAGAGTAGCAATGCAAAGGATTCTAGGTTAAAATCTGGATTTCACAGAGAACTTATTTAATCTCTTAACAGCCGTATATGGACCTTGTGGGAACTGCAGTCTCTTCTATGGCTCACCCAGCCTCTTTAAAGTGGGTACCCTTTAAAACTTAAGGGGAAAACCCTAACCTTTAGCGTGATTTTGGACAAGTTCAACCGTCTTTTTAGAAACAATACGGTTTATTACATGAATGAATTCACTGAACTCAAGACCCTTCATGGGTTGTAGTGGTACAGGTGCATAAGCTCATAATTATGCATTTTTTAGGTCCCAAACAGTACTTTGTTATTGTTTTTTCGCCTCTCTTCTTGACATTTTCAAAGTTCTCTAAAGAGAGTAAAATACAGAGGAAATTAATAAGTCGATAAGTTATCTGTCTGATATCTAGTATAGACTAATCAGTATTTCGCTAAATCCTAATCCGTTGCCCTTATATAAATTGTCATTTAGACAAATAATAGTTTAAAATATCTGCCTACTAGGGAACTTCGGTTTAAGGACTTAACGCTAGTGCATTGAACCCCAAGTCCGAACAACAAAGACGGAGGTTCACCTGAGGCTTACGCATGTTAATAGCACGCATATTACGCATTCTGATTGCCAAACCTTTCTGTGTGAATGTTATATATAAACGATAATTATCAATCCATAAGAAGTCCAGTACTAATATAATATTGGGTCGTTTTATATAAAATATCCGTTTTTATTATTTCTAATATTCAAAGTGGAGTTTTTAGACGTATGTTGTTTTCCATATTTAAGTTTACATATTGTAATAAGTTGTTTTTAATCCTCTCTTTTTTGATATTATTTACTATCACTATAATTTTCTAGGATAAAAATAATAAAATTGTAATAAAACTTGGACACCCAGCAGCCCAAGCTGTAAGAAACATTACCGCCGCGTTCGGGGAAGAGCAATGTAACTACCGGACCATCCGCAGTTTGTTTGAGAAATTTTCAGCTGGTGACACAGATTAAATCATAACTAATTCATTCCTCTTTTCTACCCAAAGGTGAAACCATCAAACTACTTCGTACCAGCAGGGGGATTGACACAATACACACAACTTATCAAAAAACAACTTAGGTACTCTTAGGCTACACCTACATTGGATCCGGTGTGATACGATGAGACGTCGCTAGCAAACCAAATGACTGAAATATATCGAGAGTTATAACATTTGGTTCTTTAAATTTATAAAATTAAGATTATTTGTTAATTATTTTATAAATTTAAAGAGCCAAATGTTATAAGTCTCGATATATTTCAGTCATCTGGTTAGCTAGCAACGTCGTATCACACCGGATCCAATGTAGGTGCAGCCTAACACGACGACGCCAGACTTCATGTTTCACGACAAACGGTGAAGAAATTAAACGAGCTGGGTTACTAAGTCCTCCCACACCCACTAATTTGCCTGACTTATTTCCAATAGATTTCCACCTGTTCAGAAACTTGGATAACTTCCTTATGTATTAAATGATTCTCAAGATATTGAACATATTTTCAGAGTTCATTTCACCACAAAACACTGACATTTTCAGTTGATTTCAGGGGATTGAAAATTTGATAGGTTCAAAATGTATGGGAAATGAGCGTAAATATACTAAATAAGACATTTCATATGAAACGACTCAATAGTAATCTCTATCAATGTCGACCATCTATTATTTATTTCTTATATAAATACATCTACCCGTGAAATAACGAAAAATCATTTTTATTGAATTAATAATCAAATTACAAATAAGTTCCCAAGATTGTAAGATAGGGCAAACTTAAAAACAATAATAGTAATGATAGTAAGGCGGTGGATTTGAATAGGTTGCTGTCTGAAGCTATATAATAATAATAAATTCTTTATTTATTTTGGGACAAGTCCCTTTAGAATAACAATACAGGTTTCTATACAGGGTATTATTGTGTCTTAGAGTAGAATGGGATTACATTTAATTAATTACAACCATTAAATTATCAAATCAGAAAGAAATAATCAGACAAAAAAACATTGCGAATTACCTCCAGTGACACCATTTAAAAAATAATAAAAAACATATACGGTAGGTATATATTTATATATATATATATATATATATATATATATATATATATATATATATATACGGTATATATGTTGAAGGGAGTTTACTACCTCTTTGTGTTCAACTTCTCAGTCTATGCTTCGAACACCAGCTTCTTTAGTGAGTTGTTTGCATAAATTAAAATTTCAAGCATGATCCAATGGTGATGGATGGTACAGTTGCAAGCCATGATATCATGGTAGTATATGCATTAAGAACAGCTCGGTTTCTTTCATTTTCCTTCTTTGTTCTTTCATTTTCAACACCATGGTTATAAGCTGTTTCTTTGATGATAAAGGAAATACTGCATCTATTTTATCGAAATACATGACGAAATCAATATTGCTAACTACCATTTAACATAATAAACAGACAGGTAAGCATATGATGATTATTCATACAAACATTTTCCAGGCTCAAAATTCTGAATACGTCTTGGAAGAAGCCTTTATTTCTGGGCTCCGTCAAAAAAAATTCTCTTATAATAACCTCTCAGTTAAAACTCATATCTACATAAACAAAAATTACACAGGTGATTTCGAAAATGACCTTTAAGTTTAAATAAAATTAAACTTTGTTTATAGATAACCAAATCATGTGATTAAACATTTTATTCCTCTATGTGTTTTTGAAAATATCATATTCAAAATTTAACTAGTAAAGTAAAATTTAATTTTAAAAAGTAAATAAAAATATACAAAATGGAGAAACCGCCCATCGTCAGACCTTGGGTATGTAGCCGTCCATAAAAATATATTTTTATTTAATTGTATTTTATAGGTGTTTTGAACGATCTATAATGATTAGTTCAATCTATAAGTACAGAAACTCATATCGACTAGTACTTTTATTGGTCCTATCTGGAAAAAAAAAACTATTTGAAAAGGAGTACTTTAAATTTATATTTCTAGACTATAACAAAAACTTCTTATGATATGATTATATAATGATTTATGACTCATGATAAATGTATTGTGGTGAATACATTTATTTTACCATTCATATGCCAGAACTATTATATTTCAGAAGTAGAATTTTTTTCTTATTATGTGTAAAGTGTAAGGACCAAATGGAATCCGACAAGCTACCTCCGGCTTGAGGGAATACAAAATAAAAATTATTGAAGTTAAAACATACATATTAATTTTAAAATATAAGATACAAATATATAAAATGGAAAAAGAGCCTTTCGTCATATCTTGAGTTTGTAACCATACGAACCAAAAAGAGATTGCACCATACAGAAACCATCTGCTTTTCATTCTTTAGAGTGTACTGAAGCATGTATATTGGCATGTAGCATGTACATGTATATTTCTGTATAAGTTTTAGTCAGTTTTTGTGTTTTGCATGAAACCGTTTAGATGAAGCACTAGAATTATATTAATGTAAGTATATATCTAGACATATACAGGTCGAATAATGTTTTGACATTCCTGACACTTAACATGATGATGCTTCTTAAGCTGCATGTCATGCAATAAATTTTATTTTATTTCATAAAATAGGAATTATTTAAAGTACTCTCAAGTTTAGTTTTAAACAAGATTAAAAAATCTTCATCTCTGGCTTAGGTAACCTTGAAACAAATAAGGTTCTAATCAAAAAGTACTTAAAAAACAACTTCATGCTTCCGGCAATGCGAAATTTATAATATTTTATTATATTAGTTATCGATTTTATTAATTTTCAAATAAAAATATTTAGTAATTTATTATAGTTGTGAGTATAATAAAGAGGATATTTATGTTAAATTGAGTAGCTCTCGATAAATATTAAATGGAGTACGCAATTTCTCTAGTAATAATTTTTTTCGAGAAATTATGGAAATGGACGGGTTGGAAGGAACAGCCAATAAATTTAACAAAAATAAATACAACTTACTTTATGAAAGCCAACATTTCGGCCTTATATTTAAACCACCAACGAGGTATGTAGAATCTAAAAATGTCTTAGATAAATTTATTTCTCATAGTTTCTTAAAATGTAGTAATTGTAATTTATTTACTTTACTAATTTCCATAACAACCGATCCAACATCTATCCCATGAAGTCAATTGACTGCCTAAAAGCAGATCTGGGAATGTCAAAGATTCCCGAAGCATTGGGGTTTTATCAGACAATCGAATGACAAGCGAAGCACGAAGAGCAGAGAGTGATACCTCTTCATCGATTATTTTCGGTTGAGTTGGCCAACATTTGTGAAACCAATTCCTCATGTGTAAGGAAATCGGAACCACTACGGATCAGAAAGAACAAAAGATCATCCATTATAGCGCATATTATTTTCCCATCAGTTATACAAAACAAAAACAAGTATAGAGAGCATTAAAATATTTAAATATTATTATTTTGAAGAGAAAAGATTTTTAAAAAAATTTAAAAATTATATCAATTAATAAAAAAATAAAATAAAATATTCAGTATGTGGAGGCAATAGAGAGGCAACACAGGTCTATTAACAATACAGGCCAAAAAAAAAAGTCTTTTGAAAACTTTTTTAACTTTAATAGTTGATTGTTATAGATTTTTATGTGCTGAATCTAAATCTGGCTTAGTTTTGTTGTATCACCCATAGTTTTCCAGCAGTATGCTTTGTATTAAATAGCATAAACCCCTATGCGGTATGCGAGGGAATTAATGAAACACTATGTTACATCATAAGGATGGTTTGTATTTACAGTGGCTACCTAACTAACATCTCCCAAATTGTCCGGGAAGTAATCAAGGTGGCTGTTCAAAAAGTGAACTTTTAGGGTCATCAAACATCCTAACTTTTTAAACTTCTGTAACATGTTAGCTACAATAGAAACATACGCTGGGTCTTTTTTATTTCCCAAGAAATTTGTAATGACTTGCTCGACAATAATTTTAGATACAGCGTATTAAAGTCTGGAGGGTAAAAGTCTTACTCTTTTGTTAATTGGTATAGTACTTCACCGGAAAAAAGGGGTTTCAGAAATAAAAAATTTTTTTTACGTACAACGAAATAAAGAAAGTTTTGTAATCGTGAAAGTATTCAGATTGCCGAGAAGATATTCATTTTGATCATTATGACTCCAAGTTAACTATATTAGTTCCGTGGCGATTTCTGTATTTCATAATATTTCTTCCAAATGTGGCCATGGTTTCGTATTAATCCAGGAAAATGAAAAGAACGTCTGTCCTCCAAACCTAAAGTTTCCTCTAGCATAAATAGTTTTAGACATCAGGAAACAAATGTAGCTTCTTATTAATAACAGTTGTTTTTGATAAGTCTCTAAACGAGGAAAAATTGTTCATCTGAATGACTGAAAAATAAGAGATTGTACATCTTTGTTTTTGAGATCTACCAAAGGTGTTTTTTTTAGATTCTTACGTTTTATAACATTGGTGCTTAAGGTCCCTGACGTAAAATATTTACGTCTTTCATCCCCTCAGGTTCTTCATGTCCTCTATGAGCCATTATTGGGGTATTACCAGCGTTGCCTGTTTTCCCGTTCGCTGCTCAGTTACTTCATTTCAGCGAGGGTCTTTTTTTTCTGATCACACTCAATACTGTAGATATATACCTAAGAACAGATTCTTGTCCAAGCACATGATTCTCTACCTATAGCCAGTGTCCTTCTGAATTCCCTCCCATCATCCATTCATCAAACCGTAACAATGGTTACCTTTTGTGGTTGGGTGCCTCTTATTGTTCTCTGATTCTAATCCCCTGAATTAAAAGGGATTAAGAGACTATTCTTTAGAATAAAACATAAATATTTAGTGTGGGATCTGCAGACCCTCCATGGCCTCTCCCAGCTTCTATAAAATGAGTAATAGGAAACCTTACGCTTTAGACTCACCTCCCTGCAAAACCATTGTCCTAAAAACAGTCCAGTCTCTAAAACGTACTAAACCAAAGACCCTTTATGGGTTGATGTAGTACAATTATATTTTTTATAATGAAAATACACGTTAGTTTATTATACTTAATGCGGTATAGGCTGAAAAATAAACCCCTACTTCAATTAAATGCAAGTACTTTAGCAGCTTTTGCATTTAAATTGGTATTATGTATTATGTTGAGACTGACTGGTTGCATCTCACAGTATCAATTTGCCATTTATATGAGCGTTAATTTTTAAAAATATATTCTTTGCGTTCGTCGAAATAACCAATATGTTTTTAGGAGTACTTTGATCTTGTTCCACTTGGCAGGTGTGTTGACTCTGCTGAGTTTTTCGCCCAACGTTTCGATAAATATATATCGGCTTATAAAAGGCAAAGACTTCGCTTTGATCCGCGTCAGCTGAGCAATAATGATCCGAAATAGGCAGAAATGGTGGGAGTTAACGCTTTTCCTGACGTCAGGCCCATGTGACATTTTCCGGTCAACGGTATATTTTCTCAATGGACGCTAGCCCAAAACTAAAGGCGTAATTTATGTGCCCAAGGAGATGAATCAAGATGAACAATATTTTCCGCCTCAGAATCGAATAGTGGAAAGCAAAATTCCACATCGTTGGCTCGTATAGATAAATAAATATATATTCCATATTGCGAAATCTTACAACTCTGGTACGTAGTAAATCTTAGGATTTATTTGTTGTTTTTGGTTCATTTAACATAATTATTCATTTAAGCTTTATGCTGGTACAGCTAATCAGGCGAAGCTACAGTGGTCCTAAATTTTGCCTATCCAATTATAATCAGTATAGAGATCTTTAACGCCTACCTTATACCGTGATAGTTTGGGACCCCGATGACATCCTAAGGCCACCTGCTGGGCTCCGAATCCTCGATCTTGGGCATATTGGGTCGTTATGCTAACCACTACACAGGTGACGCCCTCATTTCTTTTAATGGAGACCACGAACAAATATATTCATTAGCACGTAAACCAATGTCAAATCTAAACCATTTTGTAAATAATATAATATAATCACAGTATGCATTAGTGCTATATACTGAAGAATATTCCTTGATACAAAACTATACAAAATTTTAAGTAATAATTTAAATTATTACTTTATTATAAAAAATCGTTTCTATTTCATGTTCAACTATCAAAAGAGTCTCAGCATTAAAATATGTTTTATTTTAATATAAAAATACATACAAACCGATTGAGAAAGTAATAATATAATTGAGGATAAGAAGATATTTTTTAATTAATAAAAATAATATAGTTGCTATTCAATCAAAATGAGCAAAAATTCAAAAACTAGATTTAAGATGAAGATATAAAAAGGTTTAAGACAAAGATATTACTTTATTTTAAAAAATCGATTCTTTTCCATTATCAACTTTCAAAAGGGCCTTAGCACCAAAATATTTTTTAAAATATATTTTACAGAAAAATTATTAAGAAAGTATTTTTTATTTTTGTGTATTTTTTATTTTTCTGCTGATCAGCTGTTTTTATAATCTCCCAGCTGCTCTTGCATTTATTACCTCCATTTTCCTTAGCTGTTATAGTAGAACTTGTCTCTGTTTGATTAGTCTGTTAGGACTCTTGCTGTGTGATGTGCAGCTCCTCGACTTCTTTGGTGTCATACTTCTTTTGGTGAACGTCCTAATGAGGCTAGAATTGGAGACCTTTATATTTATATTTATAACATCATTTTATAGCAAAGTACTAGAATTATATACACCATATACATAACTTCTGATATATACACCATAATTGGTATTTCTAATCTTGCTCAGTAGTATTACTATTATCTATGGTAGTATTATTAATATTTTTCTACTAAATAATTATGCATTATTTCTTTAGGTGTTGATTGTATTTTTTTTAATTATATTTAATTTTTTATTTACTTCTAAGGAAATTAACAATCCGTTCTTATTTGTATCAAGTTTTTTAAAAAATATTAATATCCCCTCCGTCGTAAACCAGGGACATCCTGTCCCCCTGTGTCGTTTAATAACATCCCTCTAAGTCCTGTAGAACAGATCCGGTACTTAGGACTACACCTTGACAAACGCTTAACTTGGAATCCTCATACTAGACTGAAACGAAAAGAAACATCTCGCCGTTTCAGGCTGCTTCAACACTTACTAGACAAACGCTCTAAGCTCCCAATAAACTACAAAAGACTCATATACATGACCATTATACGACCTATTTGGACTTACGGAGTAGAGCTTTGGGGCTCCACTAAGTCATCGAATTCCTTTCGTATTCAAACCTTACAATCCAAAATCCTTCGGAAAATCCTTAATGCTCCTTACTTTGTTACGAACAAATTAATCCATAATGATCTTAACGTCCGTTTATTGCTGATTTGGCCCGAATCCGATATCAATCTTTTCATGACAAACTTCATTTCCACTCAAACCCACTAGTTTCAAACCTTGCAACCTCTTCAATTCCTGATAATACTCCGAGGTGTCTGAAAAGAAGATGGCCTCGTGGCCTTCTAAACTGAACTTTTTATTTGAGTACTACCACTGAGTAGTTTCTATACTTGTCTTTTCATGTCAATGTACTCACTCATTATATTTACTAGATGTATTTTGTATATAGTTGTAAATTTCAATAAATAAATTTAAATAAAAAAAAAATAATATCCTGGAATAGTTATGTGATGTTATTTTTAAACGTATTTAAAAAAAATATGTATTGTACTAATCATTTATAATGGTAGACGTGCCTAAAGCGAACTAAACATTTACAACGTTCATCCAATTAAGGATCGCTCTGACGGGAGTTCCCCTTTCTCATAATGATGACTAAATATCTAATGAAATATAGAAGTAGATAGTTAATCTATAGAAGCGAAATTAAGGTTTGACTCTATAACTTATAAAAAACTTTTCAAGTACTAAAAGACTTTTAACTAATTAGGCGTTTTTTTTTATGTTTAAGTACGGCTCTAATTACATTACTTTTTAAAGATATACATTTTTTTTTTCATCTTTTGACGAAAAATATTTATCACTGGCTGAGTATAAATAAAATATGCCGTTTCGTACAACTTTTTTTCTTAATTAATTTACTCAATTACCAACTCTCGGAACTCACTAATTTCATTACTTTCTACTCGGCACTAAGAGCGGTTTCATGAATTCATAAGCTCGTACCCTCTCTCTTTTCTTTTTTCTCTCGAGTTCTCATTGTGAGACCAACGCACACAATACAATAAAGGTTTTCAAATAATATAGAAGTATCCAAATATGGGTTCAGTTTTTCTCTTTGTTTTTTGCAAAGGTTCGTTCGATATTCAATTAAAACAAAGCTGTATGTTAATTCAATTTAAAAAAATAAAACTCATCACACGGATTAGTTTTTTGCGCCTACTTTTTATCACGGATAAGGCTCTCCTGTTTATTTTGATGATAGATTAATTGAAAAATCAAAGATCGAAATAAAAACAGTACATATATTATGAAAATTTAAAGAAATAGAGGTACAAAACAATACTGACATATTTGTTCGTTGCCACAAGTGTGCTAGATTTCAAATAATCATAATTTAAAAAATAAAATTTAGGCCTGCTCAATTAAGATTAATTACTATGTAGGAATCTTTAATAACCACCTTGACTGTCATTTTTCACTGTAGAAAGAATTAAATATAGTTTTAGGACCATAACCAAATAGATATGTCACCAATTTACTCAGTGCATGAGTTAAACATCAGGAAATTAAATTTACATTTTACTAATAAATCCAGAATAATATAAAAAGGCATAGCGTTCTTTTGATGTCGACACCACAAATCGATTTTTACCTACCTCCATCTGATTCGTTACTGGGACCAACAACATTGCAAGTCTTACCCGCCACGATCCTGTCATCTATTTATTATATTAATAGAATGCATGCTTCGCAATTCCGCATTGTGTAACCTCCTCCATTCTTCATTGATTTCTTCCAAATACTCTACCTGATGACTATCGAAGGAAATAGGCTTTCTTCTGCCTTAATAGTTATCGGAGATTTGTCACACTCACAAACAGTAGGCACGGTTATAAGTATTGTAATTTTTAACTTAAAAATTCATGGGGAAAACGTGCGAATTAAGCTGTATTCTGTTCGAAAAAACAAGACTATCCCGTCCTTAACCATGCTTTCGTTTGATCTTGAACCCTGCTTTTTTAGATAGGTGAATGGGGAGAATTTTTTTTTTTTTTTACTGCACGAGATGTAGGGTTAAATTTATATCTCTTTTCCTGGGAAATTGAAGATGTATATTTTCCACATCTGCTCATATCACCAAATCATCTAGAACACTCACACAGATATAGACTTATTTCGATTCTTATCACCTGTTTTAAAGCCATGCCCAAATGGATAATTAAATAATACAGGCAAAAGGGAACCGTCATGGATTAAACTAAAGTGAATCTTAAAACTTCGAAAATAATTTCCATATATAACTTAATTGAATTTTTTAGTCATGCATAATCTCTGTTAAATGTTGTGTTTGTTTCATTTAACTTCACTTTATGCTCCTATGGCTAATCGGGCGATGCTACAGTGGGAGCTATAAATTTTTCCTATCCAGGTTTAATTATTACATGGATCTTTAACGAGCACCTGACACCGCACAGGCTCGGGCCCCCATTTTACGTCTCCTCTAAATGGCCTCATAACTGAGGAGTTTTAATCGCTTATAAATAGGATTCGGAAATCGCGATCTTGAGTATAGTAATTAGTTATGGAAACAATTACACCACAGGTAACACTCCACTAGATTTTTAACTTCTTCGGCATTAACTGGTCAATCAGAAGTCCATACAGAATAAAGCAAATAATATTATATAACATAATATATTAATTTAAATTAAATATAACATTATAAAGCTCATCATTAATAAATGTAATAATTATTATCATTCATAAAAGATGTATTTATTTATTTATATATATATATATATATATATTTATTGATCAAATGGTAAGCTGTAATGGCGTATTTTAAGGCTTTAATTCTCTTGACTTTTAATTAAACACTTAATTAACTTGGTAAATTGCTTCCTCCTTACACGTCAGTTATCATCGAATCTCATCTGTTGGACATTAAATCAAAACTTTTAGGTTCCTTCAGAAACCTTAATACCCAGTTCTTAGCAAAGAACAAAAGAGTGAACTCCGATTAAACTTATATAAAACTTTATCTTGGGCCTGATTTCGAATAACTGTAAAAATATTAGTTGTATTACATATTATTTCATAAAAATAAATTTTATTAACTATAAATATTTATATACATACTTTATTTTAATCCACTCCTATCTCCTTGCAGGGATTCCCAGATCCTCTGAAGCCGCTAAAAAACCAAGATAAGGCTGCCTACAGGACGTACCTTCTGGATCACAATGCTTCTCTCGATATTAACTCACCAAGATCCCCGTGTACACTTCTGTCCACAGTTTGTACAATAGGTAAGGTAACTTAGTTATTTCTGACGTTCACTCTTCTGTAAAGCTTAGAATTCAAATCCATAGCTACGATTAATTTTAAAGAACATTAATCAATTATCAGTCTCACCATCGTCAAATCTTTCCGAAGACGTGTTTAAAATGAGGATTCATGTAGGAATTTCTGCACGGAATTCCTTGCATACAATTTTTTTCTGCTGATGATGGAATTTATAAAATGTACGACATAAAATACCCAATTAAAAAAGTTCAAGGCATTCATAAAAACTCCTTATACACTATTATGTAGCACACATACAATTGGATTGGTTAATTATGAGCAAAACTCAGTAAAATAGGCCTCCAAAACAGTGTGTCGATAAAATCATAATTTAAAAAACTACTGAAATAGTTGATGAGTGATCTAGGGACTCTTATAAATAAGACAAATAGGTGACAAATCTTTCTTTCAGAATTATAGAACTTGAAAGCTCAAAAATAAATAATAAAGCTGATTAAAGTAATTTGAAGAATTATAGATTCTTTTAGTGAATTGAAAAGGTCAGAGGTGGCAGTCAAAGATTACACAAAATAAGAAAAAATGATTTTATTACTGGCCGAAATGTTGGCACAATAAAATAAATTCTTCTTATTTTGTGTAATCTTTGACTGCACCCCTGACCATTTCAATATGTCAACTGTTTTCCGTATAATACAGCTTGAAGAAAAACAGAAAAAAATTTTTTTTAATATTTATTTGATTCTGTCATATAACAAGCAAGTATATTTATATATCATTCGATAGTTAAATTTAAAATAAAGAATGAATTAAGCATATAATCAATCTCGAAAATCATAATAATTACTAAAAATCATATTAATTATTAAAAATCATATAAATAAAGGTACAATTGAAACATCATTGGAAAACTCCAAACAAAAGGGACCAGTTATAAACTCATAAAAACATAAAATCACACAAATCCTGAAATAACTAATCTCTCGTTAACAGCCTGAAAAAGTCTCACAAATATAGATAGAAATTACTCCAAAACTGTAAAGTTCAGTTCTAGTGCAATAATCATGTTCCACGTGCAGTACATGATGCGTTAATTTTTTATCTTTAAGTTTTATTTTACATTCACGATAAAAGAATAAAATAAAACGTTTTCACTGAATATTCAACTTTTATGTCGAATCAACATCTCTATTATCATTATCATCTCATATGTCTTTTTTTTAAAGCCTAATGCACTGTTCAATGTAATTACTCAATCGTTTCACCAAATGAGTTACATCTCGAATGAGATAAATACTGTTGTTTTTTTCTTCTTGTTTTTAGAATAATCATATCTCTTAACCCTCACAGTTTTTTTCATATTCATTCATAACCTTTACCCTCATTTTTTATCCATGCATAGAAATATAATGTATTTATCAGCATGATTACTCCATACATGCTAAGTGCCACCCACTCAAAAAGGTTATCCCATCCTTGCCTATAACTTAACCTTTCTTTTCAGTAGTAGCTCTCATGTAACATTCAAATTTCTTCGGTGAATAGTTTATTATTGTCTTTACCATCCCTTAATATTTCTCCTAAAACCTTTCCTTATAGTTTTTAAAAAAATTACTCTCATTCTATATTAACATTCGAAGCAAAGAGATTTTCAGTTTTCCTTTTGATATAGCTAAATTAATTTTATTTAAGCTAATTTAATATTAAATATATTTAAAATTAATATTATTTGTTCCAAATATATTTGATATATTTTAAATAATAAAATTAAATATATTTAATAAATTTAAATATAATTTAATAAATTTTGAATAATATTTAAAAAAGTGATATATTCTGACCACATCAAACATAAGGAAGTAATGAAATTATGAGGGTGATGAAAAAACGCCTATTTAAAACATATTAATTTATAGATTTCATAATATTTTCGATAAATTTTAAATGCATTCTCAGTGTCCCATTTGTGATATTCAATTATAAAAATGTGTTGAGATTAAACTCTTTAAAAAAAAAATTCAAATTTAAAAAATAGACGTGTTTGGAATAATTATTATTTACATGAAAAGTATATTTTAAATTAATGCCTAAAATACGCATTACTTTTTCACACAAAAAAAAATTATTATTATTACGGTCGCATCAAAATATTTAAAATTTTGTAATCCAATTGAATTCAGTTCAAAATAGTATTTGTGTTAATGATTAATATGGTTAAAAATAAAAAAAATACTCTAGATCAATCATGATTTTTTTTTTCAATGATTCACAGACATACGTTTTTAAATTTTATTTTCACATTTAAAAACCGGTTTTATAGGAATGTCACATAATAGTATATAGAAATATTGAGGAAAGGCATAGATTTTTGTATGACAGGCGATATTTCTATGCGGCATAATTTTTTTATTTAATTTTTCTAAAGTATCCAAAAATGTTTTTTTGTTCAGGAGTCACTTTTTCATTGACTAATAAAATTTGTATCTACATCACTCATAGGAACAGCTTAAAGAAAATTAATAACACTTATCAAGTTATTGGCATTGATAAGTAATTGGAAGTATTGGTTATATTAATTACTTATGGCAATTTACCTGAAACATTAACTATTTTGTGGGCATGGTGTCCTTTACTTCCTGGTCACATATAAATACTGGTATTACATATGCAGTTCTCTAATGTTTTCTGCAAACTACTTCATTTATGATATAAATAATGTATTTCTTACTAAGAAACATAATTGAAACATCGAATTCTGTTTAGTTACATCAAATCAGTGTAGTAATTATAGTTATTCTGTCAATAAATTTTCCTGCAGCGTGGCCTACGGTTCAGGTTTTTACTGATAGAACCTGAATAATTGTTTGCTTGAGCACCATGCGCATCATGAATCTTGGTCCTATTACCTTATTTGCTATCAGTTAATATCTGAACAGTCACCTTGAGCAACTTTGTAATCTTCTGCATGTACAGTATATGCTGTAAACATGTTTTGTTTCAATTATTTTATGATGATTTCCTTTTAATAGGAGAAAAATGCTGCGAAGAAGCGATTTTGGAACAGATGTTGGAAGCAGGCATGAAGGCTGCCAGATTCGACATGAAGGAAGGGGAGAGTAAGGACCACTTGCTTCTTCTTCGGAAGATAAAGAATACTTTAACCGACATCGCCTCCAAGCAGAAGAGGGTCATCCCTGTTGCCATGGTCGGCGACATAAAGGGTCCTCAAGTCCTCACTGGAAAACTTTTCAAGGTCCGTGATTTTATTTCATAATCATAACGAGATACTCATAAATCCAATCGAGAGGTTGTAAGGTTCACTATAAAGCCTACTTAGTTCCCTTGAAGACTTTTACTTCGTTGTAAGTCCTCTAGGTAATAATATCATGGTCTCAAAGAGATTAAGGCGTTGTTCTTACATTAATGTAAATAGTAAAGTTTCACACCCGTAAAGAGCAGCAGGAAGGGAAAGATCAAAAAGAAATTGCCAAAATATTCTTTATCTGAGTAATAACAAGCGCATTTTTAGTATACTTACTACCGAAGCGAGTACATTTCCACAACTCGGAATTGCGGAGCATGGACCCAGTAAATATTATTGCGATGACGCCACGAAGATTAAGATGGGCTTGTAAAGTTGTTGGACTTAACGAACGTATTCCTAAAAAAATAATAAACTCTGTCCCGTAAACTCTTAGTAAAAGTTGAGTGATATACTGCTGAGGCCTAAGTGGGAGAATTGAGCTAAGAGTGATCTGGCGGATTTGGGTTTGGGTAGTGGTCCGTGGACGGAAGTGTATATGGTGGTATCGCCATCGGGTTCGCTAAGCTTTATTATTATTCTTATATTCTACTTTTGGGATGGACCGTGTCATGTTGGTGCTATAAACCAAGCTTGGCTTATAGCACCAACATGACACGGTCCATCCCGGAAGTAGAATATAAGAAGAATATTAACGACCGTGGAAGCCTACGTGAACACATGTTTTATTATTATTAATAATAATAACCTTTGGTAAGTTTCAGAAAACAGTAAAAGTTGATTTATTAAATTTTGGTAGAATGCTCATAATTGTTATTTTTCATTTATTGATTAATTAAATTTAAAAATGTTATAAAATAATTAAAGACCTGTTAAAGATCTGTTTAATTAACTTAATTAAAGATCTGTTTTTTTTTTAAATTAAAAATATGTAGCATTTTCAGTGAAAACCTTTTTTTTTATATTTATGCTCCAACCATCACACTGTATCCTCAAAGCTATACATTCTCTAGCATCAAGCTTTTTGTGAATCAGTGTTTTATTAAAAATGATATGAAGCGGAGACCAAACTGTATAATAACAAATAATAAAAAAAATATCTAAATCAATAACAACAAAAAAACCTTGTTGTTTTGCAGATGTTGAGAGTCGAGCGTGCGTAGGCCACCTCGAATATTTTCCTCTAATTAGCGCTTCCGCCAGAAGGATTTCATTTCACGGTTTTATAGTTCTCCATTTAATTTCCACGTTTAATTGCTGGGACGCTCGTTGAACGAATGCCAATGTTCTCGTGGTCTTCTGCTGCATATCGAGTGTTCGATTGGACTGACTAGTCGAACAGAAAATTTCAACAACGTTCGCTTATTCTTCACAGTAGGCGCTACGACGTCACGGGATGGGGAATGAAATGTGCGAGTTCTAAATTCAAAGTAATTAAATCCACTTGCATAACGTTCGAGTACAACTTCACTATAATTGGTTTATTTTACTGTTATTCAATAATGAACCATTGTAATCTTCGATGGGGAAAAAAAAGTTAACTGCTATAGGAGACAATAAATATTCAAATTATGATTATTTTGATTCCATCCGAATTGATCTATATTCCGACTTGATTGGATGTACTGAGTATCATAAACCAATTGATAAGAACTTTAGAGATGTTTTTGTAAAAATAACTAGTATTCGTACGATGATTGTATTATTAACAAAATATACCTACAACAAATCTTCAAAAATTTAAGGGTTTAAGTTTCATCCGTAGAATGCCAATTGTTTATTCATTGGAAGAGATATAACATATTGATAAGCTTATAGATAAGTTTATAAATTATGCACAAATTCTTTTGGAAAGATATTCACTAATGATTGTTCAGTCATTTCAGAAGTCGAAAACTATAATTTTAGAACACTCTAATCGCTCGTTTGATTTTTTATAAAAGAAAAAAAAGGAAAATGTTAGCGAAAATATGTGTGAAAGTTTGTGGGTTTTTTTAAAGGCTTTCTTCTTTTCATTGGCAACTTTACTGTGTTCCACAAGAATTATTTCTTTTTTTTTATATTGTTTATGATTTTATGTTCTAATTTACCAGTCGTGACTGACACTATCAAGAAAAACTAACGAAAACTTTAATGACTCACATGCTTGGCATCCACCGTAGTCCTAGAAACAGTACAGTGTCTGCCATGTACTGAAACCTTACATGTAATTGTAGGGGTACAATAAAAAAAAACACTATCATCACGAATTCAGTACACGGTAGAGACTATACTGTTTTCATCCCAGAAGTTGTGAAGGATCGAGATCATGCTCAACCGTCAGTTTCCCTCAATTAAAAAGGTACCCACTTTACAAAAGCGGGTATAATAATGTTCCTAGAAGGTCTCCAGATCGAGCAGTGCCGCTGCATGTCTGTTAACAGATTAAAAATTTCATCTGCTGCGTCCAGATTCGAACCCGGAAGATCTTCATCAGTTCAGCGACTTAGTGCTCTACACATCCCTCGGGAACACCCTAAATCAAGCTAACCATTCCCCTCATATAGCACATGTGCCTGCTATATTTCAACGGCCTAAAGCTGGCAGAAGTAATTTATTTAAGCCTTATGAATTAACTTAAATGCGGATTGTATTAATTATCTTGATGGAATGTTAATTTTATGGTGATAAGTCTTCACCAATTATCAAAAAGATAGATCTATTTGTTTATGTAGGTAGTTAATGGGGCTTTTTAATACTCAACCATAATGATTGAAATATATAGTGCATTTACAGCAATAATAATTAAGTTTTGTTTACAATTACGTAATAATAACAGTAATAACAATTAGAAAACAACATAATATTTTTAGTATATTCAATAAAATTATTGAAATGAAAAGAAATAGAGAAAAAATAAATTTGAAACTGAAAACCAAAATGCTTCCTTCCATTACGACGAAGGTCACATACACTTCCTTTAGTAAACACACACTAATTTATGGCTATTCAACTGAGCCATTGTGAGTGGAGTGGCTCAGTGGTAGAGCACTGTGTTGCCTTCCCGAAAATCCTGGCTCAAATCCCGCTGCAGGCAAGACTTTTATTTAGTAAGTTTGCACCCGGAGATGGATCATATGAGATCTAGGACCCTTCTGGGGGTCCCCACCCTTTAGAAAATATTATAAAAATAGGGTAACCAAAATAAGGAGAAAAAATCAGGCGGTTGAGCGTGATATAGGACAAATCATCTTCCTCCAGAACCGTTGTTCATGAAACAGTACCCCAGACCCGTTCACGGTTTGTAGTGGTATAGGTTTTTTTTTTCAACTGAGGCATTTAAGATCTAAAATTGACCAAAGTTTTAAAAAATTAAATAAAAAGATAATAGTAATTCTACTAGCTTTTACAACTTAGGATGAAAAAGAGTTTATATTAGAAATAAAAAGGGAAAATCTTTTGAAGCTTGGTTAACTTTGTTATTTTGTTTTTTTTATTTTAAATGTTATATTTATTGATTGTAATTTGAGTTAATAACAAAAACATACTACTACCTTCCATTAGCGAAATGTAACTACTGAATCAAAAGGGAGGTTACCAGACCCCAGCTGGAAAAAGTTAGATAACAGCAGCTGATAAATACTAAATAAAAATGCAAACACACTGACTAAACTTCAAAAAACACAACAGGAAAAAAAATAATAATGTTACCAAACAGAGGACAAGAATCATAGAAAGAAATTAATGTAAAATTGCAATAGAAAAAGGACATAAACAAAAAACCAGAGGACATATGGCTATTCCACAAAATATATTAAAATTGAAGAGGTAGAGTTTAAAAGAAACATGAAATGCATGTTAATACATTAGGGGAAAAATTTCGACCAAAAAGCATTAAGTCCTCGTTTTTTGTTTATTTTTCTATTATTCTCTTTCTGTCCTGAAGATGACTGAATGGGCGAAATATTGACGGGTATTTTTTTTTCTATTTTGGTTTAGAGCCTTAAGGCTTTTTGGTAGACATTTGTCCACTAATTTCTAAACTTGGTTTTATAAAACTAACAAAAAAGAATTAACTATTCTCGAATAATTATTTTTCTATTCCACAGGCAGAAAAGATATTCCTAAAGAGAGGAGGGCTTATCACCCTGACTACGCATCCAGGATGGGACGATCGCGGAACAGCCGATAAACTTTACATAGATCACAAGAAATTACCCTACATTATCAAGCCGAGGGACAGAATTTTCTTGGACTGTGGAAGGATAGAACTCAATGTCAGGGGAGCAGGTAACCATGTTGTACTTGAGTAATAAATGTAGAATCGAGCCTCCTGGGGATCACCCAGTCTTTATATGGTCAAGGGTACCAACTTTGGAAGAAAAACCCGGTTGTTGGATGTGATCGTTGCCAAATCACCTCTTAGCACAACCGTTGTCCTAGAAGCAATACAGTCTCTACCAAGTGCTGATCCTTCACGGGTTGTTGTGGTACAGGTTAACAGCATAAACATATTATTGAGAGTTATGTTATGCTGAATTTTCTAAAATAAGTGAAATGATAAATTTAATATTTTTTAAATGAATTCCCGAAAGGCAATTGTTGTTTTTATTTATTATATTTTGATAAGGTACAAATGTAAATAAAAAATCAAGAATCTTGAACCAAACTAGCTGAAGATGCTATCTAAGAATGAAAGGTATTTCATATCTACATGAACTAATAGATAAAAAATCTGGAACCACTAAAATCCATGAAGGGTCCATGGTATACGGTTTGCGCAGGGAAGTGATTTGTCTGCAATCACACTCAACCACAAGGTTTTTCTCCTAGTGAGTACCAACTTTATTGAGGCTGGGTTAACCCCAAGAGGGTCTCCAGATCCCATACGGTCTGATAAATGCTTCTACATAAATTTAAGTAAAAGATAATCTATTAATAAATATGCATCTATTCCAGTGACAGTTTATACATTTATTATACATAACTTATCTGCAAGCAAATAGGGAAAATATTACGATATATTCAGTAAAACGTAACAGTACTTAATAATAACCAGAATATCAAAATATAATATTTTGAAGTTGAAATTACGACTAACGGTGAGGCATTAAGTCAATACGGCTCCACTTTGTGGTGTAATATATCACCGAGTAGCTCTAACCAAATGCTGTAGCTATTTCTGGTGACTGCTATGAATTTAATTTAGTGCTCTCCCCTGCCTGTGGAAGAGTAGGGTTGGGGAAATAATTCCATTTAGCTCGACAACAAAGTAAGATCACATTCGAAATACAAGAGGATTCGTCATATCCCAAGGATATTAGTATTAGTTTCGGTCCGCACAATCGGTTCTCTTTCAGAAGGGAATTTTATGATGGTATAAAAGGATGGATTGATGAATGGATCGCTTCTAGGGAAATAGAATTCTTTTTTTGCAGGAAACCACTTATTTTCCTTTTATTTTGCAATTTCATTTCCAAATAATAAAAATTATTGTAAAATACATATACATTTTTCAACAAATAAATTAATACATAAGAAGGAACCCACAATTTTATACTCATAGTCTAAATAAAATCATAAAAACTACCTTCAAATATTTAAAAAAATCTATTATTACATGGCTTCAAGTACTTCGAATGCCTATTCGTTATACAAATAATTCAGCACTTGTATGGAAGAGAATTATGCAGATTTAAAATTTGGAACCGTTTTTCTGAGCTATTTTTGGGGTCCAAAGGACTGAAGTGAGGATGTTGCCAGTCTCCAAGTATCTTCAAGATATACTCGTCAGACGATGTTAATCCATGGGCCAATTTCGGGAATACGATATTTATTTATCTGAAGACGAGCTTCATAACCTGTTCTTCGCGGTTGATCAGGTGGTGATAGCGCGGAAGAATATTTTCCTGGAGATCTAAAGAAAGTTTTCCTGAATAGTAAGGTTGAAGCAATTGTTTCAAATGGTAGGCCTATCTAAGGTTCAATTTCCAAAAGACTGAATATGCGGCAGAGGGGGGAGTGGGTAATGGGAAAGACAATTTCCGTATAGGTAGCCGGGTGAGGAGAAGAGGCTTTTAAGTATCTCGCATCCTATCTGGAGAGTGTGGGGGTGTCCGAAGTAGATGTCCGAAAGTGAAAGTGGAGCTCGCAAGGAAAGCAATTGGGATACTGCACACTGTTCCCAAGAATAACACCATTTAAAACTAAACCAAGCAGCGAATCTTCTCGGCTATAATCGAATCCATATTTACCTACGGATCAATACTGACTGACCTATAAACAAATCTCGGACTGTGGAAATTCATTTTTGGAAAAGGCATCTCCATATAACAAGGCTGTAAAGAGTCCGAAATGAAGTGGTTAGGCTCTGAATTTCTATAGCGGAGACCGTTACAGAAACAATCGGGAAACCACGGTTGAGGAGGTATCGACACTATACGAGAGGAAAGACCATTAGCGGAACAGAGTTATGGAGTGGCAACCGCCCGGAAAGCGTAGACGAGTACGAACCAGAACCTCGTGGATGGAAGGAGTCCAAGAAGAGATGGATGGCCCAGGTCTACAGGAGGGGCTGTCCCTCCTCCTGTTTCGCAAAAAGTCGTTTGGTACGTTGTGGGAATGTATTTTCAAAAGATAAGCCACTAATTTATCAGAATCCAATATTTTTATTGGAGTGTATTATTTTTAATGAACTTTCGGTAGTTATTCCGCAAGTTGTCGCTTCTAGTTAAGTCACAGCAGGTTTTAAATTTTCATTTGTTTCCCTTTTAATATTTTCCAAAGATAAAAGTTATCATGAGCTTCAGAATGGAAAAGAGAATGTAATTTATATACTATACTTCTGAATGTTAGTTGAAACTTTTATTTCTTTATGCAACCATTACAGCAAGCTTTACCAAACTAAAACTCACGATAAAATGTATTTTTGGAAAATATTAAAAATGGAACTAATAAACATTTAAAACTTGTAACTCAACTCGAAGGGACAACCTGCTGAACAATTTATGAATTTATATGTGCATTCATAATACCCAGTGCTATACAGTCTTCTTATATTACATTATTTAATCTAAAGAATAATAAAAATACTACTGATAAAAAACAATTAAATTAATAAAACTACTAATTTATGCACACCTTGTTCAAATCAATATATTCTCCAATTTGCAAAAAATCTATTTTGACTTTGAAACTGTGATATTGAATTATCTTTCTTTATTGTAGGATTTGTAATAAAATTCCTTGTATCAATGTATTACAAATACTGTCGAATTTTAGGCTTTATCCCACTCTCCCAATTTTACATGAATTTTTCTGTTGCAAGTATTGAAGTTTAACAAAAAATATAAACTTTATTTTTTTAAATACTTAATAGCTTTACATTATTGCTTTGTTTTAATTACTTTTTTAATTAAATTTCGTACAGTTTGAAAATTTTAGAAAAGTGAACTTACCTTCAACTTACTCTAGAAAAATCATATGAAATTTATTTAATGAGTAATAGTAAATATGTTTTTTTTAGAAACATTAGTTACAGATAAAGAAAATAATTAAAATAGAAGTATCTAATTACCAGGCATTAATAAAATAATGATTTAGATAACTGGATGTAAAAATGGATATGAATGAAAGCAATAATCATTACGGTTCTGTAAATGGCTTGAAACAGCGAAATTGTTATCTTATATTGAATAGGCCACGTTTCAGAACAACAGCATAAAAGTAGTAAAGAAGACATTCCAATACATAAATATAGAACAGCTTACATCCATAATCCTTACAATCCAAAATCCTTCGTAAAATCCTCATTGCTCCTTATTATGTCACAAACAAACTCATCCATCATTATCTTAATATCCCATATGTTACTGATTTGGCCCAAACTAGATACCTATCCTTTCATGACAAGCTCCATATACACTCGAATCCTCTAGTCTCTCAACTTCCTTCCCATACTATTCCTGATAACCCTCCGAGGCGTCTGAAAAGAAGATGGCCTCGAGATCATCTACTATAGAACTTTATTGGGGTTCTAGTGCTACCGAAGGGTAGTTTCTCCACAAGTGTTTTCATGTCATATTCTACATTTTTGCACATATACTTGTTATAATACCATTATAGTTGTAAATATCATTAAATTAAATAAAATAAAAAAAAGCTTCCATCCTATTTTAGAGTGCACTCTAATATTTAATAAAATCTTATTTTATATTAAATTCACATACAAAATTTGATCTGTCAACTAAAACGTCTTTCCTTAAATACCACTTATAATCAATGTTTAGTACCGAAGTAGTTGGTATATATAATATGTACATAAAATGTAAAATATATATATTAATTAATATTAATTCGATAAAATTTGTTTTCAATATATTAAAGTATATCACAGCATTTAACCACATTTTAAATATGCATGTCCTAGATATGTATAATTTTTAGATTGTTCAAAAGCAGACAAGTTCCCATAGAAACTTGTACACAAATAAATTATTCTATTATGTGTGAGTGTTAATTTCAAAACGCTCTATATCCCTGAATACGCTGAAGTTTTTGGTTATGCGTGAATTAGTTATTCGCTCATAATAAAAAAAAAAACAGCCTGGTGAAGGCGGCTAAAGATCTACAAGGTCTGTAGAGCGCACTATACCCTGCTTCGGCATTGGTACTCGCGTATGCTATGGGCCGTTTCCCGCAGTCACTCTCTTGGGATAAAACTGCGCACAAGGCACATTCGCTGGCGTCAGTGGTCACTGTAAACTGTTTCAGAAAATCTGGAAATGCTAAAACAGGTTCCTTCTTTAGGCCATACATTTCCTTAAATTGTCCTCCATACGAGCTGTGTCAACCTGCCGCGCTCCCTTTTTCAGCAAGTTGTTGATGCAAACCAAGTATCGCGCCATGTCCGGTACAAACCGCCGGTAATAGTTAAGGGCCCCCAGGAGTCTCCTCATGCCTCTTACTTTTCGGGGTATTGTCATCCTGGTCATTGCTTCAACTTTGAACCTATCCGGCGTAACCCTTTCCCTTGACACGGTGTGCCCTAAAAAAATTATTTCGCCCATTCCTAAAATTGATTTCTCCGGAGACAATTTTAATCCGAATTCCCTGATCCTCCCGAATACCTGACGAAGATGTCGTGGGTGTCCCTCCTCCGATTTACTAAATACCAGGAGATCGTCCATGTAGACTTGGAAAATCCTTTCGTCTATACCCCTAAAAAATTCGTCCATTAACCGTTGGAACGTGAGGAGAGCGTTCTTCAGCCCGAACGGCAGTTTGGTGAACTCATAATCTCCCCGTTCGAACGTGAAGGCCGTCTTCGCCTGATCTCAAGAGTGAATTTTGATTTGATGATATCCGGCTTTTAAATCCAATGTGCTAAATATAGTAGCTCCGCAAAGTCTGTCTACTCAGCTGATACAATTTCTCATATTTTCTCATTCAGCTTACTATACCGCGCCAACTGTCCTGGCGTCTGCCGAGCTTGTCTTTTTTCACAGAATAGCTGGAAGATATCTTCTTCTGTGGCCCGTCTTCCGCCACCAAACGCCTTCTTTAATTTGTCCTTGACTACTTCCCAGGGGGTTCTTCATCCGCCTGGATTTGATTCAGGATGCTTCTTCTAACCCTGCCGATGAGATTCGCTCTTAGAGACTCAGAATTGCGAGGGTCCACTGAATTCTCCGCCTCTTTGGATACCAATCTCGCCGTAAACCTGTCACCTACTTTAATAAAATGATTAAGATCACTGATACGTCCTTCCGTAGCTCTTGAGCCGTCGCTACCCTGACCTTTATCCATGCTAACTCGTTATTTCTGCTGTTCTCTTCCACCTTCAAGGTGGTCGGTCTTAATATACTATTTCCGGCACCGTCTGTCATGTTCGCTATTTATTCGCACAAAATACAAAAGAAAAAAAACTCGAGCGAAAAAATGATTTGACCTGGTTCAACTTAATTTTTTCTTCACCGGATTTCGGCACCAATAAAAGAGTTCGAGAGAAGAAGAAAAAATTCATTATAAACACACTTCAAGAGATCGGTTATAACTAACTTTATACACGAAATAATCCTCCTTATATAGGATCTGGGAGTTGTTTAAACTCTAAGTAGGGTTAAGCTCTACCATCACCAGGCTCTGGCTCTTAACTTCATATATATATATTAATGTTATTTTTATTAAGAGATGGGGAGAATTTTAGGTTTTTTTCATCAAAATCTTTAGTACGTTTTGGTACTACACCCTAAATACAAATTGTACAAACTCGTGTATTGTGCACTCGATTGCCATCCAAGTACAAAAAATATATGTAAAATCGGTCAATCTGTTTAAAAAATAGTCATGCATAGACATAAGATCAAAGATTAAAAGCCCGTATCTGTTCAGTTCTAAAATGCATAGATTCATTAAAAATGCTCACGAAAAATGTTATTAGCTCATAACAAATATCTTGACTATACCTAATGGGAAGTAAAAATATTATTTTTCTATTGGTATCTACTTAGAAGTTTAACAATATATATTATTTAAAAACAGCCAATAATCTAAAAATAAGCTGCAATTGACAGTCTGTTTGAAATGAATTACAATAATATTCGTCCATTAAGCGGACATGTAATGCCTAATGGAATTAATCCCATTTTTCCTTTTCTCTTTTATTTTTTTTCCTATAATGAATAATGAATGGAAAATAATAAAGATTATATCTGTGTGAAACTACCACTATATTTCCTAATTCTCTCAATTGTGCAAATAAATCAATAAATAAATTTTAAATATATATAAAGGAATATTATTATAATGCAAATGGAAAAAACCACAAGCAGAGCCTTATGTTTCAAATCTGGTATAAAATACAAACACTTATACAAACAGTCGACGTTTCGCCCATTCAGGCATTATCAAGACACAATAAAAAGTAAGTTCACTCACATCTCAAAACAGAAGTGCAATACATCCCAACGAATAATCGCTCAAAAAGGCTCATAATCCGGGACCGCACCTCCACCCCAAGACGTTCAACCCAAAAACTGAAAAGCAGGTGATATGCAAACAGCTGGGAAGGTTACAGAATCAGCTGATAACCAACATACATCAAATAAATAAGGCTCTGCTTGTGGTTTTTTCCATTTGCATTATAATAAAAATTTAGTGTTTCATTTTGAGTTTTGGCTCTATTTTATTGATATATAAAGGAATCTTTCAGGAATTTCTGTACTCGAATATTAACAATTTCTGTCGGCCTGCAAAAAAAAAAATAACATAAAAAACCTGTTACAACTACAGCCCATGAAGAGTCTGGGGTTCAGTACATGGTAGAGACATTACTGTTTCATGGACAACGATTGTGCAGGGAGGTGATTTGTCCTATATCACGCTCAGCCGCCAGATTTCCCCCCCTTATTTTGGGTACCCACTTTTAGAGGCTGGGTGAGCCCCAGAAGGGTTCTAGATGCAATATGATCCTATAGCTAACAGACTAAATTAAAGACTTGCCTGCAGCGGGATTTGAACCAGGATTTTCGGCATGGTAACTTATTGCTCTACCACTGAGCCACTCCGCTCCCTTATCGGCCTGCAAAAGAATTTTGAAAACCCATTACTTTGAATTATTTTTTTTAAATGTTGACTGGGCTTCAGGCATCGACTGCTGCAATTCAATACACCAGGAAAATTTATTTAATAAAAACACAAAGAGGAAAATAGAAAAAACAGGAATGATATGATAATTAATATCATAACAAGGATTATTCAGCTCCCGCCTGCAAATGAATTGTAATTAGTTGAAAATATTTACATTAATTATCAATAATTGTAAATGAAAACGAATAAATTATTTTAATAATTAAATCAAATTATAATTTGAGTGGCATATTGAGAATGAGGTGAGAATGAGTTAATATCAAACAGGGGTAATAGAGAGTAAGAAGTTATAACCAAAAGAACAAACAAAAAACCAGACATGAAATCAGCTGTCCTCGTCCCTTGTAGCAGGGAGGTTCATTCATCATGAATGAGTGAAGTTTTAAACTTTAAACACCACTTTGAATTAGTGAAAGTTTAAACCCCACTTTCGGCCTCATTTCGGTGCTTAGTTCCAGAGTTTTTGAATACTAAAGTGTTTTCGAGTGCTTACTCGTTAATTTCAGCTTTTACATTCATTCTGTCAATGGTTAAATAAATAGTCCGTTTCTTGTTATTATAACTTCATATTTGATAATTTTAAACGTACTATGGTATCTGACGTAGGATATTATCGAGTATTTAGTTTTTTTTATTTTAAGGATGGTAATGTCTCATTTGTCATTATCATACTTATTGGGTAATATGTTTTCTTTATTTATTTATTTGTGGTCTTCAGTGCGGTTTTGTTGGAAGGACGATTTTATTTGTATTAACACCTAACATTTATGTCTTAATGGCATATAATATAATGAATTGATTTGATGAGAATTAATATAATTTCTTTATATCAAAATAAATTATATTATCCCTCTCATTTTTTTACATGAGGGAATATCGAAAGAGCTATTATTTACTGTAAATCTGATTTTACTAAATGGAGCAATATCAGAAGCCGATAATTGTTTTTAAATATTTGGTATCAAAATTATAAACTAATAAGTTTTAATTCTTGCATAAATTAACAAACAATAAGCGAATAAGTGTAAAAATAATTCCAATTTTTCAACACAAATTTCAAAGATCTTAGGTCGTAATGCTTAAGTGTTCGGGATTACCCTATTCTCCCCTACTTCCCCCCACTGCATGACGTACTTTATTAATTATATATTTTTAAATACTTATATATTTAGTCTATATATAATGGACATAATTATTCTAATGCGAAAAGTTATATTAGTGTGAAATGGCTTACACATCACTTTCATTTTTTATTAATATCGATATTAACATCTGTCATTATTCTCACAAATGCATATTTCGAAATTAATAGTCTAACTCTGTCGAAACATTTCTTCCTTTTTTTCCTTTAATAACTAGTAATTACAAAAATCGATTATTTTAGCCTCGAGGCTGCTTCAAGCTCTCCCAACAATAGGGAATAACCAGTGAAAAAAATCCTTGAAAAAATGTTAAACAGCGAAATCAATTCAAATTGTTTGTTTTAAAGGGGATTGGCCCAAGTCGTTCCAAATATTATTTTTTTCATCGGATTATCCGAACTGTGAATAAACTAATTGTTTTCCTATGAATAATAAGTGATGTATTTTAAATTAAGCGTTTAAAAGAAAATTGAACGCTCGTCTGAAAACTTTTAGATTGAAGGCAGATGACTAAAGTGATTGTTCTTAGCGGAATTCATTTATGTAAATTTGTCTATTTTTTTTCGAGTTACTAGAACAGCATAAAGGGTGTTTACAGTTACAGATTTATCTCTGTAGTACAATAATTAATTAATATAAATAATTAAACATTAATTTCAATGTTATTAATCATTTTTATTTATCTAAACTATGTCAAGATGTTACTTCCAATGTGTTTAATTTATTTTCTAATCATTTGCAAGACTGGAAACTAAATATCTCAACCTTGCCATCATTATATAAAATTACTTCTTTGAGAGTTATAATCAAGGGATTAATGCCCTTTACTAATTCTGATAAGGAAATAGAACACGATATTCATACATTCAAAAAAAGAGAGTGAGTAGGTCTAGTTTCATTCCGCGGTCTCGCAGCCAATAAATTTCAATTCGTCCTGGCCGGATTCGAACTAGGTCAGAAACTACAGCCTCAACTTATAATTTTATTAATTGACATAGTTTATTAGCTTTCCATAGTTATTGTATATTTATTATATATTTTTTAATCGACTTAAATACACTTTCTATTGCCTATCTATTTACCTATGATATAACATTATTTTATTTTATGCCATACCCTTTAACCGTATTTTTATTTTTATTTTTTTAAACACTTAGTTGATACGGACATTGTTTGTGAAATCCTGAACGATGGAGACATTGGCGAAAACCGAGATGTTTTGGTACTGAATGTTCCGTTTGAACTTCCCGCTATAACGGAGAAAGACAAAAAAGACATTTCCCTATTGGTTGAAGAAGGAGTGGACGCAATCTTTGCATCAGCAATAATAAATAAATTCGGAGTCAGGGATGTACGAAAAGCTTTAGGTAAGTAACAGTTTGTTTTCAGTTTATGATAGTTTTTTTTCTGTAATAAACTACTATTTAAGTGCAATTTAACTTAAACCGGGCGTAAAAGTTAAGCTGAAATTTAGTTAATCAAGAGTTGAACGCCAAGAATGTACTTTTACTGATTTTAAAGTATAGGAAAGACGTTTATATATTGCCCTAATCCAACATCATTTTACCATCTACTGTCTTTAGCTTTACTATGGATATTACCTTTAAACTATCTCAGCTAAATACATCCGAAGAAACGTTTTAGGCCCCCTAATTCTGAAGAGAATTTGTTTTTTGTTATTTGTAAACTCGTTCTACTATTGCCAACAGCGGGGTATCTCAGAGTGTAGGACCGAGTTGTTGTGTTGAGAATCACGGGTTCTAACCCAGCAGAGACAGACAAATTATTTAATCTGTTAACAGCCATGGATAGAAGCGTTTGGATCTGCAGACAGCTTAAACGGGTAACCATAACTGGGGGAATGCCCTGGCAGTTGTTTATGATATAAAATACGGGCAAGTCATTTTCCTGTACAACTGTTGCCTTAGAATCTGTACAGTTTTGACCTTAAGATCATTCATGAGTTGTATTTTTTCATGCCGAAATTGCTGACATCTCTTATCTTTTAACGACCTCTTTTAAAGTATAAAATCAGTTAGTTAGTTCACAGTCGCCACTTCAATGAAATAACTTGTAAAATAAGATATAGATAAACTGCTTCAATATTCACATAAATGTTCACAAAATATGTTTGGTTCTAGTTATCTATAGCGCGAAATTTGCCGCCATATTTCTCAAGGTTTTAGTCCAGTTCTGAACCCGAAGTTTAGAGAGTATAAAGCATTGCTAGTTTAAACCAGCTAAAAAAGTGAAAAGTTGCATTTTGGAAAGTTGGAGTTATCTGTTTTTGATCCTGAAAGCCTTGTGTATTAATTCTTGTTTTCTCACCTGTAAGCACAAAATTTTACGTCCGTGTTGTATTTGGCACATTTTATAAGTTTGGACCCAGCCGAAGATCCTATCATTTTTATGTATTTACATTTATACCTGATTGAGTCCATTAACTTAAGTTGATTTTTAAAACACCATAAAGTTTCTAATACTGCTAAACTCATCTTCTGATAACCAAAGCTTATCTTCCATAATCAATAAATCATCACCTTTTAATCATTTTCTTCGTCACTGGAACTAACTATCTCATTCTTCCATGACCACACCTGATTTTCTTACAGGTGACTTAGACAAGATAATCTTTCTCACCCCCGCCCATCTTCCTTCCTGAGCCTCAACCAATCTAAAGCTCGCTTAAAAGAAAGGATTACATCTAGTAATTTCATTGAACAAAACATATTTTTCTTCATCTCCGAATAATCCACCCTATTGAAGGGACGCCATCTCCTGTATCATGTAGGTCGTAATATACGTTCTACCAGCGATAATTAATAATACCATATTTTGTTATAAAAAATGTAATTAATTTGATCACACTATTTGTTGGACCTGGAATATGAATTGGACCGAATAATTTGTTAGATTTTTACAGATACAATTCATTTTTATTTTTTTCTTCTACGACCTGTATATTAGCATTTATTTTCTGTTGGATTTTGTACCAGGTGAAAAAGGTAGAGGAGTGTTAATATTTACGAAAATCGAAAACAAATTGGCTTTCGACAATTTTGACGAAATCCTCCAAGAAAGCGATGGGATAGTCGTGAACAGAGGAAAGTTGGGAATCGAGATGTCCGCAGAGAGAGTTCTTCAAGCTCAGAAAACAATGATTGCCAAAGCGTTGAAAGTAAGTTATAAGTATAACTTATTTATCGATTAATGTAAATAACGTAAATGAATTATTTAAATATTCAAAACTATCGTTGTGAAGGATGATACCACACATATATCATTAGCTTTTTTATCGTACGTTATCTTGAAACATGATAGTGTAATTTGAAGGAAATTGTGTTTCCAGGAAAGATCCTATTGTGGAATTTTTTCGGTTATCGTGGCTAAAATGTTTTTCGGGCTCCCTTCAAACTTTAAATCCAGCAATAAAGCCCAACCTCATCCGTTGCAACGCAAGAAACAAAGGATTAAATAAATATATACATAATTTTGTTGTTTTAATTTTGCATTTGTATGAGCCCCAATGAGTGCGAATATCATTTTTCGTTCTTCGGATCGTGTTCTGATATCAGTTTTGATATCCTGCCATTATCTCTTGTCGTTTTTTTCTGACAGAGATCCCGTTCCTCTTTTGAGTACCTCTCCCAATCAAAACCCTTAAAGTTTTTCACCATTCGTCGAAATTCATACCTGTTCAGGAATTTCATTCCGATCATTACAATGTTTTTGCCTTTGGTTTTATAAAATTTCACATTTTCGTTGTCAGGCGATCACCGGACATCCAGAAGATTAGTCCACAGGACAACAAACTATTCCCTTGGCGTTGCTATTGGTTATATCTTTCTGTATAGTTTCTAGTTTTACTAAAGGATATGTGCCCATTAACCCATCTGTTGATTAAAATCTTCCTTAATATTCGGCGTTCTTTTTTTGATTAATTGATCAACTAGTTATCTCCTATCCATAGTCAAAGTCCCCGAAGCTTATAAATGGTTTTACCACTGTACCACAGTGCATAACTATTTTATAGCACATGTACTTTTATGTAATAAAAAGTAAAAAATAAGATCGGTCTTGTCAAGCCCATTTTAAATGGTTGGCCCTCTCATCGGACCTAGATACGTAGTAATTACCACTTTCACGAGACACAAATATTATATTGCAATTTCGGCAAATTGTAAATTTGTATCAATAAACTTATCTCTAAATTTCACAGACTGTATAGAAGTATTAGCGATAATAAGTAAAAATATGATTGTGTTAATTAAGTTGGATTATTGAATTTATTTTATTTTTTTTATATTTATCCCATACAGTTTTTATAAACCCTTGAATTTCAGAAGATACCAAAATTCTACGTGATTTACGTTTCTCCTTTTTTCAGTTTTTAATTTTTAAGCGGCAGGGACTTTTGCCCCTGCTAAACACATCAGTAGGGTAAGGGCAAACCTCTGTTGTTATGGTAGTGTGAACAGTGTAAACCTATCCCTTCTGTAATCCTTTGCAGAGCCAACGCTGTTCCCAACGTGAGGAAATTAAAAAAACAATTTTTTTAAATTTATTTATTGATATTTACAACTGTATTACAATATTACAACAAGTAAATAGGCTAAGTGATACATAATGACATGAGTTAATGGCAAGTAGAGAAACTACCCACTGGTAGTACTCAAATCACTAGTTCAACTAAGAAGGTCACGTGGCCATCTTCTTTTCAGACGCCTCGGATGATTATCGGGAATTGAAGAGGAAGCTAGGTTTGAAACTAGAGGGTTTGAGTGGGAATGAAGTTTGTTATGAAAGGATAGATAGCGGGTTTGGGCCAAATCAGCAACAAATGGGACATTAAGGTCATTGATGGATGACTTTATTCTTAACAAAATAAGGAGCGTTGAGGATTTTCCGAAGTGTTTTGGATTGTAGGGATTGGATACGACAGGAATTCGATGGCTTAGTGGAGCCCCAAAGCTCTACTCCGTAAGTCCAAATAGGTCATATGATGGTCATGTAAATGAGTTTTTTGTAGTTAATAGGGAGGTTAGAGCGTTTGTCTAGTAAGTGTTTAAGTAGCCTGAAACGTCGAGCGGTTTCTTGTCTTTTCAGTGAAAAGACAAAAAACGTATTGGATCGGTTCTACAGGCACTAGTGGGATATTATTAAAGGATACTGAAGGGCAGGAAGTCATTGGTTTATGACATAAGGTTAAAGTGATTTGATGGGATTTTTGAGAATTTATTTTAATTCTCCAGTTTTGACACCATTCTTCAAGATCAGTGATATGGGATTGGGGCTTTGGGATGCAATAACTGGATTGGTGTTGACTGTAATACACATGTATCATCAGCATACGTGGTAAGGATAGTATTAGCTGTATAAACTGTATAAAGGATTGGGCCAAGGATACTACCTTGAGGAACACCAGCAGATTGGGAAAAGAGGGATGAATGGACATTATTATGGTTTACTCGGAAAGTTCTATTTGTGAGATAGGATTGAAGGATGAGAAAGTATGTATGGGGTAGAAATTTACGGAGTTTATAGAGTAAGCCCGGAAAATTCTATTTTTAAAGGCACGTCTTCAATTAAGTTTTTCAACAATATTGTTTCAGAACTGGCATTGATACTAAAAACAATTCTATTATAATAATCCTCAGTATACGAACTACAACTGTCTCGCTTGCATTATACTTTAATCAATTATTATCATTAACGACGAAAATTATGACGAAAAAAAAAGAAATAATAGGTGGTACATCATATTGGGCAATATTATATTGCCTTGATCTCGGCTCCAGTTAATATACATGACTTTAAGACCTATTTTGAGTTAAGGAGAAGAGCCTTGGTGCTAAACTTAGCCATCGAATTCCTCTCATACACAATCCTCATAATCCATAATTCTTCGTAAAATCCTCAATGGTCTTAACTATGTTACGAATAAAGTCATCCATAATGACCTCAATGCCCCATTTGTTGAAGTTTTGACCCGAACCCCCTTTTCATGACAAACTTTATTCCCATTCAAACCTAGCTACTACAATACCTGCTAGTCCTCCAAGCCGTCTTAAAAGAACATGGCGTCGTGATCTTCTAAGTTGAATTTTTTATTTGAGTACTTTCAGTGGATCGTTTCCCTACTCGCCTTTATATCATAGCATTGCGTATCATTCATTACATATTATTACAGTGTTATTAGAAAACTGTTGTTAATTTCAATAAACAATTTAAAAAAAATAATAATAAATCTTTATTTCAACCCTTCAAAGCCATATTTACTGTAAATCCGGTGTGATAAAAATACTTCGTAATTCAAACCTACCAGCTTACAGCGATCAAACTGCATTTGTAAACTTTTTTTATTTTTATAAATTTGTTTCTTATAAACTGGACTCATTTCTTTAGGAATTGGGAAAGAGGAAACCATTTTCCAGTCAATTATATTTTCTTAATACTTATTGATCATTTGAGACGTTTCGACAACACTGTGTCATTTTCAATCTTTTACATTTAGTTTTCTACATGAGTACCAATCATTTATATAACTTTATAACAGCTATAAGTCTAAAAATTCTCCAAGTCATTCATTTTAAATAAAAACTCTAGACTTATAACTGTCATAAAGTTATATAAATGATTGCTACTGATGCAGAAAACTAAATGTAAAAGATTGAAAATGACACAGTGTTGTTGAAACGTCTCAAATGATCAAGGAGGATTGTGAATATATAATGACTGGAAAATGGTTTTCTCTTTCCCAATATAAATACATTTTTTTATTGAATTTGTTCTTCCTGCTGTTTCGACTGTTATGCTTACATTATTAAAAGAGGTCTTAGCGGAATATATTAAAGTAATTTAATGTAATTTTCAATGTAATGAATTTTTAATTATAAATCAGCGCGGGCTTAAAACTTCTCAGGAATGTCATTATAAGTTTTCTCATGATTTATTCTCCAATAAAGGGGTTGGGGTCAATTTTCTTTTCTAATACTTCGTCCTGTAATACTCCTTACAGTGCAACTTCTTTAGAGTCTCGTGGCCCAGCCTCTGAGCTCCTGGAACTTGGGAAAAATTGGTTTCCAAAGAGGAGGAAAACATGAAGATTATATTTAAGTTAATGCAGAGGCCTATAAGTTAACCATTTAGAAAGTATTTTAATTATTGGCCCCAATCATGAAATTATTTAAAATACAGTGATAACAAAATACAATTCCATTCATGTCCTCCATGCATGTTATGGCCATGTTAGTGTTTTGTTTTCGGAGTAAGCTAAGAATATATATTATATAATTAGGCATCACTATTGACCATACCCTTTCCTGGAATTTCCACATCGCCCAAATATCCCACGGTCAATAATTTTTTCCCCCCTCTCTGACTACTGTAGTGTGGTACACGGGGACCTTTCAAATGTCCTTTTGGATAGAATGAAGCGAATAATAAACTTCTATGATTTGTCCTTGGTAACCCGAGGCGCTCTCGCGTGTCCCACCTTAATGACGAGTTGTGGCTCTTCCATCCCTATACAATATTTCCTCGGTTCACACTTATTCCAATCCATCAACATTCAATGCCCGTCCTATATCTAGTATCTCCTTCAAATCAAATACTCAGCACTAGGAAACAAAATTTCGTAACAAACAAAATATCTATAATCGTTCACCCAGAACCAGAACATTCAAACATTCTAACATTCGTTGTTTTCTCGCCCCACCACTTAATTCAATCCCTCCTATATCCGTCATTCCTCTTCCATATCCTTATTTTAATCCTGGCTTGACCAACATCTCTTCACTTCGTAAAAAGTTGCTCTCTAAACAGGTTTATTTATTTGCATAATTGATAAGTATTAAATAAAGGCTTTTGTTGTTTAGTCTTTTTTCTTTTTATTAAATTACATAATTTAAAGAGCTTATTACATCGTAAGTATTATTTTTATTTATTTGTTCTCTTTAATGGCTTAGTATTTTGTCACGAAATATACTCTTTTATTTGCACTCTAATAAATACTATATGATTAGTATTATGTAACCTTCTGGCCAGTTGTATATTATGTTTCTTTTTCTGTCACTGCTTGTTATTCTATAGGTTGTTATACCAAGCCCCTGTAGGTCGTTATGCTTGTTATACCTAGCCCCAGTATAAAGCTACTTTTCTATTCTATTTGTATTCCATTCTACCAAACATTTTAACAATTACCCGTTGAAAGGCAACCTGCAGCTCCCCATTCAATGGAACACTAAACTATAAATCTCTTTTCCTCGTTCTCCGTTAGTGTATTCTACTCTTCCCCTTCGGCGTCTTGGTTTTTAGCCAAGAGGCAAACATTATAGTAACAACTTCTATACAAATATATATATATTACCAACTAAATTTTAAACCAAGATTCAGAGCTATAGTTTTGTTCTTTGCCCATTGGTACAAAGTTGTAAAAACAAAATATCTTTTAATAAACATTAATTAAATAAAAGAGATCAATACTAATTCATTTAAGGACGAATAATTGTCCGATTAAAGCTTATTAGGTTAATTAAACCAGTTATGTTATAACTTTAATATGGCAAACGATTTAAGATTTTTTTTCGTACCTACCTCGAAGAAATTTTCTAAAACGGAAAGTTGGTAAACTGGATGAATATCTGCGCCTAAGAAGAAACAAGGAAGTCTACTTCTTTGCATGGTGACTTAGAGTTAAGTCCGCTGTTCAGTTTTTCCCTTTTCTCATACTTAGATTCCCAGTTCGCTGGAATTCAGCTTAAGAAATAGTTAGTGCATGTTCTAAGAATGGATTAAAAAGAAGTGATGACAGCGAGGAGGCTTTTTCAAGGGAAGCCAGACGGAGTTAGGATCAGGGAAGAAGTAAGGGAAGATGGATGGATAATCTAAAAGAAAATTTTAGAAAAAAAAAAATATCCATTAAATGCGCAGCCAACAAGGAAGAATGGGCCCAGGCAGTTAATGGAGCAGGCCAATGCGTCTGTCGTGCTAATAATGAATATATTAATATCTATGTAAACAGACACATTAGTGTATATCTTACACCTGATGAATAAGTGATTACATCGAATTTTGTCCAAAATCAGTTTCTTGTACTTCAGTCCCAAAATCGGAATCGTGAAATTTCAAAGTGGATATATATACAGCTAACAGGTATTAATGAGTTGGGCATTTTTCTAATAAAAATGAATCAGACAAAATAGGCTAAAAATCGAAAACCTAAAGCCGTCCCTTGCAGAGGGGAACTTATGAGCCATCAAACTGGGGGAAACTTCAATTCAAATATATATATATTAAATTACATTAATCAGTTTATATTAAAGCTCTTTTGATGGATTCAGCACAAAAATTTAAATACCCATACTCTATTTTTTTATTGTAAAGTAAAGTAATTTTGTTTTCTGCAATATTCTTTTACGACCATAACAGAAACCTTTTAATCTTAATATCTCTTCAGAACTTTATTCATCCTATTTAATCATGTTACCCTAAAGTTTTATAGATAAAGGATTTTCTTCTCTATTATTATATTAGATTTAACATTCTATCGGAAAAAGGATTTAGATGCACCATTCCGAGTTACTTCCTTCTAATCAACAGAGCTGAAGTTAAAATCTTAACTCCTGCACACCTTCTTTTTATTGCACTTTTTCCTCGTAGAACTTCTTTATAACATTAAAGATCTGCAGACCTGGTTTTGGCGCCGCTGTATACAAATCCCCCGATTCTATTAATTTATTGTTTGTATTTTTCAATTTTTTTTTAAGTTTTGGAAAATATTAATTAATTAAAAAAATAATAAAAATATATTTTCAATAAAGATAACAACATCCATACAATATTAATACTTCATAATTGATTAATATAATATTAATTTGGAACATTTAAAGGCCGACAATAACTTAATTTATGATTATTTTAATTGGAAAATTTACCTGTTGTCTTAAATTTTCAAAAATATACTTTTTGTTGTTAAAAATAATTTTTGAATATAGAAGTCCGTATTAAGAATGTGTGTGAGAATGTGTATCATTATTCTACAGTCAATCCACAATAAAACAGACAATGTGAAAGAAAATGATGTCTGTTAATTGAATGTTCAGCTTTATAAAGCTAAAAGGGTTTTATTTTAGGCTTTATTTTTACTTGAGTGGAAAAAATATGACTGGATAATTGTAATGATAGATTGATGATGTATGTTAATATATATTGATGATAGATGATAGATGAAACGTTGGTACAGTTTGAAATAAGTTTCGCTTATTTTGTGTTATCTTTTATTGCACACCCCGACTAATTCAATCAACCGTTTAGCTCTTTTAAAAACTTATTTCATCAAAACTCATAATTTTTTTATATCAATTCCAATTATTCGCCAAAGGTCGTGCGTTTAAAAAACTGAGTTGATGTAGACGGCATTCTGTGGCAAATCTAATTCTCCATAAAATTTATTTATAACCTTTATTATCATTATTAATATTAATGCAATATATTGGTCCTTTATCAAAAGCTAAAAATTGTACAATTCTTCATTGCCTGAGCCATGTTCGAAGGGTAACGTTTCGTTCATTTTTGTATTTGCTATAAGGTAATAAATTCTATAATCCTTTTTTGGGAGGGCATACTGCTTACTCCTGATTATAATTATAATAAGTTTAACCTTTGAACTGTAACAATTTTTAAACAAGTTCTAAACAATTGTATTTTTTAAGATATGAGAGGAAAAATACCAAGCAATAAGCCACAAAAGCAAAAAGAAGCAAGTATAGCTGTCGATATTTCGCCAAACCAAGCTCCATCAGGACAGAAATGTAATACTAAAAAAAAATTAAGGCAAAACCCTGCCAAGTTTTTTACTTTATTTAACTAGAACAATGTCACTCAAATTTTGTCGATCCCAAAATATGAACCCACAGCCGCCTAGCCACGGGGTATCAAATATCTCAGAAAAGAGTAACAAATATTCCCATAGTCATAAATATGGATAACTCCGAAATTTCAAAACTTGACTTTTTCTCATTTTTCAATATTCATAGATATGAGTCAAGCAATGCACTATGCTCCAGAAACTTCTGGTTCAGAACCGGACTAAGACCATGAGAAATAAGGTGGCAAAGTGTCGTGTTAGGCCAAATTGTTTGACTAAACTAGAGGTAAAGGTCAAAAAGTCAATATTTAAAATTTCGAAATTATCCGCTTTTACTCCTAAGCAGCACCTCATTTAACCATAAAAGAATTTTTTTCCGACATAGAAGCGGCTAAATATGATAACATTATCTTCTGTGCCTGTGCGTTGCAAAAAAAAACAAATCAATGTTGGATTAAATTAACCAGACCGTAATATTAGCTTAAATCCAAAAAAATTTCAACAATATAATTACGATAGGTTCGAGAATGTTCAACAATTCTCCTTGGCTCTAGTGAACCGATATGAACGCTTAACTAAATGGAGTGATATCGTCTACCGCATCATCTGTTGCTGACACTGGTCTGGTCATCCATTTCCTTTGAGCTCCCGTGTCTTATTATACATTATCAAGGTGTCATATCAGCTTGGAGGGCATAATTATTAATGATTCATCTAATCAGTAAAATACCATGACTGAATTTACTATGATTTTAAGTTTAAATTGTTAATTATTATAGAAAAGCAAAAATTAAAAAAAGTTACATAAAACAAGCTGGAAAATTTCAAACGAAAAACCTAAAGTTTCTAGAAACGCAGGAAACAAGAATACCTGCCAATATTTTGTTGAAACTACTGAATCATTCTTATCCACTGGATTTGTGTTTATGACCTTTTTATTTTGTGCTTTTACATTGTTTTTTTTGTATATATTTTTTAAACATTATTGTTAACATTTATTGTATTTTATTAACCTTTTATGCCAGCGGCAGGATGTTCGAAGGTCGCCAAAAATTGAAGAGAGTTGCATTTTTGATATGTTGTAAGGACATGTCCTGAGTAGTGTAAATCCAAATTTGCAACCAAAAAAAGGGTTGGGAAAACTTCTAGTGGCCGAAAAACCTCGACATTTTCGGAGTTATTTCAGTTTTTGGTCTGTATCTCCTAATCGGCGCGTTTTTGAAAAACAAAAAATCTATCTATTTTTAAAGTAAATTAAGTTTTCTTCAATCTGAAACCAATTGCAGCTCTTTAGGTCTAGCAGCCCTTTGAACATTGGTAATTTTTAAGTTTTGGCTGACTTTCACTAGGAACACCGATCGAAGGAGTTATCCTATGATAAAAGTCAAGGTAGTAAATTTAATTAGCTTTAATTTAAGCACATACTAGGTGTAACAGATTCTGGGTTACAGAGAGGTTTTCGGCCACCAAAAGTTTTCCCATCCGTTTTTTTTGGTTGCAAACTTGGATTTATTCTACTCAGACATGCCCTTACAACATATCAAAAATGTACATTTTTTGGCACCTGGCCGTTGGCCTATTTGTAATTGAATGTGTAGCATATACATTTTATATTTTAAGATTTTTGTCTATCATAATCAGCTGTTATTATTTAACCTTTCCCCACTGGTGTCCTGTAACCTTCCTTATGATTCAATAGTTGCATTTGTGCCTTGAAGGTGGTGGAACGCTGTCTCTGGTCGGTGTTGTTGAACTATTTGGTGTGGATGTGGTTATTTTGTTTATTACTATTACTCCATTTCAGTTTTGATAATGCTTGACGAAACTTTGGCGCTTTATTACTTGTAGTTTTAGTTCGGTTCTGAGCATGATGCTTCGGGAGCTTAGATTTCTAGCTTGGCTAAGCTAGTGAAAATGTGAAAAAGTCAATTTTTTAAATTTCAGAGTTATTCGTATTTACGCCTTAAATACTAAATGAAAATATTTGTTACATTTTCATGAGAAATTTTAATTCTAATTTAAGTGACTACTTGCCTTGGTGGATATGTTTGGGTATTGGCAAAGTTTGAATGAATTTTTTCTAATATAATATAGTAAGAAGTTAAGTTGGGGTTTGTCTATTTATTTTTTATTATTCTATATCTGTCATGATTATGCTTGGATTAACGCAATATTGCCAGCTATATTTGATTCTAGTAGCTTTAGAGGATTGAGGATTATTGCATGGAATTTTTTCAATTAAGAAATAAAATTTTTAAGTTAAGAAGTTGAACCTATTATTATCATCAGCACGATTAAACAGTGTGTCCTCCCAAAAAAAACATCACGATAATTTTTAAATATTTTTATTTTGAAGAGAAAAAATTTGTTCTGCCCGGGATTCGAACTCGGGTCGTCTGCATCTCTAGTGCAATGCTCTAAACCACTGAGCTACCAAGGGTCGTATCCAAGCCAGACAAATCCATTCTCTTCACCGATCTTATATCCCCGTGTTCCCGCAATTTTTGCGATGTATACATAGGATCGGTGAAGAGAATGAAATCCTGGTAGCTCAGTGGTTTAGAGCACTGCACTAGATATGCAGACGACCCGGATTCGAATCCCGGCCAGGACAAATCTTTTCTCTTCATAATAAAAATATTTAAAAATAATCACCATCAAAAGAAGAATAAATAAAATATATCACAATATTTAAAACCTTAGAGCAAACACGACGATTAATTAGACGTTTCCCATAAGCACGATTCAGCGAATTATTTATCAAACAATTTTTACCTTTTGACGAAGAATATAAGTGGATACGTACATATACGTAAATCCCTTTAGTTATACTTTATTTGAATAGTATACTTCGATAGAGAAGTTTCTCCAAAACTTTTTCAACTTTAAATGTCCCTCCTTTTGTGTTTAACGAACTGAAATTCGTGTAATTTTATCATACCGTTTAACTACATTTCATTAATCATAAGTCTCTGCTCTTACACGAGTTTCCTTACACTTTTGAAATTTATGATGGATCTCTCTGGGATTTTCTTTTCCCTTAAAAGAAACGTTCATCAGATGTGTCCTAAGTAGTGTTAGTAAAGTGGCAATTCGTCACGGTTTTTGTTTTCAAGTTTCAACGCTCTGCTCCACGATAACTTATGGGAGTAGTTACACATACTCGAAAGTTCACATGACCTCTCAGTTTTCTTAGTTTGAACATCTATATTTGTCGAAAAAAATTAACGTTTTATTACATTATCGGCAGCTTTTAAAACTCACTCCTTTAAGGATATTTCAGGTAAGTAACTTATTCAAAATTTCTGTTATATGGAGTTCGGCAAACCGATTTTTGCCTACACTGACTACCTGAACTCAATGATACACCGAAACTGCCCGACAATTGCCGAGTCTACTGATGTGGTCAATTCGGTCATCGATGGGCTTGATGGTATCATACTACTTGATGAAACTTCAAAAGGTAAATTAATTTTGCTTTAATTAAATATTTTTTAAAGATATTTTAAGATGAATCCTGCATGGAATTCATGTATGATCATGTAAACACGGGAACTGCTCTCTAAGATTTGTTCTCGGTACCCCAAGTGGTCTCGTGTCACGCACCTCTAAGACCAGTTAAAGTGGCTCTTCCTTTCCATCCGTAGTTAATATTTACTCGGTTCATTCTTATCCACCAACTCTGAATACCCATTCTGTATCTACAGTCTCCTTCAATTCAAATCCTCAGTTTGTAACAAGATCTCGCCTTTCCGATCTTTATATTTGTTCTCACAGACCCGTTTTCCATTCCGTTCTTTTACCATCTGGAACTCATTCTCTCCTAATATCCGTCAGGCTTCTTCCCTATCCTTATTGAAACCATTGATTTTCCAACATCTCATCACTCCCCTAACATATGATCTATACCAGGTTAGCCATTTCCTTAAATGAATCTATTTTAAACATTGGCAATTTTATTTATTACATCCTTGAAATACATGTACCAATTTCAGTTATATACTACCCGATGCAAATAGAGATCTTAAGGACATTTGAATTTAAATACTGTTTTTATAAATAAATCCTCTATCCATCATTTAGATTTAATTGCACCTTGGAATTCATTTGTTAAATCACATTACATTTGCAAAACCGACATCTACCCATGGATGAGGTCATAACTATCTTTCCTTTGCCTGCCCTTCCTTCTACAATGTAAAAATACATTTTTATTTTTAAATTTTAAGTATTAAAGTATTTTTAGTTTAAAATAAATACTAAATAATAACAATCAATTATTATTTAGACTAAATAATACAAATAATTAAAGTCAAACTTCAGCTTTAACTTACGTGGTATTTTTAAAGGTGACGACCCAGTGATAGTTGTAAGAACTTTGACAACACTGGCGAAGGAGGCAGAAGCTCAACTGTGGCAGTGGGAGCTATTCCGTTCTTTGGATATCATAGTATGGCTTACAATTCATTCATTATCCATATTTATTTTTTATTTACAATATATGATAATAATTATAGGTGCAATGATTAAACTGTTCAATTACAGCTCCTAAATGATTTAAATCATCAATAATGAATTTCGTTAACTACATTAGAGTGTTCACTTATTCTACTCTACACATATAGGACACTAAATCACTATAAAAAAAAAAAGGACTACGGTTTGAAACCAAGTTTACTGTTACTATTGGTGTCCTTACAGTCATAAAGGAGCCTAATTTGAAGTCTTAAAAGTACAGCCGTATTAAGAAACGTTCAAAGAAAAGATAAATATGAATTGAGTAACTAGAGGTGTCCAATCCAACAAAGATTTTTTTTTATTCTATACCAATTTTTCTCAACTTCTCAACTCTCTTTTTTAAATTGTAAATTGTTGTGAATAAGTTAGCCGATTCGCCAAGTAAGAACTCTTAACTCCCAGAGCCAGGTTTGAGCCTTACAATTGTATCGGCCTTTCTGTTGTATCAGTGGTAGATCTACTTGGTAATTACCCAGTTATTTTAAAGTGGGTGTCTGACCCTTCCTTGGGTCGGGAGATAAACATTGCGGTCGAGCATGGATGATGTTCACTAAATACTTCCTCTCGATATACTGAACCAAAATCCATTCATATGTTGTTTTTTAGTTTAGAAAGTATTTAATCCTATATATATCAGTTAATTACACTAATATTTATTCAAGACAGCATATTTGCACACATAAATGCAAATATGGAGCTATATCTTTCTAACCCATGATTCTTGGTTGGCAGTCTTCTCCCCCGTTGGACCCGTCCCACGCTATCTGCATCGCATCTGTGATGGCAGCAATGAAGTGCCACGCCGCGGGGATAATGGTGGTGACGACCTCCGGAAAATCCGCACAGCTGGTGGCCCGCTACAAGCCTCGATGTCCTATATTTGCTATTACGAGGTACGGAAGCGTGGCCAGGCAACTTAGTCTCTGGAGGGGTATCTTCTCTGTGCATTACATAGGTAATCCAACCAGTATCCAACAAGTATATAAGTAAACAATGAGTGAGAACAGGAGTAACTATAAAAAATGTTAACGGTACTTATGAAGAACCATCAACCAGATGCAAAAATATTCACCTTATTTACTAAATAAAACCGTTCATTGTTAAGTAACTATTTTGGGATTTACATCATTTATATAGTGTTTACATCTCCGATCAAACTTGACCTTATGAAGAGCGACGCCATCTAACTTCATAACGTGTTACCTTCATAACGTACCTACTTTTGCAGACTTTTATTAATATTTTAATTAAGTTCAAAATCAATTTAAATAGGATGTCACAATACTTAAAAGTACTGCCTATTTTTACTATTATAATTTTATGCTAAGCAACACATGCTTTTACTGGAAGAGGGAATGTAAAGCAAACTGTAATTATTTGATCTTTTAAATAATGCACCCGTTTGATATCAAAGAATCGCTCTATCGAAACATAATAATCTTTATCACGATAAACATATAATCAAAATAAACACAACCACTATATTGAACAGAATAACGGCACGTTAGAACCTACAACGTAATTTTATAAAAACAGCTGATTAATAACAGAGCAAGTCATCCGCCCAAGCGCAATAGGTGGCGGAGGTGCCGTTGGAGGTAGAACCCGACATATTATGGATTTTTTTTTTTTTTTTCGGTTGGCTCTACAGACCTTGTAGATCTTTCGCCGCCTTTACCAGCCTTCTCCACCTCTGTCTATCCTGGACCGCTGATTTCCAGTCTGCTACATGTAGCTCCGCAGCATCTTTGTTGACCCTGTCAATCCATCTGGTCTTTGGCCTCCCACGTGGTCTCTTCCCAACTATTCCGGCATTCATAGTTGTGTAGAGGCGTCCTGACGGATCACTTCGAGCTACATGCCCCGCCCATCTTAGCCTTCTTGCTTTCATATCCTGAGATATCGCCTGACCAGTTTCTCCTCCATGAGTTAAGAGTCTCATCCCATACCGCTCCTGTTATCGTGCGAAGTATTTTTCTTTCGCATCTCTCGATTTTGCTTTCTAGGGTGCTGGTGAGAGCCCACGTTTCACAGCCGTATATCAGAATCGGCTTTATTACAGCATTATACACCCTTAATTTTAAATTTCTAGAGATGCTTCGGGATTTCAATACTCTTGAAAGAGCGAAGCATGCTCTATTTGCACTTGTTATACGCTGGTCTATCTCAGTTAGGAGGGCATTAGTTGAGGTTATTGTGGAGCCGAGGTATTTGAAGGTATCTACTTTCGGGAACGATTTGCGATCCACGCAGATGCTGTTTCTGGGGTGGACTTTACTGCTTATTATCATGTATTTTGTTTTTTCCTCATTTATCTGTAAGCCGATTTGGTTTGCCTCTTTCATAAGCACCTTAGCGAGTCTCTCGATATCCCTTTCATTACTTCCGAGGACTGCTATGTCATCGGCGTATGCAAGAATTTTATGTACCTTCCCGACGTGCACCCCACCATTCTCTCTTGATGTTACTCTTATCACCTTTTCAAGAGCTATATTGAACTAGCTATAGAAAGAGCTATATTATGGATATAACAAACTATTATTATTGAAGAGAAGTGTTGTGGTGTATCAGAAAGCGGAACACGAGCAGCCTTAAACATATTTTTTGGTTTTGAATGCGGCGCGAAGCATACACTTGTTGGCAAGTTAAAATAACTTTATGGTTACAGAGGGCTTCTATAAGCCATAGCTCACCCGATAAATGTTATTTCGCTAACACCGGTACAGGAGCTTGTAGTTAATGCATTTCTTTAACGCTTCACGCCCCGCAAAACGCTTTCACTCAGATCTCAGTGTAAATGTATAAGTAAACATAACTCTATTACATTATCAAGGAATCAATATATATTCGTTTTCAATGTTGTGCTTAATATATTAATTGTTATATTAACCTAAATAAAAGGAAACGATACAGGATTTTCATTTTTGTTCTTACGATTCGGTCAGAAAATGTATGTATGTATCATTTTTAGTAATACATACTAATGTTTAATTTTCTCAGCTGCGCCTAATCCCTGCTATGCCCGAGACGTCGACCTACGCATTCAGTACGCGATGGAAATAGGCAAGATAAAGGGGATCTTATTCCCAGGCGAGCCGGTGGTCCTGATCAACGGTTGGAGGCAGGGAGCCGGGTTCACCAATAACATCAGAGTTGTCTATGTTTCAGCCGGTGATCCTTGGGTCTATCCCCATTCACCAGCACCACATGCCAAATACCATCAAATCCAACCAGACGCTTCATTTTAAAAGAAAATAATGTGATTAAATAAAGTGGTCTAGTGAATCAATCTGGTTTTATTCAAATATCATAACCATTACTAGTATTAAATTATGGATTATAGTTTGCTCTAGCACAACCTTTATTACTTTACCACTTATCGCATTTATTCCATACTCAATTCGTATTCATTTATCACGCGCAATGTTGGATAAATTGGACTTATTTTAAACAAAGTTTTATTGTTTAATCAAGATGGATTATTTTATTAGATAAAATTATTACCTTGCGTCACCAAGGAACATATTAATAGCAATTCTTATTTCATTCAACCATTAAAGACAAATTTTACACTCGTCAAAAATATCCCTGACCCCTGTCCAATTCCAATATAGCTCTTAAACTTGTTTTAAATCAATTCAACCATAACATTACATAACCATAACTCGTGGTATTCAGGCAAAAACCAAATAAAAGGATTACTAGTTGTCTTGTTGTTGCTTATTTTAATGCCCTTTCCTGTTCTTGTCAAAGAAAACAATACAAGTAACCAACCGATCCAATCCGGGTGAGATTCATTATATTAAAGTCGAGGATTCATTCCGTGGGCAAAGTTTTGTTTACAAGTAACCATCAATATCATAACCATCAAGTTCTATAAAACACTCATTTATCCTTCATTAAGATCATCGTAATGGATCGAGAATCAACGGAAGATCGAAACTGCGATGAAGAAACGCAGTTGCGAATGATTCCACTCGTTAATAACCAGCTTGGCGTGCGGAATTGGATCGCGGTTACACAAGCTAGAGAAGAAAAAGCCTGTACCACTATTACCCATGAAGGATCTTGGGGTCAATGTATGGTAGAGACTGTACTGTTTCTAGGATAACGGATAAGCAGGGAGGTGATTTTCCTAGATCACTCTCAACCACCAGGTTTTTCCCCATATTAAGGTACCCACTTTAAAGAGGCTGGTTGGCCCCAGGAGGATTTCCAACTCTTACAGGGTCCAACCACGGCTGTTATTGGATTAAATCATTTATCTGCCACAGTCTGTTTGGACCCGGAATCTTCGGCGTCCCAACTCAACATTCTGACAGAGCTAACCCGCTCCCTCGAGATAGAGGTATGGCGAAAATTGCTGGGGAGGCCCTAACACTTTCACTGAGTTGTAGCGCCACTGACGATGAAATAGAAAAATTGTACACTAATACATCCCAAACATTGAACACTTTAAGCGTTTGAGTCGACCAGCTACTGACGTCACTCTTGCCGCAACAAGTATGTTTATATTGCGTTCTACCTCCTTGTGCGAGTTACAACTTCTTCTATGTGTTGATCTGTCAATTGGAACTTGGCTTGATAAGACTGTACCGGTTTCTAGAGCTAGTGGGCTGTTAGTTATCCGTTTTGTGAAAATGGGAAATATTATTAATTCCTCTGGTGGCTCGCCACTAGTGATTGTTCTTTTATGTATTTTATTACATTTAGCATTCAGCAGTGATCCTGAATTAGATCGAAGCTATTCGAGAGCTGAAGTACAGGTAACTTCGTTACTTTAATTTCCTAAGCCCAATCTATTAAATTTAATAATAAAAATACTTCAATCCGCAGTTGTTGTTTTGTTTTTTAAATCTTCATATAATCCAATACATTTTGAAAACTCGCTAGTGGCGATGCTTGGAATTAGCAGATTTTGTTATTATTTTCAAAGTTTTAGAACTGATTGGATAACAATAATAATATTTTAAAAATAATTGTTTTTTAGTAGTGATCCCCATTAGATTATAATACTGATTGTTTACGTCGCCTTACAAAAGTAAATAATTTTACCATACTCAAGAATATAAAAAGGTTGTGCTATTTAAGGCAAGTCTTTTCTACAGTTATTTTATTACAATTAATAGTTTTATATTTACCAATGCAATTTAAATCTTAGTGAACATTCTGAACTTTTATTACATTTGTCTTCAAAAATAACGAAATGTTGGCCGTCTTTCAACATTATGTTTCCAGATAGCGTAGGGCAAAAGGAGTATTTATTCCCTACCTGTATAGAGTGTCATGTTAGTTTTTATTTGATGCAGGCATGTGGTATTATTGATTTATGGAATCTTAATGTTTCATACAAATGACAGTAACTGATCTATTGATTACTAAAATATCCATTTTTTTCCTAACATGGAAATGAAAAGCTGAAAATGGTTGATTCTTTGAGTTTTATGTTGTTTGAATGAATAATTGTCAAAACTATTTATTATTTAAAACCTATTTATTTACATTTCAATACTTATTTTATTGGCTATCTGTTCCGCAGGTTGTCGAGTTGAGTTGCAACAAGTTTAAACTGTTTATCCGTTTCCTTTTTTTATTATTTTCCGAAATGCAAATTAACATGGGGTTTATTATGGAAAAGAGAATGTAAGTAGAGACAACGAGTAGATTTTGGTAATCATTTCATCAGGAAATAAAAGTTTAAACTAGTATTGCGAGATGTATATGTTTTTTGAAATATTCATATCTAGATAGAAATGATTACCAAAATTTCCCATTATTATATTCTCTTTTCCATACTAAAGCTCGTAATAAGTTGTATTTTTGGAAAATGTTAAAAAAGGAAGCAAATGAAAAGTTAATACTTGTTCTGACTCAGCTCGTAGAAGCGACAACTTGGGGAATTATATAAATAAAATAAAAGTTAAAGCCTTTTATTGATTTGACTATTATTACATAAGTTCCAAACACTTTGATTTAGAGTTGTTTCTTGGCTCTATTGTTACACACTTCACTTTTTTTTCTGCTAGGTGATAGTAAATATTTAATTTATACCTTATTATTATTTATTTTTTTGTTTTGCAAAGAATATAAACATTTTTTTTTAATTTGTATGATATGAATTCTTCAAGCTTTATTTTCTTATCAATTGTTTTTTGTTCTGGTACAACTCTAACTTTCTTATCACATCCACTATATAGATAATTACAGATAGCAGGAAATGTATGGAATTCTTAAAGTAGAATATATGTTAAAATATTTATTGTTCTAACAATTTCGTATTTCTTTCCATTTCATTTTTATTATTAAGGTATTATGGTTTCAGAGCTGCAGTGGATGCTCTCTTAATCGTCTTCCAGAAGTGAGAGCTTTTATTTTTGATGATGTTCCAAAACAGTATCCTTTAATTTATAATATTTCTTATTGATCTTATCGACAAGTTTATTTATTTAAGCGCATGTATACAATTTTTTTTTTTAATTTTGCTAATAATTAATGATCAAACAATATATTAAGGACTGTGAATGAAAACTACTCCTCCTTAATTTAGAAGCCAATAGGAGTGCTAACATATTACCATTAGTGTTATCCCCATAAATCCACCTGATTGTCCTAACAAAATAAATATGAAATGGCATTGATTATTAATGTTAGTATGAAGTTCTAGAATATTATTATAATATCTACATATATAATATTTATATATAAATGTTTAGACAAATTTAAAATAAGCAGTCAGCAATCAAATATTCTGTACCAAGAGAAATAACAAGCATGCAAAACACAAATACTTTCAAAATCTTTATTGTCTCTAGCTGGTAGGGGAGGCAAAACAAAATTTAATTGAAATATGTTCTTTACATATTCTTTCATTATATGGCTCTTTATAAAAGTCAAATTAGGCTATTTTGGTAGATTGATTGCATTCCTTAATATATAACAGTGACGGGGTAACATTCAAGCATATTCAGGGGGCTACGCCAGAACTTGTTTTATATTCGCATGACCACAAGGTAAGAAAATAGAAATAATGCTTTTTTTAATGAAATGTTTGAATTTTGAAATATTAATGAATTATTCTAAACATTTCTGATGTGCCTATCACACAACTTTCAAATACCTCTCTATTTTAAAAAAAGTTGTATTAGTTTGCATTTGTATTCAATTTAGTTTCCATGGAAAAATTTAGGTCTCTTTAAATGATATAACAATATGAATTATATACAACTGTGTACAATCATTCTTGGTTACGAACTTTTTTCTCTCCTCATCTTTAATTAAACTGCCCTTTTTTCCAGAATTTGTTTTTCATTTTGGAATTTTTCGTATTACTATTGATAGCGAGAGATAGCTATTAATTCAAAATAAAGGTACTTACAAATTATGAACATTTGGTGAATAAGCCTTGAACAATATTGGTAAAAAAAACATGTTCAGAAATTTTGTAAAAATAAATATGTACATTTTTAGTGATGCAGAAGTTTCTCTCAATTTAATATTTCCCTGAAAGATTTTTTAATCAATTTTGCATTTTATTGTGATTAATTTAGCACAACATTAAGCAAGATAAAATTTTGTATTCCTCAAAGTTTTTGTTTTTAATGTGAATTCTGTGCCATGTAAAAGCTTATCTTGATTTCATTAAAGGAATGATAAAAGATAAACATAAATAATGAAATAGTATTGCATGAAAAATATTATTATTTTTTTAAATATTTGCTATTCTTTCATATATCTATTTGTCGTTACATAATGCTCTTAATTATTAATGCTTTTATATTTTTTTAGGAGGTAGAAAGAATTGCTTTGAAAGATCTTTCCAGGAAACAGTGCAATGATCTATTAAAAGAAAAGGGATTTGGAAAGAAGAATGAACAAGTTGAAAAAGAACTGTGATTTGCTATCATTTCATTGCCATTTATAATTATGCCAATTTTTTTTTCAATAAATTCAATGTGATTTTGAAGCAAATGATTAATTTCATATATATCAACTAACTTTATACTTATCATAAATTACCATAGCAACCGACTTGTTTAGGTGAATAGGTTGACAGTTGATGTTGTTAGGTATTTTTTAAGCATTAAAGAATGTTTTTTAATGTATTATCTCTAATTAATTGATGTAAGTTCATATTTATAATTTTACTTAAATTAAATTTCTAAAAAATGTTTAACCTCTGTTTTTTCTTACCATTTAGTGAACTGCTGAAGATTTGTTCCCTTTTTTTCTTTGTTTTATCTCCAATATCACCCAAATCCCGTCCTGTTATTCCTATAGTAGAAAATAATGGAGCAGGTAAATACTTGGATTATGTTTGTAATATAAAAAGTTAAATATAATACTGCCCATTTGATATAATGTTCCTGAGAAAATTATAAAATCTTTAATATGTAAACAGATTATATATTGTTGCAATAGTGGTTTTTTGTCATTCCTGAATTGTTATATTCTGGCTTTTATACACAAATCTATTTCTCCTTTTTAATTTGATTTTTAATGATTCTTTATTCTAATGAAGAATTAACAATAAGCTTATATCTTTTTTAATGCACACAATATGCTTAATTTAGTTTTATAGATGCGACTAAAATTTAAAGGTAGTATATTTCTGCCAGTTAACATAAAATGAATATAGAGGTTAGAGAGGAAAATAGTTGACTGGAAGATCTAATGAAGGATACAATTAGTCTGGGGGTGAAGCCAACAATAACACTAAAGAAGAAAAAACTTATTTATTATAAGTGCCGTCGTTTAATAAATAAATAAATAAGTTTTTTCTTATTTAGTGTTAATATTGACTGCACATCCAGACTAATTGTATACTTCATAAAATGAATATAGAATATTTTTTCCAATTGTGTGTGGATTGAATTATACTTTATTAACAAGAAAGGTTTATTTGTTCCCTACAGCTGGAGTCCTTTCTCAGAAAATTATTCAAGACTGGAAAATTATTCAATTGGATAATTAATATTAATTCTTAAAAATATATTGCATTTCTATGATGCGCTAATTTATAAGTTTCTTCGTAATTTTTTATCATAATTAATTAATACTTGCTTACATAATTACTTAATTGATTATTTGTTTTTATAAGTGTAATTTTTAATTCAATTTAGTGTAGAAAATAATTATTTGAAAATGTATCAATCAAATGAGTGTTTTTGTGATGTTCATTGTCGTGATGTTTACCTGCCAATTTTCAATTAAAGTAATTGTTACTATTGGTTGTTTTATTTTATTCATTTTTTGTCAGATTTTATTTTTTATGTTTATTGAATTACAGTATTTGGGTAATTATTTTATTTTACTTAATGTTGGCGGATGTTGACCCAGATATCTGCATATAAATCCAATCTCTTTTACGAATAGTAGGAATGATACTGATCAGAATTTTTACTGAGGTTTATTTTTTGTATTGCTTTTGATGAATTCCCGTTGCTGGTGAATAATTATTGAATTGCTAATAAACAGTAGACTAGTGGTTGGTTTTAATCTCCTTTAGCTTTCTATCACATCATATTCTTTCGTACTGAACTTGCTTTCTCTAATAATTTTGCTTATTTTTTTTTTTTTTTAGAATTTTATAACTATGACCCATTTGTACTTATAATTATCTGAATCCACTACTGTAAAGCTTGAGATAAAATCATTATGATCCACTATCATGGAAGCAGATCCAACTGCAAACCAAATATCCTAAATAATGATGTAATCAGTATTGCTCTTCCTTCCATATTTTATGATAGTATTTAAAGAAGAAAAAAAAACAAGGTCTTCTGATTTCGTGCAGACTGTTAACGCAATAAATATTTACTTACAAGCCATAGCCAGTCTTCAACTTCGGACTTTGAGGTCTGTAATCCAGCATTCCAAGTACTATGCTGCTTCCTATGGCAGCATTTAGCCCAAATAAAATCCTCACTTAACCTAACCAATTATTTACTGTAATGTCATTGAGTGAAATGGCTTACAACTATTTTGCATTGAAGGCAGAGTTGGGTAAAATTTATCTTCAATAATATCAGGATTTTCTCCTCTGGTCTTATGCATTATAATCCGTTTCTTTGAATATGAATTTATTCTCCACCAATAAAAAGCAGTAATTTATTGAGCACCATGTTGTAAATAATTTATTTACAGAGAGGTTACAGTATCATATTGGTTTTGTTCTTTAATGAAATTAAACAAACACCAATTATGAACTTTCATGAGGTTTTTATTTTATGGTAAGCAATTTTATAGTTACCAGCTTTTTAAACTACAATCAACGATTTCTTATGAAAAATCACATCATAGGATTTTGGCTAGGTTAATTTAAATGTGGAATCCAATATTTAGGATTACATCTCAATAAATGTTTAACTTGGTATCCTCATACTAAACTGAAAAGACAAGAAACTGCTCACCGTTTCAGGCTACTGCAACACTTACAAGGCGAACGCTCTAAGCTACCAATTAATTACAAAAGACTTATATACATGACTATTATAAGACCAATATGGACTTATAGAGTAGACCTTAGGGGATACACTAAACCATCGAATTCCTCTTGTATCCAATCCAAAATCCTTAATGCTCCTTACTTTGTTACGAATAAAATCATTCATAATGACCTCAATGTCCCATTTGTTGCTGATTTGGCCCGAAACTTCAACCAGTCTTTTTATGAAAAACTAGTCTTTTCACAGGTTTCAAACCTAGCAACCTCTTCTATTCCTGATAATTTAAATGTGGAACAAAGATAATTAATTAGATATTTTATTTATTCAGGATATCCTCCTTAAGCATTTATCTTCATTTCTTCCTCATAAATGTGTCCTTTTCTGTCATCAATGCCACCCAAATGTCTAGTTGGAAATATATGTGCATCCCTGTAGTCTAGAAGCTAATGGCACCTTTATTCAACAACTGAATGGGTAGCAACCAATCACCTTAATGGATAGTCTTTATCAGTAATTGTTAGCATCAGTAAGCCTTCCTGTCCAAAACTAGTGGTTTTGGCTTTGACATCATTACTTAAATATATTTTGTTTTTTTCATTTTCATATTTCTGTTATAAATTCAACTTATTACATAATGTTATCACCTATTCCTTGAATATTTCCAGTTGGAAGAGTTTGATGAAAGTTTAAAGGAAGTTCTCGCAGATTTGAAATCACAGAGGGAAGATGAAGAATTACAGTCCCTTTTGTATGAAAAAGAACTGGCCGACAAACCAAGCATCTTTACACACCCACTGGCTGACATACTTCGGGAAGTGAATATTGCTGACGATGTAAAAAAAGAAAGTGAAAAACGACTGGTTGAAGGAGAGAAACCAATTGAACAAGTACAGCCATCAACGAAAGTTTCAAAATCAATATCTCGGCGTTCAGTGAAGGCCAGCAGAAGCACGAGGATTCCTACCACGCTTAAACAAAGTATAAGTATGAGGAAGACTCTATCCAGAGAAAGTAAAATATCAACTAGGTCTAGTCAGGCGCCGCGTGTGACCCAAGTATTTTCCAAGAAGAGTAAACTTGTCCATTCGAGTAAGTACATTATCAGTTGTTTTTTTTTGTGTTTACCATACGAAACCACACATTGCTCTTTTCAAACAATAAAAGGCAATCAACCCCTGTCTTTATAAAAGGTTTATCGATAATATAATTCTTTGATTTACCTTGAAATAGCTCATATAACAAAATACCTTGGCATATTGGATCATTGGGCGATAGCACAGACCAAATTTGACATTTTACTTTTAGCTGACAAGGACATGTGTTTATGGATATTTCGTATAATATTTCAGCTCTTGGGCTGAAGCTGAAGAAATACAACTTATCGATGTTAGGGTAAAAAGGATCTTTCCGAAAAACGGTATCTGTTCCGCACGTTGTCGCTTCGAGTTCAGTTACAACAAGTTTTAGCTGTTTATTCGTTTCAATTTTTATATTTTCCAAGAATACAAGTTACCTTGAGCATTAGTATGATAAAGAGACCGCATTTATGGGTAATGGGTAGATTTCTTTTTATTAATTATACTTCAGTAATCGTTTCATCAAGAAATAGAAGTTTCAACTAACACTTCGAAGTATAGATGATTTGAGCAATGTCCTATTTATTTACATTTTAATACTAATTTTATTAGGTATCTGTTCCGCAGGTTGTCGCCTCGAGTTGAGTTACAAGTTTTAACTGTTTATTCGTGTTTCTTTTAATATTTTCCTAAATGCAAGTTATCCTGGGGTTTAGCGTGGAAAAGAGAATGTAATTATGGATAATGAGTAGATTTCGGTAACTATTTCATCAAGAAATAAAAGTTTCAACTAACATTGTAAGGTATATATGTTTGTTGAAACGTTCATTTCTAGATCAGATGATTGCCGAAGTAAGCACATTTCCCATAATTACACTCTCTTTTCCGTACTAAAGCTCATCATAACTTGTATTTAGGAAAATGTTAAAAAGGAAACAAATGAAGAGTTAAAACTTAGTGTGACTGAATACTTTGATAGTACCTAAAAATTTTAAAATAATTATAGCTGGACGTATGTAGGATAAGGTAAAATAAAAAGATCGAAGGTAAAACCACTGTTTCACACGACTTGCATTGCCATTTTTATTGATTTTGTAACAAACTCTGTTTTCTAATTAGAACTTGAGGGAGAGAAAATAAACAACACCATGCACATACTTCCATTTACAATACCTTATATATTTAACTATCAATTTTACAAGGGATCGAAGCAAAGAGATATGCATTGATAACAGTGTGTATTGTTAATAGTGACGTAATATGTTACATAGCAGAGAGACCACTAACGAAAAGCATTAGGAAGGAGGAGGTACAGCAGCCTGCACTTGAACATTGGATTAATAAAATTAATTACACTTAAGTAGATATATTATAAATCATTTTAACGGGCACTAGACTTTTTGATAGTACAAAATATTTAAAAATTTAAGTGAAATTAAGTTTCAGTTGGTATTCAAATCACACTTTCCACTAATTACTTTATTCATCCAACTCTTAATTATCTGTTATAATACTTTGGCAGGTGAGGGTTCTCATTCAGGACCAGAAGGAATTATTCATATTATTAATATATCTATTAAAAAAGACCTCCAAAAAGAATTGAAATGTGAAGTTGGAGTAGATATTTTCATGGAAATGCCTTGGAAGATTGTTTCTAAATTTAGTATTATGAAATCAATAAAACTGGACGCTGAGCGATCTCCATTTTATGAACATGTTGCAAGTTTTCAGGTAAACTATTCTTATTAATTAATATTTGAGCTATTATAATAATCGTAGGATTACTGCCTCCCCTTTTCATAAAGGTGTGCTCCCGAGGAAGGTAACCTATTCTATTGTTTATGAGGAAAGATTTGGATCCAACAAATTTTCACCCGTGATTGTGTTTGGCAGATTTCGACAACTATATTGTTAAATAATTTAAAATTAATTGCATAATAATTTAATAATTCAAATTTCTACCAATATTACAGTTAAATAAAAATCTGTTAGTTACCACAAATTCTGCAAGATAGCACTAGTGCAGGGTCGTGGTTTCATAATGCCAGCTTATTCTAGAGTTGCAACAAAGCGATTGTTGACGCATCAGTTATATGTAATGCTAAATGGGATACAAATATTTTAAAAAATGAGTTGAGAGATGTAATATCCTTATTTATATATAAATTCAGAGCAGATGTTTTGTTTTTTTAAGACGTCGTGGATGGAAAGCGGAACACTATCGCCTGGCAACACTGCCTACATCGTTTTTTCTTTATCGTAGGAGTAAATCGGAGTTGTATTACGTCTCTGTTGTTTTACTTCTTCAAATTTACTTTTGCGCCTTTCCAATAAACATTCGATATTGGCCTGATTGCCAGGCAGTTCCATTAAACTTTCAACGACAAATCATTTTTAAATATTGACTATAATAATTAACGATTGATGTTCTTTGGAAAAGCAGGGGTGGCCACAAAAAAAAAAATAATAAACCATAGACTATTTAGAATTGTTAAATTCTTGTTGCTCGATATTATAAAACAGTAACTGAATATGCTTATGAAATATGGCTAATAAACACGGCCGACAATAAACGGTATTATATTTCTTTATTATTTTGAGTGTCTTTATAATTTACAGCTAATGGCTCTATAATTTGTAACAGAATTATCCAGAAGAGGAAGTTCTTTTAGGACGGGCTTCATTTCTGGACTGTGATTCATTTTTAGTAGCAGTTACTTTACATGGGAGGAATTTACTTTTAGAAGAAATTAAAAAAACTCATCTAGCAAGATGGGGAAAAGTGGTAATGCAGTCAAACCACCCAATTGGGGTGTGGAAAAGCCATGGCACAGAAAACGAAATGGATATCACTGGAGTAAAAAATTTAAGACCTCAAGTATGTTTTCTCCTTATATTTCCTATAATTAATACACTAGTATCTTACTGTTTTAGATATTTATATTTATTTTAAATTATACCAACTGTGACTACTTGTCGCATTTATGTACCATCAAACCAAACTGTTAATAATTTTTAACCAATTATCAATAAAAAAATATTGCTGTTGTATTTTCACTGAACTCATCTAGATTCTCACATTTAACTAAATATAAGTAAAGATGATTAAATTCTTTTTACAGATTGGTCTCGACTGCTATATAAAGAAGAACCATCATGAAAATCTCTTTTCTGAAGGATTTGACGTGGTAGATTACTATACTGAGCTGAAAGAAGAGGGTGTTCTGATGATTGAAAACATTAATGGAGTTGTGTTTGACAAACAAACTCAGGTAATAGATTGTGATTTATTGTAATATTACGTGACTTCTTGACTCATTGTCCCACGTTTACCTAGTTCTTCCCCTCGAGTCCTACTTTTTGTGTTCTTATCATATTGTTACTTATTTTATCGTATTCTGTTTTGCCCTCAAAGTTTCTCAAATAGTGTATCTCCAGAACTTTTTATAGTTCATAGTAATGTCCATAATTTGCTGGCATATTTTAACATTTTACAGATTTTAATTTTTGTGCGCTTGATAACCTCTTTTTCTTTTCCTTTTTTTCTATTTTGCCTCTAAAATTTCTTGAGAGAATCGAAGCAGTTCTCCGCTGACTTTATCCTTTCTTTTAGCCCCTCGTCAGCCACGCAATAAGGTGTGTGAATTTTTCATTATTGATTATTACCGTATATGAACAAAATATATAATTAACAATAAATTATATCACTAATAATATTTCTAGTACCTGAGGTTTCAGAAGTATAGTGCAATATTTGTATATATATACACACTCCCTGTCAGGGAAGAGCAGTAGAGCAAAATCCCTGGAGCCAAGACTTACTCTGATTTAAATGAGGATTAGTTGATTAATTATAATAATTGCGTTATTTTTTTTCACATAACCTCAATCTAAATTTTATTATTAGCAAAAAATATAAAATACATGAAATATTGAAGGAACTGAAAATAATTGTTGTGAGAGGCTTCCCTCATCTCTCTAACACAACCTACGAATTCTCCAAAAACAAGTTCTACACATTCCGAAATCAAGTTCTTGCAATAATATTAAGTCATGTAAAATTACCACTAAACTGGGTGTATTTTATGGGTATTTTTTTTTTTTTTTTTTTTTTAAAGCTGTTGGCAGATTTCATTGCTTACAATTATTTTGCTTGTCTTTTTAAATGTTATTTTTACTTTTTTTTTTTTAGTACTATTTTTCTCCTAATTATCACCATAAGAAAGTCTATTAAAAATGTACATAAGAAATAAACTATCATCCCTGATTATATTTCAGATTTGTAATGAATGTATACTTTGAGATCTAATTTTATACTTTAGGTCGTGATTCAATAATAGGTTAATTTTTGGTTTCTTAGATACATCCGTGCTTCAATAGGTAACTCCCCTTCCCTTCTTTTTCCCCACATATCTAGTCGAACCTATTTTTATTAGTGATTTGTTATTTAAACGATTAAATAAGATTAATTATGATTCTTTTGTTTCTTAGTCATGCCCTATTGCCAAGGAATCATATGCTCAGACAGTGCCTGAAATTCCAGTGAATTCAGCTACACAATTAACGACAGAAATGAGAGTAGAAGAGTACAAAGAAATTCTTGAAGAAATGGATCTAGATTATGAAGTACTAAATGAGAAGTTAAAAGGATTTTTTAATAAGTCTGTATCTGATTAATATTAATACTTACACTTGTTCATGGATTTTAAAGTTTAGAGACCTAAATTAGCTTATTTCCTTTTTAATGTTTCCTGCAATAAATATTTTTTATTTTGTATAGATCTGTGTATCTCCAGTTTTAAATTTAATGAAATCTCCAATATCCTCTGATATTAAAATACTGCTACTAAAACCATACTAGATATAGTGTATCTGTTTTTATTTATAATTGTCCTATTTTATTAATGTGTTATTACAAAGGTATTTCCTTTAACAATGTTTTCAGAATTGATAATCTATTAACTTACAATGAAGAATATGACCTCTATAGAGATGATTATGAAATTTTGGCTACAGAAGGAGAGGAAATTTTTATGTACCCAAATATTCCATATGAACATTATGCAACAATGGTAACGTTCATTGGTGCAAAGGATAAAGTAATTACTGGTTCTTCATGGCATCCAAGTCAACCTGGTAAGTTCCCTGTACCTTTAGCTAACTAATAGTGAAAACAACTTTATTAGATTACTGTAAGATATAGTTGTCTAATAATATATGTACTTGTATATACTATGAATAACTTCTGAGAACAAATAATAAAAAAAATCAGTTTCAAATAATCATCACATCAGCACATACTTAAAATGCTAAATAAGTGTGGATGAGAGTTTATAGAAGTACCAATATTTTAAATAAACCCTAATTGTAGTTTATTTATTTTGCATCAATAAAACATGTTTCTTTAATTTCATGTGAATTGTTTGATTTAAGACAACTATATACTCTTTTACTTATTTTGAAGTAGGCTGGAATAGCTGGTAATTTAGTAATAATTGTGTGTCTTTGGTTTGGAAAAACTCTAGGTTCTTCTGTCATCCTCAACCTCCACTACAAATACTAAAGCATCTAATAGAAAGTTTCTGAGAAATAAGGATTTTCCCCAATATAAAGCTTTAAATACTGCCGAGTTTCATTTGTAAGACTGAAGTAACCTTAACTCTAGCGACAAATGATTAAATCATCATGTTGCGAATGATGATTTAAACTGATAAAAATATATTTACTGAGTCAATAAAAATGAGCAAAAACTCAAGAATAAACATGAAGTAATTATTAGGTTTCAATTTTAAAACAAAAACAGAGCCTAGAGTATTTGATTGTACACTTGGAATGAGATTGTAGCCTGTGATGAATTAAGTCTATTTGGCCTTTTGATGTGAGATATGCTGCACATCATCTTCATTGATTTGATTTTTTTTTCCATATATCCTTATGATGCTTGAACGGGAAATGTTGAGTGGCAAGTTATTTTTCAGTATTTTAGATACTATAGGCCTTGTTTTTGGAGTTTTTCAATATCATTCCAATACATTTTAAGATATTTATTTAATTATTTCTTTCATAGCGAATAACTCTTTGACAGCATTGAAACGCTATTACTGCAATCATTCATTATTTTTGCTCTTAATTTTATTGAGCAGATTTTTTTTAAGCATAATAATTTTAATAAATGTATAAGCTATAATTATGTTGATTAAATTTTTCTATTTGAACATTGTTTAATTATCTGCACTGAAGTCCCCTTATTTTGCTACAATAGTTAATATATATTTCAGGTTTAATAGCTGTTTCTTATGGAAGAGAACATATTAACAATATTGGTGATTTAAATAACTCTGATGAGGAAGAAGTTGATGAAAATGTTTTAGATGAAGAACGTTTATTCAATAGTTTTCCAACATCAAATCAGTTTGATGAATACTTCGAAAAACTTTGGAAATTACATATTCGTAAGTTAGAAAAAGATATGAACAAAGGGATGCATAGTACTAAAGATTACGATCTAGCAACAGCTTCAACTGAATTTCTCCTTCAGACAAAGGTCTCCTTTTTTCTTAAATTTTGATTAGTAAATAATGATAAAGTTAAAATTACTCGGTTCCAAGTTTATTAAATCTTGTAGCAAAGTTGATCTTCAAAAGCTCTAAGGATCTTATAGATAGTCTCTTTCGTCTTATACATTCATCTCATAGCTATGGAAGTAGGGTTATAAATATTGAATATTTGAAAATATTGAATATTGACATACGTCAATATATTATTTATAATTTATTTTTATAGTGATTATTTTTAAATATTTTTATTTTGAAGAGAAAAGATTTGCCCTGGCCGGGATTGGAACCTGGGTCGTCTGCTTCGCCGTAGCAGTGCTCTAACCAGCTGAGCTACCAGGGGTCTTGTTTGACTTGGCTACGACCCCTAGTAGCACACTTGGTTAGAGCACTGCTACAGAGTAGCAGACGACCCGGGTTCGAATCCTGGCCAGGGCGAATCTTTTCTCTTCAAAACAAAAATACATAATACAGTGGAATCCCGATATTTCGTATCCCGATTATTCATATTTCCGGCTAATTCGTACAAATTTGCCGGTCCCCAGAGAAAATCTCGATAAATTGTATAAAATCAATGCATTACAGACCCCTCGATAATTTTTTAGCTCGACGAATCATTTTAGCTCAATTCTATTTTGACAGTTCTTCTAATTGAACTTAAAGATGGTATTCTTAGTCGAAATGTCATAGATTATCTCTAAATATTGTAGTGAAGTAAAACATAAGCCAGTAATTTAAATGAGTTAACCAGAGGAAGCCGCTAGAATACTTAAATTTGAATATTAAAAATAGAACTTTTGTTTTACTTTATTTAAGTTGTTTATTTACTAAAATCAATTTTAATTTTAATATAATTAAATAAATTGTTGGTAGATGTATAGTAAAACAATAATTGCTTAAAAAAAAATTGGTCTTTCGTGTTGGTTTATATATTTATAAGTTACATATTTTTCAGCAAATAAGGCTTTTTCAAGTCATCCAAGAGAAAAAAAAGATCTTAAGAACACCAGAGGCTGAAGATTTATATAAAGAAGAAAAGTTTGAATATCTATTATTTGATGAAGCGAAACAGCAAAAAAAACTTCGTGAGAAGGTATAGGAAAATAAATTGCATTTTTTAATAATAGCTCTGTACCAAATTCAAATCATACATATCCTAATTTATTTTTTGTTAAAAAATATTTTCGGAGATGGATCGTATGGGATCTAGGATCCTCCTGGGGCTCACCCAGCCTCCATAAAATATTATAAAAATAGGGTACCCAAAATAGGGGGAAAACCTGGCTGTTGAACGTGGCCTAAGACAAATCACCTCTTTAAAGATCTGTTGTCCATGAAGCAGTACAGTCTCTACCATGTACTGAACCCCCAGACTCGTTCACGGGTCATAGTGGTACAGGTTTTTTTTTTTTTTTACCCTTTCATTCTGAACATTGGGTGCGCGTTTATTGAACAGTTCAATTTATAGCTATATATGAGTTTAAAGTTTACTTTTGTTTTCATATTCATTGCGTTGGATAATTCCAATTTTTTATTGAGACTCATTGGTAGCATTTTCTTAAAAATATTGGGATTCTTAACATTGGAAAGTTAAATAACTTTTAATAAAAATATAATTTATTTACTTATTGTTTTTTACAGAATGAAAGTATTGATACCATAATAGATAAAGTGATGAGTGAAAAATCTGATTTTCTGAGAAGGGATTATTTATTTTCAGGTATACTTTTTTTTTTTTTTATTAACTACCAATGTTATCTATTAAAATATTGATGCATTATGTTATATATGTACTAGCTTTTGCCCACGACTTCGTCCGTGTAGAAGTCAAAAATGGTTGTAATAGACATTAATGTATTATAATTGAATAGTCCTAAGGATTATTAATAAAATTTACTTGTTCATTAATCATAGAGTCTGTTTCAGGAAATTTTCATTGGAAATTACAAATGGCTGAGTAAGTTAAGGAATACCTCAGTATATTATTAGTATTTTAAATGCATATCTGTTAGTAATGGTTTCAGACAGTTTGGTCCCTGTTTATATAGAGTTTTATAGAGAATAAGCTTTAAGGGTTTTATATATATTATTGAATAAAAAATTACATTTAGACAACTAAGAAAATGTTGACAATGCCTGACTTAGCCCCTTATTAAATATGAAAATGACACGATTCCTCTTCCCTGAGGACGAGAAACTCCTTATGGAAAAAATTCGATTTAGCCACTTATTCACCGGGGTTTTAGATATAATCCCTAATGTTATTCTTTTTCGTATTTTGAAACACTGTGTTCATTAATCTTCATCATTAGTGAAAATTGTTAAAATTTGTAGAATTGGTGTTTTAAGATTTACCCACTTGTGATTAACCATTTTTGTACTTCACAGTGAAATAATTAACCCCATCGATCTGTTATTAATGGCAACCGGAGGTACAGTTCCTAAAAAGTTTGTGAGAACTTTCCTCTTTCCTGAAATATGGGGTGAAACCTGGTTTTTTGGCGAAGATTTGAAATATGAAGCTATAGAAGTTAATAAGTAAGTGATTCTTTATTCATAATTTTTTTTTTTAATATTTTTAATTTCTCTTCTTATATTTTTTTAAAATTTATTATTTTAGGGATTTTAGAGAATCAGCGTTGATGGCTTTAGGATTACCAGCAATGCCTCAATCCAAAATATTTCTTCCTGGATACAAACTAGAAAGCAGCATTGATTATACTCTCGAAATGTGAGTTTAATTTTTTACTGGTATTTTCAGCTGAAGTGAAATAGCATTGTGAATTTGTTTAAAGGGGAAATAAAACTCTATAACGAGATTTGTTAATGTGAGAATACTGGATGGATTAATTATATAAATATCAAAAAAGGGTTAAAGTATATTATTCTTAGAAAGGGTAAATTAAATTATTATTAGATGAGTTTTTTTAAAGCATTAGAAAAAGAAAATTAAACATTTTGGGTTGATATTTTATTAGGAATATTTGACTTCTATATTTTGAAAATCATTTTAACCTTGAAAGATAACCATATTTTCTGTGCGCCGACTGAGTTGGCAGGAATGGTCAGTGCAGCCAAGTGCAATTTAAAAGAGTTAGCCCGCTTATTCATATCCGTTTACGTCGATTCGACGTAGGTTATCATTCTAGGGTTAATTAAAATGAACTATCTTCAACTTGGGCCTTTTATTCCACTTCAAAAATCTGTCCTTAGTATTTAAAAAGAAAGATGCAAACAGAAAAAAATAAAAGAAAGATCTTCAAAGCTTAAAACTTATTATATCGTCAACTTGGATGCAAAAGTGGTTAGCTGCAATATTTGCAAAAAAGAGATAGATGTTTTCTACTTGTGTACATATCAATCATAATTATATATATATATATTTTTTTTTTATAAGCAGTCTACCACTTTTATATTTGTCACAGAATTTCTAAAACTACAATGCTTATGAAAATATATTGTCTATAGTATAAAGATCAATGGTTGTTCCCCATATTTTATACATGTGTAGTAAGGCGAGTTTTGTTAAAATTTTTCCTCGAAGTAGTTGAAGAAAATATTGGTAAAACTTACATTACATTTATTATAGTTTTTACAAATTCTCCAAAACTGTAATCTTCTGGAACAAGATAATTAGTACACATTTAAAGCTTAAGAATTTAATCTCTATGAACCAAAAAAAAAAAAACATCTCCTAAACCAGTCCATTATAAATAGGAATACTAGATATATAAAAGCCTCGTTTAATTTGTACTTTCTTATTGAATATCAGTTTCTCTCATTGGGTATACTTTTGTCGGATTGTAATGTTTCTTTGCCCAATATTTTGCCACATCAGGCATTTGAAAAGTAGCTTTTGATAACCAGGGCCCACCCTGACTTCCCAAAGTCAAGTTTCATTCCTCTGCAAGAGCCTCAGTGTTGTCTGTGAAGATCCAACAGCAACATTATATATATTTTTTATAAGGCCTGAAAGTTAAAATAGTTTTATTCTTTACCTTTCCCAAGGTTTGAGAGTTTGTTTATAGGTTTCAAAATGAACACATATTAGAACGAATGTTTAATCATACTAATATCCAAGACGAGTTTGAAGATAGTCTCATAACTTCATGGGATGGGAACTTCTTGTTGAAGATACATTTGTATTTTCAACATATAATTTACATTTCTTTACCATCTTAACAGTATAAATAAATGATACCTTCATGTCTCTCATCATGTCCTCTATTTCAAATTCTATCTGGGATTTTATTTAATCTTTTAAATTGCTGATTGTGTTCAATTCACTTCCGCAGAATTTTTACTTATTGAACCTTCTGAGGTTATGTTTCTTCAGTGTCTTCTTATGGTTATTAAAGATTTGCTTGATGACTATATTTGTTTTGATTTTTATTGTCCATGCACCTTTTGCTACATATGAAATATCTTTGTTATAGATAGATTGTTATAAAGTATTATTAACAAAATTTTACTTTTTATTTATTTATAATATTAAATATGAACAAGGGAACAAGTCATCAAAGTGAAATAAAATACGAATAGTATAGTAAAAATACTTATACCTTTTTTTGAATTTTTCAATATTTTATCTTCTTTAAGGAATCCATGGCAATGGTTGGATGCTTGGGCAAATCATTGTAAATATCTTGAGGAAAATAACATACAGTCTCCTGATGAAGAAGAAACAAGTGACCTCCCTGAAACAGATGAAAGTGATGTTGAAGAACCATTCGGATTTTTATTTTTGAGAAATATGCCACTGTATGATGTTGAATATGAGCATGTTAATCTACAATACTTTTTATGTCGTCGTAAAGACTGTCCCCACTGTCCATATATCATAAACAATATCATGAAGAAGGAAGGTATAGATCATATTTGCCTTAAGATAATTATGAACAAAGATAACCCCAATGAAGTTGAAAAAGTTATTGCATTACCTTACGAACATGTTCATGGCAAATTCGAAAAAAAAGAACGCAAAGTATTACTAAAAAAGAAGAAGAAGAAAAATGATGATGACAAAGAGACATTTGAAGATGAATTTGAATTGCCATTTTGTAGCTCGAAAAATGGATGCATATTTAGGAAACTGTTACCCGATTATCTAAAAGATTCAAGAGCAGAGAAAATGTATTGCGATCGATGCGGTAATGTTGAAAATAATGAAAACGAGGAATTGGATGAATATGACATTTTTTTAGAAGAATCAGAAAAAAATATTAATGAATCCGAATCAATTAATAAAGACACCGCTACAAGTGTATCAGATGTTTCTAATATTGTTTGGGACAAAGAGTGTATTGACAATGTTGGAAAATTTCTTGATATTGGTAAAACTATTACTGATGGGAATATGTGTATTGGTGAAGATAAAGAAAATGCTCAGGGTACTTCAGGAAATCAGCCCGACGAATGTGCTCTTATCGCTATAAATCAGGTTGATTATGCAAAAAATCTCAATCGATTGAGTTATGCAGATGAGCAAAAGGCTCTCTACGGTGACGGTGCTGAAAACCAAGATGATGACCAGAGTTCATTTATCCCAATCAATGTGTTGTTAAAAAATGAACCTATAAACCCTAACACCCTTACTGATGACAATATGAAACCAGCTGGAATAATTGAAGGGAATACTGTAGGAAAACAACATAATTTAGACGAATGTAGTTCTTCAAGTAGTTCTATGACATTCAGATCAGCTGTGGAAACTATTGACGATGACAATGAGTTGGCACTAATTGATAATAAACAATCAATTATTAATAAAAGTCAAGAAACTACTATAATCCCCAAAACACTTCCTGATAAGAATGCTAATTTAGATAATCTAAACTGTAAATCAGAAAGATGCAATAGAAAAAGTAAACCTGAAACTATAGAATTCAAAGATGACTCTGAGGGTGAAGAGGTTACTTTGGACATAAAACATGTCCTTGATGATCCATATGATAATAGGAGGTGAGGGTTTATGTCTTTTAACTAATATACTGTTGTGTAAATTGATAAGCATATCTAAATATTTATTACAAAATATCTATTTTTTAAATTTGTGGACTTCAGATTGAATGAAGATAATATCTAAATATAAATAATTGAATATTAAAAAATCCATATCCCAATCGTTCATACGAGTTAATAAGTTATTTTGGAAACATTTGTATAGAGAAGCCAATTTTTTCTGATAAACTTAATATATATGACTATTAGCATACCATTGTATTTAATTCATAACCTTGGGTTTCTCTTGACCTGTTTTTAAAATTTAAATCAATGAATAATAATAACATCAGTCCTGTCTTAGCAAATCCTGTTAAATCCGTTTTTTTCTCCACACCAATCCATTCTTTTTGCCGCACTCTGGGAGACGGATATGCCCTCTTTTTATGGCTAAAATAATTTTTTTTCAAAACTTGTTTAAACCACGTTAAAAAAAAAACTAAAAAATGTCCATATTATGCTAAACCTTGGCTAGTCCTTAGTAGCAGAGTTCGGAATACTCTGATAGACCCACAAAGTGCAATTTGGGTTGAAAGTAAAGTCACACTGCACTCGAAAAAAACAATGTTAAAAAAGAAAGGATTAAGGATTAGAGTAAACTTCATTTGACTGATTTGAGTACATCTTATATTGAGAATTATTTTTGTTTTTTTAAGTTGTTATGAAATCATTGACTTTTTCACTTCAAGTTGTTATGAAATTTATTGACTTTTTCTTGTAATAGACTACTTTTCTGGTACCAGGCTAATAATAATCACTGAAGAAAGTTAAGAAAAAGAAATGTTATATTTAGTACGGAAACTATTTCAAATTTAAAAATGGACAATGGATAGAATAGTTTTAGATACAAATTTAAACTCTGATTTATAGGCAGTTAAATTCTCAATTTCCTGTGGAAAAGTGATTGTCTTAAATTCTAATTTTTGAAGGAACAGGTTTAAAAGTTTAATTAATTAAGTAACTTTTATATAAATATTTTGATTTTCTTTCTGATACATCTCCTCAGTTTTGTTTTCAATGCATAGAATGGAAAAAGGAACTATTTCCTTCTAGTGAGAAAAATAAAAATCAGTTTTGTCAGAAGTCAGAAAAAACACATATTCACAAGGACTATAGCAATATTATAATAATTACTGTCAGAGATGCCTCTGATGTTCGTAAAATTTTAATTATCTTATTATTTAAATTTAATTTACTTAAGTCGTTTATTTTTGTTTATCACGATCAACTACATCATTTTCAATATTACAAACCAGTTCATGTTTTACATATTCATTTAAGTTTAAAATGTATTTTGGTTTATTATTTTAGGGATTTTGATGAAAAGACAAAAAAAATTTTGGATGAGGAAGTCGAAAAATTAAATAGTGGTCTAGGCTCAAAAGTGGTCAAAAGACCGTTTGAGGTTATGTCGAGTTGCGTTAGCTCACATGGAATGATTGAAAATAGTGAAGATGAAGAAGAAGTAGATAAACTAAACTTAGTCCATCATGCTGCTATATGGAGTCTTGGGAATGATTTAAAGCCAATGGTAAGAATAAAATAAACAAAACCCTCCAATATGACAACACACGATAAAACATGGGATTAATGCTATATAAGAGAGTACTGTTTTTTGACCGAAGTCATGGAAACGATCCGATTTGATCACATTCAAATATCAGATTTTCCACAGAAGACAAAATAATAGAAGCTGTGTGTGTGTCATAGAATGATTTCCTGATCTTGCAGATGATGCATCATTGACAAAAGAAATTTTTTTTTCATGACTAAGCTTGGGTTAAAAAGTTGTTAATTATAATTTATGACTATAAATATAGTATATAATAAACCCAAAAATATAATATTATAAACAAAACACCTTCTACTGGGTCAGGATGAGAACTTGAAAGTTGAATACCAATGATATTATTTGCTTGCATGACTGTTGGCCAAGCAACAGAACTTTCTAATCAAGTATTGGATCCAAAAGCCGTCATAGTTCTAATAACAGGCTTATAATTATATTTTTTCAGTTTGTTAATTTTCTTATTGCATGGTAAAAAGTTTGGCATGAAATGAAAATTTAAAATAAGAAAGAGCACTGCATGTTTTTAAAATATTTAAATAAGTTACTTTTGTTTTAGCAAAGACTTATTAGCCCATTTGAATTAACCTGTTTGAGCTTTTGTCCATACAACGGGAGATATTTAGTCGGAGGAACTACAACTGGACAGGTTGTATTTTGGGATCTGGAAGGATTATTGGAACATGAAGAACTCCAAGTAGAAGAAAGAAGTGACTTCGATCTTATCGGATTCAAACACTTGGTACAATAGATCACTTCATATTGATAAATTTTAGCCCATTTTCTTTAGAATATTATAAATTATAAGTAAATGTGGATAATATATAATTTTTTGTGATTGATTTTTTTTTTATTATATCAAAATTTACTATTTACTTTGAAAAGAAAATAATTGCATATTTGAAAAATTCTATTGCTTATTTTTACCTTTCTTGCTATGCATAAATCGACTCTCTACTATTGGCTTAAAATGGTATCTAATCTGTAGTGAAGAGCAATTTAGTAGTACCTTGAAATTTTATTATAAAAACTACTATTTTTTTTTTGACTGGCATCAATAAACTTATTTTGATCTACATTCTACAAGTTTTATATCTTTATTACGCTTTTGGAAAATAATTTTTAAAAAATTGTTCTGGTCCATATCTTATCTTGAATAATTTACAGGTGAAGAATTTTAATTTGAGGAAAGTCTCATTTTATGGCAATGGAACATATTGATCTTTGATTTTAAACAATTATGAATTCACTCATTATTTGAAGAATAAAATGTTAATAGCTTATTTTAGCTAGCCATAAAGTTTAAAAAATAAAAATTAATGGAGTTTTTAATAATTTCAGGAGAGAGTTATGTGCTGGTTCAAGCGTATCAGACCAAATCAGACACCAGAGAAACGTTTATATATTACTGCTGTTTCCAATAGAGTTGCTTCGCACATGGATAGGATTGTTGACATTACTTGGCTGCCTCCTAATATGATGGTAATGATTGCAGACTAGTATTTCATTTTAAATACTACTTTAACCTCACAACTTAATTCTCTTTCTTTTAGCTCTCGTCAAGCTCTGGGAAGTATGAAGAAATTGACTTAAAAGATGGATTTTCTTTGCAATTTATGTCAACTTCAGTTGATGGGATTATTAATTGTTGGGATTTGAATTCTCCTCCGATACCATTCGTTGAAGCTCACATCAACAAGAATTCTTTCCAACGTCCTGGCCATTTCAAACTGCCCCCAAACCCGAAGAATTCAACATCAAAATCAAAAGCATTGTTTATGAGGTGGAATCCTTTTTACAAGGTTTGTAGCTAATGTAATTTTTGTGCTTAAAGTTCTTTCTTCAAAATCAATGTGTGTGCGTGTGCGTGTGTGCGTGTATATATATATCATAATGATCGTATGAAAAATGATGAACCTAAAAATAATTGTCTAACAAAAACATATCTGAATCATTCTTCTTTGGATGAATTGTCATCTTATTTAACATCATCTTATTTTGGAATAGAAAAAATACAGGTACGGCCGTACCGCAGAATATTCTGATATGCCTCTATTCTATTCACAACAATTCTGTTATTAACTTACCTCTGTTGCTTTTTATTTTTATGTTATTTCATGGAATCCTGATGGAAAATTAATGAACTTTCCATGGAAACTTAAAACTTTATTTTCAGTTCGACAGACCTAAATTATACTGTTACCAGAATTCTTAAACTGAAGAAAAAAAGATGTGGAAATTTTCCCGAGGCTGATAATATTTCAAGAAGTATTTATATCAACTTTTAAAAACTGGATGATTATTATAGGATCATAAGTGAAAGTTGTGTGATGTGCACACATTGTGTACAAATTAAAAATTTTTTGTAATAAAGAATTAATAATTATTACTAATTGTTCCTCTAGATAAGGCTTGAGCAGCGGGAAACTCTTAGTATAAAAAGGTTTTATGTTACATACATATCTCATGACCAAGCAATTTATAGATATGAAAAGGATAAAAACAGGTCGAGCAAAGGAGAGACAAATGTTGGATTAAATGAATACTATAAAGTTGGTAAGATTGATCTTTCTTATTAGGAGGGAGGAGGAAGTCAAGTAGTTAAGTTAAAATAAAATAAAAAAAATGAGAAATGAGAAACTTTCAATAAATAAAGTAATCACCTGATTGAGGAAGAAAATGGTTTGGGTGTCGGTGAAAAAATTGCTCTTTAGTTGGGAGAACTGCCTATTGAAGAGCCCCTACTAAAGAGCAATTTTTTTCACCTATACCAGAACCATTTTCTTCCTCGTATATATAAGGTCAACTATTATTATTCAAGAATAAACACCTGATTATATGATTTAGTGCCAACAGCACATTATTTTCTTGAGTGTCCCACAAATTTATGTATTAAGGTAAGATTTGAAGGGAGGAAAGAAGAAAAATTATGTTTCATCAGTTTTTAATTTATATCTTGAAAATCGCAGCCCACAAGAACTTGTTCCTTTCACCTATAAAAACTTTTTCCTAGATCAGCATATTTCCAATATTCCTTTATTGTCCATTCTGCATCTTTCTGGAATTCTCTCTTCTCCTCCTTATCAACATTTTAAACCTCCTATTCCAATTAATTCAACAGATATTGGTCTAAAATATTATTATATTAATCTTTGAAACATCAGAATGTATATTTTATTTCACTTTTCATTAAGTTGAATGTTTTTTTTTAAATTTGAGATAAAAGAATCCTCTTCTTCTTTTTTTTCTTTTAAGGCTCTTACATTTAAATTTTTGTTAAAATTTAATATTCTGTTTCCTATCAGGGCTAATAACTATATATATATATATATAGATTTTCTTGTTTTTTTCAATATTTTTTTCCTTCTTCTGTTAGTTATATGATTTATACTTTCCTTTAAATACACATTTACATTATGAGATGTAAATGTGTATTTTAATGCCATTTATTTCTGTTTCTCTATATTCTTCTGAGTTACTTATTATTAATTCATTTATATGTTTTTAAAAGAATTCTTTCTCTATCTTTTTTCTTGTTTTTATGTTTTTTTAGGATTTTTATTTTAATATAATTGGCTATCAATTTATTCATTTCGACTTTGCCAGAATATTTATGAGCATTTAAACTAATCTTATTGTTCCAAACACTCATAAAATGATAACATCCTTCCATCTATAATTAAGAAAGCTAAATTGAATATTCCAATTAAGAAGAAAATATTCATATAGATCAATTGTCACAATAAAAATTTAAATTTTCTACAAGTTTTGTTCCTTTTTTTTTTACATTTTAAGCGAGTTGTCATGTTTCAGAATCTGTGGGTATAGAAGCCATGAACCAAGAAGCTGTGGTTGGTACTATTGACGGCAGTATTATATTATTCAGTTTGAAACCCTCAGCAGTCCAAGAAAAAGAAGCTGATGAGGAACAAGAAAGAACAGGTTATCAAATATATTTATTTATTGAATCATAAACTAATTAATATAGAATTTAATTACAGATTTAATCAATTGAGAAAAAACTTTGATTGGTAAAAGTAAATAGTTCTAGATTAGTTACTCAACATGAGAGTAATTGGTTAAAAAATTTGTTTAAAAAAAAACATATACATATTTAAATACCAGATTTGTACCATTGTATTAACTCAACATATAAAATAGAAAGTTGCGTTTTAATGAAAAATTATAAGTAAAATTTTAATTGTCCTTACTTGTTATTCATCTAATTTACTATACATGTGTATGTGTTTCTAATAATATTTAAACTTATTGCAGGTGGAACACCTATTCGTTTCTTCAAACAAGTTCATGACGGTCCTATAAACGAAATAAAACGACATCCTGCTAACAACCAAATTTTTCTTAGTTCTGGAGGCCATGTATTTAGTCTTTGGAAAACAGATCAGGTATGAAAAATGATTTTTAATTGTAAGAAATAGCTGACATTATAACTGCTAATATGTGGTTATATTGAAGATTGTGTGTGAAACTAGAATCGCTTTCTTGTATTCATATTATATGCTGTATTTTTAGTTGGATCGTTTGCATAAGCACTGGGAAATTAAAAAATATCGTATTTGTAATTTTAGTAATATTTATGCTATAATATAACAATTAACAAAAAAAAAGATCAATTGAGATATCAAACTAGAAAATAATTAAATATATTTGCTACTTATAAGCAATTATTGATATTTATTATTAGGTGATTAATAGTAAATATTTTTTAAGGTATCTAAATGGAATGTTTATAGGTGCTTTAAGTTTCAGTTTGGTTTTGTTCATATAACGTAAAAGCCTTACAAGACTTTTGAGAGATGCCCAATTTAATAGACATTTTAATTTCCTTTTATCAACTTTGAAGACTATATTGGTCCTGGGTAGTCCATCTTATGATTTTAGTTTCAAAATTAATAATGTCCTATTGATTTCAATTGTGTTTTTTTATTAAGGAGGAACCATTGAAATGGAAGAGATATTCAGACTGTTTTATAACTGCTGTTGGTTGGACACAGCACAGGGCAAGTTCTTTTAGAATTGGTCGTTCTGATGGTTGCATGGAAGTTTGGGATATGCACGAAAATGGAAATGAACCAAAAATGACATTAAAAGTTTCATCAGGGGCTATATATGGTAAATATTTTATTCTCAAAAAACATTTTTTCTGTCTACTATATCTTTTATCACTGAATTATAAAAAAGATATGTTGTGTTTTCTGTGAGCTATTTATATCTAGTTATTAATTAGAATAATATAATGTTTTAAAACTTTGATGTCCTTGATAACTTGACTTATCATATAATATAAAAATGGAAATTCATAATAGTAATGTATAACAGAACATCTTTTTTTTTGCAATTTCATCTGCTTTTATAGTGGTTTCTTAATATAATTTTATGTTTTTTCTATTTTAGATTTTGTTATACCAAGTTTGCCAATTACCATTGGGCTTTTTGGAGTTACAGACTACAGAGGTGTTTTGAAATTTTATGTCACGCCTTGGGAATATAAGCTTCCAAGGGAAAACGAGGTAATGATAATTATAATTTTAATGATAAGAAATGAGATAATTGTTAACTTTTTAAGTTCCCTGAAATTCATTTAATCTTAACAACAGTATAATGGCACTTGTCAAAATTCATTTTTATCTTTTAAGAAATTTTTCATGATTAATAAATATGAACAATGGTAAGTAATTATTCAATTTTATTTTTTATTAATATATTATATATATATATATATATATATATATATTTATATATATACAGTGGAATCCCGATATTTCGTATCCCGATTATTCGTATTTCCGGTTAATTCGTACAAATTTGCCGGTCCCCAGAGAAAATCCCGATAAATGGTATAAAATCAATGCATTTCAGACCCCTCGATAATTCGTATTATTTTTATGCTCGAGGTCACTTACAACTTCATATAATTCGTATTTTCAGCTTTAAAATCTCGTTACTTAGTACTGTTTTCGAAAGGGAGGGAGAGAACAGTGAAGCAGATATGCCAGGGAGCAGAATGAGAATAAATCCTTTCTAGGAAATCACTCAATTTGTATTTATTTTTATACACAAATATGTTTGTATTGTTTAGAGGCACAGTAGATCCTATTGTTTTTTTACGGGGGAGCGAGTGAGAGAGACAAGTTTTCTAAGAAATCTCATAAGTAATCCGTACTGTTTTCACTCACAGGAAATTGGGGGAGTTCTATTAATTTTATTAAGCTTTTCTTACAATCACACTTTTATTTACAATTCAGTCTCGTTTTTGGTACCGTTGTGGCACGTAATCATACCTCCAAAATACGTTAGCCTCTCTATTGAAGAGAAACAACAAATCATAAACGCCGTGAACAATGGCTGTAAGCTAATTGACGTATCCAAGCATTTCATCGTCCCTGGTTCCACGATCACATCAATCCTGAAGAACAAGGACAAAATCACTTCCCAGATTTGTAGAGAACTTAAAAAAGTGGTTCGTACAAGTAAGGAATTCAAATGTACCAGTTGGAGGTAATATTTGAAGGGAAAAAGCCCGAGTTTTCACAGAAAATGGGAATTGAAGACTTTCGTGCAAGCGATGGATGGTTCAATAGATTAAAAAAAAATCATTACTACGTTTTTTTATTTTGTACTCCCGATACTTGGTATTCCCGATAATTCGTACCAAATCATCAGCCCCTTGACCATACGAATTATCGGGATTCTACTGTATATACACATATATATATAACTTAAGAGCTTCGGACCACGAAACGTAAAAAAAAGAGTAATTGGGGAAAGAAACAACTCACTAGAAGGCTGGTTAAACACTGACTTTATTTATCAAGTAATCCTCCTTATATAGGATCTAGGAGTTGTTTACATTATTTGTAGGATTAAGCTTCACTATTACCAGGCTATGGCACTTAACTCCCCCCCTCCAGTTTCCAGACACCTTTTGGAAACTAAGTGGCCCGCCTGGCAAGTCGTAGAGCTCGCTCCTGTACAGCATTACAGCTCCCAGACATAAAAGAAAAAAAAATTTATATACAGTATAAAAGCAAAGAACAGAACACAACAAACAAACAAACAAAAAAAACATCATTATCTTTGTTTAAAAAAAAACTTCCTCGTTCTTACATTTTACTCCGTTTGCACAGGCGAAGGCACTCCAGATCCCAAGGGAAACTTCAATTGCTCGATATGAACCGTCCGCCGCCTCCTTGGGTCCCCTACGCTTTCTATCGTGACTACGTTATGCTCCCTTATGACGACAATGCGGAATGGCCCCTCATATCTCCGCGGTTCTTTACCCCTGTTGGATCCAATCCGCCGGTATACTACGGTCCCAATTTTTAACTCTCCCGCGCAGTCTCGTAGCCTTGTGTTTTCCCTCGTCACCCTGGTTCGTTTTTCCTTCAAAATTTTCCTCCGCACTTTCTCCCAGGACCCTCGAACCCGCACATGGTTCGCCACGATTTCGCGAGCTAGCGGATTGTCCCCTACGGTACCCTCGAAATCTCTACTGGGCCCCCGCACCCCAAAAAGCACTTCAAACGGAGAGAACCCCATTATAGAATGAATTGAGTGGTTGTAGGCCGCAACCGCTTTTCGCATCGCTACATCCGGATTCAGCCCCTGTTCAACGTGATACACTCTAAGGTGGTCGCTGAGAGTCCCATGCAAACGCTCTACTCCTCCCCTACCCTTCGGGTGGCCAGGAGTGTTGAAATGACACGTGACCTCCAACTTCCGCATTTCTTCACTCATAAGTGTGTTGTCGAACTCCCTCCCTTTATCGGATGTTATACTGTCTGGTACTCCATAAAACATAAACCATGTTTGGAGGGCTGACAACGCTGACTCGGCTTCTTTAGTCTGTATACGGTGAGCCATGGCGATTTTGCTAAAAATGTCGATGACCGTTAGCCACGTAAAACCCCTCCAGGTGAAGGTGTCTACTTGCAGATCTCGGAGTGGCCGATCGCCCGTTGGTGTTTCCTCTTGTACGGCTTGCGGTGGATGCCGGTCGTACTTCGTAGTCATGCAAACTTCGCACACCCCTATAACTTCCTGGATGGTCCGCCGCATGCCCGACCAATAATACCGCCTCCTTAGCGCCTGTACCGTCTCATTCACCCCTCGATGGTTGGTCTTACCCTGATGATACGCCTCTATTAACTCCTTCTGCCGTTCGACGTCCCTAATGGTTTCCACCATGACCTTGCATCGAATAAAGACGTGATCCGGAATTTAGTCCGTCTTCCTTCTGCTTAATTTTTTCCCATATGGTGGCATTACCCACGTATAAATAGTATGTCTGACCTGGTTTCGACGCGTCCTTAAGGGCTTTACATACCAAATCCAATCTGACCCCCGACGTGACGAAATTACGTTTACCCGTGATCTCCCATAACGTAAGTACTCTATTGACAGCATGCCCGCAGTCTTCGTCTTCCAGATTACTTGGCGCGGTTTGTTGTTGACAATCTCGTCAATTTCTTCTAATTCCTCCGGTCTCTCGTCCGTAGAGCTATCTCTGGCGGAGGACCCCTCTTCCCATGCTGCTTCTGTTGCCGCTTGTTCCCCTTCGCGCTCTGGCGACCAATCCTGAAGAAATCCGCGAATGTCTCTGGACGACCCCGCGACGTCCTCTTCTATGGCATTCACCATCAGCACCCGTGATAGCCAATCTGTGACTACGTTCTCTTTGCCGGGCTTGTAGACTACGTCCATCGAGTACTGATTCAGCCTTTCTTTCCAGCGCGCAACCCGTGCCGACGACTCCTTCAGTTGTCCTACCCATTGTAGCGGCCTGTGATCAGTCTGAACCCTAAACCTTCTTCCGAATAAGTATGGCCGGAAATGGTCAATCGCCCAGACGATGCCTAATAGTTCCCTCTCCAGTGCGCTATATCTTTATTCGGCATCTGATAATCTCCTACTAGCATAAGCTATGGGCCGTTCCCTGCATTCACTTTCTTGCGACAACACTGCCCCCAAGGCGTATTTGCTGGCATCCGTGGTCACCGTAAATTTTTTATTGAAGTCTGGAAAAGCTAACACAGGCTCCTCCTTGAGGTGCTCCATACATCGTCTTAGATTGTCCTCCATACTGGGTGTGACAATCACCCGCGCTCCCTTTTTCAGCAAGTTGTTAATGGGCACCAAGTATCGTGCCATGTCCGGTACGAACCGCCGGTAATAATTCAGAGCTCCCAGCAGCCTCCGTATACCTTTTACATCACGAGGTATTGCCATCTTGGTGATCGCTTCCACTTTAGATTTGTCCGGCTTCACCCCGCCTCTTGACACGGTGTGGCCTAAAAAATTTATTTCGGCCATACCCAAAATAGACTTGTCCGGGGACAACTTCAACCCAAATTCTCTGATCCTCGCGAATACTTGTCGTAGATGTTTTTCATGGTCTTCTTCCGATCAACTGAACACCAGGAGATCGTCCATGTAGACCTGGCAGATTCCTTCATCGATACCCCTAAGAAACTCGTCCATTAACCGCTGAAACGTGAGGGGAGCGTTCTTCAGCCCAAACGGCATTCTGGTGAACTCATAGTGCCCTCGTTCAAACGTGAAAGCCGTTTTTGCCTGATCCCTCGGATGCATTCGGATTTGGTGGTATCCGGCCTTCAAATCCAGTGTGCTGAACACCGTGGCTCCGCTAAGTCTGTCAATGATGTCGTCAAAGCGGGGAATCGGGTATGCCTCGTCTTTAGTGTTTTCATTCAATTGACGAAAGTCAATAACCACCCTATATTTCTCTTGCCCCGACGTACTCTTTTTCTTGACCGTCCACAGGGGACTATTATATGGGGATGAACTATTAATTATGATCCCCTGCCGCCTTAACTCTTCCAACTCCTCTCGGATGTGTTGCCTCAACGCTTGGGGGTAACGCTTCTCTTTCACGTAGGTAATTTTCTCTTGTTTTAAGGGTATTTCGTGCACCGTCTTACCCGTGACACCTAATACTTCCCCTTCCTTATAAAAAATGTCCCGGAACTCTTTCAGTAGTATTTTCCTCCACTCTACCGCCTTATTTACGGCCCCCACTCGCGAGCCTGTAACAGCGCGGTGACATGAGAACGACCTACCCCCTAACTTCACGTGCCATTTGCCCTGTATATTTCTTACTTCCACGCCTACTCTCTTTAATAGGTCACACCCGACTATGGCCTGATAGTCCCTCGGCATGCTCGCTACCACATGCACCCGCAAACTCGCCCCCGTTTTCCCCCACTCGCTCAGACCAATGTCCGTTTCGCCCACCACTTTACACGGCCCACCCAAAGTAAGTAGCCTACAATCGCATTTCTTGATCTGAAGTGCCTTCCCCCTATCGCATACATTTTTTATCACTACTTCTGACACCAGGGTGCTCGACCTTCCTGTATCCACAAGGCACTTCACTACGCGTTTCGTCTTGATAATAGGCAACCAATTTTTGAGCTTACCTTTTATGTTGTTGATGGTGCAAGCTCGGTTGCCACTCTGCGAGCACCCTCCTCATACCGATGTCTGCTTCCGTCTCACCGTTAGTGCCTGGCGCTGTCCTCGGTCCTGAGCTGCTTTCCTTTGCCGGTCCCGGCCGCTACTCCAGCTGCCCTCGCCGCCGCTGCTCTCCAAATCCTCTTCTGTCTCTGAAGATCCGGATGCGGTAGTTGAATCCCTGGAAACTTCACCTCGCCTGGCCGCGTACCTTCTTTTGCGCACCTCCTGCGCGTTCACTTCCATCGGCTCACCTTGGTATGCCTCTTTCCTGCGGTAGATGTAAGGGCATTGCCTGGATATGTGCCCTTCCATCCCACACTCGTAACATCTGGTGCGTGGGCAATTTGCTACCAGATGTCCCGTCTTGCCACACTCATGGCACTTCCTCTCCTCTCTTCTCCCGTTCCTCCTATCCGTGAACTGTCTTCTTTCCTTCGGTAACTTTTCTTTTCTATTTAATTCTCCGTCTCTCCTTTTCCCCTGGTCCTGTCTTATTCTATAGCGCCCTACTTCGTTCCTGCGATAAGATACTCTACTCCACCCTGAGTCGAATACCTCCTTTTCTTCCTCGTCACGAGCACTTGCATCCACCATCTCTTGAGCACATTCGACAAACGGTTTGTCCCTGGGTATACCATCTTTCCTTCCTGTGTCCCTAGCCAGCTGTACCTTTAGGACCGTGGTCATGAATAACATCCACGCTTCAACGGCGCTCGTTTCCATTACCTCTCGTAACTTTTCGTTGATTTTGTTCAACCTCGCGAGAAGTCCTGCAGCATACTGACCGTTTGTTTGGTTAGTCTTCCTCGTCTCCCGGAACATTTGGAGCATGTCCTCTTCTGGGGCCCATCGCCCCCCTCCATACGCTTTTTTCAACCTCTCTTTAATTACCTGCCATGAGGTATCTTCATCAGCTTGGATCAGGTTCAGGACGCTCCTCCTGACTCGACATGCTAGGGCCACCCTTAATCTCTTAGCATCCGCTTCTTCCAACAGATCTGATGCCAACTGGGACTGGATGCTGACAATGATTCCATCTCCACCCTTGATGAAGTGGTTAAGCTCGCCTACGTCACCATTGAACTTTTCTAGGTCAGAGATTTCCCTCCTAATATCCTGTGCATTAGCCTTCTTCAATTTCATCCTCTCTAGCTCGTTTGTTTCCTGAGCTATTCTATTAGCTTCTTGTGCGGCTATGTCTGCTCTTGCCATTGCTAAGGTAGTCGAAGGATATGGCGGGAAATCCGAATTCGCCTGTTCTGGCTGTGGAGGCTCTAGTGTCAACGTTGCCGGCCTAAGAATGCTTTGTCCTTGTTCATTCATAATGTTGCCAACTTTTTTTTCTACGTGATCTTACAGAAGAGATAAAGACAGGAAAAAAAAATGAAATAACTACTATACAAAACAAAAAAAAATATTCTCACTATGACTTTCTATCAGGATCCCGGGTTTCGGCGCCACTTAAGAGCTTCGGACCACGAAACGTAAAAAAAAAGAGTAATTGGGGAAAGAAACAACTCACTAGAAGGCTGGTTAAACACTGACTTTATTTATCAAGTAATCCTCCTTATATAGGATCTGGGAGTTGTTTACATTATTTGTAGGATTAAGCTTCACTATTACCAGGCTATGGCACTTAACTTATATATATATATATATATATATATATATATATATATATATATATATATATATATATATATATTATATTAATATATAAATATTATATAAGTATTAATATAGTATATATTAATAAATCCATTGAACTTATTTCATGTAGGATTGAAAATATAATTCCGTATATTTTAAAGCAATTAATGATTTTGTTCTGTTTACTGTAATCTTATTATTATTAAGTGTAACAGACAAAAAAACCACTATTACAGACAGTTAATTCTACAACAATAGGCCAGGCTTTTTTATTCACAATAATACAGTGCTCCTTATAGTATTTAAATTTTTTTTTAATTTTAATTTTAATTATTAATTTCAATTTAAATCTGATGCAATTTAACAATCTAAGATTGTACAAATAAATTGAAAATTGAAAAAATGTTCATATTGATATATTTTAATTTAAATGTAATCCTTTTAAAACAATGAGAGTGCATGCTCACTTCTAAGCTTAACATGATTTTTTTGTCTTGGTCAAATATATTTGTACATAAGTATTGGGTAATGACAATGATTTCTGACATGCTTCTTTATTTACTTTTTAAAATTTTCTTTTGACTGAAGAAGTTCATGATGGGTCATGATACTAATCCATTTTCTGATTGCGTATTTTCGATAATTTTTGGTACTTGTTTATTACCCGGTGTGCATGATACCTACCTCCTTATCTCGTTTGGCCTTTTCTTATCACTTGTCTCATTTGTGTTAGTGTTGTTAAATTGTTTTTGTCTAGTTAATTTTGTCTATGGTCTATTTAAATTTCTGTATTGTTTACTAAATTTAATTTTGTGTTTTTGTCTTATTGCTTTTGTTATTGCATATTTAAAATGAACATAACACTTTAGGAATAGCCTTCATTAAAAGAAGAAGCTGTGAAATACTTCCAGAAGTTCGGCGTAATTCCAAAGATGAAATTATGTGGAAAAAGTCATCAAATAGATTTTTACAAGGATAGTAATGGAGATGATTTTGTTGAAAGTGTAGAGAAAGCATTTATATAAGAACAGGACCGTGGCTAGAACTATTTTTTTATTGTTTCAAATTGTATATTTCAGTTTCTGCCAATATAAATAAGAAAGTAGGTGTTATCTGTGTTCAGATTATAAACAATGGTAGATAACAGTCCCTGCAGACCAGCTAATACATAAGTACCAAATTTTCTTCTTTCCAGATTTTTACTTTTTGGAGGGCTCAAAGTTCAATTTGAAAAACATAAAAGTTAATATGATCTGACTCGGTTGTATCTCAACTCTAAAGAAAGTTATAAATAAGTTGTAACTATTTTCATATAAACGTGTGCCTATTTTTGCCCTTATTGGGGCATACATATAATTTTTTTTTTATTTGACAGAAAGAACAATTTTTCGATAAAATTGAAGCTGAACATCGAAGGAAACTTATTTTGAATAAAGTAACTGCTGATAAAACGAGTGTTGTTGGTGGAGGAAAATCCCAAGGTTTAGATAAAGAGAATTTATTAGAAGCAGATTTGAAAGAAGAAGAATCAGAAGCAATGATTAAAAAGAAAGAATTGATGGGTTGTAGAAAATTCAAAGATGAACTTTACAAGTATGTTTAACCTTTACAATTTTATTTGATTTAAAACAATTAAAAGTTACTAACCCCACTAATATTTGTCCGATTAAATCGTGTTTGTTGGACAAGAAGGAGGTATATTTTATAATGAGCAATTTATGAAAATAGATGTGAACTATTATAACAAAATAAAATACAACTAATCCTTATCAATATAAATACAATTTTTGTTTAATGAAGGTAATAAGTATGCATAGGTTCAGTGTATGAACCAATATTCAAAGTGATTTATACCACACTTCTGAAAATATATTTGAAATGGTAAGTAGCTGGGTTGAGTCTTATAACCGTTTTGCTGGTAATAGTCGCAAGTAATAATTTTATAAATATTATGTTACAACCTTTAATCATCATCATTATTCATGTTACAACATCTCTTCAAATCCTGAAGTCTGCCTTGCCAGTTCTCTTTGCTAGTTCCTGCTGCTCTCCAGTTGTCAATTCTAATAAAATGGACCAAAAATTCTTCTTAGTATTGAAGTTTCAAACCTTAGGATAATATCCTCCTGCGTTCAGACATTCTGAGGCAGAAAAACCAATATTCAGGTTCTTAAATATTCGTTTTTCTGGTTTAAAAAAAAATTATAAGTTATGAAATTATAGATTCGTGCCCGACGAATCTGTCAAATTTCTTCATTCATTCAGTTTTCACCCATTTTTTATATATATCTTATAAATATAAAAATGGCAATATTAATCCTTTATCATATTTTTAAAAACCATTATCCATTGTTTATTTATTGACTGTCTTTTTTCCCTTTATCATTAAAGAAAACAAATTTAAAATATTTATTTTTAGATGGTATTTAAGAAGAAGAGGAAAGAACGCAGCCTGGCTAGATGAAGCTGAAAAAAAATGGTTTCTTAAAGAGCAGGAATATATGATAAAGGTATAAAATGATGTGTGCTAATTTAACACAAATATTTTAAGAAAAAAATAATTATTTATGAATATACTTTTTTATTTTGTTGTCTTGTAAGACTGTCCTTCCTCTAACAAGGGCTTGATTTTTATTATTTTTGATCAAATAGTTAGTATTGTTTTATAAATAATTCTTCTACTATCTGTTTGTTACTTAATTCAAGTTGATATGGAGCAACAGTGTGATGAGTGATAATCTACCTCTTTAAATCCAAATCCTCAACTATATGGGTGCATGAAGTCTAAAAGTAATGTATCATGAATAAGTCAAAAAGGTTTGTAAAGATGCAGTATGACATCTTATAAGGCTTTCAATATCAAACTTTTTGTTGAATTTTTCAACTTCTGCTGTTGAGATGTGTCAGTTTTCATCCATTACCTGATCTTTTTTTATTTTTGTGCTAAGTGGGGCCTTCAGATGCTGATTTAAATTTCTCCAGGTCAGTTTCCTACTTTTTAAGTGTCTAGTCCAAGGTATAAAACATTGCTACTAATCTCCACGTATCGAGTTTGAGATCGGCTATGGTAAATATTTATTCATTCTGCAGTCAGTTTTATATCAACACTATGGGATCTGAAGACCCTCTAGACATATATTGAATACTTTTCTAAAATATATTTTTATTAATAACTAGTTTTTGCCCACAGCTTCGCTCACGTGGAATTTGGTCTGACACGTAAAGTTTTGTGACAGATCATTTTAAATAAATAATTTGATTTTTCTTCAACTATAAGTTACTCGTACATCCGAAATTTCAGATGTCTAACTTCAAAACTGACTGATTCAATCTTTGAACCCCTATTATATTAAGGGGGAAACCCTTTGGGGTGGAATTGTCCAAATTCCTTTCTTGGTGCTCATTTAAGCCATACAAAGAAGCTATCTGCAAATTTCAAGTCATAAGTTCAGTGGTTTCTGCAGTGCGTTGACCGCTGGGTGTGTTAGTCAATCAGGTTACAGTTTTATATAAACTTCGCCTGTGTGGCCTTTTGATAAAAAGTAGCCTATATCCTTCCCCAGCCTTGAGATTATCCACATCAAATTTCATGGATCAGCACAGCCGTGATACTTACAATGACACTGATTAACAAATGGGGCAGAAGTTTACTGTTGTTCGTGGCAGTAAAGGATTACTATGTAATGTTATTGAATTTATTGAAAAGGATTACTTTGTATAACGGTGTCACTTGTCGTAGGGCAGCAGCGAGAAGTGAACTATGTTACTTGATTTGTTTTGTTCAGCGAAAATATGTAGATTTTGGGAGTAAGAAACACGTGGGCAAGCATACAAACTTTGGCCCCCTTTTTCACCCCCTTAGGAGTAGAATTTCGGAAAAGCCTTTCTATCGGATGACTACGTCATACAAAGAACATACCCTCCAAGTTTCAGGTCTCTATGATCAGCAATTTAGGCTGTGCGTTGATCCCTCAGTCATTCAGGACAAAGCATTTTATATGTATAGATTTCGTCATTTAGTTTATCTTTGAGAAACTTAATAATTTTTTTCAGACTATTCTCGAAAATAAAAGAATTAACCTGCAAGAGTTGGATGATGCCATAGAACCTCTTTATAAAAAAGAGAAACATACAAAAGATGTTGCTGTAAAAATACTTGATGTACTAGATATGGCAGATGATATATTTAAAAAAGCAGTTCAGGAATTGGTGTTAGTCAGAAATTATGTAAGTATAGTTTGCCTGAAAAATGTTATTATTTTATTTTATTAAATTACTTGCGACCCACCCCAGCTTTGCTCGGGTATTAAGCCATATTATATAATAATGTATTTTTTTTTCCTTTTATCACGTACCGGCCACTAAGGACCACGTGAATATCATTAGTTAGCCTTCTTTAGGAGTCAAGATTTTCTTACTTCCCATCTCAGCTAATGAAAGAATGTACTTTTTTATATAGAAATTATAAAAATAAAAACAAAACCAAATATTTCTTTATGTACAAATTTATTACCTTGTACGTTAGATAATTGCACGGTATTAGGCAGCGTCTTCGGTGAAACCCATCAATATTCCAACCCATTTACACAAAACCTCGACAAATTATATACCTAAACCTTCCTGATGAATCACTCTATCTATTGGTGAAAACCACATGAAAATCAGTGCAGTAGTTATTGAGTTTACCGCGAACAAACGCCGCCGAGGACTTTGCTTTATAATATGTATAGATGATATTAAAATTTTAAATCAACACCATAATTTTCAAATTGATACATTGTTGTCAGTAGTAAAACAATAGTTTTGCATTTTTTGAGTGTGTTGTATGAGGTGTGACATTAAAAAAATTGCAGCAGCTCAAAAATGTTCTCCTAGCTGGAAATACTAATAGAATCTAAAATTTAAAAAGATTAATAATCTCCACCTTTGACAACTTTTTTTACATGAACTGGGAGCTTCAAACATATATTTATGGGATTTATGCAAAAATAATTGAGGTTTCCACAAATTGCTAGGTTAAAAAAAAATCCACATACAACAAACTCATAATGTTAATTCTATAAATATTATAGCATTCTTATTTTTTAGTATCTTTTTCACCCAAAATTCAAATAATAAATCATTTTATTTCGTAAAATATATATCTATGAATTTACATTTATGACCCATAATGTGGGAACTGATTGTTAATATTATTGAAGGGTGTAATCAGGGAACGATTAAAAGGTGCACATTGTAACATTGGTTTCAGAAGTTCCGTCGTAGAGATTTAGAGTCTTGGGGTTAAGGGTGGTTATGTAGTTATTAATGAGAATTTATGAATTTTTATTTGATGATTATTGAACAGTGTTTTTGGTAACTTCCATAAAAATATGCTGTTGAAATTTATTTTCAGCAAAACCAATCTCAAGTATCTTTAGAAATGGAAAAGATGAACTTTGGTGAGCTTGAAGAGGCTATGGAAGCTATAGATCTTTATTTTGGTGAGTCGTATGAAAAAATTGAGGAAGAATTGAGTCAATTTGTAGAAATGAATCCAATAACAAAAGAATGGACTTTTGCTGAACTTTGTGAAAAGAACCAATATATTAGGGATGCATGGAATGACAGAAGAAGGCTTTTGAAAAAAGAACAGAAGTAAGAACCGTAACTATTTTTCTTATGCTAATTATTATTGAAATAACTTAACTATTTCTTATAAACATTTCAAAATGGATGGACGGATTAAGTTATATTTTATTTTGAACACTTATAGTATTTCTTTTACGTATTTTTTAAATATGAGATATATGCTTGCAGAACCTCTCCCATCTTTGCTCAGAATTATTTTTCCCCCTTTGAATGATTTTAGTCCTGATTATTTTGGTGTTTTATAATTATACAAATCTTTTTTATATATTCCCCTTCACAATTCAAAAATAATTAAAGATCATTCAGCTATCTAAAATAAAACAATTTACAATTTGATAAATTCGCACCTTATTATTATGTTTATTGTAAGAATACAATGGTGCGTAAAATCATAACACCCTTAAGTAGTTTTGATTAGTTTAAAATTAAGATACATTAGTCATCAATTCAGCAACTGACCCTTACATGCTTTTATAATTATTAATTTATTTATAACTACTATATATACAAGTGATTTCATCATATTTCAGATGGGCAAGAGAATTGATTGGGGAAAAACTTGACGAAGCTGGTTATAAGTATTCATGCTATGTTAATCATGAAGAATCGTACCTTAAAAAGAAATATAAAAAAAGAATAGAAAACATTGAACAGCTTAAAAAAATGTATGGTGATGATTATGATCCTTACTGGGATTTACATGGTAAAGATGGCAGTAGGAACAAAAACAAACCAAAACAGACTGAGATGGAGTCAGGAATAAAACAGAAATATAACGAGAAAGCAGATATTTTCAATCTCCAAGCTGACAAGCCTCCTTTGAAGCATCCATTGCGTGAAGTTAATGTTGTCCTACCAGAAGGAAGTTTTTATAGGAAATATATGCCAGCTGACAAAAATATTTCTTGGAAAAAACCGATACCTTATGAAGAACGTGTTTATAGCCGTTCAAAAAGGTTTAAAGATCAATTAGGTGAATCTGAGAAGTCCGTTACCAGTGAGAGTTCATCAAGTATGGGTCCTGCAATTTTAGAAGGAGCAAAGCCTGATTATGAGGCAGAAGTTGAAAATGTAACCAATTCAATTGTGAAAACAACACCACTAGCAAATGACAGTGATATAGATCAATCCGAAAGCGGCAGCAGTAGTAGTTCTTCTTCAAAAGAAAATATAGCAAAAGAAGAAGAAGAAGAAGAACCAAATAAAGAATCAGTTGACAAGTCTAAGGGTTCAGTAAGATTTAGTGACCGTCCAAGAGGAGCACCTATTGCAGCAAAAGAAGAACCAGGGAAAAAGGTTAAAAAAGAAATAGATTTTGAAAAAGAAGATATTACTGGGCGTTATAGTGGACTGGAAGATTTACGCAGGCTTATAAAGGAAAAGAAAATGAGGGGGGAAGAATTCATTGATATAGATGATTTATCTTCTTATTCTTATGAAACTGTACTCGGCCCGATTTCTTCTTCATGCTCATCACCTGATATGTCCTTGAAAAGTGAAGATATGTTATCGGATAAAGGGGATATAGATGATGACAGTGAGAATGAATACTTTAAAGAACAATTCAAGGAGTTCTTAGAAGAAACGCCACGATATGACCCGCCTAAAGTAGTTCCTTATGATGAATCTATATATGAAGAGGAACCGACTGAGGAGTGGATGGAAGATGATCTTAAAATAGCTCTGAAACCCCAAGACCAAGAGCAAGAAGAAGGAAATGAAGATGAGACTGAAGGCCCTAAAAAGACTGACATAGAAACTACAGCCATCTTGGAGAAGGAGAAAGCAGTAAGAGATAAAGTTTTAGAGCTGCAAGCGATGGGAGAATCTCCTGATGTTATAACAACAGCTCCTCTGGAGGATCCAAGTGGTTCTAAGTATGAAAGGCCAAGTCATCCGTTTAAAGATAAAACGAAGTAGGATATCAATTATCCCGAATAAATTATTGGCCATGGTAATTTTTAAAAATAAAAAAAATAAGAAATTTAATCTATTTATTTTTGATAGTTCAAGTTTTTAGGTCTGTTGCCATTATTAATAATGAAATAATTTTATTTTAAAAAGTCTGTGTTGTAAAATATAACTCCTTAACACAAGTTTCTTATGTGGGCGTTATAAACTGAATAAATATTGTCTACAATTTATATATATATTTTAATTGAATAATATATACATATATAAATGTATATATTCAATATACACATACCATTGTTTAATTAAACTTGTATTTATTTATATAATTAATTGATAACAGCTCAATAAAATTTACTTACTTTTAGCTCCTATATAATATGAAATAGAATATATCTATTCTCCACACTTCAACATAAAGGGGGGTACATGTACTGGTATTTGTTCGGAGAACTAGCCTCTCAAGTAGGCCTTGCGGTCTTTTTAGCCAACCCCTGGCAGCACTTTTAATTTGCTGCCCCATACAAAATGAATTAAATATATATTAATTGTGGTAGGAATTGGACCCAAACAAAAATTATAGAGGGCTTGATTCAGTTCATCTCGATAAAATTAAAATCTTGAATAAAAAAAGACCTCATTTATTTTATAGATAAATCTTATTTGTAAAGTGACCATCTCAAATATTGAACAGCTAAAATAATTATTCCGGTCTATGACAGTAGGCCAATATCATGACTGAAATTCTTTTGTTATATTTTTAATTACATTTAATGCACTTATTGTTATTTATTACAATTTATCAGCTAGCTGAAGTTGAATCCATCTCTGGTTAAATTACTCAGACAATTATTTCATATTCTAAATGTTTACTTTTCAATCAAAATGTTATTTTAATTAATCCATCGATTTTACATTCCTACTTGATATCTATTTGCAGGCTGATTTTATTTTGTTAAACAAATAGAACTGTAATCCAGGAACTATTGTTTTAGGAAACTAAATCTCAAGAACATTTTAGAATATTTATTAAATCAACATAAACTTTTATGCATTTAAATATACATAATATATAAATCCTCCTAACAAATTTTAATATGTTATTAAAATACATCAACAGCGCAGAAATAAAAGTAAAATATATTTTTGAGTGAAGCTACAGTAAATATCTATTGCTCACATAAATTTATACAATTTTTTACAAAGCAGCAAAGTATTACTTAAAGTATTTTGTTTTAAAAACAATCCTGTGAAAGTCATTAATTGGTAAAAGGGTGAAGGATTCATTTTAAAAATATTTACAACTACTATACAATATACAACTCAGGAAAAAACAAATTTGGATGAGCGGAATGTATAAATATTGAAGTCTAAAATAATTATTAAACTTTCACAGTTATTTTAATTCATTTTGTAAACTGAATTATTATTACCCATTTCCTTAAAAAATAAAATATAATAAAGTAAGACTGTTGGCAACTACCAAACTAGGCTTTTGCATTTAAAACTGAAGGAGCTTTTCCAGCATTGGCACTTTGTTCCTTCTCCAGCTGACGACCAAGATATTCCCTACAAAAAAATAAAATAATAATAATGAAACATTTACGTTTTACAACTTAAAAAGTCAATAAATTATAAACAAAAATATGACAAAATTCATAGGCATAAGTGATTACATAAAGTGGTTTACAAACACGGAGAAAAAAAGTGAATATGATACAAATAAGAACAGTGGAGAAGTTTTTATAAAGTAAATGTTTTCTGATGGTATCCATATAAAAGTAAATTCATGATTGCTTAATACAATGTACAACATGAATGTTTATTAATTAAGCAAACTTATTTTTTTGATTTAACAAATACTGAATTTCTTTGATACAGTTCTGTGAACATAACTTTTCGACACTTAGTAATTTTCTTCTTTAAATTAGATTAGACAGAATTCTAGCCCAAATAATTTGGTCTTGAGATAAAATACAATTTAAGGTAACTTTATTCCTTTTGATTGTTCAGAGCAAGTTTCTTGTTCACTAAACTAAATTTCACAAGAATATGAAGCTAAATTAAAAACTGTAATCTATATACATATATTACATAATTTCAATATCGTCTATCCAAGACATACATATGAGGCGTTCAGTATCAAAAGCACGTAACTCCACATTTCAAAAATTGACTTTTTCGCTAGTTAAGTCAAGCAATGATTAATGCTCCCGAAACTTCAGGTTCAGAACTGGACTAAACCTATGAGAAATAAGGGGCCAAGTGTCATGTTGGAAAATTTGTTTGACCAAACTAGAGAAAAGTGTTAAAAAGTAATTTTTTGAAATTTTAGAGCTATCCACTTTTGGTCCTAAACATACACTCACTGTAAATAAATGGAAGGTAAAAAAGAAATTTTTTTAATGGCATTTATATCATGTGAGTTTACTCTCAGGTAGGCATCATAATCTGATGGTGAACTAAGGCTTAATAATTATTAAGGCTTAAACTAAAATATTCCTTTGATATCATTTTTGTTAAATACAATAATGATTTATATTTAATAAAACTGCTAATTGCAAAGGGGTTTTGATGAATAAGTCTTGGCCTTAAAATCGTATTAATAGATGGATAAAATATTAACAATTCAAATAACATTTAAATGAAGAATAGATGATGGATTTCTTTCTAAGCATTCGGTATCACTTTACAAAAGAAAGCTCCAGTGATAAGAAATTTGGTTAATATTGAGGAAATTTAAAAATACAAAGTTATAGAGTGGATAATGTAGCTCAGAAATTACTTTGAATGCTTGATATATCTCGGAACAAAGACAGTAATAATCTAAAATGTTTTTTTATAGAACTAAATAACCACAAGACAACATGGCATAATCTAGCATTATATCAGCCGAATATGCTACACTCTTATTCATCATACTAGACACAAAACTTTTTTCAACAAAAGAGATTTTTCCATACAAATTCTAACCACATGTCCAGTTTTGACTCATAGAATATCCCCTATAATATAGTCATAGAATATCCTCATATAATATAGTCCCATCCAAACTTTTGTAAACTATGAAGTTTACCCTGTTTTAAAAACTTTAGTAAGTTTTTAATATGCATCAAATAAATGAAATGTATATAGACAATGGACACTCGATGAATTACGACTAAATACCAAGACTATAGCTTTATGCGTGGACCATGGGACCAAGTAATGTTTGACGATAATAGTAAAGCAGAGGAAAAGGACTTTTTAAATACCAATAAGTTTCAATAAGATAAAATATCTAGTAAAATTATTTAAGTATTACCTAAATCATCTATAAATGAGACATGTTAATATTGAATAACACTTAAGATAACAGCAACTTTAATTAAATTAAAACTATTTACAATAAAGACTAATAGTAAAAAACACAAGTTCATATTGTCAGAAATAAATGTGTTTGAAAAGCAGCATTGTAACACTTAGATAAAGATGCATAAAATGCAAGTGATTTTTTTTCTTAATAGTATCTGGCGTAATTATAATTTGAGAAAATAGCTTTTTAACAGTAAGACATGCGATCAACTCATTATTGAAATGCTATAAGTTTCTTTTTGTGTGTTTTCTAAAAAATAATGAGTAAAACGACAATATTAGTGTGGCTGTGTGTTTTATGCGTAAATAAAACACACAAGAACTTTTTGACATGCTCAACACGTGCTGCATAGTCAAGTCATTGGTGTTGAATGGCTGTTGAGTGGTTAATATTAAAAGGAGCTGGCTCTACAAGAAGAAAAAAAGATTTTATAAAGTTTATCTTTCTTGGAAACAAATTTTATCACAAGATTAAAACATGCTATTTTCTTTCTTTCTTTTTTTTTATATTTAATAAAATCAACCATCCATGCAGACTTTCAGATGCATTATTGGTTAATTGATTTTTAATCACTCAAGTCCATATAAGGCACCTCCTACCTGATAGAAAATGCAAAGTTCACAATGATAAAAGCCTCTATCATTTCTTAATTAAATTTCGTATTGGTATAGGAGCTATTTATCCATCCATTATAGAAAACAAAAATAAATAAATACTTTCAGTTATTTTTAATCTTAAAAATTTATAACTATCTCAAATTTTTACCAATAAATCAATTGAAACATAAATATTCGCACAGCCATTTAATAAACAAAAGAAAAGAGACACTTGAGATTTTTCTTGGTAATAGTAATTATTATTATGAGAATTAGTCTGAAAATGCAAAAATGACTTCCAAGATATTCAGTGAAATATTATAAATCATATTTCGTAAATATCTTCAAGAAAAAGATTCTTTGGAATAAGAGAAACCAGCAAAAGATTATTATTATTATTATACTTAATAACGTCAATTGGCATTTTTTTCTTCTCCATCAGCAAAGTTTTTTAACATCAAAGTGTCTTTTTTTTTTTTATATCACATACATGAGCATGAATATTTCATCTCTTATTGCATATTATTAGTAAATAATTATACTATTTATTTAATTTTAATTACTAATAATTATTATGTTGTAAGTAAATTAAAAAGTATTATAGATTTTTTCTATTATAGAAAGTAAAAAATAAAGAAATTGATTTATTTTGTTAATTTATAAAATAATACTATTTTTGAGAATAACTTAATTAAAACAATTTAAAATAAACCATGATTTCCTAATTTATGATGAAGCAAAGTCAATTTAGTAAAGGATTTGACTCACAATTGCTAGGCCTAGATTCATAATCATATTGTAGATACCAATTTTTTTTTATTCCAGTTTAATTTAAGTATATTGCAGTTTAGTTTATTTTAAAAGATCTATGTACATTCAAGCTCAATTATAAGACTGAATTTCCCTAGACTCTATAAAATAGAGACTAGATCCTTTAATCGGATGGCGAAAATTATTGGAAATGAAACATAAGAATGTCTGTGATAATAACTATACTAACACGTACATATGTTGGTTAACAATGGAAGTATCCCAGACCGTACAAAAGTTACATCATTCATTATATTAATGAAAAATATAGTATAAAAGTTATAGAAAAACTTGCATTAGACTGTTTATTATTCTTATACATTTATTTCAAATATCTTTAAAATAAATGTACCAAACTTTGCAAATCTAAATCAACGCTAGGGGGGTTTTTGATAATACTAATTTTACTTTTAGGTCCTATTATCTAATTAAACTTGTAATGATAAGTTAATGAATTTTATTTTTCAATAAAGTTCTAAGTATCCCAAAATTGTCTTTTAATCATTGGTAAGTTGTGAAATTGAATGAATTTAGAAATTTGGGATGAATGGAATATACTCCAACAACCTACATAAAGATTTCAAGCAAAATATAAAAAATACATCTGACCATAGATAAACGTTATTCAAGGGACCAGATTGTTGATTCAATACTGGAAATACATTTTAGTTATGAAATTTTTAATTTATTTCCATGCATTGACCTTTTTTATTCATTTCACCAATGACAATTTTAAAATGTGAAACTCAAATGCATGAATGATGATCTTTTTAATGTACATTTTATTTGCAAATGCAGTCAATTGGTGTAAAAAGTAAAATATTCACTAATACACTCACAAAAGTTACCAAAAAGTCTTCATTATAAATTTAAAAAAACAAACTTGTTTATAGTCAAACTACAGCACTATCAGATCCAATAAGAGCAATTGCCTCGAATAGACAAATTATTTGTGAGAATATGACACCAATCCATCACAAATATACCAAAGATATATACAAATATTTATTCTAACCGCTAAATTTAATAAATATTTGTATATTATCAAGACCTTAATTGTCTATGTTTAATATGGATATATTAAATAATACTTTAAACAAATAACATAAGTAATACATGAATAAATTTTGAATTTTAATCATATCTCATAAATAATCTGAGATATTTAGGTAACAAAAATAATTAATAATAGAAAATTATAATTTTTACTGACCAATTGTGCACCATAAGTTTCTGAACTGCAAGCAGTGCCTCATAGCGTACGTTAGGATCCTCGTGAGATAGCAGTTGCATTACCAACTGTTTACCTCCAAGCTGCTCTATGACACTTAAGTAAGAAAAATAAATTAATTTAATAAAATATTATATTTCAAAAATACAGGGTGGCGCAATAGAACGTGCATATTGCATCATCTTTTTCCGCAGAGTGCAAAGCGCGCGGGGGGAGGGGACCCTACATCGTTTGATAGGCGGGCTCATGGAGTTTTAGTCGCTATGAGTCACTTCGACGGGAAGCGTCGCGCATTTTGCGTACGCGCATATTACGAGAATCATCAATGGTTTCGTAAACCGTCAAAATTGTCGTTACTGGTACAGTGAGAATCCTAAACTCAAACATCAGAAACCACTGCACAGTCCTAAAGTGACAGTATGGACCGCAATCTGTGGCAGAGGAATTATTGGTCCTTTTTTCTTTGAAAATGCGCGGTGGCAAAACGTCATTGAACATTATTGAAGAAAGTTTTCAATAATTTCCGTTTGCGGTTAGAGGAGTGCCGTCGAAGAGAAGGTCATCATTTGGATGATGTAATTTATAAAAAATAAACTTCAATTATTATATTACAATGCCTCATTTTTATTTTAACTATACCTTTTGTATTTATTTTTTAATATTTTTTTTAAATTTGCACGTTCTGTTGCGCCACCCTATATATTCTTAAAAATTCAAGCAAGTGACTTAGTACAGTTACAAATTCATCCAAAATGATAAATAAAAAATATTTTATATTACATTATATAATTAGATTATTATAATGGCTAAATTATTAGCCAATTAATAAAAAGTTACGAACAATGGGTTAATTCTATCACTTTATACATGATATTGAGAAGCCTTTTAATTTATATGTTTTATAGATCTGCTGTATTTGTGGTGATCAGTAGTTAATTGCTCAAAAGAAGAAGAAAATAGTCTTTTTCTGCTAAGAAAAATATGAAGTATGAATTATAAATAATTACAGTCACAATTCCACTAGTACTAAGTAGATAATTTAAAAGTAGAAGTAACAAAAACAGTAGGAACTCAGATAATATTTATATAATCTAAGACAAAACTAAATGTAATTTACATTAAGAATGTAAATGACAGATAAACAAACATTAAGTTATGCATATTTTCATTTTTGTCTCCCTAGAAATATAAAAGCAAGAAAAAAAGGAATGATAAAGAATTATTTAAAGGCAAATTCTAAATTACTGAAAAACAAAAATACTTTTTTCCACGTGGATAATGTCGAACATATTCTCCAATGTCATAGGATGCAACACTCAGTACAAGTGCATCCCTGCTGGTTTCTAGAAGGTGGACGAGAATTCTTAATAGTTCATATTTCTTTTCGTTCAATCTTGCTGCATTTTCTCTCCAAAATTGAGATGATCGGTGTACAGGGCTCCATTCCAACCGACCACTTTTGACCTCAGTTGCATACTCATCAAAAGAACTGAAATACAAATATAATTGAATTTGTTAACAGGAGAAGTAAAGAAAGAAGTACATGAAAGCATTCAAAATAATATTGAACAGTACTTTGACAATTGTTGGAACAGCTTTTAATAATTCTATTTCCAAATGAAATAGAACAAAAAACAAAACATTGTTAACGCATTAAGATAATTAATATGATATGTTAAACTACCCATTAAGTTGAAAAGATAATAATTTCATCAGGAAACTTTTTGGTCAATATTTCAAAGCCTAAAGCCTTCACCTTCACTACAAATTTATGAATTCAAAAAAGACCAGAAGGTAAGGCAGTTAAGCCACAATAGGCAAAGCAATAGTCACATTGTGCATGCTGTGATGAGGAAATGATGAAAGTTCATTATATTATATTTATGTATAATACAGATATTGATTGAACAAGATTGAAAAAAAAGAAAGAGAAGAAGTGGTTTACATTATATATTATATATATAATTTTTATTTTGGACAAATAAGAACGAGCAATATGTACGTAAGATGGTTGAATATACTTCAATGGACTTATGCACACTTTTCCTTTCAACCACACAAAACTAAAAAAAAATTCAGATTACCTTCATATATGGGATACAGTGAGACCCAAAGAGATTAGAACCTAAGCAAACATACAATGGTATATATTACACCAGTTACGACCAATAGACTCTTTGGCAACCACAGTGCTACCGACCATAGAATAGTAAAAACCCTTAATATGTTATCTCATACAAATTGTTTTGTGTAGTGAATAGGGGAATTCTCAGAAAATTTCAATTTCATTGGATATTTACTTTTGCCATGGTATGCTCTATTATTCAGACTGGGAATGAGATTCTAATAGTCAAAACAGGTAAAAATTTTATTTAGAAAGATTCATTTGATTATTCTAAAACCATCTATAATATTGTAAATTGTATGTAATGTTTAAGAGTTCAACCAACAGTAGGATTAAAAAATGTAGTACAATATGCTCTTTGTAAACTTTAAATATAAATACCTAGTGCAAACATTATATTTAGAATAAATACCTTAAATCCTGAACAGAAGCTTGAAGTTTCTCATTCAAAAACTGGACATCTTCAACAATGTCTTCATCATCAAATTTACGCTGTTCTAAGATGCTCAACTGTTTCAAAACTTTGCATTGTACCATAGCTATACAATGCTCCTTTGAAATAGATCTGTCTTCTGGTTTTTCGATAAGATTCTTAGAAACAATAATAAATAAAACAATCACCGTCAGGAATAGTTATAATATGGCAGTCATTCCGTTGATATGATTAACATTTCAGGATAGATGTTAAATTTTTTGCTGTATTAAATATAAAATACTGAAAATATGAAGACTTACATTGAGGAGACCAAAAATACATATTTCTAAACCAATGTAAACAATATAACAGAAAGTTATAGTTTCATTTTAAATATTTCTTCAGATTGAATATTTCAAAGAGAATTTTAAAAGCCTTATTATTTAATAACCTTTTGAAATAGTCACCTAAAGTGTATTTACTAAAATAAATGAATCTATCAAATAGAATTTATTAAATAAAATATACTTACCCTGAATACAGCCAGAATGATTCGAGTAACCTTTTCTTTGACAGAATCGCTAAGAATGTCTGCCAAGATGGGGATAACACTGAATCTATTCATGAGTAAAATGATACAATTATTGGTGAAAATATGTAACTAAACAAATATTAGATACTTCAATTAATATAATTTTTACTAACTTATTCATCCTTTCTGCCAATTTAGGGTTGAAAGTCAATACCCAAATGCAAAAAATAAGTTGATACTGAATTTGGAAGTTCACTCTTCCAGAGAGAACACTGAGAAGCGTAGAAATTCCATCAACAGAAATAAAAGCTGATCTATATTCATCAATGCGTAGCATCATTTGTAAACAGCGAGCAACAGATTGCATATATTCATTGTTCTGTAAAAGGAATTAAGAGTTTTTTAACACTACTGATTTCTATATAATCCTAAGGCATATTAAAACTATTAAAAAAAGAAGTGTGATGTCAGTATTAGAATGTAAATGTTATTTTATTAGGAAACTGATACTATGAAAACACTGAGGAAACAATTCCAAATTTAAAATAATATTAGAGCGCTATAAAATTTCTAATTCTTTTATGAAGAAAATATAATTATTGGCACATTTATTGACATTTTCATACAATTTCAAACATTTCTTACCAGTTTTTTCTGCGGGATAGTAATGCATTGGTTCTATTTTTTTATACAACTCCTAATTACAGGTGTTTGAGCAACGAAGTAGTTATTGGACCTTTCGATGAGAGCTCCGAAATGGATAAGGAAAATAAATTTCTGATTCAATTATACCAGATCACATGTCATTTTGATTGTAACCTTTTATTAAATTAATAACATAAATCACTTAAATAAATTAGACTACTAATCCTTTTGATCATGAAAACAAAACAATTGATTAAATTAAAAGAACAATTTAAACATTTTTATAATTAGAAAATTAAGTTACTAATATTAACTTATTTATAAACAATATTATTAACTAAATTATAAACAACTAATTAATTACAAAAAGAAAACAATTATCATTTAATCTTACGATAATAAATTTGACTCTATTAAATTACAAGTAAATAAAATGTTCGAATAAAATCTATTACAAAAAATAAATGTTTATCTGGTTTTGTAGTTGAAATGATATAAACAAAAAAAAACTCTTATTGGTCTGTCGAAGTAGATTCCAGTAAATAGTAGATTCTGGGCAGGGCGAGCTGGATGTTGAGACAATATAGGTTGAGACGACCGACTGGGTCAATTCGAGTTGGTCGAATCGATGAAGAAGTTTAAACTAATTACACCTGCAGGTGGGCAGCAAATTAGTATCTTCTTCGAATTTAAAATGCAGCTTTAGGCTCCTATAGACCATACGATGTGCACGTCTAGAGGCTCGTGCCAACACTGTCTGGCTTGGTCTAGCCGGAGCGAACAAAAGCCAATCAACTCTGCTTTTGTTTTTCTCTCTTCTTATGTGATCATTTAAATTATTTATTTCCAGTCAATGTCTTTCCAACTGAAACTTTTTGTTAAATTCAAGATATTAAAAATGTATATTTCACTTATGGCTTGTTCATTTCATTTATTCATTTAACATCCCTTTATGCTTCTATGGCTAATTGGAGGATGCTAAAGTAGTAGTAGTTCTAAATTTTGCCCATCCTGGTATAATTAGGATAAGGATCCTTAACGAGTACATGACACCGCACAGGTTTCATGTTTATTAATGTTTTACTCTTTATTAATTTCCAACTAGACCCTTTGAACTGTTTTATGCAGTAATATAAATTATGTAAATAATTTTATTTTATATATATTTTGGATAAAAAATTTCATATGTATTTCCAGGACATGAATTTTATCAATAATTAAATTATTTGTCCAGGGTCCAATAGGAAATTAAAGCGAAAAGAGTTTTCAGGTCACTTCCATGGTACTGAGCGATTAAAAAAAAAAAATCATGTGTTAGAAAGACAGATAAAAGTTTTTGTTATTTTAATTTCCTTCTTACAATTGCAATCCTGATGACTCATTTATTTTAATTTACTGCATGCTATATGTTAAATCATGGAGCAAATTATATGGATACAAAATGAAGTCGTTGAAATAATTTATATAACTGAATAAAACAGTTTAAAGGGTCTATTTAGTCGGAAATTAATAAAAAGTAAAACATTACATTCATCTGGTTTGTATTAATTTCATTTACTCAATGAAAATACTTGTAGATGATAGAAGGCTATCATATTATTTTTACTTAAACATGCCTACAGGGAAATATAAGTATAATAAATAAATATATATACATATAAATAAATATAAGCACTGATATTGTGACTAATAAACAATTTGCTAAAATTATGTGAAATAAGCAAAAATTATCATAGGGATACGTTTGGTGAAGTTGGCTACACTGCTAGAATAATTATTAATACTGTAAGATGGTGAATGTGATAGATTTTCTATATATAAAAAAGTGTTTATTGTAAATGTTTCTGTTTTATCATTTTTTCAAAATTTATTAGAAATATTTTGATTATATTCGTTATATTAATAAACAATTGAATGCTTTTTATTCTGGAATTTTCAAAACTTCTTTCTTGTAAGTAACTTTACTGTCCTTTATTTAAAATTATTAACCATTTCAGTTGTAATATAAAAATAGATACATTAAAACTAATTTGATAATTAACTAAAGAAATAAAAATATTTTCATTAAGGGACATAATATAAGTAATATGCAGACATAATACACCATTGGAAAGCTAAAGAATTTTGGCATGCTATCTAAGACATAAATTTGTTGAAGGAGGGTAAGGAATGAGGCACTAATTTCTTGTTATCTTGTTAGTTTCTCATGATATATTATATCAAAATAATACAGAATATAATGGCCTAAATATTTCCAGGAACATTGAATGTGATTTCCAAGGAAATTAATTTAAAACTAATTTCAAGTAGCAAAAATAATTAAGATGAATACTAATTATATTTTACAAAATTTTAAATTTAGGCCTTTCGATTAAGACTTTCAGATCCAACATCACAACAAAGCACATCTTTTATAGTAAACTTTCATGTCTGCCGCACAGAACATATAAAATAAAAGCAAATAAATATTATGTTAAAGAAATAAATATTTTTATAACCAAAGAGTTGGTAAATAATCTTTTTTTAAAATGGACTTTTTATTTATTTAACACGAAAATGTATCTCCTTACATAAATATTTATTTCAGATCATGAATAGAACAATTGTTTTTTTTTATTAATTATCAATTTAATACTCTATTACTTAAAACATTTTTATAAGGTTTTGATTTTTCTCATTTATTTATCACTTAATTATGAATAAGTTATAATTTTTTTAAATAATAAAAAATTATACATGTATATAAAATATATACACGTATAAAGCATTTACAAATGTATTTATTTATAGGTTGTCATTAATAAAATTACGGTACTTTAGTAAATTTACAAAAAAAAAGTTATGATAAGTTCTTCTGGCCAGCCTGAATGTAACGAATTGTTACTTCATGATGTGTACATCACTTCATTGTAAATAAGGCATTATTTTTCTTTTTTAAACAATTTAAAATTAGACATCTAAATAAAATATATTCACCTATAAATAAAGGATATACAAATATATTTATTTAAAGCTTGCTATTAGTAAAATTATTTTTGTTCAATTAAAAAAGAAAACTCATGATAAGTTCTTTTGGCCAGCCTGAACGTAGCACATTGTTAATTCAAGAATAAGTGCTATAATGTATTTATGGTTAAATAGATTATTAATAATATTCATCCAATGCAAACATGTACAAAGATTACATTGAAACAATTCATTTTTACTGGTCATTTAAATCAGAATTGTTTTTAATAACTTACAGTAATCTTCAGTTGATCTTTTAACCAAGTAAGATAAAAGTTGAGATCAGCCTTGTCCATAAGTTCGTTGCTCCAACAAGCTATTTTAGCTATAATTCTGGCCGTCATATTGACAATGAATCCATCTGATCCGTTCAAAAGATTCAGAAATTGTCCACAAGCAGGCTCTCGTTTTCTCAATGAATGTTCTCTGAATATCTCAACTCTCTTGTGATCTTCCTAATAGGCAATACTTCCATTATATTTATTTTTACAAAATATTTGGAGAAAAAAATATGAATTAGTTTCAATTTTACCTGAAGCATGTCATCAATGATTACCAAGATGTATTGTATGGTCTGATCTTTGGAAACATGTTCCAATAAGTTCAAAAATGTTTTTGCAAGTTGGCTCCTCTTTTCAGAAATTATTTTTTCTCTTTTAGCAGGATCACCATGGTCAAATTCAGAAATGATACCATAATCTTCTTGAGTTATCATTTGGGACCTATGAACGTAAAATATAAAATTTTTAATATTTTAAAAGTAACCAAAATATCCCATATTCTTAATTGAGTGGCAACTAACTGTAGATAAGATTGCCAGTTGACTCTGTATCCTCTGATTTCTGATGCTTGCTGCTGCAGTACACTGGTCGCAGCCAGCATATCTGGAGTAAATAAAAATATAATTTTTAGAATACATCAAAGCAATAGATAATTATATCACTGGATAACGACAAAACTATGATTAACCTATCTTTTCTTCGGCTAAGCCATGAAGAGCAATCGTACTCGATGACATTTTGAACTTTTTGGATCTTACACACTAAAATTAAAACTTTAGAAAAGAATAAATCTTTTAATTAAAGGGAAAATTTTGACAAAATCTGGTATCAGCTGACAGGTTACACACAAAAACTGTTAACCAAGGGAGGCACGCCCACTTTTTCTGAAACCTACTGTCATGGTTAAAACATAAATTGAACTATTGCATAATCAAATTAATTTTAACTTGGTAGAATGAAAACGATGTCAAGTTAGCGCGCACTAAAAATAAATAGTTACTGGAGATTTTTCAGCTATAAATGGACAAAATTGATTTTTCTCGGGTGCCCCCCTTCTTTAATTGTCAAAACACGAAGGAAATAAAATTGTTATCAAATAAAATACTTAATAATTTAGTTTAGACAATTTTAACATAGACTTTAAAACTTGTTTTTTTTACAATGAATTTTTTTTTTATACTAACTTCGGTCATATGTGAGACATTTTGGATTCAAGATTTATAGAAATAAAATGTTATTTATATCAAGGAGCTAGAAGCCAATAAACGCATAATTTCATCAGTGGTAAAAAAAAATGTATTTTTAAATTTCAGTAACTGCAATAAACCATATTAATTAATTAATTAGGAAATGATTTTTTTAATGATTAAATCCACTTATATTTTGACCTTTTTAAGAAAATTTACAACACGATAAAGGCAAAAAACAAGTCGAACGGTTTAGTCACTCCATAAAGGGAAACATGTAAACAGATACTTTTCTAAGCTATTAATATCATATAATAATATAATAACACACGAAAATTTATTTTAAGCCAGAAAATAATAACCGTTTATTAACCAGCCAATTAAAATCACATAATTAATATTAAAATATGTAAATTTTACCGAGACATTCCCCATGATATTCCACGGGTCTTCTGCCCGAGCGATTCACCCTATGTGTTTGATGAATCCGTCACCTCTAGCTTTTCATAAATATACACAGGGAGCTAGATGCTAAAAAAACATAGATGCTCCCTTCTGATTCTAGTCTACTACCTCTTATTTTCTCTTCATTCCCAATCCTTCATACTTTATATTATTATAAAAAGTAAAAGTATACAAGGATTAAGAAACAATAGAATAATAAATCCATCCGTTCAGGCATCCTAAAATTAAACAAGTCATTAATTACAAACCAGCCAAAAAATAGATTTGGCTAAGGAAAGTCTGGTCCTACAGGAAATGAACAACTACTCAAGGTTGCAGCCCTTCATTTCCTCTAATCATGGTTTATCTTAAGTTCTTACTCATCGATAATGCCCCAGAAAAAAACAATAGACTATCCCTCGAAAATATTAGCTTTCTTTGTTATAGTGATTTTTTAATTTATTTTATAAAACATAACTTTGTAATTTATGTAAACTTTGAAAGTAAGTACAAATGCTTATTAACTGACATACCAACGTATAGTATGGTAGTACTATAGTAATAGGGCAATATTTAATACGATTAAGTTAAAAAAATAAGGTAAATACTCTATTAGCTTTCTTTTAGCGATAATAAAATATCCACGAGCTAAAAATTCAACGTTTTTGTATACTGAGATATTTTTTATTTTTTTAATACGAGAAAAGTGTTGAATTATTAAATAATGAAAACAGTTTTATGTTGGAAGAACAAAAAAACTGCACTACAAAACGCTCTTTCTTAGGAGTGTCTACAATACAGAAGACAAGGAATGTCTAAAATTACCTAACAGGAAGAATTAATCTTTAAGACATAACTCTTTTGGAGTATCTGAGGATTGGACTAAGTGATCTAGTCTTGTGGGAAAAAATACTTAGCTTACATGTATTAAAATAAAGACGAACATATTAGCAGTTACTTGACACAAAAAGATTACATGCTTTCATAGCATATACACATTTAAAATTATAGAAGACCCATAGAAATTCAGATCTCATTCGCGAAAGGAGGGATTGAGGAGATCATTCAGACTGCGCTCTTACATCCTTTACGCAAAGAAAACCGTATAATTTAGGGCTGTTGGGTAATTTCAAGTGTCTTGTTTAAGCTAAGTTTCAATGCTGAGAACTAATCCAGAGTTTTTAATATACTATCTTGTTATTCTATTTCCCCATTCAAAATCTTATTTAGTCTACGAATGTTTGAATAAAGTCGGCGATGTTCTTAATATCCTACAGGTTACCGCAACCGCTTGATCACGAAGTCAGCAGCCACGAGCCATCTCTGCTTCCTTTATATCTGAATAAGAACGCATGTTTGTAGAACATGTTCAGTCATTTGGATGTCTTGTCCACATTCCCACAAAGGCGTTGGGACAATTTAAAACTTTCGTGTTGGTGTGATTTAAGCTGATTATGACCAGTACTGAAGCGGAAATTTTAAAATCTTTTCTTTCCTAGCCAGTAAACTGGATAGATTCCGAGGATTAATGTCTAGACGATGATATCTGAACCTTTGCTGAATCGGTTTATTTATTAACTTCCTTCAGTCGAAGTATGGAGTTGTCTTAAGGTAGCTTGGAACGATTGCAACTCTTTCCCAAGTCAATCAGCTGGTCCTTTATTATAAACCATCTATTTTTGAAAGAGTCACCTGGAGTGTGACTAGTTCAAAAATAGATAAGAGATCTTCCAATCAATTACAAGAAATTCCTGTCCCGCATTCCACTCTGCTTTATAATTTCAAAATAGCTATGGTCGCACCGGTCAGAAATATTATTTTTGATTTCTGAGCCCTCTTAAAGTCAAATAGATTTCAAGTTAGAATCGAAGATAAGTTAGTAATTATTTCATAAAAAAGTATAAACATGAAATACAAGGATTCCATTATACCGCAGTGAATAATGAGTCCATTGTCTAGCATTTTTTAAGCAAATAAATATTTCATAAAAAAGAAATATAGATAACAATGGGCTCATTATTCACTGCAGTATAGTGAAATGCCTGTTAATGTTCTGATAAGTTCTAAATATTGATTTTTATTTATAATTAAAAAATACTGTGAAATTATGCTAAAATGTTTACTAAAATTTATACTGACACCTTTTAAGTTAAGAAATCCTGTTTTACCGATACTATGTAGTGTTTAAATCGGAAAGAAATTTTTTGTTTTGAAATTTAAATTAATAGAAGCTCTCCCCCCCCCCTCAGCCCTGGAATAAAGTTGTGATTACATCAATATTTTTAGTAAGAAAAAGTATTATCCACTATACAAGATACAGCGTTTGCTGAAACTTTAAGTTCGTTCAGTGTGGTGAAGAACGCAGCGTGAAATAAATCTTTTGAGACAGACAGAAGTAGGGAGCATAAAATTGAAGAATAAAAATATAAACCTGAAATTGAAAATATATCAATATTTTATCAACCTTGTTATCGGAGATTTTAAAAAATGTAAATGTCTGTTACCACTTTTAGTCAGGGCTGGGGGTGTGAGAGGAATTGAACGTTATGGGTGCACCAAGATGTTGGAAAACCATTGGATGTAGATTAATAATAAACATGAAATATATTAATAATAAATAAATAATATAGGAGTATGTACCAATGATTCGGTTCACCCAAATAGATCAGATCTCATCCGTCTTTTTTAAAAAGTTAAATTTTTTTTTTAAATTTTCTCTTCGTTACTTTTCAAGGCAAAGTTTAACGTAAATTTTATTTATTGTACATATAGTTAGATTTTTCTCCAAAACTTCATAACTGAACAAGATAATAAGTGAGACCACTTAAAACAAAGAATAGTGCCAAACTTGTACTTTAACTACATTCTAAATATTACATATTTAAGATTACCTAAATGAATAGAAAACAAATATTGATAAACACAGGTATTAGTTAGAAGTTTCAAGTATGTGAATTCGTTATAGAGAAGAACACTTTTTCAATGAATACATGATGGTTTTTAATGGAAAAATTAAGTATCTTATTTAATTACCATAAATTTTATTACAGAAAAAGAAATATAATTTATAGCAATCTGACTCAAATGTCAAATATTAAATGGATAAAAGATATTGAAGGGGTTCTGAAATAAACGAGAAAACATGAATCCAAAATTCAGTTATAGCTTACTTCAGGTTACTTACAAATTTGCCTGAAGTGATCTGAAATATATTATGGGCAAAATCTTTTTTGTATCGAACAACATAACAAATGTTTTGCTAACAAGAGCTGGATTTACTTTAGCTAAAGAAGTTTTAGGAATCTATCTTTTACAGATAAAAACAGCAAATTCACATTTTATATGATTAAAAACAAGTAGCTACAATTGTAACCCATCTGTCAAAAGATGAAAAAACTTACTTATCAAATTCTTAATCTACCAGACTTAGTGGTGTAGTGTATACATGTAAAGCTCGGCTGAAATATTGATTTTTTTTGTTGAAGATTTGAACTATTTTTTATTAATTAATATTAAATCATTTAAAAAAGTAATAATATCGGTTAATAATTTTCCGAACTCACCTTCAGACGCTAAAAAAAGCTTCAAAAATTTGAGCTCGCTGAGATCGAGTACGAAATCCATGTTGACTGTTCCCTGTCTTCTTCAAGACTGCCGTACTGGAGGGACTGTGATAAGTTTTCGCAAATAGTTGTTGGCAATCGGATTTAAGAATTTTTATATTATGATAATGATAATTTGTATTACTCATTTTTTTTCTGTTTATCTTAGTATATACCAGAATAAAGTTTAATATATTATATTCTATTTCAAACGAATGATTTTAATTCAAGCAGAGTTGTGTAATTTAAACTAAAAAATCACAATGTTGTCATAATAATTCGATTTTTCTTAGATTTTAGTATTGAATGTCACAAAATATATTTCAACAGAATCTGACTCTAGATAATATTGTGTAACTAAGATACAATATTATGTTACTCAATATTATGTAGAGTCAGATTCTATTGAAAAATATTTTGTAACACTCAATATTAAAATCTAAGAAAAATCGAATTATTATGACAACAGCATAATATTGTGTAACTAAGATGAAACTATATTTGCCCTGTAGCAATGACAATCGATGAAACATGTTGTGTTGTCAGAATGCAGGGGGATCTCTCTCCTGAATTCAAGACTATAAGAGCCATAAGCTAGGGAGATTGAGAGAAGAAGATGCCTTGGCATGTTTATTATTTAATATTATCTTGGGAAAGATTGTTTGGAAGTCAAAAATCCAGACCAACAACACAATTTTTGACAGGCTAGTTCAATTATTAGGCTATGCGGATGATCTAGATATTGTCGCTCGCTCATTTGAAACACTGAAGAAGAACATTCTCAACACTGATGGAGGCGGCAGAAAAGATGGGTCTAAGTATCAATGAAGAAAAAACTAAATATATGAGGACAGGTAAATCTACAAGCAATGTACTACAGGAGTTTGTAGAAATAGGTCCTTACAAGTTCCAGAAGGTTGATACCTTTTCGGTTCTTGTGTACATAAAACACGGTGGGAGTGGGGGGACTGTTCTGCGCATGCCCCACCGGTTACATTTTATAACAGTTACATTTCTACTAGTTACCTTGGATAACCTTTTAAAATATTTTGATTTGAATCTGAGATCGCCTCCCTTCGGATATTTTGAAGAGAAAAGATTTGCCGCCCGGCGGCAAATCTTTTCTCTTCAAAATATCCGAAGGGAGGCGATCTCAGATTCAAATCAAAATAGGAATGTATTAATATTGGAAATAAATAAATCAAAGTAATATCAATATAATTTAATATATAACATATTATAAAACAATGATATACAATATGAATAAATAATATATAATAATATAACATAAATAATATATAGTAATATAATATAAATATATAATGTAAATAAACATAATAATGAGATCAATAAATACTGTAATATAGTTTAGGAAGTAAAATAATGGAACATATATATAAAATTAAATAAATTATTTCAAAACTTAACATTTAATCGCATTTTGGTGGAAAATGTGTAGATATACACTTCAACATTGATTGAAAACAGTCTGTATTTGCATCAATATGATGTTGTCCCTCATTTCTTGGCAAATCCCAAATAAGCATTGTGCTGTAACTAAAGAACACTAAACAACAAAATATCGACATATTACTTTGGATTTTTAACAAAGAACAACTGAAACACAACAACCAACTGAAACACAACAACGCTCCAACAGAGTAGTAAACAAACAATGATGGCCTTCCAAAATGTAAGGTTATCCAAGGTAACTGGTAGAAATGTAACTGTTATAAAATGTAACCGCTCGGCCATTGCCCCCACTCTCACCGTGTTTTATGTACACAAGTACCAGCTTTTCTTATCTCGGAAGTGTTGTTACCTCGTCAAACGATATTTCTCAGGAAATAAAAAAGAGAGCCATCAACACTAATAGTTGTTATTTTGGGGTGAAGAAGCATCTACGGAGCCTACTACTAACCTACGCCTCTGAAACATGGACTTTATCTAAGGCAAAGGGAAAAGAGCTGGCTGTTTTCAAACGAAGACTGCTCCGCAGTTTTCGGATCTATTTATGTGAGAAGACGAACCAACGGAGAAGTGTACGAGATGTTTGGTGGGCCCGACATCATTACCTGGATGAAAACTAATAAATTAAAGTGCCCAGGCCATGTGGCCAGAATAAGTGAGGAGGATCCTGCGAAGAAGCTGCTGGAGGGAAAGTTGGATCGTGCCAGAGGAAGAGGAAGACCAAGGCTCCGATGGGAAGATGAAATGGCACATCATGAACATCCGTAACTGGAGGGCAGCTGCATTAGATAGAGCCGCCTGGCAAAGGCCTCTTGAGGAGGCTAAGACCTACACAGGGTTGTAGAACCATATTGTATTGTAAGATGAAACTATAATCAATTCATTAGTTATCATTAACTTTCATGAACTTGTTAAACCAGATATGTAAATTCCAAAAATTGAAAAACACTTAGTTTATAAGTAGCAATAATAAAAATCATGACTCAGTCATCCCCGGGGTAAATTTTTATAAAAAAAGATTTATGTTAAATAAAATATGTTTTCTCTTATCAAGGTCGTTTTGCATTAATAAGCTAAAAAATAGTTTATAATTCTTGTAATTATTCCACAGATTGTCGCTTGGAGTTGAGTCACAAGTTTTAAATTGTCATTCGTTTCCCTTTTAATGTTTTAAGTAAATAACAAAAATACAAGTTATCATGGAATTTAGTATGGAATAGAGAATGTATCATTTCATCAAGAAAGGAACGTTTCAATAAACATATATCATCTTTCCTTTGCTATGTTAGTTGAAACTTTTATTTGTTGATGAAATGATTAACCAAATCTACTCATTACCCAAAATTACATTTGCTTTTCTATACTAAAGCTATATTAAATAAAAATAATAATTTATATTATTGGATAATATTAAAAATCAATCAAAAATCAGAATTTATAAAACAATTATCCTGCCATCTTTTCTCTATGGATGTGAAACTTGGCCACTAACGCTGAAGGATGAAAAAACGTCTTCAGGTATTCGAAAATATGGTGTTACGTACAATATTCAGCCCAAAATAGGATGAGACCTCCGGGGAATATAGGAGGTTACATAACGCGGAATTGCGAAGCATGCATCCGGTATATATTATTCAGGTGATAGCGTCGCGAAGATTAAGATGGGCATGTAAAGTTACTGGGCTTAGTAACGAACGAATTCCCAAGAAGTTTATAGGGGCTGTACCGACTGGGAAGCTTCTGAGGGGTAGACCGAGGCGTAAGTGGGAGGATTGCGTTAGGAATGATCTAGCAGGTTTGGGTTTGGGTGGTGCTCCGTGGACGGAGGTTTGTAAACATAGATTGGTGGTATCGGCATCGAGCCTTCGGGCTCGTTAAGCCTTTTATTTATTTATTAAAAATCAAACAAATAAACAGTTAAAACTTGTGACTCCACTCGAAGTTACAACCTGCGGAACAGATACCATAATTCCTAAATAAAAAACATAAAGATAAAAGGAAAACTGAAAGAAATATTGGGGAAGAAACTGGTCCAGTTACAGGTCAAAGAAAGAGTGTGTATTTACTTTCATAGTTTCTCATCATTATTGTTAGTAACTTATATCCCACTTTTCTAATTCAAATATTTTAAATAATAATATCTTTATTTTATTTTATAATTTAAATCGTCCCTGCTTCTGTATCTGGTTTACTCCAATGGTTTTATTTTTGAACATTATTTTATCTAATTTTATTCTTCACAATTTTTTCTATTTCATTTTAATTTCTTTATATCTTCTTTATCGAGACATGAAGAAGAACTCCAATGTGGGTCGAAACATCGATTTTCAACAACTAGTTCATCTGTATTCAAGAAATTCTTTCTTTGACCTTCACCTAGACCATTGTATTCCTCATAAAAAAAATTAATAAATTAAAAACATTACCCATATAAATCCTCTCAAACTGTTTTCACGAATCCTACTGAAGTACAAAGTAGACTATTCTCCCACTTTCAATCTTTTATTTATTATCTAATTTAGATTATAAATCGAAACTTTCTAAATTAGATAAGTGCTTTATCTTAGCTAGAGTATTTAAATTTTACATTTATTAATCTGATCAAATTGATATGGAGCCAAACTGATAAGGCTGATGATACTAAAAAAATATTTTAATTTATTTGTTACTAATTTTTAAATATTTTTATTTGAAAAGAAAAGATATGTCCAGGACCGGGACTCTAACCCGGGTCCTCCAGATCTCTGGATATTATATATGGCCCTCCAGAAAAATAGTTTTGAACACAATTGCTTAAAGTAAAGGGTGAATCCAAGAAAAGACATACTCAGAGCGTAGAGTTACAGCTTGTTCTTTATTGCCATTGAGACTGATTGTAATACTTATAAACAAAAACTTTTTTAATAAAATAGAGCCAAAACTCAAAATGAAACATTAAATTTTTATTATAATGCAAATGGAAAAAACCACAAGCAGAGCCTTATGAGTTTTGGGTTGAACGTCTTGGGGTGGAGGTGCGGTCCCGGATTATGAGCCTTTTTGAGCGATTATTCGTTGGGATGTATTGCACTTCTGTTTTGATGTGAGTGAACTTACTTTTTATTGTGTCTTGATAATGCCTGAATGGGCGAAACGTCGACTGTTTGTATAAGTGTTTGTATTTTACACCAGATTTGAAACATAAGGCTCTGCTTGTGGTTTTTTCCATTTGCATTATAACAAAAACTTTTTTAATACTTTTAAAAAGTATTCATAAGTAGAAGGGGATGTTTGGCAATACTGTAGAATATTAGAATACAGTTGAAAAATAGAGGTTTCCCGAGTTTGTATGTAATGGGAAAAAATCTCAATGTTCCCTACTTTTCTCTCTTGAAAAATTATTAGTTTACCCTATGAATATGGAGTTTGGTATTATTTACAGAATTATTTTTGACCTCCACCCGCTGATTTTGTCTCCATATTTTTTTCTTTATGTTTAATAGTAATTACTAGTAATAGAAAGGTTTCTTTGTAATACTTCAGAAAGGATTGCGTACCTTTCAGAGATTTTAGAACAACTTTTTTCTCCAATATTGGAAACCCCTTCTAAACAATGGCTTTTAACTATTTCTATCTTGTACAATGTCTCACAATAAGTTGCAGCCACATTGAGACACAGAGCAAGGGGGTTTATGTCTATAATATTACAGAAAAGGATAACACACATCGGGGAGGCAGCATAATACCTCGATGCTGTATATGTCAAATGCCTGGCCTGTGCATCAATGTGTTACACGGCCTAATAATAATTTTATTTCCAATTCAGTACCTAAAGTCATAGTATTTTTATTTTTAATGTATTTTTTTATATCTTTCAAGACCTATTAATGTAGCTTCTTTTAATTTTAATTTGCCCAAGCCTTAATTTTTTGGCTTCAAGCAAAATAAACCTTTTTGGTCAGGTTTCTTTGGTTACTATAAATTTCCAATTTTAATACTTATCAAAAATATATAGAAACCAATGTTTTTTCTTTTCCAAGAAAATGGCTTATTCAAATCCATTTACAAACAATCAATGAGCAACCATGTTTTTTATTCTTTCTTCCAGAAACTGGACTTTGATGACACAGTTTTTCTATAACTATAGATTACAGAAGTATATTTGTCAAATCATTTTTTTCTGATCACATACATGCATGATTCTAAAAATGTTGTAAAACTGATTTGTGTGATTGTTGGTATGTCTGGTTCATCTAATATTTATATTGTACTTCAAAAGTATTATATGAAGCATTAAAAAAATACCAATCAATATGACTCAGTAAGAATTTAAAGGAATATAATACAAAAAGAAAAATAAGTTACTTAGCATTACTTTTGTTTTTTATTTACAAATAGCCAATAAAAAATATGAATGTTGCAATTGGGGACACTTATACAAATAATTAAGATTTTAATATAAGTAAATAGTAAAAAAAAATAATGTAAATGATTTAAAAAAAAAACAATTCTATAAAGTTATGTATAATTTACACATTTGAATGATTGATTGATGAAAGTGAAAGTCAATTATTTAAATTAAAAAAATATTGAGTTTTTTTTTTTGTGAATAAGTTGCACTTCATTTGAAGACAACAGTATCGAGCATAGCCCCCAGGCACTGCACTATGTTAGCTGACATCAGTACATCAACCTTCTCTTCTAAATGCCTCTTAGGATCTTGCTTTCCAACGTTCTTTATAGCCAGTTGTTCGGGAGTCATCTTCTCCTCTTCTTCCAATGCCTGAAATTGAAAAATAATACAAAAATACATACACCTCACACTAACATTAAAAGTATTAAAACCACAGTTTTCTAAAACATAAGTAGCCTTCAAAATAAAACCTTATTGTTAGGATTATTTATAAAAAGTGAAACCAACTGCCAACTATGCACAGTAATTATTTTTTTTGTTACTTATAATAAAATAAGAGTTTAATGACTTGAGTAACAATTTAATAATCACAATATTAAAATAATTGCTAGTTTATTAATTCAACATCACTTTATGCTGCTATGGCTAATCATATGATGCTACAGTGGGAGTCCTAAATTTTACCTATCCATGAATAATTAGGATAGGGTTATTTAATGAGTGCCTGACATTGTACAGGCTCAGGACTTCCATTTCAAGTCCCATCCAAAGGACATTTCACTTCCTATAAAAAATCCTTAGGGAGCCTCCTGAGCTGCAAACCCCGAATCTTGGGCATAGGACATGTATTCATTGATCAATTAAATTAATTTATCTCAGTCTGATAAAGCTATGCAAAGCCAAGTTGATTTATTCAATAATGATATAGCAAAATTGGCAACATAAATAAGGTATACAACATCGTTCTTCTAGAGCAGCCATCACAAATTTTAAAACAGAAATGTATGAGCTCCCAACAAATTCCATTGATCAAAATAATTTTAGCATAAACTCAATTGCCAACACAGTTTAATATCACCCATTTGGTTAATATTTGTCAATTATGCTTTGTCATATCTTCAATGTTGTTTAAAAATATACTTTTTCTGAGTGAATTAGGATTGCTACCCAATCTAGTTTCAATTGATTTATGACAAATTCTCCACACACTAAAGAGTAAATGAATTCAATTTATTTTTTAAACATATTCCTCCTATAAACACATTCTACGCTATTATATACAATGATTAAATCTTACAGAAACATATTGATTATATTAAAATAAAACCAATAATAAACAAATATACGTATTTAGCATCTGAATATAAATATATAAATTTAATTATTACATAAAAATTAGAGAGTATACCTTGTTGTAATTCTTAGCTAACTCAAGCATGTCGCCAACTGTAGTTTCATTAACTTTACAATTTTCTGAATAATCAGAAAGCATTAGACCATCCATCCATGACTTTTTATGTAAATTTAACAACATTTTTTGCTCCAATTCATTTTTCCTATAGTTAATACTGATGGAGTAGTAATGACGATTTAACCCATGTATTAAAGCCTGAAAATTAGGAACAAAACAATTACAGAAACCTGAATAAAGATATTCTAAGACTGTAAAATTAAAAATGGTACAAAAAATTACAAAGAATTATGTAATTAAAACTACACTGCAAATTAATATTACAGATTATGCTTAAAGTAGGTGAATTTAAGAAGTAATTATATACACATATAACATCTTCTTTATTATTTTATTAATTGTATTCGAAACTAAAATAGGTTTGGATTCAATTGTAGATAACAATAATTATAAGTGGTGGGAAAAAAAGAACAATTAATGAAGTATAAACAAATTTATTTCCACCTGAAACACAGAAGTATTTTAATTCAATATATCTACAGCCCTGGAGAATAAGTGGTTAAGTCGAATTTTTTTCAAAATGAGTTTCTTGTACTTAACAAAGCAGAATCATGTATGTTTGCAGTGAATAAGGGTCTAAGTCAGGCATTGAAAAGGAGTTATTGCAGCTCCATTTCAAGCCAAAAACTACAAGAATTACACGATTCCCTTCCCTCAATACAGTTAACTCTTTCTGGACAAAAGTGAATAAACCACTTCTTCACTGGGGCGGCAGATATAATTGGTGAATTCTTTCCAGTAAAAGTGTAATAAATAGTGATTTTATTTAATTACACACTCTAAATTAGATAACAGCATTTAAAGCAAAATATTGTTAGTAGTTATTAAGTTTAATACTAAAGGGTCCTATACAATTATCAGGATAAGTACATTAAACAAAAACAAAAAAAACTCACAGTTGATCTTTCTAAATTTATTCATACCTGCACTGATGGTTTTTGAAGATGCCCCAAATTTGATGTGGTTTGTCGAGGTTCTTGACCAAGAACCATCATATTGGGATTAATTAATCTGAATGCATCAATGACTACTTTTCCTAAAAAAACCATTAAACCTATTAATCTTGATGTTCCATAAAAATAAGTAAATTAAATTTAGAAATTAAGCAAAGTTTCATAAACTTTATTCCATAACTTGGAAATATTTGTATTGGATTCATAATATTTATATAAAAGTTTCAGAATATAATTATTATTTCGAATTAATAAGTTCAATATACTTTATTCATGAATTGTTAATTATATCAGAGGTTTCTCTTAATAATTTTGAAAAATCCATTACAATAAAATTTAGCAAAACAATTTTCCAAAGGTAAGCTCAACGCCCAAAAACCTGGCAACCTGGATATATTGTGAATCACTATCAAATAACTCTTTGTTAAATGCTTATTCTCATAGTAGTAATTTTTAATTTTAATTTTTGTATTTTATAGGATGCAGGATAGCACTGAGTGTAAGCACATTTAGCAAATCTTTAGATTCTGGGCTTGAGACCAGTTATCTTGACTGGTAGTTTGGAGTGATTGCGGCAAAATAACCATCTATTAAACTCAGTATGCATTGTTGATTTTAGTGGAACTAGTTTTGTAATAGCTATTAAAAGATTCAAATATTTTGTCAAATTAAAAACAGACCTATATATTTAAAATGGATTTAGGGTTTTTTTTAATTAGGGCAGAAATTATTTCATGACAACCTCACACTGCATGAGCGGTAGAGAGGATGGACTATGATGATGATTAATTATAATAAATCCTGCCAAAAACTGACAGACATTGTAAGATTGGCTATCCATAAAGTTTTTAATAGGCATTATTGTTATACTTCTAAGGAAGGTCAGGGGGGGGGGGTTATATTATAATTGCATCTTTATAACAATTTATTTCTTTAAACCTCATTATAAAAGACTCATGAGCCATTGATCCATGCATATTTACTTAGATTTTGATTTATGTATGAATCATTAAGCAAAAAAAATAAAACTTATTCTTTATTAAATAAAACAGTCATGTAGTAACAGCATATTATTTAAACAGTTATAGTAATTACATATTTATAGTATTACATTAAGTTACCTTTGACACTTTGGATCGGATCAACTACGACAGCTACAGCTCTTTCTGAAAGAGCTTCAAAACTTTGCTGAGTGTTGATATCAACACCTGATAACCAACAACCAAAACCTGGATGGGAGTGATACCATCCAACCACCATTTCAGGACGACCGGTTTGTTTCAACATGTCCAACATTTTCGCTTGGAAAACAGGATCCACAGCTTCGACACTCACACCCTAAAATAAACAAACATTAATAATAGCTCATTATTAGTTGATATGATGATGTATGAACATATGACCATGATTGCTGGTGTGATAAGATAAATGAGAAAAGTAAAATCCAGAGAATATTTTTTTAATTGTTTACCAATATTTCACAGATAACATATTCGAAAGATTTGTAAGTTTTAAGAGTACTCACTGTTCCTGTCTGGGGCATAGCGAACACATCAATTACTCTTACAGTATAGTCGTCGACAAATTCTCCCAACATAAGACCCATGACTTCCATGGGAACTCCAGCCCTCCCATGTTTTAACATCTTAAGAAGGGCTAGAGAAGAAATGTAGACTTGCTCTGCTGTGTCTACAACAGGAGCATCTGATGGAGGAGGCGCTTGGCTCAATCCTGGCATTCCACCTCCTAAACGCAATAGACGATCCATACTAAAACAAAAAACGTATTTAAATAAAGATGAAAATCATTACTAGACGATAATAATTTTTAACGATGAAAATTAACATTTCACGCAAGGTTAATTTAACTGAATTTAACACAAATTAACTATATTTAACTCAAACGATAGTAATCATTTCTGAAAAATAATTCAAAACAAATACGATAAGAATAAAAGAAACGATACCTATGACTGACAAGAGGATTACTTCATGAACCAAATCAAAACCTTTAAACGTACACAATCTTGCAACCTCATGTAAGTTGGTCTGCCACCGCAATAGCAAAAAATGTCAATAAAAAAGATAAGTAACTTTGCTATTTTGTTATTTTGAGAATATTTTTGCCCATAATTAAATAAGTATTCGAGCTGAAAAGTGTTTTTCAAATCAATAAGTTATAGCTGAATTAGAAATTGAAATGAAAAATTTTAATCGATTATACAGTCTACCGCAACTATCTTTTAGACTTCGACTACTCATCTTTAGGAAGAGATGAGTAAGATTTACTTTTTTTTAACTTTCTATTTGAAATCTTAACAAACTCACCATTTTAATTTATATTATATACATTTTATAAAGATGAACCAAAAAAAATTCAAAATAATTTCTAAAAATTTCTTAAAAAGGAACTCCTAAGAACTTTTTTTGATAAACAGCGAATTTTTTTAGGATGAGTGAATAAAATAGCCATAAGTGATGTTGTTCGTTAAAACATTCCAGGTCATTTCCTAATTTATACTGATGGGTCCAAAACCGAAAACTAAACCGCTTCGTCTTTTGTAACTAGCAACTTAACTCACAAGTTTATGCTATATAAACAAGCTTCTGTTTTTACTGCTAAACTCCATGCGATATCTTCAGCCCTACATTACTGCTTGTCTTGACTGAGAAGACAATAGTCATATTGTCAGCTTCGCTAAGCTCCTTAGAAGGTTTAAAAGATATGTACCCGAACCATCCTCTTGTTATCAGAATTCAAGGGCATCTTATAAGACTCATAGAGCAGGGCAAGTCCATATATTTTATATGTGATCCCTGGCCACATTGGCATAAAGGGTAATGGACTCATTGATCAGGCAGGTCGAGAGGCACTTACGCTACCTGGCCGAGGCACCACGGTTATAACTCCATCAGAATTAAGTAGGCCTCTTAAATTAGAAATATCAGAGAAATGGCAAGCCACATGGGAAGAAAGCCAATCTAGCATATTAAAAATGATTACAAAAACAGTAACAGCATGGTCTACCTCTTACAGGAACAGCCGTAGAGAGGTGGTTGCCCCGGCTCGCTTGAGACTGGGCCACACTCATCTGCATATTACAAAACTGCAACCTCCTTTATGGCAACATTGTAACGCCAACTTTACAGCTAAGACATATTTTTGAGGAATGTATATATTACCGGCCAACAATAAATAAATTAGGACTAGTCCCAGGTTTAGCGAAGGCACTTGGTGACAACGAAGCTGCTGTCTCGTTGGTGTTTCAGTTTTTGAAAACACATCGACTACTGCCCGCAATATGAACCAAGATCTTATGGCGTTGATGGCCTAAGGGTTTTACGCCTTTAAACACCAACAAACAAACAACTTTGGTTTGGGTTCATGATGAATTTATGTTTTCTTTGAACAAGTCAGCCCGATGTGAAGTTTTTGTGTTTTAGTATTCTGTGATACAAGTATGTGAAACAATCGGCATCTCCAAGTCTATATAAAGGATTCCAATTGTAGCATACGTCGTTAAGACCATAATAAATTCTTACCGAAAGGATTGAAGTCTTCGCAGCGGATATATATGCCTTATGCTCACAAAACTTTTATGAGTACTTTGTATACGGGAAGGACACTTTTGAGCTTGAATAATAAATCTAATTGTTTATTCAGTTTTTTTCATCTGATATGATTCTCCATCCTTTTTACTTGTCCAGGTGAAGCCTTGTCATTTCCTGCGATGGAAATATTGACACATTGTTAAAATAAATTTGAGAACATGATCCATGATCGAACACACTTTTCATTTGATTCATTTTACTTTGCCGTAAACCCCCTGTTTTAGGCGGTGATTTGTTCCAAGTTCCGAGATTTGTTTGCGGAGTATAAAGAATGTTGTGCCATCAGAAATTACTTAAAGCAAGAACTTAACATACCAGAGCTATTAATAACCAGCTTTGATTATTTGGTCTAATACACTAGCTTAGTGACATAATTTTCTAGGTTACAAGATCTTTAAATTTTTATTTTATTCTCATGCTAATTCATTGATGGGAAAAAGATGGGATTGGCAAAAATAATTTGGATTATTGACTAAGATAGATCCTAAAATTATTTTACTTCATACTTATATTGGAAACAAATGCACCTTTAGATGGCTTTTTTAAAAGAATTGGAAAGCCAAATAATTAAAAACGATAATCCTCGATGTCATTAGTGGAAATTTACAGTTATGTGGAGAGAGCATTCGAGATGAGTTGTAAAAAGTGGTCTGAAAAAAATTATTAATGTTAAGCACTACCGATCGGGAAGACTGGTAAAATCATTCCCGAATTCACAGTTCTTAAAGATATTGTTAGAAAACGAAGCAGCTAAAATTAGTCTTGCATGAATAATTGGGACTTGGGTTGATCTCAGAGGGGGGGGCTTCATAAATATGTAATTACTAATCAAAGAGAATCTTGTTGTTTATTAATAATTTTTAAAAACTGTTATAGTTATCCTAAATTACTGAAGTAATAAACAGAACTAACATATTATTTATTGTGAGATTAACAACTATTTTGAATATCAGTTGGTAACAGTTGCGTTTAGCGGTGAAAACAAATCGTTCCGGCAAACATAACTGTGTGAAGAAGCGTTCGCCATTGTTAGTTATTTACTGTTCAGATTGTGTTGTGTTTTATCATGGCTCCTAGAAAAGCAAAGAAGGATTCCGATACATCAGACTCTGGGCCAGATGATATTGTAGAGAAACCAGCAGCCAAAAAAGCTAAAACGAGCCGTGCAAAAGACGATGATGAAGACAATTCTTGGCATCTCGACAAGAGACGCTTTTTGAAAGTCAGGGAATTCAAAGGAAAACTCATGGTAGACATAAGGGAATTTTATGAAGCCGATGGCGAACTGAAACCAGGTAAAAAAGGTATTTCGCTCAGCGTTGAACAATGGAGAAAACTGTGTGGCTATGTAGATGAAGTAAATGAGGCACTTAAAAATATGTAATCAAGATTCAGTTTTCGTTGTTTTAAACGAACGTTTGTTACCTGGGACTTTTCATGTGGCACAGTGTAAGTTTAGTTAGAAGATTTTGTGAGTTTTTGGGGATTGAGATGTAAGATGTTTTATGTATTGTGATTTATTATTCAGTTTGTGTAGCTTTTCAGTACCATTTTTCTTATCGTATTTGACCTAATGTTCACATTTATATCTTGGATTGGTATGGTTTCTTAGAAATCGCTCAATTCCATGAGAATGTTCCATAGAGTTTTTGAAACTTATTTTGTATTGGTTTTTACTACAGCAATCATCTAAAGTTGTTAATAAAATTGGTTAATTTCAGTTGATATTTAATTGAATTCCTAATCTGGTTTGATATCCATAAGCCAAATTCATAGATCCTGGTATATTTTGTATTTAGTATTTATATTGTGTTACAGTTGACTTGCAGTATAAGGAAGGATAGATTTATATGAAGAAATTAACCTCTGTACTTGGTCTTTTAAAGTAAGCATTTAGCCTGCATTCATTATGCCCTTCATTGATAAGGTTAAAGTGAAATTGATGACCAATTTTTGATGGTCCCCAAACTAGCTCTGTTAATAATTCTTTTCAACAGGTCGCGATGGAAATTCATAACTGTAAATTCGTTATTGAAAGTAAGTGCTACTGTAATTTTATAGCAGTGCTCTAACATTTTCATATTGCTTGATCTGCAGTATTGTAAGAACAACAAACTGTTCTGTTTTAGAAGTTTATCCCTACTTCCACGTAAATCTTATTTGGTTCAATATCAATGTCCTGATTTTTATGCGTGATAAGATGTTGATTATCAAAAGAAATGCAAAGACTTGTGTCCACAAAAAAAAAGCTCAATAAGTAGGTATTTATTACTTTAATTGTTTATATTGTATTATAATGAATGGATACTGAAATTTAGGCCTTTATACCTTCTGACTTTATGTCTGATTTCAATTTTTTCTTTATGATGGAATGCACATGTATTTAAATTTGAAAACTTTTGACATTCTATTGAGTTGAGGTTATGTAGGAGTTTTGTTAATTTAAATTTCAATGATCTGATTGTATTGATTTGTTATTATTATTAAATAGATATTTTCAAACATTCATAGTATAAAGGTCCAGGAAAATAAAAGATTTAAAACAATGGTAAATTTAGAATTTTGTTTTCATCTAATTATGAAATTGAGGGGTTAAGATAAAAAAAATATAGGCATTTGGTAGTATAAAAAGGGGATAATGGAAACATACAAAGTGTAAGGATGTTATTTATTTCAAAACTTTAACTAACTTTGTGGTAATATTCATATTTTTAGTAAGAACAAAATTTAAGGTTTAGTCCCAGCAGAAAATTAATCATCCATTAGTGCCCGGAAGTTTTTCGACTTTTCCATATTGTGGAAAATACCAAATAAATTTAACAGTAAATTGAAATTCGGTATTAGATGATAAAACTATGAGTTAATTTATGTGAAACATAAATTGATGCCTATATTTTTTTTATCTTAAATGTGAAACATAAATTAACTCATCGTTTTTTCATCTAATACCGAATTTCAATTTACTGTTAAATTTATTTGGTATTTTCCACAATATGGAAAAGTTGAAAAACTTCCTTTGCACTAATGGATTAATTTTCTGCTGGGACTAAACCTTGAATTTTGCTTCACCATAAAATTAAACTTGGGGCTGAGCTTGATGTATAATTACATTTTTTAAAAGTAGATTTATTAATTACAGTAAGGATTTATTTATTAATAGAATTAAAGTAAGGATCGATAGATTATTTTAAGTGTGACAAACTAATAACATGCCTTTCAGGATGTAATTTCTCTCATCTGACATTTACTCATAAATTAAAATTTACTGTATTACCTAAATATTTATGAGTCGTTACTGATCTGGGGAGTGATTCAAATATTTTTTTAACTCCTATGGTTAAGATCTTGTTAATCACTGTTTTGATATGATAAACAAGTGCATTACTTCTTGCTGAAAGTGGTTGTGTCAACTATTGTTTTTAATTGACCTTTTGATAGATGCCTAATTTACCTAAGGTAATATGCATTGTTTTATTACAAAAATATTCTTCTCTCAATATTATCGGCTGGTGAAAATGTCTTTTAAACTAAAGATAAATTTGTTTTACTTGAAATTTCATTATTATTTGAAATAAACTGTCTTAAGATTGATTTCTTGTATTCAGTGTATATATTTCCACAAGTTAATGTCTTTTAAATATTTACCCTGAAGGAAAAGCCCAGAAAGGACCAAATAAGTGTAATAATTTTGAAAAGATTGTTAAGAGATTTAAGAAAAGATTCTGTTGCATAGAATGTTAAGTCCAAAAGGTAAAGTTCTATTACATATAATGAGAAGTTCAGAAATATTGAGTAGCTTTTCTTTTCTGTTGGTGATAGTTTTCTAATTTCTGATAGGGATTATAGTCATTAAATGGAGTTTCTAGCTGTTCGATAATTTTTCAATTGATTGAGTGACTTGTTTCACGTAAGATATATGGGAAACAGATCCTTGACTTTAAGAAGTGTTGGCCTTCATATTTTATATTATAACATTTTTTTCTGAAGAAATAATAGATAAAATTCCTAAAGGTTCAAGAAATTGCATTAGAAATCAGTAGCTATACTCGCTCAGTTTACAGGCCAGCTCTGGAATCATAGTATTCCCAGAGCTCAATCAAGTTGGCTCACCAAAATCCTCATTGGCTAAGTTCAATAGACTTTTAATCAAATTTAGTCAATTTTGATTTTGATTAATTTACTTCGAGAATAGCAAGTATGTTCACAAAGTAATATTCCCATTATAATAATAAAAAAAATTATGTTCTAAAAAAAAATGTGATTATTCTACATATTCCTTTTGATGATAAAATTTTAACAGACCAATTTTTTCTGTTATTGAAGTATTATTTGATTAGGAGTTATCATGAATGGGGAGGAGCAATAAAGCTTGTTTGTTTTCAATTTCTGATCTCCATTATTTATTCTTATAATTATTATTTTCTGTAATACATACTATTTAGTTAATTTAATATAACTATTCAAATCATTCATTTAACTATTTTTAGCCCATTCAATTTCATACCGAAATTGTAAGCTTTTATGCCAAACTGTGAGATGTCCTTAGAATGCAAATTTAAATCTGCTGTTTATATCTATTATTTTATTTATAAGATTAAAAATTAATTTTGGGGTGCATATTTCTTGACATTATAGAGATCAAATGTCAGGAGCTTGATAAAAAAAAAACATGTTGGAGCATTTTAATTTGTTTTCCCTAATTTTCTGAAAGTTGACTCAGCAAATATAAGACTGGCCTTTTTAATACTGTCAGCTGATCCCTGTTTCAGATTCTATTCATCATAAAAGGGGTCAACACATTTTTTTGGGATCACAGTTTGGACATCATTTATTTTTTTATAGCATTTTTTTAAATAATGCTTATGGGAATCAGTAACTGTACCTCTGATCTCAACGAGCCACAATGTGATTGAGCCTTTGCTTGTGCCATGTTAAAGAAACACAGCACACAGAACATTTGACAAAATAATTTTGAAACAGTCTGTTTAGCAAATAGTTTTGTTGTTTTAATTCGGGATTTAGCAAGTCGGGTAACTTCGACTTATCCAATTACAACTTATATAGTTAGTTTTTTAGGCAGTGGGTGTGCTGTCTGTTCTATGTTTGGAAATTGATGTGGTCTTTCATCCCCAAATAGTCTGTGATGAATTAAATGCATGAATTTGATTTGGTGTGGGAGCAGAGCTGTCTGAGTATTAATCATTCGAGCTGCTACCTACCCTCCAACTACCCCAACACCAGTAATTCTCGTTGCTGTTGTTAATCTAGAATACATACAAATCTAAAATACTTTTTGGAGCTCTGGATGAAAAATATTGCAGAGCTATCTATAATGCTTTAGTGGTATGGAATGGAGAATAAATCTGTTGCAGCTAACAGATTAAATATTTTATCTACCACAGCTGGATTTGAAACTGAGATCTTCAGCATAGAAACTCATCACTAAAGATTAAAAAAAAAAAAGAAGAAAATATGGGTTATGAAGGAAATAAGTTCAACAGAGGTTGAGTATTTATTTATTAATATCAGCTATTTACATTTATTCACAGGGAATCACATTAATGTAAGGACGACATTTTGACTATGTAATGACTAAATTAACATTATGCCTAACAAAATAAACATTAACTATGATAAGCTTTGTTCTGGAAAATATACATAAAATGTCTATAATACTACACAGAATAGTTAAATCTATAAGTGCTACAAATAATAAATAATTTTTTTTATATCAGTTCATAAACAATTCTTAATTTATACATTGGCTTTTCACTACCAGATAGTTTTTACTTAAAGAGGTTTAATGTTCAACATTTCATGGATATTGTGCATATTATGCCTCATGGGTTCATAATTTTATATAAGTCTAGGACTTCTGCTCCTATTTTTAATTAATATTTAAAATTATTTATTATCTTTTAATTCTACTGCAAGCAACTTCATATTTTATTACATTTTTTAATATTATTGTTTTCTGTAGGAGTTAAAGAATTTGTTGATATTTATGAATAATTATATGGAGAAAAATAATGTGTCTGGGTCAAGTATACATATTATTCAGACTTAGAATCGGTTAAATTTATGTTTCTCGACTTTATACATAATAACATAGAAACACTAATAACAGCAAACATTATTAAAGTTCATGGTTATATATTGCCGGTGACACGTAAAACTAATGAATGTGAAGAGTCACACATACATATTAATAATATGTATAAATTAACTTCTTATACGTAATATAATAAAATAATATGTATAAATTAACTTCTTATACGTAATATAATAATATAATATGTATAAATTAATTTCATATACATGTTAATATATATGATGCAGCTGGTAACAAAAAAAAAAATTCACTCGGAGGCACACAATTTAATTAGTATTAGCTTTTGTCAGATTCATTAGTTGTACTTTCCGTTTGTAACGTACAATGTAAGTTTTAAGATGGTTACTCCATTTGGAAAAGGTAAGAGAATTCATGGAGAACCTTAGCGTGATTATGTGCAATAAATAGATACTATAGTGCTTAACAGTAATATTTTGATAATTTGTATTATGAATTTTAAATACAATTGAAAGAGTATGTAACTTTGTAAATAAATAAATAAAAACTTTATTTATTTGTTACATTTCGTAAAGTAAAATTTAAAAAAAGTGTTAACTGTTCTTCAACAATATGTACTAAAATGGGAATCTTATTGTTATTCATTCAATTTGTATTTCGGTTAAGAAATTATATGAAACCAATTAGTGAATATAATACCCTTAATAGGGTATTATATTTAAAATACATACAATGCATTACTACAGATTCCTTTATATTAGTTAATAACCATTTGTATTATTTGAAAATATTACAAATCTGGCCTATACGCTCTATCTTGTAACAACTTATTTTTAACACTAAGGCTTACCGTATTTACTGCTTAAATTAATAAGTACTTATACATATTACAAATTTCATGCGATTCTTACAAAAATTAACTGTTTTTTTTTATATTTATACTTCTTCGTTTAATTAATGGAACAAACATTGTGCATTTGGAAAGGTTTGATTTTGGATTTCAAGTTAAAAGTATTGATAATTGCATCAAAAGAGCGGATACTTTAAACCAAAAGTTCATTGCACAGAGAATCGTTTGAGCCAAAATATGGCTATTACAACTAGATATAAAATCAATAAATGCATTCATGGAAGACATCAAAACAAATATTTTAATCAAAATTTGAAATTTTAGAAATATTTGTAGTAACTCTATTATTACTCATGATTCTACATGAAGCTCTAACAAATCTATACTCCCTTGCCTCTACACTTGACACATATTTCCTTGAGAAAAAAAGCTTATTCATATTTTTATATAGTACAATTACAATATGTATCTTTTTCTTTCTGTTTTTATTTTAATTAATCATGGATTTAATAACTCTGGGTCCTAAAGCAGAAATAACCAGTGACACAATTTCTTATTGCTGTTAAGGAATCTTTTAAGGTGAATAGAATGCCTTGAAATATTGTTAGACGATGGTCAGGCCAATGAGTTTCATTGTAGACTTCAATATTTATATTTTACAAGTATCTTATTTTAACACATTGTTCAACCAATATATTTTTTTTATTTTAAAAAAATATGTTAGTTTTTGTATTATGCCATAGAGATAATTTCTTAGTATTTTAATCTTATGAACTAATGAAATTGGCTATTTTTGAAAGTGATACCTTTGTGCCTTTTTAGTTATATTATTTTAAGAGGATTTACATCAAGAAAAATCTTCTTTTGAAGCAATACGTCAATAGTTCACCTCTTTGATGTGTGAATAATTGCAAACCCAGAGTATAAGTGTGTGGCCTAATCCAACTGAAAGGTTTTTGACTCATAGTATGACCTGAGAATGGAAGACAGGCCCAAAATAACAACATAATATATGAATGGCTCATAATACGATTTGTTGGCATTTATTAATGTCTAATTTTAAATTAGACCCTGTAAGAAATAACTACTTTGTGTACCTCCAACATGTTCCAATTTCATTATTTTAAGCCAGAAATACATTTCATTTACTTTTAAGAAATGCCCTAATACAAAAAATAATATACTAACAAATTTCACATACGTACTAAGTCAGAATATTATTTCTAAAATGTTTTCTTAACAAATATTGAAGGTTATTTAAATCAGTATTGATCTTCAATTTGGAATTAGTCCTGCTGAATAATATGTAACTAGGTTTTTAATTTATTACAAATAGAATATAATAAGTATTCATTTTGACTCGATAAGGTTTTGAAATATAATGGATGTCTACCTGAACTTTAAAAAAAAAATGGTGAAGATTGAGGTTTTTATGAAGTTTATTACTCATTACTAGTAATTCTAATAAGTTATAAGAATATTGAAAACTTGAAAAACTCCTCAATGTAAACCAAAGAAAATTTCATACTTCACAATTGTACCTTCTGTTAAATCAGAATAAAGAGTGATTAGTACAAGTGATCAATAAATAAGCCATGCAAATAGTAGAAGTAACAAACAGAATATTCTCCAACCGACATTACAATTGATACTTCATATAAACAAACGAATCACATGAGTTGTTTTAGATAAAAGGAAATTTGAGAAATAATTTCATTTGATTCAGAAGAAATCAATTAATAATGAGCAAACTTGTTTGTATGAATATTTTAATTATATGAAAATAGTGTTCTTGCAAAGATACAGAAAATTATGAGGATAGATTAGGGAAGAGTGAAATAATTATTAGAAACATTGATTGCTATGCAGTTTTAATGGTCAACTTTATCAGTTTTAATGATCGAGTTTCACACGATTTGGAATTCATCACTATAGTTATTATTCTCATTCCGGTTTTAGAAATGCTTGGAAAGCTCCAAATGTTTATAATAACCAATTTAAAACCAAGCATTGATTGGAATTATCACGTTTCTTCAGGTTTATTGGGAAATATAAGTAAACTAATACATTGTTGCTAAAGCAAACAGTTAGTACATCTACATTGTGAATATCAGGTAGAGAAAGAGAAAGAGAGAGAGAGGCTTGCATAATCAGAAAAGAGTCGAAGATGATAAAATTAAATCCAGAAGAGTGACACTTCTTTTCAAGTTCTAGTACAAAGATTTTAAAAAGAAGAATGCAACAATTAGTTGGTAAGGCAATGTAGTTTTATTTATTTTAGGACCGATTTTAAAGGCTAATTGCTAAAGAAAAACTAATTCATATAATTATTAAAAGTTGTGAAAAATGTGAATCGAAGAAAATGTAAAAATAATATAAATGAAATCTCCTCTAATCATTGCTCCTTATTTTAATAAAAAGTATTTAATATTTTTCTCAGAACTACTTAAATTTTAAAGAACGTTTGGAAGACAATGAAAATTTCATATACATAAATAACTTTTTAGAAACTACTAAAAGACAAAATTTATTAAATATTTATAAAAGAAAACAAATTAAAATCTCACATCGTAAAACGTTATTTTCCTCTTAGTTATTTAAACATGTCCTATAGATCATTGATGCTTCCCCTTTTTTGACTATTTAGATAAGATGTATAGGAAAAGTTACATATCTTCTAATCATGACACTCAGTTCCAATATCTTTAGTTCGAAAACAAAAAGAAATATATTACTGTTGGTTTCATAAGAAACAGACTATGTCTGGTAATTAGGATTATCCAATCCACGTGGTATCCTGACGTCTAAATTCTTATGCCTGACAGGAGTATGTGGTAAGAGGAGGTGATTAGGTCGGCAACCGAGAATATGGAGCCTTGAATCCACTTGAAATTTTGGATTCTCAAGAATACCAGGGTCGATCATAGTGTCCAGAGGATTTTCCAGCTTAGCTTCCTCCCGTGAATAATTCTCTTCGATCCAACTTCCTGAGGGTGGGCCATTTCTGTCGACAAAAGCACCTGAGTAGATCACTAATGGTCCTGGTGGGGAATCGGACATTCTCTGGTGCCTTGGTAATGTTGAAAATAATTTTTCTCTTTTCCAAGGCCATTTGACCTTAAGAGAGATTATGTATAATCGGAAAAGGGCTATTATTAAAGTCATCAACAAAATAAGGCAAGCTCCTCCTATTCCAATGTAGATGGTTTTTTCTATATCTGACTCTGAATGTCGATCTGTAATTACTACTGTTTCAGAGGAAGCTTCATCTAAAGAAACTGGTTGCTGTGATCGTAAACTCAGAAACCTTACTACATGATATTCTTCTCCTGACAGTTCAAGAAGGGTTGCGTTAGTCTCAGCTAGTTTGTGCAATGGTGCTTCTTCTTCGCCGAAAAGCCTTTCATTTAAATCAAATTCATCATCTAAATTTCCCATACCAGAGGGCACAACACTAACGTTTACCATCAATCTGGGAGGAGCGAGAACAACTTTATTAACTTTTACTTCGTCGTATTCCAAGGAAAGCCGAGCAGCCAAGTTGAGTTTGAGATATTTAGCAAAATCTTTTTGACGGAGTTTAACAATAGTGGAGTTACCTGCTAATAATAAAAGAAACCATCTACTGGGTGAATCAGAACTTTCACGTTCTACTTCCATATCAAAAGTATCATTTGCTTGGAAAACGATGTTCTCAAGCAGTTTTTCTTGCTCTTCACTCTCTCTATCCCACTTCTTAAATGGTGTGTCGTAATTGTCATCTACTGTTGGCAAAAGTGCGTCATTTCTGTTAATTTCATCATCTTGCTCACTGTCAAAACTTTCTTTGTAATCAGTTTGTAACTTGTCATTTTGTTTCCTATAGCTATTAAGTATTTTATCCATATCATCATCAGACATGTCTCGTTTTTCAGAACCTTCATCTCCTGGAAATAGATTATGCATGTCGTCTACATCATATCTATAAAACTGTTCTTCATATACTTTTTCCGTAGTTGTTGCTTCAGGTGTTGAACCATCAGCTGTTGTGCTTTCCACTGCAATAGGGACTGTTTTAGAGTTTGTTGTAGTCGAATCAACTTCTGTCGGTTCTGTTCCGTTGTTAATTATTTCTGTCCCATTCTCTGACCAGGGTCCAGCTGTTGTAGTTCCTCGACCATTGGTCCCGACAGCCTCTGTCCCTCCTGTTGTCGCAGCTTTGGTCCAGTGGGTGGGTTCGTCATGGTTGAGTTGTGAGTAGTCAGTCACTGAAACAAAGTTTACAGATTATATTAGTCACATATTTTTAGATATAGATACCTATAATTAAATTCATCTTAAATATGTAACAATACTTCTATAACAATATTTTATTACAGTTCAGCAAAATTAATAAGTTATTCATTATAGCAATAAACTCAGTTCCTATCTAGTGCCAGCAGCTTATCAAAGATATTTGTTAGGGTAGATAAATAAAGTTATTTTCTAATGTTATTTAAAATTAGAGATGTGTTCTTAATAATAAAAAGAAACAGAAATAAATTTAATTAAATAAGTGACTAAAATAAATAAGGATAAAGGGTATTTGTTCGGCAAGTTGTTGCTTCGAGTTGAGTTACAATAAATTTTAACTGTTTATTCGTTTCATTTTTAATACTGCCCAAAATTACAAGGTATTGTGAGCTTTAGTATAGAAATTAAAATGTAATTATGGGTAATGAGTAGATTTTGGTTATTATTTCATCAAGGAATAAAGATTTCAACTAACATTTCGAAGTATAGATGATTTACGTTTGTTGAAACGTTCGTCTCTCGATGAAATGATTACCGAAGCAAACATATTTCCCATTACATTCCCGTTTCCATACTAAAGCTCATGATAACTTGTATTTTTGGAAAATATTAAAAGGGAAATAAATGAAAAAATATAATTTTTTGTGAATCAACTAAAAGCGACAAACTGTGGAATATTTACTGGATATAGTAACCAATCAGCAATAATAATGATAATAATAATAATAATCTCCTATTATAATCTCCACGAATGGATTGGTTCCTAAATCCACGGTGGAGGGCATTGAGAAACTGGGAATTCCGGTCGAGGTTTTAAAGGAGTCTCAACAGGCAGTTCTCCTAGACACAGCCAGGATCGTTAGAAAATTTATGAATGTGTAGAGCTGAAAAATATAAAAACCAAAATAATAACTGCAGATGGTTGGACTTGTCCCCCATCTCTGTTTTGAACCCGCAAATGCGAGAAGAAAATATAGATAATAATAATAATAAAGTTTAATTTTTTAATAATAATTGAAGAATGGAAAGAATAAAATATAAAGTGTAATAAATAAAAAATTGACTGATAGAAAAATTAATAGAGGTGTGGAAATGGAAAAGGTAGAACTTAATCATAGCATCATAGTTTAGAGAAAGGAGTAAGTCAAAACTGGGAGTGATTTAGTTTCTATTATCCGATTGAAACTTTCATTTTTATAAATAAAACCAGTTTTTTGCTTCTCTTGTAAAATTACCTTTTTACGACTTAATATCTTTTCCATGTCAATACCTCAATTAAATAAACTGGTTAATACCAAAATACTGACTTGGCAAAGCAGAAGGACCTGTGAGGGCCCCGAGGACTAGCGACAGAACTGGAAGCAGCTCGATCAGCTCCATTTCTCTTCAGTCTTGATTCATCTAAAACAACAAATTTATTTTAGCAATTGAACAAATTTATAAAATTATTTTATTTATTACTAGTTAATTAAGTTTTGAATTAGCACATACTACTATTTTATTCCCGTAACATCAATTAATAATTAATTATGGCGTTGGTTTATTAAAAAATATTTGGGTTATTGCCAAAGTTACATCTATCATTATTCAATTTCATGGTTCCAAGTACTAACAGAACTGAAAATTGAACGAAAGGTCAAACAACAAAGTAGAAAATATTGGACAGGCTAATAGAATCATGAAGGATGGGAGAGATAAAATAAAATAAGAGAAACAGAAATGTTCATTCAAAGGAAAGTAAATTGCACTGATCTTTATGGAAACCAATTGCCACATATAGATCACACGGTCTCATCATTATAGTAATATTTTTACTTAGATAAAGACGTAAGTTTTTTTCAAAACAATTATATAATTCCTCATGTTAATACTATATAATTTTTGTACCTATTATTTTGGTAAGAAATATATAAATGAAAACAGAAATGTATAAAAAATCAGACAAAGTTCCATTTAAAAAAATAATTATTAATAATTCACATTAACATGATCTAGAAAAAAAAGCAAACCACTACAACCCATACGTCTTAAGTTCAGTGTCTGGTAGAGTCTGTACTGTTTCTAGAACAGGGAGGTGATTTGTCCTGGATCACAATCAACAGCCAGGTTTTGCCCCCCAATTTTTAGGTTACATACTTTATAGAGATTAGGTGGACTCCAGGAGGATAATCTGTGATTGTTAACAGATTAAATTATTTATCTGTCACAGCAAGATTCGAACCCTGGACCTTCAGCATAACAGCTCAGCGCTCTGCCCACTGAGCTACCCCGCTTTTGTAGCATACCATTATTAAAGATTATCTGCCTTCTTGGAATACTTTCAGCAGTATGGAATCCTTAATGTTTTTTTTCTATTTTTTTTTTCAAAGAAGTACTGTGAAGTAGATTTTTAAACAACTACGGCATCACAATTCTTTATATATAGCAGTATCTAATTTCGGTTTTTCAGGTAAAAAAAAAATAAAACATTACAATCAATGTTTTTTTATTAACATAAACTATTGAAACGGTTGAAATTCGTAATCCTACAGATTAAATAATTGTCCTAACTTTCCCCATATAAAAACACAGATCATTCTTAATCTGTAATTTAGAATCTGAAACAGTGATTTCTTTATTATTCAAAATGGCAATACTTATCCTTAATATATGCTAATATATCGGCAAGTAAAAATAAAAATTATAGATATGAAATTATATTAATAACAATAACATATTTATAACAATTTATAACCACATTTTTTCACCAACCTTCTCATTTATATTACTACTTTTATTTTTTTGATGGGTATGAAAAATTAATAAACTATTCCTGCCCTTCAAGAATGGGTTTACATATATATATATATATATATATATATAACAATAAACAGCATTAATTACAAGTAAATAGTGTTCCTGAAAAAATTAATTAATTTTCCTTCAAAAGAATCTGTCATAGAGAGATCATTTCAGAAGAAAGAGCAATAACTGTGGAAAGGCTTGCCATAAATTCAACCCTGATGTTTATGTACTTGCCCTACTAGCATAAAAGCATAAAACACAGTTATTAAGTAGCAATTCCATTCTAAGATGGAAAATATGTTTCAGATGTATCCTTATAGAATAGAATAGAGAGTATTTCTATTTGATGACAAGTAGTTTAATTTATAATAACAATAAAAAATATTTATTCCATTTAAACATAAATGTTATTGGTGTCATTAAAATAAAACTTATACATTTCCAAGATACCTAAAAAATGCTTAGCCTCAGAGATTTCTGATTAACATAAAGTTGCACACATCCCTTTTCAGTAACTGCAGATTATCAGAACTGGTATTTTTCTTGAAGACTGATGTGCTTGACTGATCATACACATCTCTTCTGGCCCCAGGTGAAGTATTCCTGAACCATTTTCCTCATCATATCCTTCACCTTTTCTGCTTCTGAAGCAGTGAGCATCTGGTCATCATCAAATTGGCAACAATTTTCAGTTTTTGTACTCATTTTTTCTACAACTCTCTAAAGGCAAATCTCTCATAAATGTTAGAGATAAGTAGAGACAGTGAATAATTCTTTTGTTCTGAAGAAGCTATTACTAACATCAGCTCTAATTTCAACACAAGCTCTTGCATCATCATACAGGCTTTTTATGGCTTCTAAAAGGTTATTATTTTTTCCTATCAGATTATTTATTACTTTTACTACTATTTAAAAAAAAAAGTTGTACATACTTGTTATTCTAAAAAGGTATTGTGTCAGAATAATTATTTTTTTCATATTTTAAATTAATCCATTCTTCTTCAATGATAACAAAGGTTATTAAAACCATGGAGAATCTCCAAAACGATTCCTGGTGGACTTCATCCATGAGCGGAGGAGAGTCGACCAACCGCGACTATGGTGGATTGAATGTGTGGCTGAAGATGCAAGGAACCTGGAACAGCAGAACTCAACAGGGACTACTGGGGGATGCTGATTGAGGAGGCCTATATGCTTTTGTCCAGAATCAATAGTTATAATAACATTTTGGAGAAACACATGGAAATTATGATAAATAAAAATAAAATAAAGGCTTCTTGTAGTCGTAGAAAAAAAGCAACAGCTCAATCAAGACAATTGATATAATAGTAATGGAGGTAGTCAGTATCAAGTCTCATAGAATCCATACTCCACTATAGCTCTAATTAATCTATTAGATTAACATATACATATTATATAGTAATATGTATGCCGCAATCAACTCTGTATAACTTTAATCGTTTATAAGAAGAACAAGATGACAATATTATATTAGAGGTTACACTATCTTCCTTCTAGGCAGCAATTGGAGATCCGATCCCGGAACGAGATCTCTTTGAGCTTTTTACAATATTATGCAGGGTTGGGGTTTCAATCGGGGTGTTTCTAATAAAAAAAAAGTCCTTTGTCAGCATGCCTAGGTCGAGGTAATTGGCATATTGTTGGATTGAGGCCTTCTCATTACTGGATCCTCTGCAACATTTATTTGTTGTTCTCGTCTTTTATAGGAACTATTATAGGAATAGAGAGGAAAGAGAGAAACCGATTTTATAACTCACTACTCCTCCAACTCCAGTTATAAATGAGAACAGATATTTTTTATCAAAACCTACAATAATATTTTCATATAACATTTTCTTTTCTTTTGGCAATGCTGTTTTCTTTTGTCTTTTAGTTTTATGCCCTCACTCTACAGAGAGCATATATTTCCTCTATTTCCTATCTCACCTTGGCCCGTTGGATGAACACTACGGCCTAGGCAATATAAGACATTATAATTCTCCCTCTTCGCCCTTTAATGCTTTTCGATGAAATACAGTCTAAAAAAACTGGAAGTCCTAAAAAGAAAAATTGTAATAAGAATCCAGTTCAGACGGATGGAAACGGAAAAGTAACAGAGATATCTACCAGAAAATAGAAAGAATCTCGGACATCTTTATAGAATGAACAAAGGTAGATTAACCAAGCAGATATTAGACTATTTTTGGAAAAATAAGACAAAGCAATGCAACTCTACACACAATGAGGTACCCATAGTGTGTAGAGTACTGTCTCACCTCCAATGTGAAAAAATATAATAACAAAACAGGTGAAGTAATCAATGCTGCCAACCTTAATGGTGAAGTTGGAGGTGAAGACACGTGGATATCCGCTTGGCCAGCGCTCGACATTTATTAAAAGTTCTGCGGACGCCCACAAAAAAGTTTGAATTTACGCCATAATTTTAACGTTTTGTTTTCAGCTAATTCGATTAATTTATGTAGCTTTTTTTTTATAAAACTTTTTTGGCCATTTCGAAAGTATAAGTTGATATATTTTAATACGTGGGGACCCTTAGGAGGGAAATTCCACTCCGCCAAGTCCACTTAGCGCTTAATCCGCACCTGGAAGAATTGCTGGATAATAATGAGGGTGATAGAGCCTCCTTCTGTTTCTGTCAGTGTAATTGAGTTTTATTAAAGAGAAAAAATAAATATAAATTATTCTCTGGTGTGTATTGTACTTTATTGACAATTCTAAAATATTCGTAAAGTAAATTGTAACTTACTTTACCATTTGAACTTATTTTAACCTAACCAGGTTAATAAATTCCTTTCCTCTATCATTAACCAATGATACAGTGTTGGGAAATCATAGATGTACTGTATTACTGTTGTAGTTTTACATGTGAGAAAAAGAATGTAGATGCTATTGGTATGCTAAACTCGCTCCTTGGGAGCAGTATGTGATGAAGTGTACCAAGAGACTCATTTAAAAGTCTTTATTTCTGCAAGGAGCAGAGAGATGGATTATAGGCGCTGCTTCAAGAAAAAAGCTACTTGCTACTGAGATGGACTATTGGAGGAGAACTGCCAGGGTGAGGAAGCTCGAAAGAAGAACTAATGTAGAAATCAGAGAGGCAAACTCAACAAAATATAGAGGAAAGGAATTATAATAATATCGCCATCTCAGAACAATAAACGAGGACAGATTGCCCAAATTAATTTTCAATTAGAATGCTGAGGGCAGGAAACGGCGAGAAAGGTCACAGAAAAGTTGGATAGAAGGAGTTGAGGAAAGTATGTGGGCCATACTCTGAGAGAAAATGGAAAAAGGATATAAAATCTATTTTTTGTTAAAGGAAAAAAGTTATTGAAAAATTTGTAGAGAACACCATAAACATTAAATTTTCTCTTCTGGAAAGAATTAACTTGATTTTAAGAATCAACCAAACCAAAATCATAAAAAAAGTCTCAAACAAGAATATCGTCGCTGTCAAAACAATACCGCCTATGTACACTTTGGGCGATTTTACAGGAGAGAAAAAAATTCACGCTGAGTGTATACTTGGGGATTTTTTTCAGAACTATTGAAGAGAAGTATCAATAAATCATATTCTGCCACGTTGCTGACCTTAATACGTGCTTTCCTTAGTGTGTAATTCAACCTTTAGAATGCGTTACCGCAACTAACTCATTTTCATAAAAAGTATTAGATTGTACTCAACTTTTTTCCACCATCAATCAATTTTTTGATTGATCGGAGCAAACTCTCTTTCCAATCGTGCCACACAGCCTATTTCAGTTTTATTCTTCTTCTTTATCTAATATTAAACTAATCAATTTTGTAAAATATAAACATAGCAGTGAGTACATCAAGACTGGCGGAACAGCAATTGCCACAACCCAATGATGAGTGAGAATAAAGAAACAGGGATAACACTGATATTTAAGTGTTACTGCACTAACACCTCTGGAACATGAGGTAAGGGTATCTTTAGACATCATGAGGTAAGGGTATCTTTAGACATTTGTCCATTCAGAGCTATTACTTTTCTAGAGGAAGTAAGTTTACATATTTTTCTAATAACTCCATTTTGGTATTTTTGGAACACAATTGCTCTTTGGAATGGAGAAAGAAGGGGAGGTCAAAGCAAGAATAGAGAATAAATGATATGTCTCATTTCATTATATTGTTATTAATTTATTTATAATTATTTTTTTAATTCCATAATTTCTTACCTATGCACTTGGATTAATAAATAAAAGTTAATAAGGAGTAGGACAGATCACTTCGTAGAAGGTTGGATTGTGTTGTTTGTATCTTGTGTACAAGGACGTGTGGACATGTTTTGCTCTGTCCCCAATGGTCTGCTCCGCATGTCCAAACAGGGATTGTTATAGTAGTGGATATTGTTCGTTTGTTTCGTAAGTTTAGTGAAGATTTGTAGACCAGAAGGTATGATAGTTGTTTGACCGTCTTGTCAGTTCATGTCTTTTTCATTTTGCGTGTATGTATCTCCATTCGTCGAATCCAATCCTTGAACCTGCTCTGCCAAGTTTCATTCAGAAGTGAGGCGCATTCGTTATCCCAAGTTTTGAGAAGGTCATCGCCACTAGAAAAACGTTTCCTTTTGGCTTCATTTTCACATGCAGAAATACTTCTAAGTCACCAGGAGCAAGATCTGCACTGTAAGGAGAGTTCAGTCAAGAAGTTTCAGTCCATTAATAGCAAAATACTGGGACTCGCACTTGAGCTGAAGCGTGCCATCATGGAGGTACTTGGTGTCCCTTCTTGACTTTTTCAAGGACTACATGAAAAAAAGAAAGGTTTTTCATGGACTCCTTGAGTTTAGGCGGGCACTGCTAATTGTACCACTTCTGGCAGTCTTCAGTGTTTCCAAAACAAATCGCTCTACAATTGTAATCAATCTGAAAAAGTCAGCTATCAATTGTTTCTTTACAGATCAAAATATTTATTTAGCTATAGGTGTACACTCAGCATCAAAGATCCAAACTTTGTTATGAGCCTTGGTCGGTGCATCGTAATAGTACAGCCAAGTTTTGTCACCAGTCATGCTGCTCACATATTCAGATTGTCCCTTATCAAATAGTTCCAGCATCTTTCGTTACCAAGTCCCAAGTTGTTTCATTTTCTCTTCCACCAAACTATGGAGCACCCAAAGACAACAAAATGTTTTCACCTTTGAATGATCTCTTAGAATCGAATCAATTGCTGGTGCATGAACGTGTGAGGACTCCTGTATCTGAATCATGTATTTTCCTCACAATAGGATTGTTTTCTCTGTTACCGGTTCTCTCTCAGTGTCCTCCAGATAGAAATCGCTCCTTTCAAACAAACTAAATATAGTATGATATAGATTATCATTATTCAATGCAAGCTTCATTTCTTCTAAGCACCAATTTATGCTTAATCCTCACACAAAATTATGCTACGTGATTACAATGCCACAATATGCACTTTATTCTGTAGTTATGATATGTTGGGTTGGTTATGGCAACGACTTGAAATAAATTGTTTAAATATTGGGTATGTAACAAGGAAGTTTCATCAATGCTTCCGTGTTGTCAGCAATGTAAACTTCCTTGTCCTCCCCTCTTCTTTTACATGTATATACTAGCTCTAAGATTAGGATAGATGAGAAGGTACGAGATTACAGAGTAGAGATGAGATGTAGTAGTTAGTTTGTAGTATGTAAGAGAGTAGTTACTAAGTTTGATGTAGTTAGTAGTCAATAAGCCACCAAGTTAGTTTATAGTACATAGTTCAATAACTCTACATTTACTTATCTATACATCTATGTATTTCTTACTAGTCGTCCACCTTTTGTTAACCCTGTCACTGCTAATGAACAATTACTCCAAGAGATGTATTGCTTGTGACTACTATGCGGGTATGGGTTGTGTGAACACGCTCTAACTTGCAATTTTTAGGGGTATCCTCTGTAGTTTTTCGTAGGTACACAAATTCGTTGTCAATTTTGATAGCTTTGCAAGATGTATTTATATAAGGGTATATATTCCATAAATTAATTATTTATTAGTATTAGGACGAGGAGAGGCATTAGGGATAGTACATAGGACGGGCATTAAAACCGCTGGGGGACATGTGACAGATAGAAGATGAGAGCACTAATGAAGCAGACCCTAGCATGAGATACAATATTCATTGCAGCCGCGGAAGGTATTAACACTGCATCTCATTAACTCTAGCCACTATCGACCGCACCGCCTCATCTCCTTCATATTAACAGCATGCTACGGCTTTCAATCCCATTGCTTCGCTCTCCCGCCCTCATTAAACCTTAATTACATTGTCTACCGCCCTTAATGAGCGGATCACTAATTAATGATTGACAAATATCAACCGGCGATGTTAGAATGTGGATACATTTAATAATATCACATTCATAGTCAGACAAATTAATTATAGATTACGATGGGTATACCCCCAATCCCCCTAGCAACAGGCAACACACCCCCACACACTCCCAAGGCAACACACTTGTTCCGGTCTTTCCCAAAACACGTCCCTGGCGTCCTACTTCAGAAATTTTTCTGAAATTCTTTTACGACCTATAACGTCAATGCTGCTAGTCGGACGGTCCCACAGTGGGTGTCCTAAATATTTCCTATCCAAGGATGTGGATCTTTAGCGAGTTCCCGACACCGGACTGGACTCAGGACCGTCATTTTACATCACCTGAAGTGAAGAGGAAAATTATATATGCCAACAAATGTTACATTGGCTAAGAAAATAGTTGATCGGCCACATTCTCCCTAGGCAGACTAAACTCTGTCTTTACAGATGTATATAAGGATCGGAAACTTGGACCCTGACAAAAGGGAATGAACAAGGATCTCCTTATCTTGGAAAGAATTTGGTAGCGTGTTCATGAATGAAATTTGAGAAGACGAAATAATCAAGAAGTGCAGCAAGTTCTCACAGAGCATGACATCGTACAAATTTTAAAATTACGCAATTTTCGTTGAGCGGGGCTTCTGACAAGGGTGGAAGAAAACGAAATACCGAAGAGAATGCTTATAGAGCTGCTTCTGGGGACCATAAAAGAGACAGGCCTAAGCTGAGGTGGATTGGCGGAGTTTTGACTGACTCGAGGCACTTCCTTGAGGTCAGGAATTGGATGAGAGGTGCACGGGGTCGTAACGATTATTGAAAGTTGGGGGAGGACAGGGCACGTCACCGGGCTGTAGCGTCGCAATAATAATATCATTATTTATAAATAAGCTCTATCCGGTTTTGACAGATAATGGTATTTTATATATAAGGTAGACATACATGATTTAGTACTTGAAGAAGTAAACTTTCGAAATCTCGGCTACTTTTCAAAATCCTAGAGCCATCTGTCGGGATACGAACCCGCAATCTTTGTGATAGTAGGAAGTTACCAGTGGCTACTACACCACTGGTAACTTCCTGCTAAATTAGTGGTATAAGGAAAAGAACATATGGTTACTGCCTATCAATTGCTTATTTATAAGGTAACCCGAAGTTCTACGAATGTATTATTTGAGACATTAATGGAGTTGTAAAACCAAATAAACTGAATGGCTAGAGATGGCAGTGCATTAAAAGGGAACACGTGTCAAAACTTCTCAACAATGTATGATTTAATTAAAATTCCTTGCTAACGAGAAGAATTTTTCTGTTTTTAATTAACTTATCAAGTCCGTTTGTTGTTTTCTCAACTTCTGTAACTAGTTAGCGCTTCTCTACTCACATATTTCTGTTCCATTTGTCTCGGATGTGTTTTTACCTCCATTAAGGCATTTTCTCGTCTCATTCTTTCCTTGGAAAATGGAAAGAAACATCTTATGATATTGATTGTAGTTTTTTTTAAATGAAGGACTTGTGATAAGAATGCTACAAGGTATGCCCAAGGTCGCGGGTTCGCAGTCCGTAACATTAATTAAAGTGACTTTACATGAATTAAAAAGAAGCAATAATTTATAAGTACAAAACGCATATATCGTCGATGCAAATGCAAAGTATCGAATATGAAAAAAACCCATTCTTTTTCGGTCTATAGCGTTTGCTGTACGACTGATAGTTGATATAAAATTCATAATTTAATTAACTTAGGAAAATTAAGGTATGGACTGATTTTGAATTTACCTTGAAACTGTTTTTCATTCTTGTGAGAAGTGGTGTTTTCACATTCGATCCTTAGCATTCATATTGACTATATAAGCTGTTATATTTGAGCGTAGTATAAGTTTATTTCTTCATATTTGCGATGTCGACAAACGGGCAAATGCTTTATCATTCAGCACTTAGCAAAGAGTGATATTTTAAAGCCTATAAACCTTTTAAACTTTATTAAGATATATTAATCATTAAAATAATTTAAAAGGATAAATTATTTTTTTAGATCCGAATAGAATTATACCACTTTCAAAAACAACAGCTCGTGTTGTTTTTGGTTCATTTCTTATTTTTTTATAAAAGGCGCTGTTTCTTCAATATTTCCTAAATCAAATTAAAGAACCTAATATTTGCTATTGAAATAGGACAAACATTCTTTTGTTATAACATAATTATAAGAACTTTTTGTTCACCGTTTTCCCAGAAAACATCCAAGATTTTGTGGGTGACATGCTTCATACACAAAAAAAACAGGACGAGTAAAATTAATCATAAATTATGTTTTCGTTATAATGTTGATTTTTTAAAGGCAAATGTACAGAATAAACATTAATTATAAAACGCCCGTAGGTAGTTTTTCTCTTAAAGAGGGTTTTCTCCACTACTGCAAACACCTAATTTAAAGAGCAATTTAAAAGGGGCTCTGGGGAAAATGAAAGGGGTCTTCCAATTTTTAGAAGGAGCAGGGAATGGAGACAATAACTGTAATCTAATGGAAAGGAGCGATTTAATTTGCAATGAATCAAGAAGAGAAATGGACGATCCCTCTGAGTATTATACCGCTATATTGGGAAGGGGGAAGCTTCGTACTTAGCCTACCTGCGAAAATACGATTCATCATTTCAAACTTTCCGATGGACGAGTCAGTCATCAGAGTATCAAACTCTTGTGCACGGATAATGAGATACAGGTAACGAGCAGAAGAAACATCAAAGAGATCGTGTTTCTACTGAGCACGGTAATTGTCTCCATCCACACCACAAGTATATCGTATTTCGTTCATTAACCTCTTCCATGTTAATCTACTGGTAGAGGGAAGAGTATGCTCGCTCTCAATGTAAATTAAAAAGATTCTGAGACCGTATCTGACAGGAACAGAAGAGAATAGGATCGAGGCATTTCAAAATAAAATTGCTCCTGAAAAGAGGCGATACTTGGGCATCAAAATGAGGAAGAAATTCGAGTTATTACTGAAGAGAATACGTGGAAGAGAATAATTAGCATTCCTTTCATCAACGTATATCCTATTATAATAGGATGGACTTGAATGCCGACGCTTCTAATGCCGCATTCCGTGATTGGCAATAGTAATAATAATGATGATGGAAATAAATGTGGATGAAAACATAAAACAAGGTACATGCAAACGAATGGAAGATCTTTGCTCAAGGTAGCGTGTTAGCAGCCCACCTGGTGGCCACACGATTTTTGACAGGGAGGAAAAATGCTTGGTTATCTTTTGTAAGGGATGTAACATTGGGATCCGGAGGCTGTACGGTATTAGATACTCGTTAAAGATCTTTTAACTGTTTTATTAAAAAAACTATGCCTGGATAGGAAAAATATAGGACTCCTAATGTAGCATCAACCGACTAGTCATAGCAGTATAGGAGACGTTCAATCAATAAAGAACGAAAGGAACAAAACAGAACCAAATGAGAGGGAGTATAGTTTTCATTCGATATTATGTGTTCATTGGAGAATGGAATGACTACAGAGCTAAAGCAATGGACTTCTATAGCGCAAGTTTGGGTCACCCGATGACAAACACTAAATATATTTCTTACAGACTGGATATACTGGGACACACAAGTTGTGAGTTTAATAAAAAAAAAAGCAAATGTTTTATAATGGCTCTTACTTGATTTCAGAAACAAAACTTTACACTTCTCACGCCCCCCCCCCCACATACACACATGCGTACTACTGTGCTACTAACCTAGCGTAGTCTCTTGCCCAACTAAAAACTCTTAATTTTAAAAATTAATTTGGAATATTCAATATTGGATGGTTTAATCGGATAATAAGAGGGTCTATTTCGACAGGGTTTTATTTATTTGAAAATCGACTTTCAATCTACTAATCCCTTTTTTAGAAATCATTGGTGGAGGGGGGGTGACGGTTCTAAGCTATTTTCAAATTAAACCTGACCAGGATCCTTTTAAAGGAATTTCGGATTAATCGAAGGTTTTAGATGTTATTAGAGGCCTTCGTTCAGAAATTCCGAGGGCTTAGTAAGAAAACGATAAATAAATAAAACAATCGTTAAATAATTAATTGATAATGTTTTGGTTCTATTTAAGAGTATTAAAATTAAATTATTTTAGATCAAACGATTTAGCACTTATCAAAGAGTGCTAACTCTTTGAAGATGTTATAACAAAATTTGGAGATTTTTAATATTATAAAATAAACGAAAACTTAAAGAAGTTCTACCTCTCTAAAATACAATTTGTAGTAATTTCTATGGTAAGTAAACTATTCTTATTAACACAGAAAATATTTCATATTTTTTTCCTTTTCTACATTTTTCCTCTATTAATATGTTTTATCTGTAATATATCTCATATTTATTTTATTTTTTCTAAATTTTTATATATGTAATTTTATCTCTAAACTTTTGTTCAATGCCAACTTTCAGTTATTCTCCCCATCGCATATTTACACTCAAACTTCATTAACACATTAATCCTTTCTAGTTTTCTTATTACAGTTGAAATTCCTCAACATTCTTTTTTGTTTTCGTATATCTTCAAAATTTTATCATAGTATTTTTACATATACACTTTTTTTTTTGTAATCTATACCAGTTTGATATTACTGTGCCTTTGCCACGAAAGCTAATGAAAGAGAAGGATATTTAAAAAAAAATTAAAATAGCTATACTAATGTATAATTTCTATATAATAATGTAAGTATGTATGAGAATATAGCAATTAAATTTATTTGGTCACTTTATATGCTACAGTAGGCTTTTATTTATGTGGAAGGGGTTTATTTACTCTAATATAACAAGCTGGCTAGGGAGTGGAGTGGCTCAGTTGAGTTGCCATGCCAAAAATACGTGTTCAAAACCCACTGTAGGCAAGACTTTTATTTAGAGATGGATCATATTGGATCTAGGAGCCTCATGGGGCTCACCCAGCCTCTATAAAATGTCATAAAAATATGGTACTCAAAATAAGGAGGAAAATCCGGCGGTTGAGCGTGATCTAGGATAAATCATCACCCTGCAGAACCGTTGTCCATGAAACAGTACAATCTCTACCATGTACTGAACCCCAGATCCGTTCACGGGTTGGAGTTGTAAAGTTTTTTTTAACAAACTGGCTACAACTACATACTGTGTTATAGTACATAATATATGTATTACTACAACCCATGAAAATGATTTTCTAATGAAAACTGATTTTGGTGCTATGTGATATTTTCTGAAAAAAATAAAATAGACATTTGTCTGAAAAAAAAAACTGCACCACTACAAGCCACGAAGGGCCTTGGGATCAGTACATGGTAGACTACTGTTTCTAGAACAAAGGCTGTGTAGTGAGGAGATTTGGACGAGAACATCAACAACAAGGTTTTACTCCAAAACGAGGGTGCCGAATTTATAGAGGTTGATGGAGCCCCATAAGGGTTTGCATATCACAGGATCCATATCTCACTGTTAAGAGATTAAATAATTTAGTGCCACAGCCGCATTTAATTCCGAAAGTACTGAAGTAGCAATACTGCGCTCTGGACACTCAGTAACGTAACCCGTTCGCTCTTTTATGTTACATATTATATTATATTATATATAATATCCATTTTATGATAATATCTATCAAATTTTAACATGTCCATGAGAGTGAGTTCATTCTGTTGAATATCTCGGACTGAATAGATATGATTTTCCAAATCACTGGTGCTTTCCTTATTGTGTAAGAGCAATTTTCGTTATAGGGAAAATATAATTTACAATAAAAAAAAATAGAGTCTTTGTTATTTGACCTGGGGGAACTTGAATTTCATTCTTTTCAAGAGAAACACTACCATTATTCTTGGAAAAGATAAAAAATTCTGAGAAAAAAACGTTTAGTTATTAATAAGTCTTCCTCAGTTTGAGGAGGTATTATTAACATTTGCTCAAGTGGAGTTTTATTTTATATAACTTTTTTTTTATTACAGTAAAAGTTCTGGCTTTTAGGAAATTGCCCAGCAGATATAAGCATGCTTTCAGCTTTATAAAATTGTAAAACTCCTTAATTAATAAAAATAATAAGGCAAATGAAAAATAAAAAAAATTTCTGTTAGCGAGGAGATAGTTGACTGGAATATCTGAGTAAGGAATGAAATAGTTGGGGGTGCAGTCAAATTAAACACTAAATAAGTAGGTACTTATTTTATTTTGAGCCGACGTTTCGACCCACTTTGTGGGTCATCTTCGGGGCTAAGAAAGAAAACAGACAAAACAACAAAACTATAAAAATACAATACAGTACCAAGAATATGATAATATAAAAATATATGTAGAGTAATAGAAAATTAGAACCAAAAAGTGAGGGATATATATGAATAAAAATATTACTGAGTAAATGTACAGAAAGGTGGTGATGTAAAAATTATGATAATAGACTCCTACAGTTTACATAAGTAAAATGAAAGAGAATGTAACAAAAATGTTGTCAAAGAGTAAATACCGGAAAAAGAAAAGTAGAAAGTAAAGATAGAAATCTAGAGTATAACAGGTAGAAAAGTAAAATGAACACAGAAAGTAGAAAATATAAGTAAGGGAAGTTTTAAAATGTATATAAATAGAATGAAGTGGTATTAATATAAAATAGGATGTAAATATACAAGGAACGAATAGAAATATAAGAAATATAAATATTAAACAATTCTATTTGTTTTGGGATATCTATAAGCAGAACATGAAAAGTACAATGTAATGGGAGAAACCCTTATTAATGATTTGTTTTATTTTGGTTAGTGAGGTTAATATATGGATTAAGGGTGGATAAAAATGGAAGCTATTAGAACATCATAATAAAGAGACTGTATCATTATAATTTAGAAAGAATTGACGTTCAGTACGTGGTAGAAACTGTATTACGTGAACTACTGTCTTACTTAAATCGAGACCCTAAGAATCTCGAGAGATGAATTGACACTTCCCAGTGCCCAGCTGACTACTTAAGATTCTTTTTAAAAAAGGACAAAAAAGATCATTTCGTAAATTTTATCATTCCAAAAAATATTAGTCTGGTGTACACGGACTATACCACAGGTTATTCTCTGATTAAATCACAAATATTTTATAAGATGAAAAAGCTACAATTCAAGCTTATCGTAAAGCTATATTTTGAGTTTACGATATAGATAAAGTGAATTGTTTTTATGAAAAGGTACACCCTCCATGTAATCTCCGCCATGAGGAGATGAGCTAGAAGAACCATAACTTCATTCCGTGAGAGAAAGGGCTTTTATTGAATGTTTTACCCGACATTTTGGGTTGCGGGTTCGAGCGGGCTTAATAAAGAACGATTCTTTTCAAGAAAAGACAGGGTCTAGAATATTAAAGTCCAGACCTTCAAGGGCCGTTCGTTCCTCTTCCTGAGCTAAGTTAGCACGCCTCGCCCGTTCCTAGGCCGTCCATTCTCCGATGGGGAACAAACAATTTTCATTAGCCATTTTCTTCCAAGAATCTGTTCGAATTCCCAACACAAGGCATCTTTAAACTAATCACCTTATAAATAAATACTGAAATAATAAATAGAGGATAATATTGGTTTGGACATAGAACCCAATACAAACTGAATTTATTGATAGAGAGAAATTCAGAACTGCCACTGTAGAGAAGAAAACAAAAACTTTAACGGAATAAACAAACACATCAGTAGTTTGCTACATTCAAGAAGGCTTACATTAACCAAAAGAATTTTAACCATTTTTGTTACCACGATGGACACCGGTGAATATGTAAGCTTTACAGAGGACTACTTAGCATTTTCTTCCTCATCCCTTGGTCTTAACTTTATCGTTATTTTGTTTTTCAACTAGTTTTATTGTATGCAAGACCGCAGCTAAGAATTTCGCTAGAGGGGGAGATGACAAACTTAATTTTAGCGCCTTTTCTTTCACCACTTCTCAAAAAAAAAAGTTTTACCACAACCCATGAAGGATCTTATCTTATGTAGGGAGTGTTCTATTTTTAAGACAACGTTTGTGCATGGGATGATTTCACCGGGATCAATCTTAACTACCAGATTTCCCCCCAATTATGGATACCCACTTTATAGAGGCTGGATGAGTCGCAGAAAGATCTGTAGATCCTATAGGGTCTTTCCGTTGCTGTTAATAGATTACATTATTTATAAGCCACTACCCGATTTGTAGCCGGAATCTTCAGCATAGCAACTCAGGACCCTACACTCTGATCCTCTCCGCTACCCCTTCAATCAACAAAGGTCAACAGTATTTCAGGTAGTAGTTTTATTTCTAAATAAAAATTATTGTCAGATTCTACTGACTGACCCATTATCCCTCTCGTTTAGGCACTGTTTGGTAACTTATGGTGTTCGTTAAGGTCGTATGAAGCAGAATGCCCTTAAATATACCAATTCTATTATGATTTGTTTCCAAATTTAAGAAGTAAAAACGTACTTAATTTAACCATGGCCTTGGCGATGAATAAATAATAATATTTATAAATATATTTATTTTGAAGAGAAAAGATATGTCCAGGGCCGGGATTCGAACCCGAATAATATTTATACTTCATGAACTCACCAAAGTCAACAAAATAATTTAGATTAGGGGTCTATAACGGCAATAGCTTCTGCCAGCCCAACAGGATCGCTATATAATAGAATAGAATTGAAATTAGAAACAAATTGCGGAACATCAAGATATTTGATATTCACTCCGAATGTTTTATTACTTAGGTATTAGCTGTCGTGACAAAAATTAGTATGGCTTTATGGAAAAAAATAAATAAAAAAATTCAACCTCGTATGAATTTTTAGGGGTGAGGATTGCCTTAAGATTTATCTGGCGGATTTGGTTATGGGCAGACCGTGGACGGAAGTGTGTAAGCAGAGATTGGTGGCATCGCCTGCGAGCCTTCAGGTTCGCTAAGCCTGAGGACTATTACTACTTTTCAGACCACCCTCGCAGTTTGAAGTATATAATATCGTATTTAATAATCAGACTAAATTAAGATATGTATATTATTAAAGAAGTGATGTACTAAAGCGAAATGAACAACCAAAGCAAGTTTAGAGAGCGCTGACAAATCTCTTTTCCGGACGACTGCTAGAACACTAGGAAGGATTATTCTACGGCCGCCGACAAGCTCGAGTGATAAAACGAGCCAGGGACTTGGGACTTGATGTTACTTTGCCGCTGGCTTAGCCCTCTCCTATCTTGACTCTTTCACTTTTCAGCGGGAATGCAACACGGTGGCACTGAGATAATAGCGAGGGATTCTCTCTTATAAATGTACTTGTAAACAAACTGGAAGGGAGAATATTTGTTTGGTACCACACAAGACCGAGGAAATTGAAATTTTTTGCTTTCCTTTTTTTCCATATCTAACTTAATATATTCATTTCGTATTTTCACAATTATTTAAACAATGCATTTTATGGAATAGTAACTGACCACGTTAAAGTTATTTTTAACTATAAAAAAATTGTGACCAAAACTAATATAGTTTGTTTTAAAATTATTAGTACTTCATTATTTAATTTTGTTCATACATTTTACTTTATCGATGTGCCCAATAAGGAAAAATTAACCAGCGGAATGTCTAGGTGAATGATAAAATTGAAGACAAAATGTATTGATGTATTGATGAGGAAAAAATAAATTGAAATTTACTGTTGCGAAAAGCTATAAAAAGTTCTGTCCTGTTACAACGTGAATATGCCACGTGGGAAACGTAAATCTAATGAGTGTTCTACGTTCTAAAGTAAGTTCTTCGATCATCTTAAATGATACTTCTGATGGAAATAAATAGATTGAAAGGATTTGGAGTATGAAACAAGTCTAGACGTATGTATATTAGGGCGTCCCATTAGTTACTTCCTTTATTTTACTGGGAAATTAACAAATATCAATACACGATATTTGTTGTTTATGGTTGAGTTACTTGTGTTAAATATAAACCGCTCTGCTCCATAACTTTGTTCCAGATCTCATAAAGCCTCATCATGTCCTATTTTCAAAATTTTTGAGACTTGCATCCACCAAACCCTCCCGGAGGTTCGATCTATGAATGACCTACTTTACGGAAATAAATATAGGTCCTCGTGCGCCTACTGACTCAGCAAAGCCATAATCTTTAGACTAGACAGATATTACAGAGCCCTTAAATCCGAGTATATGTTGGTGGAAAGGACACTAATGAACCGGTGCCTAACCGCCATGATGAAGCGAAAACCACAATGGAAACCATGGTTCCCAGTAACGTGAGGTTGGTTGAACCCATCCAAGCTGTCGAAGCTCCTGCAAGATGAGCACATTACTAGGCCAAATATCTACATGATCTAAAAGAAATGAATATAGCCAACAAGGAAAAAAAATATATATTCATATTAGTCAAACTAAAATCTGCAATGAATAATTTTGTTTTTTTCATGGGCGACTTTTTCTCAGGTTATTATTGATTTAAGTAAATTTGTAATATTAGAAAAGTTTCAGGCCTAATTAAGCCCTAATTATTTATTATTAATACCGCGAAAATATCAGTTTCTGGGGGATGTAATGGGGGGAAGGCGTAAAGACTGGAAATGTTAAAACCATTTTTCATTTAACTGGAAGGAGATAAATATGACCGTATCGAAAATAAATTTATATTGAAATGTTGATAAAAGAAACGAAAAAAATAAGCAAATATTATCGACCAAACCACAGGGAAAAGAAAAATGATGAAGAAAATAAGGATAAAGAGAGCGGATAATGGACGTATTAACGGAGAACATGAGGAATGGATCTTAATCACTCCAAGCTAAAGCTGCTTATAACCTTCCGGAAAATCCGGACCATCAACTTTAATTTAATTCATCCTCAAGATGGGACCTTCTAATTTACATTATTTATGAAAATCTCTCCACCTGGGAAATTGCTTCTCGTCTCGACCCCCTATTAAACCTTCAACATTTATTAAAACTGGGGTCATTGTGAAGCTACGGATGTGTTTGAATAACAAAATGGAAAAAAAGAAAAAATATATTGAAAAAAGAAAATCATCCATCAACGCCAGGCTTCCCTTCCGAGGCGAGAGCAAACTTGGAGCAAAAAATTATCAGTCTTTTTCCTCAGGGCAGGGCTAACTTATTTTCCAAAAGTAAACTCACCCCTCGATAAAATACTTGTACCAACAAATTCAAAGTTATTTTATCTAATTACTTAATAAACAAGGAGTTGATTGAATAACTTCAATTATGAAAAATACATTAACTTATCTCCACTTTTCGTTATAGATCCTACGGACATTAAATGTAGCGTCTCATTAAAAAACCTCATTTCTGACTAAGTTTTGAATAGTTAGAAATAATTTAAAAAATAATTGATTAAAGCAGACTGGTGAGAAAAAAACTAATATATTTTTTTCCTGCATAGATTTTAGGTCAATGTACAAATGTATGTATTTGTATTTACTTTGCTTACCATTTTAATTTTATTTTTGTTATAAAAAGCATTAATATTTATTGGAAATTATACTAAATTAAATATTGTAAAGTTAAAAAAATTCTATAATAATATAAATGCTACGTAAAGTATGTAGTACAAAATTAGAAATATCCTTATTAATTTTTGCGGAGTATACTGTCATCATAATCTTATCATTACTGTTGTGCAGTGTGAGGATAGACACTACACTATTTTTTGTTGTAATAAGTTGTGTACATAGGAAATTAAAATTAAAACAAATCCCATTAAAACATTTTTTACGACTTACAATGGTTTTACTAACTCGCTCATATTTTCAATCTTAACGCCCTACAGAAGGAAAGTCTGTATGTTGAAGTTGAACTTTAAGGAGAGGTGTATTGTTTTTCGAGTTGTGGTCTGAATGTTCTAAATATTGATGCTAAATTGTTAGGTAAATATTAGACGGTTTCTACGAAGCCAAAGTTACCATATATTCGAAAACAAAATTGCTCATACGGAGAACTGTTAGGAAAAAAGAAAAACAATCTAATATTCGGATTTTTTTCCTGTGTTTTCGTCGATAAGTTCCAAATAGTATTCAATAAAACCACGAGTTGTTATTAAAATATGCGACCACTAAGTACCAATCATTAAATTTAATTGTATTGTTAATTTAACTACTTATATATAGCGATAGATGAGTTGAATCAGTCGATTTTTCCCCTACGAATTTATAATAAGGAAAAATAAAATCAATTTCATTAAAAAAAAACCGAACGTAACATGAGATGAACTATTTAAAGCGTTTTAATAAAATTTAAATAGATTCGAATTAAACTGAATTCACAAATTGTATATGGTAATAAAAAAATTATGGGGAACTCATGTATCTATGAAATGGTAAAATTATAAACTATCCCTTCCGTATTGTATTTCATTATAATCTTATATTCTAGAAAAACTTCTAAAACAGATGTTTAAAAGTTATATTGTCCTTGGCCTCTTTAAAGAAAATAATACAGTTAATTAAAATAAAAACGTTTTTCAATATTTTTATTTGAAAAGAAAAGATATGTCCAGAACCGGGATTTCCAGATCGCTAGTCTGGAACTCTACCATTTGACCTATCCTGGCCCTAATCAAGCACGCTTCTCGGTCGTGGTCATTTCTTTTCTTTTCACTGATCCCAAGTCCCCGCATTCTCGCATTTTTGCGAAGTATACGCGGGGAAGAATGTTCTTTGAACATTATTTTAATTTGGATCTAGTTGACTTACGTCATTATAATTATTATAATTTATTTTATTTTATTTGTTATTAATTTTTAAATATTTTTATTTGAAAAGAAAAGATATGTTATTCGTTCGTGCAAAAAATCGGTGATTTGGAACAGTGCTCAGACCATTAGCAAACAAGTGAATTTCAATTTATATAAATGTGAGAAAGATTAAATTTCTCGGAAAGGTTGGTTAGTTAGTTTAAATAAATTATATAAATAATTCTTGCAAACCAACAAACTTCGTAAAAATGTATTAGACTTTTCCATCCGATTACTGTAAATGATCCTTATTACAGAAAATCTACTTAACTGCGCAAAAATGTAATTTTGTTTTACTTTGCCTAGTATTTAAATATTATTTTTATAATAAAAAGCATTAAAATTTATTAGAAATCATATTATATTAAATATTAATGTTGTTATTAAATATATAATAATATAATTGCTAGGTAAGGTAAATACTACAAAATTAGCAATATCGTTATTCATTTTTCCGCAGTACAGATCACAGAATAACAATGGGTAACAATAATATGATGATAAAAAGAAAATGTAAGAAGTTAAGCAACTAAAAATGGAGTTCATATTGGATTGCAGTTAATTTCAGATTGTGCTGTTCTTAAGATTTGTTTTATTATCACGTACAAACCAAAAGAAGTATTGTAGGTACAAAAACTTTAGGTTTTCTTATTTCTACGAATAAATAAATTTTCAATAAATAAACTAGTCACATCTTGAGTAGTTTTGTTGAGATACCCATGCTTCGTTTATATCCCATATTACTCTAAAATTGATATTAATTCTGATATTAATATACGTCGCTTGTAGCATGGGAAACAGAAAAAAAAGGATATGGTATTTGAAGTCTAGTGGGATTTTTTCCCAAGTAATCTTATGAAATAAATAGATGTTTTCACTATTCGATTCAATTGCCCTCAGTATTAGGCAGAGATGTATTCCCAATCCAGACCATTTATGTCGGTTTGTTAATTAGGGCGAAAGTAGATACCGGATCATTTATTTACGGCAATGGATATTTGGACAAAGTACCCGACCTCATGCGTCGGCACTAATGCACCAGAATGAACTTAGCCTGTCAATGCAAATTAAGTACACACGTGTCCACTTGTCGAGTCTAATGCAGTGTCTCTTGTAAATGCATGAGGCTAGAATATCTAACACAACGGCTACTTAAACTAACAGAGTAAAATAGTATCTATTAACAAAACAATTAGGAATGCACATCAATTATATCCAATCTACTGTCTCTTATATTTTAGTAATATTAACATTAGTTTAATATTTAAGATTAGTGAGGCACAGGGAAAATTATTAAGGATATAATTCCAATTCATATAATATTCATTCATTGCAGGGTGCTACAGTCCTTGAAGAACCATGACCTCTGAAAACTTATATATAATTCATTAAGAAGATAAAAACACTAATCAAATTAAGATTTATAACAAACATTTACTATTTTTTCTACAGGTTTATTTATTTTTTATTTTATTTTCAAATATTATATTATACTGATACTTTTAATTTTCAATTATTAGTCGATTAAAAATGGTCATTGCCGTAAATAAGACGGAATTTATAGGGAACGGAAAATACGATATTTATCATTTATAAATTTCCATTTGTTTATTATATTTATAATATCACGACGCAAAGTTTTCAAATAAAAAAAAACGTATAAGTTAAATTTTGAACAATTCTGAAACAGTAATACGTTTGCCAAACTGAATTTAGAGATTTAAAAATATTTGCCTAGTGTCATTTAAGTTGACTAGAGTTATTTATATGTGACTCAGAATAGTGGTTTCAAGAAAACCATAATGTTTCTCATAATTTTCCCGAAAAGAATATCTAAATGGTGAAAACATTTTCTAAACCAAATCCACAGGCGAAAAACTATCAAGACGAAGAAAAAGGAAAAAAGTAGAGTTGAGAAGTACGTGAACGAACTAGTTCATTGAACTAGATCCGGAAAATGAACTATAAAGAGCGCTCTCTGTTTTAGTGAACTATAGTTCTTTTTACACCACTCACCAATAGAGATTTTATAAGTTTATTTAAATATTTGCAATTGAAGGAAAAATTGTGCGAGATTGGCCCCACTTTGTGTTTGAAACCAAGACAGTTATCTGCAACGAGTTTCTTATTGTTTATAAGAAAAAAGGGAAAACCAATCATCAGGATATGAAAATTAAATAAGAAAGTAAATATTACAGTTTTTAAAATGAGTGAATTAAATATAAAGAATAATATGGAAGAACAAGGTATATTATTTAGGAAAAAGGCAGTGGACGTAATTGTAATTGATATAAAATAAATGTAATGTAGTGAACGATCTAGTTCAATGAACTACTTCGTTCACATACTAGCCGAAGACTAATACTCAATTTACAGACTAAAATTCAATTTATTTGCTTGTTTAAATTACCAATGATTTACAAATTTTATATTGAATAATTAAAAATGACATATAAAAACAATATCGTTTACGTTTGTTTATCTTTTAAACATTAGTTAATTTAAAAAGAAATATATATTTTTTTAATATATATATTTTGAAATTGAATGTATATATATATATATATATATATATATATATATATATATATATATATATATATTGATATATATATATATATATTTTATAATATATATATAGTTTTTTCGTTTTTGGACTATGGGTAATGCTATAAGTAACTATCTGAAGCATTAGAAGTACCTAAGTAAATATGGTAATGGACCTAGTCCAGGTAGAGTAAAATGACCCTTATGGTTTATTACCTTTACTCTCAGAGATAAGGTCAGCTGTTCAGAAGACGGAGTCAACTCAACACGAAGGAACTGGATGGAGCGATGGTCTAGAATCAGAAAGTCACATACAGCGCCCCCCTTTCTTTGTAAGTAGTTTATAAGTTTTCTTAAATATTTGTAATTGAAGGAAAAAGTGCGCCAGATAGGCCCCACTTTGTGTTTTAAACCAAGACAATTATCTGCAACGAGTTTCTTATCGTTTATAAGAAAAAAGGGAAAACCAATCATCAGGGTATGAAAATTAAATAAGAAAGTAAATATTAAAGTTTTTAAAATGAGTGAATTAAATATAAAGAATAATATGGAAGAACAAGGAATATTATTTAGGAAAAAGGCAGCGGACGTAAATGTAAATAATATAAAATAATTGTAGAAATAAGATAGATGTGTTTTTTGTTTTTTCTAGAACCTCTAAATTCCTCTCTTAGCTCAGTAGATTTCTAGCTCTTTTGAAAAATGAACTATCTAGTTCATTTGAACTAGTTCATTAGAATGAACTACCTCTAAAGGAACGATTCAGTAAAATGAACTGCTTTGCCCACCTCTAGAAAAAAGGGAAGGGGTGCAGAAAAAAATAAATGAATCCTCAACTTCTTTCCCCCGTCATTTTAATTATAAAAGTCAGCAACCCCGAGAATAGCAATCGAGGGGTAGAAGAAAATTAAATGATACAAGTTTAACTTCATCCCTAAGCTTTTATAAAGTAGGGAGAGTCGTTGGGGAATGAGCGCCTAGGGGGAAAACTGACGACGTGGACTGAATTATTTTCTTTATCCTAACGCCTAGGTCTCTTCTCGGGGTTGGAATTGAGATGGAATTTCAGCTCGGCAGAAGAAAAAGCGAGGCCAACTATTTAACAATGTTCCGGAATTTAAATAATTAACTCGTATACTTTTGAAATGTCAATCCTATTGCCGGGATGATTGTAGAGAAGGTCCTGGTGAAACACAAAAACTACAACTAGGAGTCAAGTTATTGGAGATGGGTAGTAAAACTTTACGCATTGGAATTTCAAATGAACTATATGCAGTGGCGGATTAAAGGTCCAGAGCGCCCTAGGCAATAACTTTATCGGCGCCCCTGTACCGGCCATAAATGGCCATCTTAATTTTAACTGATTGTTTTTGTAATTACGGTGACGTTGTATCGTCACATCCTAGACTAGTAGATCAGGGCCCTTGTACTTACGCTAATGCGCGATATGTTATTTTTTTTATTTATTTAAAAATTCTGAGCTCGCGCGCCCCTTGTAACTACGCGCCCCTAGGCACGTGCCTAGTTTGCCTTACGGATAATCCGCCACTGACTATATGAACAAATAGTTTTCGAAATAAATATACATCTAAAAGTTATTTAATATATGTGCTGTGAATATTTGTTTGTAGTCCTATTTATCAATATAAAATAATGAGGCTTAGAGAACCCGAAGATCCGACACCTACACCAATCTCTCATTTCAAATTTCTGTCAAACTTAGAGGAATCCTCCCACAGGCGCCTTGGTCTACCCCTTGGACGTTTACCATTAGACTAAGCGCTTATTAATGTAAATTAAGTATTAAGTCGAAGTCAACGTTTCGACCCTTATTGCAGGTCTTCATCCGGGCTTAATAGTCACATTTAACCTAACCTGTGACCACTAAAACCCGTGAACGAGTCTGGGGTTCAGTACAGGGCAGTGATGAAGGACCCGGGTTCAACAAATCCAGCTCTGGCAGATAAATTACCTTATCTGTTAACAGTCACTGAAGTGGGATCTGGAGCTCACCCAGCCTGTGTAAAATAGGTAGTTTAAACTGGGGAAAAATTGTAGGTTGAGCGTGGTTTTGAACAAATCACATCCCTATATCCGTTGTCCTAGAAACAGTACAGTCCCTACCACTTAGTGAACCCAAGTTGTCGTACAGTTTTTTTGTATATTCCTATATTTTCTTTTTTCTTTTTTTTTTTTTTAACCCCATCCTAAATGCGAATCACATTATCCCAGATCACCAGTTTGGATTCAGAACATCCCACTCCACTATTCAGCAGTGCCATCGTGTGGTGGATGTTGTTTCCTCAGCTTTGGAACGTGGATTGTATTGTCCAGCGGTCTTCCTTGATGTCGAACAGGCTTTCGACCGAGTCTGGCACCCCGGGTTGCTTTACAAACTCCGTAAATTCCTACCTCCTACATACTTTCTCATTATCCAATCCTATCTCTCCTACAGATCATTTACAGTAAATCATAATAAGGTCTACTCACCCATCTTTCCTCAATCTGCCGGCGTTCCTCAAGGCAGTATCCTCGGCCCAATTCTCTACACAGTTTATACAGCTGACATCCCAACTCATCCTAATACTATCCTTACCACGTATGCGGATGACACATGTCTATTATCTGTCAACACTGATCCAGTTATAGCATCCCGAACTCTTCAATCCCACATCACTGACCTTGAAAATTGGTGTAAAAACTGGAGGATTAAAATAAATTCTCACAAATCTCATCAAATCACCTTTACCCTCCGTCGTAAACCAGCGACTTCCTGCCCTCCTGTATCGTTTAATAACATCCCTCTAAGTCCTGTAGAACAGATCCGGTACTTAGGACTACACCTTGACAAACGCTTAACTTGGAATCCTCATACTAGACTGAAACGACAAGAAAAAGCTCGCCGTTTCAGGCTACTTCAACATTTACTAGATAAACGCTCTAAGCTTCCTATTAACTACAAGAGACTCATATACATGACAATCATTAGACCCATCTGGACTTACGGAATAGAGCTTTGGGGCTCCACTAAGCCATAGAATTCCTCTCGTATTCAATCCTTACAATCCAAAATCCTTCGGAAAATCCTTAATGCTCCTTACTTTGTTACGAACAAAGTAATCCATAATGACCTTAACGTCCCGTTTATTGCTGATTTGGCCCGAATCCGATACCAATCTTTTCATGACAAACTTCATTTCCACTCAAACCCACTAGTTTCAAACCTCGCAACCTCTTCAATTCCTGATAATCCTCCGAGGCGTCTGAAAAGAAGATGGCCTCGTGACCTTCTAAGCTGAACTTTTTATTGAGTACTACCACTGGGTAGTTTCTCAACTTGTCTTTTCATGTCAATGTATTCACTCATTTTATTTACTTGATGTATTTTGTATACAGTTGTAAATTTCAATAAATAAATTAAAAAAAAACAAACTTTTTTTAAGAATACAATTTCTAGGTATTTCAGGAGTAACAAAACATTTTTTTTAAGATTGTATATAAGAAATAAATAAAAAGCCTGTACCACTACAACCTAATAAGGGTTAGGGATTGATTACATGATAGGATATTGAACTATGTCTAACCCCATGGTAGCGTGAGATGATCTAGCCGAGATCATGCTTAATCGTCAGGATTTTCTCCGAATTAAGAGTTTAAGAATAAAACAATTTATATAATCTTGGTGTGCCCCAATAGCGTTTTCAGATTCTACAAAGCGAAATCAGGGTTGCAAAAAGAATAAATAATTGTTGTCCTAGAAACAGTACAGTCTCTACCATGGGAGAACCTTCATGGTTTATAGCTTATAATATGGTGCAGGCTTCCAATCATAATTTAATTTTTAAAGGGTCATGTTTCATTGACGCATCTTGTGGAAGAAAATTAGTAAAAATAAGTATACGATTGTCAGAAAGAGGCATACATCACTTCTAACATAAAAACAATATATAGAAAAAATGAGGATTCGCTGTCGATAAGAAATAAAAGGAACATAATTTTTCCAAGACATGCATATATATATCTTTGGTATTAGAATTAGACATGGTATGACTAACAAAGCTAGTAAACTAGAGGCAGAGAAGAAGGTGGTAGTAAGAAGACGGATGGTAGAGCGCAGGTAGGCGGAATTAAAACTATCAATCCAGCCCTCAGCATCATGTGCCGCCTTAATGAATGAACCTTCCTATGTGGCTAATGAGTCGAGAAAATGACTGATGGGTCATGTGTAGAAAGTGTTCTCGCACCGGCTCCTATCAATCTAATCACTAATCTAATTCCCTCTAATGGATTTGTCAACAGGATCCATCCCGCGAGCTACAATGGCCGCTTTACGTTGTTAGCTCTCGTATCCATTCACCTGGCAATTTCTCAATCAAGTCGACTGAGCTTACATGCTCCCGAACCTAAACAGATAGCGTAAGGCCGGGTATAGGCATACCCCTACAGTCTACGTTTAGTTTTAACATTATCTGTTCTGTAGAGGATCGATCATTAGTACTCCCAAATCTATATAGGTTTATTATTAAGTATTTTTATTTGAAAAGAAAAGACATGTCCAGGACCGGGACTCGAACCCGGGTCGTCCAGATCGCTAGTCTGGAACTTTACCAATTAAGCTATCCTGGCTCTATCAGGCTCGCTCGCCGGTCATGGTCATGCCCTTTCTTTCTTTCACTGATCCCATGTCCCCGCGTTCTCGCAATTTGCGATGTATACGAGTAACATAAACGATACCATGTATACGAGTAAAATAACATAAATTATAATAATTATAATGACGTAAGTCGACTAGATCCAAATTAAATAAATGTTCAAAGAACATTCTTCCCCTCGTATACATCACAAATTGCGAGAACGCGGGGACATGGGATCAGTGAAAAGAAATGATATGACCATTATTGAAATTGAAAGTATTTAAAAGTTATATTTGAGTTAAACAAATAAAAATTTGGGTATTGGTGAATCAAAGAATTTCTGTTGCAGTGATGGCATTGTAATTATTTTACTAACCATTAGAAAATGTTTAAAAGCTTCAAACTTTTTTCATTTTTACTTATGCCAGTGTTCCCATAAAACTTCAAGTGCAAACATGATACAACTCAAAATATTACTTTATAAAAAGCAAAAAAAATGTTGGTAATGGAACATTATATATATATAAATTTCCACTACAACCCGCGAACGGGTCTGTTGTTTAGTACATGGTAGAGACTGTACTGTTTCATGGCAAACGATTCTGCAGGGAGGTGATTTGTCTTTGATCATGCTCAACCGCCCTGTTTCTCCCCTATTTTATAGAGGCTGGGTGAGCCCCAAGAGTGTTCTTCCTAGATCCCATATGATCCATTTCTCCCTGGTAACAGACAGTATAAAAGTCTTACCTCAGCAGGGGTGGAACCCAAGACCTTCGGCATGGCGACTCAACGCTCTACCACTGAGCCAGTTTGCTCCACAGATAAAAGTAATTTCACAGAAGAAACAAAAAACGGTTTTGACAACTAATAAATGCAGGTTTAAATTGGAAAATAGTAACGACCATCATAGAAACTAAATCACTTCCAGTTTTGTCTAACCCTTCTTTATTGGTGAGAAATAATTGCTACATTTTCAACGAAAAACTAAAAAATGATTTTTTTTGTAACTTATTACCATTTCCATGTCAACGCATCAGTTATAATTACTTTTAATGTAGCTTTTTAAAAAAAATTGTTTCTTCAACTTTCTGTTTCTATTTATATATTGTATATATACAATATGTATAGTTACAGTAAATAGACATATAATATTTTTATTTATTTTTTTTTGGGGGGGGCACAGGAGAGCACCGACCATTTCAACATTCCTTCTTATCATGACAACTTTTGACTTAGTGTTTTCTAAAGTAATATAATTTTTAAGCCGTTATATAATACTTTTGTAGTACTTCATGTGTAATACTATGCTGTCCTTCTTTCTTGGTACAGTGTGGAACATGATAAGGAAGTCTAAGAGAATTACTTGCAGCGTGTACATAGAGCGCTACCAACTACCACCAATTCTTTCATATTGGCATGATTAATAAATATTTTTTCTATGAAACTTAATACATTTTTCATTTCACTCCCTCAAAATTCTCTGCGATACCAAGAAAGCTGATTAATTCCATATTATAAATTTTAAGCTTACAAATTATTAAACCTCTAAAAAATTGGTTTCTTTTTTATTAATATTCGGTGAATAATGTAAGCCTGGTAATCTTGAGTCTTATATTGGAAGAGCCTAAGTGAAGTGAAATATTACTCTAATAATAAATCAATATTGGAAAATAAAATATGCTTAGAATATTGTGACCTAAGAAAGAAGAGCACGCTGGAGAATTAGCAGAGATAAATCATGCGGAATTGAGATTCACGTCATTTTTCTTTTTCCTCCTTCGACCTCTTCTTTCTTCGCTCTAAATATTCTTAGCTATATTTTATTTTCGAATACTGAAATATTACAAATCGATATAGGATGGATTTTATTTAACTGAAACCTTAGATAGAAAGATTTGACTTTTGATTTGTTTAGATGATTTGGCTGTTGAATAAATATTATATTAAACCATATTATATAGTATACATTTTTATATACTTAACACAGTTTTACTTACAGTACAGCCATGATTGGGTCATTAAAAAAAATGTCATTTCCTACCTGTTACGGTAACTAACGTGGTTCTTTTAATTAAAAAAAATGTCCTACTAACTTTTTTTAAAGGCTAGAATTAAGGGAGCAACACAAGTACACAAAACAGCTAATCGCCATGCAAACAACACCTTGATTAGCCTGAAGGAGAATAAAAAGTTTTATGGTAACAATGTGGCAGAGAATAAAAAAGTAAGCCTGGTTTTAGAAGGATACTCCAATTACACAACCGCAGGCGTCTGTTCACTTAGATATAAAAATTAAGGTGGAACGTTACACTAACTTGGTGAGACCTATCTAGTTTCTATGGAATCAATAACTAATGTGTTGTAACTAATTAGACAAATCAGTGGACAAATGCTTTCCTAGGAATTATGACTTTTATTAAGATCGCCCGAGATTTTCCAAAATAGAAATGATAACAGGTAAAATTTAAAAGAATGTTATTCAGCAAGAAACTGTCCCATTAATTAATGCACCACAGCTATAGCAACTAACGTAACACAATTATGACATTAGCTTTTCTCACTGATCAGCTTAAAGTAATCTGAGTATATGATATCAATGCCTCAGACACGTAGTCTATTAAGCATTGTAAGTAAGTTGTTTGGAAAAAAACGGAGAATCGAAGGCGGCTAAGTGAGGTACAGTGAAAGTGACCCAATTACAATGAAAATCCTTCCTTTTATTATGTTTTGAAGTGTGCTGAACACGAATCCGAAGTCAGAAAATCTCCATCAGGCACCATTGTTTGTCTAATCTGTGTTTTAGGTCGAAAAATGAGATGTTTTGAATTTTTTTTCGATCACTGAAAACTTTAACAAAATATTAAAAAACCTATTTAATTTTGAAGCTTTTATAATGTATTACAAAATGATAAAATTGGGATAGCATAAGTATTAGGCTTCAGGAATTTTGGGCTAACATTCACAAATGAAGGGACTGTTGCCTACTGGCGGGCTTCCCCAGGTAACTGCCCCAGACCTTCCTCCTAAACTGTTCCCCCACCCTCTATCTAGCTACCCCACCCAGTCATCTGAAGAATTTTGTGAAAGCAATGGACAAGGAAGAAGAAGGTTTTTTTCTACTTGAAAAAGAAGTTCCACAGATTAAGTGAATCAAAGATTAAAGAGGGGATTTTTGTGGGGCCTCAAATTCGGGATCTTCTTAAGGACGTTGAATTTAAAAGACGATTAAATGCAACAGAAAAAAGAGCCTGGACTGCATTCGAAAACGGTTGCCAACAATTTTTGGGAAACAATAGGGCAACAAATTACAATGAAATTGTGAAAGAATTGCTTTCATCAGATAAGGCCATGGGATGCAACATGTCCTTAAAAATTCATTATTGAGTTTATTGAATTTATGAAAAAAGTTTTTTTTTTTTTCAAAAACAACCTCCAATCTCTAAAAACATGGTGCTTGGTAGAATTTTTTTGACTTCAGATTCGAATTCAGCACACATGAAAATATAAAAACCAGGAACAACTTCTCAAAGGAGCAAAACTTTTTTTTTGGCATAAAAGTGTTATAAGTAAGGTAAAAACCTGTTTTGAACATGGCAAAAAGGTGTTTTAAAATACATGTTAACTTTAAAATAAACTAAAAAGAACATAGATGAAAGTTCTTTTGTGTTTCATTCTTTTCTTCTTTACCCCCTCATGGTATTTTTTTTTAATTTACCCACTGATGGTCCACTGATAGTCAATATAATATATATTATATATAGGTTTAAAATCCGTTTTCCCAAAATTATTCAATTTTAACATGTACCTGTGCCTTCTCCCTCACTTTTATTATCCATCATTCAAGTAAAACATTATATAACCTTCTGGACATTTCTTTCCTCATCAGAAAGCTCCAAGCTTCGCTAATCATAACTCAATCAGAGCTCTAAATGCTTTAATCCTTCATATGAACAATAACGGTCTTTTGCAATTCTTAATTGAAGCTCGAGAAGAAGAAATGAACATGGGAACTTTATTGAACATCCACATCAGATCAGATAGAACATTACTTGAGATGTAACGCTACATTAAATATTCAGCTCAGCGAGGGACTGAATTAATGAAACGGTTCTAATTGTCGATCCGCTCAACTGAATACAAACGAACCAAGTTTTTATTCTTCCATGTCAATCCTCCGGATAAGTGGCTTATATTCTGTACTTCCTGTAGAGTAGGAAATTTATGATTGTATTTTCCAGAGTCGCATATTCCTAATGCACGTGCTAACTATGACAGAACAGATTTGTAGCTCTTCACTCGACCTATCTTATGTTAAAATAGATGCGGAGCCAAAAGGATGAATAATTTATAACGCGAAATCGAATCGCAAAATAATATAAGAATTTTGTGAACTCGAACGACGAACAAATAACTTCCAACTGCAATCTACTTCTTCTGTCTTATCCAACCCCCTATTTTCCATTTACGGCGTTCCAGAAACGGCCAAAGAACAACCTGCACTAAATTTAAGGCACAACGGAACGCCCTCCAGAGGAAAAATAGCAAAAATGTACTCACTGAGCACGATCCCGATGAATTAATTTTATTTTTAACGATGGATGGTGGAAAACACTTTCAACTGTACTGCCGATAGAGATAGACCGGGTTGTGGAAGACCGTGTGATACACTAGCTGGCTGAAGATTCTTAGTGCATCTATGGTAGGTACCCCAGTCATATACTTAGTAAGCATTTAAGTTAGTGATAAGGTATCGATATAAACCTCGATAGTGAAAAAGTATCGATATAAAAGTAATGTAATTCTCCCGAAAAAAAATGTATAGAGACCTAGGAGTGTTTGAAGGTTTCTCACGGCAGATTTATGGCTATAAGCAAATTAAATAATTCATCTACCACAGACGATTTTGAATCCAGGGCCTTCAGTATAGCAGCGCTCTGTGAACACGCTGCAAGTAATTCTCTTAGACTTCCTTATTTTATTCCACAATGTACCAAGAAAGGACATCATTAAAACGCTTATCACTAACTCTATGCTTTTTAGTTCTTCCAGTTCTAGTACTTTATAATAATGTATGTATATATCTGCAGCTCCAGTAAATAAGTGGTTAGGTCGAATTTTGTCCAAAATTTCTTGTACTTAGGGAACCGGAATCGGTTTAGTTTCGTAGAGTTATCGAAGTCGAAAAGAAAGTCAGGTCTTAAATAGTACTTTATTAAACAGAAGTACAGATTACATTTACAAGTCTTAGTGATCTACAGGTAACTAACTCTAACAGTAGACAAAATCTCTTAATTTTACTGATACATATACATACGGATAGGAGATGTAGGGTGGATAAGGGTGAATGCACCTGGTTAGACCCAGGAAGTAACCTTGTCCTGTTGTAGCAGTGAACTCCTTAAAAAGCAATGTCATAATACAATATTGACAAAACATAGTGGTTCCTGGGTCAGACACCCATCGTATGATCGTTGTCCTATAACTTTAGTCATAAGTAAATCAGGCCTTTGCTAGAAATAGAGTTATTGCTTACTTAGAATTCCATTTCAAGCCAGAAAAGGAAGAGTGACACGATGCAGCTACCCTCTTTACAATTAGCTTATTATGAACATAATCGAATTAACCACTTATTCACCGGGGCTTTGGATATAATATTGTATGTAAATATTGTAATGGTTATATAATAAATATTAATAGTACATCTACCCTTGATAATGTTGGTGGCTATTTTGAACTGGAAAGCGGTCGATTGGAGTGGTAGCAGTGGAGCGGGAGAGAATAGGATTGCTGGTGGAATGGAAGAGAGGGCAGTCCAAATGAATCATCAAGCTTAATCCGATAGCATAATACTCCAGGTGCATTAGCCAAGTTATAGGGAGGTGGGCATTAGTAGCAGCCACCATCCCTACCGTACTCTACCGCTCTGATATATCGTCCCAACTTAGCCCGAATTAGTGCTCCAACTTACCGCTCTAATCCCATCCGCTAGTGGACCTCCAACTTTATCTCCCCTCATTTAATAGTAATATATATATCCCCCTAGCCTTAATACCTCATTCCCTTTGTGCCCCGGTAGAGGGCGGCTATGCCGGGAGGTTTAAGGATGCATAACTTAACCAGTTTACGAACTTGGCCGACGGGGAACTTAGCCTTGAAGAAGCTCTCCTAGTATGGACGGAGGATTGAGGATCTTTGAACTAGAGAAATAATTCGTAGCCTTAGTGACATAAAAAGGTATCTACAAAATTGCCATTTTTAAAAAATGAATAACATTGTGGTTTATGATTGAAAACCACAATACAGACATGAGATCTTGTGACTTTACCTCATAGAGCATGCAAAATAATATTACCACCCGTATGTGTGGAGTGTGCTATGTTTGTTTTGTTCATTTAACGCCACTTTATGCTGCTATGGCTAATCGGACGATCGTACATTGGGAGCTCTAAATTTCGCCTATCCAGTTTAATTAGGGTATGGATTTTCAACGGGTACCTGACATCGTACAGGCTCAGGACCCCCGTTTAACGTCCCTCCCGAAGGACGGCGCAACTAACGATTTTTTAGTCCCTTTAAAAATCCTAGGGCCACCTGCCGGGCTCCGAACCTGCAATCTTGGGTTTAGTAGTTTATTACGCTAACCACTAGACCACAGGTCGCCCATATAGAGTGTGTTATCTAAGGGAGGTAGGATGTTCTCTTTAAAAAAATAAAATAAAAATACATTAGAAAAAGTAGACCATCCATAACGCATGAAGATCTTCACATACCAATTGTTTTTTTTCTGTAGATATTTCCAAATATTTTACCAAAGATTTCCCCAGAGTGTCCTTCATGAAGGGTAGGGTTATTCGTATCGTATCCTGGCGACAGTCTTCAGAAGATTGGATGTATGTACTTGCCTCCAGCATGGTATATATTATTTTTCTAACGTAATATATAATCAATAATCCATGGAAATATTATTCATATCAAATTAAAGCTCTGAAAGCCTAAAGCTTCTGTCGACAGAAGAATTTGTCATACTGACTTTAGACACTTTTAAAATATACCTTAATATATATATATATATACACAATAGTTTGTAATATTAGAATACCTCGCGATCGATACGGTTCTTGAAAAGCTTAATATTAATATATTAGTTAAGATGGAATATAGATTGAAAAATTCCAATAGTGTAACATACTACACGTATCTCAAAAGCGTCAACTTTGTACATACTTTTTTGTGTTACTGATGCGACGAATTATTGTCGTTGATACAAACGGTATTGTCATTGATTGAAAAACGAGCATCGCTTTCAGGGATCCTGCACATTTATTTCAAATGTTAAGGAGTGTTCTGATCAATAAATCTAATATCCAATCCTAATGGGAATTGGATATAATCGACCTGATCGTGTTTAGGTCTTTGAAACGGATATCAAGTGAAATCTTCTCAAGATGACTTCAAATTAATTTAATAGATCTATTGCAGTACTGATCCTGTGATTATTTGTAAATTTTATTTGATACAACTAAATAAATTGTTGGCGAAATTTTTACGTTGAGATATGCAATTACACTAATGTTTTAGTCAATAATACAAAAGGGCAGTATGGACTTATACGAAAATAAGAAATATGAAAGTAGCATTTGGGCAATTCCTGTCGAATAACTTTGAATAAAATGAACGGATGAATGAGATTTGGTATGCATGATTGTTTTCCGGGAAATCAATCCACAGAAGAGTGGATGATTTAAATAAAAAAATTATTTATATAATAATTGTATAGGTTTTTAGCAGTTTGGAAAGTTCCACATACTTTCGAATTGAATTAACGTTTGTTCGTAAGTGCTTTTTGGGGTTTTTAACTTTGTTTTCCCAACGCCACCGTTTTAGTATTTTCAATTCAGTGTCTTAATGTTCAGGATAATTCACAGGAAAGAGATATTTTATAATACTATTCAATTATTTGAGTGTGTTATGTGAGGGATTATTTCCTCTTAAAACTAATAAAAAACATTAAGAGAAGTAGACAGTTTGGAAAGCATGAATATCTTGACATACAAAGATTACGTACAGATATATCTAAACAGGCAGGTTGCAAAAGGACATCTCTAACACTCGATTATTTAAATTAAAGTTAGCATATAGGGATCATTTTGACATCCATCGCTGTCTAATAAGTCAACATGACTTAATCATATCATTTTCTTGACAACACCTTACTCATCTGTTATTTAGATATCTGGAATTCTAACATCCTAGGATTGAGCATTCCTATTTCAGTAATTTCCAATACATGATTATAAACATCTTAAAGAAACTAATGTTAACAATATACGTATATATCCTGATCTCAGTTATTGGTGCACCATCTGACTGCGTTGATCTTTAGGTTCTAACAGTAAAGGTATTGAATATTCGAGTCATTATTACGATAGTTCTCGCCGTTTCAGGCTGTTTCAACATATACTAGATAATTGATCTGTATCCCAAATAATTACAAAAGATTCGTGTACACGACTATTACAGTAGAGCATTGGTGCTCCAAAATCCTTCTTTAAAATGTCACTCCTCCGTGATGGCCCATTTGTTGCTGATCTGACATCAACCCGATATCAATCCTTCCATGACAAACTCTTCAATTCCTGATAATCCTCCTTCCTACGATCCTGATGATAAAAGAAGACCCTCTAAGTTAAATTTTTAATGGGTAAGTACTTCTTTTATTTCATTCGTGGCTCTACAGCCCACCGAGCATTGGCCTCTTCAATTCGTTTCTGCCAATCCTTTCTGCCTAGTGCAGCATCCTTCCAATTCCAGACATTTAATTGCCTCCTTGAGCCCTCACTGACCCCATCCAACCATCACAGTTTGGGTCACCCAACTCTTCTTACATGCCATACTTTTTCTTTAATTATTCTTCTTGGACACTTGTCATTCTGGCCTCATGGCCCGCCCAGCGCAACCTTTTTTTTTTACTTGGTCCGGGGCCTAGAATAGATTTGCTAGCTTTGCATCGGTACGTCTCCATGCTCCCCCTCTCTATTGTGCCCATATATTCGCTGTAGAATTTTAATTTCAAAAGTTTGAAGATCATCCATTTTGGAGTCCCACCAGTGGGTAGTATTTCCCTTCACCACATGCCATTAAAAGCCTAAAGCTTCTGGCGACAGAAGAATGTGTCATACTGACTTTAGACACTTTTAAAATATACCTAAATATATATACACAATAGTTGGCAATATTAGATTACCTCGCGATCGATACGGTTCTTGAGAAGCTTGATATTAATATATTAGTTAAGATTGAATATAGATGGAAAAATTCCAATAGTGTTACAGACTACACGTATCTCATAAACGTCAACTTTGTACATACTGTTTTGTGTCAAATTTTTAAATTAATTTGAATTCATCTTGAGAATATTTCATTTTATATCAAAGACCTAAACACGATCAGGTCGATTATATCCAATTCCCATTAGGATTGGATATTAGATTTATTGATCAGAACACTCCTTAAAATTTGAAATAAATGTACAGGATCCCTGAAAGTGATGCTGGTTTTTCAATCAATGACAATACCTTCTGACTACTACGTTCTTATATTATCCATTCTATTTACTTGTTGTAATATTATGATACAATAGTAATTAAAAAAAAATGATATTACTATGATATTTTACTATATTGTAAATTACTGATACATTATTGTAACATCACTAAACAAGTAAATAAGTAACAAACATCATTTCTGACAATTAATTAGGATAAAAACAATCGTACTGTTAAAATAAAACACCTTCCCAGGGTACAATAATACATAAGGATAGGCCATAGACCTAAAAGCTACGGAGCAGGGTGTAATGCAAGGAGCTGTTGAAGGCCCCAGTACTGTATTATTCAAGAGAGTCCTCCCCTCCCTTCATAAATATATATCCATGTAAATAAGAAAGTGATTAAAGTGAGCTTATTTCATTATCCTCTCCCCGGGGCCACTAATTCAAAGGGACACTCCCCTGCCCTAGAGAAATCTTTTTACTCTCTTCCTTCCACTTCATTATAATATAAAAGAATTAATAATTTACTTTTCGCATTGAAATTTTCTCCATTTCCAAAGGTGGGAGGTAAAAAACCTAGGGATGTCTCTCAATGGCTCGAGGGTTTCGGATAATCAACTGTGCAGAGTTTTGATTACATTAATAAAGTCTTTGCAATTTCGCCACCCCCTAACTTAGGTTGGACCTATATAGAGAAACCCTTTTAAAATGCAAAATATTCTGCCCGGTCTCTGACAAACATAAATTAAAAAAATGAAGTTAATTTTAATTAATAAATAAAAAGTTTAAACAAAATGGGGAAAATGCTAAAAAAAAAAAATACTACAACGTGGATGTAAAACCATCTGTTCTTTATAACTCCAAGTGTCTTGTAATGGCCAAGAAAGGATTACCCAGGGAGTTGGAGATCAAAGAGAGGAAGATCCTGAGGAGGATATTAGCTCCTGTCAGAGAGAAAGAGGGTGCAGAATACAATGAGGAGCTGTGCAAACAACAGGAGGATTTACTCATATAAGTGAAATGAGATATTTTATGGACACCTGGCCCTTCTGGATTTCTAAAGACTTACTACCAGGATCTTCACAGTGACAGTTAGAGGCGAGGCTTCAAACAACACCTGGATCACTTCTGTGAAGTCAGATATGGAACGAGTAGGCATCATACTGCAGAAGATGCATGACCAACTGCAGTTTCGAAAAGGGATCCGACAGAGAGTTTTCCCAGTGTCCCTCACCAGAAAACTAACGGTTCAAAGTAGAGAGATAGGAGAGAAAACTGACTCATAGTCGGAGGGTGAAGAATATTTGTACGAGGAAAGGAAGTGTCCTCAGTGGGCCGAAATCATGAAAACATTCACAAGCTAATAAGATGTTTCATATGGATAAGAAAAACGAACCGTTTTTTAAAATAGAATTTAATAATAGAATTAATATTACTCGTAATAACAATATACAATTTTTTTTTTCAATTTATCCCCATCCTTGGTAGAGTAATCTTTATTTCCAACACTATTTCGGATTACTGCAAAGACCTCTGCGCAATCCATTAAATCTTTAGGTTATTCTCCTAATAAATACTGGTTTAAAAAATAATGATTACCATTCAGCATAATTAAAAACAACATTAAAATATAAAATGCAATGAATTCCTTCCACAATCGGAACTGGAAAGAAGCCAAATGAACTTTCTTTGCAAATGAGGCATGAAATCACTTCCTGGCCTGTGCTCTGCTCAACCTAATAGAACCTGTGTATACATTTATAGATTAAACAAATAATTGTATATATTTTTAAATATATCAACTATGAGAATATAAAAGCAATAAGTTATAATAAAATGTAAAATCTTTATGACTAATATTGCCCAAATACTTTTAAGACTTTTTTCGTTCTATATTTTAATATATCGGGCCATTTCATATGAAATCTGCATTTTAATTATTTCAAAAATTCAAACTGGAATTATTGGACTTCTGTTGTTTACTATGTTTATGTCTACTGATTGTAATGAGCTGTTATTATTTATCTCTTTTTTGATAATATTTACAATCAATCGAAATAACAATGTTTAATTTTCCATCTAATATGATTGTAGAAACACGAGATTTTCGTTTACATTTGAGTTTGTACTTGGACACTCAGTTGCCCAAGCTGCATGAAGCGTTACCCCCATCGTGAATAAGCAATTCATTTCTCCTTTCTACTCAGAGGTGAAATCATTACATCCTCATCGTACTTCAGAGATCTTGACATAAAAAAACAAAAACAACCTGCATTGGTTATTCGAAAGGGTCTTATATTCTTTCACGACAGACAGCGAAGAAACTAAACAAAATCCTCCCACACCAACCTTATTCGCCAGGCTTATCTCCAAGAGATTTCAATCCCTTCAGAAATTGGGACAACTTCATACAATTTTCGCAAATGATTCTCAAGTCAAAAACTCATTTTCAGACTTTATTTCATCACAAAACTCTGATTTTATCAGTCCTGGGATTGAAAATTTAATAACGAGTCGGGAAAAATATATTCAAAATGAAAGGGAATATTTAGAACAAAAATTTGATTTCTTTTTTGTGGTTTTTGTTTACTAACCATTCCATTGAAAACGGACATTTTATATGCAACAGCACAATGAAGGAACAAATCTTAAAGGAGACTTAAAATTTTTGTAAAGACATGAATGGGAATTCCAAACCAAAACCTTAAGAGTCTTTGAAATAAAATAAAAAAACCTTTTGTTTAGAATTTTCCGGTCCTCTTTTGAGCTTTCGTCTTCTGCATATATTTTTTTGCTTCATCAAACATTGGCGTAATAAGTGCACATTTTATTTTTTATATTGTTGTATTATTTTTGTATATTTTATATATTTTTATTTTTTAAGATAAAATCGCAGAATAACTCTTATTTCTGATTAAAAAACATATGGCTCAAAGGTTAACAGTTAATTTTTTTTGTTTTAAAAATAACTCTTATATTCAATCCCTGCCTTTTCACATTAAAATTTATATTAACGGTGTCACAGGCCTCTACTCTTAAAGTTGAACTGTTTGCCATGGTAATGTCGGGCACTAGTTGTTTGTTTGTTCATTTAACGTCACTTTATACTGCTATGGCTAATCGGACGATGCTACAGTATCTTTTGATCCTGTGTTCTCTCCTACTCCTTTCTTTATCGGAGGAATGCATTATGGTCTTCGTCTTAAATATTAATATAACGGTTTTACTCATTTTATAAGATTAAAATTTAAAAGAAAATGAGTTAACTCTATAGACTTCTTATATGAAATAAGTAATTACTCATAAAGGATTATTATGGGAGGAAGAAGGAAGTGGGTGAATTCCAGACTGGCGCGGACAGGAGGTGAGGGAGAAGCTGCGGTTACCCGCCGGCATTTCTCACCGTCACGCGTCCCTCTTAGATCTATAGCTCTCTCCCCGTGTCTTCCAGGTTTCATCTCAACCCTGTGCGGCTTCTGTGGGGGTGGGTGTGGTATAGCTCTTTCTCAGTTTCATTAAGGGATAAGCAAGGCTTGGAATAGAAAATGTCACATATCTACTTTATATGTTAAACCGATTAATACCACCTTCGAAACTGATGGTAGATATAAATCATTTAAAAATCGTTGTGTTCTTTTAATAGATTAAGTAAAGACATTTTACCTATGATCACGAGTTCGCAGCCCGGAAGGTGGCCTTGGATTATATACAGTGAGAAGAAAATCCTTGTTTATTGGGTCCCTCGGAGGAGGCGTTGTATGGAGGTCCGTGACTGCGGTGCAGGAACTCGTTAGAGATCAGTATCCAGATTATACTTGGATTGGCAACATTTAGGTTCCCTACTGTAGCATCGTCCGATTAGACATAGCTGTATTGGATTACGATTTTATAACACCTAATGATTTAATAACTAAGAATTTCATAATAATTAATAATCTTTCTAAATCCCTTCCTGGCCTATTCTCTGCCTACTCCATTCATGGATTTAAAAAAATATAAACGGTTGTAGATGATTATATAAAAATAATAAATTATTAATAATTTTAAACTTTTGCAAGGTAATAACGCCAGCAATGTACCAAAAAACAAAACAATTTTAGATATAAAGTATACTGCTCGTAATAAACATAATATAATGTATAATGAAATCTCTCTAGTTCGCTCCTCTCTCCCTGTCTCTCTCTCTCTTTACCCTCCACTTTCTCTCTCTGTCACTGAATTTCGCATTGGTACTTTGTCTAATAAAAAATAAATAGTGTTGTTATAACTTTAACAGAGTTAGTTAAACCGAAGGGTACCGTCTCGTTTTTTTTCACTTTTAACTTACGAACTTTTTCAAAGGAAAGAGGGAAGAAAACATCCCATTTGGGAAAGAAAGGAAATTAGATGTTGGAGTTTTCCAAGTTGGAAGAAATTGAAGTTCGGAGCGGGAGGCGGAGAATAATCTCATAGAAAAAATAATAGAAGAAAAGGGGAACATTGATGAACACTTACTGATATAGAAAACTATCATATATTTAACGATTTTTATGACTTAACCCGTCAGTTCCCAAAAGCACCTACGGGTGCATCATTTTATTTTTCATTTAATTCTGGTTCTGTCTCAGTTTCTGCTCTTCCACAGCCATCTTCTGGTTAAAAACATATCAGCTTTAGCTTCCATGCCTCTCCTACAGAGTGTGTGCATGATAATCACTCTTTTATCGGTGTAGACCAGAGAGGTTTCCGCCTGGAGGTTAGCTTTGTGAGTATGTGATAATAATAATAATTTTTTTCCCGAATAATTGACAACCTAATTATTATATAGCGATATTTTTTTAAAATGTTTGTTACCATTTTCAATAAATTTAATTTGTAAAGTAGAGAACGTTTTCAAACTCAAACCCCAGCCAAATCTTGGGTGCCCATAAGAACCTAGAGGTGCATACTTATTATTTTAGAAACTATGGTCAAAATTTGCAGGTAAACATTACAAGACACTTGAATTAAGCTTAGAGAATATGAATATAATTTTTTTTTTTAAATCTGTACGGAAGACCTTATGGGAACTGACGGGTAAGTTGCTTTTCGTTCCTAAAAGCTCTCGGCAAAGATCTCAGTCGAGCCAGTTGTTTCTTGCTCTACCAGTTACCTGATCGTACTGTTAGGGTCTTGTTTAATTCTGGAAATTGAACAACGAATTGCGAAATGAATCAGATATTTATTTTTCCTAGGAGCATCAATTGGTTCACCTGTGGACAGCTTACCAATAGAATGCTAGACTTATAGAATTTAAGTATTCGCAAGTCCTTTCTTAAACTGAGTTTATAATGTAAGAAAGTCTCTTGGAGAGAGCAAACATAGAATGGAATCGATTATACTTTAAGCTGTGTTTAAGTTTGAAACGGCCCCGTCAAGTGTTCTAGCGAGAGGGAGTATAATGGTCCTGAGGTATTGGGCCTTTTCAAGTGCGGTCGCCGGCTCTGCAAACAACTTAACCTCCATTCCCTACTCCGCCGCGCCTATGACAAATATACAACGGGCCCATTTGCCTCGCAAAAGCGGTTGAGGCATTTCCATGGAAATACCTCTATGTATGTATTTCCAAGTGGAAATACATTTGTGCCAGAATTGAGGTAAGGAGTCGAAAGGGAATATCATAAGAGCCCGGTCCTTCATATTACTCCAGAACGGAATTCGTCTCTCGAGTCCTGAACGAGAGGTATTTTGACTTGATCAATATCTATCTATATATATAACTATATATATATATATATATATATAACAACGTCGCATGATATTAGTCTAATTAAAAATAAAACAAGCAGAACTAACTAATAAACAAAACAGATTGAACAGAACTTTAATCTTGCTAAGACATTTCTAATCCTAGTTTATTCATAAAACGTCATTTTATGCTGCTATGACTAACACACAATGCTACAAACTCTTAAATTTAGCCTATCCAGATATATTTAGGATAGGGATCTTATCTTACCTGACATCGTACAGGCTCGGGAGACCCATTTTACTTCTCTTCCAAAGAACGGCATAATAAGGATTTTTTACTCCCTTTTAAAAAACCCTAATGCCACCTGCTGGGCTTCGAACCTACGAAGTTGGGCATAGTAGGTTGTTATGGTAACCGCTAAACCACAGGAGACCCCGGCTTTTCTAATTATAGATACCTATTACGTTTACTTTTTCTATTATGTAAATAAATATTTATTTTGTTAAATAAATAAATTGTTGCTTGTATATTACCAATAACAACCTCATGGTCCTATTGTAGAAGTAGTTTGGAGGAAAAGTAATTTTTGTTCTCACGTTTTTCAAAGAAAATATATTCGTGATTAAATGTGCTGTTTTGATCGATGACCTATTTCTATTTTTCTGTTGAAGCGATGATCTCGTCTCTATAGAACTTCTGATGTTCGAAAATTTGATTTTAAAAAACCTCTTTTGTAGCTTCTAACTATCAGAAAGCTAAGAGAGTTCTGTAGAGACCGAAACAAATGGTAGTCGGACAGGGTAACTAAATAATATATATATATATATATATATATATATATATATATATATATATATATATATATATATATATATATATATATACACACACCCATGGAGAGTGATTAAACATGGGATATCAAAACTAAACCTCACAATCAACCCCTTTTTTCATAACAAAGTATAAGTAAAAAAAAATGACTATACACTTTTACATCTCACTTTTAAAGAACCTATAAATTACTGTACACTTAAACATTATAAAGAACAATGTAATGTTTTAAATAGTTTTATTAAAAACCAGGAAATTAAAAATTATTTATTATAATTGAATAACATTATTGTCAACTAATGACGATAAGCTCCTACCATTAAAGGCTCATATACATGACTTTCATTAGGCGTGTTTGGACTTGTCATTGGGTTCCACAATCCAAAATCCATCGTAAAATCCTCAAAGCTCTTAACTTTGTTACGAATAAAATCATCCGCAATAACTAACAGGTAGTAGCTGATTAGGCCCGGATTCGATATCAATCATTTCATGACTAAGTTTATTCCCACACAAACCGCCAGTTACAAAGCTAGCTATCTATCTCTTCAACTCCCGATAATCCTCCGAGGCTTCTAAAAAGATGTCCTCGTCACCTTCCAACTTAATATTGGTTTTTAAGTGGGTACTTTCTTTACTTGTCATTACTTTCTTGCCATTATATAACATTCATAATATTTACAAAGATGAATTCCAATAAATAAATTTAAAAAAATAAAATAAAACATATTAACTTTAAAGGACTAGAGATCAAATAATATCGCAGGAAAAAGGATTGCTAATCAGTAATTAAGTGTTATCACGTAGAGGTAGTAAAATAACACACCGTTTTTGTAATTAACAGCTAAAACCAACATACCCGTCTCTCTCAACTCCTTCAGTAAACGAGCATAGAATTTGATTACTCAGTTCCCTTAATCGGATCACAGGTGTTTGCGACGTAATAAGACAAAGAAGGGCCTCCTTCGTTTGTTCTGTTTGCGGAAGTAAGTGCTACTGTTTATACACATTTGTTTAAATCGATCATGGAAGGTCTCACGTATGTCGCGAGCATCTAATAATAACGCATTTCAATTTTCTTAAAGAATTACCAATCAAAAGAATATAACACTTCTGCCTACTAACTATGGCCAGTCAACACTTAGCAGTTATGGATTTATAAGTTGCGTACAAACAGACAAAATCCAGAAAATAATTTTTGAGTTTCTACCAAACAATACGGGCTGTGTAGAATAATTATCTAAAGAGGAAACTAAGGAATATGCAACGATTAAAATTACGCACATTACATGATATCACATGTTTTTTTTATCTTAACCTAAATATTTAGATGTTAAGAAACTATGCCACAGATACCATGACGATCTTCGGCACTCCAGTACCATAATAATTTCACATGTATGCCGGTAACAGCTAAAACTTTCAAAAATGACTTTTTATTTATTCAAACAATAATACATTCAGTAATACCCGAAAAGTAAAATCACATAAGTATAATTTATAAATATTTTGTACTTTAATCAGATTCAAAAAGAAAGGTTCTTAAATTCTCACACAATTCTTTCTCATTTATTGCACCATGCGTTGTAAGCCTTAGCAAACTCGTGCGCACAAGACCAGAACGGGACACACATATCCTATCATTATTCAAAATTAATTCTGCTTCGATACATTTTTAGTTTGTAGGATTTGGAACACCTGCACAGATTACAGGAAGTGTAGCTTTAAACTTCACTTCGTCACTTTTAAGAGTAGGAAGTAATCTTCGGGAAAGGTGGACCAAATGGCAGGAGCTCAGACAGCCCTCTGTTGGACAAGAACCATTTATTCTCACCCGAATGGACTTAGTAGGAAAGGTTTCTTCCTTGAAGGACGGGAGCAACTCTTCTTGACAAATGAGGTCCAGGGACTCGACTCCAAGCCACCAATTTCACAAAACAAAGAAAGACAGATTCTTCAGCTTCTTGAGGTTAAAGCAAGGAATACATCTCGTAATATTTTTTCTACTGATCCACTGTTTTAAAAATTAATAAACAATTATTTTGAATCAATTATTTCCTAAACTTTATATAGGATTTTTCTGCATAATTTACATTCTTCCTGGCAGTGTAAAACACGCTTCATCAATTTATTTTATTAAGTTATTACTAATAAAATGAAAAGTATTTATATTACTCGTTGAAATTAATAACACATTTAAGTAGCTTTTTAAATAATTAAAATCGCGTTTAACAAAACTGATTCTCCAAAATCAAATACTTTTTAAACTTTAATTTTTAAACCGAATATAGGATTTCCCTAATTTACTTCTCAACCGTATTGTACCTTTAAGTTATATAAATACGAGGTATCTGATAAAAAAAAAAACACCAAAACACATTAAAGAATTTACTCAAAGTGAAATTAAAAAAAAATCGATAAAAATCAATTAATTAACAACATTGTTACATTTTACCCTCCTAAAAATTCATCTACTGCATAGAAGAAAATGTTTTTTCTTCAATATTGTATTATAATAATTTAAGGAAGAAAATAGTTGGGGGTGCAGTCAAATAAGACACTAAATAAGTGGTTACTTATTTTAATTACGTGCCGACGTTTCGACCCACTTTGTGGGTCATCTTCAGGGCTAAGAAAGAAAAACAGACAAAATAACAGAACTATAAAAATACATTGCAGACTAAGTATAAGATAAATGAGAAAATATATATGTAGAGAGGTAGAAATTTAGAACAAAAGTGAGGGATATATGAATACAAAATTACAGAGAAAATGTACAAAACGGTGGTGATGCCAAAAAGATTAATTTACAAAGATAAAGGAAGGAAGTAAACAGAAAGTATTTAAAAAGAAAAAATATATAAACATCAGATAATAGACTCCTGGGGAGTTTACATAAGTAAAATGAAAGAAGGTATAGCCAAAATGATATTAAAGAGTAAATAAAGGAAAAATGGTTATTCCTTATGGTTATGGTCTGTTTTTCTTTCTTAGCCCTGAAGATGACCCACAAAGTGGGTCGAAACGTCGGCACGTAATTAAAATAAGTAACCACTTATTTAGTGTCTTATTTGACTGCACCCCCAACTATTTTCTTCCTTACATCGATCATCCAGTCAACCATCCCTCGCTTCTTATAATAATTTACTTCGATAAAAGAGAATATGACGAAATAATAACTTACCACAATTAATATATCTTTAATCTACTAAACCAAACCCTTGTATTAGATTAGATATACTGTAACCATTGAGGGTATTGAGCCCAATATATCGTAAGACTGTATTTTTTTTACACCAACTATAGTGCGAGGAGGTTAAAATTTTAATTTACACCACCATTAGTTTTTATCCCTCAATTAAGGGATCTACTTTATAGAGGATGGTGAGCCTAATGAGGGTCTGTAGATCCCATTTCAAAACAAGAATTGAACCCATATAGTTTGTTTGTGTTATTGCTTATTTATTTAAAGTTTTAAAATTTTATGTTACAATTTTCAATTTAGCCAGTCCAGGTATCCTTAGGAAAGAGATCTTTAACGAGTATCTGGGACAGTTCCGCCACCCTTTGGAGGATGGCATTACTATGGATTTTTCACTATTGGGAATAGAAGATTGTTATGCTCACTACTAATGACAGGAGACTCCAAAACCTCATAGTTTATAAGGACCATGTTGAAGTAACAGTTATTTTGTAATTACCTTTTCGAACTTAATATCATCTCTTCAGTTAAACAATTAAGAAATGAAAGACCATTTTCTAAGATAAATAAGTATATTTAACAGTAATATCACCCTTTCAAAACAAAGCTTTTATAACGACAAAACATTTCTACTGTGACAAAGTCACGTACGTTTGATGGCCCGTGCAACACTAAATCGGGCGCTATCTCGTAAAAGGGAGGCTTTAGAGTTTTTAACCCCAGCCAGGATCTTGATGTTCTCGTTAAAATGTACAAAACGCCACCCGTTTCGTTTCGATCCACAGACCACCAAAAAAATGTTAAAACTTTCCAATTTTTCACAACTTTAATTTAAATCCTAATTTGAGAATCAAGATAAAAATTCATTTGTAAGTAAAATTTCCTTTGTAATGATACCTAGTTTGTCAAACTTTATCATCATTAAGAGCCAGAAAAGGAATATAGGAACTCCACCACTACAACAAATGTAGTCTCTTGGGTTCACAATATGGTAGAGGCTGGTCTGCTTTTAGGACAGGGGTTCTGCAGGAGGTGACTTTTCCACACAGCTTGTTAGCTGGTTAGCCCAGGGAGTTTTTGCGGATTCCGCAAAGCCCATTAGGAATATAGATATGGTTTTTATAGATTAAATAATTTATCCGTCACAACTGGACTTGAACCCGGGATCTTCATAAAACAACTCAGTGGTTTATCAACCATCAAGCTTCCTCGCTCTCTATTTCTATTAATAAATCGTGTCAATTAATAGCTTGGCACTGCATTCTCTTATATTTTAATTTTATTTTTTTATTAGATATCCTAGTAATTAAAAATAGTTAATTATAGATTTAAGACTAATCTTGTGAAAATTAATGAAAAAAGGTTACAACAGAAGGTCCTCATTAGTTGGGGCACAAAATCAGGGGATATCATGACACCTCATCCCCGGCCAAAAAGTGGGTTTTGTGATTATGCTATTATTTTTATATCGAAAATCTTCTGTTTGATTTGATAGCTTTCTATCGAATTCGGTATTACGAACACAGTTGGTGAAAAACGTATTTTTATTTACCGATGTAATTCTGACAAAAACGATTTATTGCACCTAAAATCTTCTACATTGAGTCAATCACATATCACAACTCCGAATTAAAAAGAGTTAAACCAATATAATATTTTACAAAAACGGCCTCAATGATATACATATCAATTGACAAGAGTATTATACTATAAATAATCACATATATGTAATACAAATATACTACCAATTAATAAATATCTCAATAGAAAAATAAGTATACTAATTAAACTTAGAAATTAATTAATGGAATAAGTACTAGTCAAAAATGAAATTTGAAACTCCTAAGAGTCTAGCTAAATACAGAAACGTTGATGAATATAGATAGCTAAGGAAATAATACTGGGAGTAAATTCGGATAAGACTAAATATATGGTTAGTAGCAGAAAAGGGCAATTTTGGTTGATATCGTTGTAGGAGGGAATGAGATTGACGGCGGGAAATATTTGTTGTCTCGGCATTACTAAGCTGCCATCTTTTGTCACAAAATCTAAAAATCAGAATTTATAAAACCATTATCCTTCTAACTCTTCTTTACAGGTGTGAAACTTGGCCGCTAACACTGAAGGATGAACAACGTCTTCAGGTATTCGAAAATAAGGTGTGTTACGTAGAATATTAGGTCTAAAAATTGATGAGACCACTGGGGAATACATGAGATTATATAACGCGGAATTGCGAAGCATGCCTACGGTGAATATTATTCAAGTGATAGCGTTACGAAGATTAAGATAGGTCTGTAAAGTTACTGGACGCTACAAACGAATTGCTAAGACGTTAATAAGCGCCTGAGGACTGGGAAGTGTCTGAGGGGTAGACCGAGGCGTAAGTGGGATGATTGCGTAAAGAGTGATCTGGCGATTTGATTGCATCGGCATCGAGCCTTCGGGTTCGCTAAGCTTTAATATTATTATTAATATAATAGGCTTCTTTTTGGGATTTCTACTTATTTTTAAGCGTTATTAATAAGATTCATAAACATCATGAAAAGTTTGAAATGAACAATTTGAATTATCATGATAAAATTTTGTTTTTAATTTTTTTTTCGGAAATCGCAGTTTGAACGAATCCCTTTAAGTTTTGAAACTTTAAACTGGTTAGGAGTTTGGCTTTTTTTTAAGAGTGGTTATTTCCATTCACATCATGTGATGTCTGTTATGAATATTGTTAACTACAACGATAACAATTAAAACTAATTAAATTCTATCATTATTCATAGTTTAAAAGGATCTACAGCTAGGGATATCGACCAAAGTAGAACGAAATGTAAAGTGAAGCACACTTTGCTGGGAGAGTTGGTTCTCCGCTTACTACTGGACCTTAAGTAAACCGTCTCAAGTTACCTTCTACTGTAGGGGGGCTTTAGGCTCTAGAGCAAAAACTAAACTATTCTGTGTTTAGAAGTAAAGCAAATTCGTTTGTAATAGGGGTCTTCCTGTTTCCTTCCTAACCCTGAAAGACGAAATTCGAAAAGGGTATTTTTTTCCTCCACGAATCGGTCAGCAAGGACCACGCGAATATCACTCAAATCTTCTTCACACTTTCCGCCTTCCATCTACTCCAATACTCTCTCACCTTCCTGGACTGTTCCTCTCGCTCTTCCTTAGTCCATTTTCTCCCTCGTCTCTTCTTCCTTCCCGCAAGAACCCCAACCTCTTTCAGTTTTTTCCCGAAAAGCTCTCTATCCAAGCAGTCCTCATCCTTGATTTTTAGCCTATCCAGCTCCTCTGTTATTTGTTTTACATATCCGCCTATACCCTTATAGCTTAATACTTTATCAAACATTTTTTTGTTCAGCCTATTATTGTTCATTCAAACCATGTGGCCGTAGAACCTCAGTCTCCTGGTCCTGATGACTGTTTCAAGAGCTTCCAAGTTGTTGTATATTTCTTCGTTGGATTTTCGTCTATACCCCTCTTGTGTTACTTTGGGTCCATGAATCTTCAGAATTTTTCTCTCAATCTTCAGGAACTTCTGAATCGGAAGGCTCTGAGGTTTCCATACCATACAATATTACTGGTCTTATTACTGTACAATAGTGCCTTATTTTTGCATTGGAGGACAAATTTTTCTTGCTGTACATGTTACAAGTGGCAAAGTTCAGTCTTTCCAGTTTGGCTATTCTTTCTTCCACGGATGCCTTTCGAAAAGGGTATTATAATTCACTTATGAATTTTTCAATGGGTTTTATCAGTTGAAAATATTAAGCAGCAATTTGAACACGTAGACGGAAGGAACTGAGACGTAGTCAACATCTATAAGTACATACATCATAAACATTTACCAATCACTGAATGCCGCAAGAATGAAGACTGTTAAAAAAATAATTGGTTATTTCCGATATATATGGGGAATATCGGAATAAACTGAATCTCGCAACTATGGCCTAAGAAGCTCTTAGAGTGAATTGAAGTGTTGGTCTTTAAACCTTAGTTCAACTTTTGTAGAAACACTTAAATGGTTATGGTTATTTCCTGAAAGGTCTTTTAAGTTTAAGTTTGGTGGGGTTATTAAACTTAATCTCGATTGTTTTAAACTTTTATCCTTATTAATTAATAACTAAGCAAAGAATATTATCATTTTACCTAACCATTATTTTAGGATATTTTTTTCCTCTTGGAAACCTGCTCGAGCTAACGGCCTCTCGAATATCAAATAATTTCCTTCTTCTTTCTTTCTCCTTTCAACTTTTATATTTGAAAGTCTTTCCTGGATTAATTTGTGTCTTGACATTCATCTATCCAAATGATCGATCTGTCATTCTCTCATACTTCTTTCTTCTTCCCTATTATATTTTATATAAAATAGATAATCATTAGATAAAATCGTATAATTTGAATAGCTTTTTTTATCAAGTTATCATATCATATTAATATTATATTAAATATAATCGGAAAGAAGAAAGAAGTATGAGAGAATGGCATTTCCGATCTACATCAATTCAAAACCACGGTACACTCCCGTAAAACCCGTTTTCGGATCTCAGGTCTGTATACCAAGTCCCACAGAACCGCCGGGTTTGACAGATCTTTCTTTCTTTCTTCACTATATAACTCTATCCCTTCTTCCGTCCGTTATTCCATTAATCACTTATATTCATATCCATATAGTTAGTTCCTAATAAATCGGAAATATTTGTTCAACGTTATGATCATAAATTGTAAACAGATGGATCAAAGATATGTCTATTGATTTTTAATTTTGTCTTTCAAACAATCAGTTGTATATATTATTGTAAAAATAGTTGAAATAGTTAATGAATGACTCTTTCTTATTTCTTCATAAAAATATTTATTCTTTTACTTCTTTATAATTATATCTAATTAGTTGTTCTATTTGTAATTATATATAAGAAAATGGCTTTATAAAAATCATCATATATCAGATAACATGAAATAGCGCAAAATGAATCGGCCAAAAAGTCGTAAAATTCTAAGAAAACCAACTCCAAGATAAATTTGTAGGATGGAAATAGTTGGGGGTGCAGTCAAAAATTACACAACTAATAAGTGGAAACCTATTATATTTTATGTGTGCCGACGTTTCGACCTACTTTGTAGGTCATCTTCAGGACCAATAGAAGTGGCTACTCGGTGCAGAAAGTAACTGGCTATCTAAGATAAATTGTTTAAATCGAAGGCCGAAAAAAATGAGCTCTTACTTTAAGGAAATAGTTGGTACATCCAATAAATACAGGTTGATGGTCCTTCAACCTCGTCGGAAAAGCAGACGATGAGAAAAACAATTTTTTCTCCACAACCCTTTTAAAAGTAATGACGGTATGAAGAAGCCGGAATTGGTGGGTCATAGAGAAGAAATTCCAGGGAGGAAATGGTTGGATATTGTTATGTGTCTACGGAAAGTAGCTCTTTTCTTTTCTTTATTTTTCTTTCCACCCCAACCCTCCGGTTGAAGGCTATGCCAACTGCTTTTCCATTAAAAGAGAATTAGTTTAGAGCTTTCTTTTTCTCGTGGAAAAAGAAAAACATCGTTGAAATAAAGTCTTTTTCTTCACTACAGTTCATTTCCCAACATAACTACCCAACTCTTGTAGGAGTAACAGACATTTAACCTTCAAAATACATTGTGAAGAACAGTTAAATTAACTGAAAGTTACAAAATATTATTTTGTTAAATTAATAATTCTATTTTTGGACCAGAAATGATTTACTGTATGATTAGAATGCAATAGAAAAAATCTCGAAAGCAAAGCTCCAAGTCTCTGAAATAATGAGAAAAAACTAACTAGTGAACGTTACACCAATTCAGGCATCATCACGACATGCGGAACATAGAGGACATACAGGACATACAGAACATGAGGAAAATCACATCAAAGAAGACTAAGTGATATGAGATGTGCTGAACTTTGTCTTTTTTCTTGATAGATCGAGGAGAACGATGGAAAATTGGCTATTAAAGGCGTACCTGAGGAAGTTAAAAGTCAGAACCGAACGTGAAAAGGTCATATAATAAAATGGAAATATAAATAATAATGATAAATAAAATAAAAGGTAAATAAATGAAATGATTTTAAGAAAAAAACCAGCCGAACAGAGGAAAAAACCGAGTTCAGGGTGGTCTGAGGATAAGTGGAGGAAACATAGTGAAAGAATGAAGCATATTGGAGGAAAATTAAAAAAATTGAAATTGGAACGTGGTCCATAGATGGCGCATTCGCTGGGAAAAAATAAAAGCTATAATTTAATTTTTTAATGATGATTGAACAAAGCTGAAAGTAGTCTTCTATTTTCAGATGTTGGGAAGTAATGAAGAAATACATTACCCTTCTTAGGTAATTATGTAATGATGGTCTAGATGTAATTAAGCAAAACAAAACTCCACACTGAGGAAGAAAGAAAGGCAGTGATGAGTGAACAATGACATTAGGACTAACGCAGACTGGGAGTTCCTTCGGAGGACTGTGTATGACAGCTCTGGGATTATCGCCTAATGGGAACCCGCGGGTCCTCTCCGCTATTATGTAAATATCTTCTCAGCTCCGGCTTCGAGTGTATGTCCTAATGAGCTTGTGAGGGGCCCTCATATCCTCATCATCTTGGCTAACGGGTGTTATCCGGAGGTGGCTAGGATTTTCGGATAATCAGGTGTTCCTTATAACCTCTCTACACAAACGTTTTCTCGAAGACAGTACTGTCTCTAACATGCAATAAACCCAACGCCCTTCATGGGTTGTAGTTGCACAGGATTTTTTATCGAAAATTATGTTATAATGATGAAATAATCCACTAAAACGACCTATCATAATTTTGCAACAGTGGCTGATTTCGCTACCTTTCTTAACTTTTTCAGAGTAAATTTGTTTAATATTAAATTATCTACCATTATAAAAATAGATGAAATAAAAACAGCCTAACGACTGTGTAACATTCTTGCGAATAAAGGGATTGAAATTCCTAGGGTTTCCTTCTAACGAGATAAAATTGCTTGAAAATGGGCGGGCATTCACAGATTGGAGCAAATCCTATTTGTTCTGAAGCGGCGGAATGCGGACGGATTCGTGGCAATTGGCTAACTTTTGGAGTGGCTCAAAGGAGAGTCTGTTGGAACGCTAGAGAAATGTGGGCTTCGAATACCTCAGCGCCTCTCATCCCCTCCCGGCACTCCGATACTGTTTCCAGCAATAATTCCACGTCGAACCATCTGTTTGCGGATTTAGGGGAGTCTCGGAATTCTATAATATCATGGTTTTTCCAATCATCCGTATTACCAATATATAGGATTGAAAAAAAAATACTATTCACAACTAAATACAAAACTGAACATCAAATTGAATGCCTATCATGCTTTTTGGCAAACCAGACATATAGTAGCATAATTTATAAAATCTTGGACCACCTATGAAGGGTATTTGTAATTGAATAGTAGAGTTTGTACTTTTGCGAAAAGAAGTGATTGAGCCGAGATGGCGCTTAACCGCCTGGTTTTGCCTCAATAAAGCTTCTCACTTTAAAGAGACTGGGAGAGTACCAGACATTCTGTACCAGAGGGTCTGTAGATTCCTCTCTAGCTATTAAAAGATTAAATAATATAATCGCCACAACTTGATTTGGACACCGAACCTTCGACAGAGCAACTCATCATTGTATAGAAGAAGCTACCCCGTTCTTATTTATCGAGCTATAATATATATTATTTGCATGTATTATAATTATATTTTAGTTTTTAGACATAATTATTTTTTTTAAATACTCTCTTTGTTTCCCTTCTGCTAGAGTTTTTTTCTGACTCCAAAATTCCTTCATGCTTTCACTGGCACGTTTCTTCAATCCATGGTCCAACCTTCTCAGTTTTTTCTTCATCCTGAAACTCTTCCTGATCCTTCACTCTTCTTTCTAATGCACTTCCTTCTGACATGTGAGACTCAATGATGTTAAACTTTACAAATATTTCTTTACTTCCTTTTAATATACTCCATATTGTCGTGGTTTTCTTATTCCAGAGGTAGTCCAATACTTGCTTCGTCGATCTATGTCTGTTAGTATCCGAGATTCTTCTGATACTTTCTGATAGATATCTCTGTTATTTCGCAATTTCCACCCTTCTTCGGTCTGAACTGCACTCATAATTTTTCTTAGGATTCTTCTTTCCAGGAATTATAGTTTGTGAGACCATATTTTATCGGGAGGCATTTCACTGGCGAAAAGCACTCCGTTTTTGCGATAGCGCAATAGTGCCTTAGTTTTGGATTCCAGGAGATTCATTTCATTTTATAGATATTCATTTTTAATCTATAAGCCCTTTCAATTTTTCGTATACGTTCTCCAACAGCTGTTCCGCTTTCTAATTCGTTCTCCGATATAGCCTCTCCTAGATACTTGATTTTTTTTTACCCTTTCAATCTGACCAAACTCCATGCTAAGGAATTTTGGACCATGTTTGTTATTTGTCATAAATTTAGTCTTTTCAACTGAGATCCTTGGTTCTGCCTTACATACTTTTTTAATTATTATAAATATGAAGATAATAAAAAAATGTGTATAACGACAAAATATTATTGATTTCCTTACTTCCTTATTACTGACATAATAAGTTAGTAACATAGAAGAGATCGAAATATGTATACGTCTCTAAATGTTCTCTCGAATATGATCTAAATTGTACGTTGAAGAAGAGACTCGTATCCTCTAAATCAACGAGATACGCCACATATGCCTCCAGGAGAAACAGGAAATGGATGCATAAATTAGTGGGAAGTGAGGGCAATAACTGGAACATGTGGCCTATGCCTATTTGATCCAGGCATATGTCAGGGGCTATATGACTCTCTGCCAAAACCAGTGCTATGACTTATTGTGCTATAAATGCAGGGTGGAACTGCTTCGATGTACATATTTATCAGCCAGTACATTATTACAGCATTAATTATTTTACCACCCCTCAGAATTAATAATATAAATGCGCATTCATGAATCATCATGGTACATTCATGAAATAAAATTAAGTGGCAGGAATTACAAATTAACTTCACATCTTGGAAATTTTATTTACTCCTTCTAAAATATTTATAGAACAGAACAATATCTTTATTCATTGTGTAGTCACACGTGTAGGCACCATGTTCTTTAAGAATAACAAATATGTACAGTTTAAATAATTTCGAGGTATATTTAGTCGATAAGCATCATGGGAGAAGGAGGTATAACATCGAAAAGACCCAGAAAATATAGTAAGCTATAATGATAGTAATCATAAAAGAGTTTAATTAATAAAACACCCATTTAGATTGCTGCAGTATAAAAATACAGTAACAACTCTTAAACACATTGTACACAGCTAGTAAAAATATAACATACTATGAAGTTTTTTTCCCCTCACAATTAACGGTTAATAAAATAAAATTGAATCTGTGTATTCATCAGAAGTACTAGCTTTAAGATCCACTGTTCCTACATAATAATAATGTTTACGGAGTTGTATATCTAAACATTTTTAGAAAAACAATAATTCTAAACAAGCCCTAAAAGTTAATAGGAAGTGACACTGAGCTCATAGATCTATGTGATTGTTTTAGATAATAATTTATAATTAATTTATTCATTTAAGGTCACTTTTTGTGACTATGGCTAATCGACGATAGGACGATGCTACAACGGGAGTCCTAAATTTTTCCTATCCAGGTATAATTAGGATAGGGGATCTTTAACTAATACCTGACACCGCACAAGCGCAGTACCTTACAGCCATAATTTACCTCGCCTCCGAAGGACGGAACAAGGCTCGTTTCACACTTAAACGGTTTGGTTCGTTTCGGTGCCAATTCGATTCGTTTTCGGGGGCTACCGAATGAAAACTCTTCACAAACACTCGGTTAGTATCAGGTTTGATTTCACAACCGAATAATCGCATACGCAGTCACCCACAAAGCTCACTATGGAGAAAAGACAAATTATTGCTATTTTGTTTCTCTATAGAAGAAACAAAAAAGGAATGAGGAATAATCGAATTCACTGGGTGTGGGTGGGCGTCAAAATATTCGTAACCGTCTGTGATTTCCGTACAAACAGTTTTCCACGCTTCCAGCGTCTTAAATTTATCTTTGTACTTTTCACTTGCTTTGCCCCACAGCACTGCACGTGATTGAACTGATGAAATCAGACGATCAATATCAACATCAAGTGAGTCACTCATTTTTCATTAAAAAACAAAATTTAAAATGAGAAAATGAAAATGAAATAATATTTTTGCTTGCCGAAAATGTAACCGAACCGAAACTAAACCTTATATGTGTGAACGAATAATTGTTTTTGTGAACCCTGGACCCGAATAGAAACCGAACGAAACTGATTCGTGTCGAGGGGGCTTTCGGTTCTATCAGTTATCTATTAGGTACCGAACACACACCGTATCACCGTTTATAAGTGTGAAACGAGCCTAACCCAGGAATTTTTAATTCCAAAAAAACCTAGGACGAACTGCCGGACTACGAACCCGTAACTTCGTGAATAGAAAGTTGTTTTGATAACGTCTATGCATAATTTCTATTTTATATTATATACAATATTTTCAACGTTTCCGTGAAAACTAAAAGGAAAAACTTTTTAAATTTAAAAGACAAGCTGAGAGACGATGGAACCATATATTGTGTTTGAGATTATGAGCAATGGTTTGAAACAAATAAAAAAAAAAAAATTGCGAAAATCAGCATATGTTAATGAGTTACTTTATTATTAAAATTCTGAGTAAATGGGAAATAAAATTGCTGGCTGAATTTAAATAAGAGAGGGCTGAGGGAGCTGAGGATGATTATGGTGGACTATAAAGCAGAAGATATTACTGCAAGCTCTGCTGCTTTCCTTTGGTCTCTCGTCCGGAATCCAGGAAGCTCTCCATGTCATCTCCCATTTTCTTCAAGAAAATCTTGTTTAAAATTTATTCCCTTATAAAATTATGCATTTTAAATTCTGAATTCTTATTACGATTTACTAAAAAAGGAAGTGTAGAAGACCCTAAAAATATACGTAATAGAAGCCTGGTTGATGGTACGGACAAGGAAGAAACAGGCAAATAAAAACTTTTTACAGATATACTGTGATCGTTACAGCCGATGATACAAGATGATAAAAAAAAATATCATCATATTAGGAATTTTAAAATAATATTAAAAAAACAAAATGTCAATGTTTATCTTAAATATTCGAAATTAAAATGGTCTTACTCTTTTAATCATTATATCAAAGATTAAAAATTTAACAAAAAATTTATTTATTTAATATAATTATGTAGATTACTGTTTAAAAAACACTAAAACTGTTTGGGTGTAGATTTGATAATTAATTATAATAGCTAATATGATATTTGTTAAAGGATTAGATTGATATGACTTTCCTAAAAAAAATGTGTCTTCTATATTTAATTTTTCTCTTTTAGCATTAAAATGACATAATTAATTAGAAAAATAATTATTATTTTATCATAACCGTTTGATTTTATTAGTTCCTTATTCCGGCAATCAGTAGTTATAAACGACGGGTTGTAGCATTGGAGACTGTGGACTTGACCTTGACAAGGCGAGGGGAAGGGTGCGGGGGGGAAGCCTTGGAGGTCTGAATGCCACATTTGGCAACGTCGCAAGGAATGTGCAAGATTTGGCAACATCGCTTTGTTTACATTAGTGTTATAGTAGAGGTGCAAATGACCTTGTGACGTCACGGGGGCATTGACCCTCTGACGTCATCGAGGGGCCGGGGGTTCCTTTATCAGAATTTTTTTTTTTTTTTAATATTTTATCTATATAGTGTGTAAAACTGTGACGGGGGGGCATTGACCCTCTGACGTCATCGAGGGGCCCCGGGTTTCCTTTATCAGATTTTTTTTTTTAAATATTTTATCTGTATAGTGTGTAAAACTGACCTTGTGACGTCAGTTCCATCAGAGCATGAGTCATTGATGGCCTAGCGCTGCCCGGGTATGCTTGATCGGCAGTTTATATTTTATCTCACGGACGAATACGGGGTTCCTTTATCAAATTTTTTTTTTAATATTTTATCTGTATAGTGTGTAAAACTGACCTTGTGACGTCAGTTCCATCAGAGCATGAGTCATTGAGGGGGGCTAGCGCTGCTCCCGGGTATGCTTGATCGGCAGTTTATATTTTATCTCACGGACGAAAAGGTTGACATTGTGTGTGTGTGTGTGTAAAACTGACCTTGTGACGTCAGTTCCGTACGAGCAGGTCTTATCACTCCTATATACCTCAGCAGTTCATACTCCTTTATAAGCTTTTCCTCTCCAGCCCCTGGCACACAGTTATTCCGTGTTCTACCTGTATATAAACTCTGTGTTGTTTTACATTTTTGAATACGTTCCTCGCCTGTGTGTCTGAGTAACTGCAGGTCATTGTTAACCAGTCCACTACAATGGTACGGCAGACAAGTAGGAACCTGAGGTATGAGAAAGACCGCCTGTCGACATTTGTCGGGTGGACATCGCCAGTGAGTGTTGTGAAGTTGGCCGCAGCAGGATTGTATTACTTGAAAGTCTCTGACCATACAAGGTGTCCATTTTGCGGAATAATATTGAATCAATGGGAATTATATGACGATCCTTTTTTAGAACACAAGAAATGGTCTGAAAATTGTCCATTTATCAAATATTTGGATCAACTGGAGAGTTTACCGATAAAAATAGGTGTTGTGGATGAGATTGATAGTGGAGTTTGCCAATAAAAATAGATGTTGAGAATGAAGTTGATTGCGAAGAGGGGGAAAAAAAATAAATGTGAAAACAAAAGGTATGTATGTTGCTGTGATATGTGCAGAAGACTTGGAATCTTTATTAATCAACTCCAGGTTTTGAAAACTCATATATCCTTGTATGAAATAAAAAGAAATGAAATAAATCAACTAATAAAGAATCTAGAAAAACTTCATCTTTCCCCCTCCACTCTGCGGAAATCTTACAGTGTCCACGTTGAATCCTTGTGAGATGGTCGCTCCGAGACGATTGGAACTAGTTACTGATCACCCCATCACAAGTAGCAAACTAGTTCGAGTTGGTCTTTGCGATTATGAGCCGACTATCGCCATCATCGCCAAGAAGACGAGCATCTATATGGACACGGAGGAGTGGAGATTCCTCACAGACCAGATTCCTAGGTTGCTGTCTCTTTTGCAGTGCAAACGCGGCAAGAGCGTGGTGGGCGTTGAAGACCGGGTGAGGTGTAAAAATGTGCTCTGTTTATTTTCTATGAGGGGTAGAAACAGGGTAATGAAGATAGAACAAGTGTACCATTGTTTTGCAATGTTCAATCAAAGTCCGCTAACCCTTGAGATGAAATCTCCATCGACATGTTTCAGCAGGAATGAAACGGTGAAGCTTTGTTCCAGTATTGAAAAAATAAACGACTCTCTGGACTTGCTAACCAAGATGGTCGACATTTACAAGAAAGAAACAGAAAATGAACTCACACAACCTGTGGAATGTGTACCGTTAGAGTTCAATATTAATACTAATACTCTCTTTAACAATTTAAATGAACTCAACAATATGTAATAATAGCCACGCAACTTGTAATTTGAACTATATTCAATAAATACTTTTTATATTTTATGTCTGTGAATTTTATTTAATGAACCTTTCCCTAAATAAAAAGAAGGAGGAAAAAAAAAAAAACAAGATGTAAAATATGTATAGTTTATTTAAAAAAACAAAGATTGACAAACATTTCAAGCATAATAATATAATTAATAGTTAATATATTCATTTAGTAGCAAAGTCTTCGTTTCTGGATACATGTTCCTCGTCTTCTTGCAACCCATTTCTTCTTCAGGTGTAATTGTTCCAGATGTAGTCTAATGCGTAGTCAAAAAGGTATAGACCAAAGACCGAGGTAAAATACTCAATTCTTCAGTGCTCAGTGGTTTCAATGCCTTCCTCTCCTAAACGTTGTATAACTGACTCCATGCTGATACCGCATGTTTCCGAGTAGATTCAAAAGTACTCTTCTTCCTTAAACCATAAACATTGAGGACTATTCGCTTTATGGTACTTGATTGGATTGATGAGCGATTGTTTGTCATATAACAGTCCACAATATATGCATTTGACCGTATCTTTTACTCCTCTTACAAATCCGGCGAATGAGAGCAGATTATGAGGAGGAGAGATAATATTTACAAATGTATGCTTACGAACGTCTTCTTTTTTAAAGTTTACTGCTTCATCATTTTTTCTGACCCATGATGCTAAACGGTGTGCCTGATTTAGTGAACAGACAAAAGACGAGTTTAAATGAAAATGACATACCATCTTGCAATTTTCTAATTGTTTTAAGTTAGGACAACCGAATTCATGTAGATCATAGACCGGTTTACCAATAAGATCTTCAATAAACTTGCACTTTTCCATTCCTTTCCCCCATAATATGTCAAAGTTCTCAGTGGCGTGTTGTAATAAATATCTCATATCCTCATATAATACATCACCATAGTCCCATCCCATTCCATGAATATGTTTCTTAACCCAAAGGTTTGTCTTTGAATGAACAACATCTTCAGCATCTCGAGGTGGATTGAAACACCAATGCCACGATGAGCCGTGACTAATAGAGACTACAGATAATTCTTTAACAATCAATGAGTTAGAAGCCGTGCGATACCCCTGGTTTTAATGTACGAATTACATTATAACATATTTTTAAAAAAATATGGTCCGAAAAATATAAACCTCTGTTATATGGATACTGATTCATTTTTATACCTAGTAAATACAAAAGATATATACGATGATATAAATTATGATTTAAAAGACTATTTTGATACCAGTAATTTTCCAACAAAACATCGCTGTTATTCTGAAGAAAACAAAAAAATAGTAGGAATGCTCAAAGATGAAACTGCTGGCGATCCAATCGTTGAATATGTTGGCCTAAGGCCAAAAATGTATTCATTTATAACCAAAAGTGGTTTATTGATAAAACGATCCAAAGGGGTTAAAAAATGTGCGGTTAAAGAATTCACGTTCCAAAATTACTTAGATACTTTAAGAAATTATGAGTCGATGTACAGCCAATTTCAGATCATTCAATCAAAAAGACATCAAGTGCAAACAGTTTTAATCAATAAAAAGTCTCTTTGTCCATATGATGATAAACGGCATACCTTAGATAACGCAAGAGATACACTTCCTTATGGCCATTATGCATTGTCGCTACATAAGTAAAGCAAATGTTTTGTAATGTAATTAAATTGTTTATTTTATGAACTAATTATATCTGAGATTAGAAAAGAAAAAATAAACAGAATAGTAGCAATCAAAAATGTTTTATTTGAAATATGATAATAAGTAATAAAAACTTAGTGTCTAATTTCATCAATGATATGTATAAATACATGTGTTATAAAGCTACAAATAAATACATTCATTACAAAAGTGCATTATTCTTTTCACACCACTATGCGATATCCTTCCTGTCAATCCAGCTGCTTTCTTTTAGCCCCCACCATTTCACATACAACTTATTTCCTTTCCTTTTCAAAATCTTTTCGATGAGATAAACATCTGGATGTTTTACTTTTTGAAGCTCTTCAGCATAAAAGGAGCCACTGATAGGTTGACTTTTGAGATCTTCAAGTAAATATGTATATGGATCCGTCTTCTGAATCTTGATTACTTTAAATATTTCGCTTGACCAATTTGGCTTGTAGCCTTTTGAAAATGCTGTTTTTTGCTTAGATATCCTCACAAAATCGTCCTCTTCAAACTTCTGCTTTCGCACTTTTGATTTGGAACGAACAGAAGAAGAAGAATACACTTTGTTTAGCAAGTAGTTTTCTGATTTTTTATTATGGGCATCAATTGGTCTCATACCTATTGTTGTATGGAATGATGAGTTATAATCATGTAGAATCTGAGGTAATATATCTAAAAACTTGTAATTTCCACCCAAGCTAAATGCTTTCCACATTTTCGCTTTTAAAGTTCTATTAAACCTTTCTACAATGGAAGCTTTCATATTAGAAAAGGTCGAATAATGATTAATATAGTACTGTTTTATTAGAGATTTAAACTTGGAATTATAAAATTCTTTTCCTTGATCGCTTTGAATATTTCTCGGTGTTTGTTTGCTCGAACGAAACACGCTCTCCATCGCCTTAGTTACATCATCAGCAGATTTCTTCTTTATTGGTACGGCCCATGCATATTTAGTAAAGCAGTCTATAACTGTTAATAAATATTTGTATCCTTTATTTTCTCGAGCATAAGGTATCATTTCTACTAGATCTATTTGCCACAAGTCATTTATCCCTTTCAAAACAGTCTTTCTTCTAGGGTATATCTTGCGAGCTGGCTTATGTAATTCATTTACGATTGTTGTTTTTATTTTTGATGAATCCATCTATAATTTTCTTTTTAAGTACTTTGTTAAGATAGCCGAGTGTGACTGCGTCAGATTCCTCTACGGGCTCACCGATGTTTGTTATTCTTTTCCCGAGACAATCATATATATTGTCAACTAGAGTCAAAGCAACTCTGTCGAAGAATTCTTTTGTAACAACATCATAGTTATTTATAGGTGGAGCGAAATTGACAAGTCTTTTTCTTTTTCCATCTATATAGCTACCCGGCCAATTCTTTAAATCAGTGTAGGTCAGTGCTAGTGTATCACAATATACTTTATTTGCAGCGTCATGAGCAGCGACTGGATTTGCAATATTGACGATCCTTAAATGATGTGCATCAATGTCCTTTTCAGACTTTAATAAGCTGAATGGAAAATAACGTTTTTTGTATTTTGTATGCTTTTTTGCTATGTGAGATCCGAACTTGTTTATTGTCATGTTTGTACTGAATCTAAATATAAAAATGTGGGCATTAATATATTATATTTTCTTCTCGTAGTTCTTCAATTATAGATTCTATTTCATTTTGATGTCCTTCATGCCCGGCATAAGTTGAAGACATTAGCAGCCTAAGGCGATCGACTAGTTCGTTTGGGTCATTCCAACGCTCGTACAGAGGTTTATCGACGCTCATAAGTCCAGTGCCCCGTTTGTAAGAGTGGGAACGGAGTGAAGTTAGCCTGCTCGAAGCTGCTGATGCTGAGGAAGGAGGGCGGGGTTTTAAAGATTGTGTTGGGAATAACTTCGATATTATATTTCTATACTTCTCAGATCTATTTCCGGACACTCCTTGTTCCTCACTATAGCCTTTTTTGTGAGCATTGGTCGAAAGTAAAATATTCTTATAATTATCCAAGTCTGACTCGGTATAATATTTAGGATTTTTCAAGTAGAGTAGCTGCAACAATCCAGGAGTTCCTTCATACACTATGTTGTTTATAGAAATATCATCACTGTTTTCAAAAAGCTGAACATCGGTCGAGTCACCAATAGCCAATCCTCCAGAAGGCATTACTCGAATGCCGTAACGAGAGTCATGTGCCTTATCACCTTTTAACAACTTATCCAAGTATTCTCTTTGCAGATTTCCAAATGAGGCGAGATGTTCCTTAAATTCGGCTTCTCCTTGTGGAGTTTTAGCGTATTCTTTGACTTGTTCTGATAGTGGATCGCCTGTCACATACTCATCCATTTCTACTTCTGGTGACATGAACTCATGATGGGGATTTGATAAGTGAGATAATGGTGTTAGCGCAGTACTTGGAACGTCAGATGAAATTTGTGTAACTTTTTTGCGATGAAGTGATGTTTTCGGCATTAATGTTGATTTTCTGTAAATACTAGCAGACTCTAACTCGCTTTTATCAGGCGATTCGCCCCAAACATTAGTAGTGACAATTCTTTTTACTTTTCTAGACGTCAATGCGGGTTCCGATTTGGTCTCTTTATTACTTAATTGTACAGATTGTTTAATGTCCTCGAGAGGTTTTAGCACGGGTGTAAAAAACGCTTTTCGACCTTCCTCGATATCCTGGAGACCGCGTTTCAACGATTGAAATTTGTTTTTCAAAATTTCACTAGTTTTTATAATCTCGCGAGTGACTTTTGGGTCCATGATCGCTAATGCTCAATTATTGTCATGACTGTTCTTTATATATCTACAATGAACGTATCAATTCCTTTTCTAAAACGTCCATTATTCAGGTCTCTACTTTTGTCAATGACGAGGTAACTAAATGGTTCTTCCCAACATAAAGAACACATGTCTTTAAAAAGTGGAAAACTTAAATCTGGGGTGCTTACATGTTCCTCGTAAATATGTTTCAAATTTAATTCATCTTGAGGAAATACTATTAAAAAGTTAAAGTTACATCTGATAAGATGTCTCGGGATACAAACATAACTCTGTGTTAAATAGAAACAATCAAGATTCATATGACGACCATAACTAAAGTATCGTTTAATTATGTCCTGGTCTTCCATAGTGACGTCATCAAATATACAGACCGAATTGGATTCAACTTCTTGTGGCAATTCTTTCGCATCTTCAAATTCATATAACCCTATTTCAGGGACAAGATTTACGATACCTTTTAAATACTGGTATTTCCGTTGATGCAATGTTTTTCCGAAAAGATACACATTTTTAAATTTTAAACCATTCGGATTTAATAAAAGACCAATCATAATATTAGTCTTTCCACATCCGCTCGGTCCACAAATTGATGATCTTATAGTGCTCGGTAATAATGAACTGTGCCTCCCCTCTGAATCGCACTTGACAGGTGAAAAGTCTGTGGTAGAGAAACGTTGTACTTGTTTAACTAATTTCATCCTGAATGCGAACAACATCATTATTCCTCCGTATATATATATCTCAGTTCTTCATTTTCCAAGTGCAGTATGACTCGCAGGGTTCGAAAAGGAAGAGGTTTGGTGAACAGGCTTATAAACAAGTTACCAATTGAATTACACATACCAGGATATCAGTATTGCGGACCGGGCACGAAATTAGAAAAACGATTAATTGCGGGCGATAGAGGAATAAACCAGCTTGACAGAGCTTGTAAGGAACACGATATAGCTTATAGCCAAAATACGGATATGGATAGTCGTAAACAAGCGGACAAGATCCTAGCTGATAATGCTTGGAAACGAGTTAAAGCTTCAGATTCAACATGGGGAGAAAAAGCCGCTGCTTGGTTAGTTACAAATGTCATGAAAGCGAAAGGAAAACTTGGTTCGGGTATCAATAATAAGAAAAAAAAGAAAAAGAAGATTAGTTTTATTAACTTGGTTAAATCGTCAAAGGTAGATGATGTATCATCGATTCTGAGCGCATCAAAAGCGGCATACAAGAAGGCTAAAATGCATTTGCGCGGTAAGACGAAACCTTCACTGCCTAGAGTTCTCCCGCTGCCAAAGGAGGGAGGCTTCCTCCAATTTCTTGTACCGTTGATGGCAGGACTTTCCGCTGTGGGATCTTTAGCAGGAGGAGCTTCGAGTGTGGCGAAAGCGATTAACGAGGTGAAACAGGCCAAACTAAAATTAGAAGAGCAAAAGAGGCATAATTTGGCAATGGAAGGTCGAAAAGTTGGCGAAGGACTTTATTTGAAACCACATAGGAACGGTTACGCTCTGTTTATAAACCGAGAAAAAAGACTTGGAAAAATATGACTACCAAATAAACCATTGACCGATATTGAATTAAATTATATGTCTAAACTTTTAAATATTAAAAATTTTCGTGGAGTATTTATGATTGATAGTCTTCCTATATACCCAAAAAAACATGAGGCCGCTATTGTAAATTTGCATACGAGTTCAGAACCCGGTTCTCATTGGGTGTGCTATGTAAAAAAAGATAGTCTAGTGAAATACTTTGATTCCTTTGGAAATTTAAAACCACCTCCACAGTTACTTGAGTACTTTAAGGGTTCAGAAATAATTTACAACAGACGTCGTTATCAAAAGTGGGATACACCGATTTGTGGACATCTCTGCTTAGCGTATTTAGCAGATGTTTCTAGCAAATTTTGATCATTCATAATCATGAGCTACACAGTAACGTTGACGGGGAATTCTAGTGTTCTCCATGCGAACTTTTTACCTCCGCTGGAATTAGGCTCAAGTTATACCGTTGGGTTATTATCTTTTGACTCATATAATACTATACCTAATATCAGGAAAGATGTTAACGATAAGTTTTACTTTGGAAATCTGACGATTCAGATACCTGAAGGATCGTATGATATCGATGCACTAAATTCTTTTCTTCGCGAAGAAATTGCTCACCAGGAACCTAGTGGTGGGTTTATGCTTCGAGGAAATGAGAGTACTTTAAAGGCCGAACTTAGAACAACGAAACCGGTCTACTTCAACTTCCCCGACAAGCCCCATTCTATTGGCCCACTGTTGGGTTTTCATCGTCCTAATCAAGTCATTGACCCATTGCATCGGTACAGCGAATCCGATGGCATTGTGAAAATTCTTTCTGTAAACACTATTTCGATTCATTGTAACATCGCATCAGGGTCTTATCTGAATGGGGATCCGGATCATAGCATACATCAATTCTTTCCGGCTGTAGAACCAGGATATAAAATAATAGAAACCCCGAATCCTGTCATTTACTTTCCAACTAACGCGAGGACTGTTGACAATATTACCGTTCGTTTAGTGGATCAAGACGGTGCGCTTATTGACTTTAGGGGGGAAACTGTTACATTGAGAATACATTTGAAGAACAATGGGGATTGATTTTTGTACCGGTGAGAATCGTGGTACTCATCACGCTTTTTTTTATAAAAGGGGATGTCATGCCATGGTAAGAATTAGTAAACCTAAGTCGACGAGACGGCTAACAACTGCAAACGTCAACTTTTTAAAACAGTGTGGGTTTCGATTAAAAAAAAAAAAAAGAACAAAATGCATAACATACTAAACGTTACATCAGATGTAAAATTTGATGATTCTCTTACACAATTCCAATATCATTCACATCAGCCGTATGCGGGGAACACTCTTAACAATTCTGACGAAATCAGAATACCAATCCATCAACAAGATGCTTATACGTTTCCTTCTTTAAGTTTTGTTTATCTGGAAGGACGAATTTCTAAAAAGGATGGGACTGACGGAACAACTTCAAAATTCACTAATAACGCGTTTGCGTTTTTGTTTGATGAGATAAGATATGAATTGAATGGTATTGAAGTCGATAGAGTGAGAAACCCCGGAATAACTACAACGCTTAAAGGTCATACATCGTTTTCACCCAATCAAGTCAAAGGACTAGAAAATGCCGGGTGGATAATCCCAGGTGTTGATAAAACAGTTTCAATAGATAAAAACGGTTTTTTTAGCGTATGTCTGCCATTGGATATTCTCTTAGGGATATGTGAAGACTATCGAAAAATTTTAATTAATCTTAAGCAAGAACTCGTTTTGATCAGATCGAGTACTGACTTGAACTGTGTAAAGGGTAGTGATGATGTACAAATAAAATTAGATAAAGTGGTTTGGAGGATGCCTCATATTCGTGTTTCTGATCAAGAACGTCTAAAGTTGTTAAAAATGGTGGATAAAAACAAGGTCATTTCTATTCCATTCAGATCGTGGGATCTTTACGAATACCCTAATTTACCAGCATCACAGCAAGAAAATTGGACTGTAAAAACATCCACAAATTTAGAAAAGCCTCGCTATGTTATTATAGCATTTCAAACTGATAGAATGAGAAATGCTACCAAAGATATAAGTCAATTCGATAGTTGTAAAATAAAAAATTTGAAACTCTATCTGAATAGCGAACAATATCCTTATGACGATTTGAATCTAGATTTTGCACTAGGAAAAGTAGCTCTCCTATATGAAATGTATAACGAGTTTCAAACGAGTTATTATGGTAATAGACATTCACAACCCCTGTTGTCACGATCCGATTTTGAGACCTTCGCACCTATAGTCGTCATAGATTGTTCTAAACAATCCGAGGCAATAAAAAGTACGACTATCGATATTCGCGTACAGCTAGAGGCGAGTGAGAACTTCCCGCCTAATACTAGGGCATACTGTCTTATCCTTCACGATAAAGTAGTAGAATACGAAGTAGGAACCGGTTTGGTTCGTAAAATGTACTGATGATGCATATATAAAGCTGCTGTAGCGGCTATAATAATATCACTTCTCCGTTGTTCACCGACTAAAACATACGATGCGTTCAGCGGCAATTGATTTTCAGGGGTATCGCACGGCTTCTAACTCATTGATTGTTAAAGAATTATCTGTAGTCTCTATTAGTCACGGCTCATCGTGACATTGGTGTTTCAATCCACCTCGAGATGCTGAAGATGTTGTTCATTCAAAGACAAACCTTTGGGTTAAGAAACATATTCATGGAATGGGATGGGACTATGGTGATGTATTATATGAGGATATGAGATATTTATTACAACACGCCACTGAGAACTTTGACATATTATGGGGGAAAGGAATGGAAAAGTGCAAGTTTATTGAAGATCTTATTGGTAAACCGGTCTATGATCTACATGAATTCGGTTGTCCTAACTTAAAACAATTAGAAAATTGCAAGATGGTATGTCATTTTCATTTAAACTCGTCTTTTGTCTGTTCACTAAATCAGGCACACCGTTTAGCATCATGGGTCAGAAAAAATGATGAAGCAGTAAACTTTAAAAAAGAAGACGTTCGTAAGCATACATTTGTAAATATTATCTCTCCTCCTCATAATCTGCTCTCATTCGCCGGATTTGTAAGAGGAGTAAAAGATACGGTCAAATGCATATATTGTGGACTGTTATATGACAAACAATCGCTCATCAATCCAATCAAGTACCATAAAGCGAATAGTCCTCAATGTTTATGGTTTAAGGAAGAAGAGTACTTTTGAATCTACTCGGAAACATGCGGTATCAGCATGGAGTCAGTTATACAACGTTTAGGAGAGGAAGGCATTGAAACCACTGAGCACTGAAGAATTGAGTATTTTACCTCGGTCTTTGGTCTATACCTTTTTGACTACGCATTAGACTACATCTGGAACAATTACACCTGAAGAAGAAATGGGTTGCAAGAAGACGAGGAACATGTATCCAGAAACGAAGACTTTGCTACTAAATGAATATATTAACTATTAATTATATTATTATGCTTGAAATGTTTGTCAATCTTTGTTTTTTTAAATAAACTATACATATTTTACATCTTGTTTTTTTTTTTTTCCTCCTTCTTTTTATTTAGGGAAAGGTTCATTAAATAAAATTCACAGACATAAAATATAAAAAGTATTTATTGAATATAGTTCAAATTACAAGTTGCGTGGCTATTATTACATATTGTTGAGTTCATTTAAATTGTTAAAGAGAGTATTAGTATTAATATTGAACTCTAACGGTACACATTCCACAGGTTGTGTGAGTTCATTTTCTGTTTCTTTCTTGTAAATGTCGACCATCTTGGTTAGCAAGTCCAGAGAGTCGTTTATTTTTTCAATACTGGAACAAAGCTTCACCGTTTCATTCCTGCTGAAACATGTCGATGGAGATTTCATCTCAAGGGTTAGCGGACTTTGATTGAACATTGCAAAACAATGGTACACTTGTTCTATCTTCATTACCCTGTTTCTACCCCTCATAGAAAATAAACAGAGCACATTTTTACACCTCACCCGGTCTTCAACGCCCACCACGCTCTTGCCGCGTTTGCACTGCAAAAGAGACAGCAACCTAGGAATCTGGTCTGTGAGGAATCTCCACTCCTCCGTGTCCATATAGATGCTCGTCTTCTTGGCGATGATGGCGATAGTCGGCTCATAATCGCAAAGACCAACTCGAACTAGTTTGCTACTTGTGATGGGGTGATCAGTAACTAGTTCCAATCGTCTCGGAGCGACCATCTCACAAGGATTCAACGTGGACACTGTAAGATTTCCGCAGAGTGGAGGGGGAAAGATGAAGTTTTTCTAGATTCTTTATTAGTTGATTTATTTCATTTCTTTTTATTTCATACAAGGATATATGAGTTTTCAAAACCTGGAGTTGATTAATAAAGATTCCAAGTCTTCTGCACATATCACAGCAACATACATACCTTTTGTTTTCACATTTATTTTTTTTCCCCCTCTTCGCAATCAACTTCATTCTCAACATCTATTTTTATTGGCAAACTCCACTATCAATCTCATCCACAACACCTATTTTTATCGGTAAACTCTCCAGTTGATCCAAATATTTGATAAATGGACAATTTTCAGACCATTTCTTGTGTTCTAAAAAAGGATCGTCATATAATTCCCATTGATTCAATATTATTCCGCAAAATGGACACCTTGTATGGTCAGAGACTTTCAAGTAATACAATCCTGCTGCGGCCAACTTCACAACACTCACTGGCGATGTCCACCCGACAAATGTCGACAGGCGGTCTTTCTCATACCTCAGGTTCCTACTTGTCTGCCGTACCATTGTAGTGGACTGGTTAACAATGACCTGCAGTTACTCAGACACACAGGCGAGGAACGTATTCAAAAATGTAAAACAACACAGAGTTTATATACAGGTAGAACACGGAATAACTGTGTGCCAGGGGCTGGAGAGGAAAAGCTTATAAAGGAGTATGAACTGCTGAGGTATATAGGAGTGATAAGACCTGCTCGTACGGAACTGACGTCACAAGGTCAGTTTTACACACACACACACACAATGTCAACCTTTTCGTCCGTGAGATAAAATATAAACTGCCGATCAAGCATACCCGGGAGCAGCGCTAGCCCCCCTCAATGACTCATGCTCTGATGGAACTGACGTCACAAGGTCAGTTTTACACACTATACAGATAAAATATTAAAAAAAAAATTTGATAAAGGAACCCCGTATTCGTCCGTGAGATAAAATATAAACTGCCGATCAAGCATACCCGGGCAGCGCTAGGCCATCAATGACTCATGCTCTGATGGAACTGACGTCACAAGGTCAGTTTTACACACTATACAGATAAAATATTTAAAAAAAAAAATCTGATAAAGGAAACCCGGGGCCCCTCGATGACGTCAGAGGGTCAATGCCCCCCCGTCACAGTTTTACACACTATATAGATAAAATATTAAAAAAAAAAAAAAATTCTGATAAAGGAACCCCCGGCCCCTCGATGACGTCAGAGGGTCAATGCCCCCGTGACGTCACAAGGTCATTTGCACCTCTACTATAACACTAATGTAAACAAAGCGATGTTGCCAAATCTTGCACATTCCTTGCGACGTTGCCAAATGTGGCATTCAGACCTCCAAGGCTTCCCCCCCGCACCCTTCCCCTCGCCTTGTCAAGGTCAAGTCCACAGTCTCCAATGCTACAACCCGTCGTTTATAACTACTGCAATCTTATTGTGTTTCATCAGATACGTTTCCTTTAAAACAAAACTAAACTGAAATAAACTTAATTAACCCGAGACCTAATTGAAATAAGAGGCATACACCCCGATTCAAGAGTTTGATAATTTAAAAAATGGTTTTTAACTATACTTATATACTTAGTATTTGATAAGTCATATTTGCTAGACTAAGCTTTTATTCGTCAAGTGGATAGCAATTGCGACGCCTTCAAATATTTCGACTATGCAAACCCGCACGACTGAAATACATTGCGGGTCGTGCAGTGTTTTGAAATAACGGTGATGTTTTTATACCACACTGGCGACAGAAAAATAGAGCCAAAATAAACAAAAAAATCTAACCTATTATTTATAATTAATGTAGTATATAGGTAATTATACAATAATAAAACTATATACTAACATGATTCTACATTAGCAGTAAAGTATGCTGCTGTACTTTGTACCACACTATAATTCCTTATTTTTTGAAAAAAGTAATTGATAGAACATCCAAAAATCTCTAATTAATTTAATATAAGTTTCTTTTGATAATTAATCTTATACACTTTTTAGAGAATTTAAATATTAAGCATTTAAACAGTTACAGAAATTTAAAAAATATTTTATGGGCATTGTTGAATTGTTGAAACACCATTTTCACAAAGACATTTTTAAGCTATTGTTTATTATGAACAAAATAATAAGCATTTGCGTAATTTTAGTCCAATGGTTCAAGGAGTTACTATTTGTGTTCCGCTAAAAAAAAAAAAAAAGCCTTGGATTATTTTATGAATTTATTTTAAATTTATAAGTGTGAATTTTCTTTTTAAAAAAGTACATTGAAATTTGTAGAAACTTATGTCCCTCACTCTTTTATTCTTTTCAATGAACTAAGCCCTCTTTTATTCTTATAACATTAATTCATTACACAAATTGTTCCAAACTCACTTTATTTGTTTCGCTCCATCTTTTTTTAATCCTCTTTTAATTTTTAATTTTTATTATTCTTTTAAATGTATTTAAAATGTCTACATTACCCCATATTCTCTATATGTACCTCAAAATTTACTAAGACTATATTGATATTCTTGATGAAACATATTTTTTTAGATTTAAAAAAAATTTATTTATTGTATTCCAATATCACTGTCTTTGGATTAAAAACAAAAATGACTTTAATATATCATGGTATTGAGCATTATTAATAATATGTTTTGATAAAGCTGTTTAATTCGATGTTTTTTTGGCCATATGTTACCTTTTAATTATTACATTTTTTCAAATTTTGTTGTAAAATGCAGATATGGCACCTGTCAACACTTTTTACAATTTGGTAAATTTAAATTTAGTCTCTTATGATGTTTTATTTTGTTTTTCATGTTTCATAAAATAAATAAAAAATACAAATTATAATAAGCCTGTATAAAAAAAGAAATAAAAAAAGATACAGCTAAAAAATTATTTTACTCCAAAATGATTGCACAAGGACAATCACTTGTCAGCTCTTATTCTATTGTATTCTATCTATTGGTTTAACATCTAACATTCTCTATTGAAAAACTAATTTATGGATTGTCTGAGGTACACTAAGAGTATGATTGAAGTACAACAGTCTTTAAATATTACATTGCATTCATATATTAGCGTAACACAGTATAATACAGTTCAAGGAAATAACATATTTATTTTATTATACTTTATACGATTTCAGCTAACATATTAAGTAATTAAATGCGCTTTATTACATTTAGTTATGCTCTTGTAGTTAGATAGCCATTATAATTGATTAAGATAATTAGATTCGATTTGATAGAACGGCCAAATGCATAGCAATGTCTGACATCAATACAAATCAACTATCAATTGGTTCAGCGTCCAATTAATTATTGTTAGCTAAATATCGGATATATAATTTCACAGAAGCAATTAACTAATGTTGAAATGAACGTCAAAAGTGATAATTAAAAAAATTACTTCGATACAGAAAATACAATATAGGCAATCCACGGCACAGTTGATGTCTCCCTACCCTCAACCATATTGACAGTTTATATTGTACAAACACCAAGCGACCATTTTACCAACGGATTTGTTACATAACATAAGACAGATAAAAATATAGATATCTATTTATATATAATAATAAATGTATGACGAATAAATAGGACGAAAATAAAGATAAATGAAAATTATTTGGAACGTATAACTTTAGTTTTTAATGAATAAATGATTTTTAAAGAAATAATTCAAAAATTTAGGTATCATGATTGCTAATGCCATTTTAATAATATTTCAGCTTAGATTGACTTATATAAGTGGTAATATCAACTAAACAATGAAAAATAATGAAACTTTTCATCAAACAAATAATTTAACAAACGTTTAATCTCCTGAATTTCGTTACATTTTTCATAGAACTACTGAGTCTTTTTTATATTAAATTTATGTTTGTAATATTTCAAACATTCAAAGTGAAATTAGTGGACATCTGTTGTTTATGTTTACAGTTTGTATTGAGCTGTAATTAATTTTTTTTTCTATCACTACAATAGGACGAGCTTTGGGAAGCCATCAAATATGACCATGGAAACACCAGCTTTTAGTGTAATTTTATTTTTAGAGTTTAAACTAAACTAAAAAACTAAAAACTAAACTAAGAAACAATACCACCGCGAACGAGGGAGGGTATTGTAACGAACAGACCATTTACCGTTGGATTGAGAAATTTTCTGCTGGTGACATAAATAATTCATTTATCCTTTCTAGCCAGAGGTGAAACCTACACATCTACATCGTACTGGAGGAATATTGACAGAATGAAACGAAAACTTATTTAAAAAAAAACCTGCAATGGTTAGTCGAAAGGGACAAATTCTCTTACACGACAAAGCTAGACGAAGTCTGGATTAGTCTCACGACAGACAGTGAAGAAACTGAACGAGGGCCTTCCACATCCATCTTATCCATAGGGACAACTCCTTCTTCATCCTCTTCCTCCGTATATCTTTCTCTGTGGCAGGGGGAGCCACTACCCATCTGTGCCAGTCCTATCAGTCCCGTGCCGGCCGCATCATCGGCTCCACAGTTTTACCTCTTTCCTCTCTTAACTTGGGAACATATTACTTATACATAGTTCGTGGTCTTGTGCCTGTAGCTTCGAACACCTAATTCGGCAAACGTGTCCGAACTGTCGTTTCTGCAAGGAATCCTTTAACACAGAGATTCCCAAGTCTTCCCTTATTCTTATATTTCTTATCAGATCACTTGCCGTTTTACAAGCGACTCTGCGAAGGTATTTCATTTTCACATTGGCTTATCTGTTTGTTCATGGCGACCCAACTCTCACATCCGTACAGGCTGAGGTAGGGATAAATATGGAGCATAACTGTCATAATTCGTACTCATTCCTCACAATTGTGTTGAGAATTATCTGATAATAAACCTGGTTAGCTTTTACTATTTGGGAAAAGTTCCTCAAGGGTAAAATCTTTGAAAATGATTCTGAAATCAAAAACGCATTTACAGAATTTTTCAGTTCTGGGGTTGAAAATTTGTTAAAACATTTTAAAAAATGTATATAATATGAAGGTAAATATTTTGAAAAAAAATATTTTGCTTTCATAAAGTCGTTTTACTGAATAACCTTTCCTTTAAAACCACACATTTCACTTGAAACCACCTAATATATAGTGTAGTTACAGCGATTGGATACTTTGTTGTTGTGATTAGCGCTTACTAGGAGGAGCATTGCCCTAGACTTTGGAACGTTGGATGTCTGAAGTGGAAAGGGGAGGTGACCTTGGTAACAGGTGGTAGTGAAGGTGGTGGGGGTAGGCTGGCAGGTAATTAACCAATCAGCATCCCTAATCGATCTTTCACTCTCAACTAAACTAATTACAAACTTTCAATAACGCCAAAAACTAAAGGCAATTCCCGCCCTTGTATTATAACAGTCACCTTCTGAATAATTTAATGGAGATGACAATCGATCTAACACTATTTAATGATCAATCAGATATATTTCAGCTTACATTGACTTATGACTTTGATGATATAGACTAAACAATGAAGAATAATCAAATTAATTGTTTTATAGAAAAAAATAGCCCGAGGAGATGGAGATCTGGAAAAGGGGAGCTGGAAAATCTGGGCGTGATAGGATGCCCGGTTCAGTAGTCCGAGGAATGGGTACTCACAATACCAATCTCGAAACAATCACCATAAAAGGATTAGAGTGGTTTGAACACCTACTGAGGATGGAAAGTAATAGAATCCCAAAAATGACCATGCACTGGTCCCCTGAAGGAAGAAGAAGAAGAGGCCCACCAAGAATTTCATGAATGAACCAAGTCGAGGAAGACATGGCAGGATAAGGCCGTAGTGAAGAGAACGCATTTGACAAGATATATATATTGTTTATGGTTCTCGAGTTTCAGTCAGTTATTTCAACTTCTTAGGAACAATACTTAAAACGAAGACTGTGCCAAAACAAATATAGTTGTGATTCAATAATAAAAAACCCCAATAAACCAGATCAAACAGCCCTCACTACACATTTTAGAAATACTCAACATAAATTTAAATTTGACGCACCTAAAGTGATACACCAAGAGAAAAATAGCTTCAAACGAAATATAATAACTATAGAGAAATATAAAAATCGTGCTGTAAACAAAAAATCGGATGTTCAAGGTCTAAGCTCGTGTTATGCAAATTTAATTAATTCTTGGTGATATAATAATAAATAGTCTAATATGATTCTCCAATTAAATAAAACTGCTGTTCCTAAAAATCGATTACTTATTCGTTGATCATAGCTAATGCAATATAAACATTCTATGATATATTGCGAAGTAAGTGATTAATGATAAATTGATCAATTCTTTGGAACTTGTAAGTACACCCTATCCTATTATACTTACACGTGACATTTTACATTAATTTTAGTGTGATATTTAATGTTTTCACTAAAAGATCATTTTTTCACTGTCAGGGCATGAATATGAGACTAACCTAGTCTCGAAACGTCGCCTAAGAAGTTGAAATAACTGACTGAAACTCGAGAACCATAAACAATATATTTCTACAACAGTCAAGATAAATAGAAACCAATATATATATATATATATATATATATATATATATTTTGTTCAATTTGCCTTAAAGGAATGTAGGCAAAGGAATCTAAGTCCATGCAGCCTCTTCCCATTCCAAAATCTGCACCAACACTTATCACTTATTATATATTACTTTTACTAACAACTAACGCGCCTTTGTTTTGCTTTGATTGACGTCAAATGTTTGGTTTGTATGGGAAAGGAAAAGTGTTGTTTTGATTATTCCCCTAGTCATTTCTACGTTTTTCTCTCCATAAAAACCATCTTTGAGCCTTAACAAAAATATGAAAAAAAATATTAGCCGAATCGGTCGAGCCGTTCTCGAGTTTTGCGCTTAGCAACACATGTGGCGATTCATTTTTATTTATATAGAATATATCAAACAAAATATGACCTTGTCTATTTTTTATGTTGTTATTTTTATATACTATATAAAATTTTTATATATTATATATATGTTGTTATTTATATAATTTTTTATTAAATTATTTGAAGCTATAAATTTGATAGACTTATTTTTATTACCTTGTATGCGCGTTCTTCATCAAAATTTCCCACTTATGGGTTTCTATTGGGACGCATGTAGTACACATAGACACATAGGAAAAATACATTGTTCTTGGACTTAACATAAATTAGCATAAATAACTATGGTAGTTCAATCTATGATTCCAATTTGATCTTCTTGCAAGATGTTTTATAAGGTTAGTACTATATGTTTTTTAAAAATAATCTGAGGGCCCTTAACTTTTTCTATCAAATTTCAGACGAAGACAATAAATTTGTATGTGGAATTCGACCCCTATTGAGGTAAATTGGGGTGGGATTTCACATAAGAAAATTGGTTTCTTGTTTTCAGAAATTTGAGCTGTCTTAGTAAAGGTATTGATTTTTAAAATTTTAAATTGTTTATTCATAAAGAATGTTATTTTTTCTGCAAAACTTTACTATTTTAAACCGAATTGGACCTACGTATAAAAATACATATAAATATATAGGAGTGGGGATACTATTTTACCCCGTGTACAGCTGTGTGTTTTGTTTTAAAGGATGTCAAAGGCTATTTGTCATGCTACATTTTGACAGCGACTGGCCGGAGTATTGTCCATGGATAGTTTGCTGTGGGGAATTAAATAGGTCCTCGTGCACCTGCTAATTCCGAGGAGCCATAATCCAAAGACATAGACCGATTTGTCCATGACTTGTCGTTGGGAAGGGCACTTGTGAATCTGGTCTTAATAGTCTGAAGGGACTGGTTAAGGAGGTATAGGCTACGTCACGTAATCGTATTCACGTACATCACACGGCCCTGTCCATGACACAGCCACACTCCATTTTTTTATTTCCTATCGTCTATAACACGTATTATTACAATAAGATTTATTACATACAAGAAGATTCTGTGTTTTTGTATAGTTTTTCTCGAATATTTGTTCATACCTGAAATAAGTAAATATTGGTCTGGTTAGTAAATGATGTTATTCGTTTGCTTGTTTAACGTCACTTTATGCTGCTATGGCTAATCGTAACATGCTACAGTGGGAGCTCTAAATTTTGCCTATCCACTATTGATTAGGATAGGGATTTTTAACAAATTTCTGACATTGTATAGGCTCGGAACCCCGGTCCCTTCCGAAGGACGGCATAACCAAGGATTTTTTACTTTTAAAAAATCCTAGAGCCTTTGCCAGGCTGGGAATTAGCGATCTTGGGATTAGTAGTTAGTTATGCTATCGCTCCTTGCTATAGAACAAAATGTACGTGATTAAATTAAAAATGCATTCGAAGATCACAGGGAAGAATAAGGTAATATGTTAATATTTTACTCAGCATAAAGACACTCTCCTCTCTTTGGGTTTTGGAACTCGGTATATGGTCTTGTATAGAATTAAGGGAGAATATATGGCGGAGGTGGCTAGGAATAATTCAGCCACTCGGGCTCAAGAAAGAGCTCCATTGTCCCGGAGAAAAATGACGCCTATAACTCCTGTTCCCTACCCCGCTCTGGTTTCCCTCCCTGAGTGCCTGCCTCATTACGTAATAGCAACCCATTCCCCACCCGAATTCTCCATTACTAAGGGAAAACTGAAGTAGTAAATGAAACACTTGTGGTATAGAAATATTATATATCTAGATTTTCTACATATTTATTTTTAATAATGCAAAATGCCACAACACTTAAGTCATTGACGCTGATGAGAACGATTGTACGCTTCTAAGGTTTTCATAGCTCTCCTTTTAAGCTCAGTAAATGTTTGTACCTCCATGATCTTTATTTATAATTTATATAAATTAATATAAAGATCATGGAAGTACAAGCATTAACGTCTGTAATTAATAAAGTCTGTAAATATAAATAATAATCTTTATAGATATTAGTTACTAGTATCTATAAAGATTTTGAGTATAGTTTATTGTTATTTATGTATTTGGTAACATGTATATATATAATACACAAGGGGTCCCAACCTCAGCAAACACTCAGAAGTACTGCGTGCGAATCTGCACTGGTCTGAAGCTGCCAAGGCTCAAAATAAAGGAAATAAACAAATGGCTTCTTAGAACATATTTTAATTTACAAAATATACTTAATTTATTCAGTAAATTTTATAATACGTAGTAATGGAAACGTTAAGACTGTTATATGTGCTCTGTTGTATAGCAATGAACGTATATAAGAAGTGAATTAATATCTCATTTCTTCTTTAAAGATGAAATTGCCGTGATTTCTTGAATTGTTAACTATTATATTTACAATGGAAGAGTTGAAGGGTGTATACAAAAACAAATTGAATACAAAACAATCCAAGAGAGAACTAAATCTGGGAATAAGAAGTGAGGGATCTCTTTTACCACGTCGGTCCAGATTTATAAAGGTAAAATAAAATACTACATTACTAAAAATTTTTTATACATGCAACAGAAATAAATAAATTTGCAATGGTAGCAGAAATTGTATACTGTAATTTAACTCCAATTCCATTGCGCCTTCACTACTTGGAACTTTGCACTTGAAGTAGGAGATTGCAACTAATAGTGGATCCCAGTTAAGCTATTGAATAATTTAATTTACTTTGGTTATATTTTTATCCGGAATTATTTCTCTAACTAACTTGTAACTCTGTTCCCTGGTGGTTCAAAACGTACTTTCCTGCTATCAACCACCCGGTACTGTTTTCCTGGGGCTGTTTATGGGTGTGTTATTTGATATCAAACGTAATAAGCGGTAAAATGTTATGTCAATATCTGATATAACATAATATAAATAGTAAAATATAGATACATTTTTCGCCAATATCGTCAAGCAGAGATGGATCGAATGAGAATGGGGCGAAGTGAGTTTTTTTATATATATTTTTAAAATTTGTATATTCCTAGCATACGTTGTTAAAACATTTATAGTTATCTAGCCTTACTACGGGAGGCACCGGAAAATATCGCAGCCTTGAGCATCTTGAAATATATATTCGCTACTGATTTATTACCAAAGAGCGTCCACATATATTACATACTCAAAAGTATTTCAATAGGATGTAATTAGATCCTACTAATTACATCCTATTATAGTACCTACAGTCAACTAATTTCTTTCTTACATAAAAGTATTTCAGGTTGAATGATGGTTGGAGAAGAATTAATTAATGTTTTTTTTTTTTTTAAATACCTATACAACTACAACTTATGAAGGGTTCAGTATATGCTAGAGACAGGGTGATAGAGGGTGATCCCCAGAAGGGTCTGCACAACTCACGGGGTCCATATATTGACAGATTAAATAATTTATCTGTATCAGACAGATTTGAACCCAGGACCACAACCACTCCGCGCTCTACCAGTGAGCTATCCCTTTCCCTGGCTTTCAGATAGATTATATATATTATTTTTGGAGTATACAAATGAAAGTGATGAAACAAAACGTCTGTTGGAAACCATTTTCAAAGCAAAACATACCATAATATGGGAGTAGAGGACTGTCTTGAAATTGCTATATCAAAACGTTTTTGCTGACCTCACTGCCGAAAAAACTTACTAATCAGTTGATAGAAGGCCTGGTTCGAGATTAATATTTTTTGTCAAGCACTAAAGAACTAACACATGGAGGATATCCACACCATGCATATAGACCCGGTATTCCAGACACGACCTCGAAGATAAAGCTGATGATCGGGAGATGAAGAGAAACGAGAAGAGAAGAGAGGGCATTGGATCCCTCGGCGGCGATTCATTTGGTTCATTGTGTCCTCTAACCGCCCCATTCTTCTTCCATCGGATCCGCTCCACCGCAGTTTGATTACCCCATAGCTCTCTAACTTCGGCTTTACACTTCTACATGAATCACAGCCTTCTTTAAATTAATACTCTCTCCTTGAAAGTCGGAGGTAAATTTCGAATTTCCGGATCATCCGATTCCGAAAAGAATTTTATAAGCCAAATATGGATTGAGCAGATGCTAGCGAATTGACTTTCCGACTACTCAAAGTGTTCTGACATCATTTTGACGATCTTTTCGTTGTGGGATTCCCAAAGGTGTAGAAATCACACTTCACCAACCTCATGGTTCCTATAAATATTACTATTATAATGCCTTCAATCTGAATTACACAAGCAAAAAAAAACAAACATTACTATCATGAGCCACAAAGGCTTTAGGGCTCAGTAAATGGTAGAGTCTATACTGTTTCTAACACAATGGTCGTGAAGATAGGTTATTTGTCCAAGATCACTATCAACCGCTAAGGTTTCCCCCCAATCAAGAGTATCTACTATATAGAATCCACCAGATCTGACAGGATCCATCCGTGGCTGTTTACAGATTAAATACATTATCTGCAACATAACTCGGTCGCTTCGGCACAACAGCGCTCAACACACTGAGCTCCCGCTTCCAATAGTCTCCCAGGTCCTTCGAAATTAAAGAAATAAATTAAAAATTTATGAAAATAACAAAAGCAGTTATAGATAGTTTCAATAATTTGTCATGACTCCGTGACTATGAATTTCATTCTATTGACTTGGATATTAGTATTAGGGGACTTTCTGGCCCAACGACTAAAAGACTTTCTTTACTAAGCTCATAATATTATTACTAATTAGGCTTGTATTTTTACTATAAATTGACTTATCTCTGTTTATTTTAATTTGATTTTCTTTTGGATTTTTCGTTGTTTTTACTTCATTCACACACCGGTCTATCGCCTCCTTCCTCCCCTTTCCACTACCATGTTTCTCAGATCCTGCTCTATTTCATCAATCCACCGTAGCCGTAGTCTTTAATATCTCCTCTTCCCTTTTGGTCTCCCAAAGACCATTTTCTTGTGGAGTCTGCTTGGCATACTCATCAAAGTTTATATTACTTTTAAGATTACTTTAAAAATATAAAAAAACCTGTACCGCTATAAACCAAAACAGCTTTTGGGTAGAGTACATGGTAGAATCCGTTGGTACTGATTCTAATACATAAAACGATTGTGTAGGGTTGTTCTTTGTCCAAGATCATTCTCAACCACTAGGCTTTCCCCCAATTAAGGGTACCCACTTTATAGAAGTTGAGTGATCCTCAAGAGTGTTCAGAAACTCTACCACTGAGCTATCCCGCTCCTAACTATATTTCAATAACATTCAGTTTTCACCTTAGCGGTCACATTTTCCAAGTGTTTGTATTTTAAATTTGTTATAACAATAATCACTAACCCCCCCCCCCAAAAAAAAAAACTGATATGTTTATTTGATGAGGAGAGTTGAAGGGTGTATACAGACATAAATGGAATACAAAACAATCCAAGAGAGAACTAAATATGGGAATAAAAAGTGAGGTATCTCTTTTACTACGGCCCGCCCAGCTTTACAATGGTAAAATAAAATATTACATTACCAAAACTTTTTTATATATGCAATACAAATAAATATGTACGGATGATTTAAATATTTAAAGAGAAAGACTGAGACTCTTGTGAAGTGGGTGGAATATTGGAGAGTAGCGAAGGGAAGTGTGTCCAGCAGGTGTAGCGCCGCTGGAGATATTAAGGCTGGAACTTCTTGAATGATTCATGGAGTGTCTTTAATATCCGACGATGTCTCCTTGAGGGTAGACCGCCCCGTCCTAACCATACAGCTCTCACGCAAATCTAATTTTAATATTCTTGTCATCGAATATCCCTCGCGACAAGGCCTACTTTTTATGCATTATTAAAAAGATGAATAATTTGAAAAATGGTGCGGGGATGAATCGCTATAGTGAGAACGGAGGAAAATAAATAACATATTCATGAAGTAATATTTATATAATATCGAGTGTAAAATGATTGAACAATATTAAAAGGGAAACACGGAATGCTTAATTTGTGTTTATACTAATAGAGATATTCTTCTCTATAATGTTCAGGATCCAATTTCCTAGAACACGGTTAAGGAAGCTTTGGAATACGTAATTGTATAAACAAGCATATAACTAAAAACCTTTTCGGCTCAACAAAAACATAAAATAAAATATCTTTATTATTAACAATATTAGTTTTTCAAGTTTTCGATGTTCAATCCGTAGTCATAAAACAATATTTTGGTGACATATAGAAATTTAATCGTTCATGTTCATGCCCTAACATTGAAAAAAAATATTTTCAGTGGATTGAAGTTTACAGAATCACTTTGAATTCTCATTCCCCCAAAATCGAACATATTTTTCTTATATGACAATGATGTATTTCTAATTATGGATAACTCATGTAGACACTATGGTAGACAATACGCACCAAACGAATTCAGCTTACCCTATTAGGATCCTACAAAGTTCTAGCAGCTATTCTCATCATTACTGTTGAGAATAAAAAGAGTCATAAGAGGAGATAAAACAATATTGCGTTTACTGTTAATGAATATAAAGTTATTATAAGCTAATTGACAAGCCATTATTATTATTGTTCTAGGGCGCTACAACTCGGAGACGGGTCCTGGCCTCCTCTACCAGCTTCTTTCAGTCGCCTCAGTTTTTCGCAGCTGTCATCCAGCATCTGTCTCCCAGGATATCCCTCGCGGCTCTCTATATACCACCCGACCACCTCAGCTTCGGTCTCCCCCTTCTTCTCATGCTGTAGAGAGGTTCTGTCAAAACCTTTTTAGGAATTGCCTCGTCTTTTATTCCAGCCACTTGACCAGCTCATGGCAGTCTTCTAATCTCTTGCGTAGACAAAAGTAACACCTGATGGCCATCCATATTCTTTTTTTTACCTCGACCTCGGCAAATCACTTAAAAAACTTTTCTACTACAACTAAATGAAGCGTTTTGGGTAGAGATATATGGTAGAGATTGTGCTGATCGATTTGGCTGCCGTTTTTTTCCCAAGAGTATCCAATTTACATAGACTGGGAAAGCCACCGGAATGCAGATCTCATAGGATCCAAGGCATGATAACGGATTGCATAATTTATCTGCCAATGCCCGATGGAAGCCTAGTATTCTATTCCGCAACCAAGTAAATACCTAATAATTATAGGTAACTCACTGATTTAAAGTATAACTAGTTATTTCCATTCTTTCGTTGTTGCGGCCTTTCGTGACGGACACACCCCCTCCTCTTCGACCAGAGCTATTTGTCCCAACGAGGGAAAAAGTGGGCGAGCTACCGGAGGTGATGTAGAGGGCGCAGTTAATGCTGCTCTGAGATAAGCACTATCTGGAGGGGTTATAAAGTATAAATAATGGTTGATATCCGCCGCGGCCTGGTGACGGATGATACGCCGGCCTCCCCGATGGTGGCGCAATCTAGTCATCTCTTGTAATTAGTAACTCCCCCACCCCCCTGTGGCTACATCAATTCAATTCCTCTTGATTAACCGAGCATTGCTGTTATGTATACATCCTCAATATGTAAAATCATTGCATCGACTCATCATGTGAACTCCATTAATCAGTATTGATGTGATGTATTGCGTATTTAATAAGCAGATATAGATGACTATACGCTCATCAAATAATCATATCACTCTCACCGCCTGTTAACTCAACCTAATCCTAACATTCGATGAAGAAATATAATTAAACATTAGTTTTAATAGATATTTATTATTATTATTCGTATTGACTAATTGGAAACCAAACAACAAACAGTTCTTAGATAAAAATAGAAAAGTAGAAAATATGATTCGGACCATCCATAACTAATTTCCAATAATTCTACAAAAGCTTCCTAAACAAATTTGTATTAAACATTGAATTAGTTAATTTTGTATTTAGAATCTATTTATCTATCTAAGTTAAGATATACCTATATCAAAGTGCAGCTATGGTACGAGCAATGCTGGAATGTTCTTGTTCTCCACTGAAGACCAGATCGCGTTTGCGAGGTGGAAGGTAGATCTCGAAATGATGGTGTATACTCTAAAGACATACCACGGAGCGGTGGGCTTAAATAATATGGCCATTGGTAATCCTGATACTGGTGTGCTTCTAGTGGATATGTTTAAGAATTTATTAATAACTTTTAAATAATTTATTAATATGTTTAAATATAAGAATATATTTAAGAACCTGGGTTCTTATTTGGAAACTACTGGGTTGTCAAGAATGGTGGAGCAACGCTGAAAGGCTGCCCGAATGTTGCGTCCAGTAATAAATATAAGTGATTAGTAACAGTAAGGCAGCGCTCACACAATATCAGAAAGATATTGATATTAGATCAGCGATATAGGTTACGTGATACGCACAGACAGTGCCATGAAATCTAGAGGGATACGACAAAAAAGGTTATAACCGCGCGACCGCGCTACACATAGTGCCATAGCTCTCGAAATACAACTTGTCTCAGTGATTTATATCGATAAGCAGTGATTCATTATCAGTGATTTATTAGATGAACTCCTCAGTGATTTACATCGTTCGATACCTCGAGGCAACAATTTAACTAGAGTAAGAGAAGATAATTCGATAATTACTGTCATTAATCTAGTGAAAGCTCATGAGTGCATCTGGAACTATTCCATTACCGCACAGAGAAAATAGATATCATTTTGGTCACTAAAGCCATAAACATTGTATACTCGCCAAATTTTTATCGCTCAGGTCGCGGCGATTAATCGCATACTATAAATTCCTGACGAAACATCGCTTATCTTATATCGCCATGTGTGAACTCGGTCTAAAAGATTACGAACTATATACCCTTGGCCATGAAACAGGTTTGGACCTAGACGTACTTATATAAAAATTCTCTGACACCATAAACAAGAATATAAAGGATTAGACATTGACGGAAAGAAATAACAATAGTGCACTATAAATAAGAGTGGGCGGAGAAGAAAGGGGACTTATTCATCCTAATCTGACACCGACGGCTAATGTGGATGGAGTATTCCTCACCAGTGGCTCTCCACCCCCGGGGGATGAAGGGAATTCGAACCCAGGTCAGGGGCGAACCTTCTTTGGTATTCCGGTGTAGATCTTTCTTCCTCTTATAGTTCTTACGGTAGCAGTAAATTTTTCTCCAAATATATAGCTGAATATTTCATAATATTCTATGTTCAGAACTTGGATTGAATTATGAAGCCAACAATAAGGTCAAATGGGTCTAAAATGAATCTGTAATTATTAAAAATAAATATATATCTCAACAATTTTACAATGAAAAAAATTAAGAAGTAAACGACCTTATCACTATGAACCCATTCTCAATGGTTTTCTTTCTTCAATATGCTGTAACATTAAAGGAAAAAAAAACCCAGTGACTACATGATAGTATTAAAGGGTATGCATCTAATTCCCCAGTGAATCAATGGTAAAGCAATTTTTCTAAGTTTCAAGTACTTAGAAAAACGGAATAGCGTTAATTTCGTACTGAATAAGGGGATAAATCAGGCATTCACGTAGTTTTAAGCTTGAAATGAAGTTGTAATATAGGCAAAAACTCCATTTCAAACCAAAACCTGCAAGAATGACATGATTCCGCTTTTATCAAAGCAAATAACTCACTCTAGACAAAATTCAACTTGTCAATACAAGATGATGCATTGATGGTGGTTTTTCTAATTGTCGAATCTTCAACAAAGAGTTTTGTTTCGAAAGAAATATATACAGGATGGTCTTTTTGCCCTTGAAGAACTCGAATAGCTATAATTCACGAATCTAAGCGTGCTTCAGGAAGGGCACTGGTGTAGTTCGAATCCGGGACTGGTTTTAGTTCGAATCCATGGCTGGCAGCTTGATGGCCTTCAAATCGTATTGGACTGTATGTTAAGGTATTTATATTTATTTTTATTTATACAATACAAAAGCGGTTTCACCTCTACCGCCTACACATATAGTTAAAATGGCTATCCCCTTGACCCAGATATATTATTTGTTCGAATCCCATCGATACCAAACTATAGAAGAACATTTTCTATAGCAACAATTCATTGACAGAAAACATAATATTTTTGATCTCTCCTAGTACACCTTTCCATATACCTTTGCATAGGATACATAGAAGCACATCGTTTGAAAAACGTTTCGTTTCCACATCTTTATTATTTTCTTGTCTCTAATCGTAAAATTTCACTCTTCTTGGGTTTCCTTTAAATATTAAATCTAAACCATAACTACTGATTTACATTCTTTCATTTTCTTACAATTATTAAGTTTCTCAAGAGGGCAACGAGAAACACTAATTGTGGCCACGAGGTAAAAAAATTATAAATAAAGAGATCCGCGATAGTAACAATTTTTTAGGAAATAACCAGAATATAAAAAAAATAAATAACTAAAAAAATGATCAGGTTCCTTGAGAAGTGATATCAGATCCTAGGCTTTCCCAAGTTTGAGTAAGTTTTAATAACTCCCTTTGCAGTTAGTTTCTCTTCAGGAAAAGCTTTTCTTTCGGGTATACAAAGAAAATTATTTTTTATCTCGCTTTCTGAATTTTCTAGGAACGGTTGGAAACTTGAGACCTTTATAACTCCGAGGTTAGTTCCAGACGTATGTTGGATAAAAATGTTTATTAAATCGATCGGGTATCCCAGGGCAGTATACGCAGATACATTGACAACGTGAACTGCTAAAGTAATACATATAGTCACTTAAAGAAAGCAAAAATAAATAAATAAAGAAAAGCAAAAACCTGCCCATTCACAACTCCTTAAAATATGGTTACACTACAGTAAAAGCAGAAAATCCAAAAACACAAAAAATGTACACAAATAAGTGTACGAAAATTGTATAAACAATAAATATTCATATGTAGGGGCTAAAGAAAAACCAAAATTGGAAGTAATGCGAAGGATTTTTGAAGGCGACTAATATATTATTGTTACATTATTTTTTTAAAAATTTCGTATTGACGACTTAAGACTACGCGACAACTTTATTTATTTCCTTTCCTCCACTTGAGTTTTCTCCGTCTCCAATATTCCTTTATCCGTTCAGTGGCATGTTTCCTTTGATCCTTCGTCACGCTTTGTCCAACCTCCTGTGGTCTTTCTTTATACCGAAACCCTTCCGGATTTTTCACCATGCACTTCAGTTCACATCTTTTTAACATGCAAGACTCTGTGATGCTCAACTTTTCTAAATTACTTCCTAAGTCCGCTTGTAGTGAGCTTCTCCTTCCAGAAATAGTAGTATATTTGTTTTGTCAGCCTACGATTGTTTGTTCTGTAAAGGTCCCGAAGGAAGATTTCTGTAAAGAGGAGGAATGTCAGCCTTCTCTTCAGCATAGTATTCAAAATTCTTTCCACTATTGTTCTTAGTATTTGATATTTTTTTTGTCTTTTTGTATTGATTTTTAGTACCACGTCATTTCAGGCGTATTTTTCTTCTTTCGTCTTGGTATTCGCGCAGTACTCCCTGCTTCGTCGCTGGTGCTTCTTCCTCCCATATCTTTCCCGTCTTCAGCTTTGGTTTTTCTTGAGAACCCGTGAGTATTCAGTTTCATTCTTAGATAGGTCCTATCCAGAACATCCTAGCAGGCAATCTCCATCTCTTGTAAATCTATTTATACCTCTTCGAAACAGGCAGGTTTGGTCTTCTTTTCTTTAAAATACGTAAACATCCGCTTCATCGGTCTTGTGGGTTTCATTCTTAACAAGTGGTCGTAAAATGCAATTCTCCTTTTGCTCTTAACAGTCGATATTTTTGGAACATGAGCGGAGAGCTCACTGTTATGCGGTCATCTGTATTCACCTTGGTCTTTAACTGGGCCAAGAATTTTCCTTGAGATCTTTCCTTCTTTGATATCCAACTTTTTCAACAGGCCTTCCTTGTTCATACTTAGATATTCTGCAGAATATAGAGCCTTCGTTCGTATAACAGCGCAATCCTTGGCGTGTTTCCATTTCCATATTACTCAAGCGCGAATAAATGACTTCTTTCTCACCAAAATCGGGTTCCATTCACTCACAAAGATATTTAAACTTTCCTACATTTTGATTTCCCTAGGTTCACTCTTAGCTCCTCTGGAGCATATTTGATATATCATTATTTATGAATCGATTAACTTTTGGTCCAATGAATGACTCGATTAAAACTACTGGTATAGTTCACATAAAGATTACAGGATATAACACTTGCAGATTTAGAAATATATCAAATTGGATCTTCCAATATTTCAAATAAACGTTATATATTTTATTTTTCCAATAGACATACACAATAAGATAGCCACAAGAGACACAATATTGAGGAGTATCCTGACCTGTGAGAGAAGATCGGATGATTGAGCTGAGAAGACGTGGGAGGAGGTGGAAGGGGGGGGGGGATATTGATGAGGGAGGTCGCCAGCGGATTGGCCAGCCGCTCCAACCAATACCCTTCGCCCTTTCATGTGTAAAACGAGAATACGTGGACTGGCCTAACCCTCTGCGGCTAATTCTCAATTACGGCGACAAAGGATTCCCGGCTAAGACAATGGCCACCTTCATCCTCCCGTACAAAAAGCTCCGGGGGTTTACAACGTTCGGAATTAATTAAACTTTATTTATACCCTTTTTTGTTTTCGAAATGGCTTATGAGAAGGGAAATATAAATTGATCAAATTAAATAAAAAATGAAATAAAAATAGCTCATAAATGTCCAATATACTTTAATACAAAAAAATTTTTGAGCGTAGCAAGGTGGTTTGGCATTTCAAAAAAAAAAAAAAAATCCAAAAACTGGAAACCGTGGAGGGACGAGGGAAACGTCCTTTGCAGCACGGGGGTAGCCTTCGGATTTTTTAAGGGAATAAAATATCCTGTGTTATGCCACCCTTCGGAGTGGATGTGAAATGGCGTTCCCGATCCAGTGCGGTGTCAGATTCCTATCCTAATTATGTATGGATAGGAAAATTTAGGCCTCCCAGCACCATGTGATCAGCCGTAGCAGCATAAAGTAATCATTATTACCTACTAGGCTTTTGGATGCAATAAATAAAGGAGGTAAAACATCCCAAGAATATCGCGTTTATTTAATGTTAGTTCTTTGAGTTACCTTCTGACATCTTACAGATTAACAAAATCACAAGTTTTTTTCCAATAAACTTGTTAAAAAAACCGAATTGTTTAAACTAAAATTGAGATAACCATTGATTATGCCCCGAAGGTCTGAAGGAGTGGTATTATTTTTAGATACGGGAAGAAGAGTTTAATGTGGTTGTAAGGACCAAGGAGGAAACTAGATTTTGGGTTGAGGTATCGAAATAGTTTTAAGAGCGAAAATACGAATAGAATTCAGCGAGAGGAAGAGTTGAATTTGATTTATTTAGAAAACCCGTAGAGAATATCTACATGCTATCATATGACTGTGGAAATATAATTTACATTTTATGTTTGTCTTTTATATAACAGAAGAGGTAAATCTTATGATTCCTTTCAATCTCGCAACCCTTTTTATTGATCCTTTGAGATACCTGCATTCAAATAAGGTTATTTACTTTTTTCAATAAACAAGTAAAAACGGAAGTATTTAATCTCACTTCGTTGTCGTAGTTGCCCCCAAATTATAGTTATAGTTATCCTATATGATTTGAGGCGTGGTATAATTTAAAAAAAAAAAATGAGAAACAGAGTATTTTTGAAGGATCCGAGACGGATTCTGGATTTGAGGTTTAGATATTCAAAATACATGCTCTATGTTGGCTGTATAATAAACTTTATATCAAATTTTGTCTTCTATACAACAGGGAGAGAGTTTGCTCAATGTGTAGAGATCTAAGTCACTATGCTTTGGGTTCAAAAGGGTGTAGAGACTAAACCCGGCTTTGACAGATAAATTACCCTATCTGTCAACAGCAACGAATGGACTCTTTGAAAACTTCAGACCCAGTCTCTATAAAATGTGTACATTTAATCGAGAGAAAACTTGGAAGTTAATCCTGATCAGGTACAAATCACATCCCTACAGAATCTTTGTCTTAAGAAACAATACAGCCTCTACTATGTTCTGAACCTGAAATTCTTTATGGGTTGTAGTGACAACTGAACATGTATTGAGGATTGGACTGGTCCTGAAACCGTTAGTTAAAAGAAGTATTTAGGTATTAATGGCAGAATATAATTTGGCAAAAAGCCTGATATAGTTTTGTCATGGCTACTCTTAATCTCAAAGACGTTCTTATAAAAAGACGGGAGGTTCTCAATTTATGTTTTGGTAAATATTGTTTCCTCAAATGTAACATGTTCAAGACTTTTTTATCCGGATACAGCCATTTTGATTTTAGTATAGGATTAAAATATTTCAGGTCATTTTATTTTGGGAACTGTATTTGACACTTTATTGGACGGCCAGTGGTGCCACTACAAAGTTTATTGGAATTCCCTGCTCCCTCGTATATTTATAAAACCTGTTACATTGGCGAAGGTGGCAATATTGGTCAATTAGTGTGGAGCTAGCGTTCATCGGAAAATATAAAAAGTTTTTGCCAGTGGCCACTCATGACTTTTAAACATTCTCATGAATAATTATGAAGCTATCAATCCATGTTATTATAGGTGGTTAAAAAAGAGTACAACAAATAAAATTTAACACATGCTGAAGTTAGATAACAAAAACTTTTAAAAAAGCAATCAACAGTTTTTAACTAGTATAAAAGTTTATTTTATTTTATATTGTATAGTCAGTCCCACTATTTACTATCATTTCTATATATAGATTAAGTCGAATTTTGTCAATATATACATTAATGCCTGACTTGACAATTAACTAAGATAACTCGAATCTGCTTTCCTAGGAACTCATTTACAAGAATATTACAATTACAAGAAATATATTTATAAATAAAGAATTATATAATTACCTGAAAAAATAGCTTTGTATATTTAAATAAGAGTATAATGATTAGTTAAATAAAACAATTAGATTGAATAGCCGAATAACTAATATTAATTAATTCAATAATATGATTAAAGTAAAGATGTATATATGATTATATTTTTAAAAGCGCAAATAACCTTAGTTAGTTTAAAAAATAATTTAAAATACAAGGAGCATAATAACACACACTCGACAGTAGGATGGTCTAATTACAGTCAACGCTAGGGATTATTCTCAGAGAGGCTCACTACATTTTGCACCCAAGGGCCTATTCAGTTTTTTTTTTAATGAAACTTTAAAGATCTACATTCACGGCAATATGAGCACTGTAGATCCAGTCTGATTATGTAGTTTCTCTCTCTACAAAAAGGTTCATTAAAAATAAATGTTATAAACCTAGATAATAACTAGTGACCCACATTTAAATTTTATTTTTATGAGCTAATACATTAAAGTGTATTTTTAAATAGATCATGCCATATTACGATATTTTTTATTACTTCAATATTCATGTTAATGACTTTTTAGTATGAATAATTGTATAGTGAAATGGAATTGTATTTAGACTGCCAAATAAGAAATTAATTTTAATGCCAGATATAAACATTACATAAAACCAATTTCCTACCTTCTTTAGATTAAATTCGGTTTTCACCATTCACTGGAGTCACGGGAACACCTGAAAATACAGAAGTGAATACTTATTTATACGAATAAAAAGTAATGATGGAATAAAAGTAATAATATTGCAGAAAAAATACAAAGAATATAACGAGAAAAATATACTTTTTAGGAGAGAGAAAAGAATTATTCAAAGATCATTCAAAATCAGTGCGTATCAGGATAAGTATTTTACCTACGTCATTATACATTGTTTTTGTGCCTTATAAACGACTCTATATTATATATATATATATATATATATATATATATATATATATATATATATATAGTTAAATAACTTTTATAAACTAACCACTTTTTAAAAAGGACTTTTATTTAAGTTAAACATGTACAAAAATGATGAGACTAAAGACTAACAGCGTAACGTGCTAATAATGAGAGAGAAGTAAGAGAGGGCTCCTCCTAGTCGGAAGGCCTATATAGCGTTTTACATTGCTGATTCTAATTCCTGGTAATGTTTACTAGTAAGCCAGCTGCAACTTGCACCTGCACTATAGTTCCTAGAATTGTCCAGATTTACCTCATTTAAGTATATATATATTAATTTTATATGAATTATCAATCCTAATGCAAACATTGATTGTTATACATTGAAAATTAAAAATACAATAATAATGCAATTTCACCATTGATACATTGCATTTGTATATTCGATTATATTTCCATAAATTTGGATGTGAATGACAACAAATGTATTGAAAGCGTTAATCAGGGAGAAGAAAAAGATAAAGGATTTATGTATCATTCAGAAATTGACGTTTTATATCGAAGAATGTTTAGAAATCAAGTGGGTAGACTACTAGGCTACAATAGATATAAGATTAAAGATAGATTGTGAACTAAAGTCCTCTGTAGACCCAGCCATTCATTTTTGTATGAGAGACTTGAAAATACTTGGTATTCTGCGGGTTTCACCTTGCGGGTTTCCAGGTCACAGGCTACAGTAAAACCAATCTATCCCATTCCCTCCCTTATATACTTCTATATCTTACAATAGATTTTAGATATTTGAAGCATGACTTGGATAACATTTAAGTATATACTTATAAACGCACGCATACTCGTATTTGTATACAGAGTAAATTTATCCCTAAATGATATGTATATTTACGAATTTTAATAGGATGCAATAGGAAAATTCCCCCAAAACATAGCCTCAAGTCTCAAAAATACTGGAACAAAACCAACCACGTTTGGAATATTTGACAACAATTAACTCGAGTTATTTGTGGAGCGTCTTGAAACAAGGTTGCTGTCTCTATATGATGTGTATGTTTGGACTGTTGGTGTGAGATGTGCTACACCTAGCCTTCTTTGATGTGGTTATCTTGTGATGTGTAACCTGATGGTGCCGAAATAGGCGAAACGTTGACGTTTTTTATTCCAGTAATTTGATTTAAGGCTTTGTTTTGGGGGATTTTCCTGTTACATCCTATTTATGTCTATTTTTGAGTTTTTTTTTAAACTTAAAAAATAATAATGACGTATGATCATAATGGACCAATGATATGAACCAAACTTTTAATCCAGTAAAAATAACTAATAGATCAGCTTAGGTGGTTAGAATAACAACATACTATGCCCAAGATAGCGGTTTTGCAGTCCGGATGCTTTAGATTTTTTAAAGGCAGTAAGAAATACTTAGTTATAAAGTCAATCGGAGGGGGACTAGAATGCCTATCCAGAGCCTGTGATGTGTCAGGTACTCGTTAAGAATCCCTATCCTAATTGTATTTGAATACTCAAAATTTAGGGCTCCCACTGTTGCATCGTCCGATTAGCCTTAGCAGCGGGGTGACGTTAAATGAATAAGCAAACAAAAACATGCATCAAACATATATTTTAATTATCCAGTAAATTTAAGATACAATGATCCAAGTATACTTATAATAAGTCAGGAAACTATCTTATCTTATTATAAGTATCCTTATCGAGCTGGAACACTCCCCATTGGACCAACAAATTATAAACTACAAATGTTATTTTTCCTAAGTTAATTATGAACCATTGAGGACGGAATTCACAGATGGGGTGGGGAGAAAGTGAGTTAGTGAAGTTACAACAAGTCTCGCCGGAGTGGAGTGGAGAGGAATTGCTCAGAAATTCCGCTTTAGAAAACTTTAATGGAAGTACTAAGTTGACATTAACGGGATTTGACGTCTATATCCTCACCCTTCTCCTCCAACCGTACAGATAAAATTTTCATCAGAATAACAAGACACTCCGTTTGGAACAATATCATGAATAATTTAAAACAATGGTGACAATAAAAGAGAAAACAATGCCGAATCGGTGAGTTTCATCTGAGTCAGATCTGTGTCTGTATTGATTCACATATATTTGACTAATGGGGATTTCAGTTGACAGAATGACTAACCGCTATTTCAAACACAATTATTTTTTTTTCATTATTCAATATGCTAATAAAATTGTTGAACCTATAGACTCGAATCAGAATTTTATATGTTCTCACCCAGTCTCTATTCCGTTCAGGGGCTTGGTGGACATTTAAGGATGTTTCACGTAAACTTCTACAAGCATTCAAGATGTGGTGCTATTGGCCCACGCTCAGAGTTCACAGAAGCCCCTATAGATATTGGGCAGCATTAAAAGATATTAATTGGCATACTTTGGGGATGAATTGCGAAATAAAAAATACCGTCTGGGGCAGTTAATCATAGATGGCAAGATTAAAGGAAAGAAAGGCTCAGGTACTATGCATTACTCCTGGTTAAAGCGCAATTAGAAGAAGAATAAAATTGTGCCAAATCAACTACATAAAATATTACTTTGGTAATTTAGATGTGAAGGGTAAAAATAAAATAAAATTTCATTTTCGTAAAAAAAATATTATCTTCCATTTGACAGAATTGTTTATAGCCTTCAATTATGTGTCCTTTATTTATTTATTGCAATATTTACTATTTTTTAATGAATGAATGAATAGAAATCAATCATAGAAAACGAATCAGAATCAGACATGTACGACTTGCGGTTGAAGGAAGAAAAAAACATTCAATAAACAATTTTTGTGAATGGTAATAAATATATAAAATACAAAAATAAAGGCATATGAAGCGAACGATCAGAACATAATGATCTGCAGTGGGACTTATTCCAGAAAAATTAAATGAAAGCCAAAAGAGAATATAATCGGCTGGTCTGTATTAATTATTACACGGATTGGCTCTATGGTAGAGCGCTGATTTGCTTTGCCAAAGGCCCTGGGTTCAAATCCCGCTGCTGAGGGACTTTTATTTCACCTGTTAGTGGCCTGAGATAGATCCTGAGGACCATCCTAGGGCTCACCCAGCCTCTATAAATTGATTACCCGCAATAGAGGGGAAATCTGGCTGTTGAGCGTGATCTAGGATGAATCATCTACCTGCACAACCATAGCCCAAGAAACAGTACTATCATTACCATGTACTGAACCCAAAACCCTTTAGGGATTGTAGTGGTACAGTTTTTTTGTGTTGTTTATAGAGCCATCCTCTTACCCCCGAATTCATATAAAGTGGTATCTCATATTATTTCAGTCACTTCTTCCCTTAGTTGAAGAGTTCAGCTCCGTACTAGAATTTTATCGGAAAAAATAATCCACAGACAAAATGTTCATCAATATGAGGAAGGACGCGAATATATGCTTAAAACAAATTATTGTTTTGTTGATATTGAAGAACTTGATAATAGCAATTATTGGTAACAGCTGTTATTTACCACTGTAATGTTAAGAATGACAAAAAGAGAAGTGAGATGTGTTGAGCAGATTGAAGGAACATGGTCTCAGGAATTCATTTCAAGGAGTGGGATTCATTGGCATGTCTCCTCTTTGATTTCGATCTCGAACAGGTCATTGGGAATTCCGGTATTAAAGTGGAACCAGCAAGATTCAAGCGATCACTAAAACTTGGTTTCGTCGCTGATATCGACATGACTGCCACTGGTGGATTCATGTGTACAATAGTATCGAAGTAACGAAAAAATTGAGAGTACTGCATAAAAAAAGCATATATGGTCACAAAAGAAATCCCTAATCTCAGGGAAGAAACGAATCTTGAAGGATGTAGCTTTGAAAAACTTCACTATTGACCTGTCATAACCCAAGACAATTTTGTACATTCCGAAAAAAAACACGAAGTGTTATATCCCCACGAGTTGCGCGCGCATGAGATGAGTTGTGATCATGTGTATATGTAACCATATATAATTTAATAAACCAGATATTGTGCCACATTGTGTTCTTAATATTATGAATACCTAAACGGCGACACAACAGAATTGGCGACGAGGATGGGATATAACACTCAAGCAGTAAACAAACAATTAAAATCGGCACATTACCCCATAAGGAAGATTGATGATATTCTAAATAACTTAAGGAACTCAAAATATTTCTGTAACCTTGACTTATACAAAGCATATTTACATATTAAAGTCTGCGACGAAAGCAAAATGATACAAACCATCTCAACACACCGAGGAACTTACCTAATGGAAAGATTGTCATTTGGAATCAAATCGGCGCCTAGCCTATTCAATAGGATTGTGGATCAAATATTGGCAGGTCTGGAAGGAGTTATGTCATACTTTGATGACATAATCATCCATGGGAAGACCATGGAAGAATGTAAAGAACGACTAATTGCCTGCCTAGCAAGACTAAAAAAGTATGACCTACACCTTAACAAAAACAAATGCGCATTTTTTCAAACCCAAGTACGTTACCTGGGTTACTGCGTTAGCCACAATACCATTTCAAAATGTCCAACCAAAGTAAATACGATCAAAAATATGGAGGAACCAAAAAACGCAGACGAGCTACACCGGTTTCTTGGGATGGTAACATATTATGGTAGATTTATACCTAACCTATCCAGCATCACATACCCACTCAGAAAATTACTACAGCAAGGAAATGAATGGAAATGGACAGAAAAATGCAAAAAATCCATAGAAAAACTAAAAGCGGAAATCGCAAGTGACAGGGTGCTCACCCCTTATGACCCATCCCTGCCGGTCACTTTGGCTTGCGATGCCAGCCCAACAGGCATTGCGGGGGTCCTATCGCATGTGATGGGAAATGTGGAGCGTCCAATCACGTTTGTCTCGAGAGCATTGACGAAAACCGAACGGAACTACTCGCAACTGGACAGAGAAGCGCTCGCCATCGTCTTCTGCATCTCAAAATTATCTATGTACCTGACAGGACGGCCATTCACACTGATAACGGATAATCAGCCCTTAACACGGATATTTCATCCGGATACAAAATTGCCTGCACTCACATCGGCAAGACTACTGCGATATGCCACATACCTTCAAGAATTTGATTACAAAGTATTACATCGAAAGGCTGAAAATCATGTCCACGTCGACTGCTTTTCACGTGCAGGATACATCACATCGGAAAACAGGAAAGAGAGGACTGGATGTATGATGAGTTTGGAAGCGGAAACAATGGAAGATCAAACCGTAAATCAGATATCGACGGAGATCGTGACAAGCACAAAAATCGCTGAAGAGACATTAAAAGACCCGATCCTAAAAACAATACTTCAAGACCTCATCTCCGGAAAACTGCGCGATCCAGAATATAGCACATCAAAAGGAATTATTTTCAAAAACGATCGCGTCTATATTCCAACAGCACTGAAAGAACCGGTTCTACAAGAGTTACACCACACGCATGTGGGGATTGTCAGAATGAAACAGCTCGCCAGACGACATTGTTTTTGGGTAAACATCGACAGGGACATTGAAGAGATCGTAAAAAATTGTAAGGAATGCGCCCTAGTTCAAAAAAGTCCGGCTAAGGTCCCCTTGCATCAATGGGATGAACCAAGAAACAACTTCGAACGCGTACACATCGATTACGCAGGACCACTGTTGAATCACCATTTCCTAGTGTTGGTTGATGCGAAATCAAAATGGGCCGAAGTCAAGATGACAAAAGACGCCCCAACAACAGCGGTAACCATAGAACTGCTAATGGATATTTTTAGTACACATGGGTTTCCAGAAATAATCGTCTCAGATAACGCGACAATATTCTGCAGTGAGCAGTTCAAGGAATTTTGCAAAAACAGTGGCATAATCCAGAAGTACATAGCACCCGGACATCCGGCGACAAATGGACTGGCGGAAAGATACGTCCAGACATTAAAATCAAAGTTACAACGCATGAACGGATCGGGGCTAATACGTCATAAATTAAGGGAAATATTATTTAGGTATCGAGCTACACCACTGCAGAACGGAAAAACACCGGCGGAGATGTATTTACAGAGAAACATAAGATGCCGACTAGATAGTTTTAAACCCCCAAGAACAAGGCTCAGTAAGACGGACGTTACAATCCCTTTACCGAAAGCAAGACAATTCGACATCGGAGAAACTGTAATGGCGAGATGGTACCAAAACAACAAGCCAACATGGAAAATTGGTAAAATTACACAGAAATTCGGCCGATTACACTACCAAGTAACGTTACAAGGGGGTTACAGCCTAAAACGACACGTAAATCAGTTGAGGAAGGGTGGCTTAGCAGATGAAGAACCGTACAAAACACCAACGGCAAATAAAGAAATAGAAGAACCAAAACAAACCGATTGGTCAACCCTGTTATGGTCGACTAACCCAGCTACAACAGAGACAACGGAGTGGCCTGAGGCACAAGAGACACAAGAGATACCACCTGAAGTACCACTTCGTCGCTCAACAAGACAGCGTGGTCCCCCGGACCGCCTAAATTTGTAAGCTCAAAAAAAAAAAAAAAAAAAAAAAAAAAAATTATTACATTTGTTTAATGTATTTCATTAATTAATTCAAGTAAAGGAATTCTTTTTTTACTTCAAAAGTATTTAAAAAAAAAAAAAAAAAATTTGTTTAATTTTTTCATTAATTAATTTCATGTCAAAGACATTTATTTCAAATGTAAATTGTCCAGCATCATCTTATGCGGGGGGAGAGTGTTATATCCCCACGAGTTGCGCGCGCATGAGATGAGTTGTGATCATGTGTATATGTAACCATATATAATTTAATAAACCAGATATTGTGCCACATTGTGTTCTTAATATTATGAATACCTAAACGGCGACACAACACGAACTTTCTGTGTCAACAGTTGTTATTAGGTCTCAGTCCCTAGTTTAGGAGTGATGAAACTATAATATATTTAGAAAAATTTACTGGTCAATACTGTTTAATGTGTTTTTTAATTCGTTGTTATTTATAATGTAGCCATATGATATGTAAAGTTAATTTTAAAAGGCACTACTATCCAGGGGTTTTTTTTGGTTGCAAACTTGGGTTTACACTACTCAGACATGCCCTTACAACATATCAAAAATGCAACTCTCTTTCGCGACCCTCTCCTGGTCGCTGGCCTATATTTGGACTATTTGTAAAAAATTACCAAGGGGCGTAACTTAGAATCTATTAGACCTACTGGTCTCGGTCTGTGCTTAAATTAAAGGTAATTAAATTTACTACAGCTTCATTCTCAATGACTTTCATCGTAGGATCACTCCCTCGACCGGTGTTCCTCACGAAAGTGGACCAAAACTTACAATCTGGACTTTTGAGAAAAAATTACCAATTTTCAAAGGGGCGTAACTCAAAATATACAGAGCCGCCGTTGGTTGAAATTGTAGCAAATTTAATCTACATTAAAAATGGCCACCTATGCCTTTTTATCAAAAACGCACCGATTAGGAGATAAAGGCTAAAAACTAAATTTCGAAAATTTAAAAAAATCCGAAAATTTCGAGGTTTTTCGGCCAACAATAGTTTTCCCATCCGTTTTTTCGGTAGCAAACTTGGATTTCAACCACTCAGACATGCCCTCACAACATATCTAAAATGCAGCTCTCTTCAATCTATTGCGACCTTCAAACTCCGGCCAAACATATTAGTTATTAGCCAACCTAATATGTTTTATTGATTGATTAATTCACATATCAAGTGTAAACCAGAAAAAAAATTATTGCACACATGGCTTATAAAATACATTGAATAGATCGGGATTTCTTAAGTTGGCATCTCTTAACTTAGGAAAAAAAATTGGAACTTTTTTCTTCTATCTTAGTTTTTAATAAAGTATTTGAATTAAAAAATATAAATTATTTTACTATACAAAACATGCCATATGTTAGAAAACCAAGCTATACTGAAGTAAACAAAACAACTGTTTCCGAATTTATTTAATAATTTTTATTAGCATTTTTTATAGTTTAAATAAATAATCATTTATAAATTTTTATTCTTGTTGCTTCGATAATGAAAAAAAATGTAGTTGTAAAAAAAATTAATGTGGTTCTATAAATGGATCTTATGGATAGACCAACAAATTATGAGCAGATTAATTTAATGAAAAATACAAACATAAGTTATTCTATAAATTAAAATTAAAGTTTAAATTATGCATATTCGCATTAGGCTGCTACTCTTTGAGAATATGCAATATGCACTGGAATGGAAGCTATGCAATTCCTCTCTGATAGGAACTTATCGATACCTTTGCATTTTGCATTCTAGCGTACTGATCCTGAAACTATTTGCATATCAAAAGCGGCTCCACTACTCGATATGGAAAAACTAAGATGAAGTATTCAATACCACACATATCATTTAAAAATATTCTATAAACAGTCATAGAAATGATATATATCCATTTATATTTAAATATTAAATATTAGACTAATTATTATATGTCCAAGAATTAATTAAATTAATTAGCATAACAAGAGCTTCCTAAAAATAGATTACTTATTCGTTGATCATAGCTATTGCAATATAAACATTCTATGATATACTGCGAAGTAACTGATTGATGATAAATTGATCAATTCTTTGGAACTTGTAAGTACACCCTATCTATTACAACTTACACGTGTCATTTTATATTTATTTTAGTATGCTATTTAATGTTTTTACTAAAAGCTCATTTTTTCACTGTCGGGGCATGAATATGAGACTAACCTAGTCTCGAAACGTCGCCTAAAGAAGTTGAAATAAACTGACTGAAACTCAAGAACCAAAACATAATATATGTATATATATATATACAAAGAAACATATTTTAATATTCATTATAAATAAATATTCGTAATTTCTCTATAAATATTCTTAAGGATATTATCGTGAACATTATACATTATATTGCGTTTTAGATGTAAATTAAGTCTTTACCATCTATTTCATTGGAGTTTTTATTTGTTTTTTCTCGGGAGTACACCGTCACCAAAACTTCTGTTTTGAAAATAAACATTTTAATTTATAGGACCGGGCGAAATTAGATAAATTATAAAGAGAGAGAGAGTGAGAGAGAGAGAGAGAGAGAGAGAGAGAGAGAGAGAAAGAGAGAGAGAAAGAGAGAGAGATAGAGAGAGTAGTTTTGAGAAATACTTTTGAAGATATTTCCAGAAAAATACCGGCATCAGATTATATTTTAAATGAGAGTTTTGTAAAAGCTTTGGCTGTATTCGTGCACTTATAAACGGGTGACTGCTTGTTTTTAATCGCTTTTATTTCTTTGAGATTAATCAGGAGTGAATCTGTAGAATAACGAGAGAGTGCCATCGACTCAACACAGGCGATTTTTAAATAATCCAGGCATGAGCGGACGATAAAATATTTTAAAACCGTGAAATCAAATATAAAAACACATATAATGCATATAAAACATTGTTATTGATAGACAATAGAAAGATCTCATTTTTATAGGAGAAGTCATACCAATATGTTGACATCTACATATACTACCTCTTATGAATTCCAACAAAGCGTGTATTTATTATTTTATTCAAATTACATGTTTTTAACAAGCATATGTACATTTTTATATCCGCAATTTTTCTTCAAAACTGATCGAGTCTGAACAAAAGGGCAGTATTTTAAATCTTTGCATTAGATGCGTCAAATGCTCATAATGTATATGTTAATGAGACCGATAAAATAAGCCTATTTATTGAGACACACATTATTTGATAAAGTTATAAATAAAATGCCTTTATATTTTATTATTGCCTTAAGAGTGATCTTATGGATTTGGGCTTGGGTAGTGGTCCATGGACAGAAGTTTGTAAGCAGGGATTGGTGGTATCGGCCTCGAACCTTCAGGTTCACTAAGCCTTATTATTATTGTGTATTTAACTAATCAAGACATTGTCTGAATATTTCTCTCTGATCACAGCCATCTTATACTGAAGAACTGAGTTTTCGCCATTAAAAACAAAAATTAAGAATTACAAGTGCGTTAAAAATATGAATTTAACGACTCATAAAATCTTAGTTGGTTGCTCTTAATGATTTAAAATTACCGCAACGGCGGTCATCAAAACTTTTAGACCATTAAAGCAATGGCTCTCAGTTTTATATCCTTAGTTCTTGAAACCGAATAATTTTATATTGAGCAATACATTTTCTCATTTAGTAACCACTTTTGATATCATAATACTTAGTGGCTTCAAGAACTTCATTAGAAGGATTTTAACTCAGAGAGAAAATTAATAAGTAGAATCCGAGGACGTTTATTAGAAAAGTTCCAATGGAACTTTATACTTATTCTAGTTATTGAAAGATTTCAAGGCCTTAAGTCTCACAAATGCTGGCGAATAACCTTAGGCAAATGTTTAAGAAGCTAATTAGAAAGATCATTATATTTTAATTACAACAAGTGTAATCTTAAAATATATTTTTGGACTGAAATTAACAAACATTCCGCTCTACCGCATGCATGGTAATTACGTAGACAATTATTTATTATTAATTACCGGTTTTTAAATTAATTTTAATTCAATTTATCCAAGCTTAAAGCTTATTCTATAGGAATTTGTAATTACTCTGTTTTATGTTATTGATAAGTAACTATTTTTATTATTTACCGATGACAAAATTGTTAAAGTTTTTATTTTTTTTTTGGTTTTTAATCATGTGTGGTTGAATCACCGACTCTAGATCCAAAGACGACGAATTCACTATAAAAATAAACCGTAATCTACTAGCATACTAACAAAATTATTATATGCAACCGACAAGGAATTATGCCATACAGATTTCAGGCGAAAGTCCGACATAGGGGCCATTCAAATCTTTCAGACGGAATTCCTTTGATATCATTATACCTTTAACATAAAAAATAAATCATTACACAAAGATCTGCACATACCATTAGTGACTGACACTATTAAGAATGCTACAAACAATTCCATGACGTAGTAGCTGGTCATCCAAACTTACTGACAGACACTACAGAGAGATGAAACACTCTTGGAGTGCTTTCGATGAGAGGTTTCTCCATCCACGCCTCCAAATCCATTAAAGTGGATCCCATAGGGGAGATTTTCAAAAAATCAGCAAAGATATAAAATGTGCATAAAGCCATTCGTCAAATTTCTCATATAAATGTTTATTATTATTCAAATAAATGTAGGTTGCAGTCTGAGTGTTTAGTATTATATAAATAAGGTCATTTACAGCACTTAGATTATATTCATCAATTAAAATATGTATATTGATGAATATTATACATATATGGATTGAATTAAACCCAAGTTTTCTAAAACATTACCATTTAGTTTATAATCTAATAATTACATAGAGTATATTGACACCTAAATATAATAGGCCCAAACCCAAACAGCGCATCATTAAAGCACATTCATGTGCTAAAATAGTTTTCCAATTTTATCCTCGGGTTCACAGCCCTGCAAGTGGCCTTAGGACTTTTAAAGGGAGAAAAAATAGTTGGTTATGTAGTTGGTTGGATGAGACGTAAAATGTCGGTGTCAAGTCTGTGCAGTGTCAGGTACTAGTTAAAGATCTCTATCCTAATTAAACATAAACTAGGATTCCCACTGTGGCATCGTCCGATTAGCCTAAGCAGCATAATGGGTGTTGTATAAACACAAACAATACAATTAAATATTTAAAACAAGAACTTCTCCATAAAACTCATACAATGAAGTACTTTAAACTTCCCCATTTCCGACAATTAAATAAAAACATTTTTGGGGATTCGGTTCAGTCACATGTGTGCCGAGGAAAGGATACAAGGATAAACAACCCGAGTTGTACGCTAATTGTAATAATTATTGTTAAAAAAAAAACAACTTATCATTGATATACATATTATAATACCAGACATTGGTGATCCGTATTAGCACGATCGCCTGGCATTATCACTATAAAGGATGAGACCATTACTAGAGATTCGAGAACCGGAAGAAGGTAACTAAATCCTTTTCTTGCCCAGCGAGGAACTGTCCAAGTCAGATACGCCTTACCTTTTAAGGAAGCCTCTTTCTCACAATGAGGGGCTTATATTTGACCTGACTACCTCAGCTAAAGCCTTCTTCTATTCAAAAAGTTTACCATGCTCTTCAACACGAGTTCGTATCCACCAAGTCGAATCAGTTGGTTTTGAAGGGACTTAGAGCTGGTATCTAAGAAGCCCGCGTAAAAGTAAATATCTAAATAGAAAAGTTAAAGTTCGAAAGAAATATAAAATATTTGTCGAAACATAAGTTTAAAAACAACCAAAATAGTCTTTAAAACAAAAAGAAAGATAAATACCTGTCGGTATTTACCAACACCAAAATACCAATCGATGTATCACGAGAATTATCCTTTTATATTAGTAAGAAGGTAGCTCCTTTTGCCTGTCTGCGAACTAACCCCTATTTCAAAAAATTATACAACTTTTTCATTTTATTTTATTACTGGAGGTAATCTAAGATTTAGTAGAGATCATCATCATCATCACACGGCGCTATGGTCCATGAAGGACCTTGGCCTCCTCGACAATTTTCCTCTACTTTTTACGATCCTCCGCTTCTCTACTCCATTTAGAAGAGATACCCCGTAATTATTCTATAATATTATAAGTTCATTTTGGGGTGTGTGGTGGCTTAGTGGCAGAGCGCTGAATTGCCGTGCCGAAGGTCCTGGGTTCAAATTCCACTGCTTTGCGACATACCTTTATTTAATCTCTTAGCAGGATGGGTTCTATGGGATCTCTGACCTTTCTGGGGCTAACCCAACCTCTGTAAAGTGGGTACCGAAAATAAGGGGAAAATCTAGTGTTTGTACGTGATATAGGACCTATCATCTCCCAGGACTACCTTTGTCCAAGTAACAGGACAGTCTCTACCCCGTTCTGGGCCCAAGACTCTTCGGGGATTATAGTGATTTTTTTTAGATATTTGTGATGATAGGATCTTCGACGCTATCCAACCGAATCGTTCGCTTGACCCTCGTAGTTCTGGCCACAATGAAAAAATGAGGGTGCGTGAATTTATTCGTTACGTTCCTTATGACTTAGTAGCTGCATTTGGGCTTTTGTAGTGACAGGATGATATTTGTAGTGACATGTTTTTTCTGGCTGATTTTTTAGACAGTAAGGTTGAGATGGGCTTTATTCTTTCATTTTTTCATTCTTTTCTCTCCTGATGATGCCTGAACTCCCGAAATATCTGCTGGTATTCTCCTTACTTATTGTTAAGGACTCTTAAGAGACTTAAGGCTGTTTACTTGGCATTTCCCCACTCATGTCTTAGTAAACATCAACAATAAATGATTTTCCAAGATGGAATATTTGGATTAAACACTTATAAACAAAATAATTGTTTAATATTTCAAAGAAAATTTTAACTTAGAACTGGTTATAAGACAGAAGAATCTTCACTAATTGGACTTAAGAGTAATAATGACTGTTCTATTGTTTTAATTATGTATTAAATACGAAAATAACACGATTCCCCCTTTCCTGAGTACAAGAAATCAATTTGGAGAAAATTCGACTTAACCACTTATTCACTGAAGCTTTAGATATTTATAAAAAAAGGTAGTATACTATTTAAAAAAAGTACATGCTTTGGTAATTAAAATATAATAAAAAAAATATACCGTTTTAATTCTTGATTGCTTTCGAAATAAATGTCCATATAACAAGGCTATTCGTGCGCCATATCTTCGAGGATTATCCTAGGTACAGTGGAGTGATGTGTGTGTGTGTGATGTTGGTGTGGCGTGCCTCGGCAGATGCAAAAGGCGTTGGGCGATAACGAACAATGTTTAAATAATACTTTAGAATTGATTAAAAACATCAATATATTTCAGTCAATTTGACATATAGATATACACGTTTATGTGTATGTATATGAGTTTATATATATATATATATATATATATATATATATATATATATATTTAATATTTGTTAAGTGTGTATGTAATACTTTACTTAACAAATATTAATTAATGACATTTATTCATTAATGACACAAGCATGCATATATCTATAAGCTATGCATATGTATAAGAAAAATACCTATTAATATGTATAACGATCTCGAAATTTCGAAACAAGTAATATATCATGACTTGAACCATTTCATAATTATGGGCACATGCAAGTACACGACTTTTCTTTCGTTTCGTACAGTCGAATAATATTATTAGATTCTGGAGTCACACGTGGAGTAGTTGTAAGTATAACAACCTTCTATGCCCAAGATAGCAAGTTCACAGCCCAGCAGGTGGCCTTAACATTTTTTAAAGGCAGTAAAAAATCGTTCGTTTTGCTATTTTTCAGAAAGGACATAAAAAGTTAGTCCTGAGCCTGAACGGTGTCAGGTACTCAATAAAGATCCCCATTCTTACTTTACCTGGATAGGGAACATTTAGGGCTCCCACCGGTGCATCGTACTATTAAGTGAAAAGAAATAAATAATGCTGCATTATGTTGTTAACTATTTTAATTTTTCGTTAGGAAATGGTGTATAAAAACATATTTAACGAACCAAACCAAACTGTACCATCCTATATGTACAGGAACTCCTCTTATTCGCAAACGTACACATACAATTTATCAATGATTTGTATTAACGTATGTCTCGGCTTCACTTAATCTCCTCAACCTATTCCTTAATGAATGGAGTACCTGAATTCCGAGTTTGTGACCGGGTGTAGGAGATAAATTGTTTATTCATTTAACAGCCGTGAATCGACTATGTGCAACATGGAGACCCTCTTGAAGATCTCTCAGTTCTATAAATTGGGGGAAAACCTGGTGGTTAAGCGTGAACTCATTTGAGAACCGCAGACTTGAAAATAAGTCCTTATTAGAAAAACAAGCCTTATATTTTGGTGATCAACCTTAATAAGATCATGATAAACGTCAAAAAATCATATTACTAAGTTTTAATCAGAACCTTTTAATCACACACATACACAATCGAAGTGTATAGAATTTAGATTTTTTTATTGTTAACCTGAAATCGGCGATTAAGTAAGTCTGCAATTAACGGTTTTTTATTACTTGTATGTTAGTTGAGATTGGATTTGCTTTTTTTTATTTTTTAGTTTCTCCCAACTTTAGGATACTTGGATCAAACATTAATGCATATTCCGTGACTTTCTCTCTGCCCAGTACTTTTCATCCTCTCTGATCTCCCATTACTTTCTTTTTTAAAACAGTCCAGTCCTTGCATTGAACGCAATAGCCTTGATGCACTTCATAACTGACTATATTTCATACTACACATCAGCAAACCACCTTTTCTTCATATAATATATCTACAACCCCGGTGAATAAGTGGTTAAGTCGGATTTTGTCCAGAGAGTGTTAACTGTTTTCAGATAACCGGAATCGAATCATTCTCGTAGTTTTTGGCTTGAAATGGAGTTGTAATATAATCAATAACTCCTTTTCAAGCCCAATGACTTACTTAGCCTCTTATTACCTACGAATATAACTCGATTCCGCTTACTTAAGTACAAGAAACTCATTTTGGAGAATATTAGACTTAGCCACTTATTTACCGCGGCTGTAGATATTAGGATAAATAAAAAGCTTTATTTATATTTACCGATAAATCGCTTTAGATTTAAAATGTGGAGCAATGTATCGTAGATATCAGATGGGAATGAGAGCGTCGAAGGCTGGAGTTGCCGCTACATAAAGCAGGGACTATGGCCGTGTGCAGCCTAGCAGTTGACAGGAGATAGCGGCACAAGGTTCTGTATTCACTAGGATGCTCTGGCCATGACAGTTCTCTGTCCTCCTGGCTTATATTCAATCCTAAGATGAAGGCTGTATATTGATATTGTCACTCAATATTATAGTTATTTATAATATAAGAAAACCCAGTATAATACATCGGCAATCAGGCTTAGATCACATGACAAGCGTCAAAACAACTGAGGCGTTTGGTCTCAAAACAGGTTACATCCATTCTCAAAAATGTTTAGGTCGAAAAGGATTAAATTTTAAAAAATAATCAATTTAACAATTTGTTTGTTATTTTGCTAACAATTCAATTAAATAATAATCGCTGACCTTTTTTTTACGATGTTCTCTTTGTTTAAATCTCATATAATATAAAAAATATGTTGGGTGTACCTGACTTTGATCAGAAAATATCGATTTCTAGTTAGTTTATGGCTGATAATAAATAAATGAAATAGTCATATATATATAATGTTCATTAAAATTATAGGCTATAAATTGAAAAAAGGATACACAGAACAAATAAAACAAGACACACAGAACATGGGATTACACAAGATTTATTATATTACACAAGAAAAATATTGCCGTCCAACATCTTCAGTGAAATCATGAGGCAAAGATGGGCCGAGAAAAAACTGAAAAAAAGAAACAAAAAAAAAACGCTGCATCATTGGTGCTTAGTCCTGTCAGGGCTGTTTTGCTTCAAATAAATAAATGAATACATTGTTTTCATTCTTCATTTAATGTATTGGATGTTACCTCTTTTGACAGGATATGGAATCTTTTGGTAATGATTTTTGAAGGATCTGGACGGTTTTGAAATAAACATATCTAATATTTCTATCATTAAAATCTTGAATGGTTCTGTTAAATTTAATGGATGTACCCGATTTCGAAACCAAACGCCTTCATTAATAAACCTATCAATCTTACGCTATAAAAGTCTATAGCTCATTAAAAATTGTCAGCTTGCCATCAGAGAGAACATACAAACATTATAAATGTCAGAATAATTTTGAACCCCTAACAATCTGATAAACTTATTCAGTAGCTAAAGAATGTTTCGAAGAGATAGGTATCATATTTGCAGATTATCGTTTGATCAGTTCGGATCAAAAGGAAGGGAACATAAAATTCACGGATCCTTGATCAAAGAATGGTCAGTAGTGCGTTGGAGCAGAATCCGCAGAGGTTAATGATAAATCGATCCACATATTACTTTATTATACTTTTTATGAATTTATTAGTGTCGTAATGTTGTGCTGGAATAGCGGAAATAACGTATTCGATAACCAATTTGGTCACGTGAACTGTGATATCATGGCGGGAAATTTGAATTTTTATCGCAACTTGACCTTAAACCCCCGATTTCCCACTATTTATTTTATCCCGATTTGAACTAAACCACCCGTTTTCCCGTCATTTTAGTAACGGGACTATAGGACCAAATATAAATTTGAATTTTAAACTCGACTTAACCTTAGCCACTCGGTTTCTCGTCATTTTTAGCCTCATGACTTTATAATGACCTAACTTTAACAACCCGGCTTTCCGCCAAATTTAGTCCCGTTGAATCGTCTTCCTTCGGAGGAGACATAAAAATGTAATTTTTATTGGACTTTAACCCCTTTTTAGTCACATGAAAATACCTAGACATAACCTTAACTCTAGTGCCGCATTCATTTATTCGCCACGAGATCCTGTGTAGTCCGTTAGAGAGGATGGAAACAGTTAATTAAACCCCTTTTTAACCATGTGATCTAAACTTATTTATATGGCATTTATTATTATGTGTTATGCTTAAAGAGGTGCCTATAAATTATCAGAGTATTCGATAGGGCATACCACTAAAAAGTACTTGAAAATTATTTGTAATTTTGTTCTATCTATATATTTAGAACTTCAAAGACTTTCATCTAGTCGAGATTGATAAAATGAAGGTATAGCAATAATATATTTTTGATTTTTTTTTTCGGGCTTTTACAACCTTTGGTCATATGCCGATACCCTGAACATTTTGTCGCCAAACCCTCGGTCTTCCCAATCTCCCTCCGCCAAGTCTCTTGGTGCCATCACCTCTTCAACTCCTTGCAGCCAAGTTATCCTTGGGCGGCCTCTTTTTCATCTCACATCTGGAGTATAGTCCAATATAGTTTTCGGCCATCTCTCGGGGCCCAATGTTCTCAGACAGCCATACCACTGGAGGTGCTTGGTCCCAATTTTGGGCATTATTGTTTCCGTTTTAACTATATCTCTACTGGCAGAGTTTTTCCGGAAAGGCGACAACTTCTTCTCCAAAAATCCATTTCTGCAGCTTTTAGCCTTTGTGGATATCTTGGTCCAACGACCCACATTTCCGAACCATAACGGGTTTCCTATTTCTTATGATTTCGAACGTGTTGTCAAGTTCTTTGCCGACGTTTCGTTGGCCATACTGCTAGCTTCCTCAGGGCTTAATCTGAGACCCAGGATAAGCTCAGAGGAAATCTCAGATAAAGACGTGAGGAACCTCGAGGACCAAAATTAGAAAATATGCTCGATGGTTGGATACAAATTTTTTTTCATATTCATATCATCATTACCCGAATAAGCCAGAACTCGAATTGTTTATTTATTTCCTACTGCCAAAATGTTATGACTATAGAATTTGTTATTATAAAACTGATCGAGTAAAAGACGAAACTAACTTGGAATCATTGAACGATCGCTTATTAACTTGCCCACAGCCAAGTTAGAAATTCGCCGGAAGGGTTGAGTGGGGAGGAGGGGGGGGGGGGGGAGAAACTAAGTTGGAAAACTTTTGGCTTCGTGGCAGTTATCTCTGGTTAACCATAGCTATTGAAACTTCATTCTCATCACTAATTGCCTTTGATTTAATAACTTATATTTAAAAAAAATGCAAACAAACGAAAGAACTAATACCAAAGTTTGAAATTTCCAGTACAACTAAAAGATTTCAGGTGATGGTAAAAAAAAAAAAATTGAAATTTATAACTGTATTATGATACGTAAAAAAACAAAAACTATACCACTACAATCCATGAACGGTCTTGGATTCAGTACGTGACAGCAGAGACTGTGCTATTTTTAGGACAACGGTTATGCAGGAAGGTTATTTGTCTTAAACCACGCTCAACTACCAGGTTTTTCCCAATTAGGGTTCCCATTTTATAGAAACTGTATGAGCCCCAAGAGGGTCTCTAGATCCCACAAGGTCCATCCTCAGGTGTTAACAGATTAAATAGTTCATCAGCCCATAGCCGGATTTAAACACGGGTTCAAATCACACTCAACAACTGAGCTACTCAAACAACAAACCCAACCTAGAAGGTCACAAGGCCATCTTTTTTTTTAAACGACTCGAAGGATTATCTAGAATTGAAGAAGTAGATAGACGGTTTAAGTGGGAATAAAACTTGCGATGAAAGGATTGATATCCGTTCGGACCAAATTAACAAGAACGGACATTATGGATGACTTTATTGTTATGACAGAAAGGATGATTGAGGATTTTACAAAGGATTTTGGATGGTTATTAATGTATACAAAAGAAATTTTATAGCTTAATGGGACCCTAACGCTCTAAATCAAGAACTTACATCTAAATATAATTTAACGCACATTGACCTTATTGGCCACGCTATCATCAAAAAAAACCAAACAAATAAGTTTCAGAATGAAGAGATATTTGAAAGATGTACTATTTCTTATAAAATAACCGAGACGTCAAACTGTTCATAATGCACTGTAAATAAAATAATAAATTAGACCCTGTCCACTCATTAAAAAAAAATTAAGTTTTACTATAGCCAATGAAACTGTACCGTTTCTTGGACTACCTAAGACATAGACTATTGTATTCATAAAAATTGAATGTCTTTAAAAAAGTGACTAATTAAAACTCAGGCTAAGATTTTAAATTCATCATATTAGACTTTTCCAGTTACACCACCGTCAAAATAAAAAACTAACATAAATTTACGATGCAAACACATATCTCGTTAATCATATCAAGAAAATGTAGAACATTCAAGAGAGGAATTTACTATTTTAACATTATAAGGGTTGTGGAAACAAAAAAAAATTATTCAGGTGAACTAGGAACATGATAGTCCGTTCGAATCCATTTTCTAAAAAAGCTGATACGAAATCAACTAATTCAACAGAGCAAACAGAGGCCAAGAATAAACCAAGAATAATTTATAAAGCTAAACCTACAGACTTTCCCGCTTTACCCAAATCCAAATCGAAATGGATTGAAAAAACGTTTGTAAACCATGATGAACCAATAAAGTCAAACAATGAACCTTCTATAATGGATTGCTTTAAAGAAATTAAGAATATGTTTAGCACATTCAATTTTAATAAAACTTTAACTAAATTTAAAAGTATTATGTCAGATGCGAAAAACGCTGACGATAGTATGTCAAAAATAATCATAATAATAGAAGGTTTATTATCATTATTTGATTAATGGACTACTTTAAAATATTCGATAACGTAAATAGTATTTCCCATACGCAATATATATCTTGGATCAAAGTACGCTGTAATAATGGTAATATTGTATAATTGTAATTTATGTAAGTCATACACTGTGCTTTAAAATAATAGTCGGTAGGGAGTTATTTAATAATCATTCCACTACAACAAACAAGGACAGCGATACAATATCCCTACTACAAGTTAAACAATAAACAATACACTTACATTTTACCTCGTCTAAATAACATTTTCTCCAATTAATACTTACCGGAAATAATTATTTTAATTGCCATACAAAATGACTAGCTTAAGACTATACATACACACACGAACTAGACATATACTATTAGAATAAATATAATTAATTTATTACTTATAAGTTGATTTATTCCTCAAATGTAAAAAATTGATTGTACTAAATTCGTTTATTTTACTACCAAAAATTATACTTATTTTAATTTATTTATTTTATATTTTTTCTGTTTTGTGTAGGTTTTTATTTTCCTTTTTCTACTCTTATAAATGTATGCTGCTTCTTATTTATTATTGTTAATTCAACTTTAACTTTAATTTAATGTATTAAGTAATATGGTACAAAATGTAAATTGTCAAATTTATTGGAATAAAACTGATTATTATTATTATTTTCTAACAAGAACTTAAATCCTGTAACCTGTAGCCCCAACAATTTAAGTTAAATTGTTTCGCCCCATCAATTTACAGGAAAAATCAAATTACTTTGAAACTTTTCATTAAGCCGCGAGAAAGTTCAAATATTGAGGACTTGATACAAAATAATTAATCATTATTTTTTTATATCTTAAGCTGATATTTTAATATTAATAATATTCACATATATTTATAACCTTATCATTAAACTTTTATTTTATACACTAGCTCAGTTCGTTGTGAAGATAAGGGATTATTTAATTTTCTTAACCAAATAACATTTATCTTAATGTACGTCTCTTCTGTTATAAATTATCTCTAACTGGAAGATCATTTGACATTATGCAAATCCTTAGAATAATTACGAGGGCCTATCAGGGATCATTAGGATTTAATAATATTAAAATTATTCAATCTCTAAATTTATTCTTAACCCTTTCTAAGATTGCTTTTTGATTAATGGAAACCAAGAATACAAATTATTTTAACTAAACTGTGACTAACTAAATCTGCTATTAACGTTTTTTTTTAAATAATTTTTATTTTAGTAGTGATTTTATTGGCTTGTTTTATAACTTTCTTTTTTCTTTACAACTCTATTTTTCTTAAAGATAAAAGCTATTTAAATTAAAGATAAACATAATCTCAGCATAAATATTTATAAAACGTCAATTTCTTGATGAAATGATTACCGGAATATGTGCATTTCCCATTATTAACATACTCCCTTATTTTAATACTATAACACGATTATTTTTATATTTTTAAAAATATTAAAATGGCATCGAATGAAAAGTTAAAACTTGTTGTGACTCGAGGCTACAATCTGAGGAACTGGTACCTTTTTTGTTTTTCCATTTCAACACTCAACCTGTTGAGATTTATGAAAAAACAAAAACAAAAAAGAACAGTAGGAAATAAGTGGTTGATAAGAATTAAGCTATGACCAGTGAATATTGGTTTGTTTATAGTTTAATATATGCTTCTCCCATGATTATTCTCTTTTTTTCATACTAAAATTCACGATTATTTATCAAGAATATTAAAAGAAAACGAGTCAAAAGATAAAACTTCAAAGGTCACGCTAAACAAGCAAAAAAAATGATATTGTTTTAACAATTTTTTCGAATTATACTTCCCAAATTTTTCAATTATTATGTGCATAAAACGTTATAATTATTTAGGCTAATACCTAAAATAAAAGATTTATATTAAATATATTTAATTTTTATAAAATATGCAGTAAAAAAATATTTATGGGCGATTTATAAGCATAAAACATTACTGTTTTCTAATACAAATCATAACGACTATGATATTGAACGATGTGTGCTTCCCAAAATCAGTTGCGAAACATAGTTAATTTCGAACGCTGTGCATATCGCACACAGAGGACAAAGTTGGGGAAATGGCTGTTTGGAGACTGTTAATTAAAACAGGGCTAATGAGATGAATGAAGTTGACCGAAGTAGAGATGATATCTGTTGACCGCCCTCTCCAATCAACTAGCGTGTGTAAGCACTATTATCTCCAACCGCACGGTTTCTCCGAATTAGACAAATTCGTGTCAATTGCTCCTCGTTGTCGGTTCTGACGCGCTATTTGCGTACTGACGTCTCTGCCTTCCTTAACTAGGAAATGAGAAGTCTACCTTCTGACCTTCACAACCGTTGCCTCGTATGAACGGGAGGGCAGTCAACTTGTGTCTCCTTCGAGGCCGGCATGTATAAAACACGATTCTTATCTTATGATATAAAAGAAGAATATCAGACGTTCAGGAAAAAAAGGGGATGACTCCGAAATTTCAAAAATTCATTTAATCAATCAATGCTGTATGCTTCTTGAGGTTTAGGATCGGACTAAAACCACAAAAAATAAGGCGAAAAAGTGTCGATTAAAACGCTTCATAGTATTGAAGTACTTTAGTCAAAAATTGGATTTAATTGTTTTAATTTCTAAAACAGATATTTTAAAAATACATAAAGGATACAAATAAAAATTTAGCCAAGTCTACATAACTAGAAAAAATATATCAAAATACAAAATTTTAATAAAATAATTTATAAAAGATAAAAACAGTCGTCAAGGATGCCTGACTAATGATGTAGTATTTACCACATCAACAGTTGAAAAATCTTCAACTTCCAATCCTTGTCGTTACTTTAAATAAATTGTACTTTTATTTATTTTACTTAAATTAAAAAAAAAAAAACTTTTCGGATAGCGAAATAAAACAATCTATCACACCTAAGGGTAGAAAATATTTGAGATCTAGGTTTTATTCGTACAAAAGGAGTGGGGAACATTAATGTGATTGAATGATTAAACTTAAACAAAGTGAATAAGATAATTTAAACAAAACTACTTAACTTGCACAAATATTTCAGTAATCTAGTACCCTATAGTTTAACTTTATAGTATTATATTGTTAATATCTTACTTTCTAAGCATTCATTTAGTTAAATACATAATTACAGTTTGTAATGTAATAAATATTTATACATCTTTCAACGACTACATAATTCAACAAATACATAATTTTCTTTAAATTTCATATGTTATATCAATTTGATCATCATGGCTATTATCTGATCATAAATCAATTTTTATGTATTATGTGAATATGAACGTAGGTAATTCTTATTTCAAATTTTAATAAAGTCTTTGTTTAATAAAATCTTATTTCATAAGTTGTATCATCTGTCGTATTTCTGCTCTTTTAATATAAAAACATTCCCTGCATTATTTTAATGTAAATAAGGAGCTTAGGTATCCAGATGCTTGAAATAAAGATATATTCAAATATTTTAAAAATGGATCTCACCCTTCCATCATTGTACCCGGAATAGTGTTCAATTACCATTCTCATCAATGCGATATTGTATAAAATGAAGCAAACACAACTATACTGGAACATTAGGTATTTAGAAAAATGTTAAGCCATATCTTAGATTTGAATTGAATGGGTTATAAGAGTCAATAATTTAAAAAATATATAGATCCTATTTTATAAGCATTTATAAAGGTATAAACATTAATAAGCAATTTCGATAGCGCCGCCCTCTCCCTAAGGTCTATAGGGTAGCGGGACGTGAAAACAGACCAGCGAGCAGCATAGTCTACTTAGGTGTCACCCTTGACCGGCACCTTAAACTAGCCTACCACTGTAGGAAGAAACTTAGATCGGTTATTGAGATAGGAGATATAAATATATATAATTGCAGGGTCCATATACTTTTTTCGAGCACCGCCTAAAATATAAATATATTCCGTTACGTACTAATATAATATAGATTCGGTGATGAGAACAGAAAGTTTTAAAGGATGAAAACTTTACAAAGTTCCAATTTGTAAACCGAATATGTCTAAAAATTAATCTGAAACCAATGGCTAAACTGTGGTGCCATTTAAATGATGGTGTTGTTTTATAAGATTGATAATTAACTAGTATAGTTGCTTCTGTCTTAAAGGGTAATTGCGTACGAGGTATTTTGAAGACTCATTATTCAATGTAAGAGTGGTTGTGATGCAATTGCCAAATAGTTGGTTTCCGGTGGACTGGTACTCTGTTGTAATAATGAAACAACCTTACAACATGCCTGAGATTCGAATTTTAGACCTTCTTTAACATACAAACAATACGTGACTTGATTGAAAAAATAAATAAATAAACGACTATTTAATTGGGTGACTGTATATTAACTCGAGGAATTGCCGATGAAAGGAGTCCGTATTGGTTTCAATGGATATCATTAATAAGTTTTCTTTTTTTTTTAATTGAAAGGCTAATAGGAAAAACTTATGGTTTCGCGTCACCAACATGAACGGCATGCTCGAAACGTTGAAGCGACTACTAACGCGTAGATGCCAGTCTGTTACACAATTACTTCTAATCAAATTCATTTCAAAGGTTAGAATTTATTGATATAAGAATAATAATATTTAACTAAAAGATGGTTTAATAGTTGTGCAATAACTTAACATCGTAATAATAACTTACAATAATAATAAAACAACTTAGTATAGGATGTAAATAGTTGGGGGTGCAGTCAAAAAAACACAGCAAATAAGTTGAAACTTATTATATTATATATATATGCCGACATTTCGACCTACTGTGTAGGTCATCTTCAGGGCCAATAGGACTGGCTGCTCGGTGCAGAAGGTAATAATCATTTGGACGATAACGACCTACAAAATCAGGAAATCTTAGGGCACGCCTCAATTTTGATTATGATGCTGTGCCAACCATTCGCCAGACATCATCTGTACTATATAATACAAATAAAACTGTAACATTCATAGGAAAAATCTTAAAGAAATTATATACCTATATCTAAATTGAATATTTGGTATAATAGCTATACCAAATATACTAGTTGTCGTGAACCTATGATAATCCCTGAAGAAGACATGCAATGTGGGTCGAAACGTTTTTTTTTTAAATAAAAAATCTGTACCAATACGACCAGCGAAGGGTCTGGAGTTCAGAACATGGTAGAGCATGACTGTTTTAATGACAACGGTTATACAGAAAGGTGATTTGTCCTAGATCACGCTCAACCGCTCGATTTCTCCCTTGTTATAGTTACGCTATAAAGGCTGAGTGAGCCACAGGAGGGCCCTAGATCCCAATGAATCAATCTCCCAATTTTTTCCTCGTTAGTAATTTAAATTTACAAACTATGAAATTTAAATAATTCTGACTATAATTGATTAAGAGATTCAAAAAGAACAGAGTCTTGAGATTTCACTGCTGTCACCAGTCCTCATGACCGTTTATATATATATATATATATATATATTTAATAATACAGGTACAATGGTGGTTACCAATGTACCCTTGAGCGGTGCAGAGTGATAAAGAATGGTACGGGACGGAAAGAACTTTACAGGAGAGCAGGGCGGGAAGAAAGGTGAAAGGCACCCCTTGTTGAGGGCTGCAGGGCTAAAAGGGTTTTTATGCTTTCCAAAAGTCTTCCCGTTGCTCGGCAATCCTGCCTATAAAATGGCAGTTTGTTACGACTCTCTACGCCGGGATTCGCAATATAGCTGTTTTGTACCGGGAGTACTTTTTACAACGGAACACTTCCCTCCATTCCTTAAGCACTTAAGTCTGAAATAATCCTCTGTACCGGGGGGGATCGGACAATGAAACGCCATAAAATAAATGGCGGGCAGCAGTAAAACGATGCCATTCTTCTTGCAATGATGGCATAGACTTACTTCAGAAACATCAGTAATAAAACCCATCTTTTAAAATACACCCAAACGTCCCTCAGAAAAACAAAATGTAAAACTGAAAAAATATTTTTCAAGGGATAAAAAGGAAACTTCGGAAACTAGATAAGTAATATAGATTTATAGTACACCACTCTTTCGTTTTATTACTCGATGTTCCTTTGGAACTACACAAAGAACTGAACATACCACCCGTGACTGACATGACCAAGAAAAACTTTAAAAAAATTCATGACTCACTTACTGAACACCCAAACTAACTGGTACAAACATTACTGACAGACACCTTACCACAGAATCCGACAAATAGACAGAAACGTCTCTGGAGTATGGATAAACTGCTTGAGATGAAACCCGCAAGGAAAACCTTGAAAGGGAGGTTTCTCCATCTACGCTTCCACGTAAATCCGTCAGTGAAGATTTTCGAAAGATGTGCCAAATGACATTTTTATAATTTCTCTCAATATCTATTTATTATTATTATTATTACACACCGTTGGAAAGCCATTATTATGCCCAAGCCCGGCAGTTGGCCCAAGATTTTTTAATTGGAGTGAAAAATCCTTGGTTACAGCGTCCTTTGGAGCGGACCTAAAATGTGAAGTAAAAATGAAAAATTAATGTGAAGAGGAAAAGGTTTAATTTGCCCTATCATCGGAGATGTATTAAATTTTATTGTTTTTATTCCGCAAAACCAATAAAATTCAACCGGATGAAACATAGGTTGTAATAACTTTTAAACACGAAATAAAAACATCATATTTAAGAGGGAAAATATATCGATGAAACGGTGTCGGCAATAAACACGTTTGATTTATATAGTATCACCATAATCGCCGTTATTTTTTTGCGTAACAAAGATTTTTTGAGTGGTCACACACACTCAAGACCCAAGAAAGAGTCCAAGAGGTTCTTTAAAAAGACCTTGAGGACCCAGCCCACAGTAAGTGGAAGAGTCAGGGTGAAAGGCTTCGTCCCGTCCAAAGGGAACTTCAAACGGTGGACCCACTTCACTTGTACCCAATGTTGTTCCAATCGTGATTTAATTAGGGACTTTGAAGGGAACAGATCTAAGTACCTATAAGTTGACCTAATAATACTAAACAACATTCTATATGACGAAGTTGATATAGAAGTAGAAAAATCTGAAACTAGTTAAAGAAGTTACTATGCTGTCCTCACTTGGCCAAACAATGAACTATGTAAATTTACGATCCATTGATACCATTCATTTTTAAATATTAACATGGTATGCCACCAGACATTACAAATGAGGGTTAGCGCTACCACATTATTGATAATTAAAATATATATCCTTTCTCCTCCAAAGATATAGATGAATGGTAGACCAGGAGTTGTTTTTATAAATTAACATCCTTTTACATCAGATAAAATAACTTATCTTTCATAATATGTTGATCATGGTTACACATTATACATGTATAATATAAAAATTCCACATTTGTTATAAGTGAATGGTAGGCATCTGATTCTTACATGAGATTTCCCCGTTATATAAACTCTCTGCCGTCCTGCCTGCAACTGTCCCATATTTTTTTTCCAGTTTGAGACCCTTGGAGACCCAATAAGGGTTTACTCTACCTGTACAGCGACCCTTCACAATTATAATATTCTTAACAGTGTTGAATATTCAGTTCATACTGCCAATAACAACAAACTGCAAAACAAAACAACATTTGGAACTGTACCTATACATTAGAAACCTGTACAAATATTTTTCTTGGGCTGTCGTTAATTTAGAAACCAACATTGCTAGCAGAAACACTGGACATCATCATGCCTTCAAATCCAAATCTCAATATTTGTTTAAAATTATTTAAGAATCACACTCACTTGAATGTAGACATTTCCAGAATCTGCCCTTGGATCAAGTACATCTATTTGGTAGTATCGATAAGATCTTAACTTCAAGATCTACGAAACAGCCTCCGCTAGTTTGTTATTTATTGAACCATAGTTTTACTTAGCTCACTTAAGATAAACTCCCACCTGTGCTTGTTTTATGGGCATATTAAAAGGAAAGATATATTTCAATAAAATTTCGGATGATGTTATGAAAATAATAGGTTTAAGGTAATGCTCACTTCCAAATAGTGCTTAATGGTTGAAGTTATTGAGGTATGGATGAAAACGCTAGTTAACCAATTTTCAAAAATTATGATATGAATTATTTTTAATGATATGAATTACCTGATTTCTTGAATATATCTAGTCTGACAATTGAGTAAACGACCTGAAGAAGAATCGGAGTCAGGGCTGTGGAGTGTGTTGGGGGGGGGAGTTCCTTAAACTCTTAAGAAAGCCGAGTATAAAACACAAGATCAAATATAAAATTCCATAATGAAGTATAAGGATCGAACTCAAAAAATAAAACTACAAGATAATGAAAAGATATTACAATAGGAGCATACAAGGTCACGATGAGTACTAAGGGAGAGTGAAGCGATCTAGGCAGTGGGGGGAGGACGTGGCTTCCCTATGCGTAACCTGCATTCTGCGCAGATAGTTTACTAAATTGTCAGATTATAATACCGTATAGTCAGTGATTATAATATTCGTTGAAAGCCAAATATAACATAATAACTTTCAATAATATAATTTATATTTTATATTAATGCTGTTTTGATCTAGATATACATGAACAAATAATGATTACACATTTGACAATTTCTTTATAAATTTTATTTTAGTTCATCCTTTGCGAAGTGTGGCTTTGTTGTATTTTTAGACGACCAAACTTAAAGGGATTACAATGCTACGGTTCTCCTCGGCGAAACTCCAACAAGTAGGTTTAAGATGCTTATCAAAAAGAAAATACTTACACCGCGATAGGAAAAGTACCAGCTGATAACATAGAAAAGTCCTGATCGGCAGGAGCTAAAGAGCTTAGCGAGCGATGGATATGTTAATCGGCTCAAGGTTTTCATCCACTCGCCTCCTAACCCCGTAAATCTTCATACCAGTCACTTTCTTACGTCTACCCGTCCCCTCAGGTGACACAATTGAGAACTGAAAGATTTATTTGGGCAGAATTGTTTCGACTCAATTCAAGTTAGAGTAGGGGAGCATAAAGATAAGAAAAGAAACTGATGATTATCATTTTTTTAAAAATCGTGTGAGCACCATCTTTGTCCATCTCAGGCTATTCTTATATCGAGAATGCATGGTAGCTCAGTTTGTAGATCGGTGAGTTTATGAGTGGTAGAAGTTCAAAACCGGCTGTGACCGATAAATTATTTACTATGTTAACATACATGGATATGCAGATCCATCCAAGGCTTACCCCACCTCTATAATGTGAGCCCCTTTTCCCTTTTTTTGCCATGGTAACCTCATGGTAGCATCGATTATTGGAATTTGGACATGCACCATGCTTAAATAAATCTCTTTTAAATTCATGTAACACTGTTTTGAATTTGGAGAAAATTGCTTGTTCTATCAGAATAAGAATAGCTTATTCCATGTCCTTCATTTGAGTAGTTTTTTTTTTTATAAATTTAATTGTTTATCATTAATTTTTTTTTATTATTCTTTTGATGGTGATAATTTTTAAATATTTAAATTTTGAGGAGAAAAGATTCGTTTTTGCTCTTCAAAATTAAAATATTAATTCCCGGGTTCGAATCCCGGCCAGGCCAAATCTTTTCTCTTCAAAATAAAAAGTATTTAATTGTTTATCGTTCATATCTTGAACAGTCATAAACTATACATCTGAAAGTGTGAGACTTATTCTTAATCACAAGTTTTTGTTCGTATAATGTTGAACCGTTTCAGATAAAGTTTCGGGTCTGAATGTTTTATTAAAAATTATATTAAGTTAAAGCCTAAACTTTGTTAATGCTCGTGATTTTCCAATGTTATACGAAGAATGTAGCTTTGTCGATATTGTCCAAATTCTGTTCCATTTTGTTATTGTCTCTTTTCTTAGAAGTTTCTGTATCTTTATATTTATATTGCGGGTACCATTATAGCCCACCTGGCGGTTGAGTGTGATCTAGCTAAATCAGCTCCCTGCACACCTGTTGGCCTAGAAGTAGTCTTTGCTATGTACCGAAGTCAAGACCTTTCGTAGATTATAGTGGTATAGTTTTTTTTAAATATCTGTATATTAGCTCAATCCTTCTATCTCAATAAAACGATACATCCATATAAAATATATAGATACAAAATGTTGTATTATTTTTGCACAGTTATGTTTATTTTAACCAAAAACTATCGCGAAGTTTTGCACGGCTTCATCCGCGAATTTCCTGATGCTGCAGCTTCTTACCGGCACGAAGGGATCAAACACAGCCCGATTGAAATTCAAATGTAGTCCTAGATTTGCATACTTTCCAGGTCGTAATTAATTCGTGTCACTAATGTATGCACTCCATTCTGAAGGGCAGAGTTTCGGACTTGAGTTTCTTCATATATGTATCAAACAACTATGCTGAGGAAAAGTGATCACCAACTTAAAAGGACATTAGCAATAAATTGAAAGCACTTGTGTTATTTATTTTTATTATACATTATTTAATGCGTAAATATTATATTTTCAAAGATTTAGAAATCCTTGATATATTAACCAATCCTATTTTCTATATGCAATGGAAGGGCTGATTATTTTCTAAAGCAGACCAGATTTATTGGTATAAATTTAAAGATACTGGTTTCTAAATTTATAGATTAATTAGCTTAGAACGCATAATTACTTAAACTAAAAGTATTTTTGAACAAGTGCAGGTTCGTTGATAATCAACTTATATTTTTTAGTCCATCATAATTTCTTTAATAAAGTCAGTTTATTTCTTTAACGTCACTTTATGATACTTTGGTCGATCGGACGATGCACCAGTAAGAGTCCTACAATTCCCCTACGTAGGCAATTTTAACTTATGATAGGGTACCACTTTACGTCCACGCTGAAGGACGACATAACCAATGACTATTTTTTTCCAAATAAAAATCGTAGTACCACCTACCGGGACTTTTTTAAATTAAAAAAAAATGGCAAGAGAGACATGAAGAAGAACAGTTGCCAGCGGTACTTTTCACGTCGCATGATTATGTTTCTTACGACACAACAGATCCCTTATCAACGTATTTATTAATGAAATATAAATTTTGTTTGGCATTCCTCATAAAATCTTGTAACGTTAAGTGATTTATTTATTATATATTCATAGATGTTAATATACATTCCTCAATTACTAAGTAAGTTATATATTTATTTACCTTACATGTCGGATTTCTTCATTAATGATCAGAAATGTATAGTTAATGGACGGTCGATGACCTACAGTTAATTAATTGATTTGTTAAAAATATTAATTTGTTTAAAGTATTAATTTGTGACCCAGGAAACTTCCAATCAATTTTCATCAACAATAAAAAGGTTGTCAGCAATAAAAATTTCCATGATCTCCTAAAAAACATTTTTATTTTCTAAAAGAATAGAAAATGATTAGAGATGGAGAATATGGTGTGACTTGAGTATTGTATGTTAAGAGTATTTTCAAGGGAGTAATCGCTAAGTTATTATGTTAGTCTATAGTTAATAGCCAATTTACATACCTCATTTCAGAAAGCCACTTTGTATATCTCCGTTATATCGTTCCATTTTATAACAAATTTTATTCTTTCTTACAGACTAGTCTACTGTTTATTGCCTTTGTCTATATATATTTACAAATAAAACTGAATTTACGTCAATACAAACAAATAAAATGAAAAACGAAAATTTACCTAGGATATAAACTAAGGATAAGGAATTTTCGGACTAGATGGGAGACGGGATGGTTGAAATATGGAGCCCGACAGGACGCTACAACCTCCCCCGACCCTTCTACGCTGCACCAATGGGAAATCGATGTTCTATCTGGGACCGGCGTTTCTGATTTATTTCAAGAATTTCTTCATAAAAAACCAAGCGACATGCATACTTTCTACTTTCCGCATTCCCCGGATATTAGAGGATGCCTTCGCAAATATATAAGCCGCAGGTGACTGTTCGGATCCGATCTGAAAAATAAACTAGAATATCAACTGACTAAAAAAACCTTCATTTTTCAACCGTGTTTTAAAACCATTTTACTACCAATGTGTAGAGAAAACAAATTTTACCAGCCCAGAAGCTGGAGTATTGCGGTCTGAACTCAGAGGTCCAAATTAACAATGCGGTTGGATAGCATCGGTCGTCCTACCATCACATCTGTCTAACTCTGAAAAAAATGTTCACACCTACTGACCTTGAATTTAAATAAATTCGGTTTAATAAAGTTATTGTAATATATCTGCTTTAAAATTTAAGGAGATCTCAAACCAGCTCTGACTTAAATATGGCTAATATTTATCCTCCAAACTTTAAAAAATGTTTAAAAAAACTGTACAACTACCACCCGTGGTCTTGGATTCAGTACATGGCAGAGACTGTACTGTTTCAGGTACAATGCTTGTTCTAGGAGGCGATTTGTCCTAGATAATGTTCAATCGATAGGTTTCCCCCCAATTAAGGATACCCATTCTATAGAGACTGAGAGAGAACCAGGAGGGTTTTTTTTTTTTTTTTTTTTTTCTGGGTAGGGGAAAAATCTTTCATAAGACGAAGTGTAATAACACAACAGTGTGAGATTCCTACTCACTAAAAAACCACCTCCCAATTCTCCTTTTACCATCCCACGGAACAGCCGTCAAGCATTACTTCGTGGGGTGGCAGAAGGGCTATGTGCCTATTTCTTCTTTGGACAACTTATGTCGGATTAGCCAGAACTTGGCCTCTCCTTTCTCGCTCCTGTATTCTGAGCCTTCTTCCGATTTGCGCTGCATAGTCTGCTACAGCACTCCAATGCTTCTGCCTAGCCATCATCAAAGTGACAATATTTTCCGGCGATGACTTCTTTCCGAATTTTATGTCAAGCTCTTCCTTTTCTTGAGAAAAACCTGGACAACAGAAGAACGAATGTTCCACTGTTTCCTCCACGGGATCACAAGTAGGACAAGATTTTCGGTCTTCTATTCTGAAGCGAGCCAAGTAGGCCCTAAAGCAACCATGCCCTGTGAGCAGTTGGGTGAGATAATAATCTACCTTTCCATGTTTGCGGGATATCCATTTTGATATATCGGGTATCAGACGGTGTGTCCATCTTCCAGAAGGTGAGGCATTCCAGCGTCTCTGCCATCTTTCAAGGGTATGGCTTCTTTCATCTTTAGCCAACGTTACCCAGTGCGCATTCGGCTCTTCTCGTTTCCTTCGAAAAATCCGACTGCGTTCATCTGCCAAAAGATCTATCGGAGGCATATCCGCTATTACGCACACAGCATCATAGGAAACAGTGCGAAAAGCTCGAGCTACACGCAGGGCACTTCTTCGATACACACTGGCAACCTTACGAGCATAAGACTGCACTTGGCAGGCTTCCGTCCAGATCGGTGCTGCGTACAAAAGTATTGAGTTGCCTACAGTAGCTAGAAGCTTCCTTCGATTTTCCCTTGGTCCACCGATATTCGGCATAATTCTGGCCAATTTGTTAATCACTTGCGCTGCTCTGGTGCTAACTTGGTGCAAGTGTTCATCAAAACGGAGTCTGGCGTCAATCTGAACTCCGAGATATCTAACAGACGGCTTTGATAAAATTTCATACTCCCCGACGGTCAGACTGATTATCTCCCTCATTTTCCTACTGGTTACTAAAACTGCCTCAGTTTTATGATCAGCAAGTTGGAGGCCTACCGCTGAGAGCCATTCACGAATGGTGAGGACTGCTTTGTTCGCATTGTAAATAATCTCCTCTAATAGTTTCCCTCGAACAATTATTGCTAGATCATCTGCAAACCCGAGGGTAGTAGTTTCCTCTGGCAGGGGCAGTCTAAGCACGGTGTCATACATAATGTTCCACAGCAATGGCCCTAGAACTGAGCCTTGAGGAACGCCACCCGTGACCTTGTATGTTTTCAACCCATCTTCTGTATCATACATCAAGATTCTATCTGTGAAATAGCTCTCAATAATCTTCATAAGGTATTGTGGGACTTCCATCCTTCGCAATCCGTCCATGATACTATCCCACCGAGCTGAGTTAAAGGCATTCTTAACGTCCAACGTTATAATGGCGCAGTATTTCTTACCGCCTCTTCGCCACCTTTTTCCCGCTATGGCTTCCCGAGCAGCTCTGATTGCAAAATCAATGGCATCGATTGTCGATCTGCCCTTCCGAAAACCATACTGGTTATCGGACAATCCTCCGGGTCCTTCACTGACTTCATTTAACCTGCCATAAACAATCCTCTCCAATACCTTGCCAGCAGTGTCTAGAAGACATATTGGGCGATAAGATGAGGGGTCTTCCGGGGGTCCCTTTCCCTTTGGAAGGAGAACCAGCCGTTGCTTCTTCCACTGTGTTGGAAATACGCCTTCACTGAGACAGCAGTTGTAAACGTCCAAGAAGAGTTGCGGCCTTGTTCTAATAGCCGTTTTCAAGGCGAGATTAGGGATATTATCTGGGCCCGGAGCTTTAGAGCTCCCTATTTTTCTGCTTGCTTTATCTAATTCGTCCTCAGTGATTTCTGATTCCAGGTCCAGCATAGATATCTTGTCGAAGTGGACTTCCGGGCGCCTTGGAAATAGCACTGCCACTATTTTTGCTAAAAGTTCTGAAGAGCTCGGGGGCGACAAGTTTGAACTTTTCAGTTTTGCCATGACTGTTTTGTAGGGCCTTCCCCACGTGTCTTTGTCTACCTCCTCACACATCTTCCTCCAGCAGTTGCGTTTACTGTCTTTTATTGCCTTAACTAGGTTCCTTTTAGCTTGTTTATGCTCTTGCTTTCGAGCATCGTATAATAAGCGGCCTCTCGCTCGCTGAGCTAATCTTCTGGTACGAAGACAAGTTCGTCGTAAAACAGCAATCTCCTCGGTCCACCAATACACTGCCATGTGCCGATTTCTCCTAGAAATTCTGGTCATTGATGCATCACATGCCACAGTAATAAACTCCATCAGTTGCTTTGCTCTGTCTTCTGCCGTTCCTTTTAACTCGATTCTTTCCTGCATCATGATAACAAAGGAATCTCTTTCGAAAGACTTATGGTTCCAACCTGCTGCTGGCTGCGTTTTAATCATTTTTCTTGCGCCATTTGGGGTAAAGACTTCGAAAAAAATGGCCTGATGGTCACTATGAGTATATCGGTCACTGACGTGCCAATAATTGTCCCGACAGCGAAGGTTTGCGCTAACAAGAGTCAAATCGATTATTGAGGAATTGCCATTTTTAGAGAACGTTGGAGTAGAACCGGTGTTAAGGAGAACAACATCAAGAGCAGCGAACGTGTCAAGAAGACACTCGCCTCTCCTGTTGGTATATCTGCTACCCCATGTAGTAGCCCATGCGTTGAAATCACCGGCTATGATAAGAGGATGCCGATGTCGCAGTTCATGCTCAATGCCATCAAGCAGAGCCTCAAATTCTTCTAGTGGTGCACTAGGTGATGCGTAGACACTACAGATGTAGATGTCTCTCACCTTGATGCACACAAATCCTTTTCTTCGAATCGGTTGGACTTCCTGTACAAAGTGGTCCTTACTGACCCAAACGGCTGCTCGGCCACTAAGATCCTTCATCCATTGCCCGCTGACGTCTCTATACTGTTCGCATAGTACAGCGACGTCAATGTCCTTCTCATTGATAGTTTGCCAGCAGAGGTCCTGGGCAGCTTCGCAGTGATTAAGGTTTAGCTGTAAAAACCTCATTTCCGTCGCTTAGCAACTGCTTGCACCGCGCGCTGGTAGACTGGGCAGCTAAAGCTGCCTGTCAGGTGGCTGCGGTTTATTTCGTCAGGACATATAAGGCAGTGAGCTTCGGCAGTACACTCTTTTGCTGGATGACCCTCTTCACCACATCGAAAACAGAGTTTTGTTCTATCGGGTCCCTTACAATATTTTGCAACGTGACCATAGCTAAAACATCGAAAGCATCTCTGAGGAGATATTTTTTCCCTTACCCGGCTGCTTATCCATCCAACTCGAATACTCCCCTTTTCGATCGCTTTTCTTGCTAGTTCCGTTGGCAGCACGACTACCGCTGTTTGTGTGTCACCGTAAGCCTTGCGAAGAGACTTTACAGCGGAAATATCAATATTTTCCGCACCATCAATTTGAGTTCGAAGGGCATTAAGGACTTCTTCAGCCACAGTCAGACTCCAAGAGTGTCCAAGAGTGTCCAACCTCTACTATTTTTATAGAGGTTTAGATGTCTCTGTCACAAAGTACAAGTCCATTGTTTCTTATCAATTTGTGTGACATTACTTGTTTTGTGGTTCCCAATGTTTTTATGTCAAATGAAGGGTAAAATTCAAGTTAGAAAATTTCGGTAAATAGAAATAATATAATATGTATGACTGATTTTTGTTAAATATTTTTTAACGGTTACTATTCAATGCCGTTTACATTTATGTAATACGTTCGATAAATAATAAATAAATAAATATAAATAATAAGGCTTAGCGAGCCCGAAGGCTCGATGCCGATACCGCCGAATACTCTGCTTACAAACCTCTGCCCACGGACCACTACCCAAACCGCAACCTTCTGATTACTCTTATCGCAATTTTCCCACCTACGTCTCGGTCTGCCCCTCAGATGTTGCCCAGACAGCACAACGCTTATTAACTTTTTAGGAATTCGTTTATTACTCATCCCAAAAATTGAACAAGGCCATCTCAATCTTCGGGATGAAATCACTTGAATAATATTAGCTAGGTGCATGCTTCGCAATTCCACTTTGTGTAGTCTCCTAAATTCTCCAGTGGTCTAACCCTTTTTTGGAGCGAATATTCACGATAAATTATAACTGAATGATAGACTCACAGGATATGATGAATATTGGAATGCTTGTGGATTATCTCAACTTACCTGAAACATATATTAAGACCTAATTAATTATTTAATCACTGCAATAATTAACTTATTTTAGTAGAAAAGTATAAAAGTTAAAAAAAATGGATGGTTAGTGCCAGTGTAGAAGAAATAAAAAACAAAGCTCATGCTAGATTGGTTGCCTTTACTAAGTCCAAATTCACATATTATATTTAGATATTACATATAACATTAATAAAGTATGTAATATTAACAATAAGTGCTTACATTAAATTAAATTATTTAAAAAAAATAATACATTTTAAAAAATAATATCTTAAATTTGTTCAAAACAATATATATAAAGTAAAATGAAGAAACTATTTTCTATTACCAAACTCTGAAGATTGCTCCAAACTTAGTAAATTAGAAGATGGATATATTGTACGATATTTAATTATTATGACAGCTGTTTCGACCATTGAGTCTATTCTTCTCTTTGGAGCTCATGTATTTAAATACATGTGTATTAAAAAGGTTATTAAATACAATCCAAGAAAAGGATTACTTCTAGGAATAAAAAAAACAAAAAACAGAATAGACAAATGTTTGAAACACGATTCCTTTCTCTTTTTAAAAAAAAATGTACAAAACTATTTTTGTATATATGACCAATAAAATATAATAAATAAACAGAAAAATGTAAACAGAATAGGCTGGCTTATCCTAACATATTTTTACAATCCTCAACTAAGGTTTACTTTTTTTTAAATTTATTTTAAAAAAATGAAAACAATTAAATTAATGCTATACAAAATAGAAGTCATAAAAATACTTTAATCTTCTTGTCCGATTCATTAAGGAATACAGCAAAAGGTTCATGATTTGAGTATAATTAAACAGCACAGTTGATGATCACTTGACACAGTTAATTACTAAAGTACACCTTAGATCAATAGGTACCTGACAATAAAATTTTCTAAGATATTAGTAGGTTCAAGGAAACCCACAGAGAGATAAAAAAATTACAGCCCTATCTGGAAACGGTCTTAGTTCAGTTTCGGAAATTGACCACGCACTTATAAAAACGAGTAAAAGGATCCAACATGGACTATAATAACATAATGCCAATTTTTAGAAAACCCACTTAGCTCCATTCAAAGTAACTATTAGTCATTAGAAGAGGAATCTAACATTTCTGGTCCAGGCAGAAAAAAGTGTAAATTGATTTGACACATACCAAATCATACGAGATCTGGGGATATGTACATAAGTGTGATATACCAATGCTATCAATTCGTTCATACCGTTTAAATACTTACACACAATGATATACTAAAAAAAAAACCTGTACCACTTCAACCCGTGAACGGTTATAGGGTTCAGTAAATAGTAGAGACTGCTTCATGGACAACGGTTCTGCTAGGAGGTGACTTGTCCTGGGTAATGCTCAGTACCCTATTTGTATAATATTTTATAGATGCTGGGTGAGCCCCAGGAAGGCCCTAGATCTCATATGATCCACCGCCGCAAACAGACTAAAAAAAAGTACTGCCTGAAGCGGGATTTGAACCAGAATTTCCGGCATGGCAACCCAGTGCTCTAACACTGAGCCACTCCGGTCCCTATTATATACTAACGATTACAATATTAATAATTAAATTTAAATAATGATCTTTGTTGATTAGTAAATTATAAGATAGACAACCGTCGTTAAAATAAACCAATTATGAAATTTTGTGAGCTTAGAAATATGGTCTTAACTGATGAATATAAAATTTTATAGGTTAAATATCTTCAATAAAAATTAATGGCGTCTGAGTATAATCTCAGAAGATGTTATAATCTCCTAAATGACAAGTGAAATAGCCATTATTTTCCTTATTTCTACTCGGGAAAGTTTCGCAATTTGTCAAAAGTGAACATTTAATAATTGTAGGTTCTGGTCAACATTCACATCATATACAAGATAACCCACCAAGTGAAATATCGGTAAAACCGGAAGAAGCTATGTGATAGTAATTCTATATTACTATGCTCTAGGTAATATATAATATTTATAACTGTTTTAAGTTTACAAAAGATGTATCTATACGAACTTTAAAAATACAATACTGAAGGATTGTTTTTATGAAGTTTTTTGCACTTCTACGGAAGTTATAGCTCTTTTATTAGACGTTAGATCTAACGGAAAAAAATTCTGATAGTTTTTAAAAGTTTCCTGCCTATTATTTTGGTTTTTGTGGTGGATTCAATACTAGTTCTAAGAAACACCGCCTGAAAGAGAAAACCAATGGAAAAATAGCGATAAGAAGGATTGGAAAAAGAAGCGAAGCGGTTGAAGCCGTAGCGCTGCCGCTGGGGAACCGATGTCGGGTATTAATCTTGGGGCATTGTCCCAGGCTTTGGAGCCATTTTTTATTTTTTGGGGGGTGAGTGCTTCTTGAGAGCGGCGCTATAAGAAACAGATGCTGGAAAAAGGCCGGTGAGAAGTCCCCCCTCTCTGATTTATACAGCTCTTAGCTTATAGGCCTCCCAGCAGCTGCCACCGCGGAATGGATCAACTTCTTCCCGTCTCCTTGATAGGGGATCCTATTCATTTGGACCACCATTCGCTCATATTTCCCTCCAGTCTTGAATACATCGCAAGGTCGAGCCATAAAAACTGAGCATTATGAGACCTAGTAGTGAGTATTGTCATTGACATAACGGCATTGCAGAAATTTGCTGATCATTTATGGTTTTTTATTTGAGTGAATACGTCTTTAAAATTGCTTTAATCATCATCATCATTCGTGGCGCTACAGCTCCCGTAGAGTCCAGGCATCCTGCAGCTTGGTTCGACAGTCTTCTCTATTGGTTGCTACTGCTCTCCAATTGCGGATTCCCAAGATGTACCTGGCATCCGCCGCCACTCCATCGATCCATCGTAGCCGAGGTCTTCCCACTCTTCTTGTCCCATAAATCCTTTCGTCAAGGATCATATTAGGAATCTGATCCTGGAACATTCTAATTATATGACCTGCCCATCGAAGCCGGACTACTTTTATTACCCTTAAAATATTTGGGCTCTTGTAGAGTCTTGTTAGCTCAGCGTTCGTCCTTATCCTTCAGATCCCATTGGTGCAAACTCGGGCATAAATTCTCCTCAAAATTTTCCTCTCGAACCTTAGGAGAAGGGCTTCCTGTGAACTGGGTAATGTCCAGCATTCGGAGGCATAAGTAAGAACTGGTCTTACTAGGGTCTTATACAAATGCACCTTCGTGTTTTGAGAAATAGCCCTGCGTCTAAAATGCTTCAGTAACCCGAAATAACATTTATTTGAGGACATAATACTGCGATGGATTTCTGCTGTTATGTCAGTATCCGCGTTCACCTGCGATCCAAGATACACAAATTCCTTCACCCAGCCACAAAATTGGTTCAATAGTGGGAGACAATTAAAAAAAACAAATGAAAACCAAATCGGGGGATACAGTGGATATATCTATCACCTCCGTCCAAAATTCAATTAGACGAATATATAGCGAAAGGATAAAATAATTCATTACGATAAGTGAAGCATGTGAAGCGTCGCGCGCGGTGGGTGGGTAAGCGCCGCCATTTTTGAAATGTTGCTGCACATTGAGACTTCCATTTCGTATAACTTCGGGCTTGGAGAAGCTATGACGTAGGTTTAGGTTTAAATCGTCAACAATAAAACACCATATGACCGAGTTAAACAGACCAATAATTAATATAGTTATATTTTAACAGTAATAATTTGTTAACTTGATTGTTTCCTGAACCCAGAAAATAATATTTTATGTACAAAATATTAACTTTTATATAAATGTATCCAGGTACAACACACGGCCGTGCCCATGATACAGCTACGCCCATTTTTTGACACGCTTTTATTAGCTTCGCTTGTAACTACGTATTTAACCTGAATAAGATGTTATAGTCTCATTAATGACATGTGATGGAGCAGACATTTTTCCCTTAGCTTTTTAGAAACATTTAAAATTTGCCAAAACTGAACAACAAATGGTTATAGGAACTGGTCAACATTCACAAGATAATCCACCAAGTGATGTTAAAACCAGAAGAAGCTAGATAGTAGAAATTACGCATCTCTACCCTCTAGGTAATATAAAATATTCATAACTGTTTAAGATTTATAAAATATGTAAGTATACGAATTTTAAAAAACAATACTGTAAGGAACAAATAATAATAGAAACTCGTAGGGTCTGCTATTTTTAAGTCTGTTGCACTTCTTTTAAAGTTATAGCTCATATTTCCATACAGTCTTGAATACGCATCAGGGTCGAGCCAAAAAAATGGATCATTATAAGACCTAATAGAGAGTATTGTAGAAATTGGCTGATCATATCTTGTTTTTTTTTTAACGCGCTTTTATTTAAAAATATTGTAAGAGCGTATTCAACATCTATTTGACTTCTTAGTTAACCTCTGTTTTGGCTACTTCAAAAATTCGAATGAAATTGAAAGTTTGCACATTTCTCAAAGCCCGATGACAATATAATAATTTAATAAGTTTTGTTTCATTTTCCTTACCATGATCTTAAGGAATAGCCAATTTGTACATCCGAAGACACGGTAGTGTCTTGTGCAAAGTACGTGGCTTAACCTTTGAGAGAAGCTATATGAATACTGGCAGGACCAATTGGGGAGTTTCGTAAATTTTACAAGGTATAATTTTGTTTCAAAATCAAAACCTTTAATGAAGGTATAAAGTAAATAATAGTTAAAAACACGCCTTAATAGGAAACAATAACTTAGTTATTATATAAACATTTATGAACATTTTTTTGATCATTTTACCATAAAAAAGCGTGGGATATTAATTAATTAATTAATGTTAATGTTTGTAGATATTTTTTAACTGATACAGATAAAGGTGGAGTCATTATGAAAATCTCTTAAAAAGGACCCTACCATTTTTGCATGATCAAAATATTTGTTCATCACTCAATTCTTAATTTCTAAACTTCTCGATAATGATTTTCTACTTTTTAGTTTTGTTTTCTATTAAACCACGTTTTTCAGTTTTTAAAAATAGTATATATTTTTTCTAACATTTCTAACATTTTAATACCAACAGATATTGTTCGACAAATAGATTGATTAAAGAGTTAATAAAAACTGTATCTTAAAATACTTGTGAAGAGAGAAAACCAACTTAATCAAATCAAAGAATTTCAGATAAATATTCATTTTGTTATTAGAAGTAATCTTTTTAAAACTTTATTTCTCCAATAAATCTGTACATCATAATTATTAAACGTCTATTTGATCATAATGCTCATATTAAAGTCTAAATATTTTCTTTTTATTAGAGAAATGTTTCCCATTGTATGCTTTAGTAATTGAAAGCTCCTTTTTTAACTCTTTATTTAATAACTATCTATTTATCATGATTACAAAACGATGTTTCCAGCCATACAGCTATTTTAGAATATAGATATTTGCGTTTGTTTAACATGATTTGATAAAAATTTTAACTCATTGAAATCTAACTAATCAACAAGTTTTTTTTTGATAAATATAACATGAGAAATACTGGCAGAAATACGAGTACTAAATTTAGAACTCAGGTAAAATTTATTCATCTATGCTGAATAATTTACTGGCTCCCGTAAAAATGTAATTTCTTTATAAATATCAAAACGCAATTTTAGGGGCTAATATAAGTAAATTACTTTACTATTTATAAACCTAAAATCATTAGTATGTATGTAAGAAGTTTAGATTTAAAACATTTTTAAACCTGAAGGTTAATTTTTATTTTTTGGATGGTGAGAGCGAAACTATAGTATCCACTTTATATAATAATTCAATTATTATTTTATTCGTGGGGAAAGGTCCTGCAAAGTAGAAAAAACAGATAAATAAAAATATTTTATTTTCAATAGCTAATTTATTTACAAATACTAAACATATATTACATTGTTCTATATGATACATATAATTTACAGACAATAAAAAATTATTAGCTACTATTGAAAAATTGTTCACGTAGGAATTTAATCTCAACTAAAGATTAATAGTAATATATTGTAAGTTTATCAGATTAAGGGTGATTCAATAACTTCATATGTTTAAAAGCAAATAATTTAACGTTAATCAGATGTATAGTAAGTTAATAAAATTATATTAATAACAACTACGTAACTAACAGGTACAAGCTGACTAAAATCACTAAAAACTATATCACATGAAACGAGTATTTTATCACAACTCATTAAATAATATTCGATAATAGAAATGAAGAAGTTATGCCAAATCTTTTCTTTGGCAGCCATTAAGGCGTTGAAGTATTTCTTGCAGTGGAATACCTTTAGTTTCCGGGACTAGAAACCAGGTGAATAGGAAACCAGTAAAACAGAATATTGAGAAGAACCAGAAGCAGCCTCCCGTTCCGACCGAGGTGATGAGAATAGGAAATATCTTGACGCTGAGGAAGGCCAGCAATGTCCCCCAGAGGAGTATTACAGAAGTCGCAAGCCCTCTGATCTCTACCGGAAGCGTTTCGGAAATCACTACGTAAGGGACAGGTCCGGCACCCAAAGCGTACGTGAGCACGTGCACTGACAGGGACACCATTGGCACCCATCCTAGGCTGGAAACGTCCAAATCCAAGCTGTCCACGAAGAAATAGGCGCCTAAAGAGAACAAGGACAAACCCATACACATGTACGATATCAGCAAGAGTATCTTCCTTCCAGAACGATCAACTATGACAGAGCTGATGAAAGATGCCGAGAGTTGGAAAAGACCTATGACAATGGTCGCTCTCTCAGGAGGGATGGAACTACCGGCCTTCTCGAAGATAAAGGAGGTATAAGAGAGGATGGCCAGGATTCCGCAGAACTGCTGCCAGCTGAACAGCCCCAGGCCGATAAGCATTCCCATCCTCCGGCCTCTGGTGGATACTAAAGATGAGTAGCTGACGCTTCCCTCTTGGCACTTGGTCTTGTAAATGAAGATCTCTTCTTGAACATTTTTGATGTCACCACTGCGCAGCCAAAGGAGTGACTTGTAAGCCTTCTCCTTTTTTCCCTTTGACCATAAGTATTCGGGCGATTCTGGCATCCAAAAGAATAGGAAGATGAATACAATTGGAACAGATAAGCATAGGTAATTTAACGTATTATAATCCACTACAGCTCCAAGAGTGTAGATGAAGACGATACCGGCATTCGTGAAAAGGATGACGAAAGAACCAAGAGCTCCTCGGATGCTGTCTGTCGCTACTTCTCCGATGTAGGTAGATGTCAAGATGAGCGCTCCTGATCCTCCGAGCCCATTGACGAACCTAGCTACCAACAGAAGATAGCGTTCATGGCAGAAGGAAATCAGTCCCCAGCCAATCAGAAACGGTGCTGATACTGAATAGCCGCAGAACTTGCGGCCGAACCTGTCGGCCACGCTGCTCCACAGAAAGGATCCAGTGATGCCACCGAGGAACGTCAAGGATGCCAGCCACGACACGTCTTCAGCGGAGAGTTTTCCGATCGGGCTTTGATCGCTCTGGAGAAGAGGCTGTACAGGAGATGGCCAACCGATTGCGGTTCCGAACATGAATGCCATAAGAGAAGCTAAACATATAAAAAGAAAGTGAAAAAAAATGAGGAGATACAAACAACTTAAAAAATACAAATACCAGAAATATCCCGTTAATAAATTACAAAGATTCGCTGCAACAAACGATATTTCACTTTTAATACTTTTCTTGCTCTAAAATACACTAATGAGTGCGATAAAGACGAAATAATAACCTACTTTCGTATTCTTGTTTTAGTAAGGTCTCATAATTATCTGAAAGGGCTAGGGGAGAAAACTCATCTAAAAGGGAGTTATTTTTCTTTTGTGAAAAAAAGTGGAAAGAAAAATCTGAACCGTAAAATAGCTAATTCCCTTGATTAAAAGTTACTTAGTTGTTACCAGCTAATTTTAGCGAAGCAACTTTTCTTTTCATTTTTTTTCTGTACCATGAAAATTTAAAAAAAATACTAATTAAACAAGCGAGAGATAAAATAGCCGATACACATTGTTAATTAAGTGTCACTTAAGTTATCAAAGCCGGTTTGAGTTTTCTAGCAATAAATTTGCAAATTACTATAACTTTAAGAGAATATAAACGCTATAGATTACCATACTATTAAGTAAAGAGGTTTGTAGAAACAAGATTGCTTTTTAAATTTAAATTTGTGAATTAATTCCATATTCCAAAAATGTTTAACTAAACAGTCTAATATAAAATCTTCGAAACTCTACGTTCCCACGAGGAATAGATATAATTAAAAAGGATGGATTCTTGAGATCACATGATATTGGGAAAGGTTTCGGTCGGGTGTCACTAGCCTCTGCAAGAAACACACAATTAGGTTAATGGCCGCTCTGTTTCTCAGGTTATTCCACCCCTTTTCTTTTCCTCCCCTCCGGCTCCAAGTCTGTCGGGATTAATTCGATAGCCTTTCTGTCTCGAACAGCTGAACCTTGTACTATTGCATCAAAAATTTCACAACTGACTTTTATATATATTGGATCGTGTCATTCGAAATGTCCCTTTTTGTTATTTATAAAATTCTTAGTTAAATTATTGGGAGTTTGTTGTTTACTATGTTTATACATACAGATTGTAAATATGATAATGGAAACACGCGATGCTTGTATAATTTTGTTTATGAGTTTAAATACAGACACTCAACTGCCCAAGCTCCAAGAAACATACCAGAGCGTTCGGGGAAGGTTGTAAAAAACGATGGTGGTCAATGGCCGGAATATTTTATTTCTCCATTCACCCAGAGGTGAAACCATCACATCTAATGTGTACTCCAGGGATACGAGCCTCGTATGGACATAACGCAACAAAAACTTATCGAAAAAGAACCTGCATTGGTTAATCGGAAGAGACCTATATAACACAACAATGCAAGACCTCAAGTTTCACTAGAGACAGTGCAGAAACTGAACGAACTGGGTTACGAAGTCTTTCCACACCCACCTTATTCGCCAGGCTTATATATAGATTTCTATCTGTTCAGAAATTAGGACAACTTCCTATATGAAAATGATTCTCAAGTCAAATACTCACTTTCAGACTTTATTTCATCGCAATACCATAAATATTTCAGTTCTGGTAAAAACGTGTGGAATATGAGGAGAAATATAGCCGTTTTACTAAATAACGTTTCCTTTGAAACAACCCAATTTCTTGAAAGTCAGACATGACTTATATTAAATTAACGAAAGCTGAGGTGATAAGTTATTGCAAAAATGTGCTAACCTTTTGAAGAAGTTTACATTCTGTTTATAAAAACTTCGTTTGAAAATGAGAGAAACTGCTTTGAGAAGAGGTAAAGAAGAAGTAAAGAAGGGGAGAAAAGCCTGAAGAGAGAAGATAAGACGTAAAGATCGTGGGAAAGAGATAATAGGCCCACAAGTGCTTTTCCTAATTCCGTCTCTTGAGCGGGAAGGAACTCATTTCGCTCGAGAAACGAGAGGTGGTCGCTTCACCACGCCGAATTACTGCGGCAAAACTGGACCCAGAAACGGATTTTATTAAAAGCGAAGAAGTAATATCGATAAATAGTAATAATAAAGAAGAATAATTAGCATTAATAAACAGTAATGAAACATTACTATGATTTTATATACCTCATTCAGATAAAATCGTAATTAAGAAGACGAAAAATTCGAATTTAATTTATTTGATAATACTCAATATTAATGTGTCGTTAACGTTATTGATGTATTTATAGCTTAATTAATGTGGTCAATTGTAAAAAAATAATTTTAAAAAAATCTACAAATATTATCTATATAACTATAAGTCAATAAGATTTTAATAAAAAATCAGTAATTGTATTCTAAATTAAGAGATATTTATAAAAATGAAAGAAAATTAAAAAAGATAAGTAAAATAATTGGAGAAAACAGGGAAAAAAATAAGCCTTCCGTCTCTAGAGTACGATTGATTAATTTCCTTCAAGTGACAATGCTGCCCCTGATGACAAACATGTTAAACTGTAGGTGGGAGTACTACATTGGATATTCACTGAAGTGAATTTTTTTCGTTAATGTTCTGATGTTGTTTGAGTAGTCCAAACGTTGATTGTTAATAATTTATCCATTATTAAAATAAGACTTTAGACTTGGTTTTTTAGATTTTCCTACTGAATACTAAATAAACAAAAAACAATTCCTTCATCTGTGCGTTCGGTAATTTACTTTCCCTTTAAGCCATTAGCAGAAGAGGCCTTTAGAGATTCAATAAAAATTAAAAAAAATCAAATAAAAATATAAAATAATTAATCGAATTAAATTGGAAAAACGAGAATAACAAAGCCTTAAATTCCTAAAATATTTAATGGTTCTATTTGATGATTCTCTTGGTCTGTTGATATGGTGTAATTGATTTTCAATGGTGTGAATGATTTGGGTGTATATTTATATAGTGCATAAGTTGAATGATGGTTAGGTAGTCATTTTTCAAGTATTTCAGAGGGACTAAATGTTAAATGTTTTTGATTTTTCCAAATGAATTCTAATAAATAAAAAATTTTTGAACTTTACATTAGAATTTTTCATTTTTATCGATGGGTAAATTGCATTAATCAGTCTGAAGATATTTAACGTTTAATTTCTAAAACTCTTAACAGATATATTTTTACGTTATTTTTAAAATAAAGTTATATTAATTAAAATAAATGTTCAAATGGTCAATGAAGATAAATTTTTTAATACCTATTCCTAAAAAACTACACATGGTTGCAAGATCTACCTACGGATGCATGCTAAAGGATATTGCAAAAACAATTGATCGTATGAACAAACAAAAAATTAACAAATAAAGAAATCCATTTTTCTATGCCAAGAACGAGTATAAGAAAAATACTCGTATATGAGAAGAAAAAAAATAAAACAATTCCAGCTGGGAGTGGTCCAAGTGCATATTTCATAGTAAAATTATTTCAATTAAACATAGCCTCCATTAGTCAATGAAGGTATACCAAGGACAAACGTGGAAATTAATGCACTCATTGAGATAATTGGCATGTCTAGGTATATTTCCATGGATATTAATGATTGGTTAAGTATATAAATTACATAAAAGCAATTTTTGGGCCGGTGTCACATAACTGAATCTCATATACAAGTCATATAAATATGTCATACGATATTGGTGGAACTAAAATGTCGAAATTGAATTATGACAGTTTAAGCAAAGTAGTCAATTAATTAAAATGGTAGTATTTGGGTACATTTAGTAGGGAAGTTTATTTGGATTGCGAAGGAGTTGGGGAGACGAAACGTTACGCATACAAATGTAACTTGAGTTCGGTACGTGATAAAGACTACACTGACAACTGTTGTGTAGATAGGTGAATTGTCCTAGATCACGCTCAACCGCCAGATTTTTCTCCCTTATTCTGGGTACCTACTTTATAGAGGCTGGATGAGCCCCAGGAGGGTACTAAATCCGAAAGGATCCGTCTCCAGCCGCTAACAGACTAAATAAAGCGAGCGGGATTTGTCCCCCGGGACCTTCAGCAGTACGGCAACTCAGCGCTCTACCGCTGAGCCACTCCACTCCCTCCTAAAAATCTTATAAAACTAAAAAAAAAAATTGGAAGAACCGCTCCTTTGACTTCTGACCGACATATGAGGCGTCATTTTTGTTAATTTACTTTTTTTTTTATAATCGTAGTCTGAGTGTAAACAGTAAATATTTACAATGTTTTAATCTAATTTTAAATGTTAGTAGAGATAACGAATCCGAAATAGATTTATTTGTTATATTTTTGGCTGAAAAAAATCATGACATAGAATAAAACTTAATCTATATAAATAAAAATGAATCGCCAAATGTGTTGCTAAGCGCAAAACTCAAGAACGGCTCGACCAATTAGGATAATTTATTTTTCCTTATGTTTGTTAAGGTCCAAAGAAGGTTCTTGTGGAGAGAAAAATCGTAAAAATGACAAAGAGACAGAAACACGTACCCAAATTATTCATGAACTTTGAGGCTGCCTTGAAATCGGAAATTTGAAACAGAAGAATTCTCTGTTTCACAAAATAGCTTTGGTTTTAGGAATAAATTCGAATACGGACATGTTGAAGTTCATTTATATTGGCAAAAACAAAACAAAAAATTATATAAATAATATACCTATAATTTTAAAAATAATTTACTCTACTGAATTTCATCGATAACATGATGAGACTATAAAAAGAATAATAACAAATATTCGATAAAAGTTTCTAGTCTAGAGGAATGACTATTGTAAATATACGTTGGATCAGGAGATCAAAAATATCTGAAGAAAAAGTACTGTTTATTTGGAAGAAATCTTATCAGCTAAATATTAAATAGTGCCAACGACCCATTAGTGTTAATACGTGTATAATTACTATAAAAAACTATACGAAATTGTAAAATTAATTGTATTCGAAAAGTAAATTCGGATTAGATAAAACTTTATAAAATAGACATTTGACGTTAGAACTGACACTATTTTATAAGCAAACAAAGACGTTATCTTTACATAACTGGAATATATACATAGTGCGGAAGTAAACAGTTTTAAATCATTAATGTTTGAATAATTGCAGCAGTGCAGTGGAATGCAGCTGCAATGAGCATTAAGCAGCTAGAAACAAAGATTTTGCTATGGACTACTTATTAAGGTGATTAATCCAGACGGTGGTTTTTGAATTATTGATATTTTTATTTTGATAATAATAATAAATAATTTCTTTTTTGATATTGATGTAGATAATCAACAAATTTTAATATAATTTAGTAACAATACGTACTTTTACAAAAGCTTAATTGATCTATATATATTATTATAAATGTAACTAAATAATGATCCGGATTGAAAAATTATCCCGAATATGAGCAGCAAAATTATTTTATTATATTCATTCAGTTAACTATCAGAATTTTTTTAAGGATTGAGAGTTCTCGTAAGACGTTTTTTTTAAATAATGGAAAGAAAAAAATGATTTAAGCACTTTACAGTTCTCTTACAAGCGAAATGATTTTAAAAAGAAGTCAATAAAATAAAAATCAGTTTCTCGGAAAAATCGATATAAAATATTCGATACGAGTTCGATCTAAGGTGGAAATAAAATAACAATAATACTTAAATAATTAGACATATTAAATCTTAATAAAATTTTAAGATTGAATTAATTTTAGAATTACTACATTAAATTATGAGGGAAAATGTCAGTAGTTCATGGATGATTTAAACAAATATGTCATTTTCCATCTGTCAAGATAACTAACGTGACTATTTTTTTAGTAATTTAAAAAAATGTCATTCTACACTCAAAACTTTTACACAAAAATTTCAAAACGATCACAGAAAAAAACTAGACTTTATTATATTGTGACTCTAAACTTATATGAACTTTCAAGTTAGAAGGACTTAATGTATGTCAAGTGATTAAGCTCCCTTGACATGATCCACGAGTCAGCACGAATCTGGGGGTAAATCCTGTCCAGAAGAAAAAGGATTTATTTCCAGGGAGCCATCAATTAGGATTTAGCGGGACTTTATCCTTGGCCTTGCAATCTAACTGGCTTGAAGGGCCGAATTTTCTCATCACTATATATCAAATGTAAGCAATTTAATATTTAATAATTAAAAAAAAAATTTAAAAGGTTTTTCTTCAGGAAAATTATTTTTGGAGGAGAAAATGGTCTGGGTGGATTTAAAAAAAAATCCTTAAATAGTGATGATGTATTGATTAGAAACCGAAGTTTCGACCCCCGTCACAGCTTCTTCTTCTAAAAAATAATTAAAAATCGATTAATTTTAAGTACCATAGGTATGGAGTGTGACCATAAAATAACAATTATTTTATTTTTCTAATGCAGAAAAATACATTATTATTTTCCTTATAATAATAAATTAATTCATGAATTAAGAAATCAGGAAAACAAGTATAAGCTCATATTTATATTAATTTATTATTAAACGATTATATTAAATTTAAATTTTTGATGTTTAATTAACAAGATATTTTTTAAAATATAAATTATTACCTAATAAAAAAAATATTAAATCAAACTTAAATTTTCGAAGTTTCAGTTTAATTTAACCATGATATTTTTTAAACAAAGTCAAGTATAATTTTACAAAAAGTTGATATATTAGACTTAAATTTTCGAAGCTCAATGAGCAACATATTTTTTGAACAATGTTAGGTTGAATTTAGGTAAAACAGTCATTATATTACACTTACATTTTCAATGTTCATTTGGCGAGGTAGTATTAAACAATGAGAAGTATTGCTTCATAAACAGCACAATATATTAAATTTAAATTTTTAATGTCCTTTTAGCATATTAATCATGGACAAGTCAAGATACAGGAATGTTACTATCAACGAGTCAAACTAGATCAAGATCAAGTTATCTGACCTTCAAGTCTTAATAAAAATAATTGACATTCAAATTTTCAGCGATAAAATTAGTACTGGGATATAACAGACATAATGTAAGATTATATATTGTTATAAAAAAAAGGCTAACAATCCTTTGATATGTCAGTACAACCAAAAATTTCGGGCTTAACCGTCATTACAGTATACTTAATAATAAACTGTATTTTTATACATCAACAGGAAAGAATTTATAGGATGCTTCAATATTGACCAATGACATCCAACCTAATATAAACAGTTTTTATTAAACGGTAAATAAACAACAACGCAGTATTGTAAATATCGCTATAACTTGATATAGAATTAAAAAATACAATCCGGAACAAGGAAGTTATTAATAGCTGCTTCATTGGAATAAAATGACAGTTGATTTATTTTTGTGGTTTGTTGCAGTGAATCAATGTAATACAGTGTATATTTATAACTAACATAATGACAAATATATAACATGCAAAATATAAATTTCAACATATTAAAGAAATGTAATTTTTTTTTTATAGCGAAGTATAGAATATGAAAATATATTACTTATAAATTCGGGATTTTTAGCGCTATAACTATATTTGAATAAAAAGAACATTTAATCATCTACGCTTTTAAAAAGCATAACATTACATTTTTTAATGAAATGTAAATTTTTTATTAAAAGGCGATTTTTAATAATATTATTCTTTATGAAAAAAATAAAATAATTTATTATATTTAATACGATATTTAAAAACATACAATTGTATACAATTATACAATACAATATTGTATATTTGACCATGGAAGAAAGTTGAGTTCCAGGAGTTTATATATATTTGACTTTTTAATTTGTTTGACCTCAAGTAATGATTGGACTTGTAAATTTGAAGGATGTTGTGAAGAACTACTAAAATTGAAAATGACAAATAAATGTCGAAACGTTTTTTAATCTTTTGTTAATTTTTTAACAAAAATTGTTGACTGAAATAAGGTTTTTTTCTTCATTATTAAATTATATAGATCAAGAAGTTAGTCCAGTATATAAGAAATATCTTATAAAGAAAATATATTATTTTAATGAAGTGTAAAAAATATCCAAAACGCCATATTTTTTTCTTTGAATGCATACTGTTTATAATATCGGTATACATTTTCTTAGGAATATTATAAATAATTTTAATATTTTATACTTTACTAAAAATGTTTTAGCCACTATAAAAAATGTTTTAAAAAACAAAAAATTAAATCGCAACAAGGCTTTAATATAGTTATATGACAGTATTATTATTTTGAAGGATTATGAATTTTAATTTTGTATTATAATTTAAAATAAATTATATGTAAATTAATAATGCAATGCTATACATACCTATCGCAGCTGCAAGAGCCTGCCTGCCCCTTCCAGAGACGACGTGTGGGGCGACATACCCGCCTGAAGACAGTGGCCTAATCTCTACGTTTGACTTCTCCATTAGCTCTGACACAAAGATCTTCTAAGCGCCCCCACTACAACTACCGGCTCCTACCTTCTTAATTCGAATAGATGATGATAACTGTTGTGCTTCGCTGGATTCAACAATCATCTTCAGCTCGATACTTATATGTAGCGAAAGTGTCGGCAAAATCCGAACAATCCCACGAGAACCCGACGTGGTACTATCACGGTAAACTCACTGTTTACATACAAAATCTGGCCGGAACATTCTATTACGATTTTATTGGCGTGTTGTTCGTCTATGTCGCTGATTCGTAAGCCTCCTTCTTGACTTTATCTTAAATCTAATTCAAGCAGAAAGAATTATGCATTGTTATGTATTAAGGTTTACTTCGTGTAAATAAAAACAAATATTAAACGCAATTGTATATACTAAACTGAGAAGTATAAGAAAACGACCGATATTAAATGCCATAGATAATTTAAAACGGTCCGTTTTTGTAAAAAAATAAAATAAATGTTCAGTTATTATGCAGAGATTAAAAATGAATAAAAAAAATAACGTTAAAATAATTAAAGTTAAAATTAAAATTTTAAAGCTTTTTTACAATTAAACGAAGTTTTTCGTTCAGTCCTAATATTACTTTTTATGACCAGTTGTATTTTCATATATATATACATATATATATATATATATATATATATATATATATATATATATATATGTATATATATATGAAAATACAACTGGTCATAAAAAGTAATATTAGGACTGAACGAAAAACTTCGTTCAGTATATATATATATATACGTAGATAGATATTTTAAGACTCCGACTGTGTAGAGTTGGTTGTATCACATTCCATTGCCATGTTTTTCTCTAATTAAGGAGTGGGCCAAAACCCAGATTCTCACCTAAAATATTAGAATAAGGGATGGATCCTATATTTCTGAGCAGAATCCATTATAAAAAAAAGTCCTGTTTTTCCCTAATCTTTATTTAAATACGGAACACATTGTACGTATATAAATGCTCTGTGTAAAATAGTATCGTTATTAATTACCGCACATTTTTCAATAAATGCTATATTTATTCTTTATTAATAAAAACCTCCCCTTTCAAGACAATCAACTTCTTAAAAACTTAATACCTTTTTTTTAAAAAAGAAAATTCGGCCATTCATTTATTCTGTATTATAAAACGCCGGAGAGTTACAAGGAAACGTGTTTTGTGAAAATATATCCAATATATGAACTGGTATTTCAGATTAAAATCAAAATACGATTTACAAAATGTAATAATTTAATTATAATTTGTAACAGAAAATTGGGGAAATTAATTATTAATTGACTAGACCTTTGACGGTTTTATTCATAATTCACATCAAATGAAACATACTTTTTCATATTTCAGCTTTAATATATATAATTTATACTTTTATTTGACCTCCTCTAAATTTTAAAGGATTCTATTTAGTAAATAGGAATAAAACTTTGTACTTTAGGAATAAAAAAAAAACAGTACCACTACAACCCGTGAACGGGTCTGGGGTTCAGTACATGGTACAGACTGTTCTGTTTCATGGGCAACGGTTCTGCTAGAAGTTAACTTGTCCTAGGCCACGCCCAACCGCCAGATTGTTCCCCCTTATTTTGGGTACCCTATTTTTATAATATTTTATAGAGGCCGGGTGAGGCCCAGGAGGGTTCACCTATATGATCCATCTCCAGGTGCAAACAGACTAAATAAAAGTCGTGCCCACAGTAGGATTTGAACCAGGATTTCCGGCATGGCAAATCAGTGCTCTACCACTGAGCCACTCCGCTCCCTAAACTTTAGGAATAAAAAAGTTTAAATAGGAGTGTCGATATCTTGTCTTGTTATCGACTTCTCTGTCCGAACTAATACAATTGTAATGACAATAAATTTAGGAAATAATAATTATATTGTCTTTGAAAGTATATGCATGATTAATTAAATTTTTTTAAAAATTATTTTACTGAATTGTACAACTGTAATATATACATCTAGTACAAGGGCTATATGAATAAATAAATACATGCCATGACATGTAGAGGTACTACCCCCTGGCAGCACTCTAATAGATTAATTTAATTAATTTCATGAATCGATAAATGAAAACATGACGTATTATAATCTGTAGAGTCGATGAAAATACGTGAAATATATATATATATATATATATATATATATATATATATATATATATATATATATATATATATATATATACTTCATCATTTTAAAATGAATCTAAACAAAATCTTTTTAATGAAAAATTATTTTTCTAAACTATGCAAAAGGAATAAAAAGAGAAAACGTAAACAAACCTTTGTTTTGATCTAGATATTCTTTCGCCTCGCCAGGCTAAGAAGAATGTCTTTACAAGGATTACAATTCTTTTGAAGTCGAACTCTCGCCTGGGTTATGAAGATGAAATCGGATGAAAGAAATCCTTCATTTGCTTGAAAGCAATCACCCATTTGTTAAATTAGTAAATGATTTGTATTAGGCAAATTTTTAATTATGTATGAGGACCACAGTTGGTTACGAGAGTAAGGTAGAAATAAAAATAATGAATGAAGAATGTTATGAGATTGGGACACAGTATCTTATCAGTTGATGATATCTATTGATGTTCTGTTTATACGTATCCATTGACAACCAGTTTTAACACACCCTGTCCCTTATCATACATTACGTTATAGACCTTTATAACGTAATACCCCTAACATAATAAAATAAATAATATAAACAATTGTGTAGACTATTGTACTATACTTGAATTTTTATTAAAAAAATTTTTTCTTCCATACCCTAATGAAAAGCCAATCAAAATTGATTTAATGAAACGTAACTGAAGAGGGGGTAAAAAAAAATTCTTCGAAACTCTTGATACTAATTAAAATGGAAAATTGGAAATAATCTAAAAATAAAATTTTTCCTCTTCGAAATTAAATTCGAAGAAATCTCGTTTATTTGGAGTTCGAAGAACCCTTATTTTTTCTAATGCCCACTCAGGGTATTTTTATCTCGCATTTTCGAAACAAAAGGAATGGAAGTCATTTCCAGTTAAATTAAAACAAATTTAAAATATATGGTACGCTGTTATAAAAAATAAAATTGTCCGCTTGCTAGAGATGACGGTCTATTCGAATTATATCACTCCTTCAAAAGAACAATGGAATAACTCTAATATTGACATTTTTGAGTTAAGCTTTAAGTAGATAATGTATTGCTTGAAGCTTTTTATTTCAGGAACATATCTGATATTCAATTTCAAAAATTTTTTTTAATGAAGTCATATATCGAGTTGTGTCATGAATTTAAAGTTTTGTGCGAATAATCACATAAGTTAAAATATAATAAGTTTCAAGAGTTTAAACATTTTCAAATGGTTAATAATATAATAGCAACACCATCATTCCAATAGGGAACGCGTTGGTTTACTAATAACAACATTTTTATTTTTTAATAGAACTTTCAAATACCTTTATTGAAAAATTACGTTTTTTGACTTATGGCATTGTTCTTTAAAAGGAGAGAGGTATAATCACAATTATATATTACATTTGGTCTTACACACACAATCACTTTGAATTTTAAAAATCTATAAATTTCTATAGTGATTTAAACAAATAAGTGTTACCTGATCTGACTTATAAGAAATGAAAAATAATGTTTTATGGGAATGATTTTTTTAAATAAAACTGTTACATAAGGGGTATTGCATGCCTTAAATAGATTACGTTACACTCAAAACCTAACTAAAATTTTATGGAATGAAAACTTCCTAATTAATTAGAAAAACACACGTAAACATTTGTAACATTTATCAATCGAAAGTTGTCTAGTATTAGCAGCCAAATTTTAAATTTTGTTCAGGTTAGTAAGAGTGTAGCAGTCAAACCTCGCTTCCCCTCCAAATCTAATCCAGAGGATTTAGATTTAAACATGTTTTATCAAGAGTGATCTATAGTACTTTTAAATTTGTTGTGGTGAGAAAGAGATAGCTAAAGTTAATTTACGCATGAAATCCTGTACCACTACAAACCATGAAGGGTCTTAGGTTCAGTAGAGGTTGTACAGTCGGACAACGGTTGTTCAGGGAGGTGATTTGGCCGAGGTCACACTCAACCACTAGGATTCCCACAATTTAAGATATTCACATTATGTAGGGTTGAGTGAGCCCCAGTAGGTTCCACAAGGGGGCACTTAATCTGTATTAACAAATTAAATAATCTACTTGACACAGCCGGATTTGTACCAGAAACCTTCGGTATAGTAATTCATCACTCTATTCACTGACTTACCCCGTTCTTCTTAGCAGAAATAAAGTCTTAATTTTATTTTATTTTTAAAGTCATACTTCGCAGTTGCCATTTTTTGGAATGGTGCCAATTTATTTAAAAAAATATTTATTAAAATCTACAACTGTATTATAATAATATTGGTAAATATTATGGATGATATATAATGGCAGGAGATAAAGTCAAGAATATAAACTACCCACTAATTGAACTCAAATATTATATTTAAGTTAGAAGGTCACGAGGCCATCTTCTTTTCAGACACATATGATGATTATCGGGTATTAAAGAGGATGCCCAATTTTAATCATAAGTTCTGTATTCAATTAATACAAGTTGCTATTTTTTGCGAGGAAAATTAGCTTTTTAGACAAAACCTATTGCGAATGTAGCAGTGTTTCCTATTGGCGATATACCAAGACGTAGATAGGAAGATCACAATATAAAACATGGTTATTGACCAAAAATCGTACCGCCCAGTTATAAGCCTAACATTATTGACAAAATAGTATTTCATTATCTAAGGTACTTTTTGCATTGTTAACACATTTTACAATCCATCAATGAAATTGTATTATGCATAACAAATTGATTATTTCTGGCATTAAAATAAATCAAATTTACTTAATAAAACAAACAATTCTTGTTAAATATTTAAGGGGCGTAATTAAATGATTCCTATAAAATTTATACACATTCGGACCCGCAATTATAGGAAGAACCCTGTCCGATAATTGTTCAATTATTTATTTTTAATGCTGCCATTCAAAACAAAGATAATTTACAAAACTACAACGCTTGGAAAAGTTTTCAATGTCAACACACCTTTTTCGACGCCAATAACTTGTTCTTCTTTACATAATCTAATCAGGAAAAACAAAACAAAAGTTTAGAAAAAATCAATATTAAAACATTTCCGAAGGAGTTTTTAAATAATAATATCATGGCCAATGAATAACACATAAAAAAACAAGATTAAATAACAAGTTGTTTATAAATATAAAAACTCAATAATCTTATAATTGAAAATAATAAGTTATTATAATTTGTAAAAGTAATTTTTGACAATAGTACAATAACAATACATAGTATCAAATTAACCAATAGCGAAAACATTATTCTTTAATACGCTATTCGTTCATCCTATCCCATTACATAGTTATTTCGTGAAATAAGTAAATTCTATAACTGAAACTTTTCTGGGCCAAAAAATAAAATAAATTAATAAAATCTCTTTTAAAAATTGACCAAATATTGAGAAGTTTCAGATATTAATTAATAAGTTTGGATAGGGAAATAATAAATAATAGAATACAAATTTGTACTATCCTTTAGTAATTTATTTAAACACGCAACTTATTTGTACTTCTGTAATTTTAAAAGTAGGAAATTCATTACACATTATAAGTAAAAACTGAAATATGTATATCATAATTTTATAATTCATAATACTTTATTTACATCAATGATTATTTCCTAAGCTAACGTATAAAATATAAAATTTATTATAAGGCTATTACACATTTATTAAATGTGCCAATAAATAAATGAATAGTCCTACTACTTCGAATGAAAAAATAAAAAAAATAAATTGTGTAATAATTCCTCTACGGATGTTTATCGTATTGATGTTTCAATCGACGAAACTTTAACGATTTATATATTTATTTATTAATGGGCTCTACAGTCCTTCAAGAACCTTGGAATCTGCAAATTTCTAGTCATTCGCCTCTGTCCGCCGCAAAGCGCACTTTAACGATATTTGTACATATAACATTATATATTAAAACTTTCAGAGATTGTAATGAAATAAAATTTAAAAAAACATCACTTAACTTATATTACAATAAATTGTTCGAAGTTCCAACCTTGGATGTCTACCGAATGTAAATCACAAATTATTTTGAAAAATAGCTTCAGAAGGTTCCATTTGGTACTATCATCTTCATGTAAGACAGTCTTTAATATCATAGCTATCTGCAGCAGCAGAAACATTGGGAGTAGTCGTTCAGACTTTGTAGGTCCAACCCTGAGAAATATGAATAACGACTAGAATCTGACTGGAGATACTGGCATTCTTTTTGTGTTATGCTTCACCACTCTTAGGTTAGATGCAATAAAAATTGAGAAACTTTTTCTTGATAAAACAAAATTCTCGGATAAAAAAATAACATGTTTATCTTCTGAGATATTGATACCCGTAAATCCATACTTGTTACGGGTTTTTTTTAGGTAAAACCAATGTAAGGCACTAAAGAAACTTAGGAGTTATTAAAATAGAACCTGTTTATTAGCAACGGTTTGTTTACTTAACAGAGGTCTTGTCTACACGATTTCCAAACAGGATTTTGTCGTTTTATTACAATAGTCTACATTTTATGAAGTGCTCCCGTTTGCGATTAACAGGAGTAAGTTATTCAACACGTAAGGAATTTTCCATTACAAGTGCTTTCGTCAAACCAACAAGAGAAGTTAGATAAGCAATGCATGCAATATGCCTAGATAATATATAGATTAAAATGCAAGAATAGAAACTAATGTCGTAAATTTTAGATATGAGCTCCTCAGGTAATAAGATGCTGAATATAAGATTTCATATTATGGGTAACTCTAGTAAAGACATCCAAAAGTTTTAGTTTGGAAAATCCAAATACAATGCATTTATAATTTAAAAAACCTGTACCACTAAAACCCGTAAAGAGTCTGGGGTTCGGTAGATGGTAGGGACTGTACTGTTTCTTGGACAACTGTTGTTCAGGGATGTTATTTGTCCTAGATCACGCTCAACCGCCAGATTTTTCGGGTATCCACGATATTGAGACAGAGTGAGCCCCAGGTGGGTCCTAGATCCCCTGTAATCCAACTCCAACCGCTAACCCGGGACCATTTGGAAGGCAACTCAGCCCACTACCACTGAGCCACTCTGCTCCCTCAAAGAAAGAAAACAAATTTATAATAGTGGAATGTAAATGTCAATGGAATTTAATTTATAGGTTATTACTTTTTTTGCAATACATAATAATTTTATTTGCCTAGAATTTTTAAAATTATTTTTATTAACAGCATTAATATTTATAAGAAAATATTTCATATTATGGGTAATTGTGGTAAATATGTTTTTCTTACGGCAGGAAAATTTAATTCAGGGGTTTCGAAAAATAAAAAATAAAGGTTTTAGTAGCATTCATTTTAACTTTTCTTGTCTTTTCTCTACTTTAATACTGTTCCAGTTTCCCCCCCCCCAAACCATTATTAATCATGGAAAGACATTTTCTTGAACCTGAAATTAGTAATATTATTGTGAGAATGAACAGCCAAAGTAACCGGCAAATTAGAAACATAGTTGGCGTTTATAAAAGGGTCGTCGAGTTGTTGATGGAAGTGCATTACAACGCAAAGAGTGAATACAAATATTGTCATCACTGCTCGAAGGAACCGTTTCCACATTCTCCATCAGATTCCAATAAAGTTCAAGGTGTCACAACCTGGGCTTTATCAACAATAATTCGTATTATTATCAACAATAATGATTCGTAATAGTTTTTGGGAAGTTAGCCTTACATTGAGTACAAAGGAATTCAACATATCACATGTTCTTATACAGAAACATAGATTTTGTCATTACGTGTATACTATAGGTAAGAACATCCGTTCATAGTTTCCAGTCCCCCCCCCCCCAAAATCCGCTCCAATTTTAATTAGTTTTCTAGTTTCTTTCCCAAATTCACTGCAATAAATTATGGAAAGGTTCTACTAAATAACTATTTAAGTAGGACACGGAATAAGTATATCATGTTTTTTCCAAATTGGAACTAGGTAAGTAATAACTTTTAGGTAACGTAGGTAACTAGAGTGTGGTATAACATCTGTCTAATCAACACTGATTTAAAACGGAATATACAATCTTTGACTTGTAATTAAATTAAACTGGAAAGCTAAAAGTTTTTACTTTTGGAACTAGATAATGTAATACTTTAGCCTATGCTGCTCGAAAACAATAATACACGGACAACCACTCTCCCGCTTCCCGGCACTCTATTGGATAAACTTTGTCTTAGCACAGCTTTCTCTCGTAGATAACAGTCTATGAACTAAAATGGAAATTCGAGATACCTAATGATCAATATACAAATACGTCCCTTTTCTATACATTTACATATATATTATCTGTAACACTACAACCCTCGGTTCCTGGATACAATAACCTTGGGTTACAAGAGATACTGTACCGTTTCTTAGACAACGTTTGTGCAAACAAGAGCTTTGTCCGAGACCACGCTCAATCACCAGAACCCACCTCAATTGAAGGTACAAACTTTACAGAGGCTGGATGATCCGCAGGAGGGTTTGCAGATACCGAAGCTTCCAACTTATGGATGTTGAAAGGCTATTATTAAATATTTGTTATTGAATACTGTTATTAAGCATAACAGTTGGAATAGAATACAGGATCTTCGGTACAACAACACTGGATACCAGTCTGGTATCCTCATACTAGACTGAAAGGACAAGAAACTGCTCGCCGTTTCAGGCTACTTCAACTCTTACAAGACAAACGCTCTGAGCTCCCAATCATAACGAAAAATTCATATAAATGACTACTTTACGACCTGTTTGGACTTAATGAGTAGAGCTTTGGGGATCTCAAAATCCACTGTAAAATCCTCAATGCTCGTTAATTTATTGCGAATAAAGTCATCTATAATGACCGCAACGTCACATTTGTTGCTTCGAGGCATCTGAAAAAAAAATGGCCTCGTGACCTTCTAAGTTAAATTTGCTATTTGATTACTACCTCGGGAGTTTTTTTTACTGGTATTTTTGATGCCATTATGTATTATCCATGCATGACATCATATTTACTTGTTATAGAATTTCAATAAATAACTTTAAAAAAAAATAAAAACTGGCGTATTAATAATACATAAGAGATAATTAATGATTCATAATGGGTAAGGGAATCTAACATTGTAGACCCAATGGTCTTGTATATTAAATCCATAATCGTCTTTCACTTGGATGGAATTTATCAGAAGAAGGATTCGCAGCTGGCTTGGGCTATTATGTATCCTGAAAGGGTGAAAGGATTTTATATCGTAAGATGGAGCAATATTTATTGAGTCTGATTTAGCGTCCATATTATGAATAGGAATATTATATCGGCATCGATAAAATCCGTTCTATATCGGAAAAATAATTATGGCAACGTAGTCTGGAGCAGTAATTCTTTGGAAACCATTGTGTAGTAATATGGTAGATAAATGTTTAATAAACTATCCCGTAAATATCAAAGCAAATCACTTTTTTATTTTTCAAATTTAATACCTTCATAAAATAACAATAGACATCATAATTTGTTTTATTAAGTGATAACAGCGGAATAGACGAGGGCTGGGATAATATTTCTCTAAAAACGTTTTACGCATCTGTGATGATACGGTAAAATAAAATCACTATAAATATTCAAACGTATCTAAAGACAACTGTTATTGCTATTGTGTATTTCTCTGCGACATTGACATAAACACAATATTCGTGTATTAAATAAATAAAAGTTTAAAAAACTAAATAACACGCTTAAATAGGAAACAAAACTAAAAATTAGAAAATAAGAATAGTGTGATGATTTTTTTTGTTTAACTAATATTAATTTTCTAATTTTTATTAATAAACTAAATTTACAAAGGCTTTTTTTTATGTTGCGAAATATACGAAACCTCTCATTTGATCCTGCCAGTAGTCGTATGCAAGTCCTAATGATCAGTATTTTCGTAACTATTTAAAAAGTAATTAAAAACCAACGAGTAAGTTCTTTTTTTTTGATAATTACAACAAAAAAAAATCCAGAAAATAGACAATAAGAAATAAATTAACAATATAAGAATAACTGTTCTAATTTCAATATTTAATGTCTTGTTATATATTTCAATTTTCTAAGGGACCATTAATCTAGAATGCTAACTAGTCTTACGAAACTATTAAGAATTGTTCATTACATACAAATTTTAAAAATAGAAAATTAAGGGTATTTTTTCGATTACGATGACTGGATAAATCTACTGAAACATAAACATAAACACTAAATTCAAAAATATCATTATTTTTTTGGTAACCTGGGAAATGACAATTCAATTAGATATGGATATTACTTTATGAAAAGTAAAAAAAATTGTTATTTATTTGATAAGTGAGATTAGTGCCACGTTATTACACCCGAGTGAATTTTACCACACGAGCCGAAGGCGAGTATGGTAATTAAACGAGGGTATTATAAGCACTTTTCTCACGTGTTAAATATTACATTTTTCCTGCAACCATTTAAAAATTAAGAAATTAAAAGTGAAACTTTAGATTTGTTAAAACTACACTATCTCTTACAATTTTCTATTACTAACCATGCAAATTATAACTCTAGGACGGTTTACTGATTGAAACATTTATTTATTATTATTTAAATAATAATATTCTGATAACACATACAAAAATAAAATAAACGTATATTATTATATCTTGATTTATATTTATGTTTCTCTTCATATCTGACTTTAGATGTTTTTGGTAAAAGTTGATTTATTGCCTGTTCAGCCTGTGCTTTTATGAATGGAGGAGTAAATTCCATGAATTCATCACTATCTATTTCCATTTTTTATGTTGTTTGTGGTCTGATCACTGTTTTAATGCTAGATCTCCAAATTTCTGATGTTTGAAGGTTCTAATAAATTTAAGGATATATTATATATTTCTATAAAATCGCTTCAAAATGAATAAAATCTATCTTGAATTAAATATAATTTATTTTAACATTATAGGAATATAAAATGAATAATATTATAATACCGCCATTTAACATTTAAAATAAAAGAGTGCCGATTGTCAAATTCGATCTTTGTGGCTGTTACTTTCCCCCACTAGTGAGGGAAAGTGGGACTTTCCACACCAGTTTTAGTAGAGTAATGGATAGGATTACTCAATGGTTGCTGGAAAAAATAATTTTCTTCATTCGTTTTGCTTCACATGCAAAACGAACAAAATATATGAAAACTTATTATTATTCTATGATATTTTAACGAGGAGAATTCGTTACAGATTTTTGCAACTTTAAATATTCCTTTAATTATAGCTACCGTTACGAAGGAATTAATCTGCACTGATTGCAAACTTGAAATGTAAATAGGCCTCTTGGATTAGCATTCCCAGCCTCTTCTATTTAGGCTTATTTCTTCTCTTTCTTAATTAAAGAAAAATTCCGATTGGAGCTCCCATCTCGTTTGTAACAATGGGAAAGAGCACGCTGCTAAAGGAAATAAAAGAAAACAAGACAGAAAGGAAAGAAAAGGAACAGGATTTCCTATTAGTATCAGTGCTGATTAGCTGGATGACATCTTTCTGATATTGAAATGACAATTTGGAGTTAGTGATTAAAATAATCACTTATTTGAAATGATTGTTATTGTTAGATATTCTAAAGAAATAAGAGAAAATATAACATTCACAGACAAGATAGATACTTCAATGGACTCAAATAGTGTACTAATAATTTTAAATATTTTGATAATTAGGTGAGACATTGAGGAAAAAGATTTAAGGTGAAATACGCAGATCGCTGTCCAGTCAGGTGGATCTAGGACCTGTGTCCTTCAAAATATTCTAGGAAAAAATGCTAATTTAAAATTCCCTGGAGCTCATGTCCTTGTAGCAAAATGATGTACAATGATGATGTAGCAAAAACCTACTTTTGTTCACCTACATACAATGCGAAACATCCATAAGAGAATGGACCGTGACGCAATTGAAATTGGTAAATTTCAATTGTGAGTTCTCAAATGGGAGTCCAAATGTGGACACACCTAGGTAAAGATGGTTAAACTCAAGATGGTTACTTTAATATTTTTAGTTAGTTGTGCCTTGACTTGCAAGACAAAAAACCTACACCACTGAAAGCCATGAAGTTCAGTACGTAGTCTGCACTGTTTCTAGAAAAACGGTTGTGCAGGGAGGTGTTTTATCCCGATTCCCCCTATTAAGGATACCTCCTTTGTAGAGGCTGGGTTTGATGAACCCAATATTCGTCATGCCAAATCAGTGCATTACCATTTAGCCACTCCACTCCATTTACTTGTAAGAAGAAACTCTATTTTTTCGAATCGAATGAAAATAAATAAGTATACAAAGAAGAACTTCTTGATTCAAACTAACGAGACTGTTGGCAATGGAAGATCATAATTTACGAACTACCGTCGTGATTGTCTTCATTATTCTTACTATTCTCTAGTCACACATCTTCTCTCCCTATCTCTCGGCATCTTACAACATTTCAGAAGTGAAATATATACATATTCAAAATGAGGGCTAAGGAAGTTTACAATGCTGAATACAAGGGAGCAATGGGCCAACGCATAATTGTACACCCAAGGCTTACATCTCCTCATGGAATGTTTCGAAGTTTAACAAGGGGAAAAATTCAGCGCTGATACTGTATGTTGATAAAATAAAAGAATGAATAAGCTGGAACTGGATCTTCAAAAAGCGATCAAGAAAGAAAAGAGGAGATTGAAAAATGATGAGAGAAGAGAAGATAATCATCCGCACATTGGATCTCGCTAAGCCAAGATTCGATCAATATCATGTTGTTGTTCTTAGCACTGAATAACCGAACAGTCAGGGGTTTTTCAGTTTATATCGATTGCACTTTACAGTTATACCAGATATAGTTTTAATAATAAAAAGTTGTAGGAATAAATAAGTACAAATAACAATTATTTGTAGGAACCTACAAACAGTTATCAATCGGTATAATTACTAAAAGGCATTTGTTTATGATATGGACATTTAACCATCCTTTGTTGTACGATAAATACCAGCTCTTAATTATTGTAATTTGTTTTACTTCTTCTTTTTTGACTTCGTTATCGATATATATTGGAAGGAGGGGACTCGTTGATCAAACCATACATTTTGTAGGACAAATATTTTTTCAAATAATTTAGATAATTATCTTGCGATTTAACAAAAAAAAACCTAGTTAGTAATAAATTTTTGAAAATCATCAAATCGACATATTTTATCCTTGCTACGTCTTTTAGCTACCACAACCGAGAGTTTTCGCACAGGAAATTGTTGGCGTCACATCGAAACGAAGCTATTCACGAAGATTCAGCTTGATACTTATCAAGTGAAAAAATGGACCATGGATCCTGGACTATCCGGGACAAATTATCCAATTTCCAATTCTGAAATAGACCAATTTTTTATTTTTGAAATGAAAGAAATATTTAATTTAAATCTTTGTCTGACTTAAATTTGGCAATTGTATGTTTAAATTTATGTTCGTCTTTGTCTAGCCAACAAGTATAGTCACAAGTTTAGTCTGTCATTATTTATAAGAAACGTAAATTATATTATTAAATAGAAAATACTGACGTCAGCAATACAATCATCTAACTCTGGTAAGTTATGTGTATTTTTAGTTTGTTTATTTTTTACTTTTTATGTCATTTCGTTTATTTATTGGGTAGTAACGTTATTCATTAAGAGGAGGATTACATCTTACTTCACCTTGAAACGAGTTTCTTCTCTCTATTTCGTCCTTTAGGTGTCTTTACCTGTCTCCACTCTACAGTGGGCTGTCGTTAAGTGCGGATGTATACCAGTGATTTATATGGCCAAGTAATTTTATATTTATTTATTTTATTTTATTTTAGCTGGTGTTACCGTTTGATGTGATGATTATGTTACAAACTTTATTATGAATACAACCTACTTTTTTAAAAAATCAATTTGGACCTTGGGCCGAAAATCCCACAACCTTCAGTAATCACGTTTTACCTACGAGGATGATAAAATAAATTTTGTAAAAAGTAAATTCTCCTTCTAAGATTGTAAAAAAAAATTCAAATTTTTCATACAACATTATTTATTCTACTCACTTTGTTGTAAATATTTGTTTTGCTTTTTTGTATCATTTTTCTGAGAGGTCTGGAATGAAAATGTAGAACGCAATTTCGATATAACGTCAATTGTACATTCACTTCTTTAATGAATAATATTATTTATTTATTTATTTATTTATAATTTAATTTTTATTTGCACCTGCGCAATTGCGCATTCAGCAAATTTGATACTAGTGTTTTTCACCTTGATTTTCTACTTGAACTTCTTTATGATGATGTAGTAAAAATATAAATATCAATTGGTGAGTAGGTCTCTTGGCCAATTTCTTTTTAATCTTTTCCTATCCAGTCCAGGTAACAGGGAGTAGGAAAGCGGAAGAACGAGTGGATTTGGGTGATGTTGTGTCGATGAGTGGAATGTCATGTATTTGTTATGAATATATGATTTTATAGTGGGAATGTTCATGTCGTTGTGTATGGTGTGATTCGAAATATACCATGGTGCATTAACAAACTAGAATTGAATTTTTTCCAGTCGAACATGTGGTATTTTCACTCTAACGTCAATCTTTCTATTCCGACATCAAATTTGTTTGTCTTCTTTCATTGATGAGTTAATGTATCAAAGTATACATAGAGTTGAATGTATGTTTATGGCGCTGTCAGTATAATGGAATAGCGAAATTGAAATGTTCTGATCCTGAAATATAAGAACCAAATGCTGATCAACAGGATTCAAATAGAAAGCAGAATACGAGAGACAGGCGATAACGAAGACAGGTCCTAGAAGAGACCTAACAATCCTAGTTAGATGGTGCTGCCGGGACAAAACTCCCCTCGGCTGCTTCCTCATTGACAGCTGTCTCCCGCATCTCAGCCCTAAGGACCGAGGGACGACTCAGTCTAGCTTAGCGTCGGCATTTCTTAAGCTGGAACGTTATCGAGTAGTCTAGAGAAAGATAGAACGGGTACTACTACTGCCTTGATGGATCTTGGATACAATACATAGTAAGGACTGTGTACTGCTTTTAATATAATAGTTTTACAGAGAGGTAATTTGTATCACGCTTAAACGCGCGATTTTTTCACCGATCCTCACTTCTTAGAGGCTAAATGATTCCACGGAAGGCCTTCAGATCCAACAGGGTAGCTATTGACAGATAAAAATTGGGTCACCAGTGATGTTAAAGACCTTCTTTTCCATGGTCACGGGTTCTCAGGCCAGTAAGTGGCCTAGTATTTTTTAAGAGGGACCGAAAAATATCAACTATTATCTAAATAAATAAACAAACAGGTTTAATAACTTATCTTCCACAGTTGAAATTGAAACTAAGACCGTCAGCACAGCAACTCGCGCTCTACACCCATAAATTATAAAGATAGAGCACCATTAACAATTTAAAAAAATCCCACTTGCAGAAAATAAAAAATGTTTGGTCGAAACTTCTTCTTTTTCATTTTCTTTTTCCCTTCATGTAATGACTAAGTAATTACATAAATGGTCACATTGCTCGTGGCTGACATAACTTTTAAACACTTCTAAAAACGTCATGACTCACTTGCTCGATCTCCAGACTTTAATTTAAGAACGAAACCCGAGAGTTATACTACATCATCTATGAAACAAATGAAGAAGTTTAATCAAATATTTTAAATCTTTTACAAACTACTCATTAGCCAATCCAACTAGAAAATAAAGTCGAGTAGCCTGGCAACAAAATTTTAAATTTAAAATTTATTGACAAAAGTTTAAATTAAGCTTCCTGTCTGGAATTCTGTGGATAATTAATTGGAATTAGATTCATTTCCAATCTAAGTTATTTCATTACCTCAAAAATTGGAGTAATAAAGTACGGATATTTGCCACTAAAATAGTTGTTGGTGTTTGTTCATTTAACGTAACTTTACGCTACTATGGCCAATCGGGCGATGCAATATTGGGAGCTCTAAATTTTGCCTATTCAGGTTAAATTAGAATAGAGATTTTTAACAAGTACCTGATACTTTACAAGCTCGGGACATTTAACGCCCCTTCCGAAGGACGGCATAACCGAGGAATTTTAAATCCTATGGTCACCTTCCGGTCTACAAACCCGCGATCTAGGGCTTAGTAGGTTGTTATGCTAAATACTAGACCTCAGGTCGCCCCACTAAAATATTCTGGTTGGTTTCAAAACGTAACGATTTTTAGAGTCAAATGATGTCTACCCTATGACTTTCAAAATCTTTTATACCGTAAAACATTTCAAAAACAATAACGTATAATTATGGCTATCTATTTGAAGATGATAATAATATGGTTATAAATGACTTTATCAATTCAACGATGGTAACAAAGGAGCTGCAAATTACCACACCAATTTATTAATTTGTAAATGATCTGCGCAGTAGTTTTTCAAACCGTAATTGACTTGTAAAATAGTAATATATGTTAGATGATACAATTAAGTAGCTAAGAGATAGGTTCTTTTCAATTCTATTTCATCAAATAAAATAATTGCATATTTTGTTTCTAGCTCGATACATTTTTCATTTATTGGTTTACTAATGGTCAATATTAATTATTTTAGACTTAATATAAACAATGAAATCATAATTTGGATTCAGTCGATATTCAGGCTTAATGGAAAGTGTTTACAACAATTCTTCATAATTATTATAATGTATTAAGCCACAAAAATTAAAAAAAAAAAAGATATTCTATCAAAATAAATAGTGTTTTTTATTTTTCTATTAAGTTTCATACATTAAGAAGTAAGGTAACAAACCAAAGGTTTCCGGTTTCATATTTGTTTTTAAAAAATATTAAAATTTTATTGTTTAAAACTTTATTTTAGTTTAAACTTTTTATTTATATTCGGTTTATGTATAGGTAAATATTACAATTAGTAATATGACAAACTTTCTTCGTCTCGACTAATTTAGGATCTTTCGTCAGGACCAATGTGAATAAAGATCCACTGAAAACTTATGAAGCATATTACTTCTTTAGAGTAAAGTCTAATGTCTTAAGAGTTGATTGTTGTCCGATATAAGTGCTGCATTCTTTACAAACAAGATCTCCATATTTACATATAATGTGTTCGGCTTTGTCTCCTTCCTCAGGACTTAGACAGTTGTAGGATTCATCTATCATCTTAAATCTTCTATCAAACTTTAAAGATATTTTGCGAAAATCGGCCTGGATTATCGTCATCAACTCCTTTTTAAGTATTAAGTGTTCATTTTTAGTATATATCGATAAATTGATAAACAGATTGGATTGTTTCATCCCGGGTTCCGTGTTTTTGTATATTTCCTTCTTCTTCATTTCCCAGGTATCAATTTATTGCCTTAATTAGATGTTCAATAGTATAGCTCTGAGCCAATTAGCTCAGCTTATGGGACCATTCTTACTAAATAATGACCTCATTGCCCTCGATTCTCTAGTGTCTAGGAGTCCACATTAATGTAAGTTTATTAACCTAAGCTAATTGCTTTAGGATAACCGTTCTTAAGGCTATGCAATGCGATTAAATAATACATTTTATGCATGAAAATCTATAAAAGAACTAAGTAATTCAACAACAATAATCCAGAATTATTTTTTTTCTTTCAAGTGAAAATCATAAATTTTGTCCATTACTTCTTTATCACTGAATATTTATAAAAGTTTATATTAATAAAATTAAAATTTATTTGACTCTTTAACGTCACTTTATGCTGCTACGGCTAATCGGACGATGCTACAATGGGAGCTCTAAATTCTGCCTATCCAGGTTTAATCAGGATAGTGATTTTTACCGGGCATCTTACAAGCTCGGTACCCCCATTTAACGTCTCTTCCGAAGGACTGCATAACAAAGAAATTTTAAATCCTATGGCCAACTGCCGGGCTACGAACCCGCGATCTAGGGCTTAGTAAGTTGTTATGCTAACCACAAGTTGCCCATAATATTAAAATCCTTATTTGGCTATGGTGGCATTATCGTAAATATCAGAAAAAAATAATATAATTAAAATTATACGGAATGATTAATCTATTGTGTACTTTCAATAAACATACTAGAGTGCACCGACTAAATCTTAACATCACGTTTTGTGATGCAGGATTAAGATATTCAATCCTGCAAATCAAAGCTGCTTGGCGGGTTAGTTTAATTCTCATTCAGGCGGTTTTAAGGAACTGAGATAGCAGCTTGGCAGGTTAGCATCTACTCTCTTTTAGGCGCTTTTAAGGAACTCAGTTTTTGAATGTTTGTAGCATATTATATTAAAAACAGCAGCTATTAACACATTTCAGAATTATTTATTAATAATTGTAATTAAACTAAAATACCAGATAAGGATTATTCTTAGACCTGTTAAACTATACATAAGTGGCTCTAAAAGTGGCTGAATCAAATTAAAATCTCGACGAACTAAAGAAGTAGTCATTTTTAAATTCTCTAAGCGATCGGATTATAGTTTTTCAAAGGTAATACATCTAAAGGAACTAGTATAAATTGATTCAGAGGTGGTAAAATGAATATATCTGATATAATATAAAAATTTACAAGTTTTGCAAATTCAATGTACTTTTCCTATTTACAAGGTAAATAAATCCAGATAGATGTTTTTAATCAGAAATACCTGCCTTACGATAAAAGACAGTTTTATTTTTTCTACTATTGTATTATTACTTCCGGTTCATCAAGTATTTATAAAATTAAATATAATTAATATAAAGATAACTCATTTTTTAAATAGAAAATTTAATTTAAATATATTATCATAAAATATAATAAAAAATATTATTATTAAAAACATATGTATTGCGCAATGGCAATACTAACTTTACTGTGTAAAGAAAGTAAAACGGCAAAAAAAAAAAAAAAAATGGGACAGTTACTGGTTTGGGATAATGGAAAAGTTTATAAAGACCATTAAAGTTCCACACATCACTTCCTCGGAGATCTACTTTGATGACAATGGACTATTATCAGCTAGGGACCTTTCCGCATTCTCACTCGAGTCCATAGCTACTATTTTTAGCACACAAACACACATATATACTCTATAACATATAGCATATATATGTAATAAATATATCATATATAGCATGTCTATACTGTACATATATCAATTATATTTAATACGCTTTTATTGCAGAATGGCTTGTACAGGGTGTATGCATATCAATGTGTACAACAAATCTGTGCCAGTACAACCCAGAAAGGGGAATATGGATTCACAGTAAGCGGCAGAGACTGTTCTTTTTAAGGAAGTTGAGGAGGAAGGTGATTTGGAAGAGATCACACTCCAGGTGGTTGAGCGTGTTTTCCCAAAATTAAGTGTACTCCCTTTACAGAGGCTTGTTGAGCCTCGGAGGGTGTAAAAAAGAAGGAGCACGCAACCTACCTAAAAACATATATATATGCTACTACAATATATGAAGGGTCTTTGGTTCAGTGGATGTCAGATAATATGCTATTTCTAGAGCAACGGTTAAGCAGGGAGTCGTTTTGACCGAGATCTCACTCAAGGCAGATCCTCACTTGAGGTTACCCAATGTATAGTTGCTGAGTCAGTGCCAGTAGGATATTAGGAAGATTATAAGAAAGATTGGGCAAGGTTTTTTGGCTGATATCAGACTGAATAATTTATCTGCCACTGCTGATTTTGACCCAGTGATCAACTCCACACACTGAGCTAATACGCTCCACTTAAGGTTACCCAATTTATGGAGGCTGGCTGAACCCCAGGAGCATTTGGAGATTCCACAGGGTTTATCGTTGGTTGATAACTGATTAAATATCTTATCTATGGCTGCTGGATTTGAAGCAGAGAGCTTCATCAGTTTAACTCAGCTCTCTAAACACTGAGCTATACCGCTCGGTGTTTATTATAAAGTAGCTGTACCACTACAACCCATGAAGAGTCTTGGGTCCAATACATGTTAGGTAATATACTATTTCTAAGACAACAGTTGAGCAGAGAGGTGATTTCATTGAGATTGCCCTCAATGCCAGTTTTTTACCAATTAATGTTACCCAATTTATGGAAGCTCAGCTCCATGAGGATATGAAATCCTACAGGGGAGATATTTGGCTGATGACAGGTAAAGTATTTTATAAACTTCCGGATTTGTCCAGGGACATTCAGAACTATACACACTGAACCGTCCCACTGACTATCTATTATAAAATGTTACTTAATTATTTGTTTGACTGAGGGACTGCCTGTGAATCAACATACTCCTCTTGATATAGTGGTTTGATGTATGCATTTTAAGAAATCTATTTAAAGTTTTCTTTTTTATTTTGTTTAATTTAATCGCTTAATGGGGAGGAAGGATCGGATTTGATCACCGCTATTCCGAACGGAGAGCAGAATAAAATCCACAATCCCCCAGAGGTACAGTGGCGAAACTGTAATTGGCTCAGCGCGGCCAAACAAGCTCTTCTCGTTAGCCTCATGTCAACATTAGGGCCCCTCCTTTCGGGGTCATGGAACCTCCCCTTTCCCTCTCTCACAACCACACTGTCTCTCTCTCGCTCGCTCGCTCTCTCTCTCTCTCTCTCTCTCTCTCTCTCTCTCTCTCTCTCTCTCTCTCAACAAATACCAATCCTTTCCTTCATCAAGGCCTATCTTTGTACTCTGTCCGCTCGAGGTATTAATTTCAAGTGTTTGGAAATGACCCATTCGCCCCTAAAAGTAAATTTTAAAATGTAGTATACTCAGAGCTGTATATAATCAGAGACAGAAGAGCGATCGGAAAATTCAATACTTATTCTCAACTCTCAACGAGAAACTGCCCAAGACCTGGAGGAGAGATGTCTCGATATACTGGATGTTCCAAGAATAAATAGTGAGCAGCCAAAGAGTAATATATTTGAGGCAAAGACACATATTTATCCTAAGTAATGAGGTTAATATTTGTTTTCTTTATTAATTTAGAAAAGGGAGCGGAGTGGCTCATTGGAAGAGCAATGAGTTGCTATGCCGAAAATCCTGGTTCAAATTCCGCGGCTGGCAAGACTTTAAGTTAGTCTGTTAGCGGCTGGAGATGGATCATATAGGATCTAGGACCTTCCTGGGGCTCAACCAAGCTATAAACTATTATAAAAACAGGGTACCCAAAATAAGGGGGAAAACCTGGCGGTTGAGCGTGACCTAAGACAAGTCACCTCCCTGTACAACCGTTGACCATGAAACAATACCATACCATGTACTGAACCCCAGACCCTTTCACGGATTGTTGTGGCACAGGTTTTTTTTTTATTAATTTAGAAACTGTATTAACTTAATTACTATTATTATCTTTCATTTATTTCTTATAATCCTCCACACACACTTTTATGAGGGAACGGTGAAGCTCAGAAAATAGAGCAGGGGTCGACAACTTTTTTCGCCACGGTCAAATTCAACCAAAATATGAGTATTGAAGATATGTTTTGATCTGAAATATTTTCTTAATAAAACAGTAAATTATTATTAAACAAATAATAACAAATATAGTTGAATCATCTTTATTTATAAACGTTCTCTTACAAACACGATAGTTATGTTTCATAATTTATTTTTATATTTCATACTTTATTTACAGAACTAAAATGGGTCACATGAAGAAATTATCAAATAGGCCACTCGCCGACCCCTGGTTTAGATTATTGAGAGATACGCCTTGAAATCTGGTTGTGGCAAGTTAATTATATTATATAAATTAGTTAATCTATAACAGAATTGTATGGACGATAATAAGCGGGCCGTACTCTGCCTCTATAAAGTGGTTACTCTTATTTGGCCTGAAGGAGAAGCGTAATCTCAGCTAAATTACCTCTCTGCACAACCGTTGACTTAGAAACACTATAGCTTCTCCATACTCTTAACCAAAAGCCCTTGATGGGTTATAGGGGTATAGTTACTTATTTTACTCACCTTATGTATACATTTTATTTAGTTTAGCCTCACCTCTATTTTAAACATAATCATATTATTTAATATAAATTTTGTATTGTATAAATATATTTTTATTAATAATGCATTGCCAACCCTTTAATATTGTTTACTAAATTTAATTATAATACCCCTTTTGGTACTTGTGTGTTAACGCCACCGCAGTTATTTTTTCCTGTTTGCTCGCATGCGTGAGCGGTTATATTTTGTAACAGTTATATTTCTGACACCTGATTTGTTCTATGTTCGTTCTTGTTTGCTGAGTTTTGTTTGTTGCTGATTTCTTGTTTGTTTGATGATTTGTTCTAGATTTATTGTTGTTATTATTTTATTTATTTATTTTTTTATTATTAGATTTGTTGTTGTTATTATTTCGCTTAATTTTGTGCTACGAAAATGCGTCTTTGGGATTTGCCAAAAACAGAAGAAGAAGCAATCCTATTTTTCAAGGAGCAAAATATTTAACCAAAAAAACGAAAATGTAGCAATTCGCATGAAATGAAACTGTATTTTGGTAAACGTAACTTTTGGAAATGTAATTTAAGACAGTGTGATGAGCAAGTGCGACTGAGAAAAGACAACTGGTTTGAGAATAGCAGAATTCCATTTTGATCAGCTTTAAGATTCATATACTGCTGGTGTGAGGAGTTGACCTCTATTACATTTTGTGAGAAATAACTTGATTTAGGAAATAAAACTGTAATAGACTGGAACAATTACATGAGAGAATTGTGTGTTGGACATAGAGAATAGACCAGAGAAGAAGATAGGTAAACCAGACTGTATTGTCGAAATCGATGAAAGTTTATTTAGTAAACGTAAAAATAATTGTGGTCGTTTACTACCCGAACAGTGGGTGTTTGGTGGTATATGTAGACAAACAAAAGATTCGTTTCTTGTGACTGTTCCTAATAGAACTGGCTGTACCATTATTGAGAAAATTATTGAAAATTGCAGATGGTAGCCCAATTTATTCGGACAGCTGGAAAGGTAATCAACCCAATATAATAGAAAAAGAAGGATTCCAACATGCTAAGGTCAATCACAAATATAATTTTATTGATCCTGATACAGGAGTACATACTCAAACAGTCGAGAGAATGTGGGGATGTGCTAAATGGAGGAACAAGAGACATAGGGGGACAGCGAGGCATCATTTAGAATCATACTTATCAGAATTCGTATGGCGACAGCATCAGTTGAAAGAAAATCGAGACTGTTTTGAATCGATGTTGAACTGTATTTCGGCCCATTTTTCACCGAAATCCGATTAACCACTTTCTTTTTTAATAAATTATTTGGATTTTTCATTATTTTCATATATCATTATTTTGATTGTTCGTGATAAATTCCATTATTTTAATTGTTCATTATATATTCCATTTGTAAATACATTATTTTGATTTGTAATTGTTGATGATTATTTAAAAAATTTAAAATTCTAACCCCAATAAATAGATTTAAAAACGTTATGCAAGATAACTGTTATAAAAAGATAACTGTTACAAAATATAACCGATCGCGCATGCGAACAAGTAGGGAAAAATAACGGCGTTAAAACACAAGTACCAATCTTTTAATTATCTTTCCTCTATTACCATCTCAAGATTCTGTTCCTGCTTAATTTTCTCTTAATTACTTTAAGTCTCTCCTACACTGACTATAAAGGTGTTGTAGGATTTTCTGTGCCGTTATATAATTTTATTTCCAAGTTTTATTGTATCCATTATTTTCATTCCCTTCAATTTTATAATTAATAAGTACTCTACAGTTGTGTAAATTATTATATTTATATATAACTAAACATTATTGTTATCATTAATATGTATCCACTTATATATTTTTGTATCTTGTTAATGAAGACCTGAAATGTTTGTTGAAGCGTAAGTTTGTATTAAGACGTTTCTTATAATCTGAGAAATGATCTTTACTTACATTCGAATGATTTTCTCCTAAAAAAAATTAATATTTTTTTTGTGCTTTCGGAAGTGCTGAAGGCTTGGGTCGCTTCATTACACAGAACATCTGTGTCCGCCCGTTGTCCCAGTGTCCTCCAATATGGCACCATGTGTATGGAGAAATGTTCGTCTATCTAAAACGCTTCGATTCCGAAAAACATCTTCCTACCATTGAACTGATAAATAAACCATTGAACGTAGTATGTACTTTTTATGATAAAACAGTTCTTCTACTTCAACGCATTTATATATTTTATTACACCTAAATGCGTTCTGACATTCTTTTATTTATTTATTCTGTCTTATTACTTATTATTATATATATATATATATTCAGTATATTCAGTAAATAACTTCTTATTTTTAAGTTTTAATTGTTTTATTTCTCCATGTTAAAACCAACTTTTGATATACCAATATTTTTATTATGAAGAGAAAAGATTTGTCCCGGCCGGTGTTCAAACCCGTGTCGTCCGCCTCTCCGTGGCAGCGCTCTTAACAATTGAGCTACCAGGGGTCGCCTCACAGTCAGGCCAAATACGTTCTCTTCACCGATCCCATATCCCCGTGGTCTCGCAATTTTGCGATGTACACACGAGGAAGAATGTTTGTTAATCGGGATCTTGTTGATTTACGTCATTATATTATTCATATATATTTCTTTTTTATTGATTGTTTTAATTTTTAAATATTTATATTTTGAAGAGAAAAGATTTGCCCCGGCCGGAATTCGAACCCGGGTCCTGATTTGTCCTGACTGTGAGGCGACCCTTGGTAGCTCAATTGGTAAGAGCGCTGCCACAGAGAGGCGGACACCGGGGTTCAAAATAAAAATATTTAAAAATTAAAACAATTTAAAAAAAACTTCATAAATGTTTAACAACTAGATAAATGTTTGTCCCAGATATAAATAAGTTGTCATTATAAATAAATATTAAGTAACAAATAAGTGAAGCTGTTATCAATGTCTAAAGTTATTAACCTCTCATAGCTTGTTGTGTTATACTAGAAAATTTATTGAAGGAATTTTAAATTTATCTGTTCCTGTTTTATTAGATATTGTTATTTAAGTTTAGATTTGTATTAACTATCAAGTAAACAAGTACCAAAGATGTATTTTTTCTTGATGCAATTCCCTAAATTACACTACACGTTAAGTGTACTTATTTCTTGTTTTAACATCTCGTTCTGAAAGGTTTTAATACTGTATAAGCTCGGCTTGTTATAATAGTTGTAATAGTTACGGATTATCATGATGATCCTGTTTTATGTAAATATTTATACTGTAAGATTTGAATCCTCTGCAAGTTTAAAAAAAGGATTCATGGAGTTTTATCTTTACATTAGGGCGTAAAGCTGCTGTGGTATTGGCCGCTTTCAAGTCCAATTGTAGAAGATAAAACAATTATTTTTTTATATAAGCTGTGATGGATAACTCGAATATGTGATTCTTATTATGTTGAAGGCTTATTATTAATGTTTATAAAAAGAAAACAGACATTTTTTTCGAAAATGTATTTTCCAAAACTAATTTATACATTAGGCTCACACTATGAACATATATACTAGGCACTATTTTGTACTAATAACTAAACTAAACAGTAAAAACATAGTCACTTTTTATCACTTCAGGCAGTCAGAGAAAGGTCACACTGATTAGAACATTTTACAGTGTTGTTTTATCAATTTTAGATTCCTTAAGTTATTATTTTACATCATTAAAAATGTATCTACTATAACTCATTTATAACATTATGTAAAATAATTTTTAAAGTATTTCCTAAATAAAGTATTTAATAATATTTCATTCATTCACAAGAGATCTACTCGTATTTAGAGCTACTGGTAATAAAAATGAAAACAATACCTTTTCAATTAAAAATATAAAAAATGAACACAAGTTTAGGAACTTGTTAGGACACACTGACCCCTTATATCAATGACTAAATAAAAATTGATTTATAGGAACAGAACAGACAACAGGAATATTATGTTCCCAAAAGTTAAAAAACAAAACTATAGTATTCTGCATAATATGCATCGCATTAACTTCTTATTGGTTTTCCTTTCTATATTAATAACTTTTTTTTATTCAAAAATATTTTATTGATTAGCAAATATAAAAGTAAAAATATTGAGACCCTGAACTGATCCCAAGCATACTAATATCACAGTCACAGACCTCAAGTTGTATTTTAACTTAAAACAATTACCTTTAAATTTATATGTTTATATCATATAAATTACTTTTTAATACTTAAACTAATTCTAGTTTGCCAGTAAATTATAATGATTTTATTTATTTGGCCTTGATATTTTTTACTAATCATCATACAAATTTATTTTCCTTCGTTTCTTCCGCTCTAGGAAGCTTTCAGCGACCATATACGTTTTAATTACACTCAAATTGAGAGCCTCTAATTATAGAAGCCTAATACATCTCACCTTTATTAAAAGAGAACTTTTTTACATAATTCAATTAACTATTGACCAATTGATATAATTTAATTGATTGAAGCAGAAGGTAAAATTTTTTTTCGAGCTTTAAATATTAAAGCTCATAATATTCATAAATGAATATTTTCAAATGAAGTAAATTAATTACCTCACTGTTAATGTAGCCTTCTATACAACTCACATTAATTCACACCTCACTCTTCGAGTCACCGTTAAGCCGAAGGAGAATATCCTGCAGCGGGATTCCTTTAGTTTCTGGAACTACGCTCCAAACAAATATGCAACCCGATAGGCTCAAAATCCCGTACGAAAATAAGCACTCACTGAGACCCAAATTTTCTATTAAAATAGGAAAAAATTTCACGTTCAAAAAAGCAAGAAACATTCCCCACCAGATTACGATTGAGACGGCCAAACCCTTTATATCGATCGGTAAGGTCTCCGATGTGACTATATAAGGAATCGGCCCAGCGCCCAGGCCGTAATTGAGGACATGGATTGACAGGCACAAGACAGGGATCCACCTGAAGGATGACACATCAGCACTGGCTTTTTCCAAGTAGAAATACGTACCTAATACTACCAATGACAATCCCATGAATGCATAAGATATGAGGAGGAGGATTCTCCTTCCGCAGCGGTCCACGATAGAGGAACTGACAAAGGAAGCCATGAGTTGGATTGTACCGACGGCAATGGTAGCTGTCTCCGGGGCGATGGAACTTCCGGATTTAGCGAATAAGAAAACTGTATAAGCGAGGATAGGGACGACACCGCTGAACTGCTGCCAACTGAACAGGCCCAATCCGATGAGCAGTGCTTTCCGTCGACCTCTTGTACTTACCAAAGATGACACACTGCCACCACCTTGTTCGTTAATGATGAAACCATCAAGCTCTTCCTGTACACATTTATTATTACCATTACGCAACCATAGCAGGGCCATTTCTGCAGCCTCAATTTCTTTCTTGTTCCAAAGATATTCTGGTGATTCAGGCATCCACAAGAATAATAGGAAGAAACTCAGAGGGATCGTTGAGCATACGAAGTTGAAGGACTGGTAGGAAAGTATTGCCCCGAGGGTGTAGGCGAAGACCACGCCGGCATTCAGAGCGAGCATTATGAAGGAACCTAGAGCGCCCCGAATGGCAGGTTGAGCCGTCTCGCTGATGTAGGTCGGGCCGATGATGAGTCCTCCAGAACCTGCGAGGCCGTTGATGAACCTGGCAAGGAGGAGGAAGTTGTGGGAGTTTGTTAGTGCGGTCAATCCCCAACCGAGGAGGCTGCACCCGCACACCAGGAAGCAGCCCATTTTCCTCCCTAACCTGTCGGCAATCCTGCTCCAGAAGAAAGGTCCGGCCAATCCTCCTAACAATGTCAATGAGGCCAACCAGGAAAATGCCTCGTCGGATAGTCTGCCGATGGGGCTTCCATCACTCTGCAGCAGGCTCTGGACTGGAGATGTCCAACCCATCGTAATTCCGAACAAGAACGCCAATATAGAAACTGAAAATAGATTAAAATAATATAGTATATAAGATAAAAACCTAATAATTTTGTAGATACAGTAAAAAAAAAAAAAATAAATCGGGGTATATTCCTGGAATATCTCTCATTCTCAATACAGGCTTTCTGTCCATTAAATTGTCTAAACTTCGGTTCTACTTTTAACAGCTCTTATGTTAAAGAACTAGTGGTTAAGAGTTGATTTACCATTATGCAAGAAAGTCAAGAGGTAAGAAGTTAGTACATCATAAGAAGTAGCCGTCGTAGTCCAATGTAACATGAAAGTTTAAAAAATAAAATAGTCTTTCTTTATGAGTAAATGAGTAACAACTGATTACAGTATGGATCATAAAAAATATATATAAATATATGTGTATCTACTTATGTTATCTCCACAAGATAGGTTTGGCTCAGGATCCTACATGTGTATGCAATGCAATGTGCATGTGTACATGCAACCAAGGGAGAATGGATGGAGACCACCTAGACACATGTCCTGCTCTGACAGACATAAGAAATAAGACATTTGCCAATGAGCATTGAAAAAATCTAGTTTATAATGGCCTGCAAGATATCGGATGGTCGAACGACCAACGACCCCGTCATAAGAAAAAAAATCTATATATGTAAAGGTTTACATTCAGCCCTTTCAATCTTATCATAAAAACAACTGCACACACATTTATTATATTTGTATAAATGATATACTCATTTAAAGTAATTAAACTGATTCTAATTCGACGATTAATTCTGAATGCCACTTCGAATTCCATTGAGTAAAGGTGAAAAAAATACATCTATAATCCCGAATTTCGTTCTGGAAACAGAATTAAACCAATAATGAAATCAACTTAGTTATTAATTTTGGAAAAGGCAAATCTTTACGTAACATAAATCCTGGAATAACAAACTCTTGATTTGGTGATATAAATTAATTTGTAATGTAATAACAATAACATTTTGAGGTTATCCATAATAATCAATTAATGTGTATATACATCTACATATAAGGACCGAATCTATCAAGGTGAATGTACCGTAGGACAAATGAAGACCAATAAAGGGTTCACCCAGCCTCTTAAATCATTACTCTTAATAGAGATATACCAAGCGACTAAGCGGAATCTCAGCCAAATCACCATCTCCCGCAACCGTTCTATGTAGCCTCAGCGGCAGGAATGATATATTTTAAAATATTGACGGCTTCATCATGGTTTAAGATAACTTACGAATTCACGAGTAAACACCCATTAGGATGATGTGTTCTGCTGGAACCTAATCTGGCTTAGACCCCTATCAGTATCTGGACAAGGCTTTGATGAGACTGATCCGGGATTAGTTGTTGCATTAGGCCAGTTTACACACTGCCGAGTATCCTCTAGTTGATCCCGTTCCAGAAATCGGATAAGACAAAACAGAGTGTGTGGAACACAAAAAGTAGTTCTGTTCTTCTAAATACTGGAAATAATGTAATCACTATAATGATTATAATAATTTTTTTTTTTAAACAAGCAACAACAACAACTTTATTTGCAATTTTACATATACAACAGCATAAGTGTGAATACATGTTCCGGACTTCCTATAATAATTTTTAAATATTTTATTTTGCGGAGAAAAGACATGTCCAGGACCGGGATTCGAACTCAGGTCTCCCACTTTTCCGTCGTGGTACTCTGCCACTTGAGCTATCCTGGCTCGCATCTCGGTCAGACAAATCCATTCTCTTCACTGATCCCATATCCCCTCGTTCTCGCAATTTGCGATGTATACAAGGGGAGGAATGTTCATTGAACATTACTTTAATTAGGATCCTGTTGACTTACGTCATTATATCATTGATTTTTTTTTATATTTTTTTAAAAATAATTATTATAATTTTTAAATATTTTATTTTGAAGAGAAAAGATATGTCCAGGACCGGATATAATAATGATTATAGAATAGAACACAAAAGTAAATTCAATCTGGGATTAAGTCCCTTTAGAATATTATACATGAACAGAAAAAGAAACATAATATATATCTATTCAGAAGGCTAAATAGTACAAATCATAATATTTATAAAAGTGCCGAAAAAGTACAATTCATGAAGAATAAATTACGAAAATAACAAAAAATAAAAGCATGAGCTAGGATATAATAAGTTCTTTACTATAGTAACGCCTATTTTTGTTTTGGTATATTTTCTTTACAGAAAAAGACTAAATAACAAAATCCATTATTTAATACTGATTCATTTAAGCAAATGACTAACCTGCTCAGGGAATATATGTTAGGGAAGAGATGATGGAAAAGCTAGGCTATAAATGAGGATAGGAAAATAGCATGCCGGATAATGGGAGGGACTTCATAGTAAATAGTAACAAAAAAACAAAACGAAAAAAAAACTGTACCACTACAACCTGTGAATGGTCTGGGGTGAATTAAAATTAAAAATATAGTAATTATATAAACTCATAAATTTATGACAAAATTCTTTATTCTCCAAAGTAATTCATAAATACAGTTATTCATAATTCCAGGATAGCACTTTAGATTTAAGTGATTTTCTTCGCAATTCATGGGAAAATGGATGAACTTTCATGCTTATTTATTTCAAGAGAATTCGATAAATTCTCGTCAAGGGAGATTGCAAAATGTTTTACTGTACAACATGTAGCATACAATCAGATAAAGGATGAACCGAAAAACATGAGACAATCACGATTGGGATTCAACGGAATTGCATTTAGCTAGGACAAGCTGAAAAGCAAAGAATAAAGAATAAATGGGTTCAAAATAAATGGAGTAGGCAGAGATCAACAGATGGTGAAGCTAACTAAGATTACAATTGGATAATAAAATCCATTCCAATTTAAATGGTAATTTTAAGCCATCAAAATAAACTAGGGAGAATACATACTACTGTAATACGAGTATATATTGCAAAAATTAGATTCGTATTCGCTTATTCGCTCTCAAGGGAACCCACTTCATAAAAGCTGACTGAGCCCCAAGAGGATCTGTAGATCTAACAGAGTTCGCCCATAGCTTGAATAGTTTTTCTGACACAGTAGAAGAGTAGAAGAATCGTGGAGGAATTTTCGATGATCAGAAAAATGTTATCAACAAATTCAACTATTGGTGACGTTCAACCATAAAATGAAATTCTTATCTATACTTCATCCACCAGTAATCGAAATATCATAGAAAAGCCAAAGCTGATTTATTTTAATAATTACTTAGGATATATAATAAACATAATATCCATTATGAACCAGTGAAGTGCCCGAACACTACACATAAATTTAAGAAAATCGTCTAATGACGTTTGGATTTATGGGCAAAAAAAAAGCTGACGATTATTATTGCCTTCTTAACTCGACAAAGACCAATTGCTTATTAAATTATATTTTTATACAACATTTTATATTATATAATATTTTATCAATATGTTACTTTGTTTCTATATTTTATTTATTTTAAGACTGTGCCACTGTAGACCGCGTTCGTTTCAAATGTTCATTCTTTCGTTTCTTCTCTTCCACACTCCTTTTATTCGCTCGCTGTTGTGGCTATCTTTCTTCACTCCAAATTGTGCCTTATTTTCTGTTTGGTCGTATTTCAAAGCCTTGACCATTCTGAAGATCTTTCTTAGGCGAATAACCCCCTTCAATGCCATCCGGAGAGACCTCGAGTCCTTCAATATACTTTTCAGTCTCTTTAATCCAAATGTGTTGGCCATTTTCAATCCTCTAAGATAAGTGAATATTCTTTTGGTCATTCTGGTTGGTTTCATACTTTTTAGGTGTCCAAAAAAAAATGTTCCACTACCACCCATGAAGAGACTTTGGGTTTAGTACGTGATAGAGGCAGTACTGTTTTATGTACGATTGTCCAAAATTTCCCCTATTTTGAGTACCCAATTTATAAAGGAAATGTGAGCATCAGGTCCCAGATCCCAAACATTCCGTCCTACCAGCAGGACCTTCACTCGGCGATCTACCACTGAGCCACTCCACTCCCCTAATACACGGTAAAAGGTTAATTGTAAAAGGAATAAAAGTATTAAAATATTAGAAGGTCCAAGTTGAAATACCCCGATATTTTTAACAATATTTATTTGGTATTGTTTATTCCAAACCTATTGTAAAATAGAAATGACTCCATGAAATGTTGTAAAGTAAAACGAGGTAAAAATTAACTAAAAAAGCCTGAAGAGCCATGTTACGCAAAGTTAAAAAAATACAGCCTAAAGAAAATACATTTTTTTCTCTAATGACTACGGAGTGAGCAATAAATTTGCATAAGAAATTGTAAAGAGCGCTGGATTTACTGAACTAAATTTGAGGGAAAAAGGAAAATCCGAGAGAGATCTAGGGGTGGCTCTCAGGCAAGAGGGGGGGGTGACATTAAATAATTAAAATCTTGACGTAAGAGACGCCCTTCAACTGCCAGACCGCCTTAGCGAACCCTAATGCTTCTCGTGTTTCCATAATTTTAGCTTTTATCACACCTCTTAGCTCTTAAATTAGCTCTTCTATCCTCTCATGCGGTACATGTTCTTCGGTCAAGAGTGTTTAAGAAGTTCCTAAGGAGAGAAATAACTGTTGCACTAAATCTATACCAATAAATTATTTGGTTATCGTGAAGAAAAAAAACACGTGAAAAATAACAGTTGATTAATTTAATTCAACAAGTAATGAAATACACTTATTTAAAAAAAAAGTTGATTTTTTGAAATCTACAACTGTATTAACACAATACAAGATAATAGAATGAATAATACATGATGAAATGGATATAGGCAATCAGAGAAACTAACGTAGAAGGCACTGGGCCATCTTCTTTTCAGACAACCCGCAGAGTTATCAGGAATTGAAGAAAAAGTTAGGCTTGAGACTAATGGGTTTGAGTGGGAATAAAGTTTTTCTTGAAATGACTGCTATCATGTTCGGGCTGAATCAGTAACAAATGGGACACTGAGGTCATCGTTGATGGATTTATTCGTAATAAAGTAATGTACATAGGGGATTTTAAGAAGGATTTTGGACTGTAAGGACTGGAATTCGATGGCTTAGTGGAGCCCCAAAGCTATACTCCGTATATTCTAATTAGTCTTACAATAGTAACGCGAATATTTTGTAAGTAATTGGTAGCTTAGATCGTATATCAAATAAATGTATATATTTTATTCGTTCTAATATATGTATAGTTAGGAAATATTTTTATATTATTTATTTATCTGTTAAAAAGTATTAATATAACATTATATAAATATGTTTTAATAAATATAAGAATGAAAAACATTGCGTAGTTAGAGTATTTCTTCACTCTACGTGGCCTTAAATGTTTTTTTTTTGGGTAGTTTTTTTAATCAGATTTCTACTCATGACCCGTAAATTATATCTTAAAAGAAGGTTCAAATCCCATTTGATCAGTTACATAATTGATTACAACCTACTGAAATAAAATAGTTAGGCTAAAGAAGTTCTTATCAGGGATACAGACCTCAAATCGCTATCTAGCCATCTTCCGTTAAAAAAAAAATCAATAAACCATAATTGTCATTGTTTGTTATAATTTTGTTCTTAAATATATTTTAATTTAATTATGTAACAGAGACATATAATATCCAGTGAGTCTCCATTAATTTCACATTAAAATAGCGATCTAAGACAATTTCCATTTAAAATGAAAGTCCATTAAAATGAAAGAAAGTTTATATTAATGTTATAATTAGCATTTTTCATTTGTCTCTTTATAACACGTTACCTTTAAATTATTTTAATGATTATGATTTAACATATTTTTTTCATAATACTTCAATTATTTTTTTCATACTAATCCTATATTTTTATCTGATATAACATTCACTGTCGTCGTTATCAAAATTGTTATTTATCTTATTACTGATTAAGGCCTAAAAATAATTATTTTTTTAAATATAAAAATTAATAAAAACTGCCACACTCAAGGACAATAATTGTATACTAGCTCAATCAAATATAAAATTATTATTATAATTATTTAAAATAAAGGAGACGAATATTTGTGTTTGGGAATGTGTAATTAATAAAGAAAAACAATTAAACATGAGTAGCCCACAAATAAAAATAAATAGATTTAACAAATAAATACTACTGAAATAATAATAAACAATAAGCATAGAGAGAAGATAAATACCTAATAGACAATATTTAGCAAAAGCTTCGTTCCCTCTGTTTCTACATATCCCAGTGACCGAGCAGTATCACGAAGATAAAATAAAAATATATTGGTAAATTAATACTGACAAATCTGAACTGAATAAGTTAAGAGTAACAAGACAAACTTAAGAGTAAGATATTAGAATAAAAAAAAGGAACTGTACCATACTAACCTATTAAGAGCTTTGGGTTCAGTACACGGTAGCACTGCTTATAGGTGAACAATTATGCAAAATGATTTCTACACGCTCAACCGTAAGATTTTTCCCCATATAAGAAGCTGGATGAGCCCCAGAAAGGAGGTCTGCCGATCCCAAAGTCAGTAAAGTAAACATGACCTTCCAGTTCAATGATTCAGAGCTCTACACACTTAAATACCCCATTGAATCTTATTTACACAGTCGTTGTCATAGAAATTGGATCATTTATGATTTATACCTTTTTGATCCTAAATGTGTAAAAAAATAGTAGGATTGTATTTTTTTATCTACTAGTATTAGAGTGAGATGGAATCAGTGACTAATATTTTAGTTGTACCCAGAGTATCCAATTTTAAGCACGTATTTCTTATTATTATGTCCGATAGACTGAGTTTCTAACAAATGTCTAATGAGAAAAAAGTTAAAATAGTGACAATTGCTGAAGCTGGACTTTCTTCGTGCGAGATAGCAGGGAGGGTGAGGTGCGACCAATCCACTGTGGTAAGAAAAATAAACAAAAATCTTTCCCAGGGATCTACCGAGTGAAAGAAAGGGGCTGGAAGGAAAAGGAAGACATATTAGCGTTTAAATCGCATGAAGATGAGATTATCCTTAGAAATTCGCTTCAAAACTCCTAGAGAAATATCTAGCAGATAGCAATTTAGCAGAATATAGCAGAGTAAGTAGAGAAAAAGTTGGCAGAACATTAAGAGAAAAAGGTTTACGGGCAAGAAAACCAGCCAAAAAGCCATTTCTTAACAAAAAAATTAACCAATCTCGCCTAAATTGGGCACAGAATTTTAAAAAATTGGACATCTGACGACGAGAGGAAAGCGATGTGTTCAGATGAGAGTACATTCAATATCTTCAGTTTTGACGGTGCTCCATACGTAAGACGTCGGTCAAATGAAAGATTTGACGAATCCTGTACTATACAAAACAGTGAAACATCCGGCAAGTGTCTGGGTATGTTTTTCCTACTTTGGAATTGGCAAAATAAACTTCATAGATGGGACGGTTAGTGCAGAAAAATATAAAAAATTTTGGAAGAGATTTTGATTTGATCGGAATAACTGTGTTCCTTTTTTGAATTTTTAAATCAAGTATAGCCTGAATTATTTAGATTTAAAATTTGCAAATTTAAATTATCTCCATAAGCCAGGTTTTCACATGTTGTAGACACTCCTAACAATAATTATATACATTTTCAAGTAGTTTATTTACTAATCAAAACAAGCGAAGGGCACACAAGCTCAATACAAAATATCAATAATTTGATCGAAATAATAATATTTTATAATTTATTATATTTTTTTAATCATTGCTTTAATTTTTAAATTAATATTTTTTTCCCATTTTTAGCATTATTATCACCGTCAACTTCAACAATACTTACATCATTTACACTTTCAATCATTTCATAAAACAAGACATTTAACTATAAAAAAAAATATTTTAGGGGAAACGAAAAACTCAACCAGATATTGATGTTTTAAATTATTAATTGTGCTGATTGCACAACTATTGAACGGTTTTTTTGATAAAAATAATCATTCTTATATAAATGAAATTCTAACCTTTCAACCGAAGTTGATTAAAAGAAATTTTATAACTCATGTACAGGCCACTAAGTGTCGCCAGTCTCGAGCATGTTGCAGACTCGGTGCCACAAGTTTACCTTCTACCAAAAGTTCCTAAACCTAGGTACAGAATTTTTACTTAAAAAAAAAAGAAGATTTGAAACTTGAATAAATTGAAATCACTTATAAATTTAAATAAAAGGCTAAACTAGCCCAATAAAAAAATAAAAAATCGATGTTAGAGGCACAGAAAGTCTCTAGAGTTCTAGTTGGGGACAACGTTCATTCATTTTTTACCTGGGTCAGTTATTTTTTATTTATATGGACTCTCCTACTCTATTTAGAATTTGGTGACAACCACTAGATACCTTGTTGGAAAAACGGAAACCTTCATTCCCTTTTCTTACTGAACGATTCCAATGCCAGTAAACGAAGTTTCGTATCAATTCAAAGTCAAGTTTTTACACAATATCAATAATTTAATGCCAAGTGTACGAATATGGACATCATTTTACAATGCATAATCAGTGAAATGGGATAATTTTGGAATCCATATAATATGTAATAAAAAGGTTTCGCTACTGGAGTGACGAGTATTGACAATAAAGGTGTTACAGTCAAGTGTTGCTGTTAATATTCATGGCATATTGTCAAGCTTGCTATGCATCGGAATCACGAATCTATGGGGAAATTGCCCAATACGTATTATCGGGACGCGATTGGCATCAGTGCATTGCGATTTTTTTTCTTTTTTCCACACTGTTTACAATAATAAACGATGCGAATCACATATCAGTGGATGCGAAACCGAAGTGACTTTAAGTATTTAAAAATATTTTTAAAGCGCCTTTTAAATTTGAAATGTCTCTATATAAATATCCCTCGAATAGTGAACAATATAGTTTTTAAACAAATTTTCACACTCAATCATCCATAACCGCTATATCGTCTTCTTTTAAAATTTAAAGATTTTTAAATCTTTAAAAATTGATTTCTAAAACATGTGAAGGGTAATGGATTCAATACTTTAGAATGTACTGTTTCTATGCTAACTGTTGAGCAAGGAGATGATTTGTATAATACATTAAATATATGATAGGGACTGAACTCAGAATCTGTAAGACCTTAAGAGCTACGGTTGGGCTCAAATTGAAGCAAATTTAAAAAAGATTACCTAGGTTTTTTTTTTCCAAAAACGCACTGATTAGGAGATACAGGGCAAAAACTGAAATAACTCCGAAATTTTCGAGCTTTTTCGGCCACCGAAAGTTTTCCCATCCGTTTTTTCTGATTCAAATTTTGATTTACACTAGTCAGACATGTTCTTACAACATATCAAAAATGCAGCAAGTTAGAAAAAAATAAAATTTTGCAAGAAAAATATCGCGGTCATTAATCGAAATAAAACATAGCCTATATTTTAAGTTGGACAATATGTGCGAAATTTCATTAAAATCGGTCCGGTAGTTTCGGAGATTAGCCCGAACAAACATTGTGACAGGAGATTTTTATATATATAGATTTAACAAAACAAAAATGACGTGAATAATTATATTTTATGAAATCGGTAAACATTAAACGTATCAGTAATTTAAAAGGTTAAATTTCTTGGTACTAACTACATAAGAACGATGTCAGTGCTTTAAATCAATTAAAAAATAAAATGTACCCAATATCTTCTTTAAAAAAACGAAACAATAATATATTAGCAATGATTTTATGTAAACGTAAGCTAAAACAATTGTAGCATTTAATTTTCCAGGCCACCACTACAATAAATTTATTGTAGTGTATTCACTGTTGTTATCAGTTTGCACAAGATACGCTATCAACTTCATCTGTAGTCACGCAGAATAACTGAACAAATGCCAGTATGTCAGGATTTGGTTTTAACGTAGTAAGCACATTAGAAAACATTTGGAAATTTTTTAGTTTTGTGCTGTATACCATTTTAGTTGCTATGTAGATAGAAATCCAGTACTTCAACCATTATTTTATTCTTTTATTTACCTAACTTTCCTTCGTCAATCCTTTGGGGATTCTATTGTATTGCACTATATTATGAATTAAATCCCTTCTTAGTAATACGCATCGCCACTTATACTGATTTTCGGAAGAAATAATATTATATAATAGTAACAATAATATAATAATATTTATATACATTATCTGAAATATCCATTTGTTTTATTTTTTATGAAAAATATACAAAATTAACACATTTAATAAAAAAAACTGTATTACGAAATGGAAATTACAAAGCCAAAAATGTCAAAAGCAAATTATGTTTTTATTAATTAATTTAATTAGTACGTTTGTAAGTTTAATACAAATTAATAGTATTTATGTCAGTGGCATTCAATCGTTCGTTTGTGATCTTCATTAGGAGAAGCTTTTTAAAAAGACGTAGATGAAATTCCTATTCTCTTTTATTAATTATTTTAATATTTAAAGATATTTTCACGCTAATTTTTTTTAATCAAACTTTAAGAAAAATCTCCAACAGACCATTGTAAAATCAGTTAAACATACAATTTAAAAAGGAGGGGGTAAATTGTATAGTTATGTTATGTATTAAATATATTAAAAAATAAATATAGCCCCATTTGAATTAACTCAAATAAAAAAATTAATATTTTTACGATGGATTAGGACTTTGTATTGGGAAGCATAACGTAAAATTGGAGTGAAATAAAAAATTCCAGGGTGTTACATCTTTGACCATTACATGGTTGTGTTCCAACGACTAAATCAATGATATAAAACATATCGCCGCTGTAAAACCAATACCACCAACTTACAACTTTTGGTGAAAATTAGTTAGTAACGGTAACGGGCCTATTAAGATCAGGAACATGGCAGAGTATAATTTATCGATACTTCTCTTCTTTTTAGTAATCTTTTTAGTAATAGTTCCAAAATTGCGTAGATAAAAAATAGATTATAAATTGCCAAGTCTACAGTCGGCGCGGTTTTTTTTTCTCTCTTGTAAAATCGCCAAAGTGTACTTAGGCGGTATTGTTTTGACAGCGACGATATATTGATTGCAAACATATGTTTTTTAATTTAATAGTTTTGCGATAGTGAATGATTTCTTTTTATTGTGAGTAAATATGTATAAGACAAACAATAAACACACAATACAAAAAATAAAAACGAAAAAACATTTTTGGCTACCGTTAGTATAGATCATATGGTGTGGATATTTCATCAAGTAATGTGCAGTAAATGACGAAAAACAATAAACAAATTCATTAACATTTACTCATACTTTTTTATTTATTAATATTTTTATTTCTTAGCTTTTTTTATTTAAAGTTTAATTGAAAATAGTAAATGTACGTTTTTTTTTTGGTTTAGAAAGAAATATTCGTGCATTATATCTAGCTGAAAGTATTATCACAGAGGAGAGAAATAAAATATCTTTTTTCGCTTATTCTTTCTTCTCTTCCAACATTACCTCCGAATTTTTTATTCTCTCTCCTCAAGGTAAAGATTATTGTGAAAATGAAGATAATAAATTTAACTTAAATATATATTTAGAATTCAATATGAAAAATAAAAAAAGTAAGATTAAGTATTTGAAATACTGGAAAAACTAACCAGTCAACGTTTTGCCAGTCTAGAATTCATCAGGTCACACCAAAGAGACAAGGTCATCTCAAACCAAATGCAATCATGATCCATGCCTTAAGATTTTTTAAAGGGAATAAAAAGTTGTTGGTTATACCATCCTTCGGTTATACTCGTTAATTGTCCCTATCCTAATTAAACTTGGATAAGCAAAATTTAGGACTCCCACAAACAACTATAGCAGAGGTAGCTAATACACGATAACTTGGGGAGGCAATAAAAACAGCTGATAGGCAGAATTGATGAATAAAATGGATTAAAATTGTTACTATATTTTTAATTAACAGCATTATCCGGATTATGATGTAAAAGTGAATTATGACCCATATCCAGTTTTTTTAAACCGAGACTCAAAAATATGTATACCATCATTTACTTCGCACACATACCTACTACTGCCGCCAGGGTCTGGCGTGCTCTTCCGTTGACTATGTTGGGGGTGACATATCGAACCGAAGACAGTTCCATGATCTCTCCCTTGGAGTTCTCCATCTCTTCTGAACAAGGTCTGCTGAGCGTCCCCTCCACATCTGATTGCTACTAACGCTGTTACGGCGATAACGATATCTGATGTCGGTCAGCTCCGATACAAAACAAACATTTTATATAATCGTGTATAAACAATTGGAGCTAAACCAAAACACAGTCTATCTAATCTGAATAATAATATTCCCCCTATAATATTCGGCATGGCAACTAAGTGCTCTACCGATGAGCCAGCGCTTCTGCTTCTTTCTGTTATCCATATTTCTTTCTTTAATACTATCAATACATAGAAATTCAAATACGGGTATCAATTAGTAGAAAAAATATAAATATTTATAATATAATGTAGAAATAGATAGAAAGCAAATACTAATCGCCCGGAAAAAAGTAAAATTTATAAAGGTTAAAACTAATAAGAGGAAGTAAGATATGATAGAAAATGTCTATCGGTACATAAATGAGTATAAGTAAATATCGCAATAGTTGAGCGTTTTTATAAAATAATAAACATAGAGCTATAAAGAAATAGTTAATTTAAGAAAATAAACCAATCTCATATTATATAGTAACATTATATTACAATTTTATTTAATTACAGTATGAAGTTATATACTATTATAGATTTCCTTATATTTTTACCTACTTACCCTGAATATATTTTTTAAGTATTATTGTTTATTGTGGACAGAAAGAGTCAACAAAGGTGGCCAGTTTTAAAATGACCATGTACTTTTTATGTTTTGGCACTGGTTAAGGTATGCGTAATCACGTAGAGTTGTCAATAGTTAGAGCTCTTGTAATCCATTATATATTCACAAGAACAGTTAAAATAAGAATGCATACTGATCTCTTATTAATATAATTATTATTAAATTAAAATTTTACCGATATTAATGGGATGGATTTATTTGTTATTCTAGCTTTCGCCCGTATTTTTTCAGATTCCTCCCCAAGGATATGTTATTAAAAATTAATTCTTTCTTATGAACGAGACCACTTAGACTAGTCAATATAGCGTATTCGATTATTTATAATATTGTATTTCAATTTATTCTGAGCGGGTATCAGTTAAGTGTTTTTTTGACCTATCGGAAATAGTCGCATCAGTGATAAAAAAATGTATCTAAAAATTGATGTTAGTTCTATTTTAGGGCCATAAAATAATATGTCTGCGTTACCGTAATAAACTTATTTCGTTTTCACTCATAAATTACTATTTCATTTATTTCTGAAAAATGGCAATTTTGTCGATACATTTTTCTATCACTAAGAAACTAAATTATGACTTAAAATAAGCAATGAAATCATTCTGTACATTCTTGTGTATTATGCGTCATGGACCATAATAATTTGGATATTATGAAAATAATTATTATTCCAACATAACGCCAATCCAAACTTAGCAATCCAATCTTCGAGGAAGAAAAGCTTGAGGGAGAACTGGGGCTTAGAAGAAGAAAAGTTTCCGAAGGAAAAGGGTCGGAAGTTGACTACTTCCCCTTCGATCTAGCAGTCGCATAAACACTTCTAGAAAACTACGAGGAGCACCCTTGCTAAGTTTAGAGCATCAATTCCCACCATCCTTGTAATCTCTGAATCGGCAAAGTTTTGCTTAATGGAACTGAACAAACCTGAAAATTTTAAAGTAACTTCTAAAAAGGCAGAGAAATATATTTTTTTATGGACATCTACTATCAACCTATCATATACGAAAATATACGTACACAGTACAAATGCGAATTCGAGCTACTTAAAACAAAGTTGATTCCGATTTTGAAGAAAATTGGATAACATGAGGGAAATAATATGACTTAATTAAAAGTAAGTAAACCATGGATCCTAAATAATATTTTTACTCCATTCCTCTAATTAATTAATTTTTACCTATGGTTCTCAAGATTTATTCAAGAAAAATAGAAACCAACACATAAATACGTTTATATAATAAACTTACTCATCTTTATATAATATATATATATACATATATATTTTTTTTTTCTACTTATCTTGACTGTTGTGGAAATATATTGTTTACGGTTCTTGAGTTTCAGTCAGTTTATTTCAACTTCTTAGGCGACGTTTCGAGACTAGGTTAGTCTCATATTCATGCCAAGTTCCAAAGAATTGATCAATTTATCATCAATCACTTACTTCGCAATATATCATAGCTAATGTAATATAAACATTCTATGATATATTGCGAAGTAAGTGATTGATGATAAATTGATCAATTCTTTGGAACTTGGCATGGATATGAGACTAACCTAGTCTCGAAACGTCGCCTAAGAAGTTGAAATAACTGACTGAAACTCAAGAACCATAAACAATATATATATACATACAAACACATATATATATATATATATATATATATATATATATATATATATATATATATATATATATACACACACATATATATATATATATATATATATATATATATATAACTGTGTGTGTGTGTGTGTGTGTGTGTGTGTGTAAAAGTTAGTCGATTATAAATCCAAAAGTATATATTAAAATACTTTAATAACAGTCAAACATTTCAGAAAATAATTATTAAATGATTACATGGAGAAATAATGTTATTTTTTGTTAATTCGGTCGATGAATGGGTTCAGAAAGCGGCAGATAGAAAACTCATAACTCATTGCTAATTATAATGTTAAAATATGTTAATTAAATTTTATATTTACAATAGAATTTGTTAAAACTTTGATTGGTTTTTTACCGATATAAAAATTGATATAATAATTTATTGTTTGTTTTAAATAAAAGTAATTGGTATTTCGAACTATGTTGACTAAAGCGTAATAGGGCACATACACATATTTTTATGAACATTATTGTAACATCAACATACGTAGACAGGATTTTTCATATATAATAACATACTATTGAACGATTTAATAGATGTATAATATATAATATATGAATATACCAATAATGAATGAAAACGTCTTAAAAATAAATAATGATGGAACTTACTCTGGCTTTTTCAAACTTGGGAAAGGAAATCTAGCTCCTTACCTAGAAAGAAAAACACATTATTAGTATTTTTTAATATAATACAAATATCTACCCGTATAGAAAGATAAATATATTGAAAATCATTGGGGACAAATATCAGATTCATACTAAGTATAGTACCAACATAAGTAATTAAAATTAACTGATTCTATCACAGTTTTTTTTACGTCATTCCAGTTTTACGAGATAAAATGACGTGAGGAATATTTAAAATAGAATTACTTCCTTTAAGAGGAAAAAAGATTCAGATGGAACTTTGTTCAAATTGTTATATATATTTTTTTAGTCTATCAGCTAGCGGAAGATACAACTGCTTGAAAAATGTAAAAAATATTAATATAGAATACCTATTTCTTATTGATGCTTGTTTGTTTATTTAACGTCACTCTATGCTGCTATGGCTAATCGGACGATGATCAGGGTCACCTGCCGGGCTACAAACCCGCGCTCTTGGACATAGTAGATGGTTATGGTAACCAGTAGACCACAGGTCGAATCTCAGACTTTTCTTTTTACATAAAATAATTGCGTCCCGTGCTATTTTACTTGTTAATAAAAAACGTATTGGCGTTGGTTTATTTCTTTTCGGGGACAAAGAGAAGGTGAGATGACTCGAGGTAACAAAAACTTCTCTTACGAAAAGTTGGTTTCCAGATTCTGGAAAAACCGTCACGTATCACTGTTGACATTGCAACGGATCAATCTCTACCTTCTTCGTAAATTGGAGGCACAAAACCTTCTCTTCCAACTTCAAAGCCAACAGATTCTTCGGATTTCCGGGATTGTGACGGTAGACGTATAAGGAACAAGTTATCTCAGGGTAGGAGAGGAAGGCTAAGTAAAGTAAAAGTTCCCAACTTATATCACAAAATACTTGACTGGATTTCTAGAAAACTTGGGCTTTGAGATTAACGATGAAACTCCTTTAAGCCAACATGTTCAATAGAAGTTGTTAGTATAATTACTTCAATTTCTGATAAATTATATACATAATACAACGCTTTGATACATCTATATTTTTTTTTGTTTGGGGTAAGATTTTATTAAATTAATTTTATGAATTATCAATTTGAAGAGAAAACTTTGACACACATATATACATATATATCGGAGCTCAGTGGTAGAGGAACCGAAGGTCCCAGTTTCAAATCCGGCTCTGGCAAATAATTTATTAAAGATGTTAACAGCCGGGGGTGGATCATATGGGATTTAGAAACCCTTCTGTACAGTACTTCATATGTTTGATGTAACCCCCCCCCCCAGCACTCTTGTATCCTCTCATTCTATAGAAGATTTCTCTATTTAATCTCTTGGGGTGCATCCTCACCATATGTCCATAGAACCTTAATATTCTTCTTATTGTGTCCGTTTCCAAATCATCAGATAGCAACCTATAGCCTTCCTGTTTCTTCTTTGGGCCGTAAATTCTTCATAGTATTCATATTGAATAATTTTAATCATTACTATTTCATAATAAAATTTAAAAAGTGTAAAGTGCCAAAAAAATAACACTTTTCTAAGTATTGGTTAAAAACATAACGTTTGCCCATATTTTTAAATTAATTCAAAAGCAAACCCTAAAATATCTCGACACATGAAAAAATGGACTGATACAACTTATACTTACACCACTAACGGCACATATTAGATTATACAATTAATATAAATAATTCTATTTTTACCATGATTATAAAGCAGGTACTGTAAATGTTTTACCAAATTAAGTAAATATATTTTCTAAATCGTGCCCAGTTTCCCTTGTTAAATTTAATAATTATAAAACCTCACTTCAAACAAATAACATCTTATCAATAGATAAAATTCTTGTAATATTTTAATATATTTCAAAATAACGATTTTTGTTTATGCATACCATTTATCGGAAATTAAAGATACTTTACTAACGACTTCTAATCAATAAGTTGATTAAAGATATTTCATAGTTTATTTTGTAAGCACTAATTGCCTATACATCTGTAAGAATATGTATTTTAATTTGGCAATTTTTCAATTATTTAACTAGTTGGTAATATTTATATATAATAAATCCAGAGAATATAATTAAGTTTCCTTCTATATTTCTATCTAGGAGAGCGGAGTGGCTCAGTGGTAGAGCACTGAGTTGCCCTACCGGAAATCCTGGTTAGACTTTTATTTAGTCTGTCAGCGGCCGGAGATGGATCATGTGCAATCTAGGACCCTTATGTGGCTCACCCAGCCTCTATAAAAATAAGGGGGAATATCCGGCGGTAGAACAAGATCTAGAACAAATCACCTTCTTGCACAACCAATGCCCATGAAACAGTACAGCCTCTATACCATGTGCTGAACCCCAGACCCGTTCACAGATTGTAGTGGTACAGGTTTTTGTTTTTCTTTCAATATACGAACATTAAGATTTTAAAAAATATATAATCGGTATTATATCATAAAAATACAAGGATTAGATTTGTTTTCCAGTATTCTTCCTTAAAAATAAATGAAAGTTTAGTTCGAGAGATAAAAAATTTGTCGAAGCGATCGGTGACAGCTGCCCCTAATGGATCAGCTTCGATCCCTAACAGAATTCCTCTCCTCAAAAAGGTTTCTCGTTAAGCCAATGCATAAAAGATCTTCGTTTCCGCTTTGTGCTTAAGGAATAAATAAATCGATACTTTTTTACTATGACAAAAGGGACAAAAATCCTTCAACCGTTAATATGGGACAGAAAAGTGATTCCAGATAGCTCCTTTGAGGTCCGGATAGTCCTAGAATTCATTGGTAGCTAGTAACCGACAAAAAATGAAACAGAGAACTATAATGAGTCTGTTGCTTGCAAAAGGATAAAAGTCGTGGGATAATTTCAAGAATTTTTTAAACTTTAAAGATTTTAATTAAAAATTGTATTAAGATTAGGATATGCCGTTGGTACAGATATTATTTTGGGTTGTGGAAATTGGAATAATTTCGGTTTTCAGATATGATCAATCCACTAAAAAACCTACACCAATACAGCCAGAGAAGGGTCTGGAATTCAGTACATGGTAGAAACAGGTACAAGGTTATGCAGGGAGGTGATTTGCCTAGATTTTATCCCCTTACTTTGGGTGCCCACGTAATAGAAGCTGGGTGAGCCCCTGGAGGGTCCTAGATCACATATGATCCATTTCCGTCCGCTAACAGACTAAATAAAAGTCATGCCAGCAGCGGCGTTTGAACCCAGGACCTTCTGCATGGCAACTCCGAACAATTGAAAAAGGGTAATGGGTTCAGTACAAGGTAGGGGATATCACCGACCAATTAAGAGTTACCATTTAAAAGAGGTTGAGTGCGTCCAAGAAGGTTCCACATACTACGGTCGGGGAGGAGGGATCAAATCTGGACAAGCACAAACCTGGAGTCAATTCACGGCTGTTAACAGAATAAAAAATTTATCTTCCACAGCCGGTCTTGAACCAACAGTTCAGTAACCAATCCACCAACCAGTCTTAACTAACCTTCTATTTTTAGTTAATAATATAATATTTAATTTCACATTAATGACTAACCAAGTAATTGGCTGAATATGATCCTATCGTACATTATCTACAGAAGATGTAGTCAGCAGACTGTGTAGTTGATTATTTAAACAGAATGGCTTGAACAAAGTCGACAGAGATAGTGTTGGCTAAAATCACTTCTGTGGCGTGTTAGGTGCCTCGTTCACACACACACACAGCTTTGATTCAATTAAAGCAGCTACTTCGTGGAAAATTAACTAAGAATAGCTTTTCTCTGGCTCTCTGTAAAGTGAATCCCTTGGGAAAGTAGTGAGTATATATTCTGGTTTACTTTAGAGAGATCATTCACATTCACTCACATAAAAAAGATCACATATATTCGATGGAGACTGTGTTATCCAAAACCTGAATTCATTTTTTGAAATAATTAACTGAAAATCGTTATGAAAGTCCAAGATTCAAAATATCAGACGTCCAGAAGGGCTGCATAAGAACTAAAGCAATCCTAAGGAGCTGATAAATAAGGTTTAAGTCTGAGGCTCATGAAAACAACTAAGGCTAAAATTATATTACATCCAAAATCTTAATACATTTTTTATAAGAACATACCTGGCACAATGTCGAAAGAGGACGTTTGACCTTGGCCCTGGAGGACACGAGGTACTTCAAGAACTGAGATTTAAAGATTATCTAAAATATCTCAGGAGCCTATACCTACGACAGGGATTTTAGGTCACGAGCACAATGGGCCTCCATTAGACCGAAGTGCATGGTAGCAGAAGAGTCCTTCATAATAACATTAATAATAAGAATAAACCTGAAATCCTTATTAAAGTCCAAGATTCAAAACATCAGACGTCTCGAAGGGCTGCATATGACTAAAACAATATTTAGAAACTGATGGATAAGGTTTAGGACTATGGCTCCTGAAAAACAATTCAGGGCTAAAACTGTATTTTATCCTAAACGTGAATACATTTTTAATAGAATAAATCTGAATATCCATATTAAAGTCCAAGATCCAATGTAACAAAGGACTAGAAGCCCAAGGATGAGCTTGAAATTGGAAGCAACGGCCTGATACAGAACATGACCGTCACTACAAGATTAGCAAGCTGACACTAATACCCTTAAGGCAGTGCCTAGGAGCTCCTCGATCAAAGCCTTAGCCAACACCTAATTAAATGTGATCCCAGATGAGTTTACTACTAAAATAAATATTATAAAACAAAAAAATTAAACATTTCTGAATATTATATAAAAATTATGTATTGTACTGAATGTATTAGATTTATCCTTCATGTATCCAAAATCTCAACGCTACCAAAACTTCCAATCTCAATCCGTTTCTGGATACGATTTTCCAGGATAACCAAATTGTTTATTTAAAAAATCTGAACTTATCTATGATAACTGAATATTTTTCGACTTTTGAGACAATGTTTGGAAATCTAGAGTGTATTTACTATAAGAAAATATCTACTTGTAAAAAAACATTGCATATAAAAAAAAACACTCTGTACCACTGTAACCCATGAAGCATGTTGGGCTCAGTACACAGTAGAGACTGTACTCTTTCTAAGAAAACGGTTGTGGAAGAAGGTGTGAAGCACACAATCAGATAAAGGATGTGCCAAAAAACATGAGAGAAACACGAATGGGACTTGAAGGAATTACATTTAGCTTAGACAAGCTGTGAACAAAAGAATAAAACAGAAAATTCACTGAGAAAGCTTCAAAATAAATGGAAAACGCAGAGACCAACAGATGGTGAAGATTACTAAGATTACATTTGGGTTATAAAATACATTCGAATTAAAATGATAATGTTAAACCATCAACACAAATTAGGGAGAAAACACCCAAATTTTATTCCAAAATTCGGTTGAGTTAATAAAGTTCATATGTCTGTATAACTCACACTACAATTATGAAAAAATACATCTTAATTTTTTTTCATTTCTATTCCTCTATATTTCCTTACTAATTCTTAAAAAAATAATGACGAAAAAGACGAAAAAATACAAACCATAAAGGGTTTTGGTTTTAGTACATGGTATAAACTATACTGTTTCCTAGACGACGGCTGTACAGGGATTTGGCCGAGATCACGCTGAACTGCCAGATTTTTCCCCAAGTAACGGTACCCAAATTATGAAAACTGAGTAAACCCGGGAGGGTCTGCCGATCCTACGGTCCTTGTTATTAATAGATTGAATAATTTATCTGTCACAGCCGGGATTGAACCCGGGATCTTCGGCATAGAAATTCAGCTCTCTACCACTGAACTACCAAGCTTTGCAAGCGATTATAGAAGCCGAATAAGAGAAATAAAAAAGGATATCCTTCATTAATTGGTTGAATATCTCTTAATTAATTTTCTACCTACAAAACTTAGTCTGTTCAAAAAATATGTTAAGTAATTTTTAAAAAAATTAATAAAAGTAAATATTCTCTATGAAGTTATACACTATAATTTCTTCCTCTTTCCAACACACGCTCTGTTCAAGTGCCTACTCGATCACTTGACCAATATTTGGTCCTGCAATTGTTATCAAAAATAAACATTCAAAACTAAGAATTTTTTATTGTTTGATGCCAAAACAATAATTTCATCAAATGTAAAGAACATTAACCTAATCCACTTTAGATTTCGCACTCATCCATCATAACTGAAGATTGAGAATTGGTAATACAGGCCAGTGGCGAGATAATGGAAGAGCCTGTCAGCGCAATCTTGAGTAAGTGTCGAACATAAAGGGTCAATTCTCAATTAACGCTGTCATAAGATAAACAAAATTACGTTCGAGGCCATTTCAAACAAATAATGAAGTAAATAATGTTAATCAAAATACATAACTCGTGATAAAATCGCACAACGTTGAGAAAGCAAATGTAAAACGTGTATGGAGTTTAATAAAATAATTAAGAAATATATCAATAATTAAGATGACCCAATAGGTAAAAGCTAGTACAATACATGCTTCTCAAATAATATTATACGTAATTTTAATTATTTTATAAAATCAGATATTATTATGAAATGTCTAAACGTTGATTGGCTAATTATATAAGTATTGCAAGATTAGAGACTCTAAGTATTGTCACAAATATAAATATTTGTTGCAATATTACAAAAACTTCGCGATCATTTATAAATTAAAAAAAAAATCAAGTCTAATGTTAGCAAATGTCGAATGGATTAGGGTTAACGTTAACAATAGGATGGAAATAATATCATAACGTTCATAAATGTTATTGAGATACAGCTAAATATTTACACTTAGGTTCGCTTTATTTACAGTTAGGAGATTTTTTTTTCCATTGTGCAGCGCTCCAGTCCACTATGAACTTAATGTGTGTACTCTATCCATTATTATTATTATTATTATTATAGTCTGTAATGTGGACTAAAGCCATCCTAAAAACTAAAAAAAAATGATTTTCCATGATATTATAACGGCTATAATGGGTGTGAGACATGGCAATTGGAAAAGGAACCCAATAAAAACTGCTAGTTGCAGAAATGGATTTCTGGAGAAGGGCAGCCGGAATTTCTAGACGTGAAAGGATTCCCAATTCAGTAGTGCGAGAGATAATGAGTGCTCGGAATACCACACTCGATAAAATCACAATAAAGAGATTAGAGTGTTTTGGACACCTCATTAGGATGGATAATAATAGAATTGCCAAAATGACAAAATAATAAGCTGGTGTCCTGAAGGAAGAGGACGAAAAGGACGAAAGCGAACTTCTTGGATGAACCAAGTCCAGGAAGACATGGCAGGATATGGCCTAAATAGAAAGGACGCATTTGGCAGGAAAACCTGAAAAAAATGTAACTCTAACATTTGGTTGGAGAAAACCTCAACTTTGGGGAAACTCTCAATAAATAAATTTAAAAAAAAAAAAAAAAATATATATATATATATAAATACATATATGAAGAAAATGACTGGTTAAAACTAAAACACTTAATTAATAGTTAAAAAAAAATTAATTTATTGAATTGTACAACTGTAATATATACATCTAGTACAAGGGCTGTATGAATAAATAAATACATGAAAGGACATGTAGAGCCACTACTTATTGGCAGCACTCTAATTACATTTCTATAATAGAAGGTCCCGAGGTCATCTTCTCTTCAGACGCCTAGGAGGATTGTTCGGGATGGAATTGGATGCTATTTTGGAAACTAGTGGGTTTGGATGGGCCTGGAGTTTATTATGGAATGATAGGTATCTGGGATGGGCTAAATCGGTAACATATGTAACGTTAAGGTCATTATGGATGGTTTTATTTGTGACAAAATAAGGAGCGTATAGGATTTTGCGAAGGATTTAGGATTCCAAGGATTGAATACGAGAGGAATTTGATGGTTTGGTGGAGTCCCATAGTTCAATTCGGTAAGTCCATATAGGTCTTATAACAGTCACATAAATAAGTCTTTTGTAATTGATCTGAAGCTTTGAGCGTTTGTCTAGTATGTGTTGAAGTAGTCGGAAGCGTCTGGCTGTTTCTTGTCTTTTCAGTCTTGTGTGAGGGTTCCAAGTAAGACGTCTGTCTAAGTTGAGTCCTAGGTAGCGAGTCTGTTCAACAGGGATAAGTAGAGTACTATTAAAGGATACAGTAGGACAGGAAGTCATGGGGAATTCGATGAAGGGATTGGGATCCAATATATGGGTCGTTATTAACTGATAACACACATGTGTCATCAGCATACGTGGAGATGAAGGTGTTAGGATGGGTTGGGATGTCAGCTGTATTTACTGTGTAGAGGATAGGACCGAGGATTCTACCTTGAGGAATTAATAGTTACGATTTTAAAACGCATTTCTGTGTAAGCTAGAAATAGATCAAGGGAAGGTAAGGTAAATGGAATAAATGGTTAAGTATATAGGAATCCTTGTCAAGATAAGATATTCATATCATTTCTACAACATTTACTTTTTATTTCTTTTATTATTTTTTAAGAATGAATAATTGATTGATGGGACATTAACTAATTTTAGCCAAAATAAATAAATAAACCATTACTTAAAAAATGGTCTCTTGTAATCGTATTTGTTTTAAAAAAACACGAAAACATTTCAAATATATCTAAGTGGTTTAATAAAACATACCTAATCATTTTTTTAAAATACTCGATACAATCTGAAACGAGTATGGAGATAATATCTTGTTGTAATGGGATTGGGCACAAACGGGTCATTTTTCAACAAATCACAGAAGACCCATTAATCATAAACAGAATTATTTGTAATACAGTTTCTTATTAAACATGCTTATTTTCTACTAAAAGTAAATTGTATATTCATTCATTTTTTATATACAGAAGGCTTGCTAACTAATGAATCAAGCATTAGCAGACAAAACTGGTTCAAAAGTTATGGCATTCGATCTGTAGAAAATTGAGAATTCTTTAATGTACTCTATTGTACCAATGGAGCGGAGTGGCTCAGTAGTAGAACGGTGAATTTCCTGGCCGAAAGCCCCGTGTTCAAATCCGGCTGTGGCAGATTTTATTGAATCTGTTAATAGCTGGGAAAGGGTCCTTTGTGATCATGGACCCTCCTTGGGCTCACCCAGCCGCTGGGTATCTGTACTGACAAATCACCTCCCTGTAAAACCGCTGTCTAGGAAACAGTACAGTCTCTACCACATACTGAACCCAAGACTCTTCATGAGTTTTAATGGTAAAGGTCTGTTTAACCTTTTTCAAAGGGTTAATACTTCGACTAAAATGGAACATCATTCCTGTTTGAATGTACAGTTGAGTCAAATGAGATACAAGAAAACTAATAAAAAATTACACTTTTTCTGTTTTTGTTAATAATTATTATATAAACACTCAACTTTTCTGAAATCTACTAGAGAGTCATCAAGGAAGTTGTCCTAGACAAGTTCCATATGTGCAGATAACAAAATACTGTAGGCGTTGTTAAGATTAAGCTATCTCATCGCCAATGTCCTTTCTGTTTCAATAGATGCCTTTCTGTCCCCTAGTATAAGTTAAAACTTTGAAAAACAAAAATCTTAAGAGTTGAGCCAGTTTGCGATCCGTTCACCGTTCATTGTGTGTTGCAAGAGTGATTTATTGTACTAAAGAGAATACATATACACCATTAAAAAAAAACATATACACCATACAAAACATAGATCTATTGGGTGTTTTTACCAGTTCCCACTATTTTCCTAGTAGCAATTATTATAATTATTAGTAACTATTAATAATAATAGTTTTTATTAAACAAATAAAAGCGTTGAGACATGACGCCTACGCAAAAGTAGAGACGTAACAAGGACTAATCAATACTTGGAGCAACAATGTACGTGATTTGAATTGAAATCGCCCTAGAGAGAGGCTCTGGGCACTCGGCTATCCTGACTCTAACGACTACGGTTAGAACTGACTCTGCAAACCACTCACCCACCTTCCACAGAATTGTCCTGCTGAATCAGTTGACATTCCACTAGATTTTAGATTTCCTTCACCTAGTTTAAACACTATCAAAAATATAAAGTATTTATTCAATATCGCATTAAACTTTTATAAATTCAGAGTTCAAGGAAATAGATAAAGAATAACTAGCAATATTTGCTTATGGTGCATGAGGATTGATAACCAAGGAAGAGTTAAAATTGGTTAAAATGTTATCACATTCAAGTAGGTGGAAAATATGTAGCTTATTCTTTCATGTGCCTTAATTCAAAGCGAATAATTTTTCGAGAATAAAATGAAATTTTAGTTATGAGCATCAACCCAAAAAACACTTAAAATGTTTTATCGGCGTTTTTGACCTACCCCAAACATATAAAGTAGAGCAAAAAAAATATTCAACGCCCACTTGTTCACATGCAAATCGTGCAATCATGATCACCGGCTCTACTGATTACCATGCTTAGAGGGGTATTTATGATCAGTGAGTTAGCTTTCTGATGTTAATGAACTGACATTTTTGGTAATTCTGGTTAGTTTATTACTAAAATATCGGCACACCGCTTTGCAAACTCAACTTACGGTTAAGAGTGGGTTATCCATTATATTCACTGACTATAGAAGGTATTCTGTTTCAAAAATTTTCATAGTGACAAGAAATATATAGAAAAGAATCATTATTAAGAGGTATACAGTTAAATTAAAAAAACAAATCAACAAAAACTGTAGCTCTACGGACCTTGGACCATGGTTGTCCGTTCAACCTCCAGGTTTTTCCCCTCTTTTGGATACCCACTATATAGAGGATGAGTCAGCCCCAGGAGGGTCTCCAGATTCGAAAGAATCAGTCCCTGGTAGATAGCAGATTATATAAATTATCGAGCATAGCCGGATTTGAACCCGGGACCTTTGGCAACTCAGCACTCTTCTCACAGTGCTACCTTACCCCCGATTATATTTAAGTAAGATAGGTAAAAACCTAATATATACTATTTTTTTTTAAAACATCGTTAAAATAATTTCCTATATGATGCCAGAGGAAATATGAAAAGAAAATTGATGTTTTTTATTGGTTAAAAGATGCATTATGTAGATGCAGAAGTATTTTTCTGAATGTTGGTAATGAAGTTAATCGTTCAGTGAACTGAAAGTGTCAACTGAAAGTGATTGAAATGTTATTTTCTAAACATTGGTCTTAAAAGAATATTTTAATCAATATATATTCAATAATATTAGTTGATCTTATATAAATGAGTAATCTTCAATTTATTTTAATTTATCTTATTCGATACTTCTCTATAATTATTCCTTCGGTTTTCTGTTAGATACACCTAAAGGGTTCTCCATTTCGGTTATATATTTTTTATCACTCATGTCCCTAGATTTCTATATATTTTGCTGTTTGTGACTACATATATTATTATTCTATCAATATACTACATATACTGTTGTTCTATACTATATATTATTTTAATTTCTATGTACCTTGTGTATTTAGCCCTGACGAAGACCTGAAATGTGGGTTGAAACGTTAGTTAAAAATAAAATGTTCTTGTAACTAAAAGAATTTTTCTGACCTCCACCCGGACCATTGTCTCCTTCTTTTAATAAATATACATTATTAAGAAATTGATTTAATACTTAAATAATATTTAACCACTAAAAGGAAGTAGTGTAAATATTTTAGACTAGATTATTGGTGTAATATTTATAATTATCAACTATATTTATATATTTAATTATTAAAAGCTTATTAATTATAAACGGATTAACAATAACTATCAGTTATGCTCTAGCGCCGGGGAAGCCATGAGCTCGCAACACCGCAACTCACATCGTAATTGCGGGCTAATATGCTAGGATAGAGTAAGGCGCTCAGCCTTCGATAAGTAAAAACATAATTGATTTTGAATTTATTGATATATAAATAAAAATAATGAGCGTAGTATGAAACATACTTACTTTTTAAAACTCCCGGAATGTTTCAATTTTACAATATTTAGTAAAGTTGTTTCCACGCCCCCCTTGTTCAAATAAAATTGTCCCGCACTCCACTTGTACACAATTTATATGAGCATATGAAAAAGAACAAATATTACATTAAATACAAAATATTAAGGTGCAACATTATGGCTTTCAATTAAGAATAAGTATTACTGGCGAGAGAAAATAACGAAAAATAAGTGAGAATTTTCTTTATTTTCAAGTGATCTGGTTTTTCTTCACAACGCCCAGGCTGGGAACCAATTATTTAATGTAGCAATGACTATTGCTATGTGGGACCACCTGTGGTGGTGGTTAGCGTAATAACCTTCCATGCCTTCTAGTTTTCGGATCAGTAGCTGAGCAGGTGGCCTTAGGATTTTTTAAAATTCTTGGTTATGCCATCCTTCGGAGGGGATGTAAAATTGCGGCCCCCTAGCCTTTGCGCTGTCAGATACTCCTTAAAGATCCCTATCCAAAACCTGGATACACAAAATTTGAGACTCCCACTGTAGCTGAATATGGCGTTAAAAGAGTAAACGAATAAACCAAAAACTAACGAAGGCTATTTTAAGATAGTAGTCGTTGTTAATGGACTCTTGGATAAATATAAAGTTGAAATATTAAATATTTTTGTTAGCCTATACTAAATAGATTTTTGAGAAATAACATTCAGCAATACTTGGAACTTGTTACAATACATTGGTGCAATATCTAAAAGCCAAAATATCCGTAAGTACATTTCCTATTTACCGAGCGAAGAAGCCTGAAGCCCCCGGGCTCTGCGTCGCCTATAGGAATATTACCTTTTCAATTCCCAAGCGTCCTGAAAGAAGCCGAAGAAATGAGATGGAAAAAAGCATACCTTTACCAGCGTTTCCGATGGACTGCATCGCAAAGGGAATGGATTTTAGAATTCTACGATGGAAAAAGGCTAGAAGTAACTAAACGTCCTATAAAAAAACTAAATATATTTAGAATATATTATTATTAACAATGAACTGGATTCCCATTGACATATTTATGAAAAAAAACACTGTTAAACCTTCAAATTCTATACACAGGAAAAAGGTTTAAATATGTTTACTATTAATCACCCAAAACTGACGTGGGGATGAACTAATAATTCACATTTAGAAAAATAATGATGGTAATAAACAATAATCCATTGTTAAGAAGTTATCCATTGTTAGAATGCGGATTTGCTGTTGGCCTAGGATCGTTTAGGGGGAGTAAAAAATCCTTGTTAATGACGTCCTTCGGAAGGGAAGTAAAATGTGGGCTGTGTCAGATACTTCTTGAAGATTCTAATTATATAAGGACTAGGCAAAATTTAGCACTCCCAATTTGGCATCTTCCGATTGGCTAGAGAACCCTAAAATGACGTAAAACGAATAAACAAAAAAAATGTAGATATTAAAAAAATAAATAGTTATTTCTTTAGATTTATATAAGCTACCTAATGTTAGAATTAAAAATAAAATCAAATCCCCTTTGTTGCCAGTTTTATAAATTGTCGAACTATTCAATTTTTTTTTCTAATGATCATCGTAATTAACATCTTTCGAACAATTTCTTCATTTTGAATAAGCAAAATCTCTTTTAAAGCTAAAGTTTTATAAGTAAATTTTCGCTACTTGAAGCCAATACCGCATTTTTATTAAATAGTTGTATTCTTATATCGTTGCTAGTCGAAGCTTTGTATCCATCAAATAAAATAAGCTGATATCGTGTTACAAATGAAAAACTCCACTATCAGAAGAGTCCAAAAACGGTTTCAAGGTTCATTCATATCGTCAAAACGTATTGACCTTATGTAATTACACATGTTTTTATTGTTGATACATTATGCATATTTATGCCACCTACAAGCAGGCTCTGTATGAATTTTATGCCAATTATCAATCTTAAAGCAATTGTTATTGATCGAAAACGAAAAATCCGTTGTTGTTGTTTACATTCGATACTTGGAATTTATATTGGTGATATTGAGTTCCTGATTTCACTAATCGAATCAACTGAAAACTGAAACTATTACATTGATTATTCATAGAAATAGCAGCTATTATTAGCAAGTGGGACCAAGCTCTAAGGACAGGGAAGAAAGTTTTGTTAAGTTTATGAGGGTTTTCGTCCCTGGGTTTTCCTGCCAGAGTAGAGACTATAAATTGCTGGTTATTGTCCCCTTCTCCCGCCAACTTCTGCGAAGGAAAACTTAGATCCTTCACTGCAAAGTTTATCGTTTAATTTTCATTTAACCTAAAAAGAAGAAAGGGCCATTTAGCCGTCTAAATTATATTTATTTGCAAAGGTAATGAGATATTCCAGATAAATGGTGGCAAGTGTAGCCACTTCGGGCCCCATTAAGAATGAGAAAGGGGGGAAAAGCCCCCTCTGTTTTTTTTTCGTGATAGAGTGGGTTCGAAGGGACACGACGAATAGATTTATTCCCAACTAAATCAAAGAACTCTATAAATCAGGGAACTTTACGGAGGGAAATAGGAAAGAAGACTTCTTCATACGTGATTGTAATTCATGGATGTGAAGCAACTTTATTATTTATGGTGTAATTATACAACTTAGAGATATATGGAATTCGTAATGAATTTATTCTGCATTTATGTAGCAGAAAATGGCATTGAGCATCGAAGAAAAAAATGGTTTTGGAGCTTCCTACAATTCTTCCGTTGTGTAATAGTTACTGTATCAAAAGCTTTGAATATGTTCACTGCCTAATTATTGTATGTATTGTAATTTGTAATTACTTTATTATATTTCTTTATGTCATAAATAGTATTATTAATTATTATATTTTTAGTTTCACCCAACTTCGGTGTACTCCCGATCAATCATTAGTGCTTGCCCCCGCTCAGTATCTTTTCATCTCTGATCTCATATTTGTTTCCACATTGCAGATTTCGGTCAGCTCATCTTATTGTAGCGGGTTTACGCTCTTGGTATACCCCGAGTTCTCTCACCTACCTCTCTGCTTCCTTAAACCATTTTTTTTTTATTTCTGAGGATTAAAATAACCCTTTCATTAGCCTACTTTCATTTATTCGCAAGATATGTCCACAGAAATTAATCCTTATTTTCCTCTTAGTCCCGAATATTCTTTCTGTTGCTTTGTAAAGAGTCTCATTTCTTCATTTTCTTGTGTGGACTAATTTGCCGTTGTTGAATATAGGTCCTACAATTTCCCTTAATATATTCTGTTTTTTATTTCCAACCTTTTATTCAGGACCTCATTGGTAAGGGATTGAGTTTATTATATTTTATTTCTCACCCTCCAATTTTGCTTAAAAATATAAAACTCCCTATTCTACATACAAATATATTTTGTAGGCCTGAATTCTGGGCTACGTCCTGCATTTCGATCCTCGATCCTTGCAATCCATACTCCAATTTTTCCAAATTCCTTCTATCCGTTGTGCTGTCGGTTACATACAAGTAAAAATATTCCAGCATGAAAACAGTATGAATGTATATAACTCAATAATCCCTGTTTTTAAAAATTAATTGGTATACAGTATTGAATATTCTCTTTCTGATAATTATGAATTCCTTTTGAGAATATGTTTTCCCGAGATCAATGAATTCGAAGAATTCTATAAATTACTAAAATGATGGCCAAAGATGGGAAATCGATTCACTATGACAACACCATAACTGACTGACGTGCCCTTTAAATAGAACGAAAAAACCCATAAAGAGAAACGTTAAGGCTTCGCAGATTTCACCCTTTATTGAAAGATTTGCGCGCAAAATGTTGGCCACCAAACTACTACTGATATGCACGGTCACAGAGTCCGAGAAGAAGACTGATACGTCTCCGGAGCAGGGATCTACTACAGAGACAAGAACCTCGCTAGGAATGCCTTCAATGGGGAGGTTTCTCCATTCACGCTTCCACGTGAATCCCTTAGGGGAGGTTTTCAAAAGAAAAGAGAAAAGATGTACTAAATGGCATTTGTATAATTTCTAAAATATGTATTTATTGTTATTTAATTATACTATATAAATTAATCTAGTAACTTTACTGATACCGTTAACCATGATGGCATTAAACAATGAAACTCTACCGCAAATCTCTACTCGCAAAACTCTACCGTAACACAGTGGACGAAAAGCACGGGCTTCGGATTCATGGCCAAATGACATCTGATCGGAATAAAAATTGGCATATAGGGGGTTTTGAAGGTCGCTAATTACGAATCCGAACGCCAAATGACCGATCCAATATGGATTTTGGATTTGTAACCAGCGACCCTAAAAACCCGCGTATACCAATTTTTGTCAAGACAAACAGACACTTTTTTTTATATCCAAGTCCGCCATATTGGATCGGCCATGGCGTTTACAATAATTTGGCTTTCGGATTCGTAATCCACGACCTTGAAAACCCCCTATATGCACATTTTTATTCCAATCAGAGGTCATTTGATGTTTTGGCCACTAAGCTACAGTGGCGGCACGATTTTTTGCAGCACGGTGCAATCAAAATCATAAACGAAAAAACGCACATTTGGAGCAACTAATTTTTGTAAATTTCGCAAGATTATACAATAAACTAAAGGCCTAGATGTAAAATGTCTCAAAATATATAACTTATCGAATAGTTGAAAATATGTTTTCAATATTCTTCAATTTTATTAATGCATAAGTTAATACTACATTTCAACAATTTACACAGTAATTTTAAACTCAATACATGTAAAAATATTTTCTACATACCTCCAGAAGTCGTATCCATGTCTTAGAAATGAAATTGAACACTTCACTTGAAAATTATCGATTTTAGATGTAGCCGTACTTTTCGTTGGTTCAGCGCGCGGCGCAAACACTTTTCACGAAGGTTAACTTCCACGAAAGTATACGGTGAAAAGGGCTCCCATTAGTCCTCTACCTGACTGCAAGACGGGAATTGAATTCAAAACGCTCCAAACGAAACATTTTGGGAGAGTGCAATAACATATTGACCACGTCCAAATACATTAAACTATGATTAAAATATTTTGTATTTTTCTTAATTTTAAAAATGCAGACATGACTCTACTACCTTTAAGATCTGTTCTTATTAAAATAAAGTTGCTTAGTAAATATTTGTCAGGTTGACCTAAAAACTTGAGCGCCCTTAGAACTAATGACAATAAGAAGTCGAACTTCCAAGTATTTATTTCCACCGACCAAAAGGAACCGTAAGACTCTTACTTTTTCCTCTTTACTCTTTTCTTTATTTCTTGGAAGAGGGAAGGCGGACTGACAAGAAGGTAGGGAGAGGATTTCTTCTCCAGGAACAGCCATCAAAAGGAAATACGGTTAATTTAAAATATACGTGTTAGAACAAATACTCGGGAGTACCCGACATAAATTATCAATCCTTGGAGAGGAAATTAACTCCAGCTCGCATTGCAAGAAAATATAGTAGAAAGTTTCATTTGTAAATCAATACCACAAAAAATATTTCAAATCTGGCATCAGACATTCATTACAAGATTTTATGGACATATTAATATACTTCCCCCAAGACACACCAATAGGAATTCTATTTTATTGACATACTTAATGCTAAGTCAACCACACGAAGGATTAACCAAGTTGTTATTGATTTACAAAAACCGAAAATTGAATATATATGATATGATATGCTATACCAACAGGAAGAAAATGGACCGAGGAGAGAAAGAGAACACATGGAGAAAAGATGAAGGAAGTATGGAAGAATGACGTATAAATGCATTGCGTGAACGTATGAACTACGTTTTGTCTGGTCTTTTGTTGTGCTCGATCATTTAAATATTTTTTTATTTTTTAAAATTTATTTATTGATATTTTCAACTGTATCATAATACATCTAGTAAATAGACTAAGCGATACATAATGACATGTGAAAATGACAAGTAGAGAAACTACTACCCACTGGCAGTACTCAAATCACAAGTTCAACTAAGAAGTCACGGGGCCATCTTCTTTTCAGACGCCTCGGAGGATTATCGGGAATTGAAGAGGAAGCTAGGTTTAAAACCAGAGGGTTTGGGTGGAAATGAAGTTTGTTATGAAAGGATAGATAGCGGGTTCGGGCAAAATCAGCAACAAATGGGACATTAAGGTCTTATGGATGATTTTATTCTTAACAAAATAAGGAGCATTAAGGATTTTACGAAGGATTTTGGATTGTAGGGATTGGATACGAGAGGAATTCGATGGCTTAGTGGAGCCCCAAAGCTCTACTCCGTAGGTCCAAATAGGTCGTATGATGGTCATGTAGATGAGTCTTTTGTAATTAATTGGGAGCTTAGAGCGTTTGTCTAGTAAGTGTTGAAGTAGCCTGAAACGTCGAGCGGTTTCTTGTCTTTTCAGTCTCGTATGAGGATTCCAGGTTAATCGTTTGTCAAGATGCAACCCTAAGTATCGGATCTGTTCTACAGGCACCAGTGGGATATTATTAAAGGATGCTGAAGGGCAGGAAGTCATTGGTTTACGACGTAAGGTAAAAGTGATTTGATGGGATTTTTGAGAGTTTATTTTAATTCTCCAGTTTTGACACCATTCTTCAAGATCAGTGATATGGGATTGGAGGCTTTGGGATGGAATAATTGGATTGGTGTTGACAGACAAATTTAAATATAAATTGATCAATTTATATTTAATATGATAAATTTATATTTAAATATAAATTGAAAAAATAAAATGCTTTGATTTAAAAAATACAGAGAATGCATATAAATTAAGACATTTTCTTATATACTATACATTTTACTATATTGTATATATTGTACTGTACAATTAAATAATTTGTACAATGGAGGATGATCCATCGGCGGATTGGGGATACTCACCCAGCCTCTCCATGAAATAAGAAAACAAATAAATACAAGATTGATTACCATTAAATAAATAAATAAATTAGTTATATAACCATATGTATAAATTACGAAATGTCTCAATCCACTCTGATGCTAGTCTCATTAAACGGAAGATTTCAAGTTCTGGAAGTTTAATATTTAACATGATTTCATTTCTAAAAAGATTTTAATTCGAATTTAAATCATTCACTATAATAAATGCACTATTAAAATAACATGTTCTATTGTAAAAAGTCTCCAATTATACTACTTACAAGTACATTAGTTGTAATTGAATCTTGGAACTTTTTTAATAAAACCCCAAAACGTTCTTTAACGATAATTAACAATAATAAAACACCACTCTTATTATTTATCAACATGAACATTTCACATTTCGATTAAATAAATAAATGACAATGATCGATTTCCATCGACTTCATAAATACCTGATATTTTATAAACATTCGTGCGCCAGACGAGTTGTTTAAAAGCCATTACCAAACTCCACAAAACGATTAATAAGACATAAGAGCGATAACGATTTATAAAAAATATAGCTTTCCGATATCAATAAAGGGGCAAGAGAGTAGGAAACTGGGAACGATATGGGAGCGAAGCAATATTGAACAAAAGAAAGTAAACATTGATATAGTACTTTTATAGCTTCCGATTCGCATTCATCTCTCGGCAAGTGTAATACCTTTCGGCCATTTGTTGCTTTTCTATCTCCTGTCTCCACCTTTCTTTCACTTCCCATCCCAAATGAACATCCTAACATAAATCCTGAAACGCGAAAGGGGAAAAAAACACTCTTAGCCGAACCTCAATAAGAAAATCATTAGTCATGTTCCTTCCAAAGTATTTCCTTAGTAAAAGTCTTTGCGAAACCGGAAGTTCAATATCGATCCTACTTGATTCCGTACCTCATTTCATTGAGAACCAAAAGAGACAAAGAATTCTCTTATGTGTGCGATTCTTAACTCATATTTGAGAATTCATTAATAAAAGGGTAAAATTAACGAACTTTTATTAATAATACAATAAATGATATTGTTTAGTCGTGAAGCACTTAAATAAAGTCAGGTTTAAAATCTCGCCCCACTGGTCATAGATGTTCTGATAATACAAGTTCCGATCTTGTAAGCTTCGATAACAGGCAGAGTGAAGAGAGTTATCTTCACCTCTCTCTCCCAACCTCAGTCGCCTATCTGTCGCCGGGGACTCCGAAAATCCGAAGAAAGACTCACGAAGAAAGTTTGGTTCCCATGTGGCTCTATCGCCCAGTGTCAGTTTTTAGTGCCTATAACTATTCATTACTGATAAAACATGAGTTAACAGTTCCATAATATTCAAGACTTAATCTCCTTTGTAAAGAACCATTATTCCTTCCTTTGTTCATAGATGTAAACGATCATTTATTTTCTTATTTCTTTAAGTGTGAAATTTATTCTTTTCATGTTTGTAATTAGACTCTATAAAACCATGTTTCTATATCTCGCTTTCTATATTAAATTCCCGTTTCTACTAATACATATTTTATTCATTAATCTCTATTCATTTATATTTCATTCCATTTCATTATTCAGTCTAATTCACGCCTGTACAGATATTATATGGCTTACAATTATAAATAATAAATTTGGTAATTATTCCACAGTTTGTCGATTCAGTTGAGTCACAAGAAGTTTTAATTTTATTCGTTCCCCTTTTAATTTTTTCCAAAAATCATGTTCAAGTATTTCAAAAATCTAAAGTTATCATGAGCTTAAAAACGTACATTTCAACAAGCATACTCGCATATCACCTATACTTCCACTTTTCATGTCCAGAAAATTAACTTTTCGATTGAAATGTATTGATTGATAAACCACCTATATTCGATAATTTATCCTTTTTTTTAAAACTTATTTATTAAAATTTACAACTGTATAATAAAAATTCATAAAGTAAATAAATAGGATGAAATATATACAATGATAGGAGATAAAGGAAACTAGATAAATTAGCCACTAGTGTGAGAATTTATCATAATTAAATTTAAAAGCTTTTAAATGATTCCCGAGGAAAAATACAAATAAAATGTATAAATTAGGAGAAAAAGAAACTGATAATTAAAAAATATATAAAATATAACTACGCTTAATCCTAACAATGATTATATAACGAAAATCCATGTAATTTATTTATTTTCTCTTCATTTCAACACGTATTCATATAAAGGAAAAAGGAGGAAGTAACAAATAAATAAGAGAATAGAGTAAAAGAGTATTTCGTGATACGATATAAAGCGTTGTAATCGATAACTATATCTTCAAAATTGTAGTAAAAAAAAAAGTTTATTTATTATTACCAATTATAATAATTGGTGTAAGTATGACGGGGAAAAACCCAGTCCCTAACCGATACAATTTGCTTTGAAGCGATGGTATTGGGCTTTCAATACAGTTATGTTTACTCCATAATGCATACATGTCTAAAATAGAATCCTAACATATTACAAGACGTTTGACGTCAAAAGACTTCTGTCTTTTGACATCTGACAATACTTACACTTAAGTAGTTCTAGAAAATTTATAAGCTGCCACTCCAACTTCCAACTTGCTCCTCCTAACCATCAAAAGCATCTTCTCTAAGCTCTAAGGGGTTATGACGTATGAAAATTAGCATTACAAACTATGGTGTAGTAACTAGAATTATTAATGCCATATAATTTAATGAATACTAAGTTAATCTGTAGTAATATGGCACAATAGTATTTCCAAAGATAATATTCTATTCTGTTGTTGAGAGCATTCTAGCAAATACAGCAGAAACGTGGACGTCTTCTAAAGATTTCTCCAAAATTAGAGTTGTAGAAATGGATTTTTGGAGAAGATAATTAGAAAAGACTAAACCCATATAATTGGACTTATATTAATACACACACACACACACACACACACACACACACACACACATATATGTATATATATATATATATTGACAGTGATTATTTTTAAATATTCTTATTTTGAAGAGAAAAGATTTATCGATCCTTTTTGTTGAAAAGATTGTGTATAATCCCAGTCAAAACCAATCTTTTATTTTCAAAATATATATATATATATATATATATATATATATATAATACTCTTATATATTATATTAAATATAATAAAATAAAATACAGTAAAATATATGTTGGTAATACAAAGGTTAAATTAAGAAACCTATTTAATACTTAATATTACTATGATTGATCACAACAAAGAAATAGTGCGAACCATATTATTGTGGAATATCATTATTAGCAGATAATCATTAGCAGACATGCTTTAACGCCGGGAAACTTGATGTAGCAACACCGCAACCCACATCGTTATTGCGGGATAATATGCCAAGATAGTTCAAGGCGTTGAGGCATCAATTATTTAAAATTTATTAATTCAAACATAAAAATAATGATCTCCACCGTAATTTTGAGGACTTACCTTTTCAAAATCGCTTGTTGTTATTATTTCAGGAAGGACTGAGTAAAATCCTTCTAGGCCCCACTCAATCTCAATAAATTTTGTATCTTAGATTAGGGGAAAATTCTGGAGATTGAGCGTACTAATGACCTCTTTGCACAACCGTAGCCTTACAATGAGTACAGTCTCTACGATTACTGAGCCCAAGGCTGTTCATGGATTGGATTAGTGCAGGTATTTTTTTTATAAAATCTTACAATTTACTAAAACACGTTGAATTGCTCGTTCTACTTTAATATTTGCAATGCCGTTCACGAAAATTCCTGTTTTCTAAATAATAAAGGCCGTCGGATGAATTATGAAATGATGCATTCTGTGAAGATGACACAGAAAAGTGGAAACTATTCATATCGGTGGGGGGTTGGGGAGAAATTGAGGGGTGCAAGTGCGGTCGGGGGTGTAGGAAATTGAATATGAATGAAACCGAGTTGAATAACATTTCATCTACATCCATCTCACGTAACTGGGCTCATTCGAGCTCCTTAGCGCTTATATCTTATGGAGTAGTACAATTGTTAACTATAAAATAATATATATATAAATATTTAAATATAAATAAAAAATATAGCTGATATTTCTCTTTTATATTTTCATATATTTTTTATTTTCCAATCTGATTTAGTGCTTAACGTAACGCTTTGTTCATTCATTTAACGTCGCTTTATTTTCATATAACTAATCGGAAGATCATACAGTGAAGTACTAAATTTTGTCTATCCAGGTTTTGTTAGGATAGGCACCAGACCCCACTTTACGTCCATTCCGAAGGCAATGTTTAAATTTCTGTTGCATAATTGTAATTATTATTTACCTGGGCATCATGAATTTTGTACTGCCTCATTTATAGACTGAAAATAATTATATAATATAAAATGTTGCGTTAATGAAGGCTAATCAGGTTAAGCAGGAAACATCAGTTTTTAAAATAAATAGATATGGCCTAGACTTTTACTAGTTATTTTATTTAATTATATATTATTAATATTTATTGGTAATAATGATTATTCTACTTACTTGGAGTAATATTGTACATCTTTGTACGAATTTATTAACAAGTAAATTCGTATTGACATCTTAAATCCTTAAGAAAAAAAAATTAGAGTGCTGCCAGTGAGTAGTGCCTCGATATGTCCTGTCATGTATTTATTTATTCAGATAGCCCTTTTACTAGATGTATACATTACAGTTGTACAATTCAATAAAATAATTAAAAAAAAAAAAAGAAAAAGAAAAGCTCATCCTTATTGTAGGCGTTATATCCAATACATAATTAAATATTGTCAGTATTGAAACCAATGATTCTAAAATTTTACAAGGAATAAATATATAATTTACTTTTTTAATTAACTTAAAAACGTGGTTAACATCTTAAATTACAAGAATATACTTGTAAATGTATTTATTACTCCTATATGCATATTAAAAAAAATTCACCACAACCCAAAGGTTTTTGTCATCAGTATATGGTGGATACTGCCATGTTTCTAAGCTGGTTGCGCACGTAGGTGATTTAGCTGAGATCACGCCCTTCCGCCAGGTTTCACCCCAATGAAGGGTATTTTTTTTACCGTGGCTGGGTGAACCCTAGGTCTACAAATCAACAGGATCGAGCTATAGCCGTCAAGAGATTAAATAATTTATCTACCATAGTTGAATTCGCGCTCAGGATCTTCACTACATCAATCACCGCTCTAGAAACCGAGCTATAGATTTGGCTCGATACAATCATTAGACATGACTCTCAATCCGGCAAAAAAATATATGAGGTGTTCAGGATCAAAAGTGTATAACTCGGAAACTTAAAAAAATTGACTTTTTCACATTTTTAACAGTTTAGTCAAGTAATATTATGCTCCCCAACAGTCAAGTGAAAATATGGAATAAAACAGTCAGAAATACGGCGGCAAAGTCTCATATATGAGACTTTATTGGTAATAATGATTATTCTACTTACTTGGAGTAATATTGTACATCTTTGTACGAATTTACGAGTTAGACTTAATTACTTGACTAAACTGGGGAAAATGTAAAAAAGTTTGTTTTCCAAATAACGTAGCTTTCTACATTTCATAATGAACAACTCATACTGTTTAAAAAAAAATAAAACAAGTTCTTTAATTTTGGTCAAATAATTTTTTTTTTGTAATTGTAAGCCTGAGAATACAAGATCCCTAATAAGGGCGTAAAACAGTTGAAGCCAAGGGCGGAGGAACCGCAGGGAGATGAGTTTACCGAGGTGCAGCTAACAAGAAAGTGAAATTAAATCAGGCCACAACTGCTCCGCCAATAGTCCCACGGCAAATATTGATATTGCTCCGGTGTCATCCGCAAACCTGTTTGCTCCCGTTCTGCGGTAGTCTCCTTGTCTACCTCTTCCAGCTATGTCTGCCGGATGTTTTGCAAAATAAATATTTTATTTATTATATCGAAATGACATGAATCGAATCCGACCAAAAATACTTCCACGTTCCGCGTAAACAAATATTTCATTCTATTGATAGCTATGAAACGCCGCATCTCTGGCTTAAGTTTTCCGTAGTTTTAGTAATTACGTGGCTCAATTTTTCTTTTAAACAATATAATAACAAATGAACAAGGGGTCGGGTCTCAATACTAGGAATTGTGTTTTGGGAAATAGACCAAGAACCTTGAAAGCTTAAACACACTGAGGTGAAAAATAGGGAGCCTTACATGAGAAGCTAAATATTGTTTTAACTACCAAAAATGAAAGGTCATGTCTCTATTCCAATGGCTTGATGACTGAACAGATCTACGTTAACGCCCCAATTTGTCGTACGTTAAAAATAAGTGCATTATGATTAATACGTATTTTTATCTCCTAATTATAATGAAAATTTTTGAAACTTATTATCAGAAAAACATCAATATGAATATCGAATCGATGGATAAGATATGAAAATCTCACACATCACAAACGGGCGCCCATAGAATAATATTCTATAATATTTACTGATTCGAACTGAAAATTAACCCTCAAGTACTGAGGCATGGTCCCTGGGACCTTATGGTAGCCATTTCCTGATATTTCCCACCCTACCGATTATGGGGAATTACCGAATGACTCAGTAGCCGCATATTTTGTCTGCGCCTTTTTAGTTGTTATAAAACAAAATATAAACGACTGGCCCCGCGGACCAAACCTCAGTAATTAAGAGACTTCTTTGATTTTGTCAAGGTAAGCTTTCGTTTAATGGTTTTTATTCACTACTTAATATTATTCAGTGTTGCTTTTGAAATAATAAAAAGAAAAGAAAAATGTAAACTATTTAAATTTTGTCACCGCCTTGTTGGTTATTACGTTTGTTAACAAAATATTAACAACGACTGGTCCCGAGGCCCATTTATTTATTATTCAATTTTTCAATTGCGTTTCAAATATGGAACACCAATCAATTCGCCTCTTGTAAGAGACTTGGATAATGAAGAAGATATTTTGAATGATTGAAGACCAGCAACGTTTACCATACGTTAAAATATAGAAATGCATAAATAAAATAAAAATAATTTTATCACATAAGAGGTCATTGTTAAATATAAGACCAATTGCATGTTATGCAATCAATAATATAAAACTAATTAATGAAATATCTTTTAATATAACTAATTATTATAAACAATTCCAGTCCCAATAAGATATATTATAAACTAAATAGAAATTGGAAAAGGTTAGTTGTTTACGTCGGACGGAGGGCCGATAGTGGGTCAAGCAACGGTATTGATCCCTTTAGTGTCAGTAAATATAGAGCTTTACTCAAATACCTCAATAAAACATTATTTAAATAATAAATTATAACATTTTATAAACGCAATGAAGGGAGCTGGATAATGCGAAAGGGTGCAGTGAATTTTTTTTTTTGAACTTTTCCTCAATGAAAGTATACAGAATTCGTATTTTTTAAACGGTGAGTTGCGCAAATTATATATATTTATATTTATATAATTCTGTTACATGCTCCAACATTGGAAATATATATAAGTGAATTTTCATCTAATTGCCTCACCTATATTCTCGTTCACTTTTTTTTTTTTTTTTTTTTTTTTTTAAACCTATAAATAAACACTAATGAAGTGCTTATCCGTTTTATAGTACTATAGCTCTGTTTATTATTACATTAATTTTAATTTTGTTTACTTATTTACATGTTTTATATTCAAACTACTACATTCTTTTATATGAAAAAACACTATTATATATTTACATCTTCTCTGTAAATAATCTGATAATGTACAGTTAGGGGTGTCTCTTGCATGAGACGAAACCCACACTTTCACTATGTGTTAAAGTTTAAAATTCATTACTAAAATAAACCATGTAAGGCTAGGAATAGCAGATCTGGAAATAGAAAAAGAATATAAAAAAAGTGCTTCGTTTTCTTATTGTTGTTGCCTTGTTCTGCAATGGATTGCATTTTAAGGCATTCCGTGAGTTTGTTTACATTTGGTGTTAAATAACAATAAATACGATGTCGCTGGGGCACACCAATTTTTTGCATTTCATCTATATCCAACTTAACGCACACATACACGCACACACAACATGCTTTGGTGTTATCCTTGTGATACTTTGGAGGGGTGCTGGTGAAGATTACCTGAAACAGGGGGCTATTTTGACATCTTAAAGAGTCCAGGAATTTAATGATCCACTTTATAAGCTAAGATAAATTATTTTTTAAGTTTATGATTAAAATGTGTCACAGGATTGAAAGGTGACATTACCAAATCGATTTTAGCTCCTCTATACCAAATATTTTACATGAATAATTTTAAACCGCTCGTAATTTTGAAAAACCTAAGATTTACAACCTGGTCGTGAATGGCATCGTTACCATGTAACTTTGGCTCTAGAATTAATTGCTCCATTATTATCGAATCTTTGAAGATAATGTGGTATATATAGGTTTAGGGTAGGTACAGCAAGAAAAACACCCCAAGAAAACGATCTTGAGGAATCTAAGATTTCAAACTGGTCGTGTTTGGCATTTTATATGTATTTTTAGCTGAATAATGGAACTGTAAATACTTTTTAAATAAGTTCTTACTACAATACTATAGTTAGGTGAAGATCCAGAAATACCCACGAGTAACAAAAGGATATGTTAAAATTGTATATACAGTTGTAATTGTAGAACGAAAAAAATATTATAGCAATTTATTTTTCTAAATACGTGGAATGTGCATTTTTTAAAATTACTTAATGAAAGCGAGAGTAGTAAGTATAAACGTTTCGAAATAACAAGTAGAGATCATTAAATAAATCGTAGAAATTAGACTGACGATTTGCCTAATGGGTCCTCTCTAAAAGGATTACTTCGGCTTTTAATTTTTTTTTACGTGTTCTTTCAAAGCGAGGGTAGACATTCAGTTTATTTAATTTTAAGTTGGTTTCAAAGCTTGATGAGACTAAAAGCCCAATTTTCATGGATATCGCCATTTGTAAGAAGAGTTTGAAAAGGGTGCTATTAGACTTTATATCCTTAAATTATATAATCAGGTTAACTTCCCTTTCAGTTACATTTTAGTGAATAAGTACTTAAGCTATAAAATAATTTTGTTCGGTAATATTTTTTCTCGTATTTCTTTAAGTAAAATAAGCGACTGAAAATTTATTTTATTTTTCTTATCCTCCAAACAATTTTATTTATATACTCTTTTAGGTTTCCAGTAGGCCACTATTGTTACAAAAGACTTTATTGGTTTCTTCTGGTTTAGACCGTGTTTCTGCGATCATTGCTTTTAGTATAATGACCGAACATCGGCGTTTTGGATTATGTTGGATGAATTTGCTATGCTAATTCTTGCGCAGTTAGGGATGATCTTGTGATCCCTACATCTTTTGAGAAAGGTTAGCCTACACATTAGACTGGTTTTCTTTCTTCTAAATTTCTCCAATATCTTCACTCTCCGAGCAATGTCCTCCCTATAGAGGCTACTTAAATACTCTTTTAGGTTTCCAAGGCCACTATTATTACAAAAGACTTTATTTTTAATTGTTTTATTTAAATAAACAAATATCAATGTAATCATTTTTATTTAATATACACGTATATTAAAAACAAATAAATAAAACCTGTATCACTAGTGAAGAATCTTGCGTTCAGTATTAGAAACTGAACTTTTTTTAATACAACCAGATTTTTACCCCTTATTTTGGGTACCATCTTTACAGAGGCTGGGTAAGCCTCAAGAGGGTTCTATCCTATAGGATCCATCTCCAGCCGTTAACAGTTTAAATAAAAAGTCTGCCAATGAAAATGAGAACGGCAACTCAGTGCTCTACCACTAAGCTACTGCGCTCCAATGGAGGTGAATTGCCACAAAATGATTTTTTTTTGCTGTCGTAATAGCCTGCAAATTTTTGATAACTAAAACATTAACCGTTCGGTTTATTAAATTTATTTAGGGTAGATAAAATAACAAATTTTATAGAAAGATTTAACGGAATGTTTGATTCCATATTTTGTTTTTGGAGGAAAAATCGCTATATTTTATATTTTTTTTTACAACACGTATATTGAAAAACTAAAAAACTGTACCACTAAAACCCACAAAGGATGTTGGGTTCATTACATATTAAAAACTATGCCATTTTTGAGACAACAGTAGTGCAGGGATGTTATTGGTCCGAGATCACGCTCATCTTTTTTTAAAAATTAAAGCTACCCACTTTATAGAGCCGGGATGAGCCTCGTTTGCAAATCCTACATACTCCATTTTCGATTGTCAATGGATTGAATAATTTATATGCCTTAGCCGAATTTGAACCCTAGTTCTGCTAAACATAAAATAGTAATTATTCATAATCATATTTCACTCAAAGTCGAACAACATACTATTGTCTGTATTAACTGATTGATTCATAAAGGGGAAAACTGCCCATTTAAACAACTTCATGCCCTAATCGCTATTGTAAATCCATACGCCGCCCCAGCATGTATTCCTGGATAGGATCAACACACGCTCCGAGGTCAACGAATAACTGACCAACTTTTCTGAACTGTTTCTTTCTAAACATTTTTGCATATAAAACCAAGGAAAACCGGTTCAAGAATGTCAAATGAAGAGGAAATAGAAAATACGAGAAATAAAATCGTCCTCTTCAATACCTTAAATACCTAATCCTGGGTTTTACTATGAGGGACAGTAACAGCCACTTAGATCGAATTTGACAATCAGCTCTCTGTTATTTTACTCTGTTATTTTAAATGTTAAATTATAATGTTATTCATTTTATATTCCTAAAATGTTAAAATAAATAATTTTAGAACTATTTTATATTTAATTCAAGATAGATTTTATTTATTTTGAAGCGATTTTATAGAAATATTTAATATAACCTTAAATGTATTAGAACCTTCACATATCAGAAATTTGGAGATCTAGCATTAGCATTACCCAATAGCGCTAGTGTATTTTTAACAAATCTAATGTTTCACCTTTAATTTCTTAATTTTTAAATGGTTGCAGGAAAAATGTAATATTTAACAAGTTAAAAAAGTGCTTATAACACCCTCGTTTAATTACCACACTCGCCTTCGACTGGTGTGGTAAAATTCACTCGGGTGTAATAAAGTGGCACTTTCCTCACTTGTCGAATAAATAACTATTAATCCATTACGATTATCACCCCGATGGACATATTTAAAAGTTCCATTTTAACCTCAATTACTTAGTACAGTAAGAATTTTCGGAAATGGAGGGAAAAGAAGCGGTAGAATTTCCATCCACTTATCCCGAAACGGGAGGCTTATGATCTCCGGGAATTATGAATTCGTTGAGAGAGGGAGATAGATAGATAGATAGATAGAGAAAGAGAGAGAGAGAGAGTGAGAGAGAGTGAGTGAGAGAGAGAGAGAGAGTGAGAGAGAGTGAGTGAGTGAGAGAGAGAGAGAGAGAGAGAGAGAGAGAGAGAGAGAGAGAGAGAGAGAGAGAGAGAGAGAGAGAGAGAGAGAGAGAGAGAGAGAGAGAGAGAGAGAGAGAGAGAGAGAGAGAGAGAGAGAGAGAGAGAGAGAGAGAGAGAGAGAGAGAGAGAGAGAGAGAGAGAGAGAGAGAGAGAGAGAGATTGGACAGAACGGGAAAGAGTTGTGGAGGATTTGTGGCGGGGGGTTGGAGTTGGCAACTTTAATTAAATAAAAGGGAGCAAGGTGGGGACCTGGAACTGGCCCCTCGGGAGACCATCCACCAAAACTCATTCCCTACCTTCGCTAATTATTATTTCCTCTAATTGTTGATATTAGTGCCTATTGAATTGGTTAGAGTTATGGCTTATCAGTTCTCTACTACCCAACAGAAAAAAAATAATGGTTTCTTAGAACCTAGGTTTATTTATTTTTTAAATCATTATAATGGATATATACACGAACGAGAGGATCACTTGTACTCCTCTTCCGGATTGGAAGAGAGGGTTTAGGGTGGGAATATGCTCGATGTCTTTTGGAAAATATAAATAGGGCTTTAGTGATGGGCTAACCAGTTCTTCTCAGTTGGGTCAGTTAGTTAGTATTAGTCAGTCTAGGCTCAGTATTAGTACATGCTTTTGGCAGCGATGAGTCGGCCGGTGAGAGTGAGCTGAAAACTGGATTTCTGCAGAGTCGGATACTATCAAAGAATCAATGAAGTTTGTTACCGTCGGCAGTCCGAGTGCTTCGTGTATTAAGTCAGCTGTTTTTCTTATTTATGTTGTATGGTTAACTGTACGTCACGGTATGCAATTTAAAGCCTCTTTTGATTATGTACAAGAAATAAGTCAATAATTCCTTCAAAGTACTTCCAACAATAACGACATTCCAAAATCAAAGAAAGCGTGAGGTTAATGATATTTCAAAAGAAGAAAAAGTCAATACTTATAAAGATGTTATAACCAGCATTGCAACACTAAATTCTAAAAGTTTATTATTATTAAAAAAAAAAAAATAAGTTAATCCAACTGAACTATGAGAAAGAATATCCATAAGTAATAACAGCCTAAAAGAAGATCCAAAATCATAACAATCACTATATCGAAGCCTGGGGGAGCTCCAGGAGGGTTTCTTAATCCCAAAGGTTACACCTGTGGTCGTGAACAGATTGAATAATTTATCTGTCACATCCAGATTTAGACCAGGAATCTTCAGCATAGCAACTCAGTCCCCTTCACAGTGAGCTATCAAAACCTGGCATTAACATTCTATTGTCTATGAAATAAATATAATAACATATATATTTAGATATGTATTCATGGTTTTTGTGAGTTGGCATTCATTTATATGAATCCCCACTCACAAAAACCAGGCATTGACAACCATATACTTACTTGTTATTTATATTTTTATTATTTTTAAAAAATCAGTGGAAATAACAAAAGTCTGATGAAAGATATATTGTTATGACTGAAATGTTCATTAAGAAACGACTTAAAGGATCTTGATGAGAGATCTCTAATAATTGAATTGCGGTATTGGAATAAGGACCGAAAAAGAGACGCTACTGAGCACTTTTCTTTTGTTCTGCTCTACATTTCATTTTATGATTAAATTTTCTTATTGCAATCGATTCCTGTGAAAGAATCTAAATAAGAATATAAATTGGAGAAAAGGGAGAAATTGAAAATATACTAATAATGTTAAAACTATTCATGTTATTGAAATATCATCATTTACATATATACGTGGTTCTTCAAAAAGATTATTTAATATTAGTTGATAGCTATAGTAGTTAATAATAATAATAATATCAGTTTATAGTTAACAGCTGATTAACTTTCGTCATGAAAAGAATTTATTAATGCTGGTTAACTTTATTTACACCTGCTAAATAAAGTATGAATGTAAGTATGCTAGTATTACATCTGCTAGAGGAAAAACGACAGATATATGTTGCTTTTACTTGAAGGTTAAGGCTTATATTCAATAAATAAAGTGATACATTTTATTTTTGGGGTTTCAAAATAACTACAAAGTGATATTATCTCCTTAAAATAAAATAGTTAGATAAAAATATAAAGTTATAAATTACAATATTTAAAAAAAATCTACGGACCAGGGAAATGAAGAATTCGAATGTATAGGTTTTTTCTGAAGGTTTTAAGCGTAATTACGGGGACAAGTACGCCATCATGTATATTCCGTCCATGGGGTGAAATTATATATAATGGAAAAAATACCAAAGTTTGTAAAATACCCCATGGAGAAAAGTCCATTTCTCAAGCCCAACTTCTTTCATCATAAGCATATATATTTTTATTTATTAATTAATCAGAAAACATAAAAAAATAAATTAAACTTATTGTGAATATAAATTTTATTGTTTCTTAGCTCTGGTTTATCCATGGCAAAATGCTACAAATACTAAAAACTTAAACAGGAGCTTGCTTTGGATTCCGCTTGGTCCAACACCCTCATTCAATATAAAATATTCATGGGTCGCAGGTGCCAGTTGACGGGTGATAAGTCGGTTATCTCATCGTATGACATCAAGAAACATTAATTAGACAAAAAAACAGCATGGCGGAAATACTTCCGAAAGCACTTTCCTCATATTTGTGAAGGATAAAAGATTTAACCATGAGAATATCATTTTACATACTTTGACTTGGTTTACAATTAAAATACCTGGGAATTGCCTGAAGTCTATTCTCCTTAAGTCGGAATAAATCATAAACTGTCGAAAGGATAAACATTTATTAATGTTTATATTAAATTAATATAGGATAAGGATTTATAATTATCCTAAACCACTTGATAAAAAGTTGCCTTGAGATATCTCAATGTTAATAATTAATAACGAGAAACTGAATAATTAATAAAATCAAATGATTTATATTACTGAGCAATAATACAAGCTATGAAAGTATAAAGGTCTGAAGTATTTATTCTCACTGATACGATAATAAAAAAATAAGAATAAATGGAAAATAAGTAAGAAGTTGAGAAAAAGCTTTGTTTGCTTCTAAAGTAACGCAAGTCTTTACTAAATAAGCATCCCTATCGGTCTATAACGATGATGAAAAGTTCTTGAAAAACACATGAGTAAATGAAATGTCTACCTATGCAAAAAAAATTGTAATAGTTTTAATTATCTTACTATTTTTTTTAGATATACTTTATTGAATAATTACAATCTGCCAATTATGGGCAATAAATAATAAGAGCTAAGTATACAATCATTTCATAAAAACAAAACAAAAATAACATTAACAATAATCAAATAAATAAATGTAATAAAAATATATACATGCAATATATACAAAAAACAAAACCAAATAAATAAGGAAATGTAATAAAAATATAGTCTAAAAATATAATAATTCTAAAAATAAAATAATCTTACATTACTACCATAATTATACTATTTGCAATTTGCCTGGGGTCCTGAACTAAGCTTTTTCCCCAGGAATAAGGACAGAGCAGGAGTCCGAGAGGCCCCTGCCCCTTTTCCCAGCGGCGTCGCTCGCAGCCTTATCTTACTAATAAACAAATATTTTTAATAGTTAATTAAAATAAAATACACCCTAGGAATCGCTTTAAAGAATCTAAGCCATAAATGTGAATGTTCAACTATTAATTATAACCTTAAAACGCGCGCACACACCATTCTATTTATATATCTATTTCGGATACCACATAGACTTCCCGGTGTTAATTTCTAAGCCATATCAATATAAAATCTGAAAAAGAATATTGAAAACGAATATAGACAATTAAAGCTACATCTATAAAAAATAAATAAACCCATATCAGCATAATTGGATTGACTACCTATTGAAATGATGGTGTATGCTCTAAAGATGCTCTACGAAATGGTGGGCTTAAAAATTAACTTGGAAAAGACCGAGTATATGGCATTCGGAGATACTGATACTAGTCCACTTCTGGTTGACAGGGAGGCCTGTAAAAATGTAAATGCATTCAAGTACCTGGATTCTTATTTGGATGCTACCGGGTCGTCCGAGCATGACGTCAGAAGAAAGGTTGAGCAAGCCGGAAAGGCTACCATAATGCTGCATCTGGTCCTCTGGAATACAGAGATGTCTAAAGAAAATAAACGCCGTGTTGCCATAGTGGAAACTATCCTGACATATTCCTCGGAAACCTGGACTATGAGCCCCCTGTGTACTCAAAGGTGCAGGCGGTTGAGATGGATTTCTGGAGGAGGTGTCTCCGTGTCCGTATCCGCAAATGAAAGGATCGGTGCACGCCGTCTAAGATGGTACGGTCGGATAGAATGGCGTTCGAATGTGCCAAACGGAATTCTAGATTGGGTTCCACCTGAGAGGGGAGGACGCGGACGGCCCAGAAGCAGGTGGATGGAGGGAGAGTCCAGGAGGAGATGGCTGGTCGAGGACTACAGGAAGAGGAATGGATGGATCGGGAGGCATGGAGCTCTGCTCTGACCAGTTGAGGCAACCCTTGTCGGAACGCCTATAAAGTAAACTAAAAAGTATAACTGGTTTAGAAATGGATAAATGAAGGTTCCTCAGGTTCCTCATTTAAGAACAAAATGGCTGATAACAATGCTACATATATGCTTAGTCGATTACTTATACACGGTTTATTTAGTCGATTATATATATACGGTTTCAATACTAAAAAACAATATATAATTATTGATAATAACAAAAAATAAAAAAATTTAATATCTATAAAAGCGAAACAAACAAACAAAATTTAGCTAACTATTAAATGATTAATTTAGATTTTTTTAAGGGAAACAAAATTCGTAACCCTGTGGTACGTCCTGATTCTCCTGGAGCTCAACCAGTCTCTATTAAATGGGTACCCAACATTGTGGAAAAAACCTGGTTGTTGATCGTGATCTAGGACAAATCTCCTCTCTGCAGAACCGGTGTATTTGAAATAGTACAGTCTCTACCATGTAATGAACCTTCATAGGTTGTATAAGTACAGAAAGTAAAGAAAATAAAACAGAATTTGTGTGTATTCTACATTCTAAGTTTCACAAAGGAATGGAGGGCCTCTTATCAAGAACTCCACTTCTTCGTTCACGACAGGCTGATACAAACAAATATCTTGGAGTTGTAAATTGTAGTTGACGCAGCAGAGGGAGAAGTAACCGTAGCAACTAACGAGTGGAGACATGCTGACAACTAGCTTCAGCCTTATGAAAACACTGCCATTCAGAACAATGATTTTTATTTTTATATATCACACGTCTATATTACGTCTCTACTAGACAAGACAGTACATTTCTTTCTCTTTTCTATATTTCGGAATTTTGGTCCGCGTAACAACCTTCAACCTAACTAGCCGAATAGGAAATAATAGAATACATTACTTAAATGCTTTCATATTATCATAAAGCGAATGTATACTTCATAATTACCAGCCCTTTTAAAGATGTAAATAACATTTATAGAATACAATCGAAAATAAAACAACAAATTAGATTTGCTACTTAAAATCCCGACAATAACCTGGAAAAGATAATTAAATAAATCGTGAACCAAAGTCATTTAATAGTCTACACCAGTAACAAATAAAAATGACTTAAATGAAGAAAGAATGAAATATAATGAACAAATAGTTACCCTACAAAAATATTTGGAAAATAAAAAAACAACACGCATAAAAGATTAATTTGAAATCTATAAAGAAAAAAATATGAAGCTAATTTATCCAACAAAAATAATTAATTTATCATCATAACTTTAAATTAAATACAATATTGGTTGGTCCTATATAATATAAAATGAATTAATAAACTTAAAAACAAATATTATAATAATTATTGGAAGAGAAATAACATTAAATGTGAAAGGGAGGGCTATAAAATAAGCGGGATGTAGGCCCTATAGTGTACACAAATAATGAACTAATGTAATTTGGGAATTAGAAAAAAACTCATTCAGTGGTAACTATTTATTATTTATATATTTCAGGAATTTATAGGTTTATTTAATTTTTACTAGGGCCACAACCTGCCCGCATATAGAGCTTTGGGGCTCCACTAAACCATCGAATTCCTCTCGTATTCAATCCTTACCCTAGGCGTACACCAAAACCGATTTTGTGATCCGATGTCGGACAGAATTACTCGGTCGAGTAACTCGGACGTACATGCGCTCACACTGTTGCCGGCATTGTACGTTGCCGGTCTTCTGTAGTTGATAGTGCGGCTTAATGTTATAATGTCTGCAACCGCTATATCCATTTCCGATTAAACTTCAGTCCATTAACGTTTCGCAACCATCACGATTATTGTAATTGTTTAAATGTTTGCATAACAGGGTTGGTCTATTATAAACACAATTAATTAATTTTTCAATATCGATAGCCGTTTAGGTAGATAAAACACACAAACACGACAGATTAATGAAATTAAACTATAAATACACTCAATTTGCGCTGTAGAAGCCGGCAGACAGGCGAGAAATCCCAACAAGTTCGGACTCGTAGGATGGTCGGCCGTGAACAGACGTCAACGTATGATGACGGTTATAGTAGTGTAAACACTCCCTTTCTTTTACATATGTTTGATTTGATCTGCCAAGATGGGACGATAACGTCCGAGAAAATTTCGTACGGTAACGGTTTGGGTGTACGCGTGCCTTTACAATCCAAAATTCTTAGTAAAATCTTCAATGCTCCTTACTTTGTTACGAACAAAATAATCCATAATGACCTTAATGTCCCATTTGTTGCGGATTTTGCAAAATCCGATATCAATTTTTTCATGACAAACTCCATTTCCTCTCAAACCCACTAGTTTCAAACCTAGCAACCTATTCAATTCCTGATAATCCTCCGAGGCGTCTGAAAAGAAGATGGCCTCGTGATCATCTAAGTTGAACTTGCTATTTGAGTAGTGCCACTGGGTAGTTTCTCAACTTGTCATTTTATGTCACTGTTTACAGTCATTCTATTCACTTTTTGTATTAATATAATACAGTTGTAAATTTCATTGAATAAATAATTTTAAAAATTAAAAATCGTTGAATGAATTACCTCTAAGCCTCTAACCAATAAACGTTCTGTATTAGCTACGTATATTATGTGGTCTGATAAAGTATATGGACATAAATGTTACAGGATTGTTAATAACTGATACGAATCTGTTATTTTAGGACGAGTAAAATTTCCATCATTACTAAATTGTTGTTGGACACCATTCTTATACTGTACATGAGCCGAGAACACCTTCACGCTTATCGTCGGCTTCAATGTTATCATTCCATTACTGTTTCTATTACCGAATATATAGGGAGAGGTGGGAAACCTCTGAGCCCATCGCTTCGGGTGTTTGCTCTAAATTCAACAATTAACTGGCATCTGCCGTTTCTCATTCCGAAATACGAGGCCTCAGTGTTTTCTTAAAGCGCACTCCATTATGCAACCAATTTGTTTTAGAATATAGAATGAAAATAGAGTTTAATCGGCGGAAAAAAATCCGTGTTTTTCAATTCATCTACTTATACAAGAGGAGTATATTCTAATTTTAACACGCTTTCATTAGCTTTGCCTGTTTGTACGAATTTATGTAACAGAATATTTGAACTCGATTTTCGGTCGTTTCACAACATCTTATTAAATTGAAACTTTGCACACTTCTCAAGGACAATACAAAAATTTAATAAGTTTGTCTTATTAAACTAGGAGCTGAGTGGATCAAAGGTAGACCGCCGAGTACCCGTGCCGAAAATCCTGGGTTTAAATCCCGCTGCTGGCAAGGCCTTTATCTAATGTTTTAGCAGCCGGAGATGAATCATATGGGATCTAGGATCCTCCTTGGGATCACCCAGCCTCTATATTATGGGTACCCATAATAAGGGGAGGGGGGGGGGTCTGCCGGTTGAGCGTGATCTATGACAAATCACCTTCCTGTAAAACCGTCGCCCAAGGAACAGTACAGCCTCTACTATGAACTGAACCAAACCCTTTACGGATTGCAGTGGTACAGGTTTTTGTCGTATTAACCTGATCAGGATCTTAAATATTTAATATTAATCTCTACAAGCGAATACACATTTAAACAATTATATCGGATGTTGATAGATAATTAAAATTGTCGAATTAGTGTTTCAGTATATCATTACAAATTCATTATATATGTATAAACCTCAGGTCTAAATCAAATACGAAATTCATGGTTTACTATAGGCATATTAATTTGCTAGTCTATTGAATTTAATAGTTATTATTTAATAATATAATGGCCATTGAATCTGATGCTCTACAATTTTGATTGGATGAATTTATCGTTCAGAGAACTCTTTCAAGCTAGACAACTATGTAGCTACTAGCTAGTATTCAAGCTAGATACATAACTGCATACGGTATATATAGTAGTATATATGACTATGTGATTATATATAGTACTTTGAAATTAAAAAAAAATAAAGCTTTTAACCCTACCTTTTTGCGTCGCTACCCCCAGCCAAATGGCTAAGTAAACGAAAAAAATAATTATATTTTTTCAAAAGGCTTTTCCTATATAACTTATCCTTCGCGGATGACCAGGTCATCATTGCTCAAGACACAGAAGGTGCTGGATATATGTTACGAAAATTAAATGAGGAATATCAGCAATGGGGGTATTATTATTAATGCTGAGAAAACGGAACACATGACATCCAATAATGAGCATTTAGAACTGAACCCAGAAGGAGTTCTAAAAAAAGTTAGGCATTTTAAATATCTTGGCTCCATAATTGAGATAGATGGTTCAAGTGATATGGAAATAAAAAGAGGAATTTCAGACGGTAAAAAGACCATATCAATGGTCAACTCGGTATTATGGAATAGAAACGTTATCCCCTAAACAAACAAAAATATGTACAATAGTATATTACTAACAATCATGACGTACGGATCAGAAACATGGACGTTGAAAATCAACCACAGGAAAAAACTTTCAACGACAGAAATGGACTGGAGACGAGGGGCGGGAATATCCAGAATGGACCAAGTAAGAAATGCGACCATCAGAGAAAAGATGGAGGCTAAAAGAACCATTCTGGAAGATATTGAGAAAAACGCCTGAAATAGTATGGTCATTTGAAAAGAATGCCTGAAGGAAGACTATCCACAGTAGTATACCAACGGAAAATTAGGGGAACAAGAGGACGAGGAAGACCAAGGAAGGCCTGGGATAACGAAGTGGAGGAATCCATGATGGCTCAATTTAAAAAAAAAAACTTATATCTTCATTGGAAATCATGAACTTTATTAAAATTTTCTGAAACGGTTTCTTATGTGGTACAATACATACAGCTGCCTGAATTTCTATGTTACCACTAAATTTTAATCTAAGAATATATAATTATTACAATTCAGATAAATTAAAAATTTGAAATTACTTATTATAGTAATAAGTATAAATAAAAAAAAAATGCTAGTTAACAACCTGTATACACAATTATGTGTGATGTCGCCACAAAGGATATTTGTTTTTACTTTTAATGTATCTGTTACTAGATTTTAAAACTACCATTTTTACTTCACCAATGCCGTATTTTTTATTTTTTAGGTTATGGATATATATGCAATTAAAAAAAATCCAAAAATACTTATTTCTTATTTAATGGTTATTCCCGACTGTGAAGCATTTCATAGTTACAGGTATCAATCACAAAGAAATATAACTGAACCAAATTATGACAAACTATGGTTTGTAATAACGCGATTTTAACTATTATAGATCCGATTTGACAAATTATGCATGATGTTAACAATCTAGATCCAAGACTAGGTCCTATTATTTTAGAAACAATAATTTATACATCAAATTTTAATTATTTTTCTTATTATCTTCGGAAGTAAGGCCTGCATCTTTTATAAGTTTACTTTATAAAATAGTTAATATTTATAATTTTCCTTAAATATTATTAAACACAAAATATAACAGAAAAATAGAAAAATAATAATCTAAATCCTTTAAATTCTTGGGGAAATGGTTTTGGCATTCGCCCAATAGACGGATAGAATTTAGAGTTTATATAAATTCAAGAAACCTAATTTAATCTTCCAGAGTGGGGCTAGCATTTAAAAAAATGTCGTTTAAATATTTTCACACATATGTTGAGGATTTTAAAAGAAATTGTATTAGTGACAAGTTAACAAATTTGTTTAAGCTTCAATTTAAAGTCCATAATTGTGTTTGATGTATTTATTTTTGTGTAAAAATAAGATTATAGTTATATACTTTCCTGATTTGTCGTTATACATTATTGGCAATTATTTTTAAGCTTTGAGGGTTTTAAATCAGCCGGTTAGCTCCGAGCTGTTAAGATGAATAACTGGAAAAAATATGCAGTTAAAGGTATACTACCAAACAAGGTTAATTAAATTAATGCAATATTAAAAATATAAATCATAACAAAAATGGGTAAAAGTTAAACCGATTAAAACTGGAAGGGGGGGGGGCTGTGGTGGTTGAAGTCATTAAGCCGTCTACATAAACAACTTCTTTACTGTGAAGGCGCAGGTTTGAAACCAGAATGGGGGGGCGTAAAAATAAATTTCGTGACAGAGCCACGGAATGAATTTCGACTTACCCACTCTGGTCAGTAAAGTAGTAATGTAATCTGAAGTAATAACCGGAGCTGAAAAAATTCTTAATCCAAATGCCAATTTACTCCAACAAAAATTAAGAGTGCATTAGACATAGAGATTTCCGAGAACATACGTTACAGAGAGGCTTAAAATGGTGTATTGTAATTTTGCTATTAAAGCATGAAGCTTATCCCTCCCATTAAAGACCTCTATATGCGCATGTGTATTTTATATAAAATTGTGACTAAATTTTTATTATATTTGATCTAGTTTTGAATTCTAAGACCTAGATATTCTATATTTTTTGCTATTGAACATATTTTACTGTATGTGCATAGCAACTCAACATCTTTGCAAAGTTACTGTGATTTCTTCTCATTATTGGATAGCTCTGTAGCAGCTTCAAAAATAAAATTTAATGGTGATGCATTTTAAAATTAAAATGAATTAGAAATTAATGAAGGGATCGATATCTTAGTTTTGGAATCCCTTCATTTTATTAATAAGAATAATTTAGATACACAAATTTAATCATGAGAAATTAGGATGTAATGTGTTTGGAATAAAATGAAAAAAAAAGGTATATTCTATATTTCACATTAGGGTAATATAACATTTCCGATATGTTGAGAAAAACTTTGTGATTATTTTAAATGTATTTAAAAAAATTACTATTAGAGTGAAACGACACAAACTGCTTTTCGTTTCAGGCCACCTCAACATTTACTAGACAAACGCTCTAAGCCCCCAATTAGTTATAAAAGACTCGTATATATGACTATTATAAGACCTATTTTACGTACGGAGTAGAGATTTGGGGGATCTACTTAGCTATTGAATTCCTTTCGTATCCAAACCCCTTCGTTAAATCCTCCTCCTAAGTTTGCTATGAATAAAGTCATACATAATGACCTCAATGTGCCTCATTTGAGGCTGATTTGGCCCGAACCCGATATCATTCATTTCATTACAAACTTTATTCCCATTCAAACCCACTAGTTTCAAATCTAGCTGCATCTTTCACGATGGTCCTCCTAGGGGTCTGAAAAGAAGATGGCCTCGTGACCTTCAAAGTTGAATTTGTTATTCGAGTACTTTCAGTGTGTAGTTTCACTACTTTCTTTCATTTCATGCTGTTATGTATCATTCATATTATTCATTTGGTGTATTATTATTATAATGTTGTATATTTCAGTATATATATTCTTTAAATAAATGAAATAATTACAAAAAAAGGGAAGTTTTTCACAGCAGAAGATGATACGATGCCCTACGACACACAGTCCCCTGGAGTTGGAGAGAAATGTTAAAAGTGTCGGTGGCAATTCCAAGACGGTTTTCTCCCTCCAGGGCTGGAAAAATTGTTGAGATGGGTTCCATCTTCAACCCATCTGGGCAGAGGACCGTATTTTATTAAAATGGGAAAAGATGGATTTTCACTGGAAAAAACTTGTAATTGCTTCGACTCCCGGCCGTCTCACGTTCTTATTGAGAGAGAACTTGGAGGAAATTTATTCAGGCATTTCACCACAGCTCCTGGTCACCGTTCTATTCCACCAAACACTATTTATTATTCAATACGCATAAAGATAAGAATGAATATTACTCTAACTATTCTATCTCAAATGGAATTCAAATATCTAATAATAATGTCGCTTAGCAAAGCCTTACGAAATTCCTTCAAACAAAACTCCGTCCACAGGCGACTACCAAAATCCAAATTAAGCAGATCACGCAACCCTCCCAAATACGTCATGCTCAACCCGCGGACGTTAACTAGTCGACACAACGCTTTTAACTTTTTAGGAATTAGTTCATTACCTAGCCCAAAACATTACTAGCCCATCTTAATCTAAGCTATCACTTTAATGGTATTCAAATATATAATTATAAAATACAAGGAAAGCAAATAATCATAAAAAGAAAAAAAAATAGATGAAGCCTTTTTCAAATTACGAAAAATTTATTAAAAAAATCCTCTTCTAAAAAGTCAAACATTATAAAACAGTAGTCCTACTTTGAGCTTTTTACTTTTCGGAATATTCTTTCAATAAATAATTTTTTACTATATATATATATTAAATAATAAAGTAATCATATTTTAAATTTTCATGTATTATATCATAAAAGAAAATCCTTTGGAAGATATATGGGCCAATAATCGAAAGATGATCAACAATATAGATAAGAAAGCACTATAGAGATTTATGAGCATTTAGATAAAGTAGAGGTTTAACATTTTTTTGGACATATTTATAGAATGGATTATATATATATAATTGAAGACAGTATGAAAAAAAATAACGATAATTTTTATGGGATTGATACTTCAGTTTACGCATTGCCACAGCCTTAAAGGTTATGTGTGACGAAGAAGACATTTTGTACTTACACACTTTATTTTGAAATTATTTGTATAATCATTACATACTTTTTAAGATTTACTATTCAGTAAGACCTTGTTTATACCAAGGCGAAATAAGAAAAAATAAATAAACCTAAATAGATCCAGGAAGTTTATAAAGATTTCGTAAGTTTAGGAATGACAATAGGTGTAATAAAATACAAAGACAAAAGAAGAGAATACTACAAAGAAAACCAATCCAATCCGGAGAGAAGAAAGAAAAGAGCAACAAAGACCGAGAATGAGAATGTTATGGGAAAAGGAAAATTTCAAATTATGCAAACGTGATTCTTAGATGGCACGAATGGAAAACAAAAGACAAACATATAAGTAGATACGGTTACAAAAAATAAAGCCAAGTTCAGAAATTCTACTAAATAACTGTAAAATCAACGTTTACCCAATCCAGGATTCGTCTTTAAATAAATAATAATAATGATTATATATTATTTACATATTTCTTTATGCTTTAAAAGAAGAACAAATAGACAAAACATTATATGGATATATCGCATTTTAAAATAATATCTAGAAAATGTCTCATCAGGTTCTATTCAATTTATTTTTACATCGTTTAAGTTTTTCTACGAAAAATATAAAAACAATTAAGAAATCTTTATATCCATATTAAAATAAAAAATAATTTCTTCATGAATCCATAATTAAATGATCAATCCTTCCCTTTTTTATTTAATCCTTTCAAAACCCAATGAAATGAATTCATTTCGATCTCGATTGCATACAAATTAATAAAATTTATTTTAAAACTCTATTATAAAGAATAGAACTCATAAAATTTATATAATAAAAAGGCTATCTCGATGAAAACAGATTGTTAAAAAAGAAAATTGAAAAATAAAAAAAAAATCGCCTAAGGCTGGGAAATTTCAATCTAGTCGGGTAAATGTTTAATTCGCCAGACCAACAGCTAATTGAACAATAGATAAATGGAGTTCTGGCTTTAATAACTTATTGCGAAATTATGGAATTTTGCATTTATACAGCTCACAGCATGTCAGGATTAAATAATTACTATAAAAAGAAATGAATAAAAATAAGAATTATATCAATCTTAAAATTTAATATCGAAATTATGGCTTACAGTACTAGGATTATTTTAATTCGCTTTATTATCGGCTGGTATTTAATAATACCAGAAATAATGATATATTTTTTTAAATAAGTTCGTCTTACTTGAACAATTATGCTTGAGTTATTATTTATTTTATTTCCTACATAAAAAACTTTTCCGGGATAAAGGTTTTATGTAGGAAATAAAGGTATTTAAACGGATGTTACTTATAATTTTTCTAATGATTTCATTCCTGGAAGATAAATTGCGATTTCATTGACATTTCCCTTACAAAACTGGAGACTGTTGTAAATTCTGAAACGCTTGTAATTTTTAATATCTAAGAGAATATTATTATATACAGATCGTCTTTAAATGTTTTCAAATTATTTATTAAAGCTATATTTTCTTGGTTTTTAAAAGTTTTCATTAGACGATGTTACATTCAAGCCCTATTATCTATCACGATAATTTTTATGAGATGAATGCTTTAACTTAGAATAGAATAGAACAGAATAGAAAACAAACTTTATTCTGGGACCAAGTCCCTTTAGAATAATAATAATGAACAAATAAAATAAACATAATATTCATCTGGCCAGAAGGCTACATAATAATACAAATCATGAAGTAATCAAGATTGACAAAACATAATAAAATCAGAAATAGAAACAAAAATATATATAAATAAATAAAAAGTACGAAACTTGACAGGATTTTAACTAATTGTCGCAAATAAATAAAGGTATTTATATTAACAAAAACAATAAGTTAACAACAAATTGCTAAATAAAATAAGTGAATGGCATAGCATGCGATAAAGTATTTACAAAGTCTGTATCTTCTTTGTTGTTGGAAAAATAAACAAAACACGTAGGTAACAAGATCGAGTATTCAATACAAATTTATTCAAGCGGAAGATTGACCAGCCTGGAGAGCGTCTTTTTGGGATGCCAAGAGATGAAGGAAAAGCAGTGATTTAAATGAAGCCAATGAAGAAGAATGGCGGATGAAAGGAGGGATTGAGTTCCACACAGTGGTGGAGCGGGCGAGGAAGGAACGCTCGAATGCCTTCGTTCTGTGTGATGGAATGCAGAGGTCGGAAAGGCGGGATCTTGTTTTGTGGTGCTGGACAGATGATTTGAAGACTATAGATATATGAAGGGTGTTGTGAGTTAATGGATTGGTATAGAAAAACACTAATGAAATATTGTCTACGAATGGTAGGGAAGAGCCACTTTAACTCATCATAGTGATGTGACACCCGGGATCGCCTCGGAGTACCAAGGACAAATCTTAAAGCCCAGTTCATTATTCTTTTTAAACGGGCCCCCAGCATTTGGAACTTAGTAGTACTTTGAACGATGCCTCTCTCTGAAAGATTAAGCGTGGACTTGGTATCGTGCCTACACATTTTACTTGGTATTTGCATAATTTTATTACATACTAAGTAAGACTTACTATTCATTCTATCAGTGTAGTGGGAAAGTTCAAAAATTATTCGTTTCTAATGAGATTTTTATAATGGTGTGACCAAAAAAATTTCTTTGATGTCCTTATTTTAAACAAGGTTAAAACAATGAAGGTGAGATATGATACATAACTGAAAATGAGAGCGTTTATGGTAGTTCTATTTTTGCTGTTGTTGCCTCTTCTATGAATGTTTACACTGATAGCGATTTTAAAACAAAAAACTTTCAAGGAGAACTTCAAGTCATAAATTATTATGAAGAACAGCATCCGGGTTTATAATATAAACTTTTTTTATAACAGTTCAATTTGGTTCAGCTGTACTGCAAAAGTTGAAAGATTGATTGAAAGAAGTTGGTATTACTACGTTTGCAGTTCGGAGCACTTTACCTTAACGAACACCCGTGACGTATTTTTTACACATACCTGTTCAGACTTCATAATCCATAAAGCCCATCGATACCTTCTGATTTTAGGATTTCGATATAACTAGAAGATTGGTAGAGTGCTAAGTAAACTTAGCGATGGTCCCTCGTTCAAATCCTGCTGTGGCAGATAATTTATTCAATCTGTTAACAGCAGTGATGGATCCTTTGGGATCTGGAGAACCTCCTGGGGCTCACCCAGCCTCTATAAAGTGGGTACCCAAAAATAGGGGAAAACCCTGGCGGTTCAGCTTGATCTCGAAAAATCACTTGCCTCCACAACTGTTGTCATAATAAGAGTGCAGTCTCTACCAGGATCCGAACGTTGGACTCTGGATGGGTTAAAGATATTTCGAGCATGATAAAAACAATATGAGTAGGTTCAGCAATAATTGAGAATCGTTTAAAGCCGCCTTGTTATTTACGACGATTTAAACCAGTAAAATGCAGTTATTATTTTGAATAACTGACGCCAGAAATCTTAAATACCCTCGAGGATGATAGAAATGAATTAAATGTCGACTGATTCCTCCGCCAGTTTAAGTAATCAAAGAACTGGTTCGAACAGACGATATGCACTCTAAAGCTACAACGACGGATCCGTTGCATTGGCAGTCTCGTGGCTAAGAACATGATCGAATTGAATAACACCATTTCAGAATTCAGATATTATAATGAATATAATTATAGAGTAGTAATTAATAGCAATTTAGCGTTCAAAAGCGCATAACTCCAAATTTCAGACTTTTTCTCAAGCAATGCTGTAAGCTCCCGAAACTTCAGGTTCAGAACGAGACTAAGACAATGAGAAATAAGACGGAAAAGTGTTGCTTAGAAAATATTGCAAGTGACATGAGGCGTCTAGATGCAAAAGGGGTAAAATCCATGTTTTAACATTTTTAATGCTATTCCACAAAGTTAGCGTCCTCTATACGGTGGTACATGGTTCACCATTCAAAACATGCTAAATCCAATCTAATTTTTCGCTCAAAGTTTGGGTTGGGATGCAGTTGGGGAATTTCTATCATTATGTTATTTATGAATATGCAATTATCATATTTTACATTTAATATTTGTATCTTGTAAATTTAGCCCTGATAAAAGACCTGCAATATTGGTCGAAACATCATGCAAAGATCATCATATATTTAAATTGTTTTGATAAATAAAAGAGGACACCAGCATATTGTTAAGGAAGAAAATTAATCATTTCTAGAAGAAAATAAAACATTTATTCAATAATATACAAAAGTTTTCAATTCTTATAAAATTAAAAGAATACAATTTAGAATAATCATTTTTTAACAACAATATTAGAATTAAATGGAAAAATAAATGAATAATATAATTACGTATTTCAAAATACAATTTAAGAAGCATTACACAGTACAAATTTTATAAATAATAATTGTCGATTAAGATACTAACATATTAATATGATATAATAATTAAGGTGATTGAGGGAGATCCTCTGAAGATTTAGATTGGAGTGTTTTCAAATTTATATTGGATTAAGTTTCCATCAATATCCAGTATTAATTATACAGTATTTACTCCCAAACCACTCAAACCCTCTAGTTTCAAACCTAGCTTCCTCTTCGATTCCCGATAATCCTCCGAGGCGTCTGAAAAGAAGATGGCCACGTGACCTTCTTAGTTGAACTAGTGATTTGAGTACTACCAGTGGGCAGTTTCTCTACTTGCCATTAACTCATGTCATTATGTATCACATAGGCTATTTACTTGATGTATTATTGTAATACAGTTGTAAATATCAATAAATAAATTTAAAAAAATATATTATTGAAAATAATTTTAAATTAGTTTTGTGAACAGATGCAATTACATAGAAAATTATGTATTTATTTCATTATCAATCATTCAATAATTGATTAATGCACTTTGAATTATTCAAAAATAGATAATTGCATTATCAATTATTCAATAATTTAGTATCAAATAAAGTATTGATGTCTCTAATTACTCCTTACAATTAGTTTTGTGAACAGATGCAGTTATAAAAAAAAGTATGTATTTAAATTTAAGTATTTAATCTCAATTATAGTGCAATTAAAAGAAAAAAACCTAGAGTATTAATGTGTATTTGACCAGTTTTATGTCAATTTCAATAATTATTCCTTATTTATTAATAAGATAATTGACTAGTTTTCAAAACGGATTCGCTGAACCTCTTATTATAAAGTCACTGAATTATAAACTAGGGATAATATTGTTCTAGTGGTTTAATATAATAATTTAACAAACTGAATGAAGGCATACATTAATGTAATAAGATTATACAAAAGGGTTAAATTTAAACTCTATTAAGAGAGAGAGAGAGAGAGAGAGAGAGAGAGAGAGAGAGAGAGAGAGAAAGAGAGAGAGAGAAAGAGAGGATGGGAGTGAGAGAGAGAGAGAAAGAGATGCAGGAAGAGAGAGAGAGAAAGAGTGGCAGGGGGAGAGAGAGAGAGAGAGTGGGAGAGAGAGACAGGGGGGGGAGGAGGACGTGAAAATGGAGGAAAAGTTTCCTCGGAGGTGACAAACCGATTTAATTTTCCCTGCTAAGGATAGTAGTTGAACCGGCTGTAGGGGGGATACTCCACCACCGCCCTTGTTATAATCCTCATTCTTCATAAGGGCGTTATTTACTTTACGGCTCGGAGGAAAAAACAGTGTTTTCCTACCAGGATTTTCAGGATTGTACACGGGGCGACTAAATTAGACTTGGAAGCTCCGTGCGAAATTATTATTTAATGTCTTAATTTGTGCTTACATGAGGGGGGAAAAAAGAGGGCCTAACGACTTCATATGATGGCGTAACCATAATTTGGAAGTTATGAAAAATTTCATTTACACGGTCTTATATTAGATTTAATACATTACTACATACATAATGGTTTAATAACTTTCTGTATAATTTTCTAATTTATAAAATCTGTTGTTGCGGAAATTTTTAATCATTTACATGTAGGTAAATATTTAAACCAATGTTCTTCTTCTTCTTCCTCGATCCTCCTTTAAATGACTATATCAGTCAACAGAGACAAAAACTTGGTTGTTCTCTTGAGTTCCTCCAAGCCTCCGCACAGCTTCCTCTCCCATGCCACTGGCTCTGGGCAAATTTGTTTGCGGACATTTTCGTGAAGTCGACAAGACTGGAATATGGATACCTGATTGCTCCTCTTCTTCGCAATCTACAGGGGGTCGTTCCTATTTTGAACTTCCTGTACATATGCGATTTGAGCCGGTTGTGCCCAGTCTTAAGTCTAATTATTACCACTTGTTCTCTTCTGCTTAATTTTTAGTAGTCATCGTGGAGGCCCTGTGTGGGATGTGTTTCTAACCATCGCCCCACGATGTAGCCCATATTATGTGCCTTGACCTCGTCAAATTGGAGTACTGGGGCAAACTGAGGCATCAGGGATTCTGCTTTCGCCAGCGTGTCCGCTCTTTCATTGCCGGCGATTCCACGGTGTCCTGGGATCCACTGGAGGACTGTTGTTCTAGCAAGGTTTGTCATCGAATTTATCGCGGACAGAAGGTTTTTTAGGCTTGCAAGTGCTTTTGATCTGTCTTGTATTGCTTGGAGAACAGAGCGTGCATCAGTGAAAATGACCACCTTTTGGAGATCATAGGAAGAAGAGGAAATTATCCTGCAGTCCTCAATTATGGCTTCCTGCTCAGCTCGGTAGTTGCTGGAGTTTAGCCCTATAGCTATAGACTTTTCTACAGTTGCACCACACTGAAATTCTATATAGATTCCGCCCCCACTGCCTCTGTTTTCTTCTGCAACCGAAGCGTCCGTGAAGGCTCTTGTCCATTCTAGTGGTGGGTACTCCTCATTGATAAATATTAGCGTCTCATATAGGAGTTCGATTGGTAGGAATTCTTTAAACCGATGTTAATAAATCTGTTTATTATATTTAATCCAATTACAAGTGTCTCCGACAAAATAAAGATTACAAGGGGATATCCTCTTTCAACCGAACGAAGGACCGGCCCCCATCTTCCAAATTACACTACTTATTTTATTGTACAACAGAAGATTAAAGATTTTAGTAGAGATACTCCGATATTATTCTAGAAATTGATCGTCAGTTTAGAATTTATTCTACGACCCACTATTTAGCTAGCCTATTGAAATATGAGTACTCAGTTAGTATAATTTAGGCATTGAGTATTTTACATTAATTAAAATAATTAATTTTTATTTTAGATTTTTTTATAGATAAAAAAAAGATATATTAGCAGAAAAATGTCTTAATCTATATCACTGTATTTAATAACACTTCTAAAATAGAATTATTAAAATGAAAAGTAGCTTATTTTTTAAAAGAGATGAATTACTTTTTTTACATTTAATTTCTGGTCTAAGTTTAACAGATGCCTAGTGCCTTTTATTATGGATCAATATTTACCTTTAACTAAAGGGACCAAAAGTATAGGCACTCGACAAGATTTTACACATGCCCTAAATACAACATGTTGACACATTTGGGTTAACCCTTTTTCAATTATCTCATGTAAATCGTGAACGTAGCAAAGGACATGGAAACGCCTACAAACTTCAGATGGACTCATTGATGATAAAAAGGGACAGATCTGTCGATTTGAGACAATAAAAAAAATTACGATTAAATTAATTGCTATACTTCATAAAATAACAACATTTATTAGAGGTGGGCAAAGCAGTTATTTATAATGAATCGTTCCTTTTGAGATAGTTAATTTTAATGAACTAGTTCAAATGATCTAAACTGTTCATTTTTCAAAAGAACTAGAAATGTACTGAACTAAGAGAGGAATTGAACTATGGAAAAAGGGGGATAAACTGAGAGGTCAAATGAACTACAAAGGTTCTAGAAAAAATAAAAAACACTTCTATCTTATTTCTACAATTATTTTATATTATTTACATTTACGTCCGCTGCCTTTTTCCTAAATAATATACCTTGTTCTTCCATACTATTCTTTATATTTAATTCACTCATTTTAAAAACTGTAATATTTACTTTCTTATTAATTTTCATACCCTGATAATTGGTTTTCCCTTTTTTCTTATAAACGATAAGAAACTCGTTGCAGATAATTGTCTTGGTTTAAAACACAAAGTGGAGCCAATCTGGCCCACTTTTTCTTTCAATTACAAATATTTAAGAAAACTTATAAACTATTTACAAAGAATGGGGGGACGCTGTTAGTGACTTGCTGATTCTAGGTAATCCCTCCATCCAGCTCCTTCATGTTGAGTTGACTGCGTCTTCCGAACAGCTGACCTTATCTCTGAGAGTATAAGTCATAAGGGTCATTTTACTCCACCTGGCCTAGGCCCCTTTTTAAACATTAGTTAATTGAATATATATGTATATATACTGTTTAAAAATGTATAATCTCCAAATACATATTGACTCAAAACGTAAACGATATTGTTTTTTATATCTCATTTTTAAGTATTCAATGTAACATTTGTAATTCATTCATTCATTTCATCGAATTTTCACTTGATCCAAACTATTACAGACCACACAACACTCGTACACAACCTGAAAATGAGGAACGACGAACTAGTTTACTTAGTTCAGTCAGTATTAGTCTCCGGCTAGTACGTGAACGAACTAGTTCATTGAACTAGATCGTTCACGTACATCTCGTCTCTACTGGTGAGTGGTGTGAACTAAAAAGAACCAAAACCATAGTTCACCAAAACAGAGAGCGCTCTTTATAGTTCATTTTCCGGATCTAGTTCAATGAAATAGTTCGTTCACGTACTTCTCATCTCTAACATTTATTATAATATGATTAGATTTTTCGTTTTCTTTCAAAACTCAAAAAGAGGCATTTTCCAATATTTGAGAAATGATTAATTACTTCGCTACTGTTTTATTTTATTTTTTAATAAGGATGGATCTTTTAATAGTGTGATTCATGTTTTTTTTTTTTTTTTTTTTTTTTTTTTTTTTTTTTTTTTTTTTTTTTTTTTTTTTTTTTTTGGCTAAAGACTTCCTTTGAAGTCCTATACAGCTATTTTATTTTTATACCATTCAATAATTTAATACAAATCAGGTAATTTATTTTTATAAACATTAATAAGCATTTATAAAATTATAAAACGATTCTGTTGAATGTGTTCATACTTATAAATATGATATCTTAAATTTTATGATTCTTATTTCCCTTTGAAGGGTTATCATGAACAAGAAAGATAACCATAATTCTCTTTATCCGAAACTCTCATCCTCTTAAAGGGCTGCTGCAGTAATTCATTCAGACAACCTTCTTTTTTTTTTCGACCCTAAATAATAGTACTTACAAAGAACTGGCTCAAACAGGCTTCTACAACGGACGAAAAACCGTTCTCCAGAGGAGTACGCCATTAGCGTAATCTTTATGCTAATGGGGTTGTTCTAAACTGAAGCAAGGGTACGATCAACCCCGCACTAAAAAGGAGAAATAGACCCTTTGCTGCTTTGAATAGTCAGTTTGTCTTCATAGATATAGTTAGCGAGAGATTATTTCAGATTGAACGTTTGATAAAGATTCCGATAAAAAATATTGTACATACCATCCAATCATATCCTCCCTTACATCTGGATTTTAAAACGCTTACTAATTAAAATTGCAAGCATTCGAAATAGATAGAAATGAGAATGGCAACACTCTAAAAAAGTCTCTAACTCTATAACCTACGAAGGGTCTGGGATTCAGTACATGGTAGAGACAGTGCTGTTTCTTGTACAACGGTTGTGCAGGGAGGTGATTTGCCCTATATCACGCTCGAACGCCAGATATTTCCACCTTATTTAACAACAATATAGAGCTCGCCAATATCCCATATTTGACCTGTATCGATCACTTAGGGGGGGGTAGGGGGGGTTAGGGGGGGTTAAGGGGGGGATTAGGGATGATCAGGGGTGGTTTTTATTTTAAATTGTTGGTAATATATTCCATTATTTATATATGTTATATATTCAATATATATTATTATTACATATTCAATTAAATTATTATTAGTTTAATTTATTTATTTCCATTATTATTATATTGCATGTTATGATATGCAAATTCTAACCCCAATAAAAATATTTAAAAAGGTTATCCAAGGTAACTGTTATAAAACGTAACTGGTTGCGCGCTGGCCTTTACAGGTGGTGGATTTAATACACAAGTACCATATCTTTTTACTCCCATAGAAATTTATCTCGATTAAAACGAGGAAGTTGATATTGGCATGGAGCCCCGATAGAGCGAAATCAATACCATTATGCAGATATGCAACCTCAGTTCATGCAGCTATCCATTTTGATATCTTATTTAGAATTTCATAAAAATATTTATAAATAATAAACAAATAACACTATTTAAAAACAACGATATATAAACAAAATTTGTGTATGTAAAATGGAATAAAAATACTGGGCCAAAAAAGGTCTCCCTTACATATGTTTTAAAAATATTTATATATTTTTTAAAGGAAGTTTTAGAAAATGTTGATTATTTACGAAAAAATATTTTTGACGAACATAATTAGATTTCATAGTATTTTGGCATCAGTAAAACAATATACCAAAAAATACTCCATACACTTAAAATATTTGTATAATATATAAAGTAGTGGTCTGTTTTAATAATTTATATTTTCTTATCTTTTTTCTCGAATTAATTTTATCAACAGGGTTTTCATTAAATCAACTAGTTTCATTTCTAGTTCAATTAAATTCCTTTCTGAGATTATGTCATTTTTAAAGCTCTTGTTTTTTTTAACATTTGTAAAATTCCTTTCTAAAACTTTCCAGCCTCATCCTGATATCATGAATCCATCTCACCATGAATATATACAAAGAGAGTTAAATACTCCCCTTCAAATGACCCTTCCTCCCAAAGCATTCCATCCTTCAGAAATATCGAACATTATTCACAGACTACCTCCTTGCAAAGCTCCTGGACACGACCTCATCACGATTCACATCCTAAAACATCTTCCTAGAAAAGCCATTCTATTCCTCACTTACATATATAATGCTATACTCCGTACTACATATTTTCCTAACCTCTGGAAATTATCCGTCGTGAAAATGATACCTAAACCTAAAAAGAAACCGGAATACCAATCCTCTTACCGCCCTATCTCACTTTTACCATCAATGGGTAAAATCCTGGAAAGGCTCATTCTGAAACGATTGTACCCCATCCTAAATGCAAATCACATTATCCCAGATCACCAGTTTGGATTCAGAGCATCCCACTCCACTATTCAGCAATGCCATCGTGTGGTGGATGTTGTTTCCTCAGCTTTGGAACGTGGATTGTATTGTCCAGCGGTCTTCCTTGATGTCGAACAGGCTTTCGACCGAGTCTGGCACCCCGGGTTGCGTTACAAACTCCGTAAATTCCTACCTCCTACATACTTTCTCATTATCCAATGCTATCTCTCCTACAGATCATTTACAGTAAATCATAATAATGTCTACTCACCCCTCTTTCCTCAATCTGCCGGCGTTCCTCAAGGCAGTATCCTCGGCCCAATTCTCTACACAGTTTATACAGCTGACATCCCAACTCATCCTAATACTATCCTTACCACGTATGCGGATGACACATGTCTATTATCTGTCAACACTGATCCAGTTATAGCATCCCGTACTCTTCAATCCCACATCACTGACCTTGAAAATTGGTGTCAAAATTGGAGGATTAAAATAAATTCTCACAAATCTCATCAAATCACCTTTACCCTCCGTCGTAAACCTGCGACTTCCTGCCCCCCTGTATCGTTTAACAACATCCCTATAAGTCCTGTAGAACAGATCCGGTACTTAGGACTACACCTTGACAAACGCTTAACTTGGAATCCTCATACTAGACTGAAACGACAAGAAACAGCTCGCCGTTTCAGGCTACTTCAGCATTTACTAGATAAACGTTCTAAGCTCCCAATTAACTACAAGAGACTCATTTACATGACAATCATTAGACCCATCTGGACTTACGGAATAGAGCTTTGGGGCTCCACTAAACCATCGAATTCCACTCGTATCCAATCCCTACAATCCAAAATCCTTCGTAAAATCATCAACGCTCCTTATTTTGTTAAGAATAAAGTCATCCATAACGACCTTAATGTCCCATTAGTTGCTGATTTAGCCCGAACCCGGTATATATCCTTTCATAACAAACTTGATTCCCACTCAAACCCTCTAGTTTCAAACCTAGCTTCCTCTTCGATTCCCGATAATCCTCCGAGGCGTCTGAAAAGAAGATGGCCTCGTGACCTTCTAAACTGAACTTTTTAATTTGAGTACTACCACTGGGTAGTTTCTTTACTTGTCTTCTCATGTCAATGTATTCACTCATTATATTTACTAGATGTATTTTGTATACAGTTGTAAATTTCAATAAATAAATAAAAACATTTGTAAATATTAAAATATTTTTAATATGCGTATGTAATAAAATATTTGACTTGCAGATGCCGACCGACTTAGTACAGTTATTCGTTTTAGGTTCAAACAAATCAAAATCTACCTCTAAAACAAAAAAATCATACAAATCGAAACAAATTTCCAGACGTCATAAAAAAGGAAATGAAATTAATCTACATGTTCATATTTAATTGTAAAAGCGATCCCTAAAGAAAAATTATTAACTAATTCCCTTGTGAGAGTTAACAAAGTCTAGGTTTTGACGGATAACAGTAATCGGATTTTAAAAACTCGATACTTTTTTTTTTTACCGTAAACTAGATTCAAGGAAATGTAATATTTAAAAATAGTTCACAAAATCAGTAAACCGAAAGACTAAAAACAGCAAAATAGCAACTCATTATTTAGGGACCAACCTATTGATAATTCCGTAACTCACAACCGATAAGAACTAGGTGAGTAGTTAGTCGGATCATAGTAGTTTGAAACCGCAATGCAATTAGATGTACACTTAAGCAACAACCAAACTAGCTAAATTATAATTGCGAACTGCCAGGAAGGATATTTAGATGCCAGTATCGTACTTGAGCTAGTGTCAAATTATAGTCAGTACAATATCTATAGCGAGATACAAACTATTTGTACTTTATAAGATATCATTATTATTATAGATTATTGGCCATGTTTATTTAATTTTTAGTATGAGAGTTAACAAGCAGGGACTTTAAGTGCAAGATGAAAAATAAATTCCATTAAAATATAATGGAAAAATGATCTAGATTAATCTTGACCTAGATGGACGATTAAGTATGGAACAACACTTTATATTAACTATGATACAGGCTATTCTACTCTTTACCGCCTACATCACTGTGTTTAACTATTCTATCTACTATCCTATTCTGTATTTAGTATTTTAGAGGCAATATATGTGCGTATCAAGCAGAATGGGTGGTTGAGAAAGTTAACAATGGTCACAATAAGCAATGTGTAATAATCATAACATGTATATAGTAAGTTGACTCAAATCAACCCTTAAGATTCTAGTCAGTTCCCGATATAAAGTGAATTGTGGGCTATACAGGATCGGGATTAATAGGGATATAGAAATGCCTTACGAGTATTTTCAATAACGGATAAACACTTCATTTCCCCCACGTCATATGCAGAACCAACTTCCAAAGATGGTGACTTGTAATGTTAAAGAAATAAATTTTTTTTAATAACTACCACTGTTCGTTTAATTAAAATAAAGTACATAATTTGTACATATGTATTAGATGCTTGAACTTTTGGTAGACGTACCCAAATATTATTCTAGAAATCGAAGTTCAGTTTAGTACTCAAGTACTCAGTTAGTAAAACGTACTCAGAAATAGGAGTTATTACTCAGTAGTAGAAGTAGGAGTAAGTACTCAGAAATAGGAGTTAGTAAAAAGTTAGTAGTAAAATACGTGTAACCCTTTAAACGTGTTTTAAGATATGAAGTAATTTGCATAAAATAAAGTTGTGATTTTTTTTTAGACTTAATAAAGGTTTTTTTTTTAATTATAGCTTATAAGCTTATTTTACTGCAGTATCTCTATAATAAGACATATTCTATAAATAAATAAAATAAATTTCCTATTAGGCAAGGAACTGTAGCTTATTCATTTTAAGCGACATTAATATTATTGCATTTCAAATTAATTCATTTTCCCCAATAGCATCCTCATGTACATTATATTGCCAAAAGTCAGTAAGAACTATCGGGTTGCTCTTTAATTTTATTTTTTAATTATATCTATATCCCGGACATTATGTTTATTTAATATACCTATTATATATTTTGTTTGATAATATAATGTTATTTTTTCATCGAGGGGCGGAGTATATCAGTGGTTGAGCGCTTAGTTGTCATGCCTATGGCCCTGAGTTCAAATCCCGCTGCTAGCAAGACTTTTATTTAATATGCAGAGATGGATCCTAAGGGATCTAGGACCCCCCTCCCTCTGGGGCTGGTTACTCTATAAAGTGGTTACCATAAATAAGGGGGAAAATCTGGTGGTTGAGAGTAATCTAGGACAAATCACTGCACAACCATTGTCCAAGAAACAATACAATCTCTACCATTTACCCCAGACCCTTACCGATTGTTGTGGTACAGGGTTATTAAAATACTGCTTATCGTTAATATTACTTTTATGATTTTCTAATGTTTTGTAATTTTATTTTTTACCATATTGCCAACTTCAAATATTCAGAAGAAAATATTTTTTTATATTTTTTACAGTTACGATTTTTATATTATCAGAAAAGTTTTTTAATAGTCAACAGCGAGTTAAACTAGTTTTCAATGCAGTTATAAGCAATGTCAAAACTTTTGTTCTTTTTAATTATTGAAGATATACTAACAAATTGAAAAGGAGAATTTAGCGATATTATTATTTAAAAATGCCTTGACGTTCATGTAAAGTAAGTGAGATGTTAGGCCCAATAGTTGACCTTACTCCCCAGGGCCTAAGCTGTTGGGAATAAATATTGGCTCTGGGGTTAGAGCGGCCTACCTGCAGTAACTGTAACTCCTACCTTATAGAACTTATAACTGTCTTAAATTCTCTACCTCCACTGGGCCACAAACTCATTCCACTTCTTACCACTAACTTTTCCAATCGTTTAATGTCGTAAAAAAAAAAAATATATATATATTGGTTTCTACTTATTTTGACTGTTATGGAAATATTATGTTTTGGTTCTTGAGTTTCAGTCAGTTTATTTCAACTTCTTTAGGCGACGTTTCGTGACTAGGTTAGTGCATGAATATGAGTATGCCCAGACAGTGAAAAAATGAGATATACTGACTATGTATTATATCATGTATGATATTAATAAAAAATGAGAAAAAAGTACCACCCTATTACAACTTACACGTGTCATTTTACATTTATTTTAGTGTGCTATTTAATGTTTTTACAAAAAGCTCATTTTTTCACTGTCAGGGCATGAATATGAGACTAACCTAGTCTCGAAACGTCGCCTAAAGAAGTTGAAATAAACTGACTGAAACTCAAGAACCTAATAAATATAATTACAAATAAATATTTATAAATTAGATTAGATATTATAAAAAGTAAAATAAAATAAAATACATAATCGTAGCATGAACAGGGAAAATGCGATAATATATTAAGCTGAAAATGAGTCCAAAGAAAACAATTATATTATTCAAACAACTGAGGTTTTTTGTATAAATAGTGGCCGTGAAAACTTGAAAGAATTATATTATTATTCAAATTTTGACTTTGAATGTGGAAATTGAACTTCCAGGAATATAACTGTTTAAAATAAAAATAATTGAAATTTCGGACTTTGTAATGTTATATAAATTTTGTAATATGTTTTTTTAATTACTAATATTAGTCCCAGTCTGACCTAAAGGTGGACCAACTTTAATTTACAAGTTATAAAACTGTTTATTTATTTAATTTTAATCAATGTTCAGTTTAGTACTTATTTTTATTACATAATACGAATCATAAACTGTTTATAAAGTGCCAAAAAGGTAAATGAAAACAAATAAATAAAAGGTACGTATCGACAAGATATTAAGCAATTAAAGAGAATAAATAAATTGATATGAATTATTATTTTATTTATAGATTATAACATATACAGATTAACACTCTTATAGACAGTTATTTAATTTATCGCTTGTAAGAAAATAACTTAATCATATTTCACTGCATGAAAATAAGTTCCTGAAATTGAAATATTGAAAAAAAAAGTTGGCTCGTTTTATTTTTTTTGTATCTATGGATTCAATTTATTTATTTATTATTTAATTTATATATGCATCTGCGCAATTGCGCATTCAGCAAATTTGATCCTAATGTTTTTCACTTTGCTTTTCTACATGATCTTCTATGATCATAAAACTATATGATGATGGGGTAAAAATATCAATAGGTAAGTAGGTCTCTTGGCCAATGTCTTTTTAATCTTTTTCTATCAAGTCCAGGTAACAGGGAGTAGGAAAGCGGAAGAACGAGTGGGTTTGGGTAATATTGTGTCGATGAGTGGAATGTCATGTATTTGTTATGAATATATGATTTTATAGTGAATATAGGATTCAATTTAATCTAGAATTCATATAGGATCCCTATGAATATAGGATTCAATTTAAATTCAAAAACAGCGCTATACTTTGTGTGACAACTTAAAGAAGTCAGGAAAAGTGGCTTTGTGATTAGCTAATTTTCCAAACAATTTATCAAGGATAAAATGCAAATGTGCAAACCCTAATAAGTAATAAAAGGTAACTAAAATAAAATAAAAAATAAAAGGAAAACAGGAAAGATAAACAAATATTATTTTATTTTATTTCAGCTCAGCATTTGGCTGCATAGCCATTTATTCCGTGTAATATATAATATGATGGAGCTAGCACACTTTCTGATTTCCGCTTTGTTGGAATTTACCTTATAACTAGAATTCTGCAAATCAATTATGCCACAGTGTTCGAGCAACGCAAAACTATAGGAGTAAAATTAATGGTGTAACATTTAATTTAATTCTGCTTTTCTCTTTAATACTATCATTGTTTCAAGTTACATTTTCACCTGAACAGTATACCATCGAGCAACTTGGATGTTTATTTTTGTTTCTCATTTATTTGCAGGAATATGACATTTTTAACTGATTCATGTTTTCTGAGACAGGTCTCTAGGACATTGTCTTTTTAATCTTCTTAGAGTAGTAGAGAATAGGACATAGAAAGAACAAGAGGATTTTGGTGATGTGTCGACTACTGGAATCTCCATGCCGCTGTGAATAGTGTAGTTCTAAATAAATAGTAAGTAACTAAGGTGAATTAACAATTTTTCTTATTTTCTTATTATTTGGCTTATGTTGTTTGTATCTTGTGTATATAGGCGTGTTTTGCAGAACCGCAAAGTTCTCCTCCTCAGTATAGTGTTGTAAATTAGTCGTTTGGTTCGTAAGTCAAGTAAAGATCAGTAGTCCAGAAGATGTGATACTTGCTTGTTGCATCTAGCAATTTTTTGACTATGTATGTTCCATATAAGTCGTTCGTTCAAGTATAGTACCAGGTAACGTTCATAGTTTTAAGATGGTGCATAGTTGTGGTAATTTTGATTGCTGGACACATAGCATTCCTTAGGCAGAAGCATATCTGGCTCGATTTAGAATAAAAGAGGAGGAAATTGAAGAATCGACGGAAATTCAGACGAACCTCTCATGGAAAAGAGATTGAAGAAGTAAAAAGTAAATATGTTATAATTTTTTTAATATTTTCAAATAAAATATTTAAAAATAATAAAAAAATTACAGTCCAGGATACATGGTCCATTTTTGCACTTGATTAGTAACAAGCTGAATCTTCGTGAATAGCTTCGTTTCGATGAGACGCCCAACAATTTCCTGTGCGAAAATTCTCGATTGTGGTAGCCAACAGAGGTAGCAAGGATAAAATATGTCGATTTGATGATTTTCAAAAATTTACTACAAACTGGGTTTTTTTTTTTGTTAAATCTCAAGATAATTATCTAAAATTATTTGAAAAAATATTTGTCCTACAAAATGTATGGTTTGACCAAAGATTCCCCTCCTTCCAATATGTATCGATGACGAAGTCAAAGGAGAAGAAGTAAAAAAAAATCAGCTGGTTAGTAGTCATTTTTGTTGACCTCGTTATCGATACATGTTGGAAGGAGGGGACTCTTTGATCAAACCATACATTTTGTAGGACAAATAATTTTTCAAATAATTTAGATAATTATCTTGAGATTTAACAACAAAAAGACCAGTTGGTAATAAATTTTTGAGAATCATCAAATCGATATATTTTATTCTTGCTACCTCTGATGGCTACCACAATCGAGAATTTTCGCACAGGAAATTGTTGGGCGTCTTATCAAAAAGAAGCTATTCACGAAGACTCATCTTGATACTTATCAAGTGCAAAAATGGACCATGGATCCTGGACTATTTTAACATCTAACAATAAAATAAAATAAATATATTATAATAATATGTAATGACGTAAGTCAACAAGATCCGAAAATAAAAGTAATGTTTAATGAACATTCTCCCCGTGTATACATCGCAAATTGCCAGAACACGGAGATATAAGATCAGTGAAAAGAAAGGATATATCTGACCGAGAAGCGAACTAGGATGGCTGAGGTGGCTAGGCCCCACGACGGTTACGTGGAAAACCCGGGTTCGAGTCCCGGTCCTGGTCATATATTTTCTTTTCAAATAAAATATTTTAAAAGTAAATAGAACGTAAGTGATGTTTTATTCTCCAGACCCTTTGACATTGTGCCAGGCAATATCAAATGGTTTCTTGAAGTCAAGGAAAATTGCTGAGGCAAATGTTTTTTTCAAAAGCGACAGATATTGCATCCAAGATATGAAGACACTGTTGAACAATGAAATGAACGAAAGTCAAATAAGTGTTTCGGTATCACTCCGCTACTTTCCAGTTCGGCTATATTCGATTAACGAAAAGATTTTCAAACATTTTAAGCATTATTAGAATGATCGCAATAGGACGATAAGATGAAGTTAAGAAATTACTTTGTGATACATTAATGTGAACTACTTTTTGAGGTGTGCATCGATATTAACCAATTTTCGTAAAATTTATTTTAAGAGAAATCAATAAAATACTTATAAATCTGGATATTTTTATCTAATATCTAACGATCTAATGTTAAGAATTAATTTTCTGATTTATGTATCCAGTGGAAGAAATTATAAAACTGAATAAAACGTTTAAATGTGGGAGAAATCTGTGACCCTCTGCCAGGTTAGTCCCCCAATTAAGGGGTATCCGCATAATAGAGGCTGAATGAGCCCCATGAGGGTTGTCATATCTTTGGTTGTAAACAGATTGATTTTTCTGTCGCAGACTAATTTAAATACAGAACCTGCAGCACTCTACATACGATGCTACCCTACGCCTTGAGTAAAAATATATTACATTTTTTTCATTAGAACATACATTAGTCAATAGAATTTCAATCCTGAAAATTATCAGGTGTTTTACCAAACACTTTGTGTTTATTACTAACCTTTTCAGTTGTCAGAAAGAGTTACCTATGTTTAGAAATGTAACGAACAAAAAAAGTATCATGATTCTACAGAATCCCCTCGAGCCACGTTACCGGTTTAATATTTAAGATTCTGGCAAGGTAGGCGAACCGGTCCGCAAGAAGTCTGGTTCTTCCAGAGGTCGTGATGTGGCGTCATAGGCGGTCTACGTGCGGGTCTTTCCGTAGCCAAGAAAAATTTAAATGCGACACAAGTTGGCCAAAAATCGTAAAATGCTTATGCAGAGTATGAGTGTGAGTCAACCATATGTCATTAAATATATTCCTTCAAAAGCTTAAATATTGTATCTTAAAATTTATGAAACTGAGAACACTAGGTTTGAATAATAGTTTCAGAAAAAAAATAGCTACATAGATCATATTTTGAATCCTTAATTATTGGCATCTTTTATTCATATATTTATTTTTGGTATTGTCAAGGGAATAGATAGTACTCGGCTGAAAGCCCGAGCAGCCTCTCCTATTGGCCCTGAAGATGACCTACATAGTAGGTCGAAACGTCGGCACTTAAAATAAAATAGTTTCACCTATTTTTGCGTGTTTTTCTTGACTGCACCCCCAACTAATTACATCCTATTAATATATTGATATTTTCTACTATAATAATATTACAACAAGTAAATCTGCTAATATGAACAATATGACATGAAAAAAAAAACTTTTGTGGAGAAACTACCCATTGGTAGCACTCCAATAAAGTTCTATAGTAGAAGGTCTCGGCGCTATCTTCTTTTCAGACGCCTCGGAGGGTTATCAGGAATAGTATGGGAAGCAAGTTGAGAGACTAGCGGATTCAAGTGTGTATGGAACTTGTCATGGAAGGATATGTATCCAGTTTGGGCCAAATCAGCAACATATGGGATATTAAGATCATGATGTATGAGTTATAATAATGTAATAAGGAGGATTGTGAGGATTGGATACGACTCGTATCATACGAGATGAATTGGATGGTACAGTAGAGCCCAAAGCTCAACTCCGTATGTCTAAATAGGTCTGATAACTGTCATGTAAATGAGCCTTTTGTAATTAATTGGGAGCTTAGAGCGTTTGTCAAGTAGATGTTGAAGTAGGCGAAAACGTCGAGCAGTTTCTTGTCTTTTCAGTCTTGTATGAGGATTCCAAGTGAGACGTTTGTCCAGACATGGAGTCCTAGGTAACATGTCTGTTCGACAGGGTTTAGTGGAATATTACTAAAGGAACAACGTATTGCTTCAATAGGGACTAGTGTTTTGCTTATGGGCAATTTTTTATCAGATTGTGTTAGGCCCAAGAAAACGTAATCGCTCGGATGATTAAACATGATAACTGAAATTCTGTTGCAAATTTAGCGGGTTACAGGAATGGGACTTATGTAATGGATTGGTCAAGCAGAAGCTTTGACCATTCTTCCAGTACTTCCAAGGTAAGAGAATACGTAGCAGATTTTCCGGTAATGTTGAACAGGGAGCTAGGATCCACGACTCTGTATTCTTGCCTAACCAAAATAAAATAAAACGTTAATAATTATTAGTTATTCTTATTTATTCAGTTCTTTGAATAATAGATCTCTTGATGAAAACTCAACTCGACTCATTATGAAATAAATTAACCAACATTCATTGATTGAAACGCTAACGTTACCAGAAATGATTTATTAAATGGATTTATCCTCGTGTAAGAATCAGACAGACAAATCAACAATCCTAATTTTTAATGAAAATCGAAAAGAAAAAATAGAAATATGTACATATGTTATTTTCCAATAATTTTAGGAACATAGCAAAAAATCTGGAAGGAAATCAAAATAGAAAATGGAAACCGACAGATACTTTTTACAAATAAATGAAATAAGATTTTCTTTTTAAATAAATGAATTTTATCTTTTTGTATGATCATAAGGAATGTTGAAACAATAATGACGTTGGTTTATTTTTTAAATTTATCTAACGCCAATTTATGCTACTATGGCTAATTGGATGATGTTACAGTTGGAATTAACAGTTCTGTCTCTACAGGTATAATTAGGATAGGAGTCTTTAACGAGTACTTGATACAACACAGGCTCAGGACCAGTATTTTACGTCCCTTAACGAGTTTTTTTTTTACTCCCATTAAAAAGTTATAAAGACAACGAACCCGCGAACTTGAGACACATTAGGGTTAATCTGGATGTGATAATTATATTTACCTTTATGAGTTATGAAGTATATTTTTCATACCAGGTATCATCTTATTTTTTTTTTTTAAATAACGTAACCTGGAAAATTCTTTATGTTAATTATACATACATGTTTGAAGAAAAATGTACGTGTCGGAAAATATTTTTCCTGCAACCATTGAGTAATGATATCCATTACTCAACTAAAATTGGTGTAGAAAGTCTCAATTTCCAAGGGAAAACCATTTTCCCTCAATAGTGAGGGAAAGTAACAGCCATCTAGATCGAATTTGACAATCAGCACTATGTTATTTTAAATGTTAAATGGCGAAATTATAGTATTATTCATTTTATATTCCTAAAATATTAAAATAAATAATTTTAGAATTATTTTATATTTAATTCAAGATAGATTTTATTTATTTGGAAGCGATTTTATAGAAATATTTAATAAATTTTGAGATCTAGTATTAGCATTATCCACTAGCGCTAGTGTAGTTTTAACAAATCTAAAGTTTCACCTTTAATTTCTTAATTTTTAAATGGTTGCTGGAAAAATGTAATATTTAACACTTGAGAAAAGTGCTTATAACACCCTCGTTTAATTACAACAAATTCACTCGGGTGTAATAAAGTGCCACTTTCCTCACTTGTCAAGTAAATAACTATTTTCTTAAACATCAATTAGATATTAAATGAATGTTTTCGTTTTGAACTAATGAATAAAAAAAGTTTATTCTCGACATTCAAACTCCTAACATAAAAATATAAAAATGTCTATATTTACCCAGAATTGTCCGGCTTTACTACCGTAAATTAATCATATTGTAAACAAAAAAACTAATAATGGACAATTACACAATAAAATAAAAATATAAAACATTTATTATAAAGTCATACGTACAAATTTGTCCATATTTTTTATTTGTTAACAACTGTATTTACTTTCCTATGTCCTTTAGTTCTGTTCGGTAATGGAGTTTTGGCAAATTCATTCAAAGATGTTTGAATGGCGGTACCTTAAAGTATATTTAACAACAATGAATTGCGATTTCATTTAAATTAATTACTGGAAGCAATTCGACACAAGTAATCAATTGTTTAAGATTATACAAGAGATACGATTTCGCATAATTATATATTAGGTGTGAATTTGTAATAATATCATATAAATTTGGGAAAATTACAATTCAATAATCATTCAATAGGGAGAAAAAAATCTAGTTGAGGTGCTCTAAACGTATTTATTACTTATAATTTCAAGGTATATGGAGTTGAGAAGATTTTCCACACCATACATAAGACTTTTCGTTATTTAATCACCGTAGATAGCAAACGAATTAATAAAGAGCATAATTAAATGTTTACGGTAAAGTTGAATATAATGAACCAGATTTCCTCCCCCCCCCCCTCTTGATTTAATGAAAAAAAAACTTCATAAAGTCATTATCAAAGCTCATAGCTCGTACTTGAATGAAGAATTTTTAATATTTTACTTAGCGCTACAAAGCACTTCTAATGACGAAGTTTGTTTACTCTTTATAAAGCACCGGTCTCATAAAATGTAATTTATGCTCGAGTCTATTATTATTTATGAGGGGAAGCTTTTTAAATTAAATTATTTCATAAATTGTTCATAATTTTTAAAGGAACCAAATAACTAGAAATCACAAGAACTAAAAAAATAATAATAATTCCCAATAAGCTGTTAGCAGTTGCAATTCCTTTGGTCATTAAATTAAGAAAATCTTTGGATTTTCGAAAACAAACCGATAATTGGTTTGTCATTGATCAAAATTATTAGTGAACGATGTTGGACAGAATAATAATTAACTGAGGAAAATTATAATTGAAAAAGCAAAAACGTAAAAAAAAAATCGATTTTTATTGATGGTGCTACAATTGAATCATTACTAACTAATCTCGCGCCTTTTGATCAGAAACCTAAAAATCAGAATTTATAAAACGTTGAAGGATGAACATCTTAAGATATTTGAAAATAAAGTGATCCAAAACAGGACGAGACTACTGGAGAAATTAGGCGGCTATACAAGGAATTGTGGAGTATGCATTCACAAAACCATTTTACTAACTTAAGCCTCATTACTATCATTGAACACTTTTGAAAAAAAAAACCAATTCGAATCCTAAAGTTGACCCCTAGTGTACAGAAAATTCGACTTTAACTTAAAAAAAGAAAAACTTCTACATTTGTTTTTGAAATCATTCTTTCTTAACTGTCTGATTTCCACCAATTATAACTTTAAAAAAGTGCAAAATCGTAAAAGAAATTTCGGAGCGAATATGTAACATAACTGCTAATTCAATGTTCAAATTTTGGTTAAAGCAGAGGAATAATAAAATTGTTATTGTAAGAAATGGTATGTAATCATTGTGATTTGGGTTTTTTTGGATTAATTATAATTATTAAAGATGTATCAGGAAATAAAGAAAAGAAAATGAGACTTAAAAAGATAAGTTTGTTTGTAAACAGAATAAAAAGCGGCTTACAAACAAATACAATTTATCCCGGAATTATTTTCAATTGGCATCTCTTATCAGTGTTAAAAGATAACAGATCTGTTATTATTGGTTGATTTAAAAGAGCGACTAAAATGTCTACTTAACTATTTAAACGAAATATGTTTATACAACGTTTTTCAGGACGTCATAGAGAACGCGATATAATACATACACCTTAGCAAAATGTTCGTACTTATTTTTTGGTACACGCCAAAAAATGTATTTTTTCCCTTTAGTCCCTTGGCTTTTATTAATTTTTGACAAAAATGTATAATAATAATAAAATTACGCTTATATTCCCTGGGTTATTAAATAAACGAGAACAATGAATGATAACTTTTTAATTCAAGTTTAGATTTTTAGATAATTTAATTATCTTTTGGTTGACTTAAAACTTAGTCTCTTCTAAATCTGAATGTTTATAGAAATGTATAGTTTTCGATTAAAAAAAGATAATACAGAATTAATTTTCACATGCCTTTCCAAATAATGGCCCGATTTGTCCATAGCTTTATAAAATTGTCCATAAAAAGTGTACGTTTTGAGTTATGCTCAAATTAATTTTCCTACATTTTTTTTCCTCAGAAATCTAGAATTGTACGCTACATATTAACAGGGGTTAACCTTTAACGGATTATACTTGATATGAGATACGAAAAGTATAAGAGAGCCATCAAAAGGGATCGGGCCATTTTTTTTTAATATCGTAAATCGTCCGAGAGAATTTTTTTTTTGTATTGACAATAATAATCTTTTATGAATGAATTAACTTTTTAATATTTTATTTTAAATGAATAAATTTGATGGCATAATTATATATCGCCCTTTCAAAGGAACAACTACACAATGGAAAAAAAACTAATTATCCAATAGTGGCATTTGAAAGTTTCCAAGTGAGTTAAACAAATAGAAATTCGGTTATTGGTAAAGCGAAGTATTATCATTGTAATGATGCTATTGAAATTATTTTATTAACCATAATATATTTTATTTTATTTGTTACTAATTTTTAAATATTTTTATTTGAAAAGAAAATATTTCTTTTCAAATAAAAATATTTTATTAACCACTAGAAAATGTTTAAAAGCATGAAACTTGTTTTTAATTCAGTTTATGCCATTGTTCTTTAAATAGCGAATTTCCCTCATAAATTAATTCATATAACAAAAGGAAAAAAAAATGCATACAGTTTTCCTACTCGTGTGGGACACCCCAAGTACACTGATCCGAGAACGGTGGGGAGTCCCCTCCAACACGCCGGCTTCAAAAGGTTGTCTTCGTAAGGATGTGTTCTAGTGAGCGATGAAGAAGGACCAGATTGGAAAATGGAGGCAGTTTCTTGCCGCGATAATCGGTGAGCAATTCTTATCTATATAATAGTGCTTAATGATAACATGTGTTGTGGTAAAACAGGACGTGTCAAAGCAGCAAGCGAACAGGAAAAAAATTGAGAAAATGTTGAGGACAATACAATAAAATTATTACAGAACAGTCCGATAAAATAAAATATTGAAATGAATGTAGGGGGACTTGTGTTTTTCACGATTTATTTCACCTTCCAAAAAATAAAATAATCAACAATCAAAATCATAAATTTAAAAAATCACCTCTCACTGTACGTCATTCACTCTTCCCATTAATTAAACTATGAAAAAGTTAATCGAAAAATTGAATTACAAAAAAAAATTCCTTTATACTTAACCACCATTTATATTCTTGGACTCCTCTCAGATCTGACTATCCATGGGAATGTACATAAACAATCTCACAACATGCATCATGCTTGGCGTCTCACAACTTAATCATCGCTGTAAATAATTTTAATTTTTTTCCTCGATGAATATATCTTTGCCCGGAGGTACATTATGATCATAAAATAGGAAATATTTTAGGTGAAATGTAATAAATAAATTCTATGATCATAACTTCCAATTACAAATCAATGCTAATAAGAATGTCAACAGTTTTCTTTAAGCTGTTTCCATAAGTAACAAATTTTAATAGTTCTAAGCAATGGAAAATTAGCTCTCCAGAAGTAATACTAGAACTAATTCCAAAAATGTGACACGGTGCCTTTAGAGTTATAACATACAATTTATTTATTTTTTAAATGCCTATAAAATGACAATAACTTACATTTTTCATTCAAATTTAAACTGAATAATATTATTTAAAGTTTTATGATAAATTTAAATGTACAAAAAAAAATTGACAAGCTCGGAACGTAGGACTATACATGAGAACATTAGTATCTAAACTACATCCATTTTAATAAAATAAATGACCGACGTGAAATATGTTTTTGCCCAACTAAACGCAGGTAAATCTATGATTTTAACCGATAATAATGTTTAACTAAAGGATGGAATTCTTCACATGCTGAGCTGGTAAAAAATAAAAAGTGAACGGATACCTTTATATTTATCACATAACAACTAATTCGTGAAAGAATTTTAAAAAGAACATGGAAAGAAAATGGTAAATCTAAACATCTGTCATATGCATAATAACACACAATATATTAATTAAATATTTAATTAATTAACAATTAGATTATCAAATTAACAATAAAATATCAACAGTGGGTAGAATAGGAAAAAATTCTTATCGGTTCTTCGAACTCGTAAAAGTTTATTTGAAAAAAAAGCTTTAGAATCGATACACTGTAAAATGAAACCTAGCGCATTTAATATACAGATGAACGATTACAAAAAATTAATCAAAAAACTTCTAAAACCAGAACACAACTGAAATATTTTGAGTTCAATTATTTTTATGTCAATTTTTTACCCTCTTGATTAATATTTTATTAATTTTGTCATACATGTCTTAATTCAAAAAAGTATATATAAAGAACCGCACTACATTCAAAATATTAAATTAAAAAAAAAATACTTTTCTTAGTTCTTATGTCCTGTAAAATAGGATTTAACTGAATAAGAATTTATCTGAAAATTTTAATGAAACTAAATTTATCTAAATGACAATCTTGGTAGAAATAAGACGTATTAAATTTTTTTTTAATTATTTATAATTTTAAAGAAGTAACATAACTCGGACATGTTGTTATATAAGGAAAAGAGGGAGGATAAACGATAATTAGGCCAAGGTTTAATTAATTTGTTACGAACTTTGTGTGATTCTTTCGAATAACATTGACTTTATTAAACAAATTATAACATATTAAATGAATTTTTAAAATAAAAGTAATTAGTATTTATTTGTTTTAAAAAGATACCCTCTGCACAAATAGAGTCTGTTATAAGTCACAAAAAAATCATACAAAATTTTTCATAATAGACATTACACTTAATTATTTTATTCTTTTTTCTACATCTTAATTTAAATGTCAATATAAAATTGTATAACATTTTGGTTAATAACACTTATGCTTTATAAACAAATAACTATAACTATTTAAACTAACAGCACCTTAAGCTTACAAAAAAAAAATAGTTTTTATAAATAAATAAAATACAATTTTAATTTAAAATAAATGAATTGCTTCATATCCATGCATGATCATAAGCTTTGTCAAAACATTAATGACTAGATACTTGTTACTTTATTTGTTTACTTTATTTATTTATTTAACGTTCGGTTAGCTAGTATGACTAATCAGACGATGTTACAATGGATTCTAACATTTTGGCTAGCCAGGTATATTAGGGTTCCTTATCGAGTACCTGATACCACATAGAATTATAATTCAAAGTTCCTACCAAACAAGGGAATGACCAAATGTTTTTACACTTCCATTAAAATATCCTTAGGCTCATAGGCTACAAATCCTCGAACTTAAGACGTGTTAGTCATATAATTGTGTATGTGACTATAATCAATAATTATTTATTTCTTTTTAAGAACCTGACCTTACAAAAATAATGACTAGAAATATAAAACTTTTAACAGTAACACAAAAAAAAAGATTTTAAGAGTATAAGTGAGAATATAATCAAAATTTAATTATAATAATCAAAATAATATAATGATGATTACAACACAATATGCAATGATAAGCTATTGGGATTATCTATATGCATATAACATATCATGGCATTAATAATTGAAGTCTATTTAACTGATAAAAATATAGTTAACCCTTAATCTCATGAAACATCATTAAACACATCAGTAAATAGAAGAGTGATGCTAAAATAAATAATATATATAAAATTAAGTGAATCGTTAAAATATTAGTAAATTAAAACTTGCATTAATAATGGCAATGACCTTGAATGATCAGAATTAAGTTTATTAAAATCCGGATTAGGTTGATTTCAATTCTTTTGCAAAGAAATTTATATAATAGATTTACTATTTTATCTCGGACGTCCTTGTTTCGTTACCTAATTAAACTAGACACCGAGGGATTTTAGATCAAATATTTGGTGATAGCAGACATACAAAAATAACTGAAGTGTCACTAGTTCTTTCTGTTCAATCAGATAAGGAAGTGATGTAATACGAAAGATAAAATTTAAAAAAAAATGTTATAAAAGCAAAAACTGGTTGAAAGATTGGGAAATTTAACCATGTTTTGTTAGAATTAGTTTATGATAAATTAAATATATTATTAGATGGCCTTATATAGTTAAATATAGTTTAGAAAAAATATACTATACTACTTGCAAACTTTGTTGGAAAACATACTGAAACTTAAAATATGATTAAATATTATTTAAATAAAGATTTAAAGAGGTAAATATTTGTTGAGGCCATTATGCAATTTATATTACCTACTTATAGTAGAAATTAGTTTATTTTAAAAGCTTTCATTTAGTTTTTGTAGAGACTCCATTTTGTTTTTGTGGAGACATTTATCTAACCATTAAATAACATAAAAGCAAAAATGATTTACTCCAACAGTTAACTTTATTTATTTCATTTAACATTTTTTTAATTACAGTGGACCGTCGATTATCCGAACGTTAATTATCCGTTCAGTTCAATGATCCGAACTGGCTTTGCGGAAAACATACAAGGAGGGGTTAAAATTGACATACCAAGAAAATAAAGTTCGAAGAGTATTTTCTCTTAAAATTTTTTCCTTGAAATATTACTCAATACTATACTTAAAAGAATTATAAGTACAGTATTAAGTAATATTGTACAATTATTCATGTACTTAATATTTTAACTACCTTCATAGATAATATCGTCCATGCTATGGCAAAGTATCGAACGTGAAATACACTACTTTTCAGGAGAATTAAAAAAAGCAGTTTATAGTCAAACCAATGACATTCGTTTTACATTGCTTTTGTGACTGATAGATGCCTCTATATGAATTTTATATCAATTATTAATCCTAAAGCAACTGCTATAAAAGAAAATGAAAACTGTGTTTTTTCACATTCGATACTTTGCAATGACATGGATGATATGATAAGCAAGTCAACCTACCTTGATAAATCTTCCTATGTACAAAAATATCTGTTTTACTTGCGTACAACAAAATAAAATAAAGAATTTTTTATATAAAAACGGGGTGATTGTTAGTACTTTCCTTTTTTAAACTGAATTTCGATTATCCGAAGTTTTAATTTATATAACCACACCGACATTAAAATTAAATAATCGATGCTTTAGTATATTAGATTTCCAATGGTACACTAGGCATTTATATATTACAACTCTTATTCCAGGAAAAAAATCAAAATGAGAAAGTATTTCTCATTTAGTTCTTTAATAGCACTACAACCCGCGGGGGGTCAAGGCCTCCTGCAACAGACGCCACCAGTCATCCCTGTTCAGAGCAGCCGCCTTCCAATTCCTTATCCCAAGGATAGACCTTGCACCGGACGCGACGCCATCTGCCCAACGCAATTTGGGACGTCCAACTGGTTTTGTTCTATGGATCTGTTCGTTGAGGAGTTTCTTAGGAATTTGGTCATCCGTCATCCTCGCCAAATGTTCAGCCAAAAGTAATCTCCCCACTTTTATAAATCTGACCAGGTCGGCTTCTTGGTACAACATTTGTTCCAAATTGGTCCTTAGTCTCCATTCTTGATTTATACACACTGGACCAAATATTCTTCGGAGGATGCGCCGCTCGAACCTCAGTAAAGCCAGCTCTTGATATTTTAATAGTGGCCAGCATTCGGAGATGTAGGTGACAACAGGCCTTATTAGTGTCTTGTAGAGCTGTAATTTAGTCCTTCTAGACAGAGATTTGCTCTTCATGTGCCGCTGCAGTCCAAAATAACACTTGTTAGCAGCCACTAATATTCTGTCTATCTCCAGTTACATATCATTGTTTGCATTTACCACCGTCCCTAGGTAGACAAATTCATCTACCCGTTCAAATATAAATTCTCGAATTTGGTCCTCAGCTCCTCTTCTCGCTGCGCCTCGACACCCCACCATCATGTATTTTGTTTTATCCTGGTTTACAACCAGACCAATCTTTGCTGCGGCTTCTTTAAGGGCAATAAAAGCCTCCCTCATGGCTACTAATGACCTACCTATATTATCTACATCGTCAGCAAAGCCCAGGATTTGTGCAGTCTTGTTGATAATGGTGCCTCCCACACACACTCCAGATCTCCTCACTGCAATCTAAAATGCAAAGCTAAATAGGAAATTAAATAGGAAGCAATCACCCTTTCTAAGTACCATCACCCTTTGTGTCGTGAAGCACTCGGATACATTCCCCTGAATCTTTACCATGCATTGCACCCTTCTCATTGTTGCTTTAACGAGGCGAACTAATTTTGCTGGAACGCCTAACTCTATCATGGCCTTGAATAGCTCGTCTCTTAGCACGCTATCATAGGCTCCGTTTAAATCAATGGAAAGGTGGTGGGTTGGGATTGAGTGTTCCCTCGTTTTTTCAAGAATAGTCCGCAGAGAAAAGATCTGTGGTGGCCCTTCCTTTCCTGAAGGTGGCTTGGTATGGGCCAATTTCTCTCCCCGCAAAATTTAGTTAATTACTAGATTTCATCATACTTTACAATTTCCCATGTTTTATCTCCACTAATTACGAGGAATGGTCAATTATTTAAAACAAAAACGATAGTTAAGATAATTTACAGGAAACCAATCTGGAAATTGGCTCTAATTCTTGTAAAATGTAGAACAAGAAACGATGAAGAGAGATTTTAAAATGGTAAATAGGAAATATCGAATAAAAATATAAATATTTTTCACTCTTCAAATACTTTTACTTTATAAATATCAAAGTAAATAAAGATAACTTATTTGTATAACGATAAAAACCACTTTTACTGAAGAGGTATTTATTCGTGTGTCTTTGTTTATGCGCGCGCGGGTTTGTGTGTTATATTCAGAGCTAAAAGGTAAATTAATTTTTCAAAATTAATTTTTATTACGTTAAAAAATAATAAATAAATCTAGTGCTATCACGAAGTTGCATTAAAAAAAGACACATTTCTCAGAGGAAAATATTTCCTAATACGATAAAGAAAAAAAAAATATATATATGCACTTTTTTTCAAAATTTCTATCTAAAAAAATTATAACATTTTAACAATGAAACATGCCTCTCGTGTGATAATACCTTGATCTTCAGTATTTCTCACGATTGTTTTAAAATTATAAAAAAACATTAATGAAGTTAAAATACCACATATTATTGTAGATAATATAAAAAAAATCATATTTCAATTTAATATTTTTTTAAAAATTGCATTCTTAATAAGTAAGGCATCCCAAAAAAAAGGAAATTACTGAATATAGGATTTATTTTATTTCCCCAAATAATAAATTACTTCTTTTTTTTTAAATTGGTATTTTGCTTCCAAGTATATTATTACTTCCGAAAAAAAATCGGGGAGATAACATCATCAAATTGGGGGAGTTTAATAATAATAGGATATGTCATAAAACTGAAGCCGTAATCTCAGTAGCCCTTAGATCTAAGTCTAACCTGAAGATGAGGAATGAATGATAGTGATGTTGATGACTGGAAGACGTAAGAGAGTAATACATTAGAACAAAATTTTGAGCCAAACATTGATCTCTATATCATCAGACGAGTTCCGAAACTGATAATCCTCTAAAGGCAGAAAGCTAGGCCTACCGAAGATAAATAAACGGTCAGACATTCCAGGATGAAGCCCAAGGCTATTCCCAAAACCTGTTAAAAATGTACAAAGGTCAAGGCGTTGTGCATCGATACCTCCAGAGGCTACAAGGGTTTTGGCGGTCGTCGAGATCCCACGGCCTACTAATTAGCTAAGTGACGTGAATGAAATAAACGAATATAATAAACGTGTGGTAAGAAATTAAACAAAGAGCAACAGGTGATATCTTGATCAGGGTCCCAGCCTACTCCCGAAACTTGGGAAACGAAAAACCTGACCACGCAGCCCAAATGTCTAGAAAAGGAAAAGCGATAAGAATCACAATGGATATAAAATTCAAGTATGCCAAATTAGAAGACCAGTCATGTTTGCTTGATTATTCATTCAACATCACTTTATGGTGTTCAGGCTATTCGGACGATACTACGGAGAGAGTCTTAAATTGTGCCTCTCCAGATATTTAGAAGAGGGATCATTACCTGTGTACATTATATTATATGTTATACAATAGAATATATAATATATTATATTATGCGGGACCCAAATTTTAAGTCCGTTCCTAAGAATGCCGCAACGAAGAATTTCTTACACCCTTTTAAAAAAATGTAGGACCACCTGCTGGACTACAGACCAACAGCCATCCTCGAAGATAGGTTACATTGGCGAAAGAAGATTCTTTAAGCGGATTGAGAAAGAGATTGAATGACAAAACAATCTAATTGATCAATTGAAATTGAATGACAAAACATTGGGAATAAAGACGGGGTGCAGAAATTTGAAAAGGATAATAAATCAGGGAAGGGAGAATATCGCGTTAAGGAAGCTGAGAATTGGAAACCTCCAATTTACTCACAGCAGTCTCCAGAGAGGAAATAAAGATGCGCCCACGTGCCAAAGTACAATCTGTAAAACACATGTATCAAACCACCATTCAGTTAAAAACAAAAAATCGAAAAATCTTATTTTTGAAGAAGTTAGGAGAGCCTATAAAAGACAACGAAAAAAACTTCACGTATCTATTTAATAATTAAAGTAATAAACGTATAGTTCCCTCAAAAGAACGATGTCAGAACTCAAAAAATGTAATTTATCAACAGGTTTTTGAAAGTTACTTGAGAATTGAAAACAAAATGTTGGGTATTTGTAAAGCATAGCATTCCTAGTGGAATGATCGTAATAAAATGATTTTATTAACCATTTTTGTTTTGAAGAGAAAAGATTAGCCCTAGCTGGGATTCGAACCCGGGCCGTCTGCATCTCTGTTGCAATGCTCTAAACCACTGAGCAATCAGGCTAATAATGCTATAAACATTTTTGAATTTAACTTATGTCATTATTCCCATACAACTTTATGTTCAAACATGATACAACTAAAAATATGGCTTTTAAATAGAATATTAGATATGTCGTACCTGAATACTGACCGATATCCGCCAATAAGAAGAGCTCTATCCACTTACCTGTAATAAAAAAAAAAAATGGAAGCACATTTAGTAAAAGTAGCAAACAAAACATATATATTATAATATCACTAATTCAATATATAATAATGCCATTAGTATATACAAATATAATAACCCAACCGTTTTATAACAATAAATTTATCTTAAAAAATTCGAAAAATGTAAGGACTAACACAAAATAAAACATGTATTTTCTGCAAAGAGATGAGCTATCAATAAGAAAGTGAACAGAAAAGCCATTGAGTTGAAGATTGGATGGAAAAGAAGCACCTGATGCCTCAATTCCTCACAGCTTATAAATAGCTTTTCCTTTCCCAAGTACATTAAAAATAAAAATAAAAAATACAAGTACGCCTCGTTTCTTCAGCTGTCAATGGACTATTTTCAATAAATAATTAGACTGAATAAAAGTAAGGAATAACAAAAAAATTGTAAACATATGTAACTATCAATTGTTTCTCTCCCTATAATTATTGTGATTTTGTTTTCATCTCTTTTATTTATTTTTTAAATATTGTCATTGGAGGTAATTCGAAATTGTTTTAATTATTTTTTTAATACTTTCTCATTTGTTAATTTAATTGTTTTAATTAATAAAATGTTATTACATTTTACTCTAAAACAAAATAACTTATTATATTAATACCTATATCGTTTTTATAAAGGGATTTGTCCCCGAAAAATAAAGACTTTATTATTATTAAATATTCTGTTAAATCAAACTTCGTAACTATCTTTGCCCTCCATGGATCATTTACCAAAATTATATACGCTAACGATATGAATGAATGATAAAAGGGCAAGTCAATGGGCAATGAGATCACAACACTTGATAATGCAATCAGGATAACCGATTGGATAGCAGGCATTGTACTAGTTACAAAGGAATTCTCGGCGAAGAGATTTGTGCGCAAGATATCCTGGGAGGGGGCGAAATAGTATCAGTTAGGAACCACTCCCTAAGTCGTGCCGTCACGCGAGAGACTTCAGCGAGTTACTTTTAATTTAGAGTAATTTATGTTTCACAGTAATCACGGCAGGAAAGAAAAATATTGATAAATGATCAAGACCTTTGATTTATTACTTTAAAAAGTAGGTGAAATAATAACGGAGATTACTTTTAGGATGTAGATTATGTTTTGTGAAATGCTACCATACTCGTATATCGTACTAAAAAAGATATCTGCACCACTACAACCCATGAAGGGTCTTGGGTACAGTGCATGACAGAGACCGTACTGTTTATTAGACAACAGTTCTACAACGAAATCATTTTTGCCAAGATCGTGCTCAGCCGCAAGGTATACCCCCAATCAATGTTACCCCAGAGGAAACATGAGCCCCAGGAGGGTCTGAAGATCCGACAAGGTTCATTCATTGATGTTAACAGATTAAATCAATTATCTTCAAGAGCTGGAATTGAAGCGCACAGCAACTCAGTGCGCTACCATCGAGCTACTCCACTTCCGATAAACATATAAGATGGGTTAAAATAAAAATTAGTCGTGGAAAAGTAAACGTTGCTGATTAAGAACTTCAAGAATGAGTTTTAAAAAGAACGAGTAGATGAAAAGAGGCGAGAAAATGTTTATTGAAGAGACAGAATTAAAATGGAAAATTAATTGGAAAGAAATATCTTAATTGTTTTTGTAATTTCAATAGAAAGAAAATTATATAAAACAACTATAAAACTGTAACAATGGGGATTGATCTATTCCTAGGCTTTTAGGACAATAGCAACTATAAAATATAATTTTCTTAACGCCTTTTCGATCCTAGAAATTACATATTCAAGTAAATACAATTAATTTTTCTAAATTAATTACGACAGATAATTGAGAAATGATCAAACATATGGACTTTTTTAAGGAAACAACAACCTAAATTAATTTTAAGGAACATTTTGTAAAACAGTACCATAATTAGTAATAAGGAAAGAATAACCGGAATAATAATTTTATTTATTCCATCTGAATGAATCTACGGTCCGATTTCTATCTGGGCTTTTTCCCATATTTTCTTCAAAATAATTAACCAACATTATATCTGCAGCCCCAATGAATATGTTGTTCGTTTTAATTTTGTCTAGGGAGAGTTAACTGTGTTGAGTGAAGGGGAATCTTATCGTTCTCGAAGTTTATGGCTTGAAATTGAGTTGTAATATAAGCAATAACTCCTTATGAAGCCAATACCTTAGCTTACTATGAAAATAGCACGATTCCGCTCCCTTAAGTACAAGAAACTCATATTGGTGAAAAATATACCTAAACCACTTATTCACCGAGGCTGTATACAGGTTGGGATAAAATAAAAGAGGGACGAAAAAAGTATATAACCTGATGTTGATACGTAGATAAATAACCTGTGATTAGTAAAACAAGATCCCCAAAGCGGTACGTTAAAGATAATTCCATATTTTTGTTAATATACATCTTTTATTTGACTATCCATCGATCGCGCATATATTAACTTGTCTCAAATTTAACATACCAGCATGCCGAAGAGGCGGCCTCCATCTTGTACATTTACATACCACTGATCTCGACATACTCCGTAGCAGGTAATGTATGCAAATTTAAACAGTGCTTAATCTATTTCGAGCAACCGCTACATTAGAAATTGTAGTTGAAGGTAGAAGCCAAAGGATGGGAATGTTGTATGACCTCTACTGCCTATTTGAAAAGGGGCTCGAGGAAGTTTTATCGCTTGGATCTTTATGTACCTGGGCCAAATACATAGAAATTGGCCATTTTCATTTTAGCTATTGATATAAGGAATATGATCTGAATATTTATTAATAGTCTATAGATTTCTATAGCTGAAATCATACATTTATTTATACACTGGAGAAGTAATTCAACAATTAGAATACATTTTTTAAATACTTATTTTCTTTTGAAAGTAACCCATTAAAAGGACCTTTTGTTGATCGGCACATTTCATACAAGTGTAGCATTTTAATTATTTGCAATATAAAACCATTATATGTGTGATAACAATTCAAAAGTGTATACAAAATATTATAGGGATGAAAATCGTCCGGGTGGAGGTCAGAAAAATAATTTCTTAAATAGCTTTGTATTTTTATTGGAAAACCAAGAGTTTTGACCCACATCGCAGGTCTTCTTACGGGCACAATGTACAAGATACAAACAAATTAAAATGATACAATGATGATAGTTGTATATCTATCCCTGAAGAAGAACTGTGATGTGGGTAGTGTAGAAACAATACCGCTTACCGCAAGGAATGAGAGAACATCATATTTTGGCCAGCTAATGAAAATAACTCTGTATAAATTAATACCAAGAATAATTTATCTAGTTGTATTCGAATCTTGTTAAAGTCAGATTTATACCTAACTCTGGAAACAAGCACCCGTCAGGATAAAAGAAGACATGAAGGAATTACAAATAACTTTAGAATACTTAAATAAGAAATCAAAACAAGTAAATAAAGTGAAAAGCGGAAATATTAGATTCTTACCAAAATCTGACAAAAGAGAAAGAACTTAGGGCGTCTGATAAAAGGGTATTTACCGAACGGGAGTGAAGACGAAGTTCAGAGAGATAGAAGGAATAATAAAAGGACGGAAAGAAAAAAAACAATGAGACAACTACGAAGGAGAAGAACAAGGAAAAAAAATCACTAAATTCGTCTAATTAGGATGTAGAATATATCTTATACATTAAAAAAATATTATCTTCTCTTTCTTCTTGATCTTCCTCTTGTGCCGTCAGCTAGCGTCGAGGATTTGAAAAAAATAATTTTAATATGTCTTATTAGATTAATATATAATTAATCTATATATATTATATATAATAATATGCATTGGTTTTCGTACAAAAGTCAATGAAATATACAAGGAAAATGAACTTACAATATCATTTAATATTAAGTTTAAATACTTATATCTTGAAGTTATATTAATATTTTTTTAAATCGATTGGTTCCCCTTGACGTCTACTAATTAATAGCTGTCAATGTAAAACTGTCTATTTTTGGAATGAGACGTTTTCCACGAGTTCTATAATCATAGTTATTATTTCCTAGAACCTTTAGCAATAATATATTTATAAATAAAAACCTAACGGTGAAATAGAGAAAGGGTAAAAACAAACATTAGTACTTGACCATTATAGCTTTATTTTGCTCATTCTAACAGCTATTTCATTTTATTCAGACCTACTCACAATTGGCAAAAAACGTACCATTACGTGTCCTGATCTCAGTGTGTTAAACTAATATTTTAAGTTTATTTGTCTTGTAAATCTAGGAAGATATCTTTGATGCGCGGTCATAAGTGCTTAAGCCAAAATAAGTCCATAATACAGAATCAGGAATGATCAGACAAGAAATAAATGTATTCTTCAAATATAATTAGGTACTACTATATCGTTTGTGAATTACTACTATATCGTTTTATAAAAATAAAATTACAAATAATATCAATAATCAGATTTTACATAATGTTTTGAACTTTGCTGTTGCTCTCCTGAAAAATTCAAAATTTTGACTTAAGCCCTTATGACCGCGCATCAAAGATATATTGTCATAAACAATACGATAAATTAAAATTGTCATAAATAAACCTGATAAATTAAATCGACTCTTCAAAGGCGTGCTGCTTTATAAAATCTTACTGTATTGTTATCTTATCTGTTTTAATTATAGTTCATAATCAGCGGAGTTTATTGTGATTTATGTGAATATAGGCAATGAATAAAAAAATAATAATAACGTAGACAATATTGTGAAAGAAACAATCATTAATAAAAAACTTCAATTGATAAGATATCTGATATCTCCTCAACATTTATCATACATTTAGAAAAATAATTCCCTCATTTTATTTAAGATAAGTAAAAAAACATCAAAAAACTAGGAAACTAGAAGTTGAATCACAGATAAAATATAATTGCAATTAAGATTAAATGATGTAAGGAGAATACCAAATGAATCTTTCATTTTGATATGATAAAAAATAAAGACTTTTGCATTTAATCGGAATAAATTTGATTAAGTATTACTGAATCTACCTCAAGGAAGGCTAATTGAAGGATCTTTGCGGATTTCTTCTCAAGGGCGGATTTATTACGAACAACTCAAAATATCGATACAGAAGAATTTATCGAGATAAATGAAGATCTAACATTTATTGTTAATAATCAAAAAAGAAAATTAATAACCGAAACAGTAGATCAAAAACACGCCCAATCTTTTTTTAAATTATGTAAAGTATGAATGAACTTATGAACGTATGCACAGAAGTCAGGGCAAAAATAATTAAAATAAATTCAGAGTTAGCCAGTATATTTCCGTTGAAATCAGAAAACTAAAATTTTCGCTATTATAATACTTCCTTTATTGCCTACATACAAGAAAGAATAAAAAAATCTTCAGGCTTCAAGTTATTTGTAGCAAAATGTTTTTCTATTCTTTTTTTTTTAATTAATTAATTTTTATTTCTAAAATGAGAAATAAGAAAGAGACAGGAACTAATGTACAACATGCTCAAGGTGACCGCGTTGGTACGATCGCGGATCCGTAGCACAACAGGTGCCCGTAGGATTTTTTAAAGGGAGTAAAAAATCCTTGGTTATGCCGTCCTTCGGAAGGGACGTTAAACGGGGGTCCCGAGCCTGTACGATTTCAGGTATGTACTCGTTAATAATCCCTATCCTAATAAAACCTGGGTAGCCAAAATTTAGAGCTTCCAATGTAGCATCGTCCGATTAGGGATAGTAGCATAAGGTGACGTTAAATGAGCAAACAACAACAAACCGCGCCGTTTTTTGTTTATCTTAAGTTGGGAGTGTATGAAATATGAATATGAATTAACAACCTTGAGACAAGAAGGGAGAGGTAATAACGTGTAATTAAAATATTGAAACAAACAGGTATTAATATAAGGAATAGTCCAACTTGCTATGAAATTATAGGTTTTGAGTTAAGCGTATGATTTTTTTTTCAACACCACACTTAACATTACATTTCTATAAATACATGAAATAATTATTACAAAAAACAATTCAAATTATAAATTGTTTGGTGGTATGCCCAGTATTGAAGTAGATGATTGTTGAATGTCTTGTTTGTTAATACAATTTCTACGAATCAATGCCAACATTTTGTTGAAATATAGAAACAATGGTATAGCATAGAAAACAAATGAAAAAAATACAAAATTAAAAAAAAGAAAATGTGCCTTGCATCTTACAATGCGTTTAAGTTTTTCCGGCATATAAATAAGGTCGTCGGTTATCCGAATATTCAATTATCCGATCTTGCTCAGGGGAAAAAAAGGGATCCCTATAACATAATTTTGAAGAATATTTTCCTAAAATTTGATTTCCTAAAATAACAAGAATTAAGCTGAGATAAAAAAATAAAAGCCCATAACAATATAAAAAATAATAATGTATTATCTGAATTCTGATGGATATGAGCAATTGGTTATAACTGATAAGAGAGCATAGGTTTAGGAATTTAGGAGATGTAGGAAAAACGTGGATTTGAACGTGGATAAGGAAGAAGCATGACGGATATCAGGTGGGAGTGAGTTCTAAAGTGTGGTACAACGGGCGGGATAGGAACGCTCGCTTTGGTTCCTTGGGAACGAGTATAAAAGTCGGAGAGGCATGATCTTGTGCCCTGGGATCGGACAGAATATTTGAAGGAGACTATAGATGTAAGAGGGATGTTGTGAGTGGATGGTTTAGTATAAGAATGAACCTAGGAAATAGAGTCTACGAATGGAGGGGAAGAGGCGGGACACATGAGGCCTTCTCATCTTATTGTTATAGAATAATAATACCATACTTATAATAATACCATACATAATACCATAAGAATTAGAGACTTAGCTAATATTATGGAGGAAGTCAAGATCGAAGCAATCAAATATTGCTACATTGTTAAATTAAAAACAAAACCTACAGAGAGATATTAAATTAGCACCTAGGAAATATGAAACAAAAAATACAAATCATTCTTTTCTTTTATTCTTTTAATACTTAATACGTTATGAATATCAATTAAAAAAAATATAAGTTATTTGTAGAATGATAAATCCTTTTTTTAATGTTTCTTACTACTTACTATATTACTTAAAAAAATTGAGACTTATGCTATAAAGAAGAAGTCATAATTAGAGCAAACTGATATTACAATTTTCTCGGTGTCACTAACATAAATTTTACGTACATATTTTTATAGACTTTTATTTTTTTAGCTAAGTAAAATAATTTTTAGGAACTTAAGTACTTCACAATAATACATTAAGATTTTTTAAATATAGAAAAGTGGTGTCTGTTTTTGTACTGTTTGGCATTACCGTTTAAGAGAATTTGGTTTATCTGAATTTTTTAATTACACGAACCACAGCTGACAAGATTAATTTGGATAATTGGAGCTCTAATTTAATATCTAAAACTCAGTATTTACAATACTGAAAACGTTTCGCATATTTAAAAAGAATCACGTATAAAAAACTATACGAATCGGAGAGGGTTTAATAAATAACAATTATAATAATATATAATAAATAATAAGCACCTTCACTTATTCAGTATTAAATTATAATATGTTTAAATCGTATCGTAGTTACTCGTATTTCTCCACAATAATCGTAAGCATGAAGATAAAAAATCATTAAAAAACATATGAAATGATAACAATTAGAAATATTATATAAAAAATCATTTTCTAATAAAAATCTTAATTTTATTATGTATTTTTTAAAAATGGTTGAATTTCCAGGTTCAAAGACACTTTAATCTCCGAATTGTTTTATGTAGCAACTTTAATTCCGAACCATTTATGCTAAGAGTGCAATTACTAAGCCTATAATCAAAGGCATTAGGGGAAGTGATCAGAGCCCAGACCAACTCTGAGGTAACGTATCATTGACTTAATGATCGGAGGTTAGTTCTGAAACAGGATTGTTATCTCACTCGAGAACAGTTGTTTATACTCCCACTTTCAATTTTCTATTATTCAACTTGACCTGTAATTTACCCCTAGCAACTATCATTTAGCCAAATAATCGAACACGTTTAGTGTGAACGAAGGCGGTTTAAAAAAATATTTATTATAGATAATGTATGTTAAGTTATTAATCCCAATAATACATATTTCTGAAAAACTAAGAAAAACCAAAGGAGCCCCCTCAAAAGTTTCATTAAATCTATAATAAAAAAATTAAATGTTTTAAAATCCGTCAATCTAAGGGTTTAAATATCTATTTTTTTTTTTTAAATACTAAACCATAACTTTACGTAATCCTAAATATAAAAAAAAATTTGATTTTTTTTAATGTGAAAATCTTCAAATTTAAGTTTAATTCATTATGCCTGTAGAACAGATCCGATACCTAGGGTTGCATCTTGACAAACGATTAACCTGGAATCCTCATACGAGACTGAAAAGACAAGAAACCGCTCGACGTTTCAGGCTACTTCAACACTTACTAGACAAACGCTCTAAGCTCCTAATTAATTACAAAAGACTCATCTACATGACCATCATACGACCTATTTGGACCTACGGAGTAGCACTAAGCCATCGAATTCCTCTCGTATCCAATCCCTACAGTCCAAAATCCTTCGTAAAGTCGTCAATGCTCCTTATTTTGTTAAGAATAAAGTCATCCGTAATGACCTTAATATCCCATTTGTTGCTGATTTGGCCCAAACCCGCTATCTATCCTTTTATAACAAACTTCTTTTCCACTCAAACCCTCTAGTTTCCAACCTAGCTTCCTCTACAATTCCCGATAATCCTCCCAGGCGTCTGAAAAGAAGATGGCCCCGTGACTTCTTAGTTGAACTTGTGATTTGAGTCCAACCAGTGGGTAGTTTCTCTACTTGTCATTTTCACATGTCATTATGTATCGCTTAGCCCATTTACTTGATGTATTATTGTAATACAGTTGTAAATATCAAAAAAAAAAAAAAAAAAAAGAAGTTTAATTCGAATTGGGATAGAATTCTGGTTATTTTGGTAGGAGCATTTTGACAATAGATTTTATTTTTAACATTATTTAAATAAATACGATATAACAATTATCTACAACAAAAGAATTATCTAAGCCTATACGCATTTTTGGTCAGAAACAAAATTAACTTTAGGAAAAAATCAAAGTAAATAATTAACTACTATCCAAATATATGGAATTTAAAGATTTATTTTCCTGCATCCCCAGAATTAATGAAGCTTTTTGGTTCGGTGCATGGTAGAGTCTGTACAGTTTCTAGGATACTAAGACAACGGTTGTGCAGATTGATGATTTCCCTTGGAACTCGCTCAACTCCCTGGTTTTCCCCAATTATGAGTGTCTACTTTACAGAGCTCTTGGAGGGTCTGTAGATCACGCCTCTGTAGAGTGGCTGTTTACAGAATAATGGATGTATCTGCTACAGCAGGATTTGGACATAAAACACAGCAAAATTCAGCATAGCAACTCAACACTCTAGAAATAGAGCTAGCCCACTCCTTAATAACTTCAAGTGAAAAATAAAAATAAAAATTTCAAATAAAACATTTAAAAATTATAACAATTGATAAAAATGATTTTAATATACAATGACGTAAGCTACACTATAAAAGTGAAGTCAATGAACATTCTTCCCCTTTTATACATCGCAAATTGCGAGAACACGGGGGTATGAGATCAGTGAAGAGAAAGGATGTGTCTGACCGAGGTACGAACCAGTACAGCTCAGGTGGTAGAGCACCACGACGGAAGCGTGGGAGAACCGGGTTCGAATCCCGGCCTATATCTTTTCTTTTCAAATAAAAATATTTAAAAAAAAAATATCTTCATCGATTTGGAAAGATTTTATCTAAAGCGACGACATATTGGTAAACATCAGGCAGGTCCCGGGCATTGAGCGCTTTGAAGAAAGTAGTCCGCGGGTGAGGAACGATATAAACTGGTTTAGCTTGGGGCGATAATAAATGCTGCATCAAAGTAGAACAGGAAAATGTAGGTTAATTAATAAATCGGCTTCTAATATCGATTAATTATGTTCCTATCACTTTTTATTTATTTTTTCTCTTTTTACTTTCACGAATTTCTACTCATTATCGAGGTATTGGAAGGAAAATCCTATAGCATTGTAATGCTATGGTTGTAACCCATGAGAGATTTTCGGTCAGTTCATGATAGTTCTTAGGGACTGTACTGTTTATAGGACAACTGTTGTGCAGGTGAGGTGATCTTTCTGACATCATGCTCAACCGACAAGTTTTTCTCCTAATTAGGGTACCCACTTTATAGATACTGGGTAACCCAAAGGAGAGTTTGTAGATTCTAAGAATACGCACAGGGCCCATCCGTTGATATTAACAGTTTGAATAATTTATCTACCAGTGCCAGATTTAAACGCCGAACCTTCATCATTGCAACTGAGCACTCTAGTCACTGAGCTATAGGTCAGTAAAATAATCAATTATACCGACACTTGCAAAAACTGCAGAGGTTTAGATACATTACTTACTAAAGATACATAGAGAAATTTTAAAAAAACACTTCTTTTAGAGCATTTGATAGTAAGTATATGTCACCATTACTTTTCTCTCAAAATTCTGATAATTTCTGATAATTTAAATCATCAATTTTTTTTCAATGCACTTATTTATAACAGTTAATAGTAAGCATCCATTGGATAAAAAGGGCTGTCAATTAATTTACCGTTCTCCAAGCAAACATATTAGGTCCGGCTCTGCACTAGAAAGACAAAGGGGAGTGCATACATTGAGTTACATCCTGTTCAGTGAGGCTTCGAGTGTGTAGGTTGTGGCTGTGCCATACTAGATTGCGAAGTGAATTATTAGCATTTGTCGCGTAATCACAAATTAGATTCTTGTAACATTAAAATCAGGACTAATATTCTGGTATCAAATACAATCATGCATCTTAATTTTGGAAGTTATAGTGCTGAAGTTACTGGTTTTAAATCCGGTTATTTAATATATCCAGATAAGTTATTTAATCTGTTAAGAGACTTTCATAGGACTCTATTGGGTCTGTAGACACTCCTGGGGTCCATTCAGCCTCTATACAGTGGGTACCTGAACTAATCACCTGAATCATCTGAACTAAATAACCTTACTGCCCGACCGTTGGCTTAGGAACACTACGGCCTCAACTAGGTACTGAACCAGAGACCCTTCTTTAATTACTTTGGTACTTTTTTGATTTTTTTTTTGTTTGTAATGAAGTAATTAGATATTTGTTGAGTCTAACTGTTTCTTTTCAATAATTGAAGAATTACAGTATTGGAGACTTCCAACTTCCATTTCAAGCATCATCAGGACATACACCTAAATAGTCTTGAGGCTCTGATTGATAGTTCTATCAAGACTGTTGATATGGGAATACTTTAACTTCATTGAATGAATTTTTATTTCAGTGTATGTCTTGATGGCGCCCAAAAAGGCGAAATGTTGACTGCTTAGTTTATTTTCAGTAATTTAGTGACTTGAAAGTTTTTAGGAGTTTTCCATTTGCATTATTTTAATTCTTAGCATGAGTTCTCACACATTAAAACACTGAGCAAGATAAATGTTTTATTGTTTTTTTAAATAAACCTTTCACTCCAGTGCGTTAAAACGTTGGCACACGTACACCAGTGAAAAACCCAGATGTTTATCTAACCGTTCAATTAATCATCTTATCTACAATCTTTACAGTCAGGACACGACGTTACTCACCCGTCAGCTTAGTTCTTTGTAGCCCCATACATTTTTAAACCCCGCCCACGAGATATTTGCATGGACCCTTGTTTAAATTGCAGTCGCGTAAAATTGATAAGATCGGGCAAAGCCGTAGCTGACCCAGATTCCTAGCCCTGCCCCAAACCTGATCTCTAAACCGAACCTTCGGAGCTTTTCGAATAATATAAAAAAATAAATGGTAAAGAATAAAAAATTCTATCGTTCTTTCTCACGTTCTGTTTCCATAAATAAAATCCTAATTTATATGTTGATGTATATGCCCTATATATAGATAATATATGTCCTAGTCTAGTGTCAACCACCGCCGATCAAACTAGCCATGAAGAAGACCTGCAATATGGGTCGAAACGTTTGCTTACCAATAAAAAGTTCGGCCTATATAAGAGAATTTTCATTATCCCCCCCCCCCCGGACGATTTTCTTCCTTAAATATAATACAGGCTCTGGAATGCATTCGTTTAAAGAGCTTTCTTCGCGGGGGTTAGTCTATATTATTATTTTTATAGAATTATAAAAATTATATTTAAGTTGGTTGGATAATTCTAATAATGGATAGAATTGGTCAGGGGGTGCAGTAAAAGATAACACACAAAAAATCAAAACTTATTTTATTGTGCCAACGTTTCGGCCTAAGATGTATGCCATCTTCAGGGCTGGCTGGGGGGCCCGATGTGAGTCCGTAGAATTTCACCTAACGTGAAAGTAATGATATTAAGCTTTTTATTGTTAATATTTCATTAAATTTTTAAAAATGTTAATTGAACTTGATATTCGTATAGTATTTCAACTACTGACATAATTTGTTGTAAGTAAAATAGTTTCTTGAAATATTTTTGTTGGGTAATTTATAGTCACTATTTAGCCACTTTAGATATTTTTCTTACTTCGGTCAAAGACTGCATTTATTTTCGTGTAATAAAATAAAGCAAATTGAACCCCCCGTAGCCTAGGTGAAATTCTAAGGAATCGCATCCCCTCCCCCCAGGCAGCCCTGAAGTTGCATAGATCTTAGGCCGAAACGTTGGGACAATAGAATAAGTTTTGAAGGCTACATAATAGAAATTATTTTTCTATTCTATTCTATTCTATTCTAATACTAATCATAAAGTATTTACAAAGTGCCAAAAAAAAAGTAAATAAAAATAAAAAGTGCGAATCATGATAAGATATTAATAAATATAAATCTTACAATAAATTAATTTAATAAATTATAAATATTATAAGATATTAATAACAACAGTTAATGCATGAGCTAGGGTGCAATAATTTCATTACATAATGTATATCTTCTTTACAAAAACACGACTAAACAACAAAACCAATTATTCAATACTGTTTCATTTAAGCAAATGATAAATTACTGCTTATAATGCATCTGTTTGGGAAGTAAGGACTGTGATAATAGTGAATAAATATGGCGGATGAAAGGAGGGATTAAGTTCCACACTGAGTAGGAACGGGCCAGTTATTATAATTAAAATAAAGAATATAAATTAAATATGTAATTATAAAAGCCTAAATTAAGGAGTTGACAATCAACAGCTTCCATGCTTCAACTTAAAAACAATTGGGTTACTTAATTGTATCTTCCATACAAACTATTAATAATGTAAATTACAGTTTCATTGGCTATGGAGAAATATTAATTTATAATTTATATTGTTATGTCTTATACATTAAGGCCTTGTTTAAGACTAAAATCGGGCTTTTGATCGAGTTAACATATCTCAGCTTTTCCATGCTCTCAAGGGTTTTGGCATTCCTTATTAATTAATTAATTTAATAAAAATGACAATGAAACAGATTAAAACATGTTTTTTTAATTTATTTTTTAAGCACGTGGGTCCCTATGGAATAAAGGAAGGGACAAACATGCCTCATTTTTGAAGTCAGAATCACAAAAAACTTTATTTATATATTTAAAGGTATTATTTATTAAAACTTCCAAAAAACTCTTTATAAATATAATTATAAAAATAAATAAATGTGAGATACGTATAAACCAAAAATCTATTATTGGTTTATTTATTCACTTTATAATCTCTAAGATTAAGATGCCAAACGACCTTCTTCTACACGGACTTACTTATGCTTCAACAAAAACAGAACGTTACATCATCTTTATGAAATTTGAATTTCATTATGTTATTTAAACAATATATATGATAATATACTTAAGTATTAAGAATTATTCCTATGTATTTTTTTTTTTTACATTCATTTATGTATGTCTTTTTTTATTCATACTAATGTTACAAATGTTTGTTTTTTTAATAACATATTAAATCAACTCGTTTCGCTTAGAGGTCATTAATAACAGTCTATATGTGACTAGAAGCTATACTTTAATAAATTATCTATTCAGATAACCACAACTAAATGTATTCGTATATGCATAATATTATTAATGAGTTAATGAATGAGAGAATAATATGTTTTCATTATTTCAGTTTAACAAAAATGTAAACATTTGTATTTCATAATGAATGAAATTTCCATAAAGCAGTAGCAGTTTGTGTTACTTAAAATGTTAGTTTTTAAATTATCTATCACTAATTCCGATAGTTGCATAGAACAAACTCATAAAGAGTACATATTTATTTACGAGTCGACCTCTAAAAAATGGGGACAGATGACTACCACATACCAGGACACTGTATTATCTGTAAAGATAATTTTTTATTGTGTCTTCATGATAACACCATAAATCCGAAATTAAATACTAATTACACAAAAGTAGACAATCCCCCATAAAATGCAACATTTATGAGTATAATATTAAGTAAGTAAAACTCGTTGAGAAAATTTACTTCTGCAAATCGAAATTACAGTATGGAGATAAATTTGATCTTACACTCATATGTGTCATATATCATATCATGTATATGCAATTGGAATTAAAAATAACATGAACACCCGTATCTAACAGAGGGAAAGAAATTTTATCATCCGTGTATGGTCGAAAGATTTTTTATAAAAAAATAAATGCCTCCTGAAAAACCGAGCATTACAACACAAGAAGTCAGGAAAATAAGGTTCATCTAATTGAAAAAACAGCTTCCCCTAAGGCGACTTAACTAAGCGGCTAATGTATAGCTATGTACAGAATAAAAGTGTATTAAAGTCTCATTATAACTAAATAATAAATCTTAATTTCTTATTCATGGAGGTTTTTGGTTCAGCTTTTCAACTTATGGTTGCAGCGCTATTTGTTTTTGAAGTTTCTGAGATATTTAGTAAGCACGGACTTTCATTTTTGCTGCGGTAAAGTTATAATAACAAAATTTAAAAAAATAAAGTTTTGTTTCTTGTGATATCACGATTTTGCTTGACAGAAGATATTTGTTCATAGATACAAGCTACAATTAGGTAGTAATGGAGTCTATATTATTTATAACTTGTCCCTCTCAAAATTTTATTTTCTGCGTTTCAAGACTCATAGAGTAATATCAGATAACATCAATATTCAAGATAATATTTTGTATATTGTATATTTTCTAAGCAAGGAATACTATTTCTACTGTCCTAGAAATAAAAAATGCCGTCCTAGAAAATACAACTATCAGCCGACTAGAATGGTGTGGACACATAAACTGGATGGATATTTATCACGAAAATAATACTATACTGGTACCCTGAAGAAGAAGAAGAGGCCAATCAAGAATTTCTTAGATTAACCAAGATCATGAAGACATGGGAAGATCACAACATGGGTCTCAATGAAGAACTTTCTCTAGAATTATATCTATAGAATTTTAATAAAATGTAAATGCAAATAATACAATAAGAAAAAAAAATGTAACGCTCGTACAGTCCATGAAGGGACTTGGGTTCAGTACGCGGTGAAAACCACATATTCACGCCCAAACGCTAGGTTTACCCCCAATATGGGTACCCAATTTATCGAGGCTGGGTGAGTCGATTTTTGGCTGTTAAAAAATTAAATTAATTATCTGCCTGATTTGAACCCGGGACTTACGGCACGGCAACTGAGCGTGCTACCATTGAGCCATTCTACCCCCTATAACCATTGATAAAACATTAAATATTAAATTAAAGAAGGTATTAAATATAAATGAAATATTATTTATTTTATTTTTAGAAAATTCTATAATGATCTTCGGTACGGTAACTCAGCGCTCTATACACCTCTCCCCAATGAAAATGTTAAGATTGCACAAAATATGGTGAAATTGCATGTAAATATCGCTGCTCCGGAAGTATAATGACGCAACTGCAAAACTTTGTGAAGTTGACTTTACTGTCTTGGCGGGCTCATGCATTTACTAGATGTTTCTAAATCGACATAATTGTACGAAATTCGTTCCTGGAAGGAAGATCCGTCGTTATAACCTGCGTGCTTATTTACTTTTCACTCCGGCAGAATAACGTTCAGTTGTGATTTGAAGTTTTGTTTTTTGCAGTTGTATTATTATAATTCCGGAGCAGCGATATGGTCATTCGTACGTTTAATACTTTAATACTTTTACTATTCAAGTATGTCAACAATCTACGGCATTGTTTGTAATACTGGAAGTGACCATTTAGCCACCCCAATCCCGGACCCGGTATATATATCATATATTTTTCATTGATGTCCTGGCAAAAGAGGTTGTATTAGATAATATGAGGTAATACCATGGTTGTATGAAATTTTCAAGAAGGGAAGGGAGGTTCATTTGTAATTTAAAAATGACTAGGGGTCGAGGGCGCCTAGAACGTAGCCGGTTTGTGGAAGCCAACTGAGACAGTGAATTATGCAATCTGAGAGGCCGGCTGCCATTAGAGTAAGCCATCCATCAAGGGCCTAAGTTCATTTTCTTATATCGCCCCTATGGCAAAAACAACCCCCATCCCTCGCCAGGGCTACCAACCGTCTTCAACGTCTATTACCCCCAGACCATCCCCGGCCCTAGGCGGTGTTTTCTTACGTAGGGTATAGGTGAAATGGGATACCGTTCTACCCCTTATGAGACCAGCTCTACAATAAGTAATGCCCAGAGCCTTAAAGTGCTATAAGGAAAAAGTATTGTATAAAGTACTCGGAATATAGGAGATCGAGGTCTAGAAAAAATATAATATTTATATATTACAGAGGATACATAAACACATATCAATACCTGCATTCCTGAGCAACCTCTTTGCAATAAGCTGTTTATTAAATATATCAGATATATTATCTCATCCTATGGAACCATTTTATTTCTGTTCTTTAAGTTAAATCATCGATATCCATCATGCGTCCACTTTAACCTCATTTAAATCCAAACCTTTCCAACATCTTCTAGATCCCCAAAGAGATGTTCTATAATCAATAAATAATTTATAGATATATTCAACTTAATCGATTGATGAATTACTGTAAATATTCCTCACCCATAATGATATCATTTTTTGTATTATTAGATGCTATTATTTATTCACTTATTTTTCTATAAGCCTATTTCTTTGTATTGTAAATTTGTCTGTTTCTTTATAATTATCAACATGTCACCAGGGGGAATTTTATATTTTATAATCTACTCAGATTATTAAATAGCGACATTTATTAGTGCTAAAACCGCTACGTATGGATATATATACACATTTTATACTTTCAAATTAGTCGACCTTTGAAAATGGGAACAAATGACTAACACTTTCAAGAATACAATATTATCTAGAGAAATAAAGAGATGATTTGTTTTGTCTTTCTTGTCAACGCAATAAATTCAGAAAAACCCAAAATAAAATATTAATATAATAAAACTATTTTGTCTCAAGAAAAGAAGACAAGCTGTCATCAAACGCAAATTATACCGTGTAAACATACTTAAATAAGCTTCAGTTATATTTATGGATACCTTTCAGGTAATATTTGTATTATAGTTTTTTCTTTTCATACGTAACTTCAATATAATAGGAATACATCGGCTTTATAGTCTCTGTTGGATTTCAACTTAAGAAAAATGGAATAAGATATTCAAGGCCAAAAAATGACCGCTGCATTTCAAAGTAAATTGTTCGAAAAGTTGCCAGATTTTTCAGTTTTCATAAAAAACTTGAAACACTAACTGTAACATTGTTAATCTATAGCCTGGTATCGGTTCCGTAGGTAGTGAATCACAAACTAATACAGGTTGGAGCTTAACACGGGTATACCATATCATACATACAAAGATTCCACATAACTAATGAAAAAATTGTTAACTTGACAGAGGAGAACAGACGTTTAAAATCATAATTTATTATTGCTAAATGTATTAAAAGCAATAATTCATTACTCCATTGATGTTGAATGAGAAAATTGGCCAGTGGCTGAGCACGAACTATATAATAAATTTCGGCCGAAATCCACAAGAATCATTAAATTAAAATATCATAGAATTTGAAAATATGACAATAGATTGAGGAGATTGTGATAAAATTGTCAACCTTTTTTTTTTTAATTTTAATTGCCAACATATTTTGTTTTCATTGTAAATATCAACCAGCCCCGGGGAATAAGGTGTTAGGTAAAATTTTGTCCGAAATAAGTTTCCTGTTTTTAAGGAAGCTGAATATTGTTATTATCGTAGGGCATAAGTTGCTTGAGAAGTAGGTATTGCTTACATAACAATTCCGTTTGAAGCTATCATCTACGATTATGACGTGATTCCACTTCCCCCAATAAAATTAACTCTGATTAAAATTCTAAATAAATAATAATCAGCAATAGTAAACTGATATAACACTTTTACAATTGTTTTTCGGACCTACATTTTGTATCATCACATATAAAACATCTTTTCCAAAATAAAATATGTATCGGTTCAAAATGATCGCTAGTAAACAGGTAAATCGAATGGTAAGAAGCAGGCAAGCAACTTTAAAGGTGGAAGCATAACAGTTCGATTGAACCACTTATTCACTGGGGCTACATATATATATATATATATATACATTTCGATGATTTAGTTCACTCGAATAACTCGAAGCAGAAGTGAACCTAGTCCACTCATAAATGAATTCATAATTATAATTAGTTCAAGGAATTTTAAACTGTGTGTTCAGCTTGTAAACGTGTGATACACTTCCTTGCGCAGTAATATTTAAATGAACATGATGTCCAAATGAATTTTCCGTGATGCTGTCCTTGGAAGGAACACTTTTATTAAGGGTACCATAAAATTACGAGATATCTAACGGTTCGGCAAACAAATCATAAATGGCGGTAAGGCTTCCATATTCTTTACCTATCTTCATTATTATTATTTTTATGCCTAATTTTTATCTAGTTAGGATTTATTTCATTACGTGCTTTCTACCGGCCTTCCGTTAATCGTCGCCACGAATATTTTATCGTATTTTCGTCGTATAATGTCATATCAATTTCTTTAATAAAGAAACCAGCTCTGAATAGTTTTGTTTACTTATATATTTTTATCAATATAATGAGGATCGTATTAGGAAAGCAAGTTCCCTGAATCATCACAGTATTTTTTACCGACGTATCTTAATGCATGATAGACTGGTATCTTATGTGTTATGAAATCAATCCCATGCTGACTACTTATCGACTCTTTTGTTATCTCTACTGCATTGGTTATTATCCTATATGCCCTATAATAATGGCATCCATTGATCACTTATAAAATCCACTTTTCAGACCCAAAAGTAAAAACCAAGGAGTGATATATTTGCATGTAGGATTTTTCCTCAAGTTAAATATCAAACAGCCTTAATATATAGATCATGAACACTGAAAAATGTTCTTTTAATTTTTACTAAGTTTTGTGAAATCTGAAAATACAAGTTTAGGGATAGTTATCTTTGGTGGGACTAAATACAAAAAAAAAAACGATTTTGCAAACATTTGTGATAATATGCGCAGTGAAGAATTGATATGATGTGAACAAAAATATGAATTTCTGAAAATGAGAAAATAATTCACATTACACAAAAATTGATCCATTAGCTGTTCCCTGATTTATGTGAGTTATTGCCTACATGAAGTCAACTTTTATGGAAGTTGATTTATTTATTTATTAAGGTTGTGAATTAAATATGAAAACTTAAAAAAAAAACTGAACTAATCATATACAACGGTATTATCTTACTATAAATATTTTCGATTAACATAATTTTGAGAAGTTACGCTTCCTTACAAAACAATAATATACATAATTGAAAGAAATTATACAAGGGTCATTTGGCACATAATGTGTTTGTTATTTTCCTTACAAAAAAACAACAAAATATTTAAAAATGACACGCCATTGGATAACTTCACTTATACAGTTGTTTGGAGAACCCAAACTGAGATGTATTTTTCTATTTTATATATATTTATTATGTTGAGAATTTTATTGAACATCTTAACAATAAAATGTTACAAACGTTAATCATTTTCTAATTCTTCAGGTCGAGTTTTTATATATATTTTTGTATATTGTCTAAACAGGTACATCTACTATATTAACAATATAATAGTATTGTAACAATATAATATATGAGACGTAGATAAATAAATAATATGAGTTAAAGAAAATAACTTATTTCCCCTGGCATGAAGGCAGGTCACGTATGCTAGCCGACCGGTACGTTATTGTCAACTAGTACTCGTTATTATTTGCTATCAAGTCAGGAATTCGCAATGCTATTTACATAAAGTTGTAAACCGGGAAGGTTATATTAACTCTCCTGTATAAATGTTATATTACCTCTCCCGTATAAAACCTACTTTTGTACGGAGCGTCTTCGAAATTCATTGAGCAGCTAAATTCAAGTAAATTCCACCCCACAAAGATGAATTTGAGGACCGAATGAATTAGAGAAAATTCCTTCATCTGAATTCACCTACTTTAGAACGGCTCCCTCAGAATTAAAATATTAAAATCCATCATAATAACTATTCTAATATTTTCAACGTGATAGTAGTTTTCGAATAAATATCTTAAGAAATATTGGATGAATCGGTTAATTACAATTATTAAAGATTATAGTGTAACAAAAATCTATGCATTAATAACAATACTTAATGCAGGCTTATAAATTATAAGGCGGCCATATGCCATCCAAAATTATGAATCGTGAACAGATTTGTACTAAAGGACGCTAGAAATAGAAGGTGCAAAACTGACGAGTTTCACTGTTTGATTTAGAGGTCTAGTTTATTTTTAAAAATAAATGTATCAGAACTATTTGATTTTTATAGGAAAACTAATAATTTTCGAGGCATATTATTCTATAAAAAATATTGAAATGAATGGATAGATCAGTGCGTCCTGGGTTGCTATGTCGAAGATCCCAGTTCCTTATCTGGCTGTGGAATAGAAATTATTTAATCTGGTGAAAAGCCAAGGATGGACCCTGTGGCTCACCATACCTCTGATGGGTACACTTAATTACGGGAAAAAAGCACGCGGCCGAGCGTGATCTAAGGTTCCCTGCACAAAAGTTGAACTTGAAACATTAGACTTACGTACTGAACCCACGGGTTGTAGTGGTGCAAGGTTTTTTTTAAACGAAGATTGATTCTGTGGTCTCTAAAAATTATATAATGCATTCAAGTATCCAGGAGGATTAAAGTCAATAGAATATGACCCACAAAATAAATTATAAAACGTAATATAAACCTGTTTAATTCTGAATAAATAATGAAGACATGCATACAAGAAACCTTATTCGTATATTTTTCCATTAGATTAAAATATGAAAAAACATTGGATAAATGTAATTGACCTCCACATTTCACGAGAGATATAAAATTATTTTTATTACATTTTTTTTTAATTATAAAGCACGTGGAGTATTTTCGTCTTCTAATTAATAAAACATAACAGTGAGAATCCTGGCCAATGTGATTTTTAAATTCATATTTATTAAAACAACGTACTCTTATACATTTTTAAATATTTAAATTAAATATATGTCATTCTTTCTATATCATTTTAATTACTAATGTAGATAAAAAACAGGAAATTTTGAGCATATGTGTTTTATGAAATAGACATTAATTTATTACTGTCATAACTATTTTTTCCCAAGGTTATCTATGGTTTCTGTATCTATTAAAAATGTGTAGATAAAACTCATATCAGTGGTGGTTGCAATAAAAAACTCGTCGAAAAAAAGTAGGACACGTGCCTAAGATTCAAGTACCTCTGTGGTTTTTTGATGCTACAATGACTAACAATACCAGTGATGTGATCGAGTTGGGCTACTCGAATTGCAGGATTCGAGCTTTTGTCACAGTTTTTTTATATAACCAATGTTATAACCAATGTGTTCAACATATATCCTTAAATTTTTTTTTTAAACCAAATGTTTATATATTTTTAGGCAGTTTGATTCATTCTATTTTTTGTTTTTGTCTAGCTTACATAAGTTAACCGTAAGCAGTTACAATCTTGTAAATCTATCTACACATCATTCAATTGGAATAAGAATGCTTACGGTGACACATAGCATACACCCGATAATAGATGTAAAATTTATATTTACAGTAAAAATTATCGTAATATTGCCTTTATGTTATTCGTTTGAACAAAATTTGATTATATAGTAACATTATAAAAATTGTCCCTATCGATAAAGTAATAAATTGTTTTTAATGTTTAAATAATCTTTATATTACTCTGGATTGTTAGTTTTACCTTCATTTTAAACCAAATTTATTCATAATGATTTAGTTTATTATTTGATTACTTTTAAAATGTTATAATATTTCAGTAAGATCATGGACTACACCCGACCGCATTACCGCAGCGAGGGAGTAATCCTCATCCGCATGAGAATAAGCCACACTTGGCTCACTCACTCACACTTTATTAAAAAACTGTCAACTGCCTCATACCAATATTGTGGCGCCTTTCTTACAGTTAACACATTTTGCAAAATTTATGATTTTTGATCATGAAAAACCAAGAATAACATTTTAATCAAAAACCTAAGTTGTTGATGTTTTAACAGTTGTTGAGAAACAGTGATACATTTATAAATTATTGATTCATAAATATATAAACGCCATACGAATGTTACCGCGTTACACCTCAGGCTCGGAGAAAAAATGACAATCAATAATTAAGTCAGAACAGACTGTTACTCTTCTAAAACGTAAATGGGTATTCACGTGTTGAGCCCCTTAAGTATTGAATTAACGTGCGGTTTACACTTTAAGGCACTAGACATTACATGCCTACGGCTTTCAACACGCGATTAAGAGTTACGTGTTACGCAACAGGAATTCGGGGCCCTATCTTAAATGTCACATCTAACTTCATTTCCTACACGGCAAATGCTTGTTATTTCGAATTCTAAACAAATATAATTAATGATTGATTTATAATGTATACCTGATATATTATATTAATTTACACTAATAAATAAATTATATATATAAATTATATATATATATATATATATATATATATATATATATATAGACCCAAAAGACATTGTTCTTTCGTATATATAAATATATACTAAGAATCATAGAAATACCATAAGCCATCACGAGTACAGTTACGCAACTCCACGCATCAATTACGTTTAAGTATATAAGTAAGCGTACTGAAAGTTTAAATGTGATATAAATAAGTAATTAATACTAAAAACATATCCTATAAATGTACAAGTTGTGAGGTTTTCATAGCTAAGGTTTATGTAAAATTGCATAAAAATCGACAAACTTTCGTTTTGTTTTATTAACAATTGACAAAATAAATTTTTAAAATACAAATATAACATGCTACTATCAATACTTTTACTAAATAACACAAACATCTTTGTACTTTTGTAATATAGTCCTGCTTAAAAGACTTACATATGCCAACTGTCAGAAAAAGGTATATGGTCATACGAACAGTTGTAAATCGAGCAAGAGGGTGAGAGAGAGAGAGAGAGAGAGAGAGAGATAGATAGATAGATAGAGAGATAGATAGATAGATAGATAGATAGATAGATAGATAGATAGATAGAGAGAGAGAGAGAGAGAGAGAGAGAGAGAGAGAGAGAGAGAGAGAGAGAGAGAGAGAGGTTACGATTACGATTCACAACTAGTTTAATATTACCAAAGGGAAAAAAATTACGTATATGGGCTTATGCTATGCTATTATGTCAAGTTTCCTTATGCTATCCATACAACTAGATTCTTCCACCTGTAAAAATAAAGTGGGGGACAGAACAGAGGTTGGCAGAGCTGGCAGAGGCAAGCACTAACCTAATTGACTTTTATCCAAGAGGCGAGTCACGTCGTAGGAACTGCAACACGTTTAAGTCCTGGGGGGACTTGCTAGGGCGAAGCAGAGCGCCCCAATCTCACTTAGGCACTTCACCGAGGTCCCTGGGAGGGTTAATAGCGCCCTTACGAGCCTGTTAAGTAGTCTTTTGTTGTCCCACCTCCGTCCCACTAATTACTCTCCACCGTGCAGGCCACTCTTAATGCTCTATTACATTCTATTAATACAAATTTGAGCGGGTATTAATTAAACAAGGACTTTTTTTAATAAACAAAGTTTAATGTTTATTTACAATAATATTTTTTAATTACTTGTATTTATATATATGATAAGTTTTGAATTGTAAGATTAAATTAATGTCTATCCGTAACCGCAAACATTTATCTTGTTATGTCTGATTGGTGGTGAGGAAAAAAGTTAAATAAAAAAGTAAAAAACAAGTAAATATAATAAAGATACATACTGGTATAGATAAATACAAATAGAAACTACCCAGTGGTAATACACAAACAATAAATTAAACTTAGAAAGCCAAGAGGCCATCTTCTAAATAAAAAAGCTTATTCAGTTTTTTTAATTAGAAATTTACAGCATTTTATGCCTTCTCTACGGCTAAAAGTTACAATATAGTATCAAATAAACCGTAAATTAAAAACCTAAAAATGATTTATAGAATAAATGAAGAGCTTAAACCCCTAAATTTCAAATTAAAAATTGAAAATGATAAAGAATAAAGTATTACAAATTACAATATAATTCCATTTAAACGGTAAATTGTAAAGTAAAATTGACATATAAAATGAATAAAATTATATCTGATAGTTCTAACTAAGTATTAAAAATAAACCAGGATTGAGAGATACAACTAACGAAATTAAATTAAAACGAATTAGTAAAATCCTTGATACAAATTACAATAATATACCATATAAACGGTAAATTGGAAAAATAAAATGATTTATAAAATTAATGAAATAATATCTGATTGTTTTAACGAACTAATAAAAAAAAATACATATTAAAGAAATACAATTTAAAAAAAATAATCACACATGTAAATACAAAAAATGAACTCCTTTGCTACAATAACCGCCATCCTAATCACTTTCTGAATTATTATTATTACTTTTTTATTATTGATGTCATCCCACTAAACTGTCTTAGATAAGTGTATACACCATATTCTACACAAAAACTGTATAGGAATAAATAAAATAAGTGTGAATAAAAAAACTCCCGGTACTAACATTAAAAATTTTGGATGGCATTTACACCAAAAGCGGTGTTGAGTGAAGGATTTATTTATCTATGTGAGTCAAGAGTTTATTTACTTATGTTTTTATTTATACGAGTCGCGAGTTCATTATACGATCTCATATAATAATTTAAGTATTATAATTATTATGACATTTCAAAGACTAAGATACTAACCTTAGGATGACATAATAAATACATACGCCTAAATATACGGACTTCATTGTACAGCTGAATTTAGCAGTAAATATTCTTCCGATGTATATTTATATACGGAGATAGTATATAAGTAAATTACATTATTAGCAGACGGGGGAAAAAAGCTTCGATTTTCTAAATACTGTTCTAGCATAAGCTACATCGATTTTTTTTTTTAAGTTGGCAAAATATCAAGAAGTATAGGAAAGCGTGTGGAATTGTTTATTTCCTATTCTGATGCAAGTCATCAATGAACGGTTTGCTTTCCAGTAGCCAATGAATACGTTGTTATGTCTTACTTCAATTCAAAACAACATGCTCATTGGTTGAAGGCATTGAAAACGACGCTTCCTCGATCGAGTATTTAGTTACGCTACCGAATTGGAGTATGTACGTATATGAGGAGTATCAATGAATTAGAGAATAGAATTAATTGATAATGAAAAATGACAACATGACAACAATTATAGCAATAATCTCATTCAATATAAAATTTAACATTCTCAACTCTCTGCTATATAAATAAAATGTGCTAATATCTATTCATCATCAATGATTATGATATCAACATAGTCTCGAATCGTCGCGAAAAAGAAGTTAAAATAATTGACTGAATGTGGAGAACCATAAGTAAAGATTATTTACAAAAGTCAAGAAACGTAGTTACCGATATTTAATATTAGAGAGTCGATATTGAATGAGTTTATATATATATATATATATATATATATATATATATATATATATATATATATATATATAGTTGTGTATATATAGATACATTATCTAATAATATATAGAATGGTTTTTAGCATAGGTATGGACACTAAACAGAAAACAACAAGGTTTTTAATTATTCCTAGAAGATTAAATAACATTTTAAATATAATAATTTATGATTAATAAATAAATTAAATCATATATGATACAATGGGCTATATGATTGCTTGTTAATTTTCATTGGTAACTATGATTCTTGTATATTTTGGAACACAAAAATGTATATTACCGACGTTTTTCAGTAATACAAGAGTACAATGTTAACATAGGCGAAACAGGTTTATGAATTCACAATAATTTTCAGATATTTTTTTTGTATTATGTACTTGTAGCTATGATAGTTTTACCTAATAAAATAAACTATATAAATTAAGTAAAAAAAAATGCTCGAATCTGATAGTGCGGTCTATTGTTCTCAGAAATACTAGATAGCGATATCATGAACTGTTATATCAAAGTGCATTGGCTCACAGGGTACCGACTTCACTTCTATTAATTGCATTAGAGGCGGAGGATGAGAAATGTATAATTACGATTTACTTGACTGACTGTTAATTTTTAACTCGTTTTCCTTATTGCGGTTCTTGACTTCTAATAAGGTAGAAAAATGTCTCAACTAAGTCGAAAATAACTTATTTCGCAATATATAAGTTTATAATATAATAGTATCGAGACAAATCGTAGACAATCGCCGGTAAGTACAACCAAAGATGTAATGTGACAAAAAAACGTTTCTAGTGAGAAATATTCATGTTAAAAACTAACAAATGCAAAAAAATTTTAAAAAAAAGTAAAATAATTCGTGTGAAAAAATACAGTAATATTTATAATAATAATAAGAAATATAAACTAAGATCTATGAATAATTTTATGTCATTTTACGTAAGCTTCCTTTTTTGTATTCATCAACTCAGCTTACCTAAAAAAAAAATGAAAAGTACGTTTATTAAATAAAAATAAATAAATAGATAATTAATAGTAGACATATAATAATACACATATGAACTTATAATCAAGCAACAGAGCTGGCATGTGTGAAAAGTATTCAGCACCCAGCGAAGGTAAGCGGCCCACACTTTAATTAAGGGTTAAAAGTTCTTAAAGTTACTACGGTTAATAATTATGCTTACCGATATATAAGTGAAAAAAATTCTAAGGTACAAAAATACCAAGCTATTAATATTAACAAGTATCACAAATTAAATGAAATACACGGAAACTCTGATTAAATTATTCTGAACACAAGACAGATAGAGAGCCCGATATGAACTCCTCACCTGGCACGGAGTTTTGGGGTAAACAAAGTCTTAAAGTCGAGGAAATTAAGAGAAACTCATATCTCCGAGTTGAATAAATAGGATAGTGTTTCCAATAACTCTCAACTCCTCTCTTCCAGAATTGGGGGAAGGAGCCTTCATTATAACTTGGAAGGAATACTTCCTATCCCCACCCCTTTTCCTCTTAAGCTGTAATATGTTCAAGTTACTCTCAAACCCCGCTACAAGTTTTATAAGGAAATTTACATCCTATCTCAAATCTTACCTGATGATATCCACCTCAGACGTAGAAATATACTCAATATGAAGTTGCTTGTTTCTCAAAACAGGCATTCCTTGTTTAGGAGAAACACAACGTATTAGCTCTAATTCATTTTTTATAAATTCATTTTAAATACGATTAGCTAACCCGGTCACGCGTTGCTGTCATAGTAGTTTAAACAAATATTAGTCAAAATTTGAATTTTAAAGAAAAATTGAATGAATGAAAAAATGAATAGTAGAAAATAAATGCTAATCTCAGACCTACTGAATATACACAATAAATTTCATAAGAATCGGTCAAGCCGGAGGAGTTTTGTTACAAACACTGTGACACGACAATTTTATATATTAGATAGAGCTAAGATTCCGGTTAACAATTAGTATATTGGAACTTAACTGACGATCTGTTGGACCTACTGAGCTGCATTTGGACTCAAATTGTAACAAAGTTAATCTACTTTAAAAAAGGTTTTTTATGTTTTTCCCTAAAACATACCGTTTAGGAGATAGAGGCCAAAAACTAAAGGGAACTCCGAAAATTTCGAAGTTTTTCGGCAACCAAAAGTATTCCCACCCGTTTTTTTGTTGCAAATATGGATTTACACTACTCAGACATGGCCTTACAATATATCAGAAATGCAGTAGGTTAGAAAAATATATAATTTTGAAAAAAAATATCGCGGTCATTAATCGAAATAAAAAATAGCCTATATTTTAAGTTGGACAATGTTACATATATGTGCGAAATTTCATTAAACCCGTACAGTAGATTCGTAGATTAGCCCGAACAAACACCGTGACAAGTAGTTAGAGATCAGGTAGTTCCAAGATGACTAGAATAGATGACTTGATTAAAAAATTGAAAGTAAGTCATCAGAAGGTGGAACTGACTATCAATACGAACAAAACTCAATATTTAAGTTTCAGGGACGATAACACAACTAACCTAAAACTGGAATAGGACAGAATAAAATATTTGTAATGTATCCAGGAGTTATATTCAACAAGCAACGAAGCAACACAGTTTGGTTTTTGACAATCAGCTGATTGGCTGACAGTAAAATAATACAGAATGACATGAGAGGCATGGAGGTGAATAATACCCAGCGGTACGTCTCCTGAAACAAACAAGATGAAATTAACGAAAATTTGGTGAAGCTTTTGGCATTGCTTGAAGCTTTTAATGCCAATACGAACGACATATCTAATATTGCTTTTCCAACTTGTTGTTTTTTTTTAGTTTTTTTTTTTATAATAAAGCCATATTTCAAGTCGTATCATGTATGAAATTGAAGTTTTAAGGGAAAAATTAAATGAGTTTAAAAAAAAGTATTAAGATTTTGAAAATTTCATAATTGGTTAATAAAGGATTTTCAATAACATCAAAAAAATTTAGGTTTTTTTGAGTAATGTCAATGAGTCTTTTTGAACGTGCAATATTTGAAACTGTAATGACCACATGTGGCAGAAGCATGGGATATTAATAGTGGAAATTTTAGTAAACTTAAATGAAATTTATTTCCTAAGGCGGAAAGTTCAGATTAGATAGAAGTAGAAGCGAGACAATTAGATATATAAAACAAAATTCCAACAAAGACGAAAACGGATACAAATATGATAGACAGAATTCATCAAAAAAGCCTCAGATGGTTTGGACACAGAAAAAATCGGAGAACATATGTGGCCTCGACGAATACTGGAATGGGTCCCATGAGAAAGAAGGAACAGAGACTGATCAAGAAGAAGCTGGAGGGACGAGATAGGTAAAACTAAGGAATTGAGACTAATAAGGATTTGGAAGAAAACATGTGCTTCGACCGAGGGAAGTGGAACAAAAAGGCGGCTAAGAACTTAAAATAAATCTATAAAATATAAATGTAAATTAATATAATCTATAAAAATATAAATGTGCATTTACGTAAATTAAAAAAAATCAGGATAGCTAAGTAGGTCCTGGGTACGGTACCGTCGGTGGCGAATAAATAATTTATTCTGCAATCAGCCAGGGATCGACCTGTGGGATTTCTGGATCCTCATGGGGATATCCTACCCCAGCTTCTCTAATGAGGGTAACCCTTCATAAGAGAAAAAAAGCTGGTGGTTGAACGTGATCTCAGGTAAATCAACCCCCTTACAAATAGTACAGTCTTTATCAAGAACTGTAGTACAGGTTGAAAAAAAAACGGATGTTAGTTCTAAATCAAGTTCACTAAATATAATCAGAAATGCAGTCAACAAGTAATTTCACTATATAAAATAAATACTAAACTTTGTATTTTAAATTCGTTTTTTAAACATTTTTTATTAAGAAACATACACAGAATATATCTACAGAAACAATGACAAGAAACAGTTGTGATTACAGAAAAAATAACTACAAACACACACATATGTATATGTATATATATATATATCGTAAATAGTATTTCAATATAACCTTCCTAAAATTTCGGATCGGAAACATATTTTTAGGTTGTATATAATTTTAGACAGAGGGGTGTCAGAAATAATGACTCCACTATAATTATGTATAAATAACGATAGCGGTAATTGTTATTTGTCGTTTGACGTCATATTTCACAGCTAATTGGCCATTCCCCGAGAGAACTCATCATTTTTTCGGGACAAAATTCTTATTATAGGTCCACATCTGGATCAGTAAAAACAATCTATTTAACTTTTTTTAAGGAAAATCTACCGGCACTTTCATAACAACTACTCTAATAGTAAAAAAAAGCAAAAATAGAATAATAAATTGCTAAAATATCATATGAATCAATATTACAATTCAAAAATAATAAAAAAATAAAATAAATACATCTTTTTTTTAGCCATGAGTGCAATAATACCGTATCAGCAGTATTTTGCAAAGTAAGCCCAAACAACAAGAAATATCAAGGATCCACCAATAAATGGATACATAGCTTGATAAAAATTATATCGATTCATTTTTATATATCATTCAAGATATTTTTTTTAAAGTTCAGTTTTTTTAAAATTTAAACATTCCATTAGTATTAGAGGTCTACAGAAGCATTGCTCCGAATGTAAAAAACAAAACATTTAGATTGTTGAGGTAAAGTACGGTTCCTTGGACAATAGCTGAGCATGGAGTGGATTGTCCTAGACCCTCTCAACCACCATGTTTTTCCAGATAAAGGTATCCACATTAAAGAGGTTGGGAGAAGCCCAGAAAAGTCTGTAAGTTCTACAGTTTCATCCATGGATGTTAACAGATTAAATAATTTATTGGCCTCAACTGGATTTGAACGCGGAACCTTCAATGGTTAAAGATCAATATTCTACAGTTATCATTCCTCTATTACCTGAAAAGAAATCATTGATGTTATCAAAACTGAATTCTGAATTATGTTATCATTTAAGTGATCAGTATATCCTTCAAGATTTCTTCTTCTTATCTGCTACCCTGCGTACCTTATAGAATTTTTCAACAAAAATTACTTAACTAAACAAGTACGGAGGTGTTATTAATGTACTCATGATGAGTTACCCCGGTACCATCAAATAAATAATAATCTTGCAAAATAAATAAATATATATATATCTAGATATTATCTTTGAAAACATATTTTTTTATATCCTCCTATCCCTCTAATCCACATGGTCCAACCTCCTCATCGTTAAGATGAAAGCGTGGGATGGGATTTGTGCCCTATCGACCGGCCCGGAACACAAACGACGTCGTGCGACTACAAATCTTGCAGCCGGCCTCAGCGGGCAGTATTTATGGTCAGTAGGTTTATGCCTACAGCCACCCCAAGTTGTAAACATGCTCCTTACAAATATTAGCTGCAGTAAATAACGCCGGCTTCATTACCTCTTAATAGTGGGCCCGGTAGTTGGTCATGAGGAAGTCGTAACGAAAGTATGGTCCTAGGGTGAAGGGTTTACTGGGTCTTGTTAACTGTGTGAGATAGGGCGGCGAATCCTGTCGCAAGTAATTCCACAGATTTTATCAACGCCATAAATTCTCCCCTTCGAAATGAACTAGCCATAATCCATAAGTAATACTCCCAAATATATAACTATAGGGTACATACTCGCAAGTGTACTAGAAATGTCCAGAAATTAAGGTTACAACACGTGTTAACAACATAAAAATGCACATTTTTAAATAAAATTTTCAACAGAGGTATAATGACTAAACTGACCATTTATTTTTTTACTCAAAGCGGAACATAGGTTAATATTCACCAGTTAGCTTCCGTTCCCTTAGTCAACAATGAAAAAATTGAACACAACTTTTTAATGTTCTTAACTTGAAAACTGTGTAACTCAATACTTACTAGTGCTCAAAATTGTAAAAAATAAAAACCAATCACCAGTTCACCGGGTTTATTAAAGTTTCTCTAGCAGTAGTTATTAGGTTATAAACAGCATTAAAAAAAAAAAATTATACTCAAATATTCATCACAGGAACAAATTTCGATTAATAAAGTAGGTGATGATTTTAAATATGAATAAAATTCTAGGGACATTTTTTTAATGTCCAAAAACACCTTCAATTTACAGAAACTATGTTAATCCGACGGTCCCAGGTGTGGTGATCGGATAGATAAGTGAGAAAAGATTCCATTCGGGTCCCAAAAGATCTTTCTCTCCGGAAACTGTTAAGAACTTCTCTAAACGCCAGTGATGCCAACTATGAAAAAAAAATTCTCGTGTCCTGCACAGCCTTTGAAACTTAACTTTCTGGACGTTCCTCCTATATACGTATATTCGATATTACTGAAGGTTGCAAAATAAAACAATAACATTCGCAATTTTGCATACGATACATTACCTATCAATAGAACGATTATGATAAATGCTGGTATTTTCATGGTCGTATTAACATATTAAGTATATTTATCATTGGCTTGTGCGTGCCAGGATGCCTTGCCTATCCCTCCCCGATCGGCTCAAGTCGTGAGGTGATAAAAGAGGGAAATGCCAGCTCAAAAATTTACATAAGGGGATGCCTATTGCATAACTCATGAACTAATAATAACAACAACGTAATAAATAAACCAAATAAACACATTAATTATCAAGTAATACACCATTTTTCGAAGGTTCTTCGAAATTTATGTTTAAAATAGAATGTATTTTAGGCATCCTCCCCCTTGTTGAAAACTTTGGCTACACCCACGCCATTCATTATATATTAATACTATAACAATACAAAACTGAATAATGCATGAATCTTTTAGTGATACTTCTAAACTGCATTTGAAACATTATATTCATTAGAAATACTTTACAATTTTTTATATTAAGGAAACTCCATTTAATTTACCACCATGTAAATAAAATAACAATAATACACATAACTTAAAATATTCTTTGGAAATAAAAAAATATAAAGATTTGAAAATTAAAGTGACTTACATTTTCGTCTTTTTATATGAACATGTTTTAATTTGTATTTATTTGTTATTGTATAAATATTACCATTAATAATACCGTTGAATATTTAAATTTATTATCACAAACATTTTTAAGAGTTACGGTTGCAATTTAATGACTGATAAAAACGACTGTAAAAAAAAAAAATTTAAATAATTAATGGATAAAAGAATGTTTCGAAAAGGTTCATGTTATCGCATAAATTAAGATTTGAACGTTATAAACTAATTTAAAATCTTTTAAAAAAATGTTTAAAGCTTCCCTGGAATGACAATGTACACTTTCAAGAAATTAAATTGGGGGCGACCTGTGGTCTAGTGGTCAGCGTAACAAACTACTAAGCCCAAGATCGCTGGTTCGTAGCCCGGCAGGTGGCCCTAGGATTTTTTAAAGGGAGTAAAAAAAACTTAGTTACGCCATCCTTCGGAAGGGACGTTAAACGGGGGGTCCCGAGCCTGTACGATGTCAGGTACTCGTTAAAAATCCCTATCCTAATTAAACCTGGATAGACAAAATTTAGAGCTCCCACTGTAGCATCGTCCGATTAGCCATAGCAGCATAAAGTGACGTTACATGAACAAACAACAACAAGAATTTAAATTCTTATAAACAAAAAAAACAAGAAAAAAAAACGTACAACGTTGGGCGAATGATAATTTTATTCAAAATTCAGAAACCCTGTCAACAACAAACCGACTGACTGAATTATTAACGGCATACTAAACCCAACAGGTATGCTAAAACGGTTGATTCTGCATAACTTGTGAATTCCCGGTATCAACACGTGTCAATAAAAAATACATTTCCTTAAATTTTCTTTTACTTTTTTCTATTTTGGTCTAAATAAAAAACTTGCGATGTGGAGAAAGATACAATGTGAGCAAAATGAATGGTTCTTTTAGTGCAATAAAGGAATATATTTCAGATAATGAAATTTTGCGTATGAATATTTGTATATGAAGAGATAAAAGCATTGTATATGCATGTTGTATAAATCAAATATACAAGGTTTAATTATGAAGGAAAGGGTTATTATGTTATAATGTGGTGAAGATGCTTTAAAATATTTTTTTTTAAATAGATAAGGAAAACAGAACCTGTTTACAAACCTGTAGATCATTAGGCCGGGCGCTACTCATATGCGCAATAACTACTCATTGAAACCCAGTTTCTTGTCATCTTTGTATATAATCGGTCATCGATTGTACCAATAGACGAACTAAACGAACTTGACGTAAGTACCGAGTCTGATTCAGACGAATAAATAGATGAACTTTTACTTTTGTATTCACTATTAAAACGATATAAACGTACATGGAAAAGCGCGTATATGAAGAAAAGGTGAATTTGTTCTGGCATCGGAATTTTCCGACAAACAGTTCACCAATTACTTACTTACGTTTAAATCGAACCCAATTTAATGAAGTCCTTAGTCTTGTCCATGATAAAATTTATTCAGGAGGATGTAATGCTCAAAATGATATGAAATATAGTAAATATTAACAAAAACTGCTCGACACATTCGCAGTAATCTGTGTCACAAACATTGACCTTTCCTGCTCTGTCCTGCCTTTAACTAGCGCTCGTTCGTTCAAACCTATCTATCACAAAACTTTTTGCTACGCAGCCCTGCCTAACCTACCCTACCCTGCGTTGGACTGCGTCTCAATGTGCGCCCGGTCTTATAAAGAAATATTTATCAAAAATATATGAGCAGTTAATTACATTAAAATAATTTAAAAAGTGTAAATGATTAATAAGCCCTGTGTAGCAATAAAGTAAAATCCAATGAGCGTCGTGTTACTAAGACAATTTATTTTTTTATCCAGAAATTCTTAATATAATTTTCACTATTTACTGACAACATACACAAGATGAACAATAGAAAATATAGATAACTACATATAGACGTTAGGAAATGTGTAACATCATTTGCTAAGAACCTAGGGTTATCGTTCCAATGCCAAATTCGAATCTTTCCTTTCAATAAATATAAGTATTATCTTATATATTATTCAATTGACCTTATCTATAATTTTTTTAATGAATTCTGACGATAGCAAGATATTTAAACGGCTAATATTATCAGTAACATGGTGCTTTTATGACTTTTAATGGATTTTATATGCGATGGCCCATTGCTACTTTTAATAAGGGAAAGTCTACAAGTAAAATTATCGTACCAAGACATTTTTTTAAATAACAACAGAATATAAATAAATTAGAAATTAGAAATGGGAGGTTTCGTTATCAATTTATTCAAACTCAATGCATGCTTATATCATTTATAAATATAAAATATATAATAAATATGATTAGTTTTGGATAGAAAAATGTCTGATTATAAAATAAAATTAAATATCAACTACCGCGGGCCAAAATTTGAAAAAAAAAAATGCCTGTAGTTTCATACGAAACTATCAGGTATGAAAGAATATGAATAACTAGTTTTGTTTTTTCCAAAACCCCAATAAATAACTTGTTCTACAATCTATTGCATTTTTAGGCATTCCGTGAGGTGTATTATATTATTTGATTTTTGTTAACAATAACTATGATGGCGTTGGGGCACAACAATTTTTTTAATTCAATAACTAGTTTGAAAACAATTATAATTTATAACTAGTAGAATTTATTAACTAACCGAGAGAGCAAGTGTTATTTATGTAGACATAATTTAAAGAAACAGGGTGTCGGCAAGAAATATTGACATATCATAACTCTTTAACGGTTATGTGGTTTACGAGTTTTCGCAATAAGGAGGTTAACTTACCACATACGTGGATGTGGTTTTTTTTTTTGTTAAAGTATATTTAATACCTAGTAATCAGGTTTCAATACTCACGCAACCTGGGATAAATTATAGATCAGCAATTATAGTTATTAAACATGATTGTAACACATAAAGTAGAGTTGTTTTATTTCACAAAAAGGTACGTTGTCAACATTAAAACAAATGGCTTCCATAAAAAAATAAAATAAAAATCAAGTCATTAGTATAGTCGTTAATATTTTACTGTAATGATCAATATTATTTTTTCTAGCTGAAGGATAAAAGTTATTAGTTTTATTTAAATTAAAATATAAATCTTAATATAAAATAATATTTGATTATATTTTTCCGATAAAAACTTGACATTTCACTTTTAGCCTTTAAAAAATATATAATCATAATATATTTCTGATTAATGTAAAAATACAAAAAAGTCAATTTTATCACTCACAAAATATTTGTATCACTGTAAAAAAAAATATAACAATGTTATCACTTCATTTATTTATTTTTTTATTCATTTAAAAATAGACATCCTAGTAAATTCAATGGCTGAAACTGAATATTGTAAAATTATTGGGATCCAGGGTAGCTGAACGTTTATAAGACCTAGTTGTTGAACCAAATCCCGGGTACAAAACCGGCTGTGGCAGATCAATTATGCAATCTGCAACCAGCCATATATAGGTCCTGTAGGATTTGCAGACCCTCCAAGTACTCATCCAGGCTCTACAATTTTAGTAGGTACATATAGCTCTATAGTCGAGGGAAACCTGATGACAGACAAATCACTGCACAACCGTTCACTCAGAAACAGCTAATCTCTGGCATACTGAATTCTTCATAAGTTTTAGTGGTAGGGCTTATGGATTATTGAGAGTTATACGATATTAATGGCTTAGGAGATCCCGATTATATTTACGAGTATTATCGTGAAATCGTAATGTTCTGCATACAATCGTAATTCGCTGGAATGTTCCTAATGTAACTTGGAGATTTGGTAATAATCTTAAAAGGTTAACACTGACAAATTTGAAGTTTACGTATGAAGCCCCATTTGTATGAGAAGGCTTATACGAGCTTAAGTAAACAAACGTTAACACTTTTAACCTGATAAATTAAAAGCAAACAACGACCATAATTTTACAACGGCCATTTCATTATCTGCGTGTTCAACTAAAATATTAAAAGTAAATAATTAATTTGATATTTATTTAATTTAATTAAATTGTCAGACATTCAATTAATTGTATTTAAACATTAAAAAATACATTCAATATTGTAGATTGAAACTTTAAAAGTATAATAACAATAATACTCCAGTATAATATTGGGCCATGTCATGTTTTCTGTAAGTTTTAACTATTTCTAAAATTCAAAGTGGAATTAGGGGTCTATTTATATTTACAGATTGTAAAGAGCTGTTATTAATCTTATATTTTTTATAATATTTTCTATCACTACGATTGAACTAAAATTGTTTACTATGCAACCAAATATGACCATGGAAACGCCATTTTCGTGTATTTTCGATTTTTATTTTTTTTATTTCTACTTAGGACACTCGGAAGACAAAGTTAGAAGAAACATTACCACCCCATTTGGGGAAGGTTGTTGTAACGAATGTACCATTCGACTTTGCTTTAAGAAATTTTCAGCTTGTTACAGAGATTATTCCATTAATAAATGAATAATTAATTTTTCCTTCCTAACAAGACATGAAACTGCTGCAGGAATATTGACAAAATGTGAACCTACACGCTAACTAACAGACAGTGAATAAACTAAAGGAATTGTGTTACGAAGTTCTCCCACACCCAGCTTGTTTGCCAGACTTATCTCCAACAGATTTCCATGTTTTTTTTTAATTTTGCACAACTTCCTTAAGAGTAAACTTTTCGGAAATGATTCTCAAATCAAAGAAGCATATTATGACTTTATTTCATTACAAAACCCTGAAGTTTTCAGTTCTGTGATTGAAAATTTGATAAGATATTAGGTAAATGTATAGAAAATGAGAGTAAATATTTTGAATAAAATATTCATAAAGCTGTTTTATTGAATATTCTTTCCTCTGAAAACGGTGATTTCATATCAAACGAACCTATTGTTGAAAAGATGAAATCAGAATGATTGATTTTTGTTCTTTTTTTTTTGTCCATTTATCCTACACAGAGGTTTGTTTGTTTAAGAAATGACCGAAAGTTTTCAGGTACAAGAAAGGGGGAAAGCTAATTTCCATGTCTGTGTTTTTGCATCGGATACGAACTAAATGGATCCCTCGCCATTTTTAAAAGGATTAGGGTCAAAGCCATTTTTTATTCCGAGGGTCCGCAAAGCCTTCAGTCCCAATTAAACCCAATTTAGTGACTCTGGTAAAAAAAAAAGACAAAAAAAGGAAAAAAAGTTACTCGTAAATAAGAATTAAGGTTCGACCAGTGTATGATTTTTCTAGTACGTCTCTGATTTGAATGATGTCTGGAATCAATGACCCGGAAAGGCTGAGGAATGATAAAAGAAAAGTATAGGAAGAGGAAATAATGTAGGAAAGGGATGGGGCTGAAGAAGGGAGTAGGAGGAAGGAGAATTATCTACTGCTAGCCCGCTCCGGCCCAAATCGGATTGCATAATTTATCAGGGTTTAAGCAAATCCGGAGGAGGTTAGTCCAACTGCCGCCTATTAGAGTCACACCTTCGCAATCCCGTCCACTTAGCTTCTCTTTTCGGATAAAAGGTATTGTACTAGTAGCACAATAGATATGAATTTAACTTCTTTATTAAAGTAAAGATATGAATATGATACCAAAAAGAAACAGGAGGACATAAAAAGGAGCCCAACAACACTACCGCATCACCTAAGTTGTAATGGTTAGCATAACAACCCTAGGTTTTTAAAAAATGGAGTAAATGTGGGTTCCGAGTCTGTGCGTTGTCAGGCACTTGTTAAAGATCCCTATCCTATTTGATTTATTTTCAAGAAAAGTATTGCTTTCACTATCCCTATCTAGACACCTTCTCCATTAATATGGTTTATTTCTGAGCAGCTAAACTTGCTGATTAAACCAAATATCGGAGGCATAAATATGATGAGCTCAGATTGCTGTAACCTGATTGGTGAGAAAAGCTGATCTCATGATTGTGTCCCGTTAGTTACTGTCCGACAACTACTTCATCCTAACAATGGTTTAGTGCTGAAAAACTTTCTTTTAAATACCATCTGCAATCATTTCCGTTTTGGAATTTTTAGAGCTACGTACTACTTTGAAAGGGGCATTTCTACTTAAAAGTTAAGGACGTAATTCCTAAGGACATTATTCCAATGAGTTACATGACACTAGTTATTGAACCCGTGGCAACATTGATTCAGTGAAACGGCGGAATTTATTGCAAGGCCTCACCAAGTTATTGTAACGTTCCACCTTCATTATTATTTTTATGTGAACTACAGATGCCTGCAGTTATGTACGATGACTACCCTTTAAAAGTTTTTTTTTGTACTCTGTCACATCGTTATAATAATCAATTCCATGATGCTTGAGGCAAATCAACAAGACATTTGCAAGATGCTGAGCTGTTATGCGTACTTGTGTCCGCTTCCTTACTCCTGACATATAAAAAAACCCGCTTATATTATAGTAACAAAAAAAGAGTCACGTTAGTTACTGCAACAGAAGTAAATGCAAATATATTTTTAAATAACCCAATTATACCTGGATATGAAAAAATGTCTATCTCACTGTATCATCGTCTGCTTAGGCACAACACTACAAAGTGACGTTAAATGACTTAAAAAATAAACACAACAAAACAAATACAATAATAATAAATAAGCAAAATTTCAGAGGTAAAAGAGGCTATTTTTCAGGAATATTTATGTTTTTTCAACTTTTTGAAAAAAATTCTAAATACCTGGGGTGCTACAAATAATAACCAAACTCTTCCATTGTTATTTTAAAAAATAAATAAATATTAAATAAGAAAAGTATGGTATCAAATGTCAGAAATATTTGATAAGAAAACGTTTTACCTTTATAGTAAAAAAAATCTAGAACGATAATTGCATTTAATATTCATTTTAAAATAGATATTCATTTTTCCTTTTGAGCATAAAGAAATATTATAAAAATTGACGATGTAAACATAAAATTAATTAAAGAGCTGCTTTTTTTACAAATTACTTTAAAAGTTCTGAAAACCATCGTGAGATGAACATATAAAAACGATTCCCTATAATTTATTCAACAATTACACTCCCAGCCGTTATTTTTCCAACATTCATGCAGATTTGATTCATTCATTTACATAATACTTAGCATAAAATGTACAAATATAAAACGTAATATTATATTTATAATTTATTAGTTATTTAATTTACACTATGTTGATTAATGTTCTGAATTATAGCATCTGTCTTACATAAAATAAAATATTAATCGCGGTTACTAAAAGCATATGGGGACACGGTTTTATGTGAGTCTACAATAGAATAATCTGAAATGATGTGATTTAACAAGTTATAAAAAAAAATTATTTCTCAAAAAACAGATACGGGGCGGATTTCAATTGGAAAAGTTGTACTAATTATTTTGAATGGATGCTGGGATTCTTGAGTACAAAGTAAGTTGAATAATACTTTGCAGGAAAAGAACGAACTTTACAAAATAAAAAAGATAAATTTCAAAAGTCAAGTAGAAGACTGAAGGGCGGAAGGATTCATCGGACAAATTGGAATGACTCTGAGAGGATTGTATAATTTATCAGAAGGGCCACGGTGAATTTCCAGAACAGTTATAATTTTCTGAGATGAAGCAGAGTAATAAATTACTAAGTATAATTATTCTCAGCTAGTTAAAATAATAAACTGACTTAATGGCATAAGGTAAATAAATAAAATTATAATTGAATAGATATATAAAAGTTATTGTATTAATGATTTAAGAATTTTAAATTGGGATCAATGTATCGCCATTTATAAACTGCGCAAAAATGAATAGGGATACCATTAGTTTGTATTAACTTTGCCTAGCATTTTAATATTATTTTTATTATAAAAATCATTAATATTTATTATAAATTATACGACATTAAATATTGTAAAGTGTAAAAATTCCCATAATAATATAAATCCCATGTAATGTAAATACTACAGAATTAGCAATAACCCCATTTATATTTACGTAGTATATAAACATTTTTTGGATAATTTTCTAACTGCTGAAAAACAGCACATTGCTAAGTAGCAAGCACTACATTTGCCTTGGCTCTTGTCTCATATTTGCCTGCAGAAAAACAACGTAAAAACTTGTATTGTTTGTTTATTTAACTTCACTTTATGCTACTATGGCCAATGCTAGAGTGGGATATCTAATTTTTCTATTACGTATGTAGGAATAATTATAATAATAATCGCACCGACTCGAGGCCGCCATTTACGTCCCCTCCGAAAGATGACATAACTATCTATTTTAAAAATCCTAAGGCAAACTGCCGGGCTGCGAAGCCTCGAACGTGGGAATAGTAGGTTATGGTAACCTCTACGAGGCAGGAGATCCTAAATTGTAAAAATGAATGGTATTTTATATTTTAATTAATCAATTCCGAAATAAATATCATCATTCTTTTTTCTTTTTTTTTTTGTTCTTTTATAGCATCCCGCTCATTTGATGGTACTATTTACATATCACCGATTGGATAACATAAAACATTTTATCGAATCAATAAAGGTATAAACAAAGAAAAATATTATAAATATATTTTAAAAAATACTCAGAATACTGTTGCCAGGGCAATAACAAATTCTCTTTGAGGAACAAAAAAAAATGACCCGGGATGGTGGTCGTTTTACGTTTCGATTGTAATAAATTGATGTAAACAAAATAAAAATCCAGCAATGGTTTCGCGGACTGTTCACGGAAATACTTGCTATATTTTCTACAACTAAGACGATTAATATCTTTGAATACCAATCATTTCAATGTAGTTTTATGTTAAATCGCTGTAATTCTAAGGAAAGAAAACAAACGCAACACAATACTTGCAAGATGCATGATATAGTAATGAAGTATTACAACTTGTATGGTGTTCTCGGCTTGCCAATTAATGATCTCAGGGTATATAAAGATTTATTAATGTAATTGATTTTTATATGAGAAATGTGAGATGGCAACCTGAGATCGCCGCGAAAGAGTAAGGCTACACCTACCTGCATTGGATCCGATTCGGTGCGACTTGATTCTATCACATACGATGCTGGGGTGTATAGATTATACATACTTTACTATACATTATAGTAAAATATAAATGTATTAAAAATAATTAACAAATAATCTTAATTTTATAAAGTTAAAGAACCAAATTTTATAAATCTCGATATATTTCAGTCATTTGGTTTGCTAGCGACGTCTCATCGTATCACACCGGATCCAATGTAGGCGTAGCCTTAGAGGGCATATCAACTTGTATTATTGAAACTCGAATAATAATATTTTGATAACATATCTATCAATTACAAATATTAATTCATTTTTTTCTAAAAGTATAAGTATATCTTTCATCGTAAAGTATATCTTTCATGATATTCTTGTCATAGTTACATATTAGTTTAAACTTATATCTCTACATACTAGATGTCCATTTTGATATATGTAAACATTATAAATATTATATATATATGTGGAAAGCCGATAATGTGACGGCTCGGGACTCTGCTTCTTCACTAGCTTCTCTTTTGGGATAAAACTGTACTTTTCCTTCATTTTCTATCTATAACATTAAGATATTATTAATCATATTATATTTTTTGTATTACTGAATCTAAAGTAACTAATCCCAGAATAAATAAAGACTTTATTATTAAATTAACACATAAAGTCCCTTGGAAAACCCGATGAGGGTTCACCCTACCTGTTTTATCACCCATCCTAGGGTATTTCAATATTTTTTATATATAATATTCAATTTCCTATAGCGACCACATATAACAAATGGGTACCCACTTTAATAGTTGATCACATTTCATAGTATATAAAGCCGGATTGGAACCTACAGTCCAGCAATTCTACCACAACACACTAAGTAACCCTACTCCCCAGTAATAATGTATTAACCTTATTTTATATTAAAACAACTCACCTGATGCTCTTATTAATTAAGAAAGAAAAGTCCCTGATTAGTTAAAGATAAAAGAGAAAAATGATCTTAGGCTTGACACGTCATGGCCAGTGGAGTTAGTTATTAAATATGTAGAAGCGGCCGCCGCACAGTGGAACGAGCGTTAGGAGCGTCTGGACATTCATTAATATCTTCGCTTCTGGTTCTCCTAGAATAAGGCTATTGGTACGGTTTAAAAGCTTTTTGAAGGAAATATTTAATTATATGATAAACAGGATCAAACCTTTTAGGATAAACTTGTAAAAATTCTAGATTTGATATTTCGATGTTAGATTATTTAGTATCAAACATTGTACCATTTATTGTACCAACATACTACGAGAATAGGTACAATACAGTATTCTACGGAAAGACAGATACATAGGTATTAAATAAAGTTACACAAAGGAAAAAGTAACAAACCAAATAATTTAATTATTAAACAAAATTAATAAAATAATTGATAATTACTTTTGTTAGTTAATATACTAGGTATAATTGATACATCAAAATTATAATAAATGTAAGTGCCTATATAAAATTGTTTTATTTAAATAACGAAATAAAAATTAAATAAATCAAAAATTAAAAACTTGATGATTTGTTCTAGGGACTATTGCACTAATGTGCACCATTACACATATGTCGTTCAAATACCACACACAAACTAAGTTTCATTGTTAATACTATTATGTTAGATGAGGGTTGTTCGAATAAATGAATGTAAACAAAAACTGGTAAAAAAAAGAAAACTTGCGAAAAGTAGACGCCAATATCAACAGAAATTATTTTAAATTAATTCTCAAGGCCCGTAAAATGAAAAGAAAAAATCATTTTCTCGGAAAATAGCACCTAGTAGCAAAATCCGACTAATGGAAAAAAAACTTCAAACATTCTAGTTATTTACCGTGAAGGTAGTTTTTTGGGCGATTTTGAGCGATTTTCGCAATTGATTATTTAATTTTATCACCCAATTTTCACCGAAAAATCCCAGACGTTTGAAATAATCCCAAGTTTTATTTGCCTAAAATATCTTATTATGGATGTGTTTTTTTCCAGTAGGTGCACGATTAATTTAATGCATTACCTCAAACAGTGGATTGCTTTAAAAATATGAGTTTTTAGAAAAATTTATATTTCAATTCAGATTTTTTTATATAAGATTTGATTTCACAATAAATTTATCTATGTATTTTGTTGAGAAGAAGTATAAAGTATAATTTAAAATCAAAATAAAGGACAAATTTAGTTATTAGAGAATTGGCCCAATGTCCAACAAATGCGTTGGTTCGTTCCACTGTGCGCCGGCTCTGCCTAACTCGCCCATCTCTTGCTTACATAAAACTTTCCTATGGTTAATTATTTAACGTTAATTATAACTGACGGCTTGTTAGGCCAAGGCGCTCCTCTTGGAAAGTTTAAGGGCACACCGGACGGAAAATTCACCCGATAACTTGGTTAAACTAGTTTGTTTACAGGTCGATGCTCTAATAGCTAGGGATTTTCGTACAATAGCGGTTTTAGGGGTACATTAGAGCGTTGATTACCCGAAATAATGTCGTTGAGTAGGGTTCGGATAATCGAAATTCATTAAAGAAAATATTTTTTTAATATTGTGCAACCGAAAAAATAAATGTCCATAAATGTATGTACCTACAAAGCAAGATTTATCAAGGTTCTGTCACAAAGAAAGTTGTAAATATTAGTTGGCTTCAATCTTGAATTCTCTTAATGGCATAAATGTCTCCAATTTAAAATACATTGATGAAAATTAAGAAATTGTTCTAGGAAATACTAATTTAAAGAAAACAATCTTCAAACTTATTTTCTAGGAATAGCAATGGTCGCCCCTCCTAATATTTATTTTCCGCGAAACCAATTTCGATAATTCATGTTCTGATAATGAACGCTCCACTGTATATTTATTGGTTCTAGCGTTAAAAATATGTTCATTATCTAAAAAAAATAATAGTCAGCTGTAATCAGTCTCAGTTTTATTATATTTTCAAAAAGTATTTAAGTAGATGACACCCAATGATAAATGTGTGGTTCTTACACGCTTTTTTACAGAATAATAATAAGGCTAGGTGAACCCGAACCCTCGATGCCGATACCACCAATCTCTACTTACACACCTCCGTCCACGGACCACTACCCAAACTCAAATCATACCCATAAATCATAACTCTTAACGCAATCCTCCCACCTACACCTCGGTCTACCCCTAAGCCGTTTACCAGTCGCCAAACCTATAATTAACTTTTTAGGAATTCGTTTGTTACTTAGCCTACCAACCTTAGAAGCCAATCTTAACCTTCGTAACGCTATCACTTGAATAACATTAACAGGTACCAAAAGAGGGCTTTAGGTTGCAATATAAATATAAATATAATATAAAATGCAATACATATTGAAGAGAGTTGAATTTTGTATATGTTGTAAGGGCATGTCTGACTAGTGGAAATCCAAGTTTGCCACCGAAAAAAAACGGATGGGAAAACTTTTGGTGGTCGAAAAACCTCGAAATTTTCGGAGTTATTTCAGTTTTTGGCCTATACCTCCTAGTCGGTGCGTTTTTTAAAATAAAAAACAATAGTAGTCATTTTTAAAGAAGATTAAATTTGCTATAATTTGAGCTCAAGGGCAGCTCTGTAGCTTTAAAAGATTCTGAGTTACTTTGAAAATTGACTTTCTTGATATGTGTAGTAAATTTAATTAGCTTTAATTTAAGCTCAGACTAAGTCCTGTAGAAGTAACAGATTCTGAGTTACGCCCCTTTGAGAATTGGTCTTTTTTTTCAAAAAATCCAAATTTCAAGTTTTGCCCGACTTTCGTGAGGAACACCGGCCGAAAAAGCGAACTTACGATGAAAGTCAAGTGAAATGGAGTTGAAGAAAAAAACCTGTACCACTGCGACCCGTGAACGAGTCTGGGGGTTCATTACATGGTAGAGACTATACTGCCTCATGGACAACGGTTCTGCAAGGAGGTGACATGTCCTAGGACACGCTCAACCGCCAGGTTTACCCACCTTATTTTAGGTACCCTATTTTTATAATATTTTATAGATACTGGGTGAGCCCAAGGAAGGTCCTACATCCCATATGATCCATCTCCCGCCGCAAACAGACTAAATAAGAATAACTGCCTGCAGCGGGATTTGAACCGGGATTTCCGGAATAACAACTCAGTGCTCTACCACTGAGCCACTCCGCTCCCTTTTAGTAAATTTAATTACCTTTATTATATACACATAACGAGGCATGTAGTTGTTATACTTCTCTTGTTAATTAAAACAAAAGAAAGCCAGGGAAAGTGGGTGTGAAAAAATTATCAAATGCAAAGAGGCGTAACTCAGAATCTGTTACACCTTAGTGTGTGCTTAAATTAAAGCTAATTATATTTACTACCTTGACTTTCATCGTAGAATCACTGCTTCGGCCGGTATTCCTCAAGAAAGTCGGCCAAAACTTAATATTTGGATGTTTTGGAAAAAAAAGAGCAATTTTCAAAGGGACATAACTTAGAATATATTAGAGCTACAGAGCTACGGTTGGGCTCAAATTATAGCAAATTTAATACACTTAAACCAGTGTTTTTAAAAATAAAAAACGCACCGATTAGGATATATAGGCCAACACTGAAATAACTCCGAAAATTTGTAGGTTTTTCGGCCACCAAAAGTTTGCCCATCCGTTTTTTCGGTAGCAAAGTGGATTTCTACTAGTCAGACATGCCCTTACAGCATATCAAAAATGCAGCTCTCTTCAATTTATTTCGACCTTCAAGTACCTGCCCGCTGGTCTATAACCGGTTGCATCCGTCGCAATTCCGCCCCGTAAAATTTCCTAAATTCTCCAGTGGTCTCATCCTTTTTTGGACCGAATATTCTACTCAACACCTTTTTTTCGAATACCTTAAACCATTGTTCATCCTTCAGCGTTTGCGGCCACGTTTCACATACGTAAAAAAGAGTTGGAATAATGATGGTTTTATAAATATTTATTTTTAGAATTCGGGACGCATTCTATATAATTCTGTAAATTATTTTTAACAGAATAATTTATTTAATTTTTCTAATGAGATCAGAGGAATTAATTGTGTTGTAAGCCTTAGTTTTGATGTAACAAATATTTATACCTGGCCCGACTTATGTTTACTCATCGAATGTTCCAGTCAGAATAAGAAGGTTGCCTCCCATGAATACTGCACAATGAAGTAGAATTCCCAATAAAAGATGTAAATTTTAGATCTTCCAATAAATATTAATTATACAGTACAAAAGAAAAATAATTAGAATACATTGACTATAAGCAGTAACAAACTATTGTACTTGAAGTAATTTCATCAGATAAACCTTAATTTCATTGATTTATCCTAAATTGATTCTATCCAGTGTGTACAAACATTTCTGAATGTATTCTAGTAGCAGCATTATTTATTTTTTATCGCTACTTTTTAAAGATAAATTACTTTCCTCTACCGTGAATGATCATTAAAATACATACGTAAAAATCCACTGAAGACATATTAAGTTTCTTCTGCATTCAACAGTTATTGGAGCATTCATGAATCTGTTGGAGCATTCATGAAAAAAACAAAGTGCTTAAGCAAAGACGACGGAGTATTGGACGATAATGCAAATCCAGATAGTTCTTCGATATAGATGAGGATGTGATTCTAAATTCATTAACATCTCTGTACAGGCCAATGCACAATACATTTACTCAACGACAATAAAATACACATTATTTATAGCTATAAAAGTTATTATCGTCATGTGTATTAAATATCTGTTGCTGATGATCAATAGAATCAATGTAATGGAGCCGCAGCTATTTCTTGATTTTCCTATTACAACTCATGATTTTAAAATACAAAAATTGTATTCTATTAAAATATTAATAAATTGTGAAATCTCCTAGAAAGCAATTAATATATATATACATATAAACTTTGTTATTAAAACATTTAAATATATATATTGTAATTTTAAGAATTATATTATATTATAATTCTAAAGATGAATATAAAAAATTAATGAAACACCATCATGTTCATTAGGACCGTTATAATAACAGCACCAACACTTTGAATGCCATCGGAAACGATTTAAGCATTGCCAGAAAGAGAAATGAGCTTGATAATATGATCACGACTGAGTGAAATTTTTTTTTAAATATCTCTTTTTAATTAAGGATACATGTCAAGTAAACAGCAACAAAAAAACTAAAACCCACAGTCATTAATTTAATGATTAATGATCTTATTTAATGTTTAATGTTTCTTATAAAAATATGTAGTTAATATGCGATTCCAATATTTCGAAGTCAAATGGCTTGACGGTTTTCAAATTCTTATTAAATTTTCAAGCCAAATGCAATTTTAAAATTCTTACTACATAATATTGTACTTTTTTTTTACCACAGTTTAAACCTGAATATTTGTATTTATTAAATTATTTTTTACTCTAATTTTTATACTAGACCTTTTTGCTTTTTAAAGGGTTTTTTTTTACAGTATTCTTATTTGCTATTTTCTGCCCTGCTATTTGATCTATACATTATAAATTTATCTCAGCACAACATTTGTTATATTTTTGTAATACACTACACTCACAACACAGCAGACTTTATTATAATTTGTATTTATTACACGTCGGATGCTTTTTTATATAATTGAGATATATATTAAATTGTAATAAAATAAAATTTATAAACCGAAAAGAAATTTAATCTGTCTAGCACCTAACATTCAAGGACTACACACACACATATATATATATATTATATGCAGCTACATTTATTCACGGAGGCAGTAGATAGATATATACACCTTTGAGTATTTAAAATCTCCAATTCAAACATCAATAACCATTCTGTTTTGCCATTGCTTCGTCTTGTTATTTATGATCCTACAATCACTTTGAAACGATTTGATTTTAAACAGGTAATCTAAAATGTATGTATCACACATTTGCATAGTTTATTAATGAGCAGTTGAGATAAGACGTTAAAAGCATCATGAATGTTTACATATCATGAATGTTCCGTAAATACATATCATGAATGTTCCGGCTTTTATCTGAATGCATTCAGGTTCGACCACACCCCGCCGAGTAGTAAGAACCTCCGTTTAATCGGGAACCCCCTTTAACCGAACATCTATTCCGCTATTACACCAGCAATTCCGTTAAGACCGGACGTGCGTGCAGCCGATCCGACGAGAAGAATCAATTAATGGATTGACGAAATCCTCCCTCACGCGATGAGCTCTGCCATTAGGAAGACTAAGAGTACATGTTTCTACCTCGACCCGGGGTCCATGATGTCGTCCACTATTAGCCCTGCCGGATCGAAGAGCAGCTTCGACGCCTGGTCATTAGTTAATGACTAACAGTCATTATCACGTTATCTCCTTCCCGGCGCTCTTAGGGGCTTAATATCGATTTTATTCCCCATGCTTCGGTAAATTAAGTAATGGAGTAATAATGAAAACAGGGAGAGAGGGAACGGTAGCACCAACCCCATTTTTCATTTGTTTCTTCTTTTTTGATCACAACATAGGTATTTTAATTAAAATGAGATTGAAAAACTCAAATAAGGTCTTAAGTCTCTAAAATACTGTAAAGTGTTTTAGCAGTTCAAAGAAAATATAATTTTTTGTCAGGACAAGATAATATCAATTGATTGAAGTCATCAATTGGTGTTAATTTGAAACTAGTCTTCGAGTTAAAAATTTTATTTTTATTTCTAAGTGGCATGGCTCCACGATATGACGATAAATAAAAATGTATAAATTTATTTCATAAATTTTTTTATTTTGTTCATTATTATTTGATTTTTTTCATTCAGGTCAGTTTATGCTGCTATGACTAATAGGACGATGCTACAGTGTTAATCCTAAATTGTTTCTATCCACGTACAATTAGGATAGCAACCTTTAACGAGTACCTGACACCGTACATACTAGGGAGCACAATTTTGCGTACCTTCCAAAGGACGGCATAACTAACGATTTTTTACTCCCTTTAAAAAGTTCTAATTGGATAATCCGGGCTCCAAGCGATAGTATTTTGTTATGCTAACCACTTCAGCACAGGTGGCCCCATTATTTGAAATTTAATATTACTTAAACACCTTTAACTTGCTTAAATGTTTAAAAAAAAATCTATTTAATATGAAATAAATTAAAATGCATATATTAGATTACTAATAGATCAAATACAGAAATCTCACTCTAAGACATTCAATAAAAAAACTCTTGGTATTGTTATTCAAAAAATAACAAAAAACATTCGTTATTCCTATGATAAAAATATCGAAAAAACCAAACAAGTCTGCTTGTGAAAGTCTTGGAATAAAGTTGCTATCTCTGATTGATGAATCTGTTTGGCTGATGATGTGAGATGGCTCCTTTGATATTTTTGTAATTGGGGAAACATAGACTGGTCGGTTATTCCCAGGATTTTAGAAATTTAAGCTTTTTTTCAAGTTTCTCTGTTGCATTATGATAATTAGTTTATTCATATTTGTTTCTCTCTTTTAGTACATCAGTCAGCACTAGAAGTATTCAAAGGTTTTATTAAATTAAAGGAGAGGATTAGTTGAGTGAGAAAGGCACTGGTCCCTTAACTCTCTACAGAGCTCAGGTTGCATAAATGGAAAAGCGGGCACGGACAGTGGCAAACTAAAATAGGATTTTCAGGTGATAAAAGCCTCGGGCAAGCTAACTCTCAGTTCATCTCCATTGGGAACCGACCGAAGTTCCCAACTTATTTCTCACTTAAACACTACTGAAGTCCTCATGCAATTCAATCTTGTGCAACACGAAATATACGTTTAATTTAATTATAATTTTGAAGTTAATTTATTATAAATGTGTTGTTATTTTTGAAAGTGGTATAAGTCCATGTTTTCATTTTTGCGATAACCAAAGGTTTCCGAATTGAATTAGTTTAGAAATACGGCAAAATATTTAGACATATTAGCACTGAGCTGAGAGTGGTGTTTTTAGCACTACACACTTCTTCAATTTTGTCATTTAAATCTTTAAATTTATTAAAATGAATAAAAGATTTTTTTGGATCCAAATGAACTTATGCCACTTTTAAAAAAAAACTCAAATTAAACAGTGATTGTAAAGTGTCTGAATTGATGATTTTTTTATGTATCTATTTATTGTAACATCTACATTAATAAGTTTCAAATCTCCAAAACAATGTTTATTAGTTATTGTAAAATTGTTTTATGGATCAACATAGCTTCAATTCTTCCCACCGTTTGTATTATTCTATATAATTTTGGATTTCTGGACTTATGCCGGATAAATAAACCGACCCGAACCATGGTCAAGGGTATGGTTCATTTTATGATTAATTTGAAGTATTGAAGAAGTTTCTGGCAGTTTCCAGCATAATCGCTTTCTGCACTTCTTGAATTTTCCAGCTTATTTCAAGAATTTTTTGAATAGATTTATATCCTCAGGATTAAACCATTACTAGATACAATAATCGCCATTACTTTTGCTACCACTGGTCGGTAACGATGCCTTAATTCCTCGCACAGCTCTTGGTAATTTCGATTTTTTTTCGCACATTATCATCAATTACATGTGGCTGGTATGTGTAAAACGATTGATGGCTGGTTTTCAATTTGTATTTTTGAGCCAGAGTCAGATGAAAGACCTTTGGAGCATTATTGTGCCTCGTTAGGTATTCTTAACTGCTAATGTCTGGGAGTTGGAAGAATTATTATTATAAAAATACTTTGTAATTGTAAAATTGCAACATTTCGTTTTATCATTATAATAATAACATTTAATTAATACAGAGCGGCCTTGAGTCACCTCTCCCGTGACAACAGTTTTTTGTCGTATGTCACGTGAGATGTGAAAAGTTGGAACCTATAGAAAATTGGATGTGCTTGATAATATAAGCCCAAAGCAGTATTTTTTTAAAATGACTTTCTTCAGTGCCAAAAAAAAGTAAATGTAAAAAATAAAATCTTTGACATATAACTAAAGGTCAACACATCATTAGTTTTGTTGAAATCTTTATATAAATATATTTAATGCAATAGGAAATATTTTTTTAATTCATTGACATACCTAGGAAGTGCACGATTTGTTTTTTAGATTTAGCTATCATGGTTGAAATTAGATCGAATTTAAATTCAGAACTTTATGTAGATATTAAAATTCAAGACATACACAAAAATTACATTTGTTCCTACGAATTGCAGTTTCATCATTTTTAAATGTTAATTATTGCAACTGCTCTCGTATTGTTTTCCATTTGTTGGAATGAATATTCGAGAAGAAAGGACTATTTAAAGCCTTAGCATTTTAAAATATAGAAAGAGACCCGAATTAATAAAATTAATAAAGACGTATCCAAATGATAAAATACATAATGTCATAACGAATGGCAGGGATAGGATCTACAGAACCTCCTGTAAACATGAAATTCAAAAAACTTTTTGAGTAAAATATATTATTTTACAACCATTGATACAAATAGTTACAACCATTGATAACTAGGAATTGATGAGCAGTTTGATGGTTTTAACGTATGAATACCACATGTTAAGGTATGAATAGAGTTATATGTATATATATATATGTATAATAGACATATAATTGGTGATCACTTTTTTTTTAATCATTCTTGTAAATATCCAGTTTCTAATCTGGTTGATTAACATTCTTTTTCTAAACATTCTACCGAAGTGGTTGATTAAATTGATTCAATTAATTTCTTCGTTCGCCTAAATATTTATAAAAACCTTTTACACCATCAACGTTATGAAAATAATGAAATACTCAATGTTGAAAATTTTGTAATATATTTCTAAAATTTAAAGGAAAATTACTTGCTCAAGAAAATTTTTGGATTTACACTTGTATTACAGCAGCACGAAATCACGTACTGTGGTTAGAGTGAAAGGACTGAAACCAGGTCATACTTGCCGTCCGTATATGAGACGTGCTTCCTCTGATATTGCTAAATAAATTTGTTGTCAAATTAAAAAATAAAATAATTCTGTGAATGAAAAATAAATAATTCAACAGTTAGTAGGTATGATTAATTGATTACTAATTAATTTAACGGAACTTTATGCTCCAAAGGCTAATCGGGCGATACTACAGTGGAATTATAAATTTCTGCCTATCCAGAATAAGGATTTTCAATGAGTCTATGATATCGGACAAGCTCGGGATCGTCATTTTATGTCCCCTCGGATGGACGAAACAACTAAGGATGTTTTACTCCCTTTAAAAGATCCTCTAATAGGTGCGAACCAGCGGCCTTGGGCATAGTAAGTTGTCATGCTAACCACTACATCACAGGTAACCGTATCATTAATTGGTTGGTTAATAATAGATATGACGTATTTCGAATAGCTCTTCACTAGTAATTACGAGGTGTAATAAATTTAAACTAAGTATTAACTACTAAGCGAGATACATCGGAGTAATTAATCAATAGCCCATTAATATTTATTAAAAGATGGGGCTAAATGATCCACCCTAAAGTTTATAGGGTTGAAATTTCGCTATCGCCTTTGGTACGGGTCAAGGTTTTTGTTCTTTCGGTTCAGTTCTCTCGGATAAAAATTATACGGACTTACTCGAAGGGAACGCCATTAGATTCTTTTTTATTCTCCTTTATTCGCCATGAAAGGGCCTCAGCGGTGGAGCTAAATCACCGGGCAGTGCCCATTAAGGGTCTCTTTTAGGGCCTATTAACCTCTTCCGCTAATCCCTATTGTCTTCAGCTGGCTCAATGGGTAATCAACCCATCCAGGTATCCCGCTTCATATCGAAGTGAAGGAATCGATTCCAGGAATCTATAACAGAAGTGGTTATCTCATAGGATATCATGGACATCTATATGGAAATACCTTTCATTTCTACAAAAATGCGAGAAAAAAAAGAAGAATGTGGCGGGTAAGCTACATGGACTTCTTCATGTACCTTGCCAGTATCATCAAACATCAGCGATGTTCATGGTGAAGGCTTCATGATCTTCTGTCATGTGCAATAGTTATTTTGCATTAAATGTTCAGATCCATTCTAGAATGTTTTTTCATGTGCCTTGTCAGCATCATCCTATTTGACCATTTATTCATAGTTCCGTATCAACTATATAAAGAGTTGAAATTTCGCCATCGCCTTTGGTTCAATTAAATGTTAGTTAGGTGTAAGTTTTTCAGAGCTGTTATTTTTCTTACTCATACAGGCAGTGTTAAATATAGTTAAATGTCAGAAAACCATAACTTTTCGAGTCCCTAGTCCCAATCGAATCCTAGATCAACGCATCTAACGTCGGCCATGACCATAGCGAAGGCTACACGGTTCTCTGTCTGATGCATAAGATGTCCTGCAATTCATATTTTGGTCTAATCTCAAAGGTTTTAAAAAGTTTATTTTCTTCCTATTAGTCATCGATATTCTATTTTCCCGCTGATAAATAGCTACAAGTTCCGATAACGAATTTCCTTTAATACATGGCCCAAATAAGATATTTTCCTATATTCAACAGCCATCAGTAACATTCAGTAATCCCCTATCCCTGTTGAGTAATTCTTTTCAAAAACTATAAGGAATATAAAATAAGGAATCATAAAATTCCTGTTTGCTTCTTATCGATATTAAGGTACTTTGTATCATTGCTGTTTAAATGAACTGGGAAAATCTTTATCTAGGATTAATTATCAATTTTTATATGCACGTATGTAATATTCCATATGTACGTTCTGTAAGAGAATATAACCTAATCACAAAATCACGCACATCAAGACTGTATGATCTTGAGCCGTATTAATACTGGTAACAGAAGTGAAGTAGTATTTTTTGCTAGAAATCGTTTAATCAATTTATGTAAAGGCATAGTCAATATTACAATTACTATAAAAACAATGCAAACCATTAAAACATTAAAGCGATTAAATTAGCTTTACTTTACATTGAACGCCAGATTTTCCCCGATTTTCCACAGGGTTCCCACATTATAGAGACTAGGTGAGGCACAGGAGTGTATGCAGGTCCATAAGATAAATCCTTGGCTGTTAACAGACTAAATAATTCATATCTGGATATGAACCAAGAACTCTCAACATAGCAACTCAGAGCTCTACTAACTGAGCTCTCTATAAGTTAATATACATTGTTGAACTATATTCGTACCTTATTTATTTATACATACATCGATGGCTCTACATCCCACTTGGGGACAAGGCCTCCCGCAACATCAACCACCAGTCACATCTGTTCATAGCTGCTTCATATTGTGAAATACTGCTCCATAGATTCTTCGTAATATTTTTCGCTTAAACATCATGATAGCTCTTGTGGTTTGTGAGCGTCCAACACTCTGAAGGATATGTTAGGACAGACCTTATCAGGGTTTTATATATTCTTATCTTTGTGGCCCGTGATAAGGCATTAGTTCTCAGGTCCTTTTGCAACCCAAAAAGCATCTATTTGCCGCCATTATTCTTCTTTGGATTTCCGGTTGCATTTCATTGTTGGCATTTATCTGGTTACCTAGATATACAAATTCGTTCACGTTTTGGAAGGTGTAGTTTCCTACTTTCATGGTTGTTTCACTGTGTTCTTGCTCATTTCTTTCCCGCGCACACATGTATTTAATTTTGGAATCGTTGACAACGAGTCATTTTTTAGCGGCTGCATTAGTTAGAGCCAGGAATCCATCCTTCACAGCATTGAAACTTCTCCCTATTATGTCTATATCATCAGCAAACCCAAGAATTTGCAAAGTATTATTAAATATTTGTTTATGCTTATTTGTTTATGACTATAAATAATAAAATAAATTACGATTTATATACATATATAGCGTGTAATTTGAACATATTCGTAGATCAAATTTAATGCTCAAAAAGAAGTTAGTAGACGATTGTATTAATTACTTTTTAAATTTCAACCAGTCCTTTCCAAGTCGATATTCTTGAATATTTCATCGGAAGAGATATGTGTAAACAGTTAATTGAAGACTCATTACTCATTCCGTTTTAAACATTTAACGAGGCTTGATTGGTGTTGAAGTTACGTCACTGGCAAACGAGCTAGGGGACTCAATTAAATATCAAAAACTTTTCCAATATAAGAAGTGAGGAAATTGGGACTTAATTAACATTTTATAAGCATAAATTTATTATTAATAAATTAAGCATAAACTTAATGGGCATAACTCATATTCATTAAGTTTATATTTGTTTACTCATGAAAATAATAAGTTTATACAACTATTATGATATTAATAAGCTTAGTAATTTATATTGCATACATCGTATAAAGACATCATATTAAAATTTAAGTTGTTACTGTAATATAATAATTTTCAACAGTTGTTAAATAGAAAATAATTCTATTTAAGATCTGTAGAAATTGTTCTATATAAAAAAAATATTTCTTAAAAAACATTGCTAACATTTCAAATAACAGAAAATGTAACGCAACCTTTTATAAGTTTATAATTATTTTACAAGCAATCACTAATATTAGATAGTTAAACGATTAAATTTTGAAATACGTATGTCAAGTAATAAGAAATGGTTGAATTGAAAAAAAAAATCAATGATAACAATATCCCACCTTTTTTGGAGGGCAATTGAGTTTGGAATTTTAGGCTGTGAAATTTTCATAAGATCAGATTAAGTTCTTAAAAATAACAGATTAATCTTCGGATATAAAATTTATTAATTATAACTGCCTGATTACATGAAGATAAAAAAAAAGAACATGACTTGCCCGTATACACCCAAAGCAATTAACGTCAACAGAGACTGATAAATTATAATTGTGAAACTTAAGCCAGTGCACGGAGAGACAGCATGTATTCATAAATACAATTAATTAGAATAAAAATAACGTAAAGATCCCAGTCCTATATTATTTGTCTGATTTGTTTGTATGGTCAGTTATTTATGTTAACATTGAAAGTAGAAGGGAAAGAACGTAAACTCTAATTTAAAGAAGTAATTTATGCTAATACTATAGCTTAGTTATACGATAGCAGGTAAATTGATAATATGATTGTGCGAGCTCAAACCACAAGCTTTTTATCTCGACTGAAATAATGAAAGAGGCCTAAATGAAATGTAGCCATCGCGAGTACATAATTAACTAATCACTGTCTAAATTTAAAATCGTGACTTAAACAACGGATGTGTAGTTAGCTAAAAGAAAATTATTGCTGTGACGTATATAGCTACTAACACAGGGGTTATCACTAATTTATCTATTATTACATAAGATTTTTTTTTTCGAAATCTCCGTTCATTCAAATAATATTTACATTACAATATATAAATATATATATATATATATATATATATATATATATATATATATATATAATACTAATAATAATATAATACATATATACAACAATTAGCAACAATGATTTTCTAACCGTAGGTATTATTACATAAGAAACAGTGTTTGTTGTTTATATCGCTGGAAGTATAGAGGGGTATTGTTACATATATGTATATATATATATATATATATATATATATAAATATATGTACACTTATACTAATATGCGATATTTAATTAGCATTATTTTTATATTTACAAAAACATCTCTACACGATAGTGCCTGAAATCAGTCCCATCAGGCTAAAATCCTAAGAAATTCTGAGTAACAGAAAATATTCTGAAAAGAAGTAAACATTTTTTTTTTCTTAGCCCCTTTGGGTTTGAAGGTTGCTAAGTAAGAAAAAAAAAATATATATATATAATGGTTTGAGTAAAAATATATGTGTATATGAGGGATTTTAAGGTAATTTAAAAAATAATAATTTCGGAAACATAAATTATCCAATTGGAATGATCTTCTAAACCATATTGTAACTGGCCTTGAAAGATCCTAATTCTATAATCGTACCTAATTATCTCATTACTGCATCGTTTTTGATTAGATAATTGAATATTAGAATAGTGCTAATAATTTAAAAATCCCATTACATAATATATACAATAACCAATTATTATCATCGTTAAAACCCACAAAACATGTAATGAATCATGTGTGTGTGTGACTTAATAGTCCTTGAAATTAGAAGCGATTTGAAAGCAGCCAATTATTTTAGATTGGTGTATCTATTGTCAGATCAAGGAGGACCACTTGTAAATTTATTATTCTGACTAAAAACAATATGAATTACTTTAAATATAATGCCTGGCAGTAAAAAAAGAAATTGGAATAAGTTAACACCACCTCATTTTTCAAAATAGCAATGATAAATATTTAATAATATGACAAAATGATAAATGTTTTAATTGGTTTTCGATAATCAATATTGATATTAGCGCTGTAATTGACTCAAAACTGGATTCAATTTTAGGACTAATAACGTGACTTTTAGGATTAAGAATGACAAAGAGTTGAGCACGGGATCTCTTTAACCCCGAGGTTCAACAACGTTTTTGCACCAAGCCATACTCCTGTTGAAATGAAAGCCTCCCTTAGTCATATTGTATTTGCATTTGAGAAAACAAAACAAATATAATATTGAAAACATTTATTTTAGCTGCCACTAGACACAATATTAAAATTTTCAATTAAAAAAATTAAATTAAGAGGGAATATGATTTCTTTTCAACAGGTCTTGTGCCTCCAAGTTTCTTTCTTTTTCTTTCTAAAAGATGTAAGTAAATAGTGATCTGCCAACTCTTGTATCCTTTGTATGATTAGGAGTAAAAAACAAAAGCAAATATTATATATTCCATGAAGGTCATAAGTGAAAAATGAAAAACAAAGGCAAAAAAAAATTGTTTCCATATTGAGCTTTTTTTCAATCTTTCTTACTTTTTTTTCCATTAAAATTTTTATAGTTGACTAACTTTACTTTTTTGTCTGTTACAGCAAACATGTCGGCGTTCTGCGTGGGGAACATGCTAGGCTGGACCTCGCCGATGCAGCCCCTCCTGGAGGCTGACCCTCCTCCAATCGGCACGACCCCGATGACGCGGGAAGAGATCTCGTGGGTGGGATCTATCAACTTCGTCGGCGCCATCGCAGGGACTTTCCTCTGGGGCAGGATCTCTGACCGCTTCGGAAGGAAAACCACCGCACTCATCGTCGGCCTCCCCTTCACCATCGGGTGGGCCATCCTGCTCTTCTCATGGAACCATGCGATGGTCTACGTAGGGCGTGTCGTCGTTGGACTCGGATGCAGCGGTGCCATCATCAACACCCCAATGTTCGTCACAGAGATCTCAGAAGACAGTATAAGGGGATCACTCGGCTCGTTCCTGATGATGTTCCTCAATTCGGGGTGCCTGTTCTGCTTCATCGTCGGTTCATTCACTTCCTATCACACTCTTACAACTATCTGCCTGTCGATTCCAGTAATTTACGTGGCCAGTTTCATGTGGTTCCCTGAATCCCCTGCCTTCTTATACACTAAAGGCTTGAAGGAGAAGGCTCAAAAATCATTAGAATGGTATAGAGGTGGCGATCCGGTTCAAGCGGAAAAGGAACTGATCCTGCTAGAAGGAAGATCTAAGAAAAGATTAGGTTACAGCGCACTGGTACAGTCGAGGGGGACTATCAAAGCTCTACTGCTTGGGTTCGGGTTCATCTTTGGACAACAGTTCTGCGGGGTATTGGCCATTTTGACGTACTCTGTGACCATATTCAAGGAGTCTGGGAGCTCTTTGACTCCCCACGCTTCGGCCATCATAGTAGGCTCCCTCCAGTTGGTGTCCTCCTTGCTCTCCTTCGCTCTCGTCGACAAAGCGGGAAGGCGGATCCTCCTCGGCACATCCTACAGCGCCATGGGTCTGGCGTTAATCACCCTCGGAGCCTACTTTAAGTTCTCGCTACCTTACGCTTGGATCCCAGTCACCGCGCTTTCTTTGCACGTCATAGCCTATTCTTTCGGAGCCGGACCGGTACCCTTTATCGTAATGGGTGAAATATTCCCTCCTCAAATTAGAGGTTTGGCAATGTCTGTGATTCAGCTCCTAGGGACGTCTTTGTCTTTTGCTTCTGTCAAGCTTTTTCCAAATTTCGTATCCCTTTTGGGGCAAAGTGGATGCTTTTTCTTCTATGGAGGATGCTGTTTTTCGCTTATACTGTTTACTCTATTTGCCGTTCCGGAGACAAAGGGTCGCACTCTTCAATCAATACTCAAGCGACTGAATGGAGAATCGGGGGACGAGATCACAGACATGGTCGCAGGACACAACATTATCATCATGCCGAAGAAAGAAGTTGATCCAATAAAATAAAATAATTTTGGAACATCACAGTCCATTATTAATGTTAATATTCTATCAGTCAACGTTATAAACGGTAGAATAAACATACCTACCACTGTAAAATCTTTTAGGTATTTAAAAAAAATCTATTACTATGCAAAAATATCTCTTTATGAAAAATTTTTTTATAAAAGTTTTCAAATAAAATAAATGTTAATAAATTTTAAGGAAACTTTAAAATATGTAGATATTTTTTATATTTATATTGCTATTTATAGATAGTTTGTTGTAAAATATTTCTTTAGTGTACCTACAGTATCACATAGATAAGGAAATAGTTAACAATTTATTTGTCCGATATTTTCTTTTGATTTAGAAATTTGGAATTGTTAAGATAAAAATTAAACGAAAAAAAACGTTGGTAAAAACGTTAATTGTGACTATTTAAAATAAAATTTGCTAATCAAAAAGTATTTTAATAAGATGTTCCTGCATAGAACTTAAGATAAGCTGTGTGAAATTTGTTTGTGTTGAAATAGGTAAACCCTTAGGTATAATAACGCCTATCGTTTGCTGTATTTTTTGTTATATTATAGAACTTTTTTTTATATTATAGAGTTATATCACACACATGCACACTCTCTCTCTAACACATACACATTTATAATTTGAGAAGGGTAGAAAGTACTATAGATTAGAGAGTAGACGATGTGTTTTCAAGAAATGTTCTCGTGCTAGCTTGCTCATACTAAGAATCAGCAATGTGATAATACAATGCGTTGTAGAATATTGTAGTAGAATTTATATTTAAACGAAAAATAACTGTTTAATTTCATTTTCTTAATTTTAAAACTAGTACAACTTTGGTGGACAATCGTGTACGAAGCTATGGGATAGAAACATGTGTATAGGGTTTTATATGTATATTATATAAATGCACATGCATAGTAATGTTAATTATGAATGGAATTGATCAATGCTTTCATTCTTGTTGAAAACAGGTAAATGTTTTTCATCTAAATGTTGGAATTGAGACTTTACTAAGCTTACCTACGACACCCATAATTAGATGCATTCGCTCTCTCTGCCTGCCTCTCCACCCACTCCCCGAACAATGCATCACTAAATCCGCTGGGATCAAATTCCATCTGTCATTCATGTGATTTATTGTTCTTTTAATTGAACTAGTGATCAACCCATTTGGATGCAGATCAAGTTTGATGTTATCTATTTGTGACATAAGTCAAAATTTGTTAACAAAGTTAAATGGCACGGCAATAAAAACTTAGATAACGTAATACTTTCTCACACTATTTTTTGTCATCTAGAATAACAGTGTTCATACCAACCGTTTATAAATAAATATTATTTATTTATTTACAAACTGAAATTTTCAATAACTATTTATTAATTTACCTTCATAATTTATAAACATTATATATATATATATATATATATATATATATATATATATATATATATATATACTAGGGGGTATGTAATTCTAGGAATAACAAATATGGTGTCTCCGTTAAGTTCCGTCTCCTTTACATAGATAAAATAAAATATTACATCACTAGAAACCTTTTTAGAATAGAATAGAATAGAAAAGTAACTTTATTCTGGGACTAAGTCCCTTTATAATAACATATATGAACAGGAAAAAAAACATAATATTTATCTGGCCAGAAGGCTAAATGTTACAAATTTAAAAAGAAATATTTAAACGAAAATAATAGTAAGTAAATAAACAGTACAGATCTTGACAAGATATTAAGCAGGATATGGATCCTATGGGATCTAGGATCCTCCTGGGGCTCACCCATTCTCTATTAAGTAGGTACCGAAAATAAGAATGAAAATCTGACGGTTGATTGTGATCCAGGACAAACACCCTCACTGCACAACCGTTGTCCAAGAAACAGTACAGTCTCTCTCATGTACTCAACCCCAGACCCTTTCAAGGGTTGTGGGACAGGTTTTTAATATTGATTCATTATTTAAACTGGGCCACAAAGAAACACCTAAACATTGGCACAGCTTTTTAAATCAATGTTAACTAATATTTAACGTAATATATATTTTAGTCCACTGATTGTTAAATATAAAACATGGAATACATGACAACACTTCATCATCCTGTAATGCACAGGATCGATTACTCTTACAATGACCTTTAAAATATAATTTATATATTATACTACTTTTAACAAATTTTGTGTAATATTATTGTTTTAATATACATCCACTTTAAGTTGAAATAATTTATACTGGGATTCAAAATAGTAACTTACAATTTTCTGTTCTATATCTTGTTTTTCGTAGATTGATGGATAGATATTTAATTTATTTTATTTTTTTTTAAATAGAGTTCAAAGTAATTGTGTACTTTGAATAGATTACTATGTAATTTTGATTCTATGTATGTATATATTTTTCAATAAATTTATTTTTTGTAAACATGTTTTTTATATTATTCGAACCCACAAATAAATAATCTTTCACTATTATTATTTATCACTAATTAATTTCTCCATAATGTAATTTTGTAAAAGTAAGTTAAGGTTGAAACACGTAAAAAAAAAATCAAGAAATTGCAGAGGAATTCAAGTTTTTGAGAGCTTCAAGTTTTTCTAGAGTTGAAAGAGCTTATTTTTTTTTAATAAATAACTTATAACAGCTAAGCTTCTAAGTTAGTAACATAAAGTAGCGATTAATAAATTTGCTCTATAAAGTAAAAAAAAAACTCATATTACATCGTTTAGTTTATAAATCCTGAGCAAAAAAATCATTTGGTCGAATATATTTTTTATGAGGTTTTGACAATTCAAAACGCTTAAACATTTCCAGCACATTACATGTGGTAATGATTTTAATAATTAAGTTAATCTTTCCAAATGAAATTAATGTTAAACAAATTATTAAAACATGAATATTAGCTAATTTGAAAATGCGACCCTTTGCGCAGAGTTTGCGCAGACGCTATGAAAAAGCGGATAAATTGGGAAAAATGTCGTCGAAAAAAAATTGTTATATATAGAACGAAATAACATTATTATTTTATTTTAATGTGAGTCAAAGGATAAGAAATTTACTCGTACCCACTAGATTTTGAAAAATACTGCGAGGTAAAGTAAATGAATGAAGAGTGGTCAAGGGTTGCAGTCAATAAATGACACAAAATTAGTTAGACATATTTTATTTTAGCCTACCTTTCGACCTAACTTTTAGGCCATCGTTAGTACGGAGAGATGAAGAGCAACTTACCACTATTAAAAGAACTATAATCATCATCATAATCAATCCTCTTTACGCTAAGCAGTGTGAGGAGGAATTCTGCACAAACTTCTCCAGATCTGCCGGTCTTCCACCAACTCTGCTCTTCTGCTCCAATGGAGTCCCCTCTTCTTAAAGTCCTTTCTCACCTCTTCTTCCCACTTCCTCCTGGTTCGTCCTCTTCCTCGTTTTCCCTCCACTTTGGCTCGGCAGGTTTCGCTAGCAATTCTGCTTGGATCCATCCGCAGGAGGTGCCCAAGCCATGTTAGTCTGTTTTCCTCTCTTAACTCGTTGGCTGGTTTAACATTCAGGTTCGACCTTATAGTGGTGTTCCGGTATCTTTTTGTTTTGCCCTCTACCTTCCTGAGAAATCTCATTTCTGCTGCATGTATTCTGGATTGGTGTTTCTTTGTCAGCGTTCATGATTCTGAAGAGTAATGTGAGAATAGTAATGTTGACTTAAATACAGCCACTTTCGTTTCCTTTTCTATTTCTCTTCGGTTAAGAAATCCTCACTTAACTGCTTCAAACATCCTGCCCACGGCGCCGATTCTCTCGGCGACTTCCAAATCAATGTATCCGTTTTCGTTTAGATGCACTCCCAGGTATTTGAAGTTCTCCACTTGTCCCAGGACTTTATCTTCAACTCTAATGACCGTCATTATTCTCCTTGGCTTCATTCCAACCCTCATCATTTTTTTTTTATTCGGGTTTATGATCATATTTATATCCAGCAACTCTTCTTTTAATCTGCCAACATTGTCCTAGAGGTTTCTATCATTCTCTGAGAAAACCACAATGTCATCCCCAAATGCCAGCAGTGAGAGGCTTATTGGGCTCAGATGGCATAGCCTAGGTAGAACTTCCTCATTATTGTCTGAATCCAGAAGGGCCGAATCCATGACTAAAATGAACAGTAGGGGACTCAGACTACATCCCTGTCGGATTCCAATGGTGGTCTCAATTTCCTGTGAAGTGTAATTGGCCAATCTTACTACACTCCTCGTTTTCTGATATAAACTTTCGACCGCAAGTATATGACCTTTATCCATCCCTTTTTCTCTTAAGGCTTGCAAAATATCAGTCTCCCTTACACGGTCAAACGCTTTTGTGAGATCGACAAAGGATAAAAACATTTCCTTCTCCTTTTCTAGGACTTTTTAAAAAACCTGTCTCATTGCAAAAATCGGGTCTTTGGTGCTCCGATTTTCACGATAACAGTTTTGAAAAAAAAAGAACTATAATAAAAATGGTAATAATAAAGATAGATTTTATTATTTTACGAAGGGAAAAGTATTAGTGCGTAACAAAATCTCTAGTATAGGGGTGCAGTTCATCATAGAAAGAGAATAAAATATAAGTAAAGAAAATTACTTTATAAAAAAAATAATTTGAGGAGGGGTTCATTTGACTATTGTTTACCCTTGATATAATAAAATAATTGGTAGAAGATACCAGCAGAGTAAGCATAAAAGGGTCGTAAAATAAGCAATGAAAAAAACCTTTATTAAGGTGAGTAGTCTTTACCTTTTCAATTATAAAATCCAATTTATAAGCGACCCCCGAAAGGAAAACAAAATTATAGAAGATCGTACTAAAAAATAAATAAAAAAAATTCCATCAGGGTCCACATTGACGGATTATACGAAGCCTATATAAACAATACTCCCTTTGTTAACATTATCTTTTTCTGATTGAAAAAAGAAATAATCAAAATGATAAATGTGTTTTGGGTGGAAGAGGAGCAGTGACCCGAAAGGGATTAAAGGGATCTATATTGGGGGCAGTGAAGGGCCAAGAAAAACATCTGGCCTTGTGTACACGCTCCCTTATAAATTTCACCGCTACAGTTCTTGTTTGTTTTCCAGCAATTTTTGTTTTGAGCAAAACCGCATCGCTGGCAGGATTCCTTAGTCTCGGTAATTTCTTTTTGTTTTTTAAGGTTCCGCTGTTATTTAAATTATCATATTCATGAACTGATTCTGCTTAATCCAGATGAAAGGTTTGATAATTCAGAAAAAAATGTAATTAATTAAACTTGTTCATGTTTTATTGTTTAGTTTACTCATTTAACGTAAGCATAACAGGCATATTCCATGCTAATATGGCTAATCGGAATATGCTCGATCTCCATTAAACCAACCTCCTTATCTCGAAACCTATCTTCTTACCAATCGTCTCATTTCAGTTATTTGTGCGTGCGTTATTAAATTATTTACTGTATTATTTTTTAGTAGTTGTTCATTTAACGTCACGTTATGCTGCTAAGGCTAATCGGACGATGGTACAGTGGGTGCTCTAAATTTTGCCTATCCAGGTTTGATTAGGATAGGGATTTTTATTTTTTAGTGGTTTCGTATTGTTAATCTTTTGTATTGACTATTTAAATTTCTGTATTATTAATTAAATTAAATTTTTTGTTTTTGTCTAACTCTTTTGTTTTTCTTATTTAAAATGAACAGAATAAAACTTTGGGAATAGCCTTCATAAAAAGAAGCTGTGAAATACTTCCAGAATTTCGTAAAGATTGCAAAGATGAGATCATGTGAAAAAGGTCATCAAACTATTTTTGACAAGCAAAGAAAAAGAGTTTCTCGAGGTTTTCGTCGAAAGAGTAGGAAAAACATTTATATTAGAAGAGGAATGTGGCTAAAGGGATATAGTATGAACATTTTATTACTACGTAATGTATATTTCAATTTTCATTAATATGAACAAGAAGGTGAGCGTTATCAATAACAGAATTATCAGCGTTCTGGTTGCAAACAATGGTGGATAACAGTCCCTGGAGGCCAGCTAATACACAAGTGCCACTTCTCGGAAGGACGACATAATCACAGGTTTTTCACTATTTTTTTCAAAACTCCTAAGGCCACTTGCCAAGCTGCGGACCTTCCATCTTGGAAAAAGTCACAGGCAGATTGCTGGTACCTAAAGCTCAGTAATTCAACGCTTTACACACGTAACTACCCAATCCTCAATATATATAACTAATATTAAAATAATAAATTAATAATTTGAGCCGGTTTTACTATGACTATTTTAAATCTAGAATTAGGAAATATCAACTCTTACATCATCTCCAACCTTTAGGAAACAATGAGATGATAATCCAGAGAGTAATTTATAAATCATTAAGAGTATATTTTTTTCTTAAGCATCCATACATAGAGTTTTAGATTAGTAAAAAGCGACTGGAATTTAAAAGAAATTTAAAACGTTTTAAAAAGATAAAGGAAATAAAACAGTTTCACCTTTTGACCTCTGTTCCACCCACAAGACTTTACCTTAACTCGTTGCCCAATGTTATGCAATATGATGTGTTATCAAATAAACTACGTAATTTTATTATTAATTAAAAAAATAAAGTTAGTAGAATCGCAGTCAATTTTTCATGACAGTATAAACAATAGTTTAATGAGCATTATCATATAAAATATGTTAAACAATTTAATACTTCTCAAAGCAAAAAATAGAATTGCATTGTTTATTACTAAATTAATACAAATTTAGTAACACCATATGAAAAAATATGACTTTACTGGATCCCATTCCCATTCAATGATTACAAATAAATGAATAAAATCTGAATAACGTTATAAATTAGGATTACTTGCTCATTTTAAATATTTCTCCCATTTTAAAGTTATCTTAAGGAAAGTCAGTTAAATAATAACAAGTAATATTAATATCCATTATTGTAAATGTTATTAATTTATTATTATCTATTACATAAACCTTGTATATTAGTGATAAAAAAGTTTCTCAAACAGGTAAAGAATACAATTTTTTACACGATCCGGCAAATATTGGTAAGTAAGCGTTCCTCGAAATATCTGATCTTTACTGACGACGAATCCAGAATTCCCTTCAGTCTGAGCTCCCTCAACTAATTGGATGTCAGAACAACATCCGATTTACTTTACTTTAAGAGCACTCAGCCAAAGACAATAATTAACTGAAAATATCTGCATAGATTGGGAAAAGATCGAAAATTAAGCGTGATCGAGGTCTAATCACCTTCCTGCACAACTGTTGTCTAAGGAACGGTCCAGACTCTGCCATGTGCTGAACCTCAGACCCTTCGCGGGTTGTAGTGGTGTAGGTAAAGGAAAATTATCCACAATTCAAGAAAGATCTTTCGTTGGTAAATCAGACTGTTGGTATGACCGTGAAACTTACCTGAAATCGTGTATGATATGCTCATCCAAGTACAACAGTCTCATTATAATCCTCACAACGAAATGACAGAAAATAAGTTACAGTGAAGAAAATAACCATGCTGGGCTACGAAGTCCTTCCACACCTAATTTGCCAGACTAATCTACAATAGATTTTCATCCTTTCGGATATTTGGACAAGTTCCATATGGGTGAAATTTTTTAAAATGGTTCTCACGTCATATTCATCAATATGCATCCATGATAAAAATTCAGTAGTCTCGTTATAATCCTCACAACGAAATGACAGTCAGACAGACAGACAGAAACTAAACGTGCTGGGTTACGAAGTACTCCCATGCCTTATTAGCCAGACTTATCCCTCACCATCTGATCAGGAATTTGGACTACCCCTTTAAAGGTAATTTTTTTTAAAAATGATTATTAAGTCAAAAACTCATTTTCAGACTGAACAACATCCCAGATATGAAAAACCCTCAATTATTCATTTCTGGGTTTTAAAATTTATAGCACATAGGAAAAAATGTATAGAAAATGAGGGTTAAAATATTTGAATTAAAAATATTTTGATTTCGAAGTTGTTTTTTTTACTAAATATATATATTTTTTTTAAACAGACTTTTAATATGAAACGACGCAATACCCAATTATTCGAGCATTCAAAATAAAATTCATTTGTAAATTTAGTTTTAATTTCATATCAGAACACTTATTACAGATAACACTTGCAGGACGGTAGGTCTCTTTGTTTAACAATTCGTGTTAAAATCACACCAGCAACAGCTGAAGTTAGGTGTTTTTCTACTCTACTATTCAACGCATCTCATATTCATTCGTTGTCAGGGGCATGGCGGACAGGTTTAAATGAAGAATTTTTAAAAAACTAGATAGTATGGCTATATGTATGTATTTAAAGAATAATATGTTGTATCTGGATTTCCCTGCATTATTTTACTGTGAGTTAAATATCGGAAACAATGATAAGAAGTTTAAAGCAACTCATTGTATTCTAATTTTGTTATAAGATGCTATTCGTGTAACTTTATATACATTACTGATTATTACACAAGTAACATTCAAACACAGTTAACCCCCTTTTTTTAGTTTTCTCTCATTGTTCTTAATGCTTTATTTTATTAATATTTTAGTTAACTTCGTTTAAATACTTTTCATAAGATCGTGGGTTCGCAGCCCGGAAGTGACCTTGGGATTTTTTAAAGGGAAAAAATTCCTGGTTAGGCCTTTAGAGGGAAAGTAAAATGGCCGTCTCGTACGGTGTCAGGTACTCGTTTAAGATCGTTATCCTAATAGGTAAATTTAGGATTCCCACGATAGCTTCGTCTAATTAGCCATAGCAGCATAAAATCAATAAACAACCAACCTATGATTGTATATTGTGAATAATTAATTGTAAGATGGATACTTTACACTAGCAATTTAAATACATACAGCATAAGAAGTATTTGTAATTATTCAGTATATATTTATGTATTGTATATCTTATATTATACTCTATTATATTTATATTGTATTTTAAACATTTTCTTGAATAAATGGAGTTTTGAAACAAAAAGACTTTACACTAGTATAGATTGAGCCGAAATACAAATGGTCCTTTCAAGGCGTTACTTTGTAAGGAAATTATTATTTTTTAAATTATTACGATAAATAGTTTTAGTTTAAAAAATTTACGAAAACATAGGTACCAACAAAAACAACCACATGAATATTTAACCACACATTTTTTTTCCTTAGCCCCTTGGCTGTTGTTAATTTTTGACAATGGCATATTAATATGATACATGGCATCTCTTTTTCTGCACCAGTTGCATTTTAAGAGAGGATTGTGCATTGAATTTTCTTGATATTAATTACATGGTAGGAGGGAGGGGGTCTAGTGATGGGGCTCACTAGTTCTTTTTGATTGGAGTCAGTCCATGTTGAGTGTCTGTACATGTATTACCCAGCGCTGAGGTCGGCCTGTCAGTGTGTGTTGAATAGTGGGTTCGTGCAGTGTTGGGTGCTATCAAAGAATATGATATGCCTCAGTGTGATGGAGTCCTAACCACACAAAGAGTTAGCATTAGTTATAAATTGATATTAATTTATACATCTATAAAATCACAATCAACGAGTATAACGAACTTAATAAAATCTAGAAAGAAAAAGTATCCAACAATTTTTAAGCCATGATAATAATTCGTCAAATGGCGGCACAAAAACCTATAGACAAAATCTCCTTTTTTGAGTTACGTATGTATCTCTATTTATTAGATTATATATTGGAGTCTCAAAAACTCATGTCTGCGACATCTGGACATTAGTGGTTTGTTTTCACTCATAAATCGTTTCATTCATTTTTGAAAAGTTGGAATTTTGTAGAAACGTGTTTGTGCCACTAAGGCGGCGAATTATTGTTAGTATCGAAGTGTATAATAAAAACGGTAATAGAAAAGGAGCAAAAAAGCTTCGAGTGATAGCGAAAGCATTACAATGAACGAAAAGTGCCCAAGGAGATTCCATTTCGAACAGAATGTTGGTGTGACGCTACAGGCAGAGTGATACAAATAGTGAAGTGGCCCAATTTCCTACACCGTGTCAAGTAGAGGGCACTTCTTTCCTAACTGTTACTGCCAGGAAATAACCAAATCTCCCTCGCCGATTTCAGAGGTTGGCCAGCCTGATTACAACGGAGGGGGTCGAAGAGGATATTTCAAACAACTAAAAGATAAAATTTTCTTTTTAGGCATATACAATTTCTTGTTTATTTAAAAAGACAAATAAGAATGGTTTCTATGTTTGTTTGTTTTTTTGTAACTCGCGTATAATTGTAAAACATTAAAATGAGAACCAGAGGTATCTACGATCAACGGTTCAAAAGATATTAACTTTTAAATTCGTATCATCATTAGTCTTAATGGAGCTAGGGATTTGTATTCGTTTCTGGAAGATATATTGAGCCGTACCAAATTCAACAACCAATCAGTATACATTATACATACTATTATGTACATGTATATACGTGCGTGAGCTGGTTTGTGTTTGGTATGTTGGAATTATTACGATTCTAAGTATACCAGAGATATTGGTTATCAATGAAGCAATTGACAATGATCAACATTTAATTTTTATATTCCATTGTTTTATATATTACCAGCTTCTGCCCACGGCTTCGCTCGCGTGAAATTTGGCCTGCCACATAAAGTTTCGTGACAGATAATTTTAAATAAATAGTTTAATTTTTTTTTACTCGTACATCCGAAATTTCTAATGTCTATCTTTAAAACTGACAGATTCTATACTATCTTTGAACCCATATTACGTTAAGAGGGAAACCCTTGGGGGTGGGATTGTCCAAATTCCTTTCTTAGTGCTCATTTAAGCTATACAAAGAACCTATCTGCGAATTTCAAGATGCTAAGTTCAATGGTTTCTCCTGTGCGTTGACCGCTGCCGTAGACATCGCGCTGGGTGTCTTAGTCAATCAGGTTATAGTTTTATATAAACTTCACCTATGTGGTGTTGATAAAAAGTAGCCTATGTCCTTCCCCAGGCTTGAGATTATCCATATCAAATTTCATCACAGAAGGATCAGCACAGCTGTGAAACCTACATTGACACTGATTAAAAAACGGGACGGACAGAACTTTACTGTTGTTCGTGTCAGTAAAGGATTAGTTGTTTTCTTTTTTCTTTTTAATTCCTCAAAAAGGATTATAATGTAATGTTATTGAATTTATTGAAAAGGATTACTTAGTATAACGGTTTCACTTGTCGCACGGCAGCAGCGAGAAGTGAACTTTTTTTTTTTTTTCCAGAACCTCCTTTACTATATGAAATTACAATTACCAATAGCTAAAAACTACGGCTTCTATATAAATAAAAACCTTCTGTTACCTTTCGGTATTTTAAGGCGTTACATCGGGCTGAGTCCGCTGAAGGCGGTTTTTACTCTGACCGTTTAGCGGGATCAAGTGTGGGAAGTGAACTATGTTACTTGATTTGTTTTATTCAGTGAAAATATGTAGATTTGTGAGTAAGAAACACGTGAGCAAGCATACAAACTTTTCGTCCCTTTTTCACCCCCTCAGGGGTAGAATTTCGGAAAATCCTTTCTTATCGGATGTCTACGTCATACAAAGAACACATCCTCCAAGTTTCAAGCCTCTACGATCTGCTGTCTAGGCTGTGCGTTGACCTCTCAGTCATTCAGGACAAGGCATTTTATATGAATAGATCATAAAAATAAAAAATAAATCAAATATTTCTTTATATACGAATTTATTATCTTTCATGTTAGATAATTGCACGGGATTAGGCAAGCAGGGTCAACGGCGAAACCCATCGATATTCCAGCCCATTTACCCAAAACCTCGACAAATATACCTAAACCTTCCTGGTGAATCACTCTATCTATTGGTGAAAACCGCATGAAAATCTGTGCAGTAGTTATTGAGTTTACCGCGAACAAACGCGGCCGTGGACTTTGTTTTATAATATGTATAGATGATTAACTACATATGTTAATTGAAAAAAATAAGGTTAGCTACCCAATTAATATAGGCAAGTGGAGATCCCACAGAGTTCATCTGTGGCAGTATTTATTCTTTATCGATAATTGAAATACCTAATCTGAAGAACACTTCTTGCGTTCAGAGAGCCTCACACTTAACAATACCTGAAAGTAAAACAAACATAGGCAAAATACTTGGGGCTTACAAGCAAAAAAAAGACTGACACTGAAATCACATGTGCCTGATTTTAAGAATAAGTTGAATTACAGACTCGTTTAAGAAGACTACTTCATCATTAAAAAAAATATCACAACTAAATTATTGCATACAGAATGCTACTTAAGGCTTTCTGGACTTTTATTAAACACATGTGGGGATCATGAAAAAAACACTTATAGACCATTCAAATCTTATCGTCAAAATTACTACGTTATGTTACACACTGTCCCTTTTACATTACTAATAAATCATTACATAAAGCATTAAAATCATTACCATTCATGACTGACACAATCAACACTACAAAACACTACGAAAAATTCAAGATTCACTTGCAAGACACCCAAAGTTACAAACATTACCAACGGACACACTAACCCAGAATCCGACAAGGAGACTGAAACGTTTCTGGAGCAGGGTCTTCTACAGTGAGATGAACCACGCTAGGATTCCACGCAAATCCCTTGTAGTCTTCAAAAGAGCACAACTACAATATGTGACAAATGGCATTTATATTACCTCTCAAATAAATATGTATTACATAATTTTATTTTATTTGGATTTTATTTAATCAACTCTCAGACTACAATACATACATATATTCAATATTTAATAAGTCATAATAACAATTCTTTCTTTACGGTACAAGGAAGTTAACGTTTTAACTTTATAATTAAAAAAGGACATATTTTCTTAAAAGGGCATTATCACCTAATATGGTTTCATGATAATGTTATTATATCATAAATATATTTCGAGCACTTAGACATTGTTGTGAATATAAATGTTTTCTTGAGTGGATTATAATAATTTATTTTTAAAAATGAGAAAATAAATGAACAAAAATATTAAAAATTAAAAAGTATATAATGTCAATATTTAAAAATTATGAAGTTTATTAACACAGGTGGTTATAGGAAAAATGGAATGAAGAAAAACAAGAATATTTTAAATAAAACTGTGGCAGTACTTCCTCTAATGAAGGTCGCATGTTGGAATAACATTAAGCCGCACAAGTTTATACACCAGGAAGCATAAGTAGCTAAGTAAATGGTTTTCTTGCATTAAGTCCTTTATTGCAAGAGTAAGTGCTTACATAACATGCGAGTTCCAGCAACTAACCGACCTTCAAATAAATAATTAATATCGTAGAAATTTAACATGAATTAAAAAAAAATTCTTTTCGTTTCATTATTGTCATAAATTGTATACTATTCATCAATGCTATCTATATACATTAACTAAAATATTTTTTGTTAATTTTTATTCAGTTTCACAAAGTTTTTTTCTAATCCTACGAGCTGATAGAAAATAAAATTGATAAAACCAGTAAAGTCTCTACATCAATTTATATAAAAACAGTTTTTGAAAATTTTTTATATGGTACCTGATTATAGGTTTCATATTAACCCCTAGGATATTACCAACTGATCTACAAAGAACAAACATTCAGTATATCTGGCAAAGAAAGCATAAGATATTCAGACGAACCGCCAAATATCCATACCCTATTTTTTTACAATTAATAGTAACTTATAGTCCAGGATCCATGGTCCAGTTTTGCACTTGATTACTATCAAGCTGAATCTTCGTGAATAGCTTCGTTTCGATGGGACGCCCAACAATTTCCTGTGCGAAAATTCTCGATTGTGGTAGTTAACAGGGGTAGCAAGGATAAAGTATGTCGATTTGATGATTTTCAAAAATTTATTATTTACTGGGTTTTTTTTGTTAAATCTCAAGATAATTACCTAAATTATTTGAAAAAATATTTGTCCTACAAAATGTATGGTTTGATCAAAGAGTCCCCTCCTTCCAACGTGTATCGATAACGAGGTCATCAAAAATGATTACTAACCAGCTGTTTTTTTTTTAATTTTTCTTTTTGGACTTCATTATCGATACATATTGGATGGAGGGGACTCTTTGATCAAACCATACATTTTGAAGGATAAATATTTTTTTCAAATAATTTAGATAATTATATTGAGATTTAACAAAACAAAACCCAGTTAGTAATACATTTTTGAGAATCTTCAAATCGACATATTTTATCCTTGCTACCTCTGTTAGCTACCAAAATCGAGAATTATCAAACAGGAAATTGTTGGGCGTCTCATCGAAACGAAGCTATTCACGAAGATTCAGCTTGATACTAATCAAGTGCAAAAATGGACCATGGATCCTGGACTATTAGCTCATTATATCAAAAATAGTAGTGGCGAGAACTGCCTGTAGAATAAAAACATGAAGTAGCAAAACCAATACTGGTAAGTTGTTTACCAAGACTAATAAATAATATTGATTATGTCATATTCGATAGTATAAAACTTTTATATCCCTATGTATCATACAAACCGCATAAGGTTTCATAAACTAGAATAAGGAATAATAATTTGTTGTCTGAGAAATGGAGTAAAGGGTAAAGACGGTAACAAAAGAGAACTACCTAGGGTCACGTAAGCACGAAGCAATATAACAGAAAGGTTGAGGACTTCAGACCCTTCAGTGGCTCACCCAGCGTCAATAAATGGGTACCCTTAATTGGGGAATAACTGGAGATGTATGTTACTGAACTCTCCCATCATGGGTTGTAATGGTATAGTTTTCTATTTTCTTACATATTTTAATTTGAATGATAAATTAGAAAACGTAGGCATTTCTATTACTATAATTTTTAGCGACAAATAAATCTGTGTTATAAACCTTGGTCGTGATAACTTTTCTGTGCTTTTAATAAAAACCAGCAACAAACAATTTGCATTAAAACTAATAACTAGACATTCATCAGATTCAAGTGTTTTTTTAATGAAAACAACCGCTTGGAGGTAGGCAGGTAAATAATTATAGCCCAATTACGATTTCCAGTAGAGAACGTTTTAATTATTGAAGGCTTCCAACCGGACGGGGAATTGAAGAGCACTTATTCGGTGTATTTTCGCAACAAAACGCGCACGCGCAAGTACTCAACCATTAATTCTATTAGCGTGAATGGGGAATACAAGAAGCGGGTGTTAGTTAATCTGAGCGTGAAAAAACGCGCGAGTGAATAATCCCCTTTACATGAATGAGTTTCATCTTGAGATTTTTTTTAACGCCCCGCGAGCGGGATAAATGTACGCTCATCCGTGCGTTGAAAACAGCTTCAATGCTTAATGCCTAAGGGATCATAAAAACGAAACAATTGATTTACACTTCAAGGGTATTTAAAAAATATAAATAGCAACATTTAAAGTTCTAACAGCAAAATTAAAGATACATTATAGACATTTATGTTTTTTCATCTTGTCGTTACCAAAGGTATGACTGTCATTGCAAGAAGACAATAACTACTAAAAAAAAAAAATATTATCTACAATTTAAAAAAAATGGAAATTTTCCAGATCAGAGAAAAATAATAGATAATTTTTAACCATTACGTTAATTTGAGAAGTTTCTTCACAGTAAACTAGTCATATTCGACAATAAGTATTTGTAAATCCGAAACAATTTTATTATTCAATGAAATTTACAACTGTATTATACTAATAAATAGAAGTAAATATGATGAATGGTACATATTGTCATGAATAAAGACAAGTAGAGATACTACCCAGTGGTAGTACACCAATAAAAAATTCAACTAAGAAGGTCACGAGGCCATCTTCTTTTGAGACACCTCGGAGGAAGAATCTGGAATTGAAGACGTTCCTAGGTTTGGAACTAGTAGGTTTGAGTATAATGAAGCTTGTCATGAATAGATTGATATCGGATTCAGGCTAAATCAGCAACAAATGGGATATTAGGGTCATAATGGATTACTTTGTTCGTAACAAAGTAAGGAGCATTGAGGATTTTACGAAGGATTTTGAATTGTAAGGATTGAATACGAGAGAAATTCGATGGTTCAGTTGAGCCCCAAAGCTCTACTCCGCAAGTCTAGATGGGTCTAATGATTGTCATGTATACGAATCTTTTGTAATTGATTGAGAGCAAATAGCGTTTGTGTAGTAAATCTAAACATTTATTTGAAGTTGTTTATTTTTACATAGATATTTTCGATGTTTAAGTAATATGGCATCACTACAGTATCACTACACTACAATATGAAAAAAATATTGTATTATAAATCATTTAGTTTTTTTTTAAACTTATTGATTAAAAATAGCTTGAAAAGGAGTTATTGTTTATATTACAACTCCATTTCAAGCCAAAAACTACGAGAATGATACGATTCCGGTTATCTGAAAGCTGTTAACTCTCTCTGGAATAAATCCGACTTAACCACTTATTCACCGAGGCTGTAGATATAATGAAAGAAGATAATGACACAAGATAAAGGCTAGTAAGAAAGAACCAGTACTCGAACAAAAACTCAACTTAGAATGTCACGAAGCCACCTTCTAAATCACTAAGTTAATTTGAATTATTTAAGGGTAATTGGATTAAATAAATTGAAATTGATTTTTTGATTGATATAAATATAATTATGACAACAAAATGGTACGGCTGGGTCAAAAAATGTGACCAACATTACAAGACCTGAAGAAGACCTGCAACGTGGAGCAAAACGTCAGTTTCTGAAAAATATTTTGACTATTTAAGGATTTTTTATACCAACACCCGGACCGATTCCCCATATTTATACAGTCGACTAATAATTATTCAAAATAAATAAACAAGTCATGGAGCAGCATGGAAAATTATATTTCAAAGGTCATTATTGTAATTAAAATAACGATTCTTAACAATGACCGGTTGGACCATAAATGAAATAGCTTCCTCTTTAGTTTCCGATAGTCCTCCGAGGTTTCTGAAAAGAAGATGACCTCCTGACCTTAAAACTCTAATATTGAAATACTACCAGTAGGTCTAATTGTCTGTAACTCATGCATTATGTATAGTTTATACTATTTACTTGTTGTATTAGTATAATAAAGTTGTAAATTTAATAAATAAATTTAATAAAAAGAAGTTGATTTGGTAAATATGTATACAAGGCGATAAATGAGGTAAAACAAAGAATAAATAAGAGACAATTTAGTGAAGCTGGATGTAGAGTTGTGTACGAGTGCTGTGTTGTCAGTCAGCCTCCGCACAAGCTCATGACAAATGGACCATCTTGCTCTCTCCCCAGTTCTGGCTGCCTGAATTACTGTCCTGGATCCATCCAATGCAACCCTTCGTCGAAAATAATACATTCCACTCAGCTCCAGCGGAGTTAGTTATGCATCGACCTTTTTCCTTAATGGATCAATAATAAATAGTGAATTAATTGAAATTAAACTCCTTAATTGAAATACGCCCTCATTCTTTTGAGCCTAATTCAAAAGACGAAAGTCTTATTTTGAATTATAATTTAAATATCTCAGAGTATTGAGCTCTTTGATATACCGTCGATTGTCATATTCATATTCATTTGTAGTGCTACGGCTAATCGGACCATGCTACCGAGGCAATCATAAATTTTTCCTATCGAAGTATAACTGCCATAGGGATCTTTAACAAGGTTAACATCGTTTCGGCATGGGACACCCGTTTTACGTCCATTCCGAAAGACGGCACAACCAATAATTTATACTCCCTTTAAAATTCCTACCGCCACCTGCTGGTTGTAAACCGCGATCTTATACATCTAGAGAAAAACACCAAGCTAAAATGTCAGGTTTTTACTCCTAATAACTTTACTGCAACAGCTAGACGAAACCTGGTGCGGAAATAATTTCCTATTGAAAAATGCACATTTTGTAATTCAAAACATACGGACCTACAGTGACTAGCATTCGACGAACATTGAAGGATTTTAAATGAACGGTTTTGATGAATTGCAAAGACATATAATAATGTAATGAATGATAAACCATCATTAGCTATCGAAGAGTGAGAGAGTTAAACGAAAGAAGTGAAGCTGCTATAGTTATTTTTTCATTCCATTAGAAAAAAAAAAAAAAAAGAAAAAAAACCCTGTATCACTATTGAACCAGGATTTCCGGCATGGTAACTCAGTACTCTACCACTGAGCCACTCCTCTCCCTTTACCATTAGAACAATTCATAATTCCAAACTTCATAAATAACATGCTCAAATTAATTTTGGAAAGAATAAAGATTAACGAATAAGTATCTGTTTTCTTAGGGTTGATTTATTAAAATATCATCCAGTTGTTCCTTATCGGTCTTAAACGTCGCAGTCGGTAGACATTAGAGGATTAAACGAAGGATGGACGTCTAAGTTGTTCAGAAATAAGGTATTACAGAGAATATTTGGTCCGAAAAAAGATATTCTTATGTGAAGAATTTATGATATTAGACAATGTGGAATCGCAGGCCATGCACCAGATTAATACATTATAATTGAGGTGATATGGGTTTATAAAGTCCTTGGGTTTAATAACGAACGAATTCCGAACAGTTAATAAACGCTGAGCCGACTAGTAAACATCCGAGATATCGGTGGGGTAACGAAACGTATTTGGGTCTGCATTGACGTATTTGCGTGTCTGGGTGTACGTGCATTGATGGAGGTTACTAAGAAGAGATTGGCGGTATCAGTATCGAATTCAGTTCGGTATGCCTTAATCTAAGGATTGAATTACTGAACTAAAAACGTTTTTTTCATCCTCTGATTCTTTTAACAAGCAAAGCCAAATGCTGTCTAAGCTTGGATGAAATTCCTCACATGACTTATAAGGAGAACGTGGAATCCGCGAAATGCACAAGGGATTTAATGGATATTTTTGGACCAACAGTTATAAAAGGAGTGTCGTACATTCTTTGAATATCGTCCGGATTCACAGAGGGCGGGGGGAGAAAAAAATGTTTCCCGTGGAAACAATTTTCTTTTTTGTCATGAAGGGAGGTATTTATAATAAGAAATGTATGCAAGAAATGTAAATGAAAACAAAAAAGAAAACATTTCCACAGCCGTAATAATGATTAAACGCAACGCAATTTAACGCTTAGCACTTCATTTATTTTCTTTTTATCACTGCTATACATCTGTGCAATGTATACAGTTTTTAATCATGTTACTATTACACATATTATAAACAGGTGATACTAATATATATTGTTATCAAATGACGTACAAAATAAAACCCAAAAATCCAATACCAACCATATTCATTTTTTAAATCTAAGTCTGAAAAGCTATATTAATAACTATGGAATCGAAAAAATAGTAACTATATTTTTCTATTTGTAAAACTGGAATCCATTCTGAAGGATGGACCGATTAAGGGTCCATTCTGAAGGATGGACACTGGGATCCATTCTGAAGGATGGACATTTGCCTCATTATCTTTTGCTTGAGACGTTCTTTTACTTTGCTCAAGATTTGCCAACAATTTACTGTTTAATACTGTTATAGAGAGCGCTGAGTATTACTTAAGTTTAGGTAATTGTCTGTACTAACTGAAAAAAGTGAGCAAAATCCGAGTAGTAGTTCGTTTGGTGCCCATATCTTGTGTGCTTTTACTTATAATAATTATTTTACTTATTATAATTCTGAAGGATGGACCCTTAATCGGGGGGAAAATCTGGCGGTTGAGCGTGTTGCGGAGCCTGCACAACAGTTGTCCTAGAAATAGTACAGTCTCTACCACGCACTAAACCCATGACCCTTCCATAGGTTCTAGTGGTACAGGTTTAGGTATTTAACATTTTCATTACATTAAAAAACCATCATAATAATGAAGTGCACTATGGTTTCAACCGTTGGAACAATTCATAGATTTTATTACCAGATTGCTATATTAATTATTGAATATTATAATACCTCAAGCAAAAGATAATAAACCAAATGTCTATCCTTCAGAATATGGAATAACTTGTTTATTAAACCTAACAATATTAATGAATTAATTAATAATAATAATAATAGCGGAGGTAATCCATTTAAATAATATAGGTGGATTTTTGCCCATTCTCAATAACAACACGAAAAAATGTTCGGACAACAGGATTACTGTATCTTCACGAAGCGCTACTATGTAATATACCACAGATATGTAGAGTAAATAAAACTTAAAGAATATAACTGAAATATGAAGCGAAGTATTGAATGTTCGACAGCCGAAAGACTAAGTTGAACTTTCTTCCCACCTTTATCGACCCCTGCAAGCTAAGAGTATTTGCTACCTTGTTGAGCCCTTCTCCTCTGTCGGAGTATTCCACTTCTATTTGAAATACCTCTGTCTTCCACCTCAAGGTAAGTGGAAAAAGAATTGTCGGTAAGAACTACATAAGTGTAAAATGCATGATAATATATAAAACATCGTAACAATATTTATTTAATGTTTAAAAAAAACAAGCAATAAGAAAAAAAGTAATGCAATGATAAAGAAAAAAGAGACCGGATTAATCAGAATGCACAACACTGAGTTGAGAGGTTTCGGGTTCGAATCTGGCTATAGCAAATATATTATTTAATTTGTTAACCCTATAGGTTCTGCGACCCTCCTGAGGCTCACCCAGTCACTTTAAAATGGTTATCTTTAACTAGGGGCAATAAATTTAGCCCATATCATCTCCCTGCACAACTATTTCCACAGAAACAGTATAGTCCCTTTCCAATCCCTGAACCTAAAAAAACCTCCAATCCATAAAAAAATGGAAATTATGAAGAAAAAAACAATCATAAGCCACACAATATTCCATATTGATATTACATTTATATCCGCAATGAATAAAGTATCGTTAAAACCCGGATGATTATAAACTCCTGATGGTGTAATTAAATCTTGATCACAGCTTAATCTTTTAATTAGAAAGCATAACTCTGGATTAGAATGCTGATGGCTTTTGATTAAGCTTTAGTTGAAACAGGTCTTAAAGGTTGAAGTTGACTTAGGTATTTGATTACAGATTTAAATAATGATCTTTGAAATTCCATTTAGTCTAAACCATAATTTTGAAACAAGCATTGTTACAATACATTGATTCTTGAAATTCTGCTTGAACTAAGTGAGAGAATAAGTAGTAAGATTACAGTCGATATAAGTTCATAATTAAAAAATGTAATAATGTACGCCGACGTTTCGACCCCATGTGAGCCATCATCAGGGGAAATGGAAATTTAGAACTGAGCTATGAATAATAATAATAATAACGAGATAAATATCCCATGTCTAATTATTCCATGCATGGTTACGAATAACAATGACGCATTGTTTATTTCTGATTTAACATCGATTAACAAATATCACTTGTTAAATGAATATATTCAGCCGAAAAAGAAATACCCCGCCTCCCCCCGTATTGTATTTAGCAAATGAAATACTACCGTTCAATGACCACCACAAATTTTTAGGACTTACATTTGACAGAAAATTAACCTGGGGTCATCATATAACTGCAATCAAAACATCAGCCTTGAAAAAATTAAACATACTATGTATTCTCAGCGGTACTACTTGGGGTTCAGACAGGGCTACATTACTGAAACTCTACCGGGCACTAGTTTGTTCAAAGCTTGATTATGGGTCCTTTATTTACGCTTCAGCCCGCCCACGAATCCTAGCCAAGCTTGACTCCATTCGCCACACTGGAATTAGGATATCGACAGGTGCTTTTCGAACAAGTCCCATCCTTAGCCTGTGCACCGAAGCCGGTTTTCCTCCCCTTTTATTTAGAAGACAGAAACTGGCTATCAATTATGTTTCCAAACTATATTTGCAAACTGATCATCCCACTCATAAATATATATTTAAACCTAAGTTTACTTCTGCCTTCCATAATAAACCGAACTCGACCCTCCCTCTCGCAGAAAGAATCTCATTTGCCATCGCCTTCCTTAAAGACATATCACTCCATAATATAATGGATACATATACACCACCCTGGACTTACATACCACCCGAAGTATTTCTACAGCTGTCCAAGTTCCGTAAACAAGACACCCCGACCGCGCTATATCGGAAAATGTTCTGTGAATTGATACAATCTTTACCACACCACACTGCAATATATACAGATGGCTCAAAGTCTGATAACTCAACTGGATCTGCCTTTATTACGCCCAATTCAACCCATAAAAAAAAGTTACACCACCTCTGCAACGTCTATACCGCCGAACTAAATGCCATAGCATCCGCTCTACATTTCTCCATGACAAATATACAAACAGAGAATATAGTAATAATTTCCGATTCAATGAGCGCCCTCCAGGGATTGAACAACATGTACTCGCTCAACCCCATAGTCCAACGCATTCACAGATATTTAATAATGCTAAATCACATAAACAAAACACTATTCTTCATCTGGGCCCCGGGACATGTGGGTATTGTCGGGAACGAGATGGCTGACAAAGCTGCTCGAGCAGCTCTAAACCTCCCAGGTAGAGGCACAGGTATTCTAACCGCCCAAGAACTTGCTCGCCCCCTTAAAGAATGTATAGACAAAAGATGGCAAGCAATGTGGGATGAAAGTCCAGCCAGTAAACTGAAATATATAAAAAGGGAAGTAAAGCCCTGGACTACATCTAATCGTAGTAAACACCATGAAGAGGTGGCTATAGCTCGCCTTCGAATAGGACACACCCGGCTTACCCACGCACATCTCATTACAAGGGATCCACCACCGATATGCCTTAGGTGTAATAAAAATCTTTCCATCAGACATATGTTTGAGGAATGCTACTCCTATAAAAAAATACTTAATCAGCTCAAAATACCCCCCCGATGTTAGAGAAGCACTTAGAGACAACAAAACTGAAATCGACAAAGTGGTGAAATTCATCACAAACTGTAAATTAATAACTAATATTTGATCCTCCATTGTCCCTGCTATAGATGCATTTGTTGTTTTTTCCGATTGCTTTATTTTTTTCCTTATTATAGTTGGATTATTTATTAGTATGTATGTGTATATGACTATTTTATTTATTTTATTTTTATTTATTTTTTTTTCTCTTTATATTTATTTATTTTTTTATTTATTTTTTTTTTTTTTAAAGATAAATAATTATAAAAATAAAAAATCTACAGGCGTTGATGACCCTAGGGTTTTACGCCTCTAAGCAACAACAAAAAAATGAAAATATTAATAAATTATCTATCCCAATATGTTTTTATTTAGAATTTATTGCCTTTTGTCATTAAAAATGATCTTATTTATGTACACCAAATTCAATCATCGGAGAGACGATGCAAACGAGAGGAATCGATAAAACAAAACAGTTGAAAAAATATTTTGTATAATTATTATTAAAAATGCCTCCCCAAAAAATTATCCAAATAATATTTTTATATCTCTATAAAAAAGTTTTAGGGACCACATAATATTTTATTTTCCAGTTGTAACCCAACTTCATATTCCACGAATTATTTCTCCAAGCATTAGTCAGAATTATTTTTCTCTAGACCGGAAATTAATCACTTTTCCACATCTCTCACTATATTATCGACGGGATTCTGACCTAAAACTACTTGAATAACTTAAACATAGTTGAAAGAAAATATAGGTATGAAAAACCACCAATGCAAGCTGGTTTCCTATCGCCCAAGCACGATTATGATGTGTCCAATGATGGAATACAATTATCTTCGGGCAAAGTGTTGTAACGATCAATAAAAACTTGTTTATGTAATAGACACATTTTAAATTGGATATTACCTATATTTATATTCGTGGAAGGTAGTTTTATTGTATAAACAGCAGTGACAGATGTCCGGGAGTGAGTGGTGCAATTTTTGGCATGCTTTCTGCTGAGCAGCTGTCCAGCATAAAGAAGAATTAAAACTGTTTAAATTTTTAATTTTAGGTTCCTGAATATTGCTCTTAACAACCAATATCAGATTTATACCTTAAAAACACACACAGGCACATTATATGCATATATCCTAGTCAACCGATATTTGTAATGCTTGTATTTATTTATCGCGACCAAATTTTATGGACTGTATGTAAATATTATGATACAATAAAATATTTAAAAAACTTGTAAGTAAATAATTAAATAGATTGAAATAAATTTCAAATATTTTTTAATAACTAAAATATTATACATACAACAGGTTAACATAATATATTTGAAAAAATAAAACTCTTGATAGAAGATATGCAGGAGTGTCCCTAATTTTAAGTTGGAATTTTCCTTGGTCTGAAGGTCTTTTTAATAATCCAGTGCTATAAATGGGCCTTATCAATTAGCAAACAATTTAATGATTGAATGTTATGGCCTAGAAAAATCTCTTGCGTTGCGGCCTGTTATAAAATTCATATCACAAGAAAAATATATCCTCTTTTTATACATTTATTGCGGTCGTTATAAAATATACTAGTTTACATCAGACACCTTCATTGTAAAATACACTAGTTTTATACTTATATTAAAAAAAAAAAACCTGTACCACAACAACTGATGAAAAGTCTTGGGTTCAGTACGTCGTAGAGACTTTACTGATTCTTGTGATTATACCCTATTTTGGGTTCCAACTTTAAAGAGGATGGGTGAACACCTGGAGGGTCCCTGACACCAAAGAACCATTCCTTTGATTAAATAAAATCTGTCACAACCGGATTTGAATCCAGGACCTTCGGCATGTTTGCTCAGTTCTCTACCACTGAGAAACTCCATTCCCATATTCATAATACAAAATGAACTAGTTACCACCAGACATATTTACACAGTATGCGATATGCTCAATAAATTTGGTTAGAAATGTTTTGTTTAAAAAAGGAATGTCAAATTGAATATTTAAGTTTATTTTTTTAACGAAAAAGTTATATTTCTATATTTATATTTCAGGAAGTAAAACCATAAACTGATAAAAATAAGGCAGAATAAGCCTTTTTTTACAGTGATGAGGTAAAATAAATCAGTTTATTTTTAAGTAGAACCATTAAACGAGTCAATGAAACAGCTATCACAACAATGTGAACACGTTACAGTGACTAATAGCTTTTTCCTCAATTGAAAAGCTCATTAAAAAGAACAAAATGTAAGTTTCCCTATTGCCACAAAAATTACATGTGCCCTTTTTTATAAACACACCACTGAACTGTTGTTTTACTTTTTAAAATACAAATATGGTTAAATTAATTTAATTTAAAACAAACCGTGCCACTACACCCCATAAACGGATTTGGGGTTCAGTAAATTGTAAAGACTATACTGTTTCATGGACAACGGTTGTGCAGGGAGGTGATTTGGCATAGATCACGCTCAATCGGCAGATTTTCCCCCTTATGTTGGGTACCCACTTTATAGAGGCAGGGTGAGCCTCAGGAGGGTCCTAGATCCCATACGATCCATGTCTGGCTGCTAATAGATTAATTAAAAGTCTTGCCAGTAGCGGGATTCGAACCAAAATTTTAGGGATGTCAGCTCAATCCTCTATCACTGAGCCACTCCACTTAAATTTTATTTAATTTAACAATATATTTTATAATCGGGTTTAGCAGTTTTCTCACATCCCGGTCTCCAGTACACCTTCCCACCATATCTCTTGACCTCTAGCAGCCATTTCTTCTCTGACTTTTCTATCCACTGCTTCCAAGGTCTCCCACCCATTCTTATCTTCTCAGGACAGTATTTAAGTCCTGGAAAGAGCCATAGCGGCTCATATATACTCATGGAGTACCCACACCACTGAATGTGGTGCACATAATTGACTCTACAAAATTCAAAATTGTATTTTTTATCCAAAACATAATATTAATATAACAAGTATAATATATAGGTATCACTATCTACTTATATATATATATATATATATATATATATATATATATATATATATATATATATATATATATATATATGTATATATAAGTTGGGTGTATGCTCATGTAAAAAAAAAGTTTCAATAAAATTAAACGGCCTCCCCCTCCGTCAGAAGAAATACCTGAGATGTCTTCATATATAGGCTTCATATATCTATTGGCTATATCTCTATAGAAATTGCTCTTTTTTTTACCTTGTCTTCTTGCCGGCAAGATGACTGTCACTGATACTAATGCCTAGCTCTACTCAATATTGCCTTAATGTATAAGCCATACTCCCATATATAACAATACGAAACCAAACATTTAATTTGGTAAGTGACACATCATTTGATAATTAGTAGCTGAGTGTTAATTTAAATACGGCTATCGAATCCATTATCGGATCAGTCGATGAATTAATGGACAATATTAAAAAAGAGTTTATTTTGGACTAACGTATTTGTCAATTGCTGCTCTGTCTTTCGAAGGGATTGTATGCTATGGTATGTTATTTTAATGGAAAGAAGGGAATTGTTATTATTTCGTGATTTTCCTAATCGTTACACCATTTCAAAGCCGTATTATTTTTTCTCTATTTACCCTTAAGTAAAACATACCATCAATTTTATTTAACTACTATCTATTTACAAGCTAACAGTATAATGAAAAACAATAAACAAAATTTAACGAACGTAGAATAGAATAAAGCAAAAAAATATCTTTATTCTAGGACGATGTTCTTTAAGAACGACAAAGCTCTATTACAAAAAAAAAATATCATTCACCAAACATTAGCAAAAAGATATCAACTAATTAATGATCACCAGCCTTTGTATAAGTACCATCCAGAAGTATTGTTAAAAAGTTGGAACGTAAAATTATATTGGGACCAGCCATTGAAAACAGACTATCAATGCCCACATAAAAAAAAATGTATATATTTTTATTAACAAGGCAGTAAAGGAAGGTAAAGTCATTCATGCAGGAATTCCTTTCGACGACAATACGCAGAAAACAGTAAGCGACAAAATAGAAAATTTCATGAGCTTAGAACTTTAAAACAGGCTGTTAGAAGTATAAGTACTACCAATTGAAGTTTCAACCAATGGCTTAATTCAACAATGGAATCATTGTAAGTCCTTAAACTTAAAAAGGAAGTACAGCAAAATATAGTATTATGAACCCACGGTTCGGAAAGGCCAAATCATCAAGCAATGCCCAGAACAAGATAATTATAAAAATATTTTTAGCTAGAAACAACCATATTAAAATAAGCAAACAAAATCAAAAATAATACATAAAAAAAAAAAAGGGTTAGGAATGACCATACAATACGATACAACAAAAAACATCTATAATCCCACTATAATTCTCCCTAGTTTCAATAACACAGTTCTACTGTCGGAACTAGATAACAATATATCTCAGACTCAACTTTGACTTAAACTTAGTGATGGTTCTGGTTCTGGAGTCTTCACGAACGTATGCTTTGGACAGTTTGCAGACACTGTCATGTATACCATCATGTCAAACAACGCAGCAACAAGGTATATTTCATAACAACAAACAATGCATTTCCTTTCACCCCTTCAACTAAACTTAGAACAGAAGAAACAGCTGGTGTAATTAAAATGCTATCTCGCTATCTGTCCTTTTTAAATTATATTTATCTCTCGTGCCAGACCCGCCATGGAATTTTTTAACGAACTTTTAATAGAGTGAATCTCAACATAATTATTTAGTTATTTAGAGTTCTCCAGTTTCGGTTTAACACCAACGACGTGACATGAGGAAAGAATATTTATTTCAAAATATACTTTTTAAAATGCTTGGTAAATTGGCCTTCTATTGCATTAAAAAAATTTCCCGCTCAATAGAGGATTCGATGATAAGGAAGCACCTTTTCCTAACTATCGTTCATAACAGATACATTTAAATATTATTAATGAAGTTTAAATATTGAAGTTGAAGTTGAATATTATCAGTTAAGTTTTTATCCTAAAGAAATTATGTTTGTAACCAGATTTATGAGTAAACCTTTAGGTTCCGATTTATAAGCTGGATGATCATGGGTACTCAGCAGTCCATCTCCGACAGAAAAAATAAGTCGCCAGCCACAACTGTACACAAGACCTGCTTCGGAACAGCAAATAAATTATAAAGCTTCTACCAATGATAATCCTCCGATAGAAAATAGAATGTGTAATAAAATGTATTAGAATTTTTACTGGAACATAGTTTCTGTTCTATTTACAATATGACTTTGGAATGTTAGGAACTCAAACCAGAGAAAAAAATTAATATCTACTATTGTTTGAGATAGTAATATAAAAAGTTGACAAACTTAAAAAAAAATTTCTTCTTCAAAGAAAAATCATAATTTATTTTCATTTTAAAGATTGTTGTGCCGATGTTGATGTTGAAAGATTCTTTAGATGAAAACTAACGAAATAGAACTTTTTTTGTTTTAATTTTTTTGTCTGTTCCAATATCATTTTTAATTATACATTACTCTTAAATTTATCTTTTGTTAAATAAAAAATAGGAGTACAATTTTAAAAGGATAAAATTTAAACGGAATCGGTTTCAATAGTATAACACTAAAAATCATGGCATAAAATAATATGAAGTGTTAATTTCAAGGGCGGATCCAGGATTTTTTTCTGGGGGGGGGGGCAAAACGGGAACGGGGCAGACGGGAAAAAATCAACAATAACTTAGAAATAAACTTGTAGTATCTATAGAAAGATTTCAAAGGGTTATTAAAATATCAAAACAATAGTTTCACTCACGTTCTTTCTGTTATTTCAACAACTATGATCCTGTGATTTGCCCATAATCACGTACTATAATGCATTTTCCACAGTACACAAAAAACTGTCTGAGGGGGGCCCGTGCCAAAGAATAAATTATAAAGAAATTGAGAATTGTGATTTTAATTGGCATATACTGCAAATAAATATGTTCAAAATATTTTTTAAATGAATTGTTGTCCAAATAGTCACAAAAGGATCCGTAGGATTTAAAAAAAATTAAATGTTGAGGACTGTAATAATTGTTATATAACATTCATGGCATTACTAATATTATCAAATTCAGCATAGTGACGACAGATATAAAATATAATGCATAAATAAGACTTCCAATGTTAAATAATGGAATATCTCGTTGAGCATTCAGCGGAGGCAGGAAATAAATCTAGCAACAATTGGACACGACGAAAAAAACGGCCAGCCAATTTGCATTCCCAATCGATATGCAGAATTCAAGATATTGTTTAAAGCCTCACATAGAAAAACAATAAATCCCCCCATATCGTTGCTCCCGATGCTGTCAATTTATCCAGCAAAAATGGGAATAGAGACAATACTTGTTATTATTGTTGTGGCAAAAATCTGCTGATGGTTATTATTACCCTCACAACTTGCCAGTAGATTTTATTAAATATTATATTTTATATTATATTAAATTTAAACCTCGCAATGCATGAAAAGTAGAGAGAAATGCAATGAATATGATGATGATTCATAGTATTATATTTATATTTTAATAAAGACACTTGTTTTATTTACTAATTATTTTTTGATTTTTTATAATTTTTTTTCAAAAAACGACCTTTTAAGACCAGACGAATATCACTACTTTTCTATTCTCATTTTCGTCTTTCTTTTATCACAGTATTTTCTCATAATTTCTGCGTTCCTTAGCTTAATTTCTTTCCACCATGGAGTACCCTTTCGTTTTTCTTAATTTTCCTCACGAACCCTGATTTCTTGTTGTCTTTGCTGTTATTTTTCGGCTTCCTCTCTCATTTGTTTTACATACCCTCCTACGATATTGTATTCACGGATTTTTCAAATAATTTCTTGTTTAGTCTCCCTTGGTCCATTCTTACCATGTGCCCGTAGATCCTTATTAGAAGTTTATTTTATTTATTGTTTTTAAAAATGATAATAGAGAAGAAAGTGAAGTAATTCTAAATGTTAATTGTGAGCCACGCCACCATCTCTCCATTTCATTGCTGTACCTGGGACACTCATTAAAGTTGCAATGCATAACCTTAAACTGAGATGGAATTCTACTTGTCTTATGGCATCCATAGGTTAAACCAATGTTCAATTCTAACTCGCTTAACAGGGTCATCATCGGTAACAATATGTAATGCCCAAGTATGCGGGATCGCAACGCGACAGGTAGCAATTCGAACAAATAAATAATCATTATGTTTATTAACGTCACTATATGCCGCTACGGTTAATCGAACGATGGCACAGTGGGAATCTAAAATTTTACGAAAACAGTTATTAATAGGATAGGGTCTTTAATGAATACCTGACATCGCACAACCAAACGCCGGGTTGCGCACCCGCAATCCTGCGCATAACTATGTTAAACACTACCCCATACCTAATATCAAGAGTATGTATCTTTAGAAATATTTTACCTATTATTATATTATATTTATTATTATTGAGGTGATTAAATAATTATACTAAAATATTTTAATAATGGCGGTGGATATCGGTGACGTAGTGCCCTGCGGTGTGGGTGGAATATGGCCAGGGACGCGGGACTTGGGCAACTATGTCATTTACCCCGTTGGCCACTTAATACGCCTCCCTCCCCCACCACCACAACCACCCCCTCACTACCCATTCCCACCGTGAATACTAATATTTTATCACACTAAAATCAGCTAATAAATGAGTTAGCCCCGAAATTCCCTCTTAATTACGTATAAGAGGATAAAGCAACCGTTATATTCCAGCGTTAATCAACCCTCTGCTCCAAACAGCGCCCAATAGCGTTATTCGATAATGTTTAATATCAACACCGATTATGTAAATTTCAAACATTGTCATGCTTATAAATGAAGAGAGAAAATTTCCAAAGAGCATTCCCTCAATAATCAAAAAGCTTTTAAGCCTGTTAAAATAATATATTAAAAAAAACTTTACCACTGCAGCTCAAGGAGTCTTGGGTTCAGTACGTGCACTTGTTTCTTGGACAAGTATTTTTTATGCTAATATTTAGTCATTCTTATGCTAGCACGAATACTTTTTTATTAGCAAGGAATATAATCTATACCAACATAGAAAAAAAAAATCCCGTCCAAGAAAAGATCACTATCATCCGAACGTAACAAAGACGTATCCCGAAAATTAGAACATGCTGGTGCCCAGTAGATAAAGAAAAACAGCCCAACATAGAATTTCCTAGAATAATCGAGCTCAGGAAGACATGTTAGAATACGGATGCAGAACTTTATCTTGACAGGAAGGTCTAAAAATGAATATGTAATAAAATTGGGTTGGATAAAACCCTCTTCAATAAAAAAAAAAAATCCGCTGTGCAGGAAGGTGATTTGTCCTAGATCACGCGCAAATTCCAGGTTTCCCCTATTTCGGGTACCCGCATTATAGAGGCTGGGCGATCCCAAGGAAGGTACCAGTTTCAAAGGATCCACCCCCAGCTATTAACAGATTAAATAAAATCTGCCTTAGCCGGATTTTACACGGGACCATCGGCAATTCAATGTTCTGCCACTGATCCACTCCGCTTCCTAATAGTTTTGACTATTCCTTATTCTTAAAGATAGCGATGCGAGTTCAATCTCTCTGTAATATAAAAAAAGTTCTAATGTCGAATGAATATATACAAGTTGAGTGGAATGGTATACCACAGAGCCGTACAGGCTTTGTCTTACAGATCTATGTAGTGCTGTACTTTATAATAGTAATGAGGGAAGGACAAAACGGTTTAAACAATCGTTTATTCATCATGTAATTAATTTTGGAGATAATACCTGTCTTGTGTTGCATAGGATGAGACAGTGCGATCACATACTTCTTTGAATAATCTGATTCAAATTATAAATACGCTTTACAAATTGAAAATTATTGTATTACTGATAATAATAATCATATTGAAAATAATTGATAAAACTGCATGCATAAGCATACATGATTTGCAGCTCCCTTGAGACACCAACCTCTTGGAAGGTCAAAATTAGGACTAAAGCTTTCACCTCAATGTGTCTAGAATTGAAAGCCATCGGGGGCTGATCTATAGTTGTTGCTTAAACTTTAGGCCTGGGGTGATGAAGGCCGCCTGTCAACATCGGAATTGATCAGTTGCCCTATAACAGTCAATTCCAATTTAGAAAGGCTTGATGGAGACTAATGGTACTAAAAGAGAGGGCATAAGTCGATTGTTAAGCAGCTATAACTTGATTTTTCTAGCGGATTCGACACCAAGACATATTCGGCATGTGGTCGGGACTTTCGTTGAAATGTGCCCTATGACCCCAGAGAACATTTGTCGTCAAATTCTTTACTCACAGATAATACATCCGAATTAATTCCAAAAATTCTTTTTGTAACCTTATAATGGAAACTCATAAATGATACTGGTTGAAACATTAAAAAATGTCAGAAACGATGGTAAGATAGATTAAAAATATTATAAAACCGTCGACAACTTTCTGTCCTAGCATCCTGGATCAGAGAGAACTAACTTTAAAAACACGTACGATGTGTAATCGTGATAATGATCCTAGGTTGGTTTGAACATCGAATAACTTGAAAATTAAGGGAAATGCCACATAGATGTTTTACAACACCTCCTAACAACTAAGTTATATCTTTGGATATATATATATATATATATATATATATATATATATATATATATATATATATATATATATATATATATATTGTTATTCATAACTGTGTTGACAACATAGATTCTTCAATTTACTTAGGGCAAAACAATTTGTGCAATAAGATATGCTTATACCTTCAAACTAAACTTCCTCCGAACAAAGTTCGAAATTAAGTTCTGTAGAGCTATTTAAGCTCGTTCCATCTCAATTTTCGTTTTTCCTTATCTAGAGTTTTTAAAGATATAATTAAGACAGAAAAACATTTCAGAACAGTTAGCCCCAGGTCAAACCTTTACTAGAATGTAAAGTATTCTTCTATTTAGAAAATAAATTTATAAGCATGAACGAGTTTGAGTAGATTGTCTAATACTATTGTATGTTTCCTTTAAAGTTACTTTATGCTGCTGTGGGAGTCATAAATTTTGTCTTTCCGGCTATACTTCTCATCGCACAGGCTCAGGACATCCACATTACTTCCTATCCGAACGGCTGCAAAACTAAGGATTTTTCACTTCCTTTAGGAAGACCACCTGGCGGGCTGTGAACCCTGCGATCTTGGACATACGTTGTTATGCCACAGATTGTTATAACAACTACTGACTAGTTATAACATGGGACTAGTTAAAATTATAGCAAACTGTTAAAATACCCATTAGTCATTCATAATTGAGACCATATTAATAATGATCCATTCTTAATGTAAAATTGACGTTATAGATTCCTAAAAAATATAATATTTGCATGTCCATAAACATAATGCGGAAGATCAGAACAGTAAATATAGAAAGACAGTAATCTGCTTTCTATGAGCTGACTCGGCTGATGGTGGAGGCGGCGGAACGGCATAAGTTGGCCGTGGGAGGAGGCCGGGGAACAAAGGCGATCATCGGAGCGTGATCCAGCCCTCCTTATCTCTTCTGTCTCCGCTATGGAGAAATATAGTACGCTCTCAAAGGGTAGGACCTACACCGGCTCTCAGATTAGGATGTCATGAAAAGATAACCTCATATCATGGCGTTTAATATTTATTATTTAATAATAATAATTGGGCTTACGGAATTGAACTATGGGGCTCCACCAAACCATCAAATTCCTCTCGTATTCAATCCTTGCAATCCAAAATCCTTCGCAAAATCCTAAACGCTCCTTATTTTGTCACAAATAAAACCATCCATAATGACCTTAACGTTCCATATGTTACCGATTTAGCCCATTCCAGATACCTATCATTCCATAATAAACTCCAGGCCCATCCAAACCCACTAGTTTCCATCCTTGCATCCAATACCATCCCGGACAATCCTTCTAGGCGTCTGAAGAGAAGATGGCCTCGGGACCTTCTATAATAGAAATATAATTAGAGTGCTGCCAATGGGTAGTGCCTTTACATGTCCTTTCGTGTATTTATTTATTCATACAGCATTTGTACTAGATGTATATATTACAGTTGTACAATTCAATAAAATAATTTAAAAAATAAAATAATAATAATAATAATCGAAGTTGAGGATCCTGCTGATGTTTCTAGATATAGTGATCCTTCTATGGTAATGATTCGTTAAGTGAAAAAATCCGAAAGTAACAATGTGCAAGGAGTAAGACATATTAGCCGACTGGTGGAAGTAAAACTACTGGCGATTATAGTATCCAGCAATAGTTTGATTCCTGAAGATACAAATTGACCTTTGAAGATACTTGAAATAAGTTGGGTACTTTAAGAGGTGCAGGAAGCGGTTGTGCTGGGAACTGACAGTTAATAAAAAATAAGCAGGGAGATGAAAAAAAAAAAATAATTGAAAAACTGGAGCCTCGATGCTGATACCACAAATCGCTCATAAAAAAACCATGCACGGATTACCCCCCATACCTGCAACATCGCCTTTAACTTATTGAAGCAGGCGATTTAAAGCAAACGGCTGGAATAGATCAAAAGAAGACGCGTTTTCTTACATCACTACAATAGCAGACCACGTATTAGTCAGTTACTCGTTTAGTTCGTTACTCAACAAAATCTAGAGAGCTTGGGTTGGAACGTTTGATGGACCCACCACAAATCGGACCTTGCCCCGTCCGAGTACTGATTCGGTCTCTACAAAACTCACTTAATAGAGTAAAGTTAGCATCAAAAGAGGCTTGTTAAAATTACTTTTAGTTCACTTTCTTGTCCAGAAATCTAACAAGTCCTACAGAAACGGAATTATAGTTTTACCAGAAAAATTGGAAAGAGTCTACACAGTATTGATCAGTATTTGAAAATTTAATGAATAAATTTGCTTTAAAACATGAAAAAAATATTCTTTTTCCCCAGCCAATATATTGAAATAACTATAAAGTTAACTATATTTATCAAGAGAGATTGTTTTCTATCATATTAATAATTTTGTTTAAACAATATTACCGTAGTAGTTGGAATAATACAGCTATATATCATGTTTACATTGTGCGATCTAATATAAAAAAAAAAACAAAGGGCTTTTTACTATAACAAGTTAAAATATTACTTAGTTCCTTGTAGTTACGTAGTTGATAAAAAATACGTTTTCGTAATGTTTTGTGTTTCTCAACTGCGTAGTAAAAATGGTAGAGGAAAAATGGTAATCGCTCAATTAAAAGTTTTCTCGTTTTAGATCCCCCGAGTCCAAAAAAGTTCAGTTTAAAAAAATACTATTCCGTCGTTTGCGTCCCCAGTTTCCAACCACCGGTCCTTCCATTTAGAATCGTTTACTATGAAACTTAGAAGTTGTCGTAGATTTCTTGGCTTGCAATCTTTATGAACGGTATAATTTTTCGTACTTTTAATATATACTTTTCTCTATAAATATATTATTTTATTTAAACGAAGATGCAGTATTCTTTGAATTAAAATATTATATCAGAAATATGCTTTAAAAAGCTCAGGTCCTGCCGAACGTCTACTAGGTGGACTTCACCTTCAAGATTCAACTCGAAAGTTAACAGTCTTAAAAATTAAGAAAGAATAATTTAAAAAAATTAAATTAGTTATCTAAAAGTTTTGATTTCTCAATATTTTTAACAGGATTCTTCATCTTTTTGATAATCTAAATCTATTGTTTAAACAGTAAAATTATTAAAAATAGTGTACCCTTAGTCAGTCATAAATGCCTATTCCATCTTAGCTCCGACGTTTCGGTGAATCAGCTTTTGATTTGTACTTCAACACTAACCGAGATTTACCATATACCTATTTCAAAATGACCGATTTGTTTGTTTAATTAAACGAAATAGTAGAATTCAAGAAATAAAACTATAAGTACATAAGATAATTTAATTTTAAATAAAATAAAATATATTTCATTCAAATATTGTAATTACATAACATGAAGAATAGTATCAACATAGCATAAAGAGTTGCGTGTTGCAACTTGCAACTATACACGGCAAGCAAGAATGCTGAATTGAAATTTTATATATTAGGTACATATACACAAGTTTACGCATAGTAAATTAAAAACGTAGAATTTTTGAATTCCGGGAATTTCTCGGAGTTATAGATGTACAATTCCGGGAATAAACAACATGCATTCATGATATTTTCATGACCGGTTCGTATATTTAGGTATAACATATATCTGAATATTAGAACCTTAAGAACGAAATAATTTATAATATTATTGTATTCACAAATTTAATAAAAATTATAACATTATCATAAAATATTAAATAAGACTTAAAGATGAAATGTTATAAATAAATGATGCAACCGGTCATTTCGACCGGTTCGTAGTTCCAGTGTTAATTTCTGTCAACTGATATATATTTTTTTCTTCTTACATCAATTGTTTTCATTTTTATATACAAAATACCTCATATTTCAAAACAGTTATAAATTATACAGGTGATGTTTATCTCAATCTCTAAGCCTTTGAATTTATCAGTGCATTCATTCAATCAGCATCAATAAATGCTTAAAAAAAACATATTTCCGTTTATGTACAACCTTATATAAATATAATTCTATATTTGCCAAGTTTGAGTACTACTACTGGGTAGTTTCTCTACTCCTCTTTAACCATGTCGTTATGTATCATCCATTCTATTTACTTGTAATATTGTTATAGTACAGTTGTAAATTTAAATAAATCAATTTTTTTTAAATGTTTGCTGAGTATATAAAATTATGATTTAAATTAAACAAAAATGACCATTAAAAAAAAGTATCTTCTAATGTTAATATTACACAAGATCATTGAAGTAAATCAGACAAATTAAGTAACGACTAAATGAAAACAAACTGATCAGGGGAACAGTGCATAGCCAACCAGAACTAGGTGAAAAACAATTTAATTAATATAATACGGCTCCATGATTAACATTATTAGAAAACAGCCTTATATAAATTTAAATCTAATTTAAAAATTACTAGATATTGGAAGATGTAAATGGTAAATACAATTGTTATTTCTTTGGTTCTTTAGGGGTTGGCTTCTTAGGAGCAGAAAATACTTCAATAATCTCTGATACTCTAAAATACTTTATAAAGATCAAACCTACATAATCCATTGAGCTAAAAAAACTATGCCTAATACAGAAAGTAGTTTCGTTGTAGAACAAAAAAAAAAGCTTACCGTTTATAATCCGTGAAACAAAAGATTAAGAAACATGAAGGAGCCGTTATACAAAAAAAATAGTTAAGCTACCAATTGTGTTCTATTATTGTACCATTACCTCAAAGGTGAAGAAAGAAGAAGGAAAAAAAAATGGGAAAAAAATTAGTCAATAGTAAAAATAAATCGATCTATAGATAATTTTTATAGTTAGCCCTCGGCTTTGCTCGCGTGGAATTTGGTCTGCCACACCAAGTTTCGTGACAGATCATTTTAAATAAATAATTTAATTTTTTTTTTAACTAAAAGTTACTCGTACATCCAAAATTTCAGATGTCTAAGTTCAAAACTGACGGACTCCATACAATCTTTGAACCCCTATTATATTAAGGGGGAAACCCTTTATTGTCCAAATTCCTTTGCTCATTTAAGCTATACAAAGAACCTATCTGTGAATTTCAAGATGCTAAGTTCAGTGGTTTCTGCTGTGCGTTGACCGCTGGATGTTTTAGTCAATCAGGTTACAGTTTTATGTAAACTTCGCCTGTGTGGTGTGTTGATAAAAAGTAGCCTATGTCCTTCCCGAGGCTTGAGATTATCCATATCAAATGTCATCACAGACGGATCAGCACAGCCGTGAAACATACATTGACACTGATTAACAAACGGGACGGACAGAAGTTTACTTCTGTTCGTGTCAATAAAGTATCAGTCTGTAATGTTATTGAATTTATTGAAGGATTACTTACTTAGTATAACGGTTTCACTTGTCGTACGGCAGGAGTGAGGAGTGAACTATGGTGCTTGATTTGTTTTGTTCAGCGAAAATATGCAGATTTTGCGCGTAAGAAACACGTGATCAACCATACAACCTTTGCCCCCCTTTTTCATTTAGGGGGTTGAATTTCGGAAAATCCTTTGTTATCGGATGCCTACGTCGTACAAAGAACGCACCCTCCAAGTTTCAGGTCTCTACGATCAGCGATTTAAGCTGTGCGTTGATACGTCAGTCAGTCATTCAGGACAAAGCATTTTATATGCATACATTATGACCAAATTACACAAAATCACTATAAATTGTAGCCTATGTGTTATTCTGATGTAGAACCTATATTACTGTAAATTTTCATCCTAATCCGTTCAGTAGTTTTTGCGTGAAAAAGAGACAAACATGCATAGAAACTTTCGCATTTATAATATTAGTAGGATTCACTACACTACATTAACGTTTGTCTGGCTGTTTCGTTTAACGTCACACTATGCTGCTCTGGCTTATCCGAAAAGGGAGATCTACTATATTAACGTAAACGAATTATATATTATGCTCAGAAATAGGAGGGATATAAATTTTCAACACATACATTTAATATTCATCCTTTTTTTCAAGAAACGACTTAAATTTTTAACCTTAGAGGTAATAAGATCGAGAACTTGTTTAAGAATAAAAGCCGCTTAGGTCAAAAACATTTGAGATATTAATCCTTAGCCTCCAGAAGGCCTCCTCGAAAACAACGAAAAGTTAGATTTTTCCCAAGAAAAGTTCCTTTTGTGGTGGTAACAACAACTGGAGCCCTTTAAAGTTTTAATTAGAGGCTTCCAGAGTCCCTTCATTTAATCTTTCATTTTGTGTTATTTCATATAATACCGCCACATCGTATTTTTTTTCCTCTTTGTGTTTTTAATACTTCGAGTTGAGTTCATCAACTAATCAGATCAAGTAAAATAAACTTTTAAAAGTTAATTTTAAATGCGTTAAAAACGATGTAAATATCATAATGGCCACTTCATAAGTTAAAAGAGCGAATTATATTTTAGGCTATCATCGATTTCGATCTGGAGCTAAATCCTCCAAAAATAAATAAAGACTTTAAAAAATGAGAGAAGACTTTTTTTTTTTTTTATGAAAAGCATTATAATGGAATTATTAAAGAATAAAAAAAAAAAGAGTTGTTATTAAAAGCTAAAAATTGTTATTTAAAGTTATTAGCGGAGGATCCTACTGATCGCATTGGTCATTATTTAAACTCCACGCTACTAAGTAAAGGTTATTGGTGACTTTGTATTATAGTTAAACCATTACATATTTTGAATTGGCCATGTAGCACTGGGTTACACTCCCGGAAATCCCGCTGCGGGCAAGCCTTTTATTTAGTCTGTTAGCAGCCGGAGATGGATCATATAGGATCTAGGACCCTCCTGGGGCTTACCCAGCCTCTGTAAAATATTATAAAAATATGGTACCCAAAATAAGGGGGGGAAACCTGGCGGTTAAGCGTGATCTAGGACAAGTCACCTACTTGCAGAACGGTTGTCCATGAAACAGTACAGTCTCTACCATGTATTGAACCCTAGACCCGTTCACGGGTTGCAGTGGTACAGATTTTTTAATTGTAGGAACACGCAACATCTTTATTTCTTTTCTTTTCTCCGTTGAGGTTTTGCGGTCCAATATTTCTTTTATCTTACGTCTAATCTTTCTCTGATCTTTCTTCGTCCTGAAACCCTTCCACCAAATTTTTCACCTTGCTCATAAATTCACTTATTTCTAAAGCACTGGGATTTTCAATTTTTCTTTATCATTCTATACTTTTTTATTCCATGCTGTAGTGGTCTTCTTCTTCCACAAACAGTAGAATATTCGCTTGGCAAATCGATAATCTTGATTTCGAAAATTGATATTTTTTCTATAAACATTTCATAATAACACAAGCAATATATGTTTTTGTTTGAGGATTCAGTTCAACATTTTTAAAACAAAATGTGCTAAAATATGTCGAGTTGTTAAGGAAAATATTTTTTCAATTTTTTTTTAAGAACTTAACAAAAGCAAAGAAACCGGTTTTGTAGGGAAATGATTGTCCTAGATCACGCCCCATAGGTTCTTTCTCCTATTTTATAGAAGCTGAGTGAGGATTTGAACCCGGGACTTTCGGCAGGGCTCCCAATCAAGAGTAAATAACTGTGAAAAAAATATTCCTCTAGACGAAAGTGAACCAACGGAACCCCCAAGTTTATTATCTTAAAGTTTATTTAAGATAATTGAGTTCATTAAAAAATAAACTAACAAAAAATATTCACCCTATAACACTGAGAATATAAAACATTAAAGAGAAGAGAGTATTTTGAATTTTTTTTTTTTTTTTTTTTATAAAAACAACCCCTTTCAAGTATTATTGCTGTTATTATTTTACAAACTTATAATGAATAATAATATAAATTAGGGCTGATAAATGTAAATGAGTCCTAATAAATTATAAAGTATGCATAATTTATAAGTCGTAAAACTTTCAATTTTTATTACGGGATAAATCCGAGATAGGGAAGTTATGAGGCGGCAATACAGCCTATGGAGAAGTGTTTTCACTCGCAAAACAGAAAGATTTATATCAGAGCTGTGCTGAATACTCAATGAGTATTCTTGCTGCCTTGCTGCGGATTTCTCCAACCTGGGTCAGCCATACTCCTGCCGGATTAAAATTGTTTATCCGCATGCTAATGTAAAATATACTTTTAAATATATAATCCGGGTATAACAAAAGTAAAAGCTTTCTTTAATGAGGTATTTTTAAAACCGTATCTGTATCGTTAGCCCCCTAATGGGCTGATGTATCTCTGAAGATACAATTTTAAGGATGTTGGAAAACAGATCAACGTAACCCATGATATACAAATTTAAAATAGGTATATTTGTTAATATCAACTTAAATAAAGAAAAAGGTTTGAAAAAAAAATTGCTTTCTTAACACTCCATTCCACGCGTCTATAAAAAGAACACCATAAATACTTGAATCTGTGAGATACATTTGTGCTAATATTCTATTTTACAAAATTGATATATAAAATATGTACTTTGTAATATTTATGTGATTGACAAAAAAGGAATGAAGCTCAATTTTTTAATTGTTGTTGTTCATATAGGCCAGGGAGTGGATCATATAGGACCTAGGACCCACCTAGGGCTCACCCAGCCTCTGTAAAATATTATAAAAATATGGTACCCAAAATAAGGTGGGAAAATCTGGCGGTTAAGCGTGATCTAGGACAAGCCACCTACTTGCAGAACCGTTGTCTGCAAAGCTGAGAGTACAGTGCTGAGTTCCTGTGCTTAATGTTCCATGTTCAAATCCAGCAATGGAAGATGAATTATTTAACTTGTAACAGCCACGGATGGACCTTGTGGAATCTATCTCCTAGGGCTCACAAAGCCTCTATATATTTGGTAACCTGAATTGAGGGGAAAACTTAACGATTCAGCATGATCTCGGACAAATCATCTCTCTGCACAACCGTTGTCCTAGAAACAGAACGGTCTCTACCATGTACTGAACACAAGACTCTTCATGGGTTGTTGTGATATGTGTCAGGTTTATTCATACAGGCCAGAATACAAAATAATTACCAGAGCTCTAACTAAGCCTTTAATTTGAACCTAAAACAGAAAGTAATCCTTCCAAATCCGTTAGCGATCAGGCAATTCAAAGATCTAATATGTTAAGGCCAAATTGTTAGTTTAATTTAAAACCTACTACTTAATAAGTGTGAGAGAGACTTATTTTTAATATTTCAATATTCATAAAGAATTGAAAAGGTTACTTCGCCGAAGCAATAAGGTTTTATGTGATCAATCATCATTTTTTAAAATTATTTTCCCGTTAAGCTGCTTGAATATTTACTATTTTTTGTTGTAAATCTCTTAACTATTTTTTACTTTGCTTAAAATCTAATTTAAAACTATCAGAGGTAAAAGTTTGCTATGAAAGTTCTTCAATAATAATAAAATAATTCAGATTCAATTGACATCTGCAGAGCATGGACCAGAGCCAAGTCGTTAGTTTTTTGCCGTCGGTTCAATAGGTTTCTATTCAGTTTCAAGAGGCAATGGAATAATTACCATGGTATAGCAAAAAAAGCAATACTTTAGCGACTTTGGATACATACTAACAAATAACTTATTTATTATATTTTTGACTAGAGATGTAAATCTTTATTTATGTATATAATATAAAATACATACATGCATTTCTTTTATATGGATAATATTTATTTATTAGCCAAAGAAATAGGGGTCGAAGTAAATTTTAAATAAGACTTAAGTATATGGTTAGTGAATAAGTTTGAACGTGTCCAAAAGTTTAAGTCTTAGGGCCTATGGTAGCAAGGAAAAACGAAATTCAAGAAGAAATAATGTCACGATTAAAAACTGTAAATGCTTGTTATTATTCGGTCTCAACATTACTAAGCTCACGTCTTTTGTAAAGAAATATAAAAGAAGAATTTAACGACTATCCACCCAACTCTTCTTTACGGTTGTGAAACGAGGCCTGTAACTCTGAAGGATGAATAACGTCTAAAGGTATTCGAAAATAAGATGTTGCGTAGAATATCTCAGATACAAAAAATCTGAGACACGCGAATGGATGTTGGATGGTTGATTCATAGAGTCGAGACATTAATAGACTCGTTTTCTGACAACTATGGATATGAAATGGACGCTTTGAGTTTAAAAAACGACCTTATAACTCTAGGTCATGGCAACCATAAGTACTTTCACGCTCTCTAAAAGAGATCATAGAATAAGAATAACAGTCTGCATCCGACCTCAGGCATTAAAAGACCTTTAGCAACTAGGTGTGGCATTGGGGCACTTCATTTCATAGCAGTATCAGATAAACGAGTATAATATATCATCTATTATAATATGTATATACAATATCACGTATAATATATACAAGTCATTATCTGAAAATGTAAAAATCGTATGTCTCGTCAATTTATTATCTCTTACAGATTGGCAGTCATAGGAAAAAAAATAGAATAATTCCACTACATTTGTTCTACTACGGAGGCTATTTTTACTATCAAAATAGATTTGTAAGAATTAAATAAAAGATTAATAACGGTAGTTTTTTAACTCATCTTGTCCGATCCCCAAGGTCAGATTTTAAAAATTCGTATTCGATCTAGTATTTATTCTTTGTTTTTATTCAATAACAGATTTAATATCCGAGGATTCTATTAAAAAATGCATCTCAGTGATTGTTGAAGCACACAAAAAGAAATACCATCCTCTCTGATCTACTTCTTTTCTTATTGGAGATTTTTATTGTTCGCTTCGTTCTTGCCTCAAACCTCCTCATCTTGTCTCGGGTTATGCATTTGGAAACGGAATAATTTTTATTTCCACAGAAATATATCATTTTACGACCGGTATTCATGTCAAATTGAACAACATTTAAGGGAATGAATTGAGTATGGAAAAATTGCATAAATATTACTTTGGAAATACTAACATAAGACTGAACATTCTAATATTGTAAAATCATATTTCAATAAAATAAAAAATAAAGGAAATAAAAAATGCTAAATAGTGGATGCTGTCAAACGACAATTTTTTGATAACATATAAATCGGGAGTTCCGTAACACACCATTTATTTCTCGAACAAAACGGAAAATAAAAGCTAAAAGAATAGATTCAAACTAGAAGTCTATCTGTCAATTTTAGGAATGGCGAGATTTCATTAGTTTAGAAGTCTAGCATTTGAGGGGTTTAGATGCAAAACTGACATTCTCCACTTTTCATAACTGCCGGTATTACGATAAAAACCATTTCTGTTATAAATATATGAGATACATGAGTGAGCATTTTTAGCAGAAGAGAAAAACAACATCTTCCCTTAAAAAATTCTCACTCATTTATTTCATATATGAACTGGTATCAGTAAACCAACAGACTTTAATTCATAATACCATACCGGAAGCTTAATGATTTGTTTTTTCAACTTGTTACATACACCATTATGCTATAAATCTTAATATTTTTAATTAGTAAATGTGGCATCTGTTTCAACGCAAATACCCCACAAAACGAGTGGTTCATTGGAGCGAAGAGCCACCTGCACGGACCACAGCCCGCCCGTAACTCACAAAACCAGCTAACGATATCCCCACTCTCCGGCGAGGGATATTACATTTCGCCCACAGCAATCCTGTCTGATGGTGGTCTGTGTCCAAACCATTCCATCTCTTGTATAAATAAAATATCAAAGATAAAAAATTTTGTCAAATTTGTTGCAAATTTGTATATATATATATATATATATGAAACATATAGTGGACTATACAATATATAGTCAAATCAGGTCTACTTGAAAATAATAATCAGACGATAATGGTTGTGGTGATAAATCCCTACTATCCTGGTATAATTAGAATAGATATCGTCAATGAGTACCAGACACCGCACAGTCTAGTGATTTTACGCCCCTTCCGAAGGGCGGCATAATCAAGGGTTTTCAATCCATTTAAAAAATCCTAAACCACCTGCTGGGCTACGAACGCGCTTTATTTGGCATAGAAGATAGTTATGCTGACCACTACACCACAGTTAAATAACATTGGTTAACTATATTATAATATTACAATAAGAATATTGAACGAATGCTACGTAAAAGAAAGAACTACTATACTCACATTCTAAAATATCGGTCTAAAATATGGATCCGATTTTGTGCAAAGATTGACTGTAAAATTTACAGATGCTCCATCGGAAATCTCATGTTTTTTTTTTTTGTTTCTCATGATAGTAAATTCTTTAAATCACATAACAAATGAAGTAATGGAACAGTGGAGATTAATGAATATTTAGTCTCTTAATTCGAATTCTAATGCTCGATTAATAAATAGATTGAACACAATGAAACATTATTTTATAAAATGAACCACATTTTGTATATTTAACCACAGTTTGTGTATTTATCTGCTCAAACATATTAATATAACAAGTCTAAGAGTTTAATGAAGCTTAATTTATTTTTTAAGATCATTCTTATAGTTTAGTGATTGAGCATAATGCCTTACTTTTATAAGACAGAGTGGTTGATAATTCCTAAACTGAATCGTTTTATCTAGACTTCATTGAATGAAGTGTCATTTTTTTTTCACATCCGTGATATCTTAAGGTTTCCATTTGAATTACTTAAAAAATTTAGGGAAATGGGCAAATCTTTTTATCACTTAGCAGTTAACAAAGAGAATTTATATGGCTTAAATAAACCGCTTACAGGGTTTAAAATACCACTCTTTGTTAAATCACTCTCTTTTAAATTGTCTCATGAATTAATAAACATTACTACCATTTAAAATAATAAACAATTTTTTTTGGATCCTAATGGGCCTCTTTCAAATATAACAGCTCAAATATTTAATAATAATAATAAGGCTCAGCGAACCCGAAGGCTCGATGTCGATATCACCAATCTCTTACAAATTCCTGCCTACGGGCCACTACCCAAACCAAAAACACTTTTAATGCAATCCTCCCACTTACGCCTCGGTCTACCCCTCAGACGCTTCCCAGTGGGATTATTAATATTAATATTAAATAATATTAATAATAATCAAATATTTAATATCAATAAAAATTAAAAAGTCATGATAAGCATCCAATCTTGGTATTGGCAATTTGCCCTGTTTTCATTCCAATTATACACTTAATAATGAATGTAGATACATTTTTTATATTTAATACAATATATCCGCAATTATAAAGTGTTTGTACCTTATTTACTTCAAAGTATCTGAAGATCTACCATATTAATCGTCATAGACGTCCGAGGGTTTAGCCTTTTAAAGTTTTGCTCTACGTTCTAAGGTTGGTATAAATAGGTATGTTAACATTTTGGAGTTGGAAATAGAAAAAAAAATACGATGCCCAAAATTAATCAAAGTCTAAATGTTATACTTTATTCAATTTCTATACATAATAGATTATTTATTTATAAAAACTTGTATATTCGAATTTCATCCGTAATATGCTAAAGAACAAAATCACATTTTCTAAAGTTCTAAAATATTTTCGAATTACTTAGATAGAAGTTCAGGAAACGATTAAGATCAAACAGACAGAAAAAGTTAGTTAACCGGACTGATGAAAAAAGTTTTTGTAGGTAGACAATGATTTTAAACAACTCAAGTAAGCATCTATTTCAGTAACATATTACTAAATTTCTTTTCCTAACAAACATGAAGTATAAGAAGAAAGATACAAGAAATGAAAAATTATGTAAACATCAAAATGAAAACTAACAATTATAGTTAGATGTTTGGCTTATTAAAAACTGGATTCGAAAATAAAATAAGGTTTATTATTACTGTTAAGAAGAAAAATATCTTAAATAAATAACTTCTCATTGTGGCTAGTTATAATGTACCTTACCAAAACAGATGATGTCATGCAGGAATTATTATTACAACTGGAATACTGTTGTCGACTTACCTGTAATAAAAACATAAAATTAAATTCAATGCAATTAAAAACAAAAATAATAATATATCTTATATTCCTCTCAAACTAAAAAAATATCTGTGGAAGAAAATGGTCCGGGAAGAGGTCAATAAATTTCTCTGAATATCAAGAATATTTATTCAGTTTCGACCCACTCTGTAGGTCTTCTTCAGGGCTAAATATGCAAAATACAGACAATTTAAAATCACAAAATAGTTAAAAATAGGTTAAGCATGGTAAAAACAAATGTTAAAATACAAAGGTAGGAAAAAAATAAAATAGATAAATAAAAAAAAAAACATACTATAGAATACAATAAAAAAAACAGAAAGTGCTAAAAATTAAAGAATAAGGTAATATAAATTCAAATGGGATAAATATTAAAGTGAACATACAAAAGTATCAGTTATCTGAGTGGTGGACAATAAAGATGGGGGAGGGGAGAGAACATGAGAATTATATCGATATAGTAATAAATAAGAAAATGTTGATAAGAAATAATGATGATAAGTAATAGAAGTGAGACATACATTTTACTACCAATGGGGAAGATGATGTATACATAATGTTCATGAAATAGTATAAAGGATAAATATAGTACAATATATAATAATTGCTAAGACATGGTGAGAAAGGAGAAAATAATAGATATCAAATTAACATGTACAATCGTATAAAAAGAGTGATAAGTAAGTTACAATTGATGGGTATTGTACAAAAATAAATGTGGTTCAGAAAAGATACTTAAAATTTAAAAAGTGAGTTAAGATGAACCCGGATGAAAGTCGTTAAAATGATAATAATTTTTTTATCAATAAAATCAATATCAATAAAAAAATATCTGTATGGAATAAATGTATACACGCCGTGCGGGTATGGTAAAACCACAGCGCCGTGTAGGCTTTAATACAACAAAACTGGAAAAACTAATTAGGACAGTAGGCGTAGTATATTATAATTATTATATTTTTATTATAATATATTGTAATTATAATAAAAATATAATATAATAATTATTTAATTTAATTATGATAGATTTAAATGAGAAAAAATTTAGTATGTAAATATAAATAAAATATAGTATAAATAGAGACCAAAGTTTAAAATATTAACAAAAGGACCATGGAGATCAATGGACCTCCAAGAAAAAATTTTAGCTAATGACAATGAATAATATAAAAAAAAGGTATCTATACTTCCTTCTATTTATGGACGATTTTAAGAAATGTATATTTGTTATATTGTTATGATTGTATGTAATTAATAATTTACAGAAAAAAGATGACTTATAACTCTTCTTAGAAGTTAAAGAAGTTCTTGATGGATTGTAAATGACATATAGTCGAAACGTATCCACGTAATAAAGTTATAAGAAAAAAAGAAACGACTGGAAATAGGTTTTCATTGAGTGAATGAATTATTAAAAATATAATATAATAATAAGTATATTTTTAGGAAAATGCGTTCCCTCTCTCTACTCCTATAACCCTATGGCCTTTATCCTGCTAATCATTATGGGGATTAACAATTAAATGTTATTTGTTAACATCCATTCTGTTAAGGCCAGATGATGTAGTAAGTTTATAAAGTATTAATAGTTTTAATCAGAAACAATTAAATCATTTTTTCTTAAAAGAAAGAACAATATAATTTCTTATTTTTCACATTTTATTTAATATAATAATTTAAACGTTTATTTCATAGTTGTTTAGAATAATTTAACTTTAAAAGTAATTTTATTTGTTTAGTAATAAGTGTAATATTTGTAGAAAGTGTGAAAACATATGTTACAAATGAAGAGAGAAAAACAAAAGAGAGTCGAGCGGCTTTTGTTCGCTCCGGCTAGACCGAGCCAGTCAGTGTCGCCACGAGCCCTTAGCCGTGCACATCGTATGCTCTATAGGAGCCCAAACTTGTGTTTTGTTAATTTGAAGACAGTGTCGCCACGAGCCCTTAGCCGTGCACATCGTATGCTCTAGAGGAGCCCAAAGTTGTGTTTTGTGAATTTGGAGACAGTGTTGACGCGAGCCCTTAGCCGTGCACATCGTATGCTCTCTAGGAGCCCAAAGTTGTTATTGTGAATTTGAAGATAGTGTTGTCGCGAGCCCTTAGCCGTGCACATCGTATGCTCTATAGGAGCCCAAACTTGTGTATTGTTAATTTGAAGATAGTGTTGACGCGAGCCCTTAGCCGTGCACATCGTATGCTCTTTAGGAGCCCAAAGTTGTTTTTGTGAATTTTAAGACAGTGTTGACGCGAGCCCTTAGCCGTGCACATCGTATGCTCTCTAGGAGCCCAAAGTTGTTATTGTGAATTTGAAGATAGTGTTGTCGCGAGCCCTTAGCCGTGCACATCGTATGCTCTAGAGGAGCCCAAAGTTGTGGTTTGTGAATTTGAAGACAGTGTTGACGCGAGCCCTTAGCCGTGCACATCGTATGCTCTTTAGGAGCCCAAAGTTGTTTTTGTGCATTTTAAGTCAGTGTCGCCACGAGCCCTTAGCCGTGCACATCGTATGCTCTATAGGAGCCCAAACTTGTGTTTTGTTAATTTGAAGACAGTGTTGACGCAAGCCCTTAGCCGTGCACATCGTATGCTCTAGAGGAGCCCAAAGTAGTGTTTTGTGAATTTGAAGTCGGTGTTGACGCGAGCCCTTAGCCGTGCACATCGTATGCTCTTTAGGAGCCCAAAGTTGTTTATGTGAATTTTAAGACAGTGTTGCCACGAGCCTCTTGACGTGCACATCGTATGCTCTTTAGGAGCCCAAAATTGTTTTGTGTGAATTTGAAGAAGATACTAATTTGCTGCCCACCTGCAGGTGTAATTAGTTTAAACTTCGTCATAAATTCGACCAATTCGAATTGACCCAGTCGATCATCTCAACCTCTATTGTTTCACCATCTTCGCTCGCCCTGCCGACGAAAATCCTCTGTAGTCTCAACATCCAGCTCGCCCTGCCGAGAATCTACCATCTACTGAAACTACTTCGACAGACAGATAAGAGTTTTCATTATTATATCATTGCAATCAGAAAACCGCATAAACATTCATTATTTTGTAATAGATTTTATTTGTAATTTAATAGAGTTAAATTTACTATCGTAAGATTAAATAATATTTGTTTTCTTTTTGTTATTAATTAGTTGTTGATAATTTAGTTAATATTAGTAACTTCATTTCTCATTATAAAAGCGTTTAAATTGTTCTTTAATTTAATTAATTGTTTTTCATTCTCAAAATTATTAGTTATTTAATTTATGAAAATTGATTTATATTATTAGTTTAATAAAAGGTTACATTCAAAATGACATGCGATCTGGTATAATTGAATCAGAAATTTATTTTCCTTATCCATTTCGGAGCTCTCATCGAAAGGTCCAATAAATATTTCGAGGTTGCTCAAACATAAAATTTGGTCCTCCGGCGGCCGGATCGCATGTCATAACTGGCACCGCCTTTAAATTGATAATATAATTTCTCATATTATTTTATTTTTTCTAATTTTGTGTGCACTCTTTATAGGTTTTGTCCATTTTTAATTTATATTAAATAATGGCCCCTAAATCAGATCAAAATAAACCCGAAAGTAAATTGTACGTTATTGAAGGCGAACTCAATTATTTATCTCGAGACATATTAGAAACGCGAACTATTGGGTCCAATATCACTACCCGACCTCAAGATAGAAATTTTTTAACTGCGCGTCTATCACGATTAGATAGCACCTTCAATAAATTTTTAGAAAAAATTAATGAAGCTAAATCTCTCGCGAAAATTCCGGACGACGGATCAATAGATCGTTTCGACACACTTCGCTCTGAAACTACAAACCATTATTACGAAGCATTGTCTTTTGGAATTGCTGGGGAGGGTGAAGTTGCCGGCAACCAATCCGGAAGTGGTGACCACAGTCAGCACAGTGCCGAATCTCATATTAAATTGCCAACCATTAACCTTCCCTCTTTTAGTGGTATTATTTCGAATTGGGTGTCCTTCAAGGACACGTATTTATCATTAATTCACAATAATGCGAATTTGAGCAATATTCAAAAGTTTCATTATCTGAAGTCAGCCTTAAAGGGTCAGGCACTTCAAACCATTTCGACAATAGAATTGACCTCCGAAGGTTACGAACAGGCGTGGGATGCTTTACAAAAGAAATATGATAATAAGCGGATCCAAGCCACACACTATCTAGTCAATATGTTCAATTACAAACCTGGTACCAAATTCGATTTACGTTCCTTGGAAAATTTATCCGAAGTTGTTTTGGAAAGTGCAGTCGCTTTCCGAAAATTGAATCTTCCGGACCCTTCCGGATTCATATTGTTTACCTATTGCTTGAGGCTCCTCGATGCGAAAACTCGCGAGCGATTTGAAACCGACTTCCGATCCAAATCTGAAGTCCCAACTTTCGATGATTTCTCTTCATTTATTCACCGACAATGCTTTCAGCTTCAAGCAGATTCATTAACCTCGAATTTCGGTCATAGTTCTCAAAGTTCATCAGTTAGTAGGCCCCAAAATATTGCCAAACAAGTTTTTATGTCGACGGATAGTTCTAGCCCAGAAAATATTTGTCCTCTGTGTCAGGAAAAACACCGTTTATATAGATGTCCCCGTTTTCGCTCCCTAGAGCCCAATGAACGTTTTAATAAACTAAAGCAGCTTAAGGTTTGTTCTAATTGCTTGTCGCCAAACCATTATGTTGGTAAATGCACCTCTCCTAGGTCATGCTACCACTGTAAAAAACGGCATCACTCCCTCTTGCATTTTCCTAAATCAACAAGTAGGTCGACAGGTGGGTCCGATTGTCAATCTTCAGACCGCATTAACTATCCAGAGAACAACGGTAAGCTAAAAACGAGTGCGTTAACCGAAGAAAAACTAGATATCAAAACCGACAATAACGAATCTCTGAACGGCTCGGTTTTATCCTCGTCATCCGAGACCGATGTCTCCATCCTTTTGGGGACAGCAATAGCTAGAATAGAAGACAGTAATGGGCAGTTGGTCCCAATTCGTATCTTGATCGATAGTGGATCACAACGATCATTCATTTCTTCGGCTTGCGTACGAAGATTAGGACTTGGGACAAGACTTAATTCTCAGTCAATGAGGGGTTTTGGGGATAGTCCGATACAAGGAGGGAAGTACGAGACCTCGTGTGTTCTAGTGCCTAGAGATCGTAAACAGCCTCGGCTTAAAAGTAACGCTGTAATTATTTCCAAGATTACAGAAAAGGTACCCGTTGGTCCAGTACCGGCCTATATAAATGACCACTTCAAACAATACCCATTGGCGGATAACTCATTTGGGAAACCGGGTCCAATCGATTTCCTATTAGGAGCCGATTTGTTCGGACATATCTTAATGGGTAAATGCGTGAGACGGGACGGATATCCTAGCGCTTTCAAAACTATTTTCGGGTGGGTCATCATGGGACCTATACACTCTCATTCCACCGTACAAAAAACATCCATTTCGCTCTTTTCATCTTGCGACCAATCGCAAAAGAGAGCATTGGTCAAACCAATTAAAACATTTCAGGAAATCGAAACGATTGCTCCAATTGTCGAACCAAATCCTCCAAATGTTAAGGCAGAGAGACCTTTTAGTTCAACTCACCCTCGGGAGTACCGCGGGCCTTACAAGGTCCAATCACCATTTAAAGAGTTATCGCCACCAGATCTGAGTTGCTCTTATTACACTGCATTACAACAGTTCCCATAATTAGAGCACTGGATTGACAAAATTTCTTTATTGACAGTAAACTATCCCAAATCGATCGACGACTACCATGTTTTGTCAACCCCTGGTAAGGGTCGATATATTTGACCACATATTTGTGTATTTGAAGACAACTTCCCCGCAAAACTTTGATTGGTAATCGACGCATCGTCGCCTATGGAGCTTGGATTTCTAAATGACCATTCCCTGATTGGGCCTAAGCTTCAATTGGATAATAGGCACGCGTCCCTTAATTTCAGGCGCTTTCGATTTGTTCCGCAATTGGACTTATGTCAAAGGTTCTTTCAGGTAGTAGCGCATCCAAATGCCCTACCTTACCACCAATTTTTATTTTGCAACGGTACTTCTCAACCGATTGAGGAGAATCAATTGAATAGATTCCGGCCTTCCGGAGTAAATTTCGTCCAGGTAGTAGTGCATATAAATGCCCTACCTTACCAACAATTTTATATCGTTGCGGTACTTCTCAACCCATTGAGAAGTATCATTTGAATAAACTCCGGCCTTCCGGAATAAATTGCGCCCAATGCGCCCAGCAGCATTATTTCGAAATGGATTCCCCATCCGTTACAATGCATGCCCGCTCATCGCCATCCATAGATCCTTAAGGGATACTCAGGGTGGGCGGTCACTTTAGCAACAGTCCGTTGCCCAGCAATGCAAGAATTGTATCGTTTCTGACTGTTATAAAACCAGTATTACTTCCTCAGTTCCCATACTACAACCAACATTTACCTAATCAGTTAATTTACCATTACTGTAGAATAAATCTCAGCCCTACCCCGCAACTTTTGCATTCACATCAGAAACGACATGATTGGGTTGTGCCAAATTGTAGAACTATTCCCCATAAAATTGTCCACAAATGCAAATTTGTTCAAAAAGGTACATTTAGTACGTACCGATATCGTTCAGAGAATTCCGTTCCTCCAATTCCCAATCTCCCTCCGTCGAGATTTGAGCCAGGAAGTCCGTATACAATTACTAGCGTAGAATATTGTGGTCAGTTTCTTTTAAAATTGCTATAAGCAACCCAATGGCAATAGGCAAAATTCTGACATGTGTACGTTCACAATTGAGCAGCGGAGTAGAATAAAATTTGGAGCTTCACTCACCAACGCATTTATATATTGCCTTTCAATCAATAGTTTCATGTTTCCCGACTAGGGTTGTCAATTAAACTTCTCTGCATCGATGGTTTCGTGGGAGCTATCATTTACCTGGAAGATCTCTAAATATCTTTCTTTTGAATTTTTGTGCACAGACAAAAATTGGTGGGCGGTGTGTTAAGGCCAGATGATGTAGTAAGTTTATAAAGTATTAATAGTTTTAATCAGAAACAATTAAATCATTTTTTCTTAAAAGAAAGAACAATATAATTTCTTATTTTTCACATTTTATTTAATATAATAATTTAAACGTTTATTTCATAGTTGTTTAGAATAATTTAACTTTAAAAGTAATTTTATTTGTTTAGTAATAAGTGTAATATTTGTAGAAAGTGTGAAAACATATGTTACAAATGAAGAGAGAAAAACAAAAGAGAGTCGAGCGGCTTTTGTTCGCTCCGGCTAGACCGAGCCAGTCAGTGTCGCCACGAGCCCTTAGCCGTGCACATCGTATGCTCTATAGGAGCCCAAACTTGTGTTTTGTTAATTTGAAGACAGTGTCGCCACGAGCCCTTAGCCGTGCACATCGTATGCTCTAGAGGAGCCCAAAGTTGTGTTTTGTGAATTTGGAGACAGTGTTGACGCGAGCCCTTAGCCGTGCACATCGTATGCTCTCTAGGAGCCCAAAGTTGTTATTGTGAATTTGAAGATAGTGTTGTCGCGAGCCCTTAGCCGTGCACATCGTATGCTCTATAGGAGCCCAAACTTGTGTATTGTTAATTTGAAGATAGTGTTGACGCGAGCCCTTAGCCGTGCACATCGTATGCTCTTTAGGAGCCCAAAGTTGTTTTTGTGAATTTTAAGACAGTGTTGACGCGAGCCCTTAGCCGTGCACATCGTATGCTCTCTAGGAGCCCAAAGTTGTTATTGTGAATTTGAAGATAGTGTTGTCGCGAGCCCTTAGCCGTGCACATCGTATGCTCTAGAGGAGCCCAAAGTTGTGGTTTGTGAATTTGAAGACAGTGTTGACGCGAGCCCTTAGCCGTGCACATCGTATGCTCTTTAGGAGCCCAAAGTTGTTTTTGTGCATTTTAAGTCAGTGTCGCCACGAGCCCTTAGCCGTGCACATCGTATGCTCTATAGGAGCCCAAACTTGTGTTTTGTTAATTTGAAGACAGTGTTGACGCAAGCCCTTAGCCGTGCACATCGTATGCTCTAGAGGAGCCCAAAGTAGTGTTTTGTGAATTTGAAGTCGGTGTTGACGCGAGCCCTTAGCCGTGCACATCGTATGCTCTTTAGGAGCCCAAAGTTGTTTATGTGAATTTTAAGACAGTGTTGCCACGAGCCTCTTGACGTGCACATCGTATGCTCTTTAGGAGCCCAAAATTGTTTTGTGTGAATTTGAAGAAGATACTAATTTGCTGCCCACCTGCAGGTGTAATTAGTTTAAACTTCGTCATAAATTCGACCAATTCGAATTGACCCAGTCGATCATCTCAACCTCTATTGTTTCACCATCTTCGCTCGCCCTGCCGACGAAAATCCTCTGTAGTCTCAACATCCAGCTCGCCCTGCCGAGAATCTACCATCTACTGAAACTACTTCGACAGACAGATAAGAGTTTTCATTATTATATCATTGCAATCAGAAAACCGCATAAACATTCATTATTTTGTAATAGATTTTATTTGTAATTTAATAGAGTTAAATTTACTATCGTAAGATTAAATAATATTTGTTTTCTTTTTGTTATTAATTAGTTGTTGATAATTTAGTTAATATTAGTAACTTCATTTCTCATTATAAAAGCGTTTAAATTGTTCTTTAATTTAATTAATTGTTTTTCATTCTCAAAATTATTAGTTATTTAATTTATGAAAATTGATTTAATTGTTTCTGATTAAAACTATTAATACTTTATAAACTTACTACATCATCTGGCCTTAACACATTCTATACCTGATATGTTTAAGTATCAATGTATGTTTAGGTATCAATGTATTTTTGAGTAACGGACTTCATCACACGGAGGCATATCAAATTCTTTGATAGCCTCCAACACTGCACGAACCCACTATTATACACACTTACACCGACAGGACGACCTCAGCGCTAGCAAACACATGTACAGACACTCAACATTGACTGAGTAAACTTCTAACTAACTCCAATCAGAAAGAACTAGTGAGCCCCATCACTAGAACCCCACTGCTACCATCTAATTAATCAAGAAAATCCTATTCACATTTTCACATTTCCTCTCTTATAATACACCTGGTGCTGTAAAAGAGATGCTTTCTCTCTAAACTATTTTATTTTCAACACAATTATAAAAGGCAAGGGGCTAGGGAAAAAAAAAGTATCAAAGACAATATCAGAAAGACATAAGCAGCATTTCATCTATTTATTATATTTGTAATCTGTATATATTATAAAGAAATCTCATACAGCGCTAAGAGCACAATTGCCTTATAATAACCAACGGTAAAAGAAGGCCTTAGTTATAATTTTTATATAAGTTTGTATTTTTTGTATTGTAAATAAAATAAATTAGGAGGGTAAGAAAAAAAAAATTATCAAAGTATGTTAAATATATAACATTAAGCATACCGAAAAATTTGCCAAATAAAGAAATATTCAATTGATTAAATTGGAATCGCTTTTACGAATTGATTTCAAAGTCAAGTTATGTCAAGTTATGATTTCAAAGTTACTTTATGTCAGGTACATGCCCCATATTTTTGTTCTATTTATTATTGTACTTTGGTTTATTTATTTTTTCTATTTTTTTTTTATTCAAATATATTTCAGATCTGTTGGTGGAAGATTGATGATTAGCGTTTTTGGAATGTAAAAAGCTCAATAATACAAAAAATAATTTCCGATGTGTGATAAATTTATTAATTTATGTGGTGGGATAAAATAAAAATGGCTCTTGTACATAAGAATAACGCTAAGAACTTTTTTTTTTTTAGAAAGAAAGAGCAGAACTATGAGGACTTGTCTACTGGGCAGGGATTCCCCTATATATTATTAAAAATATATTATATATATAAATGAATATATTTAATTTTTGTTGAAAAACTTGAAATATAGTTTCAATGTTTTATATAATATTCATTTATATAATAAATATTTATTTCTTTTATATAAGAGTTGTTTTATTCATGTATTCAGCTTTACGATAATACAAAAACAGTTGCGTAATGGAATAAATCCAGGTTCTGAGACTGGTTACCAATTAAATTATTGTAAAATATGACGGATTAAGTAGTTTTTAGATGCCATTATAATCTGAATAGAATCGAAAAAAACTTAAGCTGGTAACAATCTGAGAATAAGATTATTTGATTTGATTGTTTAAAAAACGAAATGTTCTGCTAATGTTTGAATAAACTTTGTATGGGAAACGGCAAAAGGAAAAGGGAATCTCGGAAAAAGAGGATTCAAATATTCAGAGTACAGAAATATAATTACAAACCTCACAATCCTCTATTCAAGGATTCGACCATCGAAACGAGTAAAATCAGTCCATGTAATTTATTTGTTTATCTTTTAAAATAAAATTATACCTCAGCGATAATAAATCCATCACTTCCAATAATTTTACATTGAATAAAAAAATATGGTTGACGGTGGTTTGTTTACAAAAAAATGTTATTCATGACGCAAGGGTACACCATAACCTCAACAATAAATGGTAAAAGTCTCAATTGTAAACACCGTGAACTTTGTAAATATGTATAAAATCATAAAATAGCTCAAGGTATCACAAGAATCTGTTAAAATTTTATATATGTTTGTAATTATTTATAAATAAAATAAAAAAAACTATATATATAAAAGATATTACATATCGGTTCTAATAAACTCCATATATTGGCAAACGAAGATTCGGGACTTCCGCAACCTGTTTCAAAATATACCGTTTCTTTTATTTCACGAACATAACGGGAAAAAAATTCTACAAGCCCAATTTTTTTTCCTACGGGGTGATTCAAAGCTTCATTCGCTTGCTATTAAAATACATTTATTTCTGTAGGCTATAAAACCTGAAAAATCTTCTGAATCGGTATGCAATAAATGTGTATTGGTTTTGACAAAAAAATTCCCTTGTTAAATTTATTTTTTCTTTTCCAGGAAAGTGTATAACATTAAAATCATATATCCAAAATATGTTGCTGAAACATTAAACATTGCTTTCTGAAAATTTCTTTAGTAAAAACTGTAATTCTGAATAAAAAAACGTTGTAAATATTTGTATATAAAGATACAAATATTCGTATATACAATATAAAGGGATCTAGAAAGGTTTTTTAAATTATTCCTAAGTTCATACTTTGGATCGGACTTCATAGTACTATATAATTTATACAAACAAAACCTTTACCAGTAAAACCCATAATTGGTCTTGGGCACAGTACGTGGTAGGGACTAAACTGTTTCCTGGACGAAGGTTGTGCAGGGAGTTGATTTGTACTGGATCATATTCATCCGGCAGGTTTTCCCCCAATTAAGGGTACCCACTTTATAGAGTCTGGATGAGCCACATTACCCATATGACCAATCGCCGGCTGTAAACAGATTAAATAAATTATCTCCCACTGCCGGAACATTGAAACACCTTCGGCCCGGCAAATCAGCTATGTTGTCACGACATGTCAATACGACAACCACTGAGGCTACCGTCTCCCTATTTTATCCAAAGTTAAAAATAATGTTGTTCCTTCAGACAAGAAAATTATTGTCGACATTGTTTCAAGATTATTATTAAGTTTAAATTAGAGAGAGTTAAATTAACCGTAGTTAATTAAATGTAAATGGTCTTGATTAATTATTATAAATTTTATGTCAAGAAATTGTTTAAGTGCATACTCCTACTCTCTCTCAATAGAGCGAATTTTGTGTAGTAAAAGTAGCATTTTTTTTTGTTGTTACGAAGAAGTGATGATATCTCAGCCTATCCTATACAATATCTAACAAAAAATAATTCTAATAAAACCCAAAAATCCTGACTTTGAAAACGTCTTTAAAACATTAGGCGGCAACTTTGTCCACAAAACTTCGATCTCCATAAAAATCATGTTAACCATAATATAATTCGTAAGAATACTAATTTATTTTTTCAAAAAAATTTTATTCATATTTAAATTCATTTCTATATCACCACCAACAGGATAATGTTTATAACGGATTTCAAAAATAATTAAACAAGTATCTATTAATTTAAGTATCTATTAAACACTTCCGGGCAGTTTCCCTTAAGGTTTAGAAGTAAGTAGAAACAATTCGAAATAAATCTCCTAAAAGAACATTCACTAACGGATGGGCGCTAAGTCCCCTTCTAGATTAGGCTAATCCGCTTGATTTAAAACCAGTGAGATGTGCTTAAAAAAAGTTCTCCCTTAAACTTCAGATAAGAGGAAATTCCATTAAATAAATAGCGTAAGGTACTTCAACAAGTTTTTCCTCTAATAATATAACAATAATAACCAGAACTTAAAAAAATAATAATAAATAGGTTAATTATTCCACAGGTTGCCGCTTTAAGTTGAGTTACAACATGTTTTAATTTTTTATTCGTTTCATATTTAATATTTTCCAAATATGCAAGTTATCGTGAGATTTAGTAGGGAAGAGAGAATGCAACCATGGGTAATGAGGAGATTTCGATAATAATTTCATCAAGAAACAAAAGTTTCAACTAAAATTTCGAACAATAGATGATATATGTTTGTTGAAACGTTTATTTCTAGATAAATTGATTACCATAGTATACACATTTCCTATAATTAAATTATTTTTTCCTTACTAAAGCTCATGATAACTTGTATTTTTGATAAATATTAAAAGGGAAACGAATAAACAGTTAAAACTTGTAACTCAACTCGAAGCGACAACCTGCGGAACAGATGCCGAAAGGAGTTTTTGACAAGAAATTTAATATACAAATTAACAGGTTCAAAGCAGGAATTGGGGAATTAAGGAGAATTGGGGAGTTTAAACAATAAAGAAATAAAGTATTAGTTCCATACGATTTCGTATTTGACTAACAACAAGTTTTAATTTGGCATTCTTTATATTTTTAAAGTTCTCAAAATTAAAAATAATCGTGAGTTTTAGTATGAAAAAAGAGTGTTATTATGCGAAAGGTACATATCGTTGGAATCATTCCATCGAGAAATGAACGCTTCAACAAGCATTTCTAAGTATATAACCAAAACAGTATGTCAGTATATAACCAAAGTCAGTTCTTTTATCTATTTATAGTCAGTAATAGTCACTACATACAGTCAGTAACAATAATAATTTTTTATTATAATAAAAACATTAAAAACTTGTGAATTTGCTCGAAGAGACAACCCGGAAAACTGATACCGAAATAAAATATAGAGACATTTTTTCGGAAAAAATTAAAGATTTTAAGGAGAAAGTAATGTTGAAAACAGAATAAAAGAAATGGTTGGGTAAATGGATAAAAGAAAGAAAAGAGAAACACAGGGTAGTGATACAATAAGTTAATGTTATTTCACGTGATCTTTAGTTGGTCAAAATCGTAGGGAAAAAATAGAAATATATACTGCAACATCCTGATATTAAACGTCCAAACTTCAACTTTTGAGTTCTAAAACTTTTCGTTTTATCCACTCTAGGTTGTTTATTAAAACATTTTCTTTATAAATCCTCGCCTAATATACCAGGCGAGGTTGCATGAGAAATAAACTGTGTAAGCATAAAGATTTTTATATCCATAGTTTTAATTTAATAAACCATACTGGCATATCCATGGCTAGAATATTGCTTACTGTCTTGATGGTAGGGATCAAATACAATTTTGACAAAAACATGACATTTGCCAATATTTTCAAGTTAATGCAAAACAGCAGCTCAACTATTATGTAAGTTTTATAATTGTGGATTCCGTTTGCACCAAAGTTTTTTTAATACTTCAAGTCCATCAACATCGCTCCTTCAAAAGAACGACATACATACAAATTAGCATTTCTAAGATATGCCTTTAGTAGCAATTGTATTGGTTGAAGCTAATTCAGGAACGAAATATCTGATATGTCATTATTCCCGTAAATATTGCTAATAAAGTTCAAACATGATACAACGTAAAATATGACTTTATAAAAAAAAAAATTATGTAATAAACTATGGATAAAATAAATGGAATAAAATTATGGAATTATGGAAGTTAAAATAAAAAAAGTTTCAAGTTTAAAAAAAATTTCTAATGCGTAATAAAAGAATTTGAATAACCATCATTACAATAGGAATAGGCTATCCTTTGCCAGTACCCATTTTTGTTTTTAACTCACATTGAAGTTTTAAAATTCCTCTATTGAAAAAAAAGGTTTTTAGATTTGTGAGATTGTTCTTCTGAAGGAGCGATAAGCGGTGTTGTATAGATTTTGTAGTGTATAGATTTTGGTTGTAGAGTAGTCACTTGTATGTGAGCAGCGCGTTTTAAGCGTTAATAAATTCAACGGCGAGTTATCTTATCGGGAGAAGAAACATAATTCGAAACCAGGCAAGGAAACGGGAAACATAAGGAATAAGAAACGGAGGTAAACGGAAATGGCTCTAAAAGAAAACCGCAGTCATTTTACTGTAATGGCGTACCCTTATCTACATTGCCTCAGGCCGCCCAAGGCCCGGTATAAAAAAAATATATCTGCATCACAATGCTCGCATTCTATGTTATATCTTGCCCTCTTTTCTATGGGATACTCCTCAAGTAATATCCTAAGGAATTTAAGACCGAGGCATTCCCGTCTTGCAGGAGCCCTAAACTTAAATCAGATTTTAAAACACGATGGATTTGGAGTTGGGTCCGAAGCTGCAAAGTCCCTGAGACGAAGCAGAGGTCAAGCCCTCGGCCCATCAAGTTAGGGACTTGGGCAATTGCGCGACCGCCGCCCGGAATAGCAAGTACCCTGATAAATAGGCAATTCGAGCGTTGCTCGGATCTTTTTATTGTATTTCCTTCTTTTCGGGGCCAGCGTTTCCCGCCTCCCTTTTGTCGAGCTTTCAATAGGACCCCACCCTCCACCACGTCGGAGCTTAAGCGGATTAAATATGCATGGGCGTTCTTCAACGTTGTCAGCCTCTACGATAAAATTTGTACAGTACCGACAGGCAGAGAAGAAAGTAATTTCAAACGGTTATATTTGGAAATTATTCTGCATTGAAATAATTATAGAGGAAAATATCTATAATTTATAGAACAGAATTAACTGGTTTTTTTTTTGACAAATGTTTCAGTCGACTATTCCTACTACATTCATAAATAGAAGCTATAATTGGGTAAAACTACATGCGGGAGAATAAATAAAATGATAAATAGATTTAACAAGGACTAAATACAATGATCAACAGTTATTTCACAAATATTAATATAATTAAAATAATTTTAAACCGAGCGAAACCAATAAGCTTCAAGAAGTAGATCATAACTAGATTGAGGAAAGAACTTTAATATAAATTTGTACAGTTTCGACAGAAGTAAGTAATACAAGTGTCTACGATTAATATTTGGAACCCATGATATGTAACAATAATAAAAGAGATAAGTATCTATGATTTTCATATATACAACATAAGTTGTTTTTCTGACAGTTTCAGTCGAATATTACTACTGCATTTATAGATGTATGTAATACAGTTTAAGGCTAGATAAAGTATATGTATAATTCATTTGAATCCTTAAATGTATTTTTATTTGCAACTTGACTCAACAATAGATTAAGCTGGGAGCGATATTAATTTGGACATCTAAATTAATAAAAAATAATATAAGATGTATATAACTGTACGTTACAAATCATGAAAGATTGATTAAGCGCAAGGTACAAACACTACCATATATCTTCCTCCGGTTTCTATGCCAATAATGCGGGAAAGAGATTTGGCCAAGATGACACTCAACTGTCAGGGTTTTCCCCATTTATGGAGGCTAAATGTGCCCTCGAAGGGTCTGTAGAACCCACAAGGTTCTTCTGTATACGTCTGTAAACAGATTAAATAATTTATCTACCACAGCCGGACTCAAATCCGAGACCTTATTCAACGCTCTAAACCCTAAGCTACCCCCCTGTCTAATATATATAAATAATATTTAAAATATTTAATGAGAATTGGTGCCGGTTTTACTTCGACTATAACCATTATAAAACTAATATGACAAAATATTTCTATATTGGCTTCACTGCCTAAACAATGATTTCAGAGAAAGGCAGATCTTTTGATCGGAATAATGAAATGGGATCGTTACCACTGTAACATCCTCTTCAATGGTTGACGTGGTTGATAGACTAGGGGTTGTTTAGTAAATAAAGATACTTTTTCACCTAATTGAATAATATTATATTTATTGTGTGCTGACCATAGTTACAAGTTAACTTATATCGGTGTATGTGGCTGCCTACATGTTGAGTTCCCACTTCTTGCCTCCGACTGCTGCTGTCCTGTATCTTAAGGGTAAAGGTACCGATCCTAAGGCACAATTAAGATATCTGCTCAATGCCCCTTACCCTATTTATTCAGGTACTTCTAATGTTCCAAGTAGTGTCACATATAGCAATATCAATCCTAAGATTATATTCCTCCGTAAATAAATAAGAATCAGGTTATTTGGATAGTAATCTATTAATTACTAAGAGGTGATTTTTTTTCTTTAGAACCCATACATAGAGCTTCTTTAGTGCTATGTATGATACCCAGCGGCATCACAAAAACAAATATATTTATTGCATCCCACATGATCAAGGTGGTTGAAGAGATAAGAAAAGAGGGGGACGAGGACCATATGTTAGGCATCGTACCGGGGCGACATCATAAAAATAACAATGTATTTGGACAAAGAGAAAATGGGCTTTTGCAAGAAGTAGATCGAGCAGGTAGAGGTATGTCCCAAAAAGAGGGGGACTAGGACTCGACTTTTGAGAAGGACTCTCGGGACAGATCACGAAGAAGGAGGAAGGAGCGAAGATCGCGCAGAAGACCCGGACGCGGCCAGGCGAAGGTAAAGACCTAATCTACCCCTGTTTCACAGATAAGTGTGATTTAATTCCTGTTATATATTTTATGGCAATCCTCTCTATTTATATCTATATATCTGAATCATTAAGTGTACCTCTAAAAATATCTGTATTGAGTATTTAATCTTATTTCAAATTGAATTAATAAACTATATTTATTATAATTCTTTTACCTGGACTGGATAGGAAAAGATTAAAAAGAAATTGGCCAAGAGACCTACTCACCAGTTGATATTTATATTTTTACTGCATCATCATAAAGAAGTTCAAGTAGAAAATCAAGGTGAAAAACACTAGTATCAAATTTGCTGAATGCGCAATTGCGCAGGTGCAAATGAAAATTAAATTATAAAATATAAAAAAAAAAAAAAAATTCTTTTGGTGCTTACCTACCCCAGATGCACTATTTATTTAAGAATAATAAATTGAAGGTTTAAATACTGAGTAAATTGGTAAACACAAGAACAGACCTCTTGAAAATAATCCAATTAACATAAAGGTAGAAATAATAATTTCTATAATAATACTCTGGCTTCCCAAAACCAAATTAGAATATTCAAAATATATTTAAGCTGTAAAACATAGCATTAAGTACTTATAAAATAAGCACATAATCAATAATGATTAGGGTAAAATATAAAGCGATAAAAACCGCTTTTGATATAGGGCTTATTTTTTAGCAAAAAATGTTAAAAATTAGGAGGGTTTCATGATTTAAAATCGGAAATAAAAATTAAATTGAAGGAAGAAAATATCTAGGCTATGAAGAGCAATGTGATATCTTGATAATCTTATTATCTGGATTAATTGGTTTCGAATGACTCGATCAAACCTAGCAGTCAACTCTTTCAATTATGTTTAAAAACAATTAAATGCTGACAAATGTACCGATTAAGCTGATCAATTGGCTCACACTTTATTCCCTACCAGATCAGATTTAACGCTTCATTCTATTAAATCCGACATAAAGTCATTGCAATCCCATTTTATCAAATGCATCACAAACTTTCTAATCGCATTATGCGCTTTACATACAATATTACACGCTAGCTGCCTAATTCACACTATACATTTGTTTTTGTATCAACCGTTCTATTCTGTAGTTTCATACAAAATGTTTTCAAAAGAATGATTATTTAGTTAAACAATTTTATGGGGTCAATCATTTGTATTCAATCCACATTTTCTATTCATTTTTTTTCAGATTTTCACTGTTTCTTCACTGTAGTAGAACATGAGTACTGCCGTTGTCGTGCCGTGATAAGCTTTACTTGAATTATGTCTATATCCCTGAAGTACGATGTGGATGTGATGATTTCGCCTCTGGGTAATATTATTTCTAAATTGATTATTTATTGCCCGTGAAACCTACTGAAAATTTCTCATCCCAACGACGGATGGTCCGTTCGTTCAACACCCTTCCACGAACGTGGTGGTAACATTTCTTGCAGATTAGGCTACCGAGTGTCTAAATTAAAAACAATTAAACGAAAATCTCATGTTTCAATTATCTTATTTGATGGCATACTAAACAATTTTCGTTCGAATGTGGTTATAATATTATAATAATCCCAAGAAATTTTGTCTGCTATTTTTTTAATGTAATATAATATAAAATAGTATATATTAGCCAGGGAATACTATTTTTAATAGTAATTTATGTATCTGATATGTATGATGATGTAATATAATTATCGTTTGATTGTTGTGATAGTAAATATTATAAAAAAAGAGAGGAGAATATTATTACAATCTGTAAACATATACATAGTAAACAACAGAAGTCCAGTAATTCCACTATGAATTTTATAAATAATAAATAGGAAACTTCATATCAAACGACCCAATACAATTACTGGTTAATTTATCTCTAAGTAACGAAAATATATCTGTTTGTTTGAGTATTTTCCGTGAGCAATTAAATAGGATATTATTGTGAAAGATATGTTTGCGCATAAATATCATATGTTCAGAGGATTTAGTAAATTGGACGGAAATAATACACCACTCCCTTCCCAACGGTTCAGAGAATACTACAAACGAGATCATTAGAGAAACATGGCAATCATGGCCTGAAATAGCAGAAGGAAAAACTATTCAAAAATAATGACTGTAATTTTTATAAATAATTTAAAAGTTTACTATACAAATAAAGTTTTGTTTAAACAAATATATTTATTTAACAGGAAATATTAAATTTATGATTTATTTAAGTTAATTTATTTATAAATTAAACCTGACTTCCTTCAATGGTATTTTCGATGCTGGAAAGAAGTAGGTATAACGAAAAATATTTAACGATTTGACTATTATGTTAGAAATATTATTATTAAATAAACAACATGTAAATATTTTTCAATATTTGAACAATTTTAAAGTCAATCCTATTTATAAATATGTCTAACTATTTAATATAATCCTATTTATTTAATATAATACAATCCTATTTATAAATAAGTCCATTTTGATCTAAAAAAATCGTTTATTATTTAAATGGTTTTAATGATTATTGTATCGTAATAGAATTTAAAACACCTGTAGGGTTTCAAACACCTCTCTTTACTAAGTTATAAATGGTAAAAACATTTGCCCGTTTGCCCATATTTTAAAATTACGTAATTCGAATGGAAATCATAAGTAATCGGGAATATGAAAAACTGGACACACCTCTTTTAAATATAACAGTACAATTTATTGTGAGTAAGCATTCGTTTTTGTACAAATTATTACTACTTACACTAATTAACACTAGTATAATAACACGGAAATAATTAACACTTTTGGTTAAATATTTAATAAATAAATAATATTCTTCCATGGAAGTTACAGAAAGAAGGTGTTGACCCATGTTCATCTTGATGATAATACAAAATAAGTTTGGAACTAATTAAATTCTAAAAAGGGAGAAAAGTTATGAAAAATAGGAAAATAAAATACCATGGAAGTGGGAGAAAAATATTATTTCTTAGTAAACATATTTTTCCCAAAAGAAAGACAGAACATCAACAAAAATTACCGATCTACTTTCTTTAGCTCAGTTGAATAAACGACCCAACTTTATGCTCGGAAATTGTAAAGGCGTCTACAGACTTATGCCAAAAAGGATATAGAGGATGATTAGACAACTTTTCCTTCCTGGCTGACAAAAATACGATCATTTTTTATCAAGAAGGTAGCACAGAAAGTATGGCATCCAAACCAAGGAATCTAAAATTACTTGAAAAAGAGAAATTTTGGTGTAAGTACATATGGAGTAAATAGATATGGACCCAAAGGCTATTGTTAGTCAAGATCTATATACTACTTTCAGATTATGTAAAAGGGAGAAGCAGTCTTAGTCGACTTTAAAATTGAAATACACTAGGTATAGAAAATGTCTAAAAACTGAATTCAAGGACATATTAGAGGTATTATAAACTGCTACATTAGCTGGTCCAATGTTTAAATTTTGGAAGTGGTATAATGTTCAATGCAGATGGTCCTAAAAGTCAGCAAGCACATGTCGATGGACGGTCTGAAGAAATGAATAGAAAAGGATTGAGTACTAATCCTTAAAACCTATAACATTAAATAAGGATCTTGGGCGTAAATAAATGACGTTTATAAATGTGTGGTAGAGACTATAGCAATTCTAGGACAATAGGTTTGTGTCCGAGTTCAAGCTCACCATATTAAGGGTACCCTCTTAATAGCGGCTGGGTGATCTATAGGAGGGTCTCCAGAATCCCTGACAGCTAAAAGTTTAAATAACCTGCCACAGCCGGATTTGAACCTGTGTCTTTCGGCTCGGCTACTCAGCGGTTACCACTGTGTTGGATCCCTCCACCCATGGAAGGACATTGGAACAGACAAATACAATGCAGATAATTGTTTGGGTTTTTTTACTTACAGAGTCTTTGGGTGAAAACGATTTTTTTAATTATTACCTGTACAATAATATTTGTTATAAGACCTACATACTATCCTTCAATGGCATTCTTTATCCTTTATTATAGCATGTTCCTAACATGACTGCCTCCAATATAGTATATTTCACTCAGTCATCCTTACCAATATTTTTAGAATGTATTTAGACAGTTCGGTCCAGGACGTCAAAACACATTAAGTATTAAAAATCGTCTCTGTCCAAGAAATTTTACCTGATATATTTTTTGTGTAATATAATATTAAAAAGTATATAATAGCCAGGGAAAAGGGTAAAATGTATTTTAGTAGAGACCGTTACAAGAGAGAGGGGAGTAGTTTTTCATAAGGAAATACGAGAGCGATAAGTCGGGCCTTATCAGAGTGAGTGCCTTATCCAGGGGGGGGTTAGGGGGGAGGTTGGGTTTGGCTCAGCCCTTCTTGGCAAGGCCCTGGACATCACATTCCATATCTAGGCTCGCTAGTCTATGTCCCTTTTCTCCCTTTAAGGTCTAACATATAATTAAAATGATGTAGGATTGAGCAAGCTTTTTCTAGATAACATAAGAAAATTAATGATATGCGTTATAATTTTATGTTATAAGACTTTAATTATTAATTCATTTAGTATACACTTGTAAGGAATGCGCCAATAAATAGACAGTCCTTTCAAAGGAAAACTGCAAAAAAAAGGAAAGTCGATAATTGATGAACATAAACATTACATTACATTAGATATTACTGTTTCAATAAATTTAATGACATTCATTAATTACCGAATCGAAATAGAGTTTAAAAGTAACTGGGGAAAATTCAAATTATTTTCTATAGAAAAATCAGTTTAAGTTCCATTCATTAAAGAAAAGTATGAATCCTAACTGACAAAACCGACTTAAGTTTATATTCGAAGTAGTAAAAAACCACCAAATTCCTCTCGTATACAATCGTTGCAATCAAAAATGCTTCGTATAATCTTTAATGCTCCGTACTTTGTATAAAGTAACTAATGAAGTCATCCTTAATTGCTGCAGATCTGGCCCAAACCCGATATCAATCCTATCACGTCAAACTTTATTACGACTCAAACCAACTATTTCCAAACCTAGCTACCTCTACAATTCCCAATAGTCCTCCGAGGGGCCTGAAAAGAAGATGGTCACGTGAACATCTATGTAGAATTTGTTACTTGAGTACTATCAGTGGGTAGATTCTCTTTTTTTTATTTATCTCATGCCATCATGTCATTTTATTATCTTGCTGTATCAACTATTACAAAACAGTTGAAAATTTCAATAAAGTTCAATTAAAATTTTTTTTTTCGGAACTCTCCTCCACATTTGAGGACTTATATAGGGTAAAATTAATATTTATAAAATGTCTGGTCATTCATAATTGCATATATTTATACTCATATATTATTTTGATCAGTTCATTTTTTGTTTCAATTCACCTTATGAATTGACATATATTTGCATTAAGAGTAACATTTTTTTAAGATTTTCAAAAGAACATGCATAATTTGAATACTGCTTAATCATTAAATAAAATAAGCTAAACGTTCCTAAATAAATATATTGAAATACAAATTAAAAAATAGCAATATTTCAATACATTTTTTATACTTCTAGAAAAAATATTAGTTCGTTTCTTTCAGATTATTAGTATAATTACTGTCTCTTATAGAACTACAAAGGCATACAAGTATCCGATTTGAACGCATGTGAGGATTTCAAAGCTTTGACACTCCAACCGTATTTAATAGGGTTGGGAGGAAAGGGACATAAAATCTGGGACAAATGGTAACCATTTCAGTTCCATCTTTTTATCTCTAATCCTACGACTATCATGGAGAAATAATTTAATATTAGAAGTATTCCATATTGCCAGTCAAGAAATAAAATAAATAGTATATCATACTTTATTATTTGTTCTATGGCAATGTAGTGACTTAATACTTCGTTGTTGTTTTGTAGTTTTGGAAGATCATTTTAAGAAAATTATTACAAGTCTCTTTTATTATTTTAATAAAATCAAACCAGCAAAAACTCAAAAAGAGGCATAAAACAATAATTAGAATTAGAAAACCACACAAAACAAATGGAGTTAAGCTAGTCGTTGGCTAAGTCAGACATCAGCAGCACATATGCATACACCAAAATAAAACCTTACCTAAATGAAAATGAGTGCGTTTCACATCGATGGTCCAATTAAACACGTCGATCAAATACAACAACCTCCAAGACGTTCAGTAACAAACTGTTTTCTCATTTTTATTATTTTAGAAATTTTAAACATTTGGTTTAGCTTCTACTAAAAAACGGTAAAAAATGCGTTTTCAATGGTCACAATTTTCAAGGGAAATAAAAACTAACCCCGTATATTCTGTCCAATGTGGAAGGACCCTTATTAATATGGCTCTATGCTATAGAAACGATGCACCCTGAAGGTAACTGACAGTAATGAGATTGTAATGTCAGGAGTGCTGATGTGTTACCAGAGCAATCTCGTTTCGAAGAGTCGGAAGTTTGAACCCTTTCGATTAAATTTATTTATTGTCCACGGAATTAATCTGGGCCTTCCCACTCTGGTTAGGATGAATGGTATCCTGTTAGGAACAATCAATTGGCCTATCTATTTGTTTCTAGATATAACATAAATCCTTAATCCAGTGGGTCAGCTATTGTGTGGCGGTCATCCTAACAACCTATAATGCCAAGGATCGTTAGTTCGCAGCCCGGCACTTTTATGTCGTCCTTCGGAAGGGACGTAAAATGAGCGTAACAGGCCTGTACTGTGTCTAGTATTCGGTACAGATCCCTTCATTAATTATACCAGAATAGGCAAAGTGACGTTGAATGAATAGGAAAAAAAAACATAAATCCTAGATAATAAAATTAAACAGTGAAGTAACAAAAGATTTATCATATTTGAAAACAGAATATTCTAAACACAATGCAGTAAAATTAACTACATCATTAAGTTGAGTAAATTAATGAGGAGGATCTGCCAACTAATTCGAGATAAGGTAATACGATGATTAGAGGCATATCTGATTCCCTTATTTGATAAAAGGAATCCGGGAAGCTTTCATGAGGGAGCTAGGGACCAGGAGAAAAGGCTACAATTAGTTTAGGCCTAAAGGGGTTTCAACAAAGGTTTGTTCAAAGCTTTGTTTGTACGCCCTAACAGGAAGGCGGAGTACAAAGCTACAATCGGGGAAAACTCCATGCGAGGGAATAAATAGCCGAGGACTAAATACAATAATCTACGGATTTACAAGCGCTAAAAGCAGAGAACCGTTCTCAAATTAAAGTAAATCAATATTTTACTGCTACTAGTAATTATTATTACTATCAATTATTTTATAATATAATTCAAATAATTTTAGTAAACACAATACTTGTCCTACAATATTAGTCCTCAGAAGTAGAATGTTTGATCATGACTACCTCGAGGAGAGAATTTTAGTGTGTATATTGGTTGTATCTAAAATACGTTTCTCAGGTTCTTAAACTTCAATCATAAATTCATCATGAAAAACAAATTATGTATTAACATTGCCTATTTCATATTTGTCTCATTACATTGCATAAACAAGAAAGAATAGGAAAAGTATATGGTGTAGTGGTTATTCTAAAAACCTCTTATGCCCACCCTCACGGGGTATTAACCCGACAGTTTTTTAAAGGGAGTAAAAAACCATTAGTGATACTGCCCTTCGGACGGGACGTAAAATGGGGATGCAGCCTGTGCGGTGTCAGAAATTCGTTAAAGATCACTTCCCGAAATAATCAATATTTTGGACTCTGTAGCACCGTACGACTAGACATCGCAGCATTATGTTAAATAAACAAGAAGTTTAAATCTAATGTTCAGAATTGTGTGTGATATTAATGTCCAAAACCGTTTACAATAAATGCAAAAAAAAACTATTGATTAGGCGATGAAAATGACAAACAAAAACTCGAAACGTCGCCAAAATATGGTTTTGATCAATAAATAAAGCTTTTGGTCAATTCATTTATAGACAGAACCTCAAGAAACTGAAAAACTTTAGCCCTTCTGTACATACTTTACTTTAATAAAATTATTTTATAACATATAAAGATTCTTTTATATCTTCGGCTAATGAATATCGAACATTTTATTTATTTTTTCCCCAAAACGGAAAAGTAGACTGAATTTAAATTGTAGAACTCGGGTCTGGGTAAACTTCTTATTATTATTCTAAATTTTGATCAATTAAATAGTAAATACTAAACGTACCAACAAACTTTTAAAAAAATAAGCTCATTTAAGTAAACATATACGAGGTGTGAATATTAAATAACGAGACTGACGTTGCTGCGGAACAAGTACGCATGTACTCTTCAGTATGCAGTTAGTCTCGCTTCTGTAAACAATACCGTATAGTCACAGCCTACGTTCGCGTTGGTGTTGTTTTTCTGTTTTTCCGGATAAAATGGTTAGTGCACTAATAGAGCAACGAATTATTGTGAAATTTCAATTCAAACTTGGAAAAAGCGCTACTGAAACTTATAATTTACTGAAAGCAGTGTATGCCAGTGAATGTTTATCGCGGGCACGTGTTTTTGAATGTTTTAAGTGTTTTAAATATGACCGAGAAGACGTTGAAGATGATTCGCGGCCAGGTCCCTTCAACGTCATCACAATGTTGAAAAACTCGGTAATTTGATTCGGTCTGACCGTCGATTACAAGTATTCGTGCAATTGCTGAAACAGGCATTGATAAAAAATGTGTACGGCAAATTTTACATGACAAATTTAACATGCGAAAAGTGTGTGCTAAAATGGTGCCTAAAATTCTCACGTTTAAACAACAAGCAGCTCGCAAAAATGTATGTACTGCCACTTTGGATGCCATTGAAAATGACCCAAATTTATTGGAAAGGGTAATAACATGTGATGGCGAAATCTTCATTAAAAGGGACGAGATTTGAGTCCGTGGAAGCTGTAAAAGAGAAAGCGGCGCGCGTCCTGAAGGAGCTGACAGAAGATGACTTCCAGCACTGTTTCCATCAATGAAAATTCGCATGGAGCGTTGTAGGGATAGAAAAGGGTTGTATATTGAAAGTGATAGTAAGTAATTATGTATGAAATAAAAATAAATTTTATTGCAACGTCAGTCTCGTTATTTAATAGCCACACCTCGTAAATATTTTATTTACATAAACTTATAAATAAAAGATATAAAGGTAAAATTATTATCTATGTCAAATTAAATTATCAAATTTATATTTTTGTCTGATTCGATTTAGGCTACTTGGTATAAAACAAAAAAATGCTAAATAGAATTTTTAAAACACGTTTATGATTAGTTGACATATACAGGGTGTTTCGGAATTGCACGGCACTATTTTAGGTATGTGTTCTCTAACACAAAATAAACAAAAAAGTTCATATTAACATATATCTCAAACTCATTTATTAAACAGATATCAAAGGTTAAAGATTTATTATTTGTTATTACTATTTATGAATTATTATTACAACATTTAGAGTAACTGTTCAAAGGGGCCTCCGTTTTGTTGAATGCAACATTCAGCAGGATGAATCCATGCTTCTCTGGCTCTTTTCGTGTATATATATATATACGAGTATATTTTAATCGAGTGCTTATGTAAATGAATGACTCCAATTACATATAATATAATGGCGTGATGGCAGTCAAACTTTTACCGTCCATGGAAGCTAGTTTAGCCTATTATAAAATGAAGCTAGCTACTCATAACTACACGATTTATAACCTACAAAATCACGATGCAGTGTGCTGCTGGTTCACTGAGACCGAGGGCACCCTGGTATCGTCGACGTTCGCTAGTTGCCTCATTGCGGAAATTGAACTGCTAACTGCTTCGGATGCTAGGGATGTTGAGGTGTACTCTGACGGGTGCACCAGCCAAAATCGGAACGTGGTGATGGCGAATGCATTATTAAACCTCAGCATGACCAAAAATATAAACATCTACCAAAAATTTCTGGAAAAAGGACACACCCAAATGGAGGCAGACAGCGTTCATAGCACTTTAGAGCAAAAAATGAAAGGTAGAGAAATTTACCTGCCTTACGAACTAAATGTGATCACTAAAGAAGCTAGAAGCAAGCCATTTCCTTACCGAAGCAAACTCATGCACCACAGTGACTTCAAAGATTATTCCAAGAAAGAAAACCATCGATACACTTCTATACGCCCAGGGAGCAAGACGAATGATCCAGTCGTGACCGATTTGAGGTGCCTTCATTACGATCCCAGTGGCATTATTCGATCCAAGTTGAATTATGATGACAACTTCATAGAATTGCCAAGAAGACCCAAAAATGTGACCATCACCAATGACTACCCTCAGCTGCATTCAAATTCGTAGCCAATTCCCCGTGACAAGTTTGAAGATTTAAAATCCCTGAGGGATTTAATCCCTCAAGAGTGTCACTCTTTTTACAATAATTTGCCACATGTCGAAGAAAGTATGAGGGAAAGGAAAAGACAAAACAAAAAGTAATGATTTTTTATGTTATTATTTTAGTACTTTAGGTTCGCTATTTTATTTTAGGTTGGCTATTTAATTTGTCTGAATAATATTATCTTTAAGCTGACTATTAATTTAATATTATTACAAAAACAAAGTGTGATTTTAACAAGACAATCTTGTGTGATTAAAAATAATGTGATTTTATTTAAAATAAGTTATGTTAAAAAATTGAAGGGTCTCTTTAAGAATTCTTTTGTTATTAAAAAATAATGTTTATTCTTATACCAACTTTTTAGGTTCCTATGCTATTTATGTTAGTATTCTCTTGCAAATTTTCATAATTTTTTTTTTCAAGTAATTTTGTACGAACGTCTACAAGATTTTAACTTGCTAGTTTACGTTTTGTCCCATTTTTCTGTTGTTTTTTTTATCTTATTTTGTTTAAATAATTTTTTGTCTTTTACTAAATCTACCCTCTGATTATAAACATTAATTTGCCAAATTATGTTTTAGCTGAGTGCCACAAAAATTATGTTTTAGTAATTTATATTAATTGTGTTTACCAAATAATGTGATTTTAACAAGACAATCTTGTGTGATTATAATGTGATTGTTTAAAAAACTTAAGGTTTGTTAAAAAAAATATATAAAAATCCTCTTAAGTACTTATTAATTGTTTTTTATTAATATACCATAATACCATAACAGCACAACTCGGACTAAAATTACAGCAGCACGACACAATTATGAAAAATTGTTAGAAACAAGATATTTTTCCGCAAAATTCGTATAAAATTATCAAGAAAATATAAAATATAAATAAAAAATCGAACTCCTCTAAAATTAATAGCTTAGTGCTTCAATAAACAAGTTATTAGCTCTCCTGAAAACTAATCAAAATTGAGTTATGTCATGCTGGATCTTAAGCGACGATATGATACTTTAGGGGATTAGCCTTGGTACAACTATGTGCGTATTCTAAAAAATATGTATATAAATATCAAATATAAAAATAAAATCTATTTAATTTATGTCCCAGCCAAAACAAATAAGTTGATTAAGCCATCTCTCATGTCAATGTGACCTTTAAGAACTGTGTCATTCGACCCGTGCGCACTCAGTTAACGTCAAGTCTTATACCTTATAAGTCGCCTTCATCCTATAGGCTGTCTCGTAGATTGATTGAAAAGGATGTAGGTCTGTCGAAATGGCATTAAAGTTATGAGTCAATAATTTGAATAGCTGATAATTTATAATAATAGTAAGTATTTTGTATGAATTTTACGTTTTCAGCGAACATTAATAAAGAAGTGGAATCCAAGTTTTCTAAACGTTAGCAGCGATGCAATATTGCTTTTTGTTTTTTAAATTTATTTACAAGTAAATGTAAATGATTTCGATACAAAAGTTTGACTAAACGAAAATAGTTTAAAGCAAACAAATATTAGAAAAAACAAAGTTGTATAATTTCACTGTGTGATTAGTAACCATAAACAAATTTGTTTTATTTTTGTTACTTAATAATTGATTATTTTTATAAGTTTATCGACAAATAACATATGACTAGTAGCCTAGTAGCTAGTTTGAAACTAGTGGGCTTGAGTTGGAATAATTCATGAAAAGACTAGTTCGGGTTTGGGCCAATTCAGCAACAAAAAGGCATTGAGGTCATTATGGATGACTTTATTCGTAACAAAGTAAGGAAAAGTGAGGATGTTACAAAGGATTTTGGATTGTAAGGATTGGAACGAGAGGAATTAGATGGCTTTGTGGAGTCCCAAAGCTCAACTATAATATAGTTATAGGTTCAACTAAATAAAAACTAAAAACATTTAGTTATAACTCTAACGAATAGGTCCTACAATAGTCATAAATATGATTCTTTTTTAATTAATTGGGATCTTAGAGCGTTTGTCTAGTGAGTAATAAACGGCGAGCAGTTTATTTTATTTTCAATCTAGAATGATTCCTTGCTAAGCCGTTGTCAAGATGTAATCCTAAGTATAGGAAACGATAAAAATCAGATTCGAAAAAGGAAACTCTATTTTTTTTTTTTTAATTCAGTACATTTTCTTAGAGAGTTTTTATTTTTTGAAGTGAATGCATTCACTAAAAAGTGGCTCAAACTCTGATTTTGATGAATTATATAAACAAAATTGTAATATAATAATATATATTGCCAAAAGCTGTCGAATTATCATATATAATATAGTTGCCAGTATATAGATGCACAATAGCCCAGAGTAAATTAACAATGGGCACATATATGACCGATATGGACCACTAGAGCGCCCATAATTGGAATGGTCGTTAGGCATTAGCCAACAGCGAATCATATCCAACCTGCTTGTTCAACTTGAGGCTGTAACATCAAGCTACATTGCCTTCTCAGCAAAGGGCACACTGAACAGGCATTAATACAATATGTTATTGTAATCTTTAACGGTTATAATCTAACTAATTACCCTATTAGGTAGAGTTAATGGATAGTTGTATTGGGTTGATGATGGGAAATTGTGAATACAAGCGGGTCCCTTACTCTCAAGTTATGAAATATCTCCCGTTTTGCTAGCAATGTAACTTCCTTAACTCCCCTCTTCTTTTACAAGTATATAGCTTTTGTCAGTGAATTTCATAATTTTTTCAGCCAAATTCATAATTTTTCAACCAATTTCATAATTTTACCAATCAAATTCATAATTTTTTCAACCAATTTCATAATTTTACCAATCAAATTCATAATTTTTTCAACCGATTTCATAATTTGTAAGATGTCGCAGTGTGGTTGTCGGGAAATCATATAACACCAAAAAAAAAAGAGGTGGTACCCATCGTATCGTAAGTTTGACATCCAAAACTCTTGCTGCGATTGAGGAAGTAATTGAAGAAAACGCAGCATTTATATACTTTACAAGAAATAAAAGAGAAACTGTCCCAGCGAAACATTAATGTTCGATCTCCACAATTCCTAGAGGACTATTTCAGTTGAAATTTACGTTAAAACGCGCTGCAAAAGAGGTTGGCCTTATAAACTCGGAGTTGGGCATTGAGGAAAGAAAACAATACGCTCTAGATTTTGAAAGCTGGATACCTCAAAATCGCTGTCTCGTCGTCTTCATTGAAAAATCCGGATTTAACTTTTCTTGTTAGTTTTTTTTATCCCAGTTTTTGGTTAAAGTACATTTAACAAGAAACTGGGCTAGGCCAAAAGATAACACTAAAGCTATTGTGACTATCCCGACAGTACGAAGGAGGAACACAACTCTCGTCTTGTCTATCAAGATCCAACAGGTCGTTCACTTTTTTGTTATAGCTTCTGGAACTTGTAATAGTGATTTATGTTGCCAATTTTTGTTTTAATTGAAAAACTTGATCAGCTTCCCTTCATCAATAGTATTTTAGTGATGGACAATGCAGCTATCCACAAAAGTGAGCAGGTTAGAGAAGTTAGGGCGCGATCTTCGCATATTATAAAATATCTGCCACCATATTCCCAATGGTTAATCCGGCAGAATATGCTTTCTCAAAAGTAAAATCAAAAGCAAGAGCTATGTGTTGTCTTCTGGCAGAGGAATACAGAAATTGGAAGAGGTAATCCTAATAAGTACCTCCTTATAAGTATATCGTTAGAATATGGAATAATTTAATACATCCAAATCTCTTTCCAAATATATGTATTATATCCAAATATATGGTATATGATTTCCTGACAATCACACCGCGACATCTTACAAATTATGAAATTTGTTGAAAAAATTATGAATTTGTTTGGTAAAATTATGAAATCGGTTAAAAAAATTATGAAATTGGTTGAAAAAATTATGAATTTGGTTGAAAAATTTATTAAATTCACTGAAATAAGCTATAAACATGGAGAAGGTAAGAAGGTAAGAGAGTGGATAATGGAGAGTAGAGAGGAGATGTAGTAGTTCGTTTATAGAGTAATCTCTAAGTTAGATGTAGACCCTAGTCAATAAGTTATTATGATAGTCAATAAGTCACATAGTAAAATCACAAAAGAATGACTCTTGTATATCCATGTTATAATGTTCTATAATTCAATAAATCTATATATTTCTTAAAAGTCATCCTTGTAAGTAGTCTAAATAAAAACTGTAAGCATTTAGATAGAATGTGATGTTTGATTTAATACTTCAAAGTTCAGGATTCTTTGTTTTAAAAATTGAAAAGTGAGAAATGAAATAGCTGAAGTTTATTTTTTTTTAATTTAAAGTTTCCCTACTTTGGATTTTCTCCAAATATATTTTAAGACAATATATTTTTCCACGTCTTCCTGTCAAAAGCAACTTCTTCATTGAGATCGTAACCTGTCATATCTTTCTTAACTTGGTTAATCCATGAGATTCTTGGTAGTCCTCTTCTCTTCTTACTTCAGGGCACCTGTGCTGGTTCATTTTATGTATAATTCTATCTTCCATCCTCAATAGATGCCCGAACCACACTAATCGCATGATTGCTTTATGAATGGTATTGTTCAACTTAAACCGGCCGTCTGACTTACTCAGCCTGCTCTACCTCCTTGTACCAGAGGCAGAGCCCTCTATAGCCTCCTAGACTACAACTAGGCACAAAATATATAAGTTTCACAAACAAAACTAGCACAAAAGAACTAGTTTCCTATCTGCAATAAACAAAGTACTGAAGGCGTTGTCAAGAGTCTGCTATATTGTGGACAAATATTATTTTTATAGTAAGTTGGACTATTTGCTTTTCTGCAGTTAACGATTCATATAAGCTATAGATGCAATACAAAGACGTTAAACCGCTCAATAATATTTTTATATATCGCAGTTAGGATCAAGAATGATGGCCTTTGTTCAGTATAATTATTCAGGGTAATTTAAGCTAAGACCTTAAGCTCAAGTGATAAGGCAAATTGTTTTCCTTCCTACAAGCCCTTATATTCATTAAAAACTTAAACAGTAAGTGTAATTAGTGTATTCAAATGAAAAGCCACTTAAAAGTTACAAAACAGAAATTAAGGAAAATACACAAACATTAAATCCGTAATGAAGATATCAGGCGTTGATCTTTTACCATAACCCATGAAAACATTTCATCATGAATTTCGTTAAACAAAAAAAAAAATAATAAAAAAAAATTGTACCACTGCAACCCATGAAGAATATTGGGTTTATTGCAGATCCTGGGGAATGTAGGAAATTCTCGGACTTAGTTCAATCGAATTTTAATCTTATTAGAACTAACACTAATCACATGTCATTCATACATGAAAACATACGTCTCATATAGTTATAAAGCTACTGTTTTATCATATTCATAAATTTCTTTCTCACTGTTATGTTTTATTTTTTCAACAATTATTTTATAATTTAAACTTTAATCAACTATTTTCTGTTTAATAATTGTTTAATTTTCTCCGATATTGCACTGTTGATATTATTTCGTTGTGTTTTTTTTTTAGCTCTGACAATGTCCTACAAGTTAGGTCAAAACGTCGGCACATTATAAAAAATATCTCTTAATTGGTACACAATTCTATTGAGCGCATTGCCGGCTGTTTTCTTATTTTAAAAAACAGTACCACAGCTTGAAAGGTCTTGGGTTTAGTACACGGAAGAGACTAATGTTACTCAGTCAACGGTTGGGCAAAGAGATGATTTGGCCGAGTCCACGATATTCTAAACGGCTCAAAATTATTTAATTCGCATTTGCAACACTTACCTTCTCACCCTTACAAATAAAATCTCTCAAGAATTTAAAACCTTTAACCATACCATAATAAAGGTCACCTGTGGTCTAGTGGTTAGCGTAACAAACTACTAAGCCCAAGATCGCGGGTTCGTAGCCCGGCAGGTGACCCTAGGATTTTTTTAAGGCAAAAAAAATCCTTAGTTACGCCGTCCTTCGGAAGGGACGTTAAACGGGGGTCTCGAGCCTGTACGATGTCAGGTACTCGTTAAAAATCCCTATCCTAATTAAACCTGGGTAGGCAAAATTTAGAGCTCCCACTGTAGCATCGTCCGATTAGCCACAGCAGCATAAAGTGACGTTAAATGAACAAACCATACCATAACATAACCTTATTTTTCCCTAAGAATTTTCGTGTTACGAGTACTAATTGATGACACTATAACCAAGAAAACTTGCTATTTACTATAACTTACATACCTATGCCTAAGAAAACATAAAAATCACATTTCAAAATGATAGTTAACTAAACAGAGTTCAATTACCGAAATGAAAATAAAACTTATAAACTATGACTATTTCCATTTTTTCTACCTACGAGTATTTTTTATTATAGGTTTTTTATAATCTGTACCACTACAACCAGCTAAGGGCTCAGTAAATGGTAGAGACTGTGCTGTTTCTTGGACAACGGTTGTGCAGGGAGGTGATTTGTCCAATCACGCTCAACCGCCAATAAATTTATGTAAGTCTTGTATTATGTAAGTGAAAGTTGACTTACAATAACTTGAGCATCTTCTGTCATTGCTACAGACTATTATTTTTTTTCACCAGACAGGTAGAGAAAACGTTTATATAGTTTTCCGCATTGATATTTTAAAAAAAATTATCCCTGTTGAGAGACTAAATCTAGAACACTGTTGTTTGCCCGGCAATGTTTGCTAGCGGTGAGGCCCGCCAGGTTTATTTGCCCTGCAATACTGATGAATTTTTAATTTCCTGCAGATATCTTTTGTCTGTTTCCACCGTCAACAATTAAAAAAAAACAATAACATAATGCAATATTTGCATTAAGATTTTTTAAAACTGTAATGTACAAATCGTCAAAATTGTCATAAACACTAGAGTAGTGGAGATTAACACAGAGTTGATTGTTCTATTTGGGCATAAATTATCATTAGATGTGAAATTTGAGAGGGATGTCGTTAAATATTTATGGGTACTTATATATATATATATATATATATATATATGACTTATATATTTTGTCCTGCAAGGTTCGTAGAGATTAATTTCTGTAACCTACGCATATTGTGAAAATATTCAAATAATGAAAGTATGGTGATATTTTTCAAATATTTAATTGTTTCAGAAATGTCCACATTAATGAATCTATCTTCTTTAATAAAATAAAAAATGTATACATAAACTTAATATACGCTAATCATATACTGTTTTAATGAATTTATAATTTTGGAAACGACCATTGTTTTTAAAAATTGACATTGTACTTTTTAAAAAAATAGTGCAATGTACCCGGCAGTAAGAAAATTTAAAATTTTAATATGTCAATGTTGCGAGTGTTTTAATAAAATAAAAAATGTATACATAAACTTAATATACGCTAATCACTTACTGTTTTAATGAATTTATAATCATGGAAACGACCATTGCTTTTAAAACTTGACATTGTACTTTTTAAAAAAATAGTGCAATGTACCCGGCAGTAAGAAAATTTAAACTTTTAATATGTCAATGTTGCGAGTGTTTTAATAAAATAAAAAATGTATACATAAACTTAATATACGCTAATCACTTACTGTTTTAATGAATTTATAATCATGGAAACGACCATTGCTTTTAAAACTTGACATTGTACTTTTTTTTAAATAGTGTACCCGATAATAAGTGAGAATTTAAAATTTTAATATGCCAATGTTGCGAGTCAAATTACAATTTCTGAATACATGATTGTTGAACTAAGAATTCAACTTCTTATAGAAATATTCGATCAAAGATCTTTTCTTTTTCTTTTATAGTTTATTCAATGAAATTTACATCTGTATTATACTAATACAAGTAAATATAATGAATGGTACATATTAGCATGAATAAAGACAAGTAGAGAAACTACCCAGTGGTAGTACTCAAATAACAAGTTCAACTTAAAAGATCACGAGGCCATTTTTTTTTTCAGAGGCCTGGGAGGATTATTAGGAATGGAAGAGGTTGCTAGGTTTGAAACTAGTGGGTTTGAGAGGGAATGAAGTTTGTAATGAAAAAATTGATATCGGATCAGCAATAAATGGGTCTTTAAGATCATTATGGATTACTTTGTTCGTAACAAGGTAAGGAGCCGATCAAAGACCAAAATGGTTAACCTGGGAGAATTGAATTAACATAAATTTAAACAAAACAAAAAATCCGTTTAAGGACAAAATCTCTTAATTGTAATCTCTATTAGTTAAAAAAAATACTGAAGTTACAAATTCATTCTGTTGCTGCCAAAATTATTAACAATTCTTTTTTAATTTTTAATAAAAAAAACAAAAAAGTGCCGAATATCAAAATATTAAAACACTTTATACAGATTATTGAACTGTTTAAAATGATGTTTGATTTATTTCCAACTATAAGATATACAATTTCAATTTATAGACATGGAAAAAAATTAACTAAAAAAAAATGTAGGTTACCACTTTTCTATTTACTATTGTAAATTGTGGCAATATTATATTCCCCAACGAAAAGGATCGGAAAAAACGAAAAAGATACTTAAATCATCATTATTTTTTTGGTCTTCCGATCTTTACAGTATTAGTTACAGAAAATAATACAGCAAGAGTTAAAAAGAAATACAATAGTAATTTATACTATTATCACTAAACAGTATCATAAAAAAATATATGATAAACTGACCAAACAGTTAACATTTAATTAATGTTAATGTAATAAAAACACTAGTTAAAATTTAATACATTCAATTCCAATTGAGCTTTATATTCGACATAAAAACTTATCTACAAAATTGAAGTTTTTGGTATATTTGTGATTTATATAACACTATTCTTCATATTCTATTTTAGAGTCAGAAGATCTTACGTCTGCCTTGTCTGGATATAAGTCTTTTGTTTTCCCAATTGTTTGTTTTTCCTCAGAAAGCTTAATGATCTTAAAAGACAAACATTGATCCCCATTAAAAATATCCCAAACACAGAAAAACGGAGGACCTGAGTAGAAAACTGTCAATATAACAGTAGAAAGGTTTCAAAGAAATTTCCAGGGAATCAAAGGAAAAAATAATTGGATCCCAGAAAAGATTTTATTTCAGTTTCGGATATTTCATTTCACACAAATGCACATGTGTAAAAGAAAAGAAGGATTTTTTTTTTAAAAGGAATTTTATATAAAGGGTTTTTGAAACGTTCTTTGGGCAATTATAAACAGAAAGAGGAGACTATATAATAAATTCACAAGAACCCAAACTCACCCCACCAAACATCTCAAACAACCTATGATTAATTTATTTTATTTTATGTGTTACTAATTTTTAAATATTTTTATTTGAAAAGAAAAGATATGTCCAGGACCGGGACTCGATCCCGGGTCTTCCAGATCGCTAGTCTGGGACTCCTGGCTGTATCAGGCTCGCTCCCCGGCCATGGTCGTATCTTATTATTAATAAACCTATGATTAAAGTTTTTGAACAATTTGAGACTCCACCCCGAACACTTTATCACTAATAAGATTAAACGGAAAGAAAATATATACACACCTTAAAATATATATTACAATAATAAAATACTGTCTTTAATAGCTCTCTAATGACAAGAAATGGGAATAATTTAGAAGATTGTTACAAGAATTTCTTCTAAATATGACAATGCATACTAAACCTGTATCATTTACAGCTGTCATAATTTTTAGTAATTTCAATCATTTATATTCACGTCTCTGAATAAATATAATAACTGTGCTACAATTCACCAAAATATTATTTGAAACTGAATAGAAATAACTTAATAAATAAAAATTGTTTGAATGATTTAGTTTATCAATTCAATGATAAAATTCTAAAATACTAGTCTTTACTAACTAAAAATGTTTAAAATTCAATTATCTCATAACAATATTATATTAAATTATTTTTATTTTATATGTCGCTCCTAGAATAGAACAAAATCCTAATTTTTCAGTAGCGTCTTTTCAAAATTATACCAGATGAGTTAAAAAAATAAGAATTTGGTTATTAGTAAAGAAAAGCATTCCTATTATAATGATGGTATTATTATCATCATTCCCATAAAACCTCAGATTCAAACAGGATACAACTCAAAATATGACTCTGTTAAAAAAAAAATTACGGAAAGGGAAAATCACATGTGTCGTACCTGAATTACAAAGCTTCAATCAATGCAATTGTCATTGTTCTTTTAAAAGAGCGATTATTAATTTAAATAGTAATCAATTTCAAACTCATATTGTTTTTCACGAATAATATGAACTTCATAATAATTTTAATAAAATCATATCTTCATATCTTCTGTAATTTTACTAAGTTCAATTATCTTCTAGATTTCATTCCATTCTTGTAATTTTTTAATTTCTTATAAATTATTTTATAATTCAGCTTTTCTTTATTGTACTTTGGTACTGCACTGTTCGTAAAGTTATTCCGTGTTGTTTTAGTCTGAGACCTTTCGATGGGCTAAAATTAGACCGATGGATTAAGGTAGACAGAAACGTTGGCACAAAAAAAAAAAAATAATTAGTTATACTTATTTGTGTAAAATTTATTGACTGCGCACCCTCCCTCAACCATTTTCAACATTTCTCAAGTATTGAACAACCAATCAATTATTTCCTCATCAATTTAATATTCAACTTTGTGGACGTGGTGTTATTATTGATTAATATAATTTCTGGATAATTATTCTTAGTAATTACCGAGTTGCTTCACACTTTGACTCGAAAATCACAGTAAATAAAGAGGAATTTGATCACGGTTCAGGAACGATAATTCAATTGGAAAAGTCCTTTTTGAACGAACAACAAAGAGCCAACAACTATGAGTGCTCTTCCAATTCTACAATGGACAAATCGTAATTCACTATCGCCAGTCCCGTCAACGTTTGCCTTTTACACTGTTATACGAGAAACTAAGCTTTAAAAAGATTGTAAGTATTGTCCTATATAAGTATATTAAACATTTTCAAACATCTTATACATTTAAAATTTAAATTCTCTTATATTTTTATTTATTGTTCTTTTGATGTTGAATATTTTTAAATATTTTATTTTGAAGAGAAAAGATTTGTCCTTGCTGGGATTCGAACCTGGGTCGTCTGCATAAGAGCACTGCACTAGGGATGCAGACGACCCGGGTTCGAATCCCAGCCATGACAAATCTTTCGCCTTTAAAGTAAAAATATTTAAATTGTCTTACTTTTAATAGATACAACATTATTTTCAGAGTTTTTTAAATATTTAATTCTGTAGCCATTGTTAAGAGAAATTGAAAATTTTGAGTTTTTTTTCTCCATAAAACATCTGTATACAGTTTTTATTGAAAACAAAAATATTGAATTTTGTTTTTAATTATTTACATAACAACACATATAATATATTATAATAATGCAATATTTTTGTTAAATTCCTTTTCAGCATGAAGTATAACGTAAGATATTTGTTTTCAGTAGTAGTAGTATTTGATATTTGAAAGTGAGCCAGAAAAATTTGTTTAGGAAACTATTGGGTTTGTTTTATAAATCTTTTATTTTGGAATTGTATATTTATTACTTACTCAAGTAAATTTACTAGGATATTAATAAATTTAAAAATCCAAAATAAAAGATTAGGAAATTTTTTTCCGGCTCAATTTCAAATATTAAATTAAACCTGAAAACCAATTCATGCTAAAAAGGAATCTTATAAAAATATTGCATTATTATATTATATGTGATGTTATATAAATAATTATTCAAAATTTACATATTGAGTAACATTTACATATTACATACTTAGGAATTAAAATTCAATACTTTTTCCAAACCTTTAGTTAATATAAAATGAAAACTGTGATAAATAAATACAGCATGATAAACCATTTGTTTCAGTAAATATACGGAAAACTGTGAAAACAAAGATAATCATTGCAGTTGTAAGGTTATCTTCACCGGAATTTTTATTAAAAATTACAAACTGTGTTTTAACACAATACTTGTATTAATTAATTATACGGAAGGAAATAGTTATTGTAAAGAAGACATGGAAATTAAACATAAATTTAGAAGAAAATTTATGGAGGTCAACAAATAATTCCTTGAATAGAGAACCTGACGTTTCGACCCACATTGTAGTTCTTCTTCAGGGTTTAGTGGTCAATTCTTAATCTACCTTTAAGCACCGAAGAATCTCGTCCAACGTGACTCGAAATGCCAGTTTCTAGTAAATAGTATCACTGTTTAACGAGTTATGTTTTGATCTTCATCCGAACCATTTTCTTTTACATATTTATACGGTCTGATAATTATTCAATATATTATGAATTTAGCAATAATCTTAATACATTGTAAGACCAAGCTTGAGGAAAGACTGATACGAATCATGAACAGCTCACGTCGGTTGGTCTTCGATGCCCCGAGGAAGTCTCATGTGTCCCACCTCTATGATGAGTTAAAGTGGCTCCTCCCTTCTATCCGTAAACTCTATTTCCTAGGTTCTTTCCTATACCAAACCATCAACTCACAACATCCATCATATAACTATAGTCTCCTACAGTTCGAATCCTCTATCCAATCCCAGGGCACTAGATCTCGCCTTTCCGACCTTTACTCCCGTTCCCACAGAACCAAAACTTTTGAGCGCTCTTTTCTCGCTCTTTCTACCTCTCTTTGGAACTCACTCCTATCTGATATCCGTCATGCATCTTCTTTATCCATATTCAAATCCAAACTATTCCTACATCTCCTTAATTCCCAAACATATGGTCTCTAATCAGTAAAATAAATAGCTATATTTAACATAACAGATTGAGAAAATATTCCACACTCATTATGATACTATTATTCATATAATTATATGTTCTAATCTACTTTTTTATTTTTCCATTAGCCAATTTCTATTTATTGCAAATTTGTATTCTGTTAATTTTTTTTATATTTTTTGTTTTTGTTTTATACATGTATATATATATTTTTTTTTATTAGAACATACTTTTTAGTTCATATTTAATTGTAGTATTCTAATAATGTAGTTGTTTGGCCGGACATTTACTATTAATTTCTGTACAATATTGTTATTCTTAAGGGACTTGGTCCCAGAATAAAATTATTTTTCTATTCTATTCTAATATAATAAAATGACTAAATTTTTTGCATATAAAACAAATTCCTTCTTCAACTGTTATAAAACGGGACTATCTTAATTTATTTTATTCATCGTATAAAATGTATATATTCGTGATTCAGTCACTTAAAGCTGAAGAGTTAAGGCTAAATTAAAGCCAAAGAAGTTTAATAACTGACTGGAACTCGACAATCACGAATGTATATTTTCCAGAACAGCCAAGAAACGTAGAAACCGATATATATATATATATATATATATATATATATATATATATATATATATATATATATATATATATATATATATATATCGGTTTCTACCTTTCTTGATAATAACAGTTTATAATTATTGTTAGTTAAACATTCCATGTTCATAAACGATAAACGAGTTATGTTTCGAGCTTCGGTTTCTAATAATTAGGTTCACTATTTAAGGAATTATTAATTCCGCCCAGACCGTATTCTCAATTTTATACCCGTCGACTACTAATTACTCAAGATAAAAATTTGACTATAATCTAATATAATAAAGTGACTATAGTTTATGGAGTCAAATACCTGAATCAAATTTATTTTTCAAATGTTATTTATAATCAAGACCATCTTATATTTCATTTCGTTATTCTATAAAATAAAATGTAAATAACAGTTTAAAATTATGACAACTATTAATTATTCAAGCTCCTTTTAAACATGTATTACTTCAATAGTTATAAATAAAGCAACTTAATCAATCTCAGGCCTTTTTAGAAAATCATGAAATGCCACTCCCCATTTGGTTTTAGCACTGAGCAAGAGTTCTTTATCACGACAACCTTTGAAGGAACTGGAGTGAACCTTAACCGCTCACGCCATGTCAAGGATAGCATGACTATCAATCTTATCCAGTTTGTTCAAATTATTGTTCAAAGCTTTGTTCAGATGATAAGGTTTAAACTTACATCACACATGTCCTTAAATATTAGACTGAAAGTAATATTAAGCGATTCCACACACACAGTAAAAATGACATACCTGGATATCGATAAATAAATATGTCAACTTATATTACATAAAAACAATAATTTATTGTTATCACTAAACACCCTAGTAATATGTTCTTTGTCTATAACCAGATAAAATTAAAAAATATTTAGCAATAAAAATAAATCATTGTTTATGATTACTAATAGCACAGTGAAAATGATAAACCTCTGTTTTCCCCAATATTTGTTCAAATTAAACTATTTTCCTTTGGCTAAATTATTGTGTCGAACGTTTTAGGTTCTTTTCAATCTCAGTTTCAAAAAATCTATCGTTATTCAAACTTTTCCTAATAATGGGAGCACACGCAGTGGTGAGTTGGTTATTCAACATTTTCATTATGGGAAATCTCTGAGTCAAATAGCCGAAATTATTGTTTTAAATTTAGATTATAAATAAATGAGTCAAAGAGTTTTTGGTTTTGTTTCCTGTAACCATTTAATGTTTCCTTTTTTTCCACAGGGTGTATCAATTTCACTGTGAGCCACTGAATATAAATAAAAATAAGATGTGTATAAAAAAAAAATCATATGTAAACATACAGAGAAAATAAGATGCAATACAATGTATCAACAACAATGAAATATAGGTGCTTTGAGCGGGAATAAGGCCATCTCAAGAACTTTATTCCAGAGACTTGATCACTTCAGTGTGGGATCTAGACCGTTATTGTACAAGAATCACAGAGGGGAAGCCTACCAACGATGAGATGTTCCCTTTCAAAATCTTACTGGAGTGGGTAGACTTTAGTCGAGATAAAAATGCTTCTCTCAACTAACATTTGTGGAATATTTTTTCGTCGTTTAGAACCTAAATTCCTGAAAATTCAGCTGTTGTGTTAGATAAATATTTTTTCATTAATATTGTTTAAATCCATTTATTTATTACAATAGGAACGCCTATGACTATGACTGAAACCATAGTGAACGAGCTGAAACTGATTGGCATCAGGGTGAATCCGTCTAAGACGGATGCCACCGTGATGTCATTTCAGAGTGTGAGTAAGAAACCTCTACCCAAGAATTTTACCGTGGACTGCGAGGATAGAAGATTACCCACTTCAATCCTCTATCTTGGCGTCAACTTTGATAGGCACCTCACCTTCTCAAAGCACGTTCAGGCAAGATTGAAGTTGGCACGACAGAAATCCCACAGGCTATACCATCTGCTCTTGTCGTCGCAGCTCTCACTGAGGTTGAAATTACAAATCTACAAGTCCATCATAAGACTTACGTTGCTCTATGGTGCACCACTACTGAGACACCTCTACAAAACAACGCTGAAGCGCCTGCAGCATTACCAGAATTCCATCCTTAGGAAGATCGTAAGTGGCACATCGCTCGAGGGGGCACTTAACACCACCATCCGGGAGGAGCTTCGGTGCCCGAATACATAGGTCGGAGGCACGTCAAATTTTTTGATGGGCTGAAGTCCTATGCGAACCCCCTATTTAGGGACTGAAAACCATCCCCCAGACCTGGGAGGTGGCAGAGCAGTGTCCCCTTGCCCTTATCCTTCATTTCTTTTCCTTCTTCCTTCCTCCCCTTTCTTCTTTCTACAACTGTCACTTGATCCCGCTAAACGGCCCCTCACCGTTTTGTATTGTATAATGTCAGCGGTTAATTAAAATGCCGAGAACATAATTATGAGCGGTTCTTTTCTTTTATAACTTATTTTTACATCCTACTCATCATTACTAATCAAGGGTCTCGATATTTTAAAAGATCCTAGTGTATGTCTATTTTTGGAAGTGCATAACTTCAACCTGCATGCATGTAAAATATTTATATTAGTTATTACTTTATACAACAAAAATACACTACCAAGCTCTACGTAAGATTAACGTCAATACATAGTTATCCTAAATAATTGAGGTACGCCCGATTCGTAAACCTTTAAATCAACAGCCTCGGTGAAGAAGTGGTTTAGTCAAATTTTGTCCAGAACTAGTTAAATATATTAAGAGTAGCAGGATGGTGTCGTACTTGTAGTGATTGGCTTGAAATGAAGATGAAATATGAGGAATAACTCCTTTTCTATCCAATGCCTGGCTCAGCCCCTCATTCACTACGAAAATAACACGATTCCGCTACTCTAAGTACAAAAAAAAATCATTTTGGAAAAAATCTGACTTAACCACTTATTCACCGGGGCAGTAGACATATGTTCACACATGTCACATATGTTCACATGACACGTATGTTCTTCACTTATATTATTTTTAGCAGTTTCTTTGTTATCTGTTCCTTAAGAATATATATTATAATACTTGTAGCTTTTAGTTTGCATTGAATTGGTTAGAACATACATAATATTTTTATTTATTTTTTAAGAGAAAAGATTTGTCCAAGGCTGGTATTCGAACCGGGCTCTCCCACGTATCCGTCGTGGTGCTCTCCGAACTGAGCTAGCCTAGCTCGTACCACGATCAGACAAATCCATTCTCTTGACCGATGCCATATCCCGACCCCATATCTTCTCGCAATTTTGTGATGTATACAAGGGGAAGAATGTTCATTGAACATTACTTTCATTAGGATCTTGTTGACTTACTCCAATACATTATTTATAATTTATTTTTTTATTAATTGTTACAATTTTTAAATATTTTATTTTGAAGAGAAAAGATGTCCCGGCTCCTGAGACGTTTCTGTCCCCTTGTCGGATTCTTTGGTAATGTGCCTATCAGTAATGTCTGTACCAGTAAAGTTTGGGTATCCAGCAAGAGAGTCATGGATCGTCGAAGTATAAAGAAGAAAATGTTTGAATAATATTATATAGGCATATTCCAGTTGCTAATTCAAAATAACCTGACAAATATTATTTTGTAAATAAGCGTAAGCTGATTGAATTAGTGTTATCTTGAGATAAAATCCTTCTCCCTGGGTTCCTGTTACAAAGGAAAATCAGATGGCTGCGACAACGCTAATGTCTCAACTTGGCCAATTAGTGGAGGATTAAGGGAGCTCGGCATCATCCCAGACGATAGGAATGTATAAACATTGTTAGCAAACCCAATATGCTAGTAACATGGTATGCATGATTAGTATGTAGATTTAGGCGTGGAGGAACAGGTTCTTTCGGCCTTCTGCGAGTTGTCATATACTTATCTGTAAGTTAGGATGTCGGAATAAGTTTTTTCACATCTTAAGCAGTTGGTACATGCGTTAAGTTAGCTATTGGGTTCACGCCTCAAGGACTAGGGAATTATGTTTATAGTAAAACAAATAGAGAAAAGATCTGTGTCATTATAACCTACGAAGGGTCTTTTGAACCTTATATATTTTTAAAATGTTGTATTGTTCATTTATATTATTTTTTAAAAGAACCTGCATCAGTGCAACCCAATTTCAGAGACTTGAGGCTTTACTTTTGGAATTTTTCTTATTGCATTTTATTTGTAATATATGCCTCTTTTTGATTTTTTAGTAATTTCTATTGATTATTTTATATAATGTGAATTAATTGTCTTCATTTTCAACGTTCGGCTGTACTGGTAGATTAGGGTTAAGTATGATTAGATAATAGATCCTGCTGATTATTTTATTAATAATAAAGTATTTTTAACAATAAAAAATTAAGTATATATAAAAAACATCAAATAATTCCCTCTCCCATGAAGCAATACCTTTCCAAGTTATAACTCCCATCACCCTTGACATTTTCATTACTGTCTGCGATAGAGACACACCCGGTCCTGATGAACCAGACTCCTTGACAGTTGCTCGTATTAATGGCAGTTTCCACATCTGCTCCCCGTTTTCCACGTATGTTCCATAAGGCTTTTCATTCGATGAAAGGCTCCCAGAACTGAGGAGGCGAGAGTTAGAGAAGGAAGTTTGTTGTGCCGCGAACAATGAACACAATAGTACTCCACAACACTCAACTCCTCTTCCCCTAAGGCTTTCATCTCTCCTAAAATTCACTGCGGTTATTAATAACCTACTAACGCACTGTATCAAAAGCCTATTACAATTCGCCCCTGTCTCTTAATTAATTAGGATAACTGTATATTCTAGAGGCAGATCTATGTCTTGTTCATTTGGGCTTTATATCTGTACCTTCTAAGCATTAATTAATAGATGTATACAATTTATTAAAAATAATTTCATTTTGAGAAACTAAAATACGCCTTTTAACGATTGATCGATGCAAAAAAAAAATATTAGAAGAGTCGTATGATGAGTTTAAATCTTTGATCCATGGAATAATGAATTGTTTGGTAAGTCTTTAAATCAATAATGACTGAAAAAGAAATAATAGATAAACATACGAATTAACTGAAGACCAAACTTACATTTTGAAAATAATTGTAAATCAGTTTAAAATAAGGATAGGCTGATGAACGAAAATATTCGGGTGCTTTTTAAGACATTTTTATACTGATGCTACGTTTACCAATATCAATAAATAAAATATTTACAGCAATTAACATCAAGCACATCGCGCATCTTTAGGATAAAATGAATTTTTTTGTTCATCGATCTATTAAAAATTAACTTAACTTAAAAAATATTTTATACTTTTTAGTTTGGTTTTCTATTAAAGCGTTATCAAAGAACTTTTTAAGCTCTTATGCATTTTTTACTTTTTATTTCGGCTGGCTGTACATGTACGTTCTAATTTCTTTTTTAACTAACATTAATTTTCTTTTTAGTTCGGCTAGCTACGAATTCGTTTTTAACTCTTTTTTTTTAACTAATATTTCATTCACACAATAAAAACCTTTCTCCAGTCATTTATGTTTTTAATAAAATGTTTCGACAATTACATGTCATTTTCAATTATCCATATAAACACTTTTTTGTATCCTTTCCTCTTTAGCAACAACTTGAAAAAGTTACAAGTCACAAATATCTGTAAATTATCAAACACAACAACAACAATATAACAAATACAAATTTATAAAATATGTCCGCAAATAGAAGTAAGTATAGATACCTTTTTATTATTTATTGTCATTTTTACTGTTTAAAAAGTCTTACTTAGAGGTCAACTATCCTCCATGGTCCTTTAATAGTTTAAACTTTGGTCTGTTTTGTACTACATTTGATTTACATTCTAATACTAAAAATTTTTTATTTAAAAATACCATAATCAAATTAAAAAATCACTACATAAAATTTATTAAATTAACAACACTACTTTATTTTTAATACATTTTTCTCAGTTATATACATTCTTAATTTATATAAATCAGATAGGAATGAAAAGGGATATATCTAGGAAACTGTTGGGAGGTTATAGTTTTTTTTTTGTAGAAAAATATACAAAACTCTTCAGTTATCATGGTCTCAAAGATTAAGACATGTATAATACTTATTAATACACGGCTTAGTGCTTGGTACAAGACACTGCCTTGTCTTCGGGTAGGTACTAAAACCTATAAATATTGTAATATACATCCTTAAGGAAGAGTTAACAAAGAATAGGCTTTAACATATGAGTGAATAAAAACTTATTTACGTTTTATTCAAAATACGTTTATAATTGTAATAGTTTATAAGTTCATAAGTTTTATAATTAAGTTGACCTTTCATCGAGCTGAGTAGTAGATTTTTTTATAAAATGTAAACTTAAAAAGAGGTATACAAGATACGTACAGGTTGGTGAGTAAGGTTTGAAGATTCATTATCCAACTAACAGAACTACTTATATTTATGTTTACACTTTTTTAATGTAGTGTAAAAGCTATAAGCATATTTTTAATCCCTCAGGAAGGGCTTATGGTGGATAGCTCACTGTGTAGAGCACAGAGTTGCTGTGCTAGAGATCCCAGTTAAAGCCTGCATTTAGTTAATTTTCTAGTTTATATTATTTATTTGTTGGTTCGGCTCGCTATAAACGCGTGTTCTTTTTAAACTGATAAACTGATATTCATTTATTACTTTTTATTTCGGTCAACTACAAAAGGGTTTTTCAAACTATTGTTTATTTTTGTTGAAAAATGTACGAAACTCCCCAATTGATCCAGCCAGTAGACATATGGTTGTCTCAAACATTAAGCCATGTATGCCGTGGTTTTAGCCTCAGTACTTGGTACAAGATACTGCCATGTCGGATATGAAAAATCGCTAATCCTGAAGAGCCTGGTCAGAATAATGAGAAGAAGTTATTAAGTTATTGTATTTCACCGGCCCTTGATAATTCTGCTTGCTATGCACCAATTTAAATTCGATGTTTTTAAGTGACCGAAAATCTAATTCAATGATTCCATGTAATACATATGTACGTAGAGAAGAAGCTAATAAAAGTTTGTTTAAAATCAAGAACATTATGTACTTAGGTGAAAGGTTCTGATACAGAGGAAAAGAGTAATAAAAGCTAGGGGTTAATAAAGCTCAACGGTTTAATGGAAATAACTTTTATTATTTATTTATAATTTATTTTATTTTTTATTAATTATAATAATTTTTAAATATTTTATTTTGAAGAGAAAAGATTTGTCCAGGGCCGGGATTCGAACCCGGGTCTCCCACGTATACAAATACAATATGTGCCAAATGGTAATTGTATAACTTCTATCAATAAATATATAATTATTATACTTCAAAAAATTCAGTAATCCAGCCTCCTTTTGAAGATTTTAAAGCTATCAAGCTTATTTAAAGCTTATGTAGCTTATGTTAAAGAGGAGCATGTTATTTATAGATTAAAGGAAAATATAGTCTTACCTATTCGTCATAGATGGCGGTTGTGTTATTTTGGAGGGTGTATATGGGTTGTATTAGCACTGGTTTATAGATAAAATATACAAATTACCACAGTTATAAAGAAGATAATATTGTCTATAAAACAATTTCTTACCCCCCCCCCCTCCTGATTTTTTGTATGTTCATGCAATGTCCCATTACCTTACTATATTACGTAAAATAAAATTTAAAAAACCTGTACCACTACAACCCTTGAACTTGTCTGCGGTTCAGTACTGTTTCATGGGCAACGGTTCTGCAAGAATATGATTTTCCTAGATCACGCTCAACCACCAGATTTTCTCCGTTATTTTGGGTACCCACTTTATACAGGCTAGGTTAGCCCAGGAGAGTCCTTGATCCCATATGATCCATCTCCGGCTGCTAACATGCTAAATAAAAATCTTGCCAGGAGTGGCATTTGAACCAGGATTTTCGACATGGCAACTCAGTGTCAGTTACCTTGTTTTTATTATAATTTTATTGAAAAATATTTTCGTGGAGGAGACAAGTTAGAAAGGATTGGCAACTGTTGAGCAGGCCAGGGGCGGATACATTCTCCTGTAGTGTCGATAGAAGTATAAATATTTTGTTTGCTCCATAAATATTTATCCATCTGTATACCTACTCGATTATCTTCATGGAGTTGCAAGAATCCAAATACTTCCTAGTCACTACCTCCATGGTTAGACCATTTCGCTCACTTTTTCTTCTCGACAGATTGCGCTGATTAGGGTCCCAAAACACCCCCTAGGGACAGGGCTGATGTATCAGAGCATAGGGAGGGCCTGGTGAGATAGGTCAGGGGGGGGGCGAAAGGGGGGATGGGGTGGCAGTAAAACGACTTGGGGTCGTAAAAGGCACTCAGGCGCTCCTGGCGTACTCGATCGCCCTGGACAGCTCACTCTTACTCTGGTCTCATTTATTCAACGCCTATGAGGGCATTACCTTCCGGTTCAACTCCTATAGCGATATTTTTTTATTTTCCCGTATTTATCCTCCCTCCTCGTTAACCCTCCTAAAGATTGCTGATCCTGCTATATCCCTGTGTTTCATTACACCGGAATTCTCACAACTTTCAATACGCACTTTGCAATATCTTGTCTCCTCAAATCTATCGTAAACCCACCAACTTACAATTGCTTCTCGAGGGGTGAATTTAATCGCCTGCATAATCTAAACGATCAACAGTCTCCTGCGTCTCACGAGTCATAAAAGACATGCAAAGACATACTATATCAAATCGATTTTCTCAAAGCCCAAACAACGGCCTCAGCGTAATTTTTGGAACTCTGGAGGCCTGAGTAATGAAAAATTCAACGAATTTAAGACAATTTTATCTTTACATGACGCTGAGGCTTTCGTAGTCGACGAAGCAGGAGCATCAAAAGATAATCCATATTTCCATGAAATGACGAATTATAAACGTTGATGTTTGCTAGATGAATATACCATTTCTCTCTTGTTTTAATGTAAAATCATACTCAAATATCTGAAGGGGAATAAAAATTCAACATAAGCGGGAAAGAAAACACAACTAAAAAATAGAAAATCGTTAGCAATAAGTTTAAATAAGAACAAGGTGAAAAACAAAAATCACTGCGGCTATTATTAATCTACTAACGTGCTGTATCAAAAGCATATTATAATTCGCCCCTATCTCTTAATTAATTATGATAACTATACATTCCAGAGGCAGATCTGTCTAGTACATTTCAGGGATTAACATATGTACTATTATAAATATTAATTTATGAAGGATGCAGAATTTAAAAAAACCAAAAAAAAAAACCGGTTTAATAGAAAACCAAACTAAAAATTATAAAATGATTTTCAATAACTTTTAATTAAGAATAGAGTGATGAACGAAAATTTACCATTTATCTTTAAAAAACCGTGGGGTGAGATATTTTAATAATGATTCCACTTTAACCACTTTCATTCAGTAAAATATTTATAACAACTCCATGTTTTTTTTTTAACGATAAAATGATTTTTCTTTGTTTATCGACCTTCTTCTATTCTTATAACTAATATTTATTTTTTTAATTTTTACTTCAGTTGGCTATAAACGAGCGAGCGTTCTTTAGTTTTTTTAGATTCATTTTCTACTTGTTAGATGGGCAAGTGTTTTTTGTTGTTTTATTTTTAAACTATTATTTTTTTTGTTGCAAAATATACCAAACTCCCTAGCTGAACTTGATGGTCTTCTCAAAGATTAAGTCAACTAATTTACCAACTTAATAGCAACATAACCTAGCCTTGTCTTAGTTTTGTTTATTCCACAAGGTCTATACCTCGGCTGATAACAGGATATGTTATTTATCAGCAACAACTGCCGATCTGGAAGCAGGGACTTACAGATTTATAGCATAGTGCCATAGGCACTGAACTCCCTCCCTCCCAAATAAATAACAAATCCCCATGGTTATTTATGATATATCTAACCCTGAAATTCGTTTTTGTTCTATAGATATTAATTTAATTATTAAATTTTTAATGCGATGCGAAACTATAGTTTCATAGCTGTCAACAATTATACAATCATTACAATTACTGAGAATAATATTGCAGAACCGTTTCCTTCATTGTGAAAAATATAATATTTGAAAAATATGTTCAGAAAAGAAGAATGGATACCAACCTATTCTCATCCTTTAATAATATAAAGTTTATTACTATAGAACCGATCCGATATACTCCATTCTAATATTTACGGGCCATGTAATTGGTTTCAGTATTGTTTTATTATGAAAAACTTTTCCATCATTGGAAATTCTTTTCCCTTAAGCCAAAAACGAAACAGTTCAACGGCGGGATTTGAACATAGGATGAGATAAAAAAAACGGCCACGTATGGATCCCTTTGGATCTACAGATCCTCATGGGGCCCACCCATTCTATTAAGCAGATGATCATAATTGGGGGGAAACCTTGCGCTTTTAGGACAAATCACGTCCCTGGACAACTGTTGTGCTAGAAAAAGTTTAGAGCCCTATCACGCACTGAATACAAGGCACTTTATGATTTGTAGAGGTACAGGTTTGTTTTTTAACTTAATAAATATTAATTTCTACAAATAAAATTAATTCCAAGCAGTTCGAACTTTTAAAGAGCTGTTATTTTAAAGCATGTACCAAACAATTAAAAAGCACTTCAAATTTAAATAAATAATAAAATGTAAAAGATTTATTGTTATACCGATACTTGAATTAGAGTTTATCAGATCGCTAATTGTTACTATAAAAAATTACACAAAGAAAAATAGTAAAAAATATATCCGATAAGTTTTAATATTAATATTTAATAATAATTTATTCAATGTAATTCAAAACTGTATTATATTAATACATCCAGTAAATATAATGAATGAATACAATGACATTAAATGACAAGTAGAGAAACTACCCAGTGGCAGTACTCAAATAGCAAGTCAACTTAGTAGATCACGAGGCCATCATCTTTTCAGACGCCTCGGAGGATTATCAGGAATTGAAGAGGTTGCTAGGTTTGAAACTAGTGGGTTTGAGTGGGAATGTAGTTTGTCATGAAAAGATTGGTATCGGATTCGGGCAAAATCAGCAACAAAAAAATTCAATTGTGAATTTCACTCAATTTATTATTTTTTGTTGAGCATAATAATTAAATTTTCGCTAGTTGTAGAGAAGGCGTATTATCCAATAAAGAATATTAATATGGAATACATATAGCTCAAAATGAGATATAAAATAATTTTAATGATATAGATGGAAAATATGAAAACATATTATAAAAATTAAAAACTTGATTAAATACAATCTTTCACGAGACATGAAATGATGGAAAGTCGGAACGTTCAATAATAACCAAAGAACAATTCTATAAGAAATATTCTCATATAGTGTTTTGGTAATTGGTAAATACCCTTCAACCACCATCTCCCCCCCCCCAAATTTAAGGTACCCGCTTTATACAGACTGGGTTATTCCCAGGAGGGTCTTTAGATAAAGGCTATTTTAGAGATAAATAATTTATCTGTCATAGCCTGTTTCGACCTACAGGAAAGTAAATTTACGATATATACCCACACATTTATTTATATGTTCAAACATTATTAAAAAATTATATGGTTTCAATATTAATAAATTAAATGAAATTCCATATTTATTGATATTTGCATATCTATCTATATTGGCCTAAATATGACTGAGAAAGCGGGGACCTTGATTAAATAACTTTTCTCTAGTTTCTCTAATTTGCATGAGATGGGGGCAGTCCCCCCCCCCAGGCAGAATAATTACCCAGCCCAGATTAAGTAATAGAGAAGGCTTCGATTTTAATGCCTGCCAATGACAAACGAGGGAGATCACATTACAATTTCAAGGGTCGTCGCTTCCAGGCGTCATACCATCCACGCAATATTTTAATAAGGTATTAATAAATAAAATAAGACAATTAAAAAAATATGTATATTTCATGTATATCATTATCTTCCCGGGGCGACCTGTTTAGCATAACAATCAACTGACCCCAAGATCGTAGGCCGGCAGGTGGCCCTAAGATTTTTAAAGTGAGAAAAATCTTTGGTTATGCCGTCCTTCGGAAAGGACATTAAACGGGGGTCCCAAGCCTGTACGATGTCAGGTACTCGTTCAAAATTCCTAATAAAATCTGGATAGGCAAAATTTAGGGCTCCCAATATAGCATCGACGAATGAACCATAGCAGCATAAAAGTGGCGTTAAATAAACAAACATATTATTTTCCGAAGCCGGGAGGAATATTAGAATGATAGTAAATGTTTGCAATTTAAAAAAAAAATTGGTCATGACCATCATACGAACTATTTGGACTTACAGTGCCTACAATCAAAAATCCTCAACGCTCCTTATTTTGTTAAAAATACCGTCATCCATAACGACCTTAATGTCCCATTTGTTGCTGATTTGGCCCGAACCCGGTATCTATCCTTTCATAACAAACTTCATTCCCACTCAAACCCTCTAGTTTCAAACCTAGCTTCCTCTTCGTTTTCCGATAATCCTCCGAGTCGTCACAAAAGAAGATGGCCACGTGACCTTCTTAGTTGAACTAGTGATTTGAGTACTACCAGTGGGTAGTTTCTCAACTTGCCATTAACTCATGTCATTTTGTATCACATAGCCTATTTACTTGATGTATTTTTTTTAATACAGTTGTAAATATCAATAAATAAATTTTTAAAAAAATAAAAATTAAGGATATCATGTTTTAGTAGTAAAATATATTTATCATATATGAAACAAGAAACCTTATTTTTTTTTTTTTTTTTACATAAGTTGTATTGAAATAAAAGCAATCATAATCAGAAACTTTACTTAAAAATCAAAGAACCTCGCCTTCGCCCCTATCAAGGCACATTTTTAATAAGAAATTCTCAGATAAAAGGTGTAAAGTTTTAAGATATAATAACAACCTTTTCCATAATACATCTTAATTATTTTTCGAGGCCCTTAGGGAATATTAGAACGCAAGTAATATAAAAGTCCATATTTGTAATTTAAAAAATTGAAGAACATAATTTTTTAGAAGCAAAATATATTTATCATAAATGAACAGGAAACTTCTTTTTTTAAATATGTCGTATAACTATAAAAAGAATATATTTAGACCAGAACAACCGATTTTTAAATATAATAAAGCTATTTAAATTAAATTAAGTTTTATCATGAAGTATACAAGTAAGAAATATATCATGATTTCGGTTCTCATGTCAACTAAGATAAATAAATAAAATATTGTAAACAATCAATACAATATTAAAGATAACCAAAATATTTTAATTATTAGTTTATTTAAGAATTATCACAACAAAAAAAACCACTACAACCCACAAAGGGTCAAGGGTTCAATACATAGTAGAATCTGTAATATTTCTACGCCAACCATTTAAAAAAGAGATGATCTGGCCGTTTACCCCCAATTAAGGATTTTTCCCCATTTATCACAAAAAGATCGAAGAAACAAACACAAACCGATATATTAAAGTCAGAAATGTCTAATAATCTTTTATCTCATTATCGACAAAGACATTTTCTGAGTTTTCCACAGAGGATTTAAGGAGTAGGGAAGAGAGGTGCAGGCAGCCAAACGAGCCTGGGAATCTATCAGGTCCCATTAGTTTATAGATAACTATTTTTTATTAACAATATTTATGAATTTTTCAAAGGTACATATCATATTGATAAACAATAACAATAGATATAAAGCTAAATAATTACCGTGTTCAATTTAATAGTAACCTTCTTGTTGACTGTGAGTACTACAAGTGACTGGTGATTATAAAACCAAAAAGATCCTCAACTTTTCTCCCTATCTCTAAAATTTGTCATGACTTAACATTCACCACAGTGAATCTCTAGATCAATAGCGACTCCTTATTTGAAAGAATTGGGTCCAACACCTCCAGCTTATCTCTCAGATAATTTTCCACCGCGGATCTTCTCACCAAGGTATTTATTGAACGTATAACCTCTTGATTATTTGGTATCGTTTCGAATTTGAAACTTTTTGTTAAACTGATTGGTTTGGAATGAAGGGAGATATTGAACCGAGAAGTTCAACAAGCCGTGAAGTGAAAGACTAACCACAGAGCCCATACGGTGAGGAACAATAGAATTAATTAAACATCTCAACCAATCCAACAATCCACGGCTAAATCAACTCCTCTTGCTGCCCGACTTAAGGGGTTGGATCCTAATGTGGATTTAATTGCAACCGTTGGATCAGATCTAGGAGAGCAAAGTAGTTTGAATATCGATCTAATCATTAGTTTCAGTACTGAGCAATCTATTCCATATTATTAAAGATATATTCTATTATACTGTTTTATAATAGTATGACTCTGACTCCAATGTAATGACTCTGAGATCCAAATAATCGGTACACTCATTAGCTCCTGCGTGCAACTCCTTGGATTTGCAGACGACATTGATATAGCTGGCAGGTCTTTAGCAGCAGTCAAGGAAGCATTTATCGCACTGAGAAATGCTGCAGCGAGGATGGGACTTATCGTCAACTCCAGCAAAACGAAGTACATGTGCATAAACCCTCAACAAATAAACCTTGAAATTGGAGGGTAGCAGCACTCTATAGAGAAAACTGGCGGTCGATGCTGGAGCAGGCCAAGACTCGACTACAAGCGCCGTATATCTTCGTAGCGCCGAATGATGATGACTAAGATTATATATATATATATATATATATATATATATATATATATATATATATATATATGTATGTATATATTAGATAGGAATAAAATCCAAGCGCTTAGATGTTTTAAATAATCCTTATTTTGAAAAATACCTAACAATCAAATGGGGCATCTAGTTTAAATAAATACTAAACTGTGTAAGGAGTAGGATTTCCAGTTATTATATTCTCAGTTACGGCTAAATTAAAAATAAATCCGACTTAAATAAAAATAAAGTTGGAGCGGACTATATATTTATTAATAAAGCCAAACGGAACAAAACTAAATTAACTATCCACCTGTCTTTAATATTAAACTGGATGGGGTTGTTAAATATAAATTTTTTTCCGCATAGTTTCCTTGAAGGAAAACTTTTCAACTTTAATTCATCCTTACCCATTTCATAGGTTTTTTTTTCAAAGAAAAAACTCGGAAACTTTGAAAAGAAGGGAGTCTTTGTGTTAGCGAAATATTTCATCAGTTCCCTGTAGTTGAGAAAAAAGAGGCTAACTCTCTCGTTCTATATTTTATTACTGTGTTTCAATTAACAAGAAACCCGCTAGAGCCCTCAACATAAATGCTTAATTAACGGAAGGAAATCAAAAAGTAAGAAACAACTAACGTCTGAAACTAAGGGTTATATAATTTCCATTAATTTATAATTAAATTTTAAAAAATGAGTTCCCAACTGCAAAGAAGGTTGGGAATAGAACTGAACCATATCGATATATATCGAGAGGCATTCCGTTTTTAAAAATATTTCACTAATTTATAATATTTTTCAAGATTTCGATTTCGGATATAATAAAAAGAGATTTTATTGTTATGGTTTTATCAGAAGCAGACGCTCAGGTCATCTTGACTCGTCTGCTTAGTAAAGGAACTAAAATAATGGTTAAAACATATTATTATATAAAAAACCTGTACCAGTGCAACCGCTGAAGGGTCTTGGTTCAGTACGTTGTAGAAACTGTTTCTATGATAACGTTTGTACGGGGAGGTGAAAATAGCAGTGAATTATAACAACCAAAGTAACAGATAAGTACTTTGCCGATTCTATCCGTCTTCAGTCTGAGCTGCATCCGTCATTTTTATGCTGATATAACCGAAAACTCACAAATTTAATTTAGAGCAATAAACAATTCAATGAAGATAAATTATTTGATGATGATTTAGTTGTTATGTTTTCATTATAAGTAGACGTTTTGATAAAAATATGTAACGGTTAAATTGGTTAAGGTCATCGTGACTTGAAGAATTAGTAAAGAAATTAAACTGATGGTTACAGCATATTATTATTTTTAAAAAACAGTACCAGTGAACACATGAATGAACACATGAATGGTTCAGTACTTGGTAGAGAATGTGCTGTTCTAGGACTGCCTTTGTGCAGAGAGGTGATTTGTCCGAGATCACGCTCAAATGTCAGGCTTTTATAGGCTGGATGAAGCCCAGGAGAGTCTGCAGATCCCACGGGGTACATACATGGCTATTAACAGATTAAATAATTTATCTGCCACAGCTGGATTTGAACCTGGGACGTTTGGCACAGTAACTTAGCGCTCTTTATAGCTAACAGCTAAACTATTAGCACATAACTCCATATCTGGATAGGTGTAGTACCTAGTAGAGCATGTATATGTTTCTACGGCAACGGTTATACAGTGAAGTGAAAATAACACGGACAAAGTAGCAGATAAGTACTTCGTCGATTCCACCCGTCTTCAGTGTGATCGGCACTATTATGACAAATCTAATTAGGAGCAATAAATAAGTTGAACAAGACCAGATATTCAATTGAATTTTTGATCCATGGGAAGTACGAGCCAATCAACCGGTGGACCGAGTTCTATTGCAGGCATCCTGATAAGCGCTGGTAGGACCAAAAGGGCTAAATTTATTTGCCTTTTAAAAAGGCCGGGCCAGACAGAGGCTGTGTGACCAATTCAAAAACAAACAATCAGGCAGGCTGAAACAGAGCGACAATTAAATTCAGTCTACCTTTGTTCCCTCGGGTGAGGGAAAGAGAGAGTGAGAGTGAGTGTGAGAGAAAGAGAGAGAGAGAGGGAGAGAGAGAGAGAGAGAGAGAGAGTGAGAGAGAGAGAGAGAGAGAGAGAGAGAGAGAGAGAGAGAGAGTGGGAGGGAGGGAACCGGGGAACTAGTTCTCCCATGTCCGGAATAAATACTTTTTTCCTGTCCACTCTAAATAATCTCTTTCACGGTGAAGAGGGAAAAAAATTAACTTTTTTTATTTACTCCATGTTACCGGTAGTGGGACAATATTGTTATCTTTTGTTTTGATATAGATGGCAAAAACGTTCTCTATTCCAATTTATTTTCTTTCATGTCGATGTTCCTACAGCACTGTGAAGTGTAGTGTCAGAGTAGGATAATTAGTTTAAATGAAAGTTAGATTTATTTAATTAGTTTAAATCAGAGTAGTTTTGTGCATAATAATTTTTTTTAATATAAAAAAAGCAAAACTATCAAATTTATAGAAGTAACTACGCTTTTTAGTGATACGTAATTAACAATTTCATTAACGAATTAATTTTAATAGGAATGCATATATAAACCGGAATATACAAGAGGTTCATTATAAAAAAAAACTTTAAAAACTTAAAAAATTATTTTGAAGAAAAATGAACGCTGATGAGAGAGCTACAACTTTGAAAATTATCTTTAGTTTCGGGACATTGTTTTAATTTATTTAACTTCACTTTATGGTCCTATTACTAAACAGATGATGCAACAGTGGGGGTCAGAACTTTGCTTATTCTAGTATAAGTAGAATGGAATTTTAAGTTACAGCGCACAGGCTCGAATCCCCATTTTACGTATATTACCAAGGGCGACATATCCGAGGATTTTTTTCTGCCTTTGAAAATTCCTAAGGCCATCTATCGGTATACATTATCACTAACTAAAACTAAAACCAGTATCACTACAAACTAAGAATCGGTACATATGTACTGTACTAAGCAAACATGCAGGGAAGATCATGATCAACCGCCAGGTTTTTCTTTTAATCAAGAAAGCATACTTTGGGGCAGAGGCTAGGTGAATCGCAGTCAGGAGCGATTAAAAGCTTGCAAATTTTGCATAAATATATACATTCATTTCTTTTTTTTAAATTACTGTTCAATGCCTATTAGAAGAAATACACGTATTTTTTGCAGCTCCTTTTTATTTTTTAATTAATGAATGTTTTATAACTCATGTGAGAATAATTAACTGAGTTATTTAAATAAGTTAATCTCCAATTAACCGTTTTCGGTGGTCGAAACGTGTGCCTCGAGAAGACCGGAACGAAAGGTTACGTTACGTAAGTTTCTCACGTGAGTAGAAAAGTAGAAGGTCATCGGCAACTGAACCGAATCGAAGTTTCTTTATCGTCTAAAATGTTGACTAATGGAACTTAATCATTCCTGGCACAAATCTAAATGAAAACAACGTGATAGAAAATCCTCCATGGTAAGAAATTGTAAACAAAGTTTCAATCCTTTTACAGGTCTTTATCAAGACTTAATAAACAAGATACAAATAAGAAAAAATAAATTTACGTTAAAAAAAGTAACTGAAATATTTATGCTAAAAACAAAAAAATCCATGATTATTAGTGGTGTTTGGTGAACTAAAAAATAATGTGAGTAGGGCGAATTCCTAAGCTGTTAATAGGCGCTGTACCGACTGGGAAGCGTGTGAAGGGTAGACCGAAGCCTAGGTGGGAGGATTGCGTTAATTGGTGCTCCGCGGACAGAGGTTTGTAAACATAGATTGGTGGTACCGGCATCGAGCCTTCGGGTTCGGTAAGCCTTTTATTTATTTATTTATGTAAAAACAAAAAATAAAATGAAACAAGTCGATATGCATTAATGCCAGTAGTAAAGGTTAAATTATATTAAAGTAAAAATACCAGAATAATAAAAATATAATGATAGAATTATTACTTTAGTTTCAAAATCTCCATATATTCATAATATTTACATACAATATATATGCGAATATATACAGCAATAATTACAATTTACTTGTACTACCCGACGGTACTAGATAGAATTATTAACAGTTGTTAATTATTTTTATATTAATTTTTGTCACTTGTTTATTCAGCCCTGGTGAATATGACCAGCAAGTTGTATTAATTCTTAGTAGTAATATCAATAATCATAATAATAAATAATAAAACTAAGAATAAATTTTAAACAAGAAATAAAAAGTAATCTTCAAGTATCTTATAATCTCTCTTATAGATTGGTGGTATCGGCATCGAGCCTTCGGGTTCGGTAAGCCTATTATTTATTTATTTTTGTAAAAACAAAAAATAAAATGAAACAAGTCGATATGCATTAATGGCAGTAGTAAAAAAATGATCTAGTAGTAAAACCATATTTTACAGAAATATAGTTTTAGTAAGTAATTTATCCAAATATAAGATAAGTTGAAATCAAAATAAAGAACGCTTTTTGAGAAAGAAATCAATTGAAAAGGAAAATATACAATATAACAATTATACCAAGTTTATTGGTTTTAGTACTTAGTACTGTTCTTCAGTAAACGACTGTACAGTTCCTACCACTGTTAACCGCCAAGTTTTACCCACTTTATAGAAGCTGGTAAACTTTCATTAAGTGTTAGAGGAGGGTCTGAAGATCCCACAGGATTCATCAATGCTTGACATAACTGAATTCGAATCCGGGATATTGAGCTCATCATTATTATATACATGACACAAAAAATAAATTTATTAAAACTCTATATGTACAATATAATCAAATTTTGATTCAAGTATAGCGAGCAAATAAAAAAAAAAAAAAACAATTTATTTATTACAAATACATCTAATAATCAACGCTCCAAACAGAACGTGAAATAGAGATGGATACGCCCAGGTATTCGTTGCGGATATTGTTAATCCAACTGGAGACATGGTTCCACAGAACTCAACACCCAGCTCGTTACTGTGTTCCGTTTTATTGTTCCATTCCTCTCTCTCAAATCGAGCCAATGCCGATGGAAATATAAATGTCAACAAGATAGTGCAACAAGCTACTACATCGATATCGTGAATATGCACCAAGTCTGTCCCCGATTAGGCCAGCGGCTAGGTACTTGAAGGTGGAATAAATTGAAGAGATCTGCATTTTTGATATTTTGTAAGGGCATGTCTGACGAGTGGAAATCCAAGTTTGCTACCGAAAAAGCGGATGGGAAAACTTTTAGTGACCGAAAAACCTCGAAATTTTCGGGGACCAGTTCTCTGGACTGCAAGTTATATTATAGGCGAAAGAAGTGATGAAATATGTTCATGAGGATCATATTGATGCAAAAATGTTATAAATAGGTTGATAATGGGTGACCAGTGATAGCGAACAGTGCAGGACATCAATAAACACTGGTAGAATAAAATCACCTATTTTGTGTGTGTGGGAATATATATTTATAAATTACTACTATAAAAAAACCTGTACAACTACAATGCGAGGACTGGTCTGGGATTCTGCACATGGTAGAGACTGTACTGTTTCTTGGACAACGGTTGTGCAGGGTGGTGATTTGTCCTGTATCATGCTCAACCACCAGATTATTCCATCTTATTTTGGGTACCCGCTTTATAGAGGCTGGTTGAGTCCCAGGAGATTCTTATATTCCATATGTACTATCTCCGGCTGCTAACAGATTAAATAAAAGTCTTGCCAGCAGCGGGATTTGAACCCTTCTGCATGGCGACTCAGCTCTCTACCACTGAGCCACTCTGCTCCGACTATTATTATTGTGTAATAATAATAATATAATAATTATTTTTATTGATAATAATAATTCTTAGGATAAAATTCTCCCGTAAACGTTTAATGTTAAAATATCCTAACTTATTAACTTCTTGTATTTCAATATTTCAAACTGAATTTTCAATATTTCAAAATTTCTTTTCACTGCCTTTTCAAGTACTTTTTTTAATCATTTATCACTTTTAAACTAATTAAATAAAAAACAGCTAGGAAGGCGAAAGAACAGTTCACCTTTATTGGCTGGCCCGATCAATCATTGGAAGCCATCCACTATATCCCTGGCCATAGCCTCCAGTAGCTCGGATATCACTTACCAATATAGGCTAAAAGCACTAGGCCAACAGCACCAAGCTCCTACAACATTATTTTATCCTATACTAAAATATTATGTAAATAAGAATAAAATATGTTTTGTGGAAGGTAAATCTGATTCCATTACATACATACCTTACACATCTCACTATATGGATTCTATTAACCGTCAAAAGGTATTTTATTGACCAAAGGATATCTAAGAAGTAAGAACGTGAATTTTATTCTGATGAAATTAGAAAATATTAAAAAAATTGTAATTGTTATTTTTTTATATATTATAAAAATAGCACTCAGAATAAATAGTAATAATATAGTTAGATAGTAATATATATAATAAATAGTAATATATAGTTAGACAATAAAAAATCCTTGGTTATGCCATACTTCGGAAGGGACGTTAAACGGGAGTCCCGAACCTGTACGATGTATGGTATTCGTTAAAAATCGCTATCCTAATTAAACCTGGAATTAGGCAAAATTTAAGAGTCATAAAGTAACGCCAACCGATTAGCCATAGCAGCATAAATCGACGTTAAATAAACAAACAAACAGAAATATTATAAGAACTGTTGTAACCAACAACTGCTATTCTAGTTTTATCATTGCTTGGAGACAAGTTTTAGTCTCCTTTAACAGAACTTTTTTATTTCGGTGGTTGTCACCCCGGTTCTGACCCTTATCATGGTCGTGGGATGGGATTTAACATATTAAGCTCACATAACCCACGGTCTTCTAATGTTAAAAATTGTCTTTATACTCAATGTTATTATAGCAAAGTATCATTATTCCCCGAGCAATTTCATCTTCGAAACTTGAAACTGTCTGGCGTATAATTTTTATGATGGTTAGTAAATAAAACGGATGATAACTATAGAAGAAACTATGGGCGCAAAAAGTTCATAATAATTCAGAGTTAAACAAAACAAATGTTAGAATAATAATTTTTAAAAATAATTAAGAGTTAAACAAAATAAATCTTAGAGTAAAGATACTGTAAAACATCAGGATATTTCCTAGAACTTTTCAGTTAAATGAGAACATGAAATATTCTCTTGGCTAATTTAAAATTTCATTCGGACATTCAAATATTTGTTTATAATGTTTTAAGATAATTAAAACGGTATTGATATTCTGTGTATTTTTATTATCGAACATTTATGATTTATGCACTTTACGAATCATTGAAAATCTAATAACTCCAAAACTATACCCTGTAAACTTTGTAATAGTGGTGAAATTAAGTATGTATTTGAAATTCACATAACCAGTTTTCTTATGAATGTTATAATAAAAAATAAAGTTAAAAAATTAATTAATTAATGAACGGCTTGTGAATAATGCCAGTTATGACATACAATATAAAAGCCCAGGGTGAATAAGGAATTTCAAGGAAATATATTTCATTTTGCAAAAAAAAAACGCTTATAGATATGAGTTATTATTGTTATTTTTTTCCCCATGAATAAAATAAAACCCGCGATGACATTCCTATAACATTTAGAGTTAATTTTTTTTTTTAATCTTGACGTGTAAATTAAAAAATAAGAAATCTATTTTTAACTTGGATTTTAAAAATATATTTCAAGATTTCAAATATATATAAAATTGAAACATATTCAGTTCAGAATAGTCAAAGGCAACCATCGAAGTAAACTACACTATTTTGAGTTTTTAGTGCTATTTTCTGGTCTCATCAAGTTTATCATTTTAGTTTTGAAGCTTTTAGATGTGTTAAGTTCAAAATACGAGAATAACTTAAAAAAAAAATTGAAAAATTCAGAAGTTTGCGTGTTTTTTTAAACTATCTGAGAAATTTTAAACTTGCAAACTGATTATATAACAGAAAAACAAATTAAGGCTTGCCAATTTATCTAGTTTTAATTATAAATTGGAGTACCAAGTGTCATGGCCGCAACTAATGTTCACTCGTTAAATCGCTCTGTGCTTGTTACATTATTACAACAATAGTTCTCAAAATAATATCTCCAAACTGTGTCAGAAGAATCCATAAGTACTTTAAGACATTTATTCAAGATCAGTGAGGTGAGTGACTGTATTAAACAATAAAATTCAGCAAATAAATTGGTGACTGGCTGCTGAACCTAGCAACGTGGCCAATAATCCCTACAGGTGACTTACAATATTTACCTCCTCTAGTTCACGGTCAAGGCTTGGCAACCAGCCTCTCGATCGAATCCCGCATTCATCAACTTTTTTTTTTTTTTAAACATATGTATATATATATTTTATTATTATTATTTAAATATGAAAAGTTTTTTTAAAATTTATTTCTTTATTTTTTAGTGACTGTTAGATTTAATAATTTATTTCAAATTATTTTAATCGTATAATTATCCAATGTTTAACATGCAAATAGACAATTCGGGTAGTGAAGGTTCGGAGGCAGAGACTCCATTTTCGGAAATAAGTGAGACCGATTCGCAATACTTAAAACGAAGGACACTCCAAAAACGTCAGAGAAAGGCAACCCCTGGCTCAGCGGGCAACTCACCCAACACGAAAAAAAATAAATCGGCTGTGTCAAAAAAGCCAGTGACAAAAAACAACAAAACACCGGAGCCTCCCATAACCCGCAGCAAAACTACTGCAGTCAATTCTAGCAAATCTCCAATCGCCTCAACTAGCAGCAACCCTGGGCCTACAGAAAGCGATCGTGACGAGAACCAGCAACACCAAGGGTTCATTGACCCTAACCCTCCTCCTATTTTTGTCACAAATATTACAAATTTTTATAACTTCGCTCAAGAAATATCTGAACTTATAGGACAAACTAATTTTAAATGTTTTTCTAGAGTAAAAGACAATAAAATAAATACATCCAATAAAGATACATACAAAAAATTAATTGATCATCTTACAGTGAAGAACTATGATTTTCACTGTTACCAACTAAAACAGGATAAATCGTACAGAGTGGTTTTAAGAGGACTACACTCTTCAACGCCCACAACAGCAATCAAAAGTGACCTCGAAGAAATAGGTCACAAAGTAAGAAATATTTCGCCAGTGTTTCATCCCACCGAAAAGTACCCCCTTCCATTATTTTTTGTCGAACTTGAACCAGCCCCTAATAACGCAGAGATATTTCAAGTTTTAAGACTGGTATATTCAATAGTAAAATTTGAAGAACCTAGGCGTAAAAATACCATAGTCCAGTGTACTAACTGTCAAGCCTTAGGTCATACCAAGACGTATTGCCATCACCAAGCTATGTGCGTCAAATGCGCTGGACAACACTCATCTGACACTTGTCAGAAATCGAGAAACGAGCCTGAAAAATGTGCTCTTTGTGGTGAGGGTCACCCAGCGAACTACAGAGGCTGTTCAGTCCATAAGAACTTTCAACGTCTTAGAACCAGAAACCATCAAATAAAAAGTCAAGAGAAAAGCACAATGCTGGCTCCTGAAGTTGACAATACTGCCACCTTTCCTGAATTGCCTAGACCAACCGTAGTACTACCGTATACCACCGTAAACCCTACAGATAGACTTCCGGACAACAAAACCTTGAGAACCTCAAGCATTCAGCAGCAGCCTCGAGCTCAGACGCCTCAAACCTCCCAAATCAAATCTCAGCATTCCTTTACCAAATCCCAGACCTCCCAACCCAAGCCTCGGGAACCCATATCCAAGCCCAAGGCAGCCAATCCCAATCCTCAACCTCCACGTCAACAAATTCCTCCTTACCATACACCCTTACGGGTCAAATTACCACCTCAACAACCAAATCCTCTCCCTTCCAATCACAACATTCAAACAAAAGCTGTAGTTCATCAAACATCGAATGAAAACTCAGCACCTCGGGTACAACCCCCAGCCAACCATCCATTACCCGTTAATTATCCCTATCAAACTCAAGTCTCATATCCATTCCAAATCCAAAACCCAATCGACTTAAACACTATCCTGTCATCTTTCCTGAAAGACCTTCAAGAAACAATCAAGCCTCTCATCAACCTACTCACGAGAATCCTTACCGAAGTTCCATTTAATTACCCACGATGAGCATGAAGCCCCTAACTATCGTTCTGTGGAATGCTAATGGACTGCATACTCACCGTGACGAACTTGATTTATTTCTACACGACAACCAAATAGACATTGCTTTACTTACTGAAACACACTTCACTCACCGCACGCATTTCTACATACGAGACTATATCACTTACAGATCAGATCATCCTGACGATACAGCACATGCCGGTTCTTGTATCCTTATCCATAAATCTATACCACATTCTCTTATTCCTTCTACTCCAACTGACGCCATTCAATCAACATCAGTAACCTTAACGACTAGTCCTTTCCATATCACATTTTCAGCTGTATACTGTCCTCCTGGCAATTCTCTTTCTTATAACCTCCTCGAATCCTTATTCCAATCCTTCGGACCGCGCTTCATTGCCGGAGGAGATTACAACGCCAAACATCAACGATGGGGTTGTCGAAAATCCAATTCCCGTGGTAGCATCTTATCCCAAATTTCAACCTCTAATAGTTTCTCTATCCTCGCACCCATAAACCCTACTTATTGGCCTACATCCCTCAAAAAACGTCCAGATATTCTAGATATATTTGTTTCCTCACAGATTTCCTGCAATCAAACTGCTATAAAATCCCTGGATGACCTTTCCTCTGATCACAGTCCAGTTGTGCTTCAAGTGCATTCGATTCCCATTCCTAAGCCCTCTCTTCCCCGACTGATTACAGGACGTGTAGACTGGGATAAATTCCGATCAAATCTAGAAAATAATTTAGACCTCAAAATTCCGCTTAAAACAAAAGGAGACATTAATTCTGCAATAGACAAACTAACAGAAGCAATACAAGTCAATATAAAATATAACACTTTACCAAGTAAAAATCATTATCAACAGAATAACTGGCCACTTCATATTCGCGAGTTATTAAAAGAAAAACGGCGGGCAAGAGCAAAGTGGCACCGCACGAGATATCCATCGGACAAGAGTCATTATACCAAACTGACCAACAAATTAAAATCAGAGATCAGAACATTCAAAATTCAAAATTTGTATTACCGTACAGAAAATCTCAGTACTACTGACAAATCCTTATGGAATACCACTAGAAAACTCCTAAACTATAAAAAATTCAACCATCCACTTTTAACCGAATCCCAAACCTGGTCAAGATCTGATGAAGAAAAATCACAAATTTTCGGCCAGCACCTATTCAAAACATTTAACCCTCATCCAGATATCCTTAATCAAACCCACTCTGAATGCATTGGAGCAGAATTAAGTATTCCTCTTCAGTTGTCCCCTCCTCCTAAAGCATTCCATCCTTCCGAAATATCAAACATTATTCATAGATTACCCGCCAACAAAGCCCCTGGACACGACCTAATCACATCCCAGATTCTAAAACGCCTTCCTCGGAAAGCGATCCTACTCCTTACATATATATACAATGCCGTACTCCGCACCACATATTTTCCTGACTCCTGGAAATTATCCATAATTAAGATGATTCCAAAACCTAAAAAACCACCAGAACTCCCATCCTCTTATCGTCCTATATCTCTCTTGCCCATAATGGGGAAAATACTTGAATAACTCATTCTGAAACGTCTTCATCCTATTATAGAATCCAATCAAATCAAATAATCCCAGATCACCAATTTGGTTTCCGAACATCACACTCCACCATCCAGCAATGCCATCGTGTGGTGGACGTTGTCTCATCTGCATTAGAGCGCGGAATGTACTGCACGGGAGCTTTTCTCGATGTAGAGCAGGCTTTTGATCGAGTCTGGCATCCAGGACTGCTGTACAAACTCCGTAAATTCTTACCTTCAACTTACTTCCTTATTATCAGTTCCTACCTCAGTAATAGAACCTTTAAAGTAAACCATAATTGTTCCTACTCTTCCCTCTTCACCCAGTCTGCCGGTGTTCCTCAAGGTAGTATCCTGGGGCCCATCCTATACACGATATATACAGCTGATATCCCAACCCATCCAAGCACTGTCCTCACTACTTACGCTGATGACACATGTGTGTTATCAGTTAATAAGGATCCATTTGTTGCATCCCAATCTCTTCAATCCCATATCTCACACCTACAAGAATGGTGTCAAAATTGGAGGATTAAAATAAATCCTAACAAATCCCATCAAATTACCTTCACCCTTCGTCGTAAACCTACGAATTCCTGTCCTACTGTATCGTTTAATAATACACCACTGAACCCTGTCGAACAGATACGTTACCTAGGACTCCATCTGGATAAACGTCTCACTTGGAATCCTCATACAAGACTGAAAAGACAAGAAACTGCTCGACGTTTTCGCCTACTTCAACACTTACTGGACAAACGCTCTAAGCTACCAATTAATTACAAAAGACTTATTTACATGACAGTCATCAGACCTATTTGGGCATACGGAGTTGAGCTTTGGGGCTCTACTAAACCATCCAATTCATCTCGTATCCAATCCTTGCAATCCAAAATCCTTCGTAAAATCCTCAATGCTCCTTATTATGTCACAAACAAACTCATCCATCATGATCTTAATATCCCATATGTTACTGATTTGGCCCAAACTAGATACCTATCCTTCCATAACAAGCTCCATACGCACTTGAATCCGCTAGTCTCTCAGCTTGCTTCCCATACTATTCCTGATAACCCTCCGAGGCGCCTGAAAAGAAGATGGCCTCGAGATCATCTACTATAGAACTTTATTGGAGTGCTATCGATGGGTAGTTTCTCCACAAGTGTTTTCATGTCATATTCTACATTTTTGCAGATTTACTTGATATAATACCATTATAGTTGTAAACATCATTGAATTAAATAAAAAAAAAAAAAAAAATTATAAATTGAGTATTTGCTCAATAATTATTGAGCCATTACAGGTATTGTAGTTATTTCTTAATATTGATTAATTTGAATAAGTATATCTATTTAAAAGCCGTCTTATTTCTCATGATTTTAGTGCGAATCTGAATTTCAAGTTTCGGAAGCATAAAATTGCTTGGCTAAACTAGTGAAAAAATATTTTTTTGAAATTTAAGAGTAATCCGCTTTTGATACTGAGGACCTTGTATATAATATAATATGTTCCTCAGTTACACTACATATTTTACGTCCAATTTTTGTTATTCCACTTTATAAAATCAAATATTAAACGGTATGAAAATAAAATAAAAAATATTACTCAATAATAATATACTTCATTACCAATAAACATGGTAATCGCTAGAAACTTTTTTATTCAAAATCAAATATTACTCGGTGATCACTGATACCTTTTTTATTTAATGGAGAGAAAATGATGATTAATACTTATAATGAGACCTTAATCAATGACTATTTTGAGAAGGGTTAGAGAGATGATAACCTCTCTAAGTGAAAATCGTTCGTCCTTAAACAGCTACAGAAAAGCAGAGTGGAGTTTAAAGATACAGATGGGACGCAAAACAATCCAAGGGATTTTTTTTTTGAGGCATGGAACAGGGACGGAGGATTGTTGGGTGCTGCGGCCCACTATCCAATGGAGAAATAATTCTGCGAATAAGAATTGCAGTGTCTCCGTTACGGTCCGTTCTAAAAAGAGTTTAGAGTATTCTTACAGAAGAAAATTACTCAATAATTTTCACCTTAAGATGCCTGGGGTAAAAGAAGGCAAAATTTAAAAAATGTAGCTATAATATTGTAATATGTAAATATATAAAATGTATCTTTAATAAGCTATACACAGCCGATTTATTTTTGATGAATTTCCTATCGCAATTTAGCATTATTTTTATTATAGAAAGTTGGGTAATTAATGAAGCCCCCGCTATTGCAAAACTTTTTGAAAAATTATTATAATTATTAAGCTATATAAATGTTCAGCTACTAAAGAAAAATCAAAAGGTATGGCTAGTGGTGGACCTTTTGTAACCAAAAGGAACCAGAAACTCTGATTCATATTCTGTTTGAATGTCCTATTTACAATAATTTACGTACTAAATTAATCAAGAAATATTGTTCTCACAATAGTAATGTGGACAATCTAATAGACTTGCTAAATATTATATCTCTTGAGCAATTTAATGATATTTATAATTATATGACATTATGTATAAAGTTGCGAATGTTTATAATTGAAGAATAATTGTATTATTTTAAACATCAAGAATATATATTTCAAAGTACAGGTATAGATTAGTTTATAACTGTGTAATATAGATATTATTTTGTATTTATTATTAATATTAGTATTTTTTTTTTTTTTTTTAAATGTATAATATTGAAATGTTTATGTGGCCAACTCCATCTGTAGAGGAGTATTCCTGTACAGAGATTATAAAATAAAAAATATATAAACTGTAGTTGTAGATACCAATAAATGAAAGAATAAAAAAAAATCAATAAACCGAAGAATAAAACAATTATTTAATTCCTGTTAACAAAAATAATGTATACCGTATATGAATATGAATAATTTATTCTTTTGTAACAAAGTATTTATATTATAGTAGAATTATGTTTGGTTTTTTTTTTGGTTTTTTTGTTTTTGTATTTTTTTAGCAACTGTTTAATACAATCTTTAAATGTGAGTTAAATGAAGTGGTAATGAGATTCTTAACACGTAGCTTTAGCTATCTGATGCATTACCAAGTTTGATATTCAGATCCGAAACCCACCCTGGTCTATTTGCATATAAATTGGGCAGTGGTTTAAAAAAAAAAGGAAAAAGAAGTGAGTTGGTGGTCTCTATTTCCGGACACTCGCATATCCATATGCGTCACTTTGAATTCATACATATATTCTCAAAGTATGCAAATTTTCTTTTACCTCCTTTCCTCTAAGCCCGAAAAGTTAGACTAGGTAAGGAATATATTTAGGCTAGTGCGATCGTTGCTGTGAAGGTAGGGTGATTCTTAATTTATATAGAACATCATCAGTTACTCAGTTTTCATTATCTTAAGTATCGCGTCAGATAACTTGTTCGTTTTATATCAGCATTTCTTCGACTGGAAGTAATATTTAGTTTCTCTATAGCCCCAAGTAAATGATGTTGAAGTTACTAGAAGTATAAAGCGTTAATTTTATTAACCATATGTAAGTTTGTTTGTTTATTTAACATCATGGCTTTTCGGACGATGCTATAGTGGAAGTTCTACGATGCCTGTCCAGGGTTAATTAGGGTAGGAGTCTTTAACGAGTACATGACAACGTACAGCCTCGGGGCCACCATTTTGTGTCCCCTACTACTTTTCTAAGGATTTTTACTATCTTAAAAAAATCCTAAGACCACCCCCCGGGTTGCGAACCCCTGATCTCGGGTTTAGAAGGTTATTAATCTATCTACTAGACCACGGATGATTCCAAAAGTGATATTTTAAAGATCTGGAGGAGAGATGGTCCTGGTGCTTGGTCAAATAAATATTCTTTCATTGGGATAAATTATTTTGTGAATAGTTGAAATAATAATTTCAAATATTATTTAATTGAAACTTATTTTGGTTTATCTCTGACTGCACCCCCTGACGAATTTAATCCATCATTAGAATTATCCAGTCAACTATTTTCCAATCAAACTAGATAATCTTCATTTATATTTTTTCATTATTTACCCATATTCTTGTGGCCTACATTAATAGCCCTGAAGAAGACCTTCAATGTGGGTCGAAACGTCGACTATATAATAAATAGTTAAAGACTATCTATAAATATTATAAAACGAAGTCCTCCGGCGCGTCTGTCTGTCTGTTCGCGATAAACTTAAAATCTACTGCATGGAGTTTCATGCGTTTTTTATCAATAGAGTGATTCATGTGGGAGGCTAAAGTATACATTTTCAAGGTTTTGTGTAAATTTGTTGGAATGTAACGATAATTGTTGGAAGTGTTAAAAAAAGTCAAGCCGCCTGGGAGCTTTCATCGAAGACGCTCCCAAATCCCTTTGAGATATAACAAAATAATGCATGGTGGAATATTCCTCTGTTATAGATCTACAAAAAATTCCGGGATAGCATATATCTATATTTATGTAAGCTAATAAATATAGATATATGCTATACCCATTATATCTTATAAAAAATTGGATAGGTACAATGCGGTAATTGGAAAGCTATTAAGACGGGTACAGTAGTAATCCCTATCAACTTAAATACTTTAGTTACCTTAAGCATTTCAAGTACATTATTATAATATTTTACACCATATAATTTAAATGAATATCTCAGGAGTTATCGCAAAACATTAACGCGCGTGAAAATAAATAAGTATATAAAGAAATACCTTAGTTTGTTTTCATGTTTACAATATCTACAAAATAAAAAACATTAAAGTACTTCATGTAGTGTACATTAGATTACATTTAAATCTAACCCTCATAATTGGCGTATCAAACTGGAGCGATCCTACGACAGAAAATAAATATTCTTCTACCCGTGCGAACCCAGGGCGCGGGTTGCTATTTACCGGAATAATTTCTTTCATCTCTACCCGACCCATTTTCTTCTCCATATTTATAATTTAAAAAAAATAATTTTAAATAATTGCTTGCAACTCTTCTTCACTCGATCTCTTTTCTTTTCCTTATATTTATGTAAATGGCGCTATTGACCGATGGGTTATTTCAGTAATGATAGCGCATAAATTTTGATACCTGGCACTAAAAGACTTATTAGATTTTTTGTCTAAAAAATTGTTAGTGTACCGTAATTGTATATTACTTTTGCTTGTTTTCAACGAGACTCAAAATTCTTTGTGAGGTCCACAAATTGATTTCTCTTTCAACTCTTTGTGCTCTGAGGGTTTTTTTTTAATGAACCCCTGCCTCTTTATGACAAAGGCTCGCCAAATTTAGAATCTTCATTAACAAAGCTAGAAGAACTAATATACGCGCGATATAAAGGTAAAAATCAACGATACTTGTCAGTTGCCCGAACGTGATGGGGAAGTAAACGATGGGAAATAACCAAATCAACTTTTTTTTTTAATATTAATTAACACAACGTTCAGTGAACGAGTTTCAGTTGACTTCAGGATTGCAAAAATCCAATTCCATCAATCTAAAACATTATATTAAAGCATCATTACGCATTATATTGCATCATAACGCTTCTTCAATAGGACTAAGACATAACTCAAAAGTTGAAATTTCTGAGGCTTCAGTAGCAATTGTATTGGTTGAAGCTTTTTAATTCAGGAACGACATATCTGATATCGCATTTCCAAAATTTTTTTAGATAAAGTATCTAGATTCAATTTCTTCATCTGCTCAACTTCGTTATTTAAATCTTCAATGTTTCAGAATGTTAATAAAACCAAATTTACCTAAATAAAAAAGGGCCTGTGTAAATTGTACCGATTAAATTTTTTTTTCAGTAATTATAATTATAATAAGTTGTTTCTAATATAATGATGATATTCGAATTATTCAAAGAGACAGTGTCAATTCCGTCAAATAAATTGTGTTTTTTTCTTAATGACTCTCACCATCACTGAAGAACTATAATCTATTTCATGTTATCAAATATTTGTTAACGGCAAGTGATATCAACTTTTTCGATATGTTTTATTAAATAAAGAAAAAATACTTTATAAAGTGATTAATAATGTCGATCGAGTCTCTTTGAAAACAAGTAAAATAAAAAACGGGTTTCAAAAATGTTTCTAATATTTATTTGCTTTTAGTTAATTCTGTTTTATTCCATTTTCTATGTTTAAAAGATGGTCTGTAACAAAATTACGAAACGAAATTTTATAACGGTAATTTTTAATTTCGTACCGTTGAATGTCAATTTATTTTTTTAGTAAATTTATTACATCCAATTAATTCCAATACTGAAATAGTTTACTATTCTTTTTTTTAAAGTAAATACTCTAACTGTAATAACTACAAAAAATCCAAACGAACTTTAATTGTTTAAACTTGTTTCTTAACATTCCGGTTACCTGTTCTCTTATTACCTCTTCGGTAACATTCGTTAATGATTCCTGTAATGAATAATTAATACCTGATAATATTACAGAGTTGCGATATATTTTTATGTACCTATGATAATTATAATAATTTAGATAACTAAGAAATAATATGCATACATCCAATAATATAGACTGAAATTTCTTACCCAACTTAATTTTATTAATATATTCAATTCGTAGTGGTAATTTAATCTTTAAATTATTCTTTCAAATTTTTAAGATATAGAATTTGTTTAATAATATCAATTTATCAATAGCAAATTTAATGACGATTCTAATGGAAACAAATTTAATAATACTTTACGGTAAATTATTTTTAAATATCAAAACATTCAGATAATAGAAAAATAATTATGTTCATCCCCAAATAACTATCAATATTGTTATTCATGTATCACTTCTTGAGAGGAATAAAGTAAAATATAATTCTTGTTTGTAAATAATTCTTAAAAAAAAATTGAATTATCTACAAAAATGTTGGTAACTTGATCAGATGGCATTGTTTTAAATTATAGCTAAATCTATAGTATCTTGAATAATAAATAGTTGACAGTATCAGTATTATTAAAAAATAACAATACAGAACGATTAAAGTAATATGGAGAAGAAAATGATCTGAGGGGAGGTGAAAAAATAATTCTTTAAATAGTGAAACTATTTATCAGAAACAGATTTTTCGACCCAGATTCCAAGTCTTCTTCAGGGCTGAATTAACATGAAACAGAAAGAATAATATTTTAAAATATAAATTTAAAAAAATATATACGTATAAATTTTTTAAATGAATTTTAAGCTGGAGAATACCTGTAACGTGGGTCGAAACGTTGGATTCTAGAGTAAATAGTTTCATATATAAAGAATTTTTTTTTTGCAACCATTCGGACCATTTTTTCCTCTAAATTTATAATATTCAACCATTATGTTTAACTAAAATAATTTTATAGTAAAATGACATCGGGATATTATTATATTAATAACTAATGCTTGACAATATTATCAAAAGAAAAATAATAATAAAGTCTGTTAATATTAATGAAGAAAATTAAACAATTTATTTTATATTATGCATCGTTTTTAATTAAATGAATTAATTTACCCTTACTATTTGACAGCTTGTCAACTGAAACGGAAATCTATTGAAGCATCGAAAACACTGTAATTAATTTCGATAATCCAATTTCATACTAAATTAAACACAACAACGTAATAACAAGGAAGGTGTGTCAAAGACTGAGGCATGCAAATAAGAAATAAATATTATATTTATAACCAGTCATGTTTTTTGATAACGATAGATCTTTATTGATTAGGTTCTTGATAAATCTTTTGAAATAAAAAATCGTGGGTAGGAATATAACAAGAAAATAGTTGAATGTAATGACAGTGTGCATTTTTTTTCTGACACGCATACGGGATGAATAATAGTGAAAAACAGAACTTATAGGATAGAAGAATGTCAAAAAAATATGATTCTGCATAATGATACAGTATAAAATGAAGAGGAAAATGCAGAATGTCTGGAGAACGGAAAGATTTGGCCCAAACGCTCGAACAAGAAGATCGAATAAGTAGTTACAAAGATAATAAGCATATGGATATACCACCACGTGTAAGATAGGAGATGTACTCACCTCGATATTCAGAGTGAGATGCTGAGCACAGCGGGCGCCTTGGATTCTCGCCGAGCAATGTGTGCCTCTCCTCTCGGGCGCATGTCCGGTCGATATCTCCACCCCCCAAGTCTACCCTCATCTCTAAGTGCTATAATTAATATTACACCTTCTGTTTCCAAAGGTTCCATCCTCCACCTCCTGCAAGAACTGGTCCTCGTAAATCTTTCACCGGGAGGTTCGAGCACCGAAGAGAACTGAGATGGAAAGAGCACGAAGGGGTTGAAGTAGAGAGAAGTACCTACGCCGCAGTGGAGAGACGAGAGATAGAAACAAATATAAAAATCTAGTTCATTGTTTTTTAATACAACATTAGATCCATTTTTTTTTTTAAATGTACACTACAACCCTTAAGCGGTCTTGGGTTCAGAAAGTTCGTAGGTAGAGACTCTAATGTTTCTTGTTTTTGTGAGGGAGGTGATTTGGCCGAGATGTCGCTCAATCACCAGGGTTTTCTCCCAATAAAGTACCTTTATAGATTTATAGATGCTGGATGAACCTCAGGAGAGTCTCCAGATACCACAGAATCCATCCCGGCTGATAACAGATTAAATCGCTCGAGCTCCCATTGTTTTATAACTGTTGTATTACACCGCATTTTTATGTCATTTTTTGTTTTTTTATGGGATGCTTATTGATTGGTTATTACTGTCCAATAATCTGGTGTATTCGTACCTTATTCCCCAAGTCTTCTTTAGGAAAGTGAAATGTGGCCGCTAACGCTGAAGGATGAAACGTTCTCGGGTATTCGAAAAAAGGTGTTAGTTAGAATATTCGGTCCAAAAAAGGATGAGGCCACAGGGAAATATAGGAGATTACGAGCGCGGAATTTCGAAGCAATTACCCGGTAAATATTATTCAAGTGATTGATCACATAGATTAAGAAGGGTTTAGCTGTTCCTGGTCTTAGTAACGAACGAATTTCTAAGACCGTAGAAATGTCTGAGGGTTAGACGAGGCGTAGGTGGGAGGATTGCGTTAAGAATGGGGTGGCGGATTTGGGTTTGAGTAGTGGAACAGAAGTTTGTAAGCATAGATTGGTGGTATCGGGGTCGAGCATTCGGGCTTTTTAAGCCTTACTGTTATTATTTTATGTCTGTATCCTTTGTAATATTAAAAAACGTACTACTACAACCCTTCGCGACAGTATGTGATAGAGAGACTGTACAGTTTCTAGGTTCTGCAGGGAGGTGATTTGGCCGAGATCATGCTCAATGGATCATGCTTTTTTTCCTATTGGAGGCTGGGTGAGCCCCAGTAGAGTAGTCTACAGATCCAACAGAATCTATCCCCGGCTGTTAACAGATTAAATAAATAATCTACCACTCTCGGATTTGAACCCGGGACCTTCGACACGGCAACTCAGCGCTCTTCCAGAATGACACCCCGCTCCTAAAAAATTAGTATTTTTTAACTTGTTGATTGCGAGTTAATGTGTCAATATTACTACCTATAATAATTTATTTTTTTAATATTTATCTATCATCCCCAATAACCTAGTTATATACCCCCTAAGGCATATAAATATATTCTCCCTGATACGATTTATGTTATATTATGGCTAGTAATAGCTGATAGTAAGTTGAATTAATAAGCAGTTGGATCATAGATTATATATTAAGCAATACATAACTATCGATCAATCTTCAAAACAATTTGTTTAAGTAAATTATAGGAGGAATGGTGGATAAAAAAAATGTGTTATGACAGAGTTTCGCTCAGGATAAATGTTAATGCTGACAACAAAAATATCATCTTTACAGAATTGGCATCATTAGGATTTCAGATGGTCCTACCAATATTTGTCCAAACGTTTTATCCCGCAACCGTCATTTCATCCTTCGAATAGGATTCGGATACTCGAAACACAATATCCGATGATAGTGAAAAATATTAGTGCAGTGCTTATGTAGGCACATAAACAATTAGCTATCTGTGCTCTGAGGAAATCTATTCTGCGGAATAAATGGATAAGGTATAATTGTAATTGTTATAGACAACCAATTTAATCAATAATATTAATTCAATTAATCTAGTGATGGAAGTATAATGGTTGATGATGATGAATAATTAAAAAATCCTATTGAATGATAGTGAATGATCAGTAATAAAAATAACAAATTTTATTATCTCAAAAGAAAGCAAAGTAAGGCACTGAAATATAATCTACCAACCTCATTTTTGAGTTTAATAACCATTCCGTGTGAGGTCACCTGTGGAATAGCGGATAGAATAACAAAGCTCTATGTCCAAGATTGCAGGTTTGCAGCTCGGCAGGTGGCCATAGAATTTTTCAAAGGGAGTCAAAAATCCCTGAATTTGCCGTAATTCAGAAGGTACGTAAAAGGGAGGTCCGGGCCTGTGTGATGTCAGATGCTCGTTTAAGATCCATATATTAATTACGCCTAAGTACGTAAAACTTATGATACCTAATGTTGTATTGTCCGTTTATGAACCATAAAGTGGTGTTAGTATAAATAAACAACATGCATATAACAACAATAAACCATCATGCATCCCTAGTAAGTATCGAACTCTAAACTAATCATGGATCATTCAATATTTTAAGTTATATGAAGTCTATATGCCTTTTAAACAATGGCTGTTTTCGAAGGCTAATTAATTTCATTTAGTAATAAAAAAATATTTTATATCAATAAAGTTTAATGATTTCTTAGAGAGTATTTTTTAATAAACTAGTCTTATATTTTTTAAAATTAAAAAATCTCCTCAACAAATAGTGTTGTCACAGTCCTTTAAAAAATCTGTTACTGATTTTAAATATATAAAATTTTGGGGTTATCTGTTTTATTCTAAAATTAGGAAATAGTAAATTTAAAATTCACAAGTCAAATTTAGAAATTATTGAATAAATTTTTAAATGTAATACCAATTGGAGTGGTATATGTAATTTCATGTTTCCCCATCTGCATTATTAAAGAAAAATAGAACAGACAGCGGTGAAAAAATAATCATATAGCTTGCTTTTACTAATTTTTTTTTAACAAAATAAAATTTAAAAAATCAATGAGATAATAAAATTCATAACAACAGTTACGCAATACAAGGGTCAAAAAGGGAACGGAGCATCCAAATAAGGTTAAAGCAAAAATAACCTAAACCTACACTACTATAACCCATAAAGGGTCTGTTTCTACTTTTTGTGCTGTTTCTATAACGGTTGTGCAGGTGATTTGTCCGAGATCACGCTCAACAACCAGATATTCCTCATAATTAAGGGTACCCACTTTATACAAGCTGGTTGAGCCCTAGGAGGGTCTGTAGATTAAATAATTAACCTGCTACAGCGGATTCCAACTTAGAACCTTTAGCCTAGCACCTCAGTACTCCACACACTGATATTTTCCACTCCTTCAAAAGTAACACTCTATAAAAGACTTTTTCTTCTGCATAACTTCATATAAATAATTTTTCAATTGCAGAATCAAGATTTCATGAAAACATTTTTCTTTTTTTTATATTTCAATCGAAAGTTTAAACCTAGTCTGATGTGCGTTAAGACATTCTTTCTATAGTTGCTTACCTACCTGTACCACTATAATCTACCAAGGGATTGTACTTGGAGAGATTAGGAAGATTAAGAGTATTAGAGAGAGAAGGGTTTAAGTACTTAAGAGAGAAACTATTCTCTCGAGATCAATGGAAGAGCAAGGTAGTTGTTTGGTGAGGATCACGCTCAACGCCCCCTTTTTTTTTTTTTTTGCAATTAAGGTTTCTCAAGGCATACAGTGCCCCAGGAGGGTATCTTGAGTACAGGATCGATTCAAGGAAGATGTACCAGAATAAAATCCCCCACGTTCCCAGAATTTGAGGTACGTTATTTAAGTTACGTGACTTCAATCCCCATTTCACAAATATAAAACTGTTAATTTAATTAAACATAAATAGGTGCTTAACGTTTCAGTAGAGGTACCCAAATATTTTTATAAAAATTGAAGATCAGTCTGAAACATATTTTGTTCTAATTGTTTTCTTATTCTGGAAGTAAAATTGGGTTTCTGCATATAAAGATTATTTTTTTTAAAAACCTGTACCACGACAACCCGTGAACGGGTGTGGGATTCTGTATATGGTAGAGACTGTATTGTTCCATGGACAACGGTTGTGCAGGGAGGTGATACGCTCAACCACCAGATTTTCCCCCTTATTTTGGGTACCCACTTTATAGAGGCTGAGTGAGCACCAGGAGGAATGTTAAGTACTTACTGATGTACAATTATATGAACAGTTGTATTTGTGTATGTAATTTTAAAGTGTGGGTTTGTCCGCCTTTGGGGGGGAGGGGGAGGCAGGGGGGTACCCCTAGTCAAGGAAATACTAGAGGTACCCAGGTTCCTAGATCCCATATGATCCATCTTAGGACGCTAGCGAGCTAAATAAAAGTCTTGCCAGTAGAGGGATTTGAACGATTTTCAGCATGGCAACTCTAGGATCTACCATTGAGCCATATCGCTCCCTAATACATACAGATTAATACATAATCTAATAAAAATTATTAGCCATGTATAATTTAAAAAAAGACCATTTAAATAGTATTAAATAAACACCGTAAACCGCCATTTTCACATGTTTAGTTCCTTAATAATGACGTTCTAGTTTTATACATTTTTTTACTTTTATAATTAATTTATATTTCTCAATAAAATAAGTATTTTATTTTATTTTTATTACGTAGGGGTTCTTTCCTCTTAAGTTCGGGTATTTAATATAAAGTCTATATAGAAAAAAATGAAAAACTTCAATTCTTGCTGGATTCTGGTTATACTTTTCCATTTCCCCTTCAATTCCAATATTTTCTCTTTTCGTTCTAATGTACTACAGTACGAAAATTAGTAAAATGTACTAATATACTTAAGTATCTAGCAATATAAACTTTTTCTCAGAACTTGTTTAGAGGAATGCTTTAACAGAAATGTTTTTTGTTCCAGTATCATCCTGGGGATCATAAAAAACACCAATAAAAGACAGCAGTCACTACAATATGTTCCTTTATTCGAAGATGAATGCTGAGATGATAAAGATGATCAAACTCGGATACGAAGACAACAATAAAAAAAGCAATAATACTTTGCTATGCAGATGTAATAAACCTTTTACGGGAATTGGTAAAATGAAGCAAGCCATCAAAAAGGAGAGTTTTCGGTTAAAGCGTGCTGCAAGCTTTCAGATTTCAATGTATTGCCTGGTATATGAAGCCGTGAACCAAGCCTCTTTATTAAACGATCCTAAGTTTGTGTAATAAGAGCTAAACTGATTCTTGATCGGTTGTTTTTAAATTGGTCAACACATAAGTCCTGTATTGGATTCCATTGTCTCAACGATGGTACAAATCAATTTTATTGTAAGAGCAGACGAGAAAAATTTAATACACATAATAGACTTAATAGTGCCATGAAAAAAAAAGTTGGCGTATTTATTGGATTCGCCTGCCTACTATGCCTACCTAGACTGTATACATAAAATTTTAAATATGAAAAGCTTAATTTTTTTTTTCTTTGACATTAGTGGCGAATTTAATCTTCAAAGGGTGACAGAATTTTTTGAAAAATAAAAAATTGACCCTTTAAAAAATAAAATATAGAAATAACAAAAAAAATTGTACCAGTAAAACCTTTAAAGGGTCTTGGGTTCAGTACTTGTAGAGACTGCACTGCTTCTAAGACAATGGTTATGAAGAAATCACACTCAACCATCAGGTTTTCCCCTAAGTAAGAATACCCTATTTAGAAGCTGGGTGAGTCCCAGGAGCGTCTCTAGATCCCACAGGATCCTTCCCAGCTGTTAACAGATTAAATAAATTACATACCACACCTTGGTATGTACATACCACATACTACAACTCATTGCTCCACCACTGAACTACCTCAGTCCTATAGTATCGTAAGAAATAAATCAAGTATCATACTATTAATATTATTCGGTCCAATTCCAAAGATATTATTAAGTATCCACTTAATTGTAAACCTTCAATTCAAAAAATTATGCAATTATACAAATAATTTGTTAATCGACCAAGAATTGTAAACCATTGTTCTCACAGTCTTCAAACTAAAAATACTTTTTTTAACGGTAAACTATGTATAAGGTTAATGTATGATGGATGAGAACGGGAGAGGCATACTCCGACCTGGTAGAATACAGTTCGGCACAATGATACAACCCTGGTCAAACCATACTCAATCATACCAAGTGACAGCCTATGGATAATGCCATTCCTGGAACCTATCTTACCGAACAACTTCCACAAAAAGGATAAATTGCTATCTATATGTATTATGTAGTCGAGACAACCTAAATAAAAAACAAAAAAAGTATTCTCCGAATATAGAAAAAAATGTTATATTCTAAATATCGTCTCCCCTTTGAAAAATCGCATCAAAAACAAGGCAATACTTATATTACAACAAAATAAGAGTCACACATAAACCAAATCTGAGTAGAGAACAACACAATCAGTTCCGAGGGAATTCGATCATTGAATTAATAAATAAAATACAATCGTTCGTTTTACATACTTTACTCGTAATTATGGAAATAAAATTTAATAATTAGATTATTACTGTTGTTTATTTTAAGAATGGCTTTATCCTGTCGTTAACATAAAACCTAAGAATAGAGAGTGGTCTATGGTGTTTTTGTTATCATAAAAACCTAATATGCCAAAGACAACGGTTTTGCAACTCCACAGGTGGTCCTATGGTTTTTTGAAATGGGATACAAAAATCCGTGGTTATTCCGTCCTTCGGAGAGGACAGAGAGAGGCGGTCTCAACCCCGTTCGGTGTCAGGTGCTCGTTAAAAATACTTATCCTAATTATGTCTGAATAGGGCTAATTTAGGACTCACATTGTAGCATCTACCAAAATACAATCACTCGGTTGGTGATAACTTCTACTTCTGTTCTCTATTCTACCTTGCAGTGTAGAGATTTTGATAACTAACGCAAATAAAATTAAATAATTAGCTGAATAGTGTTATTTATTTTAACTCTCATACTGTCCCTCATATAATTATAAAATGTAAGTTTGATTATTATTACACTTACTGTTTTATTTTGTTATTTAATTATTTGAGGCGTTCAGGATCAAAAGTGGATAACTCCAAGCTTCAAAACTTGTCTTTTTCACATGTTTTGTTTGTTTTGTCAAGAAATGCTTTATAACCTCGAAACTTCAGGTTCAGAACCGGACTAAAACCATGAGAAATATTGCGGAAAAGTAACGTGTTGGAAAAAAAATATTAACAAGTCTAGCAAAAAATGTTAATAAGTCAAGTTTTTAAATTTTGCAAATATCCGTATTTCATCCTGAGCACCTCATTTATTAATTATAATTAAACTTTTATTGATTAACTAAGCGAATCTATATAATAAAGTGCTTAGGTATTTTTTACACACCATATTCGTTTGTCTGGTTCGTCATTCAGATCTGCAAAGCCTTCATCGCGGTTCAGCATTGCGGGAACTGCCTATTCCGCCCCGAATCTATTTTTAAGTCAAGCTATATAATTAGAAAGTGTATGCACATCAGATAATGAATATAGAGAATGTCTGAGAACTAATTAATTATGGATAATTAATATCGTTAATAAATAATGTATTTAGTGATTTTTTTTATTGATTATAACCAACAATTCAATAATATAAAATGATCATTTCAAAAATATAAAATGATCATTTCAAAAACCTTCTATTATATTCTACATATTTTATATACACTTAAAGAAAGAAAAATCAATTTGACTTTAATTTACGGTTTGGTGTTTGATTTTTTTGTCTAGTCTGTTAAGTATGATTTATTTGTCTAAATAACAATAACACAAGCGCAAAGATCGATGATTCATTTCAATTTTTTTTATCATAATTTTTTTTTCATGTATTTTATAATAAATTTCCATTCAAAATAATGTGTTAATATTTTCAATAACATATTGTATTACAAATAAATAGATGTAATAAAACTTTTTTTTTTTAATAAAGTCAAATATATTGTACAAAAGAAAAAAGTGGACAACTTTCTATGCCCAAGATAGGGGGTTTGCAGTTCGAAAGGTGACCCTGGGAGTAAAATATCCTTAATTGTGTCGTCCTTCGGAAGGAACGTCAAATGAACGACCCCGAGCCTACATGCTGTCAGGTACTCGTTAAAAATTCCTACCCTAATTAAAGTTGGGCAAAATTCAGTAGCATCGTCCGAAATGTTAAGTACTTACTGATGTACAATTATATGAACAGTTGTATTTGTGTATGTAATTTTTAAAGTGTGGGTTTGTCCGACTTTAGGGGGCAGGGGGGTACCCCTAGTCAATATGAAGGAAATACTAGAGGTACCTACCCTAATATATTTGTAAAGAAAACTACGTCGTTAATATACGAATGTTTTCTTAATATTGCATTTGCTGCGATTGCGTCACAGCCTTCTTGACACAACAGCTGTTATTAAAAAAAAATACGAGAAGTAATAGTTTTAATGTACGGTTACAGCGTGTTGAGTAAATTGAAATTTGAAAGAAACACGAAGTAAAGGCATTGAACGCTGTTTCTTTGTTTTTTCAGGTGAGGGAATGTTTAATTAAAAATTATTGTAATTATTTAAGTCATGTAAATATGTATTGTCTAATTACATAGGCAGGTGGCTTTCGAAGGGGAGCAGGAGCAAAAAAGATATCGACGAAAAGATAATAAGAGGCAGAAAAGTAATTAGGACGCTAAATTCTGTTCTGTGGAGTAAGGACGTCAAAGGGCATAAAAGAGACTCTACAATTCGTTTCTTATAAGTACTGCCCTATATGCCTCAGAAACCTGGTCCGTTTCAGCTGACTCGGCAAGAAAACTGCTTTCAATGGAGATGGATTTTTGGAGGCGTAGTTGTAGGACTACAACACGTCCCGAATAACAAATTTAGGGAAGCAGTAAACAAACCACTTAACATCCTGTAATCAGTTGAAACAAAAAAACTATGTTGGTTTTGTCATGTTATGACGATGGCGGACGACCGATGACGTAATAGAATACTGAAACATGTACCATCGGAAAGGAGGAAGAGAGGTCGTCCAGAAAAGAGGTGGAGGAAGGGATCCCGGAAGAAATGGCGGCAAGAGGACTTGGAGAGGAAGATTGCTATGATAAAAAGAAATGGCGGCAGGGCTTATTTGAATTAGGCTACGACGTATGACACATTGGTGTATTAAAGTCGTTCATATATATAAATATGTATTGTAAATAAATCTTTGTTTTTTTCGGAGAAACAATTCCGTCCTTATTTCATTATCCAAAGGCATAAAAACATTAAAAATGTATAAAAGATCATTATATATTGATAATTTATTTAATCTGTTAACAGCCGGGGATGGATCCTTTGGTGTCTAGAGATCCTCCTGAGACTCAACCAACTTTTATAAAATGGGACAACCTGTGGTCTAGTGGTTAGCATAACAAACTACTAAGCCCAAGATTGCGGGTTCGTAGCCCGGCAGGTGGCCCTAGGATTTTTTTTAATGAGTCAAAAATCCTTTGTTATGCCGTCATTCGGAAGGGACGTTAAACGGGGGGTCCTGAGCCTGTTATTGTTGAAGATCCCTATCATAATTAAACCAGGACAGGCAATATTTAGAGCTCCCACTGCAGCATAGTCCTCTTAGCCATGGCAGCATAAAATAAACAGAAAAACCTTTATAAATTGGATAACCAAAATAGAAACACCTGCCGCTTGAGCGCGACCTGGGACAAATCATCTCCCTGAACAACCGTTGTCCTAGAAAGAGTACTATCTCTACCACGTACTGAACCTAAGACTCTTCATGGGTTGTACTAGTATAGTTTTTTTGGTAAACAAATATTTATTTGTTTTACTCCGAAAGTTGATATCGGCATAAAAACTTGAGACATCCTCAACAAGTTAATAGCAGAAAGTGCATCCATTTGTGTGAGAGTGAAATACCGGCCTTAACGTCCCATGTTACCAAGTCATCAAGACTTCTCAAAACGTTTTCCACGATCGTTATCGTCTTCCCCTAAGGGAGGAGAGCGAAATGGGCACTTGCCCCAGGTGGCAGAATTTAGAGAGCGAAATCAGTGTTTAGATCAAGTATAACAATTACATTTTTAACATACATATAAATATTAATTAAAAACATAAATCAATTATAAACATATTTAAAAAATAACATATAACTGATTTATATTATGAACAGAATTCAGTTAATAAAATCAGAGTTTATATATAGAGATGGTGTTTTTTGTTTCGAAAATGTTACCTAAAATGCTGATATTAAATTCTTGGCCATTATGGGAGAGGATTTTACTGTTATAAATGTTAGAGATATGTCAAAAAAATTCTGTGGATATTCCATGAGGTTCATATTATTTTTCCTTATTATCTTATCATAAAATATAATAAGAAAAATAACAATCTTTCAAGGTCCTTTTGCCTAATTAAGTGACAGTAGAAGACATTAGCAATCTGAAACTTAGATGGTAGGTTTTTTTTTTTTGAGGATGAACATTTATGGAAGTGCACAGGCATTTATTACTTTGGGAATCTTCTATCTACCTTACCAAGACAGAAACTTCTACACTAATTGAAGTGTACAAATTAAGTTGAGTTTTATCATGATCTACCTTTTTTAGTTCAAATACCACTTTCGGGTTATTGTAACCCAATAATGTCAAAGCAGTTGTTTTATCATCTATAGTTTTGGGCTATTAAATGCTAAAACTTCATATATTTACATATTTACTATAGCAAACTGAGATTAGGTGTTCTCCAAAACAAATATGGTTATTCTGAAAAGTCATGTTATCTCCTACACCAGGTTAGTTCTGCAATTCTTAAGACAAGAAACGAAAAAGAATGAGAAATGGAGGGTAAATTTATTTCTAATAAAATAAAGACAGTTGAAATTGAGAATATAAGTTATCTGAATTACCAAAAGTGGTATATCTTAAAAACATCTCCCAAATTATTCAAAGAATAGAACATAATAGTAAATTCAATGTTATTTAGTAATATACTTCAATTAATACAAGGCAATGGATCATAGTCAAGTAAGGAAAAGATGTACAGCAATACAGTACATAAGTACCATAGATTTTGTTTTACTATTAAACTCTAAAATATTTAAATAAAAATATTGCATATATAATTATATTTTTTGAAATTAGTATATTTAGAGATGTAACAAAATATATTCAACCCTCAGCACAGTGCAGGAAAAAAGAATTTTGATGGTCTGTAAGGGGGTCTAGGATGGAAAATGAAAAATCAGTGAAATAAAAGAATGAAGTAAAAATAAACATCTAAAAACTAAAAAAAAAAAAATCTTAGAATATGAAAGAATATTAAAATGGTATGGTCACTCAAAATGGATTAAGAGAAAACCCAAAATTGATAGTGGAATGGGAAGCAACAGGTATAAGAAACAAAAGAAGACCATGAATACAGAAAAATAAAGTAGAGGAATGAATGATCAAACATGGATAAACATGAATGTATGGAGAAAGACAGAGAGGCTAAAAGAAATATCTGGTTGAGGTAAACTTAAAGCATGTATAAGCCCTAAATAAAAATAATTATTATTAATATGTCACCAATATGAATAGTCATACATTAAAAAATCTAATAAAATAAAGATTTAGATCCTGTAGTTGAAAAATTGTGATAAAAGTTATTTATGACTAATTGCACTTTTATAGAGACTAATTAGGTTTTAAGAATTATATAAATTTTATATTTATGTAGCAAGGAAAGATACTGGAACTAAGAAATTTATGAAAATAATGTAATTCTTTGGAAAAAAAGGAATTTACCTTATAAAAAATTAAATGATAAAAAATTACATCAGGAAGCACTTAGACATGATGTAATATATTTATGAGGTGAGGCAATTCATAGGTATTAAGTAAAGAATTTTTCAAAGAAGAGTACAAAATAATTTTTAAAAAAATAAATAGTGTAACATGCAACTTACTCAGGACTTGTCAGAAATGTCTGTACCCTCTTGCTTGAAGTTCACTATCTGCCGAGGCCTTAAAACCCAGCAGCAGAAAAAACCGGATATCCACAGCAGTAACTAAGAAACTTCTCACTTTTCACTTCAGCACTGAACTTTAGGTATCACAAATAAATAAACTGAGTGACACTTCTGAACCACGACCGACAAAATAATTTAAACTAAACATGGAAGGTTTGTGCACATGAAATTAAAAAAAACCACCGCACTGCATCTATTAAATAAAAATAACATTATATAAAAAAAATTGAAACCCTATTTCGAGCTTATTTATCCTAATGCTGACTCTGTAAAAATATATGGTAATGTGTCAGAAAGCAATTTAAAATGACACAATCTGGATTCGAACATTCACCTTTGATAAGATGAACGAATTTATCAAATTAGGAAGCCAGGTAAATACAGATGGAGATATGACAGTAAAAATTAAAAGAAGAATATATGTTATATTTGCCTTAAAAGCCTTTATAGGCGCAATATCCTTGCCAACCTCCTTGCATCTTCTGTTTGTGTGTCTGGGAAGGCTTAGATGGGCTGGGCATCTGATGGAAGGAAGATGGTGGGATCCGAAGAAAGTAAGTAGACTCTGTGACATGAAAGAATCAAAGGCAATATAGCTGATGACTTAGCAATAATGGACGATAAACTATGCTATTTGGCCCTCAGACATCTACTTGCTTCATAAAGGATGAAATTCATACCTTGGAAATAAAGAAGGAAACATACTAGGACCCTGAACCCTGTATGAAAGAATCAGAGCTCTTCATCAATTTTTCAAAGGAAAATGCTAAATATTAACTAATATTGAAAAACATAAATATTCAGGAGAGGCATGGCTGCACTGGGTAAAGGTTCCTCGACTCTAGCAATGGCATGAAGAGGAAGACGAAGAAGACAAACATCCAGTTGCAAATGATAGTAGGTCTTGCGGGAAAAACAAAAACTGAACATAATTCAATCTAAATATGAAACTCTTACCTTCCAAGGGATGCAATATTTACAACAGAAAATAATCAAGTCATTTTGATATTATTAGATTTAACCAATAACAAGTCCTATAGTACCTTTAGTCAGAGGGTATCTCACAAAAGATCTTACAAGAGAGCGCCGTTTATCTGAGCTGGCTTCACAAAAAAGATACTAAGAGAGTTCAACATTGCCAGTTCTAGAAGATAAGCTTGAAGAGTCTTTTTTCTCTGATATTATATTTCCTAAAATTATTATAACAGAACTCCGTTTTTTATGTATCTTAGTAAATATAATTTTAGCTTAAAGAAGTAGGTTGGTTTTTGGTTGAATTCAGGGATATGTTTGAGCTGCGGTTCCGCCCTCCCCCCTCTTAATGTAACCACTAGAACAATCTATGGACCAGATCATTATTGAAACATTAAACAAATATGTCGGAATAATTATGTCTGCTTTGAGATAGTCAAAATGACAAAGAATCAATTTTACCCATGTAAAAATATTAATTTGAATGATTGTTGTTATATGTTGCTCGAAACTTGAAATGCTTTAAAAAATTGACTTTGCAAAAGTCTGGAATAAGCTACTTAAATCATCTGAAGATGAAACGCAAATCGGTGAGCCTGACAAAGAAGCAGCTAAATCATTTGTGATTTTGCAAATTGTGATAAAGAGGATATAACTGAGTAGCTACTTGTAGACAGTGCATACAGATGATGAAATTGTGCATGAATCATTGAATCATTAAACATTAAACAACGATGATGACCCAGATGGTAGTGGGCCAAATAATAATCCAAAGCCATCTCATGCAGATGCCTTTTAGGCACTGGATTTGCCATTCCAGTAGTTCCAAAGGTAAAAACAGTCGGATCACACCCATAAAAAAGAATTAGAATAAAATATTGAAAGTTAAGGAAGCCTTTTCTAAGATGCCAATTAAAATACAAGACAAGATAGACATAAAATTATTACCCCTCATCTATGTCTAGCTTGGTTTGATTTCCATTAGCAACTTAAAAAAAAAGATTCCATATTGATAAATATAATATTTTAAAGGAACCGAACAGTTTAATTAGTTATTTACATTGTAATTATTATTAGGATTCATGTTTAGGTGTACGGGATAAATAACCACCTATGCATTTTAATTATTTTTGTAAATTATGTAATCCTTATTCTAAGATGCTAATCAGAAATCAAGACAAGTTAGCCCTAAAATTATTACTCTCTACTATATCTAGCTTGGTTTGATTTCCATTAGCACCTTAAAATAATAGATTCCATATTGATAAATATAATATTTTAAAGGAACCCAACGGTTTAATTAGTTATTTACATTGTAATTATTATTAGGATTCATGTTTAGTTGCATCAGTTAAATAATCGCCGACGAGGTTTAATTATTTTTTTACATTATGTAATCCTTATTCTAAGATGCTAATCAGAAACCAAGACAAGTTAGACATAAAATTAATCCCTCTCTTCTATGTCTAGCTTGGTTTGATTTCCATTAGTAACTTAAAATAATAGATTCCATATTGATAAATATAATATTTTAAAGGAACCCAACGGTTTAATTAGTTATTTACATTGTAATTATTATTAGGATTCGTTTTTAGTTGCATCATTTAAATAATCGACTACGAGGTTTAATTATTTTTTTACATTATGTAAGCCTTATTCTAAGTTGCTAATCAGAAACCAAGACAAGTTAGACATAAAATTAATCCCTCTCTTCTATGTCTAGCTTGGTTTGATTTCCATTAGTAACTTAAAATAATAGATTCCATATTGATAAATATAATATTTTAAAGGAACCCAACGGTTTAATTAGTTATTTACATTGTAATTATTATTAGGATTCGTGTTTAGTTGCATCAGTTAAATAATCGACTACGAGGTTTAATTATTTTTTTACATTATGTAAGCCTTATTCTAAGTTGCTAATCAGAAACCAAGACAAGTTAGACATAAAATTAATCCCTCTCTTCTATGTCTAGCTTGGTTTGATTTCCATTAGTAACTTAAAATAATAGATTCCATATTGATAAATATAATATTTTAAAGGAACCCAACGGTTTAATTAGTTATCTACATTGTAATTATTATTAGGATTCGTGTTTAGTTGCATCAGTTAAATAATCGACTACGAGGTTTAATTATTATTTTACATTATGTAAGCCTTATTCTAAGTTGCTAATCAGAAACCAAGACAAGTTAGACATAAAATTAATCCCTCTCTTCTATGTCTAGCTTGGTTTGATTTCCATTAGTAACTTAAAATAATAGATTCCATATTGATAAATATAATATTTTAAAGGAACCCAACGGTTTAATTAGTTATTTACATTGTAATTATTATTAGGATTCGTGTTTAGTTGCATCAGTTAAATAATCGACTACGAGGTTTAATTATTTTTTTACATTATGTAAGCCTTATTCTAAGTTGCTAATCAGAAACCAAGACAAGTTAGACATAAAATTAATCCCTCTCTTCTATGTCTAGCTTGGTTTGATTTCCATTAGTAACTTAAAATAATAGATTCCATATTGATAAATATAATATTTTAAAGGAACCCAACGGTTTAATTAGTTATCTACATTGTAATTATTATTAGGATTCGTGTTTAGTTGCATCAGTTAAATAATCGACTACGAGGTTTAATTATTTTTTTACATTATGTAAGCCTTATTCTAAGTTGCTAATCAGAAACCAAGACAAGTTAGACATAAAATTAATCCCTCTCTTCTATGTCTAGCTTGGTTTGATTTCCATTAGTAACTTAAAATAATAGATTCCATATTGATAAATATAATATTTTAAAGGAACCCAACGGTTTAATTAGTTATTTACATTGTAATTATTATTAGGATTCGTGTTTAGTTGCATCAGTTAAATAATCGACTACGAGGTTTAATTATTTTTTTACATTATGTAAGCCTTATTCTAAGTTGCTAATCAGAAACCAAGACAAGTTAGACATAAAATTAATCCCTCTCTTCTATGTCTAGCTTGGTTTGATTTCCATTAGTAACTTAAAATAATAGATTCCATATTGATAAATATAATATTTTAAAGGAACCCAACGGTTTAATTAGTTATTTACATTGTAATTATTATTAGGATTCGTTTTTAGTTGCATCATTTAAATAATCGACTACGAGGTTTAATTATTTTTTTACATTATGTAAGCCTTATTCTAAGTTGCTAATCAGAAACCAAGACAAGTTAGACATAAAATTAATCCCTCTCTTCTATGTCTAGCTTGGTTTGATTTCCATTAGTAACTTAAAATAATAGATTCCATATTGATAAATATAATATTTTAAAGGAACCCAACGGTTTAATTAGTTATTTACATTGTAATTATTATTAGGATTCGTGTTTAGTTGCATCAGTTAAATAATCGACTACGAGGTTTAATTATTTTTTTACATTATGTAAGCCTTATTCTAAGTTGCTAATCAGAAACCAAGACAAGTTAGACATAAAATTAATCCCTCTCTTCTATGTCTAGCTTGGTTTGATTTCCATTAGTAACTTAAAATAATAGATTCCATATTGATAAATATAATATTTTAAAGGAACCCAACGGTTTAATTAGTTATCTACATTGTAATTATTATTAGGATTCGTGTTTAGTTGCATCAGTTAAATAATCGACTACGAGGTTTAATTATTATTTTACATTATGTAAGCCTTATTCTAAGTTGCTAATCAGAAACCAAGACAAGTTAGACATAAAATTAATCCCTCTCTTCTATGTCTAGCTTGGTTTGATTTCCATTAGTAACTTAAAATAATAGATTCCATATTGATAAATATAATATTTTAAAGGAACCCAACGGTTTAATTAGTTATTTACATTGTAATTATTATTAGGATTCGTGTTTAGTTGCATCAGTTAAATAATCGACTACGAGGTTTAATTATTTTTTTACATTATGTAAGCCTTATTCTAAGTTGCTAATCAGAAACCAAGACAAGTTAGACATAAAATTAATCCCTCTCTTCTATGTCTAGCTTGGTTTGATTTCCATTAGTAACTTAAAATAATAGATTCCATATTGATAAATATAATATTTTAAAGGAACCCAACGGTTTAATTAGTTATTTACATTGTAATTATTATTAGGATTCGTTTTTAGTTGCATCATTTAAATAATCGACTACGAGGTTTAATTATTTTTTTACATTATGTAAGCCTTATTCTAAGTTGCTAATCAGAAACCAAGACAAGTTAGACATAAAATTAATCCCTCTCTTCTATGTCTAGCTTGGTTTGATTTCCATTAGTAACTTAAAATAATAGATTCCATATTGATAAATATAATATTTTAAAGGAACCCAACGGTTTAATTAGTTATTTACATTGTAATTATTATTAGGATTCGTGTTTAGTTGCATCAGTTAAATAATCGACTACGAGGTTTAATTATTTTTTTACATTATGTAAGCCTTATTCTAAGTTGCTAATCAGAAACCAAGACAAGTTAGACATAAAATTAATCACTCTCTTCTATGTCTAGCTTGGTTTGATTTCCATTAGTAACTTAAAATAATAGATTCCATATTGATAAATATAATATTTTAAAGGAACCCAACGGTTTAATTAGTTATTTACATTGTAATTATTATTAGGATTCGTGTTTAGTTGCATCAGTTAAATAATCGACTACGAGGTTTAATTATTTTTTTACATTATGTAAGCCTTATTCTAAGTTGCTAATCAGAAACCAAGACAAGTTAGACATAAAATTAATCCCTCTCTTTTATGTCTAGCTTGGTTTGATTTCCATTAGTAACTTAAAATAATAGATTCCATATTGATAAATATAATATTTTAAAGGAACCCAACGGTTTAATTAGTTATTTACATTGTAATTATTATTAGGATTCGTGTTTAGTTGCATCAGTTAAATAATTCACTACGAGGTTTAATTATTTTTTTACATTATGTAAGCCTTATTCTAAGATGCCAATTAGAAACCATAACATGATAGACATACAATTATTACCACTCTACTATGCTTAGCTGTATTTGATTTCCATTAGCAATTAAAAATTCCAGGAAAAAAAAAATGAATGTATAAAAAATTGTTTGGGTACTAGTACCTCAGCAGAAAACTTAACTAAGTTAGCTATCGATAAACTTAATTTTAAACCCCTTCGCTTTAGGATTTGAATTCAGAATGCAAGGGTTATATAAATGAACCTATAGTTATCATCTAGTTAGAAATAATTAGTAAACAATATTTATTATATATATATACTTTTTTTTTCTTTCTTTGAAATACGGTTTGACTTCATATCTTATCAGGGTTTTATTTCAGTAGATCACAGAATAATGCATAAATAGCACATCCTATTTTGAATTTAACAATTTAATGGCTAAAATTTATGGTAAGACAGAAAGTTAATAAGATTCCAACAATGCTTATGATAACAACTAATAATAAATCTTTTAGCCATATTCATGACATTAAAACTTGTACTACTACAACCCAGGAAGGGTTTTGTTACAGATTTTGTTGTTTTAAGGACTAAGGTTGTGCAGGGAGGTGATTTATCCAAGATCACTATCAGGCGCCATAAAAAACTCAATATACAAATTATCATGAGCTTTAGTATGGAAAAAGAATGTAATTATGGGAAATGTGAATATTTTCATGATCATTTCATCTAGAAATGAACATTTTAACAAACATATATCATGTATATTTTGAAATATCAGTTGAAACTTTTATTTCTAGATGAAGCGATTACCAAAATTTACTAACTACCCATAATTACATTATCTTTTTCATATTAGATCTCATGATAACTTGTATTTTAGGAAAATATTAAAAGAGAAACGAATGAAAAGTAAAAACTTGTGTTGCTTAGCTCAAAGCGACAACCTGCGGAATAATTACCAATTAAATAATTGATATACCAAAGCCGGATTCGAACCCGCAACCTTTGGCATAGCAACTCAGAGCTCTACCCACTAAGCCACCCCGCTCCCTAAATGACATTATAGGGAATCAAAAATAATTGGGGCAAAAAAAAACTATAATTTATAAGAAATTCTGTAAAATATACATTTCATTTCATAATAAATCATTATATCTACCAATATTTAAATATATAAAACTGAAGCATTAAAAACATAAAATAGAAACTTCAATGATTACCAAAATATTTCTTATTTTACATTTATTTTCAATATGAAACCAGGTCTCCAATCCGATAGGTTTCAACATAGTAGAAATTTGTAAATGATTATTCTTATTAATAATAATTTATCATTAATAAAGTTATATGAAATAGTATATAGCATACTTATTGAGTTGGTGTTTTTAGATAAAGTTTGCAACAGAAATTCAAAGTTGGTGTTTTTGGACCAATACAAAGAGAATTCAGCTATATATATTAATCGTCTATGTTAAATTCACAATTTTGGATTTTTTTTTACCAATGGATAGAATAATTGAATAAAGTTAAGTAATAAATATGTGTATGTAGTATTTATCAAGTAATGCCATAAATTCAACTCTTTCTTACCATTATATTTTTAGTGTTAAGTACTTTAATTGAGTTTAAACAAAAAACATAATTCCCATTAAATCTAAAACTCATAATTAGATGCAGTGCAGTGGACTACAAAACCTTAACAAAAAAGATGGTGGTATTACTACTAGATTTGGTTCAACACCTGAAGAATATTACCGCCACTGTAAAAACTGTAAAAAACTCATCTTTAATTATATCGATATTCCCATCTAATTAGAAATGACTTAGGCATTAAAACAATATCAGTTATTACAAATAAATTACACTCTAGATTCTTTTTACATTAATATATGTAATATGGTATTACTGACTGTAAGGAACTTGAAGAGAAAAAGAAATTATATACCAACCCCTCAATACAAAAAAAAAATGTCAACACTTAAACACGAGTAGAAATAACTTTACTTTTACTCTTTCTACTTAGAAGTAACTTTAAGCAGATAAATTAATCTTTGTGATGCTAATAAAAATTTTTTAATTCAATTATTACGAAATAAATAGAAACAGTTTTCGAAATTATTATTATTATTACGATCTTAATTTTAATTGAATAATTTGATGGGATTGAATCTCTCTTCTATATAAAATAAATATATAAATTAAAAATCTTGGAAACCAAATAATTCTTATGTTATAACTTAATTGCAGTTTATAATTTCAGATAAACAATCGATAGTACGATGATTCTGGAAATTCTCGCCACTGAATTCAAGACGAATAGACATTAATGCAATGCCATTTTATTGCTTACCTTCTTAATTCCACTAGTTGAGACTCATAATCCGTCATTGAAAAATTGAACAAATGAAAAATAGTTTTAAATATATATCTGATGGACGCAGATTTCATTCTCCAACCATAATCCATTTTTTAAAACGACTTTACAGAATCATTTACACTACTTAGAATATTCTCAACACCGATGCTCTTGCATGCAAGTCTTGTTCGCGGAGGCACGTGCCCCCCAGACAGTTTTTTGGGTACTATGGAGAATCCATTATAGTACATAATTATAGGCAAATCACATGACCATAGTTGTTAAAATAACAGATAGAACATGAGTGAAACTATTGTTTTGATATTTTAATAAACCTTTGAAATCTTTCTATAGATACTACAAGTTTATTTGTAAGTCATTGATGATTTTTTTTCCGTCTACCCGTTGTGCCCCCCCCCCGAAAAAAATCCTGGATCTTCCCTTGGTGAGATTGTCTAGCAGCAGTCCGATATATATTTGATATATATATCGTATTTTTTATTATCTGAGGTTTTTGATATATAGGCCTGTAGTTTCCACAGTTGCTTTGGCTTTCATTATCAGAGAAAGATATTCACTAAGATAAAATAAATATCAAAGAAGTGACTATTAGCAGTAATACTTAGGGAAGAAGTGCCCAAATACTTGACACCCTCCAGTAAATTTTTTCCAACAATGTGTTCTTTAAAATAGTGGATTTAATTTGGTAGGACTAGGTAAAGGTGCATGATGTTGCAAAGTATCTGAAATGCAGGAATTCATCACCAAGGAAAGTTTATTATCTATTGAAATCGAATTAGAGAAAAACTTATTCACACTTAAAGATATGTTGTGTTATATAAAATTGTATATCAATTTTATTTTTAGGAATCACAAGGATGATTGACAAAAATCATTGAGTGCCGATAAAATTCCTCCAGAGCTGTTGCAACTACTGAGGCATAACACTACAACCATGCGGTTACAAGATCTTATCAACCAAATTGCTACCAATTTGGTAGCCTTTCTTTTCCAAAGGCTGAAAAGGAAATCAGAAAATGCCAATCTGGATTCCAAAGATGAAGATCAACCACTGACCTATCTTTACACTCAGGGTTTTTCATAGCCTTCCAAAAGGCCTATGACTTCATAAATTTTCAGAAGACTTATAGAACTATGCTAGAGATGAATAATGAATATACCACATAAAATTTTACTTCATAGTAGAGAGAATGACAATGAAGAACAATATCTCTTATCTTAATAGATATTGGTGAAGATTTGTCAAGAGCCTTCATTACAGACAGGGTGAAGGCCTTACTTTTGTTCTTAATGAAGCCTATGAAAAGGCTGTGAGAAACAAAGGAATACATGTAGTAGGGATCTTAAGTAGAGCTGTTCATCTTCGTGTTTATGCTGACGATTTAGATCTTAAGGAGTAGAATTTGGAGAAATTTAGCTACAACATTAGAAGCCTTATTAGAGGTGTCGACTCCAAGAATTGGACTCACAGTTAAAAAAGAAAATACCAAATACATGACTACATCAAGTCAACAACAGGAGCAAGAAGGAAATGAAAAAATATACAGTCACTATTTGGGAGTGGATATTTCTTAAACTATAACAGGCACAAAAACAGTAACCCATAACTTTTAACCTCTGTTTAGCACAAAATAATAAACAAATAGCCTGAACTCAATTATAGCTAGCTCATCATTACTGTCTACAAACTTCTCATTGACTGGCCTATGAAGGTTTTTTTTATAAATGAACGGTGTAAGAGTCACCTGTAGTTGAGAATGATATTTTCTTGATTAGGGAAATATAGTTAGATCAATATAATTTTCTAAATTCTATTTAAGGTATTACCATCCTCACTCAAATTTTGGGACCATATTGAGTTTCACAATACTGACGAGAGATAAACAATGATTAATAAAAAAAAGTTTATAATATCCATATACAATCTAAATATATTGTAAAATTGATAATCATATATTTTTCGTATATAAATAAATAAGTGAATAACAAAATATAATACTTTTTTTTACTATCGTTGAAACTAAAAAAATATTAAAACTGAATCATATAAATAGCTATAGTAACATTGCACTTTTTATTGTAAATTAACAATATAAGTAAAGAAAGTGTATCTGATTGCTTAACACACCTACTTTGAATACTTTTTATGTTTAAAAATGTTAAGTAATTAAATGTAAAGATAAGAACATTGTCCACGCACAAAATTAATGTGTTATTACTTGTGATTATTAGTTTTGATCTCACATAAATTACATTGATTAAAACATTTTTATATAATTCTTCAGTTGTATAAAAAACTATAAAAGTTATGAATAATAGACATATGTGATAAATATACATAAAACAAAACATATCTAGCATTGTCTACTAAATAATATTTACATATTTCTAGTTATATAACTTAATAAGATTCTTCAATGAATAATAATTAAAATAAATATGGTTATAAAAAATATTAACAGTATTAAACAATTTAATTAAATCTATAGTATTTTCATTGTAACATACATACAATCTAATGTCAATAAAATAATTTAATTTTTGGATTCAATTATTTATTTTTACAGCTTATAATTTTGAGTTTACGTATAAAGATAGTGAGGTACAAGTACATTGTGAATTCCTTTAATACTCTCACCTTTAATACTTCTGTTTCCTTAGTTAACATATTTTCTCATCTAATGCCCTAAATAGAGTTATTTGCTACATTTATAATAATCAAAAACGATGTAACCAGGAGAATCAGTTTTACTGTATTAAAACTAACTTATACCTGCCAACAGTTTGATAATAGAATTATTCTGGGAAACTAACATTGAGATGATATTCTTTCAATACAATTTAAATGAAGTTATTTAAACTTTATAAAAATACTACATTCACCCATATGGCAGGAACAATGAACCATTTCAGAAGGCCTTGATAATATACCAGAAAAATATACTATACAATGTTTTAGATAAATGAGAAACAGTTAATCAGTTTTGTTGCTGTTTAAAATATTTATTATTAAAACTAAAGAGAAAATGAATGAAAACAGTTACATCTCAAATTATAAAAATAATAATGGACTCCTGATTGTAATACAATTAAAAGGAGTAAGTTTAACTGCTATTAGTTTTTATATAGAACTTATTAAAAGAATGAGAATACACCTTCAAATTGTGTTTCACGCGCCCACACTGTCACGCTATCATAAATAACTAGGTCAAAGAAATAAATTGAGTTTCTTTTGAAATCATGTTTAGCATTATAATACTGAATTATTTTAATAAAATAACAATGGCATTTACTTATAAGAGGTTAGTGAAAAACAAACATATTTACATACAATAACCTCATTTAAGTCATACTGAAACATACTGGAAACACAAATTATTTCTCATGTCTGAGTTCTACTTATTCAAGATCACATTATTAAAACTATATAAAATAAAAGTTTCTTAATTGAGATGGATTTATATTTTTTCTTGGACCACGTAATCTTACGAAATATTATCATTTTGTTAGAGAAAAATAAATAAATTTTCTATGAAACGATACACATAAAAAACACGGTTATAATAGATGATACTGACAATCGGACGAAATCAAATACAAGTTTCAAAATAAATTTTTTGAAGCTATTTCAACACAATAAAATAACAAACAAATATCTCTGATGTATTTATAAAACACTCACGCTTGTGAATAATTACATTAATAAATAATAAAACAAATGATAATTTGGCATTGTCTAAATTAAAAACAGGAACATGATTCTTCCTCTTCATTTGGTATTAAGAACATACCAAATAAGCGTATATAACATTTAAAATTATAAAACACAAATGATCACGTTTCCATTGCTTCAGTCTTAATACAAGCAACGTTAGGAACAGGGTCTGCCAAAAACCGGGAAAGAAGAGAGTTGAAGAGTTCTTCAAGAGATTTTGTCTGAATTACTGCTTGACTTTCAGCCTGTAAAAAGAAAATACCGTAAATGTGTTATATACAAATTAACTTGGAAGTTTGTAATACTATCATGTAAATGAGTAAAGATTATATTATTATATAAAATCATGAACAATTAATTCGCATGTATATTAGACAAAAGAATTAAGAATAAAACAAAGCCCACTGGATACTTCCCAGCTATGGACCTTAGGAAACGTTGAGCAATTGGCAATTTATGCTGAAATTATTTCAATAATATAAAACATAATATTACTAAGTATATGAAAATGTTTTCTGATTAATTTATTTTATTTTTAATAAAATAATACATACAGGATTGACAAGATAGAAGTTGTTGAACATCAACTTGACATCACTAACAAATTCGATCATACTCTTGTAGCGATTACTTGAAAGTTTATCTCGAATCTGATCCAAACAAATTGGTTGCCTCACCATATCGTAATAAGCAGTATTCTGGAAAATAAAAATAATTTAAATACAAGTATTTAATGCAGTTAATTTTCTATCAGTATTTATATATCAAACATTAGTTTTGATCCAAAAATCAAAAAATATTATTAGAATTAAAGATTACCTTACTATATATAACCATAACATGATTACATGGGAAAAATTAAGGTAACAACGCCCATCGTGTACTTTTTATTTATGGATTTAAGTCTGAAACTTGGATGGAGGTATGAAAAAATATCAATTTTTGTAAGTTTATTTCCATAACATACTCCATGTATGTGTAGAAAAATTTTAAAAATATTTTTATTGTATGAATATTAAATAAGTTGATCTGTAATAACAATGAAAAAAATATAAAAGCTTTTTGATTAACACATATTCAAACTAAGGTTCAATCATTTCTTTTTGTTAACATTAAATAAATAAATTTTCTTAGACTTCTAATAATATACAAATGTTGATGAATAGTAAATAACATATGTTACTTTTTTTTTTAATATAGAGTTAAAGCAAACTATGTTAAACACCATGTTCATAAGAATACTCATGAAAAAAAAATCAGGAATCAAAATACTTTTATACAGAATATAAAAAAAAATCTCAAATAAAGTAATATGTTTAAAAATTTGCTTAACTTCTTCACAAGTTATCAATGCTCAATGCTCTATATCACTCGTTAAAGAAATACTGATCAAAGTGAGTTAATCCAATTTAAATATGGGTTCAAATTCATGTGGTCCCCTGGATTTAAAAAGGCACAAGTAAATGTTTTTGATACCTGCTCTAAAATTTCAGAAAATAGATTATGCAGACTTTGAAACTAGTAGCAGCTTCTATAAAAATCATTTATTATTTGTTCTACAACAATAACAAATAAATAAACATGAATATGATAGTGCCAATCCACTAGTAGTTATGCAATAATTAGATTGGGTCTTGAAACTATCAATATTAATGAATATGGCACACTAGTTTTAAAACTAATCACTAGTTTTAAGTCATGGTAAATTGATCAGAGGTTTTACAATGAAATGTGAGCTAGGTAAAAAAAATATTTAATGAGCTTACAGTAAATAATCATATAGTTAAGTAAATAACAGTTTCTAATCATTTCTACATTAAATATTTCATTAAAGTGAAAAATCGTAGTAGTAATAAAGAATAACAAACCTGTGGAGGTATCGGTTGCCTTAAATTCAAGCTAGCGTCATATTGGCAATATATTTCTAAAAGTAACCTTGAAGCAGCTCTCTTCTCGGTGTGTGAAAGGCACTGAAGAGATGAATCAGTGTTAACTACAGGTTCGACTGATTTGCATAGAAGACACTGCCAATCGCCTCTTGCTCTAAAAACCAGTAGAAACTTAATAAAATTAAAATTCAAGTAAATATATAAACAATTTGTTTTAATCTAATTTTCCATTAGCAAAGGCAGAAGTAGTACCTACTAAATAATTAATAATGTTTGGCCTTTTTTAGTTTAATTTCCATGCTGTTTAATATTCCATTTGTTATTTTTCGTACAAGCCATATCGGGTTTTATTAGAAATATTTATAACAAGAAATAAGAATTCTCTTAGAAAGAGAGTAAGCAGAGTGATGGTTATGAATAAGATCAAGGCTCCAATGGGCGGATGCCATGTCTATGGGGCCACCAAAAATCTTACCCATCCGTAACTGGAGAGTAGCAGCAGTTAACAGAGATGATTGGAGGCTGATGTTACAGCCTTGTCTCCACAATCCACACCATCTATGTATGTATGTAAAATAGTTACAAAAACCAAAGAAGCAGTTAAATAGCAGTAAAGTATTCCCAGATAAGTTTTAATTTAATTAGGCGTTTTACGGCAATACTCTATTAAGCATTAGTCATGCCTCGATGGATCTACTATTAACTGTATTCAAAATAAGTAATAATATTTAGAAATCATATTTGTTATAATGATCTAGGTGTGTACTTATAGGAATAAGTACACAACTAAATCATTAAGGATATACACCATACATTCATTATTACAACATTGATAATTCAATTAAGGTATTCAGTTTGACTGATTAGTAAATTGGGATACAAACAAACCATCTTGGGAAAGAAATCCAATCTACAGCATTAATAGAATAATCTTCTGAAATAGTCTTAGTCATAAATATAACCTATAAAATTGAGTAATTAATTATCTTCATGGAATCCTTAAATAAATAAGATTAAATAGTCTCTAAAAGGACAAAACATAGCACATTCAGATGTTTTTATTTCCTTCAGCGACTTTAGGCATGTTTTGAGCTTCAAAATCAGCTCAAAGAGAATCCTAAATTTTCTTCCAAGGTGATTACTGGTGATGTGGTGTTATGGATACAACCTCGAAACAAAAATCCAAGACGTTTGGTTCTTTCATCAAGACAACATGTCGGCGCACACCGCCCTCTCCATAAAGCAGTTTTACACCAAAAACCACATGAAACCAATTGTCCACTCCCCCTCCCCCCTACTCACTGTATCAAGCCCCCTGTTACTTCTTTTTGTTTCCCAGACTCAAAAGGGACATGAAGGGAAAGCGTTTTGCCACTGTGGAGGAGGTAAAACAAATATCAAAGGAAGGGGTAAAGGACATCCCGATAAGCGAATTTAAAACTGTTTTGAACAATGGAAGGATTGTTTGGAGATGTGCCTTGTGGTCGATCAATGGTCGCCTTCTATACTTTGAAGATGATCAAAATTTGGTAAAAAATATTAAGAAATAAAGAAGTTATGACGAAATTCCTGTTTTTTTAGGTCTCCCTCCTCATATTTTTTCAAATTTTAGTATTGAATTGTTCAAATAAAAATACAGACAAATGCATTTAAATTGGATTTGGAAAACTAATAAAGCCAACTAGTGTTGCCAACAAAACATGAAAAACCTGTATAACTGCTTCCCATGAAGAGTTTTGGGTACAATACATGGTAGAGGCTATACTATTCCAAGGCAATGGGGCAAGGAGATGATTTGTCCAAGATGAAGCTCAACAGGCAGGTTTTCTCCTGATTAAAAGTACCCATTTATTAGAGGCAGGGTGAGCACTAAAAGGACTGCATATCCCACAGGGTAATTATGTGGCTGTTTATAATAATTTATCTGTCATAGCCTGATTCGAACCAAAAACCTTCCGCACAGTAACTCAGTGCACTACACACAGAGCTAACCCGGTCCTCTCTTCAACAAATTATAATCGGTAATTTTTTAGAAATAACATCAAAATTAATTTTTACTGCTTTAAAAATCTAATAACACACTTTAAATGTAGGTTAAATTCAACAGAATAAATAAAATTTTGGAACATAATGTTGATTTATTTTCAAGATAAAAAAAAATGCTCTACTAAGATGAATAGTCAGTCATTTAATATAAAGTAAATTAAAAATTTACCACTCGAAAGGGAAGAGAACCATTTTATAGGGTGTATTATTATATTTATAAATATAGTAGTACTTGTTTATGTTGCCATTGGGAGATTTAGCTAATTGAATTCCATTTAACATTCTTCAGATGCTCCCAAGCCAATCATCTCTACTAAGTTAAAGTGGTTTACTTCTAAGGTATCATTCTTTTTCAAGCCTTTAAAACCTGAACTCTTTGCTATATCTAATATTTCTTCATCCTTTATCACTCAAAGAATGTGGCCTCATAATCTTATGAAATTTCACAAGGAACTGCCTTCATAAACTAATTCTTCATAATCATATTACATGTTTGCATTACTTTCTTGATTCATGTGTTCAAATTAATTTTCTTTAATGTGTTAAACCACCATCATTAAAGTTGAAAACTAATAATTTATAAAAGATAGTAAAAAACGTAAGAATAGTTTAGTGATTCTTATGTCTTCTTATTCTTATTTAGTGGTTTAGCCGAAAATGATAAAGTAGATAAAATCAATAAAACTTTTAGCAGTACAGTGGAGCATCGATTATCCGAATGTTCAATTAACGGAACTGTTTTTGTTGTTTTTTTCAAATGTAATTTTAAATAAAATTGGATGAAAATTAAATGATTTTTTCCATAAACCTCAATAAGGAGGGACTAATCATTTCTCGGAAACAGCAAAAAAAAGAACTTAGACTTCAATATGTATTTGTTTATTAAGAATTGTAAACCTAATTAGGTAATTTCATTTGTTTCTCTGAATCCCTTCCTATTCATTTGGTTGGTATTTATGTGATTTTCTGAATTGTGAATTTTTGATTATCCGAATCACCCCTGACAACATTAGTTCGGATAATCAACGTTCCACTGTATTAATAAATAATCAACTTACTCATCAGGAGTAATAACAGGAACATGGCAACCATAATGAAATGCTTTAGGACAAATATCACAGCAGACAAGATCTCCCCCATCCATGCAAACGGCACACCAATCTTCATGAGAATCTTTTAACAAAAATTAATTAACAGTTAATATAATATATATATATATATATATATTAGGTCAAGGGAAGATAACTGAAAACGCTGAAGTCTATATCTATTCAGTAAGCATTTTGCTGAAGATGACTTTGATCTTTGTCATATTTTTCAATATAGTTTAAAAAAATTAGTTCATTCAGCATTTTTCTCATTTCTCATAGGGTATTATTAATTGTAAAAATATTGTTTGCAATGGACTTATACTCAGGTTTCAATTTATTTGTTTTATTTCAAAAAAGAAGAGGCTTAAAGCACAATATTTCTTCTGTTAAATTTTAAATTCCTGAAAAAATAGTCAGAACCTGATAACGAGAAAAAAAAATCATGGCTAAGCCCACAGTGATTAATGAAAATTGGAAAATTTGCAGTTAAAAAAAATGTGTGAAACTATAAGTAGTGAATTTAATTTTTAATAAAACAATTTAAATTCAATTTTTTTGAGAGCATACTTAGCCCCTAAGACCACTCTATATATTCAATGATCAATGGTCTAAAAGAATATTAAAAGAAGAAAGAATATTAAGCACCTCAAAAAAGAGATAAAAATGAAACAGAATAGCAAATTGTAAATATGGAAGAAAACCATCCTCAAAGTAAGGACCTGTAAGTCAGTTGGTTTTCATTAAAACCCAAATCTTCCTTATAAAAATTTATAAATAAATGTATAATTAAATATTTTGTAATAAAATGTTTAGCTATAATTTTTTAATTAAATTTTTCTGAACTTCTGACTGGGAAATACCCATCTTTAATAATTCAGTCCAGATAAATAAAATATTTGAAGATATTTAAAAACTGGCATAACTTCCAGTTCATTGATCTAGCTTGACATAGCTAAGCGATCTAATAGAGTTAATAGATGTGATAAATACTCTTCAGTACCTTAAAATAAAAAATATCAATATGACGCATACAAATATAGGAAAAGTGTACCTTCTCGATCTTCAGTTGATGGTCGTTCATTGGCAATTTCAACTTTGTCTAAACTTTTATTCAACTCATTAAGAGTGGATAAAACATCAGCATAGTTCTGTAAGAGAAAAAAAAATCTAATATTAAATATAGTTAGCATTAGTATATATTAAAGAAACAAAATGAATATATTTATCATTGATTTGGGATATATTTTTAGTTTTATGATGCAATGATGTTTTAAGCATTTATATCTATAAATGAAAAATATCTTCAGATCAAGAAAAATTTACATTTTTAATTAAGGTATAAATATTAATTTAAAACCATCACCAACTTTATTAATTTGTACTCTGAAAAATACAAATATAATTTAAAAAATTGTGTTGCATATAATTAAATAATTGCTGTTGGAAGAACTTTGCTTTAATATAGCTTGTGAACAGACTGATTTTTATTCTTCACAATTTTTTATAATAAAAATAATTAAATTGATTTGGGTATAATCAAGAGGACAATAATTGTTAAAGCCATACTTTTTCTAAATCAATAACATTAAAAAGTTGTGTTTATTTTAATTTTTAACCTGCTATCTATCGTATATAACGTATATGCCCAGTTTTAAGTTAAAAAATAAATGGTCAGTTTATATATACAATACAAGACCTACACTGACCTACAATCACATTTGGAAATTATATTACAATGCATTTATTGTCGTTCAAATAGGTGTTTTATACAGAAGAAACAGAAGTGTTTTATAAGAACAAAACTTTCTGGCACTTCTTTAGATTTACAAAATTAAATCAAGAATCATTCATAGACATCAATGAAATTCTCTTTAAATATCAATACTCTCTGGAATAACTTCTGAGTTCTGTAATGCATTAAGTTTTTCAGAGGACAAGTATTTCCACAAATCAATTGGCAGCTGTTAGTTGAAGTTAAAATAATTGATAAATTATTATTTAATATAATTATCATAAAGTGTTATATAGAAACATTATTGTTGTTTGCTTGGCATAAAATTTGATACATATGTACTATCAATTGTTTCTCTTATTTAATTATTGTTCTATTTTTTTTCTTCTCGCTTCTTCTAATCTGTTTTTTTAAATATTGTTATTGGAGGTAATTCACAATTTTTTAAATTCTTTCTCACTTATTAAATTATTTGTAATAGTTAATTTAATTTAATTTCATTATACTCTAAGACATAATAGCTTATAAATTAATACCTGTATTGTTATTCTAAAAGGACTTGTCCCAGAATAAATAACAACTTTATTATTATTATTATTAAACATAAATAGATCATGAAAATGATTATTTATCATAATTAGAATAAAGATGATTTATAACACTTATTTATATCAATTAACAGTATATCATACCATTTAACAGTATTGATTTTTTTTTTTTTTTTCACTGAGGTATTATAATTTTAATCATGTATCCCTTTAAAATGTATTTCAATTTTTACTTCTGAGGTTAAGGACACCATGTCATATTTTTCTATTTGTTCAGGAGAATCAATTTTCCATAACTTTGAACTATTAAAATTTGTTTCTTCATTGCTTATAGAAATAGCTTAATAAATATTGTTCACATTGTTACTGGCATTAATAAGTAATTGGAAGTACTGATAATGATTCATTAAAGCTTTATGAACACATTACCTTGATCCATCTTTATATAATTCTTGTCATGCCCAACTATACTTCTTTAAAAAAAAAAATATCAATAACCTATTAACATTGTTCGTAAACATTTATTTTTTAAAATTCATAAGTAAAAAAAATGTCACCTCTGATACTTGTTCCTCCTTAATGTTGATGGGAGGAGTAGGTGGAAGCACCGGTGCTGGATTTGCCGGTTTCGTCGGCAACAGGCTAACTTCAGGCTTCTGTTTGAGCAATTCCAGCTGGTCTTGATGACTCTTATCGGGCTGTTGTAACCGACCGGCAAGCTGGCTAGCCTGGGCTAATGATTGTCGATGGGCTCCTATTTCCATTTGATGTGGACTGATGCTCGGATTCATTTCGAGCAACTGCGGAGGGCTGATTCTGACTTTCTTGATATTATCCGAATGAGGAGTCGGTGGAGGCTCACCAGATTTAGAAGTCAGAGGAACAGTCTCCGGGATATGCCAAAGCTGAAAAGAAGTAAATAACTTATTAAATCAAAATAAGAATTATATTCATTTACCTCCATATAAGCTTCATATATTAGGGTATACAAGATCTAATTCTACTAATAGTACTTGTATTAATTGGGCTTTAAAATATGCGTGCTTAGAAGTATAAACAATGTTAGATAAAAACAAAAAGGTTATTAACACTAACATACAGGAGATTGGCATAAATACATTTGAGATACTTTAAACTAGAAACTGTATAACACATGCTTTTATCTTTATATCTTCTTAAAACTAATTATATTAGAAACGACTTACTATCCCTTTAACATTGAACACACAAAGTTAAATTATTTATTATCTCCATGCAATTGTTAGAATATTTATAAAATATTAGTGTTTTTTGTTAGGTTTCTGAATTAAAAATTGACAAACTTTCTGCGATGACTGTCTAACACTATTCATTTGTGGATGTGGAAAGGACTTCAACTCCACTATAGCAATCTGTGCATTTCCACCTTGGCGCAATGGGATCTGTTAATACAAAACCAAATTTTCATTTATTTTTGGCCAAAATAAATAGAGGAAACCAAAATGTATTAAATAATGAGGTAGAGATTCTCAACATAAAATGACTGCTATAAAAAAATATTGTTACCAAACAGAAAAAGACAAAGAACCTACATGTAATATCAAAATTACAAATCAAGTGAGGAATAACACATTAATAAAGAATGAATGTTCATTATATTGCAATCATTTCTTCGATTGGAAATATACATAATGTCAAAAACATTATCACTAATAAAAGAAAATTTTTCACCTTAGCAGGCTCCCTTAATTACTAGAAATCGTTGATGATCATGACTTTCAAAATGAAACACTATTATGGCATCTATTTCATTTCTACAATACAAATATACTATATATAGACCGAGCATAATCCCATAGCATCTAAAGGGTGATCTCAATTTATTTCCACTACATATGTACAAAGAATTGGCATGCCTGATCTTCAACCTTGCTCTGGAAAAGGCGGTTAGAGACTCTGAGATCCAAATAACTGGTACACTCATTAACTCGTGCGTGCAACTCCTTGGATTTTCAGACGAGATAGATATTGCCAGCAGGTCGTTAGCAGCAGTCAAGGAATCATTTATTGCACTGAGAAATGCTGCAGCAAGGATGGGACTTATCGTAAACTACAGCAAAACAAAGTACATGTGCATAAACCCTCAACAAATAAACCTTGAAACCCATATCCAAGTTGACGGCCAGATGGTCGATTGAGTTGAGGAATTTGTGTACCTTGGATCCCAGGTGAACCAAGAAAATCATATTGGGGCAGAAGTCAAGAACCAAATTATAGCCGCTAATCGCTGCTATTTTTGTCTGCAGAAGCAGCTGCGTGGTAGTCTCCTGTCTAAATCTTCAAAGACCAGACTGTATAAAACTCTCATCCGACCAGTTCTGACAAAACTAGACCCTGACCCAAGCACACGAACTCTCACTTCTGAGATTTGAAAGGAGAGTCCTTAGGAGAATGTACGGTCCAGTTTTGGTGGATGGAGAGTGGAGGTGCCGGTGCAACGAACTGAGACTACTTTATAATGAGCGGGATGTAGTACAGTTTCTAAAGTTAGCAAGACTGAGGACATGTGATAAGGATGGGGCAGGATGAAATCCCAGCCAAAGTCCTCAGGGAGCGAATGTATGGTGTGAGAAGAGCAGGCCGACCACGACTTCGGTGGGAGGACTGCGTAGCTTCGGACGCCCGGAACATATTGAATATCCGCAATTGGAGGGTAGCAGCACTTGATAGAGAAAACTGGTGGTCGATGCTGGAGCAGACCAAGACTAGAATAAGGGTTGTAGAGCCAAATAATAATAATAATGTACAAAGAATAATAATTGCTATAAAAATATATGATAATATAGACGAAGGATGATCTCAAGTATCCTAATAATTTTTTTTAAAGGATAATGATAGTTGAGTAGATTTTAGGAAACCAATCAACAAACCTTATAGCAACAAAATACATTTAGTTCAACTTGGTATGGAGTCTCTCAGGATATTAAGGAAGGAATCAGAGCTTGGAATCAAAACTAGGCATCTTTAGAAGGATGTATCATCAAAGCAGTAAATAATTTAAAAATGAAGAAATCTCAATCACCTTATGAATGGTTTACTGTAATAACTCTCAATCACCATCTTAATCACCATATAAATAAGGTTTAATGTAGTAACAGCAAGTGTCCGTTCAAAGCATATTTCACCTCCACCATTTTCTACTCAATTTTAACTATACAATCAATAAATAACATTAAATTTAATAAAAATATTAACAATTGTAGAACTATTTTCCAGCAAAACTTATGCTTCAAAATTGTTTGATATTTTTTTAGAAACAGTTGCAACAAAATGCACTACCATGATTAAGTTTTTCTGTTATCTTTAGTTCTTTAGAATTTATCATAGTTAAATTTAGTAAACAATTTTCATATTGATATTAATTTAATATTAATAGAGAAATTTAATATTTATTGAAATTTTGGGTCCAGTTATTCCAAATAATTAATAACGTGTTAAGTAAATGAAAAACAGTTCTTGTCAACAATAATTTTTGTCCATTTTACATTTTAGTATTAACAATTATAGTAATTATCAGAAATAATACATTTATTATTAATGTGTAAATATTTCTCCATCTTATAACTTATTTTCTTCAGATGAAATACAAATATTTTTCCTTGATTCTTTTATATAAAACAAAACCAATATATTCAAAAGTAATCAAATTAAGTCAATATCAAACAAGTTGATCAGAATAATAGAGGAGGAGCCATTTTTTTTAATAGTTAGAACAAACCAAATATAGGTCACCATAGAACTGATTTTGATCTCGAAAACCATTAAACCTTTTAATTTTGTAAGGGGGTTAATTTTTTTTTTTCTGGTTCAATTACAATGTTTGTTTATTGAAAGTAATAAACAAAAACCTGAAACGTAATAAAAATACAATTTTATCTTAAATTTCAGTGAAGTTTTTAAAAAGAAATTTAGCTGAGAGATTATTCGTGACAAAAAATTTGGTTGGTTTTATCCTACTTTTATTATGAAATTTTAGTGATTCAATCTAGAACAATTTGTCAAGTAAAACAATTCGACAATATATTTTATTGTAAAAATAAAGTGAAGTTATTGTAAAAATAAAGTGTTTATTTTTAAACATTATTAAAATATTGTGAAATTATTATGAAATAAATAATTATTTTTTCAACCAAAATATTTAATGAAGCTATGAGTATTTCTACCTTCAGTTCAAATATTAATAGAACAATCAAACTAAGCATTTTGTGTTTAATATTACTCCTAGAAAAAACAAAAAAAACTTGGATTTTAATGTGGAAACAACTTACCTGGAAAGAATATGGTGGAGGAGGTGGCCTGTTTTGTTGTTCATTCATTTGATGATTAGGGGTATTGGGGAATTTACCCATGAGTTCCTGATGTCCTTGAGGAATTCGTTCACGATGAAGCTGAAGTCTGTCTTGGTTAAGTGCGGAACCCCTTTCTTGAAGAGAAGGCACACGATCAGGTTGGCTCATTGAATGTCGACCTGGACCCGCTGGTCTAACTGTATTTCCCGTTCGATGCAGAGACTAAAGATACAATATAAATTTTGTGATTGAATTGATCTAGATTAATCTTCATCAGTGTTTTCACTTCTTTCAATAAAAACTAATGACAACCAATGATTGAAATAACAAATATAACTTTCAAGGTTAATGCTCATAGCAACTTAAAAGGTAAAAATAAAAAAGTCCTGATATGGGAATATTCCAGCAACATCGACTAATTTCAAGACATTCAAGGTGAACAAAGTAAATAAGTTAAAAGGATAGTTTAATAATATAGAAGAAGACCTCCGGGTGGAGGTCAACAATTTTTCGAAAAGATGGGAGAAATGTTTGGACCCCATAGCTAGTCTTCTTCAGGGCTGTCGAGGGGGGTTTCGTCACTAACTACTCACATAACTCCCTGAAGGTTGTGCAGGGAGGTGATTGTCCTAAATCATCCTCAACTGCCAGATTTTCCCCCCTATTTCGGGTATACACTTAATAGAGGTTGGATGGAATGGAACGCCCCAGGAGAGTTCTAGACCTCATAGGATTTATCAGTGGCACCTAGCAGATTAAATAAAAACCTTCCAACCACCAGCGGGTTTGAAACCAGGACCTTTGGCACAGGAACCCCGTACTCTACCTCTGAGCCACTCCGCACCCTATATAATTTATGTATTGGTATAATTTAGTGAGTTATAAGAACACTATTCAGGACTGAAGATGACTTAAGTAGCTCAAATGTAGTAGTATTTAAATAAAATTCAATCTATATGTTTTTGAAATGAGTTCCATATAAATTCATGATATTGTTTTTGAATCAAATGAAAGTATCAAGCTCATAAAAAATTGTGCACAAATAATAATAATATGACTAAAATATACGTAACAATAGCTATTATTGTTAATAGTTAATAATTACTATTATCATAGTAATTGGAATTCTAAACAAAAATTAATTATAAAAAATTAATATTAAAATAACAACTAATGTTTTTTTTGTCTTTTTATAGTGTAGGGGTATTTAAACAATAAATGAATATTAACTCTGAACTCTGAGTTTTGCTTCCCTTCTCCCTAACTCTTCAAAACACAGTATGAAACAAAACTAATAACATTGAAAAGCTTTTCATTAATCTGAAAAAATTAAAAACTTACAAAGAAATTGAAAATAGCATACCACAGAAGGAGAAATAGTTCTTATAGGTGGTGAATGCATAGATGGCAGGCTTGGGATACTCGCTTGAGTCCGAGCAATCATTGCCGCTTGCTGGGCATTGTTCGGTCTGTACAATGGTTGCATCTGCCCCACTCTCTGATGCATAACATGAGCAGCCATCTGTTGTTGAGCAACAGCATTAGCTTGGCTCGTGATTCTATGATGTAGGCCGTTAGGTAGGGCTTGATGGTTGGTCGTAGGAGGGAGGCAAGACTGAAGAGGTAACTGCTGGGACATCTGCGACTGCAAGGGGGATCCTCGCATCATCTGCTGGCAACTACTCACAGCTGCCGAATTAGAGTTGCTTCGGCCTTGTATGGATCCAGGCTGCATCTGCCCTTGTTGTCCGTAGGAAAGCAATACAACTTGCTGATTACCGTGCAATGTTGGGCTCTGTGAAAGAAAAAAAAAATTAACATAAAATAAATTGAGTGTATCATGATTTTAATGTTTTAAAATAAAACAGTTTAGTTGGTTTTCCCCCATTGATTGAACATTTTATTTTTTTTATTATAATTTTTAACGAGTATTATGAAATAAAATGTAAACATACTTTGTTTGATGTAAATAAACACAAGTGGGAGAAGATGGTGGTGTGCAGAGGATTGACCATAATGCAACAGAGACAAATAAAAGTGTTCACTAATTTTTTTTTGTTATTAACATTGGATAAATAATTTTACTAATCACATTTAATAGTCTTTTGCATCTTCTTTCATTTCTAGTACTTTCAACAACCTTTTATACATAGAAAGACACATATTTATCAAAAGATCTGGCTTTTTCTGAGTTACGACTCGCACTGCCTTTTGGATGCCATCCCTCAGATCTGCAACAGAATTATGGGCTCCTTTTGACTAAACATCATCAGAGTGACATTTATATTTTCTCTATTAACAATTAAATTTGGGTTAGAAGTGAGCTTCTGTAAAATTTTCTTCTTTTTTTTGTTTTATAAAAAAATAATTCAAAAGTGAGAATGAAAGCTGAAATTGTGAATGAAGAAAAATATTTATTCATAAGAAAATCAGAGTAAAAATGTATCAATGGATTAACCAGTCATTTTTTTCTTCATGTAATGCCCTTAAGCCTTAAAGACCACACGAATATCACAACTCTAATGCTTCTTCTTCATCTGTCTCCTTGTTTTCCCATATGTCCTTCATGAGCTTTGCGTGCCTAAGTTTTCTCTCAGAACATGCAAGACCCTTTTTGGGGCACTTTTTTCTCCACAAGAACGTTTATTCCCTTGAGTGTCCCTCTGTATTAATCTCTGTCAAAACAATCTTGGTCTGTTAGCACCACTAGGTACATATCATCCTTAAGTCGTTTGAAATGTCCTGTTGAATTTCTATGACAGTGGATTCGTTGAAAAATTTATATGGTTTAGTCTTTCAGGATTCATCCTCATCATGTGTCCATAGAACCTTAGCCTTCCCACCCTAACGTCAGTTTCTAAGTCTGTTGTTTCCTTATAGATTTCTTGATTCGACCTCAACCTGCATCCTTCAGGTGTTCTTCTAGGTCCATAGATTCTTCCGAGAATTCTTCTGTTTATTTTCAGAAGCCTCTCTAGGCTGGGAAGACAAGAGCTTTCTGTTCCATAAAGTATCACCAGCTTGATGACTGTGTAAAAATGTCTTATCCTAGTAGATCTTTAATAGATAAGTTCTTCTTGTTATAAAAATTACTGGTGGCGAAGCTTAATTTCTCCATTTTGGCGATTTTTCCTTAAACCCTTCTCTTTCTCCGACCCATTGGTGCATATGATTTCTCCAAGGTATTTAAATCACTTAAATTGTCCTGTATTTGGTTTCAACCTTTTTCTTCTTAAAACCCGAGTCTGTGCTCATCAGTTCCGTTTTCTCAAAAGATATTTGTTGTAAGCCTGTTTTCCTTGCAATTTCCGAGAGGGTGCTTATTTGGGCAATCCTCTCTTCTTCTGTCTCTGCTAAAAGGGCAAGGTCCTCCACATATGCAAGGCATTTAATTATGATGTGATTGTTCTTAGCCCTACGGTTGCACCTGAATTGTTGATTTTCCATAGCTCCTTCACGCTAAAAAGCACTGGAGACAACCCGTCTCCTTGTCTGAGTCCTTTTTTGATATGAAATGGTTCACTGATATTTCCCTAGAATTTAACTTTAGATTCAGTCCATGTTATCATTAGCCCTATTAATTTTCTAGTTTTCTGGTCAACTCCATATTCTTTTAGTATTTCAAGTAGCGTTTTCCTATCTACCCAATCGTATAGCTTCTTAAAGACGGTGAAAGAGATAAAGATTCTTTTTACTTTTAGTCCTGTAGTGTTTGATCAATAGCTTAAGGCTCAAAATTTGTTCCAGACACGATCTATTTTTCCTGAAACCCCCTTGGTATTCCCCGATTTTTGAGTCTACTTGTCGGTATAGTTTGCTTGGTAAAGCTTTTGAAAAAATTTATTGGTGACCGGCAGTAGGGAGATTGCCCTGTAATTATTCACATGAGTTTTATCTCCCTTTTTTTGTAACGGGTGTATCAAGGCTGTTTTCCATTCTTGGGGAATCTTTTCCTCGCTCCAGACATCCATCATCAGCTCCATGACTATCTTTCCAGTCATTTGTTAATAACATTTATTATAATACACAATCATATGCTTCTAAAACAACTGAATAACAATTGTTATTAAGCTCATTCGCTTTTGTTATATTGAGGATGAATTTTCAGTGTATTAATAACATGTATTTGTTTATTTTTTAAAGTATGCTAAACGTAGATAAAGAAAAAACATTACTAGTTAAGTGAAAGAAAGAGAACAATATAATATAGTATATTTAAAGAATTGAGGGAATTAAAAAAATGTCAAGAACATAAGTTCTCAAGGATTATTTACCATAGTTACCAAAATATCAAGTAAGTTAATTAACCCAAATTAGCACTAAAAATCCAGTCAAACATTACACAAAACAAAAAAACTTATTTTATTGTGCCCTTTTTATTTTGTGTAATCTTTGACTGCAGCCCCTGTCCATTTCAATATAGATCTCTCATATATATTCAATAAGTTTCAAGGAAGCTGTGACCAATATTATTTCACAAAATTTAAACTCCTTCATTGCAATTTGAAAAAATATGCAAAGACAAAAATAAACCTAACCTTTATAATAAGAAAAAACAATAAAGCAATTCTTTATTGAACTAAGACAAGATAAGCAACATATACAAAAATTATCTAATTTATATATTATTGTTGACTTGAAAAATATTATTAACAAATCAACTTTAAATTGGTTTAAATGGTAACTAGAAACATAAAGCTTTAACAGGTTTAATAAATAATGAGAATAGGCCATACCTGTCGCAAAGGAGAAACACTATTCGGTAGATTCTGATGCATCTGTTTAGCCTGGATGTTGTTCTGTTGATTAGGTGAAATTCGATCTAAAAATTAATATTTTTTAGTTTTTAATTTAGCCAGTGGTTGGGATAAAAGTTTATAACCATCATTGATTGAAGTTTAAATTTTGCTTCTCAGTAAGTTTTTTAAAATTCTTTTAAGTCAATAATAAAGACTTTGATAATGAAATCTCATTTATAATATAAGTTTTAAAATGACCATTACTGAAAAAAACATTACTGAAAAACTATAAGGATTGATTTATTAGACAGACCAGCAATCTAATTTTTACTAAGAAAGAGCAGATGAAAAAAGTCTACGAGAAATAAAAATTGTTTAAAAAAGAAATAAGTAGCAAATTTAACTTCTGACAATTAGAAAAAAAGTGAAATAGGGAAAAAGTTGAAATATAAACACATTTAGATAGAAAAGAAAAGGAATCATGAGATTAAAAAAAAAAAAGTTAAGAGGTAAAAGTTATGTAAGACGTATATATAAAGCAGATAAAACATTCTAATATTTGAACAACGGTGATTTAAAAATTGAATGAAAATTCAGTGGCGATTTGTCATTTGAAGGTGAAATGAACAGATTGAAAAAAATTGCTATCGCTAATTACATAAATTTGTGATGTTTGAAACATTTTTTATTCTTTACATATTTATTAATAAATATCTTTTATACAGTAGAGAGATATAATATTCTATAACACAATTTAAAGTCTGTTTAGATATTAAAATTTTAAACTGCCAATGTACTTATTTTTATATTTAAGTAAATAACTAAATTGGAAAACAAAATCCTTAAAAATTACAATATTTTTACTTTTAAAATATTACTTGTTTAAAAAAAAGGAAACAAATTAGTCGATAACAAAGTCAAAAAAGAAGAAGTAAAAAAAAATCACCTGGTTAGTAATCATTTTTGATGACCTCGTTATCAATACATGTTGGAAGGAGGGGACTCTTTGATCAAACCATACATTTTGTAGGACAAATATTTTTTCAAATAATTTAGATAATAATCTTGAGATTTAACAAAAAAAAAAAACAACCAGTTAGTAATAAATTTATGAGAATCATCAAATCGACATATTTTATCCTTGCTACCTCTGTTAGCTACCACAATCGAGAATTTTCGCACAGGAAATTGTTGGGCGTCTCATCGAAACGAAGCTATTAACGAAGATTCAGCTTGATACTAATCAGGTGCAAAAATGGACCATGGATCCTGGACTAAATATTATTATAACCTCTGTAGAAAAAGATATATTTTTCTAAAAACAGAAAATCTGGTAAAGCCAAATATATTAACAACATTACCTGGTCTAAATTGTGGTACTGGTTGTACCCTCTGTTGCCAATGTGGTAAAACTTGTTGCTGTTTTAGCTGCTGCTGGTGTTGCTTCATTTGTTGCTGGTGTTGCTGTTGCTGCTGTTTGGCATGCATTTGCTGAAGCTGTAGATGTCGTTGTTGTTGTTGATGTTGATGTTCTTGTATACGCTGCTGGTGTTGCTGCTGCTGATGCTGAAGTTGCTGCTGCTGTAGATGATGTTGCTGCTGCTGAAGTTGTTGCTGATGCTGTTGTTGTTGCTGGTGTTGTTGCTGCTGCTGCTGCTGATGTTGCTGTTGTTGTTGTTGCTGCTGTTGTTGCTGCTGCTGCTGTTGTTTGCGGTGCTGCTGCTGTTGTTGTTGAAGTAACTGCTGCTGTTGTTGCTGTGATCGTTGATCTGGTTGTGGAGATGTCTCTTGCTCAAGTTGCTCATTGAGTTCAGCATTTAATTGTTGCCATGATTGATTGGATGATTGTAGTTGAGCAACATCTCTGCGTCCAATAAGTTGGTCAGAATAAGTTGACATTAGTGTCATGAAAACACTACGCCAATATACACTGGTATCTGCTTCAGATATGTCTGGTGCCTCAGACAATGCGCCAAAATTACAAATACCTTAAAAAGATAAATAGAAATTAATAGAAATCTTAAATTAAAAAAAAATAAAAATTTATTACAGCCATACTAACCTAATTTAAGAGTGTCCATGTTTTCAGGCATGAATCTAAGGTTGATCACATCTACTGCACTAGGAACTTTACTTTTAGTTCGTATTCTTTCCATATGATTTAACATCAGACTAAAAAAATAAAAATAATTATTCACAGTTTGATATCTTAGAATTAGATTTTTTACTAGACGACTCAATAAACAATGCTGTTAATTAGCAGTGATTTGTTTAAAAGTTTATGAGATATTTGGTTTATTTTTCAGAGTAATTTAAAATAGATATGAGACTTGACATTCAAAATAAGCACAGATATCCAGGGGCTTTCAATCAAGAGGTCAGAACTGGAGCAATGTCCACTCAACTTAGTGAAGGATGGATGCTAATTGCAGCTGCTGGAGTGCAGAGTTTTTATGAACAACTCTGAATGTAAATACAATATAGCATAAACTAGTAGGTACATTCAAATAATCAAAATTTTGTTTTTTATTTGTAATCACAATTATCATGGCCATCTGCTTTACTTGTAAGCATGCATTTACTAATATTAGTTCATACTTTGGAATATATTAAATAGAACTTACTCCTTAGTGTAGAATATGACAGAGTCTGAGCTCTTATAAAGAACTGACTTGACAAAGGTAAGACACAACTTCAATGAGCGAAGATCCTTCTGAAGTTCTGTTCTTCCATTATTACATTCAGCTAGTTTTTCATTTGTTTTTGTAACTGCAGTTACCATAAGTTCTCGGCATCTTTTTTTTACAAGGTCATATACCCTAGAAAAAAAGTGAATATTGAATTATAAAAACCTATTGTAAACAAGACTTTGATATATATATATATAATATTTCCCAAATACCAAAATATATTAAGAGTTCCCATTTGATGGGTCAGCAATTTTATAAACCTTGATAGAACTGCAAATGCTAATTAAGAAAATGATTAGTGAGAAAATTAAGGTTGATTATTAAAGTGTAGTCTCAGGTCAAGAAAAAAACCTGATTGTTATTAAAATGATAAATGTCTGTGAAGCCATTTAAAACAAAGGTTAATTTTTTTGTTTTTGTTTTTCCTTAAGGGTTTCCTCAGATTGAGGTTTCCTTCAACCAAATATTTCCTTTAATTCATTTTTATCTATTTTGTATATCTTCCTCCCTCAGACCATGGCCATGGATACTTTCCTCAATTCCTTCTGTCCATCTTTTTCATGGTCTTCTCCTCTGTTCCCTCCCTCCCTTCAGCACTTCAATTGAAAATTAAAATGGGCAATATTCCTTCCTTCATTCTTTTGAGATTACCATACCTTTCCAATCTTTTATTTCTCTATATTTTGGAGGACATTTTGTTGAGTTTGCATTCATTCTCTAACTTCGGCATTAGTCCTTTCCAGTCTGGACACCCTGGCAGCTCTCCTCCAATAGTCCATCTCAGTAGCAATTAGCTTTTTTCCTAGTGCAGCACTTATTGTCCTTGTCTCTGCTCCATGTAACAATATGCTTTTAATTATGGAGTTATATATGAGCTTCTTGGTATCTTTCGTTATATTAGTGCTCCAAAGGACCAAGTTAAGCATGCAAATTGCATTGTGGGATGTAATTATCCTTTGTTTTATCTCATTTTCCGATGTACCATTCTTTTCCATTACAGAGCCCAAATATTTGAAATTATCCACTCGTTTAATGACATTTCCTTCAACAATGAGGTCCTCCTGATCATATATGGTCAAGTATTCAGTTTTGGTGAAGTTTATTTTAAGGGCCCTAACTATCATACATATCCCACAGTTTTCGTAGCATGTATTCTGTATCCTCATGGTCTTTTTCAGCACGACAATTACCTGTTCATCAGGTAAACAGTAATATGGAGATGACTGTTACCTATTATTACTCCCTTTTGCTTACATTTTTTCCCATTATTTTAAAGCTGTTCCAATGTAGATTCTAAATAGGGAGAATCTAAGCAGCCCTGAAGCAAGCCTTTACAAGTCGAAAATTCTGATGACACATTCCTACCTATTTTAATTTGACACTGGTTGTTGCAATATCTACAGACCTGGTGAATAAGTGGTTAAGTCTAATTTTTCCCAGAGTGAGTTGGTTGAAATGAGGGAAGCAGAATCCTCCTAGCATCATTCTCCTAGTTTTTCGCTTGAAATGGAATTGTAATTTTGTTTGTCCAATCCTACGATCAACTATACCTGGAAAATCTCTTTTACTCTCTACACCTTTCCATTGTCCCATTTTCTCCCACCCATCACACCTTTCAATCCGACACATGGTTAGACCTGTTTGTCATTGATTCACGGCAGAACCTCCTTTCTTCCTCTCAATTACCCGTTCCATTTCTGTCCTCTCATGATCTCATCCATATTTCATACAATATCCAAACTCCTGTTATACTACCTAAAACCGTAACCTTTCGCAACTTAGATGCTCTCACCCCAGAGAACATCTCACCCTCTCTTGAAGCCTTGGATTGGAGAGAGATTTATTCTTGTGCCTCTATTGATTCGATGGTTGACATACTTACTTCCAATCTCAAATATATCCTTGACACCCATGCCCCACTGAAAACCTCAACCTTCCGTCACCAGCCTGCTCCCTGGTTGTGTCAAAAAATTAAAGATCTTCAAAGGAAGCGTGATGCGGCCCGAAGACGCTTTAGACGGACAAGGTTAACTGACGACTATCAAGCGTTTAGGGCTCTCCGCAATCTGACACAGTCGACAATCAGGCAGGCAAAAACCAAATACTTCCACGAAGCCCTTTCATCTGCTCCCGATTCTAAATCCAAATGGCATCTCCTTCGAAAGCTTTCTCTTCTTAATTCATCTTGTTCTAGACCCTTTCCAGCCTCTCCCAATGAAATAAACTCATATTTTTTGTCCACCTCAGTTAATACTTCTAAATCATCCTCTCCCGTATTTTCCCTACCACCATCTTTCAACCCTGACAACTTTTACTTCGCTGACATTTCACCCAACGACATTATTTCCTCTGTTCTGAAATCCCACTCCAACTCCATAGGCTTCGATGGGATTCCTGTCAAACTGCTAAAATCCTGCCTTATCGATATTATACCTGTCTTACTCTTTATATACAATTTTTCACTCCAAAACGGAGTATTCCCAGCCTCCTGGAAAAAAGCCATAGTCCATCCTATTAATAAATCCTCTAACCCTGTCTCACTCAAAGACTACCGCCCAATCTCAATCCTCTCCAACCTTTCCAAGCCTCTAGAAAGAATAGTCCAGTCACAAATGTCAAATTTCCTCGAACAGTCCAACCTCCTTGACCCACTTCAATCTGGTTTCCGTCCCGGTTTCTCCACACAATCGGCACTTACCAAAATCACCAATGACTTACATACCGCTATGGACGACAAAAAACTAACTGTCCTTATCCTTCTTGATTTTACTAAAGCTTTTGATTCCTTGGACCATTCTATCCTTTTTAGCAAACTCAAATCAATGTCCTTTTCTAACAGTTCCATGCGATGGTTCCAATCCTTCCTCTCTGATAGATCTCAAGCAGTTTCTATACCTAATCATCCCCTTTCCTCTTTCCTCACTCTTTCCTCAGGCGTGGCACAGGGCTCAAGTATCTCTCCTCTTCTTTTCAACTGCTATATCAATGATCTCCCTAAATCTGTTCACCACTGTTCCCATCATCTATATGCTGACGATTTCCAAATATATCTGTCCTTTCCCCCTTCCGAGCTATTTTTTGCGTTCGCTAGTATTCAGGAAGACCTAGATAGGATCTGTGCCTGGGCAAAGCTGAACAAACTGGAATTGAACGCATTGAAAACTCAGGCCATTGTTTTAGGTTCCAATTCCCTCCTTACATCCATCCACACCCTCCCAACATTACTCCTAAACGATAATCCTATCACGATTACCTCATCGGTGAAAAACCTAGGCATCACCATCGACCAAAACCTTTCCTGGAAATCCCACATCGCCCAAATATCCCGACGGACAATAAGTTCCCTGAAGTTGTTCCATCGTTCTCGTCATCTCCTTACACAATCTTCCCGTAAGCTTCTAGTATCTTCTCTCATCTTCCCCCACTTTGACTATTGTAGCGTGGTATATGGAGGCCTCTCTAAAATGCTTGAAGACAGATTAAAGAGAATAATGAACTGCTCTCTAAGATTTGTGCTTGGTACTCCGAAGCGATCGCGCGTCTCCCACCTCTATGATGGGTTAAAGTGGCTTTTCCCTCCCTTCCGAAGACAATATTTCCTCTGTTCATTCTTATACCAATCCATTCACTCTCAACACCCTTCATATATCTACAGTCTCCTCCAATTCAAATCATCAGTTCAACACCATAAAACAAGATCCCGCCTTTCTGATCTCTATATACGTTCACACAGAACTAAAGCATTCGAACGTTCCTTTCTCGCCCGCTCCACCACAATGTGGAACTCAATCCCCCCTAATATCCGTCATACTCCTTCTCTATCATTATTCAAATCCTTGCTGTATCAACATCTATTAGCTTCCCAAAAGGATAGTCTCTAGGTAGGTTAGTCATTTGCTTAGAATACAATGTATATAATAACTCATTGTGTTATCTAGTTCTTTTAATTCTGCTCTTTGAAAAGCTGTACATCATGTAAACAAATTATGGAATGCTAGCTCATGCATTCAATTTCAAAAGCTATGGATTTATCTATTCTCTGTAATTGCTTAATATCCTGTCAAGATCTGTACTATTTATTTACTTACTATTATTTTTGTTTATATATTTCTTTTTAAATTGTTTTCTGTCATGTTTTCACGCTTTATGATTTGTAACATTTAGCCTTCTGGCCAGATATATATATTATGTTTTTATTCCTGTTCATATCTGTTATTCTAAAGGGACTTTGTCCCAGAATAAAGTTAATTTTCTATTCTATTCTATTCTATTCTAATATAAGCAATAACTCTTTTTCAAGCCAATGCCTTACTTATTCACAACGAAAATAACTCGATTCAGCTTACTTAAATACAAGAAACTCATTTTAGAGAAAATTAGGCTTAACCACTAATTCACCGAGGATGTAGGTATATTCTTCTGATAAGATCAATTAATTTAATTAAAGGTCAATGATTATAAAATTACAATTGCTTAGTACAGTGTCAGGAATATTTAAATAACTAAAATTATATATAATATAATAGAAGATCATCTATTTATAATAAATTAAGTTTCTAAATATCTTTCTGCTTATAACCTCATGATTAATAAAAATTGATATCAAGATAAATATTTTATTTTTATATTGAAGAAACCCATTAACATAAATAAATTTAAGGTATACAAAGAGGCATTATTTTTAGCGTTGTGAAGAGTTAGAGAGCTCATTCAGATGTATACCACAAATAAGGACCTTTACGCTACAATTAAGATGATATTTAGGTACTTGCCTTTAAATTAAAAATATTTTCTTTTGTAGAAACCAACTTAATAATTATAATAGAAGATCATCTATTTATAATAAATTAAGTTTCTAAATATCTTTCTGCTTATAACCTCATGATTAATAAAAATTGATATCAAGATAAATATTTTATTTTTATATTGAAGAAACCCATTAACATAAATAAATTTAAGGTATAAAAAGAGGCATTATTTTTAGCGTTGTGAAGAGTTAGAGAGCTCATTCAGATGTATACCACAAATAAGGACCTTTACGCTACAATTAAGATGATATTTAGGTACTTGCCTTTAAATTAAAAATATTTTCTTTTGTAGAAACCAACTATTTAAAAATTGAAAATGATAACAACATGTAATGGTACCTGAAAGCTATGGTATTAAAAAAGTCGCAAGAGGAAGTAAAGAGTATAAGATTAAGCTTTTTTAAATTGAATAAGCTGTTTCCTTTCAGCCTGTTCATTTAAAGAAGAAAAACCTAAAAAGAACTAACACTTATTATACTCACATATCAAACATTTCTTTTATCTGTTTTATTATACTCCTTTTCAACTCTTCAAGCTTTTTTTCTCTCATGGCTACTTTATCAAGAGCTGAAGATAATACAATAGAATGATACCTATAAAAGAAATAAAATGAATCAATTCATTATACTAATCTGACATAATAGAATAGAATAGAAAACAAACTTTATTCTGGGACCAAGTCCCTTTAGAATAACAATAAAGAACAAGTAAAATAAACATAAGATATCAGTATTGGATATAAATATATTAGTACCATTGTATTTTCAAGTCTATTATACATCATATATAATTATAATAGGCACAAAGCTTAAAATTTTACTAAGGTTTATTGATCAACTCCAAGCAATAGAGATGAGGTTACTGAGGAGAATAGAAGGCAAACCAGAAGGGACAGGATCAGAAACACCCTTATTAGAAGCAACATTGGTGTAAATAGAGGAAAACAGGTAATGCTGGCCATATGTTAAGAATGCAGGGTGGTGAAAGGATGGCCAGAATAGTCTACGAGGCTAGAGCGGATGTAAGCACAAGAGGAAGGCCCAGAAGCACATGGAAAGGTGAAGTCAGGAAGACTTTTGAGGGAAGAGGCACGGATTGGAGCAGGAGTCACAAATTTAGAATGATGTATGCCATATGCCTGAATCAAGGAGACGGTCAGAATAACATTTTCTTTCATTAATTTCTTCTTGAAATTTACAACTGTATTATAAAAATACAACAAGTAAATGGCAGGAATGATACATATTGGCTTGAATAAAGACAAGTAAAAAAACTACCTAGTGTTAGTACTCAGATATGAAAATCAACTAAGAAGGTCATGAGGCCATCTTCTTTTCAGACACCTTGGAGGATTATCAGGAATTTAAGAGGTTCCTAGGATTAAAATAAGTGGGTTTGAAGTTTGTCATGAAAAGAGTGGTATCAGGTTTGGGCCAAATCAGCAACAAATGGGATATAGAAGTCATTATGGATGACTTTACTCGTAACAAAGTAAGGAGCACTAAAGATTTTACGAAGGATTTTGGATTGTAAGGATTGAATAAGAGAGGAATTTGATGGTTTAATGGAGCCCCAAAGCTCTGCTCCCTAAGTCCAGATGGGTCTAATGATTGTCATGTATATGAGTCTTATGAAATTTTTATAGCTTACAACGTTTGTCTAGTAAACCTTGTAGTAGCCTGAAACAGCGAGCTGTTTCTCCTCGCTTCAGTCTAATATGAGGATTCCACGTTAATCTTTTGTCAAGATGTAGTCCTAAGTACCGGACCTGTTATACAGGAATCAGAGGGATGTTATTAAACGATACAGGACAAGAAGTCACTGATTTATGACGGAGGGTAAAGGTGATTTGATAAGATTTGTGGGAATTTATTTTAATCCTCCAGTTTTGACACCATTTTTGAAGATCAGTGATATGGGATTGAAGAGTATGGGATGCTATAACTGGATCAGTTAGACATGCGTTATCAGCATATGTGGTAAGGATAGTATTAGGATGGGTTGGGATCTCAGCTGTATAAACTGTGTAGAGGATTGGGCTGAGGATACTGCCTTGAGAAAACCAGCATATTGAGAAAAGAGGGATGAAATCACCTGCCAGTGAGGTAGGACTGGATAATGATGAAGTATGCAGGGAGTAGGAATTGGTGGAGTTTATAAAGCAATCCAGTGCCAGAATCGGTCAAAAGCCTGTTCCACATTAGTCAAAAGAAAGACTGTCGAACAATATAATCTACGTTCCAATGCAGGGGAAACAACGTCCACCATACAATAGCATTGGACATAATGCAGTGAGCTGTCCGGAATCCAAACTGGTGATCTGGTATAATGTGGTTTGCATCCAAGATGGGGTAAAATCATTTCAGGATGAGCATTTCCAGGATTTATCTATAAATGGTAAAAGTGAGATAGGAAAGTAAGATGAAGGATGTTCCGGTTATTATTTAGGTTTAGGTATCATTTTTATGACGGATAATTTCCCGAGTTTAGGAAAATATGTAGCGCGGAGTACAACATTATGTATGTAGGTGAGGAATAGAATGGCTGTTCTAGGAAGATGTTTTAAGATGTGGATCATGCTGAGGTCGTGTCTAGGAGCTTTACGAGAAGGTAATCTGTGAATAATAGTAGATATTTCTGAAGGATGCAATGCTTTGGGAGGAAGGGTCATTTGGAGGGGAACATTTAAGTCTGCTTTAATATATTAAATGTGGGTTGTATTCATAATATCAGGATGTTGATGAAAAGTTTTAGAGAGGTGTTGGCTGACAGAATAACATTAAATGATTTATTTTTAATATTTAAATATGTTTAGTCCGCTGTTGTTCTTTAGAACAAAACAAAAATAGAAAAACGATGTGAATCCCAAGATTAAGTTAGTTTCTTTTAATTTCTTTAGATAATATATTAACTTAATGAAGGCCTGAAAAAGTTCAGCAAACTTTGGTAAACATTAAATAATAATATTATTTTAACCATCCCTAACATATTTACATTTAAGTAATAAATCAAAGAAAAAAACATGATATGAGAAATGAAATTAGATCTGTGTACTTCGTATTTAACTTATGAAATAGAATGTGAGAAGACTTACTCTATTTTTTTGAAAAAATTATAGACTTCCGTTTTTGTTTCTTCAATTCTATCAGCGACAAAGTCATATTTATGGTCCCTGTGAAGTTCTAGTTGGCAATCCCGGCAAGTCATTGCATGACATGTATGGCACACAATAGTTAATTGGTTCTAAAAATAAAATACAAGAATATTGAATAATTCTGAAATATCTTATACATTTAAGAAAGAAGAGAAGAAAAGCTTGACTTCAAAAATTAAATTTATTTATTACAAATGAATCAAGTAATAATAGTTTTTTCTAACTAATTAGTAACCTTATGAAACGTTACTTACCTGAGGGTGTATTGTGCAAGGAAATACTTTTTTGGGTTCTCCGATTGTTATACTGTTTAAATACTCATCTTTTGTTTTAATTTTATGTTCTCGGGTTGATTTCAGCTGTCCATGGTGCTAAAAATGAAGAATTAATAATGAAGAGAATTATCGAAAAACATGATGAGCATAAAGAGTACTAAGGGACTCCACACATGTTAACTTGAAATATTATTCTGTTTTCCTCTCCTCTATTAAAAGCAATAGCATAATTTTATTTATTTTATATAAATGGTACAATTACAGACACCACACTAGTGCTGTCTAGCTGAATTCCTGGAAAACAACTGCTGTCAAAAAATTAAAGATCTTCAAAGGAAGCGTGATGCGGCCCTTTAGACGAACAAGGTTAATTGATGACTATCAAGCATTTAGGGCTCTCCGCAATTTGACATAATCAACAATCAGGTAGGAAAAAACCAAATACTTCCACGAAGCCCTTTCATCTGCTCCCTATTCTAAATCCAAATGGCTTCTCCTTCGAAAGCTTTCTCTCCTTAATTCATCTTCTTTTAGACTCTTTTCAGCCTCTCCCAATGAAATAAACTCATATTTTTTGTCCACCTCAGTTAATAGGGATTCCTATCAAACTGCTAAAATCCTGCCTTATCGATATTATATCTGTCCTAGTCTTTATATACAATTTTTCACTGGAAAACGGAGTATTCCCAACCTCCTGGAAAAAAGCCATTGTCCACCCTATCAATAAATCCTCTAACCCTGTCTCACTCAAAGACTACCGCCCAACCTCAATCCTCTCCAACCTTTCCAAGAAAGAATAGTCCAGTCACAAATCTCAATTTCCTCGAACAGTCCAACCTCCTTGACCCACTTCAATCAGGTTACTGTCCTGGTTTCTCCACACAATCGGCACTTACCAAAATCACCAATGACATACATACCACTATGGACGACAAAAAACTAACAGTGCTTATCCTTCTTGATTTTTCTAAAACATTTGATTCCTTGGACCATTCTATCCATTTCAGCAAACTCAAATCACTGTCCTTTTCTAACAGTTCTATCCGATGGTTTCAATCCTTCCTCTCTGATAGATCTCAAGCAGTTTTCAAACCTAATCATCCCCTTTCCTCTTTCCTCAGGCGTGGCACAGGGCTCAAGTATCTCTCCTCTTCTGTTCAACTGCTATATCAATGATCTTCCTAAATCTGTTCACCACTGTTCCCACCATCTATATGCTGACGACTTCCAAATATATCTGTCCTTTCCTCCTTCCGAGCTATTATTCATTGCAGCCATTATCATAATATAATATTATGATTTATTGCGTTCGCTAGTATTCAGGAAGACCTAGATAGGATCTGTGCCTGGGCAAAGGTGAACAAACTGGAATTGAACGCAATGAAAACTCAGGCCATTGTTTTAGGTTCCAATTCCCTCCTTACATCCATCCACACCCTCCCAACATTAATCCTAAATGATCACCTCCTCTGTGAAAAACCTAGGCATCACCATTGACCAAAACCTTTCTTGGAAATCCCACATCGCCCAGATATCCCGACGGTCAATTAGTTCCCTGAAGTTGTTCCATCGTTCTCGTCATCTCCTTACACAATCTTCCCGTAAGCTTCTCCTATCTTCTCTCATCTTCCCCCACTTTGACTATTGTAGCGTGGTATACGGAGGCCTCTCTAAAATCCTTGAAGACAGACTAAAGAGAATAATGAACTGCTCTCTAAGATTTGTGCTTGGTACTCCGAAGCGATTGAGCGTCTCCCACCTCTACGATGAGTTAAAGTGGCTCTTCCCTCCCTTCCGAAGAAAATATAACCTCTGTTCATTCTTATACCTATCCATTCACTCTCAACACCCTTCATATATCTACAGTCTCCTCCAATTCAAATCCTCAGTTCAACACCATAAAACAAGATCCCGCCTTTCTGATCTCTATTTACGTTCACACAGAACTAAAGCATTCAAACGTTTCTTTCTCGCCCGCTCCACCACAGTGTGGAACTCAATCCCTCCTAATATCCGTCACAGTCCCTCACCACCGTCATTTAAATCCTTGCTTTTTCACCTCCTAGCTTCCCAAAAGGATGCTCTCTAAGCAGGTCAGTCATTTGCTTAGAATTTAATGTATAGAATAACTCATTGTGTTATTTAGTTCTTTTAATTTTCCATTTTGAGAAGCTGTACATCTTGTAAAGAAATTATTGCATTTAACAAAAGCTATGTATTTATCTACTCTCTTTAATTGCTTAATATCTTGTCAAGATCCGTACTGTTTATTTACTTACTATTATTTTTGTTTAAATATTTCTTTTTAAATTGTTTTCTGTCACTTTTTACATGCTTTATGATTTGTAACATTTGGCCTTCTGGCCAGATAAATATTATGTTTTTTTTCATGTTCATATCTGATATTCTAAAGGGACTTAGTCCCAGAATAAAGAAACTTTTCTATTCTATTCTATTCTAGGGTAGGTTTGTAAAGGGATGTCAAGAAACAATACTAGTTCCGCCACAAAATAAATTTCAACCTGCCAAAATTATATTCCCAGGTGTGCTCCATCAGACTAGATATTATTACGGTAAAACCTTAACCCATTCCTCCATTGTTGCCTAGCTCCTAACAACAAATAGTCGTCAGTCCTCAAGTGCTTGGCCGTAATATACACTGTATGTGATGTAACATGTCTTAGATGAAACACACTGAGTTATTATATGAACAAATTATTCGGAATTGGTTTAAGCCAATTTTTGGCATATAACTCTTTCATACTAGATGTCCGACAGATATTTTCATCAGAAGTAACTGTCAACAAATTCTTCAGAATATGTTCTAAAACATTTTCAGATTTCTTTAGCTGGTAAAAAATAATTTCAAGAGATAATTACAGGAAAATTAAATATTGGAATAGAGATTATAACACAAATGTCAAAAGAAAATACAAAACTCAACTATCACCAACAGATAAAAAAGGGACAATTGGCATGCAATATTAACTGATCATTATTGAGTTTAAACTACAATTTCAATAAATGGCATAATTTCGAAAAATGGGTAAGTAGTATGTTATATAATAGTATAATCTTCGATAATAAAACTATAAACTTAAAATTACTCGTAATTTTATCTTAATCCTGGAGTTACTTCAAATTAATACTTAATTCAATTTAAAATTTTAAGGAAATTATGTAACTTACATTAACACAATCTTCACATATAAACTCTGAACAGTTTTCACACCAATGGGTAACAGGAGCATCGTGAATATTACAAACTTTACCCTCAGTATCGGGTACTTCTATGTCTGATACTATTTCGGATAGAACTTTATTTTCTCTCACTTCACTCTTTTTAGAAGGCATCTGACATTCTGGGCACGATTTCTCTTCTGAAATATTTAAGGATTGGTCTAAACGAAAATTGTTGACTAATGAAATTCAATTTGTAATTGATAATGACACAAAACTTGTAATCCAATTTACTGTTATAATTACCATATTCATCCCAAGACGTGTAACAGTTATTACAAATCGCATGCAAACACTGCAGTAACTTAGAAACATTTATTTCACTTCTTGTAGTCAAATTTTTTTTACAAAAAATACAAAGAGTGATGGACCAAGGTTCTTCTAGGTCTGGTTCACATTCCATTTCGGTAGAATCCATTATTTCACCACTCATTTTTCTAAATAGTGATGAGAAAACATGAGAATCTCAATTTTCACCAATCAAACATTTAAAACTTAACGTAATTAAGGCAGTGAATACAAACTACATCTTCTTGATGTTATAAACATCACTATCGATATTTTTACGGATCGATTAGCTTGTATATCTTTGTTCACATAATCGAGTTGAAATCATATGCAGTAATATTAAAAAGGGTGGACTCATTTTACAAGTTTGCTTTAAATGTAAAAAAAAAAACTTACTTAGACTTTTTAGAACTGATTGAATTTTCTGAATTATTTCTTTTTCTTGTGGATTTCCCATCATTTTCATACGGTATTCCATAAATAAGCGCAAGAATAAGTTTTTCAGCTTCAGCGCTCATTCTATTACTTAAAAAATAAACAAAATGCAATATTTACTGCTTTCAGTACCCTAATCTAGTGGCAAAAAGGTGTCAGCTACAAGCTTGATAAACATTCATGCTGTGTCGTCATTTCATGGAGCACTGCAAGCAAATAAATTTGTATTAACGACCCAACATACATGCAATCCAAACCATTCCTCACTATTCATAATTACTGATAAAAAATTAGACATATATGTTTGTTTATATCTTTAATAATAACTAAATACAAATATTGTTAAATAATTTATATTCAAAATAAAAACAATGCATTTCTAAAATTAAATATAATAGACACAAATAAATATATAATAATACTTTTGTTTGTTATATATCAATTATAATAAACAAAAGTTATTCCTTTTTATTGGTTTATCTGTCGCTTTGATATTTTTTTCACTATTTTATTTAATTTAAACTTAAGCCAGAACAGTTTAGAATTACTCCAGCCGGAGTGTATTGGCAACACTATATTACACTGTACTTAATCCGCCAAATGCTAATGGAGTACAGTTATTTGGAGAAAAGAAGCCAGATGCCAAAATAAGGTAGTTTTTTACTTATTTATATTACTTATTTTGATAACATGTTTTATCATGTTTAAAAACTACCTTGTTAAACCTTTTACAAATTGGATTGCTCATAAATACATTAAAATTCAAGCAACAGGAGTTTTGGGGCAAGTGCCAAATAATTTGGTTTTATTATTGATTATTGAAGAAATTATCGAAATAAGTTAATGGTCTGGGATTCATGCGTATTCCTTGAGAATATCAATGAAAGGAAGATGGCAGTGGTGTCGTTTTATCAAAAATATTGCATAGTTAACTAATTTATAGGGGCAAGAGTAGCTCTGCGCGTTGAGCGCTGAGTTACTGAACTAAGGGTCGCGATTACACTTCCGGATCTGGCAGATAAATTAATTATGATGTTAACAGTCTTTGATCGACCATTATCCAAGCAGATGCTCCTGGGGATCACCCAGCCTCTATGTAGTGGGTAAAAACCTTAATTGGAGAAAAAAACCTGGTGGTTGAGCGTGATATCGGCCAAATCTCCATTGGCTTAGATAAAGTACAAACTCCAACTTATACGAAACCCTGAATAGGTACAGGTTTTTATACTACTTTCTAGGGTGGAACCCTCGTATATATTGCGTGAGTCTTTTGTCACATACAAGATGAACACCATATCATTTTCCGTTTATGAGTTATTTTGTTTATTCAAATTAAGCAGTTTTGTTACAGTATTGTCTTTCTTATCTGATATTGTGTGAATACCTGATATAAATTTGCCTGCTCCCTTCCAAAAACAAATACTGTATAACGATATTTGTTCTTCCATTCTTCTTGAGACTGTAATATCTTGGCATGATCAGGTATTTGTCTCAAGAGGAAGAAGTTGTAACGGAGTCTTTACTACGTACTCGGTTACTACGTATTTAATCAAAATACATTGTTTTGGGATGTCTTACTTTTTATTACATTGTGTTGTATTTTTATTGATTTATTCACAGTAACGGTTTACATCTTTGTTTTTTTAGTTTCAATCTCTTTGCCCTAAGAATAACCACATGAATGGAGATAGTAGCATGAGTTCCACTGTTCAAGAAGGCAGAAGTAATTTGGGTTACGCTTTTGGCTATGTATTACTTCAAAAAAGACAGTCAGAATTGACATGAAAGATTAGTCATTACTAGTGACGTGCCGGATTTTAACGAAGTATATCCGCGGATACGGATATTTCGTGTCAATATCCGCGGATACGGATACGGATCTCAACTTTTTTACTCAATCTATGTCCGTGCGCGTGACATTGATAGTTGTTGCCACTTGACGCTTTGTCTGACAGACAGGACAGTAGGTTAGGAACATGTTTCGAGTTTTCGGCTTGCACTGGGCGGCATAGATAGCGTTTGTGTTAGGTAGTGAGTTATAAAATTCTGAACCAAAAAGTTTTTCTTTAAACCTTGAAAGGATTGCCTGAGTCAAATGTGAAATGACAATAGTTTTTCACTGCTACCTAATAAGCTTTCTTCTGGGTTTATTTTAAATTTACTGAAAACCACTTAGGTACGCGTTAGTAACACTATAAACAGCAACTTTTGTTCTGTACAAACATCGAAAACGAAAAAAAAATTGCGTATTTCCATACAAACTAAGATCATCTGACCGGTCATTTGAATAGAATAAAAAAAAAAAATCAGTCCTTTTTTTATTTATTTCGACGTTGGCCAGAACAAAAGTTGCTGTTTTTAGGGTCACTAACACGCGTCTAAGAGTTTTGTAGTGAATATAAAATACCCATGTATTATATTTCATTTATCTATTGAAAATTAATAAGGTAAAAGATCCCCCAAAAAGTCACGGATACGGATCTTCATTTTTCCTCGAATATCCGCGGATGCGGATACGGATATCCGACACATCACTAGTCATTACTTATTTTTTTAAATAAATCTTTTTTCGGTTGTTTCTGAACTGATTAAACTGTTTATCATTTTCTATCTGCCAAGAGAAAATAGTTTGAGTTTTCTAATACTTCTCAATTTGTTTTCAATCACTTGCGGATTCTTTAGGGGGTCCATTTTGGTTTCTGTGAATGACTCCAACCAAGCGCATCCACTTTGTAGAGATTGAGTGAGCCTCATTAAGGTCTGTAGAACGCGTAAGGTCCTTCCGTGGCTATAAGCAAATTAAATGATTTATCTGTAACAGCTGGATTTGGATTCGAAACCTTCAGTACACCTCAGTTTTGTTTCCCCATAATTTCCATTTGTAAAATTGGAAAAAAACGTCTAATGTTCCCATTAGACTTCGTCATTTTCATACAACGCCAACATATGCTAGTGATAGTTTCATGTGTGATTTACTCGGAGGAATATTCTTTTTCACGGCCAACCTTCCTTACCTACGCTTATTCGTTAAACGAAAGAGCTTGAGGAGAAAACATAAACAAACGTGATTGTCAGTGCTGACTGCTTCGCGAGCAATCCCGTACGCATCTAAAGTTGTGGGATATTATCTATTATTATACCTGTTTTTGCTCATCACTACATAAGTATTCATAAATCGTCTATTACAATTAAATATTTTACGTGGCTTCTAGACAAAGGTTTATTTAAACCACGGGTCTCAGACCTGGCCTATACCACACCTTTTGGAACATACTTTCTTATTTATGGCACCTGAAAGTGTTAGCATCTGTTAGTTTACTCGTGTCAAAAATATGAAGCTACGAAGATGGTAATTGTAGCACCCATAAGCGATCCATTCATACACGTGTATCATCCAATGCAATCCTCATGTACCAAGTTTATTTATTTGCGACTTCCGCCTGTCTGATCTATACTCCTTCGTCTGTTTTACTATTCCCTACAATTGACATGTCCTTAAAACGATTTTTATATCATGCGTAAGATGTCAGTAACGTAAAAGCATTAGAGTAGGAAGTCTTGCGAGTTGTATGTTTATAAGTACGATTCAAACAGGGCTGGTGTTATCATATATAACAGTTATATGCACCAATCCATCCTTTCAAGTATTGAATAGGGTGAAACAACTTTTACAGATTAAATTGGATTATATTGATATCTTGACTGACTAGTCGGGACAGCGATTCGATATAAAAGTTATAATTAGCAACCTTCTAAAGCAGCTATTTCCAACCTTTTTAGTTTAGGGGCGGACCACCAATTTTGAAAGGAAAACTTCCAGGACCACTAACTAAATATAAATATACAATAAATCCACAACAACAATAGATTGTAGTTGAGGGGAGAGCTAATCACTGCTTATTAGCTTATACTTAGGACCAAAGTTGCTCTCTAGATCCACTCCTGGACTAAGACCTAAAACCAGTAGTTACTAGCAACTGAGTGACTCAATCTGTTTTCCATCATTTCTTTTTATCCACTGTGCAAGGACCAGCCCTATTAAGCCGGTGGCTCGTTGGTTGTGAACCGCTGTTTTAAAGTTTTGAAGGTCTCTTTAATAGATCTTATAAAATGAAAATTTTTAATAACACTAGGTGTCTAAAAATTGATGTTTTCTTATTGCTAAAGTAACACCGGCGATTAACTTGCTAAGTCAACACTGAAATCCCATGAAATTCAATGTTGGCAATTGATGATTTTCATGAAGAGGTTTGAAGAACTAATTTTCAGTTGTCGGCTGTTTAACATTTATTATCGCTAGTTTCTTTCTGATAAAATCATGACAGCCGTTATCGTTAATCGCATCGTAGAATCCTTGAAAATAGAAAAATACTGTGACGAGAGCATTACAAATGATCGATATAAGCTCGTTTCCACTTGGATGTTGAAGTAAAACTACTTCAAGTTAGTGATAATATTTATAAACCTTTTATCTTTCCTATTCCTTCTTACCAAAACCAGTCCCTGTCTTCTTCGACTTTCCTATCATGCATTGTAAGACAATCAGCTCTCGTATCGCTAGCAAAATCATTGCCCATTTCTAGTTCGAGTCTCGTGTAGACTGTTTCTATTTATATGTCTTTTCCATAATAGTGGACTTGAAATCTAGAAAACAATACGGATAGCAGAGGCGTTCTTCTCTTACCTCTATCTAAGTTGAGATCGTCGTAAGGTTACTTAGTCCGAGTTGAGGAATATCTTTATATTTTTTAAATCACAGTTACCACTTTTTTTTGCTTGATACCTGCGATTTCAATAACAACGATCATACAATGTGGTTTTTCCAATTGTGACGATGTTTTTACTGCCCAAGTTTGGTTTTGAGTACCCGTAGTTAGAGCCGGGTATTCATTCTAATCCCACGAAATGAAAGGTAATCTTAACCTTTGTGATAAGTGATAACAAAGCTCTATTACTCATTCTATATTATTCAATTTAATAGCAACATTTTCTATGCTGTTAACTGAGTTATTCATGAATTGATGAGTATGCTGTATGTTGTGGCAATCCAATGTAGTTGGACAGCACTGCTGAAAAAATAAAGCATTTCTCTCCGTATTTTATCTGATATCTATCAATTTTAATTAACGTTAGAAAGTCGCTCATTCAGGCTACTTTAACACTTATTAGACAAACGCTCTAAGCTGCCAATTACTTATAAAGGCTCATATACAGGACTATTATAAGACCTATTTGGACTTACGGATCAGAGCTATGGGGTTCCACTAAGCCATCGAATTCCACAAGTATTCAGTCGTTACAATCCAAACTGCTTCCTGTAATCCTCAACGGTCCTTACTTTGTTACAAATAAAATCGTCTATAATAACTAATGGGTAGTTGCTGATTTGGTCTCAACCCAATATCAATTCTTTCATGATAAACTTTATTGCCATACTATATAACTTTATTATCACATAAACCCACTAGTTTCCTCTTCAAATCCCGATAATCCTTCGAGGTGCCTTGGTCTTGGCTTCGGGACCTTCTAACTTAAATCTGTTATTGAGTACTACCAGTGGGTAGTTTCTCTACTTGTCTTTACTTTTTTGCCATCATACATCTGTCATAATATTTACTTGTTGTATTTCTTGATAAATTTGTAAATTTTTAAACATAAATTAAAAAAAAAATTGTATATGCTGAAAATCTGCAAATCTAGGCATACTAACATAAAAATGTATACACCTTGCAATAGCGGGCTTTATCCACCCTCCATTTTCCAAGGCTGTAATGATGATAGGAGTTTGTGAAACTAATCCTTTGTGTGTGCTAGTTAATCCAAGATTGCGAAATTTATCCATCACTATGTCGTTTAATTTGTAGCATATTTCATCGAAGTCGAATACACAACCATTGTTTGTTAGAAGCGTTTCATTGTTGCTAGGGATTCCATCAGCTTTCGCTACCAAGATCGATCCCCCTAAATACATAAAACCATATGCCGGAAGGGCGTATAGGTGTTGTGGTTGAATGGTGATTTTTATTTCACCTGATGTCGAAGATGCGTAAGGTTGGTGTGTATAATATTCAAAAGTACTGATCCATTCTTTGTACAGAATGCCAAAAGAAATATACATTTTTTTTTAAACAATATTTATATTTTTAAAATAAAATCTTAGATGTAAAAATAATGACAGCTTCTCCAGTTATGCCCTATGCGTCTACGGCTCCAGCACTCTTACTCAGTTTCCATTAGATATTTTCGATTGTTCTCATCTAGATTGGTTGATTAAATATTTTCAACAATATTATTTCAAGGATCAACAGAAACATGAAAGCATTAAAGGTTAATTACATGATTCGGTATACCACGGTTATAGCGTAATAAATTGCATTAACTATCATAATTTCCACAAAGACATATCAATAGGCACGACCTGGAAAGAAATGATATATCAGTAAGATTAAGAGCTAACTTGGCACGATATGGACACAGGGGGATCAAAGAGATCCAGGTAGTGGGGGAAAAGGCATGGCTTCACAATGCGCGCCCGGCCCGAGGCGACTTCTGCGCAGATCGTTTTAAAAATTGTCGCACTTTCTGATCCTCCATTTTGATGTTGAGTTGTTTCATTTCTTCCAGAGTCTCTTTTGCATCTTTCGAACCGTTCGCTGGAAATAGCTGTAGCAGACGCGCATCAGGGTGCCAGAAGTGCTAAAATTGGCAAAATTCTAGCGATAATAATACTGAAATAAAATGTTTTATTAAATGTTTAGCTTATGTTGGGGCTAATCGAGATGCTTTAGTTAGAGAATACTTTTCATTTCCACGAGAAGTCTGCACTTTATCTATGAATTTGAGGTTTTTTTTCTCCTTTATATTATTATTTTTTATTAATAATCTAGTTCCCACTTTAAATTTAAGTTGTATAGCCTTCATTATTGCTCAGGTGACAGTTTTTTCACGCATTTGTCAATCGTTTTCATGCTGCCTTTATCAGTATATTGACGATAAATCAGATCGTGTTCTCTCCCCGCTTTGTCCAGAAGGGTTAATTCCTTTGTTTCCACTTGCATTTTTTTTTTTATTTCGTACCCTGACCGCAGTGATGATAACCTTGATTATACTGTATAAATATTTTTCTACTCAGCACAAACTTATTCGTACTGAAGATTACAATTCTTCGCTCAGTCATATTTATACCGCTAGCTGGCAATGACACGCACTTAACAAAACGTGAGTAAACGCCACGGATTTTGTTCATTCATTTTACATTACATTAGGATTTTATGGCTAATCAGACAACGCTATAGTGAGAGCCCTAAATTTTGCCTATCTAAGTATAATTAGGGTGGAGATCTTTGACTAGTACCCGACTCCGCACTGCCTAGGAGCACCATTTCACGTCCCGTCCTACATTTTCACCCGATTATATTAGAGCTGTAATTTGTGAATGTGGAAAACCGAATCTTATGGTTATCCTTTTATTAGAGGCGAAAGTTCTTCCAAATATTTCCAATCATCTGATTAGGGATAACTTAATTTTCTCATACATTTTAATCAAAACTATCTAAATTTAGAACACTTTTATCAAGACCACTTACGTACTTCTTATTTACTTGTTCAAAATATCAAATAAATGTGTTACTTATGGCTAAAAGACAACCTCCATGAGTTTATTGTAATTGCTAAATCATCATCTGTTTATATTAAACTCGGTTTTAAATTTGGTGTGTAAAATACCAGAAGATAATGCTAATAGTAAATGTTTGAAAATAAAATTAAAACACTAATTTAACAACTCCACCAACCTGACGAGGGGCTTGAAAAGAAGACGAAACCTAAAACCGAACCTCTATGCCAGTTAACTTCTCTCTAACTGCGTGGAAGTGTAAGAAATGTCTTGTTGCGTTATAAATTCCAAGTTGTATTGAAACAACATTCTACAAAATTATTAATAAATAAATCTAGAATATATACATAGTAATTTTATCATCAGTTAATGCACCTTTAAATTCTGAAACAGGACGAACTATACTTGAACCCGTATCCGTGATTTTCTTTCCACTGCAAGTGGTCAGCTCATTGTCGTTCGCTGCATGATTCATAAACCATTACGTCTACTTTTGTTTCACTGCGTTATAGAGACAATAAGGACAATACTACGGAGGGTGAGAATCAGCAAGAGGGATGTCTAATAATGCTGATAACGTTATGCCTATTTCCCTCACGTCAGCTTTAAATTTCAGTGCTACGTCAGGGAACAAAACTACAATCCAGTTATAGATTTGTTGTACAATGATGAGTTCTAAATATTTTGAATTTATGATCGTAATTTGAAAGACGTAAATAACCGTGTTTTGTTTTTAAGAAAATGATTTCATTTATATGCTTCATTACAATTCGTTTTACGGTACACAATTATCATCTTTTAAATATTTCTCCTTCGTTATCGAAAAATATAATTCAAGGAAAAGGGGCTGGTTAAACAAGTTAAAGAAACTTTTCATAAGAACGGAATGTGATACAATTTAATATTACTAATTTCATAATTGGAAGAATTTAGTTATTTTTGTATTAATTAATTTAAATTCATTTAATAAATCAATTTATTTCCCCTATATTTTAAGTAGTAAATAAATTTTACGGCAATTTCTTGATTGGGTGTACCAAGTTGTTATTCTTTTGTAAGTGAATTTTGTCTGTACGTTGGGCAAAAATAGGCACAAAAATACAATTTTTTATTTGAGAATATATAACATCTAATTGTACTGAGTTACCATGCCGGAAATCCTGGTTCAATTCCCGCTGCAGGCCATGATTTTTATTTAGTCTGTTTGCAGCGGGAGATGGATCATATAGGATCTAGGACCCTCCTGGGGCCCACCCAGCCTCTCTAAAATATTATAAAAATAGGGTACCCAAAATAAGGGGGGAAAATCTGGTGGTCGAGCGTGACCTAGGACAAGTCACCTCCTTGCAGAACCATTGTCCATGAAACAGTACAGTCTCTACCATGTACTGAACCCCTGACCCTTCATGGGTTGTAGTGGTACAGGTTTTTTTTTTTTAACATCTAATTAGCATCCCTTTTTGGTCTCTAGAAGATCACTGGAAATGTTACTTCAAATAAAGTCCGGGTCACCTCTGATGTATGATTAGTAATGCGCACGTGGCCTTAGATTTTTTTAAAGGGAATAAAAAATCGTTGGTTATGCCGTCTTTCGGAAGGAACGTAAAATTGCAGACCTTAGCCTGACCTGCGTCAGGTATTAGGCAAAGATGCCTATCCTGATAGAACTTCTATAGGCAAAATTCAGAATTCCCACTGTAGGATCGTCCGATTAGCAATAGCTGCATAAAGTGACGTTAAATAAAAAAAACATAAAGGTCACAATATATTTTCTTGTTTTATTAAAATAAAAACCAAAACTCAAATGTTATTAATATAAGTAATGTATAGGATTTTAGTTAATGTTGGTACTTTAGAAAATGCAAATATAAATATAATTGTAATAGCATATTAAATTACTGATAGGTACAAGTAATTGGCCAGATGTGGTATCGCACTTATGAACATAAATATATTTAACCCATGTCGGTTTCTACCATTTCATACATGATTCTCAGAACAGTCCCGGGGAAGAATAGTCCCGAATGGGGGTAGAGTCGGGGTAGAATAGTCTCGAAAATGTGTAGATAAATATGCGAACAATTTTCATTTCAAAAGAACTTTCGACGGATACTGAGTTATCACGTCGCGCCGATCGCAGCGACTTAAGACTGATAAGCGTTAAATACAATTTAATTTTTTATTGTTCAACTGCTAAAAGATTACCTAAAACGATTCCATCAGTGTAGGTTTCTTGCAGTAGTACACGAATCACATGTTTTAACAACTGAAATGAAATGACATACGTATCAAATTGATTAGTATGGACCACAACTATTAAATTCTTCTTAACTAATATTATTTTTATTTATTTTGCTGTATTCTACAATTAGCAATAAGTGTTAATTATTTAATTAATTCAGAATTTCTTTCGAGTGACCTAGTTAAAGTTTATTAGACATATGTACATAGAAGTCATATTGGTATCTGCATCAAACATTTTTTGTTTAATAGGACGGATAGTAGGGGAAAAATGAAATGTATTTCTACAATATAATATTTATTTAATACATGTGTTAAATATAGACATTGCCATTACTTAATGCATAGTATTTTACAATGGATGCCGTACAGAAGGAAACTAATTACATTTATTGGATATTAAATAAGGATGGCTTTTTGGTGATTTTTCTTTTTGTGCAAAAATAAATAAAAAGGATTTGGCACCTTTACACCCACTCAGGATGAGTTTCCACCCCTTCAACGAAATCTATAATTAATAAGTTTAAAGTTTATTTAATCGTATAGTTAAATACTAGTTTAATTTTTTTTCTTAACAAAATAATATATATATATATATATATATATATATATATATATATATATAATGTTTTATCACATGTGATGATTGTTCGTAATAAAACAGCGATCCACGATAAATTTAAATCGCATTCTATCATATGTTTCAGATTGTTTTGATGATGATATGCTGTTAGATATGTCTATTTATAAACATATGTTTTTGTTTACATTTTCTTTTGTCTCTGTTACATGAATTTAGTTCAAGGAGTTTTATCTGCGTTTATTTCGTTTTATGATAGTTTACTGTTTAAGCTTCCAGCATTAATTATATAATTTTGATTTTGCTTTTAAATATATCCTTTAAATTAATTTTGCAACTATCCGAGTTATCTATAAATAAATTCAGAACGAAATGTATGAAGTGTTTAAACTATCGGTAAATGCAAATTATTCAAGCACGGTCTTAAGTTATCGACATTTCTATTAGAAACAATAAGGGCTTCCAACTATTTAAATTGCTAGTGATTTTAGTGTATGTTATCTGACAGATTTTTCTATAAATAATGTGAAACTGTAGTGGGATTAGGTTAAAAAAAGGTTTTGACGATTTAACTAATTTTTTGAACGGTTGAATGTGTTGTGTTTACAAACGTGCGTAATGTGACAACTAGGAAACAGTGCACTAAAGTATAATATCTCTTAGCTAAGACAACCTGATCATATATGTTCGGTAGTCCTTTTGCGTCCTCTGCGCTGAGGCAATTTTATGTATTTATCTATCCTACGGATTTATCTTCCTTGGTGTCTGATCAGCAAAATACAGTGATAGTACATTTCCGGCATCCTTTTTGTGAGAGAGCTTCATTTTCTTTTGTACATCTAACAGGTTGATTCGAAAAATTCTTCTACTTTTTCATAGCTTACGATCCGAAATTCTCTTTCCTTTCCAGGATTTCGGAAAAAGTTGCACGGTCGTATAATTCTTACTTCGTTCTTCTAGGAGTTGTACAGAACCAGAGTTCGCAATACTAAAAACATTTAGAATAAACGACAATACCGGAAGAAATTCAGCGGGTGATTCCTATACAATCAAACATTACTGTGCCGGAAATTCTATGATTCCACTTTAGAATTTTCTCCAATGCATTGATTGTTAGACGCTCACATGTGTGTCCTATCGTCAAATGTCCCTTATCGAACAATTTTTGGCTTTAACAAAAGTTTATTATATTTAACAAAAGTTTATTTTGCACTTTTACAAAGACGTTTGCACTATATAATTATTTATATCTGTCCATCATTGTTGAACATCTGTTAAATTTAAAAATCAATCACATTATCTTGTAACTGTAAATCACGGCCTCATTAATATAAACAAGCACGTCGTATTTAAATTAAATACATTTTTGTTATTTATGCTTGATGTGAAAAAATAGCACATGATTTATCTAACTGCATTGGTAAAAAACATATGGAAATTATAAACGCTGTATTTCGTATTTAAAAAAAATAATATTAAATAAATTTAAAATCAAATCTCAGAGAGTTTTAACACCGTATATTTTTATCTGCAAAAAAATAATAACAATTTTACATGTTTTGTTTAAATCAATTTAATTTATTGTTACTATTAATTTTATTTTACAGCATGAAATGAAGAAGTATTACATCGCAGATATACATGTTACCTTTCAAACTATTTGCCAGGACTAAATTCATTATGTATTATTATTATTAAGTATGTATGTAAAAGGGTCGCATGTGGACCAAAAAACAAAACAAAGAAACAAATCTCATTTAAAGAATGCGGAACGATCTGGTTTGACTCCCCCGATTAAACAAATGATTAACAACCAAACACTTACAGTGTTTTTTATATGTACTCCTCTCAAACAAAGTATAGATATATTGAAAAGTAAAGATGCACCTGCAGTAAATAAAGAATATTGTTCCTTAGTAATAACTTGAAACTTCATCCATTATTCTTTTATTTTCGTGTGTTTCCTACTTTTAATTGATATGAATAATTTTTTTGTTTATATAAAACGAAAGAATACATAAGGTAAAAATGATGGTAACACGGCTTTCTACAAAGTCCCCATGTGCATTTATATATTTCAATTAAATGTATTCAAAATACATGTTCAGCAAATAAAGTATTCAGATGATAACACATTCGGCTTTAGAAGGATTTTTGGTAATTATTCCGCAGATTGCCGCTTCGAGTTGAGTCACAAGTTTTAACTTTTCGTTTCCCTTTTAATATTTTCCAAAAATACAAGTTATCATGAGCTTTAGTATGGAAAAGAGAATGTAATTATGAGAAATTTGTTTACTTCAGTAATCATTTCATCTAGAAATGAACGTTTCAACAAACATATATCATCTATATTTCGAAATGTTATTTTTTTTAAACTCAACTCGAAGTGACAACATGCGGAACAGATACCGGATTTATTATTAATATTTATATTTTAAATTATATGAACTCGTAATCCGTGGTAGAACATACAGATGTTAGTGGATTGGAAGCATGCCTTGCCATGTGGAAGGGAATATAACCTAAAAACACCTCCACGTGCCTCTTGAAGGACCTCGCTCAGTTACGATTTCTATTTTTTTTTTATTTATACAAGAAAGGGCACTTATGTGTACTATGATAAATACAAAATTTCGTTATTTCCTGCAAGATAAATTTCAAAATGCTAATTTGAAAGCCTTACTTCTGATGCATCCTATTCAAAAGGAATTACATCTCTATAACTGTTTGTATTTTTACAAAAATCTCTAAAAAATAAGTTTTTGATAATATTTCCACTTAAGCAACTACAATATCTGATACAATATTCATCGAAGTATTTAAAGATGTTATATAATGAGATATAATTTGAAATAATGTTGTATGCAAGGTAATAAATACTTACCTAATCCGATTCTGTAATAGATAATCATTGAATCAAATAATTTGAAAAGATTACTAAACTTCGAACACTAATTGGAAGCACTGAATGTTTTCTTTTTTTTCAATTAAGACCAAACACTTATTGGCAACTAAACGTAATGGATAGTCTTACTTCTTCAGATGTCGGTAACTTAGTGTGGAATACTTTTGTCTCCATAGTAACGCCAATGTAGTAATAATTTTTATATAGATTGAATTTATAATTGAAAAAAAAATGATCGTATGTATTTATTACAATGAAAAGGTGTAAAAAATCAAATATAGCGGTTTGTTTCTAAATTATACAGCATTATAATTAATTGTAATTAATATTCCAGTTAGTTATTATACATAATGTTGTATGTTGTATAATTTGGATTGCAAGCTAAGATAAATGAAAATCGTTAAAAACAGGTGTTAAATAGTTGAATCAATGTCTCTGATCTGTGTAACCAACTGCTTCTAGGGTTTTTTTGAAGAAAAAGTTTCCAAAACCATTTTTAGGGTTAGAATTATAATTTGGTATGATACGACAGAGCCTCGAGTTTCGACTTTAGAGATTCAGGTAGAACTATGATTTTGAAACCAAAAATAGTTGTGGTCCACACTAATCAATTGATACGTATGTCATTTCATTTCAGTTGTTAAAACATGTGATTGGTGTACTACTGCAAGAAGTCTGATGGAATCGTTTTTGGTAATATTTTAGTAGTTGAACAATGAAAAAAAATCAAGATACTTTTCAAAATGAGTTGGGCGCAAACTTTTTTACAAAAAAAAAAAGCTAGTGGGAACAAAATTTCAAAATTGTTCCAGAGAGACCACTGGACTAGAGGAGATAATGACCCGTTGCTGGGTATAAAAAGAATCCTATTATTGTTTTGTCTTCAGGGAGATGAGTTGCTGTGCCGAAGGCCTTGAGTTCAAATCCAGCTATGGCAGATAAATTATTTGTCCAGTTAACAGCTCAACCAGCCGAAAGTGGTTAACCTCACTGCACAACCTCTGCCTTAGAAACAGTACAGACTCAACGATATACTGCGCTCAAGACCGCTCATGGGTTGTAGTGGTTTTTTTTTTTTTTTAATAATATTGAATCCCAAATTATTGAAAAGCGAGGAAGGTAGCTATACTTGTAGCTATATTAACTACATATCAGGCTATTTAAATTTCCCAGCTGTCATTTCAAGGTTAAATCAAGGTTATTGCATTTGTTTATTCGCGCTTATTTCCATATAATTATACATATAACATATAATTATTTATTAAACTTTCAAAAGACAAAAGGCCAGTCAAGACTCACTTTGCACTGATTTGAAAAAAGAAGATAAAACTGGTTGTATCGCGGTATGGCGGTATCATGAATGGGTAAATTAAAAAATAAAATTCAATAAGCTTAAATACAAAATAAAATAGATTAGAAAAAACTCTGATAATTAGAATTCTTTCTCTGAAATTGTATTAAAGATAAATAAGCATTTAAGCAATAAAAATAACAGTGACAGATAATTATTGAACAGATAGGCTGACAAAGAAAGTACCAGAACGTATCTCAGCTGTTCATTTTAACGCGGGGCAAGAAAAACAGTTTACGTTGTAAATTCCAATCATACGCCTTAATTTAGTGAGCACTTTGGTTGCGTAATCTTTAAAAACATTACTGATTTCAGGTAAACATATCCAGATGAATGAAGTTAGTTCCAACTTTTATTGTTGCAATTTCAACACTGCTTCACTGATCTTCGACCGAATGCAGCAGTCTGTTTAGATTGGTAACGACTAAAAAGTATCCATCACAATATTTGCCTTTAGATCGCAGACTGGTTTAACAGTCCGATTAATAATGCAAGGGAAGACTAGGATAACGAGATGAACGACAAATACTACGATCAGCTAAAAGAAGTAGAGGGCCATACGCAAACGTATGACAGAAAACTAGTCATTGGTGACTTCAACGCCAATATAGGCGAAGAACCCCAATTTTTCCCCATTATCGGCAGCCAAAGTCCTCAAGAAACAAACGATGATAATGAAATGTAATGTATCAGTCCGGCAGCAGCCATGAGCTAAGTGGTCTATAGTGCGATGCTCTCACACAAGGACGTACACAAGCATATCTGGGTCAGCCTGAAAGGGCTTAGAAACTTGATCGAACACGTGATGATGTAGGAGACATCTGAACTCCATCCAAGACATAAGAACATATCGTGGAGCAGATTGTGATTCGGGGCATTATATAATCTGGATCAAACTATGTCAGAGACTGAAGCGAATCTACAAAGTGGGGACCAAACGGAAAGAAGGTTTGAAGAGCACTATCTGAAAAAAACTGACCTTAAGGGCAAATTTCAAATCGAGGTGAAAAATAAATTCGAGTAATTGAACTCAGAAAGTCCCAAAATTGATCAAGATTGGGATACATTAGATACAGGGTTAAAAGAAACAGCTAAGGATGTAATAGAGATTCAGGAAACCCATAGCCAAAAAGTGGTTCACGGATGAATTCTAAATACTGCCAAAAAGCGGTAGAGAAAAGAAGAAAAAAGGTATTAAACAACTGGAAACAATATTTTTAACTTCTTAAACAATGGAACCGCACAAACGAAGGGGATGTGGACCTCGTGGAGGTCATTGTCCCACAAGAGGGTGTAATACCGGACTTTTTGGATATAAGAATTTTCATCGACAGCCTTGAAAGAAGAAGAAAGGCGCAGTTTTTCAAAAACAAGGGAGAACCTAAGAAAAACCTATTAGAATTGATCCAGATAATATGGGAGAAGTGACAGAAAACAGAGCTTATATGCTTTACCCTAAAGAAGAGTATAGTAATTGGTAATTGTTCTTTCCGGCTGCCGATAAGATAATGACCAGCATCCTGTCAAACCGGATATATCCGTACTATGAAAGTATAATTGTGGACCAACAAGCAGGTTTAGAAGAGGGAGAAGTATTCTAGACCAGATCTTCATCCAGAAATCGGTCTTAGAAAAATGATGGGAAGTAGAATTGGATGTCGGCGATTTCAAAGCTAATTATGATTCTGTGGACAGAAAATGTCTATGGAAAATCATGACTATTCTGGGCATTCCATGACGGTTGATAAGATCGTCTAAGGCGTGTACAAACGATATTAAACTCAGAGTCATGATACAAAGCTGTCTGAAGCTAAGGTTAGAACAGATCTGAGGCTGGGAGATGGTCCTCAACATAGCCCTTGAGAAGGTAATAAGAAAATCAAGAAAAAAAGGCGGCATCTCAGAACGAGGCATAATATCCTAAGATACGCCTATGATATAGCAGTCCTTGTAGCAGTCATTACATAAGTAATGAAAGGGATATTCAGAGACCCCCTAAGACGCTGTTAAGGAGACCAAATTGGCTAACAAGTAAAGACGAAACAAGGTACATGATAGAAGCAGAATTGAGATAACCCTCCGGGATATGGGATCAGAGCCTAACTCATGGAGGAAAGGACCAATAAAGAATTGCTCACGGACTGTTTAGCCAATGATGATTAAATTGAATTAGTCTGATGATGTCATTAGAAGGAAGATAGAAGGTACGGATCATGTTGCTCGTACTAATCAGGACGCCTCTACGAATCCCACAATGGCAAGAGACCACGTTGGAGGCCAAAGACCAGATGGATGAACAGGATCAACAAAAATACAAAGTATTAAACTGGAAATGAGTGACCCAAGATAGACAGAGATTGAGAAGGTGGTCAACGATTGCGCTAATTAGATTTCAGCCTAGGAGGACTCACTTTTGTCTGCCAAGTGAACGGCTGGTATAATTCTCCACTTCCTTACTCTTAGCTGGAATGGAATAGCCTATTGATGAACATACTATTCGAAGTATATCAGGCTAATGAGAAAATTAACTAAAACAATACCTATTATTATTCTAGCTAATATTAACGATCCATTGCCAAAATATTTTATTAAACTATTAGCAACTAATCCTGTCAGCGCTATGGTCCCTGGAGGACCTCGGTCCCCTCGACAATCCTTTTCCATCCAGCACGATCCTCTGCTGCGCTCCTCCGTGCAACCACTTCCTTAAGGCGAAGGTCAGTCTCCAGCTATCGTAGTATTGGTCTTTCTTTTCTTTCTATCCGGGTGTTTCTCCATTATTTGCTTTTATTCAGCTATAGAAGATCTTAATTTTAACGTAGTTTTTTGAGATAATACTTAGTCCCCTTTCGCTATAAATGGAATAATGAATTCGCAGAATGGAATAATCCTTATCGGGATCAGAACGGAGAATGGATGGTTCAGTCCCTTATTCCTTGAGCAAACCATTTTGGTTTTCATTTCGGTTATACCATTCACCTTTTTAACTTGAGTGAATTTCAATGTGTTTGAAGTGAAATTTCACAGCGCGCCTTCAGCGAGCATATCAGTCTCGATCTATAGCCATACCTTCCAGTATCTCTGCCCAGTTGTTCGGTATGCTCACAGCATTAGTGGCTGCCAATTACCCGATTTTACATGTAACACGGCTAAAATGATTCTGGATTGTTGGATTTTTCTTTCCGGTAGAGGATCACTTTGATAATTGATGTCTTGATTTTGAACTCATATTATGTTAATTGCAATTTATGTTAATAAACATATCCATCATATCTTAGGTTCTCTTTTTACTCGCTGGTAAAAGGTTGAAGTAAATAAATTTTATACCATACTCGGGATTCTAGGAGAGTAAGGCATCTTGTATCTAATACTCAACTTAAAGTACGATTGATTACGCTTTAGGTTAGGAACAAATTATAATGAAGATCAAGAAGTTCGAAATTTATTCCGTGGATCACGAACGAAAAAATTCAATTGGTACTCCGCTAGGCAGGATTTGAACCTGCGCCGCTCTGATGTTCTCACTCAAAGGTGCGAGTCAGGCGGAAGATGCCTCAACACGCTTGTTCAATACAGCATTTAAACTTAAAGTAAAATTTACATTTAAAATGTATAAATAATAAGCTAAAATATATTGATATTATGATACAATTTTTTTCATAAGAAAGTGAAAAAAAAAACCTTTTATTTAATATTTTTAGTGTTATTAAAATAACAATTATAAAAACCATAAAAATAAAATACTTGAATAAAATAAAAAAACCTAAATTAACAATTAAGATAAATTAAAAAAAAATATATATGTTCTTACTAAACACATTCGAAGATCCTCCTGGCTGGATGCCTGTAATTCTAACTTAAATAGTTCATTCTTAAATAAACAATATAAAAATGAATTAAAAAAATATATATTACATGTTCATACCAACAGATTTCAGCTAATATTATTTCCGAGATAAAAAATTACTTCGTCGTCAACATTTCATTAAACGAATAATATTCTTTTAACAGTTCGTTGCACGAAAGGTTGTACTATCACGAACCAACTCACTGTTATACACTGCCGCAGTTAATCGGTTATAACGTCCAAACATTCAATTAATAATTGTAATGCTCATTGTATATCCCATTAGCTTCGTCGATCGATTTATATATAATCGATTTATATTGGCAGGAAGCTGGCCAACGATTCAAGGAATCATAAAAAATTAAATACTAATTATCCGGTCGTTAATCTTTTAAATCATTGCGAATTAATAATGAGGTGACAGGTGTTCGAAGGTGACAGAACATTTATTAATTTATGGGTGATGCAATTTAGAGTTTATTGACCCTCTACGATTACAACTATTAACTATTACATATTATTTATGTGCATTATTATTTATAACAATAATTACCTCCCGCATTATCCTAAGACAGAATTAGTCATTAGTTAAACTTTTTTTTTAAACTTATGATTAGAAATCTTTTTACATATTAACATCAGACGATTTAAGATCTATCTATATTCAAATGACAATATTAATAAAATTACTAAGCATCATTATCCACAATTTTAAATTAAAAATTATAATTAAAATTTGATTCAGTATTTATTAATTTTTATTAACATGGTACATAAATATAAGTTATTCATTCCGTATTTGTATTTTAATTTACTTAAGCATGTAGTATGTTATTATAAATGTATTTTCGATTATTGATATAGTTTGATATTTATTTTTCAACGACATTTAAACTATTTGTTGGGCAATATAGACAAAAACTAAATTGATTTCTCGAGATGGTTATGGAAAAATATATAACTTATAATGATTAATACATTGATTACTTATAATTCAATTCTACATCTTTCTATTCCCTTCCGTATTATAGTAACACCGTATTATAGTAATTTTATTATTTATATACCACATTATTTCCTTATAATTATTATTATAAATTCTAATCTAAATAATAGTCATTCATTCTCTACTTTAATTTACCTATAAACAATATGCTGTAAGTAAAAGTACTGAAATGCTTTTTAAAAATTTTCCTGATTTTTTTTTCTTTCCTTTACAATATACGATATAAATTCTAAAGACTTTAATTGAGAGTGAGGCAAATACTCAAGTGTTTATCGTAAATAATAATTCCAATTGTTACATTACATTATAAAAAATGTATGTTTCCATGGATATAAACTTTTAAAATATAATTCAAATGGTGGGGTAACTGAATTTTGTCTGATGCGAGCACTAGATTTTTTAATTTATAAGTGAAAGTTGAATCTCATTAAGTAAGGAGATACATAACAGGCTGCCAAATGTCCGTAATTGGTCTATAATAATTGTAAGTAATTATCGTGTTATATAGTATAAATATGAATATTACTCTATCACAGTATGGGAAGGTAATTGAGAAATGTAGAAACCAATAGAAACGTACGGGTTTAATTTTTTTGATTGAGGTTTGTAGTTCAAGAAACAATACTTATATGTTATCTTTTTTTTCCATCCTGAGAAAAATTTGTTTTTATCTGGATTAGTCAACAAATAGATCCTAATAGATAGTCCTTGAAAAATGGATATTAAAACATATTCCAACAAACGGGAGGTCGTTTCATTCAAGAAAATAAAATTGATTATGATAATTTTTCATTCAGTGCTCAATGTCTTGTAACTTATTAAAATCACCATTTTTAAACATTTATTATATATTGTTGAATGAAAATAGGTATTCCAATGAATATAACCATTATTAACGAATTTATGTTGAATTTAATAATTCTAATGATACGCCTAAAAAAGTTGAATAGATTTTTTCAAAAAATTAGATTAAAAAATAATGGGAATTCATCATTTTGTAATTTATTTTGGCAGATAATAGTAACTCTTCTGTTCCTTTTTTACATAGAAGAATGGAGTTGTTTGTCATATAAGTATTCTCAAAAATTATGTTTAGTTTTTAAAAACAGATTCTACACTATTTCGATATCATGCAACTGAGATATCTTTGAAGTTGTTAAGAAAGTTTGGGATCTTTTAGAAGTATTGTTTACTTATTTAGATGAATCATTACTAATATGTACGATTAATGATTCATATCAATTGAGTATTGTGTCCCTTATTTGCTAAACATTAAATTAATAAGAAAAACCAATAATAAAAAAAAGTGATAATAAGAGAATCGTCTTAATATAGAAATCAAAAAGTACTTAATACTATAATCATTCATCGTATCTGCTAAAGTGTTGAATCTATATTTTACTTTAATCAAATTAATTAATCTATTTTATAAAACAGTAAAGTTGCTTAAATCTTACGAAAATTAACATAAAAGTATATATAGTCATTTTTTACAGTCAATTAAAATTACTTTTCGTATTTATATACAATTATCATGTTTGGGTCATTCCTATAATTTTACATATTGATAACAGGTTATGTTAACATATAATAATAATATCTGGCGCAGCAACTCGTCACCGAGTCTGGGCCGCCTCCAGCATTCTCCGCCAATCAGCTCTATCCTGCGCAACATCCCTCCAGTTTCTAGCATTAAGAAGGATCCTCCGATACAGTCTCTGTCCACCTCTCATTTGGCATCCCTATTCTCTGTGTGCCATGGATTCCCTCTGTGAGAATCTTCTTGGGAATCCGCGTGTCCTCCGTCCGTGCCACGTGACCTGCCCAACGCAGTTGGCCAAGTTTAATTGTTCTGACAACATCTGAGGTCTTATAAAGCTCGTATACCTCTCTATTTTATCGCCTTCTCCATATTCCTCCTACTTTTACTGGTCCGAAAATCTTCCCCAGGATTCTCTCTTTAAGATTAGGATCCTTTTCTCATCTGCCTTTGTTAGAGCCCAGGCCTCTGAGCCGTATGTGAGTACCGGTCGAATCAGTGTTTTGTATATCAGCAGCTTTGTCTGCCCCGAGAGGAACCTGCTAGTTAGTTGCTTCCTTAGGCTATAGTAGCACCTATTAGCAGAATTAATTCTTCTTATCTCCTGAGACATGTCATTTTGTGAATTTACTTCTGTTCCTAAGTTGACGAAGCTGTCAACGCAATCGAATCGGGACTGACCAACTTCGAAGTAATCCTCTTTTTCCTGGGTTCCTCCTATTCGCATATACTTGGTCTTCCGTATGTTGACATTAAGCCCAAGTTCCTTGGCTGCCTCTTCCAGTAAGAAGGCTTCCCTCAGCGCCCTTTTAGATTTTGCCATAATGTCAAAGTCATCGATATACCTTAGGATTTGGACTAGTCTGTTGAACAGGGTTCCATCTACCCGAATTCCGGAATTTCTTGTGGCCATTTCTGCTCCAAGGTTGAAGAGTAGTCAGGCGAGGGCATCTCCTTGTCTCACACCCGTATCTGTGTCGAATTCTTGTGAAAGATCTGATTCGACTTTCACAAGACATTTTGACCCTTGCATTGTCATTTTCACAAGATGAATGATCTTTCGGGGTATATTCAGATCTTTTTGGGCTCGGTATAGTTCATATTAACATATAAACACATTTATGTACCCTAACTAAAGAAGGAAGTGCAAAATATGGATCATTAAATAAATAATTATGTTCAAAGAGAGGATTAAAAAATTATTCTTGGTTTCTCTAAGAAATTAATGTCAATCCTCATAATTTGGAATCAATCTCTAAATATTTTTAATAAAGAAAGCTAATGGTACAATTTTAAGGTCTAAACTTTGAAGCAAGAGTTATGCATGATGAGAATATCAAGAATAAATAGTTGTTTTGTTTTTTTAATTCGTTTATTTAAGCACAGGGACAAGAAACAAGAAGTAGAAAACCGATTTCTAACACATCCAGCCTAATGTATAATTATTGGGTACGTTGTAGAGTTAATAATCTTTAAATAAAAAAAACATTGGACAAAACAGAGATGCATATGTTACATATATTATTATTAGTATATCATCAATTTAAACAAATACAAACAAATATGTTTGATTAGCCTAGTTCTGTAACTGTTTTTAATCTACCCAGAACACCTGCAAGCCAAGAATATAATAGATAACTCTTATCAGTGGAATGTGATTCCAATGCAAAGTTTGCAATACTAATCATCCTTCAATCTGAAACCTTATAATTTAATTAAATAATTTTTAACAAGACCCATATGGGATACTAGTTAAGCAAATTCAAAACTAGATAAGGATAATATTTTTATTTAAGTTATGTAATCCTGGGAGATCAACATTGTAATGGTTAGTTTGTCCCTGACAAGTTTGATGGAAACAACTGTATTGTGGCGGATAAAAGCAGATATCCATGGTGATGCTTGAAGAAGTCAATGGATTATTATTATTGTAGTAATCGAATTATGAATAATATTATAATTTAAAACTATAACAATAAAGTAGGTAGCAATAGCGGCTTGTTACGAATCGTAAAGTCTCATAGTAGCCGAGTGAGACAACAAGCTTAGAAAGCTTACAGTACTCCTTAAGCAGGAGATTGAACTAATATAAGGATTCATTAACCAATGCAATTCAATGAATCAAAAGCCATTAAAAAACGAGAGGTTGTAAATTAAATCAAATTTAGCTTTCATCGTATGTGAATAACTTGTAATGTTTATTAATTGAGAGTAATTAATACAATTGAGAGTGATTCGAAAAGAACATTTTTTAGTGTTGATATATGTTTCACCGGTAGCTCACTGTGTAGAGCGCTGAGTCGCTGAGGATTCCCACGTTTGAATTCGGCTATGAAAGATAAACTATTTAATCTGATAACAACCACGGATGGACTCTGTGGGAACTACAGAACCTCCAGGGGCACAACCAACCGCTTTAAATTGAGTACCCTTGATTGGGGGAAATTGGTGGTTAAGCGTGCTCTCAGACAAATCAGCTCCCTACACAACCGTTGTCTTAGAAACAGTACAGTCTCTACCATGTTCTGAGTCCAAGACACTTCAAGTGTTATATTGCAGTCGTTTTTTTTTTAGCTGATTCGCCAGATAACATCCATCATTTTTCTGCCTTCAAACGACAGGGCAGAACATTAGTAAGGTATTGATTAATGATCATTTCAGTACTTCAAGACGAGATATAATAGTTTAAACTGAGCCCTTATACTTGAGTTCGGTACTTCCAAGGCAAGGTTGTTGACATGGCAACTCTCAAATGAGACTTTATTTTTTTAATACTTATTTTTTAAATAAAAAATTACATTTTTTGAGTGTGCAAAAGGTAAGTTTTCCGTTTACGTGCCATGTCTAGTTGCTTTCGTGAAGATATAATCCCACAGTAACAGATAAATTATTTAATTTGTTAACTTCCATAAAAAGACCCTTTGGGATCTACAGAACCTCCTGTGGCTCACCCAGACTCTTTAACGATTGCACTCTTAATTTTAGAGTACAACTACCTAAAAAACCTTTAACTGCAGAATTAGTTCTCTGCAGAGCCGATGTCCTTAAAACTGTACAGTTGAATATACTAAACACAAGACTATCATGAGCTGTAGTGATACAGTTTTTTTTTTTTATATATTGAGATTTCTAGATTAACCTTATAGTTATTCCATGTTTCAAGTAAGATATTTCCTTTGTGGGGCCTTCCGATTCTCCGCTAGGCTAGACTATCTTCCGTTGCAATCCTAACAAAAGCAGCTGCATCTGTGGAGGCATGAGTACTTTCCGTCGGGGTGAACCCGGATTGCTGCTTAGGCATTGCTTTCACGAGACTTAAGGTCAATGAACCATTCCAGCCAAGGCCAAACCAAGGATCCACAGCTCTCCTTAAAGTTCAAATCCAGGGTCAGGACTTGGAATGTGGTCATCGAATGTGCATTAAGTAGTTAAACTTTGGTTTAGATCATATATATATAGTAGCTCAGGGGTCATTTTTTGTGTATATATATATATATATATGCACAATATATATATATATATATATATATATATATATATATATATACAGTTTTATATACAATTCATGACACAGGAGAAGTATGCCCACTCTCTATTGTATTGACTTCTCGAACTCATCAAACACCAGTCAACAATCTTCTACCAGCCGATGTGGAAAATAAAATATACATACATATTTAAAAAATATATATTTATTGAAATTTACAACTGTATACAGAATACATCCAGTAAATATAATGAAAGATAAATCATGTCCCGTCATTAAGGCAAGTAGAGAAACAATCCGGTGGTAGTACTCAAATAAAAAGTTCAACTTAGAAGGTCACGAGAGTCTCTTTTCAGATGCCTTGGGGAATTATCAGGAATTGAAGAGGTTGCGAGGTTTGAAACCAGAGGGTATGAGAGGAAATGAAGTTTGTCATAAAAAGATTGATATCGGATTCGGGCGAAATCAGCAACAAACAGGACATTAAGGTCATTATGGATTACTTTGTTCGTAACTGAGTAAGGTGCATTAAGGATTTTACGAAGGATTTTGGATTGTAAGGATTGAATATTAATTGGGATTGAGGAATTATTTTTCTTTTCTGAAGATTTGATTTGTTCATTGTTGTTGTAAACATGTAAATTGTAAATACTTTTTATAATTCAAATAAATTAGTTTTTTTTGTCTCATCTTTATGATATAATCTTATAATTTATAATCCTGCAAATTTCAAATAGTAGGTAGGTAATTGAATTTAATTAAATTAGTTGAAATTCTTTATTGAATAGTTTTGGAAAAAAATGGAAGCAGCTATAACTATCGATAGTTTTCAGCCGATAGTATCGGCCTATCGATAGTGCTAACTATCGACTATCACCCAACCCTAATGTCCAGATGGGTCTAATGATTGCCATGTATGTGAGTCTTTGGTAATTAATTCGGAGCGTTACACATACATATAAAAAATAGAAAAAGACAGAGAAAGTATAGTTTACATGCGTAAATATAACGGAAACATAGGGCGTATACTTGGAATAAAATATCATTAACATTTTAAATTTAAAATAAAGCCGATTTATTTTAAATTATTGAAATTTTCGGCAATATAGTTCCTATTGTCAAATTTTTCAGGAGTTTGGTATCTATCATTGCATTCAGTCAGTCAGTAATTTATTGCTTAAATTCTAATATACAGATGATGAAAAAACTACTTGAAATTACATGACATGAAAAAACTTCTTGTATCATTTATCGGGTTGCTCCATGCTTTTCTGTTATGGTAGAAGACCTTTAATAAATAAGCCAAGGACCACTCCAGTACCACCCTCGACTTTCTCTTGTCCAGGTTCAAGTATCTGGAGTTCAGGAGAGCTTCATTTTATTTAATGTAGGGTAAATCTAAAGTGTCATTTTGATAAGTATTTTAGTTTCTTTTTTCCCAGTATTTTCTCTACATTTTTGCGTGTCTTTGCTTCCTTTCTTCCGACCACGCAGTAACCTTCCATTTTTCGTAATTTTTTCACAAGTAAATTGATTTCTTTTAATATCCTTCCGTATTGTTTTCTATCTAGGCAGTCTTTGTCTGCTCTTTTTAACTTTTCTGCTTCCTCTCTCATTTGATTTACACACCCTCCTAAGCTCTTGTATTCATGGATTTTGTAAAATAATTTCTTGTCCATTTACTGGTTCCATTCTTTTTTCAGTTTCCAGGTTTGGGTCTTAACCTGTAGCCTTCCTGTTTTCTCTTGGGCCCATAAATTCTTCTCAGGATCCTTCTTTTTATTTAAAGTGATTTTTCTAGTTTAGGGAGACATATTGTCTCCATCCCGTAAAAAATTACTAGTTTCATCACCGTGTTGTAGAGCCATATTTTTGCGTTAGTGGATAGGTTCTTCTTATTGTAAATATTTCCTGTTGCGAAGCTTAGTTTTTCCAACTTCCTGATTTTTTTCATTTATGCTCTCGTTTTCCAAACCATCGTCGCATGTTGTTTCTTCTAGTCATTTAAACTTCTTTGTTACTTTTATTTCTCTCTATTTTGTCTCTATTATTTTTTGCCGTAGTTTTTCTTTGTTGTCATAAGTTCCGTCTGATTGTTTTAGTCAGGTCACCACGACATGGGTTCAACTTGGGCAGTATGCAAAAACAATAATTACATATTTTTAAAAATTTCAATAATTTTTCTTTTATTATTTTCGGTAACAAAAAAAAAATCCTTATAAACACAAATATTCTATTAACTGCTTAGCTTGTTCAAAAACATTTTTATTTGTTTTTTGCATTAATATAACACGTGGATAAACCGCCTACTGATAGAAGTGAGTTCCCAGGGCCATTATCTGTAAAAATTCACTATCTATAAATATACATATAATCGACGTAGGAGTAACAATGTTACAGTTGTAATTAATAATAAAGGCTTTGTAAACCGATAAAGTCTGGTTGAATCAAAGGTAAACTGCATTACTTTCTGAACATTGCTAGAATTTTATATTAGAAAATAATCATCAGCTAGTCCAGTAAACTACGGCGTTCTCTCAACTTATTTTCATCTACGTAATATATATTTCATCTTAAGAATATAATTTTTTTTTGGCACTAGGAATGTTTTCACGAACCTAGTTTTAATTTACGCCAAAGATTCGAATAGAGTTCTTCAATTATTTCGCAAGAGCTTTATTCTTTATCCTGCTATCCATTGGTCCGGCAGAAAAACAGGCGGAACCAGGTGGAAACCGTACGTTTTAAAAACCACTGCATATTATGAAATAATGTCTAATAGAAAATAGAATATTTTTCACCATTCATTACTTGGTAGTTTAAATTGAAGAATACAAATAACTCTCCGTTATAGAACCTTTTTTTTTTCCAAAAATATTTTCATGATTAATTTTTCTTGTGTCTTCTTTTTTTGTCCATTTTCTATTCTATCTTGATTGATTTCTTTTTGTTTTTCAAGAATTTTTTTAAAATTTGTCTTTGTTCTTTTTTCCATTATTACTTTCTAGATCTTTACAGCCTTCTGCGGATCATTTATCATCAAAATCATTTTTAAAAACACTAAAGACATGATCATTAGAGTTAAAAGGTTGGAAATGAAAACATAATTAAACTAATTTTGTTAATAGTGATACATTTGTCATGTCTTAGTTGGGCCTTAATTGCACTAATTATAATGAATAATCTGCCTCTCGGATGCCTGCAATTACGAAAGTTCCGCTTCATATATAGCGTATTATTAATATCACTCATCAGCATCTTTAATTATAAAAGTCAATATCTAAAATTAAATGGGATGATAAAATATGAATCGAACGGCTTTTAAACATCCTTCAAAAAATGGAACACCCAACGATCTGAGATCAGTGGATTTTTTCGTAATAATTCAATCGATTTCTTAATGTGAATTATTTTTATCCATAGCCTAGTCGATGTTGTTCTGTTCTATTATTAATTGTACAATATGTATTTTTTTTTATCTATTCATTCAGTGAAAACATTGTCAAAATGTTGAATAGAAAAAGCATTACCGAAAGTATTTTTCGAATAAATAATGCTTTTTAGTGGCACGAAAATTTAAATATTGATAATTCATCGCCTTAGTGACACAAAAATATATCAACAAAATTGGCAACCTGAGCTATGAGTGGTATGTAATAATATCTTTCGTGTTCTATTTTAACGCCACAAGATCTTATATCTGCGTTGCCCGGATTCGTTGTTACTATTGTTTTTATTCACACATAAGCGAGTGCTTTATTACTGACAGAAACTTAACTGTTGGTATTCCAAATTATTATCGACGAAATAAACCCAACTATATATATTGAAACAAAGACTATTTTAGATATAAAAACAAACGTTATTCTAAATATTAAAAACAGCAAATATATGATTTAAAAATTGTTATATTTTAATAATTAACGATTTTAATATTTTAGTCTATTGCAATCATACATGGATATAGCACAATTATATCTACAGATTAAATTTCAAGGAGTTAAATAGTAAATCTTGAAAATTATTGTTAAAAAGACAAAAAATTGACATTTGTCAAAATTCCTAATCTTTTAGGATTTACATTAAATGATCATATTGATTATATTTAATTAAATATTAATTTTATTTATGTATTAAAATTATTTATATAAAATCCTTTATTTAGAATTAATCACAATTTTGTTTAAGTAGTGAATTAATTATTGGCACATTTAATTAATGAAAAAAGTATTACTGTTTTTGTTTCGAATTAATTAATGCATATTCTTGTCCTCATATTAACTCTAGTATTTTTAGGTACTTTGCTCGTTTATTTAAGTTTATTTTATTGTTAGTTTTCCAATTTATTAATGATGATTTTTTTTTATTTATTATTATGCAGTTTTTTTATATGTGTATAACAACTTGGTTTCTTGAAAACACTTACTGCACCAGACCTAGTCACCTTTATTAAATCTACACGTATAAGATGGCTTGGGCACGTAGAAAGAATGGGAGAAGATAGGTACCCAGAGAAGCTATTATATGGCAAACCAGGAGGCAAAAGAAGAAGATGAAGGCCCAGGCTGCGATGGCTGGATGATTTAGAGAACGATCTGCAGAGGATGGGGATCAGACAGTGGAGAGGTCGAGTTGCTGACAGGGAGGACTGGAGAGGCGTTGTTGCGGAGGCCAGGGCCCTGCAAGGGCTGTAGAGCCATGGGAAGAAGAAGAATAACAACTTGGTTATAATACCTGCTTTATAATTTTTTAAAATTAATTTTAAGCTATAAAGTAGTCATTTTTGTATGCATTATATGTGTGTATCCGTCATTAATTGGTATAACATCCTATTGGTGGATGCAGTTTAAGAATAAAATAAAATAATCTGATGATGTTTAGTATGAAAATATTTTTTTATACATTTTGAAAGGGTGGGAGATTCTCCCATATATAACATAACGGAATATTTTTATATTCCTTCACTTGGATATAAGTAAATTAAAAAAAACAACTGTGAATACATTATTTTTCCCAGTTCAGCAAGTTAATTAAAATTTTATCTCTGATCTAGTCTAACAGTTGGAAAAATAACGTTTTTCCAAAAAGGATTTCGTAAAATATATTAACATCTTTAAATTGATTAGTATTTTTATATATTTAATATTGAATGTAAATATTTCAGGAACTATTAGGCAAATAGTGTTTATTACCAATCAAATTAGAGCTTAGAGAAGAAATGCACCATGGAGGAATATACGGCAGTACTTGCTCGGATGAACTAATTTTTATCTCACCGATTTATAACAAGATTATTATTGATAAAATGTAAATAAATGTTTTATTATTATCCTACCTGTTTGAGTAACTTCTTTCGAAGGTTTTTATTCACTTGTAAGCCCAGCGACCAATCTTATCCATAGGCGACCAAAATTACCCATAGGAGGACAAACTACCGGCGGATGTTTAGAATGATAATTAGATATCTTATTTTGCGACGTTGCCGTTTAATTTGAAAGCCAATCATGTTTATTTCAATTGAGCTTCGTTGTGCAACACTTTTTTTTTATATAAAAGGTGGAAATATCAATAGACACCTGAGGGCAAAAATCTTCAGATAGTGTGGGACTCCAACCCACTAATACCACCTTGTTGTGTAATGTTATTTTTCCAACTGTTAGACTTAAAGGACTAGATCAGAGATACAATTTTAATTAACGTGCTGAACTAGGAAAAATGATGTAGTCACAGTTTTTTTTATCTACTTAGTCCTCGAGTTGTGTAATGGGTGAAGAATTAGTTAAAATATTAGGTATTTTTCATAAATAAAGTGAAATTCTGGTTATTGAAATAGTTCGATATTTTAGAGAGAGAAATGCTTTATTGTTTCAGCAGTGCTGTCCAACTACATTGGATTGCCATGACACACAACATACTTATCTATCCATATTGGTCATACTGTATATTACAATTTGAAATTTATGAAAGCAATTCCATCGTGTGGTGGATGTTGTTTCCTCGGCTTTGGAACGTGGATTGTATTGTCCAGCAGTCTTCCTTGATGTCGAACAGGCTTTCGACCGAGTCTGGCACCCCGGGTTGCTTTACAAACTCCGTAAATTCCTACCTCCTACATACTTTCTTATTATCCAATCCTATATCTCCTACAGGTCATTCACAGTAAATCATAATAATGTCTACTCACCCCTCTTTCCTCAATCTGCCGGCGTTCCTCAAGGCAGTATCCTCGGCCCAATTCTCTACACAGTTTATACAGCTGACATCCCAACTCATCCTAATACTATCCTTACCACGTATGCGGATGACACATGTCTATTATCTGTCAACACTGATCCAGTTATAGCTTCCCGTACTCTTCAATCCCACATCACTGACCTAGAAAATTGGTGTCAAAACTAGTGGATTAAAATAAATTCCCACAAATCTCATCAAATCACCTTTACCCTCCGTCGTAAACCAGCGACTTCCTGCCCCCCTGTATCGTTTAATAACATCCCTCTTAGTCCTGTAGAACAGATCCGGTACTTAGGACTACACCTTGACAAACGCTTAACTTGGAATCCTCATACTAGACTGAAACGACAAGAAACAGCTCGCTTACTGGATAAACGCTCTAAGCTCCCAATTAATTACAAGAGACTCATATACATGACAATCATTAGACCCATCTGGACTTACGGAATAGAGCTTTGGGGCTCCACTAAGCCATCGAATTCCTCTCGTATTCAATCCTTACAATCCAAAATCCTTCGGAAAATCCTTAATGCTCCTTACTTTGTTACGAACAAAGTAATCCATAATGACCTTAACGTCCCGTTTATTACTGATTTGGCCCGAATCCGATATCAATCTTTTCATGACAAACTTCATTTCCACTCAAACTCACTAGTTTCAAACCTCGCAACCTCTTCAATTCCTGATAATCCTCCGAGGCGTCTGAAAAGAAGATGGCCTCGTGACATTCTAAGCTGAACTTTTTATTTGAGTACTACAACTGGGTAGTTTCTCTACTTGTCTTTTCATGTCAATTTATTCAATCATAATACTTACTGGATGTATTCTGTATACAGTTGTAAATTTCAATAAATATATTTAAAAAAAAAAATTATGAATATTCGTTGTACACGTTCCTTTTCTCTATTTCTCCTTTTCATGCCATTAATCAAAATACATACATATTTTTTTATTAATTTTTTATACATAAGGATAAAAAAAAATCACTCATATATCCGAATTTATAATTTTCCAATTTCTATCCTCGCGATTTCTACAGCTTTGGCAATTCCTCTCGCAATTTTTATGTTTTCACTATTCCTAGAATATTCGCAATTCCAACAATTTTCGCTATTCTTAGTATTTCGCAATTCCACACCTCGCATTTTCCATTTTTGTAATTTTCCTCAATTTCTACAAGTTTATCTAGTCATAGTATTTTTACCATTGTTGTAATTTCAAAAAATTTCTCAATTTCTACAGTTTTTGTCATTTTCTCAATTACCTCATCCTTGCGAATCTATTCCTTTTCCGCAGTTCCTCTTCTAGCAATTTCACCAATTTTCCCAATTTCTGTAGTTTTCGCGCTTTCATTCATTTACTATATATATACATATATTTATATATATATATATATATATATATATATATATATATATATATATATATATATATATATATATATATATATATATATATATACACACGTTAATATCTTATAACTGAGTAATTCAGAGATATTCATGAATGAAAGGGCAACAAGTTGATTAACAGGTGGTCTTTATATTAGCAAGCTGAGTTATTATTTTGTCTCTTGATATAGATAGAGATTCAACAATTGGTTATGGGTGGAAAGGGAAGCGTATTTTTTTTTACTAAACAAAACGGCTGAAACCTTTTTTTTTTTATTTATCTCGATTTTAGAAAATGATACCGGCGTGGTTTCTCAGTCAAAATCTTTGTTTTACAAAGGTTAGGATTCTTACAAAGAACTTTTGAAAGTTTGGAAAATATTTGAAACAAAAAATAATTATTATCTACTTTTTCAGTCCCGAAGAAGTTTTTACGAATCAAATAAACAACTTCAAGCTTGGTTTGAAGGTTAATTTCTTTTCTTGAGCTTATCAGGACTGGTCGTTCTTGGTATCATTAAAGAGATAGGAGTTTCCTCTTTTCATTGCAATAATAAGCAATTGAAATAACGTTGGTTCTAGCAAACCTTGAAACACGTTAGTTAAAGCAAAGAGTGTAAAGAACAAATTCGACTTGCAAATTGGTTAGGACTGGTGTAATTAGAAAAGGTAATAAGAAAAAAAACATATCTTCGCTTTTTATAATAGTTAACCTAGAATCTTATCACCAATATTTACTGAAGTATGAAGGTTTAGGTCGAGAAGGATGCAGGTATCATTGTTGGATCCAGAGCTGGATTATGCCTGGATTTAAAAATTTTGGACCCTCAATGAAATCTGCGGACTCTTTTGGGTGAATAAATTGGGAAAATCTGGCGGTTGAGTCTGACCTCGGCGGAATCACCTACACAAACCTTGTCTTAGATATAGTATAGTCCTTACCAAGCACTTAAAGTCCTTACCAAGAACTTTCATGGGTTATAATCTTACAGGATTATTTTTTATATTAAAGTACATATCGGCGTTCCAAAGTTAAAGGGACATATCTTAAAATCTTATGAAATATATCAATCAATTTTTTAATTTATTTTACAAAGAAGAATAAATCTTTTTATTTATATGTCAAAAAAATAAAATAAAACATGCCAGATAAGAATCATGAAGAGATCGTCGATGTGTGAGGATCCTTCGAGCCTTGGCTGCGAGTGCAGATTATTGATCTGAGGTCTGGAGCTTTCAATGTGCCTAGGGTACTCGAAACTTCTACGCGCATCTCCCAGTGATTCTATTCAAGTAACAGAATAAGGTAAAAGGTTCATTAAAAATAATTGAGAATGTGGGAATATTTTTAATATTCATTTTAATCAAAATTAAATGCTACGAAAAAAGAAGAAAACAGTTTGAGGAGCGGAATACTTTAAAATAATATTTTATTTATTATCATTTATGTTTTATTAATAGTTTTTTGTATTTTATTTATTATTATTTAATTAGTAAAACCGTGGAAAAATTCCAACGAAAAGCCCCTAAGTCTCCAAAACTGAAAACAGAAATTGAAAATATATATTATATTAGATATTAGATATTTTCAATTTCTGTTTTTAGTTTTGGAGACTTAAGGGCTTTTTGTTGGAATTCTTCCACGGTCTTAACATTTATGTAAGGTCTCTTTTTACCTTTCCCTTTTCGATATTAATATTATTTAATTAGTTTTATATTTTAATAATTTATTTTATTTTTCTCACAGTATTCTGTGGCACCAAATTCACACCCTGGAATTCAAATTCAAGGGAAACGTAAAAGAATTTACTAATTCAAGAATTTTCTCTCAATAACAGAAAGAAATAATAATATTTTATTAATTACTATTTGTTATTTTTATATTTTATTTATTTATTTATTTATTTTTATATTTTATTTATTTATTGATATTTTTATTTTTGTTTTAATATTTTATTTATTTATTATTATTTACTATTATGCTTTACTCATTATTATTTATTTTTATATTTTATTTATTTATTATTATTTACTATTATATTTTATTCATTATTATTTATTTTTATATTTTATTTTTTATTATGGTTAATTTTTTACTATTATTTATTTATTTTTATACTTTATTTATTATTATTTATGTATTTTTATTATAACTTAAGTCATTTGAATATTACTAAAATACTTATCCGCGGGTGCCTATGGACTACTAAGCCAGTTAATGTATCGGCCATTTTATAGGATAGTACAATTTCAAGAAGTACACTTACTCCCTATTTTTTTAAAAATTAAAATCCAAACCTAAATAAAGGGAAAGAATAATAGGTCCAATAACGTAGGACCCTCCCAATCGGCTCTTCCAGGCCAGCGTCTGGGAACCACTGCTTAATATCTATAAAGTAGCTTGAGCGAAGTGACTTATAAGTGTAATATTTCGAATTAAGTTTAAATCATTGAACTCTGTAAGAACAGATTGATATTTTTAAAAAATAACTTTGAAAAGCGAGGGGGGCTTTAAAAAATATTTTTACAGTGACTCGACTTTTACTACTTTTACCATATCAGTTAATAAAATATTTACAACTATCAACATCTAGCAAGGCATGCTTTTTCACTATAAAATGAAATTTTTTGTTCAACACTCTATTCTTAAAATATTTTAAAATTATTTTCTACTATTAGTTTTGTTTCCTATTAAAGGGTATTTTTTTAGTTTTCTTTACAAAAGCTTGTCTCAAAGATTAAGCCATGTTCAATGTTTATTAATACAGGCCTTAGTGCGCTTACTACCGTGTCTTCGGGTAGGTGCTAAGACCTAAAAATATTGTACTGCGTATACTTAAGGAAGAAACGGCTTTAAATCATCTGATTACATAACACATATTGACGATTTATTTAAAAGACATTAGTGATTCGGGTGTGGCTCAATTATTTAGGATAACTGAGTATTGACGTTGACCTTTCATCCAACTGAGTAGTATATTGTTACTTTTTTAATGTTAAATAAAAGCTATAAAAATATGTTTAATATATTCATGCTTGTGCGGGAAAGCTCAGTGTATAGACTGTCCTACAGACCCCAGTTAAAGCGTGTCTTCTGTTTTTTAAACTATTACTTATTTTCTACTTTTTAGTTCGGCTCGCTATAAACGCGTGTTCTTCTTTCTTTTTGAACTGACAAATACCGTGTCTTCGGATGTGAAAAACCGCTAATACTGAAGATCCTGGTCAGGATAATTAAAACTTATTAAAGTACTTTATTCTCATCGGTCCTCGAGTGTGCACAGCTTCGATTCTATGTTTTAAAGAGGCCGAAAATTGAGTTCTAAGATTCCGTTACATGTATACGTGGATACAAGCGAAGCTAATAAAATCGTGTTAAAAAAGGTGGGTAGGTATATCATAGCTAGCCTCTTTGTAGAATCTTGTAAGCACTAGTAGGTTACACGCCATTAGGAAGCAGTATATTTTAGTTTCTTTCCTGCATCTAATATGTTTACTTTCATTACAATTAAATTCAAATTTCGAATCTAATACAAGATAATATTATTAAAAGCTAGTTATTTTAACAATAATAACGCTTAGCGAATCCGAAGGCTTGATGCCGATATCACCAATCTATGTTTATAAACTTCCGTCAAGGGGCCACTTCCCAAACCCAAATCCACCAGATCACTCTTGACGCAATCTTTCCACCTACGCCTCGATTTGCCCCTCAGACGCTCCCTAGTCGGGACACCGCTTATTACCATTTTTGTAAGCATATTAAATTAAAGTGGATGGATGAATGTCTTATATTATTATTTCATTATTTATAATTACTGATCAAACATTACAAAATGATATTATTTAGTAGAAACGAAATTGTTTACTAGACATGATTCTATATAACGCGCAGCCATTGCTTTATCATAGGCTATGCCTAAGACCTTGAGGGAAGAGTCGTGTTGCAGCAGATTCAGATGCTTGAGCCAGAGGACTGGAGGCGAGGTATTGATTCCAGGAAGAGAGCTGTCCGAGCACTATCTTCCAGTTCCAGCGAACAGCTATCTTCCAATATTCCTGCATGTCAGCATTCATCTTCACCAGTATACTCCGAGTCACCAAAATTGATGGGAAAAAATCTCACAAGTAAACAGCTGATGAGGCCGAAATCCTGGCTCAAGAACGCCAGTCGGCAATACGGTATCATGGAAAAGTGTGTGATATCTCAATACTGCTTATTAACTGATCTGAAGGTTCATTTTCAATCTGAACTTTTTTTAGTGTTACGCATTGTTATATATTAGTTTTTAGTTATACCTACATGCGATAAATAAAAAAATGTATTTATTTTTCAAAATGTACTATATCTACTAATCCGGTGAATAAGCTATGTCGAATTTTTTCTAAAATGATTTTCATGTACTCAGCGAAATCCTGTCATTTTCGTAGTGAATAATGGGCTAAGTCTGGCATTGGCTTGAAATAGAGTTATTGCTCTATCATTACAACACAATTTTAAAATAAAACTACGAGATTGACGCGATTCTGCTTCCCTCAGTACAATTAACTCACTCTGGACAAAATATGATTATTAATCCACTAAAACGCTATCATTAAAATTTTATTCGCTTTCCTAAAGAAAGTTGGTAAATAACAAGACAATGACAAAATATCGTTTTCAATATAATTGCCAATGTTCTAATAAATATCATAATAATAATAATACTGGACACCTGCAGAATTGTTAGAAAATTCTTAAATCTGTAAAACATTTACACTTTCCTTGAATTTTGAATTCCGGGATGTGAATTTGGCGCCAGAGAAATATGTGAGAAAAATAAAAATAATAATCAAATTATATTCTTTAGAAGTGTTGAATTTTTAATAGAAGTTTTTTATGCTAGTGATTCAGCCTTCCCGATATCTTAATTAAATCGAAGAACAAGATGATAAATAAAGCCATTCGCTTTCATTGACTTTATATTTTGAAACTTATTTATTAAAGTAATGTATCATTTTTTTGTAATCTATCACAGGAGAGCGGTGTAACTCGGTGTGTAGAGTGCTGAATTGATATGCTGAAGGTTCCGGATTCAAAACCAGTTGTTGCCGAAAACACAATTAATTTGTTAACAGCAACGGATGGACCCTGTAGGATCTCCAAACCCTCCTGAGACTCGCCCAGCCTATATAAATTGACGGATAAACCTAGTGGTTGAGCGTAATCTCAGGTAAATCACAACCCTACACAACAGTTGTCCTAGAAAGAGTGCCTACAGTCTTTAACCATGTACTTAAACCAAGATCCTTCATGGGTTCTAGTGGTACAGATTATTTTTTTTTTTTTAAATTTAATTTATTGATGTTTACAACTATAATATGATTATAACTAGTAAATCTGCTAATATATACATTATGACATGAAAAACACATGTGGAGTAACTACCCATCGGCAGCACTCCGATAAAGTTCTATAGTAGATGGTCTCGAGGCCATCTTCTTTTCAGACGCCTCGGAGGGTTATCAGGAATAGTATGGGAAGCAAGTTGAGAGACTAGAGGATTCGAGTGTGTATGGAGCTTGTCGTGGAAGGATAGGTATCTAGTTTGGGCCAAATCAGTAACATATGGGATATTAAGATCATGATGGATGAGTTTGTTTGTGACATAATATGGAGCATTGAGGATTTTGGATTGTAAGGATTGGATACGAGATGAATTGGATGGTTTAGTAGAGCACCAAAGCTCAACTCCGTATGTCCAAATAGGTCTGATAACTGTCATGTAAATGAGTCTTTTGTAATTAATTGGTAGCTTAGAGCGTTTGTCCAGTAAGTGTTGAAGTAGGCGAAAACGTCGAGCAGTTTTTTGTCTTTTCAGTCTTGTATGAGGATTCCAAGTGAGACGTTTGTCCAGATGGAGTCCTAGGTAACGTATCTGTTCGACAGACAGATTATTTAATTTTAAATAATAAAATTTTCCATTATTATTGCAAAAGTTTAGATTTAATATAGCAATTAATTAATTGTAATGTACATATTATACACATCTGCTAACAAATAAACATCTTATGTTCCGTCTACAGTTCGTTTTTTATATGATATATATATTTTCTCTTAACACTTTGAATGGAAATAAGATAATAAAATTAAATTTGCGTTTTCTTTTACTTCCTCAAAGCTAGCGTCGAGGATCTTCTCGATTTTGCTGTCAATAGAATTTACTGTCATCCGGGGTATTAGCCCAGCGATGGAGGCCCCGTATCCTCGGCAAAACTGGCCTCCTGAATATTAATGTCACCTCAGGAGAAAGGGTGACCTGGCTATACCCCCCCGCTACTACGTTTACCCCAAACTGGAGGGCCAGTGGCTGATTGCAGTCAGATGACTGGGCGATGGTGCCGCCAACTCCCTACGTCAAAAATTATATACCATCGCTGTCAAAACAATACCGCCTATCTACAACTTTTTATAAAAATGAGCTAGTAACGGTAACGCATTCAACAGGTTGAATTACAAACTAAGGAAGGCAGGTATTAAGGCCAGCAACATGGCAGAGTATGATTTGTTGATACTTCTCTTCAATTGTTCTGAAAATAATTCTAAGTTTACAGTCGGCGCGGGGTTTTTTTCTCCTCTGAAATCGCCTACAGTACATAGGCGGTATTGTTTTGACTGCGACGATATGCTACATTTTTTAAATCCTAAAAATATATTCTAATTTTACTATCGATTATTATTATTGGTTCGGCACAACAACACGTTGACGCGTCCAGACCTCCTCAATCAGCTTCCGCCAGTAGTCTCTGTTGAGTGCTGCTGTTATCCAGTTGTGGATTCCCAGGTTCCTATCGTCTTCAGCCACACAATCAATCCACCACAGTCGCGGTTTGCCAACTCTCCTCCTTCCATGGATGACCTCCGTCAGAAAACGCTTTGGGATTTCCTCCAGGCTCATCCTCGCCACATCTCCAGCCCATCTTAATTTGGATCGCTTGATAATACTGTTACGGTCAGAGAGAGAGAAAGACCGGCTGAAGGGATTAAGATGAGCTGGAAGGGAAGGGATTAGAAAGATCGAGAAGGATCTCAAAGAGTCGACAATTATTATAAACTATATTCGAGAATATAGTTTATAATAATTGTTTTCTGAACAAGGTAAGCTTAACTGTGAGTTCTCAATGTGAAAACTGAAGTTGTGACAAGATGCCTTATACATATTAATAAATAAATGCCCGGTATACATTAAAAAAAGATAAATAATATTTAAAGATAAACCAAAATATAATTTATTACAATATATTGAAATAAACAGACAGTTGAAAAAATTGTAACATTCGTAAATAATTGAAAGGTATAAACAAGACTATAAATTTATTTATATAGGAAGCCCTGGTGAATGAGAAAAATTCATTAATCGTCACGACTCACATAAAATTACGGCTTCCGAGTAATAGTAACTTTATTAATTTAAGTGATTAATTAATTATTTAAATCATATAATACCAAAAATACGAAGTAAAATGCTCCTCACAGTTATAGACAGACGCCTTCAATTTTTGTCACTTTGCTACGCCAGTTTTATCAGTAAAGCAGGTTGTTTTCTCACATAAAGAAGGCGTTATTTTTCTTAAGAAATACAGATTCATTTTCTTTATAGGCACAATAAAAAATATATATATTTTATTTAAACATAATTTCTATACCCCCTTCCTTTCCATTGGTGAAAAGCAGTTTATTTGAGTTTTACTTCAGTATCCGGATAATCAATATATCTAAAATTCAATATGTTACTTCAATTGATATATAACTGTTCAATTTAATATAATATCAAAAATGTAAATGTATTCAATAAATAATACATAATACAAAACAATATAATATAATATTCGCACGCACTATTCCGCTGAGGCGGTCCATCTTTTTGTTTTCATACTTTCTCAGGAACGGGAGAATTTATTGCATTGCTTTCCTTTTACTTCTATTGGTTGTGGGCCTGTTGTCCTTGTGTAGAAAATTGACCACTCAATGCAATATAGAAGCTGCTTAATACCCGAAACAATATTATTCCATAGAGTATATTTTTGACTATCCATACACGCAGTTCGCTACCAATAAATTATGATGGAAAGAATATTTTATTTCTTTTATAACCGAATGGGAGTGGGGTAACTCAGTTAGGGGAGCGCTAAGTTGTTGTGTTGATGGTCCCGAGTCCAAATCCAGCTGTCAAATTTATTTACTCTGTCAAAAGCCAAGAGTGAGGCTTGTGGGATCCCCAGGGCTCACTCAGTCTCTATAAATAAGGGGGTATTCTTGATTTGGGGGACAACTTGGCAGTAGAGCGTGATCTCACAAAGCACATATATTGAACCCATTGAAATAACAGTTCTAAAATCAAAATATTGGAATAAGATGTAGCTTGTTTTATTTTTAAAATCAATCCATTCCATTTTACAGTGACTTTGTGATTTGCCAAATTTTAAAGATATTTTTAATTAATCTGTTAGATCACGACAAAAGACTAAACAAAAAGTAACTCCTCCATATATTTCTAGCCAATGCCATGAAATATTATATCAACTAAAAAGTTTTTTTATATTTGGCTTAGGGAAGTAGCGACCCCATCGCCCAGTCTTTGTACCACAGTAAGCCACTGGCCCTCCAGGTTGAGGAAACAGTACTCTAACTCACATACACTACATAATCACGATATATGTCACACTCAGAACACAAACTAGGACCACCCTCCCTAGGAAGCCGCTCCGGACGGAAATGCATGTCTGCATGAATTGAAATGGCAGCCCCATCAGCAGACTAAGGTACAGAGAGTGGATAGCCCCCTACCTGAAGTAGCAATCATCGTGAAACCCATAACAGCCTGGGATGTGATCAGTCTTAAATATGCAGGGCATATTGTCAGGATGGAAATGCTGAAAGAACTCCTGTTTCATGGAAAAAGAAGAGTGGTACTTGAAACATCCTCGGAGTTAGGAACTAGATGGCATTGGAACAAGACCGTGACGTTAGGAGGAAGGGCCCAAGATCTGTAACCGGGATGTAGCGCCATCATAAACAAAAAAAACGGGGTTTTTTATATAATAAAGAATTTAGTTAATCCATTTGGAAGGAGTTAGTCCTTAACACGCATTCTTCACTTTTATACAAAGATTTTACCAGATTATTTTAGTAGATCTTAAATATTAAAGCCCCCTTGTAATCGTTCATAAGAATGTCTTTTTTTCCAATCTTGACTAAATTTACATCTCATACAGAATAACAAACATACCCCACTCATTTTTATTAATAAATGGAGAAATAGATAAAGGCAATTATGTCTATTTATATATATTTTTCTATAATTTATACATCATATTATTTTTTTATAAATATAAAAGTATATTCAATACTTAAGATAAAATAATAAATAATAAACATAATATAAATAATTAAACAAAGAGAGCATAAAATTACATAGTTAGTGCATACAAAACTTCACATGCTTGATATATACTAAACATGATGCCACATAACTTTGGTTAGGGTAAGTCTAAGCAGGTAAAATATCTCACCACTTAGTAGAACTACATAGTGCTTTATTTATTAAATCAAATTATAAAATATGTTTCGCATATGTAAAAATCATACTTTCCCATACACTATACAAAATATTTTGGTATTTAGTAAAATATTGCAATAATAAATCAGGGATGGAAAAAAAAATATTACAAAAAACTTTATCACAGGTGAAAGATAGACAATATTTTCAAATACCCGCTTCATGGAGTAAATTTAAAGCTTCCAAATCTATTCAAAATTTGTCTATTAATATAAATTTAAAAAAAAAGCTAAGAATAAAATAGGTCGAAAGTATGCTCACCATTAATTGGAAATATAAATTTTTGTTCTCCTAGATTGGTTCCAATTTACTTGCATAGGTAATTGATAATTATTATAACTTTTCCATATTTTCAACTTAATTCATTTCCAGTGTTTTAAGGTAAAATTTTGTCATAATCAACTTTCAAGAAATTTTATTTTCCAAAAAGATTTATATAGAACATCTTTTATGTCTTAAGTAATATAATTTTAAATTGTCTTCATAATAATGCTAGAAGAAATTCAGCTAATGGGATACAATTTTTAAGCAGAAAAACAATGGACAAGGCAGGAGTGAAAAACAATGGAAGACAACATAAAAAAATTATAAATATGAAAATTGAAGATCTTGGAAAACTGAATGCTCAAAATTTCCCAAGGAAAATTCCCAAAGCAGCTTTTGAAAGAAAATATTAATGCCAAGAGGAGAGGAGTAAGATCAAGATTGTGGTATCCCGATGGAGTGTCAGAGGATATCCTAACCATCATAGGAGTAAAACAGCAGCAATACCCCGAGAAGACCGGAAGTTTATGTTTCAGGAGGCCCTGCCTCACAAAAAGTTGTGGTGCCAAATAAGAAGAAAATACAAAAAAATACTTTACAATTAGTAGTTACATACTATGTAAATTGAATATTGATAAAAAATAACAATCATTTTTTCAATCCCTGAAACAAAAATATTTTAGGTAATTAATCATTAGTCTTTGTTAGCACAGAAATACAATTTATAGAAATCAAATTTACTTCCAAAGACAGCTAAAAGAATTAATCTTGAAATAATTTATTTAAAATATATATTCATATATGGTAATTCATTTACTTGAAGTAAAATTATTTTTTACTGATTTTTAACATGTTCCAATTAATGTACAATAGTGCATACAAAATTACATTATTACTGTTTTTACAATACTCACATGAAACACCAATCAATACTAACAGTCTACTTTTTAAAGATACTATTTTCAACCAAATATGAAATTTCATTGTATACAAACATACATACAGAATATATTTATTTATATTGCAGTAAATGCATTTATTACAGATTAAAAATATTTACAATTTCATCATATTTTATTAGGTTTACTGCAGGTAGTTAAGAAAAGCAACAAAACATCAGATTTTTTAAAAATATTAAAAACAAAAAGCAAACCCAAAAAACAAGTTAGAAGCACAAACTAAGCAGACTTTTTGAGTATTAAAATACATAGTTTAATAAGAAAACATGGAAAATAGAAATATAATAAAACATCACTATATATTAATTATATAATAAGTTTTCTGCAAAAAAGATAGTAATAATAAAAAATAAATAAATAGAGCTATCTGTATAAGCATGCATTGCTCAAGAAAAATGTTAACCAATTATTCTGTGATAGTGCACAATGAATTTAAACTTTCAAACCCTGACTAGAATTGAATAGGTTACCAGTACGATAATCTCTCTTTCCTTCTATAATCGGAGAACAGTAAAAAAAATGTTTATTTAAAGCACCAAATAAAAACAATATAAAATTGTCTTTATCTTCAATAATCAATAAGTTTATTTGAAGGGTTCATAAAGAAGGAAGAGTTAAATTTTAGTAAAAATCTTAAAATAAATATCTATATATTTCTTTATTATTTAATTAAAACTAAGTTTTTAGTAATCCATTACCTCTAGGTTTAAATAAACACGACAATTTGTATTAGCTCTTGGAGTCTCAACTACAGTAACTACTAGAGAATACCTACAATGTGAATACAAATTTCTAAATCTATAAAATTTCATAATGAACAAACTTATGAGATATAACAGTTTCATTGTATGTGATTGGCTAGTCTTAAAATAACTGGTTAACAATATAATCAATATCATTAATAAAGTAGGATTAGATATTTTTCTGTAATATAAAAATTATTAATTCACTTAAACATCAAAAGTGAGCTTGATTAGGCATAACTATTAAGAAGAAACTATTAATCTTGAGGAAATAAATGAGCAAAGTTGGAAATAGTGAGCAATAAGGTAAAATTACCTTTGGAAGCAAAAAAACAAAAAAAAACCCTCAAACGCTTAACAACCTTCATTGATAGTTGATAAAATCATTGGAAGCTAAATGAAAATATCATAAACAATACCCATATCTTCAACCAGAAATTCTGAAATATAACGAATCGTTTTTTCCTCAAAATCATCTTTCCAACACTTCCAAAAACACAGCAAATATAGATTTCTAAGTATCCAAAGAAGAAACAGACAAGCAACTAGTGACTGAACTATGCTAAAGTCTTATTAAAAGCTTCAATCAAATTTCTAATCATCAATTTCATTACAATCCAATAAAATTTGGATGTTCTATATTCTCTAAATTTCATGTAAATGACTAACGATCTCTATATTATAATTTTAAATTTCAAAGATTTCGACAAAAATATCCCCCAGTGTCACAGCCTAGGTTTAATTCTTAGCACGACAAAAAGCTGGCCCCATTCTCAACTGAACTAGAATAGTCAATAATTTGCGTAAATCTTTTTCATTTTTTTTTAAAACATGAATCACACAATTCTTTGGCTTCTGAAAATTTAAAGCATGGTAATACAAGATTTTTTAATAGAAACTAAAAAGAATGTTGATTAGTTTTTGTCTTGGTAAAGAGACAGTTAAAGCTTCATTTTGTGGGATAATTTAAAACATTTTCAGCCTGGTAATTCTCTCTCCAATATTACCATGCCAAATTGTAAAGCACCGAAGTGGGAAATTAAAAGTTTCATTTGACGTTACAGCAAAAATCATAGTTAGGCGGATCGGCCGGCACAGCTGGTGGGTCCTCGGGAATATCGATGCCTTCAGCATCCAGCAGGCGAAGCTTTATGTCCATTGATAGTAATGTCTCTAAGTCATTTTCAGTTTCCTTACTCACCATCTTATTACCTAAAAATTATTTATAGCTTTAATACTGAAAATGGCAATGCTAAAAAAATTAAAATGATCAGGAAAATCAAGTCAAGGTTTCAGATTATTTAAAATAGTTATTTCAAACACAGTTAAAACTATAATTAATATTTAAAGATATTTTACCCAAAAGGACATTGATTCCATCAGTCCAATAGTCAAAAACCTGTTCATCAGGGGCCACAAAATCAAGAGATGGAACTTCAACTGAATCAAGAGTTAAAGAAAATGCAACCTGATGGGTTGTTTTCTTCCCTCTGAAAAAAAATTTCTTAGATACATTTAAATCTAAACCAAAAACCAAAATATTTCTTCAAGAACTACAAATTACAAAAACATAAATATATTTTTTATTTTCATTTCCAGGGGCTCCAAGCCTTGTATTCGATTCAAACGTATGATTGAGGAGCTTGATAACATTTAAAATATCGATAGCAGGATTCAATAAAATAATTCCACAGTTTGGTCATTGTGAATAATCTTCATGTGCCTACCAAGGTTAAACAGTAGCACTAAAATTGTTTTAAAAAATTCACCATGAGCTAAAATGCATACTGAGAAAATGGTCATCTCATTATTTTTAAACAAAGAAACAATACCTACACCAAATACTGATTTTCAAGCAGGTATTTATAACGTTTTATCAATTTCTATTTTTTTTTTTATTATATTAATGGCAACAAGACTTTCTTCTAGTAATAAGAATAACTAAATCAAGGTAAAGAGGAACTCCATCTTGATTTACTTCAACCATTTTCCAAGTAATTGCTAAATGCCAAACATATAATTAGGCGTTTGATTTTATTTTTTCTTAATCCTACTTGATGTTTTACCATCTTATTTGTATCATAAGGACCAATCTAATGAAATATGATAATGAGTTATAGTTTATAAATAAAAAAAGTCGCAAACATACCTGGCATCTCTCATATGAGGACACTCTTTACCAGTAACAAGAGCCTTTATATCAATAACAGCAAGTTTATTCGGAAGCTGCTCAAAAGTTGGAGTCATTTTTTCATCACAATCCCCGTAATGAAAAACTTTGTGCGAAGGAGACAAACGAACGTACCAAAACTTATCTTTGATTCTCTAAAAAAATAATTTACAAAAACATATGAAGAGATATTAATTATAATTGTAAATTATTTGTAAAATTGAAAGTAATAAATATAACTTAATTTATAAAAATAAAAAGTATGGTAAAGATACCAATATAATTGATATAGGAAATAAACATAAAGAAATGTGGAACACACAGTAAATGTGACTGAAGTAAAAGTTCTGGTGGACAAAGATAGAAAATTAATGTGGGTTTATGTTTTTCGCTAATCGGATGATGGTACAGTGCCAATCCTAAATTTTGCCAATCCAAGTTAAATCAGGATATGGATTTCAAATTAGTAACTGACATCACACAGAATCAGGACCCCCCTTCCAAAGGACGGCATAATAAAGAATTTTTTTACTCCCTTTAAAAAATCTTAGGGCCACTTGACAGACTACAAACCCACAATCATGGGCATAGTAGGTTGTTATGGTAACCACTAGATCACAGGTGACCCTAATATGGGTTTATATTCGAGGGGAGTTTGAATCATAAAAAGAAATATTATATTAAGACTGATCTTTATCTGAGAAGACAAGAATATAGACAACTATCCTGGATGGAATCAGCATACATCTTGAGGATTCATTAGGTCTAAAAATTATTATAATAAAAAGAATGTTTGTGGACTAGTATTTGATATGGTTTTGGTTTGATATCTTGAAACTTTGAGGTTTTTCTCTCAAAAAAAAGTATTTGTCATTTATCATTCAGTAGTTAGCTACTTGAATAATAAAGTAGTGATCAGGTCTAGAAAAATCAAATTATCTTTGAGTGAAATGACAAATGGTCATAACACTCATAATTGATAGAATACTTCCGAAACCAGACATAAACCTATAAAAATTACTTGTACAAACCATTGCAAAAAAACTAAATATTATTTATTAAATATTTTTCAATATCTATTTCAGTTAATATTATCGTCTCACATGGTATATTTTAAATTTAATTTTCCGTATTGCTAAATAAATAAAAATAAAATTAAATATTTAAAAAAATCTTTACCTGTCCTCTTTGTGAATACTTAGTAAACCTGGTACCTTCTACCAGGAAACCAAGCCTTTGCTGTTTTATGAGATCTAAGATGTCTGGAGTTATCATTTCTTTAAGCTCGACTATTGGCCGTGCATGCGATTCCCACTCTTCACGTGAAGTTCGTTCTTGTTGCCAAAGATTTGTGATTTCGCTGTATGTGAGAAAGAAGAGTTTTGCTCTAAACTTATCGAGAGCACTTGGTTGAGAAGCTAGCGCCCTAGTGATCTGTTCTCGAACGACACTAAACACCTAAAAATAACAAGTCTGTAGAGAGGAAATAAAAAAAAATCATAAACAAAATTAAGACTAAAATAATGTCATATCAACTTTGCACCTTTTAAATAAAATCATCTTTTAAAAAAACTATTGACCATAATTTATAACTTTCCCGAATATATTATAGTTAACTAATATATGTCTAAAATTAATACAGCTCAGATTACTGGGACTCTATAGCATAATAAACTTAACATAAGTGAAATCAATAACTCGCATATGGTAAACATTCTAAAATGTTTATAAAACATTAATTAATTGAAGTTTTTCTTTACCTTACCAAAGTCTTCAATCGTTGCCCTCATTTCCTTCCATGTTTTGTTTAAAAGAACAATACAAATGGAAAAGAACTCTTCAAAGGGGTGGTCATGGGTGAAGAAGAGTGGGTAATATATGTGTCCTTGCTCTGAAGGAGATTCTCCAATGTGCAACAAATCGCAAAGCAATCTCACAAGTTCAACTGAAGTGCGGCCAAAAGGACATTCATGCTCATCAGCACGGCAAGAGTTTTCAAGAACAACCTTGAAAAGAGACATTCTTTATTAAACTGATCAAAAAATAATAATAGACCTGTTGATTAGAGACTACAATACATGTTAAATACCTAGTGAAGATTCAATAAACCGGCTATGTCAGTTGTCCTCATATCTCTATACGTCAGTAAGATCTATTAAGACAGTAGTCAACAGAAATATACACAACTGTCATGAGTAAATGTTCTGTGCAGAAGGTGTACAATGGAAGTACAGAGCAATGTCACAAAAATGAAAACATATCACATCAACATTATAATAGATTTTTGGTAACTTTAATTACAAATAACCACAGCTTATCTTCAAAACAAAATATGAAGCTCCTTTTTCTATTGTTGACTATATGTGGTTATCATAAATGTTTCTTTGATTTATTAAACTGTCAGTTCCCAACATTCGTATTTCATTTATTTGCCTCAATAAGTAGTTGACATCCTGATAATATTTATACACTCTATCCAAAAGGCTTTAATTATATATATTGTTTTGGAAAACCTCATAGTATGGAGGAAGTGCTTATAAATATATAAATCTCCTCACACAGATATGAACTTTGTACTGTAGAATCATTAAAATTTACACTTAATGAAACATAACAAGCTATTAAAACTATTAATGCATACCTTTGTATAATTTTCAGTTTGATTACGTGCAAAATATATCATACAGTCCAAAGCAAGCATGCCAGGTGGTGTTTCAGTGAAATCCAGCGCAGGGTTTATGTCACATTTGAACCCGAGTTTTTTGTAATCCTTTGCGAAAACTCCTAATTGTTTACGAGCGAATGAATCTGCTCCACTCGTGCCTTCAGTATCGAATGCTATTTTTCTTAATTCCTTAATCTTGTCATGAGCATCCTGGTCCTAAAACATTCAATCTGATGATTAAGAGATCCCTCATCATTAAATAATGTCATTAAAATTATGTTAATAAATATAACAAAAAATCTAAATAACTCTCTAGAGATTTAGTATTATTTACATTTATAGACTATGAAAATAATAATATTCAAGTTAAATGCTTAAAATACCTGTGGATCCATTTTGGTTCTCATCCGTGGTTCAAGAAGACCAAGGTAGTAAGTTTGGAAAACATAAAGTTGATGAGCCATTTCAGTTCCAACCTGAGGAATACAAATACATAAATAACCATAGATACATAACTTTTTTTTCTGTTATTAGAGAAGTGCACATCAGTATCAAACTAATGATTCTTCGAAGTACAAGTTAGTTTGAATGCGTATGGTTTGTGTCAGTATGGTTTATGTAATGGATGTATACATCCATGGAAGGATGTGATGAACTATACTTATAAGACTAGTAGTTCGAATTGCATATTACTTATTCTTCATAAGTAATAGGTTAGAGCAATGTGAATTTTATGATATTTAAATGTATGTAAATTATTTGATTCTGTGGTGAATGGTAAATTGAAGTTATATAAGGTGTTTGAATAAAACATAAACTGTTAAGTTAAATAACAAAACGAAATTCTGAAATTATATACCTATTATAAAAAAATCATTATTTTGGAAGTGAATGTAAACTGCTGCTAAAAATTATAAAATATTTGTGATCTAAACCTATAAAACCTGGATTTATAAAAGTCATCTAAATAACAGCTGAAGTAACTGAGGTTAGTGGTAGAATGCAGGATATAATTAGGATATATAATTAGTGGTAGAATGCACTGAGATTAAGATGAACTATATACTGCAAAAAAACTAAATCCCAAATGTCACAAGAAAGGTCATTAAATACCCGTGTATTCTTCAGAGCCAAATCTGGAGCCAATAAATACTTCTTGCAGAAATGTATTCAGGACACAATTATCTACATCTCTGAGTGTTATTCCCTTCAAAAAATTTTCTAAATAACACAGGTCGCATCTTTAATGTAAGTGTAAAAAAAGTAGTTCATTCTGACCGAAAGCTCATGAAAATTTATTTCTGTTAATAAAAAGTATTACAAAATCATATTAGACTGTAATCATGAAATCAAATGATAAATCAGTGAACTAATTTACATAAAGAAACAAACCAAGATAAAACAAATGCAAAATCTATAAGCATGTTGACAACATGAATTATGCAGTAATTGCAGCTGTTTGGCTTTCTCCAGGCCTACCATTACACTTCAATCATTCAGCTTTGTTACTCTGCAGGTACAAATGAAACCTGCACCACTGCAACCCGTGAACTTGTCTGGGGTTCAGTACATGGTAGAGTAATAAATTAAAAAAAGACGTTTCTAAATTAATGCTATTGATTGCTACACTAAATCCACTTAATTACTGAGTACATTTAAATGTCCTATACATGTTTTTAAATCCTAACTTTAAAATATCAGTAAATGTTTTGCAGCCCATGGCTTTAATTGTAATGACATGCCTGGTTTAGAGGAACCAAGAAGAAAATGGTCATAGTAGTAAACATGATTAATAAGTAGAAACCATTTATTGAAAATCTTATGTTTCGACATACAGACTTTCTTCAGGTCTAAAAAGAACCAGGCATAATGAAGGTGAAAATATATTTAAAAAAAATTACATTGATCAAGAAAAGTTAGAGATATCCTTAAGATTATAAATTGAAAATTGATGCCATAATACTTGTGCAAATTATTTGAAGCAAATAGTTTATCATTTAATATAGTTCAGCAGACATGCTGATATCGAGGGGGAAATAGGTCTGATTCCTGAGAGCTGATGAAGTGAAGATTAAAAGAAACTCATTAAACATGGCCTTACTTTATCACCGAGACTGATATCTAAAGACAACATTACATGTTAATGACCTTTTTTATCTTAAGGTGTCATTGAATAGATCAATTATCTGAATAACTTTTTTATTGGGATTCAACATATTGAAGCAAACAGGATGGACCGTTCCTAGAGATTACCAATACATCATAGGAAGAGTTGAAAGTTACAGTTTCATTCCATGTGTCAAACAAATCGAAAATAAATTTCAACACGTTCTAGGCTGGAATCGAACCAGAATTGTGGCAAATATGAGTTTGCTGAGATGATACCAAAGTACTTTTGGCCATACAGTCTCAATCTGATATAATGATTTGATCTATATTTATTTAATTTATGAATTATCAAATTTTTCTGTAATTATAATAATTAATTTAGAAAACTAATTTAAATTATCTGTTTAATGTGTGTTTCATAAAAAATAAAGAAATAAAAAGTCTGTTGAAGCCGGACATGGATCATATAGGATCTAGGACCTTCCTGGGGCTCACCCAGCCTCTATAAAATATTATAAAAATTGGGTACCCAAAATAAGGGGGGAAAATCTGGCGGTCGAGAGTGACATAGGACAAGTCACCTCCTTGCAGAACCGTTGTCCATGAAACAGTACATTCCCTACCATGTACTAAACGCCAGACCCGTTCACAGGTTGTAGTGGTACAGGGTTCATCTTATAATTTATTTCCCTTTTCTTTATACCATATGTCTTGGTCAAAATGTCAGAATTCAATAAGCAGATTAAACTGTACTAGAGGTGATAATCTTAATAAACTTCTTCCTTATATTCAATATGATTAATTATTTGATATGTGCTCCATGGAAGAAGGGCAAATCTGCCATGTCACCACATTAATATTTAAAAAAATTGTTTTACAGCTTGTTTACTTTTGCATGCAGATGTAAAATATTTTAAATTGTATAAAATAAAATAAAGAAATAAAAAAATGAAATAGTGGATACAAATTAAAAACGATGACTGCAAATTTGATTTTGTACATAAATAAATAAGGTATCCATAAGTTGTTGATTTGAGTTAAGTCACGACAAGTTATAACTTTTTTATTCGCTTCCTTTTCAATATCCTTGAAAACAAATTATTGCTGTCAATTATCAAATTAGTGTTGACAATTATTAAATTGAGATCTTTAGTATGAAAAAAAAGAGTGTAACTATGGGATTTTGGTAATCATTTCATCAAGAAATGAAGGTTTCATTAAACATTTTGAAGTATAGATAATGATATAATCTGTACAGTATGTGTAGGTCAGTTCTTCAGTCTTTAGATACAGTCAGTAATATAATTATTTTGATAATATCGAGAATCTTAAAAACAAAATTAATGAGAAGTTAAAACTTGTAGTGACAACCTGCAGAACTGATTCCACAAATAATATTTAAGAAATTAAAATAAATAATGAGAATTTTCATTACAAAGAAAAATATAATTATTTTACAAGTACCTGCCCTGAAGATACTTGGATTATATTTGACAAAATTGAGCTTCGAACTTGGGTTGAGCATAGTTGATCGGCAATAGATTTTCTCTTTGTGACATCTTGGGCTTTGGATAAAAAGGCATTTATTAAGGCCAAACTATTCTGTTGAATGATAGGATTTGTTGACTGTAAATGAGATTCCAGATTTGGGAAAGCAACTTCTTTTTCCACGACTGCGTACTTTCCAGTGCTATTCACTAGTATATTTTCTAAAATAGAAAGCGATGCTTGTATAACTTTGCCATCTTGCTGAACAGGAAAATTGTTGACATAACTTGCAACAGTACTGATAAAAGGAACTTCGAGAATGTCCCATGAGACTATCCCATGGTCCATCAATTCAACGAATGATTTTAGTAAGTAAGCGAGCATTTTGCCTTTGTATTTACCACCCCCAATCAAGTTAATAACCAATGTCAAGCCTTGCTTATTTATGAATTCTAAAGCGAAAGTGTTATCAGCACTTAAAACAGAAAGTTTCGCTAGTGACTCTGTTTTGTCTTCCAAAGTGCGAGAATTCAAGATTTGAAGAATATCTGCTGCTGTTTTAAGAGGAGAATGGGTCAGTCTCAGCACAGAACCATTTTTAACATCGTTTCTATTTTTTTCAGTTATGTAGTTTTTGTTGTTCTGTTCGGAAAACTGTAGTGCATACTGTTCTGCTTCTGACAGTCCCCAACCATTACTAAGTTCTTGAATTATGGAAGCCAGGGGTTGCTTTTGATTAAATTCTATTAGCTGAGGAAGTTGGTCGTCCATTTCGACAGCAATCTTCACAATATTAGAGTCCTTTATGGCAGTCATTGTGAACAGGAACTAACAAATTAATATTTTTAATTTATCACAAATACCTTCAACTTAACCTTCTCAAAAACATTAAATGATAACCGAATAACCTACCCGTTGTAACAATCGATACAACATTGCAAAATGTAAATAAATATTTTATAAAATTGGAAGGAAGAGTATTATCTTTCCCGTTTAGCTAGAAAAAATCGGCATACGCATTTATTTGCTATGTGAAACCTTTTTTTTTTAAATTAGTCCTCCAATTAACATCTTTATACTCCCTGTCGATATTCTTCATAAATATATAACAACATTCATATTTAATAGTAATTGTAATTTAAATTATTTGCATTTTTAATAAAATAGTATTTAAAAATATATACAAATACTAGTTGATTAAAGTCATGAGAATCGATGTATGTTATTTTGATGTTTATTGGTAATCATTTACGTCATAGAGTGGGGGGTCAAAGCAGTTGTCATATTAAATCAGTATTTCTTTGTTGTGAGAGATGGATTGTGCCAGGTTTTAATGACGATGTTGCTATTTCGTTACATCTTTAGAACATTGACATAATTTTATTTAATGACAGTTGAAACGTACAGACTCCAGTGAATCGTGTACGTAATGTATGATTATGTTGGATGTCTTTGTTCCCAAGTCTTTATTTTCTCCCTACAATTTATACATATTAAAATGACTCATTAATTTTTATTGTTTTTAAATCTTAGAATGGATACTTCGGTCAATACTCGACCACTTCTCCAAAGGAGTGACACTGATAGTGATTTTGATGAAGATCCAGCAGCGATTAGAACAGAAAATAATGATGATGTGATAATAAAAGATACAAAACCTCTGTTTAATTCCTGGGAGCCTGCTGATAGGTATTTAAAAAACAAATAAAATTAAATAAATACATTTAGTAAAAAAAAAAAAGGAGAAAAGTGCCAAAAAATTAAACTTTGTTTATGTTAATTTACTTATTTTTTCAATAATTTATTTGGATGCATATAAGCAATAAATTACGTTCTGAAATTTGTTTATTTATTACGTTTTTATTTATGTTTTTTTATTACATAACTCCATTAATAATATTTATGTTTATAGAAAACATGATATATTTTTATTTCTGGATGGGATTTTAATTCTTTTAAAATATAATTTATTTTCTGATATACTCTAAGAAATTCATTATTATTAATATTTTTAATAAATTGATATTGCCATCTATAGTACCTTTTAATTATACATTAATAGATATATTTTTATTCTTAATTACTATTTTATATTGTATTGTTACAGTTTTGTTTTTACTTAATATATCTTCTACTATTTGATTTATAGTAAACATAATATTGCATAAATATATTACATATCATCCAAATTCCTCTGTTGAAAAAAGGACGATTGGCTATGGATTTTTTTTTTTAATTCACTTCTCAATGATCTTAACTTTTTAGCTTAATGCTTTCAATTAAGAATCCATTTTAAAGAAAAAAATATTTAAAGTTAAGCTCTCATTCAGTATTTTGTTATGCTAAAAATAAATGTATTTTAAGCCAAAATTTATTGTTCAAAACAAAACTGGGCAATTTTTTTAAATACTTTTTTTTCTCTTTATATTTTCATCTACAACTGTCAAATTCAAAACAATGACAATCACCAAATTGGCTGACACTAAAAACATAACACAATAGCATGAAGAAGAACAGTAGCCAGCGATACCTCTCCCTTGGCTTGATTTAATTTCCTATGGTAACAAATCCCTCATCCACTTTCTTTTTAATCTCCTCCTAGTGTTCTCTGGCATAAGAGTAGAGGCCATTCGTTCTATTAACGGATATGGATGTCCGTGTAGTTTTTCTTGAAAGCCTTTGTAGTATGTTCGTATGTGTTTGTCAACCATTGGTATTTTTAAGTCAGTATGCAGTGTTGTTATTGACGTACCATGGTGCTTTGGTGATAAGTCTAAGTACTTTTGATTAAAAAGTTTTTAAATACTAATTCAAATTTATTGAATTAAGTTGCATAAATATTTTTACATGTGTTGTTTTATTATTTTTTAAACAAATCTTATGATTCAATTAGACATTAAAATAAACATTTACAACTCAGACATAGATAGTCTGGGGGTCCAGTGTTTTTTTGACTGCACCCCCAGACTATCTATATCCCGCATTAGATCTTCCAGTCAACTATTTTCCTCTCAATTATGTATATCTACATAGATTATACAAACTAATGTCGTCGGTTTATGGTTCGGATAATTAAAATTCACTAAAAAAAAAAAAGAAATTCCCAAAAATCCCCAAGTTTGTAAAAAATAAATCTTCATTTTATTGTGTAGTAAGCAATTTAATAAAATAAACATCAATAAAATTAAAAGTAATAGTTCCAGGAAATCAAATTTTAGAAAAAATATACAGTCAAACTTATTATTATTTCATTAAGGAAATAATAAAAATGGCTAGATACTAGAGGACTAAATAAGATTTAGAAGCTGGTTAAAGATGGAGAAGTTTTCAAAAATGGTTAGCACACCAAACTATTTGGTTGAATAAAGTAGGTGAAGAAAATTTAGTTTATTCATTTTCTTAAAAGTCGTGATGGTAGAACTAGTTTATCAGTCCTTTTGGGATTCTGTATTTCAGTTTGTAGGTTTTCTTGACGAAACTTCTTTTTCTTCATCTTTCGGTGCCAAATTGTGTCTGCCATTTCATTTTACATTTTTTGACTGAACTACTCATAATTTTTTTAGCTTCTTAGTCCTCCACACTTTGCTCGGTGTACTCATTGTGAAAAGCCTTAGAGATTTACCTCCTCTCCTTTTGTTGCTAACAAACGTTGTACAACTTTCTTTTTATACCTTATAAGAGATTATTTATTATTTTTTGATAAAGAAAAGGTGGAATTATCTATCCATCTCTTGTCAGTAATTCATCAATTATCATCCCTTAAGAATTTATTTTCCTTAAGTTTTTATTCTATTATTAATTTTTTTTTTTTCATGAATAATTGAATAGTGAAAAATCAACTGTAATTAATTTTTTTATTAATGAAATGCATTGCTGCTAGACGGTAATATAGTTTATTATTTATTATTACTTTGATAATGCTCTATTAAATTAATATGACCTTCTCATCCTGCCTATAATATGTTGTCAACCTAACCTGGTTGGATTACATTTACATGTTAATCAAATAAACTTTAATATTACCTACATGCAATGAACTGAATGTAACCGAAATCAATCTTTTTTTTTTTATTAATCTGTTTTTCCTTATTTCAGATACAATACCGGATATATCATATTCTATATACTTGGCACAATAATTTTATTGCCATGGTTTTTCTTCATCACAGCTGAAGAGGTAATTTAGTCATGAAATTAATTTTTGTTTGGATTAGCTGATCGAAATTAAAAACTAAATCATAATTCCTTTTCAGTATTGGATGTATAAATTCAGGGCCCTGAGCACAAATGTTACCCTAACTGAAAAAGGAAGATCTGAGTTACAAGCATGTTTTACGTCGTACATGACTATCGCAGCAACTGTGCCAAGCACATTGTTTCTCATAATCAATCCTTTGATCAATCACAAGTAAATATGTCTCATATTCGTTTAATTTTATGATTTACCTATACTTTCATCCAATTGTTTAATAAAACAACTATTATTCAAATTTAATTTTCATAAATTATTATTGTATTTACTTTAATTTTAATTTATCCAATTGTTAAAAGAGTAGTTAAATTATTCTCCATACTTGTTTAAAGTAAAGTATTATTAGATTACATTAGTTTTAGCTTTTCTTATTGTTGTTCAGGGGATAATGTATTATATACAAAGTATTTGTACTTATTTCATTGGTTTCTCTTGTCTGACTCTAGGTATAAATTTAATGCAGTTTATCAATAATATATTACCCTTTCAATGTGGTTTTGGACATAATTCAATATTCATTGACTATGATTATTGATGATTCTCATGGTTTATATATTTATTAACCTGATTTTTCTTAACCGTTCATGGTCAGTTCAGTTCTTCATTGATACTATTTGTTTCTATACCTGGTCCTTATCAGTGGTAAAAAAATAAAATAAACATGTTTTTGTTTATTATTATTATTTATTTATTTTTCTTATCTTTGTTTATGTGATATTTATTTTTGAATGTTTAACACATCAGTCAAAACAGATTAGCAGGCCTATCACCTGCCACTTAGTTCCTTGAGATAAAACACTTTTAAAACAATAATAAATTCTTTTTTTTCTTGGTATAGATCATCCTGTGCTTGAAGTATTTGTTATTTTAGAGAAAATATGTACGCTATTGTTAATTTTCAATTTTCTGCTACCACTATATTGTAAAAAATAGTGCAATCAGAAACTATAGAATACATGTAAATTACAGGTATTCAATTTGAACAATGAGTAACAACAATTGTATAATTTGTAAAATTGGGTTTGGTCCCAAAAAACAGAATGTTTTTTCCAATATTGCTTAACTATAAAGAAAGCACTGTCAAATTTCTGAATCCAAATTTTATTGAAAAAACTTTTGTGTATGAAATTTTATTGAAACTAAAAACATACTTACTTATATAAAGTTAACTTTATACAATCATTATTATTATTATTAAATTATTACATAACATTTTAATTCTAATTTTTTAATATAATTTCACTTAGGATCTATGTAACATTTATATAAAATATACAATTTATCATTTATATTAAATAGTTCTTTGTTGGTTGATGACTCAAAACTAACAGGTGTGGAAACAGGTTTTGATCATTTGGAATTCTGCCAGGTTCATTGAATACTGACTTCCTGCAAAACTTTTTTTTTTGCATAAAAAGGAAATTTTTACGTGAAAAAAAATTGATTAGTCAGAAAACATCTGAATTATAGATTTATTAATAATTTTAATAAAGTGTGTTTAGTGGAGTTAGATTTATTAATAATTTTAATTATGTTCCATTAGTGGAATTAGATATATTAATAATTAAAATAATGTTCCAATCGTGGAATTGGCTGTTTCTAAATGCCCTATGTTATATTTCCCTTTCATTTTTTGTTTACTTAGTGTTAGTCATGTTGGTCACCTTGGAATCCACATCTGGATTTTTTATCACATATTTCTTAGAGCTGGAAATCCTTGATAATATGAGTTTCAATGTGTGTGTGTGTGTATATATATATATATGTGTGTGTATATATATATATATATATACAGGCTATATCATATATGAAATCGAAACAGTTTTTTGGCTTGAAAAATTATAGTTTTTCATTGACATTAACAAAAAAAAAACCAATATCATTTTATTATTATTTTTTTTAATAATTTTTAAATATTTTATCTTTTCTCTTCAAAATAAAATTTTTCTCTTCAAAATAAAATAATCAATTTAATTTAATGTCATTTGTATGCATATTTGATAATAGATCACTTAGTGATAAATAATGAATTAATTATTGATATGACTGTCTTTGATATGATAGTACCATTGATCAGAGATTTTCATATTATATAAAACTACATCTATTTAGAACCACTGTTTTCTGCAAATCATGTTTAGATATTTCTTTCAGGCAAAAAAAAAATTTATTTTCTTTGAGAATAATTTAGGCGTTAAGATACAAAAGGGGATAAATCCAAATTTGAAAAATTTTCAGGAAACACAAAGATATGCATAATTTAGGTTATGATGAAATGATTATTTATTTGAGACAATCATTTTTAGAAAAATTAGATTGGCTTTGACATGTTTTGAATGGTGAACCCTGTACCACCGCACAGGGGACGCTAAATTTGTGAAAAACATTTAAAAAATATAAAATATGGATTTATCCCTTTTTGCATCTCCACACCTCAATTGTGCTATTTCATTATTTATATTATTAAAAAATTTAAATAAGGATACACCAGGTACCTTTTATATGAAACATAAATATTTGACAATTCCTCAAGAAGCTTTCAGATATGAAGTACCGAACAATAATCACCATAAACATTTTAATGTCATTTACTAATGGTACAATAAAAAGTTACAAAAGGCTATTTTGTTTAAATTTAACAAATTTATTTTTTAATATTACCATAACACACACAAGATTATATTTAAAAATGTAAATTGGTAACCAGATTTTGAAATTACTAAAGAATTATTTTTGATTATTTGAAATAGTGTAGTGTTTGAAAAAAATATTGTTGAATATTTTTAATTTTGTAATTTTTGTTTTTAGGATTTCCTTGAATGTCAGAATGATCGGTTCCTTGGTGACTATGTTGGTATTATTTATTGTGACTACGGTTTTTGTTAAAGTTAACACTGATTCCTGTAAGTTGAAATAATTGTTCTTGAATTTCTACATTTTATTATTTGTAGTTTTTATATAGATAAACACTTTAAAATCAAGTTTTACATTATAAAACATTAAGTTCATACAAGTTATGTAAATAATCTGTTTTTAAAAAATTAAGTAAATTGTCATAATTAATTTTTCCTTTTACAGGGCAATATGGATTCTTTGTGTTAACGCTGATTATAATCGTTGCATTAAATGGTGAGCTGAAATTAATAATTAGTTCTTAAACTTCTTATAAAATGATTATTTAGAACAATTAATATTATTTAAAATTATTTTCACAGAAAAAAAGTTGAGTTATTTCATATTTTATTGGGTTGTTTCATAAGAAATGTCCATTTTTATCATTTTTGAAATTCTAACTGGAATTAGTGGACTTCTGCTGTTTAGTATGTTTATGTCTATAGACTTTATTGAACTGTTATTAATCCTATCTTTTTTTATATTTACAATCATTACAGTTGAATAAAAATCCATCAAATATGTCCATGGAAACACAGAATTTTCATGCAATTTTATTTATGAGTTTGAACTTGGACACTTGGCAGCCCAAGCTGCGAGAAACATTACCACCACATTCGGTTGTTTCGTTGTGTAACACACAACATCGGGACAAATGCCTGAACAAAATTGACAACCTAAATCAGTGTTTTCTTTTGAGAGGTCAATGAAAGTAATAATTCATTTCTCCTTTCTTCAAAAAACAACCTGCATTGGTTAATCAGAAAGGACCTATTCTCTAATACAATGCCAAACCTCATGCTTCACGACCTACAGTGAGGTAACTAAACAAATTGGGTTGCGAAGTCCTTCCTCACCCACCTTATCCAGCAGACTTATCTCCAAGGGATTTCTATCTGCTCAGAAATCTGGACAATTCCCGTAAGAGTAAAATTTATGAAAATGATTCTCACATCAAAAACTTATTTTCAGACTTTATTTCATCACAAAACCCTGATTTTTTCCGTTGTGGGATTGAAAATTTGATAACATGTTGGAGAAAATGTTTTGAAAATGATGGTAAATATTTTGAATAAAATGTTTTGTTTTTATTAATCTGTTTTCTAAATCACCTTTCCTTTGAAACAGAACGGACTTTCTTATGAAATGACCCGATAGTTGTTTTATAAATATTAATTTTAGAAACAATGTTCCCATTTAAATGTGTTTTTAATGTTTAATACGCCTTTAACAGTTGCTAGCGCTATCCTTCAGAGTGCAGTGTTTGGCGTCGTGGGACGATTCCCATCAAGGTATATTGCTGGAACTGTTAGCGGTCAAGCTTTAGGAGGAATAATGGCTGCCGTTGCAGAGATAGTGTCCCTATGGCTTGGTGCCTCTCCTCTTCTGTCTGCTCTAGTTTACTTTATCATGGCAGATGTGTTTATTGTGATATCTATTCTATCGTATATATTTCTGGCTTCAACGGTACGTTTAATCAGTTTACAATTAATACACTTTATATTTAAATTAAATATTTTGGAAGTAAATGATTTTTTTTTAGAGACATACACTAATAATTTAAAAAAACTTTTTTAGGTATTTTTCAAGTTTCACAGTAAAGAATTACCTAGACAAGGATCCATACAGTATGAACCAGTGGTCGAATTGGAGAAGGAAAATCCAATAGTTAGAGAAATATGCTATACCGGCATTTTGAAAAAGGTATATAATTCATTAAGCTCTGTAAATATATTGTTAAGTGCTCCAATTATCCTTAATGATTGCTTCATCAGTATTTTTATTGTTTAAATCTTTATACTACAATCCACTGACTAAATTGAGTGTCTGAGGACCTCTACTCAGGCTTCCCAAAATTTATTCTGATTATATTGTAAAATTTATGATGTAAATTACTTGGTGGTGGTTGGTCTCAACAAAAATGTTAAAAATGGAGACAATACTCTGAATTCATAAATTACAAATCAACCTGGGCAGAGATATTAGTGTGTTAAATAAGGAGACTAGTATATCTACATTTAGCTCAACAAGCTCTGGATACTAGTCTGTGCATTAAGCATTTGTAGTTCTCACTGTACTGACAATGGGGCAATGAAAATCAATAAATAGGAGGTGATTCATCCTTTAGTCTAATGATTATTGTAATATCACCAAAACACTGATCATATGATGGACTGTAGACCTTCCTCTGACATTTACCGATTTCTCTCTCACAGTTAGGTGGAACTAATGGCAGATGATGTTCAAAAGAATATTCTAGGCACTCAGAAGAAATGAGGCCCCTTTAATAGATCACCAAACAGTACTTTTCTCTTATATGGGTGCCAAGACTTACGAGACCCGTACAGAGGGGAAAAGGCCCAGAGGAAGACCTCGCATTTCCTGGGAGGACAACATAAGGGATGCTTTCAGGAGGAGAGAGTTGGCTCAGGAAAGAGATACTTGGTCCAGTCTCTATAAGCAGGATCCTCACACTGCATAGCGGTAGAAGAGGGAAAGATTATGATGATGATAATGAGTGTCATCACTAAGAAGAGGAGAGGATATAGCAATCTTGTAACCTTTTGATGTTCCTTAGTGTTTATGTGTGTTTTCTGTTAGCAGTGTTTTTTTTTTTTTTCATTTATAAAACATTTTGCACATGTTTTATGCTAGGGGAGTTTCCTTAGGGTTTCTTTATGTTTTCGGTTTCCTGTCTTTGTTGTTTTTCACTTTTAAAATTTATAAAGCATTTATCACTTTAAGTAGTAAAATCGTTATCCATTCATACAATTTTCTTAACCCAGAATAAGGCCTACATAATCAAACTTATGGTTCAAAAAATATGGGGGAGTTGTTAGTAGCGAAAGAAGAAAGAGGAAGCAATAGCACTATTAAAAATTGTACCTAATTGAATTTATGTTTCGGAAAAAGGACCTATTCAAGGAAATATTAGATATTATAACCATAAATTGGCCTTTAAATAACATATTAATGTTATTAATATTAATTAAATATTATTATTTAAATTTAAATGTTATTTAAATATGTATATGTTATATCTTCATAAAACGTTTTCTTGCATCAAAACTTCTAAACAGATGTTGTCTTTCTTGTAAAATTCAGAAAAGTGGACTACCAATTTTTGATTAGTATAGACTATTTAGCTATTGTAAATATCATAATGGAATAAGAGTATGGGTTGGCATTAGATCAGTACAAATAAGTAGAAAAGATAGATAAGTATAGTATCCTGAAGATGGGATAGAATCCCAAAACGTTCGTAGCGATAAGTTTTGATTATCTTATATAATAAAAAAATTTATGACCATTTTAATTTCTTTCATTTTCAGATTTGGGTGCATGGAATGTCTCTGTGGTATTGCTTTGTTGTAATGTTTTGCGTATATCCATCCATTACGGTTCTTGTGAAATCCATGAATGAAGGAAATGGATCAGCTTGGAATGGTGATTATATTTTTATTTTATTTTCCTTTATTTATTTTGATTAAACATTATAAGCAGTGTTGCATTTCTTTTCTTTGCCCCATTATGTATGAGTCATGTTTAATTATTAAACTATTTTTTAATATAAATAAAGAAAGAAACGTTTAAATTAGTAGAAACACTTAATAACACATTTTAAAACACTTATTACTCCACTATTTGTTCTCCCTCCTTAAATTTGTTTTCTTATCTTGTCATGAAGTCCTGAACAATTGTTTTTATAGTTTCTAATGCAGATATTTCTGTCCTTAGCATTTTCCTTAAAGTTTTTCCTCCAAGCTCTTTGAGGTGATCCTCCACATCATCCATCCATCTTCTCCGAGGTCTTGCTCTTCTTCTGGTCCTATTAAAAAGGGATTTTTTTTTACATTCTATCAGCCAGGATTCTTAGAACATACCTATACCATTTAGTTTGGAAATATTTTATAAATATTCAAAATTTCAATATTGTTGTTCCAGTTCTAGAGCTCATAATTTGTTCTATACTCCAGTCTTGAATTACTGTATTGAGCTAGGGATCAAATATTTTTTAAGTGTTATCCTCTCTAAGACTCTTATTGTACTTATAAAGGGTATTTAAAAGAAGGACTGCCACATTTAAATATATCAGCTAACCAAATATTTAAATAAATTTACTGAATGCAATAAAGTTCTCTCATTCTTTAAAACAAAAATAAGGTCATTTTAAAATCAATACTCGTTGTTTTCCTTTTGGATGTATGTTAAATTATAAGTTGGCCATATTTCCACTTGGTTATATGGTTTAAGAAAATATGAAGTATTTGTACTTTTAGTGACCTGACTAATATACTAATACACACCCCAGAGGTGGGTATACTTAAGTACAGTAATGGAACAACGAAAATATTGCTAAGTACTCCTCTCGCTTGCACTTTTCTAACTGACCAAGAATGAATTAGCCTACGGCACTTTGTCTATTAATTTTTCAAAGTTATCATATTCTAACTTAATAATATGCATATTTACATTGTTTGCCTTCCATATTTACATGTTGGCCGCAAACAACAGGGGTTACAATTTGTGTGTTATGTTTGTTTTTACAAAGTTTACCAATTATAACATTTTTTCTATTAAATAATTGGAGCAATTTTATTTTCATTTTAACTGAGTTAAAGTTTTAATTTTTTTTTTTTCAGACATCTATTTTGTCCCTGTTGTAACATTCCTATTCTACAGCTTGTGTGATTACATCGGTCGACTGATTTCTGGTTATTTGCAATGGGTAAGAAATTATTCAATATAAATGTAGATAGAAGGTGTTATACCAAACAGTATTTCTCAAATGTTTTATTCTGTGAGCAGTGAGCACAATGAAATTATTAAACAAAATAAACTAAAGTATATTGTTATTTTTAACTAAATAATTATGAATATATATTTTTTATAATATTATTTTATTTTTACTCGAGGTGTTCATGATTAAAAGTAAATAACTCCATAATTTTAAAATTTTACTTTTTCTCATTTTTCGCTAGTTTAGTCAAGGGATTTTTCTAACACGACACTTGACTTATTTCTCATGGTTTCAGCTTGGATCTAAACCTGAAGTTTCAGGAGAATATAGCCTTCCTCGACTAAACTAGCGAAACATGTAAAAAAGTAAATTTTTGAAATTTGGAGTTATCTGCTTTTGATCCTGAACACCTCCAGTAAAAATAAAATATTATAAAAAATATATATTTATTCACACACATACACTCACAAACGCAATTACAAATAATAGTTGTTTTACATTTTTTTTAATTTATTCAATTTAATATTTCAATTACCTTTATTGTTTAAAAATTTTTAATCCTTTTTAAGACATATTTATGGCACTCATTACTTTGAGAACCACTGATGTAACTTAGAGAAATTATGTATTATATTTGGGTTCAGTGTTCAGGAATATTGGTTATTGAATAATGTTCTTTATTACGTTTATTAATTAAAAGTTATTATTTACCAATGTGTTTTGATCTAATTTAAGAAAGGATTTCTGAATTGTTTTTTTGAAGTATGTTTGTTTGATTGATTAAGAGTATCAAGTATCTGACATTCATTTGCATATTCATCTTTTATTGATATTACTTCCATAATAAATATTAAAGAAAAGTGTATTCATTTTATGTTTATTATTTACAATTTACTAGAAATTGTAAATATGAAGTCTAAAATCCAAAATTTAACATGGTGGTCAATTATTCTTTACTCATAGAAGATATTTTGCATCTAAAATCATAGCTTGCTTACAAAATAAGTTGTGGAATTGTTTTATTGTTTAGCCGGAAAAGAGAAGTTGGATTATTGGAGTGATGAGCCTGGTGAGGACCGCCTTCATTCCGTTGGTAATGTTGTGCAACGCGCAGCCGAGGCACCACTTGCCAGTCCTAATTGCATCTGATTGGTACTATATTGCAATCATAATCGTTTTCGGTCTCTCCAACGGATACTTAGCCAACATAACATTCATTACTGTACCTAAGTAAGTTAAATTTGATATTTGCTTTTAACACTTAGTTAATCATGGACCATGATGGTGGTCTTATAACCATTTTTACAGAATAAAGTACACATCTAATAAATAAAGTAGATTGGATCGTATGTGTTGTAGGCTTTAGTTTATTTAAATTGTACATTAGGATTTCACTAATCATGCTCTTTATTGGTAACGTCATATGACTGTCATATCATTAACTACAAAAGCTGATTGTAATATTTCATTTAAATAAATTATGTCAATTAGTGATGTAAAAAGTAATGTTAGTGGGACATGTTTTTATTTTTGTCATCATACTTCACTTGTAATAAATGTCACGCTTAATTACCAGAACATTCACTTTTTATCTTATTATCATGGCATCTTGTTCTAATACCCCACATTTAATGTAAATTACATCCTTCATTAGTTAAAATAAATTTTTTTCGACCTACTTTTATTATTGTATATTATATGTTGGATAAATTATTACATGGTGATCTCATAAAACTTGTTTACTTAATAGAGAGAAAACTTAAAGGGGATTAGTTCAATATTTCAACTAAACAGATAATAGTTCTAATAAATGCGTGTAGAGACCAACACAATCCAATCATTAAAAAAAAAGTTTGCGTTGAATAGTTCAGCCAAAAGTTAGTAAACAGCAGCACTTGTGTGTAAAATAAAAGATCACAAAAAGTTTTCTAATATAATATAGAGATTTTTATTTTTGATAATTTAAGAATAAATCCAGCTTTTCGCTTTTATTTTATTTTTTTAATTCACTATTTACATTTTAATGGAATACTTATTTTATAATATTTATAATGAGATTTTATGAATTTTTTCAGGATTGTTGCACCACATGAACAAGAAGTAGCCTCAACAATGCTTGCAGCATTTCTTGGTGTAGGAATCGCTTGTGGTTCTGGAATCAGTCTGTTATTCGTTAAACTACTTTAAGATTCACACTTATCTCACATTCCTGTTAATACTGCGAATAGCAGGTTTAACTATTCCGTTGTTAACGACTATACCCTCCTGCTTGATACTTAGAAATTAATCATCCTGCATGATATCTCTCAGAAAATGTATGTACTTAGTACAATGGAGAATCGTGTTGAAGAAGTTGATATTGTTGTTTTCATGCTTTATTATATATATATAAAAGAGGATATATTTAAACTTTCAAAGATATGATATAAATTATAAATTTATTATCTTATATATAAAACTTGTACATGATTAGTTTTTGAAACTTAAAGATAATATTTTTATCAGAACGATTTAGTCATTTGAAATAGCTAGCTTAGCTACAGTAAAACCTCTATTAACCTCTATCTCAGGCCTGGATAATAAAAACAGCATTACGTTATGTAACTTTATTAAGTTATGTAACTTTTTACTGAAGCTTGTAATATTGATACATTCTTAGCTAATTTTTAGCCAAGTATATATTTAAAAAGAATATTTTATTATATTATAAGAATTTCAAAAATATTATAGTCTGACAATTTAGTAAACAATCTGCTCGAAAGTTGAGCGATGGCCCTCGACCCTCGACCCCCCCCCCCAAAACCTCCCTTACGCCTTCTCTCGTTCTGAAATAGGCCGTTTTCTACATGTTCAGACTATAAATATTTCACTTTATTGTTCACGCATACAACAATCAAACAAAATAGTCTGATCATTGTTATCATTTTCTCCGTGATGTCCTATGTATATTAAAACTTAAAGGACTCTAAGGAGCAGAATTTAGACAAATTTCTTCAAAATCATAGTAACAATTTTCAAGAAAATTGTAGAATGATGATGTAAGTCCAATTCACTTTTTCTTTGCTAATACTGGTCTGATTTCTGTGGTTTTTAGACATATGGTCTCAGACAATATTCCCTATGAAATGTGTACTTTTTCAGTGATAAGGAAATACAATTTCCTTTATGTCAAAGAATTTTCTCCTTCCATTTTTTTGGTTCTTCTGGTGAGACAATTTTAGTGAAACTATTGTTAACGACCTACACGGAAGGTCAGCTGTGCATAGGAAAGCCTTCCCCCCCACCACCCAGCTCACTTTACTCACTTTTTGTCCTCATTTTGGCTAGTTTGTTTCAAGCCTAGAGTAATTGCCTTTGCATTATCTTGGAGTTAATATTGTTGTTTTGCGGTCGACCCAGCTACCCGTGATGAACTACCTTCCCACCAGCCCCACCTCCGATTTCGCCGCAGATCAATTACTAAATTGTCAGACTATACCTACCTTAAATACATAGTTTCAATTTCATACAACATTTTGGTTATGACTAGACTTACACCATACAGACCCTTTTTCAAGACTTGGTTTTTTTGACTCAGGGGCCTTACATGTATTCCCTTGAAAACTCTAATTCAATTTTTTTTACTATTGCAATACTTCTTCATACTACATAAAGTGAAATTTATTATACTGATATACAGCTTGTTAAACAGAAACTACTTTTGATAATTGAGGTTTTACTGTGTTGAAATAGATATAGTGTGTAATAAAATTAAATATATCACCTGTAGCATTAATTATCTTCAAAAATACAATAACAATTTAATTAATTCTATTACCGCTTTAACCGTATCATTACAAGGATTAGGTTATTTTATGGTATTTGCTTATCATGTCACAACATTCCTTGATATTACAAGAAGAGATAATTCAGGAGTGTTAGGTATAAAAAATAACATTTACGTTCAATGAAGACAATAATGTAGAAAGAACTTATACATTATTATGTTACGCTGATTCATTAGTATGAATTATAAAGTATCCTTGATTCTGTTCAATATATTTGTGATGAAAACAAAACATTTTTTTGTGATTAAGTTGTGTTTTGTCGTATAAAATAATTTTGTGATATAGTTTAACTTAATTAATTTTTTTTATAATTGCTCTTTCTTTTTTTTAATGGCATGGAACAGCTCTGGTCATCAAAGCCATTTTAAATATCATATCAAATGGTATATAATTTTTTTGTAAATATTTTAACTTTAATTTATTTATAATTTTCTTCTCTTTTTAATTTAATTAATTTCTTAACCTTAATGAATTCGTAGGACCTCCTAGATCAACAAAGGTCTATTTCACATCTTGATTTGATCTTCTTGAATAGTTGTTTTTTAGGGGGTCATACTTTTAGCTGTTATGACAGTCAAAAAAAAAAAAAATCAAACAACTAATAATATTTAAGTGATAAAAGGATTCTCTTAATTTTAGCATTTCCTTAGTAAATAGGTTTATTGTTTAAGTTAATCATGACGTGTAATTTATTTTAAACTAATACAATTTTTGTTTGAGTATTATATAGAAAAAACTGGAATATTTTTCTGCTGTAATATATAAATGTATTGGTCATTGTTAACAAGTTTGAATTTCAAAACTGACTCCACGATAAGAAATCCTCGGAGCAAGAACCTAAAAAGCCATATCTAAAAAATTAGTTATTATTACATTACTACACCAGTACGGCTCTAGATATACTAGGTAGTCTCTTGGAATGAACTCAGACACATAAAGAATTATTTAGAAAAAAAAAATAATATTTTGCACCAAATACTCATTAACATTTTAATTATGGCTTGTCATGTTCTTGCCCCAACCCCTTTATATGATATATTAGGTTTTAAAATTTTATTTAACGACAAAAAATATTCAAAATAAATGCAAATAATTTTTTTAATGAAAATCCCGTAGTTTTAATTAGAGTTTTTTTCATTAATTCTATTGTTACAAACTTTTTTATTTTCAAGAATTAACTTTTTTTCATTTATAGTAAGTGTCCTGTATTAACAATATTTTATTTTTAGCTACTAAGGTACATAAATTTGCTTTAGTACGTACTCTGAAGGTCAATGTACTTTTTTAGTGAGAGAACTTTTCAGTAAAATATTTATAATATTAAATGTATAAGTACTGTTTAAGAACCGCCGAAGTTCTAGATGAAAAATGTTATTTATTTAATGTTTTTTTATTCTCGTTGTATTTCTACTAGTACAGAAGTTTCTGCTAGACTTATTATTTTTTTTTTCAATTGGTACTTTTTCTCTTGTCACTTATGGAATATTGTTAAAAGTATAGCCGTTTATAAATTCAAAAAGATCCTAGTTTTCTCTGATATCCCCGAATATTTTACGGTTTAGTTGGGGCATAACTTTTTCAAACCCGTCCGTCCATTTGTTCCAAATATTCATAAATATTATTTTTAATAATATATTTTGTTGTTTCTCGTTTGAACATATTTATCCATTATTCTTACTTGAGAGTTGCGGGGTAGCTCTGGTTACTGATCTCAATTTCCCAATTTCGAGACCAGCTGTGGCAGATAAATTATTTAATCTGTTAACAGCCGTGAATTGACTCAGTGGGATCTGGAGACACTGCTAGAGCTCACTATGCCTCTATAAAGCGGGTAGTATTATAAGAGAATAACCTGACGGTTGAATGTGATGACGGCTAAATCACCTCCTTGCACAACCGTTGGCTTAAAAATAGTACTGTATTGAACCTAGTACTCTTCATGGGTTGTAGTGATATAGTTTTTATTTAAATTTTTTTTTAAAGTCTTATTTGAAGCTTAGCTTCAGTTTTTATGTTATTATGTACCCTCGAGAGCTCTTTATGCAATGCATCCTTGAATAGATAGTTTTTATAAATTTTATTCACCTGTCAATCATCTATTTATTTAAATTAAAGTGGCATAATGAAGAATGGAAAAGCAGTGCACTATAATTAAGCGATGGTCTTCCAAATCTTTAATAGAAAGAATTATTTCTTTTCCCTATCTTATTTAATTGTTTTACTTAATGAATTATAGTTGATTCATTATTTGAAATTCTAGGTTTTCTCTAATATCCCTGAGTTAAGGATGGGCATCCATTTGTTCAAAGCATTCATAAATATTATTTATGTATTTAATACATAAATATTTACTGTTTCTTCTTTAAACAAATTTATCCTCAGAAAGCCACTTTTAGATGAAATCAAAAATATTTTGCAAATTAATAGACTATGGCTTATTATTTTTAACCAGTTATATATCCAGTAATTATATAGTTATTTGTTTATATATATTTTTTTTTACTATTTTGTATCATGATTGTAGCAGATTAAACCTTTAATAAGCTAACATGAGAAATGAAATGGTGGATGGTAATATCTAGTTCAGAGGATCATTTTGGGGAAAACTTAGATGTGCCAAATCTCTAAAAATCAGCCATCTGGTTTTTGAGAGGGGGAGGGATTAAATTTATTTTCTTTAATATATATTTTTGAAAATAACAAACAAAAACAAAAAAAATTGAATTTTTTTCTCACATTATTACCGGTTATTCACAGTTAAATTTGATGTATCTTATTGAAGGGTTACATTACTTACATCATTCGCTTGAAGATTGCAGTGTAAAGCATTATTCCTCCAATTATTAAAGACATGTATTCATTTCCAAGGTAAACCCATTTATTTTATCTCAACTGTCTTAATAAATGTGGAAATGTTTATGGAAAAATTTTATTTTCTATTATTTTGAAGTTTAAGAATTTGTCACTTAATTAATTTTATCTAAATTGAAGATTGACAGGAATCTTTATCAATAACTATTTAGCAGTTGATAAGAATCTCACATCTTATATTCTTTTAAAATGTCCATTTATTATTTGTTGCATAGATAAAATAGGTTCTCTCATTATTGTTTCTTAGAAGTGATGCTGGATTTAAATATAGAGTTAGCGATCAAATTTACATATTCACAATATAAATGCAAGTTGAGCTCATTTTATCAATAAGCTTCAACATTTTCATTGAGGACATAATATACATTATTTGTTATTAAATGTTAGGTGGATAGATTGTAAGTTCTTTGATGTTATGTTTGTAATATATATTGAATCTCATATTCTTGTCTATTATTCTCCCTCCTGTTATAATTGATGATGATGCGGAAAATATGGATTTTAGAAACGTGCTATTCTATTATTTCTTCTTTTTTGGGTAAGAAAAAAAGGAGTATTATGAAATATATACAAATAAAAAAGAGAAGAAAAGCATCTCTTTCTTTAAAAAAAGTCTCTATGTTTAACCTGACTCTTGGTTAAAGTTAGAATTTTTTTAATCATTTATATATATATATATATATATATATATATATATATATATATATATATATATATATATATATATATATATATATACTGTTTTAGAATCATTATCTCAAAGCAAAGAAAAAGTATGTACTAATTTTATATATTTTTATTTAGATTTTATTCTTAGACTTTAAATATCTTAAAAATTAGTCGATTTTGTATGGCTTATTATTACAACACATTATAATTAAGTATAAATATTATTAATGATTAAATTCTGAAAAAAGTATTTACACAATTATAACATAGATAAATTTTATAAATTACATAGCAAATGTATTTAATACAGTTATAGCAATGTTAACAGACTATCAATGATTTATTTTTTTTAATATTACATTTAATACTAGTTATAACATAGTTATTTTTAAGTATGATTATCTATTTTATGAATAACTATCCCCAAACTCGCACATGTTGATCCCAGGAACAAGTAGAGACTCCCATTCCACTAGGAGCTACCGAAAGTGAAGTTATGCGATTATCGTGTCCTTGTAACGTACCTGCAACAATTAATTATAATGGTGAAATATTTTGCTAGAGAAAGTATTAAAAAAAAAATAAGAGCAGAAAAAGTAAAAAGTGCAAGATTATAAGAATATCTTTTAAATTACAGGCAAAGTTGTTTTAACTTATGGATCAGAAACCTGGCCTCTATGCAGCACAGATGCCAACAGTTTACTGCTCTTTGAAAGGAAAATATTAAGAAGGATGATTGGAGCTGTAAGAGTTGGCGATTAAAGTACACTAAGGCAAAACGCCTGTGCTATATCACATGTATCAGGAGCCAGACGCAGTGAAGCATATAAGATGTGCTGGACATGTGGCTAGAATGGAGGATGATGCAACTCAGAAGAGACTGTTATAGGGGTATGATGGGTACTTTGATGTAAAAAAGAAACGTTGGGCGTCTACAACTTAGATGGGCAGAGGAGATCAAGAGGCATGCAGATTGCCTTGTTGGATCCAAAGCTTGGAGGACCTTGGCATAAGATAGAGAAGAGTGGAGGTGACACCTTCATCGAGCCAAGACCAGCACTGGGTTCCAGAGCCTGCATTGATTGATTGTCAAAAAGAAAATAAGCAATACAATACTATAATTCAGATCTAAATCACCTCTCATAATGATAAGTGTAGGGGCATTAAAGTAAATAAAACAATAAGTAATTAAGCTAATTAAAATTACCATTGTGTTGGGCTTTTAGCAAGTCCCAGATGTGAACGTTATTGTCATCTGCTCCACATAGAAGGAATCTACCAGACAGAGAAACACCTGCGGAAGTAAGACCAGGTGTAGTTGATGGTGGCTTCATGATCGAGATGGCTTGGTCTGAACGGATATCAAATAAACGAGCTGTTTTGTCCTCACTTGCGGTACAGAAAGAATAGCCATTTGGAAAAAACTGCAAAAAAGTATTTTTTTATTTATAATATTTCTTTTTTAATTTAACCAATATTAACAAAAATATAAGGAGAAAATAATGAAGTCTGTCCCTTAGTGAAATTCATAAACAAAATTATTTTCATACTTGTTTATAGCACAACTGCTCTTTTACAAAAAATTAATATTCTCTCAGGCACACGCCTGCCCCTGTTAAAATTACATGCTGACTTATTCTCATTACTCTGTATTAATACATTATTCTTGTTTTAATAGATTACAAAAAAAGTTTAAACAAATACTTTTTAAATTTGTAGAAAATTTTGTGATATCAAAACACATTAGTGGAATTTGTTCTTTGCAATTTTAATGTTAAATTATTACCCGGTGTCATTTAGTTGTAGCTCTAATATAATGCGTTCCCAAAAGTTACTTAATTTTTAAAATAAAATTGAGAAACCAAAAAGCTTGTTTAATTATAATAACAAATACAATTAAACCTAGATATTCTCAAATTTACTCACACAAACAGAGTTAACATCAGCTTCATGTCCGAAGAATACCTGTTGACATTTAAGCCCATCTCTTATGTCCCATAATTTACAAGTTTTATCGACACTTCCTGTCACAAAAGTTTTTGTGTCTGGAGCGAGTGATATACTCACAACATCACCTGCGTGGCCAACCTCATCTATTGTCCTTTTACCAACCTCCACATCCCACACACAGCTGTCAAAAATAAAATAATAAAGGTATTCATTGACCTTTTTATTTTTTAATATAGTTCAAATGCTATGTAAGGTAATTGTATTTGTATCAAAGAACTTTAAACTTGAAAAATACATCAGTATACCTTCCTACCATAATGTCTGTTACAGTTTGATATAAAATCTATCAATATTCATTTTTCTTTTACTTAGTTACTGAATAATTTATAATTCAGGGCTAGAAAAATTTATCACTAATAGATTTCTAGATTGAGGTGACTATCAAAAATTCATCTAACTGGTGACTAGAGATTCCCCTTGCTTATACAGGGTCTGGCAAAATGACCTCCTCTATTTTTAAAAGTAATTATAGGCAAACAAATAGAGATACAGAAAAAATACTAATATTTGTGAATAAGAAATATTATGCCATTTTACCTTAATGGGTTTTAAAAATTATGTCTGATAAGTGGTGCCCCCCATTGTTGACACATTGACGTAGCCTTTCACTGAAGTTTTCCATAACTCTTTGAGTCATTTCTGGTGGAATCACCCTGTGATTTTTTTCTCTGTGGACACTTAAAGGCTCAAGTGTACAAATATCGCCCCACGAACCTGGAAGAACTTAAGGAGGCAATTACTCAGGAAGTAGCTGCCATTCCACCAGAAATGACTCGAAGAGTTATGGAAAACTTCCATGAAAGGGTACGTCAATGTGTCAACAATGCCACTTACCAAACATAATTTTTAAAACCCATTAAGGTAAAATGGAATAATATTTCTTATTCACAAATATAAAAAAAATTTCTGTATCTCTATTTGTTTCCCTAAATTTACTTTTTAAAAAAGGGGAGGTCATTTTGCCGGACCCTGTACTTTATCTGATTCTATTTGTATAGTCTATAGTATTTTATTTATATATTGTATAGATAAAATAGTATCAGGTGCATTGTGTTGTTACTCTATTTTAATATTATATTTTATTACGGTTATATTATGAATTATTCTGCAGTATTGTAATCCGATGGACTAACTGCTGAAGGCAATTCATAAATAAAAATTACTTAGCAATCAACTGGATTGTTTTTTATTTTTTGCATTAACAGCTAAGAAACAAATTTAATGGAAATCTATGACGAAAATAAAGTAATTTGAGCTGTTATATTTGAAAGTGGTATAAGTCCATAAGGATCTAAAAAAATATTTTATTAATTTAAGTGCAGTTAATGATTATTATTTCAAAGTAAAATTTAAAAGATTTATAAGGTTTAAAACATCACTCTTTGCTAAGTGCTCAGTGATAAAAACATTTGCCCATATTTTTAAAGTAATTAAAATGAAAACCTTATGATTCGGGAATATGAAAAAATGGACTTATACTACTTTCAAATATAGCATCTAATAGTAAAAAATAATATTTTGGTTCATATCTAAATCTCTAAGCTTCATTTCTCTTTGTTTTTGGTATGCCGGGCATTCAAGTAAAATATTATTAAGGGTCTCGTTAAGATTACATTTTTCGCATTGAGAACTTTCTGGTAAGCCGACCTTGTGCAGATAATTATTGCAAATTCCAATAATTCTATTTGAAAGTTAAATCAAATAATTGAAAATTTTTAATTTTCACTTAATTTTGAAAAAGTTTACCAACAGTTTCATGTCTCCTGATCCGGTAATCAGCATCTTGTCATCGAGAAACCTGCAAGATGAAAGAAATCCTTCATAGCCCAGAAGTTCCCTTGTCATTTTCGCTGCACCAGTGTTGTCCCTATTGTTAACATCGTATACTGTGCACATATTATCCATACCTCCACAAGCTGAAATAAAATATTATTTTGAATAAATCCTTAACAAATTAATGAAATCAAGAGTAAGTAATTTTCTAACTCCAAATTTCTGTTTCTTACCAACAAAGTTACCAGATGGAGCAAAAGCGACACTCATAACCCAGGAAGAACGCAAAGGGATGACTTGAACCTTATTTCCAGTCCAAGTGTCCCAAATTATTAGTTTTCCATCCAGAGAACCAGTAACAATATGCCTGACAATAACAATATATTTCGTCCTCATCATTCATTTATAAAATAAATTATAAATAAATAAATTATTAATAATATTGAACCTGCTATCGCCGCTGTAATGAACCGAATTGACTTTGTTGATATGGCCTTTTAAGTACTTTTTTGTAGTCAGTCTTACTTTTGGGGCATCGGAAACATCGGCACAGGCATCTTCCAATTTGACGTCAGCTACTTTTGATTGTTCTTCCTGAAATGTAAAAATCTAAAATATCTATTCAATTTTATTTTTTTATTATTAATTTCTAATCTTATTACTATTTTAATATTGTGAAAAAAAGCTTTGAAAATTTTAATGGAAAAAGAGCTGTTTTGTATGAACCTTTATTCTCCTATAAATTTGACCTAAATGTTATGTCTTCTTTCTGTTGTTGTACCATTGTAGAATGATTTCACCAACATTCCTAACCTAATGCATTAAGATGTTTTTCTTATTCAAATCCTTAAACGAAAAAATTCCAACATCCGTTTTTTACGTCTCCATTCACTCTTTAAATATAAGATTTCCAATATTGATTTGTATATTTCCCCATAAAGAACAGTTTCCTCAGCAATACTATGCTCATTCACGGTCGAACTTTTTAAACAATTAATTTCAGTGTGAAATATTGCTACTAGATATTTGACGAGTGCACTAGTGTAAAAATGAACCCCGACAAATATATCTAAAGCAGAACATATTATTTTTTCATTTAGTTTAATTTTGAGTGGTTGGTAGTTGTTAAAAAGTCAATTGTCCAATCAGTACATAATAACTAATAAGATAAAAAAAAGTAAATGTTTAAATGTTAAGAGTGGACATTTAAAGTGAGGTCCGTTATATTAATATCAATTTCTTCATTGTCTAGTAACAATCTATTTAAGGAATGAAGTATAAAATTGTTACATGGAGTTTCAATGAAAATTTTAATAAAGTATAACTTATAATTTAAATATCTTTTGTCATAAAATTTGTATTGGCCTTCTTAAAACTTCCTGTCAGAGTTCCACGGCAGCGGACAATATTTTTCTGCACTCAGTATAGTTTAAATAGTTTATAACTAAATCAATTTTTTAAACAAATTTTAATGTTTACTACTGTATATTATTTACAACTACTTTGTTCTTGAGGCGTTAGTTATATCTAGAATCAATTTAAAGGTTATTTCATAATATATTAAAAAATAATCATTAAGTTTGTCTTCACCAACAAACTTGAAGCCAGAAACTTTGTTTTTATTACTTATTAATTTAATTCAATGCTTCTTTACAACATAACAATACAATGTAAGAAGTATAATTTATTTTTTTTGTTTAATTTAAAAATTAAATGAATAAGTATTAGTGAGATTACAATACCTTGACTTTCTTGATTAAATCATCTAGTTCTTTCCTTAATTTTGCAGTTTCTTCATCAACTTTGGGCGGCATGCTTGGAAATATTCACTAAAATGGTAAATATAATAGATTCCAATTTACTTCATTAAATTTTAAGTTTAACTGGACATTGCTTACCAACTTAAAGAAGACTAAAGTAGAACAAGAGAACAGAGTAAGCCAATTTGTTCAATCTAATTATTGGCACTGTAGGGTAGCTCTTTAATTCTATTATCTTTATTAAGACTTTTTTTCATGACTAAAATATATTTTTTAATTTGTAGTTTGTATATTAATAAACATTATTTATCTACTATATTATAAAGGTTGGATAACAATTAATACACCCAAATGATAGTTTTAATTAATAAATTAAAATATATATATGTATATACATATATATTTTATTGTATAATTTTAATAAAACATATATGCGTACATATTTTATTGTATAACTATAATAAAATATATATGTATATAGATATATATTTTATTATAATTATTAATATTAAATGCATAAATAACACTGCCATTGTTAGTTTAAAAGCAAGAGACATTAATTTAAATTTAAATTAGCGTGAAAAATTTAGTGGTCACATTCAGAATAAAAGAATGATTTTGATTCATTTTGGCTGTATAATTATAGTATGCAAATATTTAAATACAGAAAATGAAATAAAGCATTTTTGAAAGAGATCATCTCAATTTTAATTTAACTGGATAGACTGTAAAATAATAGTTATCTCAATTATATTTATTCTAATAAAATACCTTGAAATCACAAGGTCTGGTTGGGTGTCCAAACAAAGTTGTTTTTTATCTATTTTCTTAAATGTGTTTATTTATGGTTATTTTTTCAAATTAGTAGGTCTTAGGAGATATTGTTAAATATGGTTAATAAGCCAAAAAATTAAATTTTTCTCTACATCTATATTTTTTTTAAATTACAAAATAAAAAAAACACTGACTAAAATTTAAAAGGGATTTCTCAATATTTTCTTTATCACAAATAGATGGGATATGTTTTATATATTTATAGCTTATTGAATCTGATAAATTTTCTGGTTACCATAGCTAAACTACTTATAAAATACCATTATACGATTATAAATATAACACAGATTTATAAGTAAATCGATTCCCTTATTTAATTATTTATACAATAAATCAGTATTTCTAAAATCATTATTTCCATATCATAACAAGTGAATAGAATAAGAGTTACATTGAAATTACTATTTACATTAAAGTAAATATTTCAAAAAATATGTTTTTCTATTTGAATTTTAGAGTTCTTAAAACTTCATAAATTAGAAAAATCAATAAAAGCTCGAAAGATCATATAACAGCCACTATTCTGCATGGACTTCCAGTGCCATCCCTTATCTTCATCGGAAGAACGATAATTTTGAAAATTGCTGGTAAGTGCTGTGTTATTGCTACGTTCTCTAAGATATATATATTCTTTGAAGTTAATTCAATATGTGCACCGACATTCATTCCTTGGTCTATCGAGGGTGTGTCGAGACCAACTCCAACAATCTAAAACATGGAAATTTATTACCAGTCATTCAAAAAAATTAATAACAGTTAGAAGAAAAAAAAAAATCAGCACAATACAAATAATTAATAACAAATGTGATAGTAAAAGTAATCTTTTGGAAATAAAGATAAATACCTTTTTAGACTTGGTTATCCATTCTGAAGCTTCCTTTGATAGACCAGGAAAACAAAGGTTATCGGTAGGACCATAATATTCTGCTTTATTGTTTTTTCTATGAACAGTATTTAAAAAAATTATAATAATAAACAAGGACTAAAATCATTAATATAACGGTGTTTAGTGGTAATTATATGTCATTATGACTCTAGTATATTAAAGGGGGGGGGGAAAACAGATTTGCTAATGCTTAGGAACTAAAGAAACAAAACGTTCCATTTTTTTTTCTTTATTGAAAAATTCATCTGCTTTTAACCGTATTATTTAATTTCCAAGTTAGAAATTTTACTAAATATATCACTGTTATTTGATTCATTATTTTAGAGTATGATCTATATAACTTCATTATATAGTAAAAAATAATCACTGATATATTTTCTTTATCAATTAAAGTTCTTCTTGTTTCATCATTGTATCCATACTTACATAATTACAACTTACACGTGTCATTTTATATTTATTTTAGTGTGCTATTTAACGTTTTTACTAAAAGCTCATTTTTTCACTGTCAGGGCATGAATATGAGACTAACCTAGTCTCGAAACGTCGCCTAAGAAGTTTAAATAACTGACTGAAACTCAAGAACCATAAACATAATATATATATATTTATATATATATATATATATTTATATATATATATATATATATATTTTTTTTTTTTTCATTTTGTGAGAAACCCTTTCTAACTATTTCTATCAACTATGCCTATGTTCTTAAAGTGCATGGTTATAAATCGGGCTTCTGGTTTTTTGTTTTTTTTTACTATGAGTTATCTAAATAAAAATTTTATAAAAAGCAAAACACAAAAGATGCTAATCAATGTTCCATTTTCACAAAATTACAGATTGGAAATTGTGAAATTAAGTAATTATGTAACAGTTAGAAAAATGGCAGGTGATATAAAGTGCAAATGGAAATATTTTGGAATACATCTAGCCAAATAGTAGATAATGAAACTAAAATCATCTATTTGATAATGAAAAGAAACTTGTTATCAGATTTCATAAATTAAAATAACGAAGCAGTTAAATCTACAGGATATATAGGATAGCTAATTTCCAAGAACTTGTTCAATTGAATCGAAATATTTTTTAATCATTTATTAATTAACAGGATAAACTCACTTTGAAGCCCAGCCAAAGCTAATTAGTAGAACAGAATTGTTAGGAAATGGTCCATTTTCATTTTCCCACTCTTCAAGTTGCTTGGTTGATAATTTATAAGAACAATTTCCATTAGCCTCTGAAGAAGCATTCAAAAAAACACCTAGCAAAATTTGAAAATACATTTAATTTTTTCTTTCATTGGAGTAATGTTGTCATTACTATTATCATTTAAAAAATAAAAATGATAATCACAACCTGTTGTTATTAATCTTGATAGAGGTATTTCATGAGATTTCCATCCGAATTCATTGAAATGGTAGGGAGCATCAAGATGTGTCCCACAATGTTCTGCTGTCTCAAACTGATTTGCAGCATACCAATATTCATCATTTGAATGGATACTGGTATGCTTTCCTACCTTTTTAATGAACCTGAAAAACAAATTTATTGGAAATATAGATTCCTGTTTATACGTTGTAAGTCTTGCTACATGAACTAATTTTACCATGAAATTCATGATGAGTTAAAAAGTAGTATGATATTCTATAATTATTTTATTATGAGCAGTTACCTGACCCTCACCTGGAAAAAATATCTTAAATGTTTCATAAATATTTTCTAAATTCATAAAATTACATATACAATAAGAAATATATTATGTTAAAGTTAATGTATAATATTTTTTTAATAATTTATCAAATGAAGACTAGACATCAATAATCAATTAAGTTCATGTGCATATGAACCATATCTAGACTGATAATTTATTAAGAACAGGATAAAAATGGAGTTCAAAGAAAAACTTAAGACAAAAAAAAGATTTCTGAGAGTACCTTCATTATAAATGTTTAAAAAATAACAAAATAAGATTACCTAAAAGGTATCTCAGAAGGAATCCAATAAGGTGTATTGGCATCATATGCATAACTCAAATCAATCAGTTGATCGCCACTGGCAGAAGATAAGATAAAAACCAAAAGCAACATCTACAACAAACAAAAAAATATTAAAGAGGAAGAAAATGGTCCGGGTAGAGGTCAGAAAAAATTTTCTTTAGTAAGAACTGTTAATTTTTAAAGCCTAACACAGATTAGAACCCATTACATTCTCACAGTCATGCAGTAACTAAAATTTAAAAAAATAATCTTTTCTCTACTCTACTCAGGATACCTCTATATAATAATATTCAAAATGGTAAGAGTAATTACTGTACAAAGAATTAGAGATATTATGTAGCAGATTATAACAAAAGTCATAAATTTTTTTAAAATAAACAGTTCTTCTTACTAAAGATAATTTTTTCTGACCTTCATCCGTACCATTTTCTTCCATGTATGTATAAGGTCAACTAATGTTATTCAACAAAAATAAAATATTAATTTTCATTATATTATGCTTATTTACTAATATATACATATATATTCACTTTTATAAAATAAATATGGTGAATACTAAACAAATATCTATGAATGTGCATTTTATGATTATTAATGACTTTGGGAATAATAATTACTTATTGGTGAAGCTTATTATCTAATGAAATTCTGGATCACGAAAGTAAAAAGTTCATTGAATTGGAAGTTATTGTTATTCCTGAGAAACATCATGAAATTATAGAAGCTATTCTTTTTATGCAAACAAACCAGGAGTGTATTGATTCAGTTTTCTTTATTGACTTCTTATCTTGGAAAGCCACTCTCCACCCTCTTCACTTCAACCTCTTCCATCATTTATAATAAGTTGCCCCTCCATTAATTTCAAGTTGTATTCAAATTAATAATATCGGAGTAAAAAAAAAACATTCTTATAATTTGATTTTATACTGCCCACAGTAAAATTAATTAGATTTACAAAACAAACACAGATAATGAAGGATATAAATTATACTTTCAACAATTTCTATGTCAGGTAATAAATTATGTATTACAAAGAATTAAAATCAGGCATCCTGAACTAATTGTCATTAAGAACTGATTTCATTAGTGGCTAATTTGTTTTACCACTTAATTGCTCAAAGGATTTAAACAACAAGTTTTTTTTTGTGAAAACAGAATAATCCAAGGCTGATTGAAAACTGATAAAATGATTGATGAATGAACGCATACTAATCATGAAGATAAATATTACCTGCATGTCGACTAAAAGTTTTGTTAATTCAGGAATCCAACATAAAATGGTACACCAACAATTGAACATACCCAATCCAGGACCTGCTTACTTATATATATGTATTTATACTATGAGAGAGCAATTACCCGGTAAAGACAATAGGCTGGGAAACAGCTGAGCATTTTAATCAGAACACTAATCATAGATTAGAATGCATTAAATTTTCACTGTCATCATGGAGTAACTAAAAATAAATATTTTCTCTACTGCATTCAGAAATATTATATTATTGAAAAAAATCAAGAATGATTACCACACAAAGAAGTAGAGTTATTCTGCTGCAGATTGTAACAAAAGATTTATTTTTTTAAATCAAAAAGATGGGACTTGTAGATTATAAACAAGGTGTATGTTTACAGTGTTGCTATAAATAAACAACAATAAAAAAAACAACAACAGTAAATTATTGTGATGACCCATAGTTTTAATATGCTCTAAAAAAAGAAAATGATTATTTTTATTGATAGAATATCTAAATATTTTTAATTATTTAAACAAAATTTTTTTTTTTAACTTTCAGTTTTAACTAGGAATGTCGCTCGCATTTATATACATACATGTGTGTGGGTGTGTATATATATATATATATATATATAGAGAGAGAGAGAGAGAGTGAGAGAAAGTGAGTGAGTGTGAGAGAGGGAGTGCAGGATAGCGTGAGATCGCTTGTTTGAAGGGAAAAAGATTTCTCACCTCGCTAAAGAAAACTAATATTTTCGCTTGAAGGGCGGTAAAGGGGTGGGCGATGTATACATTTTGTAAAAAGCTCTGCTATGTATAAATCACTGCTCCTGAGAGAGATAGAAGAGAGATTGCTATGAATGTATACAAGTCTATTATTCTGTCAGTTTCGGGATATATCGTAGCCTAATATTGAGAGGGAGCCAAACTCTGGAGTGTTCTTGGTCTTCCCCTTCCTTCGATAAAGGTGTGCTGCAATCAATCATGCACAGATTCCTATACCCCCGACGGGAACTTCCATGTTTCTTATAACATACCTGTGCAATAAACCTCCCATTTACGGTGGGGTAGGGATGGCTGTTCTGATGGGCTTAGTGGTAAAATATATCGGATAAACATTGCAAATTGTAATATCAAAAACCCCAAAACAGAAATTCCTTAGATATAGAGAAAAGGAGCAATCATCCGCCTCTAAGGTGTGTTACATATCAACCACAAACTAAAGAAATTAACAGCTAACCTCATCTCTGCTGAGACGAATTTCATGATTAGTATTGATCTAAATCGTTATGAAGTCATTCTATGATAAATAAACTGTAGAATAATGAGTTTATCTGTGGACTTAAAATACTGAACAAACCCGTACTTTTTCATCTTCAGCATATACTCCAATTCGGTGGGGGTTTAATAATACTTTTAATGCAATGGACCCTAAAGATAAGATAATTTATATGGTTTAAAAAACATATTATTTATTTATAATCTTTCAAATATCAATAACTGATTAGTTTTGGAAGTATATACGTCATCTTAAAAGAAGTGTTTGTGGACGAAGTTGCTATGGATAGTTAATGGTATGGAGTGTTTTGCAATATAATTCAGTATGCTCCGTTTAGAGATAAATAATGGATCACCAGAATTTTATTTAACGACCAAGTGGTTGCTCGTTATTTTTGGATTTAGATTTATTTGGTACACGCTGCCAGGTCTAACTGTTTACTTCGCAATCGTCTTGGTTTTCAAAACCCATAGAAATAGCGATAGTAAGTTATCATTATTTTAACTACTGATACCTGAGCGGTTATTGTTTCTATTAAATAGCTTTCTGAATATACGAAGGAGGATGCTAATTATTTGAAATATACGACGGATCAATTCCATTATAATCCTTTTTTTCAAAAGATACATTTAATATTCATTTTATCTAGTTTTTATATCTGTGGGAGTGCATATATTTTAGGATGATGGACGGAGATGGTGAGGTCTTTCACCCTGGGGATATAGTCGAAGTGTATAGGGTAAAGGGTGGTTTTCTCCGAGGAGCCCATTTGCAAAAGGAACTTTACGAGTGGGCAGGTTATGTAGGGCGAAGTGGCGAGTGATGGGCCGACAAGGGTCTACAATCAGGGTTATGGCCCTTCGCCTTTTTCCTTCTTGAATAAAGATGACATCATGGGAGATATGGCCTTTTTAGGGATTTCTCCTACTCCGCTAATATCGGCAGATTTTGTTTGGTCTCGACAGTTGGCAGTATGAAGTGGTCTGCATTATGGTTCAGTATGATCCGTCTCGGATTAGAGACGAATAATTGATCAGCATAACGCTATTTAGCGACCCAAGGATGTTCGTTATTTCAGGATACAGGTTTATTTGGTTCTCACTGTCAGCCATAACCATGTACTTCGCAATTTTCTTGATTATTGGAACAAAAAAATTGATTGTCATGGTACAAACAAGTTGTTCCACGATGTATTGTTTAAATAACTTCATCTCTTGTTTATTCTTATAACCTTTTTCGTGTAAGGCCTCGAAGAGGAATCCTCTCTCTCCTCTATAAAGCATGAGTCAGAGATCAGAATAGCCGTTTTGCCTAGGGGAGAAAAGTGTGTTTCTTTGTCGCGTGATAAAACAGAAAACAGGGAGACAGTGTATGCCTGACCCTAGGCTCTGTATTTATGTTCACTTCTGTATACGGGATTTTAGGGACCCCACTCTTCCCTTCTGGTCCACTGATGTCATAGATATTTCCCTCTTCAGCCTTATGGATATTTTTCGGCTCACTGGATAAATCGGATATTTTTAAAGTTTGCGTTTCCTCTCCAACCTTCAACGAAAAGCATTTTCATTTATGTCAGCAAATGAGAGTCGATCGTGCCAATAAGTGATCAAAAGTCACATTTGGTCTTGAAGACAGTTTTCAGATTTATACGACTTGCTTATATATGCAAATATAACCGAGTAGCTAATAAGTTAATTATGAATTGTCAACTATTATTTTCTTTTAGCACTATTAACTAAACAAAATTCAGAAAATAGTATCGATAAAATATCGAGTTTGCTCTATTTTAAGTTCAAACGAAATATTAAATTTGAAACTTTAAATTTACTAAATCATTGAAAGTAACAGATAAGTTCTACTATTAAACTGGCATTATGTGATTTTTCATCAGATGAAAGAAACAGCTGTTCATTTCTTGACTACCTTTTTGAAACTTACTCCCCCTCCACCCATATTTTTGGATTACACTAAAATTTCCATTACAGACATTTCTTTTAACAATTTAAAATGTTAATATATGTAATGTAAAGAATAATGTAAAGAAACTGATAAGGATTGTCTCGTTAAATATTACATTTTACACATTTGTATATATATTTTTGACTTTGTTTGAAATTATGAGTAAAAATTTTTTTTTTAAATTATCATGTTAATACATGATAATAATAATAATTTTTATTGTTATTTAGAGTAATTTAGTTTGTTATAAGCAAAAATAATTATCAAACCATCGGAGTTTTGTATTTTTTATTTTTTTATTTGGAGATGGGTTGGTAGCAATGTCCACTAGGCGGAATAGAAACAGCATCAGGCAGTAGAAGAATGAATTATCTAATGTAGTGTAGTGTTTTAGTTCAGTGTTCACTGATTTATTTCTTGTTGAGGTGAGGAAATCATACATGTAATGTTTAAAATACGGGCTTTTATCATTAATGAAAACTTTTTTTCTCACAACCATGGTCATCTTTCATTTGTTCTCTTTAACTCAATCTAGGTGAACTAATTACAATTTTAATAATAACATAACTAATTTTTAATTTATATGTTTAAACAGAGGTGGTGATCTGAGAAATATATAACAAAATTGCTATTTATTTTAAAATAAATAACTTGTAGAATTGAGAAAATATCCACTTTTTGTTTTTAAAATATCCATATTTGAAAAAATATTCTTCCTTAGATATGACATACAAATAATTTAAGTGATTAACAATGTTCCAAAATCTTTGAATGACACATGATTATTTATATTTTTGTTTTTAGCTTTCATTTAAGTTACATTAGTTATAAGTTATTATTATAACACTCAATATGTTAATTTGTGTACATATAGATATTCAGATTATTAAGATAAAATTTGAATTTTTTCCTTTTAATAATTTCACACTTTGCCCATAATTGTTTTATTTAGACTAAGCCCGTTTATTCAACTTATAATATTGTTCAATCAAATAACATCGCCTATACTGGGGTATTTAATTGTGTTTTTATATTCTTTTCATTTAGATTATAATTAGTTTAGTTATTATCGGTAGCATACGAAATATTACTGGAATGAAAATTTCTAATCGATTTCTTGGTAAATTTTCTGGTAAATTGAAAGATTATGTTAGTTTTCTCCATCAACGGATATGAACCCTACATCTTATACTTTATTTAAATTTTATTTTTTGTCGGATAAAATTAACTTTAAAGGATGCTAAAATGATGAGTAAATCGAGTGTTTTAGGGAGATCGATGGGTAAAGCACTGAGTTGCTTTGCCGCAGGTTTTGGTTCAAATCCGGGTGTTGCAGATAAATTATTTACTCTGTTAACAGCCGTGGTTGGACCCTGTGGGATCTGACGACTCTCCTGGTGCTCATCCAACCTCCACAAGAACTTAATGGGTTGTAGTGGTACAGGTTTTCTTTCTTTATTTACCTTGTGGGTACTTGTGTGTTAACGCCACCGCAGTTATTTTTCCCTACTTGTTCGCTTACGCGAGCGGTTACATTTTGTAACCGTTATATTTATAAAACATTTGTCTTGCATGTTTTAAAATCTATTTATTGTGGTTAGAATTTTAAATGCTTTAAATAATCATCAACAATTACAAATCAAAATAATTTATTTACAAATGGAATATGTCATGAACAATTAAAATAATGGATAATATTGAAATAAATAATGGAATATATCACGAACAATCAAAATAATGAAAAAATGAAAAATAAAAATAATAAAATATGAAAAATCCAAATAATTTATTAAAAAAGAAAGTTGTTAATCGGATTTCGGTGGAAAATTGGTAAAATATTTCGCTCCTGGAAAAATACAATTACTTCTTCTTCGGTTTTTGTCAAATCCCAAAGACTCATTTTCATAGCACAAAAATTGGCGAAATAATAACAACAAATTAAATAATAATTAAATAAATAAATAAAATAATATCAACAATGAGTCTAGAACAAATCAACAAACAAAGAATAAATCAGCAAACAAGAACGAACATAGAAGAAATCAGGTGTTAGAAATATAACGGTTACAAAATGTAACCGCTCGCGCATGCGAACAAGTAGGGAAAAATAACTGCGGTGGCGTTAACACACAAGTACCAAATTATGTATATATCGTATGAATGTATATTTCTACAGAAAATTTCCCTCAGTTCAGGGTACTCAGCTTATAGAGGCTGATTGAGACCCAGAAGGGTCTGTAGATCTCAAAGGCTCCATCCGTGGCAGTGAACCGATTAAATAATTCATCCTCCTCAGCCGAATTTGATCCCGGAACATTCGGTGTAGCAACTCTGCCTACTGATCTACCCCGCTCCCTCTACTATAAAACTTAAGATTTTTATTTGAGAAGGAAGGCAGGGAGGATACAATTCTTGAATTTGTCTAACTATATTCAGTTTATTATATATGTAGAATAACTAACAAAAAATCCTTTTATTTGCTCTATAGCTTGGCAATATTGGCTCTAAAAATAAGCTTTGGAATGATGTCGGGTTCACGTCGACTGAGCCTTTTCAATAGGAACGGAGAAGTTTAATTTCGACTTATACTCTGATCCCTCCATGAGATCCCTTTTGGCTCGGGGATCATCTGAGGAGGGTATATAAAAATACTTGGGCGGACACATATGGTAAGTAGGGTTAAGTTCGGGAGGGCGGGAGGGATGCAGTTATCTCGGTTCCGCACGCAGCGGGGAAAAATAAGGCGAGAAGCAAATAGACTTCCTTCTCAGCCATTCATCACTCTTACACCGGGGGCAGGCTTCGCACATCTCCCTGCAGTCTCTTCTTCCTACATAATTCTTTATCTTCCGGCTTCATCCTGAGCTATGGACGTCGCATATGTCTCCACTGGTCTAGTAATTTCCTCTTGTTCATCCTCCTAGCCATTTTTTAAATTTATTTATTGAAATTTACAACTGTATTATACTAACACACACAGTAAATAGAATGAATAATACATAACGAGATAAATACGAGTGGAGAAACTACCCTGTGGTAGTACTTGTCGCTTCGAGTTGAGTCAGAACAGGCTTTAACTTTGCATTCTTTGCTGGTTTTTCTATTAAAATATTTTCCAAAAATACAAGGTATTAGTATGGAAAAGTATAAGAGAATGTAGCTATGGGAAATGTTTATACTTTAGTAATCATTTCGTATAGAAATGAACGTTTCAACAAACATATATCATACTTATTAAATTGAAACTTTACATATATACATCTATATATGTAAATTCGAAATGTAAGTTGAAACTTTTATTTCTTGATGAAATTATTACCGAAATCTAGTCATGAACCATTATTACATTCTCTTTTCCATACTAAAGCTCACGAAAACTTGTTTTTTGGAAGATATTAAAAATGAAACGAATAAACAGTTAAAACTTGTAACTCAACTCGAAGCGAGAACCAGCGGAACAGATACCAAATAAAAAATTCAACTTAGAAGGTCAAGTCTTTTCGGGGATTGAAGAGAAAGGTAGGTTTAAAACTAGTAAGTAGGCTTGATTAGTATTAAAGTTTGTCATGAAAGGATTGATATCGGGTTCGGGCCAAATCAGCGACAAATGTGGCAATAAGGCCATTAAGGATGAGTTTATTCGTAACGAAGTAGGGAGTATTCAGGATTTTGGATTGAATACGAGATGAATTTGATGGCGTTGGGGCTACACTGCGCACTATTTTGTTGTCCGATAACATTTATATGAGTATTGTTAATAATTGAGAGCTTACAGCGTTTGTATCGTAAGTGTTCAAGTAGCTTGAATCGGTGAGCAGTTTTTTTTGTCGATTTAGTCTAGTTTAAGGATTCCTAGCCAAATTTAAAACTATAATCATTTAATGATTATATCATACAAGATATTTCTAGGAATTTCAATGTGAAGTGGGAAAGCTGTTCTAAATCAGAGTAACTTGACTAAAAATACAATGTTTTGAATTATTGATGAATTGATCTTTTAAAAATTAAATTAAAGATATTGGTTGATGAATTGAATTAATCCATTAGTCCGTTAAAATATTATATAAACAAATATTTTTATATCACTACCTGCAATTTAACTATGCTTTCCATTCTTATTATATCTCACCAGTTATTATATAGTGTACCTTACTCTCTGTATTTCTTTAGATTATTATCTATTCTGTACATAAAATCTGATAATCTTCCTTGGTACATCTAGGTTTTATATAGTTATCGTCTGTTTCTTTCCTAGCCCCGAACATCTTCGAAACATCGGCACAATGAAATAAGTTGGGCTTATTGTGTGTAATCATTGACTGTACCCCCTGACTAATTCAATCCATCATTAGAATCATCCAGTCAACTATTTTCCACTCCAATCTAATGATATTGGTAATTGTAAGCAAATCTATAGGGACAACTTAAGTGAAAAAGTTCAGGGATCAGAATTACGAGCTATTTTTATTTTTTTAACTCTTAATATTCATAAACATAAGCGTGTTTGTTTATTTATTTAACCTCTATATTTTCCTTGTTTCCCCAAAGATAAATTATTTAATTTGTTAACACAGGGGCCATCTGTGTTAACAAATTAAATAATTTATCTACCACGGCAGGGATTTTTCTTGCTCTACACAAAGAGCTTCCCCACTACCCAGAATACATTTTAGATCATCATTAATATTTCAGTATACAAATGAATGTTTAAAAGTTTAGCAATTGAATGAAATTCTTTACTTTCACAATTGGAAAATAAAATAAAATTTATTCCGGATATTATTATTCCTAGCTAGGATTTACTTAGTTGTTATACTTTGTGTTTCTAAAATTATAATAAAACATATTGTTACGGTCAGAGCGGAAAGTAGGACCGGCTTCTGATCTGCCTAGAGCGGATTAGGCAAACAATGGGATTAAGCGGAAGGGATTATAGAATGGCGTAGAACCTTCTAGATCGGTCTAGGTGGTCCTCGTCCGTGTTCCGAGTAATGCCCCACCACGACCTACCTTGCCTATATAAAAAGGACAGCGTTTTCGGGCGCGGCAGTCAGTAATAAGCAGTAGTAATAAGATGAGTGAGTAATAAGACGAGTCTGTAATAAGCCAGTGAGTAGCAGTCGTTAACTAGTGGCAGTGTGTGTGAGTTAGTTAGTATTAGTATCAGTCTGTAATAAGTGCTTAGTGAGCAACAGTGACAATTAGTGACCGTGTAATAAGTGTAATAAACTGTGTGGCAGTTAGTCATATTTGAAGAGTCTTACGGTCGGTGGACTTTAGTTAGCGAACTGTAAGTGTTAATTTGTAATTGTAAACTATAGTGTAATATTATTGTATTTGTACAAATTTATATAAATAGTTTAGTTACTTAGTATAAACAATATCTTATATTATTTGTATATTATCTTAGAAATTAGATAACATTTAGTAGAATATTATTATTGTATATTGATATTAGTTTAATAATTTAACTGTTTTAAATAATCTCATTGTATTCTTGTTAATTTGTTAATAAATATTAGATTCTTGAATTAAGTAATAGTTTAGTCCATTTTACACCCAGTAGCACGTAACAAATTGGTGTCAGGTGTGGGGTATTTTGTGTAATTGTTATTATTTTGTAATTATTGGGCTACTGTTTGAAAAATGGCTTCTCAAAGTCTTAAATTGATGGATTTAAAAGTTGCGGATTTAAAACGGGAACTAGAAGAACGTGATCTGGATTCTTCCGGAAATAAAAGTGTACTGCAACATCGCTTGCGTCAATTTTTTGTAGAGTTAGGGGAAAATCCAGATGACGTTCTGTTTGAAACTGATTTAAGCAAGTTGTCTGCAACTTTTAAAAATGAATTAGGTACTGTTAAGAATGAGTTAAGCAATGTAGAAAATAAGCTAGGTAATGAATTAAGCAGTGTTAAAAATGAACTAGGTAATGAATTAAGCAGTGTTAAAAATGAACTAGGTAATGAATTAAGCAGTGTTAAAAATGAACTAGGTAATGAATTAAGCAGTGTTAAAAATGAACTAGGCAATGTAGAAAATAGGCTAGAGTCTAAATTAGGCACATTAGAAACTAAGTTAATGGAAAATGTAGATAATAAAGTAGCTGATGTAGAATCTAGGTTAGGAGAAAAATTGAATTCAATTGAAAGCAAACTTAGGCAAAGAGTAGAGGCTCTAGAGGGACGTATGAGCAACCCACCGACGAACGACACCGACCGTTCCCCCGAGGTCAGTCTTCATAAAACCACTCTGCCCGCCAATAATGGGACGCCACCAGCTCACAACACCATTCCAGTATTCGACGGAAAGACGCCGTGGGAGGACTACATGACTCTCTTCGAGACAGCGGCTTCGATCCACGGGTGGTCACAGGAGACCCAAGCTTCAGCGTTGTGCCTGGCCTTGCGTGGAGACGCCTTGAGAGTGCTGCAGGGAATGCCCATGTCGGAGCGGTCTAACTACGGGAAGCTGATTAGAAGGCTGGAGATGCGTTTCGGCCACCGCCACATGGACCAGCTATATCGCTCACAGCTAAGAAACAGGGTCCAGAAGGACAACGAGACGCTGCAGGAATTTGAAGCGGATATTGCCCGGCTGGTGAGGAACGCCTACCCATCGGTCACCGACTATGTCTACGAGAGTTTGGCTGTCGACAAATTCCTGGATGGACTTCGGGACCCAGAGACACAACAAGCAGTGAAGCTCGCCCGCCCGAAAACGTTGGGAGACGCATTATCTCAGGCCATGGAGTTTGAAGCTGTTAGACAGTCTGTACGGGGCCATGCGCGAGTTCGAGCAGCAGAAGCGGAACCTAATGTGGTCCCTAGCATCGAAGACATTGTGACGAAAGTGTTGGATGCTCTCAGGACCCATAAGAAGGAGATACGCTGTTGGGGCTGCGGCCAGCTTGGACATCCTAGAAGCAAATGTCCAACCCGTAACGTCAAAGCCCCCAGGAAGACCATCAGAGTTGCGTCGATAGGAAGCAGAACGAACAGTTTCTACGTTGATGGGATGGTGAACGGGCAGCTGCGAAGTCTTCTAGTGGATACCGGAGCGAGCATGACGATCTTGAACTCGAAGACACTTCCAGCTGAGAAGATCATACCGACCACTTGGGCATTACGGACTGCAACGGGACAGCCAGCCAAGGTCTACGGGGAGACAGATGCCACCTTCCACATCGGGGGCCAACATCTGAAGCACATCGCTCTCGTGGCAGATATAGATGAGGACGTCATACTGGGTATGGACTTTATGATCACATACGGGATCAAGCTGGATATGTCGAGAGGTGTGATGACGCTAGGAGACGAGGAAGTCATACTTCGGCAGGAAAAGGACTTCTGCGCTCGAGTGCTGCTACCAGAAGACACCGCTTTACCTGCACGGAGCCAAATCGTAACGCATGGGACGGTCGAAGGGCATCTACCCGCGGGTCAATGTGCACTACTCGAACCTGGAAGGCACGAAAAACAAGAGGTTGGACGCGGCGTACTGGTTGCTAGGTCTCTCATCAAGATCGGACCTACCACTCCAATTCGGCTAATGAACCTGAACAGCTTCCCGGTAACGCTGAAGAAAGGAACACCAGTCGGGGAGTGTACCACCGCTACCTCAGTGGTTCGTCAGCTGCAACGTCATCCCACCGAGCTTCGAGGACTCCCAGAGAAACTTGAAGGATTTTTGGACGAATCATGTCGCGACCTTTCGCCCGAACAGAGCGAGGAAGTGAAGAATATGATTATCCGATGGCATGACGTCTTCGAGATCGGACCAGGACCACGGGGCAGAACGGATATCGTCCAGCACAAGATTGACACTGGGGATGCGAAGCCCATCCGACAGGTCCCGCGGAGGCTGCCGTTAGCCAAACGGGAGGACGCCGAGGAGATTATTAAGGAGATGGCGGCTGACGGTGTCATTGAGCCTTCGAGTAGCCCCTGGATGTCTCCTGTTGTATTGGTGAAGAAGAAAGACGGCACAACGAGGTTCTGCGTAGACTACCGTCTTCTGAACAATGTCACCAAGAAGGACAGCTATCCGCTTCCCAGGATTGACGATACGCTGGACACCCTAGAGGGGTGTAAACTCTTCTCTACCTTGGATCTCCGCAGTGGATATTGGCAGGTTGGATTGGCACCTGAAGATAAAGAGAAGACGGCGTTTTCAATTGGCACTGGGCTCTGGCAGTTTACAGTAATGCCGTTCGGGCTTTGCAATGCTCCTGCCACATTCGAGAGGCTGATGGAAAACGTGTTAAGAGGTCTCTCTTGGGAAGTATGCCTGGTGTACCTAGACGACATCATTGTGCTGGGGAAGTCCTTCGCTCACCATCTGAAGAATCTGGAGAAGGTCTTCGAACGACTGCGTGCAGCGAACCTAAAGTTGAACCCGAAGAAGTGTAATCTCTTCCGAAGGCAAGTCAACTACCTGGGGCATATTGTGTCAGACAACGGAGTTGCTGTTGATCCAGAGAAGATAGCAGCGATCACCAACTGGCCAGTACCTCGAGATAAGCACCAGGTGAGAAGTTTTCTCGGGCTCTGCACTTATTACCGGAGGTACGTGAAAGGATTTGCTGACATCGCAAAACCTCTTACCAGGCTTACCGAGGAGAAGAGGACTTTCCATTGGGACCACGAGTGCCAGGCATCCTTCGAGGAGCTGAAGAGAAAATTGAGTAGTGCTCCTATTCTGAGCTATCCACGTCCCGAAAGCAAGTTCATACTTGACACAGATGCCAGCAACATCGCCATCGGAAGTGTCCTCTCTCAGCTCCAAGACGGAGAAGAAAGGGTGATTGGGTATTTCAGCAAAGCACTCTCGGCTCCGGAACGCAACTACTGTGTCACAAGGAAAGAGCTTCTGGCAGTAGTAAAATCCATAGAGCACTTCCATAAATATCTATACGGAAGAAGGTTCCTGCTGAGAACGGACCACGCGGCTCTCATGTGGCTGCTGCGATTCAAGTCACCGGAGGGACAAGTGGCGAGGTGGATCGAGCGCCTTCAAGAGTACGACTTTGAATCTGCTCATCGTTCTGGAACGAGCCACAGGAATGCGGATGCTTTGTCAAGAAGACCTTGTGATGAAGGCTGCAACCATTGTTCTCGACAAGAAGAGAAGCAGGGAACAGTATTGAGGACAACGGTTATTATCGACAGTTGGCGGGACACAGAGGTGTCAAAGGCGCAAGACGAGGACCCGGACTTGAAACAAATAAAGGAATGGAAAATATCGGGGCGAGGAAGACCGACCTGGCAGGATGTGGCTCCAATGTCGAAGAATGTAAAAACGTACTGGGCCCAATGGAACTCCATTGTAGTGGACAACGGGCTGCTGAAACGGGCATTGGAGAACGCGGAAGGAGATCAGCGTAGGCTACAGCTCATCGTTCCAAGGAATAAAGTGCCCGAAGTGCTTAGGGAACTACATGACGGTGTAACTGGCGGCCATCTTGGAGTTCACCGGACATTGGAAAAAGTTCGTGAACGCTTTTACTGGGCAAACCTTAAGGACGATGTGTTGGACTGGTGCAGGCGTTGTGCGACTTGTGCGGCTTCTAACGGACCAACAAGAAGAAAGAAGGCCCCTATGAAGAAGTACAACGTGGGAGCACCGTTCGAGAGGATAGCGATTGACATCGCTGGCCCTTTCCCTGTGACAGACGAAGGCAACCGATATATTCTCGTGGCCATGGACTATTTTTCTAAGTGGGTGGAAGCGTATGCCCTTCCGAATCAAGAGGCAGTCACGGTTGCAGACGTACTTGTGAAGCAGCTCGTCAGCCGGTTTGGAGTACCCATGGAACTTCACGCTGACCAGGGAAGAAACTTTGAGTCTGCAGTCTTCTCCGGGATGTGCGAAGCACTGGGAATACGGAAAACCAGGACGACACCTCTTCACCCTCAATCGGATGGCATGGTGGAGCGCATGAACAGGACAATGGGTCGATATTTGTCTAAAGTGGTCTCCGAGCATCAGCGAGACTGGGACCAGTATCTTCACTTGTTCTTGTTAGCCTACCGGAGTTCAGTCCATGAAGCAACGGGGCAGACCCCCGCAAATGTGGTGTTCGGCCGAGAACTTCGTTTGCCTTGTGATCTGAAATTCGGGTTCAAGCCTAATGAGGAAGTGGCCGGAGAGGAGTACGTCACGAATCTACGGAAGCGGATGGATAATATCCACGAAAAGGTTCGTGCAAACATCCAGGGAGCCAGTGACAGAATGAAGGAGCGTTACGACATCAGGGCAGAGAAAGGTGGATTCCAACCTGGAGATTTGGTCTGGCTACATGATCCTCGAAGAAGGCGAGGCTACTCACCTAAACTTCAGAACTCCTGGGATGGCCCGTTTGAGATCATCAATAGGATAAACGACGTCATCTATAGGATCAGAAAGCAGCCAAAAGGAAAACCCAGGGTAGTCCATTTTAATAGACTGGCCCCATACAAAGGAGACCATGGCCCGACAAAAGACCAGCAAGTCAGGTACCTCAACAACGTGGAGGCCAGTAAGGTATCAGTTGCACAACCTAAGGTACAAGGTTCCCGTGGAGTAACTCAGGCAGTATACAGAGATATCTTCTCGTTACCCGCGGACTATTCTCTGGCCCATTGTGTAGCCGAAGATCTGAGGACTTCCCGAGGGATTGCAACCGTCTTCAGGAAGAAGTTTGCTGGAACTGAGGAACTGGAACGCCAAGGACCACGCGTCGGGAAAGCACTCCACCATACGCACGAAGGACGACACCTGTTCTACTTAGTTACCAAGTGTGCTACTGATCAGAAGCCCACATATGACGCACTGCGGCGAAGCCTCGACGACCTGCGGAGTAAGCTTCTGAGACTGCGTGTCACCAAGCTCGCGATCCCTAAGTTGGGCTGTGGATATGACGGCCTGGAGTGGAAGGTTGTCAGGAACATGCTTGAACAGATATTCGCCAACTCTGGAGTCGCCATATTGGTGTGCACGTTCAACCCCTGGAAAGGAAATGCGTCTCCATCGAGGGAAGCTCATGACCGCCCGATTTCTCCGGACTATGCTCTGGGGCAGAGCACTTTTAAGGAGGGGGCAGTGTTACGGTCAGAGCGGAAAGTAGGACCGGCTTCTGATCTGCCTAGAGCGGATTAGGCAAACAATGGGATTAAGCGGAAGGGATTATAGAATGGCGTAGAACCTTCTAGATCGGTCTAGGTGGTCCTCGTCCGTGTTCCGAGTAATGCCCCACCACGACCTACCTTGCCTATATAAAAAGGACAGCGTTTTCGGGCGCGGCAGTCAGTAATAAGCAGTAGTAATAAGATGAGTGAGTAATAAGACGAGTCTGTAATAAGCCAGTGAGTAGCAGTCGTTAACTAGTGGCAGTGTGTGTGAGTTAGTTAGTATTAGTATCAGTCTGTAATAAGTGCTTAGTGAGCAACAGTGACAATTAGTGACCGTGTAATAAGTGTAATAAACTGTGTGGCAGTTAGTCATATTTGAAGAGTCTTACGGTCGGTGGACTTTAGTTAGCGAACTGTAAGTGTTAATTTGTAATTGTAAACTATAGTGTAATATTATTGTATTTGTACAAATTTATATAAATAGTTTAGTTACTTAGTATAAACAATATCTTATATTATTTGTATATTATCTTAGAAATTAGATAACATTTAGTAGAATATTATTATTGTATATTGATATTAGTTTAATAATTTAACTGTTTTAAATAATCTCATTGTATTCTTGTTAATTTGTTAATAAATATTAGATTCTTGAATTAAGTAATAGTTTAGTCCATTTTACACCCAGTAGCACGTAACAATATTTATAATATGGAACATTGTTTTTTTTTTAACGAATTAAAAAAAAACATCAGTTGTAAAAACAGATTGTATTTTTTATTCCATTTTGTTTATTCAATATAATCCGCCGTGTTATCTCGTTTTTTCCCTCTCTCCATGAAAGGGGAGAAAATAATAAAAGTGATATAGATTGGCGCGGATGGGAATCTGATTCACGAAATGGTGGAAAAATCGTGGAAAAAGATTAGATAGGAGGGGCTATACGGCTATACAGTTAGATACAATGGGAGGAAATGGTGTGTGCGGCGTGCGGTGCATAACAGGGGCCTTCAGTCGCTTTTTTCCAATAAATAGTCATTTTTCACGGTACCACCCCCCCAACCCTTCTCAATATCGCGAGTCACCGGCCTAAATCGCTTCAGCCAGATTGTAACTCCCTTCTCTATTCCATGCTTAGCTCGGTCTTGACTTACCCTCCTGAATTAGCTTTTTTAACAGAGAAATACGACTATTTGTTTCTTGTCGAATCCTATAGAATCAAATTTAAAACTCCGATCACCATTTCTCAAATAATTTACATTCTTCTATTTTATTCTGTATTATTCCTCACAGTCTTAGTTTTTGGCCGATCTATTTTATATTGTCCCATTCCAGCCAGTTTTCTTAGAAAGCTAAGCTATATAAAGGATTTGGTACTTGTGTATTAAATCCACCACCTGTAAAGGCCAACGCGCAACCAGTTACGTTTTATAAATAATAAAACAAATAAGCATTTTAATAAAAATCTGCAAACAACGACACATCTACAAGAAATAACCAAACAAACAACAGCAAATGTAGACCAAATAACCAAACAAACAACAAGTGTAGAACAAATAACCAAACAAAAACAGATCAGCTACAAACAAAAATGATACAACAACAACTCTAGAACACACCAAGAAATAGAACAATGAATCTGTTAACAATGTAGCTGTTACTGCTAGAATTAAAACTATTATAAAATGTAACTGCTTGCGCATGCATACAATATTGGCCTTTTCAGGTGGTGGATTTAATACACAAGTACCAAGGATTTTTTTCTAGAACGATAAATAAGCAGCTTTATTTATGGTTGTGTTCCATAAGTTTTATATGGCTATAAACCTGTCATTTCTCAATTATTATTTCTTTCAGCTCCTAACGTAAGCTAGGTAGGTTCAAGCTACTTGAACACTCCTATCGTAACGTAGGCTGACAACCTAAACACCTTCAACTGGCTTATAGATTGATTTTTTTTTCCCTTAAAAACCTAATTTTTTGCGAAGTAATCATTTTCCTAACTCAAAAATAAATAAAAAATTGTAACTTATGAAATTATCCTGTAAAAATAAATATTATTCAAAATCTACAATGGCGTTTTAATGGTTTTTCCTTTCTCTATCGCTGAGAAATTATTATGATACACCCTAGAAATTTAATTGTGTCTTTAAATTTTAGTTTTATATTTTTTTAGCTAATATTTCAGTGGGATTCGTCTATTTAATATTTTTTCCGAAATAAGAATTTTGGCTATGTGATTCCGTCATGTAGTTTTATGGTCTATCAATTCATGATTCTTTACAAAACTTCTACTAACCAAAAAAATCACTCACTTCGCTCACGTGTGTGTGTAATGTGGTGACATTTAAATAAATGTAGATCGATATCATCCTTTAAAAGAATAACAATTTCATTTACTGATTAATGCAACTTATATTTGCCTTTTCTTTTGAATTAGATTTTTATTTTTGCTATATTGCTTTTTTGAGTTTCTGCTATAAATAAATAAATGAGAAAATCATCATAAAAAATAAATTATAATAAAATAAATTATTTGTGGAAGAAAATGGTCAATAACAGATATGTGAGACAGTGATGTGATTAGAGCATGGGACGGACCACGGGCGCCCCCCCCCCTCCCAGCGACAGCCCTGAAGAAGACCTTCAAACTAGGTCGAAACGTTGGCTAATTAATAAAATTTTCTCCACATCTAAGAGAAATTTATTGACCTCTACCCGGACCATTTTCTTCCACATATATTATCAAGGTCAACTATTATCATACAAGAAAATAAAAAATTATTGAATTTTTAAAATATTCATTATTCATAACACGCTGTTTGAAATTTATATAGAATACACTTTAACTATTTATTTATAGTGCTGCTGACATAGAGTATGAATAGGTTCAAGATTATTTTTTAAAATTAATTTAATTTAAATTATAGAAGCGATGTAGCTGTGTAGGTAGAATGCTGAATTGTGATAGAGATCCTGGGTTCAAATCCAGCTGTGGTAGATAAATCATATAATCTGTTAACACCCAAAGAGTTCTTCTTAGCACACCCGTAATAAAGTTGATACCCTCAGTGGGAGGAATAACCTGTCGTTAAAGCGTGATCAAGCACAAATCACCTACCTGTATATCCGTTGTCTTAGAAACAGTTTCTATTATGTGCTCTTCATGGGAGGTAGTGGTATAAATTCTGGATTTTGTATATATTATTTAATTGTATATGTAATATAAGTAGTATAACTTAATTTATATTCGAGTTAATATGATGTTTTTAAAAATTTTACTGTATATATGTACGTATGGTTTGGGGAACGGTATGACCTGCTGTGCTGAGGGTCCCGGGTTCATCCGTCCCGGCATCTGTCCGGGCATGTGGGATCTGGAGACCCTTCTGGGGTTCACCCAGCCTCTATAAAGAGTAGAAACTGTAACTACTACGACCCGTGAACGAGTCTGGGGTTCAGTACATGGTAGAGACTGTGCTGTTTTATGGACAACGGTTCTGCAAGGAGGTGACTTGTCCTAGGTCACGCCAGGGTTTTCCCCCTTATTATGGGTACCCTATTTTTATAATAGTTTATAGATGCTGGGTGAGCCCCAGGAGCGTCCTGGATCCCATATGATTGCCTTAGAAATATATATATATATATATATAGAGGTAAGAATGTATATTTCAAGCCGTCAAATATATTACCCTAGATTATGGAACCTTTTTTTGTATATTTTAAAGGGAAAAATAATTTTATGCTGGAGATATTCTTCTTCCTTCTTAATTTTTTGTTGTTAAATTGTTGTGAGAACGGTGTGAACATAGCGTGGTGGTGATGTAAAGGGTTGTAATGCGGAGGGAAGGAGAGACAGTTATTTACAAGTATGTATAAGAGTGTATGGATAAGCTGGCTGGTGTATAAAGTAACTTGCTCAAGCGTAACCTCCAATTTCACAGTGCCTGCTCCTCTAAGTCACGTAATGAATATACAATGGAGGCTCCTTTTCAAAGCACATCAGGCTCCAATCTTCACAGCCCTTGGGGGTTTTAATCAAAACAACACACGAAGAAAAGGCTACGGCTTTCGAAAACACTGACCCGCCAGTCTCTTTATATACTCGCATAAATAGCATATATTCAAAATGTCTTCTCTTACAAACATATAACATTTTTAGGATAGAAACATAACGCTTGAGAAAAGTTATATTATCATCACAGTTTGTGGTGTATACAGTTTTATTTATTTTATTTTCGGCTTTTCATTATTTATTTAATATTTTATATGGTAAATTAATAAATATTAACCAGTACGACAGCAACTAATGAAGGATCTTTGTTTGTCATTTATTAAAACATGCTGCTAAGCTACAGTGGGAGTCCTAAATTTTGCCTATCTATGTATAGTTTAGGGATCTTTAATAAGTATCTGACACCGTACAGGCTCGGGATCCCCCGTTTTACGTACTATCCGAAGGACGGCACAACCAAGTATTTTTCCTCCTTTTAAATGCCACCTTCCGGGCATCCAAGACCTTGGATATAGAAGGCCTTATGCTATTCACTACACCAAAGCTTACCTCATTAATCTTCTCGGGTTTCAATACCTGGTAGAGACTGTACTGGTTCTATGCCACTGTCTGTTAGGATTTCCTCCAGATCACACTCTTCTTCTAAGTTTCCTCCTCCCCCCATGAAAGGTTCCGACTTTATAATGTGGATATCTATAGATCCTACAGATACGAGGTGAGCCTCAGGAGGGTCTACAGATCCCTAACGGTCCACCCATGACTGTAGAGAATTAATAATTTATTTGCCACAGCCGGATTTGAAACTAACTACGATTTTACGATTTGAAACTAACTGCTTTGAATTCATCAGTAAAATTCGTAACATTTACTAATTATTACTAAAATTTATAATTAATGTTTATTAATTGTTATTATTTTTAAATATTTTTGGTTGAAGAGGAAAGATTTGCCCTGGCCGATTTTTTAATATTTTTGGTTTGAAGAGGAAAGATTTGCCCTGGCCGATTTTAAAATATTTTTGTTTTGAAGAGGAAAGATTTGCCCTGGCCGATTTTTAAATATTTTTGTTTTGAAGAGGAAAGATTTGCCCTGGCCGATTTTTAAATATTTTTGTTTTGAAGAGGAAAGATTTGCCCTGGCCGATTTTTAAAAATTTTTGTTTTGAAGAGGAAAGATTTGCCCTGGCCGATTTTTAAATATTTTTGTTTTGAAGAGAAAAGATTTGCCCTGGCCGACGCAAACGACCCGGATCCGGATCCCGGCCTGGGCAAATCTTTTCTCTTCAAAACAAAAATATTACTAAAATTATTATTAATTGTTATTGCTGTAGTCTTCCGTTCGACGGTACAACATCCTACGGATCCTATTCAGGTCTGGGCCTTTATATTGTTTTAATTATTGCCCTCCATAAACCAACTCTGCCATGCTAAACTGCTGCTATTCACAACAAGAATTTACTCTTACTTCCAGTATGATGATGAATGTAGTGTTAAACGCTTTCAGGGCTTGTTTTTTTTAGGTTTAAGCTGAATATCATCATATACTAATTGGAAATTGGCAACTAAGGGTTGTGGGGGTGAGCATCAGTGTTTCTTGGCTGCTTCCATATTATTGCATACTAAGGAGAATATCTGACTATGTTAGGTTTTTCTGGTGAAATCCACATTGATATCCCCCTAATATTTTTTCAACCCTCGGTAGGGGATGTTTGTAAAGTATGTTGGAGAAGGTATTAAAGGCACATCGTAACAGCGATAATCCTTGGTAATTTTTACAATCACGTAAACGTCTTTTTTTCTTTTATTGTAGAGAGAAATGTTTTATTTCAAGCTTTTGGTGACACTTCACCTGACCAAATTAAGATTGGGAGGTTGTGTAATAGATTCTAGAGCTGCTCTTTAGCTTCCTTGAAAAGTTTAGAAGGACAAGCGTCAATACCGCAGGCTTTGTTATTCCTATGTTTATCTGCTACTTCTTGAACTTCTTTGGCTATTTTCTGTTCCTTGACTTAAGTTTGTTATTTGCCGCTATATTCACCTTTGATGATTTGGTTAAGGTGACTGTTCCATATTTTAAGAATTGGATTCCTATCCTTAAGTAAAGATCTATCGATATCGGAGAGTCGGAATGGATTTCGGCCATTTGGTAATTTTCGGCATTCGTTCAAGTATGTTAAGTTCTCGATAACTTCTTTTTATTTATTCACACATTTCTATATTGCTATATAATCTTCCCCTATGTTTATTTTTGTCGGTATGTATCTAATAAAGTTCCAATATTTCTCTTTTGAATCATATTTGTTTATGCTATATTTTTTTTGATCGGTAACTAATCTACATGGTTCAAACTTATCAGAATATATATCTATATGTATAAAACAATTTGTTTCCTTATGTAATATATTGGTATTTTATTTTTTAACGATGAAAATTGTCCAAGGAATCTGATATGTTTGCGGGATTTTTTTTAATGTTCTATCTGTGCATTCTTCAGTAACTTTATTTTTGACAAGTTAATCTTCTTGTTTCTTTGATATAATGTTTTCTTAACAGTCGAAATCCTGACACTCAGTCATACCAATGTCAGGAAATGGTGTGTGTTCACGTAGCTTCCTGCATATGCCACACCTCTGTAAGGTTGGACTTATGCCGTGCATTGATATAAAGGTGATTCATTTGCTTCTCATTGCGAGATCTCCAAGTACCAAGAGCAATATTTTTATTTATATATAAGGAAAAGGATTGGTTCCTGCAATGAGATTCTCTGTTGCAAAAAAAATTAAAATTAACTTTAACCATTTTCGTTACAGATTTTATTTTCGTATCTAAGGGCCTATTTTACGATAAAAATAACTATTAATTAACGCCTGAAAGAGCTTACTAATTTAAAATAAACTGAATTCGCTACAGTTTTTAGCCTCAAGACTTTTCGATTTGTTGTCTGTTCAAATTTTTGCAGAAAAAAAGTCATGTCAGGAGCTGTTTACAAAATTACAAAATTAGCTAGGCTTTTAGGGATGATAGTTGTTGTTTATTTATTTAACGTCCCTCTATGGTACTATGGCTAATCGAACTATATTATAGTGGGAGATCTCAATGTTGTCTATACAGGTATAATTAGAACAGGGTTCTTAACGAGTACTAATACTGCACAGGCTGACCGCCTTTTAAGTCCACTCCGAAGGACGGCACAACCATTTTTCACCTTTAAACAATCCTAAGACCACCTGTCGGGCAGCGTACCCGCGACAATTGGCATAGTTCGTTTTTATGTTAACCACTACACTCAGGTGACTCCCCCTGAAATTATGCTAGGTTTATAATTTGAAGAAAATATGTTTGGTAAAAAATAATTTTACAAAACTGAAGAAAATAAATCTGACACCGATCTCTCCCCCTGAAGCTGAGATTAAGCGAGAGATCCTCAACCATTTCAATCTGCACACCCTCCACTCTCAAAAGAAGTGCAAAGTCACTTCCGAACCTTCTGCGTTTCGTTTCAGGGAGCAAGGGTAATTTTTTCTCCCCAACTAATTCAATTTTTCCCTTCACCTTTTCCCTTCTACAGATACTGGAATTATCTCAATCCAGACTCGATGTAAATATTTAAGGGCTTATTGGACTTCTTCTTCTTATTGACGTTTATTAAATGTAAAACGCAAGAACACAGAAATCTCATTTTAAGAAATAAAACGAAATACAATTTATTATAACGATATTTTTACAGGTTATCACAGAACTAAGGCACTATGATACATTTTTAGTAAAAATTACATTACGAAACAATAGGGATAGCAATACAATAGTATACAAGAAATACAATAGTATTTTAATTTTTTAATATCTGTAATTCTGAATTAGTATTTATTACTGACTTACTATCGGCATTTTTAATACCGAAATACTATTAATTAATTAAATAGTATTTATTTATTCTTTTAATTTGTTATTTATTATTATTATTATTATTTTAACTATTTTTCAAATTCTGTTGTGGTAGCGGGGTAGTTCAGTGAGCAGAATGCTGAGTTGCCATGTTCACGGGGTCCAGATTCAAATCCGCCTGATGCAGACAAATTATTTAAGCCACAGATGGACTATGTGGGATTTACAGACGTTACTGGGGCTCATCGAGCCTCTATGACTCGGACAAATCACCTCTCTGCTCAACCTTTGCCCTAGAAACACTACTGTCTCTACCATGTACTGAACTCAAGACCCTTAGACCTCTTGTCCAGTCCAGGTTTTTTTAACCATTCTATACTCTGGGTTTTTTTTGTCAATAATTGTATTTATTAATATCATATAAATATTAGGAGCTCTCATGGATAAAAAAAATTAATGGCTGTTATTTAATGGTGTTACTGACAATCTGTTTTAAATAGCTTAATCTGATTTCTGATCTCTCACAGCCTCTATTAGTTGGGTAACCTTCTTTGGGGAGGAAGACCTTCCGATAAAGAGTAAGCTCGGTCAATTCACCTCATTGCACAACAGTTCCGCCTCTGCTGATATACTGAATCCTCAGTTATATACTTATATACAATTATATACTGATATACTCTTCATTCACAGTGTAACAGGTTTTCTCAAAACCGCAATTGCTGCTTTCGATTTGACTCCCCATAATTCTATAAATAGAATGAAAAAAAAGGTATTTTGAGATTGATTGTACATAAGAAAATATCCATTAAGTTTAAATAAACCAAAAATCCCAATCACGCCGATCAGAAACGCTATACAAGAAAAGTGTTTGCTGGGGTGCGAAAGCTGCCCTCAAGAAAGAAGATCAGATACAATTGGCTGGAAAGGAGTTCTTTATTGGCTGGAAGTCCCCGAGGGAACGGGCTTATCCAGAGCTTACTGGAAGGGGGTTGTGGAGGGGGGGGGGGTGGGTGAAATGTAGGCTAGCCGCCTTATCAATACTCTCCTCTCTTATCGCTCTGTGTCTTCTGCTTCCCCGCTGGGGTCTTCTCTGATAAACACCCTTCCGAGTTATGTTATGTTCCTTCTGGATAAATGTATCAGCCAAAATATATTTTTAACAGGGCGATACATTTTACTTATCCTATTTATTTTATCAGCAGATTTAGATAATAATAATAAAGAAATTATACAAATCTCATTTGGCACATAATATATGTGTGATCTTTTGCCAACCTCCCCTACGGGATTCACGTAGAAGCGTCGATGGAGATACACCATTGAAGGCACTCCTAGTTCACCTCTCTTATATATCCCTGCTCCAGAGACGTTTCATTCTCCTAGTTGGATTCTATTGTAATGTATCTGTCAGTAATGTTTGTACCAGTAAGTTTGGGTGTCAAGTAGATGTAAGCATATATTAACTTTCTCCGATGTAGGGCTCCATTTGTGTTACAAAGAAGGAATTTTAGAGATTGATTTGAAATGTAATTACGGACTGACATTAGCTACCATCGTGGTGAGTACTGTGATGAGCGTATTTATCATCGATTCATAATAATTTAAAAAAGAAGTAAGGTATAATTCAATGTCTAAAGTACTAGATTGTGGAAGAGGTATTGGGTGTTTAGGAATTGAGCTAGGCGATATGTAACGATAATGTGTGTAATGCGGCTTTGAGGGACTAGGTAGTGATCTCATAACTTGAGGTGTTGCATTTTGATAAGTTCTGCATTGAAATGTTCTAGGCAGATTTAGATAAAATTAAAATTTTTGAAAACAAACTTGAAAGCGCAGAGTTCGTAAGAATGGAAGAAGCCCTTTTGAACATTCGAAATATTTATTATGAAAAATTCTTGCCTTAAAAACTAGAAGTCAGATATCATAAAACAGTTGTTTCATCTTGATAAAACTGGTGTTAAAATGCTGATAAAATCCTGGAAAACCCGGTGTTTGAGCGTGATCTAATCACCTCCCTACACAACCCTTGCCTTAGAAATAGTATTGTCTCCACTATGTACTGAACCCAAGGCCCTACATGGGTTGTAATGGTCCTGATTATAAAATATTTAAGCAATATTGATTGATCTCAAGAAAACATAAGATTTTATATCGGAACTAGGAAATTCTTTGGATTATTCAAAAATGTCTAGCTTCCTCTTTAGTATATTTTTATAACTTTTCACTTCAGATGAAAGTTTCTAAATTGGTCCAGGATTGTCAGTGCTGTAGTGAGGATCATTTTTTCGATTTGATTTTGTACAGTAAATATTAGAAATTGACAAAATTTCATGATTAAACTAAAAAAATATCAATTTTTTGAGTTATCCGCTTTTGATCCTGAACACCTCATTTAATTCTAAACATGACACTTGGCGCTTACATTCTCAGTACTAAACACAAGATCCTTCATGGTGTTCAGTGGCATTTTTTTTTTTTTTTGTCATGTAATGCATATTATGTTACATATCTGTCTCGATAAATATACATAGTGTTCACGCTCCATATTGTCTCTACATACATAAATATCCTCATTTATCTTATTGCTTCTGAGCTGATTCCTTCTAATTTTCTGAACTGTATGGAAGAAGCTATTTTGTGACCAGTTATATATTTATATGGTTATAAATGTCTGCAATCTATAGCTATTACTAAATTATTTCGATTAGAAAAGAGTATCCTTACGAAGACATTTGGATCAATGATCAGTAATATATGGTTAGGAGCACCCAACAGGTTTATGAGCATTTAGATAAAATAGAAGAAACGAAAAAAGGGAAGGGTGAAATTTTTTGGTCATGCTTATTGGATCGTTTGTAATTTACTGGCTAAAAAATATTAATCTATTTTGATAAACAAAATAAAATAGTTAACATAAACAAAAGTGTTATCTCATTTGCTGCAGATTTGGTCCGATCCCGACATCAATCCTTTCATGACAATCGTTCCACTCAAACTCAGTAGTTTCATACCTAGATTTAATAACCGAGATAAATTAGCGATTATCTTCCTAGGGGGCTCTAAATAAGATGCCCTCATGGTTGTAAGTTGAATTTATTATTTGATTAATATCAGAGCGTAGTTTTTCTACTTGTCTTTATCTCATGCCATTCTATAATAATAACAACATGGCATAGCGAGCACAAAGGTTCGATACCGATACCACCAATTTCTGCTTACACACTTCCCACACCACTACCCAAACCTAAATCCCCCAGATCACTCTTAACACAATCTTCCCACCTACGCCTCGGTCTACTCCTTAGACGCTTCCCAGTTGGTACAGCGCTTAATAACTTTTTAGGAATTTGTTCGTTACTAATCCCAGCAACTTTGCCTGCCCATCTTAATCTTCGTGAGACCATTCATTCTATATGCTTGCAATATTAATATACTACAATAGGATGTTGATAGTTGGGGGTGCAGTCGAGAAAACACGCAAAAATAGGTGAAACTATTTTATTTTAAGTGCCGACGTTTCGACCTACTATGTAGGTCATCTTCAGGGCTATGAGAAAACAGACAAAAAACAGAATAGACTGTAAAAATACATAAAATAGAGGTACAGAAAAATTAACAAAAAGTAGAGATATAAAAAAGAATGATATATAATGAAAGGATATATGAAGGTATATGAATATATATATACATAATATATATATATATATCATAATGTATATAGGTATATGAATAAAGATGATTACATGGTAGATGGATAGAAAGGTGATAATGCAAAAACAGAATACAAAGAGAGCAATGAAGTTAAACAGAAAAAAATAAAATGAAAAAGATATGAATATAAAGAGTATGGACAATTTAGTATAATAAAGATAGAAATGTATTGCAAAGAAAACAGTAGTATGAAAATAGACTCATGGGGAGTATCATAAGTGCAATGAGAGAACATGAATTAAAAATATGATACCTAATAATACATCGAGAAGAATATATTATAGAACGTAAAGAAAAGGAATCTAATGTATGACAGGTCAAGAAGTGAAATATAAATAAAATTTTAAAAATATAAGAATCAGAAGTTATGTAAAGGTATAAATGTTATATAAAGGTATACACTATACATTATATAACAGATGTTGTATCAAGGTATAAAGATATTATATAGAGGTATACATTAGGTATGAAGTTATATAAATAAAGATGAAAGAATACAAGGAACAATACATGGGAGATATAAGATATCAGTAAGTGAATAGAGATATATTATAAAAAATAATGATGTTCTGTGAACATGAACTCTTTAATTAAAACTATTTAATTAAAACTATGATGGATGCAAAAAGTGATGATGGGAGAAATAGGTGTGAAGTAAGGAGATGGAGAAAGATGAAGAGAAGATATAAATAATATGAGACTAGTACGAACCCGATAGGAGTGGCTGCTCGGACAGCGAGTAACTGACGCGGATAAAACCGTTAAACGACGGAAGCGCTGGCCGCGATCTCTGTCGGTCAAAGGTCAAAGTAGCGAAAAAAAATTTTTAACAATAAAAATAAAAAAATAAGAAAGTAGGGAAAGGGCAATTTTGGGGAAATATGGGGACGCGTAAAAAATGTGAAAAATAAATAAAAAATAAAGTTAAAGAAAAAAAGGGGAGTAAAGAAATAAAATACTAGAAAAGAAAAAATAGACAAAAACGGACCGTAAACGGAGAGAAATAAAATATGATTTGAAAATTAAGGAGTTTTTAGTAAATTAAAAATTTGGGAATAAATTGAGGATAGGTGATGTGAATCGGACTTAAGGTTGACGGTGGAGGAATCTAAATTGATGTGGATGGTTTCCGAGAGAATGCGTTTTTCATAGTTGGGAAAGGAAGATAGGATAGACGTATTATCGAAGTTGAAAATGTGGTTTAAAGATAGGGCATGGTCAGAGAGTTTGGAAGCGGTTGGGTTATTGGATGAAATGGAATATTTATGTTGGGAAATACGATCTTTAAGTAAGTTTTTAGTTTCGCCGATGTAGGAAGAGTTGCAATTGGGAGTGGAGCAAGGGATACGGTAGACAACTTGTGAGCGTTGTATAACGGGAATGGGATCTTTAACACGGGTATAGATTTTGGAAAGTTTGTTATGGGATTTGAATGCTAAACGTAAGTTGGGGATAGAGGAACGTAGGGATTTTTGAATATTATTTGAGAGGGAGGGTATATATGGCAAGGATCTGTATACTGGGTTAGAGGGAGGGTGTGGAGACAAGGTAGGGTTGGGGGGTTTTTTATAGTCTTGGATGAGTTTATTAATAATATGGAGAGGAAAATTGTTTTTTGAAAGTATATTTTGGATGCGGTGGATGTTAGTTTTATGGAAGCAAGGGTCAGAGAGGGATAGGCCACGGCGGATAATATTTTTGGCGACGTTTATTTTTTGGTGGTGCGGATGTTGGGAGTAATAATTGAGGAGTCTGCCAGAATAGGTGGGTTTGGTATACCAATCTGTGGATAAGGTGTGGTCAGGATTTCTAATGCCAATTTGAATCCAATAAATCATTACCATTCCTTGACCTCCGTATCATTAGAAATCTTGACCACACCTTATCCACAGATTGGTATACCAAACCCACCTATTCTGGCAGACTCCTCAATTATTACTCCCAACATCCGCACCACCAAAAAATAAACGTCGCCAAAAATATTATCCGCCGTGGCCTATCCCTCTCTGACCCTTGCTTCCATAAAACTAACATCCACCGCATCCAAAATATACTTTCAAAAAACAATTTTCCTCTCCATATTATTAATAAACTCATCCAAGACTATAAAAAACCCCCCAACCCTACCTTGTCTCCACACCCTCCCTCTAACCCAGTATACAGATCCTTGCCATATATACCCTCCCTCTCAAATAATATTCAAAAATCCCTACGTTCCTCTATCCCCAACTTACGTTTAGCATTCAAATCCCATAACAAACTTTCCAAAATCTATACCCGTGTTAAAGATCCCATTCCCGTTATACAACGCTCACAAGTTGTCTACCGTATCCCTTGCTCCACTCCCAATTGCAACTCTTCCTACATCGGCGAAACTAAAAACTTACTTAAAGATCGTATTTCCCAACATAAATATTCCATTTCATCCAATAACCCAACCGCTTCCAAACTCTCTGACCATGCCCTATCTTTAAACCACATTTTCAACTTCGATAATACGTCTATCCTATCTTCCTTTCCCAACTATGAAAAACGCATTCTCTCGGAAACCATCCACATCAATTTAGATTCCTCCACCGTCAACCTTAAGTCCGATTCACATCACCTATCCTCAATTTATTCCCAAATTTTTAATTTACTAAAAACTCCTTAATTTTCAAATCATATTTTATTTCTCTCCGTTTACGGTCCGTTTTTGTCTATTTTTTCTTTTCTAGTATTTTATTTCTTTACTCCCCTTTTTTTCTTTAACTTTATTTTTTATTTATTTTTCACATTTTTTACGCGTCCCCATATTTCCCCAAAATTGCCCTTTCCCTACTTTCTTATTTTTTTATTTTTATTGTTAAAAATTTTTTTTCGCTACTTTGACCTTTGACCGACAGAGATCGCGGCCAGCGCTTCCGTCGTTTAACGGTTTTATCCGCGTCAGTTACTCGCTGTCCGAGCAGCCACTCCTATCGGGTTCGTACTAGTCTCATATTATTTATATCTTCTCTTCATCTTTCTCCATCTCCTTACTTCACACCTATTTCTCCCATCATCACTTTTTGCATCCATCATAGTTTTAATTAAATAGTTTTAATTAAAGAGTTCATGTTCACAGAACATCATTATTTTTTATAATATATCTCTATTCACTTACTGATATCTTATATCTCCCATGTATTGTTCCTTGTATTCTTTCATCTTTATTTATATAACTTCATACCTAATGTATACCTCTATATAATATCTTTATACCTTGATACAACATCTGTTATATAATGTATAGTGTATACCTTTATATAACATTTATACCTTTACATAACTTCTGATTCTTATATTTTTAAAATTTTATTTATATTTCACTTCTTGACCTGTCATACATTAGATTCCTTTTCTTTACGTTCTATAATATATTCTTCTCGATGTATTATTAGGTATCATATTTTTAATTCATGTTCTCTCATTGCACTTATGATACTCCCCATGAGTCTATTTTCATACTACTGTTTTCTTTGCAATACATTTCTATCTTTATTATACTAAATTGTCCATACTCTTTATATTCATATCTTTTTCATTTTATTTTTTTCTGTTTAACTTCATTGCTCTCTTTGTATTCTGTTTTTGCATTATCACCTTTCTATCCATCTACCATGTAATCATCTTTATTCATATACCTATATACATTATGATATATATATATATATTATGTATATATATATTCATATACCTTCATATATCCTTTCATTATATATCATTCTTTTTTATATCTCTACTTTTTGTTAATTTTTCTGTACCTCTATTTTATGTATTTTTACAGTCTATTCTGTTTTTTGTCTGTTTTCTCATAGCCCTGAAGATGACCTACATAGTAGGTCGAAACGTCGGCACTTAAAATAAAATAGTTTCACCTATTTTTGCGTGTTTTCTCGACTGCGCCCCCAACTATCAACATCCTATTATAGTACCCACAGTCAACTAGTTCTTTCTCACATTAATATACTACAGTTGGGAATTTCAATAGTTAAAAAATACCCAATTTAAATATATGTCCGTGTTAAATTCACTGTTTGGCTCACTCTGCGCCATCTTGGATGCTGTGGAGACAAAGCAAATATGAAAAACTTGATTAAAAAAATATCTATTGCATTCCTTGTCTAAGTTACCTCTTTAAAGGAATAGACTTTTCAAGAGTTCAAAGTAATGGCGGCTGTTCAGCCCTAGAGTGGTTAAAATATTGACGATGACATGGATGGAAAGAGTGTGGGTATTCTATAGGCAGGATAATGAGCCGACTAAGAAGGATGGGGCTCCCTCCGTTTCAGAAAACGCCTTGGAATGTTCTCTATAAGCTACGTGGCTGTCCATACCATCCAGATTTTTCTCTTTGTACTCCCGGTGGCCTCTTGGACTACCTGAGTAACTATAAAAAATCCACTTAAAGAGAGAAATATAACTGGAAAATTTATCTGGAATGAATAAAAAGCAGAAAAATTAAGACGGTGGGTTTAAAAAATAAGTGTGTGTGTCAGCTCCGACACGCGACTGGAGTTTACCCCTTTCCGTTTCTAATGGATTTTAAATGTGTTCTTGCCAATTAATCGCTGTCTGCTGATACTTATCATCGCATATACTTTTTTTTTTATTTGTAGATTATTTAAAAAACTATTTTAAATTAATGTGAACTATTTTAATAAAAATTATAAATATAGATTTGTATATGAAAAAGTAGATGTTTGAGTGGAAAATAGTTGACTGGATTATTCAATGATGGATTGCATTGGTCAGGGGGTTCTGTTAATGATAACACAAAAAATAAGCAAAACTTATTTTTTATTATTCGCGCCAACGTTTCGGCCTACGTTGTAACACTAAATCTGTCAACTGAACTCATAAATATATATATATATATATATATATATATATATATATATTTATATATATATATATATATTAAAATCGCAATTTGTATTAATACAAATTCATATTTATATAACTTTCCAATACGTAAATAACCAAATATTAAATATCATTACCAGTAATTTAACAGTTGAGATTTAATATTGTAAATTTATTTATTTGGTTAAAGTTTGTCCTGATAATCCTTGAATTGTGGTTTAAGTTCTCATGTGCCATGAGCTGAGTCATCTGATTGACAAGAGCTATCATGAGATTCGATTGGTCCGACTGCGGTGTTTGGGGTATATAGGCGAAAATTTATGGAGGCTCTGATGGTGGTGGAGCATGGTTTGACTGGTTGATGGTCGTGGTTCGATTGTCATTTTGGTATCTTGTAGAAAAGATGCGTATTCTACACCCGGGCGAACTGTCATGCTGTTAGGCATAAGTTTGGGTATATGGTTAGTACTGACCTGCTTAGATTTATTTTCTTTCATCCTTTTAGTCACTATTCCTTCTAATTTTTTCCTAAGAAGCGACGTGCGCTCCCTCGCAATTCGAGCATTCATAAATGTTACATGAGGCGCTGTATCTTACACATTTTACGGTGTGGTTGCAGTAGTTTTTTGCGAGCCCAAATTGCTGACATGTATAGCACAGATGCGGAAGGATATCCTTTCCTGGTATGTATTTCACAACCGTGAATATACATCTATTGACGTGGCGTATATCGTCTTGTATATCTTTTATAGTGTTACCTTGTATTCTTCGCAGTTATCACAGTAGGTGATAATTCCATAGGATCCTCAGTTGGTGGTAAATTAGCTAGAGCGGTAAAGCTGTTCGACGTCACTACCAGTGGCGCTTCTTCTGCTTTCCTTGCCTTCCTCTTAGCCGATTTCTTCCACGTCTTTATTTTTTTGAAGGGGGCCTCATCTTGGCCTTTATGCTCCCAAAAACTTCTGGCTCAGAACCGCAGTAAAATCGTGAGAAATAATGAGGCAAGAGTCGCGTTTAACAATTTCTTTACTAGACTAACGAAAAATGAGGAAAAACTTGATATTTGAAATTTTTTAGTTATTCGCTTTTGATTCTGAACGCCTCATTATCAATCCTAAACTACAAATTCGATCGGAAACTGTTTCTCCATAGCACTGACAAACTTGAAGCATTTTAGAAACTCTCGCCATGTGTTATAACTTATTAAACTTTGAGCAAAGAGGGAGTTGTAAATTACACGTACTCTTTCGGTGTTTTGTATTTTTTTTAATATATCGAATTTCCATAGCAGTTAAGCTCAGTTATAAAGTCTTGTGATTTCTTGAAATAAACAAATAACTAATTAACTCCCCTACGGGCCGGTAGGAGCTTTTGCTTCCTGTGTTATCCTCTTCCACACATCCCTGCCCTGTGCTTCTCTCTTCCAATTACAATCCCCTAGCTTCCTCATGTCTCTCTTCACCTCATCCTTCCACCTGCTTCTAGGTCTACCTATTTTTCTTTTTCCACTGGAGTGCACTTGTAGCATTTTCTTCTCAACTCTTTCATCCTCCATTCTGACTACATAATCTGCTCATCTCAGCCTACTTGCTTTGATATTGTTTTCCTCTCACTATTAACCCTTGTAGCCCAGTAAATACAACTTAAAATTATTTATTTTCATGTACTTAGAGGATCTTCTTCTTGGTGCCGAGGTAGACTTAACTAATATCACTTTAATTTACAGAGAAATACAGTAAGAATTGAAATAAGAACTAGTATTGATGCGGTTTTTGTGGTAATTTAAATCTTATACCTTTAAATTGTATGAAAATTTTAGATTAAGATATTAAAAGATCTAAATATCTTAAAAATGTTGGATCACTGCAACAAGTAGTGAATCTATGAATGATCATTTAATTTCGCAGCATCGAGAAAACGATAAATACGTTTTTGGATAAAAAATTAAATCTTATATTTCTTCTTCTTTTTAAATATATTAATATTTGAAAATAATGAGATATGGTAAACTGATCCTCAACAACAAGGAGATTTGAAAGACCTTTGTTTCCCTGAATAATTTTGCATTGACAAATATCTAAATATTTAAAGATCCCAGAGGTAATTGCAATTAATGCCATGATTGCGTTATCAAGAGACACCGCGTGGCCTCGGCAAGATCAAGGGGAGATATTGAAGCGAGGGACGAGATCTGGGGACTTTACTTGCGGAATACATAATAATAATATTGAGGAGTATAGTCGAGGGAGGAAGGGGTAGAATGTTTAATTAATTCCATGTTGACAGTGCCATGATTGATGCTTGTACCTTTCTTCATCTCTCTCTCTCTCTCTCCCCCTCACTCTCTCTCTCTCTCTCACTCTATGGCTCTCTCACTCTCTCTCACTGAGTCGCAAGGAGTGAGGCGTTCCTGATTAATCTGTCATTTCCAAGGAACACAGTGGAGGGGGCAGGACCGCCCCACCACCGACCATCTTCCCGCCCAATCCGGAAAATCAATCTAAACGATATAGAAGATTTCGGGCAGCGACCATGAGGCCGTGCTTTGTGGCAGCGAGTCATCACTCAGGAATGCTAATATATTTCCTTGACGTTTTTTTTCTTTCGACACCTACAGGAAAATCTCATTCCATATATGTGGAATAGTCTCGCAGGGACCATAAGTGTGCGCACGAGGGTACCAAAAATGCACAGACGTATGCTAAAATATCACACATGTTAAGCTCGAGAGTATAAACATTTTAGTTAAATTTGAATGCACTTTTAGACAGTATTTTAGAGATGAATAAAGAATATAAATACATTTTTGAAAGGAGCAAAGTTTTTCCAGGAACACACAATTTAACTCAGTCTTCATGTACATAAATTTGATGAATATACAATGAAGATAACGATGATGGTCATATGTAGATTGCGTTATAATTATCATATGTGGGGCTAATTCCCGTCATCTAGACTGGACCTCCTCTGAGAGCCTCCTTCTGACAGTTCGGTCTTCTGCTCTAGATCTTCAGTTCCGAACGCTAAGCAAAGTTATGGTATCATTGTCCACGCTGTCCAGCCATCTGATCCTCAGTCTCCCTACTCGTCTTGTAAAGTGCAGCTCGGTATTTCAATCTTTGTTCATTCTGCCGACATGCCATGCCCATCGTAGTCTGCCAAGTTTAATGAAGTTGACAATGTCGATGTCGGCAAGTATAGTCAGCAAAGTAAATTTCCTATTTTCCCCTCGCTCAAACATACTCAGCCTCATCTCATCACTGGCGTCATATCATCTAGTGATGTAGACTAAATTAATTAAGATAGAATCGGATGACAGATAAAAAAAAATAGAATAAACTGTATTTTAACAAAATTAATTATCTGCTCATCGGCTTCCCATTCTCTCCATTAACAGTTATTGTGAACTATTTGAATATAACCAATTTATAATCATTTTGTTCATAAGGAAGGATAAAATAAAAATGAGTCTTGAAAAACTGAGCAAGGTCTGGGGTTCGAATTCCGGCCGTGGCAAATACTTTTTTAATCGGTTAACAGCTTGGATCGGTCACGTGGGATGTGGAGATCCTCAGCCTCATACACTCTCTTTTAGTGGATACCCTTAATTGTGGGAAGAACTTGGCGTTTGAGCGTCATCTCGAGCAAATTACCTTCCTGCGTATCCGTGGCCCTCGAAATAGTAAAGTCTCTATCATACACTGAACCCAAGAGACTCCATGATATTAATCCAAGAATATTCATCCATTACTTTGAATTTTTATTGGTTGAGGGAGGAATTTTCGATTCTTACTATTCTTCCAGCTCTTCTTATTCGTCTAACACTGTAAGAATGAGAGTTGAAACTTATCCGATGAACCCTGTGACTAAGACCGGTAGTTGCGACGTGACAGAGCTGGTGACTGATGCGACCACTGTGACAGGTAGAAAATGCGACCTCCGTGACTTCGCCTAAACGCGACCCCCGATGATCGGGCGGCCAGCCATCACCGCTCCGTCCCATTCATCACCGCATTAGCCGGCATATGCTCACTATCGCCAGATCCTCTTCGTCTCTCTTTATCTCTCCACTCCTTCCCTCGTATCTCGCCTTTTATTACTCACCATAATGGTCCCCTTTTTTCTTTTATCTTACCGCACAGCTGCCTCCGATCATTTTTATATAAAAAATTGTTAGGTAGGAAGTCCTTCAAAGATACTTTAGGTTTAAAAGGTCTGACGATTTAGCAAGATGGTAAGTAAAAGCTTAAATAGTAATGTATTTTTCATAAGTCCTATTGGATATTAATCCTATATTGGATGGAGAGAATAAGCTATCATTGGGGTATTTCAGTAAATTAGTGAAAAGGGCTATTTTTCGTGGTATTGGAGAATAGATCCAATAGATCAGCCCCGGTAAATAAGTGGTTATGTTATTTTTTTTCAAAATGAGTTTCTTGTACTTAAAAAAGCAGAATCGTCCCATTCTCGTAGTGTTTTGCTTGACGTGGAGTTTTTTTAAGCCGATGCCTGACTTGAAAAACGAACTACGAAAATAACACGATTCCCCTTCCCTAGGTACAAGAAACTCTTTGAACATTTAAAAATTTTGAACAAAATTCGACTTAATCACACATTCACCGGGGCTGCAGGTAAATATATCAGTCGTAATATGCTGTTTGATAATTAATGATGGACTCAATGGTTATCGCTCCTAGCATATGCTGAATACCCATCCAATATAACTGGGATACTTACTTTAAAGAAAAGTCCCCAAGTAGCGACCGAGGGTATAAAGTTAAATAGGTCATCAGACTGAACTTGTGGAAGACCTGGGAAAGAGATATTATTATTAAATATAAATAATTTAAAAAAAAAGTCCTATATATTATTAATAACTTTATCAATATATAAATAATAATAACTTAAATAAATAAATATATAATTAATGATATCACTCTTATCCCGAAAGTAATATAGTACAACTCGGGATGAAATATATGAATGAACTTTTTTTAAAGCGATATATGAACAACATCGTAGAAGCATAGATTTTTTTTTTTTGTAAACGAAGCTAGAGCACGTTTCTTAAAAATATATATATTTAATAACAACAATAGGATAGATGGAGGTTCATATTGATTCTGTGAGGCGTCAGCAATTATTATATTCCATTGCAGTAATGATTAGTCATACAAATCTAACAAATTAATATTATTTATTTACTTTATGTAATTGATTTTTCAAATTCAATTTCAATTTATAAACTAGGATTGGGTATTCAAATCATATTAGGTTATTTATTTTTTTATGACAGTTTAGGGTTATTTATTTATTTATGACAGTTTAGGGTTATTTATTTATTTAATGATTTATGCATTTATTATTCACATAAAACATTAAGGGATAACTTTGCTCGTATTAGGACTGACGAGCACGTCGACCAATAAGACGCTGTCAAATTATCTGCCCATCAAAGAACTTGTTGTTCCTTTGGCACATGCATTCTAACATTGAGAGAGCTTGAACTCTTTGAGGATGAAGATGATTCTTGACATCTGTAGTGTCTATATGCCGAAGGACCTAGTCTTTATGATCGGGCCAGAGGAACGATACAACATGGATCTACGTCGGTCTCTGACATGAGTAGGTATTACAGCAGATATAATTTCTAGTCAGTCTTAATCTTTCTTTGTGCATTGTTTTTGTAAGCACATTGAAGGTTATTCATTCGTACATTGCTATATGAGGGGGTAATGACTCACGCATTTATTACTTACATTAGCCATTCAGGGTATATTATATGAAGGTCCAAGCCGTAGGCAGGGGCTTCTCGCCACATTTAAACATCACGATTCTTCGTATTTTTCTTCGCTATATTAAAAAATATGCAGTTCCGGTTTAGATCATTGTTGCTGATACCTTCTGGACCTTATTCAGGGCATTGGCAAGGAAGCTGGGAGCGTATGATCTCATTTTTTTTTTGTGAAGATTTTCACTTTATAATTTAGTTATTACGTCATAGCACATGTTTTTGTTTGCTGCTGATTATTTATTTATTCCCTTAATTGCATAGTATTTTGTAACGCAAAAATGTGCAACTTTTATTTATTTTGATGGCGCTGCTGTAAATAATTTATTAATGGTTTTATTTAGCCTTCTGGTCTGATGCATTTTATGTTTCTATTTTTGTTCTTGTTTGATTTAGTAAAGAGGCCTAGTCTTTCTTAGATTAATGAAACTTTTATATTCTATTCTGTTCTGATTGGATATAATGAATCCAGTACATGGATATACGAATATAATTGCTATATTTTGAAGCAACGCCTGGATTAGGGTCACCAATAGGTATCTTAGGGCAATATAAAATATCTATAAAAGATTGGACGCCGCGATCGAGGTAGGAGGGGATGTAATTAAAGGGATAAGAGGGGGAACGATGGAGGGAGGGTGAAACCTCGTAACAAACGCAATTTCACTTGAGGCAAAGATAAAAAACATGAACCCTCCGGGTGACACAGCGAAACTAAGTGATGGATCGCTTCATCCGTGCCACCGCCACAATCCAAACGGCTAATTCATACCTCCCTCCTCCTTTTTGTATCTAATGAGCCGATTTTAATTAAACTTTCTTAACAGTTCATCCCGCTCGATAGTGCCAGTAGATCCCTCAACGACATCTATGTCGTCCGTCACAACCGCCTGAACGCGGCTAATCGTCTGTTTCCTCCCCAATAGTTAAGGGTGATAGACTAATAGCTTTTAAAGAAATATATACTGGTTCACTGTTTTTTTAAATTATATGAGGCAATCAGAATCAAAAGCGAATAAGGAAATTTCAAAAATTGACTTTTTCATTAGCTTTAAATGCAACTTATCAATTATCTATTTTCTTCCATATGTATGGTTGTTGTTCCACATGTAGCAAGAAAGAGTATAGTCTAACACCAGTACGTACCAAAGGCCCTTCATAAGCTGTAATGGTACAGATTAAAAAATATTTAAACAATATTAGTTAAGATTCAGAAAACATGAGATGTTATAACAGAACTTGGAAATTCTTGTGACGATTCACAAAATGTCGTCAAAATTCCGTATTAAAAAGTACAAAAGACCAAAAGTAAATGTCAAACTTCCTCTTTAGTCTAAGTTAAATGACTTTTCACTCTAGACGAAAGTTCCTAAAATCGGTCAAGTTCGTCTATGGTGAGGACATTTTTTCGGTTTCTTTTATTCGGTTTATAAATAAATGAGTAGGAATTTAATAAATAAGGCGTTCAGGGCTTTACAGCATTTTCTGGCTGTTTTAAAATGTTTTCATCAATATTCCTACTTTTGACGCCGTTCTGTTTTCCTTCGGGTCGGCTGTCAGACCGACATTTTGTCGCTTAGTAAACTGTATTCTACCAATTTAGACATTCATTTAATTTCTACATCCTTACGTGTAGAGGTCATAATTTTGAAATATGATACACGAAATCCTCGCTCAAGAGCATATATTCTTAATTAGCGTTATCAATGCACTTTTTGGAGAATTGACCAGGCCTTCATGAACCCCGACAATCAAGGCTGATCTTATCTTAACAATTCAGACTTCTTATTAATAAATCGTTCTGCGAAGAGGCGGTTGACATTTCTCGGACTTCGACACAGAAGAGGCATAGATCGACCAAACAAATATTTGTCTAATTCTGAAAGGAGTCTAATTACAACGTGGATTAAAGAAGGTAGAAAAGATTTAGAAAAGCTATTCTAAACAATTAATAGAAAATAATAAATAATAGAGTTTCACATGTTTGAAGGGATTGAATATTTGGTGGGGTTTCAGCATGGTGCTAGACCAGAGAAGATTTACGAAGATGAGCAGAAGATCTAAAGAAACATTTCAGTAAACGAATGAAGGAAACTAGCTGAGGAACTAAAGAAATACAGTTGTTGCGCGATTCTAAGTGTTCAATACGAAATAAATAAAAAAATCGTTCTAGTTATATTGAATAGTGGTTTTGGAGTACATATAGGCTATGACGGCAGAATGGGATTGGATAAATTATCAGTTTCATGCACGTAAGGAAATATCGAATCAACATTCCAAAGGAATCTTGGTAATCTGTTAAACGCACACTTTCTTTTGCTAGAATGAATTGGAAACTTGTGAATAGTGAATAGCTCACTTTTGGTGTTATTACTTTCAATAGTAATTAGTATATCATTTAAAATACCGTTCGATGATTGAGATGAAGGGTAAGACGGCTAATATTATAGATCTGCGATCCCCTTGAGGAAAGCATTAACACGACTTGAGCTGTCAAGCGCACGCTTCGAGGAACCCCAGACCTTCACTCATCGTCAGGCGACTTAAGATCCAACTGACACTAACAATCGCTTCTCAATCGCTGCTTTATCAACAGTTCAAGATGACGATTAGTTTTTTACAGGACGGATACTGTCAACATTCGAATGCAAATAATCGATTATCAAATCCTGGGTTCGTTTAGTCCAATAGCTTAATACAAAGCAAAAAGCAAGACTTTGATCTTTAACTCCACGACTCCAACACTTATTCGACGAAGCCTATTTGACGGTTCGATAAATATACCGTCAAATAATATAATGACAAATAAATATCTCATCTACATTGATTTTTATGGACTCAGATAATCTTACATTCCATCACCGATTCTTATTGCCCCAATAAGAACGAAGCTGAAATAGCCTTATCATATCAGATATTATTGAGCTCGCAACTGAATGCAAAAACAAATGAGATAATACAAAAACTAGTAACAACAGTAAATATTATTAATGCATTAATATTCTTTTGAACTTTTTCTTTGATCTGTAGAACTTCATTTGGTAATTATTCCGGTGGTTGTCACTGCGGTTTGATTCACAACAAGCTTTTCATTCGTTTCCCTTTTAATATTTTCCAAAAATACGAGTTATTATAAGCTTCAGTATGCACAAGATAATGTATTTATTTATAATATTTATACTTAGGTAATAATTTCATTTATAAAGGGACGTTTCTACAAACATATATCATCATATATATATATATATATATATATATATATATATATATATATATATGTATCTTCACCCATAATTACATTCTCTTTTCCAAGTCTCTATCAAGTATTGAATCTAAAACCCATCATGGGTTGTAGTGGTGCTGGTTTACTATTAATGCATATTTAATTTAAATAATTTTATACTATTATTTTATTGACTGCATCTCGACTATTTATTTCGTCATAAATATCACATTAAATCAACCAAAAGCAAAATTGACCGACTATAACGTATTATTCTCTCCTTCCAAAAGAATAAGCGCCCTCTACCTAAGGTTTATAGAGTAGCAGGCAAAGTAAACAAACCTGCTAATAGGATAACGTATCTCGGTGTCACCCTCGACCGCCACTTAACGTTATCCCAACATTGCAATAAGAAGATCAGGTCGGTTTGAACCAAATCTTACAAGCTTAATCACCTTTTAACTTCACCAAACTTATCATTCCGCCTCAAAGTAATGATCTATAAGGCAGTTATTAGATCAGCATTCCTTTATGGGGAGCCTATGTTGAATAACATTTCACCAACAATTTCAAAACCGTATACTGAGGCGTATAGTAAGGCACACCTCTCTACAAAGGACGAAAAAAGACATAATACACGAGACCCTCGGACTCCCGACAGTAACGGACTTCATCACACTATTCTTTGATAGCCCCCAACACTGCACGAACTCACTTACACCGACAGGACGACCTCAGCGCTGGCAAACACATGTACAGACACTCAACATGGACTGAGTAAACTACCAACTAACTCCAATCAGAAAGCACTAGTGAGCCCCATCACTAGACCCCCCGTCTAATCACTCCTATCATCTAATTAATCTTAAGAAAATTCAATGTACAATCCTCTCTTAAAATGCAGCTGGTGCAGTAAAAGAGATTTCCTGTATCATTATTAATGTTAATATGTTATTGTTAAAAATTAATGAAAGCCAAGGGGTTAAGAAAGAAAAAAAAAGCAATATTGTTTCATAATAATTGTAATAAAAAAAAACCTTACATGAAATATTGAAATTTTATGTATTCTATTACATCAATGAATGAAGGATTAGCTTAGCGCTAATATAAGATTCCCTCAACTGTTAAACAATGAATATTATTGCTAATAAGGTTATTAGACTTTACGAGGCAACTTCAACCATGAACGACTGTAATAAAGGAAGTTGATTATTACCCACTTCAACATTAAAGTCACCATCATAAACGGACCAGGACCGAATCATTAAATTCGCCTCGCGAGGAGACCTTCTCTACAATTGCTTTTAATTTTTAATTACTCGCTAAATTAATTATCAAATTTCGTTTATAAGCATTTAAAACGATAATGAGATACAAATTAGCTTTATCGTGTAATAATTATCATAGTGGATGATAACATTTTCATTTATCTATCGTTTTGGAGGAAATAGATAATCTTTTTTATCCAAAAATAATTTTAATGACATTGTATTTAATTGTAATTTTATTCAAGTGTCATCTTCGTTCCGAAGGTTAGCAATCATCAAGGCTATTCCAATATTGATTTTTTCACATTTTTTTCTATAATAGTCAGGCAATTTTGTCAAATATGACAGGTTACAGCCTTATTTCTCAAGGTTTTGGTCCGGTTCAGAACCTGAAAGCACTGCTTGACTAAACTAGCGAAAAATTTGAAAATGGCAATTTTTGGAATTATCCACTTTTGTTCCTGTAACCCTCTTATATTAATTTTAGTATAGCTTACATATTTTTTGTAGTGAAAACTTCTTTAGACGCGTTGAGTGACTTTTGGTAGGGGATAAACTTAGGAGTTAGCGTCAGCAAACATGCGACATGCTGGTGACGCATAGCATCCTGTGTATAGGTTATACGATATGTTTTTATCAGCTTTAGTTTAAAATTTATCATTCCATTGATATAAGATTAATAATATGTGGCTATAAGGTCGTTGAATAACTGAGAAACTCTTACTATTAACAACTTAAATCATCAATAACTAGATATATTTTTCGTTTCTCCCAAAATATCATGCTTTGTGAAATAATCGTAAGCACAATTGATCTAATTATTGTTGAACATAACGGTGATGTAGTATTATAAGAATGAAAAAAATGTCCATTAATTAAGTTCTACATAAATACAAATACAAGGTATAAATATATACTAATTATTATTTCAATTGAATTATTGATATTTTCTATTGAGCTTGTGCAGCCCATCATAAGTTTTTATTAACAAATAAATTATTTGAAAATGTGTGTAATTATTGTGCGATGTGCCAGTATATGTGAAAACCAGACTAATGTAAATTTTTTCAATTTAAAAAAATGGAATTTAAATATTTTGGACTATAATAGATTTGGTTATTCCACTGATTGTTTGAATTATTCCAACGGTTTGAGTTTTCTATCGGCAATCCCCATAACAGTCTCGAAGCAAAACTATACGGATATACGAGGTTTCACAGTAATATTATCGAGAAGGTGTTAGGTATTAAATGGTAGGTGAGAATCGATGAGATAGATAGGAGCAGAGAGATGCATAGAGCTGTGGGGAGCGCAGTGTTAATTCGCTCGGGAAGTGCATTAGTTGGCTTGCATATTGAGGGAGGGTCAACTGCAATCAGCGCTGCACCCAATCAATCTGAGCGCCCTATCATCTGGTTCATCTCTCGTTCTATTGTTTCTTCTTTTATCGCTTTTCGTTCCTTTATTAGTTATCGAGGGGAAGCTATGGGTGTCATAAATAATCATTTCTGATATTTCCGAATGTCCATTGTTCAGTAACAACCTCTCTTGTACCTACAATGGTTTGTAATAAACTTTTAGCAATGGCGAATTACTATTACGCTTAGTCCATAGCTAACCATCGTGATTTTTTAACAGTAAGGCTAATTTAAAAAATAGTTTATTCATTGAAATTTACACCTGTATATAACAATATAAGTTCCTATAGTGGATTCACAGCCCAAGCAATGATCTCAAGGAAAAGTCATATCCTTTGATCTGAATAATATTTAAATAATAAAATGAGATGCCACCCTGAGATGATTATTGATTGAGTGAAAAATAGTTGACTGGATAATTCTAATGATTGATTGAATTGGTCAGGGGGTGTAGTCAATGATAACACAAAATCAGCAGAACTTATTTTTTAATTGTTCCAACGTTTCGGCCTACGGTGTAGGCCACCTTCAGGGCCTTGGTTGTGGTGACTTGTCAAACTAACAAAGAGAGTTCAGTTGACAAGTCACCACAGCCGCTAGTTGCCCTGAAGATGGCCTACAACGTAGGCCAAAACGTTGTAATAATTAAAAAAAAAGTTCTGTTTTTTTTTGTGTTATCATTGACTGCACCCCCTGACCAATTCAATCCATCACTGAGATCATTATATTTGAGATATAGTAATTCTCCATATAATGGAGACGAATCCATCTCTTCTCCAAAGGTTGATGTGGTTGACTGATTAGATGTTGTTTATTAAATAATAATTATCATTGAATAACATTATATTTATTGTGTGCTGATCATAGTTACCTCGTGATCTACTTACAAAGAAAGAAAGGGGGCGCTATATTTGACTGGATATTTCTCGACAATTGCTTCATCCAGTTCCTTGCCTCTTGACTTGCCCGCTCCTTCCCAACAACTGCCGTCCTGTCTCTTAAGAGTAAAGGTAGCGATCCTAGGAGACATTTAAACTACCTGCTCAATGCACCTTACCCTATTTATTTAGGTACTCCTAATGTTCCATATAGTGTAGCAAAATAAATGACAGGAATGATACATAATGTCGATGGGAATGATACATTATGATAAATCGAATAAGTCGATGGGTAATGGATAATAAGCTAAAGTTGAACGTGGATAAAACCAAGGCAATAGTAATAGGGCCAAACTATTCCCCATAATCCAATGCTCTTTCTCAACAATAATCCTATCAAATTCCACCCAACCGTCAACAACCTTGAAATTATTTTTGACCAAACCCTCTCCTGGAAAAACCATATCTCTGAAATTCTCCGTCGTACCTTCTCCGCCTTAATGCGTCTGAATTACCTGCGTCACCTGTTCCCTTTTGAAATCCGTAGACTACTAGTTTCTTCCTTAATTTTCCCTCATTTGGACTATTGGTGTACAGTGTATGGGGGTATCTCTGGGGATCTCGAAGCAAAATTAAAGCGGTTGCTTAATTGCTTCGTTCGATTCATCTTTGGGATCCGGAGAGATGCCCCGGTCACCCGATATTACGAAGAGTTGAAGTGGCTTTACTCATCCTATCGCCGTAAGTACTTCATAGCATCCTTTTTTTACCAAGTTGTACAATCCCGCTGACCATAGTACATTTTCGATCTCCTTCAATTCAAAACCACAGTCCTCTCCCGTAACACTCGCTCTCGGCTCTCTGATCTATATTACAGTATCCCACCGAACAGCAACTTTTGACAGAGCTTTCCTTATCCGATCCTCCTCCCTTTGGAACTCTATACCTTCTTCCATTCGTCGTTCCAATAATCTTCTAACCTTCAAAGCCGGTATATTCCATCACCTAATATCCCTGCAATTCCCAAAAAATCGGAAATAGTAGGGGATCAGTTTTGAGTTAAAATTCTCTTCATTCGATGAATGAATGATGTTTTTTTAATGTACACGTGTGCGTGTGATTATGTATGTATATACATGAGTGTGTGGAATTCAAACCACGTACTATACGTAGTATTAATATCATCTAGTTAGATATTTAAAAAAAAATACATAAACGGATTAAATGTAAATCACTGATAATATTGTTTAATTTGTCTTCATTATTTTTTGTTTTTTTCTTGGAATAAATTTGATAGATATATGTAACTAACTATAAATTGTTTCTCTTATATAATTATTGTTAACTTATTTTAATTTTCATTCTTTCTCTTCTTCTAACTGTTTTAAAAATATTGTTATTGGAGGTAATTCGCATTTTTTTTTTTGTTCATTATATTTATCGTTATTTTTTATTCTTTCTCACTTACCATCTTATTTGTAATAATTAATTAAATGTAATTATTTTACGCTCTAAGGCCTAATAGCTTACAACACCTGTTGTTATTCTAAAAGGACTTCCCCCAGAATAAATAAAGAGATTATTATTATTAGTAGTAATATTATAATGGCATAGATAAAGTGGTAGTACAAACAACAAATTCAATATAGAAGGTCACGAGGCCATCTTCTATTCAGAAACCTCGGAGGATTATCAGGAATTGAAGAAGTAGCTAGTTTTAAAAATACTGGGTTTGAGTGGGAATAAAGTTTTTCATGAAATTACTGGTATTGGGTTCGGACCAAATTAGCAACAAATGGGACATTGAGGTCATTATGGATCGCTTTATTTGTAAAAAAAAAAAAGTAAGAAGCATTAAGAATTTCACGAAGGATTTTGGATTGTAAGGATTGAATACGAGAGGAATTCGATGGCTTAGTGGAGCCCCAAAGCTGTTCTCCGTTAGTCCAGGTAGGCCTTATAACAGTCATGTATATGAGTCTTTTATAATTAATTGGAAGTTTGAGCATTTGTCTAGTAAGTGTTGCAGCATCCTGAAATTTAGATGGGGTAATAACCTTCTAAGTTTGTTATTTGAGTACTACCACTGGGTAGTTCTCTAATTGTCTTCACCCAAGTCTTTATGTATCATTCCAAGATAATGACCTTTTAAAGTTAATTTTAGGTTTTTTAAGGATTTACTAAGAATACTTCAGTGTTCACTGCAGTGTGTCATGTCTTTGAGGAATGCTCTAGGTACAGTTGTAATGTGGATAAAAGTGGTGTAGTGCAGGTTTTTGGATAACAGTGAATTATATATCACCAGAATCTTCAAATTGATTAAAATATTTGTATATTACGTTAGTTTTTAGTACATTAATATTCGACTTTTCATTACCCGGTTGAGATTAAATTTCGGTTTTCGTGTAGTTATTAGGCCAATGATAACCATCAGCCTGGATTTTCCTTAAAACCGAACATATTTTTCATCACATTCCTTTTCCTTTCTTGTATAATCAGCATTCGACCCATGTAATTGTATGATTTTTTTTTTAATGGACAGTAAGAATTATGAAACTATTATTACCCAAACCTTTTAATAAATAAAATTGATATAAAATCTTTAATTCTTTTAGAAAGATTAGCAAAGTGAATTTACATTAAAGCAGGCCAAACCAATACTTTTAAAAGGCCCACACCAATACCATTGTCAGGCATTTGACATTTAACTATATAAGTTTATATTTTTTATTTATTTACACAACTAATCTTCATCGTTCATAGTTTCTCTTATAACTAAACAGTCAATGTTTTACCGACTCATGCACCATCAGACTATAAAATTTCAAAGAATTAATTAGACTATTTGATTCCAGTCCTGAGATGGAACATCTCAAATCAAAATATGGGTTACATTAGTGTAAGATTATAAATATTTTCATTCTCTTAATGAAAATAAATCAATGTTTTCTTAAAATTACATTTACATTTGCACTATTCATTTACGATTTACATAAGATTTCTTTATTTTCCTATTTAGTCATTCACTTAACGTTATTCTTTCTTAAACTCATAAATTTCTAAAGATTAATAATTTTTTTCTGTATGCTTCCTTTTTTATGTTGAGTCCTAGTTTTTTTTTATTATTGTAACAAGTTTTTATTGGTAATATAAGCAGTACTTCTGTTCATTCTATTTCTCTCTTCTTCTTTTTTTTTTTATAAATAAAGTAGTTGTCTATAAATATTTATCTATGAATTATTTCAATAAGAAAGTATTTCCCCGATATGGTGTTCTCAGTTTTAATAAAACTGGTGGGACCTTTCCTATTCAATATCCTGAGGTCCCTCTCAAAAGCTCACCAACAATGCCCCCTCGACAAGTATAACCCCTACACACTAATGCATATACATTGATTTTTAAAGTCTATTTAAAAAAAAAAATGACACATGACATGGCTCACAATATGAGTGGCAAACACCGCTTTCCATTTTCACAATTTTTTTTTATTCTCCCGGATTTGCCTCATTCCCCCTTCACCAGCGACTCTCATTATTCAGGTGTCAACTGTTGTTGATCACTTGCTTAAACATTAAAGATTTATTAACGACTCAAACCAATTATACTAATGTTGTTTAAAAGACGCTAAACGAAATCTGAGTCATTTCTTTTTTGTAATTAATATAATTTATGCTAGTTTATGTTTTGATGAATAAATAAAAATTAATTTATGAACCTTTAAAAAAACTTATTTAATACGAAGTTATTAATTAAGAATGCATTAAATATATTTTTTAATACATACTTATGGTATTGTATTAATCCTAATAGTATTCTGGAGATATATAGTCAATAGAAACTAATAAATAATTATTTATCAATAAAAACACAAATTTATGAGGTATAAAATAAATGCTACATTTTGACTAGATGTTATCACACAGTGTTGTTTATTCCCTGGAAGGTTTCATTTTCGTATTTTTTCCTTTTTTTTTTTTTGTTCAAAATATGCGAAAAGTGTTTATATGTAAATCTTAGGGAAATTTTCCAGTAAATATATGGAGTATGGTTTATCATTTCAATCTTAGATTGGTTTTAAATAATTAAAATAAAAATACAATTTATCAAGAAAAATTGCCATGTATTTTATATTTCTAAACGAATATCTATATTTCGACAGACGTATATTATTTTTACGTACTTAATATGTTATTTGTATTTTAATTCCATTTAATGTCTCAATATCGATGAAACAAATACTTTAATGGTAGGACCAATTTTTATGAGGGCTGCCAACAGAAGTGAAAACTCAAAATTATGGAATAACTGTGTTTTAAATAATTTTAATCAAAACAAATTATGGGCTACATAAACTCAATACAAAATATCAATACAACTTAATTGATGTAATAATTAGTTTACAGCTATATTATTTATATATTGTATTTGTATTTATTATTATCATCGTTCAATGCTTAGATTATTTGTGCTTAAATCATTTCGTAAAAAAAGGCATTTAACTATTACGAATAAAATCTTGTATGGGAAACGAAAAGTTCAACTATTTATAGATGTTTGCAGTTATTGTTAGTATGGATTGCACAATTATTTAAGGAGCTTTTAGCTAATTATAATTATTTTTATACAAATGGAATTCTAACCTTTAAAGTTGATTTTAAAAAGTATTATAACTCATTCAGACATGGGTTCGCCAGTCCCGCGCAGTGTCGAGCATATTGCTGACGCGAACCTACAAGTTGCTAAACGCGGCCAAAGAACTTTTCAGTTCAAAAATAGTAAATGGCCTTGTTTCGTTTTGAAATTCTACACTTCCTTAGCCCGCGTTTTCTCGAAGCCTCCTATTCGGATTGATCGTAGGACATTGTCCTTTGGCGGAGGCTAAAAGTGCGACACCTGAGTGTTGGAGCGGGGTGAGGTTGGGCCGACACGATAAGAGGCGCACAAGGGAGCGACCACAATGGAGGCTCGATAGGATCGTGGCAGCTATCTCATTACCTAACCCACCGTATTAACACCGGATTATCTTTGGCCAGTGTAGCCTTACACACTGATTAGTATGGCCCGCTGGCCAAACAGGGATCAACTTAGCTGCGAGTTAATCTAACTATAACATAATAAGTAGCTTCTCGTACACCTAATGTGTGGTCCTTGGGATTAGTGCGATCTCCGATCATCATATTGCTTAGGAGTGTACGTTGCGATAACGTCCACTGGCAAAACAGGAGTTTTTCTCTTTATAAGCGTGATCCGAAACACCAGTCCGAATAGCAGGCAAGCAGTACCCATAGTCGATACGTTCATAGAGTGCATCAACACCCTATCTGAATATCCCTAAAGTTGTTAAAAGTAGGTGCCCTTACTTTAATTAAAAATGCACCACTTGAACAAGACCTCTGAAATCAAAGGATTCACATCATATGCTATATTTTGATCTGAAATAATCAAGTCATATGCATAAAAAATAAATAAAAACCTACACTACTATGATTCACTATATACGCTACTATTAAAGGTTCATGAGCTTAGTAGATGGTAGACAACGTACTGTATGTAAGCATATGCAGGGAGGAGATTGGGCCGAAATCACGCTGAACGGTCAGATTCTCACCTCAATCAAAGGGTACTCTCTTTATAGCTGAGCAAGTTGCAGGGGGTCTGTAATCTGTAGATCCCACATAGCCCGACTTTTGTAAGCTAGATCCAAAGAGTCCAAACTGCGGCCGAACACTTGTCCAGGGTCGATACGTCTACGGAATCTACCAACAACAATCCATAATATCCCTATTCTTGTTTAAAGTGGATACCGTTACTTGAATTAAAAAAAATAAAGATACTCTTCAAACAAGACCACTGAAACAAAAGGCATTACATAATTTGCTATATTATGATCTGAAGTAATCAAGTCATTGCAATAAAAAATAAATAAAAAAGACTTGTATCACTATAATCCAAGGGTCTTGGGTTCAGTACATGATAGAGATTATACTGCAAAGTAAGCTAAAAGTTATAGAGGAAGAGTGATTGGGTCGAGATCTCGCCCAACCGTCAGATTTTAACCTCAATTAAATGCTACCCATTTATTATACGCTAGCACCAGAATGGTCTGCAAATTCCACAAAGTCCGATCATAATAAGCTAGATCCAAAAAAGCAGTCGTAATAGCAGCCGAACAGTTGTCATACGTCTATGGAATCGATCAGCAACCAACGCCCATAGTTGTTAGAAGTCGGTACTCTTAGTGCAATTTAAAAAATAACAACTTTAAACACTACTACTGAAACATAAAGGCATCACATCGTTCGTTAAATTATCATTTGAAATAAACAATTATTTTGCATTAAAAAAAACTATAAACCTCTCTACCAAACCCTTTTCACGATCTTGATTTCAGTACATTGGTCCGCAGGGGCTAGTCTATGTGCCAGACTAGAGGGGATTAACGAACCCCCGGACTCCCGAGTTCAGTACACGGCTATACACACTACACAACAGTACACTATATATCATAATATATCATAGGCAGCCAATGGAAACTCTTTACCACACCTCTCCAACACGGCCTCCGATTTCGCAAAAGGTTTCATGGAGCCATAAAGTAATTAACTGAGGCATTAATCCAATGTTAATAGAAATACGCATCAAAATAATGATTAATTTCCGTCATGAATAAATGAATATAAAATAAAACCTATGTTAAGAGTATAGAGAATAACGTTTAGTTTACAATATTTAGGAGCGGAGTGGGTCTGTGGTTGAGCACTGAGTTGCCATGCCGGAAATCCTGGTTCAAATACCGCTGCGGGCAGTTACTTTTATTTGGTCTGTTTGGGGCCGGAGATGGATGATATAGGATCTAGGAGCGTCCTGGGGCTCAGCTAGCCTCTATAAAACATTATAAAAATAGGATACCCGCAATAAGGGGGAAAACCTGGCGGTTGAGCGTGACCTAGGACAAGTCAGACAACGGTTCATGCAGAACCGTTGTGCATGAAACAGTACAGGTTTAAAAGGTTTACAATATTTACAGAACAAATTATACTCATTATAAGCAGGTACAAAACAATTTTTTTTAATAATGTACCTAATTAGTTTACAAAGTATAACGAGCACAAACCAAGCAAGAACAAAGTAACTAAAAAGAGCAAACAATATTTAGGTTAATTGAAGTGCTCAATATGTAGCGATTCATTACAATGTTATTATCAGGAGAATAATGATACGTTGTATATCATAGAACTAAGTTTGTATACTAATGAAGTAATAATTAGCCAAGGACTTAATTACTTAATTGAAATTAATTGCATCATATCTGCATCTTAGATTGCAGAATAACGTGCGTTAAAAAATTATGAATTCAGGAGGAAACTACGAAGTTACTTATCTAAGGTAATAATAAATGTGAATATATAACTTGAGCAATATAAATGATTGATAGAGTGTACATAATTATCAATTGTCCTTTACAAAATTTGCTGAAGCTTAGAATACAACATACTAACTTTTCAACTAAGGTCCCCAGAATAACTCCGGGTTACAGCAACACTATTGGAGTACATTCCGTCTTTACTGTAAGGGGTTGGTTACCTTACAATTAGATAGGCTTTAAATGTGGAAGAAAGAAAGCGCAGGGATGTGTTCAGATCTTGTTAATATATACTTACGCTACAACAAAGGTGCAAAGGGCGTAATAACCTAGATGTTGATCGCCCATAGAAAAAACATAATCTAATCTTACGCTACAACCGGTCAAGAAACATTGCCCTATTATCGAAAATTGTACCTAAAAACTTTATGGATACATGTGGTACATGTTAATTAATTTTAATTATACATAGGCTCGTTCAATTTTATTTTGCAAGATTAAAGAAGAAATAGAGTTTGCCTACTTTAATATTGTCAACTGTATACTCTTAATCTGAGGAAGCATCTAAGGAGCTCACTAACACGGAAAACAAAAACCATGCTGTATAAGACCCTGATTAGGCCAATCCTGACCTACGCCTCTGAAAAATTGACTTTATCTAGGCCAAGGAAAAAGAGCTGACTCTTTTCGAAAGAATGCTGCTCCGCAGAGTTTTCGGATCTATTTGTGTAAATGGCCAGTGGGGAAGGCGAACCGACCGAGAAGTTTACGAGATGTTTGGGGAGCTCGACATCATTACCTGGATAAAAATTATTAAATTAAGATGGGCCGGCCATGTGGCCAGAATGAGTGAGGAGGATCCAGCGAAGAAGCTGCAAGAGGGAAAGTAGGACCGTACCAGAGGAAGAGTAAGACCAAGGCTGCGGTGGGAAGATGGAGTTGCACAGGATGCCAGACGCATCTTAAACGTCCGTAACTGGAGGGCACCTGCATTAGATAGAGCCGCCTGGCGAAGGCTCCTTTAAGTGGCTAAGACCCACATAGGGTTGTAGAGTCATATTATATTGTATACTGTTAATATAAAAGTACATAGTTTATGCCTTTAATTGATAAGAAAATCTGGCGGTTGAGGGTGATCTCGGTTTAATGACGTGTCAGCATAATGTTGGCTTATGTAGGGTAAAATCTCTACTATCTATTAAACTAAAGATCTTTAATGGGTAATAATATGGTGACAATAGTTCTATAATAGGTTATCCAGCTTCTGTTACTGCAGCTAATGCCCTCCTTCCGGCGCCAAATTAATTCAGGTACAATCATATCCTTATCATATTTACCATATAATATCATTATAGCTACAATGCGGAGAAGGGGCGAGTGAAGTGAGTTAGGTAGTGGGATGATGAAGAGCGTGGGTTCAACAAACGTTGCCGGGCCGAAGCATCTTCCACACAGGTTGTTTTCTAAATTGTTACACTATAGTTTGTAATCATTCATCTTTAACTACTCCCAATAATTTTACGACACAAGACACGTAAAAGACGATCGTAGGAACTCCTAATATTACAATAAATAATCATTAAAGCGCTTACACACGGTTGCTCCTTCTCGAGATACAACATTATATGTTTATCCTTTTCATATAATTATAATTATTAGTTGTAAATTTCATTAATTAAATATATATTTTATCTATCAAATCATGATTTTCTAATGACAATATGTTCTACATTCTCTAGAATGAGATTTATAGATAATAAAAAAAGTATATGATGTTAGGAGTGAACGAAGCCAAATGACTTAATTTGGGGCGGGCGAAGGGGAACTGTAATAATTAAAATGCCGAATCGATTGAACAAACTGAGGTCTATCTTAGAAGGCAGGAAATTCTCGGCCTAGTTGATGGCTGTGATAACTTCATGTTATAGCAAAGCGATTCAAAGCTTGTAACAAAACTTGTTTTAATCAAGATATTCCTGATGACAGACGAAAACAATAAATACGATAAGTTAAACTAATGCTTACCGAGGTTTTTGTTTACATTACCAGGCTTTAATCAGAAGTATAAAGAAAAAAATGGAGATGAAAAGTATAATACAATACTATTATTTTAAATGTATAATATAATTATTATATTTATTTATAACTTTTCTTGGAAATGGAGGGTAAAGTAATAACTTTGAAAAATAAAAACAAGATATTATTTTGTGCGAACCAGCCATCAAAGGACCACACAGATATCATGTTTTTAACCTCTTTCTTCCTTATCCTCGAATAATCCTTCATTCTCTCTTAATGTTGCCTCCTTCACGACTCAGTCCATCCCACATGACAATGCTTCGTTCTCTCATCCACAAGAACACAAATAGCTTTTGCTTGTCCATCCTGACTACGTAGAAACTTATTTGTTTTTCCTCACAGTTGTTTCCCAGTCCCCTGTCGTTTCATATAAACAAGATATTAATATTTTGCCTTCTAATAAAATTAAATAAATTGTCATTCATTAATTGGATACGGTGGTGAAGACTTCAAACCACATTCTTCTTCTTCCTGTTCTCGGTGAAGCCTACTAGGAACCACCTACAAATTTCAATTTTACCCACACTGTTGTTTTCTCTTCTGTTCCTTCCTATATTCTTTCACCCTTTCACTATGCTACTACTTCATTCTGTCTTCGAACTATTTCCCAGGTTTATTTTTCATTCTTACCTGGAATCTCTCCTTACTCAGGATCCTATTCCTGAAATTTCTCGGTCCACTGTGTCATCTTCTTTGTTCTTTCTGTGTCATATTCTTTTAATTATTTCTTCCTAAAAATATCTTTACTTCCTGAACCCTATCCGTTCAAGTTGAATCTTGCCGTTCAAGTTTCCCCCCAAAAGTACTTAAATAATCTTTTCGTTAATCTGGAAAAATCCCTTCTGAAAATATGTCACTAAAAGACATTAGGGATATTATAAGTTGATATTAAAATTATGAATACAATTTTTTTTAATTTTCTAAATTTTTAATTACAAACTATTCTATATTAAATTTGCTAGTATGAATAAGCATTATTCAATTACTTCCCATATGTGCGGATAGAATGGTAGTTATGTTGAAGTACTTCGTAACCAGTTATGCACCCCTTGAGAACGATTCTGCATTTAAGAGCGCAGTTCTTGCTGGAATCGCAATGCATTGCGCCCAATTATTTCGGGGGAAACATCACATAGATAGGATGCATGCATTTGATTTCTTATTTCTAGGAATATTACAATTTCCGTTTTCCACTACATACTTAATACACTTGTAACAACGTTTCGGTTCATACTTTTAATAGTTAATAAGTACAGACATTAATCAACATCCATATTAATCATTACCAATTTTCATCAAACTTTGTTTTTGTGCTCCAATATCCAGTTAAAACTAAAACATTTCAGCTAATACTTTTATTTTGTGACCTATCAGTATGTAGAGACAGCCCCCTGAATGGATTTGTTTTAATTCGAAAGGCATAATTAAAATAAACATTTGTGCAATGGGCCATTTTTATTTTCTAAATTTCATGTTTCTGAATAATAGACATTTTAATTTCTGCCATGCAATTTGTAACTTAGGGTTTGTTCTTTATTGACAGTTTTATGTAATGCTAAAAAAAAAAAAAAAAAAAAAGGCTCATATTTATTTATTTTTGTGAAAAATGTTTTCTAAAACCATGAAAAAAAGAAAAGAAAATTTAAATAAGGATTAAGAAAATCGTAATTTAAAATATAAATTTTAATATCAATAAATATCTTTGTGCTTGATTCAAGACCAAACCATATTCTAAATACTTTTTATTCAATGGATTAAAAATTATTTGTTTGTAAATATTATTATTTACTAGGCTTTATTTAGTATTATCATAAGTATTAATCAAATTTATTATTTATTAGTAAATAGTTCTATACTTAAACTTATAATTTGTTTGCTGAAAAATTCGTAGTATCATAACCTAGAATGTAAATGAAAAGGAAATTTACATTGCATTAGGATGACTTGATTTATTTTTTATCACTTAGTTTGACTACATGAGGCGTTTAGGATCAAAAGTGGATCACTCCGTTTCAAAACTTCAGGTTCAAAACAATCAGAAATAAGGCTGCAAAGTGTCGTGAAACAATTTTTTGAGCTAAGCGAAAATGTGGAAAGTCAATATTTGAAATTTCGGAGTTATCCATTTTTAATCCTAAACTTCTCACATAATGTTCTTCACCTAAAGTAATTATTCTGATATGGGGTTGCTAGTTATAGTTGTATAATTCTCAGAATTTTTTCATGGCTATAAATCACTAAATTTAGGATATTTTATTAAACACAAATAAATACTTTTATAAGTTAGCAATATAATTAGTCCAGATCCATGGTCCATTTTTGCACTTGATTAGTATCAAGCTGAATAATCTTGAACAGCTTCGTTTCGATGAGACGCCCAACAATTTCCTGTGCGAAAATTCTCGATTGTGGTAGCTAAAAGAGGTAGCAAGGATAAAATATGTCGATTTGACGATTCTCAAAAATTTATTATTAACTGGTTTTTTTTTGTTAAATCTCAAGATAATTATCTAAATTATTTGAAAAAAATATTTGTCCTACAAAATGTATGGTTTGATCAAAGACTTTCCAACGTGTATCGATAACGAGGTCATCAAAAATTATTACTAACCAGCTGATTTTTTTTTTTTACTTCTTCTTTTTTGACTTCGTTATCGATACATATTGGAAGGAGGGGAATCTTTGATCAAACCATACATTTTGTTGGACAAATATTTTTTCAAATAATTTAGATAATTATCTTGAGATTTAACAAAAAAAAAACAAGTTAGTAATAAATTTTTGAGAATCATCAAATCGACATATTTTATCCTTGCTACCTCTTTTAGCTACCACAATCGAGAATTTTCGCACAGGAAATTGTTGGGCGTCTCATCGAAACGAAGCTATTCACGTTAAAAAATTGACCATGGATCCTGGACTAAATACAATCTGCCACATTTATAAGCAATGAGTATTAAAGATCTAGGAACGCGTGAAAAATTTATACAAGTATAGTTTTAGATCATGGAAGAGATAAAGAATATTTTGCAGGGTAGATTTGATTAAAATCAGGACTTTTCGAGAGCCCTATATAGTTTTTTTTTTAATATACATTCCTCTCTATGTACACTATAGAACGGCTTCGACTCCGATATCGGATTCCGTCGGTAAATAATGTTCTATTGTGTAATTTCTGACTTGGCGGTTTTGTAGCATCTGCCCCATGATAATGGATCCGATGAAGGGCATGGAAGAATAATCTGGTAGCTAACACTAAAAAAGAGGTTAAAAAAAGGGGGACGATCTCTCTATTGGGAGGACTATCTGATTCTGCGGGGGTGAACATTATAGGGGACTGAAATAACAGATGATGCGGTCCACAATGGCCTTATCGCTCCGACCGAGTGCATGTGCATGTGCAATCTTATCTCTGCGTGTCCGAGTCTGCTTCGTTCGCTGCACCTCTACCACCCAGCTGCAGAGTCACTCTGCTCATCACACTGTCTGGAATTTAATAACTGTGTCGCTTCCGTCAATTAATATGATGAGGATTGATCGCCTTGCTCATTCTTTTGATGGAATGTTTCTAATAAAATTTCATATTCATCATAATAAAAAAGATCAGCTTTATGATACGAGGCGTTCGGGATCAAAAGCGGATAACTCCAAAAAATTTGACTTTTTGGCTAGTTTCGTAATGCAATTTTATGCTCCTGAACTTCAAGTTCAGAACCGGACTATAACCATTTGAAATACGTCAAGCAGTGTCGTGTTGAAAAAAGTTAATTTTTGAAATTTCGTGTTCATCCTAGCGAAATAGGTTTTCACAAAACATCTCGTCTACCTCAGACCACGATAGCCACTTTATAGTGGCAACAGTAGTCTTTATTTCTTATGTATTTTAATATTTTATATTATTTATTTATTTTTAAATAATTTATTCAAACTATTGCCGTATTGTACATGGATCGGGCCTTAATTACCTAGATGCTTTACGCATTAGGATTTCTAACTTCTGACGTCAATGGTATTTACAGTAAAAACTGAAGTACAACAGTTAAATTAGAGAAAATAATGAACTTTAATGAGAAGATCTGTACGCAGGAATATTTTGTATTGTGAAAGTACACAAATATACTCCCCCCGTCACATCTTGACGTCCAAATTTTTATGAATGGTAATAAAAATCTTTTAATCAAACATATTCTTACGTTTAGGAAGATTTAATCGTCTTAAGTCAACATTTTAACCCGAAAAACAACAGAAACTAAATAAAGCAGATGTGATTTACAGTTGGTTATAAAGATTTATTAACCAAATAAAACTGTACTAAGTATAACTGCAAAGAATTGGGCTCTTGAAACAAAAAAAAATTACACGCGGACAAAGAAAACAATTATTATTACAGATAATTCATCATCTAGTCTGTTTAAACATTGAATAATATTAGTCTTAGCTTAATACGGATTAACCAAAACAAATGTTTGTTTGGGAATGGTCCAAGATAAGGTTTGAGATACCTATATATGTAATATGTTCTGCTATACCATTTAAATTTGAACTGCACAGTTCAAAACTATGACAAAAATTTAAAAACTCCTGGGCATACTAAAGAAGATGAATATAAATCTGAATTTGTATTATGAATTAAAAATATATATATATATATATATATATATATATATTTATTTATTTTAAATAAACGCTAGATGATATAGGAAAACTGGACGTTCGAATGTTTGGTAATTTTGTTTTCAGGTCCTAAGTGACAATATTCCATCTCTTACTTGTCATCTATTGGGTTCCTTCCTACTTTTTATGTCTGTAATACACTGCGGATAAAAATTTAAATATCCAATAGTAACGTACAGAAGCTCGGTCTAGCTTGGTTAGAATGAATAATACTTAAAACCAACGAGAAACAGCAGTTGTATAATTTTACTCCCAACATTTCTTTAAATTTAGTTCATACTCCTTCATATGCAGCATTTCTTTATGTAGGTATACAAAAAAAAAAAAAAAAAACAGAAAATACCTGTACCTTTACAACCCTTGGAAGGTCTTGGATTTAGTTTTCAGTGTAGACTGTACAGTTCCCCAACGGTTGTACAGGGTGATGATTTGGTTGAGATCAATCGCCAGGTTTTCCTTCCAATCAAATTTACCTCAGTAGACGTGGGAAAGGTTTCCCGGTTCCGTTATTATACAACTAAAAAAAAATTAAAAGTATTTTTTGAAAAAAAAAAAATTAAAAGTATTTTTTGAAAAAAAAAAAATTAAAAGTATTTTTTGAAAAAAAAAAAATTAAAAGTGTTTTTTGATGCAAACGCCCGACTTAAGCCTAGCAAGGTAAAGGCAAATGTATCAATTTTTTTATGGAAAATGATAAAAGAGTTTTATTCAGTGGTATTAAACTCATTAAAGAAACGTTTCTAATTTTTAAATATTAATCCCTAGGAAATTAACTCTTCCTACCAACATAACATGTTTTTTTATACCTATTTACTAAATATTTTCTTCTATAAAATTTATCTTATTCCATTAATTCATTCATATTATATTTGGTCATTTTTCCCCCGAATAGAGATATAATTAACTTAATTTAATTTGTATATAATCCACTTTACAGAGGCTGGGTGTGTGTGTATAAGTGACGGTTGAATAGGTATTTATATTATTAAAATGGGAAGAAAAAGTATTATTTTCAATTCTTTTCACAGTGTATTTTGATGCACTCTTTAACACGTATGCACTAAATCGTTAAATAAAAAACATTCTGTTCGCGTGGACCTTGTAGTGTTGCTGAACCGTGGAACACGCATACATTTGCGTTCTAGCAATTGTGATTCGAATGCGAAATTACTTGCGTGTGATTTATTTGTTATATTCTAATTAGATGCGAGGTGAATAATTCTTGATAATTGAAGGTGAAGTGAAGGAGTAATACAACAATAATTGTTTTTCGACACTTTTTCGCATATATCACATAGACTACCAGAACCAATATTTTTTCTTTAATCCATTCTAATTTTTTTTTTTTATATTATATGACTTTGATATGAAAGGCAATGTAACAGATTAATTCGTCATAAAATCTATTAAACAATTAAATAAGGTAAGAAACATATTTAGTCCATATATAATTTATTTTATAATTAATATTTTGGGGAAATGTTAGTAATAAAAATTATCTTTATGTGATGCTATCTGGAAGAGGAGACTGAGATTCCTTAGACATCTATAAAGAATGAAAAATCATAGATTGACCTAGCAAATATTTGACTATTTCAAGAAGAAGAAGACCAATATAACGTGGACTGAAGAAATGTTAATAATCACAGAGATGTGTGATAGAAAGAAGCGAATTTAAGTGCAAAGTGAAACCACTGGGTGGGGGGGGGGGGTGGAAGAATAGAGAAATTGGAGACAGAGAAAACTAAGGAAGAAAGAGGAAGTAAGGAAGAAGGCAGAAATAAAGTTGTCCTTACGTGATCCTAATTATTCAATCCGAAATTTAAAAAAACAATGAGAATTAGAAAAACAATTATAAAGTGAGCCAATATTGTAATAATTGAATTGAAAAAAAGGGATTTAGTGGTTAAGCCATGTTTATTTTAGTCATCAAATCGCTTCCAGGGGAGTAAGCATCAAAGAATCGATGTTTCTAAAATCGATAAATCGAACGAAGATCGCTATCAATGGGGTGGGTATCCCGTATCCCTAACAGCTTTTTTATTATTTCTTTTATGATAGTGCCGATCCTACGATATTGTTAAGTGATTCTGCCGTGACTGTGAGTGTCCTTATAGGCTTATTCTATTTTTAACTCTATTTTATTAATCGTAATAGTTAAGTATGTATAAAAGAAAATCGAGAATTCTATGGTACATTAAATATCACGAAGAATATCATTATTTTATCCGATTCTCGAGATTAAGTAAAACTTGATTGCTGGTAATGATGAGCGACTACTCCTATTTAATAATGCACCAAAAAAAAGTTTTAAAGTATAAGGAAAAAGGGCATATATTTGTATGTATAGTAAAATAAATTCATTTTAAAAATCAATTAGAAAAGCATTCATTCACGTTGAAAGCTAAACGAAATATTTAAAAAAAAAAGAACAATTAAAGCGTTAATTTTCAGGTCAACGAACCCGCCTATGGCGTTGCTTGAAGCAATTAATTAATTGATTGTGTGTTAAAAGCTAAGCTTTGAGCAGTTTAAGTTAAGACATAGATATTTGTACACAAAATAACAGTAAAGGCTGTTGGTTTTAAGAAGAGGACCTTTAACGAAGGATTCCAGAGAAGTGTGAAAAAGAGACACCAGAAGAAGTGGAAGAATAATGACAGAAAGAAGCAGCAAAGGGACAGGATGAAAAAATATTGGACGAACCAGAAGAGACAATAACAGGGTGGGAAGTGAGATTGATATTGGCGCGTGGTCCCTAGTAGGCCTTATCGACAAGAAGAAGAAAAAGAATATTATTTAATTTTGTTGATATTAAGTTGTAGTTAGTAAACTAACAATCATCCAGCAATTTTCTTCTGTGCCACTTCAACCCATGAAGAGTCTTGGTTCAGTACGTGGTAAAGACTGTTCCGTTTCCAGGACAACGGTTTTGCAAGTCGGTGATCTGTCGAGATCACACTCAACCGCCATGTTTTTCCTCTATTAAGCGTACTTAGTTTGTAGAGGCTGGTTGTAACTCCAGAGGGTTCCTAGATCCTACAGGATCCATCTCCAGCTGTTAATAGATTAAATACATTATCAGCCAATGCCGGACATCTCAGTGCTCTACCTCTGAGGTACTTCGCTCTCCTATGCGTTAATGTTATTCCAGGAAATAACAGTAATATTTCAAAAATTTCACATACTGAACATTTACCTTGAATAGGTTTTTTCACAAACGCTTTTTGGCTATAGGTTTTTGTAAATAAAGTAAAAAATTCTTAGTAATGCCGTCCGTCCGGAAGGGGCGGAAAATGGGGGTCACGAGCCTCAACGATGTCGTATACCCGTTAAAGATCCCTGTCCCATGAGGGCTATACATAAAGTAAGGAACGTTTCCACCTGATGCCGCCAGGCGCACGCCAATAGCGTATACATTGGTGTGCTCGTGCTCGGCACCTCAGTCAGCGTCCAGCTGTGACAATGGGGACACCTCTGCGCTACCCTTTTTTTTTATATATTCGAATTTGAAATGTGTGCTGCAATCCAAAATCTCGCAAGTTGTGAGTTGCGGTCTGTGATTCGTTTTTTGTTGGCAAAAAACTTAAACCCAATAGAAATTCATCGGAAACTGTGTGAAATGTACGGAACAGCGTAATGAGTGACAGTTCTGTCAGGAAGTGGTGCATTCAGTTTTAAAATGGCCGAACAAACGTTCATGATGAAGAGAAGAGTGGACATCCGAGCATTGTGACGGACGAGCTAGTCGCCAAAGTTGACGAAAAGATTCGTGAAAACCGGCGTTTCACAATAACTGAGCTTCCTCTATGTTTCCAACAGGTTTCACGGACTTTATTGTTTGAAATTGTTTCTTAGAAGCTAGGCTACCACAAATTTTGTGCAATTGATTTTCTCGAGCGAGGTGCAACAATAAACTCTGAGCGGTACTGCCAAACATGGCAAAACCTTTGGAGAGCTGTCCAAAACTTAGTGCCGATAAAAATTGTCAAAACCAAAATTTTGTACAGTACGCTAAGAAGAACTCCTGAACTCGTTCAACTGGGAAGTTTTTCCTCATCCCCCTTACAGTCCTGATCTTGCTCCAAGTGACTTGTTCCCGAAAATGAAGACGATGAGGAGCTCCAAGTAAGCGTCACTAAATGGCTGAAATCAAAGGCGGCAGAATTCTATGACACAGGAATTTCAAAGCTTGGCTATGATAAGTGCCTGAATTTGAATGGTGATTATACTGAAAAGTAGTATTTTAGTCCCTCTTTCGCATGTATAAAATGAAATGTTTTTCTTGTACTTGGTTTTTTGAAATTCCAAAACGTTCCTTACTTTCTAAATAGCCCTCGTAATTATGCCTATATAATCAAAATGTAGGAGTCCAACTATAGCATGGTCCGATTAGCCGTAGTAGCATAAAGGGACATTAAATGAATAAACATACAAACTAACTCTTTTTTATTTAAATTATAGCTACTCTTTTTTTTTTAACGTTTGAACCTTTTTGATATGTGTTGTTAATGCATCAAAAACTCAAAAAAGTGCAAAGGGTGTAATAACCTAGATGTTGATCACCCGAAGAAAAAAAAACCTAATAAATCTAATCAAAAACTTAAACGACCGATCTACTTAAAAACATTCCCTAGTTGAAAGATGAACCGCAAGCTCCAGTGTTACATAAACTGCAAGAGGGATAAGGATCGCAAGCTGGTAGCGCTGAAAAGCACGCCCTACCTCAACACAATTCATGCTGACCCTCCCCGGGTTCTGTTGTATTGTACAACTAAACATTCACAACAGGCTACAAACAAGAAACAAATACTTTCCTGGTTAAAAATGTATCGACAGGTGGAGAAAATATGGATAATTTAACATATATTTGGGTCATTATCATGTGGTATATCCTGAGTTACTGGCTCATGCATACAAAAATACAAACTTAATAATTGTAACTAAAACAGGGCAGTTGCTTAATTATTAACATCAACATTTGATTGCTCCATTTGAGCAGAAAATTCTAAAATTTGTCAATAATATTCACCAGTCTTCCTACTTGGGATGAAAATCTGGCGGTTGGTCCAGGACAAATCATCTCCCTTCACAACCGTTGTCCAAGAAACAGTACAGCAACTACCATGTACTGAACCCCAGACACATCACGGGTTGTCGTAGTGTAGGGGAAAAAAGTTTTCCAACTATATTAACTATCTTCATTTCCCTGGACTTAAAAATTACTTTAATTTTTTCAACTATTTTCCATTTGACCTTATCTTTTAATTCTTTTAACTCTTTGAGTAAAACGTTTTACTTCTAATTTCGTATTTTGAAGAAGTTAAAAAAAAAAAAAATTGTTATAATATAATATTATTACTTATAATATTGTTCTATTTATGTGTAGTTTTATTGTCTGTAATAAATTGTATTGTCTTAGCAACATTCGGCATATCCCAATTTTTAACAGTGAAATTAGTGTTATTGTGTATTAAAATTTTTTATTTAAAATTTCACATTCTGGGTGATTCCTCGTTGATTTATATTCAATCTTCTATTTACTTATTTGCTTTGGTTATCTGTCGTTTAAAACTAGGGGAGAACGTAAAAAAAAAAAAGTATTTCTAATATTTTCAATCTTAATGAGAAAATATAATGACTAAAATTTATTCTGGTCTCAATAAGGAAACTATACTTTTCCTTGAAAAAGAGAAAATTAAATTACATTGTTAGGAAAAATATTTTAAAATTAAGAAATGTTTATTATGTTCCTTATTATTTCTACTCTAAATCCATATATTTTTTAAAGACTTTATTTTATTTACTCATAATAATAAATCATTCACATATACAGCGACTCAGTAAATTATGTCAGATACGGTCTTTTTTTATAAATTATTATTTTTTTCTATTTTTTGCTATACATTTTGCAGTATTTGGTATCATGATAGTGGCAGTATCATATAAGTGTTTACTAACAATAAATGAATTATATAGATTTATGGATCAAAACTGTTTTTATCCTCCAATCAGAATTATTTATTGTCATTTTTGACGATGTATTTTTATAATATAGGAAGGAAAATTTATTAAAACTACTTATAATATTAGGGAGGGCACAAGGATTTAATAAAAATGTTTATAATCATTAAATATTCCTGAAGAAACAGGCAGCTGCATTTTCCCGGACAGGTTTGAGTAGTTCCACAATATCTCAACAGATGGCGCTAGAGACTACTAAGTGAAGTCCACCCGTTCGGGAATTTCTCTCAAGTGGTAATTGAAGTTAAAATAGGTTGTTAATTAATTAAATGATACAATTTAGCATATCATAATGGAACTAATTATTATAATTATACTTGATGAAATGAATCTTATTAAACTAATTGTTTTACTATACATGGTGATGGGGATAAAAAATACTGTAAGATTAAAATTATTCTGTGTAAAAGGTATATTTGAAATAATGTAGTGACACGTTTTAATAGTGAAATTCCGTTTCTTTTGGCATGACTAATGCAGTTGCTTATTGCTGATTTAATTAGTTAATCAGTTATATATAATTTTATAAAGTAGCAATATTTCAACAAAATTGATTATATTTATAAGTTATCAAGTGTAATAATACATTACATACATAGAAATGTATATATAGTCCATATAAATATATGGAATTCAAATCAATTAATTCCATACGGCATTTTATACTACTTAATTAACCTAACCTGTACCCCTTCAACGTATGAAGGGTCTTGGGTTCAGTACATGGTTGAGACTGTACTGTTTTAGTACAACAGTTGTGCAGGGAAGTGAAATGACAAGGTCATGCTCGGCCGACAGGCTTTTATCTCCAATTAAGGGTACCCACTTTATAGAGGGTGGATGAGGCAACAGGAGTGAGAGGAGGTCTCCCATTGTCCATATGTCTATAGAGTCTATGGATATAGTCTATGGATAGAGACACTGATTCATAGCAACAACGATATTTTCGGGAATAAAAGCAATAAATGGTGCTTTAGCGATAAATACGTTAAAACGCGAAATAGCAGCGATTTTTACGACAAAACTGAACCAAAAAAACACGAGTATAGATTGCATTTTAGTGCAGTTTGCAGATAGTTTGATATGTATTCATTTGACATTTCTTGACGAAGTGTGTTGGCAATTTGTCAAATTGGTAAATTTATTGGAAGGGTCAAAATATCCACAGGCTCATCTGCTTTGGGAGGACTTACTTTAAAATAAATTGAGTGATGGTGTTTTCCCTGCCAAAATCTTAAAGGCTGTGCAGTAGGTAAAGAACCAGGTTGTCTTAACCCAAATAAAAACCCCAAAAAAGAGAGAGTTGTCAGAAGAGCTCTGTGAAACTTGCATCTCTTATGCTGAACCATCAAGACAACAGCGGTGATTTCTTAAGCACGCAAGTAAAATGCAACGCAAGTAAAGGTAGGCTTGCACCAACATTCAAATCTGTCGATGTAAATTCCTGGTAGGTAACAGCTATTTTCAAAGACAGCTTGTAGAGCAAGTGAGGAATGGAGTAACTGTAGACATAATTCAGCTGCTCTTAGGTGTAAAAATTCTTCACAGATGATTTGCTGAGGCAGCTTTGATGACTATTGTATGACTATTGAGTGAATATTGTATTGACAGATCGTAGAACGAACATGACACACTCTACTGTAAAAACATGTGCCATGTTGGGTTTCAATCAATAATACAATAAATGTTTTTCAAGTGATTTTGCTAATTCAATTGTTTTTCCCATCATGCCGACTCCCATTCCTTGATGTTATACTATTTAGCTATAAACGTTAGGAAAATATAAACGTCTATCTTTGGATATAGCTATTATCAGATTATATTATTTATCAGCTACAGGTGATTTGAACCCGGAACTTATATCATGGAGTGTTATTTACATATTCTTGAGTTAACACAAGACTAATATTTGATTCATACTCTAAAGTTGCTGTGAGGTTTATTTTCAATAAGAATTTAGTTGGAATAAAATCAAAAATTAAAACATTTAAGGCGTTCAAGATCAAAAGCGGATAGCTCCAACATTTCAAAAGCAATTTTGTCTAACATGACACTTTGCCTCCTTATTGGTCATTGTTTTAATCCGGTTCTAAACCTGAAGTTCCGAGAGCATTGCTTGACTAAACTAATGAAAATTTTGAAAAAGTCTATTTTCGAAAAAAAATTGGAGTTATTTTCTTTTAATTCTAAACTATTCACTTATTTAAAAATAAATTCTAACCCATGTTGCATATTAGCGTATGGCTAAAGACGTAAAATTCAATAATTCAATGACATTTTCAATTTGAAACGTATCATTACAATATAAATTTCAAATGTGTTTGTATTGCATAAGCGTTGGGTGAGATTGATGCGCCGACTGTATAATTTGCCGGGCTACAGAACCCGGTATTGCGTGATCTGCTCCCAGGTAAATATAATTAATGGCAATAGAATCCTGGCGATTGAAAAGGGCGTTTATAATCCCCTGGTGTGGATAATCAGACTCGGCACGATGAGTAAACAATACCGAAACGTAGATGGGAGGATTCATATAGAAGATTCGATGTACGGAGAATCTTTAGATTAAATTATGCGGGTAGTTCGATCGTTGGTGTTATCCGAAAAGAATTAAGTAAGAATAGAACAGTTGGGGCCAAATAAATGTCTGTGTTGATTTTGGTTTATTTACAATCAATAAAAACCCATAAGAATTTTAACAACTCTTTTTGTTAATATATTTATTTAACTTCACTTTTATGTTATTTTGTTTAACGCCACTTTTAACGTTGCTTTTAAGCCGGTTGTTCGGAGCTTACTACCTTAGGAGTTCTAAATTTTGCCTATGCAGGTATAGTTGTGTTAGGGATCTTTAACGAGTTTCTGATGCCGCACAGGGACTACATTTTTGCGCCCCCTCCGAGAAACGGCGCTTTTTTAAGGTTACACTTTTTAAAAAACATTAAGGCCATCAGCCGGACTGCCATCTCGCGACCGTTGGCAAAAAAATTCTATCCTAACCACCACACCCCGAAATTATGTTTATTTTAAATAAGAGTATGTATTAAAACTCACACAGAGCGCTATTCCGTCCTACTCTCATGTCAGAGTGGTTTATTCTTAATTAGGAAAACATTAGTTAGTTAGAATCAGAATGAATGTTGGATCCAACAATTCCACATTATTACTGTTATTCGGTACTTTTCTTATAAACTATGAAAGAGGAGCTCGGTAATGGCACGTTTGTAAGTATGATATGATATGATTTTAAGCGGCATAACAACAAAAATTATGGATTACTTCAACGTTCTTCAAGCATAGCGTGGGCTGTATGGAATGTACAATGGTGGCCGGTTCGCAGCCCGGCTGGTTGCTGCCTCAGGATTTTTTAAAGGGTGTAAATAATTCTTAGTTATATTGCCCTTGGCAGGGAACATAAATGGCGGTCCCAAGTGCGGTGTCAGGTAGGTCTTAATTATCCCAATCCTTGGATTGGCAAAATTTAGGACTCCCACTGTACCATCGTCCGGTTAGCCATAGTACCATAAAGTGATATTAAATAAGAATACAAAAATATAACGTGAACCATTATTAGTGGATTCTTTTATTTGGACTTCTTAGTCAGTACAGCATAACTAAAAAGAAAATTGCTAATAATCAAATTCCATAGTTTTTTTTTCTTCTTCTTTCTTTCGAATCTACACAATGCTGAATATACAGTCATAATATAATTGGAATTTTTGTGTTATAAGTCTTATGTTTAGTAATTTTGTTAATTTAAGCTTGCGTAACTAAGCCAGGCGAATTATTTCTTTTTTAAAAAATAAAATTTATATTGCCTTTTTTTCCGAAACCCCTATAAATAAATATTTTTGAATTGCTTCTTATTCTTCTACTTATTGTGTTGGCTCGTTCTGCAATTTAAGGCATTCCGTGAGTTATAAATTAAAAAAAAATTCAAATAACCTGCTTTATGTTATATTTGATCATAATTAACAATAATTATGATGGTCATTACGTCGTTAATGGAAATTCAATTTATTATACATAGGAAGGTTTCTGCAATCGACCTGCCAATTCTGATAATTAAAAAAAAAAAAAGCATACCTAATTTTCTTTTGAGTTTGAATTAAAAATTTTAATCTACACAAGAGAAGTTCAAATGGGTAGCAATTACGTCGGCTTGCCGTGGTACGCTACAATTATAAATATCAAGTAAATATAGACTCAGACAACTTAACGAATGTGACTCTGAAGCAGTGACAATAAATTATCATATGTTGTATGAAGTTAATTACCAACTGTTGTTGTAATTGTGATAAATGCCAATGACACTAGAAATCGTTGAGGAATCTATCAGATAGCCGCCACGAAACGAAACTGATACCCATATTTCATCTGCCGGTAATCGGAAAGGCGTAATTCCCTTGTAGTTATTAGAGTTTGCCGTATGTGAAATTCTTCCTACTATACCATATTTTAAATAAAAAGTAGAATTATAATCATAAATACAAATATATCGAAAGATTATATCAAGTCGAGTAATCTGCTTTATAATTTCATTATTTACATAATTTTTAGATTATGAATAGGATCATCATTAGTCCAGTAACTGAAAATTTATTTAAATTATATAAGCGACTTTCGGTAGAGGAAAAACTTATGAGTTCGCGGCAGCAACATAAGCGACATGCTCGTGAAGTATTATACGAGACTTGCGTCGCTTACCGGCCCGCAGTGGAACGAATCAACGCATTTGTTGGACATTGGACCAATTCTCAAATAACTAAATTTGGCCTTCATTTTGATCTTAAATTATACTTTATACTTCTTCTCAACAAAATCCATAGATAAATTGATTGTGAAATTAAATCTTATATGAAAAATTCTGAATTGAAATATAAATTTTTCTAAAAACTCATATTTTTAAAGCAATCTACTGTTTGAGGTAATGCATTAAATTAATCGGAAAAAAACCCATCCATAATAAGATATTTTAGGCAAATAAAACTTGGGATTATTTCAAACGTTTGGGAATTTTCGGTGAAAATTGGGGATAAAACTAAAATAATCAATTGCGAAAATCGCTCAAAATCGCCCAAAAACTACCTTCACAGTAAATAACTAGAATGTTTGAAGTTTTTTTTCCATTAGTCGGATTCTGCTACTAGGTGCTATTTTCCGAGAAAATGATTTTTTTCTTCTTTTTTTTCTTTTACGAGCCTTGAGAATTAATTTAAAATAATTTCTGTTGATATTGGCGTCTACTTTTCGCAAGTTTTCTTTTGTTTACCAATGTTTGTTTACATTCATTTATCCGAATCCTTATCTAACATAATAATATTAACAATGAAACTTAGTTTGTGTGTGGTATTTGAACGACATATGTGTAATGGTGCACATAGGTGCAATAGTCCCCACAACAAATCGTGAAGTTTTTAAATTTTTATTTATTTATTTTTTAAATTTTTATTTCGTTATTTAAATAAAACAATTTTATATAGGCACCTACAATTATTATAATTTTGATGTATCAATTATACCTAGTGTATTAACTAACATAAGTAATTATCAATTATTATATTCATTTTGTTTAATAACTAAATTATTTGGTTTGTTACTTTTTCCTTTGTATAACATTATTTAATACCTATGTATCTGTCTTTCCATAGAATACTGTATTGTGCCCATTCTAGTAGTATATAGGTACAATGTTAGATAATAAATTATCTAACATCGAAATATCAAATCTAGAATTTTTACACGTTTCCCCTAAAATGTTTGATCCTGTTTATCATATAATTAAATAGTCCATTCAAAAAGCTTTAAAACCGTAGCAATAGCCTTATTCTAGGAGAACCAGAAGCGGAGATATTAATAAATGTCCAGGCCTCCATAACGCTCGTTCCACTGTGCGGCCTCTGTATGAGTTATACAATTTGTTTTAATCAACATTTAGAATTTCATTGATATAAGAACAATAATATTTAACTAATGCTAAATAAAAAACTACTGCAATAATATTTTTATTTTTAGAAGAGAAAATAATACTGCAATAATAGTTGTGTAGTTCATTAATAATAACTCGAAAACATCAATAACTAGCTGAACTTTTTAGTTTCCCAAAAAGATTTTATTTGCCATAGTTAAATGTCTTGTTTTATGAAATGAAAGTACAAATGATCTAAGTATTTTTGAACTCAACGATGGTAATAATGCTAAAAATAAAAATAAGGTTTATTAACATCTATGCACATGCATAAACAAATTTTGAATAATATAACTAACTATATACTAATTATTTTATCAATTAAATTATTGGTATCTTTTTTTGTGCTTGTGCAGCCCATTATATGATTTGATTGATAAATAAACTACTTGAAATGCATACAATTATTGTTTCATACCGAGTGCCAGTATATGGTGAAAACCATACTAATGTTAATAATTTAAATTAATTTCCGATTTAGAATTTTATAAAAAATGTTATGTAATTTTAACTATTGTTGACTCACTACTTCTTGAATATTACATCATTAAATATTACAAATATAAAATACAGTAATGAAAGGACTGTGTTGATGTAGAAAGTGAATTTTTTTGGCTGATCTGAAATATCCATTCTATTTTTATTAATAAAGGAAAAAAAAGTTTATGAGTATGGGGAAATCAGTTAACTTATAACTTATCTGAAAAACTGAAAACCGTTCGTCCGATTTATCTTAATCTTAATAAGAAACCCGAGGAGTAATACACTTAATCACCCGTAAGCCCTTAACCATAGACCCTTCAAAAAAGGTTAACAAATGTTTCTAAAGTTAATCCTTTTTGTTCTTTTCCAGCTGTTCTAAACGCGAAATGAGCTTTTCCAGGTATTTGCGATCACCATACTTAACCATTTTTAACCACCGGTTTTCGACCTGAGTAAATGCATCATCAAATATATACAGATCCAATTAGAGGTTGAGAATGACAGGGGGAACCCAGTAATCATAGAGGCCCGCTTTTATTAAATGATATCGAGAATATGATATATCATAAATATGATAATGCTATATTATAAGCATTATTCATCAGAATTCGAAAGTGAAAATGATGATAAGGGGAAGGAAGAACGGCTTCCTGGGTCTTTTTTGACTTGGAAATTACAGGCCCGCAAGACAATGGTGTGTTGTCGGCGAGGGCAATGTGTCCGCTGGTGATGGAATTGGGTCGAGAAGTGGGAAGTGGCAAGTCCACAACTCCACTTGCCACCTGCGGATCAGGATATTGCTGATCTTAAAACTGCCTTGGAGAACAGTTGCGGGGAATTCTTTTCGCCTTTTAGATAGAAGTTTTTATTTTTTTGGATACTTATTTATTTAAATTTTATCGAAGCGAGTTAAGAGAAAAACCGGCGAAATATATATATATATTTTTTAAAGTTATCTAATGAAATTTACAACTGTATAAAATAATACATCAAGTAAATATAATGAATGTTTACATTGGCATGAAAAGGCAAGTAGAGAAACTACCCAGTGGTAGAATTCAAACAGCAAGTTCAAGTTAGTAGATCACGAGGCCATCTTCTTTTCAGATGCGTTGAAGGATTATCAGGAATTGAAGAAGTTGCTAAGTTTGCAACAAGTGGGTTTGAGTGGGAATGAAGTTTGTTATGTAAAGATTAATATCAGATTCGGGCCAAATCAGCTACAAATGGGACATTAAGGTTATTATGGATTACTTTGTTCGTTACAAAGTAAGGAGCATTGAGGATTCCACGAAGGATTTTGGATTGTAAGGATTGAATACGAGAGGAATTCGATGGTTTAGTGTAGCTCCAAAGCTCTATTCAGTAAGTCCAGATGGGTCTAATGATCGTCATTAAGAGCTTATAGTGTTTGTCTAGTAAATGTTGAAGTAGCCTGAAACGGCGTGCTGTGTCTTGTCGTTTCAATCTAGTATGAAGATTCCAAGTTAATCTATTGTCAAGGTGTAGTCCTAAGTACTGTTCTACAGGATTCAGTGGGACGAAACGGGAGGACAGGAAGTCATTGGTTTACGACGGAGGGTAAAGGTGATTTTACGGGATTTGTTGAAATTGATTTTAATCCTCCAGTTTAGCACCATTTTTCTAGGTCAGTAATGTGGGATTGGAAAGTGTGGGGTGCTATAACTGGATCAGTGTTGACTGATAATAGACATGTGTCATACGCAAAGGTGGTAAGTTTAGTATTAGGAGGATGTCAGCTGTATAAACTGTGTAGAGGATTGGGCCGAGGATACTGCCTTGAGGAACACCAGCAGATTGAGAAGAGAGGAATGAAAATGTATTATTGTGATTTGCTTTGAATGACCTAATAGTGAGATAAGATTGAATAATGAGAAAATATGTAGGAGGTAGGAATTGGCGGAGTAAGTAAAGCAATCCTGGGTGCCAGAATCGGTCAAAAGCCTGTTCCACGTCAAGAAATACCGGCGAAATAATAAATTTTAAGAAAGGTTGAAATAAGAAGATAAAATGGAGTGAACGATTATAAAATAAATTAATTATTACACTCAGTTAAAAAAATATTATAATTTATTAATATCGTCATTGGTTTTCGTTTTAATGAATTAATTTAAATAATTAATTAATCAAGTAAGCTATACTTGAAGGAGGGTGGTTGTACTATTTTTTGTTTATCTGTGAATAAGTTCCGAATAATCTTTCTTAGTCTGTCTATGATGTCTTCACGTTTCTTGAGCTTTTTTTGAGGGACTTAGGAGTTTAAGCTTTACTTTGACAGTTTTCAGCTAGTTGGTGACATCGACTCATAGCAGCGAAATCAGGGGATTTTAAATATTGCTTCCTTTCTTTATCTTATGCATCCAGAAAATTACTATTGACAATTCTGATTTAAGTAAAATCGTTATTTTTTATTTGAATGAAACCTATGATACATTATGAATATAATTTATTGTTTGAATCATTTAATAATGTCTTGTGGTAAAGTAGGTTTTGGGCGCCTTAATATTTTCGTTCAGAGATTAATTTTTTTTGAGAGAGAGTTTCCCCAACGTTGAGGTTTTCTCTAACCGAATTTCAGGATAATATTTTTTTTTTTGCATTTTTATAATATTTCTTTTTCTGAGGTTGAATTGAAAGAAAAATTTGGACTATTCAACTTGATGAAGAATTATATTCAACATTAGAATTAAATAAGGAAGTATTTATACGACAATATTTAAACAAATCGTTGTATCAATGATTATTTTAACTAACCCGTGCTGATCAATAGTAATAATAATATTATGTAACTTTATGGAAACAAAATATGTAACAAACAAATAATTGTACTTAATTTGTTTTTAGTTTAATGAAACTACCAACCTTACTATAATATTTTTTAGCATTTTCCCCATTCTACTCTTTTTTATAATACGGGTAACTCCATGTAAGGAATTAAATTTATGCTAATGCTCTATGGCTAACTCCATACTTGAAAAGTGGCAAATATCTTAAAATATTGGAAGTTAATGTTTAAAATAAATAAAATTACGAAATTTGAATGAAAAAATAGAGCAATATATAAGAACAAATGAATCAGAAATAATTAAATCAATAAAAAATACAATAAAGTTAAATACTAAATAAAATAATTCAATAATTTTTAAATATTAAAAACTAAATACAAATAATTTACAATATACAAAACTAATAGATTTAAATAAATACGATTACACAACTAGAAAACAAAATTAAGTAATAAATAATAAATAAGAACAATTGTTAAAAATTAATTAAATTAAAAATATTTTACACTGTACGAAGGTAAAGTTTTATAGATTTTGTTATAACATTTTTGGGTAATAAATAAAAGCAATAAATCAAATAAAGCAATAAACAAAAATTATTAGACAAAAATAATTAGATAAATCAGAAATATAAACAATCTTGTTACCTAACTTAACTTAAAACTTGTTAACTTACTAAAATATATAGTAAAAAAAATAATTCTGTCATTGCGGGCCATCTTTGGTCAGTGGATAAAATGTTTTAAATTACAATAGGATATATTTTTATAAAATACAATCAGGTTAAATCATTGTTGGATGTTTTTATTCTGTATTTAATCAATATTCTCATTTGATTGATGTGAAATTTTATATCTTAAGCTATAAATATTTTAAGATTTATAATTTAGTTAGAATATTGGAATATAGAATTACTTATTTGAATGTGTTTATCTTAATTAATTATTTATACTTAAGTATAATTTATATTATGTTAAAGTATACTACATTCTTGCCAATTTTTATAAATCTTTATAAAATTAAACCAAAATGTTTTTCCTTCGGGTTTTCATTACTATATTTTTATTTAATTATAAAAAACAATACCAGAAGATGTTCTGACATAATTACTATTGTCACACTTGACCAAAATCTTACCAATGGGGAAACCTTTTTCGGAATCATTTCGGAAATCTAAAAAATATTTCCTGGCAAATCATCTTATTTATTATTTTACTAACCAAAAGATGAATTGGAGGATTATGATGAAATGGGGGATAGAATAATTAATAGCAATAATATATCGCTATAAAAAAACCCGTCGTATTTGCCGCCGTAGAACTCATTATATGTCAAAAACTTGATTTTATTTTATGAAAAAACCTTATTTATAAAAGTGCCCAATGGTTATGGTAAATAATCATAAAACCTCTTAAGTTACATATGTTTTTCTATTGAACGTTGGAGATAAAATCATGATTTTAGTAAAATTCTATTTATGTTTGGTGACATATGAAGCTTCAACGCGACGGAGAATCTTTATAGTTCGGAAGCAAGAGCTCTGAAAGCCACGTTTGTTTTTGTTTCATTTTATTTATATTATTAGGTTTTATGACATCGCGAAATATTATTATGATATTAAATTATATAATATAATGTAAGTTTATTGTTTAACTTACTACCTAGGTTAGTTCCTAATGTTAGCAACTGAGGTTCAACATCTAAGATATTTTGAGAGGGCTATTCCAGATCACTTTTAATAATCATAAAAAAAAAATATAATAAAAAATGAAAATAGTTTCTGATAGTAATTTCGGTGGCTAGAGGCAACTGTTTCCTAAGCTCATCCCTGAATATTCATTGAAATTAGTGGCCATTATACCTGTATTTTATATAATTCAATGTAAATTTATGTGTGTCAAAACAATCAAATTACTTTCCCCAGTGTTACCTGAATTCCTACATTTTATTTCTTTTTTTGAAGGTGTGATTTCACTTTCATTAAACTTCATTTGTTTTATGGTTGTCTTAGTTCAATTAGAACTTGTCCCCAATTTTATTTTACCCAAAATTTTCTCTGCATTTTTTGTACAGAAATATGTGGGTGATTTCATTCTAATAGTGTTTACTAATGTCCTGCACTGTTTGCTCTCACTGGCTATCCGTTAACAACCTATTTATAAAGTTTTTGTATGAATATGATCCCCATGAACAGATAGTTTATGCACGCATATTTTATCCAGAAATAGTTTATCACATAGATGTAAGTACCGTTACATATTCAGTTCTAGAATTTAATTATGAATTCCTTATTTTTTTCTCGCAACAAATCATAGTTCGAACTGAACCATCGAAACTGATTAATCCATTAATCTCAATGCTCAGTTCATAAACAAGTTTAATAGTTTTTCTGTAGAATATCTACCAAATTTATTTTATGCCAGTACAAATAAGTCAGTACCGTGACATGGAAAATATTAAATTTGATTATCGTCCCCCCTCTCGGACTTTCATTTGTATAATAAAATAGAGTAAAAATATGCATTAAAAAAACTAAATAAATTATAGAATTAAATCTTTTTTAATCAAAAAGGTACAGAACAGAATCACACATGTAACGACATTCCAGTTGTCCATATAATTTAAAAAATGTGTTTATGTTGATTTAGAAAAATGTTACTTAAATTTCAATCATACTGTCCTCAGTTCTGATTTTATTTGAAAGAGATAATAAACCGTTAGTTTAAGAATTTAAATTTAAGGCTTCACAAACGAATGCCATTTAATAATTACTCATTCTAAATGTATAAAGCTGTATATCTTAGTAAATAAGTATTTTCTTTTTTAATCATAAAACAACTGATTTATCGAAAATAAAAGCTTTCCTTAGTAGCGATTAATATTTTATTTTTTTCTAAAAAAGTCTTGTAAATTATTTTTCTTTATTTGTAAATTAATTTGTATGCTACTGTTTGTTTTTTTAAATCTTTATATTTATTGACAAGTTTGAATAACAAGTTTTGATCTAACTCTTCATATTTTTCATGTAATCTATATCAATCGGTTTAAAAGTTTCATCAACTATTCATTCAGATATCTACATATTCAGTAATTATTTTTATTATTATGTTTTTAGTCGATTCGTTGCACAGTGAACTTGAAAAAAATACAAAAACAGAGTAGTTATATTTTTAATATTGTGGAAATATAACTTATTAACTTTCCTTCAATGTTATTCTTTTTAAAACAACTTCTTAAAACTACATGAAATATGTGTTTGATTATAAGATCTTGTAACACGGCAATGTCTTGCACTTATTGCAACACGCATACGTTCTACTTGCATAAGTCAGATAGAACCTTGTCATAATGCATGGTATATATAACATATATAAGTAATACAGAATGTATAATTGTAGTCTTCAGGAATATGTATATACTGATTTTTTTCTGTTCATAATTATTCTTAAGGGACCAAGTTCCAGAATAAAATTATTTTTCTATTTTACTCTGTAATCAGGTGATTTTGTATTTGTTTTTAGGTTTAGGTTTAGGTTTTGATCAATTTCATCATATTTTATTAAAAAAATGAAACTAGTCTTGCAAAAAAAGGTTAAAATAAAAAATTAAACCCAAAATTATATTATTATTTTAGCTATATATTTAACGCCAATTTAGGTTATTTCAAAGGATCGCATTCATTACATGTGTGATTTTTTATTTTTATACTCTATTATGCCTTTTTACAAACTTTTTAGAGTTGTTGCAAAGTTGTCTATATTTTATATTTTAATACTTAATAGTTCTAAGAAATATCGACCGCTATTGAATTAGATACAAACGTTTCATCCCGTTCTTTCCAGCTTTCGGGAAATATATTTTTTATTATATAAAGTCTTCTTTTTAATTTATAAATTAATTTCACTGTTATAAAAATATAATTACTAGAATTGGCTATACAGCGGAAATAATTTGGCCGAAGAATAAAAGCCATGGCCATCCAAATAATGAAATACAGATTTAAGATATTTTTTAATTACCTATTTACAATATTTAAACTTTTATAACTAATTTTCATTATTATTTTAAAAACAATATTATGTTCTAGTAACTGGAATGCCTTGCCGAGAAAACTTACATACCAATTTATATTTAATTTTATTGACCTTTTTATTATATTTTGGTAAGGACCTAATGAACGGTTATGCTACACGTAAATGTCAAATAATATTCTATTTTTTTTTGTTACTACTACCCCACTTAAAACGTCTAGCTATACTTTCGCAAATCCAATAAATTCTTACATACAAAATCTTACATAAATACTCTTCATACAACTGGATATTAACGTAAAATAAGTAAATGCTAATAATATACTGTATTATTCAATATGGAACAGAATTTTAGAATCAAATGTAACAACTCTATGTTGTTTACGAACTTCCGATCCCAACCCCATTTGCGCTTTCCATTACTAGGTCACCAAGTATCGCAGCCCGTGATAAGAGCTCACAATCGCTTGTTTTTCCGTTACTTTGTTGCAACATTGATCTCATTGTTTGCACTTTGCCGATTTTTTAAATCCAAGCGTCCTCCAGTTGCAGTACCTCGTTGCACTTGCGTTTTCAATGCAGCCTTGATTAAAGTAACTAGCTTTGAAGAGGGTGAGAACTTCATGAACTACCACAAGAGAACCGGTCCTCGGTACAATATTAACAATGCGACTAGTTTTTCTATAGGCAATAGCTTGGAATCGAATTGTTTGTTTGTTTTTTAAACATTAATAATAGTTTTATTTAGGTTAAAAAATATCGAACCATTTCACAATAAAATATTGCATAAAACAATCTGTCGAATTAAATGAATCTCTAAATGTTCCTATTTAAACGTTTTTAATTATTCGGTGTAAAATGATTTTAAGATGAAATCAATTTTTTTAATGAAAAAATCGGTAAAATTACGATGATATTTGTTTCTTTTTTTTTTAAATCAATAAGTTATGTATCGTCAGTATCTGTTCAATATATTTTTTATTTATTTTTCCATTCTTCCAATGCCTACGGAATAAGGTTCTATATCTTTTTTAAACCATTCCGAATATAAGGAAGAAAACGGTCAGAAAAAAAAATCTCTTTAGTAAGAAGAACTGTTTATTTTAAAGCCTAAAAAAACCAACTTTCCAAATATTGGTTTTTAAAATAATAATAAAAATAATTAGGTTATTAATGATGAACTATATGAACACCAGGAGGACATCATTACATCTATTACGAAAAGGCCTTTTATGGACACTTGGCCCGCCTGGATCCGGAAAGACTCTCTAACAGGATATTCACAGTGACAAGTAGAGGCAAGTCTTCTAAGAACAAATGGATGACGTCAGTTAAGTCAGATATGGAACAACTAAATATCCCACTGGAGCAAGTTCGGAAAAGACCGCTGTTTAGACAAGCCATCCAACAAGGAGTTTTCCCATTGTCCCTTACCAGTAAGAATACCAAAGGAACGAAGTGGACAGAAGAGAGAAAACTGGCTCATAGCCAGATAATGAAGGAGTTTTGGAAAAAGAAGAATGCTACAACTTTACCAAAGAGCAGATACGAGCCCCGTGGTCCTCAGTAGGCCCAAACGACAAAGAAAGAAGAAAGAACGAATAATTAGGATAGTTCCAGCTAATAATTGTATTTTTTTTCTGGCAGATTTTGCATATTTCGTATGCTGTATGATCTTATTTGATGATGTTCTGTATTGCATATTATTGCCGTTTTCTGACTACCAGCTGAGTTTCTTTTTAAAAAACTTAAGAACATAAGCTGATCAGTATGCAACTACTTAGTATTGTAAAAAAAAAACTTCAAGATTAGGAAAATGCTTAATAGATTTATTTTTACTATAAGGTTATTTTCCGCTCTTTTTTTATTCTATATTTTTCAAATTTATTCTATATTTTGTTTTATGTTACACTCTGCCGTCCTTCGAAAATTGACATCTTGAACAAGTGCTCCCCTTTGTAAATGAATAGCTGCTTAGGTTCTATTCTAACTTGATTGATTTAAAACCGACTTTTTCTTTATATGAGGCGTTCAGGATCAAAAGCGGATAAGTCGAAATTATCAGAAATTTCATTTTTCGCTAGTTTATTCAAGCAATTTCGTCAAACACGACACTTTACCGACTTATTCCTCATAGTTTTAGTCAGTATCTGAACTTGAAGTTCCGGAGCTATAAAGCATTGCTTGGCAAAACTAATAAAAGAGTCAATTTTTTAAATAAGGAGCTATCTGCTTTTGATCTTGAACGCCTCATATCCACTTATAGATACCATGAGATTGTAATTTTATAATTAATACCATTAGACGGTTAGTTCAGGAAAAAACCTTTCGTTATTTTTGTATATATAATATTTAAGAAAAGTTAAGTTTTGCGTGTATAATTAGTCTAATAAAAATGTCTTATACGATTCCTTAAATTTGCGTAGAATTGGATGCAAATATACTGTTTTTTATGGTTTCAAAGCATGTTTTTTTTATTTTTAAAACTATTGTTATATTGATACAGAATAGAATTTGAATAATTTAAATAAAGTATTAATTATACTTCATCATTTTTGTTTCCGTTAAAAGTTTTCGTAAGCTCTGTTTTAGTTATTTTAATATTCCATTTTAGATGTTGCCTTCAAGAATAGGCAACATCTTCCTCTTTTTTGCACTTCAGTTTTGTTAATTACTTTGCAAGTACTGAAACATAAACAAGCATGGTAACGTACGTTTAATCTTATAACATAAATGTCTAATGTAACCTCAAAGGTTGCGGTGTAATGCCCATGAAATGAAGGTACCGAGCAGGTTATTTTTGGTAGCCATGTTGACGTAACATCGGGTCGTTCACAATGACCTAGTTATCCTAAAACATCTTTCGGGCATTAATCTTTTACATTTTAATTTAATTTATATTATATATTAATTTCTCTTTTGTTTTTAAAAAGTAGTTATGACCAACTCCATAATTTCTTGATCTCGTAGTATAAGATCGAATTTCATTGCAGCGCTGGTGAATATGTGGTTAAGTCGAATTTTGTGGGGACAGTGTTAACTTTTTTGAGGGTAGCGGAATCGTGTCATTCTCGTATTTTTTGGCTTTAATCGGAGTTTTAATATAAGCAATAACTCCTTTTCAAGTCAATGCCCGATTTAGCCATTTTATCGTAGTGATTTAGCCGTTGTGTCGTAGCATTCACTACGAAAATAACAAGATACCTCTTCTCTAAGTTCAAGAAACTCATTTTAGGAAAAAAGTTAAGTTGACTTTATTTTAACTAGTATAATATATTTTTTAATAGAAAGAGTTGAAAGTTATAACTACAATGTTATGACTTATAATAATTACAACATATATTTAATGTTGTATGTACGAGGGGGTACACTCTGTCCACTAATGGCAAATCAATTCCCATTTTACAAATCTTACTACAATTAATTTAAATGTACAACTCTTTGCTCAAATTATATAACTAGAATTAATGTACATGTAAATTATGTACATTAATTCTACACTTCAATTGCATTAATATTTTCAATATAGTTTAACCAGAAAAAAATAGATAAAATCTTTATCCCGGGTTCTGAATTTGCACTTCAATTTATTACCTATTCAAACATAATTTCGCTTCCTCTAAATGCCACTAAATTTTTGTTTGATTTTAATAGAACTGAAAATAAGTTTTCATTTCTAACCCTTGGTTTTTTCCTTATTGTTTGTATGCAAGTTTCCAACTATTCTTTTCTTTAACAATGTCTGTCTTTCATAAGCTTTTTTTATTTCTTATTTTTTTCCGAATTATTTTGTTAACAACTTTACGGCTCATTTTTATTATTTCCCCTTAATATCATTTTTATTTCACCTTATGAGTAACATAATACATTACGCGGGATATTATAGAGTGATTAATTAAACATTATGAGCGATCTTTTTGTTGATTAGCTATCTATATAATGTAATTTATGTATATAATGTAGATCAATATCATGTACATATTGAATATTGTAATTATTTGAAGGTTGAATAATTTGCTGAATTGTTATATTATATTGTTAGCATGTTCGTAAACAATTATTAGTTATTTATTTTGATTCTCACCGTCCGCTTTTATTTTTTTTAAATGCTGTAAAATATTTAAAAGTTATCCATTTAGCGGTACGGTTTTCAAATCTGCTCCTTCCTGTGAATCAGATTCCTCATTCAACACCTCTTCACCATCTGCTGGTCGCTGCTTGGAATTCCTTAGGCCATCATTGTTTATGGTAATGTGCTATGAAAATGTCTATGACATTTAATGAATAATATTTAAAATTGTTTTGAATTATTTGGAAGTTTGTTTTATGACTGATAATTAAAATTTGGATGAGATAAAACCTCAAGTTCTTGTCTCTTAGATCATTGTAGGTTCAGTTTTAGTTTTATTATTGTTCTTCTTGGATCGTTTCTTAGTTATGTAATATAAGACCTAAGCGAATCACATGCAAACAAGCAAGTACGTGTAGCATTATGGTGTAGATGATATGGTTCGATTTTTTAATTAATTTATTTATCGATTATTGATTTATTCTTCAATTACACCTTGTTCTTTTACTCGATAAATTTTAAAACCATAACTGAATTACTTTTTTTTAGTTTCCCATGATTATTATGAGATTTTCACTTCAATTCTGAGATTAAAACTAACTATTTTAAGCCAACCATTGGATTTAGGATTGCCTAATGTAATCCTTATATTACATCGGATAGTTTTAAATAAATTTTGGTCTACAAAAATTGAATCGGAAAAATCCATTTATCTTCTAAGTACTCTTAATGTTATGTTGTTTCGCTTGTGGTTACTGCATCATCCTCTGATTGTAGTATATCGTATTTTGGTAGGTGTAAATGAATGTTAAGTATAAAATATGTACTAAACTACTGTTCTTTAAGAAAATTTTCTACAACAGCTTAATTTAATTAATTAGGACGAGATCTCCGAGTCCTATCAGAGAGAGAAAACGCTAGGCTAGAAAAAGGATTATAGGTATAATTTAGAAGTAACTATGTGGTAATAATGGATTCTGTTAAATGATCCACAAATAGCTGTCCGTAGTCAGCCACAGGTATACCAAACAGCTCCTGTGAAAAAACTGTGCATTGGACGGTGTGTTTTAATCAATAGATATTGAATTTATGCTTTGCCAGCTTTTTTTTCTGTTATTGTTTGGGGAAGAGGAACACCGATAATAGAAATAGACATACCTCATAGATGGGTCCTTCGGTTTTGTTTTTTTTCAATTACTGTGGTAGACATCCAGTGGCTTGAGAATATTAACGAAAGCGAAGGGACAAAAGGACTGGATGCAGGGCCAGCTCTTGCTCAAACATAAGACCGTGAATCTGTGGACAGAGGGCTGCGAAACACAAGGGAGGTCCCGCTCAAAGGATTCCTAATCCGCCGTGAGCTGCCAACCGCTGAGTGGGATATATTACAAAGCTAGCCCTGTATCAGTCCAGAGATCAGTGAGCACAATGCTAGATTTATATGAAAGGCCATGTAATTATGTAGTCGCTATTACCATTTAGATGGGGGGCAGGGGAGGGGGTCAGTTATTATGTAAATATGGCGTCATTATGCTACCCTCTGATAAATCTGAAAAATGCGTCGTCACAGCTAATGATATTTCTACTGCTTTTATTCTGTATTATTGGTTTGTGGGAGGAGCCGGGGTGTAAAAAGAAGCGAAGGAGTGGGGAGGATCAGCCAATGAGGAAGTGGCGGGGGTAGGGCGGGGGCCAATGAGGACCAGAGCCGGCACCGCCCCTCCACTCGCTTCCCCCACCACCCGACTCCCGCCGCCGGGGCTATTATTACAGATCGGATCTCGGCCGTGTGAGGTTCGCGAGTGAGAGTGCGTTATGCAATAGCCGATCAGGATGGAGCAGAACAACATTGAAACGGGAAGTGACCGTTCGGCGTCGCCCAAGGGATCGCCACCTGGTGTGAAGCAAGAGTCATCACCGCGGGTGCACCACAGCCCGCCGCCCCCAGTGAGCCAAGCAGGCGGCATGATGCGGTCCCACCTGCCGCTGCCGCCCCCGGGCCTCGGCATCCTCGGAATGGTGCCGCACTCGCCGCTGGACCTGATGGCCGTGGCACACCATCATCCGCCCCCCAGGTCGTACTCTAGCCCGCCGCCGATATCCACCTCCGATCCCACTGCCAACGAGTGCAAGTTGGTCGACTATCGGGGCCAGAAGGTGGCAGCCTTCATAATCGCCGGTGACACAATGCTCTGCTTGCCGCAAGCCTTCGAGCTCTTCCTCAAACACCTGGTCGGCGGTCTTCACACTGTCTATACTAAGCTGAAGAGATTGGACATTGTGCCGTTGGTCTGCAACGTGGAGCAGGTTAGGATACTCCGCGGCCTGGGTGCCATCCAGCCGGGCGTCAATCGGTGCAAACTCCTCTCCTGCAAGGACTTCGACATCCTCTACAGGGACTGTACTACTGCAAGGTAATATTTTTCATTCTCTTTATGGTCTGAACGACACATGGTGCTCATAGACACATTTCTTCTCAGTGACACCTGCATGATTTGATACAGTTGTACTAAGACATTCGTATATTGACATTCTAGCACATTTTGTGGTTTTTCCGCCTACTGGCATCTGCGATGACAACTTCATCCCACTAAAAAGTTCCATACATCACTCCAAAGTTTCCTCGTATTTTTTTTTACTTAACATGATTTTTTGCGATTGACAGGCTTTTTTGACAGAAAAAATATTAGAATTAATTTGAATAATATTACGTAGAAAAATGAAAGGCATACTAACTTACCATTAAATTCATTTAACATATTTTTTTTACACTTCAACAAGCCATTGGTGTTTCAATACTAAAATATCCATATTGTATATCCGTTACTGTATTTAATGGTTTGATAAAACTAATTTCTGTTTATTACTTTAATATAAAAAAAGCTTTGCTATTCTAGATAAAAGATTATGAAATATTTGCTTTTGAGATATTTATCATTACTTAACAACATAAACAATCCATTATCAATGTCAACATTCATTCTCTGGCCAATCTTGGAAAATTAAGTTAATTTTCACTTATATATTCCACCTTTATTTTTTTAATGAAATAAAATATAAATAGGCAGTAGCTGTTTTACAATTTAATATTATTATTATTGAAACAATTGTCGTTTCTTATTGAATGTTGGTCGTAGGATTACTCCACTAAGCTCTTGGTGTTAATTTTCCAACTTTAAATTAGAGTTTTAACGATTATTTGTATTGTTACCTCCTTTCATTTGATCAGATTTACTCCTTCTTGATTATAATAAAGAGATTAAAGAAGACTGATAAAGATATCTGATAAGAGAGAGAGAAGGAGAGAAGCCGGGGGAGAGAAAGATCTAGAATTGTATTTGTATTCGTCCCCCCCCCCCACTCCCACCACATTCCACTCTCTGGTAACTTCAATTCCGACTGTCTCCAATTCCTCTCTTCTCAGTTCTCAGCTTACAAATCTCCATTTCCACTCATAATTGCCTTTTAGCTCCTATTTGAATCATTTAAAAAACAATGAAATGTTTGCTATTGCAACTGTATCAATAATTCTATAAGAGGGTGTAGATTTTATTTAAAAATTCAATAAACAATACTCAAAAATATATTGTATTACTTTTGTATTTTGAATCCATTGCAGTTAAAATAAATTTCTCTGTTGACTGTACTACAGTTCTAACATGATTCCGGAATTTAAAAAATAAATTTAAATAGATCAATTACAGTTTAAGTGTGATTCCTAAATATTTATTGTTTACTGAAGATAAAAAATAAATAAATAAAATAAAAATAAATATATCAATCATTCAATTTTGTTTATTTTGGGACGGATTTTATACAACATATGATTCAATAATCATAGATATTTAATTAAATACAATGTTTAAGATAAATCTGACAATATATCTACTTAATAACTTAAAGAAAAATAACAATAAAATTAAGCGAATCTACAATTTTCTCTTATAAAATATCTTTGGATTTAAATTTTTCCTACTTCTGAAACTGTCACTCAAATTTCACAGTTACATTTAATTCCTCTTTAGTGTACACAATAATTACAATATAGTTATACCTTACTATCACAACTTACCACATTGACCATTTATAAGTAATATAAGCGACTTCAAACTTAAAAAATGTTATCTGATTTACTGTTAAAAACAAATATCATGGAATTCTGATATTGAATGTGACAAAGAAATAGAAATAAGTAATTATTAATAGTATTTATTCATGTCACAATTAATAATTTTGAACTAGAACAATAATAATAAAATCTTGTTTTTAACTAACCATCTATCTCATATGATATATGTATATAAACACATGTAGGATTTCTTTATTAGATGATCTAACAGGTAATATTTTCGCTCATTGATTTACTTTAAAAATACAACTAAATTAATTTGCTTTGATAAAATTTTAATAAAATATACGACTCTGTAATAACCTATATTACAAGTATAAAATATTCTGATTTGACGGAATATTTGATTACATTTTATTATGTTGTTTGTATTACAATATTTATTAGAGTTGGGCGTAAAATATTTATTTTATAAATGGTCATCTATAATTGCTATATTCTAATTTATAAATATGGTTTTGTTTTAATAAAAGAACAAAAGTATAATTGTATAAATCTCCCTAGTTTAACATTTAACATAAAAAAGTAATATTTGCAACTGATGTATTGTTAATTTTATTTACCATTTAAACAATAGAAACGTATGGATCATAACACATAACAGATAATAGAAATATAACTAATATATTTATTTATTCAACTAAGCCGTATCACTCATCTTCTAAACTTATTAGGCGCTTATAGTTTCAAAACCGTCACTCACTCTCTTTTTCTGTTAACTAGTTTATTTTATAACGATTCGGTTTAAAGAAGAAATTGGTGAATATAAGTATTTTTATTATGTTTAGTTTTTGAAAAAATATATTGATTTTAGTAAATGTGGATAGAAAAAAAAGAAAAAGAAAAAACAAAATTAATTATTTATTTATACAAAAGCATCATATGTAAATATTATACTTTAATTAATTTATGTTAATTTTCATAATTATGATTTTTTTTAAATATACATAACATATGTTAAGTATTTAAGCTACCTGAATCATAACGTTTAGATGTAATTAAATCTGTAGCTTATTACTGCCAATTTATAAATAAATACATCTGTATTTTATCCAAATTTGTAGAGAAACAATAAAAAAATTAATATAAAAACGAATTTATAGATGAATTATGAAAAAGGAATAATTTGTTAATGAATCTTGAATTTCTAGATAAGGTTTTTAACTGCGGTGTTATTGTTGAAAGTGGTATAAATTCATTTGGATTATAAAAAACATCGGTTTTTAAAAAATAATTTTAATGATTATTATGTCATAATAAAATTTATAAGATGTATAGTTTTGGAAACATCATTCTTCTAAGTCAAATAAAACACAACGCTTGCCCATATTTTAACATTTATTCTAATCCAAATCCTTAAACATCTCCATACATGAAACAATGGAGTTATACAACTTTAAAAAATATCAGCTCAATAATAAAATTTAAAACTTTCTGCTTTGATTATATGCTTTGAATAGGTTGTTAATTTTATGAAATTTATTACTTTGGATTTTTTTTTTAGTATTATGAAGCCGTGATATTTTCATGACTCGATATGAAAGAAAGAGATACTTTCAATATTGATTACCGTACAATTGATTCCGACAATCATACCGAATCGTTTCCGCATTATTTCTGAAACAATTCACGAAGGTATTTGTATCTTTTTAAAGGTTGTAATTTTTTCCGTACAATTTTCTCCCAATTCGGTCGCCTACTTATCCCGATACACATGCTCTTATTGAGAAATCTTTTTAACAATAATAACAGTAATTTCTCTTCTCTGAGAAAAACATTTGCTCCCTATTAAAGATTACCGCCTGTCGGTGGACAGGGCTACATAAATCACGTTTGGGTTTCGGGAAGCGTTTAAAAAACAAAAAAAAAAATCACAAAATTGGAGCATCGGAGGGTCAGATTCGCGCGCCTGCTACAGTGGCCCTTTTAGAAATAGGATAATGATAGAGCTATTTGGCCGAAGGGCCAGGTATATTACCACCCTACTGGGTTTGCTAAGGGCAGAAAAATTGCTGTTTCACTGCTGCCCGTTTAGTCAAGTCTTTATTTCCCCTATTTGCCATATTACCATTTAACTTATTACAATGTAAATGATGTTAGGGGGTATTGGATGTAAAGGTATAATATTTGTTGTAAGTAGATCTGTTACCCAGGAAGGGTTCTTTTGAACGTCTTACTGTTATATCTTTGAGGAAATCAGATAGTTTATCTGAATCAGAAAGTTACAGTTGTATAAATATTTTTTATTTTTTATAAAGTATAAGCGTACACATACATGTTAATAATAGAAGAATTAAAAAAAAATCTTCAGCCTACAAAAATATTTATAAAAACAGAGTAAGATGAATTTTAAAAAATACTTGAAGCATACAAACTGCACAATCAATAATGGTAGGTTTTCATATTTTTGGTCATATTTAATTTATTAAATAATGTTTTCTTCTGAGTTAACTGACTGGTGCATATCTTTGTAATAATGAAATATTTATTTTTTAAATCTATTAAATATTTTTATTATGATATATTAATTAATCTAACTTATGAGTATCTTTTTATCTAATAGCAATAAGCACAATCAAATTGGCTTAATACAATAAGTATTAGTCTTTGAACACATAAACAATTATAATATAGAATCAACATAATTTTTTGTGATTATTATTTGAGAAGATGTCTTTTAAAAAGATTATTTTACATCTTTATAAAGAGTATTTTTTTAACATCAATGATCATTATTAAATAAAATTTAAAAAGAGTAAACATCAAACCGATGTTTATTACAGAACCAATTTTGTCATGGTTAAAATTTTGTATCCAGCCAAATAAGATAAATTAAAACAAAAACGAATAAGTATTATTAATAAATAAAGAATGTTCTTAATTTGTAATGAAACCATAACCAATATAAATCTATAATCATAAATATCATCTTTTCAATTTTTTATTTTCATTAATGTGTAAGAAATTTATTGTAAATATTAACAACTTTAGAAAAATCTGTAACTTTACTGGTTTTGGATGCTGATCAACTCGGAAACTGTGTAATTCTTGTTTGAAAATATGCACCATGTAACCAAAATAACTAAATCCCTCTCCAAAAAAACATAAAAAACAATCACTAATTTAACAATATAATATTATAGATTAATGTTTAGTTGACATTTAGGTTGTAATGATTTAAGTTATTCGTTAAATAGCTTGGTAAGTTTTGTAGAAGGTAACGTACAACTTAATCCTGTTTTCGTTGTATCTATTACTAATTATAATTAAGCATTTATAGAATATAGTATTTTAAAATTGTTAATAAAATAAAAATAATTTGATTTACTATTTTTTTTTATTTAAAAAGAAACAAAATTTACCACTAAACTGTTTGTTACTAGACTTGTTTTTCTTATCATCCATTACTTATTTAATAAATTCAATTTAATTGTTATATGTATTGTTTTAAATTAATAATATTATGTTTATAAAGGGTGATAAAGGGAAACTCGGTTGAATAAACATTTGTTATATCAGTCCTAAAATAAATAAATAATAAAACCAATTGCTACTTCTCTAGCAGGGAACTCTTCTGTAATAACGCTATGAAGTAACTGTTAAAAGATGTTATCACTCGTGACAATAATTTATAGCTTAAAAATTATTGCTAGGTTAATAAATCATCGAGTACAGTTTTATTATATTATAAAGTAGACGAGCTGTTAATGATTGTACGTTCAATTGTAGGTCAACAATTATTATTGAATCATTCTAGATGATAACAATATGTACGGTTAAGTAAATTAATTATTTAATGACAGAGATTAGTTAATGAGGGTATTATATACTATGAAGTTAATTGTAGGTATTTAATTTTTATTTCTCATAGTTTATTTTTATTTTTGTTTTAAACATGCTGTTTCAAAACATATTGTTGGCTTATTTTCTAATATTTTAAAACTATTTATTATTAATGCTTATATATTTTTTTTTGTGTACCTTTTTTATTAAATCTCAATCATGGTAGGGGTATTTTATTTTATACTGGCATCTGTTTCGCTTTAAGCACATTGCATGCCACCATTGTTATAACAGTATTTCAATAGGTGTTGAACTAGAATAAAGTATAAAAATTTAATCAAAGAAATAAACTAAAAAATAATAAAATTAAAGAAAATGAAGGTAAACAGAAATAAAAGCAAAAAATAATTGTAACGGTTTGAAAGTAATTATGTAAAAAAATGGTCCTTTAATCATAGTTTTCTTTTTAAATGAGCAGTTTTTTATATACTTCATAAGCTTCATCTTGTTGCAAAACATAATCATATTTTTCTGGCACTAAAATATAAAAATTACAAATCACATGTTTGTCAAAAATTTAATAACAGTTTAATATTTGTGTTCTATGACATGGGTTACTGAACGACAAATGATTCGAAATAATGTTATTTTAAAATTGTTCCAGTTTAATTTATTTAAAACAATAAGATATATAACTTTACAACGCTTTGATGTTACAACAGAGCATTTTTTCATGTAATTTTTTGTTAAATTCAAGACTTGTGTCCCTAAATGCAGGATTTATGTAGGCATTTTTATTTGTATATTACACCTATATGCTCTTCTGAAGGGATAATACAAAAAAAATCTTAATTGCTCAGTTTTATCTACTTAAACAATATTTTAAAATATTAAACAAAATTACAAGTTTTTCTTCTCTGTATGTTCTCCACATTAAGACTAAGTCATCCTAAAAAGTTTTCTTTGTTGTACTTATTTATTTTTAGATTAACCTATCTATTAATAAATATTAGTTGATATAATTCTTTAATAATAAATTCATTTTTTAGTTTTTATATATGCCATTACATAAAAATATTTACCTTTAATATAGTTTTATTCGTTTATTAAAGTATTAAGAAGGATAAATTAAATTTTAATTTATCAAAGGAGCTTTCCCTTATTATAATGAAGTACCTATAATAAATACATTTTTTATTTATTCCAATTAAGTTCTAACGGCTTTTCCAAATTTAGCGGAGTTTTTTTCATAAGTGAATATAAATATTTATCATTTTCTATTAAATATTTATACTACTCTATTATTTTAAACTAATAATTAGCGTTGATTAATCCCATAAATTGTTTATTGAGTTTTTGAGTACTAAGGTACAATTATTTTACGCAGGCCATATTTCTTGTTTATTATATTTATAAATTTTATAAAATTGAATAACTTTCAATCGGTTGTATCAATAAATTATTTCAAAAAATAAACAATAATTTCAATTAAGATGGGTGAAGACGGCCACACATGCTTCCGTTGGACCAATGGATCGTTTTGATGTATCTCTTAAGAATAAAAAAATAACTCAATAAGTGTTTTAAAAAATACTAAAATTAAAAAAAAATCGTATGTAATACTTAAGTTTAAAAATAATTGAAACTCTTATTTTTTGGAAGGCAGTTTAATTTCCGCATTAAGCTTTAGAGAATGCTTAATTTACATTATGGATTGAGGTAGTCTTGTAAAGTTTAACTAATATTTACAGGAACCAATAGTTAACAGTATTATAATTTAAAATAACTTAAATAAACTATAATTCAAATAATTCTAGTTGTCTCCACTCTGCTTTGATGATACTATGAACGATTTCAGAGATATATCTAATTCCGGCTCATATACAATATTCAACTAATTAAAATATTAAACATTTTTATGTATATAAATGTTAATATTTAAAAACAATCAATTTTAATGTATTTCTTAACATTTTACAAAACAGAGTATTCAATAAGCTGATATTGGATTCAAAGAACATATTGGAATATTACCTATAATAAAATATATATTTATGTTTAATTACCATTGTAAGTTTATATGTAATATAATTAAGATCCTTCCTAAGGTATAAATAAATAAACTGTAAACTGTATTTATCTTAACATATCTAGAACTATCTATTACATACAAATAGTTTTGATTCGTAATATTTTAATTTAAAGCTCTCTTGAAGATAATAGAATTATGTTTTTAATTTTAAATATGGGTTTTTATTTTGTTTTCTAATAACAAAATATATTTATATCTTAGAATGAATAGAATTTATTACTTAAACTTTAATAAAGTTTTAAGAGTCCCGAACTTAGCTGTAATTAATCATAAAAGCCAGAAACTGACATATGTCCAGATTTTTATGAAATTGCATATTTGTATTGTACATATTTATGAATGTTTAAGATAATAATAATTATGAAAGCATTTTATTCTATATTGATTTTTATAAATTGTTATTGACTGATGTAAAATAATATACAGTCGCCTAATTATTCATTTTAGTCAATTAATATTAGGTATGCTCTGCTTTTACGTTTTTATGTTTGTTTCTTGATTCTAAATGAAAAACCATATAATATAATTTTTTTAATTATTAGATTAACATTATTTCCCATCAAATAAAATAAGTTCATTGCGGATCTCATCCGCATATTTTCAAATATAAGATACAAGATAATTTCCTGGTACCCTAGAGTTTAATGGCTACTTAACAGGATCAGAAATTAGTCGTTAGTAATTTACATTTATATGTCCGAAAAAATTCGAACCCCCGCGATCGCTGACAGACAGGTAATTGCTGCCTTGAGGAGTCCATTTTGGAAATACATATATAATTGAAGAGGAACCGTCCACAATCCCAATTTTGTATGTTAATTCTGCCATTTTATCACCAAAGTTCTCTGATATATTCTCAAATTATAACTCTTCTTCAACCTCAGTAGAACAAAATGGTATATTTTAATGATCCCAGATTGGGATACCCAACGCTTTTATATATGTATATATTTCTTCTTCCTTTTTTCATTAAAAAAAATTTTAATCATAATCATGGGAAACGATTTTGAAACATGTAGTTTTATTTCTTTCTGAACGGAATTAGTGTTTTGTTTTCTTTTTTATATATAATGTCTTTGAACCTGAGGATCATAAGAAACCAAAGTACCATATAATTAACTTTCTGAATCACTGGTAGTTTAACGTTTCCTGGTATCGGAAATTCCTTCACCAATTCATCCAGCATTGACAAATCGTCCTGTATTATAATAGTTTATTAAATAATAGATAACAATAACACCAAATGCTTATATATTAAAATTATTTGATAATTAGTTATTAGGAGTGAGCAACACTGTTGAATCATAGATCATAAATATTTTTGTTGCATTGAACAAAAAATAAAAATAAATAAACTCTTTAAGTTTAATAACTTTGCTAACTAAATATATTTAAATGATATTTTTCTCTATTTATATTTCCTTTATGACTTTTTTATGGTTTTGGTTATTATTATCATTTTATATATATTATTATCTCATTTTTATATATATTATTATCAAATTTTCATTATTATACTATTATTTTATTTATCTTTTTACAAAGCTGCAATAGACCTAATTGTCATATTGAGATAGAAGCGAAAAGTCCTGCAATTTTCAGATAATCCTTATTTTTTTAACATTTTATTTTCTATTTTTCTACTCAATATGGGTACTTGATGTTTTACATCAATTAAGTTTATTATTTGATATTTAGAAAGCTTTAATGAAATTTTAAAAAAATATCTATTTATAGCCATTATGAGTATCTGTGATCCATTCAAACAGTCATACAATTATTTATGTTTAGTATTATCATTAAGTAGTACTTAAAAAAAAATCAGGAAAAGGTAGTTACATTGTGAACTAATATATTTACTTCTTATTTTTATTATCACACACTATTGAATTGAAATGTTTATCTAGAGGTATAACCGTTACGAACAAGTTATGATTTAAAATGTGTTAAAAGTATTTATTACACTGGTTAAGATATGGTTGCCACTGCTAGTTACACCTCTACAATTTTAGTAGAGGCAGAAGCCATAAAAATAATAACACGGGTATTTTCTGCTCTTTAAGAATTATTCTATTTTTTTATGGTAGCACCAACTTATCAACATTGATGTTTACAAAACCTTTAAAAAAAAAAAAATGTGCAACATACACATATATACAAAAAATATGTTTAGTAAATATTTATTTTATGAAATTTATTGAATTTTATACACGGTCGACTAAATTACTTATTTCGTTTATATTATGATTATTAATTATTTATTTCCTGAGAATTGAGATTATTAATTATCTCAATTTTCTAGAAAATTATATTTATTTTCCTTTAGTTTTTTTTAATCAATTTTATTAAATGTTGGTATTTGTAATTTTATGTTTTGTATTGAAAAATTGAACTTCAATTAGTGTTTTAGGTTTGTTAAAAAACGAATTCAACAGGGGTATTGTTAAATTTTTTTTCTTTTAAATCATAATTTTGTAAAAAAAAATAATAATAATGAATAAATGCAGCAATATCCTTTTATTGAGATGTATTGTTTGATACTAATAATTTAATATTACGGAGGCACGATACTAAATTTGCAATCAGTTGTCGGAATTAATTTTCCATTGACTCTGCGGAACGGGTAGCTTTTGTAATTCGTACACTTAGTACAAAGGGATATTTTAGTTCATTAATCTCTAATTAGCAAATCTCTTTGTTGCATTGCTGTCCCAATTTCCATGTGAAAAGGCTCAATTCCTCTGATTCTTCCTGATTAATCGAACATTAATTTTATTATCGTTAATTAATAATAGAGTTTAAAAGTATTTTTTTTATACTTCCATTTAATTTTATTCTATTTGAACAGAATTATTAAAGTTAAATGGATTTTAATGGGAATATTTTATTTTATTTTTCCAACATAAATGAAAATATCAATAACAGAAGCACTGAAAACAATGGCACATTTCCATTTTTGAGAAATTAATTATTCTATTAAACCATTGTAAATAGCTGTTTATTTAAATTTGTTTTTAATTAAAGATTTTTAATCCATTTTTATTTCTCTAATTTTATTTTGTATTGCCCATTTTATTAAAGTTATTAATGAATGTTTAATCCTGCAATAACAATTAAAATAGTTTTAAATAAAACTTTGTTAAGAGATAATTCTTATAATTAATACAAAAACTTTTATGCTCAACAATCTTTAGAAATCTCTAATTCAAAGTGTTTTAATAGTATACAAAAATAAATAAATAGTATAAGAAGGACCAATTGATTAGAAGTTTAGTGTTTTTTCACTTTGGAAATATCTATTTGACAAATAATTTATTGTTAATTTTTTTTCAATCTTTCAGATTAACATTAAGTTTTGAAATAACAAATTTTAATGTAAACAATGCAGCTTATCAGTATGTTTTATATTACATTGATGATTTCATAAGAAATAACATCATTCATTATTTGTAAAAGTTGACTTCGTGAGATATGTTTATTTTTAATATAATTTACCGATTAAATAAGTATTTTTTCTTAAGCATTTAACATTAAAATTACATTGTTAAATTATAAGTTATATATAATTTTTAAGAAAACATTATGATTTACCAGCGTGAATTACATTACATTGATAATTTAATAAAAACAACATTCATTATTTTTCTCACTATTGTGTTATTTTAAAAAGAATATTAATGTTTATAATTTACACAATATATTATTTTTTTTGTTTATAATTTATCTTTTCCATAGAAGTGATTACAAGCTTAAAATATTAGCTTAAAACTACAAAATATTTTATCTTATTTTACTTTTAGTAACATATATACCTGTTTGTGAGATTATTATTATTGTATGATGAAGGTACATGCTGCAACTAAAATGGAGACGATTTTTTTTCATTTTTCTATTGCTAAAAAATACTTTCATCATGGAAATTCGATTTATTTTTCTTCTTTACAATCAAAGTGAGGCAGATCAGTGTGTAGAGCGCTAAGTCACTGAGATACATATTCCGGGTTTAAATCAAGCTGTGGCAGATAGATTATTTAATCTGTGACAGCCATACATCGATACCGTGGGATCTATCGACCGTTCTGGGGCTCACTCAGCCTCTGTAAAATAAAAGTCCTTAATTGCGAATCCTAAACCTGGCGGTTTGGCATGATCTCGGCCATAATATCTCTAGACACAAAAGTAGAGGCTTAAGCATGTACTGAGCCTAATACCCTTCGTTGGTTGTAGTGGTGTAGTCTTTGCTTTATCTTTTTTTAGTTTTTAAGTCTTTTTTGAAACTTAGCTTTAGTTTTTTTGTTGTTGTGCATCTTAAGAAGACCTTCCTGCGGCTAACTCGGCCTCCTTACTCTGTAAAGTGTGTACCCGTAATTGGAGAAAAACCTGGGTGTTATTTCTCTGCACAATCCGAGGACATCTTCATTTAGCGAGAAGAATGTACTACTAATACGAAACGAAATGAACCATCGGAGAACCCCCTAAGAAAGACCCTCATGAAAGAGTACGTGGAGAGAAGAGACCCCAGATGAGGCTGACCACAAGTAACTAACTATGAATATTAACTGGCACTTAAATTTTTAACCGGGTCCTTTGGCGGATGGGCAAGTGGTGCTAAAGCAGACCACTCCCTCTTCAAATATTTAACAAGAAGGGTGGTCCTGTGGTGTCACGGTGGCTTCTTCGTTAGCCATGGCGCTTAGGTATGATAATAGTGTGACGGCCAGTGATTATTTTGGATGATTGGTCTTATGGGGGGAACGTAGAAGGGATTCGCTAATACCTAAAGGACGGAAATGTATCATTAGAATACATTAATTCTTTATTTGCTCTACACCAGTCCATCTGTTCTCCCTTAAAACCCCATTCTTCTCCCTATCTCTCATGAAATAGTTTCTTTAAGCAAATTATAATTCCTATTTTCAGCATAATAATCTTTACATTCTCATGATAATATAGTTCATAATCCGTTAATAAGAAAAAAATGGACTTGGCGGTGGTGTTCTTTCACTTCTGTATTGAATCATTTCAATTAGTTTTTATTGATTTATTACCTCCATAGCTATGTTCGCTGACGACACAGCAGTATTCTCGAAGAGTGATGACATAATAATAGCCAGGAACACACTTCAAAGTCAACTTAATGAGTTGGAACATTACTTTTAAAAATGGAAATTTGACCTCAACGTTCAAAAATGCTGCGCAAAAATTTTCACCATTAGGCGCCCTTCGGACCCACCTGAGCTAGTGCTCAATGGCAGCAACCTCTCGTTGAATAAAGAAGCTATAAAATATCTTGGAGTTTACTTAGATCGTCGTCTTATCTGGAACCAGCATATCAACACTAAATTAACACAGGCCTACGCAAGACTAGCTCTACTTTATCCGATAATTAATAGAAAATCCAGGTTAAAACCAGAAACAGCCTTATTAATTTATAAAACCATACTAAGACCTCTACTAATGTACGGTTGTGAAGTGTGGGGTGCAATGTCTACAACAAAGAGAAAAAAATTGCAAACTTTCTAAAATAAAATCCTACGGATCGCAGTAAACACGCCTTGGTTTGTACGAAACAGTCAACTTCACCGAGAGCTAAACCTAGAGTCGATTGATGAATTTATTAAAAAGCGTTACAGCAGATTTAAGACCGGATTACCAGCAGTCCAAGGAGCTGTAGCATTCAACATAGGCGAACCTATTTCATCCCCAAGACTAAAACCAAGACTCTTGAAAGATATTCTGATGTGATCTCAATAGATAACGTTTCTCACCAATCGTTTTAACAAAATGTAATATAATCCTGTTTTCTTTTAGTTTTCCGTTTTATAGTACTGTATTTCTGTTTATTATTACATTAATTTTAATTCTGTTTACTTATTTACATATTTTATATTTAAACTACTAACATTCTTTTATATGAAGAAACACTATTATATATTTACATCTTCTCTGTAAATAATCTGATAATGTACAGTTAGGGGTGTCTCTTGCATGAGACGAAACCCAAACTTTCACCTTGTGTTAAAGTTTAAATTTCATTATTAAAAAAACCATGTAAGGCTAGGAATAGCCGATCTGGAAATAGAGAGAATAAAAAATTGAATTATTGATAATAAATCCCTATGTCTTTATTTATTTTATCTTATATTTTGTAGGTTTTGTGATAAGTAAATGAATTGATGAACGGTATTTGGTACTGATAGTGGTATTTGAAGCCCTTTTTTGAAGTTTTGTTTCCTATTAAAACAACAATGTATCTATTTCACATTTGTTCCATGTAAGAAAAGGCATACCATACTGGGTTTTTTCTATTCAAGTTATTCCAAAGAGTCTGAGTAAACCTTAGTCTGTTATACTGATCACCAAACCACAACTGAGGCGTTTGGTATTTTCTATACCTTTTATATATGCCCTAATCAATTAGCGATTCAATTAACCAGGTGCTATATAAGAACTCGAAACGAATGATCAATCAATTTTATTACCACATTCACTAACTTAGATATTAATAAAAATTACCACGGGGATAATTCCATTCGCCATATTGCTTGATAGGTGTCCGTATCCAATTATTTACATATGCCCTATCCATGCAATTAATTCCATTGAAACGTTATTATTTATGTCTTTTGTAATAATCTATCCGCGTTTGGATTATTAACGCGCTCTGTTATTATGGGCAGTATTTCAAATAGGAGCCGTGTTCCCATGACAAAGAGGCCCTTCCGGTATTGCCCATTTCCGAAGAGGATGGACAACATCTTGCCGCTGCCAGTTTTACATTCTTGATTAATGGCTCACTGTTCCTCGTTATCAATCGCGCATCCTATCAACGGACCTCTCCTCGACTTGGAACAAACTTTTATTCAAGTGCTATGTATAATCATAAATGTGTGAAAGTTCACTAACCTCGTGTCGATAGTGTTCCTTAGAGAAGAGAAACTGAGGATGATCTGTTCTCATGAAAAGATATACCGCTTAATTACCGATTGTTGTATCATTCACATAGAGAATTACGTAAACCAGAAGCAAATAGGAAACGTCCGAATATATCATAGAAGTAGAATAATAGTAACGTCTGAGCTAGGAAACTGCGAATTAAAACATGCATAATTTTTATATTCTCATAAATACAATAAACACAAAAGTATAAATTGACATTAAAAAAAAATGTAAATAATGTTCTTGAATAGTATCAGGATCATCAGTACGTTGTACAGCACGTATACTCTTTCCAGGAGGCTGGGTAAGCACCAAGAGGGTCTCCAGATAGCAAAGGATCCATTCCAGGCTGTTAACAAACTAAATAAATTATCTGCCACAGCCGGTTTTTAATACAAGACCTCTACAGCGACGATTTAGCGCTAGCACTGAGCCTTCGCAATTATAAAATTATTTTTTATTTGTTTTTTTATTGGCTCAAGAATTTTTTAGTTATAATGAATATTTTATGGACAATCTTATATGGTACCACCATCTCTTCCTAGGCGGGTATACTGACCATTCTTCGAGAATATTAGAGATTATTAATCCTGGAGTTGCCCGGTTCTAAGCGAGGTCATGACTTTGCAAGGATTGGCGGACTTATTGTATGAGTACACAGAGACAATACATGAACATGTTCTCAATATTGACATACAACTCTATCAGACTTATAAGCTAAGAAGACGAAAAAAGGAATGGATATCAAAGAGTTCCATTCAGACGGAGGGCTAACATTTCCCGGATTGGGGTGAGGGTGCGACAACTCGAGGAAGAAGAGCACTGAATGGGTGACAGAGAGAGAGAGGAACTGAATGGGACAGAGTCAATGACAGAGGAACTGAATGGGCCGGTGGGGGATGCGCAGTTCCATTTCAACTGAGCTCTGTTCCACTGCCTCATTCCGCTCTCCGCCGCTGAGCTGTGAGGGGTTTCCTCTCCTGTATCTTTTAGCGACGCAGTAATGGAATCCGATCGCAACAATAATTTGTATTTTATTATTTATTTTTTTATTTAAGACAATCATTTCAAATTCAAACTCAAATTTAAACCAGATCATAAACTATGGTAAATTTCGTCTGCCTTAAAAAGGACAACACGAGCCCAAAAGCCAGCACAAATTAATTTTAAAAAAATGTATCACTGTACTGTATGGTAGAGGCTGTACTGTTTTTTGGACAACGGTTGTGCATGGAGGTGGTTTGTTCTAGATCATGCTCAATCGCCAGATTTTCCGCACTTTATAGAGGTTAACCAGCCCCAGGAGGGTACTAAATCCCAAAGAATCTATCTTCGGGTGCTAACAGATTAAATAAAAATCTGCCATCGAGCGGGATTTGAACCCAGGGTTTTTGGCAAGGCAACTCCGCTCCCCACCAATTAGCCCCAATTCAAAACTTAACAATAACAGATATATACAAAAATAACATAATACAATCTGGCCAAGAAGCTTTAAGAATCATGCCTTCCGAAGGACGGCGTAACTAAGGATTTTTACTAACTTTAAAAAATTCTAGGGCCGCCTGCTACGAAACCGCGATCTTGGGCTTAGTAGGTTGTTATGCCACTAGACAGTTAGCTCCAAAAATACAAAATAAGTCATCTATTACTTTTAGTTGTTATGAGCTATTAATTATAACTAATTAGATATTAACAAGGTTCCAAGAATGCAAATTATAATCTCCTACAGCCCGATTCTATCACATTCTTAATAACCAAGTTTTTGCGGTTCAGATTATATGTATGGGTAAAGGGAACTTTAAAGGGTAAAATGTAAGCGACGATATTACAGAATCCTTACCTGTTTTTATTTGGCACAAGGAAGATGTAAATAGAGTTGTTTGTCTTATTTTAGAAAGTTACGGTTCCATATCTGGAACGATCGGTTATTGGAGAAAAATGAGTAACGTATCCTAATAGTAGGTTCGGAATTGGAACTGGCAATTCGTATGTCTCTCGAGCCACGGGTCCGAGAGGGAACCTGTCCGACAGGTTGCATAAAGAATTCCTTTTGACATTAGAACAACATTCTGGGTTAGTCAGAGTGTACGCAGTTTATTTATTATGCACTAAGTCAAAATATTACACGGATTGCAGAATTAATAATTCGAAATTGGTATATATGTTTACAAGGTAAAATAGAATGCTTTACCGTTATGAAAATAAAGATTAAGATTAACCTAAAATGCAAATAAAGTAGTCAGAAATATAATTAAATATAAATCAATGAGAAATCTAAAATGAATATTAAGATCAATAATTTGATCTCATTAGTTTGCATAATTTCTTGAAAAATGTTTGTGCTCTCTTTTACTCAATATCGTATAAAAAGTTGTTAATAAAATATTAAGTAAATTAATTAATCCTAAAACTACTAGTTGTTATATAGATTATTATATTTATGAGGATACTCTTACTTCCATGTTTTAATAATAAACCATCATACATTTTTAACATGCTCAAATGCGCTCATTTTTTTTAATTAGTAAAATATTTTATATCACGCCAAAAAATAAAAAATAAAACAATTAAAAAAAACAAACTTGTACCACTTACTGGGGCTTGGTTATAATATTAGGCAGAGACTGTACTCTTTCTAGAACAACGATTGTGTAGGGAGGTGATTTGTACGTGATCACATTCAACCACCAGGTTTTCCCCCAATTATGAGTTCGAACTTTATAGAAGCTGGGTGAGTCCCAGGACGGTCTGCTGATCCCACAGGGTCCATCTTTGGCTGTTAAGATATTGAATAATTTAGCTCCCACAGCAGGATTTATTTCAGGAACCTCGATCCTTTGAAAAACAATAAGTTAGAATAAATTAGGTGTTTCATATTAATAATATTCGTTCGGGTTAATTGTTATGAAAAGGATTTTATGTTGTTAATTATTTTTAAACAGAATAGAAATTGAAACGGATTTTTAACCTGCTTTTTGGATGAATCAGCTTTTTTAAAAGGGTTCGTATCTTACATATCGTCGCTGTCAAAACAATACCGCCTAAGTACACTTTGGGCTATTTTACAGGATAGAAAAAAAAAAGCGCTCCGACTGTTGACTTGGCAATTAATAATTTATTTTTTTATGTATACAATTTTGGAACTACATATAACTAAAAAGATTGAAGAGAAGTATCAAAAAATCATACTCATGTTGCTGACCTTAATACGTCCGTTACCGTTACTGACTCATTTTCACCAAAAATTGCAGATAGGCGGTATTGTTTTGACAGCGACGATATGCTAAAAGAAAATTTTTTTTTTTTAAATCCGTTGTGAGTAATAAATACCTATATTAAAAAACAAAAATTATAAGTTTTTTTTCATACCTACTTACTCCGTTGGAACTTACGGATTCTTTCCAACCCGGGTTGATTAAATTCACCAAGAAAAAAAATAATAATAAAAAGAACTCTTCTAAATCGAATACTGGAGATGCAATATTAAATATGTATAGGAGTTTCGGAAGATGCGGTGGTTGGTAAGGAGGGTTGTTTGCGAATAAGTTTACCGTAAGTTTCGGAGAAGGGATGGAGCCTCAGAAGGAATCTCCAATATTAATAATTCCATGGGATTTATCAAAGGAAAAGGATTAGGAGTCAGACCTCAAGTTTCATCCTTGACTTCATTATTAACTCCTCATAGGAGATTCCCATTGAAGTATTAGTATCTTACTCTTGTCGGAAGTCCCGTAATTCCGATTACGACTGTCAGTCTTAAAGGAAGTGGAATATACGAATAGTCCGAGACGATTCTTATTGAGGGAGTTACAGGCGAATTGTAATTGGTAACACGTGCGTTTCAGATATCAAGATCTTGCGGGTTAAGGCGAATTTTTATGAGTAAATTCTAAAATGTGATTATACCGTAAATAAGGTTGAAAATACAAGGATACAGATAAGTCAGGCCTCAGTTTCATCCTTGACTTCACTGTTAAGTACTCATAGGAGATTCCTATTCAAGTATTAGTATCTTCCCTTACCGCAAGTCCTGTTCTTGCGATTACTACTGTAAGTCTGTAACCCTTAAAGTGCGGGCGACTCTTGGGCGATACTGTCCAGAGGGACTACGAGCGCTGAACGGTTACCATCGCAAAGGTTGTGCAAGGAGGTGGTTCGTTATAGATCATGCTCAACTGCCAGACTTTTCTCCCAATTAAGGTTTACCCACTTTATAGAGGCTGGGTGAGCCCCAGGAGGGTCCGTAGATCTCACGGGTCCATCCGTGCTATTAGCAGATTAAATTATTTATCTGCCACTGCCGGGTTTGAACCAGGAAACTTTATATCCTCTAACTTTATACCCCCACTTGGGTACCCACTGGGGGACTGGGTGTGTGAGATCCCATATGATCCATTTCCGGCTGCCATCAGTCTAAATAAAAGTCTTGCCGGCAGCGGGATTTGAACCAGGATTTTCGGCATGGCAACTCAGTGCTCTGTACCACTGAGCCACTCAGCTCCTTAAATAGTAAGTCACATAAAGTTATACGTAATATTTTAATAATAATTTCATGTAATCATTGCATGAAAAACCGTTAATTTTTAAAAACGCATATATGCATACACAGTCCATGTTGGTGACATTTAACAGATACATACATGTGTCAATAAAACTTTAATGTTTAACAAAGTGTAATATGCGAAAAGTCCTGAGCGATTATTCTTGAGGGAGTTCGGATATGGCTGAATTCTAATCGGTAACCCGTGCGTTTCGGATATCTAGATCGTGCCGGTTAAAGCCGAACTATTAGGAGTAAATTCGAAAATGTGACTACACCGTAAATAAGGGTGGTAATGGTAGAAAATAGAAGGAAACGGAGAAAGAAGTGCAGATAAAGAAGGTCTCATTATTAGCGTAAGACTAGCAATTATAGCCTCGAAGGGAACAGTAGTTATCAAACAGTAACTGCTACTCACGCACGCGATACACCTCTTGGTCAGTGGATTTCTTTCGTGTTTTTTTTACGTTTTATATTTAACTTGCCTGCCAGCTGTTAGATTCTAGGCCTAAACATAGTTAATTTCTGTATTTAATTTGTGCGTTAATTATATGTTGTTAACGTTACCGGGTCTTTCTATTTGAACCTGAATTAACGCCGATCTATTATATTAGTAACGTAAACAATGGGATCAAATTGAAAACAATGATACATTTATTTATTTATTAGCAGTATTTTTATTGTTATAAACAGCAACATACTAATGCAGAAAAAGTTTGTTAATTAATATTATTAGAATCGAAAAAGTTACTATGTTAGAATGCTTTGCGTGATTCACTTGGGTCCATATGCAATAAAAAATACTAATTTAATAATTACACACACACACACATTTATATATACGGTGGTTATTCGATAATTATAGATGGAGGTACAGCGGTTCCTACAATATCGATCCGTTGACTTGGCCAGAGGGAGTTTGCTCTACTGAACTTTACCCTTACTAGGAACATCCCCCACAATCTCACTATTTTTATAATTTTTATTTTTTATTTTTTAATAAATCAACACCGTATATAAATAATGAAAACATATTTTGCTCGTATATATAAACCCCTGAAGTATTGTCCATTTTTTACAATCAAATTTGGATTATTACTTCTTTAACACTACATCTGAACTGGGTGCCGATTTACGCTATGAATAAAATTATATTCAACACGAAAATATTAGTTTTTTTTTTTGTTTTTTTTCAAATGTTGAAATATTGTAAAAAAAAATAATTTATAGTTTATAAGAACAATGTCTTAATCTTATATCATTGTATTCTAGTCTTAAAATCAATATGTTGGAAAATGATTTAACTTTGCACTGTTCGTTGCATTGAAAATTATTTGTTATGTATTCTTATATATATCAATAATGAATACAATACTTGTTGTACTGTCTTATTGTATTAAATTTGATAATAATTAAAATCAATACTTAGCAATAATAGGCTTTGAGGATTTAACTAGACATAAAAATAAAAATTCTTGCTGTTGACCAGATCTACATTAGCATTTTAATTATACATTTATGATTTTTATTTTAGACAGTTAAAAATTTTCTCAAGGTCTGAATTCTCGATTAAAACTTTATGTCTGACTTTATTCTTACAAGTATTAAGACATCATACTTTTGCCGGAAATATATATTTTTTAAAAATATGATTACAAAATATTATTCTTACCGCAATTTTTCTCTGTCGTTTAAGGATCAAGGAATTAAATGCAGTTTGAAAACATCCTTCTTTTCCGTTCCTTCCAATTGAGTATACGGACACTGAATAAATTTCACGTATGCATATTATTATCATGAAACTGAAATATTCAAATGAATTTAAGCCGTATAATTTTTCTCTTGGTACTAATTATTTTATAATAGTTTTATGTAGTAGATAAAAACTTATTCTGAATTTTTACTAATTTAAATCAGTAATTATAATAATAAAGAATGATATGTTAATCATCATTAACAGTAACTTATTGAGTTGGCTATTGATGGTCACGTTGCTAGATTGCTTTTATTGAAGTACAGTGACCTATGCGTTTTTTAGATGTTGGGGGACAGTACACTTGAATGCTTTTTCGATTGTAACGGATATTTTCTATGACTTGCATTACAACTTCGTTATGGTGTATGAAATTATTTATGAATATTTTTTTACCGGTCATATAGGATTTTATAAGTTTTTTTAATTTTCATTTTATTAGGTTTGATAGTCGAAAAAATTGAATGGTAGATCAATGCGTAGAGTGTTGAAAGGATATGGTGAAGTTTCCTGGTTCAAACCCGGCTGTGGCGGATAAATAATTTAATGTGCTAATAGCACAGATGGAACTGTGAGATCTACGGACCCTCCTGGGGCTCACCCAGCCTCTATAAAGTGGGTAAACCTTAATTGGGGGAAAAATCTGATGGTTGACCTAGAATCAGTATAGCCAGTCTCTATTACTTACTGTACCCAAGCCCTTGGTGGGTTGAAGCGGTACAGATTTTTTTTATAGATACTAATAACAGAATTCAACTTTAAATTCAAATTCTTAACTTAAATTAGCAAAATTAATTATGTCATAATGTTTATTTATTTAATCAATTTGCTTTACAGTAACTTTTATTAGACAGTAATTTCATATTAATCGAAATATCCATTTCTATTCTTGTCAAAATCCATTTGATTCCAAACATCTGGAAGTATTTCACAGCTTCTTCATTTTAGTTCAGTTCTTCATTTAGTCCATTCCAAAGTTCATTTTAAATAGGCGATAAAACAAAAGGAATAAGAAAAAAATTCACATTTAAATTTAATAAACTATATAGAAATATAAATAAAAATAAACAAAACTAACATGACAACAACACTTAAAACAATTTAATAACGCACAGACAAAATAATTCAAATGTAACTAGTGATAAGAAGAGGTTACAGGACATAAGAGGGTAGGTGTCATGGTTACCGGCTACACGAGTACCGAAAATTATTCTTGGAATTTCTGCATTAACTCATATCGATAGTTATCATCCATCGATTGTATTAGAATAGAACGGAATTGAAAAAGATATTAATCAAAACCAAATAATTACTCTATTTTTAGTGACCTCGCGATGATAAGGGGTGTAGGTAGGAAGAAGGTAGGCGCGAGGTATCATGTTATTGTGGTTATCCATTTTCCTCTGTTTCCAATGACGGAATCACCCCCAACAAAAGGTGACAATGATATTTATTGGTCCGTAAAAGGATTTACGACCCCTTATTGTCGGGAATGAACAAAGAGCACCATCTACAGGTGCAATCCTACACCGCCACCCCCAGCGAAGCCAAAGAAAGGAACTGATGAGAAATGGCATCAGGACACGTGACTTGAGTCACAGCTATGATGGACTGTACCACTCTCCTACTGCCACCATCAATGTCATTTCTTGTAATAATCCTGTCATTATAAATTATTATATTTTTTTCGGTATCAGTGCCATAGGTTGTCCCTTCGATTTGAGTCACTAGAAGTTTTAACTTTTCGTATGTTTCCCTTTTACTGTTATTCAAAAATACAAATAATCGTGAGTTTTAGTTTGAAAAAATTGTGTAATTATGGGAAATGTGTATATTTTGGTAATCATTTAATCTAGTAATAAACGTTTCGAATTATTGATAATATATGTTTGTTGAAAAGTCAATTTATTGATTTAATTATTATGAAATATAAACAATTCTCATAATTACACTACATTTTTAAAGATCACAATAATTAGTATTTTTGGAGAATATGAAAATAAATGAAAAGTTAAAACTAGTTGTTACTTAACTTGAAGCAACAACCTGCGGAACTGATACCCATTATACCATCTTGTGGTTATTTTTTAAACATGTAATTAGGTGTATTTAATGTATGCAAACAATTCAAATAGTGCAATACACAAATTAAAGCCGAAATTTATGGAAGAAAATGGTCCGGGTGGAAGTCAATAAATTTCTCTTTGATATGGAGAAATGTTTATTAAGTAGCCAATGTTTCGACCTACTTTGTATGTCTACTTCAGGGCTAAATATGCAAAATACAGACAATTTAAAATTAAAAAATTACTAAGCAAGGCAAAATATAAATAATAAATAATAAACATAAATATAGAAAATTGAAAATAAAAAATTGCTAAGCATGGTAAATACAATATAAAGGTTAAAACGAATGAGTGTACAGTATTAATAACTATGTGACAGGAAGGTAGTAAAATATATAATTACTATAGTTTTTATTTTTTATTATTATGGTTATTAATGCTCCACATGTTCATCTTTGCCCTGTATTGATATATATCTCTTGTTCTCTCCCCTCCCCCATTCTTTATTGTCCACGACTCAGATACCTGATACTTATGTATTTATCTTTAATATTTACCCATTTCTTATTCTTTAGTTTTTAACACGTTCTGTTTTATTCTTATTTTACTCTCCATTATGTATTTTACTACCTTCCTGTCCCTTAGTTATTAATACTATACACTCATTCGTTTTAACCTTTATATTGTGTTTACCATGCTTAGCAATTTTTTAAATTTTCAATTTTCTATATTTACCATGCTTTTATTATTTATATTTTACCTTGCTTAGCAATTTTTTACTATTTTTTAGTTTTCAATCGTCTGTTTGGTTGACCTTATTATCATTCAAGATAAAACAAAAATTATTTGATAAATTTACAAGGAAGCGATTTTTAGATTCACTTGTTTCATAGCGGTCTGAAAAAATAATAAATATATAATATTTTAATATTACTCACAATGATTGAAAACATTAGGGCCAAATAAATGTTTAACAATAAATTAAACAAGTAGATGTTCTAATTGACTATTGAGCAGTTTTCTAATTGAAAGTTTAATAAAAAACTTTAAATTCAAGAAAAAAATATATTATATAGTGCAAATGTATTGCATACCATAAACTTTCATAATGTATATATTTTTTATTTTAATGTGTTATGTGATAATCGGGTATATATAAAAGCAATAAGATTTTTTTAAACTACAGTAAAAGAAATAGTTATATTATATTAAAAGTTAAATTTAAAGTGATGTAATGGATAAAATATCCTAGTGACAAGAAAAATAATATAATAAATAAAAACAAGCAAACCTGTTGAATTTGAAAAAATCTACACATTAAAGTATTTAGTATACTTTGTTTTTTGTCATGCTATACTTTTGCTTCACAAACATTTTTTCAGTTCGCAATAGGTTGCATTCTTTTTCTGAGAAATCGTTCGTAATTATAGTAATTTAAATATGGGCAGATAGTTAAATCAATAAAATGTTCAATAAAACTGTTACCAGTAGGTTAGCTGTTGGAAACGCTTGTTAGACCTTCCTATTTGAGTTGCCCCCCCCCCCGTGCAATCTGAACTAAGCCATCAATTAGTAACTAGAATACGATTCTATCTTTGATGGTAGATTTAATGATTTCCGTCGGGACTAAATAGGCAATTCGTTAGGCTATTGATAGGGTAGCCTTAGGGGGTGAATGCGTAAACTACAACCCGTTGCTGGCACACTTTAATTACACATATACAGTGTACACATTATAGCGATGTGTGGCAATATATCGGGGCATTATTGGGCCTATCCCCACCCACCCCTGTTACAATAGTAACACAAATATGTTCTCGTTGCTGGCTTTGGCGTCAGTTGGTTGAACACAGGCAACCACCCTCGCAAAAACAGGTCAGCAGCGCAGCATAAACGCTAAATTACCTATACGGATAATTTACTACCGCAAATGGTCCTATTAGGCCTTTTTATTTTTATCTCTATTATTGTTATTATTTTTTCCGATTACAGGTTTTAATCTGTTTTATGGATGCTGGTGAAGAAGCATCTGGAAATAATAACATAGTACTCTGTTAAACTCTGTAAAAAAAGTGCATCACTAAGGATCGAAAGCTAAATTCTCGATAAACAAGCTTTTTTTATTTGAGAGAATATACATACCCACACCTGTCGTGAAAAAAAGGTATAATTAAAAATTTTACTTCATGATTTTTTCTAGCACTTTAGAAGAAATAAAAATATCTCCTTATTAAAGAACACTGAATGTCTATAATATCCGTGCATTCGGCATTAACTGCGTTATAACAAGGAATTATGCAAAACAGTAGAAAAATTCTTTAATATGATTCCTCTACTGTTTCAAATATTATTTCCTTGATATTAACGTTCTTTAATATCAATGATTTAATGAACTGGAGAAATTGTAGGCTAAAAGGGGGAATTTATAGAAGACTTTAAATTTTTTACTGTCTCTTTAAAAGTTCAAATCTTGAATGAACACTTGTGCTTCATTTATTTTTGTTACTACTATTTTTTTATTTATGTTCTTACATAAATAAAATAAAAAATAAAAAAGTATTTTTTTCAGTATTTAATAAGAAATTGTCCACAAAGCTAAGACATACCGTACATCTGAAGACATACCAGGGGTAGTGTCAGACTAACACATGAATATTATAATTACTCTTCAATAGTTTATTTAGAATTTAATTCCAATAATAAAAGTAAAATTTGGTTTTATACGAAGCAATCAATCTTAACCTTAGAATTTCTTCCTAAAACCATTAATTTATTTTTTTCTGTTTCGTACATAATAGGGAAATTGGAAGGAATCTTTGATGCATCCTCTAAATAACTTTAATAATTTTTCTGCATCCAATTAACTCGCTCCTAGAATTTGTTTGTACGTTTGTCTTCAACAGACAAACCATATTAATTATGCCGGAAAAACGGATGTCTGAAAAGAAAAAAAAACTCATGAGAGAAGGCGTAGTAGAAACGAGGGCTGGGATTCATGCTCTATTTCGCATGCTGATATGATCGCTCCGGAACCTCGTAGAATTTATTGCAAGTTTCACTGACTACAAATAGAAATGCAGTTAGTCATTCTACTGAAATATTTAGAAATTACCTCGTGCAAATTGATGTGTTTTGCTGAACCCCAAAGTTCTGCTTCGTATGTCCAAATAGGTCATAGAATATTGTTGCTTGTTGGTCGTTTGTTTCTTAAGTTGTATAGAAGATGTATGAAGTTGTTTGTAGCGTATGGGCAGTACTTGTGTTTTTAATTTTGTATGAGATAACGTACTTGTTCCAAATTACTAATACCTTTTAATCGTATTCCCTCTTTAATTAATTTTATTTTAAATGGATGCTGATGCTGTTTTGCTTAAGTTAATACTATTTAGTAGACTAAATTTCTCACAAAAAAAATCACATTAAAAAATTGTTTGTAATTATTACGCAGGTTTGTCGGTTCGAGTTAAGTTACCACAAGTTAACTTTCCATTTTTTTAATATTTTCCAAAAATTCTAATTATCATAAGCGTTTAAATCAACGTTTTCTTTCCTTCTTTACGAAATGATGACCGAAATCTACTCATTACTTATAATTACATTTTTGTCCATAGTAAAGGTAATTACAACATGTAGTACAAGTTAAAACTTGTAGTAAGTTAACTCGAAGCGACAACCTGCCGAATACATACCAAAAGTTTTATTTAATATTTAAGGTTTATTTCTTTACATTTAAAATTTTTTTTTATATTGATTATTAATAATAATTTCTTCCAATTTAAACAGCTCGGATAACGCATTGAGAGGTACATCAAGGGAGCGAGGTGATAGTAAGAGTGGCTTGGACAACTGTTGGTGCCAGGCGCTAACAGCCGACACAAAGGCACATAAATCTGAATTAGGTGCACCCAGTAGCCCCCAACCGTGAGCAATCATAAAAATAAGATTTACACCGGAGCTAGATTTGAATACTGGACCAGTCGTAAACCCAGTCGAGGAGGAGGAAATTAAATAATCGCGTCCGAGTTTTCAGGATCGAATACAGAAAGGGACAGAGCTTTACGGCCTAATAATTCAAATATTTTATGTAAAATAAGTCCCATGTCATGAGAATTCCCTGCCTTCCATCTCTAGGCGACATAAAAACTAATCGAATCTCCGAGCACAGTTGTAAAAACACACCCGGCTCATCTTTGATTATTTATTTATTTTTATTTTTTTTTAATATTTTTATTTCTCGGTTCATTTTCATATTCCTTTTAAAGTCGAATACCGTTTTCATAAGGAAAGGTCGTCCCCCGAACCTAGTTTATTGGTACGTTTCGAGATATCTCCGAGTGCTTCTTGGTTTTATGGCGCATATTTTAATACGAACATTTACTTTTAAATGAACAAAAGATAATTGCTTCGCTTATCCCACAGCTAAAACAATCAATTCCCTGGTTGAAGAATACAATTTTTTTTTAAGTGAGTAAAAGAATCCTTGGCTATGCCGTCCTTAAGAGACGTAACTAAGAGTTTCAAGCCTGGTTGGTGTCAGGCACTCATTAAAGATCCCTGTCTTATATAACCTGGGTTGGCAAAATTTAGGGCTCCACACTAGCATCGTTCAATTAGCCATAGCAGCATAAAGTGATGTTAAACGAATAAACAAACAAACGAAGAAACAAATATTATTACAAAATGTGTAAAGAACGTCTTTATAGCATGATTAAAATGTTTTAAATTAATTAATCCCTGATTTATATATTTTTTCTAAACTGTGTATCAATTTATTAATTACTTAATGTATATACTGATTAATTTTAGTTATAGTAGTTAATAGGAAACTGCAAAAATACCTTATTTTTTAATTGATGGCTATTGAAAGAGTTGTAATTTTACAAGGTCGAAAACGCCTAGAATTTCCTAGGGGAAATTTGATTTTTGTTTTCTGAATACTATGGCTTTCTTATTTTCGCACTCTCCTAATCCTGTGTTGGACAACATTCCCTTTGTAGCTAGGATCGTGCCCTTCCTGACCAGTAACACAGCCCTTATTAGCGAGTGGCTGAGCCTCCTCAAGTCCCGGTCATGAAGGACTACCGGGCGTCACTAATCTGCGGTACTTCCCACGGCGAAGGGGCAGATGTTGCGGGGGATTATCCTGAGGAGGCAGATGGGCGTGCACAGGATAGGACGGTGCTCGGATCGATCTGGATTTGATGAGGAGAGGAAAGGAAGAGGAAGAGGGGAAAAAAATGTAAGTTTGCGCTACGTACCCCGCTGGGTGGAGTGCTACTGCCAACCCAGGTGGTTGCTTGCATTGCCGACCCCCGTGGTCAGGCTACCACTCAGCATCAGCTCAACTGGAAAACAGGTTTAATATCTCTAGCCCCACCCATAATAGCTCTTTAATTCAACCCAGGCTTCGGTAGCCGCTACCGGTCTTGTCGCACTATTTTGTAACCTTAATGTAAATAATAATCCTGAACATCTCGAATATAACACATTTTAACCCAAAACATAAAGTGTACTTAGTTTAATAGTAGTCTACTTTCAGATTTTTCCCTCCAGAATCTTCTGGTTTCCGAATTCAGATGTAGGAACTGTTCAGGTCTTGTCCTACCGTGGTGTTTGGCAACGAATGCCCGATCGAGGAATGGGGATAAAGAGAACACTTGTTGCGAGCAAATACGACGACATATTTTAAAGACATTTTTTTTTAGACTAATGAACAACATACATGACAAAATTTCTGTCAATAAAATGAAATATTATTATAAGGTTTTGATATTTATTAAGAAATATATTACCTTAGGTCTAAGGGTGAAAGTAGGGATGGCCATGTTAAACTACATCTTATCCCTCCTTAGATAATAATCATAGTTTCGGCTTTGAAAATAACTTGATTTTTTAATACAACCTAATAATGATAATTTTCTTTAATTTATAATTTCCTCTTATTATACTATTCATATATATTTTATTAATTTTATATTAAAATCATATTGGCGGCACTGATAACTCGCCTTACTTTCTCTATTTTATTATTAATATGTTGGCGCTACAACTTGCACCCGAGCCCTGGGCTCCTTCAATGTCAATGTTCATGTTCTTCCGTCGCTGTCTGTTGCTATCCAGCTGTCCACTCTTTCTTTCTCGGCATCATTTTCTAAGCAATCCGTCCATCTTAGTTTTGTCTACCGACTGCTCGACGTCCAGTAACTGTCTTTTGTATCTATTTAATTCTATTTCATTCTTCTTATTTTTTATTTTTAAGAAAGTAGATATTGTAGAAATTGTAAGTTGACATTGTGACACTTTGTATTTGGCTTTATTTGTTTTAAGTTAGGTGTTTTTTTAACATTCCTACAGATGTTATGGCTAACATGAAGATAGGTTAGGTTATCTTACTAGAAGGTAAAGATTCTTTCTGTTGACACGTCAAGAAATAAAATCCTAGCCGGATTCCAAGCAGCAGTAACGAGGATGCTAATGTTAATACATTAACAATATTGGACACAGTGCTGGCTTGGATTGAAATATTGATTTTATGCCGATCGTTTTCGGTTGAATTCTTCCTGGAAAATCTCTATAAAACGGTTTATTCATCCCCAACTAAAATTGACTCCACAATGTAACAATTGAAAGAACTGATAAAGAAAAAAAAAACATGCTCCCCTTAAGCGCTAGTAACAAAGGGAAATGGGATTGATTAAAACGTTCCATCAAGAGTGACAGCCTTGGGAAATGCGGCGGGGAAATGATGGATCGGGCCGGCCGGAGTCCCGCGGAGGTTATCACCCCCTCCGTGCGGAGCTCCGCCTCCGCTGTGACGGATGCCCCGGGACATCTCGAAGATGGTCGTAAGTGGCGAAAAAGAGTCCAAAAAAGAAGAAGGAGAACTCTTGTGGATTCTTCCCATTATTCAAAACCCACCCCCCTCCAAGGTGTGGATAGCTGGACGTGACTCCTTTCATGGGCCTCCGATCTCTTCGCCCATCTCTTCTTGAAGGCGATCCTTCTGTTTTCTTACATCTTCATTCAACGCCGTTCGTTTACCTCCAGTCCTCCTACCTTCGGAGTCCTTTTGTAAATTTTAGAATATTAAAGAACCCTTAAATGTGAATTTATACATGAAAAACTATGAGTAAATTTGGACTGTTGTGATATGTATGCACGTTGTCTCCTATAACGTGAATTACTTGTATAAAGTGATATACTGAATAGCCGAAAAGTTGAGTGGTTTTGGGAATTTTCCTATCGCAAACTGTTAATGAGTAATTGTTGTTTGTTTAGTCATTTAACGTCACATTGCGGTGCTATGGTAATTGGACGATGCTTCAGTGGTTGTCCTAAATTTTTGCCTATCCTAGCATAATTGGGGTGGGAGCTTCAACGAGTATCTGACACCACCCAGGCTTGGAAGCCCCATTTTACGTACAGTCCGAAAGACGATATAACCAAAGATTTTTCATTCCCTTTAAACAATCCTTAGGCCATCTGGCGTGCTGTAAATCCGTGATTTTGGGCCTAGTTGGCTGTTATGCTAAGCACTACACCACCGGTGACCTCATAAGTAAATGCTTATTTTCAGGCTTTTGTTTTTATGCTGATTGTATTTTTGTGTCACCACGACGTTTTCAAAGCGTCCTATTGTGAGTATTGGATTGATTCATTGGCGTGATAAAAAAAAAATATATATATATATATTGTATCGAACATTATTCATTTAAAATACGAATTTCTACTTAAAATAATAATAATAATAATAGGATCTATAGTATTTATATAATTATGAAGATGTGAAGCAGCTATATTTGAATAGTTTTTTAAATGATAAAATATTGAGGACCAAGTTTCTGAGGAATTTGCTTAAGGAGGGTGCGGTTTTCAAAATAAAACTCTGTGTGAAAAAAAACTTGCCGCTGACTTTATTCTTAAGACTAATCCAACTGTAAACCGATCTTTTGAGCCTCAGAATCGTCCGGAAACTGAAAGGGAATGAAAAAACAACAAGAAAGATCTACAGAGGCTACTACAAAAACAAAACAAAAAAAAAAATTGTTCCTCTGGGGAAACGTCAGTTCCAATGTGAGTATCCATTTCATATGCGGCGGTGCGAGATACGCCGACAAAGATTCTCTTAGGAATAAGTTTAAAAAAATATTCACCCAGAAATATTTCCAATGTTTTATACCTTGGAAAATAATTTAAATAATAATTTTGTATTGCATACGTTCGTTACTTTTGTGCGGAAGTGGGTCTCGTGAGAAGATGCGTAACCACGCAATGCCTACGTTTTGGAATATCGATTGAGCCAGGCTTAGGCATCAATCAACTTCTTCCGCCTGGTAACTTAGCCTATTCCGTAATTGCATTTTAAAAAACTTTTACTTTCGAAGATGATGGATTCGCTTAACCTTCTTTCAATAGTTTGCCTGTTAAAAAAAAAATCTAATTTTTTTTTGTAACTCAATTTTAATGTGTTTTAATTACTACTCCTTTTCCCTTTTTTAAAATTGAACGGCTTTGATCAGCTCATAATAAACATATTAAAAAAATGGTACTATTTTTATTTATACCATTTATGGTACTATTATATCGTGATCATATCTCACAACACTACAAGAAAAACCCATTTCATTGTCAAGAATATATATAATATAATATTATTAATTAAATCTATTATGTTACAGAGGACAAATCTTAACAGTTATTATGCATAAATACATATGTATATATCCATTACTTTATGTTTTATTCGTAATAATTCCAAGCTAATAGAGTCATATTTTAATAGTGGAATAATGTATCATTAATTATTAACTAAATATTAGTCACTGAACAAGGAAAGATCAGTAACTACGTTTATGGTTGAGTAATGTCTAATATAGCTTTTTCCAATGAAATTTTTCAAATAATTTCATAAATTTGCCAATCATATTCATATTTTTCTCAACCGATTTCATGGTTTTTTTTAAGGTTTTCCTATTTTTTACCACTGGTTTCTTACACTTAATATTATGAAGTATCGTTATCAAAACTTATGCGGAATTTAAGGGGATTAGATTGAGAGAATTACAGATTTATTAGTGTTTTATCTATTTATTTGTTTTTCTATGCAGAACACAGTCTCAGTATTAGTCGCCCGTCTTGTTACGGTATCCACTTTAGCTATCAAATTTTTTTGAAAAAATTATTATCACGGAAAAAACTTTATTCTATTGATACCCAGATTAATTATTAAGATTTAATGGTATAGAGGAAAGATTTTATTTTCTACTAATCTGTTTCATTGTTTAAGATACTTAATACTGTACCCAAAATAACCATAGACCGTAAAATTTTTCGAGTACATCCCAGACAGAAGGGTGATGGCTTGTTTTTGTGTTATCCATTGTGAGGGCGGAACACCCATAGTGCCCCTACCTGTTCTCTGCATTTGGAGGTCAGTTGAAGGTGAAACCATTTGGGGGTGAGTAATTGAAAAACATGAGGATCCATTGTTCTCTCTGTCTGTTTCGGTTTTGCGTCTCTAGTTTGCTTTTATATCCGCCTCTCCTTCAACATATGCTACCTTTTTTTCAGGTAAACTTTCAAAAGTTAGGGAATAAACATAGCCGAAGGTATAAGATGGAAACAGAGAAACGACGGGATTGTGGAAGACCTTTATTTATGCATACATCATACTTCCAGTTTGAAGATAAATGTGGTTAATCATACTTCGGGACATCTAAACAAAAAATGTAGAGTGTATCAGTAAAAATATAGTTACAATTCGGCAATAGAAAACCCTAATAAATCGGACCAAAAAGACCTCACTACACATTTCATGAAATCAAAACGTACATTTAAATTTAATGTACCTGAATACACCAAGAAAAAATACTTTATATATTTTGCCTATCCAGATATAATTAGGATTGGGATCTTTAACGATTACCTGACATCGTTCAAGTACTCGATTATTGCTAGATGAAAAATACTTTTGGTACTTAAGTATATAACGCAGGGCACTAGCAGGCCAATGTTCTGCGCATGCCCCAGCGGTTACATTTTATAACAGTTACATTTCTACCAGTTACCTTGGATAACCTTTTAAAATATTTTGATTTGAATCTGAGATCGCCTCCCTTCGGATATTTTGAAGAGAAAAGATTTGCCGCCCGGCGGCAAATCTTTTCTCTTCAAAATATCCGAAGGGAGGCGATCTCAGATTCAAATCAAAATAGGAATGTAATAATATTGGAAATAAATAAATCGAAGTAATAACAATATAATTTAATATATAACATATTATAAAATAATGTTGTATATAATGTAAATAAATATAATAACGAGATATTTCCACAATCAAATTTGGTCCACCTATCTTCTTGTTTTCTTTACTCTCCATGTCCAATACACATAATTCCCGCATATAATTATTCCAATCTATAATAGTTTTAGAGGATATTTTAAGCTGCTTTGCACAAAATTTAATCGAGTTCAACTCCTCGCACCAACAATATATAAATCTTATAGCTGTACATAGTGGAATTTTCCTTCCCTCGAACCAATTGTCTTTCTTAAGTCCCACTTGCTGATTACACTGTCTGATATCACATCTCCAAAACTTACGATTTCCAAGGTATAGCTTCATTTGATGGGAGTTGCTACATTTCCTTTTTTTCTGCAAAATGTTTTTCTCCTGGCAAAAATGAATTGCTTCTTCCTCTGTTCTTGGCAAATCGCAAAAAAGGATTGCCGTATAACTAACAAACACGAAAAAACAAAATATCGACATCTTGTATTAATAACAAAGAACAACTGAGCAACAAACACAACAACGCTCGAACAGACTAGTAAACAAACAATGATGTCTGTCAAAAATGTAAGGTTATCCAAGGTAACTGGTAGAAATGTAACTGTTATAAAATGTAACCGCTGGGGCATGCGCAGAACATTGGCCTGCTAGTGCCCTGCGTTATATACTTAAGTACCATACTTTTAAACGGAATACAAAATAAATGATTAATATAGCAAAAGATAAAATCGCTCTGTAACCAAAAAAAAAGGAAGGATAAATTCGTGAATTAAACAATCAAATGAAAACTGTTTATTCTAATTCAGACTATCTGAAATAATATACTTCAACTTTATTATTATTAATTGTTATTTTTATGGTAATTATTTATGTTTTGAAGAGAAAAGATTTGCCATGGCCGGGATTCTAACCCGGGTCGTCTGCTTCTCTGTAGCAGTGCTCTAAGCCACTGAGGTACCAGGGGTCGTATCCAAGTCAGACAAATCCGTTCTCTTCACCGATCAGATAGCACTGCTATGGAGAGGCAGACGACCCGGGTTCATACGGCAAATCTTTTCTCTTCAAAACAAAAATATTTAAAAATAATTCAGCATTACATATTTCAGCACTTACTACTCTTGAACAATATATACGCTATAGATGGTAACATTGAGCAGGTATTTTAGTTGAATGATGTATTAATATTGTACACGTGACAATTTTATATTTAGACTAGTGTGTTTTTGATATAATTCACTTAAAGTCTATTTTTTCACTGGGCATGATTTGAGAACAATAGCCTGAATCTCAAGGAAACAATTGATTTTGGTTTGAAACTAAGTGAGATTGTAGATAGTTATAAACCTATTTAAAACAACGACATATTGTTTAGTATCTGTCTCTGAATTTTATTTATTGGATTAAAATTATATCATCCATGATGTTATTAATTGTCAAAACGTTAGGTTACGGACTGGGTTCTCAACTATAATTTTTGTTGATCTTCTACCACAGATAAGACTTTATAAGCTAAGTAAAGAAACCTGGAGATTGCAAGCTTATTATTATTAAGCCTTTCGCAGTCTGGATCGATGGAGAGGCTCGCAAGAACAGTTGGCGTGATTGGCGCAAATTGTTCGTGCACGCCTTTGCTCCCTGAAGACTGCCAAAACTGTCACTACGCCTTCAGTTTAATTGCTTTTCCATGAAGCGAGTTGAGCTGTTTGTTACGAGCACATAGCATCGTCCAATCGAAAAAGTAATGTCACAAAAAAAAATTCTTAAGCATATCTCTGTCTCTCTGTCTTTGACAGCCGTCAGTATGGTGACAACCTCTTCTCTTCTTCTAGACATACCTACAGAAAACATATTGTGCCTAGATCGCTGTCTCTGAGAGCCGTCCATCACAAGAGGGTTGACGATGACAATGATGGAAGGAACTCAGCGTGTAGGAGTTGTAACGGGATGTGGTTCAAGTATGTCGGGATCCGGGAACTGTGGATAATTGATGTACCTTCGAGGCTAAAGTGTTCCAAGGAGCCCATAACGCCAAATCGATTACTATTGATATTTATTTAGTTAAGGGACAAAAAAAAATCAAAACCGTAATCTTAGCGGTGCAATATTTCTGATATGAAAGGAGATTCAATCTACAGATTTGTCCTTGTATATTGATTATTATTACAATATCTGGAGGCCCCTTGAATAAGCGATTAAGTCGAATTTAGTCCAAAACAATTTAATTGTATTGAGGGAAACAGAATCGTATCATTCTCGTACCTAAGCAATAGCTCCATTTCAAGCCAATAACAAGTCTTTCGACAAATTTCGACTTTACCATTTTTTCACCGTGGCTATAAATATTGCCATGTAGATATCGTTTTTTCGTTTTTATTGGCATAATAAATAACATCGAATTATTAATACATTTCAATTGGAGGAGTGAGTATTAGTGGTGGCAGCATTTCCAAATAGACCTTATCTTTATATTTGAATTATATTTAATGCTTACCTCGTTGGAAGGCTGTTTATTAAATAAATTTATATATAAATATAAATATTTCTAATAAATATTCTATTCTTGGTGTTGAGTTCGTAGGAATGAAATTTGTAAATCCCTTATTAACTGACTTAACCGCCAGGCGTGGACCCTGGGGGGTCTGAAGACCTTCATGGGGCTCTCTTAGCCTGGACAACCGTTGTCCAGAACCAGTACAGTCTCTACCACATACAGAACCCAAGACCTTTCATGGGCGGAATAGTTTTGGATTTGTTAACTGACTTATAATTAGAGGTTACAAGGAGGATAGTGAAATATTGAATTTTATTGGAACTACGTTCCTTGGGATATTGGGTGTATTTCAAGATTCCTTATTTAAAATTCCGATTATTTAAAGTTACTGAGATTTAAACTCGCTATTGATACGGGTACTAGTTTCTTTTCTCTTCGGTTACATGAATCTGCCTCGTGCCTCGCCGCATCCTGGTAGAACAATCAGGTTTTTGTCCCCCGGGTGACGACTATAGATGAGAGGCGTGGATACAAAGGAGTACAGTAGAATGTGAGGACGTTGCTAGAGGAAAAAGGTATTATTGGTAAAAGACGGAGACGAGGTAGGGTCGCTGCTCCTGCTATAAGAAGTTATTTTAATCCGATTCCGTGCGAGACGCCGGATAGATCTGTTTTATCTAAAACCCACAACGCTGTGGCCATTGTCGAGTGCGCGTGACCGAGTCCGGACAAATCGCTTCCCCTCTCCAGGGCCTCCTTCTTCAGGGATAACACGGTTTGGTTCTGCCCTTGATGTTGCCTCCAGGATCTGGAGGATGTTTATGTAAGTTCTGTTTTCTAGATCGTCACCGAAATACAAAGGAGAGAGTTTTTCCCGGAAAAAGAATATAGGAAAAAATGCCTTATAAGAAGCAAAAAAAAAAAAATTACTGGAAAAGAGGAACCCTCACGTACAAGTAGCCCTACTCTTCTACTATCTCGATGTCACCGACCCGTTGCTTGCTATATATTCCTCTACCGTTTAACAGCTCTTTTGTATTTCCCCGCTTTTCTTTCTATAAAGCTTTATATCGGAAAAACTGCCCCCATCCATAATTTCTGATACAATAGGCTTTAGTTCAACGTTCTAAAAGTTTTCTACCTTTCAAAATCCTTTGCCTCCGCATTGAATTGAATAATAACCTATTCCATTTTTTTGGTTAAAAAAGATTTTCGTTTTTTTTCTTTTCGTTGTTTATTAAACGTATTATGATGGAACCACATAATAGAGATTCTTACTGTTGTAAGAATGAAACGATGTTTTTATTATTTTAATGTTTCTTAAAAAATATATTGTAATATTCTATTGTGCGATTTGTACCACAATTATTATTTGTACCACAAGGAAGTTACAATTATTTTTCCGACTCCAAATGAATAGACATGAAATATTTTAGTTAGAGAGGAAATTCGTTGACTGTAAGTACTGATGGAGGATGGAAATAGTTGGGGGGTGCACTAAAAAATTTACACAATAAATAAGTGGAAACTTATTTTTTATTTGTGCCGACGTTTCGACCTATTTTGTTGGTCATCTTCAGGACCAATAGGAGTGGCTGCTCAGTGCCAAACGTCAATATTGAAATATTTTTGGTATAAAAAAGTACTGTCATAATGTAAGTAGGTTTATATTAGTCTGTAGAGTACTGAGTTTCTGTGCGAATTCAAGTGTTCAAGTTCAGCTGTTACAGATAAATTATTTAATCTTTATTGAACCCTATGGAATATGTAGACCCTCCTGTGTGGAGGTGTACAGGAGTGTATTTAATGGAGGTTCACCTAGCCTCTATAAAGTGGGTACTCCTAATTGGAGGAAAAGTCCTGCGGTTGAGTGTGATCTCATACGTCACCTCCCTGCACAACCGTTGCACTAGAAATAGTACTTTCACTGCTATGCTTTGAAATTAGGACACTAGATGGATTAAAGCATGGATTAAAGATTCTTTTTTTTTTTTTTTATAAAATCAGCCATGTTCATTGTTTCATAAACATTATAAATATATTTATGGTACAAAACCTTTTTAGCATCGGTTTTTCTTATCCTTTTTATTACTAGTACGTTACGAAAACCATTCTCCTAGATAGTCCTCATACCATGATTTAAAAAATACCTTAAAGGCAGATGAACGATTGCAAGTGACGAAGAAAGGTTCCGATAAAAAAAAACCGAAACATGAATTGTTAAAAGTTCTAGTAATATTTATCTCAATGATGAAAAATGTTTTAAAGTGTATTGATAAATGAAAAAACACTACATTATTAAAAATCACTTTTAATTTTTTATTTTTGTGATACTAATATAAGTGGACTTATTTTTTTTGTTTTTCTCTCTTTGGACCACCTATTAAGATATGCTATAGACCTAATTACAACAAAGAACGTTAACTATTACAATAATTATTTATTTATAACATTTGCACATAAATCATTAGCTAAACACTATAGAACATTGTTTAAAGTAAGCGGGACACGCTAACAATCGGATACTAAAGGGAATACAAATAGTGTACGACAATAAGTAGCCGCCAATAAACCATTATCTATTGAGCCTTGGCAATTTCACAACAATGAAAGGCAAGAGACAAATGGAGCATAAACACTAGAGTAACCAATTGAATTACTTAGAAGGCTATTCCACAGTAACATTTTTTATTGTTTTTTTTATAGACAGCCAATTCTGTTTTTGTATCGAGTGTCTTTTCTGCTTATGAATTAGGCCATTTTATAACCCCACAACTGCCCTAAAAATATCCTGTAACTTACAATAATAAAAAATAAGTTTGTTCGAAAATTATCCTTAAAGCTAAAAAATGTGTTTCTCTATTTTTTTGTTTAATTTTTAACCTTTAACCTTCATTTTTTTTCATCAGCTGTGTTCAGACCAGTACTTATTTTAAAACAATATTTCGCTTAAAATTTATTAACTTTAGTCCTCAGCAATATTTATTTTTTCGATTAATCTTTAAGCTGTATTAAATCTTTTTTAGACCTATATAGTTTTTTTTAATTGAGGTAATCCTTCACCAGGTTTGCAATTCTTACTTCTTTTTTCTGAAATACGAAACCAAAATTAAAGCTTGTTAAAAATTAAATGAATTTATTATTTAATGAAATTAGATTAGTCAGATGTTTAATTGTTAGTGTTTGGTTCTTTTAGCTTTGTAAGAAAATCTGAAATTGCAGCAGTTTTTATTTCATTGTTTTATTAGTTAAAAGAATTTCAATTAAATAAGTATGTGTAAATGAATATAAATAAGCAAAATCTTGAAAAGAGAGATTAAATAATTATTTTGATAAAAAATCAAGCCTTATATTCAATAACAACTCGCCTTTATTGAACACCTTAAAGTGACGTTGATGTCTCTGATTGGAGAGTCTTGATTGGAGTTGATGTTCCTTGATGTGAATTTTAATTTTGGTCTATGCCCTGATTATGCCTGAAATGTCTTAACGTTAATTCCTTAGTTATTTTCCATTATTTTAGAGTTTCTTTTTTTTGAGTTTTCTAATTGAGATAAATGCATATATAACAGCTTGCCTTTCGACAGAAGAAACAGCGAGCATTACTCCCCTTGGCAGAGAGATCCTGAGAAAAATATTCCCGTACTATACCGAGATAGATTGAAAGCCTTTGTGTGTTTTGGGCCTGGAGATGCGACAAAAGGAGCTCTGCTACGACTGTGTATGGTTTAGCTTTCGTCTCGCTGGCTGTGATTGAGGTGTCGAATCAGTGGATACCTAGCGGTGGTAATGGTGTTTGGACAAGGATTCCCACACATCCTCCCTACTCATTCCATTAATCACCGGCATTTTTTATTATCTTTTAATTTTCCTCCTAGTTTAGTTTTTTCCCTTCGGACCTAGAAGAGGATGGGGTTTAGGTTGTGTGTTTTCCCCGAACGATAATGGATGCTGGATTGGATACGCTGTCGGGCCCATTCTGCTTCTGGCCAGGGCTCTCTTTTGATTTTCTCTGCTCCCTTTTGTTAAGTACACACACCTCCGATAGAGGATAAAGAATGAAAAAGAAAAAGTTTTTTTTTTTACAGTTGTTTATTCTACAGAATTTACCTGTTCCTTTCATCTAATACTAATATAATTTGTCTTGTATCGAGAACATGATCGCTTTTTAGCGTGGAATTTCGTTTATTTAAAAATGCTGAGAAATTTTCCCTTGAAAAAAGTTAATTATTGTAATCTTCCATGAGTGTTTTTTTTAAATAGGTTTAAAGCCCTTTCCTGGTCCTGTCAAAGCAAATAGTAACCTGTAAAATCCTTTCCGTAGGTTAGCAACCTTTCTGCCCAAAGTGGGAAGGTTGTGCCTATCATATTACCGGGACCGCAGCAGTCAGGTTACGAGGTATCTTAAGGTAAATACCTTAATCACTTGGACCATTGTGACTGCTCAATTATGGGTGTTAGAATGTCGAATATTGTTTATTTGGTAAGTAATCAGGCATTGGTCAATGATTTTTTTTTAGTATAGTAAAAACCTACATTTAGACCCAAAATACGAACAATCTTCAGTAATAGAATTAATACTTAATAGATATAATAAATAAGAGATAAAAACAATCTACAGGAAAAAGACTGAATTAATAATCAATTAATGTAAAAAATGAATAATAAAATTGGATTCAAGAAAATAATTAATATTAACGGCAGGTGTTGTGTAGTGTTTAGCATAAAAACCTACTATTCCCTAGATCGCGGTTTTGTAGCCCAGCAGTGGGAACTAGGATTTTTTTAAAAGGGTGCCAAAAATCTTTTGTTGTGTTGTCCTTCGAAAGGGACGTAAAATGGGGTCCTCGAGTCTGTAGAATGTCAGGTATTCGTTGAAAATCCTTAATGTCCTAATTGTAAATGGATAGGAAAAGTTTAAGACTTCAACTGTAGCACCGTACGACTGGCCTTATTAGCATAAAGGGACGTAAAATTAATTAAAAAAATAAATAATTTGTATGAAATTTATTTACATGCTGTTATCCATCTGAGAATCTAGTAGGTAGACTTCTAAATATATAATGGTATCTCATTATTTATTTTATTTGACTATTATTAATATCACAATAAAAAAAGTTTATTTAAAAAAAACTATACGGAAATCTTGCATCTTCTGTCTTGATTTGATTTGTTGTGCTCAAAGATCTATAAAGTTCAGAAGTTAAATATTTTTTCACGAGGACCTTTCCGTAATTAGATTTATGTTTCTCATTTTGAAAATTGTTCTTACAGTGATAGTAAGACAATAAACTCTGATCTTAGTTTCAAAGTTGGTACCTGGGTTACACCTTTGTTATTAGGTTTGCTTAGTTTAGGGATTGTTAAAGTTAACTTAATACTTTGTACTTAGGAGATGATCGTCTGCCGGTTACACTATAGCAATAACAACATAAGCCGATTTGAATAATAGTGCAAGAGGACAAGTTTAGTCTTAACTCCGGTCTTAAAGGTAAGACTATAGTTAGCTCGAATTATAGAGACCGAGTACCTCGAAGCGTAGCATCTGAGGATGGCTCCTAATGGAAGATCAATCCTCCTGGGAGGGCTATTTGTGAGGATTCCCTCCTCGTTATTATATTGCATTTAAATGGGAGTTGGGAGGTTCGGAGGGTACTTAGTAGAGGGAACTCATCGCCTCCTCAGCATGTTGACAAAAAACAAATGAGAAAAAGGTCGTTAGTGTTCTCCTTCTAATTTCTGTTTTGAAATGATTAACTCTTCAATATACGAACTGTCAGTTGATTGCCCGTTGAAGATCTTTTGTTGATCTTCACCTGCCTATGTTCTAGTGGCGCTTCACCAGTTGAAATATTTTTTATGATAGTGAAATAGTGATATGCAATACAATAAAAACATCTTACGATTTTATTTTGTCAAAATATAGCTAAAAATAATTTAAGCACATATAAATCTTATTAATATGCTATGTTTTACTAAAATAGCATTGGCACAGTATTTGATTCCGTAAAAAATAATTGCATATAATATGATTTTTTTTTATGATGCCATAAAAAAATCTCAAAAACGAAACCTTAAGTCTCTAAAATTAACTGGTCAATGTTGCCGCCAATTCATGTGTCATTGGACATTTGAGGCTTAATGCTTTGTTTTGGAGATTTTTTCTGATGCATCCTATCTATAATTTATCTATCTTTTTGCTCATTTTTATTTACTATATATAAATATATATATATTTATTTAAAAGAAATAAAATATCTATAATTTACGTGTTTATTTTATATTTTAATTACCAAAAAAATTATTGACTATTTTTGTTATGCTGGACACCTTTATTCAAAATGTCCTCCAAGCTCCAAATAATAAAATATAATAAAAATATTAGGCCAATCCGTCCCTTAGTAGCAAATTACAATAAGTAATAGATTCACCTGTGGTGCAGTCGTTAGCCTAATTTTCATGCCTATGATTTTTAAAAGCTGTAAAAATCCATGTTTATGGCGTCCTTCGGAAGGGACGTAAAATGGGGACTCGAGCCTGTACGAAGTCAGGTACTCGTCAAAGATCCCTATCATAATTATACCTTGATAGACAAAAATTAGGACTCCCACTGTAGCATCGCCCGATTAGCCTAGCAGCATAAAGTGAATTAGTAAACAAATAAACAATTTATACTCATAAAACGCAATTTTTATATTTAGTTACGAACTACAAGTCCTTGCTTTAAAAAATAAATACAGAACGTTACATCAGTATCTCACTAACTGAACATATGGACTTCATCTCCCCTCAGGACTTCCAGAAGGCAATAAACAAAAGACTCCTGAAGAAGGCCGAAAAATCAACGAACCGTCGAACGCGGGCATAAGAACAGACATTAATAAAGTGGGATAACCGAGGGCTATTGTGGTGCTTAGTATTGTGGAAGCTGTAGCATTGTGGTATCCAGAAAACTGACGGATACCTGGCTCAGGCAGATGCGTTTTCATTTGAAACGATTCACCCTCGTGTTCTCTTTTTTTTTTTTTTTAATACACAGCACGCCCCCTTGGACCAGTGAATCAAACCGCATTTTGTCGTGCCTCCAGCCCATTGTTTGCTTCAGTAATTTATTATCTTTTATTCTACACTAACTTCTATTGGACTACTTCTATTGGCAGGGGATCATAAACAGCTTGGGGCTGTTTTGATCTTGTATTATCAATATCGGTTAAAAAAAAAAACTGACAAAGGGGTGTGAGGTTTGTACAGTTTATACATCACTTAGTAGTCTGTATCAAATTTTCTTAAAACGAACATTTAATATAAAATGTCGGTTTTCAAAAGAACGTTATTTAGTAAAACTTTTTCAAAAAACTATTAAAATTTTTTTTAACGTGTTATAAAATTTTCAATCACGAAAAGTTCACGGTTTTGTGATGAAATAAAGTCTGAAAATACGTACTTGACTTGAGAATCATTTTCAAAAGTTTTACCATTAAGGAAGTTATACAAATTTCTGAACAGGTCGAAATTAGTACGGGATAACTCTGGCAAATAAGGAGGATGTAGGAGAACTTCGCACCCCTAATCGTTTAGTTCCTTCACTATCTGTCGTGACTCATGAGGTCTGGCATTGTCGTGTAAGAGAATAAGTTCTGATTAACCAATACAAGTTGTTTTTTGATAATTTTTGTTGCATATGTTAATATGCCGTACGAAGTGGATGTGATAGTTTCACCTCCTGGTAGAAAGGAGAAAAATGAATTATTCCCGCTATTGACCATTCTTCCCGAACGCAGTGGTAAAGTTTCTTATTGCTTGGGCTCTCATAAAAAGTCCACGAAAATCGCATTTTTCCAAGGTTCATACTTGATGGCATACTAAACAATGCTCGTTCAATTGTAATACTAGTAAATATTATTTAAAAAAAAAAAAGAATTAAAAACTAATTCCACGTTGAATTTTAGAAAAATTATTTAAACGGTCATTTCTTATTAAAGACCCCATGTATAAATTTAATTTGTTTTTAATGAAAAATAATAAAAATAACATAAAAACATTATTATACGGTGTGGTATAAAAGACATAAGGGGCAAGTGGTATAGTTAAACATAGAGGGGATAAAGTAACAGAGCATGGAGCGGTAATTCATGGACCTACTATCACGCCATCTGTTATCCAACCCGCTTGTTATTAATTTAATTGCTTAGGAATATTGTGCTCTTTGGGGTACGGTACTTGTCCAGCAGCCGAATCGATAGCTGGTCACCACACTCTGACCATGTGCTACTTACGTTAGGAATCACGAAACTTTATAGGTAAAAAAGTTTTTTAAATAATGTGAGCATCTCACATCAACAGCTAAAAGAGAATCGCCGAATAAGGAACAACACTTCCTGCATATTTTAAAAACACTATTCTGTTTTCTTGTTAAACTTGTTTTAATTCAGAAAAAGCCTGACTGCTTAAAACATTGAGATGTTATTCTAAACAAGATTTTTAGTGATTTTAGGCTTTGTTTATGAACTTTTTTATTTTATTTTAAAATGAATTCATTGTTATAGTTTATAACTTTGTATTTTTATTCTTTTAATTTATTTTTTTCGTAGATACAATAATAATCTTTACCTCAATTAATACTTAACGATTCAAGTGCATTTTATTCATATCTAATTGCATGCTATATCACTATAATATTTTTTGGATTATTTTTTTAATCAGAAGAGCCTGACTTCGTAAAACATTGACAAGTTATTTTAAACTTATATTTTAGTGATTTAAGGTTTTTTTTATGAAATATTCTAGAGAAAATAAAACGTTTTTTATTTTATTCTAAAATAAATCCATCGTTTTAGTTTATACCTTTGTATTTTCATTCTTTTAATTTCTTTTTCCGTAAATACAATAATAATCTTTATCTCAATTAATAATCAACGATTCAGGTGAATTTCATTAATATATAATTTCATGGTGTATCTCATTTATAATTTTTTATTTTTTATTTTATTCAGACGAAGTGTGACTTCGTCACATTGACAGGTCATTTTTTACTTGTATTTTGGTGATTTTTAGGCTTCGTTTTTGAAATATTCTAGAAAAATAACCATTGTTATTAAAAATAAATAAATAAATCCATTAATTTAATCTATACCTTTGTAATTTGATTCTGTATTTTTTTTTATCAGAATAATACTTTTTACCTCAATTAATACTTAAAAATTCAAATAAATTTCATTTAAAATGCTATATCTGTTATATTTTTTAAATTCAGAAAATTTTTGCCTTAGTGAAACATTCACAAGTGTTTTTTTTGGTGTTATGTTAGTGATTTTAGCCTTTGTATTTGAAGTGTTCTAAAAAAATGGAATAAAAATCATTAATTTGTATTAAAGAAAATTCACTGTTTTAGTTTAGTTTATTACATTTTTATTTTTAATTTTTCCGTAAATATAATAATACTCTTTACCTCAATTAATACTTAACAGTTAGACAAATAAATGTATACTCGCTTCATCTTTTTTCCAAATTGTTTAACGAATGGGGTAATCGGATCATTGGGTACAAGGTGTAGAATTAGAAAACCTGAGTATTATTCTTCATTAGTACACACCTGCCTTAACAACCTGACAGATGTTTCAAGCTTCCGTATTTGTGTAAAAGGGTCAGATGGAAATTTCATTGGCGGGGGCTCAAAAAATATTTAGCCAATGTTACGTCTTCGTTATATAAATGTTTAAATACATAAAATAAATAATTGATTTTTTAAATTATTATTAGAACGGAATTACAGTTAGTATTAAATTAGTCTTATTATATCTAAAGCCCTGAATTTTATAGATCTATTCCCATCGAGGTTTATTACTGAAAATATCGACAATTTTTTTTTCAATATTTAATCTCTTGAAATATTATAGTCCTGTTATATAGTTATAAAAAAATCGCATAATTATACTAGCCTATTCGGGTCTTTTATTACTATTCCGTTTTGATGACAGTTCGGAATACGATGTTCCGAAACGAGATTGGAGGATTAAAGGTATAAATTGTTGTTGATCTTATTTATGCACATTACGGACGATGTGAGAAATATAATCGTGGAATCAAAGGAAGAAAACCGGTCTGTTCTAGATAACAGACTCTTGGCCCCGTTTTTACCAAATGAAGCGCCCACATTCCTTTTAATATAAATATTAACTTGAATAATTAATATATTAAGATGCCTGTTTTTTATTATATATGTATTTATTTATTTATGAAAGACTGTTATTAGTAGAATCACAATTTATTTTTATATATTTTTTCAATGTCATTATTTAAAATATAATTACGGTAAATTTCTCTACTGGCAGATTTCTTTCTTTATTTTTAAAGAAAATATTAAAAATTCTTTAGCACTCAGATTTTTTTTATAATTTAAATTTTAAATAGTTCTAGAAAAAAAATATATGAATTTGTTGCGATTTTAAATTCATTTAGAATATGATTAAATCCATAGAAAATCGGACCCATTACTCACCAATAAGCAGGTATTCGAGTTGTTATTGTCAGCGCTGGTAATCAGTGGCTAGAGTGCTAAGTCATGGTAGATAAGTTATTTAATCTGTTTATTTATTTAAACAGATGCGGATGAATTCTATTGCAGTTCTGGGTTCACCCAGCCTCTATAAAGTAGGACTCTTAATTGATAATAAAATTAGGCTGCTGAGTGTAATCTCCGACATATCACTTCCTTGCACAACAGTTGTCCTAATATCAACAGTTCAATCTCTAACATGTGCTGAGGACCCTAGACTCTTCATGGGTTGTAGTAATAAAGTGTTTTTTTTCGAGTTGCTAGTTTTCGAAAAAACAAAAATACTGGAATACAATAGCACATCGACTAATACTTTTTAATTCGCTCTGTTGTAAATTTACTTAATATTAGTCCTGTTCCGTGATTTTATTTAAAAATTGTACGGTTGATAAGTTACTAAATTTTCTAACCCTTGTTGTGAAAAAGAAAAACATTTCGAGACTGAATGACAAGCTTAGTACAAAAGGCGGGTGAAATCCTTTCTTGGAAGTATTGTATTTTGACACCATCCCCTCGGGGAAATGATACACTCCTCCCTTGGTAGATATTATTGGAGCGTGTGATTCTTTCAACAGGCAGTGCCTTCTATTAGGGACCCCGAAGGATGGCTATTGTAAGCCTTGGAGCTCTGTGGGCGGGGAGGTGGAATGGTTATCCATAAACGGAACATAAAAGGAAGAGATATATGTAATAGCTAGGGGAGATCCACCCTCTGACCTATCCTTCGCCCGGTATTTACATGAGAAAGGGAAAAAAAGGACTGAATGTTTTCCCTTATAGGTACCATATTTCAACGGATAGGCGGACAATATCATCCAGATGTAGCTTTGGACATCGATCCCGTTTGGTCCTAACGTAGAATCCATTTTTGAATGATATTAGTTGATCTCATATATATGGGAAACAAAATGGTCCGGGTAAAGGTCAAAGAAATAATTCCTTCATCAGAGATAAATATTTGTTAGACGTTTCGACCTATATTGCAGGTTTTCTTCTGTGCTTGTAAACGTTTCAAGTTGTTACTTATCAATCGTGACGTGCTTTACAAGCGCTAAAGAAGAATTTCAACTTTTTTGGTTGTGTTTTCTTTTTTTCTGATTGAAGAATACGTAATAATTTAAATACTAATGATGGTCTTGCCCATTAAATATGCAGCCAGATTAATTCGAATTCGGTACCGAGAGAGTTAACTGTATTGATGGAAGGTGAATCGTGTCTTTCTTATAGTTTTTGGCTTGAAATGGAGTAACTCCAATAACTTAGCCCCTTATACACTTCGAAAATAACATGATTCCGCTTCTCTAATTACAAGAAACTCATTTAGAAGAAAATTCTACGAAATAACTTATTCCCCGGGGCTGTAGATATAAGAATCGACGCAGGTTTCTAATAAATAGCCTGTCTCTATTTAAGGAATTATTTATTTTCCCTCCGTCCAGACCATTTTCTTTCCTATAGAAACCTTTTTTTTAAATAAAAAAAATTAAGGAAATGTAATTTTATTTACATAACGTCCACAACATGCTCAGAAATTCATCCTTAGAACCTGAAACAAGGTTACATTTTCGTTTCCTAAATATTGTGTCTGACAGTGGTGAAAAAATATGTTTCGGAAGAACGAGATGGCTGGAGAGAAAGGCCCGTGTTTGTTTCTGGTAATAGAAAGTCAATTTCAATAATTATGAAATGTTGTTGTTTATTAATATTACTTAAACTGTCAGATCCCTAATTATTGGTATTTAAATTTTTACTTTCACGTTTGAATTTTGTTAATCCTGAATATTTATCATTATCTTGCTTATCTCATTATTTCGGCTCTTTTCGTAAGGAAAAAAACTAAACATGAAATCCTCAATCTTGAATATTGGAAGGAATGCATAGAGTACTAGAAAATATGATTTTTTTTTTCAAACCAGAAACTGAATTGAACCCCACCCAATAATTTTTGCTTAAATATATAAAATAATGTTATATCAGTTCCGATTTGCGGGTATTCAGAGGACACGGTCAAGGGACACAGTTGAAGACGATAAACTGGGATTCTTCTGAGCGACGTAAATTTTCAAGTTTTATCAGGTCGTAAACAGTTGGTAGGCCTGCTTGATAATTATAACCGTCTAATGGCGTTTCACCTGCTTTGTTTATTTATTATTATGCCAGTGTACAAACTTATTATTTGATATTATTCTTTAATAATTTTACAGTTATTCCATTTTATTGACAATTATACTGAATTTTGGTAGGTAAATTGAGTTCATAATAATTTATAGTAATATTTTAATGAAATATCATTCAACTGCTAGCCCCCCCATTAATTCCACTTAATATATAGAGTCTGGGTGAGCCCCGGAAGGGTCTATAAATCCCATAGAGTCCGTCCGTGTCTGTTAACAGACTAAATATTTAATCTGTCACAACCTGATTTGAACCCTGGACCTTCAGGATAGCAGCTCAGAACTCTACATACTGAGGTATCCTGCTCCATAAAATGTGGGGACAATTTTTTTTTTTCATGAACTTAAATTTCTTTCTTATATTTCAATTTTATCACACAAACTTTGTGTGTACCAATTCAATGATTCATTTAGAATAAACATGGTCATTTATGACCATCGAAGTTTTATTACTAGCATTAATCGTACCTATACAGCGTTTAAGATTTAAGTGAAGGGACCTATTTGAATATATGATAAAATATATCTTCGACACCGGTGAATAAGTTGTTAAATCGAATATTGTTCAGAGAGAGTTAATTCTGCTAAAGGAAGCAGAATCGTGCAATTCTGCAGGTTTTGGAGTTGTAATATAAGCAATATCTCCTTTTCAAGCCAATGCTTGATTTAGCCCCTTATTCATTAAGAAAATAACACGATTCCGCTTTCCAAAGTACAAAAAACTTATTTTGGAAAAAAAAAGTGACAACCGCTGATTGATCGTGTTAGGTGTAATAATTCCAATCGCATGTAACAATTTATCATATTGTTTCCACATTAGCCAATGCATTGCCTCTACAATCCTCTATGCCTTAAATCTTCTCTTCATTCTAGAGAAAAGAAAACAAAGAGAAGGAGAAGTAAGACGGTTGGAATTAGCCTTAGCTAGCGAGGAACGGAAACGGATTCGGAAAAGGCAAAGACTGGAGAAGAGAACTATAATTAGGAATGGCTGGAGATGGAGAAAGGGTAAAATAATGCCCTGGAGCTGGAGAACAGTGTAGCCTCTAATGACCGCCCCATCAGTCTCCTACCACTTTTCCTTTTTACTGCCAACTTGTAATCGTATATAAAGCCCGATGGCCAGCATACTGTAGGTACCTATCTCGACTCTATTTTAAATGTCTTACTTTATTAGAACCGTTCTGGAAGAGGAGAATGGCCTAGAGCTTGGGGCGGTTATGGCAAGCATCACTCTTGCCTGGATGTGGTCGGAGCTCAGGATCGTATGACAACTTATGTTGGATAATGACAATCAATATTTTGTTATTCATGGTATCGTAAAAGTAGTACAATGGTATATTATAAATTAAATGAAGCAGAATAACTATCAATAGACAGCAACATCAGATAAAAATGATTTAGAAATAGCTAATTGAAAGCACTGCAAAAAACTCAGGTAGGTGCTAAGCTGAAGGTTCCGGGTTCAAATTCAGCTGTGGCTGATAGATTTATTTAATCTATTAACAGCCAGGGATGGACTCTGTGGGAATCACAGCTCATTCTAAGGCTCACGTGTTGTACGAATCACAATCCTGCTCAACAGTTGTCATAGAAACAATAAAGTCTCTGCCATGTCCTGAATATGCAAAGCCCCTTCATGGGTTGAACAAGTCTATGTGCTCCTATATTGGTAAAGGATGCCGTCGACTTATGTTGATTTCAATTTGGTGTGCAGCAATAGTTTCCTTGTGCATTGTACTTTCAAAACCCTCTCTATGCTCTCATATTGTTCACAAAACCTTCCAAAAACCGAGCATACCAACTTGTATCCACCCCACCTTCTCATTTAACTTCCTCGAATGTTATTTTTTTTCTAACTCTTTTTCTTATACCTTGTCAGTTTTTAATATGAATGCATTATTGCGTTCTTTAAATTGCCACTTTTTTTTCCAGCTTTTTCATCTACAATTCACTACACCAACGTAAAAAAATATTTGCTTATGCTTGCAACACTTGTTCATAAGATTCAGTTCAATCATTCAATGTTTATTCTGTGTTAGAAGTTGTGGTAGCTATCACCTTTTCAAGATACTTGCTTTTCAGTATTTTAGCTGACGGTTTTACTGTTTTAGGTTTCGTTGGTCGGAAAGTCGGAAAGTTGGTGCCTATGTTTGAAAAATATCTGGAATGCATCAGTGTTATGATTATTTCCATGGCGTAATACAGATTGTTGGTGTTTTCGTATGGGATTCGCGATGAACTGGATGATCCTTTTGATCTTTTATATCTCAAGCCAGCTAACCTGCCAATCCCTCAACATTGGCACAAAACGATGAATCCTCATCTCCACCTAACGGTTTGGCAAACGCCTGATGCCTAAGCGTGACCGAAAAATAGTCTTTTTCATCCCACGTTAGGCTGCAAAAGAATACCGAGAACCAGGAGTGCGAAACCCCTAGCCAGATGGAGATAAAAAACAGCCATGTTTTAACCTAGTACAAGACTCACATTATGCACACCTTTTAAATTGGACAAAGGGTGTACTATAATTGCATCTCCATATATGGCGGGTGCCAGAACACGCTTACACACACTTGTACGCTATACCGTTAACTCGACGTGAAACAATTATACTTTTGTAAACCCGAGGAGTATTGTAAGTATATTTTTAAGATATTCTCATACCGTCTATTCAAAAAGGACAATGAGTATTTACTACGTTATCGGGTAATTTTAATTTTTCACTGAGATAAGAAACAAAAAAACTCTCATGAATTATTGAGTACGAATTATGTTTTGAATATTTAAAATAATGTAATACGAGGCATGGCAATACTTTATTCATATGGCTGAGCCAATATAGAAATAACATATGTTTTTTTACACTTTAATAAAAATGTATTTACATTTTTAAATTTAAGGATTGGTATTATCATATAAAGCCAGCAATATTCCTCACGATTAATTTAAACAAAAGTTTAACATATTTTTTTTAGATTAGCTCTTTTGTTTAAATATTTATTTATTGAAATTTACGATTGTATTTACGACAAGTAAACAGAATGACATGAGATAAAGACTAGTAGAGAAACTACCCATGGGTAGTACTTCAATAACAAATTCAGCTAAAAAGGTCACGAGGCCACCTTTGCTTTTTATTTAATTTAATTTTAATTTAAACAAAAATAACTGTCAGTTGATAAAATTTGGTTTCTTAAATTAAATAACACATCTATCTGTTGGAAAATGGTTGTGCTCGGGAAATTATTGAATTATGCATTTCTATCATTATAGCATGAAAAAGGTTTAAAAAAATGTTTAAAAAATAATGTTGCTCTTGTTTATTATTTGAACCAATACTGGAGTATCAAAATAAAAAATTAATGTGTTATGCTAAAATCGTTGAAAGAAAATTTAATTAAATTTAGCAATGAAGGAATCACAGAGGTAATGTAACCAAAAGGAATGGTTTTTCTCTTTTTTCTTTTCTTTTGGTTTGAAATATTGAAATAAATTTGATAGCTGAACAGAAGGAATGCTATTTTTGAGTTGAGCTTGCCTGGCTGCCAATGGGTGAAGGATTTTTCTTTTTCTTTAAGGAGGTGCATGGTGGTGTAAGAATGAAGATAGAATGAACAAGTGCAGAAAATAGGTTTAACTAAGTAGTTTTTATTTTGATTTTCTAGTCTTAATTTTTCTTTAACATTTACAAGTCTCTTTTGAATTTTACTATTCATTTTCAATTTAATATTACTAAACTAGAGAAATGGTTGTTAAGAAACAATCCAAATCACAAGGGTGCATTGGAGGGGGTGCACGCTATAGGAAAGTAATTAGAGTTTTTAAAATTATATATTCATAATTTTTGCCATTCTAAAAACTGAGTAATAAAGTTGTTATTCATTTATTGTTATATAATAAAACATTTATGTAATTCCCCTTTTCTGTTTGACGTTTCGTTTTTCCTGATTTAAGAATACGTGAGAATTTAAATATAAAAGTCTTGCTCATCAATTCTGGAGAATAATTGGTTAACACTAATTTTGTCCAGAGAGAGTTAACTGTACTGAGGTAAGCGGAATCTTTTAGTTTTTGGCTTGAAATGGAGTTTTAATACTCCTCTTCAAGCCAATGCCCTACTTAGACCCGTATTCATTGAGACGATTCCGCTTCCTTAGTACATGTAACTAATTTTTGAGAAAATTCGACTTTTCGACCTTGATTCTTTATTAATTATAGGCGATTTTAATAGTATAATTGGTAAAACCCTGTTACGCAGTGCACCCCGCCCGTACCCCGAGACATGGAACTAGTTAGACTTCTTTTCTTGTTCTTGTTCGCAGGTGTCTGATGACTAACAAAGCCACAGAAAGGTAGGCCCCTACCCCCTCTCCCTCGCATGGCGGTATGTCAAACAACAAATATACATACTTTTTAAGCATACCCATTTATCCCCACTCCAGGCATGCCTGTTATCGTCCTTATCCGTATCACCATGCGCATCCTATCATATATTATGTAGTATTGAGCTTGATGTAGATATTCAAAATGAGATGCCTTGACGCTTCCTAGCATGTTTTCCGGTTTATCTGTTTAGTAGCTGTTATTACTGCTTAATTATTATTATAAATATATAGCAGTATGTTTTGTTAGAAATTAGTAGCTGTAGTATTATACAATAGAAATTACAGTGACTCTGTAACATTCTCTAATTTTCTTAGTCATGCCTAATTCAAATATATTTTAATTTCGTTTTTATTATTATAGATATAAAGTTTAAAAGTATATTTTATAAAAAGTATGTTTTTTTTATCTTTATTATTTTATATATTAATATAAAAATAATTTTTTTAGAAAGAATAACAACATTTTTAAAATGTATTTTCATTTTTATTTTATGATGTATTATAGTTTTTTTTAATTTTTATATAAATAAATTATGTTCAGATATTTAATAAAATTGTACAACTTGTTTAAAAAATTTTTAAGAGATGGGGCTCATGTACTGGCAAGTGGTATTATGATTTTCTCATTTGAAGCATTGATGATAAAAAACACATAATTCAAATTTCAAAAAATGACTGTTCAACATTTTTCGCTAGTTAGGCAACAATATTATATGCTTTCGAAACTTCAGGTTTAGAACCATAAGCAATGAGCTGGATAATTTCTATGTTGGAAAAAATTGTTTGAATAAATTAGCGTAAAATGTGAAAAAGTAAATTTTTTAAAATTCGTGGTCTATCCGCTTTTGATCCTGAACTCCTCAAATGGAAACTACTGAATTGGACCATGATTATTAATAACCGTAATCAAATTATTATTCATATTTAATCCCTTGTTAGTGGCGAATGCCTAAAAAGTTAATAAGCGGTATAAACGTCTGAGGTGTAGACTGTAGCATAGGTTCGAGAATCGCGTTAATGCGATCTGGGGGATTTCTGTTTGGATTGTGGTCCGTAGACGGAAGTTTATAAGAATTGATGGTTTCCGCAACGAGCCTTTGGGTTCGCTAAGCCTTGTTATTATTATTATCATTATTAAATGCCTTTAAAATTAAACATATTTCGTATCATTGCCGTGCCGTACCGAAACCCATTGACAAGCCATCTCCTACACCCAGAAGCCTTTCATGGGTTGCGTAACACGGCGTGGCCTAGAGCACTGGAGGCGATGCCAACCCGATGGCACAGTGGCCCAGATTTGGACCCTCCCCACCCCACAGATGCCACCCCTCGTATTCCACACCCTCCTCATGTCGAGGGTGATGTGCTACTAAATCCCTGCGGACCCCATGACCTATGGTAATGTCCTATGTAATGCCCTTGTTGCAAGCTTTTATTCGTTCTTTACCCGCAATAAATAAAATACATTTGAATAAACTCCAGTACATATCCGATTCTATGTGCATTCTACGTGCAGAGGGAAGTTTATAATTAAATTATTTTTTAATGATCTACTCACGTAATATATATGGGATTTAAAACGGGATTATTACAGTAATTGTTGTTAATAACTACAGGAATATCGTGATGTTCTCCCATTCTAAAATCTCAATAACTTGAATTTAAAAAAAATATATATTTATTCGAACAGTATTATAACAATAATTAAAGTCAATATAATGAATACGACATAATGACAAGCATAGGAACTACTCAGTGGTAGTACTCCTATCGAGACTATCCTCTTTTCAGACGCCTCAGAGAATGGAATTCAGAGGAAGCTAGTTTTGAGACTAGTGGGTTTGAGTGGAATTAAGTTTGTCAGCCGTTTTGGATCCTGAACGCCTCACACCAGGGATAGTTTCTTAATATAAATAAGAAAAAAAAGATTTATTCAAAAATTAAAATGGTCTTCAAGTTGCTATATGTGACACTATTTGGAACGTTAGGAGCATTTATATAAATACGGAAGGGTCACGGAGCATGAAATTTAAGTGTCTCTTAGGATCGGTACCTCTACCCTTGAGATACATGACAGCTCCAGTCGTTGGCAAGAAGCAGGCAAGTCAATAGGCAGAGAACCTTATGAAGCAATTGTCGAGAAATAACTAGTCACATATAACGCCCTTTACTTTATTGTAACTAGATATGTAACTTAACTTGTAACTATGATCAGCACACAATAAATGTAATGTTATACAATGAGATGAAAAAGGTCCTTTATGTACTAAACAACTGTTAGTCAGTCAACCACTATAATTGATACACTATTACTGGTAACGACCTCAGGTTGACATCCCATATTATTAGTTCCATATTATTCAGATCAAACGATTTCACTTTTCACTAAGATCATTGTTTGGGCAGTGAAACCAATATAGCGAAGTATTTTTTGAAACGTTTTTTTGTAGTTACTATTTACGACGTTGTTAACACCAAACGAAAAATCCCTTGTCAATAATGAAGCCATTCGACTTATTCTCCTGAGGAAGAAAAATAAGGAGTCTGCTGAAGGACGGAAGGAGCCGAGAAGAGGCACTCGATAGAACTTAAATGGACATTTACGAGACAGGAGGAACTCGAACCTCGAACCTGACGGTGCTTTACATTAGGTCTCGTCCGAACCAACAGTCACAGTCCCTACTGTAAATGGTAATCTCGGAAGGGCCGTAAATCATACAATCCTCACCGCTACCTCAGCAATAAAAACCGGTGTGGCTTATAAAACTGTTTATGCATATCTGAGAAGCCCATAAACGGCAGATACTCCGGCCTATCTGGGCCGAGCTCGATGTAACTCAACCTAATAACTCAACCCATTGTCGTCAAGTCGACATTTAAATAATTCCGTTTATTACAAGCAATCAGACGTTCTTGCATTGAAATAGTCGGGAATCCATGAGAAAACACTATAAATATTCAAATCTTATTCGACTTTTTTTTTTCTCTTTCCTCTCATACGATTTTTATAAATATACATATGTATGCATGTAAAAAAATGTAGTATTAAATAGTTCAGGTTTTGTAAACATTCAGATGTTGATAGTGACAAAATGAAATAAAAAATCATCATTATAAAAAATTATTCAATATGATATTTTTTCTTAGTTTTCCTTGAAGTACTAAACGTTTGAAATCCTTGAGTTAAATATCTAGTTGTGAACCAAATTTCGTTTTTGGAAAAATAACAGTAGTAAATGAATAGATGATATTATTTTAAAATCTAAATTTCAGAATACTAAATCAATAAAATTATATATTTTCATATTTCTGTTCTTTTTTAAAACAAAAAAATATCTATTGGTTCTCTATATATAATTATTGTAATCTTAGCTCTGTTATTTTTTATTTCTTGTACTCTGTTTTTTATTATTTTTGAAATGGTATCGCTGGAGGTAATTCGCAATGTTTTTTCTGTCTTATTATTTCTTTCTTATTTGTTAATTTAATGGTAGTAATTAATTAAATGTAATCCCATTATACTCTAAGACATAATAATACCCTGTATTGAAACCTGTATTGTTATTCTAAAGGGACTTGTCCCAGAATAATTAAAGAATTTATTATTATTATTATAAAAATTCCGGAAAATAGCTATAATTAAAAATGGCGGTATAAAAAATTCGAGGTATTATTTTAAGATCTAAATTAAAGGATATATGAACGTGAGAAAGTAAAATTAAAAATTAATATAGACCATGGATGGCCATTTATCTTTAGGGAATCATCCAACAAGAAAAGAAATAATTACGATAAACTAAACCACATCCAAAAAAAATACTTATAATGTATTCTTTATTATTTTTTTTACCATCCTCAATTTGATTTTATTAACTTTTTTTTCAAGAGAGAAAGATAACTGATTTTGAAGTTATTTTGTTAAAATAAATTATTTTAATTTTTTTTTATATTGTTATTAATTTTTCATGTCAGCCAAAAAAAAAAATTGGAATTAATTCCTTCTTAATTTTGGGTGTCGTATTAAGGATAATACGTTTGTACATTATTTAATAATTGTATCTTAAAATTACTATTTAATGATTTTATTATTTATACAACTGTTAACGACTCTCTTTCGGATTTATGCTGGATGGTTTATTTACTATTTACTTCATTAAGTGTATGTTATTTATTGAAATAAAACCTTATTGCAATCACAAATAAGCATAATGTCAATACTAAAACAGATCGGAAACTTTTTGGACAGAGCACTCGGAGTGAGAGGCAGGGGATGATGACATGACGTTTCTATAATGAAAGAGCAGATGCCTGGAGTCGAAATGGCAAGTCACTAGCCGTACTGTTTGTATCGCTTCGCCCCATTGTCCCCACTTTTTTATTCTCTTTAGCGACCCCAGTTATACTTGACTCCCTTTTCAACTACCGTTTCGGTGATTGATAATCCATTTAAAAAAATTAAAAAAACGGGACAAATAAATGGAGACGTTCACTGTTAGGTTATTCATCCCACGTTGGGGGAATCTCTCTGGAGGACTGTTACACCGATCAATCAAATGCAACAATTGCTAGAATTATGTTTTAGGTAAAAAAAATAGTACCTTCTTTAAATATTAAAATAAATTATATCATTATTGTTATACAATCTATACCACTTCAAGCCATTAAGGGTTTTGGGTTCAGTACGTGTAATGTTTCTTGAACAAGGGTTGTGCAAAGAGGGGTGCAATGGTTGTCCTATGTCACGCTTAACCACAAGATTTTCCCTCCCTATTTTGGGTACCCACTTTATAGAGGCTTGGTAAAGGTACAGTACCCATTTAGTAATGTACTAAAAACATTTGGTGGGTTGTAGTAGTAATTCACTAATTATTGAAGCTCGTAACACATATTTTAAGTAATCAGTGAATATATATACATTTTTAAGATACAGACAAAAATCAAGAACATTTGTTTCTTTATGGAGTTATTTTTTAAGTTAATGTATTAGTCCATCCGATCTATATTAATATTAACTGCGCAATAATCAATCGTTATTTGGCCATTTTTAAATTTGTTTAATTTCCGGGTGAAAGATTATTAATCTGTTAGAAATGAAATTAATCAGTATTTTTTACTTGACTTTTTTTTCAAATTTTATTTTATTCAAAATATATTTTCTTTAATTCACCGGATTTATGCCGAATTGTTCTTGTTCAATTTTAATATTGTTTTTCTATTTAGTTGTGTATACTAATGAGCAGATCTGTAAGGTTCTCGAACACGCAAGGTTATAGAATCTATGATTGGCCCTCGAAGCCTTGTCCCTACCGGGGATGTAAAACCATCTATGTATGTATGTAATCTACGACCAATTAATACATAGATATCAGGCGTTCACTATGACCAAGGAGACTAATTAATGTAATGAGTGTGTGTACCCTACGAACTATGTATGCCCTAGCAAGTATGTACAGCCTACCGAACGGGTGCATCGGTAACGATGTTTCAACAGAAAGGGTTGGAGGTACAGCCATGATGGCGTAATCCAAGGGTGTGGAAGTAATACGACTACCAGATGTACTTAGAGCGGAAACACAAAGCGCTCTACCCTTTCACGCCTTATCTACTGCCCACCTTTTAAAATGTATCAAGGCCCAACGCACTCCACGGACCGTTTAGAGTTTCGGCAAAAAATATATAGTACAAAAAAATTCTTTGAATAAGTTACTTAAGGAGAAAGTAAAACGGGGCACCCTTGTTGTAAGGCTATCTCAAAAAAATTTCGTTAAAAATATACTATATGGCCTGTTCTTCTTGAATTTCTTAAAAAAAAACAAAAAAACTTATTCCTCTACTATTCTATAAAACATTGTATTATGAAATCATTTTATCAACTGTTTAAAATAAACAGTACATCAACAATATCAATTTTTTTCAATCAACAATCAAAGTTGTAACTGTATCGTTTAATTTTATTTTCAAAGAGTACTGTTAAATATTAAATTTAAAAATGATTCATAATGAAGAAAATGATCCGGGTTGAGGTTAAAAAATAATTTCTTAAGTGAAACTTAATTATTCTGTTCAAATTTTAAAGACAGTTTTAATTCTATTGTACATTATGTATATCAACTATTCATTTACACATATTTAAAAAAAAAATTATTTATTGAAATTTACTACTGTAATAATATTACTTTAAAGTATGATATTACGGCAAGTACAGAAACTACCCATTGGTAGTACTCAATTTATATATATTTAAACATACTTTTGAAACGGAAATTTTAAACGAAACATAGCGTTATTTATATTAAAGCGTAGGTCTTGTTTATATCAAATTTGATTAAATAAAGTACCATTGATTGTTATCACGTAGATACAAAACAATCATCACAACCTATGTTGTAGTAATCTTAAATAGTTATTCAATTGAAAAAAAACAATAAAAATTGAAGCTATTGACTAAATATGTAATGATTTGATTCAAGCTTATAACAATTTCATTTTTTCTGTAAACATTACTATATCCTTCGTAGAATAAAAATGTAAGGAAGAAAATAGTTGGGGGTGCAGTAAAATAAAAACACTAAAAAAGTGGTTACTTATTTAATTATGTGCCGACGTTTCGACCCACTTTGTAGGTCATTTTCAGGGCTATAAGGAGGCTGGAGCACCACTAGTTTAATTTAGTGTCTTTATTTGACTGCACCCCCAACTATTTTCTTCCTTACGTCTATCTTCCAGTCAACGATCCCCTCGCTTCTCTAGAATAAAAATGGTTTAATATTGATATTTATTAATATAATGCAATTATTTTAATGTTTTATTTTTAAATTTTATTTCTGATTTGTTTTTACTGATTATTATTCCCTAATTAATTACATTTTCAATTAAAATTTTATTTTTACAATTAAACGTGGAAAGGTGACCGATCCCTTCACGTCTTGATGGCTCGTTCGGTTGCCCCTCCTTAGCAAAACGGAAATAAATTTTAAAACTTTATACGGTTTCGAATGGTGGGTATAAAAGGAAAGCTTGCGGGAGTTATTAAATGTAAGCCTACCGGCTTTATGGTGATTCCGAGCGTTAATAAACATTAAGCTTTTCAGTTCATGTAGGCATTTTACGATTTAGCCAAGGAACTGGCGTAATTTATAACAAAATTAAAACTTTGAGCATTCTCTTTTTCATTAGGTCTACGATTCTTGGCCGATGGAGGAAAGCAGTGGTATTCCCTACGTTGAAATGTTGGGCCGTTGAAGCTATGCCTTATATGACTGCTATAAAACCTGAGCTAGTCATGTTTTATGACCACATGATGTTGAATCATAAATGGTAGAGACGTTTATGATGAATAAACGGGGAGACTAGTGGAAACATTGAAGCTTAAAAATGCCTTAAGAGTAGTGGAGAACTAGCATTAAATGCATAGGTTATCTTATGACACCCTATTTCAGTATATATTAAATTGTATTTTATTTTTCTTGGCAAACTTAGTTTCTCCTGTTTGATTTTCCTAATAAAAAAAAAAGTTGTCATGAATCTAGATCGAAAAATCATAAGTCATTTTAATTATCTTACTATGCTTTAAATAATAATTTTTGAATAAAACAATTATAATGACTCCATATTTCTTCATTGAATTTTAAATAAATTATTTTGATTTTATTAATTAGTTTTATTTCAATACTTAAGTCATTATTATTAAGATGGTATGCCATTTCTTATTAATTTATTTATCAAACTACTTCAGAAATATTTTTAAATATTTTTGTGTTGAAGAGAAAAGATTTGTCCTGGCCGGTATTCGAACCCAGATCGTCTGCATCTACTTCAGAAATAATTAATTTTGATCTCGTAAAAATTATTTATTTATGTTTCACTGCATAGGTTCAATATTTCTTTTTATTTCTATGTATTGTAATTTTGGATGGTAATTAATTTTCAGAAATTTTAAGAATGTAAGTCCTCTTATTTTATAATTTAATTCACTACGTGTAGTAGATCATTATTGATAAAACACATTTTATATTCTCTATTTTTATCTTTCTTTTAATTTTTAATTGGAATTTTTATTTATTAATTGAATTTTAATTGTATTTAATTATACAAGACATTATAGTTCATATCTTATTTTTTTGTTTTATTATTGTAAAGGTAATTGTTTCAGAATAAATAAAGTTTTTTTTTCTCGATCCAGCCACTATTTACTGCGTCAGTTTCAAGTTTTCTCTAATTTTCTTCCATAAATCATCCATCCCTCGTTTTTGCTCCTGCGTCCAAATGATCAAACTATTATTTGATCTAATAATATGATAAAATTTTGATTTAATTTTACAAAATGTATTGATAGCTGTAACTTAAAATTGTGCATGTATACATTTCATATCACGTTTTATTTGATATGAAATGTTCTATTACAGTAAAAATAGTCATTAATAGCTGGGGAATGAAATGCTTTAAATAAGCTGACTAAGTTAATGAGAATCTTAACCCCGCACCGGAGTTTTGAAGCCAATCTGACTGACTTGCGAACCCTCCTCCTATATGAAGAAGATATGGATTGAATCGAAAAACAATTCCCCCAGCGAGATAAACCTGTTTGGTCTTGAGAGGGGAAGACTTCATCGCCTCCGAGGACAAAGTGGGAATGGCGTTAACAAATGGAGCTGCTAACAGATCAAATTCTTGCCGGCGTTTCCCTGCGGGACCGGCTCCTTCGGGACTTCGCCTCATCTTCACTGTCCTCTCCAATCTTTCTTCATTTATACTCTTCATCAGTCTTCTGCGGCTCTTGTTCGAGATTGCTACTCTTCAGCTCTACTAATTCGAGATGGATGGTCTTGGAAAGTTGAAAACACTTCTTTCAGTTAAGTTACTTGGAGTACGTTGTAGGGTAATAAAACCCTACTAATTCCCGGCAGTTAAATAATACACGATAACGAATAGCTGCTGGAAAGGCGCTTGGAAAAGAGATTATACCTTCGCCTTATAAATCGTAAATGTAAATTCCTGCAAAATTGTTAAAGAACCTGGAAATAAGCAATTCATTTCAATATGAGAAACAAAAGAAATAAATTATCCTTGCAGTTCTGCCGAGAGAGAAAGAGAGAGAGAGATAGAGACGCGGAGTAGATTTTATGAGGGGGCGTTCGGAATCCTCCTGCCCCCCCGTTATAAATTGTAATATCCTGGGAAAAGGCTTTGGTTATTTCCAGAGCGGGCTGAGAAGGAGAGTGGTTAGGGGAGAAAAATGTAATGAAGACACAAAGGCTATTTTTGGGGGTCGCCGTCAAACGTAAAAGCATTTCCATTTAAATGAAGTTGCCAAGTTTCCTTGGCGAAAGGAATGGAGGAGGTTTTCCCCGGCGCAAGTTTTTCCCCGGACCGATATTTTAACGGGCTATGAATAATAATTTCGTTTCTGGCCCAAGATCGGTCTGTCTTGTCCCTGGGTGTTTTCTTTTCTTCAAATGCTTCCGAAGGAAATCGTCCATGTGCTTATGTATCAATATTGGAACATAACTTCCATCATGACTTTTTGCCATGCTTTAAAGGTCGAAAAGTTGAAAATGTCCATTCTTAGTGCAATTGCGTTCTTAAATAATAATAATTATCAAAAATCGGTGCTGAATTTATTATAAATTGTGGCGGATCTAAATTGACAATGCATGAATTGTACTAATGCAGACATTTGTTGGTCAGATGATTGATTTTCAATTTCCTGTCTTTATCTTCTCATAAGACATAAAAGAAACCGCTTTATAATCTATTGTATGGTTATTGTAATACCTCACTATCGTTTTTTTAACCTTATTTTGATTAATTTATACTTATTGTTTTTCAAGCTTAAGCTCCCTAGCTTAAGTTGTAATGATGTATTATAATCTAAGTGCTTGCTAAATGTCTTTAATAAATATTTAAAAGACGATATGTCTTAAATCTCCAATATTTATCTTCTTTTAAATTCCTAGAAAAATGTTTTTTTTTATTGGAAGGCGGTTACCTATTGTATGCTTGTTCTATTACCTCACTTACTATTAATTTCTTCTTTTTATTTAAGTAAATTTTTTGAACTGACTTAATTTTTTTAAGCTTAAGCTCCCTGACTTAGGTGTTTATGATGTTTCAGAGTACTGTGTGTATCAATTTGTTGATCAGAAGATTTGTTTTAAATTTCCTTTCTTTATCTTCTCGGAAAGTCATGGAATAACTCTGATTTTATTGATAGGGAAGTACACTATTGTTGCTTATTAATACTTTACTGTCTTCCAGTCTCAGTTTTTAAATGTATAATTTGAAAATAAAATTCATAAATTTATTTTATGTAATATTAATCTGGCTGTCAGAAGTGGTTATTATGTATCGTAATAATTTTGCTCAAACGATTTCTTTTCTATTTTTATCTTTAAGGACCTGTTATAACGCTAATTTTATTGGAAGGACGGTCAATTATTTTATGCTTAGTCTGATACCTCCCTCACTTGCTTTTGGTTTCTTTTTTTTAAATCTATTTGTTCAAAATGAAATATACATTCAAAAAATGATTCTGATTGATCAGACTGTCTCTTGAATTCTCTTGAAGTCCTGGAAAAAGGCTACTTTTATTGGATGGTGTTTAAACTATTGTACGCTGATTCTTATACCTCCCTTGCTATTATTTTCTTTATTCTTTCTTAATAAAATTTGAAACGAAGTTTAAAATTTGTTGAATATGAAGAAGGCTGGAGTGCGCATCATTTTAACGAAGCTCGCGTGGCAAGTTGGAGAACTACAGAAAGCTATTGTGAGTCCCCTCCATCGCCCCCCTGCTCCCGTTCTAACGGACGGCCATCGACGCTTCAATTCTCTCGTACTTTTTAAATTTCTGGCCGGGACCGGCGACCTCCTCAACGGCAGATGATTCACACATCGGAATTGGCTAATTGGGCCTCTGGTCGGGTTAGCAACACTGGAATTAACATAGGCATCTGCTTTAGTAATTATGGCACACTCAAGAGGATTTGAAAGGGTTTTTTTTCCGTTAGGCGCGACGGTTATTCCGTGATATTTTTCGGAATAACGAGGTAAAAAGGGAATCCTAGAATAAAGAGGAGGGATAGGCGAGTGGCCCTATTGTCCAGGAGGTAGCCATTAGGAGCATTGTGGGGTAGGCGTGCCGCTGGATGGCAGATGTCACCGGGCACACACACACATGTAATGGCGGACGTATTATTCGTCTCATTACATAGAGAGGGATGGCACCTGGTGCAGTGCGCTCTGTTTCCCCCGAAAGGACCCCCTCGAGCTCCCATTAGTGAACGGTCACAAAAGATACATAAGTGAGCACAATATGGCCACGGTTGACGATCAAAGCTTCGACTAATACTCATTGAATGTCCTCCCGGTGGCCCAGCTCGTCGCCTCCATATTGATTTTTTTCCCACCGGGGATTATCTACTTGGAAGAGGTTTAACGCTCCAACCGCAATGTGACAACGCACTGTACTCATTGATGATCATTATTCCCGTCCACTTCAGCCAAGCTCAGCGCGGAGATGTTCCTTCTTTCATACTTACTTACATATCTATTATCATTATTTTTAATTATTATTATTATTAGTTTTATTGATCAAATTTACATTACATAGTTAACATCATTCAACTAGTCATGAATTTGATCTATAAAGTCCCATATATTTTTTTATATCTTCATATTTTTTTAGATGTTTGTATTTACATCACATACGACGTAGACCATACACGAATGCTATCTGACATTAATATAATGCCATCAGTTCCGCAGGTTCTCGCTTCGAGTTGAGGCACAAAAAGTTTTGCCTTTTCATTCGTTCTTTATAATATTCACCAAAAGTACAAAGAATCTTTAATGTGAAAGAAAAAAGTAATTATGGGAAATGGGTATATTTCGGTGTATATTTCATCGAAGAGTGGACGTTTCTACAAATATATATCATCTATACACCAAAAAGTAAGTTGAAACGTTTATTTCTTGATGAAATGATTATCGAATTTATGACTCAACTCGAAACGACAACCTGCAGAACTGATAGCTTTTTTTTTCTTAGACTTCGAGTTTGATCAAAATTTATAATTTTTTCAATTCATATTTTTTTTTTGGTTACATTGATAAATTTTAAGTTGATCATCTGAACCTACACGGGGTACTCCCCTTATAAAATAAAATCAGTTGTATTAATGATCCGATATGATGTATTAATTATTGTACTCCGGAGAGAATGTACAACCGTGAGCTATCTATCATTAATCTGTTTCACACCTTTATCACTTTGTAATTATTAATGCTTATTGTTAGTTACTAATTAGGTTTAAGAAGGGTTATAAAAGAGAAATTTCACATCAACTGTGGGAAAAGAAAAACCGTCGAATTAAAAAAATGTGTATAAATAAAACTCCATTGATGTGAATCATTAATATTATAAGGTTTGAATTGGGGGCTAAATATAAAGTTGAAATTTTCCTTTGGTCCATGTGGCAACACTATACAATCTTTTACTTGCTTTGTTTTTTTGTTTTTTTTAGTTGTTCCTCATGCCAAATGAAATTGGATACTATCGCATGTCTTACGTGCTAATAAATGCTAAATGAGACAGGAGAAAAAAAATCAGACCGACAATATATAACTCAAATGACTGACAAATATGACGAACTTTTCCAAAAAAAATAAAAATAAATACCTGTTTCAAAATGTCTGGTTATAAGCGGCCATATAATGGGTGTACTATTAGCCCATTTTTTTGTTTTTTTTTGTTTCGACGACTGGACACTATGGTCGCTCCGTATTGGCCATCTGTCCTATTTGACACGATAATGAAAGGTTCTTGTAGCAACGATTGAATCCGAGGTGCACGCAGCCTGTCTCATAATTATGTTAATGCTATTCCTCTTTATCCAATACCAGGGCAACCTCTGTTTCCTGAGGAGGAAAAAAGGAATAATAAAAATGTAAAATCTATAGATGGAGGGAGGCGGTAGCTAACCAGGGAAGCGAAGCGATCATTCGGTTCTACCTTCGATGGCTGAACCGCGGTGTCAATCCTATTCGCTTAGGTAGTAGAAGTGTAGATTCTTTTAGTTGAAATTAATTATATTAAATATATTACATGAACTATATGTTATCGCAACCACGGTATTTTAAGGGACTGATATCGAATTTGGAAGAACCGGTCCAAACCGCACTTCTTTTCTTCTTAGAACAAAAAAATGATTATTTGAACGATTCAGTTCTACTTGTAAATAACGTAGTAGCATTCCAGTACCGAAATTAATAATTATTTCAATGTACTTTGTTTATTTTAATTACCCCCTTTGAAGGAAGTAACTGCCGGGATACGATCCCGCGATCTTGTGTATACAAATTAGTTATGCTAACTATTACGCCGTAAGTGGCCTCTGAAATCCTTGGCAATTTAAAGCTAGAAGTAACTGATATTGGTTATTGATGGTGATTGAAGTACGGAATACACTATAACAATAATATTTCAAATATTTCTAGATATATCCGATATTGCTATATGAGCCTTTATTTAGAGGAATAAGGAATGGATAAAGGATATTCAGAATAAACCGAAAGATAAGACAAAGAAGTGAGGCGAAGGGATGTATTTTGATGATTAATTAAGCAGAAAAGAAAATTAAAGACCATCACCCTTATTTTTGGTGAGGGGTTGGATGGAAGAAGCCTGTCTCATTATTCGGGGGTGGAACATCTTTTTTTACAAGTTAATTTGAACCAAGGATTTTATTAGTCCTTTCCCCACCCCCCGTCCCTAACCCCTCCTTGGGTTCACAACTCCGTGCCCTCCTCGGCTCTCCGTTAAGAAATACCACGGGCCTTATGAATTTAAAATGGTCTCGGATGTCACTTCTCTCGAATCGCCATTAATTAGACTTGTCGCGGCATAATTGCATTCTGTATTAGTCTTGTTCTTTCTCTCCCTAATTTCTTTCGAGCCCTTTTGAATTTTTGAAGTGAAGACTTCTTTAACCCCATTTAGGGGGGAAACTTATTGCTCGTGACGTATGCAGGGGACTTTTTACACTTATCGGCCTTTGTGTAAGTTATACAATTTCTTTTAATCGACTATAGTTTAAAGTTTAGAATCCGTTGATATATGAATAATTATATTTAAATAAAAGGTCTTTTTACTATATTTTAATAAAGCGAATATAGTTGCTTGGACACCTTATGGAAGATGTTAGAATACGAAAAATGATCATTTACTGGTGCCCTGAAGAAAGAAGCAGAAGAAGTGGTCGACCAAGAAGTTAACGGATGGACCAAGTTCAGGAAGACATGGCACGATACGGTCTCAATGAATTCTTACCAAAAATTCATATGAAATTCTTACCAATAAAAACACCTGTAGCACTGTGTCCCTGTACAACAACCCATGAAGGGTGGGGTTCAGTACATGGTAGATACTGTACTTTTTCTTGGACAATGGTTGTAAAGGTAGGTCATTTGCCCTAGATCACGCTCAAACGTCATATCCCCTGCTTATTAAAGGTACTCACTTTATAGAGTATGGGCGAGCGGGATTTGAATCCGGGACCTTCGGCACCGGGACTGAGAGCTCTACCACTGAGGCACTCCACTCCTCAGTTGATCTAAAATGAACACAGTTATTCCAAAGTTTTATGTTTTCACTTCCGTCCGCAGTCCTCATAACTGCCTATTTAAGTTTTTTTCTTCTCCTCTCTGACATTGGCAACCGCTTCGTGCGGGGATTATTCCTGGATTAGCGTTCACCTTGGAGCTAATTAGTTAGACCCGACGGCCTGGCGAACGTGACAAATATTCTGTTTTCTGCGGAGGAGGTCTTTTCTATTCAGGTGTCTTTCAATTTGCTAAATACCTGTCATCCGTCCTGTGCTATTGGCACTTCGTTGTCTGCGAATTTCCATATTATCTAATGATATATTTTTATTTGTTTGTTCATTCGTTTAACGTCACTTTATGGTGCTACTCCTAATTGGATGATGCTACAGTGGGAGCTCTAAATTTTCCTAGCCAGGTATAATTAGGGCGGGGATCATTAACCAGTACTCTTATTTAACGTCCTTTCCGAAGGACGGCATAACGAACTGGTTTCTACCCCTTTTTAAAGAATCCTATGTGCATCTTTTTACGGCATATTTTTCTACCATTTAGGCTGAACTGGATTATCGTTGACTGACTAATTGTTTACTGGTATTTGAAATGTTTAAGGCATGATTCAGAATACTGTTTTGTCAAGATTAGAATGCCTTATTTAATAATACCAAATTCCTTATAAAATAATCTCTTTTTAATTTATGTTATTTTATTCTGTAAGGCAATAAAGTTAAGAAACTTCTTAAATTAAAAAAATACTCAGTAGAACAAATATAAAAGGTTCTAAAAATTATATTAAACGAACTGTTTATTCATTTTGTTCAGAAGAATTTGAGCTAGCAAAGTTCCTACAACAGATTTATGCTTAATTAGGCTGTACATTAAGTTGATGTTAAACTTTCAAGCAAAAATAAGTCCCTTATAAAAAATATAGTTTTATTTATTGTTATGTTCTTTCTTCCCTAATTAATACTTTAGCTAATTGAAATAAAATTTTATTTTATTCAGTAAAGCCCTTAAAAAAGTTTGTTTTTTCGTAATAAAGTATAAACACTCAATAATTAAAAATAGATAAATAAATATAACTAATTTTATTTGTTTATAAGAATTCAGAAAGAGATTCCGTAGACAGATACATTGATTTTTCTGGGGTATTAGGAGATGAGTCCAAAACCTCTTCTTAAATGGATAGGATTTATAAAATTGACATTTTTTAAGTCAAGTTTATATTTATAGTTTTAAAAAAATGTACTTAAAACCTTGCCTCTTATATTTTATTAATATTAATCAAAACAATTAAAAACTCAAATTTTTAGTTGACTTTTTTTGGGATTTTATGTCCACCTTTTTCAGTCCAACGATTTTATGTCCAACTCTTCAAAAATAAAATTTATTTTTTAAATAATTGAAATGTAAAAAAATAAAAGGTGTTAGGGCGCCGTAAGGGTAACAGGGATTGCACCCTTGTACAGCTTTCCCTATAGAAACTAATCTCTGATAGGCTGCTGCCTTAATCTGACTCAGATAATTTTTTTTTTTTTTACAGAAAATTACCTACCAAGTTAAATCTTGAATTGTAAAATCAAATATATAAATGGACGTCAGATATAATACCAAATGCTAATTTTTTGAAACTTTTATATTGAAGAAAAACAAAACAAAACAAACAAACAAGAAATACATCAAATGACTTACAAAAAAAAAAAGAAAATACATTAAGAATTTCGTTAAATAAAATAAACCATATGATACTTAAAAAAAATGAATTTATACAATAATTAAATTTAATTGCGCAATTAAAAAATAAAATAAAAAATGTCTATAATACCCTGGTCAGGCGGGTTTCTTGATAGAAGTGCTGGTCAGGCGGGTTTCTTGATAGAAGTGCTGGCCAAGCGGGTTTCTCGATAGAAGTTCCCTCCTGGTTTAAACGCTATGAATACACTGGTAAACAGCTATAAGATTGGTGTAAACTGCACCGCGGGGGTCGCTATGGAACAAAAGGCTGACTGCTGTAAGTTAGGTCCGTGAGGTACGCTAGACAAGACAACAATGACGACTGTTGTAGGGTAGGCCCACAAGGTGGCCCTAGCCGAGACAACAATGATGACTAGAGACTTTTTTCTAATAAAAATAAAGAAAGTCTCATAGCTGTTTTCGATTAAATCACTCTTAATTCAAACAAATATTACGTTCAAGTATTTTACAGCTGATTTATTTTAATTGAAATTAAATGAATAAAAAATACAAAATAATTGAAACTAAACAAAATTATCAAAATATGAACATGTTATTTTAAAACAACTGAGCGGCCTTAACACCGCCCACCAAATTTTAAGTATTAAAATTTCAGTCAGTTCAAACCTCTGAAGGAGGTATCATGGGCGCTCAGTGAATAATTGGTCCACATATTGCCCTGTTAGGGATTTTAACTTTACTATCCTAAGAACACTATCTTTATTGAGATAGGTGTCAATAGCGAGTTGCTGGTCAATAGGGTGGAGTAAGTTGAGATTCACTGACTAGTACTAATGTTTCTGCAGTGAGTATCCAGTACGGTCTTGTATGTGATGAACGAAATAGTTGAGATCCAAATTGTAAATAGCATATATGAAGAAGCCTACAAGCTTGGCTGTAAAACGAAATTTAGAATGTACGATAAATATTCAAGTGACTGTTCCGTCACCCGCCCACCCTTAGATTAGCAGGGGAATCCAAATACAGTACGACGGATGATAATTAGATGTTTAGTCTCGTAAGTGAAGAGACTGTTCTGAAAATGCCCGCCCACCCTTAGAACACCTAGGGAATCCAAAAGGGTTGTGACGGTTGATGACTGTTTCTTGGTGCCTTCTACGGTGGTGATCGAAATGGTCCTTAGTTAATTGTATGCAGAAGTCTGTTGCCTTGAGAATGTCCTTTAAGCTCAGGATGTCCGTCATAATTCTTCTCATACTGACACATAATTCTGAAGTCCGTCATTCGTACATAATCCTTTTTGTACTGATACATGATTCTGAAGTACTGATCTGTTTTTGATTCTAAGTTGTTTATGATTATCAGAATATAGACGATTATTTTTTTTTATGAATTCGTGAAAACGAAGAAATGTTTTTTAATAATTCTTCCACTATTGTTTTAGATGGATAAGTAAGTAACAAAGGTGTGGACTCTGGTTTTATTTCAAAACTTGTTAGAGATGATCGTGTTCTTCTGAGGAATCTTGTCCTAGCCATGCCTGTCCTTGCCAATATAAACAGCAATGTTGAAGAGAAGTAGGACAAATTCTTCTTTACGCGATATCGGCGTATGTTATCCGCACTTAACTCCAATCTGAGTATCAATAAAGTTTTTACCGGAGCAATAAGAGCCTTTGATGCTAACAGATAAGCATTAACTTCCCTTTCAATTGATTTTGATCGCAGGAAGATTGCTGCGGTATATCTGAGATCCGATATGTCTGCAAACCTCATAGTAAAAGGTTGATGAGTGTGAAATGGCATAATGCAACGAGAGCTATAAATCGTTTCTAAACATTTGAGTTCAGAAATAAATCTTTCCCATTGTGTGTTTGTAAAAAAATCTTCACAGTAGTGGTCTTCTGTGCTGACTGGTATTGGAACCTCAGCCTCTTCTATTTTCCAACAATTTTCCATTAGTTGGTTTACCGTGGATGTCACGGTTAGTAATGTACTAACTTGTTGCTGCTGTGATGGCACATCTACTTTTCCTGTAATAACCCATCCAAATACTGATTTTATCGCATTAGGATGCCCTTTTTTTGTGACGACAGCATCCCCATTAAGAATTTCTCCAAACAAGTCTGCTCCCAGTAAAAAATCTACTCTGCCTGGGCTCCAAAATCCTGGATCTGCTAATTGATATTCTCTAAAGCAGTCAATTACACTGTGAGGTACTAGTGAATTAGGCATAAGTCCCGTTATTTCTTTCACCACCACTGCTTCTGTTTGGAATTGTGGGTGAAGATTGTTTTCAGGGGCTAATATGCATGAAACTTTAAATTTTCCATCTTCTATTGGAATATTACCAAAACCACTCAAAACTTGAGAATTTCTTTTTTGTTGCAACGCCAATCTGTTTACGCAAGCTTCAGTGATAAACGAGCGTTGGGCTCCACTGTCTATAAGCAGACGAATGGTATGAAACTCTCCACAATGATCTTTTATTCTAACAATGGCTGTTCCTAGTAGTACCAACGAGTCTCCATTCATATGACTCGAAAGGACTGCAGTATGGGCAGGTTCTTGAATTGTCTGGACCAATGTTTCCTTTAAAGGTGTATAATCTGTAGGAGTGTCTATTCCATTTGGGTTTGTCGCTGCATGGCGAGATCTTGGACTAGAAGTTACCTCCTTGTCTTGATTAAAATGAAGCAGAGTGTGATGATTAGAATAGCAGTATCTACACGTATATGTTGACCTACATGCCTTTATAGTATGACCGGAAGCTAAACAGTTAATACATAATTGGCGGGTTTTGACTTCTTTAAATCTTTGCTGTGGAGTCATACCTAAAAATTTATAGCACTTGTAGATACGATGTGAATTTTTACATAGTGAACATAAGTTTTTTACTTCTGAAGTAGTAGTTGTCATTATTACTTGTTTTGACATTCTAGATCTTGCCGAACTAGGTGAATGAGATCTGGTCCCTATAGTTAAAGATTCGGATTGTACAATTGTGCACTGTTTGTGTATGAAATTTACAAATTCTGTAAAGACAAGTTCTTCTCCTCCTATCCCGGATTCAAATTTTTCTCTCGTTTTGGGATCCAATAAACTTAGAGCATAGGATGTGAGAATAAAGCCGGCTGGATCTTCTAGACCCAGATTTTTAAAAGCCAAGGAACTTTCCAATACAATGTTAGAAAAATGTTCTAGTGCTGAAAGTGAAATTTTAGATATCGGTTTGTACGAAAAAATATTATTGAGGTAATTAGCCGCCTGAACCCGTTTATTGTCATATTTCTTGCATAAAACTTGCCAGGCTTGTAGATATGATTCGGTTGTGATCGGTATTGCTGCCAATGACTGAAGAGCTATGCCTCTCAGAGAACCTTTTAAGTAATGAAATTTTTGAATAGTTGATAAGCAGTTGTTTTCATGAATTAGTGATATAAAGGTGTCTCTAAAAGATACCCAATGGCAAAAATCACCATTAAAGGTTGGTAGTGAAATTGGAGGTAATTTAAAAACCTCGTTATTCCTTGCCTCGGATATTGAATTATTGGTTGAAGCTGTGCTTGATCCTTCACCACAGAAATCTTCAAAAGATTGTGCCTCATAAAATGCATCCCGTGTTCGAGATAAGAGGTCAACAATATGATCCAATTCTTCTGTTTTCTCTAGCAGAGCAGCAGCGCGTTTCGCTTTGATAGCAGTAGAATGGAATAGATTCCAATTCGAATGAATGTTGGAAAGCCTCGCTTTAAAAATTTTAATTTTGGTGGGATTTGACGCGAGTGATTCGCCTAAGGTTTTGGTTTCGATAATGTCTGACGATAAGTCTTCGATTAGAGCGATTTGTTCTTCAAGCGCTTCTGTCTTGTTATCTACCTTCGGGGCCATGGTAATGGAAATTCTGAATAGGAATTTCAGAAAATTAAAGGCAAAAAGGTTATCAAGACTAATCTAAGGGAACATGTGTCCCATATGCCACATTTACAAAATAAATTGAATAAAAAATCGATAGCTGAAAAAATGGAATCGATAGCTGAACGCTGCAAGAAATTAGATTGTAAAACACATGTTCATTTACAAAGTAAATTGAATCGATACCTGCTAAAGTGGAATCGATAACTTAACGCTGAAATAAACTAAATTGTAAAACACATGTTAATAAATTTGATAAATATAAAAAGAAAAAGTTCCAAAAAAAAAAAAGCATCCGGCCTCCGGAGGACCAATAATGTTAGGGCGCCGTAAGGGTAACAGGGATTGCACCCTTGTACAGCTTTCCCTATAGAAACTAATCTCTGATAGGCTGCTGCCTTAATCTGACTCAGATAATTTTTTTTTTTTTACAGAAAATTACCTACCAAGTTAAATCTTGAATTGTAAAATCAAATATATAAATGGACGTCAGATATAATACCAAATGCTAATTTTTTGAAACTTTTATATTGAAGAAAAACAAAACAAAACAAACAAACAAGAAATACATCAAATGACTTACAAAAAAAAAAAGAAAATACATTAAGAATTTCGTTAAATAAAATAAACCATATGATACTTAAAAAAAATGAATTTATACAATAATTAAATTTAATTGCGCAATTAAAAAATAAAATAAAAAATGTCTATAATACCCTGGTCAGGCGGGTTTCTTGATAGAAGTGCTGGTCAGGCGGGTTTCTTGATAGAAGTGCTGGCCAAGCGGGTTTCTCGATAGAAGTTCCCTCCTGGTTTAAACGCTATGAATACACTGGTAAACAGCTATAAGATTGGTGTAAACTGCACCGCGGGGGTCGCTATGGAACAAAAGGCTGACTGCTGTAAGTTAGGTCCGTGAGGTACGCTAGACAAGACAACAATGACGACTGTTGTAGGGTAGGCCCACAAGGTGGCCCTAGCCGAGACAACAATGATGACTAGAGACTTTTTTCTAATAAAAATAAAGAAAGTCTCATAGCTGTTTTCGATTAAATCACTCTTAATTCAAACAAATATTACGTTCAAGTATTTTACAGCTGATTTATTTTAATTGAAATTAAATGAATAAAAAATACAAAATAATTGAAACTAAACAAAATTATCAAAATATGAACATGTTATTTTAAAACAACTGAGCGGCCTTAACAAAAGGAAAACTTAAATTTTGGATTAAATGCTAATAATTAAAAAAATTAATGCTTATTTATTACTAATTCTCCTTTTCTAATAAACCTTAATCTATTATCATACAAATATTATAACTTCAATGCTAGTTTTAAAAAAATGTACTTAAAACCTTGCCTCTTATATTTTATTAATATTAATCAAAACAATTAAAAACTCAAATTTTTAGTTGACTTTTTTTGGGATTTTATGTCCACCTTTTTCAGATACGCTTATATTATTAAATGTCAAGATATACAAATGATTATATATATATATATATAACTCTTGTTAAAATATTGCTTAGCATTTATGTTGAATTTTCCTAACGTCTTAAAAAAATACAATAAACTATGAGCGTATTTTTCAGTCTCTACTGTTTTTGATTAATCACTCCAAAGTATGAACTAATGTTTATTTGTGAACAATGGGAAACTCTTCTTTAACTCTTGTATTGTCGACATTTCATATAAGTCACCAACGCAATTATCTATTACCGTTATTAATTTTTTTTATTCACTCTAGCCAATCGGTTGATTGGATCACTGGCTGTATATTAGCTCTATGGGATATGTTTATCTCTCGTCGAGCCGATCAATCTTCCCCGGCTAGCATGAGTCATTAAGCGTCGGGACACGAGTCCAAACATACGGACACGTTTCCCCTTCCCCTTGCCAAGGCAGTATATATATAATTGACTAACAGTTTTTATCTCCAGTACCTCAGCGCCGGACACAGTAAACTCTGTTTAACTGTTGCCCTCGTACTAAATCCGGCAATCTGAGCTGGACATTACTCCTCTATAGCCCTGAATTTCACTTTATGAGCTTTCGAGGCCTGCTTTAGTGCCCGTTTTATTGGCGGCTTGTTACAATAATTATACGAGTTTATTGCGACTCTAGCACAGCTTGTCAACTGTGCCCTTGATTGCAGGCGCAAGTGAATTTAGGGGATTCTTTCCGGGCGTGAGGCCGTCTCTATGCCTCTTCTTGTGGTTAGCCAAGATACAGTAATTCTGTATATTTACGAAATATGTCATTTATTTTCAATCGATCTGTTTCTTCATTTAACGACACTTTATGATTTCTGAGGCAAATCGGACGAAGCTACAACGGGAGTATTTATTTTTGTCTATCCAGGCATAGTTAAGATACGCAAACACTCAGGACCCCCATTTTACGTCTCTTCTTTTTAAAAATTCTAGAGCCAACTGCTTGACTGTGAACCTGTGATCCTGGGCATAGTACGTTTTATACTAAACTATGTCACAGGGGATTCCCAGTCATAACAGAATATGGGCAAGAACAATGGTAGACTAAAACGGTCTACGTTAGATGGGCTACGCTAGAAAACTAACACCGCTTAGTTTGATGCATTAATTTATTAGTATTAACTTATAATAACAATTATTTAAATATAAAGAGGAGCGGAATGGCTCAGTGGTAGAGCACTGATTGCCATGCCGGAAATCCTAGTTTAAATCCCGCTCCTGGCCATGACTTTTATTTAGTCTGTTTGCAGCGGGAGATGGATCATATAGGATCTAGGACCCTCCTGGGGCTCACCCAGCCTCTATAAAATATTATAAAAATAGGGTACCCAAAATAAGGGGGAAAAATCTGGCGGTGGAGCGTGACCTAGGACAAGTCACCTCCTTGCAGAACCGTTGTCCATGAAACAGTACAGCTGTATGTACTGAACCCCAGAACCTTTTACGGGTTGTAGTGGTACAGGTTTTTAAAATTTTTTTTTATTTAAATATAAAAAAAACCTGCACTATTACAACTCATGGCACTTAGTACTTAACAGTTTGAAATATGTTTTCTAAGTAAATGGAATATAACCAGAATCACGGTCAATTTTCATATCATCACAGAGAGCGCTATACTTTTACATATATTTGTGATACATCTACATTCCCGGTGAATAAGTGGTTAAATCGAATTTTCTTCAAAATGAGTTTCTTATATCTCGTACTTATGGAATTGTTATTTTCGTGGTGAATAAGTAGCTTAGTCGGGAATTGGCACAAATAACAATTATTGCTTATATTACAACTCTATTTCAAGCCAAAAACTACTAGAATGGCATGATTCCGATCTTCTCGGATCTTAGATAGTCCTCTCTGGATGAAATTCGACTTAACCACTTATTCACCAGGGATGCAGATATAATGCTATTTATACGATTTTTTTTTCATAGATGCATGTTATACTTGTAAATTGGTTATCATTTTTACTTTTGTAGAACATTATTGCGTCTATTGACCGGTCGCAGAATACAAAGCGGTGGATGTACACACCCGCTGTGGCTAGCGACCGAGCAGATGAAAACGGTAGGCAACAAATCGACAACAAGATCGCGTGCAGTTGGCCAGTTCCCTTTTGTTGTCGAAATTATCCGGGCATCCACTCCCTCCTCATTCAATCCATTAGTTTCCCTTCCTTCTATTATTACCTTTATAAAGGCAATTTGCCCGATTGATCCTATAAATCATAGCAGTGTCTAAAACACAAATTTACAGCTTCCTATCGGTTTTGTTCTCCACTTATCTTGACAAACGACATCATATTTAACTTTAGTTCGTATAATGGGCGGTTCGGTTAGGTTTCGGAAGTAGTTTTCTATCGTTTCTTTTTATGGAAATTTAATTTCTCAATCGATAATCGAATTAGTGGCCGGACGAAGCTTAATTTTGATCCATTGTCGTCAGAAATTGCCTGAACAATACATTTATAAAGAAACAAATGAATGTGATGCTGCTAGATACAACCGTCCAAATTCTGTGCAATTAAGACAATACATGATAGTATAGAATCAAAGAGATGCAATTTTAAATTTAATAACTTTGTGAAATATCAAATATAGAGAATTTCGACAAAACCTTAATTTATTGCATATCCGTTGAATATTGAGGAAGTATTTTTCTTTCACGTTCTACATTCATTAATTATCCATAACAGTACTTGACTTTATGTTCGAAAACGTAAAAAAACAAAAAAAAACACTTGTATCCTACTGAGAAGAAGAGTTTATTGGATTTATAAAACAACTGATAATACAGAATCAATAATCAATAAATCGTGCCCAAAAGGAAATTTTTGATATAGTTATAGATTTGAGGAAATTTCTTTATATAATTTTTATCAAAAATTAGGGAGATAAGCGAACTTTTCTGGGCTTGCGTTAACTATCATATGTAAGATATTCGATATGATGTTGAAGCTGTATTCTGTTAATTTAAGTTCAATTAACTATAAAATTGAATTCACAAAACATGTACTAGTTTTCGTGTATTAAATGCACAGGTTTCCTCCAGTTTCGTTGGAGACCAAGTTCAATTCCCTCAGTCAATTCGTCATTTCTTTGAAAGGGAAGTAACCTAACCCATCTATATATCCCAATCATCGCAATTACAATCAATATAGCTACTTTATAACGACATAGAGACTTGATATCTTTAATTATTTTTTTGAATTAAAAAAAATGTCCAATTGTAAAAGTGCGCCTGAAGGATGAGCCAGGTAATTGTCCCGAAGGCTCCGTGCCGCGCCGTTGGAGCGGAACCATCGAAAGAAATCATATTCAATATCTCCTTGGACGGTGACAGGAAATTAATTTCAGTCATAAAACAATGGAGGAGCAGTTTTTACACGGAAGTACGCTCCCGGTCGTACGCGATTGACGCTAAATGGATCGGACGTAGACAGACTTGGTACGAGGCCAATTTCACGGCCCTTTGGATAGGCCTATTCTCGAGCTAAGTATTCCTTCCGAAACGTTGTCATCGGGTCGACCATTGTTTCGTAGGGGATACATCGGTTACACTTCTTGCTACATTCTTGGGGGTATATATAACTCGAGGGGATGTAACGAAACAAACATGTTTAAGTTATTTCTATGATATGAACATTGAATGGTAGAATATTAAGCAAAGTGGTAAAAGTAAGATGTTGTTCTTTGCATTAAAGTACGCATATGTTTTCTGTATAATTCTGTCAAAGTTCCCGTGGTTGTTTTTTCCTGAAAAAAACGATAAAGGCCTTTCGCGAATATAAAGAATCTACAAAGGATGAGAGTTATATTTTCTCTGAAATGGAGTTATCAAAATGTCCAATTCATTGAATGTGGTATGAAAAAGGTTTTTAAAGAGTTCGAAGACTAGACAGAGAGTAAGAACTCCAACATTAAACATGATTTTTTGAAGCCCAAGACTGACAACTCTCCTCGTTTCTGAAGTATTTTAATATTTTAGTAACCAGCAATAATTAAGTTTTAAAATTCCAAATTGTCAATAAAGGAATTTGAAAAAAATAATCAGAAAGATTTAATTTAGGTATTGAAAATGCTTTCAAAATTGGATTATTGACATTATTTTTTTAAAGGAAGGAGCTAAAAGTTACTGTTTATTTCTTAACACTAATACATTTTTATTTTCCTTTTCATTTCTTCTTAATCCATAATCACGATTTACTTTAATCATTATGATTAAATAATCATGTTTATAATTACGTACTTGGTACTTGTATTTCATCTGTAATGCATTTTCAGGTTTACGTTCCAGTTGAAATAGTTGCTGTATTATAGGGTAGTCCCTCATTTGTTGGTTGTTCTTCGTGCATACGAGGAGAATATATTTTCAAGTATTTCCTAAATACACATTTTTACTCTTTGCGTGTCTTCTCACAACGAAACTGTTATCTTGTTGACGGGTCCAATTATATAAAAATAAAAATATAATGGATATAAAAAAAAAAAATGTTCGCACCTGATAACCTCATCGGACGGATAGCGCGAGCGCATAGGTTTATTATCATGATTAATCTTAATTACCAGGCTGAGAATTAGCAAGTAATGCGCGGAAACTGGAGTCAATTATTGCGGAAAGCGCAATTAGTTTGTGGTTATTATGGTGGGCCTAGGGGTTGCTACCATTAAGGGGCCGGGATGAATTATTCTCCTTGGCCACAAAGCTCGGGCTGCAGAGGAAAAAAGTCGGGAATCCTGGCTTTGTATTCTAATGGCGGTGCCGGGGGTTGGGGGCTTTTAGCGCGGAGGAGAGATATCATAATGAATTTATCAGTAGTAACTGGGTTGTCTCCTTTAATCAAATATGGCTCCGAGTGCCCTTGCGACAGATCTGCTTTTACCGGCCTAAATGGATCGGTCAGTTGCTGTTAGGGGCTGAATACACCCCAGTCGGTTTAGCTCGATTGGATTTGCTGAGTGCTGCGATGTCTCTCTCTCTGCACAATAATGGCCGCCCTGGATTTCATTCTGAACGGTTCTAATTGTTCTTGTTGTCCGATCAATATTGAACTGGAACGAAAAAAAAATCATAGTAGTGAATCCATCCCAAAACATAAAATCGCACTAGGTAGTATTTCTAACTAATCCTATAGTTTTGTTTTCATACATCAATAATAATTACTGTGCAATAATAATTATTGCCCTTAAGTGTGACAAATTGTACCTATTACCACCCAATAAAACGATTTTATAATTATTAAGCATTTCTAAAGGGATACAAGTCAAAAACACATTTTCGGACACAGGGGAAAACTATTAGTGAGCTTGGAATAGCATTAGGACACTTAGAGATATTTACCCATTTATTTCATGATTCTAACTTACCACCGATGTGTCACTTTAAACATATTAGTGCATTTTGTACATTTATAATACATATATGCTTTACTATGAGCACTACAAACTATGATGTTGTAATTTTTAATGAAATATATGAAAAAAACAAATATTAAATAAAACTGTCATATAAATATTTTAAGTCGTTAAAACCTTTTAGTAAATGTCCTTGCAAAGTAAAGGCCTTTAACTTTAAAAATTATTTTAAATTAATACCTTCACAACACTTTATGATTCGTAGTCTTCAAAAACTTTTTTTTAAAATTTGTTTATTGATATTTACAACTGTATTACAATAATACATCAAGTAAATAGGCTATGTGATACATAATGACATGAGTTAATGGCAAGTAGAGAAACCACCCACTGGTAGTACTCAAATCACTAGTTCAACTAAGAAGGTCACATGGCCATCTTCTTTTCAGACGCCTCGGAGGATTATCGGGAATATAAGAGGAAGCTAGGTTTGAAACTAGAGGGTTTGAGTGGGAATGAAGTTTGTTATGAAAGGATAGATATCGGGTTCGGGCCAAATCAGCAACAAATGGGACATTAAGGTCGTTATAGATGACTTTATTCTTAACAAAATAAGGAGCGTTGAGGATTTTACGAAGGATTTTGGATTGTAGGGATTGGATACGAGAGGAATTCGATGGCTTAATGGAGCCCCAAAGCTCTACTCCGTAAGTCCAAATAGGTCGTATGATGGTCATGTGCATGAGTCTTTTGTAGTTAATGGGGAGGTTAGAGCTTTTGTCTGGTAAGTGTTGAAGTAGCCTGAAACGTCGAGCGGTTTCTTGTCTTTTCACAAAAACTTTTTAAATTAGGATTACGAATTAACTAAAAATAATCTTAAATGAAAAACTACGCAGTGATATAGTCCATCCTGGACATCCTGTCACTACTCTTTGTTTTTTTATTTGAGTTTATGTCACTTTATGCTGCTTTGGCTAAGCGGACGATGATACAGCGGGACTCCTAAATTCTGCCTATTTAAGCATAATTAGAATAGAATAGAATAGAATAGAAAAGTAACTTTATTCTGGGACAAAGTCCCTTTAGAATAACAGATATGAACAGGAATAAAAACATAATATTTATCTGGCCAGAAGGCTAAATGTTACAAATCATAAAGCGTGAAAACATGACAGAAAACAATTTAAAAAGAAATATATAAACAAAAATAATAGTAAGTAAATAAACAGTACAGATCTTGACAGGATATTAAGCAATTACAGAGAATAGATAAATCCATAGCTTTTGAAATTGAATGCATGAGCTAGCATTCAATAATTTGTTTACATGATGTACAGCTTTTCAAAGAGCAGAATTAAAAGAACTAGATAACACAGTGAGTTATTATATACATTGTATTCTAAGCAAATGACTAATCTACCTAGAGACTATCCTTTTGGGAAGCTAATAGATGTTGATACAGCAAGGATTTGAATAATGATAGAGAGGGAGTATGACGGATATTAGGAGGGATTGAGTTCCACATTGTGGTGGAGCGGGCGAGAAAGGAACGTTCGAATGCTTTAGTTCTGTGTGAACGTATATAGAGATCAGAAAGGCGGGATCTTGTTTTATGGTGTTGCACTGATGATTTGAATTGGAGGAGACTGTAGATATATGAAGGGTGTTGAGAGTGAATGGATTGGTATAAGAATGAACAGAGGAAATATTGTCTTCGGAAGGGAGGGAAGAGCCACTTTAACCCATCATAGAGGTGGGAGACGCGCGATCGCTTCGGAGTACCAAGCACAAATCTTAGAGAGCAATTCATTATTCTCTTTAATCTTTCTTCAAGCATTTTAGAGAGGCCTCCATATACCACGCTACAATAGTCAAAGTGGGGGAAGATGAGAGAAGATACGAGAAGCTTACGGGAAGATTGTGTAAGGAGATGACGAGAACGATGGAACAACTTCAGGGAACTAATTGTCCGTCGGGATATTTGGGCGATGTGGGATTTCCAGGAAAGGTTTTGGTCGATGGTGATGCCTAGGTTTTTCACCGAGGAGGTAATCGTGATAGGATTATCGTTTAGGAGTAATGTTGGGAGGGTGTGGATGGATGTAAGGAGGGAATTGGAACCTAAAACAATGGCCTGAGTTTTCAATGCGTTCAATTCCAGTTTGTTCGGCTTTGCCCAGGCACAGATCCTATCCAGGTCTTCCTGAATACTAGCGAACGCAAAAAATAGCTCGGAAGGGGGAAAGGACAGATATATTTGGAAATCATCAGCATATAGATGATGGGAACAGTGGTGAACAGATTTAGGGAGATCATTGATATAGCAGTTGAAAAGAAGAGGAGAGATACTTGAGCCCTGTGCCACGCCTGAGGAAAGAGTGAGGAAAGAGGAAAGGGGATGATTAGGTATAGAAACTGCTTGAGATCTATCAGAGAGGAAGGATTGGAACCATCGGATGGAACTGTTAGAAAAGGACATTGATTTGAGTTTGCTAAAAAGGATAGAATGGTCCAAGGAATCAAAAGCTTTAGTAAAATCAAGAAGGATAAGCACAGTTAGTTTTTTGTCGTCCATAGCGGTATGTATGTCATTGGTGATTTTGGTAAGTGCCGATTGTGTGGAGAAACCGGGACGGAAACCAGATTGAAGGGGGTCAAGGAGGTTGGACTGTTCGAGGAAATTTGACATTTGTGACTGGACTATTCTTTCTAGAGGCTTGGAAAGGTTGGAGAGGATTGAGATTGGGCGGTAGTCTTTGAGTGAGACAGGGTTAGAGGATTTATTAATAGGATGGACTATGGCTTTTTTCCAGGAGGCTGGGAATACTCCGTTTTGCAGTGAAAAATTGTATATAAAGAGTAGGACAGGTATAATATCGATAAGGCAGGATTTTAGCAGTTTGACAGGAATCCCATCGAAGCCTGTGGAGATGGAGTGGGATTTCAGAACAGAGGAAATAATGTCGTTGGGTGAAATGTCAGCGAAGTAAAAGTTGTCAGGGTTGAAAGATGGTGGTAGGGAAAATACGGGAGAGGATGATTTAGAAGTATTAACTGAGGTGGACAAAAAATATGAGTTTATTTCATTGGGAGAGGCTGGAAAGGGCCTAGAACAAGATGAATTAAGAAGAGAAAGCTTTCGAAGGAGATGCCATTTGGATTTAGAATCGGGAGCAGATGAAAGGGCTTCGTGGAAGTATTTGGTTTTTGCCTGCCTGATTGCCGACTGTGTCAGATTGCGGAGAGCCCTAAACGCTTGATAGTCGTCAGTTAACCTTGTCCGTCTAAAGCGTCTTCGGGCCGCATCACGCTTCCTTTGAAGATCTTTAATTTTTTGACACAACCAGGGAGCAGGCTGGTGACGGAAGGTTGAGGTTTTCAGTGGGGCATGGGTGTCAAGGATATATTTGAGATTGGAAGTAAGTATGTCAACCATCGAATCAATAGAGGCACAAGAATAAATCTCTCTCCAATCCAAGGCTTCAAGAGAGGGTGAGATGTTCTCTGGGGTGAGAGCATCTAAGTTGCGAAAGGTTACGGTTTTAGGTAGTATAACAGGAGTTTGGATATTGTATGAAATATGGATGAGATCATGAGAGGACAGAAATGGAACGGGTAATTGAGAGGAAGAAAGGAGGTTCTGCCGTGAATCGATGACAAATAGGTCTAACCATGTGTCGGATTGAAAGGTGTGATGTGTGGGAGAAAATGGGACAATGGAAAGGTGTAGAGAGTAAAAGAGAATTTCCAGGTATAGATGATCGTAGGATTGGACAAGGAGATTGGCATTAAAATCACCGGAGATAATGATATGGTTATAGAGAGGAATGTAGTCGTAAAGGGTAGATTCAAAAATTGAATCAAGAGGGGCCAAAGGAGGGCGATATACTACGACATAAAGGAGAGGGTTTGGGTTAAAAGAGATTTCAACCAGAAGGAATTCTGTGTGAGGATAACCAGTTGCGGGTGAGGAATCAAGGATACGTGATTTTAGGGAGTTGTGTACGTAAAGACCTACTCCTCCACCAGTCCGGTCCACCCGGTCGTGGCGGAGGAATGAATAGTCTGGTAAGGATATTGCAGAGGAGGGGATGTGGGGTTTTAGCCATGTTTCGGAAATTCCAATGGTATGATAAAAGTTTTGGGTAAAATATTGAAGGAATTCGTCATAATGGGCAGGTAAGGATTGGGTGTTGACGTGACAGGATGTCAGGATACTGGACATGATGGTGAGGTAGGAGAGAAGATCCCAGTATAAGAAGAGAAGATGCTGTGTGCAATTAATTTTAGCAGGTAGATTAGGTAAAAAGCTATGAAATGTTCCAGATAGTTGAAGACATGCAAGATAAAACAAAAAACATACAAGAATATTAATAGTATAGAAATGATAATACTGTTAAAATATGTAAAAAGAGAAAATAATGAATTAATAATGAGAGAAGCAAAGTAAAAGAATATATATAGCTGCTTGAACATGAACAAACTTAAAAATATAGAACAAAAGATCCTAAGAACTAAAAATATGGACCAATAAAAAGAAATTAACTGTATAGAGAGGGCGTGGGCAAAATCCAAAATTCCGTGGTGAGCGCCATAGGTTGTCATAGAGCTAGCGGGGAAACAAAACTTTAGTAGTCACCCGAAGACGTCTAGATCTTGGGCCTGATCTATGAAGACCACCTGGTGACCATCTTCTTTTCTACAGCGCACTCTGCCCCCAGAGAACCACACATACTTTATCTTTCCCGCTGCCTTCTTCTGACGGGCTAACCAGTAGAGGTGCTTGTTACCTTTTGTCATCTCCTCGCTCAGATAGATACGGTGGCAGTCATTTTCCTGCCAACCTAAATCTCGCGTAGAGAAATCTCTTTTGACTTTTCTTTTATGTAACAAATCATCCCTCACTGATTTCCTCACGAAGCGTGCTATGATAATAGGATAATAATAGGATAGGATAATAGGATAATAGGATAATAGGATAGGATATTTACGAGTACCTGACACCGCGTAGACTTTGGACCTCCAATTTACATCTTTCCAAAATATATCATATCCAAGGATTTTTTACTTCCTTTAGAAAATTCTAAGGCTGTGATGTGAACCCGCAATCTTGGACATATAAGGTTGTCTCTACTGATTTTATCTTGAAATCAGAACGTTATTGAATTTTTCTAAAAGAAAGATAATGATTGTGTCTTCCATTTTATTTGTATGCTTAGACCAGGCAGAAAAAAAAAGGAGGATTTCTGGGCATTTACCACCTTGAATAAATACAAAGAAAGAAGGCAAACCATCTGTTTCTCCTGAGAATGGAATGTGTGAGAGTTAGAGAAATAATTGTAACTTCCTTGTGCATTGAAGGAGGCCAGTTAGCAATAGGCAACTGTTTCGCACGTAAGGATTTCATCTTTTGTTCCCAAGTGCCATTCACAAGCCCTAACTAGTACCTATCAACATTGTTACTCCAGCTCTGAATCGTTCCCGTCTAGATCTCAATGGGATAAGAATGTGAAAAATAGAAATAGTGATTGTTTAATAAAAAAGTTAAAGCGCGAATCGCCGCAAAATTGGACGTTAAATATGTTCTTGTCTAGCTGACGTTATTACGGAGATATTTTAAATGACTAACTTTTTTACAATTTTTAAATGTGATGTTATGCTATAGGATTTGTTCTCTTGAACGACATCATGACTCGTTCATAACTTTTCTGCGATCTTGTAAATTTTATGGGATTTTCTAATTTGTCTGGAAGCGAAGTAGCTCAGTGGTAGAGTGCTGAATATCTTTGCTGAGTCTCCTGGATTCAGATTAAAATTCGGCTGGAAGACACAGGTTGATTGGGATTTGGAGACCCTCCTGGGGCTCACCCAGCCTCTATTATGTGTGTGTGGTTGAGCGTCATCACGGAGAATTCACCTCCCTGCATAACTTTTGTCCTAGAAGCAGTACATTCTCTGCCTCGTACTGAACCCAAGATCCTTTATCATCGGTTGTAGAAGTAAAGGAGGTTAAACAGTTTATACCTTATTGTAGCTGTAATAGATCGATTCACATTAAATGTTAAGGCATATTGTCTCGTTAGAAACAATAATAATAAATTATACCAATATCTCGTTTCTATTCGTTAATTGAGGTTTGTTAATTAGACAAGTAATAAAGGAGTATTAAGTTGCCATCTGGGCCCCCGACCATTTCTCACTCTTTCCAAATCCTCTTTCGGGTTTCATCCCTCCTCCCTGTCTCTTTGGTAATTTTATTCTCTCCCTTACTTCGTTTTAATTCCTTAAAAAATGTTTCTTATAATTAATCCTTCTTCTGTTTTTAGGCCGGCACCCCTTCCCCTCTCATTCCTTCCTTGCTATAATTAATTTTAAAGGTTTCCTTTTCATAATTACTTTATTTACTCTGTCGTGGGTCTTCTGTGATTTCGGGGTAGTTATTTTCCCCCTTTCCATCCTTGGCAATACTTTTCTCAATTTCTCAATTTTTCTCAACTTGAGAAATTAAATTATTGGTACATTTCATTAGTAATGTCTGTTTTCAAAGGAAAGGTTATTTAGTAAATCAGCTTTATAAAGTCAAAACATTTCTTCAGCGTGCCCTAAAATTTTCAATCTTAGAACTGAAATATTCAGGGATTTGTACTGTCAGGAATTATCCAATAGGAGAGAATTAATAACAGCTCATTACAATCTGTAAACATAAATATAGGAAACAAAGAAGTCCACTAATTGCACTTTGAATTTTAGAAGTAATAAACACAGACAATTAATTGAATTAGACTTTATAAGCATGGCGCTATGAATAGTATACAACGTTTTTACATTTAATGATTTTGAAGAGATGCCTTGCGAAATGATACCTTTTTTAAAATTCCATACGGTGTTGAATATTTACATTTTGAAATGAATCCAATTTTCTTCTTAGAGCGTTACAAGACTCATAATTATAGCCGATTGTAACAAGTTCACCCGCGGCGAGTATGATAATTTATAGGTTTAATTAGACCTCGGGTATCCTCGCCAGGAGGCTTTTCCAGATTTGTTTAATGAAGACCATCTCACCTTTAATTAAAGTGGAATTTGCATTGTCGGATCCTCGCTTAATTTTTCACATGTGTGTTTTCTCATTAGTAGCTCCTCAAGTTTTTCCCGGTGCACGTTAAGAGCTATGCACTTAAGGTAATAAGGAGAATGAGTGGTGATTACGGAGCGTAAGCTTGGATTTATAGCGTAATTATCGTTTTGTTTCCGATCGTTTCGCATCGGAAATATGTTTCTTACCATGAGAGCCTACTAGAGGCGGTGATATCCTCTTGTTTGAATACATAGAGCGAGAACCCTCGGCTGAAGTGCAGACATCTTATCAGGTGTATCGCGTTACAGTACTCCGTGCCCTCCACATGGTACTTCCCCCATCTTGCCAGGCGCAAGTGCACTCGAGCGTATTGTGGCCTGGATAAAGGTACCCACATGGGCTGAGACAATGGGGTAGGACATCCTCGACTAGCCACAGGGGAAGCATTAAGAAAACATAATACGCGAGAAACATTGACGGGTCCATTGTACGTGTCATACGGGCCGAGGATTGTATAGCCACACTTGAACCCTTCGAGGAGCGGTTTCTCATGGATCTTTTCCACACCCTTCTTGATAGCCTCGGAGGATAAATATTATTTCATACAAATGAACATGTGCGATGCGTAAGGCATGACATTAACTTCCGAATGATATGGCATCTGTTATATAAACATTGCAATCGCCATAGAACCATTTTTTATTAAGCTGCCTTTTCCCGAGGTTAAATCTCAATTACTGGAATATCATGAATACATTTTGTAATTAAAGTATTAATTTCTTAAAATTGAAAGTTATTTTTTGGTCTATTTATGCTGAATATATACTAAGTTGAGAAGAAGCGGAATAACTGAGTAGTAGAAGAGTGCTAAGTTGCCATGCCGAAGGTCCAGGATTCAAATCCAGCTCAGCGTATACTTTAATTAATCTCAATTAGGTGCGTACTCTTAATAATTGTAAACACGTTGCGGCGGTTGACCGTGATCTCGGACAAATCACCTCCCTGCACAACCTTTGTCTAAGAAATAGTACTGTCTCTACCATATATTGGTACAAAGATCCATCATGGGATTTAAATAAAGATAAAATAAATAAAGACGGTTAATATTAATTAATTAAAGACGTGGTAAGGAACAGTCAAACTGCTAACAATTAGAAGACGCAGACTCAGCAAGAAACACGTTTAACAATTACACCAAATCCCTCTTCCTTGCGGCTCTTAGCTCTCTTGGAAATTGCGAGGTATAAATTCACCTCAAAATGACGCTAATGAAATTTCGGTTAGTCCTGTCTCTGCCGGTTTGCTGGGGTGGGGGGAATGGATGTGTTGGGGTTGTATGGGGGGGGGGGGGGAGGTTTCTTCAGAAAACGAGGATCTTGAAGAGAAAGATTATTATAGAAAGAGCCATAAACTACGGAAGGGTTGTTATTAGGAAAGCGCGGCCCTATGTCTCCTGGTTAATTGCTCCAACTAAGACCTTATGTGTAATTTATTGATATTCCTCTCCCGCCCCTGTCCTAATCCGCAGACTCGGACGGTTTGCCGGTTATGTTCCTGGGGTGGAGGCACCCTCCTTCCCTTGTAATGGGCATATACATAAGTTAGAACATTGTTATGAAGGAAGTAGTCATAACATTCTCCTCGCTCTGTTTAAACATGGATCTGTGCGGTGAGAGGGAGTCTCTGCAGATTTGAAGTAATGTTTACAGCTCCGTAGCATCCTATCCTTCGAGGGGAGGTTATGAAATTCGAATACTTACTGCATTCATAAACCCAACCGCCTCTGGGAGTCGCATTCATCTGGGATAACTCCGCCACGGAAAAACGAAAAAAAAAAAGCCATATCTTGTACAAGTTGCAGACTCTACAACCTGGCGTGCTCTTTTATATTACAACAATACCTTAAATTGACTACCAATCTTTCAGTATTTCAATAGAATTTAACTTTAAATTCTGATTATACTTTTATTAATTTAAAAATGAGGCATGACTAAAAGCGGATAGCTCCAAAATAATAAAAAAATGACTATTTCAAGTATTCGCGAGTGCATTCAAAACATTTTACCTAACTCGATAATTTTCAACTTTATTCCTCACGGTTTTAGTCCGGTTCTGAACCTGAAGTTTCAGAAGCATAACATTGCTTGACTAAACTATTTATGAAATTTGCGTAAAATCCTGAACGCCACTTACAGTTTATTGTTTCTAGTTCTTACTGTTAGTAAGTACTATTACTACGTTAAAATTTTTAACTTTCGACTAAAGAAATATTTTATAATTATACTTTGACATGAAATAAGTAATGACATGAAAAAAGGTATGTAAAGTAAATATAATAATTGTGGTTTAAAGACACAGATACAGGAGGAAACTTCTGTGAAAAATCTCAAAAAAACAAGTATTTTATTAGTAATTTTTAAACAAGTATTTTAACAAGTAAACAAATAAGAAAAAATTCTACCAGTACAGTCCATGAAGGTTATCGGGTTCCGTGTATGTTAAGGACTGTAATGTTTCTAAGATTTCGCTGGGAGGTTTTTTGATGGCTGGGTAAGTCCCAGGAGGGTCTCCAGATGGTACAGTGTCAATTCACGACCGTTAACTAAATAAATAATTCATCTACCACAAACGGTCTCGGACTAGACTGTTGGTAATCAGTAATCAGTAACACACTAAAATACCTAGTTCTTCTAGTAAAAAAAAAATGTTTTTTGTCTTACAACTAATTTATTATTATGTTGGATATAAATAACCTTTTTTGATAGCATGACTTGAAATTTGTCTGATACCTGGTTAGTCAAGAACAAAAAAAAAATGTTTTTAATCAACAATAATATAAGGCTGAACTAACATTTAAAAAAATATCTTTTCTTTCCAAAGTAATGAATATTATGAATGGAGCGTTGAATTACTTACTTATTTTTTTATCGGTGGGGGGGGGAGGGGGTGAGAAATACTTTAAGAACGGATCCTTCTACAAAAGCTAACGGAAAGCGTGGACTCCCCAAGAGCAACATTGTCGCAAGGTACTTGCCGAAGACAAAGAGGGTTTTTAAGCCTCCTCAGAAGTGGTCCGGATTGTTTTCCGAGGGACCATAATAAGAGAGGACGTGGAAGAATGGCTGCGGGACAGTTAAACAAGGCCAAAGACGCATTGCCGGTAGAACAATAAGCGGCGGCGCAGGGAACCCGCGTAAATTAGGGAGGCACTCGCATGAAATAAGATGTGCTCTCTGGTCGGGGAGTAACATTTTAATAAGACAACCTTAGCGAGGCATAACTCAACCGACTTTGCTTTTACTTTAGGAAGGGCCTACTTTGCTCAAGGCAGAGCTTTATACGGCTCGAGGGTTTGAGTTATGTTTTAATAAGTTTCTACTCTCTCTCTGAGCTAGGGTCGATTCCCTCCTCTTCCAGCGGGGACAACGTTTCTGCAAGCTTCCGGTCTTACATCTTCCGTAGCTTACCGGCCAATCAGTGAATACCACTTTCTTAAGCATTCCGCCTTCGCTTAGTCAGTTTTGGGGATATTCGGCTGATTTTTTATTTATTTTATGCACCACGTACAAAGTGAAACCATGTTTGTGAAGAACTAAAATAATCATTAATTTTTATCACACATTTATCTTTTATGCTAGACAGCGGGGTAGCTCAGTTGGTAGAGTGGTGAGTTGCTATACTGAAGCTCCGTACTGTAGCTTTTAAATTGTTTAATCTGTTAGCAGACACGGATGGACCCTATTGGATCTTCAGACCCTCCTCTAGCTCGCTCTATAAGTGGAAACCCTTAATAAAGCTGTTACTGTTTTAGATAATTACTAATAGCTTTTCCCGTTTTTCGAAAATTGTAGGTTCTTGTCATTTTAAAAATACTTTTGTGATAAAAGATCTACTCAAAAGAGCTAATATTTTAATGGAGGTATTTGAAAGTTCCATGTGAATTAAAACAATAAAAATTCGGGTATTGGTAAAGCAAACCATTATTATTGTAATAGTGGTACTGATATTTTTTTATAACCATTAGACAATTTTCAAAAGTTTGAAAGTTAATTATTTTGAACTATGCCATTATTCCCATAAAACTTCAAATCCATGATAATACTAAAAATATTCTATTCTATGGCGCTACAACTCGGTGACAAGTCCTGGCCTCCTCTACCAGCTTCTTCCAGCCGTCTCGTAAATATTACTTTATTACTAAAATATTATTACTAAAAACATTCCTTAAAAAAAAAAATAATGTTAGAAATAGATTATCAGATATTTCATTCCTGAACTAAAAAGTTTCAAACAATGCAATTACTACTGTAAGATTATGTGGAAAACTTTTTTTTTAATTTTTAGTTAATTAATATTGTTTTGCTTGTAAGGTCATTCTAAAACTTGGTTCACTATTGGTATTGATAGTAGGAATAAAGTAATGAATTAATTCATGCTCCTAGATTACTCCTTTTAAGGATCCGCCGGGTTCACCCTGCGGAAGGGGAGCTGATAACGGAGCGCTGATTACCAAGATAGGCTAAACGCAAGATCTAAGAAGAGGCCACTAAGGAGATAAGGAGATAATGCTAGCTGTAGATCTGTATTTACATAAGCTACCAGTTAATTGGTATACCATCTCCCATGGGATGTATGTGCCTCTACAACCCGATGATTAGATCTCCATTCCGCTCAGGCCTTCGCCTATTTAGCCGTCGACTTGTGATTTTAATGAAAACTGGTGAGCTCGGGTGCCGTTTGATCACATCTCTGGCTCATTGTCCTGAGGAACATTTGCATAGAGATGTCCTCCGAGGAGCAGGATATTGGACCCTAGTCTCTTTCCACTCCCGTTTTCTTCCTTCATTAGCCCCTGAGATATTGCCCTCCGGTACAACTCTCTCAGACTTACCGTTCATTCGGCCTAGAGGGGATTTAATTTAGAAAGGATTAAACGTTGTGTTAAAGAGCAGAGGACATTCTGACTCGTTAGGCTCCTGCTGGAGGTGGCGGTGCGTGTCTGGTTTATGTTGATTGTGTTTCGTCCACGTTTTAATTTTAAATAATGTGCTCAAGTCATTTAATTTTCATTTGGAGTTCAAGTTAAAGATATTTAATATAACTATAATGGAAAGCTTCTAGTCCAGCAATCAAAACTGACGAATTAGTACCTTCAGAAAACTATGTAGGTTATCTCGTACAGTACTTGGTTAAAGTGCTTACATGGAATATAAATGCAAAACTAAAAATACACGTCTTTTGGACTACAGATCTCTTGACTCATGAAAGAAAAAAACAGTCTACAACACTAAGATCTATATACACATATAAAGCAGAAATTTTGGGTTTAGCAAAACACATCCATATGAACAAGATACGAACACTAGAATATAAAATACATATTAACATTACTCCTAAAAATCATACATTCACAGCAAATACACAACATTCCGCTCGTCAAAACATCACCGAAATCCTCTCGTTCTTTTCTTTACTATTCTGTGCTACTTGGACCGTGAGAAGATTAAAAAGACAATGACCTAGAGACCTGTTAAGGAAACATTAATCAGTTCAACAATTTAATATATTTGTAAATCGAGTAGTATAAAAATGTATAAACAAAAATATATAATTGAGATCATGGAACACCTCATGTCCATTTTTGGTCAAATTTGAGCTAGACATATCAAATTGTTGGTGAAGAGTAGACAAATCCGATACGCATGTTTGGAAAATGTGTACATATTATTTGAAAAACAAAATACTGATTTTTATTAATAATTTGAATTGTTTTACATTTTATTTCTTACCTGATAACATATCGTTTAGTCAGTCATTTGAGAAACAACACGTCTCCAACAACGTTTATAATTTTTTTTAAATATTAAAATAAAAATAATAAAATTTTAGTTTGGTAAGCATATTAAAAAATTCAAAAATATATGATGTTAAATTATGGACCAGCTGAGTTTTTTTTTTTAATTTCCCGAAGTTTACTTTTTTGGATATGAGGTGTTTCTCAAATGAGAAACCTGATGGTTTAAAAAATAACCAACGAGTTGGAAGAAATAGAAAATCAAAGAAGCATGGATAGCCCATTGGTCATTGACCATTTTCGTTCTTCATGGAGGACATCACATCTCGTTCACACGTGCTGGTGGCAAGCTAAAAAACTATACCTGACTGCAAAATGATGATGACGATGGTTACATTTAACTTAATTAAATTCATAAATATCACAAAATAATTAAATATGATATTATTACAACAGAATTAAAAAAAAAAAGAATGTAAAAATTATGAAGCAATTCACGAAATAATACGAGCACAAATTTTAAGTATAATTTTATTAAATTCTGACCGGTTACATATATTACTACAGTAATTATTTTCAACAATGTAATGAATAATCAGTTTTGTCCTAGCATTCTATAGAAACTTGACACTTTCAAATGCTTAAATGTAGTATATACTGAACAATATTAAGTATTAATTTAGTTTGTGTAGAGTAATTATTAATGATTATATGTTGGAACTGTTTTAGTGAGTGAGGGTTTGTTTGCCAACAGTGCCATTGTTGGCAACAAACCATTCCATTTGTTCCTCTATTTACGGGGAACTTTACCATGTTACAATGCCATACAACAAACAACTCTAATAACAATATGAGGAGGACATGATAGAATTTTCACTAAAATCTAAACAAATAATATTATTCTTGCTAGGCTGTAAGCAGATAACATTATAGTTATTATTTTCATTAATAATTGTTTTATACTCGTTTTGGGAGAATCTGCTGTGCTTTATAGATTTTGAATTATTATTCAAGCAATTGTATGCTAGTTTAGTTTGTCTTAAGTAATTATTCATGATTTAAAGTTATTCCAAATTTAATATGTGATTAATCCTCGACAGGTCCTAGCTCGTTCATAAAAAAAAATCTATAAATCTATTGTTAATTTACGATGGTATAAGGAAGGGTAGATATTAGACAGAAGTATTCAACATGATTCTTTTTTTTTTCCCAATCAGATCTTGTGCCAAATCAATTTAAACTACTTTAATTTGATCGCTTTCACTATAAAATAAAATGAGACAGCACGAAACTGAATATAAAAATCATTCCTTTTCTTTTTTATTTCTGGAGCGAAACAATCCGATTTTGAAGATGAGTCTTTGTAAATAATCAGTCAGAAAGTTTCACAGCTATCAATCAAATCATCGATGAACTGTATCCTTTCTCTAATCTATACTTTTTTTCATTTTCCACTCTTTTTTTCGGAAGGATTTCGTGTTTCATGGTTCAAGGAGAAGTGGGGAATCAGCAAAAACGTAATTTTCTAGAACTAAATGAAATCCTAACTTATTGCGACATCCTATTTACGAAGATTTTTTTTTTTTTTTTAACATAGATAAAATAATATACAACTATGTATTTAGGGATTCTGTAACACAAATTAATATATAAATATTGAATCAGGTATGGCACATAGATAGAGACATGTATCTGTGATTTTATCCTGTACAGTTATGAATTGATGAGATCTTAGATGCAGTTTTTTTTTCCTTTTAACTTGACCAATAAATTATTCGGTCGTGATTTATAAGTTTCCTTAAACTTTTCCTTGATAGGTGATCTAGTGGTTTTTTTCATTTGCTACTAAAAAAAAAGTTTTAATCGATTCAGTTTGCATGAACTGCTATTTCTTTTGGTTGGAGTTAAATATATACTATATATACTTTTACTAAATATATATACTTTGGGTAAAAAAAAGGTGAATAAAATATAAATTAAAATAAATCGTTTAAAGCCCACAGCTGATTTGTTTCCTTTCTTAATAGAAACGGCAGTTACAACAATCATTAATTATATATTTACTGATTTTAATATGCCAATTTAACCATTTACACATTAAAGTATAAGATTCCCATACCCTTATAGTAAAGAAAATTAATGGATATCTTCCATTGAAATTTTAAGAGTCCTAAGGTTGGCCATCTTGCTTACCTTAGTTATTTATGACCTTAGTTATTTACTAAGGTAAGTAGTGATTTTAGTTAATTTAGGATCTTTACATAACTAATTATCGGTGCTAACTGGTTTATATTAATAACAAGCTATTTATAAACCATAATTTATTATAATTTTTTCTATTTCAAATAAAACTATTTTATTCAGAGAATTTCACGATTGTTAAAAAACTATCAATCTGCAACCAATAAAATTAATTCCGTCTTCCGGAGTAACAATAATTATTTTTTATTTAAATACAGAACTACTTCAGAGTGATGAAAGGCGCTAGGAGTGCCTTCAATGGGCTTCTCCATCGACGCTTCCACGTTAATCCTTTAAGGCAGGTTTTCAAAATAAGAAAAATAAAATGTCCCAAATGACATTTGTGTGATTTCTATAATAAATATTTATTTATTTAAATATTGAAACATTATTCATGTTTCACTGACTGAATGCACCTTTTTTTCAAATTAAATTTCTTCTAAATTGTCTTGATACTAAAACGGAACTTTTCTCGTCGATAATTAATTAATAACAATAATTAATTAAGATAATGTCTACTGTCAGTCATTTCGTCGTTACGATTACTTTGAAATGTTCGTTATAATTAAATCGGAACTACCTCCCCTCTCAATTCCGAAGTAAATTAATCGTACAACCTGAAATTGATACGAGGGAGTGATTCCTGGTATGAGTTTTCCCCGCGAGTAGGCAGGCTTCCAGCCGACTAGAACTCCCACTGGAAGAAGAGGAGACGAAAGTGTTAATTGCCTTTCCTAATGAAGTACGAGGGCTGGGTGACAGGCAACAGATCGCGAGCGATTTGTCAACGATCGTGGGGTGGGGGCGATGAAATTAAACCCGGAAAAAAAGCTTTCCCCGGGATCTGCATTCTCTAAACCGAATCTCTCGGAAAATTCCTGATAATTCTGTTTAGGTTCTTCGCCTCTCGCTTTTCCTCACTGGTTTTAAAACAAAGGTTTTCCGCTTGGAATTTTTGTTTATTTTTAGTCATAGTTGGGAAGGAATATGACATTCAAAGGCGGATTAAATAAAGATGCGTTTCCTCTTATAAATGATTGTCTAAGGAAAAATATGATTTCAATTCACTGTTTCCTTTAACTTCTTTACAACACAGTCAGATCTTTTTTTTTCTTTCTTAACACTCATATAATAGAGATACTACTTCAAATATTAAATTGTTTGAAAATTAATATAATCTATCTGTACATTAAGATGATCTATCTGAAGTTGCGTACACTTTCTTGTACCTTACCGATAGAAACTCGAATGCACCGTACATGCCCTGTAGAAAAAAAAAAATTCAAGTTTGAATACTCAACTTCTTATTTTGAATAACACTTTTATTCTTATAGTGTTAATTAGGAAATTTGTATAATAATCTTTTTCATATTTTTCGCTTGTTTTTTCAAGCAATTTTGTCGAACTCGACCATTTATTTCTCATAGTTTTAGTTCGGTTCTAAAACTGATGTTTCGGCATTGCTTGGCTATACAAGCCAGAATTGTAAGAAAGTAAATTATTGAAATTTTGAGTTATTCGCTTTTGAACAAGAACGCCTCATGTATCTCCGAATTAAAATTTGTGTCCAATTTGATATAAAAAATTGGGTTAAAATTTTGTTAATGTTATTTAATTCAAAGTTACCTCATTATCTAAAAATCATCATTTCGAGTATTGATTTATTTTATGCTAGATTAACTAACTTTGTTTTAAAATAATGTTCTATATAAATTTATTAACTGTTAGAGCCTGTAGCATTTCATTTGATTAACAAATGGAAAAATTATTTAATGAGAATTAAACTTACTGTAACTTACGTGGGAACAAGAAATTCTGTTTTTAAATTTTATCTGCAATTAATTAATTTTAAAATCTTACTTAATCGCATAGTTTGTTTGAATTTCGAGTTACGTACTTTGAGACTTTGCATATTTCATGACATTAGATTTAATATAACATTTAGACTCATATTCTTGCAATCTTTTTTCATTCATAAACCAATATCTCCTTACCTGTAATATTCCAAGACTGCCAAGACCAACTTGGTGAAGCACACCCTCTCAAGTTCGGGGAAGACATGTCCAAGTTTGTCCAAACAATGTAGCTGCTACGGTGTACCGCCTCATGTTGGGAGTACAGCCCCCAACTCGGAGGTACAAGTGCGTGTATATTAATTACAGCCTGTAGGCTTTGAGATCTCCTGTTGGGGAGCCTTGTGCCAAGTCGATATTCGGTTGCTACTCTGACCTTTCGTTCCCCTCGCACGATTATACCGTTCCGCGTTAGCGATGACGTATCACCTTAGTTAATAGAGCCTGATTCATAAGACATAATAAATGCCAATAAAAATTTTTCAGTCAGGTATCAGTTCCGCAGGTTGTAGCTTCGAATTGAGTCGCAACTTCTATGTATTTGTTGCAACGTTCATTCCTTGTTGAAATGATTACTGAAATATACACATTTCCCATAATTACACTCTTTTTTTTTCATACTAAAACTCACGATTATATTTATTTCCGAGGTTATTTAGAAGAAACCGAATGAAAAGTTAAAACTTGCGATTTTACTCAATGCGACATCCTACTGAACTCTTAAAAAGATTCATAATATTAATTTATAAATTCTTAAGTTATTACAAACTAATATTATATGATCAACTCCATTTTTTACCAATTATTGGTTCTTTCGTATTCATCTACCCAAACCGAATTTAGGTATATTTAAAAGATATTAATTATCTTTATGAGTGAGCGACACCTAAACAAAATCTGTAGTCTCGGAAGGGACGTAAATTGGCTGTCAAAAAACTGGGCGGTGCCAGTTACTTAAAGTTCCTTGTCCTAATTATTTGTGGATAGTGAAGATTTAGGACTCCTACTGTAGCATCATACAATTAGCCATAGCAGCATAAAGTGGCTTTAAATAAAAAACAAACTACGATATCTTCTTTCCTTTCACCTATCAGGAATTGTTTGCATCACAATCACAATTACATGTTATCAGGTATTTCTTTATATCACGGTGGATCGGTCGAGACAGTTTTACAAAGTTCGTGTATGGGATATAGAACTTTTTTGAATAAATAAAAATAATTGCTTTTGAAGTTTGGATCATTATGTATGTTTACTGTTATTGTGAGTTTATTCATAAGCCAATCTACTTAATGCTGTAGCTGTATGAATCGAACAGAATTTCATTAAAGTCTAGAAAAAAGTAACTTACGTTCTCCAGGACCCAATACAATTTTATTTCCTCGAATGCCTCATCATAAAAAATACTCTGCAGATTGCCAACCCTTAGACAAGACAAAGCGGTAGAGGGGTAAGGAACATTTCGCCCTTCCTCGGACTGCTACGACCCTCCGAAAAATCAACTTTCTGACCCGAACCCTCCGATATTACGATTCCCGAGGAATGCAATCTAGACTCCCCATCATCGGGAGCGGAGAGAGCTCTCTGTATCCGAACAGCTATCGATCCTTCCTCCGACTCGTGTTAAATGAAGAGTGTACACCCAAGCGTGGGACTCCGCTGACTGATTAGCCAATTATTCGTCCCGCCGTGAAGTTGGTAGCGGGAGTTAATCCCGGGCAGACCGACAATTATTATCAAGCCCGAACTTAATCCTTTACAAATTGCAGCGTTTGCTCTTCTCGATTTTCACTTTGCCCGGGCGATGGATGGCTGGGGGGACCCGCTCGCACAGCCCTAACTCCTCCCACCTAAGGCAAAGCCTCGAGTCCTCGCTACTCAGACCGCAGGGTGAATCTGCAACGTATTCAGGAGTTAAAAAACTTTATTAACTAAGGTGGCTTAGTTGTAGAGAGCTGATTTGCCGTGCCGAAGGTCCTGAAAACCAGCTATTACGGAAAATTTATTTAATATTTTCGTATGTGTTATTTGGGGTATAGAGACCCTCCTGAGGTTCACCCAGCTCTTATAATGTGAATACCAGAAATAGAGAGAACGATCTAGGACAAATCCCCTCCCTGCAAAACCCTTGTCCTGGAACAATTGAGTCTTTATCATCCACTGAACCCACGACTCTTGGGTCGTAGTGATACTAACTAACTAAATGTTTAATTCCTTAATATATAATATAGCACATGTAATAGGAAAATTGATCAAAAAATTAACTTTTGGAGATATTAAGTTCGTAGATAAGTATCCTTAGAATAATAACAAACAAGTAGAAGCCTTAAAACAATAAAATTTATAATAAATCATAATGAAGTAATATTTAAGCCTTTTAACAAAAAAAGATTTTAAAGAATAAATAAAAAAAAGGGCAAATTTCTAATACAAAGTAAATTAAAAAATAAAAATAAGGAAGTAATAATTACCTATAAGTACAATAAATTATTAATACATATAATTAATTTTATGCATTAGTCAATATTAATCAATTAATACTGATAGAAACAAAGAGTATATACTAGCGAATCTCCTGTTACTAGATTGGGAGAAAATGACTGAATATGTGGGAGTTGATGGTGAGAAGAGTACTGGAGAAGAAATGGAATTTATGAAGGTTAAGATTAGTCAAGGAAAGACACTTATAAACCTTAAATCGTATTGTAATTTGAATATTTTATTATTGCATTAATTCGTATAACAACATATTCAGTTAGTATCATATTTGTTTTAATATTATTTTATCTTTTATGCAATATACTAATTTCTTTTGTTTTTCTTTTCAGGTAATTCAATTATATGGCTTAAGTGTTACCATCAATAATTTATTTATTCCTCATATTATAAGGTCAGTAGCTATTTTATTGTATAATTGCTTCAAGTATTGGTAATTAATTTGATGTATTGTCAGATATTTTATTAAATTAATAACTAAATCATTTTTTAAACTAGACGCGTTGTAAAGTTATGTATTCGGTGGTCTATACTGATTTTTTTTTTTAAATTTTATTATTACTATTAGTTTGTTGTAGTTTTTAATTAGTCTATAAATCACCTTAATTGGGAAAAAATATAGTTATGACTTGAGAGTTGAAAACAAATATTTTTTTTTGTTTTCGGGGACATTATACAGTTTATCCAACCTCCCTTGCTATGCTAGCCTGCCAAAGCAATTGTAGCCTGCACGAAGGCGTAGTTAGGTAAACAGAGACCTTAGGGGCTACGTGGCACAGCCCGGTGATGGCTGGATCGACAAAGACCGAAACAATGGGTAATTAGCGCGGTAAACTATTAGATAATGAAGCCAACTCAAGGACCTTCCATTGTCTCCCTACCCTGTCTCTGTCCCCGCCGTTCCCTGCAAGAACCCTCCTAGGGGTATATCGTTATTATCCGGATCGGATATCGGGTCGTCTGAGGGGATATATGTGTGGCCGAGTCGTTGTTAGCTCGAAACGAAAAGAGTTCAGATATTGTAACAAGAATGTTTGAGGCGTTTCTTTAAAGGGTTTTGCGTTATGCAGGAATGATTAAATTGTCGAATAAGTAGGATCATTTACCCATTACTGTCTTCAATCATAGTTTAAATGCTGCAGACCTACAATGAATTTTATGTGAAAGAAAATGGTCCGGGTAGAGGTGGAGAAATGTTTATTAATTAGCCAACGTTTAGACCTACTTTGCAGGTCTTCTTCAGGGCTAAATATGCAAAATAAAGACAATTGAAAATTAAAAAATAGTAATAAAATTGCTAAGCATGGTAAATAAAAAGGTTAAAATACAAAGATAGTAAAGAACATACTAAAGAATACAATAAGGATAAAACAGAAAGCGTTAAAAATTAAAGAATAAGGTAATAAAGATTAAAATAGGTAAATTTTAAAGTAAAAATACATAAGTATCAGGTATCTGAGTGGTGGACAATAAAGATGGGGAGGGGAGAGAACATGAGATATATATCAATAAAGAGCAAGGATGATCATACGGAGCATAAATAACCATAACAGACATAAATAAAAACTACAGTAAGTAAAAAAAAAATTACAGTAAGAAATAAATATATAAAGTCAGAGGTAATGAAAATAAACAATACAGAAAAGTACTGAAAATGAAAAATACAGTATGTAATAAATAAAGTAAGTAAGTAATAACCAAGTAATAAAAATACGGCATAGTGTAATAAAAATGAAAATGTTGATAAGAAACAATGATGATAAGTAATAGAAGCGATAAATACATAATACTACCAATGGGGACAATAATCTATACAAAATATTCATGACTTTATAAATTTATTTCCTACTGTATTTTTTATTTATTTTTGTTATGGTTATTTATGCTCCACATGATCACCCTTGCTCTTTATTGATATATATCTCATGTTCTCTCCCCTCTCCCATCTTTATTGTCCACCACTCAGATACCTGATACTTATGTATTTTTACTTTAATATTTACCCATTTTTATCTTTATTCCCTTACTCTTTAATTTTTAATACTTTCGGTTTTATTCCTATTGTATTCATTAGTATGTTTTTTACTACCTTTGTATTTTAACCTTTATATTTGCCATGCTTAGCAATTTTTTTACTATTTTTTAATTTTCAATTGTCTGTATTTTGCATTTAGCCCTGAAGAAGACCTGCAAAGTAGGAAGAAACGTTAGCTAATTAATAAACATTTCTCCACATCTTAGAGAAATTTATTGACCTCTACCCGGACCGTTTTCTTCCAGATATATTATCAAGGTCAACTATTATCATCCAATAATGAATTTTATTATTTCTTTGAAAGGAAAAATATCTAGAAAGCGGCTATCTTTCGATCCTAAGGGAAGAAGGAGAAATAATAGGTCTGATTTAAATTATTTCCAATGGATCATGAAACAGTTTATTCACTCTCCTAAAAAGATTTTTTTTTCACTTTTGATGCTTTACATTTGTACCAAAGATAAAATAATTACACCATCGGGAATTTTTTTTAAATGTACGAATTACGTGCATATTTCTTTTCAGTTTATTTATTTTATTAATACATAAGAATAATATTTGAGAATTCATATTAAATTAGGGAGCAGTAACAGACATATATTTATAGCATTGCACAGGAAGATCGCTTGATTGATTGCTTGATTGCTAAAGACTTTTTAGTTGTTGTTTTTTTTAAAGTAAAAATATCAACAATGAATGAAAAGAATCAAGGGTAAGAAATAGTATGGATCCTTGAGCATTTAGAATCTTGGCTCCACAACTGCATCTTCAATCAAAGTTAAAACGCTACAGAACTTTAAAGAATTTTATTATATTCTTCAAAAGAAAAAAATCTAGAAACAGTTATCTTTCGGTCCTAGGGAAAGAAAGTCAAAATAATTTTATTTTGATTAATTCATTATATATTTTTGATAATGATCAAACATCAATACATACGAAGTGAAGTTTGTGTAATAAAATAAACGGTAAATGAAAAAAAATTAGGAAAAATGAAATAGTTTGAGGCGATACCGAAGCTGGCTATCAGAATTTCCGATGAAGAATGGAATAGGAGATAAGAGATGAAATAATGCTAGAATATCCGTTAATGATTGCTACTGGGTACCCCATAGTTGGGTGAAAAAAAAAAAAAGGATCGTCGAATATTTATTATCGGACCCAACTAGATCTTCAATCTTAGGTTAAACTATAGAACTGTAAAGAATTTTATTTTGTTATGTTTTTCAAAAGATACCAGCTAAGAGCAGCAATATTTCTGTCCTGAGGGAAGAAAGAGAAATAATCGGTAAGCTTCGACTGAGAAAAGATTGTAACGTTTCTCTGCGCAATGAATCGCAAGGAATGATTTTTTTTTTCTTAAGAGCTAATCCGTAAAGAGCTTTCAATTCATCCAACTTTTATCCGCTTTCTAAGGCGATTTTTTTTTCACCTCCTGTTGGAGTGGTTGACATAAAGAGTGCCCGGTTGACAAAAAGAGAGGATCCCCTATAGGAGGCTATCAGGGCGACAGGATCCGAATATCGGGAGTCCTCCGAGGCGGGAGTAAGCGGCAAAGGTACAAACCATTACAGTGGGATTAAGGCTCTGTTGCGCCTCCTCCTTACCTGGCCGCTAAAAGAAACGACAAAAAGATACGCCCACTAATCCCCGGAGATGGAACTGAAACAGATTTGGAAGGAGGTGCTCCAAAGTGCTAGGATCGTCACCAGGTAATCCGGAGTACCTGTGAAGACCTTTGTGAGCCAGCCACACATCTGTAAGCTATACGCACTTAGTACTCGTCAATCCTCGAGCTCTTTGTGGACACATCTGCTCCTCGACCTCTTAGCGATGGCTTTTGTCACCTAGTCCAATGTAACTTACATCATTACGCTATTATTGCCGCTCCTGTCCTCTCACGCCCATCACAGTACGGTTTTAAACCATTTGTGTATTTTCCAGGGCTTAACCTGACTGCTATAATTCCTTATTTATAAATAAAATTTATTTCTATTTTGGGGATAAAACTTCTAAGTAACTATTAGTAACCAACCCAATATATCGATCTGCACATTGTTTATTCTTTGTAATAGTTATCAAAATTATTAGGATTCTAGTACTGCAAATATATAATACGTTAATAATTATATGTAATATTACAATTTGATAAATTGGCCATGGAACTATCTGTTTCGATATAATGGGATATTTTCTTAACCCAAATCATACATACTAATTTAATTATTGGAAATTAATTCTTAATTAATAATATTTAACAAATCCAGTATCACTATAATCCATGAAGGGCAATTCATGTTTGGTACTGTTCTTTTTTTTTTTTTTAATCCATCGGTGATTTGGCCATATTACACTCAAAATTAATATTATAACTAAATAAAAACACCTAGCATTATTTCCTTAAGTTTCTTTAATTTAAAGAATGTAACGAGTAAAACTCTCAGCTACCATGAGTAACCGACCCAATAGATTAGTGTGGAAATTGCTTATTATTTTTAATATTTATCAAATATTGTATTGCATTAAGTATATCGTAGCTGCCAAAACAATAGCGCCTATGTACACTGGGCGATTTTACAGGAGAGAAAAATAAACGTCCCGAATGTAGACGTGGCAATTTTTTTCAGAACTATTGAAGAGAAATATCAATAAATCATACTCTGCCATGTTGCCTTCCTTAGTGTGTAATTCAACCTGTAGAATGCGTTACCGTTACTAACTCATTTTCATAAAAAGTTGTAGATAGGCGGTATTGTTTTGGCAGCGACGATATGAATGATACTGTACTTTTGTACTTCTGTTTTGAAGCCTACGCTGATTTGGCCATATCATACCCAAAATTAATAATAGAACTAAATAAAAGCATCATAAAGTTTCTAATTTAAATAACATCTAGGTTTAGTAGAAAATTTAAACAAAACTGTTTTGATAAGTCCTTTTTTTTTTTTACTACAGATAGTGCGAATCAAACCTACTAATCGCCTAGCTCTTGTTAGCTCTACTCTTTCACGGCCTGTTTTTGAAGAGACCGTAGCCGCGAATGTTAAAACCTTCGGCCGAAATGTGAGAGAGATGCGATGCTAATGGTCGCGGAAGAAAAAACGATAAAAAAAAAAAGAAGGGAAAACGAATTAATCAACAAAACGTAACCAGATCTGAGGCGGTGTAGAAGTTAATTTCCTCAAAACGAGGATATGGGGAAACGGGGGCCAGCACACGTCAGGTTTTTTTCCCTAGCCCAGATCCAATACTCCGCTTTTCATTAATTAACTAAGTGTCAAAACGATCAATCCGTCTTATCCTTTCGGCTAATATCAAATGGAAAGGTAACTGAGTATGGTAACCATTTGTTTCCGTCTCTTTTTTTTAGTATTTTTTTTTTAGTCTCCTTTTGCAATCTGGAATAAGACCATTATTGTAATTAATTTATTAACACTAATAGTATCAACAATATCTCCGTGTATTTGAAAATTTAATGGCATGAATGGTACATAAAGGCATGGATGAAGTAGAGAAACTATTCGGTATTAGTACCCAATTAACAAAGTCAACTTAAAAAGTTTACGAGGCTATCTTCTTTTCAGACGCCTCGGAGGATTATCAGGAGTTGAATAAGTAGCTAGGTTTGAAACTAGTGAGTTTGAGTATGAATTAAGTTAGTCACAAAACTACTGGTATCGGGTTCGGGCCAAATCAGTAACAAATGGGTCATTGAGGTCATCATGGATTACTTTATTCGTAAAAGAGTAAGGAGCTTTAAGGATTTAGGATTGAATGCGAGAAGGATTCGATGGCTTAGTGGAGTACCAAAGCTCCACTCCATAAGTCCGAATAGGTCTTAAAATAGTAATATACATGAGTCTTTTGTAATTAATTGGGAGCTTAGAGCGTTTGTCTTGTAACTGTTGAAGTAGCCTGTACCGGCGATATATAAATATATATCTATTGTTGAGTCCTAATTTAATATGTGTAAACATGTTATTATAACCGTATGACTCATCGTCATTTATCATTCGTTGTAAATAGCAGTGTAAAAATATTCCAGTGTACTAAAGTACTGTTAATCAATTGTATTGGTTTTATTTATTTATTGTCTGTCGAGAATATTAGATATGTACCCTAAAATTTCGTAAATATTCTTATATATATATTTCGGTTGTAATTTGGCTTTCAATGGAATTTATAAACCGTACAACGTATAGATACATCAGGGTGTCTACAAAGTTACATCTGCAATCCACTTAGTGTCCGTATACTAGATATTATAAATTATTAATGTTTTGTAAGTAAAAGGAATACGAACCGTTTTCAATCTCGAAAGTTCATATCCGATTACTGACATAAACCTTACAGTGCCCTTTGGCCCAAAGCGAGTTAGATAGAGAGGCTACGAAGCATTTAGATGATTACAATGATTGCAACTGATGAATTACAACAGAGCCCTAGAACAAGGTCTTTCTCTCGATTGATTTTCCAAAACGACTGCCCAATTACTGCCTAAATTACAAGACGCCGGTTGCGTGGGAGATACAATTTTTGCCTGGCCCTGTGGGATCGGGAAGGTAGAGCCAGATATCATTTCTATGATCAATCGGGTAATTGGAAAGGAAGAGTTAGGAGGGGCGGAGCCTCCATATTGATTGGTGGTCATCATCCTCCTGCCTCGGGCCAGGATAGTTGGGGATATCTGGGGGGGGGGGGTAATCCCCATAGGTTAGGGGGTTATGAGGTTAACTTAAAAGAACTTACTTTTTCTTGGACAACGATTGCGCAGGAACGTCGGGAACGGACGCTGTTGTCCATATTTCTACGATCAACGTCCAGGTTTATCTCTATTTTCGGTATCTACTTTATGGAGGCTGGCTGAGACCCGGAGGGGATAGATCTCCGGCTTCATGGGTTGTGTATATATATATATATATATATATATATATATATACACATTAAAAGTAGAGGCGAGGTCAAGGAAGTTACATTGCTGTTTCAATAAGCTAGTATAAAGAAAAGCCCTAATCAAGTTTGGGGGATTGATAAATTTAAAATCAACGCTTTCATTTATTGAAATCTTTATTTTACAGCTGCTGTTGATTTAACTTCAAACATTTATCATTCATTATTATAGTACTGATATTTCAATTTTAAATTATACTAGTATTTTGTATATATGACTTCATAACTCAAAGAGCCCAATTTTTCAATATATATATTTGAAAGTTTCATGCGAGATATGCAAATAAATATTTGAGTATTGATAAAGCAAAGGATTTATATTGTAATGATGTTATAATAATTCTTTTATTAACCATTATAAAATGTTAAAAGCTTAAAACTTTTTATAATTAGACTTATGTCATTATTCCCATGAAACTTCAAGTTTAAACATAATACAACTAAAAATATCACTAAAAAAAAGGTTTGAAAATGGAATACTAGATTTGTTGTTTCTTAATTAAAAAGCTTAACCAATGCAATTGCTACTGAAGGATTACCTCAAAAATTGGCGTTTTTGAGTTATGTCGTTGTTCTTTTGAAGGAGTAATATATTTATTATATAATTAAATAAAAATTAATTGGTTAATAAAACAATTGTCCCCCCTCGATACCGTGCCATCGACCAATTGACAGGTTCACAGCTATAAATACGGCGGACAAAGCTCTAATCACGAACAGCGGGTGGCCAGAACGCGTGACAAAAAGTCTGAACAATTGCGTGCGGGAGGCTAAATGCATAAACACAGATATCCACAACTCTAATTAAACTCTTATTATTAATTGAGCGGGTCACGTAGCACCGGCTCCGATTTAACACGAATTTAGCCGCCCACAATTCGCAAACTGCAAGGTAATAATGAAATTGCATGGATTTAATTCGGAAGTATCAGATTGTGTTTACTGTCGAATTTTTTATGTATAGAAAGCGGGATAGCTCAGAGGAGTCAGTTGCTTTGCGGATTTCCTGGTTCGAATCCGACTGTGGCAGGTAAATTGTTTAATCTGTTAACAACAATAGATGGATCCTGTGGGATCTGTAGACTATCCTGGGACTCACTCATCCTAAAGTTATTGGGGGTAAAGCGTGATCTCGGGTAACTAATCTCCCTGCACCTGTTGGTTTAAAAACTGTACAATATCTAACATGGACTGAACTAAAGACCCTTCTGGGTTGTAGGGGTACACTTTTCTTAAATGGTCCTAATCCTATTTATTTTACTCGATGTCGACTAACCGTAGATGTTAACAGATAAGACAGAACTCTCCGTAGGTTGTAGTGTTTATATATATATTTAAATTAAAATAATTCATGGTTCTATAAAATAAAAATAAATAAATTTATAAAAAATTTCGTTATGACCAATTATGAGATATGCATCTCATTGCAGCGTTTTGTAAAAAAATCTACTATTCATAAAAATAATTTATTTATAAAACAAAATATTAAAAAATTAAATAATTTATTTTATCAGTAGGATCCACTGTCCTAATAAAATATTAACAATAAAAGAAAATTATATTATATTTGTGAATATTTATATCATTTATTATTACTGAGCTTAGATAGATGTAGACTTATTTTTTAAAATGTATTTATTTATTTTTTATTTACTTTGTTGGCACTTTTGTAAATACTCTATTGATTTGTATAGTTGGCCAGATATATATAATGTCTCTTTTTCTGTTCATGCTTGTTCATTATGTTGTTCATGTTATTCTTAAAAGGGCCAGTACCTAAATGAAGTTACTTTTCTATTCTATACTATTCTATGCCATTTTTCAGTATTTTTCATTTATCTAACGGATGATTCTTTTTTTATTTTAAATAAACATATTTTTTACTTTAAAGATAGACTAACTCAGATTTTTTTAAGGGATGGTCCTTTTAAATAAATACAATTTTACTCCTATATGTCCCTATTCTGAGATCTTAATAGCACAAAGCTGTTCTGCACTAGTCTGTTCCGGGCGCCGTTCCTCTCAGGCAGCTGATGCAGTCGTAAAAGTTTCTGGGTTTATTGAAAGTTCAGACCCAAGAAAGTAGGAAAAAATCCCATTCCGGTAATGGGAATATTATGTCTGTGGTTTTCCTGCTGGGACATGTGCTAGGGCGGCGGGGATCTTCCCACTGACCTACCACTTTGACGTTGGGACTTCCTATGGCATAGCAGTCTGTTTGTTGGAACTGTTCTAAAAGTAAATTAAAATTAACTAATTATTTATTAATTACTTTATAATATTTGTTATAATAATTATATTCAATCGATTAGACGAATGCGACAATAATGCAATGAGAATGCGACCACATCTACTTGGTGTATATTCTTTCTTTAGCGATTATCTCAGTATGTAGAGTGGTGAATTGCTATGCTGAAGATTCCAAGTTTAAATCCGGCTGGCTATTTATTTAATCTGCTTACAGAGCGAGATGTTGTCCAAATCACCTCTCTGCAGAATTATTGGATTAGAAACAGTACAATCTCCACCATATACGGAACATTTACACCATACCATGTTTAAGTCCTACATGGGTTGTAGTGGTACAGTGTTTTTTTGAAGTGAAAACTTCTATAGCCGCTTTTAGCGACTTTTGGTAGGGGAAAACCTATTGGTTCGCATCACCAACATGCTCGTTCATCGGCCAGTGTGTGAGTTATACAATTTAGTTTAAATGTCAGTAATTGATTAACATGGCTATATAAATATTTAACTAAAATTTCGTTTAATAGGTGTACAATTCATATACTTAAAACATCAAATAGTTATAAATTTTCGTTTCCCCATATTATCTGAATTTGTATGTGTATTTGTAATCGAGCTTTTCCAGCCCATCATATGTTTCGATTAATAGATGAACTACTTGAAAATGTATATGATTACTGCTTGGAGTGATAGTAGATGTGAAGATCAGACTAATGTTAATAATTTTAATTTTAAATAATAACAATAATTCTAACTGTAATTGATTTATAATAAAAAAAAGAATACAGATGTTCCTATGTTTTGAGTTTTTATTTCTTTCGGCAGACCTCATGGCTCACATCTTTTTTTTAATCAAAGTGGTTCATTTTTCTCGAAGTCTCGCCTTTAATTGCACTTAGCAAGCCCATAACCGAATCATGTCAATTAGCCATATTTCAATTCAAACAAATAATTAACCCGTTGATGGTACACGAGCCATTTCATCAATAGGGACGAGACAAATGGTTTGTGATGAGCGAGTTTGGATTCACTCCCAAGGCTAATTGTCTAATAATGGAGGATGGAATGCCACTTAGTCTGGGAACAGGCATCGATACCAGTACCTGCCTTCATTAGTAGCGAGCTGATGAAACTTATTCCGTCTGTTGGAGCTGTTCTCCAGAGATCCTTGTGAAATTTACGGCCCTCCCACTCCATATCCAGTTGCATAAAACCACCCTTCAGGGTTTCTAATTGACACAGGAGCTCTGGAAGGGTTAGGACTTGCCTTCTATTAATATGCCATAAGGGATAATCATTCTTCAGAGCTGCGAGTCATTCCTCCTTCATAATTAATAACAGCTATCATAAAAACTTTTATTATGTTACTCAGCTCTGATTGGTCGCCGCTCTCCAAATTGCCATTTCCTCCCGACCCTTACTCTTTTTTTATTTTATTTTATGGTAATCCCGGTTACGACTGGAGGCATAAATTAGAACATGAACTCGCGATATAACTTTATATTGGTTACAGGATTGTAATATTACGCCCTCATAAACTCATGTTGATATGTACTAATTAATAATTGAGGCGTTGACGTGGATAAGTTTCCTGTAGTAGAATAGAACGGAATAGGTAACTTTATTCTGGGGCTGATTCCCTTAAGAATAACAAACATGAACAGAAAAATAAAAGTAATATATATATGGCCAGAAGGATAAATAATACAAATCATAAAGTATATATAAGGTGCCAATAAATATATAAAAAGTACAAATCATGACAAAACACCTAGTAACTTAAGAGAATGAATAAATTAATAACTACCGATAAATACATCAGTTAAAATGTTATAATTAAAAAAACAATAACAGAAAAAAAAGTCTTAGCACGCTTAGGAATACATAAAGATTCGGTTAAGTGCTAGCTGACATGGCTAGAAAGCTATCAATGAATAAATCAGACAAAATATGAATAACTATCGTTAACAGCAAAAACTCATCTCATCCCCAGCTATTATTGATTCAAAAAAAAAATCGACTGGTTGATATTTCTTTACTTTACTACATTTTAAAATTATCATTTTATAAATAGCTCAGTTGTAGAAAGCTTGCCGTGCCGAAGATCTCGGTTCCATACTCGGCTGTGTCAGATAATTTATGCTTTTTATTAACAGTGTTGCCAGAAATGGACCTCATCAAGATTAGGAGACTCTCCGGGAGCTCACTCAGCCTCTCTAAAAAGTAGGCACCCGTAATGGGTGGAAAAACCTGGCGGTTGATCTTGGAAAAATTGTTTCCCTGTGCAACCGTTTTCCAGGAAACAGTGCAGGCTTTCTCAGTCTCAAGGTTTTCTGTGTACCCTTAATGGGTTTTTCCACTACAATAGGTTTTTTTCGTATTATACCTAAAATGATTATGCTAATAATTAATAGGGGTGTTTACATGACAAATGATAACTAAATCTTTCCAGATCAACTATTTTTTTTACAATGATCGGATTAAATAATTAGATATATTAAACTTAATGAGATTAATAAAATTAATTTTTTTTAAAATTTAAACTTTTTTTAAGTTTAAAAAAAAGTTATTACATTATTACAACTTGAAGATATCCTAACTAAAACTTTTCTGTTTGTTTGGCATCTCTCTGCATCACTGCTCACGTTGAAGACGGCCTTTGCAAACATATGATTAATTATGCAAAAGAGAAAATAATGAAAACATCAACTCCTTAACGAGCAAGTGACGTCCATTCTTATCCCCCAATTAAATAAGGCGGTTCATCTGCTCAGGGTAATTATATTTATTATGTTTAGTTAGGACGAAGAGATGGTTAAATACTATTAAAAATTATTTTAAATTATTCGTCATATAAATTAATATAAACGAAAGGGAAAAATGTATCAGGGAAAAAAGGAACATAAATTTATATTTGTTATGCAAGAGGTCGGAAAAATTTAATCGAAGAAAAGATCACATAAAAAGCCGAATCGTAATTTCTTTTTTAGGTATAATACAATAAAGATGAAGAGTTTGTGGATTTTAACGACTTCAACAGACACAATTTTGTGAGCAAGGTGCATTTTATTACCACCCTCTGAACAAGTCGATTCCACTTTATTAAAAGTCGAATGAAATTATATATTAAAAAAAACCGAACTGCTTTAGTTGTGTTATAGGTTTGTTCTACTAAGGGAGGTAACTGTTGTGGAAGGAAGGAATGATAAGAAGTGCAAGAAGAAGTGTATATGTGTGTGTGTGACAACTTGTAATTAGAACTAATTGCGATCTTAAGGGACGGACAGGCTGGCATCTAAATTAGTATTCAAACCTACGGAGAGAGTGACTGGGTAAATGATTTAATTGTTGTGTAGCCGCGAGGATTCAAACGTATTATTAAGGAGGGAGGCAGTTCTTGATCTTCAGGTAGGTAGGCGTCACGTCACATCAAATCACAACACAACATAGAACTAAACCTTTGTCCATCTGAAATGCCACAAAACGTTAAGCGCGTGTGTATTCTACTGATATCTGAAGACCTTGGAGAAGAAACAAGGTAGACAGTTTATTACACATTTATTCCCGTTTAACGACTTTTTCTAGGGGCCTACCTTATAGCATAACGTCCCCGACATGCTCGTGATGTATGTGCGAGACTAGCGACACCTAGCACATGAGGCATACATTTTGTTTTAATCAAGTTTAGTTCAGTGATTAAAATTCCATTGATATAATTATAATTATATTTAATTAAAAGGCCGTTTAATATTTGCGCAATTTACACCAATAATAACTCACTACATCAATAAATAGTTGGTCTTTTCGTTTACCCTGAAATGCTTCATTTACCTTAGTTAAATGTCAATTATGAAATTTAGTATGTACAAACGATCTAAGTATTGTTTAACCCAACGGTGATAATAACACTAAAATGAAAATAAAGAAAATTAAAATAATTCAGACGGTAATTGATTTAGAAATTCAGAAATGAACACAGTTATTCAAAGGATTTGAGTTTTCTTTTCTGTCGGCAGTCCTTATTAATAATTTTTAACATAGGATCATTTATATACCTTGCTTTTCGCTCACTCTTTCTTTTCCTCCAATAATCCTTCATTCTCTCCAAATATTGCTTTCTTGTCTCTTGCGTCCATCCTTCATACTTCATTCCCCCCTCCACAAGAACCCTAAGTTTTTAAGTTGGCTCTTGAATCTCTGTTTGTCCAGGCAGTCTTTATAGGTTAATGCAAGTCTTTTAAGTTTTTTCATCTGCATAACATATTGATACTTTTTTTTTAGCTTTCTAATTCAGCTGAGAACAAGCTGAATCTTCCTCTGGCCTTTAGCGAATTTCAGGAAACCTATTAAAAAGTACGGACTAAGTTTAAGGTTTTCAGTGGAAACAAAAGATAATTTCGACTTGGAAAATATCATCCGAGCTCAGAAAAGAAGTTGATGAAAGCCATTAGGCCACTTATCCTAACTGACTTACCCCCTTTTCGTTTCCTTATCAAAGAAGAGGTATAATTGTAACCCTCGAGGGGGGGGGGAGGTAAGACGAGGTGGATTCTTAAAGAGTGATCCGGAAGGGAGGGGGGGAGCCGACTAATTAACCCCCTGACACGACCTCTCTTTATAACTAATTCAAAATTTAATTATAATTTTTGGCGGGAGGAAGAAGGAGTCGCTGAGGAACAGTTTTCATTAAGAGCCGCCCCCGGAGGCAGTTCTAATCTGGCAAACATTGGATTTCCTCCTCCTCCTCGGGTAGGAACAACAACCTGTTTAATAACTTCTTAGCTTATTATTGCATTCCGCTAATATCTGCTTCTGGTGGTGGCGGACGGGGGTGGAAGGAGCGGTCTGTCTTAATATTGTTGTACTGTCCATTTGCTGGCTGCGAGGGTCCGCTGTAGGAGATAGGGCTATCGATGTATACCGATCTGGATGTCTCAAAGGGCGGGGAACAAGTATGAAATTAGGATGAAATCAAGAGTAACAGATATATGCCTAAATAAACACTAAGTAGAAATACTGTGGATCATATCCGAGTACGTAAAGGCAGAGAAAAAACCTGTATCCTGGGTCCAGTACATGGAGGAGGAGAGTTTGAAAGACCATTGGATGCTAGATTTGAACCCAAAGCTCTCAACACAGCAGTTCAGCAGTTATCTTGTATTTAGAGATGAATGGAATATTAATACTGCTTAATATTAAGTTTTCTGGATCTTAATGGTTGGAACCAGGCGATACTTAGTAGGCATTCCCTTCTAAACATAGGAAGTATCCCTTTTTAGAAAACCTGAGAGGTCCTCTATGGAGAACGATATTTAAAGAACAATAATTGTAAATATCTCATCTTCCCTTGATTTTCTATTTCTTTTTTTTTCTATTTCAAAATCCTTTATTTTCTTTTGAACCTTATCTCACGGGTACTGTTTAAATAGTAATTCGTGATAAGTAGGGATTGGTTGTATCGGGATCAAGGCTTCCGGTTCACTTATCTTTTTACTGTTATTCCTTTTTTATTTTTCAATTATGGCTTATGCTGTGATTTCGTTAAAATTTTACGTTTGTTTTTTTAAAACTTAACATTGGTTTGAGATGTGCTGTTGTAGTATGCTGTCATTTATTCAAACTATCATTGCCTGCCCTTTACTTGTTCGTTTTTATTTTCTTAATTACGGATGTTTTGTATTTGCGCATCTTCTGTCAATATTTTTTTTTAAACACAAGCTTCAAATAAACTAAAATCTAGTTAACTAGGTACTGGGAGCACTGGATAAGGGGATAATGGTTAATTCTAAATTTAAAACTAATTAATATTTGTCTATAAGACCGTATTAGATGATTTAAACCATTAAACCATTTTATTATTTATTTTATATTTATGTCGATATTGATGAAGATTTCTGGAGCAGGCTGCTATAAGTTGGTATCTCCCTTGGCCGCTTTAGATTATGAGTCACTCGGACAAATCGATAGCTCGCCTAGGTTTACTCTAGCGGAGTAGATCACTTGTTGATCCAACCTTTAGAAATTCATATCCCTGTGTATAGGGCTTCATGTCGATAAGCTCCATATCCTATTCTCCTTCCAGCTTTTATCTTTACAATATAAAAAAAGCAGTGCCACTACAAGGGTCTTGGGTTCAGTGCGTGGAGACTATAGTGTTTTAAGGGCAACAGTTGTGGAAGGAGGTGATTTGTCCTACATCAATATTTAGGAAAAATAGCCAGGTTTTCCCTTAATTAACAAAACCCACTTTGAGAGTGAGGTTTTCCATATCCTTCAGTGTACATCCACAGCTGTAAACAGATTAAATAAATTATATGCCACTACCGGATTTGAAAACGGGACCTTCGGCATGACAAATCTCTTCCTCTATGCTACCTCGCTCCTAACAATACACTCTTGAATAATAAATCGAAACCTGAGAAGTTAAACAAAAAATATTTTATTTCTGCTCAAATAGTCCTACTTCAGATCTGTTTGACAGATCCGAAAAAAATCCGAAAATAAAACAGAACTTCCAGTTTAGTCCTTGAGTTTTTTTTCTCCCTCGGAAGGGAGGGTGTCTCTTCCCGTTTTGAGTGCAGTAGGTCTTGAGGCCAGGCCGGAATATAAATCTTGTCAGTTCTGTTTGTCAGGTCTCTGCCGCCTCAGTCTATGTTTTCTTACGTCTGCCCCCTAGACTAAGCAAATGATTATTCCGGGTATAAAAATAGAAGCAACCCACTGAAAAATTATATATTATTATAAATGCACACCATTGAACCCCATTTATTATTATTTGTTATAAAATGCTAATTTCGAGATTTAGGTACCAGTTCCACGGAATGTCGCTTCGAGTTCGAACAAGTTTTAACTTTTCACTTATTTCCTTTTTAATATTCTTGAAAATAAGAATACTTGTGAGTTTTAATAAGATAAAGAAACTCTTTCTTTATTTTAACACCATTGTGGACTATCACTACTTTGTAATTATTTCGCACGTCGTCGCTTGCTGTTGAGCTACAAGTTTTAACTTTTTATTCGTTTCCCTTTTAATATATTTCCAAAAATACAATTGATGACGAACTTTAGCGTGGAAAAGAGAATGTAATTATGGTAATGTGTGTACTTCGGTAATCATGTCATCTAGAAATGAACGTTTCAACAAACATATGTCATCTATACTTGGAAATATTGGTTGGAACATTTATTTCTTGATGAAATGATTACCAAAATCTACTCATTACCCATAATTACATGCTCTTTTCCCTACTTTAGCTTACGGTAACTTGTATTTTAGTAAATTTTAAGAATAAAGCGAATAAAGAGAATAAACTCAACCCGAAGAGACAACCTGCGGGACAGATACCATTTTTAAGTTCTTTCACTCTTTATTTCATCACAAAGTCGTAAATTGTTCAGTTTAGGGATTGAAAAATTGACACGTTGTGAAAAATAATTTCATAAACTTCTTTTACTTAATAACCTTTTCTATATGAAACGGCCCAATACTAAGGATTATTAAAAATTACACAATTAATGTAAATTATTACTTAATAAGCAGTAATAATCGAAACCAAGCCATGGATCCTCGAAGATTTGCATATTTTAAACAAACATGAATATAACAAGGTTGCAGTCGAGTTCAAGCTGGTAGATTCCTGCTTGCAGATTGTGAGGCACGCAATCCCATATTTATTTTGAGATAAGGAAATCTCTTATTTTTATTCATTCAGAGCTAACAGTAATGCCAGTAATCAAAATGTTCGAATAGCATTCCCTACTTTTATGAGCACGACTTAATTACAATACAATTATGAGGGAGTGGGCTTTTCGTTGTTGACAACAAAGGAAAACTTGTAGAGGGAAATTTTATAAGTGTTTTTCAGCACCATATACTAATATTTTTTATTGGCTTAAATTCAACAATTAAGTTGTTGAACTAAAAATAATCATTGCACCAATAAATATATATATATATATAGGAAATCTAGCTATCTTTGCACCTGCAAATTCTTACCGAAGTTTTATCACTATTTATTTAAATTATCAAGTTCAAATATTAAATTTCAACAATATTACCTAAAAGAGAATATATTACACCATCCTGTAAAGAAAGTTGTTTACAAATAACTTATTTTTCATTTTCTTTATGAAAAAAATATCTCCTGGTCCGAGAATGCTGTCGAGCTTTTCTATTTTTTAAATTCCCGTAAAAAAATATGCCAATTGGATTCGCTTTGCCATTAATTTTTTATAATATAAAATAAATCATTTATTATCTAAAAAGAATGATTTAATATTTATTGTAAAGAACGTTACCTGGCAGTAAATGTTTTTAGACGCTTTAATCTTTATATCAAACGGATTACTTTTAAACTATTTATAAAGATGGTATGATTGCAGTAAATTATGTTTTGAAAAAAAGAAGAAAAATGACCAATGCTAAGCCTATATCAGTTAGCATTTAGTTTCACTAGCTTGAAAGAAAAGTGACGAAACACAAACATATCTAAAATACTAAATCAGTAAGAATGATATAATAATATACAGAAATAGTCAGTTATGAATTATTTTGTCTCTTTGTCTATTGAACGCCAGTTTATGGTGTTGTATTCGATGATTATCTTCGAATGGTGATAAATTTTGCCTATCTAGTTATAATAAGGATTTTTATTTTTATGAGTAACACTGCGCAGGATGGGGACCGCGATTTTACGTCGCTTCCTATAGACGGCATAATCAAGGATTTTTATTCCATTTTTTTACCTGTCAGCTGCAAACCCGCGATCCGGCGCTCATAATGTTAACAAAAAGGAAAAGGAACAGCTTGAAATATAAGAAATATATTTAACCTTTTTAAAACACCCCTAACCTCATCGATCCAAATATAAAAGATAATAAAAATATTAATCATAAGGATTTTTTATATATTCTTTAATTGCCCAATAATTTTTAATGCGCATCCAGCAAATATGATCCAAGTGTTATTCTCTTTACTTTTGTATAAGAACATCATGTTTTGGATGGAAACATCAATAGTTGAGCAGGCCTCTTTGCCCATTGTCTTTTTAATCTTTTACTAACAGCCCGGGTAACTTGAAGTATGAAAGTATAATAATCATTTTGATGATTTCGTATAGATGAGTGGAATGTTATGTATTTGTTGTGAATATCTGGATTTATAGTAGGAATGTTCATGTTGTGTTTGGTGCGATTTGAAATACATAAAATATATAAATTCAAAAATATGTTTGCCTAGCTTTGGTCGGTATACTTACAGCTCACTTCATGCCTTATTGAATTTTACTACCTAATCTCATTAAACTTTATAATTTTTTTGTATTAATCCCTACAAATCCCTTATGATTACCTTAGATAACATTAATCTGACATTTATTACTACATATAACTGTAAGATTAACCAACAGACGTTTGGTTTCACGACGTTAAACATACTCTTTCCCGACTAGAGGTCTGTATATCAGTTCTAAGCCTAAAAATAAAAAATAATTCCTAAGAAAATGTTATGAAGAGGTACGGAGTAGATGCCTATCTCTATTCTGAGTGGAAGTTTAGACGTTTACAGACAGCTAAAGACCCGTATCAAACGGAATATCTCTGGGCAGCGATATCTACCATTGGATCGCCTCTAGGGCTCGCGCCTCCAGACGTCGAACGTTTCAGATACGAGGAACAGAATAAATAATAAAAAAAAAAGTAAAAGGATAAACAAAAAACAATAATGCGGAGAAACAAAAGGCCGGTTCCCGATTACAAAGCACATTTCATTAGACAAATAGTGCTCAGATGGAAGGAAGATAAAGTTTTTTTTTTTGTGAGTGCCTCCCGCTAACAGATCATTAGTCATCCGGTACAGGCTATATGGTTCGTTCTGTCCGTTTGTAGGTTTGTTATGGTTTGCTCGATACCGAGAAGCTGACTGTTGAGGTTGAGGACCCAATACAGTAATTACAGATCTTAACTTTCAATTCTCTGCTCCTTATCAGTTTCCTAAAGCTAGTCATTAAAACGCATTCAGTGTCAGGCATGAGGTCCATCGTTCAACGTGATTTATCAGAAGACGTTGATTGCTTTAGAGAACAATACAAAACAGAGTCGTTGAGGATGAATATACAGGCGTGAGGGAGGTTGCGGATGAATATATTGGCTTTAATTTATTTTTTCATAACCTCATGGCTTATTTATTTATCTGCAACTGATATAAATCAGGGGGAAATATGATTGACAGAATCTCTTTTACTGCCCCATGTGCATTTTAAGAGAAGTATGAGAATGATGATGGGGGGGGGGGGGGGGCGATTGCTGGATTGATCCCAATTGTCCGTTCGTTAAAACACCCTTCCCCGAACGCGGTGGTAATGTTTCTTGCAGCTTGGGTTACCTAGACACTCGGTTTAGTTAGTTCAAATAATAAAAAAGAACACGAAAATCGTGGGTTTCCATGGTGATACTTGATGCCATACTAAGTAATGTTCGTTCAATTGTGATCATAATAAATATTATCAAACAATATAGGATTAATAACACCTCATTACAATCTGTAAACATAAATATAGCAAACAACAGAAGCCCACTAATTCAACTTTGTTAGCAAAAATTTCAAAACGGGAATTTCTTCTGAAACGATTCAATACTTTAGTTGAATAATTGATTGATTATTTAGCAATTATTTCTTGCTCATGCTACACCGACCTTCCTCCCCGGGTTCTCCCAGTCTCCGAAGATCTAGGTAATAGCCTGACGATGAAGAAGCAGTGCCTGGAGTCGGAGGTTGCTAATCGTCCTTGCGGCGCCGGTTGAAGACAAAGCCGTTAATGAAACAAGCCAAGAGCTGGTCCATTTTTCAAAGTGCCTTACCTGTTCCCCGCCCTTACCTCTCTAAGTTATTAGCTTATAGATTTTTCTTTCTTAATTGATTTTTGTATATTAGGTTGAAGATGTTTGTTCAGCTCGTATGGGAACGGACCTTAATGTGAATCCGATGGTAGTGATCATATATTCAATTGTTATAATGGATGATCGAGTCTTAATTCAGGTTTTTTTAATAATATTTTATTATATTATCTAAGTTATATTATTATTGTTATTTTCAGTACTTCTAGCTCTAAGTGAAAATTGTTTACCTGGGTCTGGTTGAATGTACGAAACAATTAATAGGGAAGAAAATAGGTAAAGCTCAAATAAATAATTTCTTAAATAGTGATAAACTGCTTATAACCTTCGTTTCTACATCCCTACTGCATCGCGGGTCTTCTTCAGGGCATGTAATGTAGGTCACAACTATGAAGATGATATGGTGTCCTTAAATTAAATAAAAAGCAATAAGCTTGATAAAAGTGAATGAATACAATTAATTTAAACTAGAATATCAAAATAATAATAAATCTAAAAAAATTCATGGTAAATTTTTTTGTTTTTTTCAAAATTCTTTAAGATGGTGGTCAGTTCATGAATATTATATATTAATAGATTTTTAAAATTAAATACCAATTTAAATAAGTAATAAATGTAATATATTTCTATTATAGATATTATTAGTATTATAGTACAGATATTAAACAAGTGAATCACTAACGAGAAGAAATTTTTAAACTGTAATTAATTTTAAAAATATTGGAATTTAACTTATAAATTAATACCCCAAGACATAATTAATTATACTATGACATTATCAAATTTCCCCAAAAAATAATTCGTTTGGTATGTACTTATCGCTCGTAAAAACTGAATAATGAAGATAGGTTTTTTCTTTATTTCAGTTTACTACAATAGGATTAATATGAATGTCCGATGAAAGTTCATATCCTAGCTGAGCTGAAGAAAAAAAATTAGCCAAATCTTTTTGTAGGAAAAATCTGTAATTAGAGCAATCGAAGATTATTTATATTATCTGTAATATATACGATCAGGCAAGTTGTGGTATTCCATTTTTTTTCTAGAATCAAACGACGAGTTCTCACCTGCTAGTCTAAAAGGAAAGATAACCAAGGAGACACGCGTCGACGTGAGATGTTTGGCCAGAAGGTCTGATTGACTCCGGACTGACAGTTGTATACGATCGCCCGACTCCAATCCGACAATACGGGGATGTTTGTAAGGGCGCATGAGACCCATTGTCGAAGGGACAGATGGACTCGTGTCGAGTTACCTCCACAATCGGGTAACCCGACACCCCGACCCTGCCCTTTTTATAGGATTTATTGAAATTTGATTTTGAGGGAGAGAGAGGGAGAGAGGGAGTGAGAGAGAGGTAGTGAGAGAGAGGGATAGAGAGAGAGAGGAGGGAGGGTACGGCTGAATGGACACATGGTTTAATCCAATCGGATGGAAAAATAATACCCTTATTGGACCCTTTCGCTGGCTTTTGTTGGAAACATCCCTTAAATCAACAAGATCATTCTGTACGGATTATAGATGTACAAAGCATCTTGTCAGGCTTTGATTGCCAGGCAAACATTACTATTGTATTCTACCTCTCCCAACGGATGGTTACTATTTCGGCATCATGTCTCTATATGGCTTTATGATCTTCATGGGGCAAGTCATCTGCCAACGTTTTCCCACTGATATTTTAAAATGTTTAGTATTTTTTTTTACTCCCATGTTTCCTGACTTCTTAAATAGCGTATGGTAATTTTTAAGTTAGTTACTTAACGTCACTTTATGCTTCTATGGCTAATCAGACTATGCTACAGTGGGAGTCCTAAATTTCGTCATCAAGGTATAGTTAGGATAGGAATCATTTACGAGTACCTGACACCGTAGAAGCTCGGGACCGCCATTATAACGCCTCAACTTAAGATTTTTCTGTCTTTAAAAAAATCTCTTACGTCCATAACGCTTTTGAAATAGTTGAAATAATTAATTATCTTATTTAAAATTATAATTAGCATTATTATGATTTCGAAACAACTTTATAAATTTTTTTTGTTTCTCAAAATGTAAACTTTTTTGAACCAATGACTTAAAAAAAATTTTTTTTTTTAAATAAGAACAAATTAGTTAAGTTAAATATTAAAGTTCATTATATTATTTTAAATAATATTCATTGGTATAAATAAAAGGGAACTATGTTAGGTAGCGGCATAAAATTAAATATAATTTATTTTCAATTAATGCTGATATGAATCCAGATATATCCTACAGGTAACAATTTATTTTTCCAGTTACAAGAAGTGACAACCTGTGGAACTGGTAATGATAATGTTTTTCCAGATTTAAAAAAAATTGTTGTTCTTGAATATTATCTACCACATAGATACAAAATGAGAAAAATACCAAAAAAGGCATAAATTATGAATAGGGTTCAATAAGAAAAATGCCAAAATCAAAGCGATAAGTCTCTAAAATACTGGATAAAGCTTATCAACGTTTCCTTGATTCTAGAATCATCTGGACAAAGAAAAAGAAAAAGTCACAGTTCAAAAAGAAATAGAGACAGCTTCCAAGACGTTTAAGAAACAACCTTTTGAGTTTTTATTGATTATTTTTTCCTTAAAAGCAATTTACTGTCTATAATAAAAAATCAATTTGCTCTTTAAAAATGCTTGGTATACTTTCATATTCGAGGCAATTAAAAATGTTAACAAGCATAATAAAGTACGTGTTTATCTAATTATTAATACAGAGCTCGTATTAAGATGGGAAAAGGGCCCAGTTAAAAAAAAAAAGAAGTATTAAAAAAATAAGGCAGAGTTCGCATTTCATACGGATATGGAATGCTAATCAAAAGAAAATATTCGTGTGTTCCTTGGCGCGGTTGGAAATCTCTCCCGAATATTTTCCGAGTCCGGGTGAAAAGTGTCGAATCAGTTAATTGAGTTTTTTCCTTCCTTCTTTTTTTTTTTCGACAACGCGAAATGAAAACATCCCCCGAGAATTAGAAAAAGTAATTATCGACGAAATTCTTAGTGGAGTGTGGAATGTTATTAATTTGGGCTATGTCAGGCCACCCTCCGCTAACAACCCCTTGTATACAATAAGAACACTAAACCTTTGTTTACAACGGAAGAAACACAACCCCCATTCCGACATATGTAACTCACATGTCTGGGCGTCGGAGAGGGTAAGGAAGCAATGTGAGTTTGGTAGAATGTGAATATGCTTAAAATGTACTGTTCTTCTTCTAATAATGATACTAATTATTCATTTAAGTAATCCGTTCTTGATTCAGGTCTTAATTTAATTAAAAATACTGATGCACTTTTCAGAAAAAATGTTATGATTTCATCAAATAACTTCTTAAGAATGTTCCGAAAATGGATTCGTACATAGTAAACAAGGAAAAAGTTTCTGGTTTAAAAATGTATTTTTAATTTCATTTGTGTACTACCACTGGGCAGTTCCTCTACTTGCCTTTGTCTCTGGACATGATTTATCTTTCATTATATTTACTTGATGTACTCTGTATACAGTTTTCAATAAATACATTTTTTTTTAATTCTCCGGTGGTTAAGGACGCCATGTCCACAAAACAGGCAATATTTAAGGTAAATTGTCGCAAATAAATACTTTTATCAATAATTCCAATAACTCAACAATGCCAATCAAAAATTTCTTCATGCTGTTTATATAAGTTACGAAGAAACAAATTTTAAAATATTAAAGTTATTTAAAATTGGCTCTCCTGAACTAATACAAGAATATCCGGGGTACAGATATAGTACATGAATAGTGTGATTAGATGTAATCATACTAAACTAACTAGTTTACCAATATATCAGACAAGAAATCGAAATTTTATATTAATTGCAGTAAATTCATACCAGTCATACGAATCCTTACAGCCCATCAAAAAACTCTTTTTTTTTTTATACTAATGACATTTTGTTACTGAAATAATGTTATGGATATCGTTACAACAGTTTTAAATAATTTTAAATGCTTTGAAAAAATTATCTTTTTGACTGACGCTGTCAGCCAATTTTTATCGTAGTTGCCTAATGTATATTGAAAAGAACGTTAGATATAGCAGTAGCAATTATGATAAGACTTTGGGATAATATTTGATAGTGTCTTTCATTTTTTCTTGACGGTGTGTTTTATTTATATGTCGTATATGTATCTAAAAAAGAACATAACTTCAAATACAGCAGGTAATTGTTAGAATAATAATCTGTTATTTTAAGGATTTAGAAGTTCTCCGTCTATTTTTTAAAATATTTATTATTAAGCATAAACCAGAGTTATTTTTTTCTTCATATCCAAATTTTATTATCGTTTGAACAAGAAGAGGAAGCCCGCTGACTAAATCAAATTATTCCGCCGAAGCCATCCCATTCCAGCCCTGGAGAATATTGCTGGAAGGAGGGGAGATCGGATGTCTTTAATGAGCTGGCGTGTAATATTGTTATTCTACAGTCACATCTGAGAGATGTGCGCTCAAACGCTTCGGTGCATCTCCCGTCCTAGCTTTACGAATCGTCTTAGCAGCATTCCTTTGATACGAGATGCTTGAATCGTACCGGTTTATTGGTTGTAAACCAATGTCTTACATATCCAGTTGTGTAAAAAGTTATACCAATTACCTATACGAACCGATTTGAAAAATTTAATTTCATCAGATAAATTTTTTTTATTTTATGTGCGAGAAGGTACTGCCTGTGCCTCTGGGGGTTCGCTCCTATCTTAACTAAACTTGGACTGGAAAACTTGTAATAACGTTTTTAATAACGTTAGCTATAGCAGCATAAATTGGCGTTAAATTAATAAACAAACAAACAGTACTCAGTGTGGATTACTCGTCTTTAGGTTTTCAGTTCGAGTCCAACTATGACAGATAAATTGTTTATTATGTTAACTGTCGTAAATCGACGTTGTATGATGTAGAGGCCATCCTGGGGTTTAACCAACCTGTATAGTCTAGGAACCATTAATCAGAAGGAAAACCTGGCGATTGAACACGATCTTAGCGTAATCATCTCTCTGTAGAATTTTTGGCTTAGAAACCATCTCTCTATCGTGTGCTGAATCACGGGCTATAGTGGTTCATTTTTTTTGTTGTATTATAAATTGTTAACATCTCGTATATTAATCATAATAGGAGGTTATATACATATATACACTTTAATTTTTGAAGAGACCTTTACACCCAGTTATACCGAACAGATAGTTTCTGTTTCATCCAATGACAATTGCTTATTTTAAAATGGATTTATACTTCATTAAATACGAGTTCACCCCCCATTTCGGGCACCCACTTTATAGAGGCTGGGTGAGCCTCAGAACCCTAATTCCTTAGAATGGATGGATTCTTTTTTAGCTGAGCCACAATAAAATATTAATTGGTAATTGATACTTATTGTGTATTGATTTAGTTCTTCGGTTAGATTTATTTTCCCAATATCAAGCCGAATTTCGACATTGGAGCCTTACGGTGGCCGGAGCCGATAAAGGGTTGATAAGGACTGGGCATTGTGCGGAAGAAATAATAGTATGGCTGTAATTTCCAGGACATTGGCTGATAATATGTGTAATTGTTATCAGAGTGCCTGGTGGCGAGGAGATACCGAGGGCAGCCATATAGTTGCGCCCCCCTAGTAGAATTTCTTTGTCCATATTCCTCCGAATATCTTCGGCTTCGCTGGTTTTCATAGCTACTCTCCTCTTCCGATACCATTTTGTTCCCGGTTCCATCTGTTTTTATTAGATCTCTTACGCTGGGCATTATATTACGAGGGGTCTTTTTTTCGGCTTCTTTGTTATAAGCTTTGATTATTTTCTTATCCCTCGGTTTCGGATTCGATAAAAAAAAGTCATATTTATGTGACATTATAAAGTTGATAGTTTCAGAAAAATACTCACACTAGTAAAAATATTTATACTTTATTTATTTTGTTGTTAAATAATCATAATGTTCATTACGTTACATATTAAAAAAAAACTGTACCGCTACGATCCGTGAACGGGTCTAGGGTTTAGTACATGTTAGAGACGGTACTATTTCATGGACAATGGTTTTGAAGGAGGTGATTCATTACGTTACATATGCTGGTACCTAATTATTTAATTAATTATATGATAAGAGATACTCTTGCTGTAGAAGCTAATCTTCCTACGTATTGTTATATTGTATTTTCTATTATCTCATTTTTAATTTGTTGTAAAGTACAGATATTAAGAAAAAATATTAATTATTTCATTATCCGCTTCTACTGTTGAGGATCATTGGTGCATAACAACAAACTTTAGATAATGCGTTAGTTTTTTTAGTAGAGTCTTTATTATTGAAGGGACTTTCTTTGATAGATGGATTAAAAAAATTTTAAACTGGCACTACTACAATCAAACAGCAGTCTTGGGCTCAGTTAATGGTAGGTGGTGTGCTGTTGTGGAAAGAGGTGATTTGGGTAAAATTAAGCTTAACCACTTTTTTCGTCCGATGTACCCGTTTCGCCAATAGAGTAGGAAATTTTATGTAGGGTGGGTGAGCCCTGAAAAGATATCTAGATCCCACAGGCCCAATCCACGGTTTATAATATATTAAATAATGTTTCTTTTTGATATAGTCGGTCTAGAGCCCGGTTAGTAGACTATGCCATTCCACACTGTGCTAGTAGCTTGAATAATTCTCTGTGGCTGTTTGAAAGAATGGAATACTTCTTTGTAAATCAGGAGGTTAAGTTGAGCGATAACGGTTTCATGTCTCAACGATTTAGCTTTGAGGGCCGCGCGGGGAGGGAAGATGGTGCCACGGGAGATCCCCTAAGACAGCCGTTATTGTAATAACAAGACGAGGATTTAGATCTCGGAGGGGAGCGGAGGATTTGCACTGATCGAGTTCGTGACGGCACAGGCATTAAAGGGAGAGCCCGAAGGTTCCACCTGTTTCTAATCCCGTCCTCTTGTTTACTTATTCACATGGAAAACTGCCTCTCTTTGAGTTCTTTCATTTCGTTCGGGCTTCATCAGCGGATTCATATCTCGTATCTGAGGAGGAAATTGAATTTCCCGCCGTTGAGAGAGAACGAGACGATAGGAAAGTGACTTGTTAAAAGGTTAAAAGGATACGCGTGGAAGAGCTTCCGTCTTTTGCTCTCGGATGGTTTCCCTCACGTGGAGCATCATTGCCTTTTACTTATTCCCGCTTTGTGTTCTCGATTGAAGCGGCAGGCAATGCCAATTTCGAAATTCCCTTAACAGGATTAGATTACGGAACGTAAGACAACAGAATTCGTACAAGATAAAAGAGAGTGGCGCTTTTTTAAATATCCGCTCTTGTATGGGAAAGATTTAACAAGACACTCAAGAATGGTGGAATTAGTAATTGGTCTCTTTTTAGAAGTGATCGTGGCATCTGTGGTGTAGTGTTTAGGAAAAACACCTTCTATGCCCAAGACCCCTGTTTGCGGCCCGGTAGGTGACTCTAGCATATTTAAAGTTGAGTAATAAATCCTTGGTTTTGCCGTCCTTCATAGGAGTCCTCAACCTGTACGGCGTCGGGCTCTCGTTAATTATCCCCATTCAAATCATACCTGGAAAAGCAAAGTTTAAAACTCCTACTGTAGTATCGTGGGATTACCATAGCGGCGTAAAGTGGTGTTGCATGAATTAAAAATGGGATAGCCAAGAAGTTTTGGGCTTTTCAAATTTTAGCTAAGTGTAATTTTTTTATTCTTATGCTACGAGGATATTTTTAGTACATTTAAATGAATACCACAACTATGAAATCAGTTGTTTCATGCAGGGATGTTGGGTTATGGTTTAATACCAATACTTTTAAAGTAATATCGTATATATTTCGTATGCTTGTGACTGCATTTTACAAACATGTGGGGTTATTGGACTTTGTTTACACGTATACGAACATAAAATATGACCAATATAGAATTTCAACTTACAGAATTTTAATGACCAACTTCTGAATATATAGTTATAACATTCCCTGTAAAATTATTTCCAAATACGCCTTAAATGATCCATGTAATCGGTTCCTATTTTTTTCTTTCCCTCTTTGGGAGATGACTCAGAAGGAGAGGGGCGATAAAACAAGGGAATTTATAAAAATTGATAAAGTGCCGTTATGGGATGATAGAAAAAGACTCTCCCCTAAAAGCTAAAAGCTCCCAAGAGGAGAGCACATGGCCGGCCGTGTCATTTCATTATGTGAAGGGTCCGGCCTAACCTAAACACAACCCACCGCGAAAGCTTCGTCTTATATCAAGAATTCTAACCAAAAAAAAAGTTTATATATAAATAAATGTGTGTATTTATTATATACTACATATACATATATCGTATACAAATGTTTCACACAGCGATGATCCTTGTCGCTGATAAGAAGACGTGGGTTCCTCATTATTCTGTTTTCCCTTATCACTATTCGCTTGCTTCTTCACGTTTCTCATAGGTCACTTATATATTTATTTATGGAAATCGAAATGTTATATTTGATGAATTTCGTGATCTACATATTTATTTATTACAATATCCTCCGGTAGAAAAACTTTATGCCTCCACTTGTAGATGGATGATAATGAGAAAGAGAGAGCCAGAGGTCTTTATACCCAGTAAGTAGTAATAATAATAATAGAAATATTATTGCTATTTTAACTTTGCGTAGTTTTATGTATTTTATATTAAAACAGGACGCTGAGAAATCCTATACCTAGAAATATCCTCTAGGTATTGGTAGGATACACTAGATATTCATATTATAATTATTTATATTTAAATCATCAGTGTTCTGAATTGATCCGATGTATTGACTATCATAAACAAGCACGATATAACACCAACAAACAAGAATTATTTTATTGTATCAATTTAAATCATACTAATGCGTATGCATTTTCTAATTGAATTCAAATAAGTTTAGTTCTCAAAAACGTTAGATCTTTTACAGATAACGCGTGGCCAAAATCCAGTATAGTAAAACTTCAATTACTTGTTTTTTCTGTATGTTTCTGTTGGTTAAAAGAATAGTTTTATTGATTCATTATGTTTATATTTCTATAGAAATTATTTATAGACTATTATAATAAATAAATAAAATAATAATCATTTAGCAGACCGACTGAAGGGTAGAACGAGGGGTAGGTTGGAGGATTGCGTTAAGAATAATCTGGTGGATTCGGGGTTGGGTAGAGTTTGGTGGTATCGGGATCGATCCTTCGGGTTTGCTAAGCCTTTATATTATTATAACGTTTAGTAATAGAATGAACTATTACAGAAATCTGATAGGGATACGATGTATGATGATTTAGTGATTTGTTTTTGTTGGTGTTTATTCCTTTAACACCTCTTTATACTGTTAGGGCAAATCGGACGATGCTACAGTGGGGACTCTAAATTTTGCCTGTCCAGGTTTAATTAGGATAGGGATTTTTAACTAGTACCTGACATCGTACAGGCTCGGGACCCCCGTTTAATGTCTCTTCCAAAGGGCTGCGTAACGTAGGATTATTTACTTCTTTTAAAAATTCAGAGGCCACCTGCCGGGCAACGAACCCGCCATCTTACGCATAGTAGATAGTTATGCTAACCACTAAACCTTAGAGAGGGGTTATATGTGGGGGGTATTAAAAGTTTATTTTCATGCTTGGACATTGTATTTGAGATAATAATAATCAAATGATTGTTCAGAAATAGCCATGAATCGTATTGTGCTAAGAGAAATTATCCCAACGTGAGTAAGGCAAACCATTTTTTTTTGCAAATGAAATATTCAAAAGAAGAGAACTGCTTTCAGAATAAATATAAAAAAAATAATAATAACAATGGTGTAAAAGGAAAGGAGAAGAAAGTAAAATGGAGGAGAGATTAGCCCAAGGCGTTTCTTTTTTTTTTTCTTCTTCATCCCGGCGATAGGGGAAGATGAATAATTCTATATCTGGTGTGGGGTCTTGGCCAGGGAATTTGAGGCCGTATAAAAATTAATGTAGCGGAGGAAGCCATCGCATAGCTAATACTTGGAATCGTTCCCCCTAACACAATAATGTGCCTTTTTTCGTATTGTCCCCTGACCATTGTTCGGAAAATTGCTGTCGCCCCCTCTCTTCAAGAAATTATACTAGGAAGAGAAATATAAACTCGATTTTTTTTCCTGGTTGAATCAGTAATTCCGCTTTATGGACTGCTCCGGAACATCTGCTAAATTTAAAAGTCCACGAAATACTTCAGTAACTGTCTTTAACTGTGCAGGAGCCGATATAAGAATGGATCATTCTACATTTTGGTATCAGTTCCGCAGGTGGTCACTTCAGTTCAAGTCATAATAAGTTTTAACTTTTCATTAGTTTTGGCCAGGGAGTAGCTCAGTGGTAGAGCGCTGAATTGCCGTACCGAAGATCCTGGTTTCAAATCCTGTGGGAGATCCCATGAGATGGATCATATGGGATCTAGGACCCTCCCGGGGCCCACCCAGCCTCTATACAGTGGGTCAGCCCCTGTGGCTTACTGTTTAGCATAACCACTTACTATGCCCAAGATCTCAGATTCGCAGCCCGGTAGGTGGCCCTAGGATTATTTGAAGGGAGTAAAGAATCGTTTGTTTTGCCGTTGGAAGGGACTTAAAATTGTAAATGGGGGGGCCCAAAACCTATGCGATGTTCGGTACTCGATATTGATCCCCATCCTTATTAAAACTAGATAGGCAAAATTAATGACTTCCATTGTAGCATCGTCGAAACAGCCGTAGCAGCAATAAGTGGCGTTAAATGAATAAAGCAATCACTGATTTATCTTTTTTTTTTTTTTGTTTAGAGATTTCTTTTAAATTCAAATTAAATTAACAGTATAAGACATTACGTTCATGTTGACAATTATGTATACAATCTGCTATAATAGTCCTTAACTTACTAATGGGAAGAAGGCAACGGAAGAGCAGCACGCACTTAAGAAAATTGCGTTGAGGATTTAAATTGCACTGAGTAGGGAAATTATTCCTTCTTTATCCCTCCCTTGGGTCCAACTTTCCCGTCTTGGACCAATTGAAGAATCAACAGCGGGATAATAATTTTTGAAATTCCCTTCTTCGTTTAATGGCAAGTGAACTGTTTTAAACTGCACGGCAATTCTTGTTAATGGAATTGGTAAATCCTTTGATTTTATAATGAGATGTTTTGCATTAAGGCCCGAAACTTTATAGATCATACTATATATACAGAAACAAATAGGCGAATGAATTTTTATATGTACTTTAGTGAAAAATGCCATATTGCATTTGAAGTTTGTAAAAGTAAATAATAATTATAAAATTGAATTAAGTACATATAAATACATTTACCAGATACTATGTATTTTTATGAGTATAACCAATAAATGTTTAAAAAATCACTAGAAAATTCTCTCAATTTATTTCACCAATCAAACTATTTAAACCATTTACACTTTGAAGAATCCCAAAAATCTCTAAAATTCATATAAATACCTGGCCAGTCTACTCAATTTCGCATTATCAGAGCTGAAAAAAATAAGTTTTTAGAACTTTTTCGAAGTTATTGATTTATATATAAAGCTGGTCATCTAATACCCAATAAATAATAAGGTACCTGACGAATCAGAATAAAGAGGGAGCTTGATGACCTCACAAGGGATGAGGATTTAGTTAGGTTTTGTGACTTCAAGAAGATGAAGTTGACTTGGGCATTTTGAAAGGTGTAGGAGGGATAATAATAATGTGATTAGGAAGATAATGAAGGAGATTTAAGGGAAAAGAAGAAGATATGATCGAAAACGTCCTGGATGGAGTATGAAGAACAAGATCTGTACAAACTTGGAGTAACTGGGTGGATGAAGGCAATGAATCGGGACGGCTTGAGAGAGTTTGGGAGGCCAAAGTTCATACTGGGATGTAGTGCCGGATGATGAAAAATAAAATGAGAGGTCTTAATGGATTAAAGAGGAAACGAATGTTTTGTTAATAGCATAGTTATTTGTCAATTATTAGTCATGAAATGCATATGCCTATGATACGTTCTATTCTATGGTTGGACAAACTGAAAACCCTTCCAATCTGCCCAGTCGTAGATGTTTTTGAGAATATCTATTATACTTCTGTAAAATAGCTTATAAAAGGTACTATACACAATTCTGGTATTAAAATTAAAACATTAGAAATACGTAAGAACTAACAAAAACTTATTATAACCCGTCTCCACCCGCCACAAGTGCAATAAAAAGCCACCGATAAGGTTCCAATTTTTCTTTTCTTAGGAAGCAAACCATAAAATACTAGATTTCATAATGATGGCTGCTTCGTTCATGTTCCTATGATTGGATAAAAATTCTTGATGTAATTGTTTGTTTTGTTCAAATTCGGAGAAGAGACAAGGTAAGGTTGAACGCCCTCATTGGAAGGGCCATTGTATCATCCAAAACGACTCAAATCATTAAGCATTGTCATATCAGTAACGCTTTATTGTGAGAATTGATTTAGGAGGCCTGGTAGGCTAATCAAACGACTAACAATGGAGGCCCTAGGAGAGAGCAAATAACGTGTAATACACTAATACACCCCCTCCCCCTCCCCCGTTATAGATCCATCGGTCCTCTTCTAAAAACATATCTGTTTGTCTGCTCGCGGACAATGGGCCGATTGTGCTGCCCCTATTGAGTCCGGCAATGCTACATCTAGTTCCATCTCTTGTCTAAGTGCCTAGTGTTGTGGTTAGTATTGTCGATACAATGAGACGTCATGACTCTAAACATCCTGACCCAACAATGATCTTAAGTTATAATTAACGAGGGGGGACAAAAGTCAGGGGTATTGATCGCTGATAATCACCTTGCTATTTTCGTTCTGCTAATTAAAAACGTATCTACGACCATATATATATTTTTTAGTTACCATATCTTTACCTCTGATTGATATATGGAATAGAGAATTTAGTAATGAAGTTTGAAATGAGTACTTAAATGCACTTCAATCCTAATCTAAGTCTGACACTTAAATAATCAGACATTGCAAAATCTTTCAAACAAAACGAGTAACAAAACGAAAGTACTTTTTGAACACTTTGATTCCAAAACCCTGTCTCCAAAAATGTCATATTTTAATTTTTTTTTCTCAATTATTATTACTTATTACAGCTTTAACTAATAGTTGAAGACATGTCTAATATTGAACTAAAAGCAAATTATGTAGTACCGACTTTTCTGGAAATGATAATGTTTTATGCAATAAGTTGTAATAGCTATTTTTCAAGAGAATTAAGAAACTCTTCAGAACCACCCAGGACTGAGGTGATTGGAAAGTTCTCCGGTTTGTTCATCCACTAATAAAGCTTCCAGGCTTATGGTTAGAATAAGTTGGTTATTTGTAAGAATTTTTTTCATTTAATGATAATTAAGAACAAAAAATCAAATTTAAGGATCAAGTATGAAATTTATAACTTATTCACACTACAATATTTAGCAGATCAATTATACTCTACCACATATTTATTTATTCATTAACACTTCACATATTAAATATAATCATGGAGTTATCGAAATGTTACATTTTAATTTTTTCATAAATTATATGTAAATATAAAACATAAACAGTGTTGTAAATGCTAACAGCTGAGCCTAGTGGTTAAGATGAAGTTATTGGTATTCCGAGGCAGTAAAATTGGCGCCCAAACTTACTTTTCTATTTATGCATGCCTTAATTCTAGGACGGTTGCACAAAATATACGCCAGCTAGGTTACAGTTTGTGTTTTAAGGAATATTTTGTGATTTTGTAAGTGTTTTTTTTGTCACAATGTTTAAACAAAAAACAAGATTTATAATACGGAGATAAATCGGAAGGAGGAAGCTGGGTAATCTTTGTGTATCCTCGGCTCGAGGGACCTCCTGACCTAGGGCTTTTATCTAGCAACACGTGTTTGGGAAGATAACAGCCAGACTTCCTTCCCTCCCCCATTTGTCCTTACTCTGATCTCCTTCTAAGTTATAATTCATTGTAGACGACTAAAATACTCTGAATATTTCTAAAACATTTATCAGTTTGTGTTCTTGATTTCTGGATATGGCACAATTACCCAGATATATTTGTTATTATAGATTTGGAACCTTGCTTTAGAGACCCTTCGGGTATCCTTGAGAGTGATTTGCTATTTTCCGGTTGACGAACAATAGTTGCCCTCACAATAACCGTACTCAATCCATTACCACCGACAAACCAACCAGTATTCCAATCCAGTAATAATTTACCAACCTACAAAGATTCTCTTTAGGTTTTAGATATTTTTATGATCTGGGAAGGGAGTATTTATCAACTCCCTCACTTAATAAAGTCCGCTTGCATTATAAATATAAGTGATACGAAATTAGGGCATAGCGGAAACATATTTCTCTGCTGATAGTATCAATTACTGGCGTGTGAATTCGTTTGATAGCAGAAATTCCAAGCATTTTCCTGCTTGCTCCAGATTTTCAAATATTATTGCATGTTACAGGAGTGTAGGGCTGTTTTATAATATTCAGTCTTAACCTTTTCCACTGTTCGTTCTTATTTTACTCCAGACATTATGGGTTCAAAGAGAGTCTTCGATGCACAAGGAGGATAGAAGCATTTAGGTTTTGAACCTAAGATCTTTTAGCAGGATAAAAAGATAATGAAATTAATTCAAAAATTGAAAGTAAATTGGAGAGAATCTAATTATGTATCGAATGAGAACGATGGAAATTGTCGCCAACTTTAGCGGAGAGATATTGTGTATTGAGATATAATCTTCTGAGATATTGTAGTTGTATTTCTAAATTGAAACAATTTAAAATGGGTGTTTATTTGCTCATAACCATGAAAGAAATGGGCATTTATTTCTCCATCACACATTAAAACTGTATCAACCTTGCCTCTGGGCTTGTCTGACAGAAGGCACTTGTGTCACTCTTAGTGTATTGATGTTTTTTCTTGCTCACTAATAGTTTACCCATTTTTTTCTGAAAGTATATGTATTTCGCTTTTATCACTTTAAAAATACTAGTGCGATGTAGGACCAGTTATTTTAGTTTGTATTTTTGAAAGTAGAATGGATGGATTACGCCTCTTGTTTTAACGTTGTTTTTTTTCTATTGTTATATCATTATTTATCAGTTACGAATATGTGATATATTCATGTTTTCGTTACATCGAATGCTGCATAAGCTACATGATTATTATTAGTTTTTTTTACTTTCTGTTCACTGGACTATAACAGAACATTAATGAGGAGGAGAATTTATCCTCTATCCGTTCCAAAATAATTAGATATAGCTCTACAATGTTAATAAGCAATAGGGCTATATTTTAAAATATATTAAGTGAATTTTCATTTCTTCCTACATGATCCTTTCCGACCAATTACACTTTGAAATGCAATCCAACCATTGGCCGGAACACAACTGAAAGCTCACACACGTTTTTAATTTATCACATTGCGCCTTAACGCGAAATTAATTTAGACATAAAAAGTTTTTCTCTTCATTTATCCCGAGTTCCAATTAAAGGAGATCTCTTCGCCACGGGGAATGTGGGAGTTTGTTTTTTGCCGAGACATCGGACGGCGTGTAAGGACGTAAATCATGAGAGTTTTAGTGCCGCTCAAGCCGGCCAATAATTAGGTGTAAACACGAGTCAACCCGGCCATCATTCCTCACTTTATTGCGGCTAAAAATCCTCTTCTTCCCTTTGATACACGCATCGATTTATTATTTATATTTATGGAGATTAGCCGGGAAAGTTAATGCCCTGTTTTTCTTCTAGGAACAATTAAAATTATTCGCATAGTATTACTTGAAGTGATTCTTATTATAATAGATTTCGAATAATTGCATATGGTATTTATCCATGTGTGGCCGATACAAGTGTATGCTCTCAATACTGAAATATCCATAATCATGGTAGGGAAGTGGAAACGAACATTTGGGTACCCTTAATAGGGGGTAAACCTGGCAGTTGAGCGTGGCCTCAGACAAATCAGTCAATGCTGTTCCAGTAGCAGTAAAATCTCTGCAACGTACTGAACCCAAGAGCCATAATAGACTGCAGTGGTACAGTTGCTTATATATATTTTTGTATTTGTATACTAAACATATTTAAAAAAATGTTTTATCTCTCATCCCTCCAAATAATGTTCGTGGTATACCACAGCACTGGCTCGTTGAGATCTGTCAGCTAAACTACTTCGATTTTTGGTGAAATTATTAAATTAATTATAGTAGATCATTTTTTTGTACTCATTCGATGAAAGCTCGGAATTACTCCTTCTTTGCATTTAAAAGGACATTATAATACAATAAGTAAATATAATGAACTTTGCGTGAATGTAGGCAAGTAGAGATACCACCCAGTGGTGGTACTAAAATAACATTAAATTTAAAAGGTGAGGTGCCCAGCGAACACTTCTAAAAGGATAATCAGAAACATTGAATTGTATCATGTTTTTTTGTTTTATTACGCTTTGACTAGTATTTATTGATTAATCGATGCGTCACGTGAAGAGTTCTGTGGAAAGTAATTAAGAAAATGGCATCGGTTTACACTTCAGTCGTAAAGCACACACGATATATAATGCATCAGCCTCAACTATGACCGGTAACGTTTCCGTAGCAGTTGTAAACGTCATAACTCGCCAAACAGACCGACTCCAATGTTTGCTCTTGGCAAACACAAACAACAACATTTAGGACAATTAAAGCCGTCGGAGTGGGAGAGAGCTCTGGCTCGAGAAGACTGTTTTATTATTTACACCGGCCTCGCACCCCCGGCAAACACGTTTTTATCAAGCCTCGGCTAAAAGGCCCCTAATGCTTCTAACCCTTTCTATTTGGGATTTTAATTATTCCGAATGAAAGGGATTTAAAGGGTTTTAGTGGCGGGAGGGGGGTCCCTTCTTAATCTTGGCCCTTCATAAACAGAGGGAACTCGTGTTGGAACAACTTTTCTTCGATTATAAACAACCTACGAGAAGAAGAGTTGCCGTATTTACATAAATCTGCAAAGTAGTCTGGGAAGGATCTTATGCGAGTGCGATACAAATGTTTTTTTTATAAGTAGGAAGTGAGTTTACTGGACTCTCAACTCTAACTCGTGGTGTATTGCAAAATATAACCTTAATCAAATATGAAGGTAGGAGACTCTCACATGAATATTTCTTCGTTTAATAATTTAACGCCACTTTTTGTGGACTAAATTATGCCTATGCAGGTTTAATTAGAATGGCGATCTTTAACAAGTACTCTTTTAAGTCACTTCGGAAGGACACCCAAAGCAAGGATATACTCCTTTTAAAAATCTTAAGACCATGCTCCGAATCCGTGAACTTGGGCGTAGTATATTGTAAAATAATCCAGACCAACATTCATCACAAAACCTAAATTTTTACTTAAGGAAGAAAATAGTTGGGGGTGCAGTCAAATGAAAACACTAAATTAGTGGTCGCTTATTTAATTATGTGCCGACGTTTCGACCCACTTTGTGGGTCATCTTCAGGGCTATAGGAAGCTGTAGCAAGAGTAGACGCGGTCTAACTGGCTAACTGGACTAAATTTTTACTGTTTGGATTCTTAGTTGTGTTAGAGATAGTTAAATGTATAAATATTGTTTATTAAATACGAGAAGATACTAATTACCAAAAGCTTCCCCAGTCCCAATGGTTCAACAACCACACTTAATAGGTATTTCTAATTCCATCGGTTCAGTGTGGTTCCGTTAAAACAATAGTCACGGTGAAATCTGTTGTTTGAGTCCACGGTCGTATAGGAACGAAATGCCACTTTATTCAGTTGAAGCAGTATTGCTCTCACACGTTTTGAAATTTACCTGTCCTGTTTATAATCTTACTCGCTACTCTTTGGACGCGTTGGGTCTTGGACTAAGTTGAAGAAAGAAAGATGTTATGTAATTCAGATGAGAGACCTTTAAAATTACTGAATGTTTGTTTAATTTGGAATCAATTTTGATCCGAAAAGGTTTCGAGGCAAACGAAATAATACCATGTTGTTGATTCGTGACCATAACTCCATCCCTTGATTGCGTTCCCTTCCTACCGTGTCCATTCCGATTGGTGTTACATGATTTAGAACCGTTATTCCCTGAGCCGATCTCTGCAGTTTTTAATTTCTTTCACCACCACGACTCTACCGCCTGGTCACTATCTTGAGGATGTTATTTTTAATAGAGTTTAGATTAAACATTTCCTTAATGCCCTGGCCCTGTGACGAGGCAGCTCACCAATCTTGGATATCTCAAATTGGAAGCGTGGTAATTAAAGTCTTTTAAGGCATGATTTCTTCATAGGGCATTCGAGGTAATGTTTAAGATGCGGGATGTGCATTATTTTTATTAATTGATACATCCTTACTCGCATTTCATTAAGCATTAACTCAAAGGTCATTAGTTTATAACATACTTTCTTGGAATAAGAATATACTTTTTTTGTGAACAATAAAACAATAGGTATGATTAGACCTTTTCAAGTGATATCTTATTTCACCATTTTATTTCTTTATTAGTAAATATAATATCTAATATATTATTCAGTTCAATAATATAATCAGTTGGTCTTGGACAAAATAGTTTTGTAATGACTTTATCTTATTTCTTTTGAATAACTTCAGAGTTCAGATCCAATTGTGGCGGATAAATTATTTAATCGGTTAACAGCCATAGATGGACCTTGAGCTCCACCTGGAATCCACCAGTTTATATAAAAATCTGACCGACGATCTTGGACAAATCGCCTCCCTGCACAACTGTAGTTCAAGAAACAGCACAGTCCCTCATATGTACTGAATGTCCCCTTCATGGGTTGTAGTAGTACAGCTTTTTTTTTCTATTGCGGTCCTTTCCTGAACCAATTTTTTTTTCAGTATTAAAATAGCAAGTATCATTTCCATTCAAAACCACTTCTAACTCATTTTTTTCTATTAAGTTTTGACCCCTTTTCAAATACCACTTCATTTTCATTTTCATTTGGGTTTGGTTCAGCTAAGTGTGTAAAACACTGAGTTGCTGTGCTAAATGCCCCAGGTTTAAATCGGGGTGTGTATGATATAATATTTAAGCTTTAAACAGCCAAAGATGTAACCTGTGGGATCTGGAGACCTTCCTGGGGCTCACTCAGCCTCTGTAAAGTGGTTACCCTTAATAACTAATACAATTATCTTTCCCGAAAGAGATGGATAAAGATGATAGGAGACTTAATGGATGTGTCAGACTGGACGTGAGGCGATCTTAATGACCGCTTATGTCGGAATATTAAGGCTGGGGGTTCAGATGTTTGCTTTTTTAGCTGGGCATTAATTTAACTAATGACCAGTTCCATAGCTCTTCTGTACTCCGCTCAGTTCGGGATGATCGCCGTTAAGTACTGGTTTTAGTTTCGGACACTCTGGGATACCGAGCACGTCACAAGCGAAAGGGGTCATCCTCTGGTCACTGTTATTACTATCTTAGGATTTTTTATTTATGATTATTTAAGTTAACTTTAGGAAGTTTTTTATCAAAACTTAAACAATAAAGAATAATTAATTCCTCCCAGACATCATGGAGACACAAATCCGAAATTATGTTGAGACTCGATTAGCATGGAAGCAGTAAATTTCATGAATTTTAAATTCATATTTTCTCAATGATTGTCATATCAACCTTATACGTTATATCTGTAACTTTATACGTTTAAAAAAAAAATAGAAATGTTTAAATAAATAACTATCTGAAAATAACCCTAGAAAGCTAGGTATAAATCATTTGTGATAGTCCTACTTTTAATTAAAATCTTGGCAAGCAGTAGTAACATTAACTTATTTTAATTAGAAACTTAATGTAAATAAGTAATCATACTTTGTGCATCATAATTTGATATTATTGTTTAACGTTTCGGAGGATAATCCGAAAAATAAAATACACTAATAAAATCTTTGTATACTCAAATACTTGTTTTGAAAAAAATCACTATTTTTAGCTCACACCCTCGGTTTTGAATTTAATAAATAAAAAATTGCGCAGTGATTATTTTTAAAACAACTCAGTTTTAAATAATTAGTGATAATGATTTTAAATAATGCGATAGAAATTTACGTAATAAAATAATTAATTAAGATTACTTTGTCAACAAAACTCTCTTCATTTCATCTCACTGGTAAAGTTTATTATATGAACTGTACAGAAAGGTACATGGTACGTGGTGATAAACGTTATGTAATAATTCTAATACACCATCTCATCTCAGCAATTTAACAATAATTTTGAAGTTTTCAGAAGCCATTTTGGGGGGAAGCACGACTGCATTAATTATAAACATAATATGCAAAAAATAAGTGGAGGCATATAAATAAATCATTGATATAAATCAAATGTAATTAGATACGTATAATTTATAAGCGCAGGTATAAAATATAAGTATTAAATAAATATTTTTTTAAATGAAAAATTTATTAATATTTTTGTAATGTGATATAAATCAAACTATAAGACATTCCCAACTTTTATTAAGTTCCACTAGATTGGAGTACCTTTCACTTCTATGATGGGGCTATAGCAGGTAAGTTATTGACATGCTGTATGTATGTGTTTATATATGTATTAACTAAATAATAGCACTGACCTTATTAAGTTTTTTTTATTAGTTAGTATATTATTCAGTTCTTATTCACTTTTCCTCTCTGAAGGAGACAAAAAAAATCAAAATAACTGTAAACCCAGTAATGAATATTATAATTTACATATGAGTGCATGTTTGTAAAATAGTTTCGAGTTATAGAATTTAGTGGTAGTTACTTTATGATTAAGCTTGAGGTGGATTGCAGTCCATCGACACCACGCTATCCAAGTCCACTTTTGGATCTCCTTTCCTTCTTGTTCGTCAGATCCGACGAGGACCCCTGGGTAGCTGTTCGGTGGACTGACAAGCCATCCTCTTCTCCAAAGCCGCTCCGCAGACGTGCTCCGGGTGCCCCCCAAGCACGTGCTGTGCACGGCAACAATTGCCTGATTCAGAGCCTGCTGCAATGTTGCAGGCCTGGTAGACCGCCGAAAAGGGCTCCTGTCGGACTCTCCCTGGCAGCGTCGCACCTCTCCCAGCAGATCAAGAAGCACAGGATGGACAACGGAGACTACCCTTCTTCAGGGTACGAGAACGGACACATCTCAGGTGAGCTTTAGCACTTAGAATCCATAATCCTTTAATGATAAGTCGATATAAGCAACAGGCAGTTCTTACTTATATTGTCTGCATTTTGTTAACTTAAAAGTTGACCGAACAAAACTCTAAGAGAAGTATTTTTGAAAAAAAGGAACTTGAAGTTAAATTACCATTAGTGACTTACCCTGAAATTTTGTAACGTTTTAAAACCATCTGCAAATACATGATTTGACCTAACTATAAAATTCAGACTAATATTTATAAATATTATTACAATGAGCTATGTTTGTCGCTCTCTTTTTAGTTGGTCATCAAAGCCTATGATTTGCTATATTTAGGTTTAGTTTAGATAATTTTAAATGTATATTGTAGATGTGGCATACACACACACTCGCACGCATGCATTCAGACTAAATGATGTTGAAAATACAGATCTTGAATAGTTATGAATACTTTTACAATCAGCTGATTAGAGGATCTTAATCATAAGTAATAATCATCTAATTGTCATAAGTTTTACTACCTAAAAAGTAGAAATTAATCGAGTTGTTCTTGTCTTCTTCTAAGGAAGCGGTATATAATTAAATTTTTAGTGTTACATTATATGCCATTTGAGAATTGTAAATAGTACTATCCTAACGGCTTTTTTTTTAATTATTCTTCTAAAGTATGAAATATACAGACAATCCATTTGTTATGCGAACCCTCCTATTGAAATGAAAATACTAGAAAAAGTAGGAAAGCAATCTGACGGAAAGTTTTCACTCTTTCCCGCATTAGACTAAAAACCAAACAATGTTTTGTATTGGTTTCAATTTAAATAATGTGGATAAGGATATTTAACTATTGAAATTTGTAAGGATGTAGTTAAGCATGTTTTTTTTATCTGAATCATATGAAATAAATAATAGTTTAAAACTAAAATAATATCCTTTAATAAGGAAACAATTTTAAAGAGTATAAAATGATTTTAAAATATTTTATTGCTTGCAAAATAATCAAAACTCCCCAGTTGATCCCGCCTGTAGTTATATGCTTGTCTCAACGACTAAGCCTAAGTACACGCCTTAGTACTTGGCACAAGAAACTACCATGCTATCGGTTATGAAAAATCGTTAATCCTCAAGATCCTGCTCAGGATAATGAAATAAACTTATTAAATTATTGTGTTGTCATCGGTCCTTGAGGAGTGTGTCCTAATGTGCAGAGCAGAAAATCGAGTTCGAAGATTCCGTTACATACATACGCACAGAAAGAGGTAATAAAAGAGTATTAGAAATAAATTAAAATTACCAAGCAAAAATTGGGAGCGGATTGGCTCCATAGTAGGCCGCTGAGTTGCCGTGCTGAAGGTCTTGCCTTTTTATCCACCTGCTCGGCATGTTTTATTTAATCTGTTAGCAGCCGGAAATCAATCCAATAGGATTCTGGACCATCCTTGGGCTCACTCCGCCTCTATAAAGTGGGTACCAAAACTAGGGAAAAATGATGGTGGTTGGGCGTGATACAAGAAACAGTAAAGTCTTCAATACCCTTTATGAGTTGTAGTGGTGCAGGTTCAGGTTAAATAAAAATTTAAGAGTTTACGACAACAATATATTCTTTCATAAATAGGCGTATGATCAGTTTCGCGGTTATACTTCAACAAAGAATCGTTAGGGTAATTATCAGTGCAAATGTTAATTAGGATATGGTTGCGGATGTTGATTGAGCTGATCAATGTCAGTTGATTTAGCATTTTGACTATAGGGGACATGTCAGGGCAGTCCTGTTTGTCCCCGCCCTGTTGGCTCCCTCTACCTACACCTTCATTAGCAAATCCTCCCGCTATGATTTAGTTTGCTCTCGTAGTATTCGTTGTAGGCCTTGTAGTGTTTGTTGACCAGCAACACTATGTAATGTTCCGGTTCATTGGTATTATAAATTTTATTGAGATTCGTCAGAGAGGTTGGAGTTTTTTGAGAGAAAGTAAAAATTCATAAGATATATGGAGGCTTCATTTAAATACCCTTTTCACTCCAACAACTTTCTAGAGTGGTATAAACCCAGACAATTTATTTCTAATTTGTTGACCAACACTTCTATTACCAATAAAAAAAGGAATCGTCCACTAGGGTTGGGCGTTAGTTGATAGTTAGCACTATCGATAGGCCAATAATATCGCCTGAAACCTATCGATAGCACTCGTTAAAGATCCCTATGCTTAAAGTACCTAGATAGGCAAAATTAGGCCTTCAACTGTAGCATCATCGGATTACAATAGCTTAAGTGACGTTAAATAAATAATCAACAAACTTATATCACTTTGAAAACCGGTAAGATAAAATCCATCAACACTACTGTATATATCTTTGTTAATTTGTTGCGTTTTTTAAAATTTATATTTCACAAAAAAATAATAAAAGAAATAATAACATAAAATGAAATATTTTGTTTGAAAATAAGGGCAGATATTTACACAGTTACAATTTTTACGATAAGTTGACTCTCAATACCGGGTTAATTTATTCAAATATTTATGGATGCTATGTAGCGGATATATTGTATTTTTTAACTTAGCGAGAAATCGAATTATGAAATAAGAATTTACAAGATCCATTATTCATAGATAAAGTTAAATTAACATATTTTTTTTTATATAAATTTAAATTTTCGTTATTAAATTATATATTCCAGTATTATAGAGACATAAATGAAAAAAATAACTGAAGGTATGGAGTAGGAAATGGGAATTGGGTAGTAATTATATGTGACTGCTTCCCAGATCTGATAGCAATAAAAAAATGCTTTGATGCCAGATCGGAATCCAAGGTCTGACTTAACATCTGCTCAGTTATCAGTCAAGGAATGTAAAAAGTAAGATTCCTTTGCCTCGGCTATAATTAATTTTATAGCTACAGTTATATTGCGTTTGGTATAATTAATTGTAATTTTATTATCTTATTATTAATTCTTTATACACGTTAGATATACATCGTTGTGTTGTCAGAATCGCTTTATTATAAAAGTAGGTAATGAGTATAAATGCTATTTTTTGGAACGTTGTATTTTAGTGCAAACCAAAGTTGAAAATATAAGAATTATTTATTACCAGTCTATCCCACCAACACATTTTTTTTAAATATTCCGAACCTGTACCGCTACAAGTCAGGAATGTTCTTGGGTTCAGTATATTTTTTAAATTTATTAAAATATATATACATATTCGTGGTTATTAAAGTACCGAAGGAATATTAATTTGTTGATTTGGTTACAATAATTGCTGTATAACTTCGGAAATGGCATTCAGATAGAATAAGCACGTAACCTTATATGTTAAGCCTTATCTAAGGTGCCGTATTAACGAAGTAGTGGTTTATTGATATGACAATTAATATTGATAACATTATCCAAATAAATATATAAAACATTTATAATATATTTACATATCTATCCCATAAATTTGGGCATATAACAAGAATACTGAAGCATTGTTCCATTTTAACTTCAAATACGTGGAAGAAACATACGTCGAAACTGCATAGATGGTCAGAAGATTCAGAACTCCTTTGTCAGTCATTATCATATTCGTTGGATCCAATTCAATTGGGCAGTCTACTAACCCGTCTTATCCTCATTTCATTATCTAATTATAGGGGGGTAAATAGTAGAGTACTGTACTGTTACTTAGACAATGGTTGTGCAGGGAAGTGATTTTTCCAAGGAGTAGGTTCAGACGCCAGCTTTTCCACCAATTTAGGGTACCTACTTTATTGAGGGTCTGAAGATACCGTATTATCTATGACTTCTAATAGGTTAGTTAATTCATCTTCCACATCTACACTAGCTAACTCGTTCCTTTTACCATCTCGATACTTCTAGACTTGTTGCAGTAGCTGGCCACGGCTAGTTCTTCAACTTCATCCCGAAGCACCGCGACCACTGATAGCCTTCTATTAAGATGCAAATGCTCCTCGGTGGAGATAAGACCCCGGAAGAGGAAATGCTCAAGTTTAATTGTTAGCCGAGCTGTTATTATAAAGAAAGGCGAGTTGTTTATAGGAAGAGGCGTCTTAGGAGGAATTAAGGGTTTTTGGTTCCCACTGTCTCAATTATTACAAGGGTTATTTAATTGTCCATCGGGGGAACGTGTGCGTGTGTGAACGACTCTCACAGTCGAACCAATCTGTAATTAACAATTAGTAAACTATTGTAGTAATAGTCCTCTTAGAAAGTACAGGCGCCTCGCTTTTAAGTACCTGCTTGGTCCACTTAATGCTCTGATGGCTGGCGTTACAAACATTTAATGATATCTCCTGTTATCATTAATGGCATGATATCATTTATTTTTATTCTTAAATAGTTTTCATCACCAAAATTTGTTTGTATCTTTATTTGATATAATTTTCTGGTACTTGTCTGTTAGGGTGGCTCCACTGATCAGTTTGCTCAACCTTACTTCCGACGCTAACGCCAAATAACATTTACAATTAAATAATCAGAACATTTCATTATTAATAATAATAGGTGAAAATGATTTATATGTCTTTGAAATAAATAATAATATAATAGTAATACAAATAAATAAAGTTTCATCCACTTCATCTATCATATTTTCCCTTCTATTTTCAAATCTCCGTTTTGTTTCAAACCAATTGCATACAACTCCCTCAAACATATTTCCCAATCTATGAACGCCGTTTGAACATTTAAAGTTCTAGTGAGCAAAATTTTACTTATGTAATTTCTTTACACCAGAAATAAATATATCTCATAGCATTAAGAAATGATAGTATTCTGTACTGTTATTAGTAGTGAGGCCGCCTTAACATACATTGGTACATGTCTTCTTAATGAACTTCCTTTGTGTTTGTTTCGCTTGTTATCTAAAAAAAAAAGAGAGCTTAAATTACTTTAACTGAAATTAAATGGTTAAAAAAGCTTTATGCCTGGGATCTAACTATACTAGTCTGATTATTTTAAAATATCAAGAAGATAAATATCTTAGTTAAAAACCTTTGTCCAAGAATCAGTCTCTACCAAGTACTGAGTTTTAATGGGTTGTATTGGTTCAGGGTTTGTTTTCCCTCGCCACATCGTCAACCTCCTCCTCGTTTACACAGAGCTGCTTCTGATCAGCCATTATATTGGTTTAGCCACAGCGGGTTAACCGTTCCGTAGCAAGTCGCCCGTTTCCCCAAATTCGGGACGGCGCAGAAGAGAGAGCTGTGGGTAAAAAGACCCTCCCCCCCTCTGAGGACAAAGCGACCACTAATTGGAGAAGGTAATGCAATCAGGGTCCAAACTAATGAGGCTGCAAACCAAGGAGTTGCTTATTAAAGAACGGTTGGGGCTTATGCTTCCGCTCAGGTAGCCTCGTTGACAATAATCTCTTTGTGTCTTGCCGTTTCCGAAGGTCTCCCCTAGTCTCTAACCTGGCTCATAACATAATAATTACAACATTTATAATTATATCCTCAATTAAGAGAAAGAAGGAAGTCATAGCTGTCGGTGAGGCAAGAAAGGGTGGGTTGTGTTATAGTTTGCTTATTCATTTAACATGACCTCAACTGCTATGGACCATGGGAGTCCTAAATTTGTCCTACCCAGGTATAATTAGGACAGGGATCTTTAACGAGAACCTGACATCGTAAAGGCTGAGGGACCCCATTTTACGTCCTCTTCCAAGAACGACAAAACATAGGATTTTTCCAAGCAGGAAAAAATCCTTGGTTGAATTAAGATATTCCAATATATTAACATAATTTAACTTAGGGCGTTACTGATATGTGTTGATTTTTTTTAATTTTATATAATTTCTTCTTTTTTTAAAAATTTATTTATTGAAATTTACAACTGTATGCAAAATACATCAAGTAAATATAATGAGTGAATACATTGACATGAAAAGACAAGTAGAGAAACTACCTAGTGGTAGTACTCAAATAAAAAAGTTCAGCTTAGGTCACGAGGCCATCTTTTTTTCAGACGCCTCGGAGGATTGTCAGGAATTGAAGAGCTTCCGAGGTTTGAAACTAGTGGGTTTGAGTGGAAATGAAGTTTGTCATGAAAATATTGATATCGGATTCGGGCCAAATCAGCAATAAACGGGACGTTAAGGTCATTATGGATTACTTTGTTCGTAACTAAGTAAGGAGCATTAAGGATTTTCTGAAGGATTTTGGATTGTAAGGATTGAATACGAATTTCTTCTTACAATTTAATTATAAGGGCAATGATAAATTATAAAAAGTAAAATCTTACTAAATTTTCACTTAAAATTTATATAGTATCATTTCTTTTTGATTATCGGATAATTAGTATACTATGTCAATGTATTATTTTTTTAATTCATCTTGAAAAAAAATTGAATTTCATACTTTTGTATTTAAAAAATGTATTTCATTTATTTTTATAATAGTTAAACATGAAAGAATAATTTAGGCAATCAGGATCAAAAGCAGATGGCTCCGAAATTTCAACAATTTTATCAAACACTATTCTTTGCCTTATTAGTCTTGGTTTTAGTCCGGTTCCAAATCTGAAGTTTCGAGAGTATAACTTTACTAAAGTAGCGAAAAATATGAAAAAGTCAATTTTTTAAATTGGAGTTATCCGCTTTTGATCCATATGGAATTCAGGTTTACACATACATATTTTTTTAATCTGATTACTCGTATGTTTCTGTTTAACTTCATTAAATATTCCCTGAACTGTACAACTGTTATGTGGCGTACCTGACGCATGACCCGATGTACATTATTAAAAGCAGGCTATGGAGCTCTAACGAGTACAAAATCTTCCAGTGCAATGGTCCGGGTTGCAGGATGCATTCTTCTGTGAAGGATGCTCCCGTTTAACCTAAATCATCTTCAAACGGGTTTGAAATTTTCACCTGCAAGGAGAGTTGGCCTAAACCGATTTTTCCAGCTCCTGACCGTGGTGGAAAAGCCGCTTTCCCCCTCCTCCGATTTACACATACTAGAGTTACCCCCCGTGCGGGTAATGCAACCGCCGGTGCGGTTACGTCCGCGGCCGTTCTAGCGAATAATCCAGTTCAAAAGCCTTGGGAGAAGTGGAGGACCTATAGGTCAGCCTACTGACCCTTATTATCCCTTAAAACTCGTATTTAGTCATTAAAACGATGAAAAGGCCTTGAAGGAATTTCTAGATTTATAAGAAAGGAATTTTCGCGTTGGGAAGTGAACTTAATAATAACCCATTTTAAAGGCTGTTCTGTAAGGATGTGATTTGGTCGAGACCATGCTTAACCACCAGATTTCTGTCTTAAAATCCCACCGTGTCGATTTTGTTTACATTTTCTTAAAGGTTTATTTTTTTACAACTTAATTACAGTACAAGTATATAGAATGGATGATATATAATGTCATGAGATAAAGAAGGTGTACGGGCGTGATTAGACTGAATAGAAAGAAAGAAAAAAAAGATAATGAAATGAAATATAATAGCAAAATAGAGTCGGGGTTTTAAATCAATTGGCGAGATACTGAAACATGTGGTTTATTAATTTTAAATACAAACATGAAAATGAATTATTTTACAATTAAATAAAGAAAGAAACAATCAAAGGGGTCACTTATATCTAGGTACAAAAGGAGATAATGCAGTCTTTACTAAAGGAAATTACTATGAAAGAGTTAATATATAGTATAAACAAACACCAACACTGGGCGAAATGGCAGCATGGTGATTGAGTCCGGAGTCCCTATCTCGAACGTTGAATGGAATGAAATAGTCTTTGCTGTTACCAAATTTAATGAGAAAAGGCGGACTTACGGTGGTGGAGTCAATTTCGTCACCTCAATTCTGACTGCATCTGGTATTAGGCGATCTGGTGGTATCGAGGTTGCACCTCTTGTCTCTTCTGGTGGTGCTAGGCGATCTAGGGCCTTCGGCGAATATATCAATGTCCTGCGGTGAACGGCGACCTTTTGGTGAATGTCCGTAGGTTTAGGATTCAGTAGAGAAGAGTAGAGAGATGTGTGCTTGCAGTCTGAATGCGGAGAGTCAAGAGAAGTGAAGATCGCGATTCGGCCAACAGATGGTGTTTCAATCTTCTTTCCTAATCTAGATGGCTATAGCCGATCATGACGGCGTTGACCGGGGAATTTGAGTATAACAAGCTTTAAGTGTTACGCTACTGAACATCCTCTTTATTCGTCGCCATGGAAACAAAATGTGAACAGATCTGCGAGATTCTAATTTTAATTTATGAAATTGATCCGCGACTGAACATCCCCCCCGCCATGGCACGATAGTGGCATCATAAGAGGGTAAGGGGGCGTATGCGTGTGACCGAGATATTGGTGGACTGGAGAAAGTGAGACACCGAACTACAATGGTGGGCTGGAGGTGAGTAATGATTTGGAGAAGATGGTGACGATGGAGACTAAGATGGTGACCTGGGTGAATATGTGGGAGGTATAGTTGTGCAATGAGGAGATGTTGAATGTTAATGGGGGAGAGCCGCGGTAGCTGGGACTTGTAGGTGAATATTGTGGATGGTAGAAAGCGGGAGACGTCGGAGAATAAGAGGGAGAGGTTGATGAATACGTAAGACTCGGTATTGCTTGATGAACTGGGTGAATATGACGGTATTAGAAAGAATTAGTAGAATACAATGGGGATGTAGAAGGAATAAGTTTGAGAAATAATAGGGGGAAGTATGCGAATATGAGGATGAGGTAGCAGAATGCAAGAAGCAGTATTGCTTGGTGAACTTGGTGAAAAAAGAGGAAAGGTTGGTGAATGTAAAGCTTACGTAGGTGGATAGGAGGGAGATGTTAGGGAACAATTGGAAAGAAACCGTGAGAATAATTTGTAGAAGCAGGAGAATAGTGGGAAAGATGGTGAAGATGGCGAATATGAGAGAAAAGGTGGTGAACATGAAGATGAGGTAAGGGGAATAAGATGGAGAGGTGAGTGTGAGAGCGAATTCGGTGAGTGCGAAGGGGATGCAGAAGGAATGAGATAGTGAAGTTGAAGAATAAGAGGGAGAAGTAGGCGAATATGATGGTGAGATAGGAGCATGAGATGAAGAGGTGGAAAAATATGAGGTGATGTGGGTGAATAGATAAGAATGAGCAGTGATTGATAAACTGGTTGAGGGTGCTGGAGAATTAGATGGAGAAATTGGAGAATAGTAGGCGAATATGATGCTGAAGTAAGAGCATATGATGAAGAGGTGGGAGAATATAAGGTGATGTGGGTGAATAGATAAGAAGCCGCAGTGATTAATGAACTGGGTGATTATGAAGAAGAAGTTGGTAGGTACAAAGGGGGTGATGGAGAGTAAGATGGTGAAATTGGAGAATATGAGGGAGGCGTATATAATATGACGGTGATGTAGGTGAATCGGAAGGAAACAACAGGGAATAATTGGAACTAAAGACCCAGGAGAAAAATTTGTAGAAGCGGGAGAATGGTGGGACTGAGAATGAGTAGGACTATGTAGGAGAATAGATTGGGCTACTAGGAGAATATCATGAGCTAGATGGAGAATACCAAGGACTAGTAGTGAATAGGAGTGAGGAGATTGGTGAATATGTAAGAGATGAGATTGGTGAATATGTAAGAGAAGTGACAAATTTGTGCTTCCAACATTTGAATGGCGAGCATCCCTATCGACGGTGATCGGCGATGGTTGCTGGAAGGCGAGAGAGAGGAGAAGAGATTCGAAGGTGCAAGAGAGTCCCTTGGTAGGCCTGGTTGTACCGGCGATTGGTGATCGGCGAGCGGTGGCTTCCTCAGGGGGACGTAAGAGAGGATACACGTATCGAGCGGTTGATTCCTCAGGAGAACGTAAGAGGGGGTATACGCGTCGAACAGTAGTTTTCTCAGGCGGACTTAAGCAAGGATAGATGCGTCGAGCGGTTGATTCCTCAGGAGGACGTAAGAGGGGGTATACGCGTCGAACAGTAGTTTTCTCAGGCGGACTTAAGCAAGGATAGATGCGTCGAGCGGTTGATTCCTCAGGAGGACGTAAGAGGGGGTATACGCGTCGAATAGTAGTTTTCTCAGGCGGACTTAAGCGAGGATAGATGTGTCGAGCGGTTGATTCCTCAGGAGGATGCAGATGGGGGTAGAGTCGGGGACGATAAATATCTCTGGGGAAAACCCAGTGACCCGGGCGAAAGGATTGCGGGAGAGTATGGTGATTTATCGGTGTATCACGACAGGTCGGATTATATGGGGGTGAGTTTTTTAGTGATCCCTGCGAGTTTGATGATCGACGCGCGGAGGCTTTATCCGGCGAAAATAAGAGGGGGTATAAGTGGAGACGATTGACATCTCCGGAGAAAGTCCGATGAGAAGGGCGAAAAGATCGCTCAGGATTGTGGTAACCTTTCGATGGGTCAGGAAAGATAGTCTTATGAGGAGATGGATTTTTGCAGAATACCAGCAAATGATGACCCAAGGTTGGGGACTGGCTAGGTGATTCCCGAACGGGTGGTGGAGACGAATCGTGCAAGGTGGGAACAGTTGATGAAGAACTATGTCCGGGTTCGGTGGCGCTGAGGTGTTGAGCGGAATTGTCGTGCGGCTGAGGGGGCTTACATTCCGGAGACACTGACCGGGGGGAGCGGTGCGGTGAATTATTTGATGTTTCCGGTCGCGCTGCGGGAGCGAATTGTCGTATCGGAGATTGAGCCTTGGGCGGAAGTGACTCATCTGTTAGTTCATGGGCCGGGGCTGTGTTAGAAAGGGAAGCGGCGGTGATAGCAGCTTTAAGGCGGGAAATATAGGTCAATAAATCGGCGAGCGTTGGAAACTCTTCCGGATGCTGAAGTTTAAATTCTCTCTGGGTGACCGGATCAAGTTTCTGGAATGCAATAGTATACAATAAATAATCCCCCAGATTTGGAATGTTCGATGTTTTTAATTGTTGACATTTTGAAATAACCCCATTCAACCGGGGCAACTCAAGAGGTGGAAGGAAAATGGCCGGCGGGTTAGGTGTCGGGACAGCGGTATTACATAGTTCGAATATCGTTGCTTCTAACTCCACGGCTTCTAACTGGACCTGAATAAATTGTTCCTGAATATCGGCTGGGATCGATCGTCCCTTATATTCGATAAGTAGGGCAGTCTTGGCGGTACGCATTTTGGAAATTAATTGCTTTAATTGATCAATATAAATTTGAGCTAATGAGATTTCGTTACTGTTCACAGTTGTTTTACATTTTTTGGCGAAAAATTGGACGTCTTTTAATAAACTGATAAATATTGCCTTTTGAGATTTTCCCTTAAAATTAGATTGGCGACGATTGGCCATTTTAAACTATTAACACTTAATAAAAAACGGCTGAAAGAAATTACAATGAATAATAGTATTGAATGATGAGCCTTAAATTTAAACAATTGTAACCTAAATAGAATTGAATAGATAGTCACATATGTGGCGGAAGTAACCGTAAACAATATGGCCGAATAACTAAGTAAACAATGAGGCAATATGGCCGTGAAACACCAATGGTTCAGTATCTGCCGAGAAAATGAATGCTCTTCTTAAACTCCCGGGTTTCGGCACCAAAATGTACGGGCGTGATTAGACTGAATAGAAAGAAAGAAAAAAAAGATAATGAAATGAAATATAATAGCAAAATAGAGTCGGGGTTTTAAATCAATTGGCGAGATACTGAAACATGTGGTTTATTAATTTTAAATACAAACATGAAAATGAATTATTTTACAATTAAATAAAGAAAGAAACAATCAAAGGGGTCACTTATATCTAGGTACAAAAGGAGATAATGCAGTCTTTACTAAAGGAAATTACTATGAAAGAGTTAATATATAGTATAAACAAACACCAACACTGGGCGAAATGGCAGCATGGTGATTGAGTCCGGAGTCCCTATCTCGAACGTTGAATGGAATGAAATAGTCTTTGCTGTTACCAAATTTAATGAGAAAAGGCGGACTTACGGTGGTGGAGTCAATTTCGTCACCTCAATTCTGACTGCATCTGGTATTAGGCGATCTGGTGGTATCGAGGTTGCACCTCTTGTCTCTTCTGGTGGTGCTAGGCGATCTAGGGCCTTCGGCGAATATATCAATGTCCTGCGGTGAACGGCGACCTTTTGGTGAATGTCCGTAGGTTTAGGATTCAGTAGAGAAGAGTAGAGAGATGTGTGCTTGCAGTCTGAATGCGGAGAGTCAAGAGAAGTGAAGATCGCGATTCGGCCAACAGATGGTGTTTCAATCTTCTTTCCTAATCTAGATGGCTATAGCCGATCATGACGGCGTTGACCGGGGAATTTGAGTATAACAAGCTTTAAGTGTTACGCTACTGAACATCCTCTTTATTCGTCGCCATGGAAACAAAATGTGAACAGATCTGCGAGATTCTAATTTTAATTTATGAAATTGATCCGCGACTGAACAGAAGGGAAGTAGAGAAACTACCCAATGGTAGTACTCGAATTACTATTCAACTTAAAAGGTCAACAGGCAATCATCTGAAAAGAGTTACCAGCCTCCAAGGATTATCGGGAATTGAAGAGATTGCTAGGTTTGAAACTAGTGGGTTTGAGTGTGAATATAGTTTCTCAGGAAAGGATTGATATCGAGTTCAGGCCAAATCAGCTACAAATATGACTTTAAGGTCTTTAATGGATCACTTTATTCGTAGCTGAGTAGGAGCATTGAGGAATTTACGAAGGATTTTGGATAGTAATGATTGGATAGGAATTCAATGGCTTAGTGGAATTCCAAAGCTTTAGTCTTTTAGTCCAAATAAGTCTTACAGTAGTCATGTATATGAGTCTTTTGTTATTAATAGGGAGCTTAGACCTTTTGTCTAGTACATTTAGTACATTTTGAAGTATTGTCCATTCACGACTGTTAAAATAAATAAATAATATACCTGCCACATCCGATCTCGGACTGGGAACCTTCTCCCAGATTCTAACAGATGTGTTATGCAGGACCCATACCTACCGAGATACCTTGCTCCTAATGTTAAAAAAAATATATAATATAATTTTAACAATAATAGAATCATTACCATACAGAGAAGCCTACATGAAATATAATTATTTATTAATTTGATTGTATTTACTTAATGCCAAATACGTTATACGTATATGCAATACGTTCTATATTTTTATTTCGAGTTTCATTAACCTGCCTCTGATAAGGTGAATAAATTTTAATCATCGCTATATTTTACCATATGATAAGAAAAACAAACTAATTTATTAGCCGTGAATATCCCGATGCTAACTAATCGTCATCAAAGAAGTTAGAATAGAACCATTGTTACAAACTGTTGTTTAATGGCGCTTTTGTTCAATTAATCTGATATTATTATTGATTAAGGACGCCTGGTAGTCTCTGAAAGCGCTCCTAGAAGGTCGCTTGATGGTAGGATTCGATTGCAGGATGATAGCCTCCCAACTTTGTCAAGGTGTCTTTTTTTTGTTTGTTAAACATTTTTGTTTAATAAATCATATTGATTGTGATTCCGAAAACGTCGTTATCGATTAAAAAATACTCCTTACACCACTTCCTAGTAACTATTGTGACAAATATTATTCCATCACTAAACGTATTGATGGAAGGCATACTACTTAATTATTTTCTACTTTTCTTCGACGATAATAAGTCTTTCGAAACTTGCCCAGGTGCTTTTGACACTCGTTAACCCGTGGGCAAACACTTTCTGAATTCTAATCATTAGAAGGATTTTCTTCGACTTCTATAGCAGCTGGTGAATCCTCATGGACACTACAAACACGCTTGAATGTTGATTTTAGGTTTAGAAATCGTGTTGATTAAATGAGGTTTTATAATCGTTAGTGTTGATAATTTCTGTTACAGTGAAAGAAAGGAAATAGTATCGTAGTTTTTATAAGTTAATGACTTCTTTTTTGTAATGAAATTCTTACAATAACAAAGTATGAAGTCCTAATAAATATCTATTTACGCCCTTATTAAGTATTTGTATGTTCTTGTTCATTATTGGCGCTACAGACCGATGTGGTCCTTCATAATTCAAAATACATCATCAATTTTTTGTTGAGGTTTCGTTAGAGATGGATTTAGGATGTGGTATGAATTTTGACGATATTAACTTAATTAATTAATAATATGAGAGGTGATAGAGTTATATGTATGTTTGTACCTATATACAACTAGTCAAGTTTCAGTTAGGCAACCCTGAAAATGGCCTACATCTTAGGCCGAAACGTCCTCACAATAAAATAAGTCTTCATATCATTATTATAATTATCCAGTCAACTATTTTCCTCTTAAATATTGCAATGATATAGAAAAAAATAGAAAATAGATTTTAGAAAATTAAAAAAAAACTTTTTTAGATACTTTTTTAATTGTAAATAATGTCGTTATTCCCATAAAACTTCAAGTACCAACATCATACAACACTGAATACGATAAAAAAAAAACATGTTAGAAATGGATTGTCACATATGTCGTTCCTAAATTAAAAAGCTTCGTCCAATACAATTGCTACTCAGAGCTTAACTCAAAAATGTCAAATTTGGAGTTATGTCGTTGTTTTTCTGAAGGAACGATGTATTAATTAATAGTAATATTATATAAAAGACTAAATTTTATTAAAAATGAATACATTAAATTATACTAAGCTTATTACAACAAATGTGTATGCGCAATTCTGTTAAGAATTAAACATCTTCCCTTAAAAAAGTTTCTTAATTAATTTATCTGGCAACAGATACAAAAACATTATCTTTTTTTATTCTAAGTTTATAATAATAAGATGGGATTATTCATCTTTCCTGAAGATTTAAATTAAAAAAATGTATATTCATTTGGATAATTTAATTTAATTATCCAACGATTATGCAGCCTTAAGTATGTATTAATTGGTGCAGTAAATATAGATTAATATAATTATAAGGAATAAGAAGAATTTCTAATTATACAAACACACAAGAGTCCTTAACAGGTGGAATAACTGGAGGATGAATTCTCATGGAACGAGCAATTATAACAATTTATAAAGAGGAAATACATTTCGCATTCGGTGAGTGAAAACTGCCATTAGCTTGTCTCCCGAGTCTTATTTTCTACTTTTTTTCCCTTCCTTGTCCTCATTTAGTTCGACTTATCTCGCCAGCTTCATCGAATGCTCGGGGAATTAGTGTGTTTTGGCAAGTGTGTGTTTTAATGGTTGTCTATTCCGGATCCCGTTGCTTTGAACAAGGTTCTTGGTAAACCGTTGGGATTATTTTATCTAGATCAAGTCGTTTCATTTTACGAAGGCTTACAACACAATTCTTACAAGCACCCGAATGGTATGAGTTATTATTCGGATATGTTTGAATAATATCCGACCTCCGATTTTATCAGAACCGGCGTTTCTCTGTTAGTAATTATGTGTTTTATCAGCGATAATTTAATCAGTTCTATTCAAATTCATAAATTATTTATGTTATGAATATTTTTTAGTTCATAAAAAATTTCCGTCTCTATTTATAGTTATTGAATAATTATCTATGAAACGACGTAAAAGAAAGAGCATTATTATAATGACGCGGAAAACAAACATTCATCACAGTCGGTAATAATGTCCAGATGTACAATTTTTTAAAAATTTAATTGGTGTAGAATTCAGTCCTCCAGAGTGGTTGGTGATATGAAAAAAAACATATAAATAATAGCTTATATTTTGTATATAAACGAAATCATGAAGTTTGTGTCTTAGATTATTTTTAAATCTAGATTTTGTTTTCGCGTTTACAGAAAAATGTTATTTGTAAAACTATTCAACAATTTAAGATTGGTTTGGTTAATTATTGAATCCAATATATATCTATTGCAGTCCAAATAATTGTGTTAATAATGACACTATTTTAAACTTTATAGGGTACTTAGTTTTGGAGCTACAAAACAAACAAATTTTTTTTTAAGTCTTATTACTTATAACTAAAAATCTGAAGAAAAAAAACGTGTACCTCTACAACCCATGAAGGGTCATTATGTTGCAGAGATGTTCTGTTTCTAGAACGACGGTTGTGCAGGGAGGTGATTTGTCTGGTTGATTTGACCTTACCTATAGAGGTGAGGGTCTCAGTTCAGGTCATGGGCTGTTAACAGATTCAATAAATTATCTGCCTCGGCCGGATTTGAACCCGGCACGGTTACTAAGCACTCTACCACTGAGCTACCCAGCTCCTAACCTCTGAGTAACTTTTAATTACAAAATATATTAATGATTGGAATATAAATAATACGATACATTTATTTTGAAAATACCTTGAACCTATCACATTATTTTTTTTTATTTGTGGATTTTGTATAGGTGAATCGACCGTACTTTCATGGTTTTCGCTACCTAAAAATACCGAATACAACGTGTTTTAGTATGATTACGCCTGTAATTCAGCGAATTCTCCAACACAGATGGATTAAGATACACGACACAATTTAATAAAAGTAATGCGCCCTGAGGCACAAGATGCTAAAGAGATATAGACCTCCATTGTGTGTGTTGACTCACCTCGCTCTCCCATCGTTCGCTTGGCCAAGATGAAAACAAACAGTTATTAATTACTATCGATCTTTTAGTAGCTTTTCTCTTCTCTCTTGTTTTTCTTATTAATCCGCGCCTTTACTCCCTCGGTACGGGCTTGTCATCAATGAGGATATCTATCCGCGTGTTTGATTGGCTGGAGTAATGGAAAACATGATTGGATCCCCTAATGTGATTGGTTGTACGATATTCGTCAAGATCTACCAATGACTATGGCTGCCCCTTTTATTTTATTACCATAAAATATAATTCAATTCTTGAGGAGATTGAATCGGTTTGAAAAGAAATCATATGGACATATGGAATAAATTAGTAAAAATGTGTACTCATTTTAATTTTTAAAAATTTGTTTAATTTAACATTTAAGACATTGATAGAACTTTTATATTTTTTTTTTTAATTAATGGAATGCATATTGTACGTGCCTTGACGTTAAATTAAAGTCACCAGGAACTATCGTGATAGTGAAACAAACAATATTGTTTTCTTAATAATTTAACAAATAATTGATTGATATGTTGATAATAAGTTTACCATATGATAGTGCTTAAATTATTTCACCCATTTATTTGTTCAGTATTGTAGAATTCTTCTATGCTGTATAAGGTTCAGTAACAAATTTAATACATAACAATGTCTAGATCTAAGATAAAAATATAATTTAGTTACGCAGTAGTATTAAAATAAAAGTATGATAAGCGGTTTAAATTTAAAATATAGAAAATTATATTTCATTTTGATTATATATCTTTATACTATTTTAATTTATTATAACACAAATATTTTTCGTATATAAATGCTTTTGATTTACTTCACTATACAAATTTATTATATGAAAAAATGTATATAATTTTTTTTTATAAAAAAAAATTCTTATTTTTTATTATTGTTTTCCTGTTGTACCATCGAAGCTTATTAAATATCTTAAAAAATCATAAATCATAAGTATTATAGATGCAATATTTTTCTCCTCTATTTATATATTTATCTACACCTTTCAAGTACAACAAATTGACAATCAACAGATTTTCTTCCATTCAAATTACAAAAAAATTAAAGGAGACGCATGAAGAAACTACCCAACGATTCCTCTCCCGTCCCTTGATTCTTATGATAACAGATCGTTCATCCACGTTCAAATACACTATTAATGGGCTATATGTTTTTTTCTATGCCTTTAAATCAAAAATAAAATATACAAAAAAAAAAAAAGAAAACAGCATTGATGTGTACTTCTCAGCTATTGGCTCTAAATGTTCAGAGATATAAAGTTTACATAACACTGATGAATATAATTAATTGTAAAAGTGGTGGGGGGGGGAGGGTTTTAAATATTACTGGGTCAGTTACCTTATGGCTAATGGGAGCTGATAGGCCCACTATAGGCTAGTTTTAATTCGGCTAATATGAAAATGATGTTCCATTTAGGGCGGCCTTACATTACTTAATTTTCGGGACATGTTTTTATACGCTAATTTCCGCCGTAAAAAGTAATTAGCGTTCAAATTGAGTGGAGAGGCTAATAAATTTGTTTTAAATAAGGAAGCTACCGCCCGATGAAAATTTTCAGATCACGTTATACACGGTATATCACTTAACACATTGCTCTAAGGCCTTCCGATCTGTAATTAGAATGTTTTGTTAATACACTAACGAGAAGGACCATTACGCTACCTCAAGTGACGCATCACGCGAAGCACAGACTGATGGTAATGACTTATTAATTATTATATTATCTGATTATGTGATAAAAAAACAAAAAAAACATTTGCCGCCGGGCTTATGAGCAATTAAATAAGTGTGAAAGGGTATTGCCAAAGCCGCCGTAAGTAATTGGCGGATCCCTGAAATTGCAAGTGTGAAAGAATTTCGTAAGCGATGAATATTATATGAATAAGCAGAACATGGCATGCAGGGCTGTGGTGGAATATTTGTCAACCATATTCTAATCACGATATTGAGAGGGTTTGATCAATTCCAAGCTCTATCCAACTTGCGGAGCTATCATGAAACAGTGCGTTAAGAATTAAAAACGAAAGATCCTCTTATTAATAATGTCTATGTATTGAGTAAATATTGTAGTGAAATCCAGTAGATTCCAAGCTGATGGAAATTTAAATTCGTTTTATTTGGATTTAATCTGTTAACAGTAGTGGATAGACCATGTGGGATCTGAAGACCCCCCTCCCCCCCTTCACCTAGCCTTAATAAATCGGATAGTCTTCACTGCACAAACCTTGTTCCATAAACAGTATAGTCTTTACCGCATACTCAAGCCAAGACCCTTCCTTCATGGGTTGTAGTGGTAGTAGTCTTTTTTTTGGTAGGATTGGGTTGTGAAGAATATTTCTTGGTAGTAAGTGTGTATCAAGAACAGAGTTAAACAATAGTGAATAACAGCAGTTTCTATTTTTGATTTTACCACTGTTGCTCTTTTCAATATAGCTCCAGGTCATTTCCAATAAATGATTCGAATATATACTGGTGCATAAATAGTTTTCCTTTGTTCCAAACTGGAATGTTTCGTTGGCTTGAAGCCAATCCAAGTATGCCACTAGAAAAATGAATGTTTGTTTATAATTTAATCTTGATGAAATGTTCATAATTGTTAAATTGTTGCAGAAAGTTTATCTGTTTGCTAGTTGAACAGCGAATAACTACTAAACACTGCCAAACTAAAAATGCGAATATTTGATGGATTTATTTGTCCCTCACGCGTATGAGAAGAATATGCCAATGACGGTTTTTATTTCTATGAACGTATTTTTTTTGTATTACTTTTGCATGATCGATTGCTTTCAGATATGAGTTGACTTTCGCTTCTATCGAGAATGACGAGGCATGCTCAACACCCTCTTCTGCACGTGTTGAGGCTACTGTCACGATAGTAGCGGGGACTGTCGCGGTAGCTGCTCGGTAGTCCATTAACAGCTGACGGAGTGTGTTTCCGTTGCGATCAGATAGCCTGGCTCGTTCCATTCTTTCACACGTTTCTGAACCAGCTATTCGGTGTCGCTGGCGTTGAGCCGCCGTGTCTGATCGTTAAAGAGATTGATGACCGAGGTATGTCCCTTCCCGGTCGACGCATATCCCATAGTCATCCCTGAGGCGCGATCCTCCGTGTCTTCGTGTTTCCCCAGAACTGAGATAAATCGACGTACCTCCTCTGATAAGTTCTGTGCCCGGAAATGATTGCCTGGCGTCTGATTTATCGTTGTAAGTGTCATCCAGTGAAAAAAAAGTTTTATGGTAATAAATCGAACCCCATGTTCCAGATCATTGGCGAGGGTAATTATCGGAGTTTATTCTTTTAAGTCAAAATATTAGAGTTAATGGTCTTTTTATTAATATTATTTCATAACGAATGCCCATTGAAGAAACAAGTTTTATCTTATAAGAAATTAATTATATCTTATGATGTAAATGCTGACATTTAATATCTCACTCTAAATTCCATTTTCATTAGTTTTAATAGAAACATATATAGATATAAACCAATTATTTTATTGCTACTATTTTTTCTTTCTATTTTTGTTTAAATCTATCTATGAATTTTGTTTGAGGGAAAGTTCAGTATTATAAAATAAGCCTAGATTTATATGTACGAGCAAATATAACTTATTACTGGAAAAAAATTGTGTTTAAACCAATTCGAAGGAAACCAATAATCGTTTCATGTACGAATTTCCATTGCAATGATTTTCGATTCCAAGAAAATTAGAAACGAGCGATGTTACCATTTTAGTCCGTTTTATTCCCATTTATTCCCATTTCGAACAAATATAATTATGATTAAGGAAATACTCGTAATTGATTCAACTATATTGAAAAAAAGATGTATGTTAACAGGCGGGGATGGATTCTTTCAGATTTCAACCAGCCTCTATTAAGGTTGTTATAGGAAGAAAACTTGGCGGTCACCGCCTTGCACAACCATTGTTCAAGAAACAGTACAGTCTCTACCACTTACTGAACCCAAGACTCTTCATGAGTCGCAGTGTTACTGTTTGTTTTTTTCCATCAGAGGAGTATATCAGACACGGTTTTCATATGGATTTTGAATAATAAATATTTTTTGGTGCTTAAATAAATAAAAAATATTTTAAATGACATGAATATAAATATCGGAAGTCTGGGTTTCAGTAAATTTTTATTAATTACTGACATTACCACCGGTATATGAATCGGAAAGCAATTCGTATCTATCGATCGCGATTACAGTTGAAGGTTTGTATAAGGGAACAAACACCGTAGGATAGGAGAAACAATGAGCTAGAGATAGCGCCTTGAGGTACACCTGAGCCTACAGAGAGAGATATAGCAGGTGGTGAGAGCGGAAAGCTGGAGTAACGAGTCACTTCCCAGCGACCAGCCAGCAATTGAACTAACCTTTCCAATTTATAACCTCGAGAGGGGAGATCGTTATTGTCTTCATCCGCGAATCATAACTCGTTAGCTCACTGAGCTCTCCAATTGTTCTCATTGCCTCTTGTTCAACCTCGTTCAGCTCCCAGATGTCTTAGTCTTGCCTAACCAGTATAGGATTGACCCTCTTCGTCCTCTAAGCTATACGTTCTTTTGGGTTGAGGTACCATGTACCATAGCAGAGTAGCCTAGAACAGCCAATAAAATCGTTAAAAACTCTAAACATACCCCGATCATAGAGCTCAGTATATAATAATAGCGTAGTGTTTCATATATCAACAGTAATACATAAAGTGAAGACCCGTGAACCGGTCTGGGTTTCAGTACATGGTAGACACTTTACTGTTTCATGGACAACTGTTCTGCAATGAGGTGACTTGTCCTAGGTCACGCTCAACCGCCAGATTTTCCCCATTATTTTGGGTACCCTATTTTTATAATATTTTATAGAGGCTAGGTGAGCCCCAGGAGGGTCCTGAATCCTATATGATTCATCTCCAGCTGCAAACAGACTAAATACAAGCCTTGCCCACAGCGGGATTTGAACCAGGATTTTCGGCATGGCAACTCAGTGCTCTATATGAAGATAATAGAAAATTGTTAAAAATTATAAAATTACACGACTGTGTTAGCATATAATTTTCTATAGTAGGAAACAATCTCACCTCTGGGAAATCTTTCCCATTCGCTTCTAAAGATTTCTTTTAAGTGACTTTTATTTAGATTTCTTCCTGAATTATAGCTAGTTTATACCTGGAGGGGAAAAACTTAATTGGAAAACGTTCCAGAGCCATGAATTGCATTTTCCTAGATTGGATCTCTTACTTTTTTTTCCTTCTTACCAAATGACTTGTATTGACAATATTCTTTTGAATTTTCAATGGTTTTCTCCCCTATTTATTTTTTTCATATTTTGTTACTTATTTCTTCCAACAAGAATTCTCCTGAAAAATAATTATTATTTACAGTATTTTCTTAGAATATATAATATAATATTATATCGTAAGCTTTTGGTCCTGGATTCGAAATCGACTGTAGTAGAGAAATTATTTATTCTTTGAATTGCGGTGGAATGACCCTGCAGGATCTATTGACACTTCTGGAGTTCCCTTACAAAGTGGGTACCATTATTTGGGAGAAAAACCTCGATCTCGGCAAAACCACACAACCGTTGTTCTGGAAACAGTTCTGTCTCGAGACCAAGAATTTTTATTTGACCTTGACACTCTGTAATAGAAATATTAATGTGTTTTTATTACCAATTGATTTATAAAATTTAAATTATATAGTTATTACATATTACATGGGTTGTAATGGTACAATTCTTATTATTATTAATTATTATTTGACCTCAATAAAAAAAAAGGCATGGATTATACATAATTTCAACTTAAATGGTACTAAGAAGTAAGTTATTCTTCATATTGGTATCGATTTAAGGAAACCGTTGAAATAATAATAATAAAACGTGTTTCTAATATTGAAAGTTAAATAATGCTTATGTTGAATGTATATTTATTATTATTTATAGCGAATGGGCCCAGGAGGATAAGGCTACACCTACATTGGATCCGGTGTGATACGATGAGACGTCGCTAGCAAACCAAATGACTGAAATATATCGAGAGTTATAACATTTGGTTCTTTAAATTTATAAAATTAAGATTATTTATTAATTATTTTTAATAGATTTATATTTTACTATAATGTATAGTAAAATATGTATAATGTATACACCCCAGCATCGTATGTGATAGAATCACCTCCCACCGAATCGGATCCAATGTAGGTGTAGCCTAACGCAAACCACTTTGGCGTTTCCAAACTTCTTTCATCTCTTTATCTCCAAGCATTTTTTTTAATCCTCCGTTCATTCTGTTCTGGTCTCTTCAATGTTTCCTTTTCTGAGTTCACTATTCAGTTTTCTACCTTGTTTCAAATATTTTTTCGTTTTTTCTAAATCTATTTTTACTTGAATAATACATGTTGACTTGAATAAGCAAGTAACCATTCTATTGGTAAGTCATAAAGCCATAAAAAAATAAGAAATTAGAAATCCAAGGCTAGATATATTTTCTGTGATTTTTCATGATTGTAACGACTATTCTTCTTCTGTTGAGTTTGGACCTAAAATCTTTCTTGTAGTTTTACCTTGTTGTATATATATATATATATATATATATATATATATAGCCTACCTTTCTGTATCAATATCAGGCGAGGTACAATTAATGAACGGGAGGATATCTCTTAAGGACCCCCGAAGAGGAGAAACCCACTCGAGAAGACGTGTTCGCGTGTTAATGTCCTCAAAGCGGCGATGAGAGCTATGCGATGGCACGCTCCACAAAGCACCAACTAACACAAATGCCTTAGTCGATTCTCGCCCACAATACTATATTATGGAGCAGCTATAGGCTATCTGCTGGTTGGACGTCGTGTCCGGATTAGTTTTATGCTAATTAGTATATCTTCTTGGTTTGGGGCTCGTATACAACACGACTAATCTCACTCCTTAGTGAGATGTGTCACTCCTTAGTGTCATTTCGGTCTGTCTCACCGGGTGGTATTTACTTCGAACAGTGGTTCGGAAATCTGAGGAATCAGTCACGTTTATTAACAGTATTAAAGCAAAATTTAATTTATTTTTAATTATATTATTATTGTTAAAAAAAAAAATTGTACGTGATAGAGACTGTTCTGTTTCTTAGAAACACTTATGCAGGGAGGTGATTTTTCCTAGACCACACTCAACCGCCCTATTTCGGGTACCCACTTTATTGATGCTGGGCCAGCGAGGTGATTCCTAAATCCCAAAGAATCCATCCCCGGCTGCTGACATATTGAATCAAATTTAATTATTGTTTTCTTGTTTAAAATACCACGAAACTCGTTGCCATTTCTTAAAATTTGTATTAATTACTATCCATCAAACATCCTACGCTCGGCAGATTATCGTTCGATTACAGCTCAAAAGTGTTTTACAGAAATATGGTTCGCCTGAGAGAAAACTGGTTGTGAATCAAATAACATACATAGATACATTAATTTAAATAGCAAAAAATATTTTTTTCCGAAAATATTAAAAATTAAAATAAATATTTTACAATTAAAATAATTTTTTTATCATCCAATACTGGTTGTATTGTATTTATGTATTGTATTCAAATATTTTAAATTTAAACCAAATATCTTGTTAAATCCCACCATGCTATTGTACAATATATAAAATATAATTACTGTTTCTTGAGAAGTAATTTATCATCTATGCTGCAGTTGTTGCCTAAGAAGATTAACGGAAGCATCGGCTGCTTACATTTAAAAAAAAAATCTTTTCGATATATATTAACCTTGAATGACCATCAATAAATTATTTTTTATATTGTTTCTGAAGAAATAATTATATTGAATTTTCACTATAAAAATAAATGTGATCTCCTCGTCCTTGCCTGGTCAAAATTTTTAATTTTTAATTACCATTAGTATTATTTTCTTATCAAGCCCCATGCAGTTTTATCCAAAAGGCAATTCACTACTTTATTTATTCATCAGGAGAATAACCGCTTAGAATAGGCACACCGTGACTACAGATATTCATAGAAAAATTATTCAAAATTATACTAAGCAAGATTAACCGATGCACATTACTGAACATTAATTAACTTTTCACATCTCACATTCATACGATTGTGAGATAATGGGCCAGTTAATTGCTACGTAGGATCCCAAGTCAATTTTTCCCGAGAGGAGAGCTGTCATCCCATTCACGGAGTATTCCAACTGTGAATGTTGTTAATTCCAGTGTTTTGATAAATTGTAAATTAAGTAAGCGATTCATAATTGAGCAATTAAATCTTTATTTTACGCTTATAGGGAGCTCGGGACAAAGGAACTAGAATACAGTTAGTCTCACAGGATTGCAGCGTAGAAGCATCGCTGTTGATGTACAAATGTAACTAGCGATTTATTATATCATTTTTATTAGGGATAGGCTTTAATTACATTCACAGTTAGGTAATAGAAAAAAAAATTGTGCCACTACAATCCATAAAGGGTCTTCAGTCATATATGGCAGAATTTGTACTGTTTCTTAAATAGAGATAGTGTAGGGAGGTGATTTTGACAAGATCACACTCAACCGCCAGATTTTTCTCCCTTTATAGAGATCATAAAAAGTCAATCCCACCCCACTCCCTAGGTACTAGAATGAATCGTAAATAATGACTGAGGTACATTTATATATATTTAAAAAACACAATAAATTCTTTGCATTTTCATGTATTGATATTTATTATAAATTAGTTTCTTTTAATGCCATTACTTTATTACTATTAATGTAATATTTCTACAATTAACATATATCGTCAATAATGTATTATGCATTTTTAATATATAAATAAATACTTGTTTTATCACTTCGTATAAAAATAAAAGACGCTCTCTGACTTAGCCAAACCCTTCAAGATCTGAATTCGATTAACTCTGATAATTGATTAAAAAAACAGTGGTGACAGTGCTAATTGATAATAAAAAATGATAATTGATAGTAAAAACTAATAATTTATAATAAAAACTGATAATTGGCAATAGAAACTGATAATTGCTTTACGAAAAAAAACACGTGTGGAAGGTTTCTAAGTCATGATTAACTCTTAATGAGAGTTAACTTAGTATTGGATTTAATCCGACCTAATCGTCAATAGATAAAAATGATTGTACTATTTCAATTTCATATCTTTTAATATGTAGTACTATTTTATTTCATATTTAGTCATCCAATCAATATTTGTCAATATTAGTAGATAATAGTTATCAATATCAATAGAGCATCCTAACGAGTAAACTCGTATTTTTAGTTTAGTTTATAATAAATTTTATAATGAAATGGATGATATTTTATTACTGTTCAGGTACGATCACAGGGCCTATATTATACTCCAAATATCATTGTGAAGTATTGAAAAATATTTCTTCTTATAATTTTCAAAAATCTTGTCTTTTTGTCATTTACCTTAAATATTTATTATATACAGTAGCTGCAATAGGGCGAGGAGTGTTTGTGCACTAAATTTCAGTGTTTAAGGTCCCGGGTTCAAATCCAGGCTTAATTAATAGCGAGAAAAAACTGGTGGTTGAGCTTGGAAGTTGTCTCTATTATATACTGAACCCACAGACTCTTATCGGGTTGCATATGTTTAGATTTTATTATCGTATAATATCACAGATCTACCTACTACGATCACCGTTGCCTCGAATCCATTTTAAAAGATGGTTCTAAACTCTATTCGAAGGAACTCTCCGCTCTGATTGATCATCAGAAACGAATGAACTATCTTCTTGCGCTAAAACATCTAAATCCTTCGCTCTGTAGCGGCTGCTCCTAGCGGTTAGTTCTTCCGCCAAAGAACTAATTATATTCGAGTTCCCTGGAGCCGTATCCTTCACGGATTAACATCTCTTGAGCATTCCTCTCCTAATTATTCCGAGAGACGTGCCAGTGGAAACAACTGAATCATTGAGCCTAACCCTTGTCATATTTAGGCTTAGATTTCCATATTCACGCTTTTTTAATTTCAGCTTGATATTAATGAGATCATTTTCATTCATACGCTTTTCTCTTCTTTTCATTTGGAGAGAATATTTTCGTAATTTATTTCGTAAATCACTATTACTATATCTACAGCCCCGGTGAATAAGTGGTAAAGTGGTATTCTCACGAAAATGAGTTTCTTGTACTTAGATGAACTGGAGTCGTGTAATTTTCATTGAGAATAAGAGACTTAGTCAGGCATTGGCCAAAAACTTCAAGAATGGCATGATTTAGCTTCCTTCATTACAATTAACTCACACCAGATAAAATTCTACTTAACTACTAATTCACCGGGGCTGCACATATAATTACTGCATATATTATACCAATAAAAAGGATTTTTAAGATTATTTATTGTTGGCTTTAATTTTAGGGTTTCAATAAGTAGATCGGGTGCATAAATAGAAGACCTTTATTATAATTTAAACATATGTTTCACCAATTCAAAAATTATTTACTTTTTTTGTCGTTACTTTTATTTAAGAAAACGAATAATTTCTTATCTTTCTGAAGGTCTCGGGTTCAATTCAAAGTCTGTGAGATAATTTATTTAATCTGTCATTAGCCTTTCCTGGATCCTCTACTCCCTGGGGCTCACCCAGCCTCTATACAGTGGTACCCTTAACAGGTGATAAAACCTGGTGTTTGAGCATAACCTCAGACAAATCACCTCATTGCCCAACCGTTGTCCTAGAAACAGTACAGTTTCCACAACATAGTGAACCCAAGACCCTTCATTAGTTGTATTTGTACAGGCTTTTATACTCAAACATACATATATGATCACACAGATAGTTAAGGATCTACTGACAGGTTTTCTACTTACTTACCGAATCATTCCTTTTCAAAACCACCGATCAAAGAGGGGCCGATTAAATAGCTTCCACGTAGAGGAAAAAATATGTGCGGTAGTGAATCACGTTCTTGTGGCTGAAAACATTTGTCACCCTCTCGACTCCCTAATTCCTTCTCCTTGGAGGGTGACTATTTGCTCAGTCAATAATCGTTGCAGGCTGCATACAGATGTACCTGTCTGGGCCGCCGTATCTCATTTGTTATCTGAGGAATGGAGGAGTACTTCTTGTGGTGAGTCCTTCCATTCCGATTTAGTGGAAAATAGATTTATCTTCGAAACAATCGTTTAGTTCCTCATCAATCTCAAGAAAAATGAAGGTTTAGCCTGAATGGTATTCTAAAAATACTTTTAACTTAAATATTTGTATTTTGAAAATTAATAAATGCCTAGACTAAGTTCTACTTATTAGACGACTTTTGTTTTCGTATGATAATATTTTCCGGTACTAAAACTATTTATTTGATGACCTATCAGGGTCAATAACTGACTAGTCATTAAAGGCTGAGTGCGCCCAGAAATATATTCGAAAACATAGCTCGTCCTTCCTACTGAACGCCTATTCTTTATCATAGAATTCTTTTCTTTCTGAAGAATTTTACGGTTTGGAACAATAATTCTAATAGTATTTTTTGAACATGGAATCGACTTCATTCTTGGTCAGTATTATTCTATATTACACAAATAAACCATATTTTATAGTTTACTGTTTGTTGATTTTTCTACCCAATTTGATGTGATTGATATATCACTAAAAATACTAATAAAAATTGATAAATATATTACATAATTATCGTGATTAAAATTTAATAGAAAATGAAATAGAAATAAATGTAGGTAAAGGGAGGTATAAGATTTAATTAAAATTGTTTTTACGATATTAAATAAGTACACTGATAATAAAAATATCATTAATTCTTCTATTTTTGGAATATTAACTAGCTTATTGATATAAGTTTGTATTTAAACTAATATGTATATATTTTAAAATATTTTGTTTGAAAAGAAACGATATGACCAGGACCGGGACCCGAACCTATGTATATACTTTTTTAAATGATTCTCAGGTTTATCTTGTGTTATAATGACTGCTTTATATATCCTGATAAATAAATTTTTGACTTGAAAATGAAACAAGTAAATAAATGTTTGATATATCACTAATAATAATGTTATAAATATTAAATAATAATATTAACCTAAATTACACATATTTTAATTAAAATTATAGTTTATGAATATATAATTTAATTAATACTAATATTATTAAATTAATTATTTTAATAAGTTATTATAATAAATTAATTTTAGTTTATCCAATTTCTTTTATATTTCAAACTTATCTTAAATCGGCTTAGTCACAGCAATTGTTACAGTTAAAGCATTTTAAATGAATAAAAGAATGCACTTATATATGATCAGCTGTTGGAAGTTTAGGGTTTTTTTTTTTGTATGTTTATGTTACTAAACACGACTTAAGTCATGAATAGTGTTGAAGATTATAGTATCTAATAGTTCCTCTTAATTCTAATTTCCATTTAAAATCGTATTCAAAATTCAATTAGCCCATTGATTATCAATCATGGACAAACGAGGATATTAACCAATTGGTTAAGGCAACCATTAATTAATCATGAGTTAACCAATTGGACCAACACCGGCCGATTAAATGAAACCCAGAGAACCCAGACAGACTTGATGGCATCTGGCATAACAATGAATGTAGAGATAACGGATGTAAGCTTGTAAGATCTTATCACTAGGCACCGCCACAAGAATTTTCTGTCTCTTTATTCATCCACAATTATACTCTTATGAATATTCTGAAATAACAAGATGAACTAAGATACAACAATGAAATGAGAAAGCTTTATTTAAAAAGGAACACTTAATTATGTTTCATTGTTCTGTTATGAATGATTATGAATAACATTGGCAGTAACTACCGTCCATTTGACACATTTCAAAGTCCATAAAATAACATTAAAAGTAAATAAAATATGATATAATAATAATCCAAAATAATACAGAGGGCAAACTTTATCACCACGTTTATATATGCATATATCACTCCTACAAAAGAACAGCATACCGGAAAAATTGGGATTTTTGAGTTAAGCTTTCAGTAGCAATTTTATTGGTTGGAGCTTTTTAGTTGAGAATCGACATATCCGATATTTAATTTCAAACATTTTTTTTTTAATAAAGTCATATTTCGAGTTGTATCGTGTTTGAACTAAAAGTTTTATGGAAATATTGACATAAGATAAAATCAAAAAAGTTTCAAGCTTTTAAAAATTGTTTATTGGTTAATAAAATAATATCAATATCATCATTACAATGGGAATGCTTTGCTTTCCCAATACCCATTTTTTAAAACTCATCTGGAACTTTTAAATTCTTCTATTAACAGGTTAGATTTTTTGAGCTACGAGATTGTTCTTTGGAAGGAGCGATATAATAGAAGAATAAATTAATAATTAATAATTGAATATGAATTATGAAAAGTATATAAAAAATAAAAACATTTTATGATTTATCTATGTGATTTCACATATGAGACGTTCAAAATCAAAAGCGTATTACTCTGAAATTTCAAAAATTGACTTTGACACGACACTTTGACGCCTTAATTCTCATGGTTTTAGGCCAGTTCTGAACTTGAAGTTTCAGAATCATAAAGTGTTTTTTTTTTAACCAGTAAAAAATGAGAAAAAGTAAATTTTTGATTTTTGGATGAATCCGGTTTTGATCCTGGAAGAGTTTGTTACTTACACATATGTGTATCACGGAATGTGTCAGGTATGAGTCCTTGATATAAATAAAATAAAATTGTCTATATTTTGTTCAAGTTAAAATGCTTGTTATTTTGTTCTCTTATTATTCGATTACGAGTAAAATGGTACTTGTCTTCTGAAAAATAGAGAAACGAAACATGTTGCAAAACTTATTTACATGTCCGAAGATAAATGAATAATGCTCCCAGAAACGTCTAATTAAACCGTCCGACAATTTTCATTCTGCGCATTATTTTCCCTAATCGTTCAAATGTCGAGAAGCGAACTTCGAATATTTCAAGGAGCTATTTATGTTCTAAAAATGCAAATACTTTTCGTGCTGGAGCAGATGATAATATTCAATTCATTTTCCCGAAGAGCAGTCTCTGACACAAAACAGGGAGCGTGATGATTTTTTTTTTAATTAACCAAATAGCGTGTTTATTGATTGGTGATTGGATTAGTTAAAAATGGTGCCAAGGCCGGAGGAAATCATAAGCGTTGTTTGTAATATTTAATGAGAACAACCATTACAAAAGCCTTTTAATTCATGTTCTTTTTTCTTTTTTTTTCTTTAAAGGCTGCTCAATGGCAGATTATAACCTTAGAGAGAGAAATAAAAAGAAATGAAGGCTCAACTATGTAAACAATAGCTCCATATGGTTCCCTCCGACCCTATCTCGAGTATATTGTGGGCAGGGAATGCTCGCAACTGTTAGGAAACATTTGCATATAAAAAGTAGATGTATGGTGGTCGTCCTTCTCAATCCGTAATACAAAAACACGGATTTTAAAAATAATATTTTGAGCAAATAGTAATAAGAAAAAAATCAAAAACACTTACGAAGGAATTAGTTACGTACGTAACCTAGATTACTGTCAGTATTCTTTGAATGTAAATGCTTATATTCATGATGCCTTAGTTCACAAATGTGTTAAGTGCCGAAAACAAGATTTTACATGAGTAAACTTTGATAATAATTTAACACAAGAAATACAGTTCAAGTTTAAGCACACAATATATTTTTGTAACCTTTAAAACTTCTCTATTAGTTTTAAATCAACATATGATGTATAACTTCCTGATCACAACTTTACAATATTATTTATTTAACGAAACCCATTTTTGAAAAATTTGCACTTAACACATTTGTGAACTAAGGCATAGATATATAGTATTACTAAACAGAACCTATTAGACACTACATATAAACTCCTAATGTGTGTTTAAACTTGAAATGTAAACTATATACATAACTATTTACACTCGTATATAATCCCTATCCTAATTATATCAGGATAGGCAAAATATAGGTCTATCGCTGTAGTATCATCCGAATAGCCATAGAAGCATAAAAGACATTAAATGAACAAACAAATAAGTACCATAATGTGTCTTTTATAATAAATTAAAAATAAATTAATAAATTAAAGTACTCTTCTTTTCTTTTTATCCTTAGGTACTGTAATAGTAGAAATGTATTATTCAATGAATTTTATCTGGCTGACGAGTTTTTTAGACGTTCTATGATTATCTTGAAAATGTTTATTGTAATTTCAAAAATATTATGATTTATTTTGAGTAAAATCTTCTTAAATAAATAATTTTAATATCCAAATTTGTCACTGTAAAGATTTACTTACATCGGAACGAAAAACGCTAATTACAATCATAGATACGAGCAGTGAAATATAGAAGCTATGTTTTGTTTTTTTAATTAATCAGAGACACCTAGTTTCCACCTGATTGTTAACTGTTCACCTTAAATGTTTAAGAAAACTTACCCTTTGCATTAACGAGATGATTCCTAAAGTTATGGGTCTGTATAACATGTTGTTAGGTGACTTTAATACCGATCGGTATTACTTCAGTCTTATGTTGCAGTAATGCTCTCAAGATTATTTCTGAGAAGTGCATTTTTTTAATCTGAAGTTGTGATCTGAAAGACTCCCTGGCCTCGCAGCGGCCGCAAGTGCGCGGAGGCCGGGGATATGGTCGCAATATCCCCCGCAAATCCGCACTCCCAATTAAGATAGGCCTAAGACAAAGGGAGTGGATCTCTTTATCTAAACAACATTGTTCTCCATACATTATCTCAGGCACATCTCTTCCTAAACGTTTATGGCTCCGAGTGCTTTTGTTCCATTCCACTGCTTATTTTTTTTTTCTTTCTTCTTCTTCTTCTTTATTTCCCAGTCGACTTGTAGCTAGTTAATCAGTGAGACAATGAGGGCAGGTGATGTGTATTGTTTCACTTAGGAAGGTGCCCGTTATAGCTCGCCGCATCTGTTCCTCGACGAGGATAGTTTAATTCGGAACGGTTATCGGAAAGATCTTGAAAGGTATCGCCGATTACGCCGAGGCACGGAAGTTTGTCAGATACTAATATGGGCCATCAGGCTGCCTAGGTCATGCTGGAATGGTAACTCTCAAAAACAAATCACTAGTCTACAACAACGTTGTTCATTCCAGATACCGACTTATAATGAAGCTCCGTTTTCTAGAAATATTTGTAAGTATAATTATTTAAACATAAATGACGGATGTGTCAGAGTTTTCAAGTTAAGGCAGCGAAATATGTAAATATTCAATATCTTTATTTATTTTTTAAACACTATAAAACATTATTGGGGCGTCACCAAAAGCTTAAAAATTTAAAATGTAATGTAATCAACAAAACTATATTGCTGTGCATTCTTAAAATTCTATGCAAAGTTTTTTTTATATTTTCTCTATTCTTCCTCCACAAAGCACCATCAGGGTCTGTCTGCACCCCGATTTTTTCTTCTACTGTCTGTAAAACCTTCATATATTTTATATTATTAACGCGAAAAATATATATGTAAATGGGAATCCTGACACAATTACATGACAACAACGGAACTGGGTACGCAGAACGGGTTGTATTAAGTCAGTGCCAACACATCCAAACAGTTCCGCGTCAAACTGACATCTGACGAAGTCGCTTTTTAATTGAATCTATCACTGGGATAAATTGATGTCTTCATCGTTCGTATCAACTGGCGCGCCGCAGTATGAATCATTTTAGCAGAGGCTGATAGGAGAAAAGTGTGGACTGATTTAAACATAATAATTGTAATATTATTTATACATACGAATAAATAATCTTAATAAACATTTAATCATAATTGATATATTTTTTGTATTGCTTTTTGAAAATATTATATCATCATAATATACTACAAAATAATATGGGTTAAATTCTTCACGAGATAAACAAGGATAAATACAATATAATATAAAAGTGAACAAAAGTTATCAATTTTAATTATTTCTTTTCAAAAGTAATTTATTAGCCAGCTGATTTAGTTAAACCGATAAATCTTTAATGTACTAAACCTATTCTTTTTTTTTTTTTTCCTTAATATTTATCCCTACGATATTTTGAGGGGATATTTTACTGCTATGGAATATTATTAGTTAAATTATTATATTTAAAAATACAACGATGTTTTGTAGTATTATTAAAAAAACTAATAATTTAACTGTATACTTTATTTTTTTATTTTAATGTTTACAATATTATAATATGAATTTGTGTTTCGAATATTTTCTAATTTTGTAACTTACTACTATTTATATTTATAAATATTTTTCAACGAGTACAGTTTTGAAACGTACCTAAAATGTTAATAATGTTTTTTATTGTTGTAGATTATATAAGAAATAAAAAAAAAACAGAGCTTAACGATGTGATATTTTATATATTTTACAAATATATAATAATTATGATATGTTTAATATTTAATAAAAAGGTTAGCTATTTATTCCAGAAGCTACTTCCAAGTTAATTTAATCGGTACAAAGTGAAATAAAAGAGAAAAATATATGATTAAAAAGATGAAATTGCGTGAAATGATGAAAGAGGAAAAATAATAAAAAAAATAATTAGTTGGGAAAAATATTTTAATTTTATTCAGATACATACATTATATTTTATTTTATCTATTTACTTTATCCCTTGAATTACCGGAACTTGCTTAAAAGCTTAAAAATTGTTATTTTTTTTATACAATTTCGTATGATTCGTTGTTTACTTTCAAATAAATAAAATACTGTAGTGGCCACTACTGAATACGTCCAATGGGATTCAGCCTTCCAAATAGCTCTTTCTTATTGGTGGGTTCAGCAAGGCGTGACGTCAGATTTTTTATAAAAGCCGTTCTGCTCCTAAGTAAGCTCTTCCGAGGCTAATGAATTCAATTGAATCAATTTATCTATTGATTTAATCCCAGAGCTATCTTCTTTACTCTTTAATTTTATTGTTAAGTGAGAAATATAATTTATAAGTGTAATATATTTATATTTTTAATTGTAACCATTTTAATATTGCAATTACGAATATATGAATGGAAAAAAATGCCGTTTAGATCCGAAGTCTTATATAACTTCTTAATTGAATATTTACAAGTGAAAATCAAACAATAAATAAATTAGTTAATAAAATATCTTTTAATTTAATTTTATTGTTTTACCAAGTTAATTAATAGGCATTTATTAGATGTAAAGTTACTTGTACATAAAATCAGCTTCTAGAAACAACAAACTTATGGTTTGACGATTCCCTTTGTATTCGATATTGAAAAGAGAATAAATATTCATATTTACCAGTTATGAAATAGTTTAACAATCGATCTTGTATGTCAAAAATAATTTGACTCGCCTAGGTAAAAGTAGCCATTCGCAATAATTGAATCCTGTTGAAGGTTGCTGGTATAATGTTCAATCATAAGAACTGTTGGAAGTTGCAGTGAATTATTGATCTGTTATTAGGAGCTGTTTAATTTGTCCGATTATCCTTTTTTTCTTTTTCTTGGCACGTTTTTCCTAAGCGTGGATTGTTCAGAAAAAAAAATACGTTCTAATGGTTGTGACTGTATACCCAATTCAGTCCAGAATTCTTTCAAAGAATCGAATAGATCATTGCTAGTTTCGCCATTATATTGTTTTTTAAATCCAAATATCCCTCCTTCAAAAGAGCAAGGACTAACTCAAAAATGGCCATTCTTGAGTTAAGACTTCGGTAGCAATTGTATTGGTCGAAGCTTTTAAATTCAGGGACGATATATCTGATATTCCGATTCCTACATTTTTTTAGTAATAGCTCAGCAATATTTTGAGTTGTGTCACGTTTGAACTTGATATTTTATGGGGATAGTGGCTTAAGTTAAAATCAAAGAAGTTTTAAACTTTTAATATTTTTCTAATGGTTGATAAAATAATTTCAATACCATAATTACAATAGGAACTCTTTACTTTACCCTAAGTTTTATTTTTTTAAATCACATGAAACTTTCAAATACCTCTGATATTCTTGTATTAATTAGTTAAGATGTTGTTCTTTTGATAGAGCGATATGTTAACTACAACAAATCAATAGCTGATTGGACGTCAGTAAAATTAAAACAAAATAACGTTAGAGGCTTGAAGAAGAACAGTGCCAAGCAATGCCTCTCTTGTGGCTTGATTTAATTTCCTATTGTATCCTATCCTATATCCCTCTCTCTCGTTCTTTTTAGTCTCCTCCTAGTGTTCTCTTGCATGAGTGCACTCGTCATTTACACTCTAGAAAGAATTTAGGTATCGATGTATTTTTTTCTGAAAATGTTTGTAATAAGTTCTTCGTGTCGGTTAGATTTCGAACTAAAGGTTTTAACAAGTCGTGTTGAGAAGGTTAAATCCAGAAAGACAAAGACATCCCATCTGAGTTCAAGGCTGAGTGAGCCCCGAAGACCCTCGGAGCCGTGCGTTACCTGACATAGGATGGGCCGTGTAATTGTGAAGCAGTAAATAACCATTGGATGGGAATTGTGATGGCAGAGTCTACTTCACCCGCGGCCTTCCAAAGCCCGCAATTAGGGGATTTAGCCATTCCCAACTGGAACAAGTCGACCATCGCTTACCATTCTTCCAATAATCATAGCTCCATTGGAATAATTGTTATTTATGTTCTGTCTCGAAGATTGGATGGAAAATAAAATCTATTATTTCTTTCCAGTCAGTGTTCTCAGTTATAGCCCTCTTCTGGAAAATCACAAATTAGATATAATGTGGCACATTAAGAAATATAAAACTAAAATTTGAAATGATAATGGAATTATAATAGTTTTAAAGAATCACAAACCTTGGGTTTGTTGAAATTTTCAATGGAGTGCTACTGATGGGTAGTTTCTCCACAAGAGTTTTTTTTTTTAATGTCATATTGTTCATTTTAGCAGATTTACTTGTAATATTATTATAGTTGTAAATATCAATAAATTAAATTAATTAAATTAAATTTAAAAAGTATTTTCCAAAAATACAGATTATCATGAGATTTAGTATGGAAAATAGAATGTAATTATGACCAATGAGTAGATTTTGGTAATCATTTCAACAAGAAATAAAAGTGTCAACTAATATTTCGAAGTATAAATGATATGTGTTTGTTGAAATGTTTATTTCTAGATGTAATGATTACTTAAGTTTACACATTTCTCATAATTACATATTCTTTTCCAAACTAAAGCTCAAGATAACTTGTAATTTTGGAAAATATTTAAAGGGAAACGAGTAAAAAGTTTAAAAACTTGATGTGACTTAACTCGAAGTGACAACCTGCTGAATAATTAACAAATGTTATGATTATATTTTTTTTTTTTAAATCTAATCTAAGACATTTTCGAAAATCTTAAATTTTCTGAGCGTATAGCTTACAATATATATGTATATAGGGCTCAGTAAATGTTAAATAATCCACTGTTTCTAAGCCTTAACCTCTCAGTTTTCCCTCGATTAATGATACACACTTTATTGATTCTGAGTGAGCCTAAAGAGGATCTCAGGCCCTACTGGCACGATCTATGGCTGTTAACAATTCAAATAATTTACTTGCCACAGCCAAATAGGAATCTGAGAACTATAGATCATCGATTCATTGCTTTACACACATAGATGCCCCGCTACTACAATATACATTCAATTATATAACTATAGGTAGTTAGATTTCCTAGTTTTACCATATCTTTGGGGCCCGAACCGCGAGGCAGTCAGATAGTACCAGACGCAGGTGCCCATTTGAATTTCTGTCCGATAGTTGTGTCTGTTAATTTACGAAACATGAACAATTATCGTTTCTGGGTCAGCGGACGTGTCGGCTATGCTAATCCTTCAAAACTACCACCGGCACACTGTTCCTACTCACCCATCTGCTGCCCAACCTATAGCTTAGGTTATAGCCTGTAATTTTGTCTTAACACGGTTATCTGAACTCGACTCGTATTATCCGGCGCCTTTATAGTGTCGCGATTTTTTGTTTGTTACCATTTTAGTGTGTAAAGTAAAATGTATAAAGGTGGTAGAAGATGTATCAATAAACTTCCGTAATCAATGGGCATCGTGTAATGGTGTATTTAAATAATTATATTTTAGTAATTTAATATTTTACAAATAATTGATGTTTTGGAAATTACTTTAATTTCTTTTATTCGATAAATTATATTTGTACAGAAATAAAAAATTAGGTTGGATCAATCATCCGGTTTAACTATTTCTAAAATATTATTTAAAAAATTGTCTGGACAGATATTAGTTAGTCAGTTTGAAAAAATTCATTTCCATTATACGAAATAACAACATATCTTATAACATGTATTCTATAAAATAGGAATGAATAAGAAAAATTTGGTTTAATGATATACCTCCATTAAAAAAAAGTTACAACTTATTTGAGAATGACTAGCAAAGCCTATAATGGGTAATTCACTGCAATGGGTTAACAGTTTCAACTAGCATAATTACCTGATATATGGGAAGGCTAATATAACCTTCATTATAAGTAAAGGGATAGGAAATAATTCCAGAACTAGTAAATAAGTGGTTGAGTTTTAAAAGGAGTTATTGATTATATTAAAACTCCATTTTAAGCAGAAAACTACGAGAAAGACACGTTTCCGCTTCCCTCAATACAGTGAACTCTCTCCGTGAAAAATTCGACTTAACCTCTTATTCACCGGGGCTGCAGTGATATCCTTGTCGATGCAGATAAGATCGTGTCTTTGAAATGATGCAACGTGACAGAACTTTACCTACCCCTACAACCAAGCTATGGAATAGGTACCTGGATATTAATGTTATACAACTTTTCGACTATCCTAGAGTTGGTAAAGACGATAACATTGCTCAAGACCCTACTCCCCACCCTCTAGAGAGGTACAAACAGCAAAGGAAGAAGGGCTATTAGCCGACAGTGACAGATCCCCGCGAAGGCAGACTATCCATCAGGAGCCGTGTTTGGGGTCCGTGACTCGGCATCCCTCCTCCTTATCTCCCTCCCCAAGCCTGGCTAATTGTCCCCAGCTAATGTATGTTAATGGGAGGTCCACTCCTCGGCTCCGGGCTAATCACTCCTTAGGGCTTAGCCCTACCGCCTCCAATTTGAGGGCTATCATCTATTTGTATCTGTGCCTTTGGACACGCACCCTCTGGCTCAGCCCTTGTCATGGGAGTCCTGGTCCTCCTCGGGACGGATGTGGAATTAAGGGATAATTATGGATATTCCGGGTTACATGTGATGCCTCTTCCCGTGTAATTCATTAGGTCCTCGACACGCGTGTGTGAGCATTTCTTGGTGTAATTGCCTTTTCTGGGTCCGATCATTGTTTACTTTTTTTATTTTTATTTTTTTTAGTGGTTCTCCTTCCGTGATAGAGGACGTGATAGCTCAGAGCGCTGAAGGTCACTGGCTCGAATCAGGCTGTGGGATTATTTAAACTGTTAACAGTCCCTCTTGGGGGTTACCAATGGGTACCCCTAATAATTGGGAGGGCATATGGTGGTTGGGTGTGAACTTGGCCAAGTCACCTAATTACCATCTCTACCATATGATGAATCTCAGACTTTCGATAGGTTGTGATAGGTGTATTTCTCCTTCCGTGATATTAAGTTAAGCGGAGTCTGAAGGTGTATTCTTTTGATCCATTAATATCATATCTCACGCAGTAGATAATAAATATATATTTATTGCTGTTAAACTATTTTAAACTTTAACATTTAGGAATAAATCAATTGAGGATTTTTTCCTTAAGGGTTGAGGATCTTAAGAGTTTTCCAAGATTATAGTGTTGTCATTTAATGTCTTATACTTTTATTTAGTTACCCTTTACAACTTAATTCCGAGCGTTGAATTTCACTTTTGAAACAAGACATTGACCATTCATAAGTAATTATAATATTTAAAGAAAAAATAATATTCCAGAAAAGATATTTAGAAGTTAATGTAAATTTTAAAAATAAATAAATAATAATTTTATAAAATAATATATTTATTGAATAAAAAAAAAAAAATGTTTTAGTATTGATATCAAAAATCGATACCAAACCATTAAAAATTAAATTTTACTGGAATAAGTTACTAATGCTAAATATATTTTAAAATGTATCCACCATCACATTAATTTCTATTTTGTATTGTTGCTCTACTTTCCTGATAATTTTCCTGAAGCTTCCTAAAAATCCATTTTGTCGATTGTATTAAAAAAAAAAATCATTTTGCCTTTCACCACGTTTTACTTCTTCGTTTTAGAACTTCTTTCAATGTTAAAAACGATAAGCTATTTCTTTATTATTTAAATTATTCATGTGCTCCAACTTTTTCCGACTTATAGCTTCATTTATGTACTGATAAACCACTAATTACCATATTAAATATTACTTACTATTATATAATTAAAATATTCGGAAAAACGAGATGAAAAATAAATTCAAAAAAGGCTTTTTTAATACAAACAAAATGTATTATTTGAATTTTCATATTTTTAACATTCAACTGTTTATTCCAACATTGAATTTTTAAATATATATTTCAAATTTTACGTTAGTTTACATTGGCAATATAATGATGCAACCTTGTTTTTGTTTTATAGAAACATTTTACTGGATTGCACTCAAGAAACAAAAGCAAGGTTAGCAAAATTTGAATTTATATTTATTTTTTTTGTTACTAACTTTACTTTATCGCTTATTAACAACGAACAGCTTTGGGTTGGAAGTGAGTTGAACTCAGTAAAAAAATTACAAATGAAGCGAATAGCATGGTTATTTTATAGGACTTTTTAGGCTTAGATAGTTTCTCTACTGTTTTTTTAATAATTTTTACATAAATAATATATTTTTTTTCAATTGCAGACACACCTCGATTGGAGAAATCACCCCTGCTCGCCAACGGTTACAACCACCCCCCGACTCACCTCAACCACATGCAGTTCATGCAGCTGAACCACCCTGGCCCTGGGCACACCGCCATGCTCAACCCCCAACTTCAGCACCACCTCATCAAGCCACCACCTCCTATGGATGCTCTGTCAAGGTAAGATTAATCTATAATTAAAATTAATTATACAATTAAATATTTCGCGACAAATAAGTAGCTATAAAACGAAAAAACAAACATGATCATAAAGTCAAACTATTCGTTCGTCGAAATGTCAAATCGTCAAATGTAGAGTCGAAATGTCAAATCGATATAAAAATTGCTGTTTTGTGCGTTTTGATATTGAATTATGTTTCTGGGTCTGGTGTGTCACGGCTTAAAAGATTTTAAGGCACTTTTAGAGTCATTTTAATCTATAATTTTAAGCTATTGGAGTAGTTTCATTTTGAGCGCTTTAAATATGTTTTAAATGTAGATAATAATTAATTAAGGCGGAAGTACATTAAGTGAGTTACTACTCTTACAGTCCTCACTACTGATAGCAATATTTTTGCGAAATGTGGTAATTGTATATTTTTCTTTCTTTAGAGGATTTCTACGGCTTTGAAACCCCATTTTCTATATAGCTATTTTACAATTTTCCCTATCACCACACTTCGCTGCTTTAATTTATCTTTATGTTAGTCCTGTTCTAAACCTGAAGTCTCGGTAGCATAATTCTTAGCTCGACTAAACTTGTGAAAAATCTGAAAAAGTCAATTTTTGAAAATTTGATTTATCTTCTTTTGATCTTGAATGCCTCAGTCATGTCTTTCGACTTAATATTCGACTTAACCACTAATTCATCGTGGCAGTCGATCGCCAGTCAAGTCGAATATTCTTCAAAATGAATTTCTTGTACTTAGGGAAGAGGAATAGTGTTATGCTTGTAGTTAATAAGGACTAAGTCTGGCATTGGTTTGAAAAAGAGTTATTGATTAGATTACAAGTCCAATACAAGCCAAAAACTACTAGAATGACACTATTGGGCTCTCTTCATTAGCTCATTATGACAAAAAATCGACTTAACCATATTTTCACCAGAGCTATAGATAGATACGAGTAACACGAATACCAAAACTTCACCAACAATGACTTCCTTTTTGGAGCAATCATCTCTACCATTTCTCTTCCTCCAAAAGGAGGCGGTAGGGGGACAGGGAGTGAATAGATCGAACAGAATGAGTGAGGTTGGAATGAGCAATGACAGAACACCGGGGAGGTGGATTGCTGAGAACGGAACGGGGTAAACTTAATCACAGGAGCCTCTAAATAATTGAGTGTAATTCCTGATGAAGGGTTAGTTAGCCTCTCTCCCAGTCCCTCCCTGCCTCATAATGCCTTTGATTGCAACTTATTTTTCATCAGCTTATAATTTTGTCAAGGCCTTTGCAGAGCTGCCTTATTCATGGCCTCTGCGGCAGTAATGGAACAATTTGTCAATACATTTCAGTATCATTCATTCATCATTGAGAAATACTTTAAATTAAAAAATATTATGCTGTTAATTTTTACATTAAGAAATAACGCGGTTGTGAATAGAAACAAGATGCCAATGAAGTCAGGTAATCTTATTGGAACATGCCTATACGCTACAATGCAAGAGGTCTTAGGTTCAGTACAAAGTAGAGACTGTATAGTTGATTTGTCCGAGATCACACTCAACCGCCGGATTTTCCCCCATCAGGGTACCCACTTTATAGAGCCCAAGCAAGGTCTGTTGATTTCGCAGGGTCCAATAATGGCTTTTACTGATTAAATAATTTATCTGGCAGACTGGAATTTAAACCCGGAAATTTCGGTACGGCAATTCAGCACTATTGAGAAAAGAAAACTAAAAAATAATAATTCTATCTAATATGTTTTCTGTCCAGAAATAAACTCCATTGCGTATCCTTGTTGAATTTTTATAACAAGTTGAATGTTTTACAGCTTTTTAACTATCTAACTTAGTGATAGACACTGTAGTATTGTGATCAATAAAAGCTATACCGGTGGCAGAGAACCTAAAACTTAACAGAACGCTGGTAGAGTGTTGATATTAAATTATTATTAAAATGCATTTGGAAGACTCCAAAAATCAAAGCCTTATCCCCTAATATACTGGAAAATACTATTGAATTTACAACAGAAAGGACACTTGTTCGCAGTCTCAACAACTGCTTCAATATTTTGTTTACTGAAGGTAGGGAAGTTGGCCAGGACAAGATTCTCTTTTTTTCTGTTTTGTAAACTTTAGACTTGATACGCCTTTCTGCGCTAAGCGGTTCATAAAAACAACAACAGGAACATATAATTGAAGATACATCAGCAGTTGAATCAGGCTTATCAATAGTTATCATATACAGTATTTGATTAAATGTTTGGAGTGCGGTTGCTGTGTCTGATTAATGTCAGGTTGGTCTATTAATGTCAGACATGCTGTATGTTCTCCATTTAAGTGATATTATAAATTTTTATATATGTCCTAAAATGCAATACGATTCTCCAATTGCGTCATTTTAATCATTTGATTTCTCTTTTTTGAATATTTGCTGATTTTTGTTGATAATACGTTTTTATTAGTGCAATTTGAATAAAATGGACCCTAAAGAAGGCCTGGAATAGACCTCCTTTCCTCTTAACATCCCTGATTCATTAGCTATTTGAGGATTGTAGATCACACCCTGACTTGATGAGGGGACTGCTAACATAGCACTCGGAGCTGCTGTTTACAGAAAGAGCAGCGAGAGAGAGAGGTGTGGGGTCAGCAGGGCTCGATAAGGATGGGGTCCATCCTCTCCTGTAATTAAAATGCTAATTATTCATGGTTCCTCTCTGGGTGTTGATCTCCTCCTGCTTCGTCTCTTCTCTTCCGCAATCCAAATAACAACCTTCTACCGTTTTTATTCATTGCGATCCACCTACAATTTTTTTCTGCTTTTTTATCTCGCATCGTACACTCATACTCATATTCTGTACTATAATGGATGCAGGCCAATTAAAATAATTACTTAGGAACGTAGAAAAAGTTTGCTTTTCTTGAAGCGCAGTTGGATCGTTAATATAAAGCGGTTTATGTTATGGATTGAAGGAAAGATGTGCAACTTGTTTATAACTGCATATTAATATATTTAAAAAATAGACTCTTTAAATTAGATATTTAAATTTTTTTTTCAGTTCATGGTAGGGCCTATACTGTTTCTAGGGCAGTCTCAACGATTGTGCAGGTAGTAGATTTGGAGTGAAAATGATTCTAAAACACTTAAGGAATCTATGTTGCGGCGCAATTTCTGTATAAAACTACTGGTGGTAACGTTCAGTTCAGATTATTGTCTTGGGATGACCTTTAACTCATAAATACTTCTAGGCATTTTGGAAAAATGTAGGGATTGATGAATTTTTAAAATGATTTTTCGACCCTGCAAATCTGGGAACATCATTATTTTTTTTTTAAATGGTAACCATTTGTCTTGGTCGGTCACGAAGGTTGAAAATAATATTCGGAAATGTCTTTAAAACTTTTTTGAGAAAAATTGAATGATATATAAAAATTAAAATGTCCATGCTAATAATATCTATTAAAAAAAATAAATTGGTTGCGCCTTTTTGACAAATTTACCATAATAATCCATACTTCTCAAATACAGGGTATTACAGACATGGTGTAGAACCTTCCTTCTACGGTTTCAGCATTGAATCCAGTAGCACTTTCGGTTACTTAAAATATTTAAAATGTCCTTCTTTCTTATTTTTTTCTATTTAAAGAGGATTTCGAAGACGCAGAGTCTGCACAAAATAATACCAAAGAAGGCTTCTTCATTTCTATAAGCCGTTTACTTACAATCCGATTCCGTTTCCCTTACTTTTGACTTCTGAGGTTTCCTCCCTCCAATGCTCCTTAAAGACTTTTCTATTCAAAGGAAGGCCTTGGTCTTTGAAGCCATCCTCTTTGGAGTGGCGATCCGAGGCTTTGAAATTAAATTTTAAAATTCTTTTGTTAGAGTTAGAGTTTAGGGTTTTCGGCGTTTAACTGCAAGGTTTTTTACGCCATTAACTTATTAAAATTCTTTTGTATCGTTTCATGATACCATTCTCTCTTGGGGTCATTTAGTCATTCTGTGCTTCTTCCAGTTCCCCTAGTAGACAATTTGGTTCCTGAAAGACGTAAAGATCGTCTAGAGAGAAGATGATAACAATCAAAAGAGATTTTTTCGGATTATAATATATATTCACTAGATATATAAAGCTTAAAATTAGAGAAGAACTATAATTTTAAACGCTTCTTGGACTAAAACTCTAAATCAAATAGATACTCGCATAGAAATCAGGCAAACATTATAATTGTTTTCGTATATCAGGGTCACCTATAATGTAGCGGTTAGCATAACAACTTACAATGCCCATTATCGCGGGTTTGAAGCCCGTCGTGTGGCCTTTCTAAAATATTAAAAATGCCGTCGTTAGGAGGAGAAATAACAGGGCAGTCCCGGGCCTATTTTTTTATTTTATTAGATGTTGACTTATTTTATTAATGCAACATAAATAGTTCGCGCAGATGTTAGTTGCTTTTTAATATTTTTTTTCTACTGTATGGTGTATCAATTGTTTAAAAAATCCTTTTAGTTATGCTGTCCATCTGGGGGAATGTTGAATGGTGGTTCCGAGCTTGTGCGATGTTAGCTGCTAGTTAAAGACCTCTGTCCTAATTTTACCTTGATAGGGAAAATTTAGGTAGCGAACGCTAGTGGTAGCGTAAGCTGACGTGAAATCTGTAAACAAAACAAATATATTGTCTCGTTTTATATGTTTAAATTATTTTGTTTTTGTCTGTATGATCTCGTCTTTTCCATGTTTTGATTGTGGTTTTTTATTGTAAAGTATTAACTAAAATTGAAGTATAAGACCCACCCTATTCCTCGACAATGATTCAGAGCTGAATAAGCAGACTCCAATACCTGGGCTCCGATCTTCCCCTCATTTCCAATTAGTCGGGGATTAAAATTGTTTATTATAAATTATGGCGGGTAGAAATGATGGCCGGGGCAATCTGTAGCGAGGTGGCAAGAAACATTAATATTAAAGACGTCATTTTTGCCATCCTCCCCCGAGAGACTCCCTTTTTGGGTCATTAATATTCCTCCGAGTCTTCCTCTCCTTTGACGAAGGGCTCCTCGAAGGGCCGACGTCGGGGATAAACAGTCCTGAAGATTGTCAAAGTACGATTATCAAAGGATGTCACTTATTAATCTTAATCCAAACTCCTGATCCCCTCCCCGGGTCGGCTGATTATGATTGGAGTTTATACAAGAACTTTTTTTTTCTTCATTCCCCTCTATTTATTATGTTGTTTTTTTTCCAATCATCCACATTTCATTAAAACCGGAGGGAATCGGGAGAATTAAAAGGATTTTTATACAAAGAAGTAGAAGTAATAAAAAAAAATCGGATAAACGAAATGTTGGGGGATTTTTTTTTCTGTCATTTTAAATTAAGCGTACATAATTAACTCAAAACATTCCTTCCCCTCAGGAGTGAATGAAACTCGCGACTCCATTCTTGCTGGGTTCCCCTCAATAAGATTAATTTTCTTAAGAAAGTCTAAATATTTTTTCTTGAATCAAGTATAATAGGTGTAATCAGCTAACTAAAAACTCTTGGATTTAGGATAATTTTATTAGTTCTTTATGGAATAACGACTGCAGTTATTTGTTTATTTTTTCGCTAATTTATAGTCTATCAATTGTTTAAAAAAATCCTTAATTATGTCGTTCTTTTGAGGGGACATAAAATGGATGGTCCCAACTATGAGCCTGATTTCAGATACTCGTTAAAGATCCCTATTCTAATTATGCCTGGGTAGGGAAAATTTATGACTCCAACTGTAGCATCGTCCGATCAGCCATAGGAGCATAAAGTGACGTTGAAACAAAGAAAGAAACAAATAGTTGTTAAAAATTAATAAATTAAAATTAAATAAAATAAAATTAATTGCTATTACAAAGAATAAATCAAATAAAAAATTTCTTTGTGGCGAAACTGGTTACAGTATTTCTCTAAAGTGAAAAATAAAGGAAAAATTACATGCTATTTTTTTCTTTAATTGTTTCAACACAAAGAATGTTCATGGCACAATGCAAAACACGTCCGCTCCTTGAAGTATAGCCCTCAATTACATTATTAATATAGGAAAGAAATTCGTTGACTTGTAAGTACTAATGTAACTTAACTGTAAATTAACCCCCAACTATTTCCATCCTACATACATTATTAATAAGTTGATTATTATTGGTTAATTGATAATTTGATAAAACGTATTAAACTAAAAAATAATATTGAACAAATTGCATATTAAAGAAAGACGTTTACGGAAAATTGTTAGGTTTTTTTATCATCATTAATTGCCTATTTAGACTAAATTTGTAAACAAAAATTGTTGTAATCGTGTCTTTTCAATGCCGAAAATTAGTAATATAGTGAAGACTTGAGCCTTCAGAAATCGTCTTATTTAACTTTTGAATCCTCTGTTACTCCAACATCTGTTTGCTTAGGAGCCATTAAAAAAAACTGTTTAGGCTGTAAAAGAGATCTGTTTTAGTTTCGACTCTCTAGTAGGTACGAGTATACTATTAAGATTAAACAAATCTATGGCCATGATAGATAACATTAACAGTTGTAAATAATTAAATAATCTTAGGGTATTGATTGATTTAATTAAACCGATTAAGGCAATCAATTAATACAATTACTACATTATAATGTTATTAGTAAATTATAATGTCATTTCTTTATACATATAATATTTAAAATTCTTTATAATGAAAAACTTCTATTTTATTTTATATGATGTTAACAGACTTATAAACAATAATTTCATTGTTTTCAACAGATCCGGAATTTGGGAAAACTGCAGAGCAGCCTACGAGGATATTGTAAAACACTTAGAAAGGTGAGTACTGATGTTATTACTCTATCACTATTTATTTTATATTACTCAATTTAAATCACTATTCAAATAAACATATAATTGATTCCGGAATTGATCATACAAATATTAAGTAATATTCAATGAAATTACTCAAGTTTCATAAAAAAAAATCATTAAGTATATTTTATAATTACTAGAAATATGTGAAATATAATAGTTCGATGAATGTTGGCTTAGGTAAAAAAACGATAGACGAAATTCCAACATCATATCTTCGAAGATATATGCAATCGAATATTTTCTGTTCTTAAATTAAATGAATTGTGACATATTACTTAAACGGTTATTTTCTTACAACTATTTGTATAATTATATGATTAAATAATGACGACTTGAATTGTCATAATTGGATTTTTGTATAATTAATTGTCTATCCCAAGTTTTGACCAAAATATAGTGGGTGTAAGGTTTATCTTTATGTAAGAAGCACATTCGTAAATAAAATATAAATTATAAACTTTTTATGAAAATGAAAAAAATATATTAATAAATCCATATAAATGATAAGGATTACAGAGTATTTAATTGATTATTTAGAATCACATTTATAAAAAAATATAGGGTTAAAAAAAGCAAGACATGATGTATTACTTTTGAGAGTTCCGATGATACGAAGTGATTTAGACCTAACCGTTCACCAGGGTACTTTTATTCTGGTTTTATGTTAATTACTATTTAAGTAATAATATAATAAAAATGTATTAAATTAAAAAAAATAGAAATATTGAACAGAAGCATATAAAAGAAAGACTGCTGAAAAAACTGGAAGATCAAAATATTTCTAACTGCTTTAATCCTCATTGTTTAAGGGACAATTATAATTAAAGGAGTTGCGGACAATAGTAGTTTCAGGAAACCCGTACTTATATTAGCTCCGAAAAATGCATACAATTCTGACTTTAAAATTAAGTCTTTTTTTAAAGATATTTAAAGTAGTTATTTTGCTAAAGGCCTCTGGCTGTTTTTCTTTTTCTACTAAAAATAAATATAATGTTTTTAAAGAACATTTATTAAAGAACGTAGGTTTAATTAGGAAAGCTATGTTAAGGGACTTCATTTCTACACGTCGGTTAATTATGATGTTTTATTCAGAAATCGTAGTCCGATTTTTTTTCTTGATTATGAATAACATTTTCCGTTGAATGGGAAAAAATGATATCTTGTTTTAAAAAAAATATATTTGTATAAAAGAACAAGGGTAGCGATGAAGCTAACAAAAAGGGAACAATAGAGTATTTAATTAGGTGCGTGTCGAGAAGGGAGGGTGATTTTTCCCCCGGACAGACAGTCGGGGGTGAATTAACCCCTGGTGATGTGGGAGGCGGCAAACCCCGGCCGACTCGCCATAGATCCGTCTGTCAGTCGGGAGCGGTTTACTTTTGTTAAGCCGGCCTGGATTAGCCTCACAATGAAAAGTGGCTCTCGTCCGCTCCAAATGGAACGCTTATAAATCCACTCGTTAGCTACAAATCCAAATTCACAAGAAAATATTTCAACTTCAAGTTCAGACATGGAGATCCTACTGTGGCTAATCGGACGATGCTACTGTGGGAGTCCTATATTTTGGCCTATCCAGGTATATAATCATTAACAAGTACCTGACACCGTAAAGACTCAGAACTCATATTTTACATCCCTTCCTATGTACGGTCATAACAAAAGATTTTTTACTCCCTTTTAAAACTGCTTTCAACTGTCTTTCAAATACAAATATAGTTGGCCAAACTGGATAAAGAGAAAAATGCATGACCAAGAAAAGTTGAAATTGAAAAATGTCAAAACAGTTTACTAATATCGTGGTTATATTTCCTCTTCTCCGGCAGATCTATGTCAGAATCTCGCAATAATATATATTTATAAATATAGTTTGTTCATTGATTTAACGTTACTTTATGATTCTATGGCTAATCGGACGATGCTACATATGGAGTCCTAAATTTTGCCTAACCAGGTGTAAAATATAGGGATCTTTAAGGACTATCTGACATCGCACTGGGGATCTCCATGTTACGTCCCTTCCTAAGTACGGCATAACTAAAGATTTTTTACAACCTTTCAAAAATCCTAGGACCACCAGCCAGGCTGCGAGCCATAAATATTTGTTTCTATACGCGTTATAGAATATGCGGTAAGCATTCTGATCGCGAATATTTTTATTGTTCAATGTTCAACGGTATATCCAATTTGACCATCACTGATTAGGTTAATTATTATTCAATAGTTTCTTAATTATACATGGTCTCTAGTCCGTGATAAATTTAAAGCATTATTTTAGTGATTTAATAAAAAAAATTGCTTTGAACTTACACGGACACGCTTTATCGATGATTGAGGGTTTCGTGGTTGAAGTGTGTTTTAGGACACCGATAAAACATATTAATTTATTTAAATAAATACTGAAACGATTAATAACAAATACTTTATCGATTCTGTAAAAAATCGACATCCTCCCCCAAGACGTCTGGAAAGAACCCGGTGAAATAATAAAAGGAAGTGGGTAGTAAGTAAGAAAAATGTTGGCTTGATGTGAGTGATAAACGATCCGAGTTGATGAAGGAGGAACCGAGTTGGCAATCAGATCACGGAGGCTTGCTCCGACACGTCCCACAATATCGTGGGGGCGCGAAGTAGGGGTCTTGTACTTAGATGAGATTCTTACCCTAATATCTAGCTACTTCTTTTATAAGTTCCGATACAGTTATATTTTAGGAATCATCAAACTTCTTCGAGAACAATAGTAGGTTATAGTAGCTTATCATCATTATTATTAAATGTAGCACTAGGACTTGGGCACATGGGAAAGTTATTATAAGAAATCCTCAAGCGTAGCCAATACTATAATAAAAATCCGATCATTTTATTTTATTATAAATTATTTATTGAAATTCACAACTGTGTTCTAATACTACAACAAGTAAATAGAATGAATGATACTTAGTGGCATGAAATGAAGGCAATTATAGAAACTACCAACTGGTTCTCTTGTTGTACATCTTCTTTTAAGACATCTCGGATGATTATTGGAAATTGAAGAGGTAGCTAGGTTTGAAAATAATTGGTTTGAGTGGGAATAAAGTTTGTCATAAAAGGATAGATTCCTGGTTCAGGCCAAATGCGCAACAAATGGGTTATTTAGGTCATTATGGATGGACCTTACTCTAATAAAGTAAAGGGCATTGAGGATTTTACATAGCATTTTGATTTGTAAGGATTGGATACGAAGAGGTATGGCTTAATAGTGACCCAAAGCCTATCCCTTAAATCCAAATAGGTCTTTTAATAGTCATGTATGAGACTATTGTACTAATTTGGAAGCTTAGAACTTTTGTCTAGTAAATATTGAAGTATCCTGAATCGGCGAGCTGCTTCTTGTCGTTTCTGTCTAGAATGAGGATTAACATATCTTTAATAATATTTTTTTTAAAACTAACACTACAACTCATAAAGGGTATTGGGTTCAGTATGTGGTAGAGACTGCATTGTTTCTTGGACACTGGCTGTGCAGGAAGGTGATTTGTCTGAAGGTAACGTCAGTTTCCCCCCATTACGGATGCCCACTTTATAGTGGCTGGGTGAGCCTCAGGAGGGTCTCCAGATCTCACAAGATCCATTCCCTGATGATTAAAGATTAAATAAACTACCTGCCTCAGCCATATCTTCGGCAACTCCGTGCTCAACCACTGAGCTACCCCGCTTCCTCTTCAATTGCAAACGTTCCCATGAACGATTTATGTATTGGTATGAATCATTGATTCTCATTTTCTTCAAAACTCCCAAAAGAGAGAACCATCAAGACAGATTACTGTCTTTTATAACAGAATTTTGATTGGAAAATTATTCCGGAACACATCCATATCGCTTTAGGGAACGTTTCGTCAGAGTGTTATAGCGTTCAGAAGCAAATGTGACAGAGGGATGACAAATACTCCCGGTTATCCCATCAAAGGATCGTCATCGGGGAAGACCTGATGGCTGTCCCCTTCTGCTTCTTCAACCCGGCGGCCTCTCGTCAAACTCTCATAACCTCCGCAAGAAAACCATTAGGCCTAGGTTTCACTCATATTGTTACATCGATCTCTTTCTTGCAGTAGGTACCGATGGGAAATTGCTGCGTATTTAGAAGATGGATCATCTGCTATACTCCTGTACCGATTCGTAAACAAGCCAAAACATTCAATAAAGGGAATCATCATTTCTTCAAACGTTTTGAGCGAACAGTTTGAAATTCCGTTTGGTATTTGCCATAAGAAACCGTAAAAATTAACGTACAAAACTTTTTCTATACACCATTCAACCTCTACGGCGTTAGATACGAGTATTTGTTCACCATTGGAAAACATACAATGGAGTAAATAAATATACGCACAGAAGTAAACAAGTATATATGAGTATAGTGAAGGTGATGACGTGGTGAAGTATATAGTATAACGTGAAGTTGATCATATAAGAGGTAAAAAGAAGAAGTAAAAATTTCTCATTCTTCTATCTGATTCCTTCCCGATGCATTCTTATATTCAGGACTAAAATTGTAGGGTACCAAGTAATATCTGCATATATAACAATATGATAGGAATAATATGTGGGTTTTAGTAGATCTTTTCTTTACTAAAACCCACGTATTTCAACTTCACTTGGAGAATTCCATTTCAAGTGTTGAATCCACCTTTATTGGGATCTTTTTCTTCGATGAATAGCTACAATTGAACTTAAAAATTTGTATTCGGATCAGGAGAAAACTAAGGATAGGATAACTGACCTACTTACGTTCAATTGAATTGACCACATTCAGGCATCTTCAACACTCTTCAATTGATCAAATTGGCCAAGTGAAAGATTAGACTGTGATGGGCTCTGTCAGTTTATACTAGTCCCTTTTGAAAAAAAATAAAAACATTATTCTTATATTTATTCATATATATTTTTTAAATCGACAAATATATATTTAAAATGTATTTCAATTTTTATTACAATAATGTAGGCTTTAATCAAAGCCGTGTGTTTATTTTATTTGTCGTTTATTTGATATATAAAGGAATAAATGGTCCGGGTTGTCAATAATAATTTACAAATTAAGTAGGAAACGTTTCTATTATTATTATTATGTTAAATGTTTGAGTTGTTAATTGTTGACATAGCTTAAGGGGCATCCTCTAATGCTCCACTCGTTTTACCATAAAGCGACCATTAAGTTATCCCGGTATAGGAGACATAAAGACAGATATTCTCCAGAATTTATCGGTCCAGGCTACTTGAGAAAAGCTGTAAAACCGGAGAAAATTGAATTTTTTTACCCTCTCACCCCCTCCCGTTCTGACCCGTACCTTCTTATAAAGCGTTTAGACTTTCAGATGACGGGGACTGTTTCTTCCAAGTTAAGGGTTGTTTTTCAAGTGTTTTCACAGGCCTCCCCGCCTTGAAACATGGCCACATTATACTACCCCGTTCCTGGCTAAGATCCATCTTCAAGTGGACTCCAGTCCATGACGGATACCCGAATTATTTTAATACTCTGCCAATACCACGCACTGCCCTAGGACGTCGGGGTGAAGGAGAAAAAAATATAATAAAAAATCCATCTAAAACAGAAGGCTCCCCCAAGCTACCTATCAGCGTTGTATTGTCATTTGTCAAGAGGCATAATAATAATGTCTGGGGGCCACAGCTGTTGAAACCCCGACACGGAGAGCTCCGAGTTTTAAAAAAGTGTTCCCTCTCTCTCCTTCCAACCATCTTTCGCCTTATCTCTCAAGTCGTTTCCTTCTCCCCTCATTTTTCTGCCCTCCCGGCCTTCCGCATTCCTTCTTAAACGCCTTTACCCACGGGGGAATAATAAAACGTACTTGGAAGAGGTACTACAATCTATATCTTTATCAGTTATTCTGCTTTTACTTCAATGAGGCAGACGTTTGCATTAAATAACTCAGTGCACTTTGGAATGGCTTCTATAACAAATGGTTACAGAATGACTACACGAGTTATCCAATGTTTAGGGTTTACAGTACTACTTCAAGTCAACTCATTCCACCTTCTAATCCTGTTTCTTCTGTATTTTACTGCCCAATCGGTTCCAAAATAATCAAAACTATTCCTGTTTAGGAGCGAAATGGCCCCGTGGTAGATCGATTTATTCCCATTATTTATCTTTTGTTAAATTATTTATAAATTCTTTAACACTCTGTTAGAGCTATTTTTGTCAATTGAAACTTATTCTTTAGAGACAGTTGTCCGAGAAGACATAATGTTTTTAATTGTTATGATTAATTCCTATTTTATTTTATTTTAGTGATAATGTTTTTATGAAGGTCTATTACTATTATTATTTTTTGTTTTAAATAATATCTTAATAGAAATATTTAAACCACAATAGCCGAACGGTAGAGGCATTTTCCCCCTCCTCGATGGGATCCTATTGGAGTAGCGTGCGCCTCAACGGTTTGAAACTTGAGAATCAATTAGCTCTGCTAACCAAGCAGAAAGAATTGTGCCTTCTAACTTGAGCTTTCCGACCATACCCTCTATTCCTTGGCAATATTTACTGGGTTTAATTACAACAATTATTGGCGAATAAAAAAATAACCAATCACTGTTTATTGTTTATTTTTTATTACTACATCATGGGCCGACGACTTTTAATTATTATTATTTTTAAATAATTAAATACTTTAAATATAACACTTATCAAAAGGTCTTATGAAATCCCTCTATCTGTTTGTGAGGCAGTCGGTTATTTGTCGAAGGCTGGTGTTTCCTGGAAACATTTTTTTGTTCCTGGTTATGTTGTAAACATTCAGTGCAGGCCGTTTCCCTGTAGAACACATTGCGTTTGAAATTGTTTTCTAACTGAAGAATGTTAGTATTTTCTTTTTTCGTTTTCTTATTTAACATAATAATAATTTTTTTATGTTTAATATAAAAATGGTGATTATAAATTTGTTTTATTTTTTAGTAAAACGCTATAATTAATTAGTTAATTAAAAATAAGTTGGTAATTGGCTAATATTGGGACTATTTGACAATATTATTAAGAGGTTGAAATCGATTTACTGAGGATAGAATGCTAATATAACAAAATATTATTTAAAAAAATAACGTGTTGTAATAAAATTAGTTGTAACAGTTAAATAATGAATTATTCTTTAACAATTAGAACCGTTACTTTAAAAGTTTAGAGTATTTTACATAAACGACCTTCTGAATTGGATTTATTACTATGCCTTATTATGATTAATGTTAATTATCCGTTCAATAGAAATAATTTTTTAATCTTAATCACTGATTTATTAATTACAACAGCAATCTTCGGATATAAATTTATTTTATTTTATTATATTAATAGATACATTACTATTTTTTATTTAAATATCGAGACTAACTTCAAATAAATAATTGTATTTATAAAATAAAATAGTTTGTATTTCATTTAACTTTATTATAAATATGTTTTCTTTAATGAATTGTTAAAGTAATAACTTTAATGAGCATTTTTCAAATAAATTAACTTTCAGTATTACTAAAATCAATTCATAGTTATTTGTTTTTATTAATTAAGGTAGAATGGTAAGTTAGCATCAGATATATGTATTAACAATTTCAAGCAGTTGTGAAATTTTGAAGCCACCCTCCATGCTGGGGTAGCGATACTAGTATAGTATTGAAGTTATTTGTTTATGTTACTCGTAACCGCGAAAGTTCTCGGAGTGGAAATTAGATCCTTGGATGAACACGAGAGTTATCTGACAAATATCGATATAAATCCAACGAAGTGCAAAGACCTTCGCGGCTAACCATAATGCAACTAATTCCAGCAAACGATATATATTTAAGAGCTAAACTTACTTCGTGACTCACGATCGTACTTCCCTTCTTTTATCGGAAACAATTTCTTGTTATTATTCCATTACGGGAGGAGAGAGAAGAAGGAGGAAGAAGATCAAAGATGAGGAAAAAGACAATAAGTCCTTCATATCTGGGAGCTACGAGGAGGTCGGTATGTGCTCCGTAGTCGACCAAGTTTTCCCTTTCATGGTTCGCAACAATACCGCTGTGGCTTTTAATATCGTAGCCTTTACCTCGGAGCAGATCTTCTGCAATATGCAACCGTTCCTTGATTACTATTGACACGGCCCATAGAGCCGAGCGCCATCTGGTGTATTTAAAATGCATTGAGGTCTTTTCCAACCCTCAGCCTCAAAGAACTCTGTTGGTATACCTCATGACCTCTTTATTTGCCTCCTCCCAGGTTTGGGATTCAGAAACATGAAACTTTTGAATTTAAAATTGAGCAATTTTATATTTTTTTTCTCCTTGTGTTTAGAGGTTGCAGGAACGTTCTATTAAAAAAAAATCATGGAATAAACATGCCATATGACAATATTTTTTAATAAAACTTCTAAAGGAACGAATATCCTACAGAATCTGTAGTCTTGTAAGAATGTATAATGTTATGATATTATAATCTCTAATAGTTTTGTTGTTTTTGTTTAATGAGTTAAGTTTTATTTAATGCATTATTTGTTGATTTTTTTTTTTCAATTTTACTATCCGAATAATATTTCCTGCAATAGTTTGGCAATGGAACTTGCCCCGGAATAAAAAAAAAAGAATTTATTATCTTCATTATTGAAACTACTATTTTATGTAAGCAGTCTATTCTCAATTATAGTACCTAATCAAAATAAACATGCTGTTTGGCAATATTTTATGCTAATGTAACGACCGATGTGGCTATAAAATTAATGCATTTCCAATTCTGTTGTATTCATAATTATCAACATGATATAGGGATCACCCAGCCTCAATAATGGGGGTACCCAAAATAAGAGGGAAAATCTGACGGTTGAGAGTGATCTAGGACAAATCACCTCCTTGCATAACCGTTATCCAAAAAATGCTACAGACCCTCCCATGAATTGTAATGACATAGGTTATCGGTCTGGTGGTTTCTGCACGATTGATCCAGTACTGATTGGTTTCCTGACTGTTGTATACCGGAATATGGCAGACATCTGCATCGAGAGCGGATTGTAATGATAGTCCATTCGTAATGTTTGTTAACAATACCTCATTCCCTCACTACACCCCCGAACTTGCTATACACGGACACAACCAGCCACAATACAAGCTCCCCCCACTGAGTATTGCTACAATTACAGGTTGCCGGATAGCTGAGCGAGGACGATAAGATTGTGGATGTTGGAAGGGTCAATTAGTTGTGCCGACATCTGGCCGGAGCGGCGCTGGAAGGACTGTTGGCACGGCGGAGGTCCCAAGATCGCTATCTCCCCAGATCCTATCGCCGCCTCCATTGTTGTTGCTACTTGCCCATATTTCACAATACCTTAATTGTATTTACTATTTCTTCTGGCTACCTTTTAATTAGACTGCTTAATTATCCATTCCTTAAGGGATGGTTGTTTATTTGCCCGAGGTTGGGCTACCTTATCGCTAGATTGCTGGCGCTAGGGGATGCCGCATACCAGAGAGCTGGATACTGTTCTCTTCCTATTTTAGCACGAGTATATGATTCAGAATAAATAATGCTCTATAGATAGATATCATAGAAAATATATTTAGAAAAAAGAAAAAAGAACGAAGTTATCTTACTAGCAAAAAAAATGTATCGAAAGAAGGTAGAAAAGAGGACAGTAATGTCAGAAAAGAAAGCACTGAAGAAATCAGGAACAAAATGGATGGGGGAGAGAAAAAGAATACAAGTAGAAAAGATGAAGGAAGTATGGAAAAAACACGTCTGAGTTCCTTGCGGGATCCAACTGAACCCATTCGCAATAAATAATATATATTCGAAAGCTAGACCAACAGCTTACCAACTCAGAGCACTACATCAATTTCCCCCTAATTTGAACAAACAGGATAGAATATTTAAAAAAGAAACCTACTTTTCATTCCAGGTACTGAAAGTTATTTATAAGAATAACTTATAAATCTATAAAAAAAAAAAAAACCTATACCACTACAACCCATGAAGGGTCTGGGGTTCAGTACATGGTAGAGACTTTACTGTTTCATGGACAACGGTTCTGCAAGGAGGTGACTTGTCCTAGGTCACGCTCGACCGCCAGAGTTTTCGCCCTTATTTTGGGTACCCTATTTTTATAATATTTTATAGAGGCTGGGTGGGCCCCAGGAGGGTCCTAGATCCTATATGATCCATCTCCCGCTGCAAACAGACTAAATAAAAATCATAGCCTGCAGCGGGAATTGAACCAGGATTTCCGGCATACTCAGTACTCTACCACTGAGCCACTCCTCCCCCTATAAATCTATAATATATAAAATAAATAAAACTATTTCTTAATGCTTGTTATTAATGTTCATATTTATAAATCAATGAATAGACAAATTATCATAAAAAGTTTCCGTTTTCATAGATTTTATTTCGAATACATTAAATATTATTATTATTTGAGTAATTTCGCTATCGATTAAGGAAAATGTACTGTTGACAAAGGTCTTCAATTTATTCATTATTTTCCTGACTTTACAGTTATCGATTTAAAATAGAAAATTCTGCATCGTGTGAGGTATGAAAGATGTGGCGAAAATATTAAACTCTTTATGATATAACGTTTTGAGAAATACACAGTTTTATATGCAAAGTCAGATGTTTAAGTATTTTCCCTAGCTCCTTGACTTTTATTATTTGTTTATAATATTATAGTAGTAGCATAGATGGGATCTCTCTGCACCAGGTGATTTTTAAGAGAGGAATGTGGATAAGAGTTTCTTGATTTAAATTAGATGATAGGGGTGGGGGTTTAGTAATGGATTGTGTATCAATTATAAACACATTGGAGTATTATAAGAATTTTTTATAATATATAAATAATATTTCAAGCTTATAAGTAGTCGAATTAAACATATTTCGTTTGTCTTATTTAATTATATTTAGTATAAAGGAAATGGTAATCGGTATGAATGTTTCTGCCAGCCATCGAGTTGGAAAAGGATCGGAAACGGAGTTGGATATGAAAGCCCCCACAATCGCTTTCTTATTGTTCTGTCTTTTTGAGTTTTATTTATCCGTCTGGCGGGGGAGAAGATCCATCCCTCTCCATTCCTCTTTTCCGGCCAATTAGTCAGCGGGTTATTGCTCCGCTGCTCACTTTGATCTCGACCAATCGAATAATTTGTGTAGACAATCGGAATAAGGATTTCTTATTTTTTTTTTTTCGAGTTGTTTCTTTCGTCTCACTGATAATGACAAGTCTGGGGAAGAGAACGTTTGCCTTTGCGGAGATCTAAAAGAACAAACAACTCTGTTATATTTTTAAAAACCTGTACCGTTACAACTGATGAAGGTAACAGTCTTGAGTGAGACTACTGTTTTTAAGCCGTGAATTAAACATTGAGGTGATTTTGCCACCACACTCATCGGCATGGTCACACCTCAATTAAAGTAAACACTTTTGTTGAGGCTGGGTGAGCCCCAGGAATATCAGCAGGCTTATCTGCCTCATCTGGATTTGATCCCAGAACCTTTCAGCTCAGCAGCTCAATCCACTAAAATCTGTACTTTCATGCTTTGCTCCCACAAAAAATTATTTACATCTAAAAACAATTTTGACACAACATAAGGCCCGAAGACATACTCGTAACAACAAAATTGATATAAAACACTATTCTCAGTCTTGCTGATGTTTTTTTTAGCTTTGGTATTGCCACTTATCCCTCAGGTAACGCATCAATACTGAAGCTCTATTGCCTGATACCTTATCCCATTACACACAGTTCTGGAAAACTGTTGATAATTTCGGATTAGTTTATTCCCCCATAGTTGAACGACTACATCGACATCTCATATATTGTATTACTGTACCCAGTTATATGAAATCTAATAGGATGAAATATGAAAAATCCTTAAAACGAAGCCATAATTCTCTAAAACACAAAAACCAATCAGTCAGCGTTTCGCTAATTCAGGCATCATCAGGACATACACCAAAAGAAAATCACATCAAAGAATAACCATGCTCTAATTCTTTGCCGTTAGTTGTTAGTATAGTGTCTTGGAGGATGGTTGCTCTACCTATTCGATGTGTTTGCTTGGAATGCTGGTGTGAAATGCGCTGCACTTCTTTGATATGATCCTCTTTTAATGTATGTTCTGATGATTGAGGGAAAGTTGACTGGTTGTTTTTTTCTAAAATTTTACAGACTTAAGCCTGTATTTTGGGGATTTTTTCTATTGCATCCTATTTATAATTTATGTCACTTTTTGAATATTTGCTGACTATTGTCATAAATATTGTCAATAGTTTCGTAATGACTACCATAGTGATTTTATTAGTCACTATCCCCCTCTTTTATTATAGAACTATGACTACGAGGAGATCAAAGGAAGGCGCGGATTCCCTCCGATATGACTACCCTTTCCGAGGATTATCTTCCGCTTTGTGCTCCCCCACCACGGAGGGCACAATAGGGCTCATATGCTCCGACCTAGACGTATCTGCGTGTTCAATTCTCGGCAGAGAGGTCATATAGTCACGGGGATCGGATCCGAGAGGATTTTTCTCCATAAAGGAAGCTTAATACGCCTTATAGGAAAAGCTCCCTTAAAATAGGGTAATGCCCCATCCTTTACTTGGGCACAATGGGGAGTTGCCCTTTATCTGCCCGATAAATATCCTCCAGTGGGATATTATCTCTGATATTATGTATATTTACGGTTGGCAATGGCTCTCCGCATGGTTTTCATCCTATCGGATCATACTTTTTATGCGACATTATGTTAGCAGATTCCAAAATCATATTCTTTGTTATCGATGTTTTATTTATATATAATTTTATCCAACGTGGAAAAAAGTATATGTCCTTCGTTTTTTTTTTCATCATCTTGATAATCAACATCAATTATGAGTGCTGTTATTAATCTGAATATTTTACCTTGTAGTGACATTTTATTCTAGTAAAAGTATAATATGATTGTAAGCTAAATGTTCAATGGCCGCTGTATTTTTCAACTAATATTTTACCTGCAGGAAGGAGAAATGGTAAGAGTGAACATTTTTTTTAAATTCTTTTTATTTAACAATAATAATATTATATAGAATATATGTTCAATAATAAAGGGACCCTCTACTAACTGGTGACAAATTTTGGAACAGTAAAGGAGAAAGGAAAACCATGAACATTATTTCGCGTGGTTCCCAACTAGTAAAAATCGGAAGATATTTTTTTTTTTAATAGTAAAAGTATATGTGTAGTGTTGACAGAAAGTGCAGTCTTCTATATACCATGTATATATGCGTAGAATAAAATTCTATAATGTTTTCAATTGTTTCTTATTAACAGTACGTTTTGGTTTGGCATATTTTGATTTATAAAATTATATTCTTCTATGATTATATTATATTCTTTTTTATCATAGAGAATTATAATGATACGAGTTTTAATTAATTACTTATATGTAATTTATGTGTTAATTGTTTATTCATTCCGTACCGGTCCGCCGCTCCGACTGATCATTGATGAATTAGCCGTTCGTAACGGAATCAGGATCCAGAAGGAGACATTGCGGAGGAGTAACTCAGGTGAAATAATCGGGGGGCAAACCTCCCGGGGGTTGTTTACCCTAAAAGCATCGCCTGGAGGGAGGAGGCCCCGATGTACGGGGGGGCTGGGGAAGCAGCGAGAAAATATTAACCCTTCCCTCATTTAATTTTAAAGGTTGGATTTCAGTTGTAAGACATAGGTAGCGGACCAGCCCTTCCCGGCCGTTCATTATATAGTAATTAGTGAATAATAATCAGGGCTTGACGTGTCTGAAGTTCTTATTAAATAACTTCTTCCTTCTACTCTTTGAGTCCTCCCTCTCTCCACCAAAAAGGTTTCCAATTTCCAGCCTCTCGGACCGAAAAAGTGTCATATTTCCCCTTTCGCCTAATTACTCTCCTCTTTGGCCGATAACCATCGCCGGTGGAAGTGGAAGGTGCTGTGTCAAGGGAACCGTCCCTCTGCAGTTATATTAAATGACTTTCTCTTTGACGTCTCCTAATGTGACTTAAATTGCCTTTCATACTTGTTTCGCCATCCTCCCCCACACCGAAATTGATTTCCCCTTTTTAATAATCTGAGGATTAGCATTGGACACGCTGAAATTTAAACAATATCTTCAAACAAAGGTTTGAGTAGAATGAATCGTCTTAAATGTGGTTTTTGTTACATCATGAGGCTCAACAATGGACCTGAATAAGGTTCAATTTCGGACTCAAAATGATTCATCAAACTAATCTCCAATTATGTCAACCACAAAACAAAAAAGAAGTGTCCTGGATATAGTACGTGGTAGAGATTGTTCTTCGGGAAGGGAACTCTGCGCTTTACCTCTAAACCACCCAAGTGTCTCAAATTATGTCAGCAATATTAAAAATTTGAATTTATTTGACGTAAAGGAAAATGTTGATTGAATTGAAGAGGATGGTAAATTGATTTTTTTTTTTAGAAAATGTTTATTAATGTTGCAAAGGTACAAAACTATAAGTTATTGAGTAAAATTTGCAAGATAAACATATTATGTTTGATAAAACCATTTAATGCATATTGGCGTCACAATAAATGCAGCCCCGGTGAATAAGTGGTTTATTCGAACTTACTCCAGAGGTATTGAGTGTAACGGAATCGTTAGGTAATTCTCGTTGTTTTTCGCTTGATAAGGTGCTGTAGCTCAACTTCCAGCCAATGACTTTCGACTTATTCACTACGAAAATAACAGTATTTCGCTTCCTTAAGTAGAAGAAACTTATTTTGGAGAAAATTGGACATAAAAATATAGATTTTTTTTAAAACAGCAAACAGATACTCAACCCTATAAAGAGATGTCTCTGCATTGTTCCAATAACTAGAACGGATTGACTTGTAAAATTCTTTATCCAACTTAAAAACGGCAAACCTATTAGAGTGAACAAGCTTGGTATATTTTTATTTGTAACTTTACCAATTTACTAAACCAATTAACTGACTATAAAGAATTTAGTAATATAAAAGCAAGTTTCTCCAAACTGTTCATTATTACTAAATTACCGTCTTAAAGTAGCTCATGAAGCATTTTCCCGGATAAATCTCGCCGTGGCCTCATAAAAGCCAACCGACCGTTTAACAAATATTTGCAATGACTCTATTTGCATTTGATATTTGAACTTTAATTTTGGATCGAGTTATTGGAGAGGCTCATCCATTATTCATAAGGGCGACACAAAGCGGACACTCATTGGCCGGCATCCGGCTTAATTAAGTCGTATAGCAATCCTGGTCGGGTCCGGTCGCGATTGATGTGTTAATTTTGGAGAAGGGTTTGAGTCCGCCCTGTCTGCTAATTACTTACATACGCTCCGTCCGAATCGGTGGTTCTGGAATAGCAGATTCTGCTGTGTCCAAGCAGAATCCTCCAGAGCGGACATTACAGGAACGTCTTCTGTTATGTACGGACCTTAAGGAAGAATTGATATGCTATGTATGATATGATAAGTATGAAATCAAGGCCACAGAATAGGCAATCGTTCAATTTTCCGTCAGGAAGAAATTGTTATTCTAAATTGAACACCTAGTGACATACTAGAATGGAAATGAAATAGCATATTCCATATCAATATTTTATTAATCCAAGAATAATGATGTAAATCAACTGTGAAATAGCCTAACAAAGAGACAAAACAAGACCTTTTTGGCCATAATTTGCCACACTACCTTTTTCTGTTGTTAAAATCGTACTCAAGTCTTTAGCTGAGTCTTCCTAACACTTAAGTGATGTTAGGAACCATTCTAACAAAATTCATTTAGAAATTGGAAGTTTATCCAGAAATATTTTTTCAAAACTTCTGCTTATTACTTGGAAATTTAAAGTTCAGAAATGTGAGGGGTGTGTCAAAATTACAGTATATACCGTCGTTTCCTAATTTGTGTTTAATCAGTTAAGGTATTTAAGATGACTTTTGCGGATTATAGAATTCTATCACTAATCAAAAGCCCGTCAATAAGTAATTTTTTTCAAAACTGTACTATAGAGTATCATATTAACTGTATATTAAGTATGATTTAAGTAATTTTCTCTTTTCGCAAATTTGTGAACAGTGAACTGAATTTCTTCTTCCTGTGCCATCTCCGTTTCGGACGTTGGCTCTTAACATGGCGATTTTAATTTTGTCGACGGCATTTCTAAATATTTGGACAACGGTCCACCAAACCATTGCCTTAAATTATTTGGTTATAAATTATAAGTTATAAGTTTGGTTATTTAGTTATTGGAAATGAAAGGGGAAGTAATGATATCTATATGCATTTTTTAGTATACATTTTTGTGCTGGTTTGTTAGATAGATGAAAACATTTTATTGTTAGGGTCAAAATTCTTAGGCAAGTATGTGCTTTAATAGCGTTTTTGTTAATAGATGTACAGTTGAAAGTATGATATCAAAACTAATTTAACTTCCGTTTCGAATCACTTCAGTGTGCGACAGACTTATTATCCATCAAAACGGGACCACAATTAGCCATAATTGGAAGGTAATGCGAACGAGGAGTGTCATCGGGGGAGACGAGAGTACAAATTGAATACAAGCTACCCTTTGAGCATAGCGACCCCTAGGGTAGCATTGTTTTAACGGAACTCGGATCTTCCGGGTGGGGGTATAAGTGCCTCTAATCAAATATTCCGCTAAGAGCTACCCGTGTATAATCTTCTAAAGTTGAAATTGGTTTTGCCCTCTTCCACGGAGAGATTTGGACCCGCTACGGTCTGGATGCGGAACTTTGTTAATTCTCTTCTTAGCGTCTCTCGGAGGCACTTCTTCATGTAAACAGTTGGAGTGCTCCTCCACGGCCATGATTATTAATACCCACGAGTTCTCCCACTCGTAGCACTCGTCGTGGGCAATTAACGCCTCGTTACCGGAGAGAAGTTGCGACCCTCCAGACGGAGGATTGGTTTCGACGTGAGATGTGCAATCAGTTTATTCTCCCTTCCGCTTCATCTCTGGTTTGTTTAATCCGGTTCCGTATCCTTAGGGTCTGTTGCTGAAGTCTTACCGGAAGTCTTAAAAGAGATTGGGTGAACTTAGTTATTAAGTTCATATACCATTAATTAGAATTCAGCATCTTGTTTATTCTGTTAATATATTTATTTATTTATTATTCTTTTATCTTACATTTGCACCTACACAGTAATTATATTCCCAATACTTATACTAAACAGTGTCGTAATAATTTTCCATACGCCGTAAATATGTTATAATTTAATTGGCAGTCATTACTATAAAGAATTGATATGAACAAAATGATATGAATATAAACTTTTCAGTCCTTAATGGGCTCGCATTTCTTTATACGCAACATGTTTGTTGCATCTGCAATGTTTATTGTTACGCATGCTCTTAAGATTTCCCATTTGTTATGATCGTAGTGCCAGCTTGGAATGAAAAAAAAAAGAATTTTTTATAAAAAACGTTACAGAAAATATGACACTTGACATTTACCTATTCTTCGGAGAGTATTATGAAATGCAATATTAAATACAAATAATTTTATACATCTGCAATTTAGTGCTATGATTCCTGAATGATTCGAAAACAGGACCTTTACTAAATATCTGTAACAGCGCTTTGCGTCTTGCAGGACCTTGTTCTCCTCAACAGTTCTCCGCCAGAACAATCTTCGGCTGCTCTTCTCCATCTCCCGACAGCCAATGAACGAATGTTGTCTTCAACATCATTCAGCCAACGAAGTCTCGGGCTACCTTGTTGCTTCCGATCCATCACCATTTTGGGAATCTACCACGCTCCAATCTTTGGACTGTTGCTATGATTTAAAAAGTTAACTTATGTTCACTGCAATGTATCTCTACATCAGCCTCGTAGCTTTATTCACCGACCGATTCCTCTGGAGAAAAGTTTATTAAAGATGTTACGAAACAATTTGTCAGGATGGGGTCGCAACTGCCCGAAACAACGTTACCCCAGCCATTAGAAAAGCGTTCAATGAGGGGAAGAACAGTCAAAAGAGCGCGCGTAAAAATTATCGGAGTGCGGGACTATTAGGAAGAAGGGAGAAGACAGGATATAATCACATTACGGGTCCGCACCGGGACTCGGCTAAAGAAACACATTAGTGTTGCCCCTCGCCATGCCGGAAAAACGTTGTTAAAAGCATTTTCTCATTATAGGCCTCCTCTCCGATGTCTTATTCCCTTCTTAATGCTCTCTACGTCCGCCTTCCTAACCATCTCCTAGGGCTTATTTTGCCTTTATTGCTGCTATTACTTCCTGGGGATTTAGTATATTTTAAAATTATACATGTAAATATGCAATGATATTGGGATTCATACATTGCTGGGCTCTACGGTTCTTGAAGAATCATGCCCTCTGCTAATGTACTCCTCCATTCGTCTCTGTCCGCCTCAAAGCTGATATTGGGATACATTATATATCAAAAGACATGAGACTACAATGATCTTCCTCTCCTCAATCCAAAACCATTCAATGACGAATCAAGAAACCGAGATATGAGTAGACGTCTAGGGTCAAACGTGAAGAATTTCAAATTTCAAAAAATGATTTTTCTACATTTTTTTGTCCAGTTTCCAGCAATGCTTTATCTCCTGAAGGTCCGTGTTAGACAAAATCGCTTGACCGAACCAGCGGAAAAGATGAAAAAGTAAACTTTTGAAAAACGAAGTCATCCGCTTTTGAACTAATAAACACGTCTATTCCTAACAAACCGATTGTTAATCTTAAATCTGATAAAAAAAATATCAGTGACAGCATTAGGAAACAGGTTGTAGTTATCAATTGTAGAGGCAATATGATAAAAATATTTGAACAACTGATTTATTCTGAACAAAGATCAATCAATAGCATAATATTAACCATTTCCATTAGTTCGTTTACTTCTTGATTATCAACAGTGTTACGTTTTATTAAAATTAAATATACAGCAGTAATATCGAACGATGAATCAATCCATTTAGATGTGGGTGCTTGTTGAGAACTATCCACAGATTTTAAGGTGTCTTCAATTTTTGTGCCAGTTTGGCTCTTATTTTTATTATCGTTATTATTTGGATCTCATTGGAAAGGTCAGCCTGAAAGATATGTTAATGGAACCGCTTATCAATTCTGTTGTTTTAAATCATGAATAAACAAAATTTTGAGTAACAATGATTATAGTTCCTTTTTCTTCTTCAATAAGTAAATTACTTCAACTCCAGTCAACGTCAATATCAATTAGTTCGACAAATAATTGCCTGTTTGCAAGCGTCTTGGACCGCGGCCTGTTCCTGATCGCTGCCAACTCCTTGGACGCCCGAGGGAGGACGGATATGGAAGAAGTTGGCGCGGAAGCGATGGTCTGGAGGGAGTTTGTTCCTCGAGAGGCCGCAACAACATCAATATTTAACGCTAAGACAAAGTCTGAGCCGGGGGGGGGGTTGTTGATTAATTAGCAGTTTCCTCCAATTAGAAGCCCATAACTGATGTAAGACGGATGGGGCCTGCAATATTATATCGTCTTAGCAACAACCCCAACCCGCAGCCCCTCCGAGGCTAGGGTTACTCTTACATATTAAACTGGCACTATTGATTCATAACCTCTCATATTACCCCCAGTTCCTTCCCCACTTCTTAGATATCTTTCTTCATGAATTCGAGGAATGCTTTGAGACGTCATAAATCGGTTGCCATGTGCATAAATACTGACAAGGACCACTGGGATGGAAAACAAGTTTTAACGGAACCTTCAGATTTTGATATTATCATAACTCCTTCAATCAATCTAACTGGAGCTCCATTCTTGCTGCACTGGCGGAACTAGATGAATAAACAAACAAGTTTAAGATTTAATTGTTTTCTCAGTTCATACCATCTCATCCACCATATTATAGTTTATACCATCTCATCCACCATATTATAGTTTATACCATCTCATCCACCATATTATAGTTTATACCATCTCATCCACCATATCATAGTTTATACCATCTCATCCACCATATTATAGTTTATACCATCTCATCCACCATATTATAGTTTATACAATCTCATCCGCCATATTACAACTTTAAAATGTTCAATTTTTAACTATCCCTTAACAAGAAATATTTTTTTAATTCTATTATTTTTATGAGGGTTCTTAACTATCTAGTTAAGAATTTGCTGTTATATTGAATTCAGTTATAATAAATAATAAACTAAATTAATAGTTTTGATTCGGATTAGTTTTATTGTTAATTGTATTTTCAATGGTCATTAATTCATAATTTGGTATCAGTTTCTCAGATTGTCACTTCGAGTTTAGTCACCGGTTTTTTTGCTTTGTTGAACTCAGCAATCTTCAAATTGCCTTCAAAAATGCAACAGACGATTCCCCATCAATCAAAGTCATAATTCTTTTGGAAATGTATGGGTACCGCAGTACCTGCAGGCTGTCGCTTCGGTGAAAGTCACAAATTCTATCTTTACCTTCGTTTCCTACTTTGTGTTCTCGAAAATAAAAATAATTGTATCACTGTAAGAGTATACTATTCCCGACATAAACAATATTGGAAAAAGTAATTTAATATAGTAGCTTATTTTTTAATTTTGTTATATTATAACCAATAATGATAAAAAAATTAAAAATAAAGTTAGGCCAAATTAAAAATTAAAGTTTAGTCTGTTATAAATTGTAAACCCTTTGAGGTGGAAATATAAAATAATTTTAATGCTATTTAAACAGACGTCTACAGATCATTTTCTTATATGTTTTGTTTATTTAAACTGACCCCTCCCTTTTGTTAGCTATAAGAGTTTTAAATTCTCTGTTTTGCCAGATATGCCTAAGAAGAAGGAAGATGAGCGAAAGAAGCAAGTTTAATTATATTAAAGTCGTTGTTTTTTCAAATTGCAAATTTGAACTAAATAGCAAATAGTTGGCTTTTCCACTCTATAAACCTCGTATTCCATATTACACGACTATTCTATATTACCCTCCATTTTTATTTTTACTTACCATAATTACTTTCTTTTTTTCATATAAAAAATCATTTTATTTTATTATATTATTTTTATTTTCGAAAATATTTAAAAGGAAACAAATGAAAAGTTAAAACTTGTTGTGACAACTCGAAACCACAACCTGTGTTACAAAAACCACGGATTGTAATAGGAAAATAAGTACATATTGACTAGCTTAAATATACTAGCTTATTGTTTTATACTTCTTTATTGGAAAAATGGTAGAGCGCACCTCCGATACAAATAATTTTGTGACGTTATAACAAATAATGACGTAAGGTGAAGGGATTTTAAGCACCCTCACAACCAAGCTGGCAACCTGCGGAATAAGCACCAATGTCAACTACAAAATAAAAACCTGTGGCACTACTACTAATTTTACAAAAGAATTAATAATTTGATTGATGGGGAATCGTCCGTCGGGGATCCAGTTTCGAAGGCAATTTGAAGATTGCTGAGTTTATCTAAGAGGAAAAAAACCGGACTGAAATATGGTCTCAAGTCCGGTTTAAATGAAGATAAGATTGATGCGTACTAAGATCCTGAAAGGGACGTCGACAGGACGGAATAATGGGATTAGAGTTTGTCAAGAAGTGAGGAGGTTGCGGGGAGTGGGGGGGATTGTATCCATCATGGTTAGCTCCTCCAACTTGGGGCGTCATCGGCAGCCGTCATCAGTCAACCGGCGGGGCTTCTTCGTTCTCGCACCTGTGGGACTTGCTAATCAACCAGGAGGCTAAGCAGGGGATGGGATTCGTCCATCGAGGATGAGGAGGACTTGGAGTAAAGGAAGATGGATATGTACTCTGATACAAAACCTCAAGACTCCCAAATACCAGTTAGAACAGGTCCAATGTATGCATTCGCCACAACAATAGTCCAAAAATAACCACCAAATCTGTACTCCAAAGGTAGAGGACACCATGTCACATTTTTGTAATAATTGTATTTTTTCCGTAACATTGAACTACTAAAATTTGTTCCTTCACTACTTATAGAAACAGCTGAAAAACAATTGGCATTGATAAGTATTTGGGAATATTGTAGTTATTTATGACAATTGAACAAAATATTACCTATTTTGTGGACATGGTTTACCTTTACCTACGGCGCACTGATTAAAACAGCATATCGCACCAAGACCATTCTCCAATTTTTTTTTGTAAACTTCACAACACGAATGGTATCATTTGATATTTTGCTGCTGTTTCTAATATATGACCATTTGTAAAATGTATCAGTTAAAAGGGCTTCAAGATTAAGAATAATAATTTAAAACTGTAGAAAACAAACACATTACAATTTTTTCCGCAGATGTGTCACTATATCTTAATATTTTCTTTAGCCCGTTATATATCCTTTTGGTAGGTAAGTACATACGAAGCGTAAAATTATTCTAAATATTTGTTTAATTAAAAAAGAAAGCGCTAAAAAAATTCACTTTACCTTAACTATAATGAACATACTCTGTGTGGAATTATTTATAGTGATCGATGTATTACAATAAAACAAAGATTAGGATACGTAATAAAAGCCTTGTGATGTGGCTAAGTAAACAGTGGCTATTGGAAAACAATCTAATACATTTCGGATTCCCGTTTTCTAAAGGAATTAGAGAACGATGATGAAATCTCCTTTAAAGGGTCAATGGTTCAGAAAATCCCCGTCGGGCAGAGGATGGAAGGGAGAAGACCAATAAAGGAAGGAGGGACGGAATAAGAAGGGCCTAATAAGGAGGTGCAGACAATGGGACCATGGTCAAGAGTGGTCAAAAATTAAAGCCGAAAGGGCAGGAGGGAACAAATTATAAATTCCTGGGAGGAGATCCCAAGAGCAAAGAACGGGGTTTAGCGGTCAGAAGGATGGGGATGGGGATTTAATATCTTAGGATTACTGGGGAGCCGAGGGGGGGGGAGAGAACTATGGCCGCAGTATTGTATCGTATATTTCGGATTTCGCGATTTAATTAAATATCTTTTTTTCTTTTTATAGCATCCCCGGGCTTCCTAACCATGAACCTACGGTTAGTTATATTAGGATCCGATCCTGTCTTCTCGGCCCACCTACTTTGTTTTTCGTATTTCCAAGACCAGTCTAAGCATGAGGGATTCCCGTTCTTCAATAACTACGTTGTGTTGTGTACCGTACATGGCAGAGACGGGTCTGCAGGTCAGTTGTCCGAGATCAGCTTCTATGCAAGCCCGATTTTCCCCCAATTGAGGAGCCTAGTTTACTCAACAATGAAATGAATGAATGAGGTTTAAGTAACTATGTACAATTTTATATTTACCTATACATTAAGTATTTGTATATATTCTTGCTTTTATATATATATTTATATACAAATGTGTGCAAGGATTTGAAACTTGATTTGCATAGTTCACCTACAATAGTAAAGTTCCAGAAATATAAATGAGCATCCGTTCTTTTGTTTATTAATGCTGCACCATTGTCAGACCTTTTTTTTCCATAAATGGAGAAAAGTTTTGTCGGGGACGGGGAGAGAGGGGGAAGGCAAAACAACTTCCACTGCCCCTACACAGTTTGTAAACATCATTTTCACATCAAATTAGAATTGAATTTTTCAACGCTCCATCATTCTTATCGCGAATGAGTGCTGGGGACTGGAATGCCTCCAGGATTAGAGTACTCCAAAATTCAAGAGAGCCTCAAGGAGGAAGGAAGGAGAGGAGCAGGTAGGCTGAAACCGGAACTGACGGAAGAAGAAGAATACAGTCCCAGGGGACACCCCCCGTCCCGGGTAATTGGCATCGCCTGACACTTTTCAACCATCAATCTGACAAACCTCGTTAGGCGGATTTATAGGATCAACGGTCCGACTTTATAAAGGAAACGAGAAACTCGATAAAGATAAAAAAATATGGATTAAGATGGCTCTTGGATTGAGAATTCAGATTCGCGTAAAAAGGGCATCCTCCAAAACCACCTAATATAAATTCTGTTCTATATCTGACATAAACTGCTGTTCAGTAAATCTACCGAGTTACTGATCTCAAGTTGTTGAGTTAAGGAACCGGCAGGAAGGGAAACCATAACAAATAGCCTTCATAATAAAATGGTTAAACCAATGAACTGTATGACGAATATAATTGATGTAACCACTTATGGTTGGTTATATTTATGAAGATGAATGAATTACTTTCTATCAGTTAAATCAGGCCCATTTCCGCTAGTAATTCGCTCATTCTATCGTTCAAAAACTATACTAAAAAGCCCATGAAGAGCTAGACCTCTACTGAATACATGGTAGAGATTGTGCTGTTTCTATGACAACGGGGTTTTCTCTCAATTAAAGGTAACTCTATAGAGGCTGGGTGAGTCCCAGAAAGGTGTTGCGGACCGCACAGGATCGATGTATGCCTGCTGACAGATTAAATAATTTATCAATCACAGCCGGATTCGAGTGCAGAATTCTCAGCATAGCAACTCAGGGCTCTGTCGAGAGCTGCCATGCTCCCTTCGTATGAAGATTCCCCGTTTTCTTCCATTGATGTGTAACTTTAAATCGGGCTTCCTTTTTTCCAGGAACTGTCATAAAAACAACTGATTAAAAAAAATCGTTGTACCCCTATAGCCCAAAAAGGAGTTTAGTTTCAGGACATGTGTGGACATTAAGATTGTACTGTTTCTAGGATGGTTAAGCAGGAAGAAAATTTGGCCGAGACTGCGCTCAATCGACTTATTGGTCACAATATTCATAGATACCCAATTAAGGGTACCCACAACATAGAGCTTGGCTGAGTACGGAAGGGTTTGCGAAATCTGCAAGGTGATAAAAGGATACATCTGCCACAGGATCTATGGATCAATAACTAAGCGCTCAACTGATTTATGACTTTCCAAAACTGAAGTTTTAAGCAACGAAAATAGCATTCCTCCGTTATGTTCTTTGAACAAACATTCCTTGATTATTGGGATCTGTATCTATTAATTTATTCTTCCGTCCACAAAGTTACTCCTCATCAGATCAAACTTGATGAGGTTGGAGCTCCTGGGGATCCTCGAGAGAAGACCCCCTGGAACAGCTACAGGTGCGTATATCATAGTTCCAATTGGTTCGTTATCTGGCAGCCGGCGGGGGCACAAACAGAGTAGCGCTGGTCGATTATTAAAACGTTATCTGGGACAATAACATAGAGCCAGTATTAGCAGAGCACTCGTCCTATCTCGGATTAAAAAGGAAGATAATGCTGCTAGCTATCGGGAGCACCTGCTCCGCATATGTCACCGTCTATAACCCACTCCAATCGCTACCGGCTGTAAATAGTCAATTAATTGTCTCTATATCTACGTCACTAATTGTGTTTAGTGTAGAGATAGCTCAAATTGAAACCGATCGTATCATGTTTTTGTTTAGTATTGTATCTCGGATCAGTCACACCAGTAGAGATATACTCCTGCTTCTGAAAAATGAATATAATATTTCAGTTATCGACAGAGTTAAAAGCTTTGTTAGATTGGATCTAGAAACAATTCATGTTCCTGAAATATTGATTAATAAATTATTATTTGCTAAAAACCTTGCAAAACATATTTTACTATTACATCTACATTCAATTTCCTTAAAAAATCGGAATCGAAGTAACTTACTCGGTAGAACTCCGAGTTGCTGAAGGTTCAAATCTGGCTTCACCAGACAAACTGCCTGTTCTGTTAACAGCAGTGAATCGACTCTATGGGGTCTACAAACCCTCCCGTGCTCAGCCAATCTGTATAAAAGAGGGTTCTTAATTATAGAAAAACTTGGTGTTAAAGTGAGATCTCGGCCAAATCGATTCCCTGCAAAAATATATGTTTAGAAAGAGTCTAGTCTCTTCCATGTACTGAACCAAAGACTTTTCGTGGGTTGCAGTACTATGGTTTTTTTTTTTTTTTTATCTATCAGTTAAGAAACGAAAGAAAGACAAAAAAATCATTGCGTGTCTATATCTTTACTGTTTCTACCTTTTTTATTGGGGTATAACTTCCGTTGTAATCGTGTTAAAGCATACTGAACTGGATATTATTACATTTTACCTACCTCTCTGACAAGTGTCAGAAGAAGGTAGAAATTTATCCTCGCGGTCCACCAAGAATAACTTTCAACATATCGAACACTTAATATTCAATATACTAGCAGAAATAACTGAAACTCTTTAAATTCGTGTTTCATATAAATAAAGGGGCTTAATTGAGTTGATGTACTGGTAATAATTATCCAAAAATAAACCATTTGTTTCAGCGATAGTTTATTTTTTGATATCCATATGATAGATAGTCAATTTGTATTTTGATAGTTTAGCGTATCGCAAATCTTGAACGGTATTACAATTATTTTATTCCGTTCTGGACCATTACCCTGTTAATAGTGCTGGGAAATTACTTATTTAGAAAACCTTTACTAACAAGAGTTGGGCGTGGGTATTTCTGTCCGGAGTCTTCTTATTTGCAAATGACCCATTAAGGATTACGAGGAATGTGCAAGTTGCTCTTTCTCTCCTGACTTGCGATGTTTCTTGCAGTAAAGCATCGAACCCCGATGTGCCGTGTCGTAGAATTGATGATAAGGGCGCGGGTTACAGCGGATGACCATTGACAAATGCGGAGCTCTCGCTTTACAGCTCATCAGGGAGCCCTTGTTAGGTCGGCCGCTAATGAAGTAAGCCGAGAATCGTAGATTAATTACCGCATTTCTAAGTCGCTCCTCAGGTGAATCCTCTAATCTTCCCTTTCCCGGGCCAAGTCCCCTAATTGCTCATCCCTCGCTCCCTGTAATTATTCCTGTCTTTGTAATTTATACCTCGTGCCCTTCAAATTATTTTGGGATCCATGCGAAAATTGTTATTGAGGTTGTAGATCTGGGATCCTTTCACCTTGATTCAATCGGCATAATTGTGTTGACAGAAGTAAGACCTGAATGTTCTACTTCCGTACTCCTTTCCAAAAACAATCAGTATATGAAAATCACCTTTGCAACCTAATAGGGTCTTGGGTTTAGTACATGATAGGGACTGTATTGTTTCTCAGTAAACTATTGTGCAGGGAGATAATTTGACCGCATTCCAGCTCAACTGCCAGGTTTTATTTTCAATTAAGGATTTACGCATTATAGAAGCTGAGTGAGCCCTCACTAATGCATATCCCTTACAGTCCATCTGTGGCTGTTAACAGATTAAATAATTTACCTTCCACAGCCGGATTTGAACGCGGCATCTACCACTACCACTTTTCGTAGGTTGGTCCCTTTCTGTGTAGTGGCGATCGTCTACTGTTATTTAACAAAAAAGCAATTCCAAAGAGTATTGCAAAGCCAAATCGGCGTACCTAAAAATTCCTATTTCTATTATATTTTTTGATTTCCGTTGCAAGTTTCAATATACGTAACTGAATATTTAACGTCGATAAATAAGAACCCAAACCATTCAACAGCCATAATCCAAAATTTTGTAGGACTATGTATGAGAATGAGTGAGATATCGTTACTGATGGCTGTAGTTTAGTTTAATGTGAATTTTATAAACAAGAAATCGTTTCGTACGTGGACATCTTTGAAACTGATATGAAGTTTCTAAACTAATATTGTTATGTTGGTATTATTCCCTACTGCAGTGTGTACTTCAGTCTTCCCAAATCATCGTCCTCATGAAATCATCATAATATGGTCTAAAGTTCTATGTCGTATTAAGATCATATATTATTCTTTGTTATTTTGTTTTAGAAAATCTTAAATATTTTAGTTTTATTAATTAATTGATCGAAAGTAGAATAATAGCCCAATTTCCTTCATCTGATACGCTTATATATATTAGTAAAATAATATGTTATACATTGTTAACCAAGTGAAGGATCCCACAGGACAAGACTGACAGTATGATTACAGTTTTAATATTATTTCTATTAGCATTCAACTTCATCGTTAGCTTTCATCACTGCGTTTAGAAACAAATTATCCGTGTGAACATCGTCACTCGTCTGAGGAAAGTAATTGGGGCGAATTATAAAAAAAAACAACGTTAATTAGTGCAAAATATTAACTTAATGATTCAGACTCCATTAAGAGTTAGGAAAGTCTATGTTTTTCCTCGTATTTAAAAGGCGTTAAAGTCCCAATGTATTTTCGGATTTTCCTTGTAATCTAAGTCCAAATATCTTATCAAGGATTTAGTAAACCTACTCCATCAAATAGGATTTATTAACTTTTTTAAAGAAGGAAGTGGAGTTGTATATAATTGTGCGGTGTTTATTATTTGCATAATGAACGGTATTTCCTTCATATAACGATTAATTATTTATTCAACGCCAATGGAACATGAAACGTAGTACTTACGTATTAGTGTGCAATAACAGAGATACTGTTCATTGTCATTATAAGCCACCGGTGGGACAGTCCTGCATAAATCAGTAAAGGCAATATTAATGATTGGAATTAATCAAACAAGGATATCGGACCCCGGCCGATAACAGAGCAGGTTATTAAAGAAAATATTGATTACATCCTATATAATTATCAAGTGTGATACCAAGTATGTATGATAATTTTTTTATCCTTTTTATTCGATAAAAAAATATAGAACAACTTCCTACTTAGATATATACTAAAAAATAGGCAAAAATGTGAAGTATAAAATTATTTGTGAAATTTAAAATAATATATAAATATGCCTTTATTAAAGAAACGCATAAGTAATTTTCGTTATTGTTGGAGAAAGTAATTTTCAAAAACTTTTATTTCATATATTTTCTTTTATTTTAATATTAAAATGATGTAAAATCATACGCATTAGTAAAATATCGCTAAATTATAAATAATCACTGCATTGTAATTTTTTTTTATTACTGCTCTATGCCTACTTGCTTAAAACTTGTAAACTTTACAATGTTCGGACGCCATAATACTTACAAAAACACATAATGAAATATACATTATATAATATAAATATATTGAATAGATTAATTCTTAACAGCGATGAACAACTAACTAAAATGTCTCTGTTAAATTATTTTTTAATCATTTTATTATTTAAATAAAGTATTTTGGGTTGTTATCGAATTACATAAACCGGTATCATTTAATAAAAACATAGAACTTTCTACTTTAATGATTCTCAAAATACAATCGTGATTTAGACAGTATTGTAATCAAGGAATAAATTAAAACTATGGCCCATAAGTAGTATTCTATGATTTTTATAGTTATTATTGTCTATTAGTTATATTGTTTACAAAAACCCTTCCCTTTATAACCTATTATGTTCGTAAAAATAAGTTAAAACTTACTGAAATGTTAACTAGTGAAGTGAAAATAAGGAAAAGCAAGCGATCTCCGGTACCTCCGTAACCTAGCATTATGGAAATTATAGGAATGAAACCAGGCGATTGTCTATCATTAGTAAACTGTAGCGTTTTGAATAATGGGAAAACACCATCCTTGGAATAATAAGGCAAATATCATTTCTATATCGGTGGTGGTTGGCAATTACTTCATAATTTTACCATAAAATTCATATTACTTATAAGTATTGAAATAAACTTTGTTTATTTAGCGTTATTCATAATTTATTTTTCACTCACCTACTAAATAAGGGATGATAAAATACATTATTATTAACCAAAATATGAATTCAATTCATAACAAATAAATGCAATTTTCGTAACCAATTTATTAAATTTACCTATAATTATTCTATAAATAAATTTAATTGCCGACTACATCTTTCACTTAAAGAATGAAAGCAGAAAATTAGGAAGTATAATTAATGTAATAATAAATTTTAATGAATATAACATCTAACTGATATTATTGAAATCTAATTTAGGCGTTTAGATCAAAAAACAGTTAAATCCAGAGGTTTAAAAATTGACTTTTTCACATTTTTTGTTAGTCAAGCAATTTTGTCCTACACTTTGCCGATTTATTTCTCATATTTAGCGAAAAATGTGAAAAAGTCAATTTTTTTAATTTCGGATTCATCCTTATGGCCTCAATTATAGTTTGATAAAATATGTTAGGTGAAAATCGTTACAGCTGTGTAAAATCGATTATACAAAGTTAAAAATTCTGGTTAAGTCGATTTTTGTGAAAAATTTTATTTTCCATAATTATCATAAATTTGCATTATCAGTTTCGCAAAACTTTTTTTTTTTTAACTTTATTTTATATGTGCAAGATTTTTTTTTCATTTGCTTTTCGATTTGGAATTAACACGGATCTGTCAATATTTCAACTTGAAAGGATGTTAGGTCGATATTAGTATAGAATATTAGTATCATTACTTTTCAGCTCTTGGAGATCTTGACCCAGTTGTACCAACATTTTGTTTTTCATTTTTGTTTTATGACTCCATCTTCCGATGTATATCGTTTTGTTTTGAAGAGCAATAATTTGAATAAAGTTGACAAGGGCGTCCGTTCCATCTAGATAGGGTGGACTTCCGGCTGATCCATGTGTCGGCAGGGCCAGATAATATCTGGAATAATACCTTTTGCTACGCCCTGTCCGATAAATTTTTCGTTTGTTATGACCATCAATTATAGTTTGCATATGAATCACCCGTCTGTTGCGTCATACGCTGCCGAATTTTCTAATATTACAACTGTGCCTAACGTTTGCTATTTATAATACACCTTTACTATATGGAATGCTTGTATTTTTTTAAAGTAAAAACTTCTTTCTACGCGTTTTGTGTCTTATGGTAGGGGATAAACTTGTGGGTTCGCGTCAGCAACACGCTCGAAACTGACGACACTTAGCGGTCTGTACATGAGTCATAAAATTTTAATCAACTTTAGTTTAAAGTTCAGAATTCGATTGATATAAGAATAATAATATTTAAGTAAAAGGTTGTTTAATAGTTGTGCAATTCATACTAATAATAATTTAAAATATCACTTGTTGATTGAACTTTTCTTTTGCCCTAATATATAGTTAAAATATTTAAAAATCTTAATTAATGAAATGATTGGAAGTAAAAATGATCTGTGTATTGTTGAACTTGATAATAATGATAAAAATTTAAAAAAAAAATTATGCAAATACAAATACAATGTATTAATAGTATATCAGTCTAGTGTCAACCCCTCTATTTATCACTTCCCCTGAAAAAGACCTGCAATGTGGGTCGAAACGTTGGCTAATCAATAAAAGTTCTCCCTATGTAAGAACATTTTCTTGACTTCTACCCGGACCATTTTCTTCCTCATATAAATAATATGACTATATACTAATTATTTCAATTAAATTGTTGATATTTTGTATTGAGCTTGTACAGCCCATTATATGTTTTGATTAATAAATAAATTTCTTGAAATTTAATTAGTTTATATTACAATTAATTAAGAAATACAGAAATGACACATTCCGATAGTTTGAGTTCTCACTTCTATCGGCAGTCAACATGACACCCTATTTATTATTTTTTGAATAAATTAACTAATTTTTTTATTTTTTAGACTGCGGGAAGAAAGGGGAGAAACAGAGAGAGCTTTGGCACTCGATCAGAAACCAAGGGACCTCAGTTCACACAATGGTGAGTACAATTTTCTCCTCACTTTTTTATTATTTTTATTAACCTTTAATAACATTTTTATACTTTCCTAACAGGTTCCTCGACGGGACAAAGCCCCGTCCTCAACCTATCCAAGTCTAACTGCGAGGCCAGCGGCAGCGAAGCTGGAGGTACAGGCCCGGAAGACGAAGATGAGGAGGATGAAGCAGGGGAGAGCGACCAAGATGACGTGTCAGACAAAGAGCAAGGTGTGTTACTGCTACCATTTCTGTTTCACTTATTTAAAAAAAGTTGATTGCCTAAATCAGAATTTTTTATAAGACATATTAAAACTAATGTTGTTTTAATTTTTTTAGACATTCTACACGGTTTTTAAGATAATTTAATAATTTAAAAATATGTCATACATTGCGAATTGTAAACATAAATGAATAATAATGTAGGTAGTCGAGTTTTTACCAAAACAATTTTTATCCACATTTGGAATACTGCATCAGAAAAATTACTATCAGCAATTATTATCGTTAATATAAAATATTGAAAAAACAAAATTAAATATTTGGAATGTACTGAATAAGCCTCAGATGTCGAATTTAATTTCGACCAAATAATATGGTTTTATGCCAGGTAGATATTTTGGCTTTTAATATAATGGGGTGGTTAGGTATCCTATGGGGTCGTGGTTAGCGTAACAACGTACTATGCCCAGGATCGCGACTTTGCAGCCCGGCAAGAGGCCTTAAGATTTTTTGAAGGTAGAAAACATTTTTAGTTATGCCGTCCTTCGGAGTGGACGTAAAACGGAGGTTCTGGACTTCTCTATCCTTATTATACTTGGACAGTAAAATTTTAGGACTCCTACAGTAGCATGCTCCGATTAACCATAGCAATATAAAGTGACGTTAAATGAAACAGCACAAAGTTTTACTGCAGAAGGCTAGTAAATTCGAGTTACGTTACGAAGTGCACATCTTCAATCTTTCTGCCTCAGGGCTTTGCTATTTACTTTTTATAAGCAATCTTCCATTATACAGTTATTATTAATATTGTATATAAGTATATACATAAGTTAAGGAAAAGATATGTAGACGGACAGTAGCTACAGTAGCCGGACTAAACCCGATCATCTATAGATCATCCTCGACGCGACACACACGCTAGGCACCAGCGCCCTCTATATCACGCCTGATTAAATATATCTCTCAATCCTGTCCCCCCCACGAGAGGATTAATATTTTAATTTATATATCGTTTCTTTTTTTTTTATTATTTCGCCCTCCACACTTCTCATAACCTGAGATCAATAACAATAAATCATAGCCGTAAAGTTTCATAACTAGTTGGCGGAAGGTTTTCTTTATTTTCCGTTTTGCCGCTAAATTATCAGGTTTTCCCACCTTGTCAACTCCCCGCGCTCAATTAGAAATAGACAAGTTGAAATAATTTTCATTTGATCACGTGAGCGGGGGCAGTAAAAGCTGTAAATCGTCTGCTACAATGAAATATCATCCAGGAGCTAACTTCTGTAACGAGTTGTTATATAAAAGGCTTTTTATAGAACCGGTGGAATATATACATATATATATATGTGTGTGTGTAATTCTTCTGTTCGTGTGTATGTCATTGAATGAACAGCTGGACCGCTATTTTGATGATTTTTTGTTTATTCAAATGGATTCGAGAATAGTTTAGATTCACAATTCGATCCGGAAGATAATGCTTTTTACATTAATTTATCTTCCTCCCGAACGTTTGAACAGGATAACGTCTGTACAGCTGCTAAATTGTTATATATAAATAATTCTGCACTTGAACTACAAAAACAGACCGCTCAGTGATATCGAAATTTTTGAAAATATTTCATTTTAGTGGACTAAAAAAAAAACCCTATTTTTTTATAAAAATGATTTGAGTATTTTCTTTCATGTTACTATTTAAAGCAATTTTACTTATATTCATACCTATTTGATAGCTTTGAGTGATTCATATATATTTTCCGAATGTGGATGTACCATAAATATTTTCGGTTTCTTTAACTCGTTTAACATCTAACCATATTCTATATTCATTAATTAGTTTTATTAGCGTATATATTTACAGATTAAAAACGTATAAGGTTGTTGAATAGTCATTAACCTTACGTGTTAGCGCCAAGCATAGTAGGGATAAAAACTTTAAACCTAAAAAAGAAAAATCAAGATCTTACTGGAAAGTAAATATTATTTTATTTATTTGGCAACTAAATTTTTTTTTTCAAATAGAAAGTAAAATAATAAACATACAATCGAAAGAATCTCTTTAAAATTTTATTTTTATAATAAAAAAATATATAATGCATAAATAAATATGCATGACGTATTATCATTAAAATTCATTAATACTTCGTTGTGAAAATATTATTTCTTAAAAACTCGCCGAATTACTGGTATTTGTGAACTGTCGTCTGTTTTTTTCGATCTGGTTTCATCCATTCTTTTCCTTGTTTATCCATATATACATCGAATTATGGATACTTCGAAATAAAATAATTTGCCATAAAATGTAGTTTCTAAGTTTTATAAAATGCTAATGGTTATTAAGTCGGTGTTCGTTCAAAAACATGAGTTGGATAATTGCATTTGATCGAACATATCCTTTTTTAAAACATTGGAGTAAAGATTTTTTAATGTTCATTACGTACATGATTTTCGTCATGTAAACTTAATCTGTGCATCAAAGACTCCCTGTTCTTATATATAAGATGTCGAGCGAAATTTTTATTTTCATTTTATAGGGTGTTTTATCGTTGTGTAATCAATTGTTTTATTGGTGTTTTTTAATTTATTTTTTTAGTTATCACCTCTGCTCTCGAATGTAGCAAATATATAATGCATAAATAAATATGCATGACGTATTATCATTAAAATTCATTAATACTTCGTTGTAAAAATATTATTTCTTAAAAACTCGCCGAATTACTGGTATTTGTGAACTGTCGTCTGTTTTTTTCGATCTGGTTTCATCCATTCTTTTCCTTGTTTATCCATATATACATCGAATTATGGATACTTCGAAATAAAATAATTTGCCATAAAATGTAGTTTCTAAGTTTTATAAAATGCTAATGGTTATTAAGTCGGTGTTCGTTCAAAAACATGAGTTGGATAATTGCATTTGATCGAACATATCCTTTTTTAAAACATTGGAGTAAAGATTTTTTAATGTTCATTACGTACATGATTTTCGTCATGTAAACTTAATCTGTGCATCAAAGACTCCCTGTTCTTATATATAAGATGTCGAGCGAAATTTTTATTTTCATTTTATAGGGTGTTTTATCGTTGTGTAATCAATTGTTTTATTGGTGTTTTTTAATTTATTTTTTTAGTTATCACCTCTGGTCTCGAATGTAGCATTATCATTTTTTCTCATCCCCCCGAGCGATAAAATATTACAAGAGAGAGACCTGAAGAATTCCGCATTTTCTTATTGCATGCTCGACCTCCGTTGTAACATAAATAAAAACTGAAATATAAAATAAAATACTGGAGTTAAATAAAAAAGATTGGCTGGACGGCGTGCCATTAATTGTAGAGGACCCGTGTCCTCGCTGAGACAAGGAACGAGCTACAGCCATTTTCTTCACCTCCTTTCTGTCTCTTGTATTAGTATACAATCTTATTGTATAGTATTATAATCTTATTGTATACTAGTATACAGTAAAGGCTCGTCCTAGCCTAATCATTGATTCAGACATCCGTTTCTGTTTTTGTTTTTTTTAAATTACATTAATTTACCAATAAAATTTAAAATAAAAAAATAGCTAAATTCATTCATATGCGTTCTCCTCACAAGGGATAGGATGATCTTTAATTATTTTTCACGTTGAGAAGCATTGATCGATATTATGTTATTTTTTCGATATAACTTCATTGCCACATATTCCTAAGAATCTGGCTTGTCTATAAAAATATTGATGCTTAATTTAATCTATCCCTTCATTAAAGATCAATGATTAAAATTAAACTTATGGTACGATTTAGAGGTGTGAAGATCGAATTTCAAAACAATTATTTATAGGTCACCTGTGGTCTAGCGGTTAGCTTAAAAATACTATACCCAAGACTGGATATCCGTTTGAAAAATCATAAACGAGGCATATGAACAGACATTTTTGTCCATTTAACGTTGTTGTACACTGCTAAGGCTAATCAGATGATGCTACAGGTAAAGTCCTAAATTCTGCCTATCCAGGTATAATTAGGATAAGGATAATTTACGATTACTTGTCACCGCACCGGATCGGGTACCCTATTTTAAGTCCTTTCCAAAGGAAGGCACACCCAAGGATGTTTTACAACCTTTGAAAAAAAGTAAGCCTACCTCTCGGGATGTTAACTCGCGATATTAGGCATAGTATGTTGTTATGCTAACTATTACTTTAACCAGACAACTCGATGTATAACTCTTGAAGTTAGGTCTAAACAACGCTGATAGTTTCATCAATTTAGAACTTCTGTAGTTATTCAATATTATCATATTTGCCAGAAGTAAAAAAACAAAACAAGAAGTCTAGATTTACAAAGACTTACAAGAAGTCCTACTTGCAAGATGCTATCCCAAAACGTTCTATCGCTTATAATTATTAATATTGAACTTTTATACTATACTTGATTTGATTAATATTTGTATATTCATAGATAATGTAAACTTATTATTCCTGATGCAGATTCGGATGTTGCAGAGCTGTCGGACACGGGAGAAGGAGCTCCATCCCCAGCGACCGCTTCCCCGCACGCCCTCAACTACTCGGCGGCCCTGTCGTCCGGGGGGCCGACCCAGCCTACCTCCGATCCGACCATCTCCTCCACAGAGACCCTCCTCAGGAACATCCAGGGTCTCCTCAAAGTGGCAGCGGACAACGCCAGGCAGCAGGAGAGGCAGATCAACTACGAGAAAGGTAAGCCCGAACTTAATCAGTTATTTTGATATATCATAACAAAAGGTCAACAACAGTTATAACCCAAAGGAAAAAAATATTTGCTTCTGTGCGGTGGTCAATGGCAGAAATATTTAATTTCTCCTTTCGTCTCAGATTTGAAACCATCAAATTGACATAATTCTACGAAAACAACCTGCATTCGTTAATCGGAAGGGGCCGATACCTTTACACGACAACGACAGCCACTGAAGAAACTAAACCAGCTGTGTTACGAAGTCCTCTCACACCCCCCTTATTCGCTAGACCCTTCACTGACAGATTACTATCTGTTCAGATATTTGAACAATTTCCTTAAGAGTAATTTTTTCGAAAATAATTGTTAAATCAAAAACGCATTCAGACTTCATTTCATTACAAATCCTTGAATTTATCTGATATGGGATTGAAAACTAGACAGCACGCCGGGAAAAATCAAAAGAAAATTAGGGTAAATGTTTTGATTCCATAAAATCGTTCTACTATATAACCTTTCTCTTGAAACTGACATTTCATATGAAACGACCCAATAAAATAAGATCTACAGATCTCCGACGTTTGCTGAAATTAATTCCCAGCTATTATAGAGCCGCGCCGATCGGAATCACGGCGTTGTAAACTATCTCAGAAGATTACTATGGCACTGGCGGATGGAGAAGACTTGAGTAAAAAACGACAAAAAACGAAGAGTCAGACAGAGCGGCGATGAGCATTAGAAGATCGTGAAGTGAATGGTGGCACTAATAACCACTAAATGCAGCCGGTGCACCACAAATCCCATCAATTACCCTCAAGCTCGCCCGAATCTAATGCCACTATTAGTGAAAGATCACTCTAATAGTTACTTCACAAATACCTACGTCGGGAATACCCTTCGGCTGTTTGCTAAACCTCTTCGGCTTATCCTGGTTCGTTTGAACCTTGCAACTTTATCCGAGTTGGAGTTTTCATTTTAATAAAGGTTAATTTCTCGTATCGGAATTTCAGATGGATAATTTTCATTCAATGATGATTTCGAAAAAAATATATGTCTTGAATAATATTAGTTGCCTTATATATGGCGAAGAAAATGTTTAAATAAAAATGATTGAAGGTTAAAAATTGCTCGTACTGAGTGTCTCATCTATTCATGGAAAATATATTAATCGTATCCAAAGAATGAATTAGGTAAAATAGTATAAACAGGGGTTTTTGTTTCACTTCTGTAAAGGCAACGGCTAAGCCTTAAATTATGAATAAAGTTGTGCATACAGCGACAAGAGCAAAGGGGCCTTAAAGTTCTTACTACATGGTAAAGAAAGGCAATTTCAACACCTGTAATATATATATATATATATATATATCAGTTTCTACTTATCTTGACTGTTATGTAAATATTATGGTTTGGTTCTTGAGTTTCAGTCAGTTATTTCAACTTCTTAAGGCGACGTTTCGAGACTAGGTTAGTCTCATATTCATGCCCTGACAGTGAAAAAATGAGCTTTTAGTAAAAACATTAAATAGGAGACTAAAATAAATATAAAATGACGCGTGTAAGTTGTAATGGATAGGGTGTACTTACAAGTTCCAAAAGAATTGATCAGTTTATCATCAATCAGTTATTTCGCAATATATCATAGAATGTTTATATTGCAAAAGCTATGATCAAAGAATAAGTTATCAATTTTTATGGAAGAGCAGTTTTATTTAATTGTTGAATCATATTAGACTATTTATTATTATATCACCAAGAATTAATTAAAGTAGCATAACACGAGCTTAGACCTTGAACATCCGATTTTTTGTTTACAGCGCGATTCTTATATTTCTCTATAGTTATCATTTCTTTTATATTTCGTTTGAAGCTATTTTTCTCTTGGTGTATCACCTTAGGTGCATTAAATTTAAATATATGTTGAGTATTTCTAAAATGTGTAGTGAGCGCTGTTTGATCTGGTTTATTGGGGTTTTTTATTATTGAATCACAACTATGTTTGTGTTGGTATTCTCTTCGTTTTAAGTATTGTTCCGATGTTCCGAAAAAGGATTTGCCGCATTTATCTTCACATTGTATATATATATATATATATATATATATATATATATATATATATATATATATATATATATAATATATATATACAAACACACACACATATGTATATATAAATAGATGTTCCGAAAAAGGATTTGCCACATTTATCTTCACATTGTATTTCGTACACTATATATATATATATATATATATATATATATATATATATATATATATATATATATACACACATGTGTTATCTTTAATTTTGTAAATAAAGGAGGGTCACAAAAAAAAAAAAATACTGTAAACAAATAATTGAGTTGATGAAACCATTTCTTTCCAAATTATGTTATTTAACAAATTATTATTATTCTAATAAGAGATTTAAACTCATTAAATAACAACTCAGACCTTGGAAAACGTAATTAAGATTTCAATTTTTTTAATCTTATTTTTGTTAATTTAGAACTGTTTGCATGCGGCTAGGGGCCATTATAAATCATTTTCCAACTCTCAGGGCTAATAAAACAAAAGAAAAACAAAGGATTATCGTTTAAATATGGGCTTTAATTTATGAAATCAAAACTGAATTTATTTATTCAGCGTGGTGATTTATAAAAAGACAACAAGAAATAAAAACAGATTAAGACAAAGCTGGGGGATCTTCTCGTATTATCAGTTTAAACAAGGCATTGCCTCAGTAGCTTTATGGTCCGTAATTTTTTTTTATACAGTTTTTATCTCTGTTTCAACAGATGTCGTAAACCTGTAGTAAGTTCTATTCCGTAACAAACACGAATTTAGGTTTACAATTTTTTATATTTATACACTATGAAATTGTTAACACGTCTGAAAATATAAATACCCTCGAACGTTTCTAGAATTCAGATAAATGCTTGTTCATTTATTTATTTTATGAATATACGTATTTAAAGTGGACAATGGAACTTGAGAGATCAGTCACTGGTTACTCTTAGGAGTAAATGTTTTAAGACCCCTCATATTAGGCATTAACAATTATATTTATAATTAATTTTCTCTCAAAAAACCCTTGGAAAATTTATATATTTACATATTTATTTATTTTTAATTAAAGCCTATTAAGTCAATCACTTGTGAATGAAACATACGGTTATTTCTTGAGTAATGAGTATTTATTGGAATAAAACCCACTTTTAGTAAATATTTTTATAAATCATTAATTTAAGCAATATTAAAATATTTGATGGTGACTAAAGGTCCCCTTGGGACTTGGGTGTACCAATTACTAGTTACCCATAGGATTGTTGTAATAATAATACTAGTACTCGTTGTATCCCATATAAGATCTTACTGTCCCAACGGTTGTGTAGGGAACCGACATGTCCGCAATCACGCTCAACCGTAAGGTTTATGGCCCAATTAAAGGTACCCATTTATGAGAGGCTGTGCGAGTCTCAGGAGGGTCTGTTCATCCGTGTCTATGTATGTGCTTTCTCATTAAAATAATAAATACAATTAGTTTTCTGTAAACATTAAGTAGTTTTTATTTTTCATTGAAGGCTCGTAAAGTTAAGCTCTTGTGCAAGAAACATACTGTTAATTCTAGAGTTATGAAGTGTCTGTGTTAAACTAACGATATGCCTATAACACACTGCCTATGCGTACGAAACCGCCCTATATGTTTGCATACGAAGGTAACAAGGTTGTGCCCTGGCCGTATATAGGCTCGCTGTTTATGGATATAGTCGGAGGAGTGAAGACATTGTCCCCGGAGAATGTAGCCAACCCCTGGAGGAGATACAGATCTCGCGGTAATAGAGACGTTACACGGTCCCAACCATGGCTTAATTACCTCGGGTCGCGACCTGTCCTCACGATCCACAATTTACCCTTCCTCGTGTTCGGGCAAGGGACCTATCGTCTCTTTTCCCCACTGGAGAAACTTCCAGGAGCCGGAGCTGCAAGAATCTGGACAAGATGGAAGAGCTGCAAAGGACCTGTTTCTGGAACGTATCGGATACCGTACCTTCATCAGGGTTGTATGTTTACGTTACGACTACATTCATGTGAAAGGGTATATACGTTTAAATATTTATGTATGTTCTTACCAATCAATAATCTTTTTTTTTTCTGTTTAACATCATCTTGCGCTGCTACATTGAGAATTTGAAATTTTGCCTAAGAGTGTCCAAAAGAGACATAAGAGTAACACCACACAGGATCAGGACTGCCATTTTACTTTCCTCCAAAGGACGGCATGACTTTTACTCCCATTAAAAAATAGTTAGGCCATCTGCCGGCCTACGAATTGGCAATCTTGGGTGCAGTATGATAAACTTGTTTAAGAATAGTTTATAAGGCACAGGATCGGATTCTATTTGTGTAAATGTGAATCCATCTGGTGAAATAACGAGTTGTTAATGTTAGAATATGGTCCCGAAGACCCAATCACTCATAACGCTAAAATAACAGGAACAGAAAAAGACATTAGAGAAGATTATAATGTTCCACTTGGGAATGAGAGCTATCGTTTCTTCACAAAACGTGATCAATAGTATCGGATTAGGACCCTTTCGATATTCAAAGTGCACAGTGTGAATTTGGCATGAGGATTTGGATTACATAAGTATAGAGAGGGAAGGAATAGCGTAGCATTAAGGAACTAAATGGATAGGTCCCGATGTGTAAGGCATGATTCCTAATGGATCACGTTAGCCCGGGAGTATAGACCTCATCCCCGGGAGGCGGGCTGTACCTTACCGAAACCACAGCAACGGTTGATGTTGATGCCTTTGAACCGTTGATTGCCGGTTGTTGCCGCGCAACAAAAACTAATCCCTTGAATATTCAGGTCCTTGAGTAGACTAAATACAGAGCCTAGGCTGCCTTAGGCCCCGAACCCCTTCCGTTAAACAACAAATTACAGAGTTAAACTCGGCCGGACACCGACTATCTCAAATATCCAGCTGCGCCATCCACTCCCCAACCTTAATTATCCGATGCTCCAATTAAAATGTTAAACGTCACCGGTTTAAAGAACGACTGTGGAAAAACAACAAACAAAAAAATGGACGGAGCTACTAATTATCAAATAGGATTATCGTAATTAACGTCTTTGTTGAATAATTCGATTAACTCCATAAAAAGAAAAATCTCGTCTACGTTAAAGCATTTCAAATGCAACTTTTTGTTTTGTTCCTCGCCTATTTCCATTTTATGAGTTTTAATTTTATTACCTTATAGAGATAACAGTAATTAATTTGATATATAACAGGTATCATTGATATATAATCAATAAAATAAAATTCATCGCATTCGTTACAAAATTAATGCAGTATATTATAACGTTGAAGGTAACTACTTAAACAGATAATATAGTAGTAGACATCAGGAATGATCACTGCTATTTTTATCTTAGGTTGAAAATTTATTGCTTTTTTTTAGAAAAAAAAGTTATTTATAAAAATGTTCTGAAACCTAATTATTATTTAATTTTTAATTTATTCGTTACGAAATTATAATATACTTAAACATAATAGGAATACATATAACATACATATTGTAGATTCGTTTTTGTTAAACCTTTGTTTCGTTTTAAATTATTCTAGGATTTTTTAGGTCAGATATGATGAGAAAGGCGTAAAAGTAGAATATTTTTGGTTTGAATGAAAATAACACTAGAAATAAGTAGTGTGGTGCCTCGGTTACGGTCCGTCCCACATTACACTGTGAAATAAGAGATATAGGACCACAAAGATCCTCCTCTTAAAATGTACATGGTACAGTACAAGAGATACCTCTCCATCCTATCTTTAATTCTACTTAAAAACCTTCAAACCCAAAGGGGCTAAGAAAAAAAAATTAATTAGAAAGAAGATCGCGAAAGAAAAACCACAAAACTAGATTAATCAATAATAACCCTAAGAAAGAATTTAGTAATTAAGATTGTCATTAAAGGAGTTAAATAAAATATGGTCACCAAAAATAATTTTATAATTATAATAGAGAGAAGTAATAAAGTTTATTTTATGCACTTAACGATGACTTCTAATAGTGGAAAGTAATAATTAGTCATCAAAATAATTCATATATTGTTCTGTATTGTTTAATCCATAAGTGTAAATTTGGTGACATTACCGGGTTAGGTTGACCTTTTTTTATTTTTTAGAATTAAGTTAATATGTTTCTATGTACTATGACATGCTTATAACATTATGATCGTTACCCTATTACGTCGTCACAGAAGTACCGCCCTGAGATATGGCTTACCATTCCATAGGCAAGCGTACTATTAGAGAAGATGAAATCCCGGAGGATGGGGATATCACTGGGAGGACGAACGGTTGATTAAACGCAGTCACGTTCTGAGCTCGCTTCCCTTGATTAGGGCCTCTTTGGATCTCTTCAGTTATAGTTGCAACAGATTTCATGGCGTTCCTCATTCTCTTATGTCCCATATATTATGTACTTTGCCTTTTCATTTATACGTATATTATTTATTCATAAATCGTTATATTGTTCTTTCCGTCCACTTAATATATATACTTAACCTATTACTTAATGAATTCTTGACCAATATTCATTCTTTTTCATTGATAGATTTCTGATCTCATTTCAACACGTATTTAGCTACACATTTGTTTTATAATTATTTAATTATAATCAGGAGGAAGTTGGTACTCTTCAATTTAAGTTGACACTAATGTCAGGCCCACCGTGCGCTAGATCACAGGTTCATAGCCCGCCATGTGGTCTTAGTTTTTTTATTAAATAGAGTAAAAATTAATTGGAAATATCGTCTTTCGAAGGTGATCCATTTTGAAGGTTCCCATACTAGTTAAAGAAGGACTCCCACAGTAGCATCGTCCGATTACCCTTAGTAGTATAAAGTGAAGTTGAACAAAACAAATAATGTATGTGGATGTAGAATCATTGTTAAAGGTTCCCTAAGTATGTTGGAGGGAACAAAGTTGGCCAAACGAGTATAGCAATTTCAGGGAAACAATAAGAGCCGAGATGTTTTATGCGACATCTTGTTACCCCCGGGTCATTAAAGGAACCTACAAAAGAAAGACCGATATTTAATTACCCGAGTATATTGCCTCTCGGTCGGTGGGAGGGAACCATTTTATTATTGACTCAAACATACAATGTTGTAAAGACTGTTGGCTCGACTCTCGAGAGTATTATTATTTACAACTGAGGATATCTGTCTCAGATGAAGCGCCTCCAAAGTACATAGGACTTTACGACTTCGCTAACTGGGTCCAGGTTATACGCGGACAATAGCAGTTCATCACAACTGTATAATTACAAGCTATCATGAAACGTTATGATCCCTCGAAGAGGATTCTACGATTCCTGTTTTAGGAAGAGTTATTCTGTTTCGAAATCCCTTTATGGTCCGAATAAATTATGCCATCATTAAATAAAACAACATTACGTAAACAATTATAAATCATACTGTTATAAGCCAACGTCATCGGCGCTCCTTAACTTGTAATAACATTTCTACTTTCATAGATGTAATATGTTGCGCTTCGGTTCAAATATATGTTTGGTGTACTATTATAATAATAATACTTTTATAATAGCATAGTCTGTTCAATATTTAAAAAAAACAACACCTTCTAGTAGAAATCAGCTAATGAATGTCATTTTATGTTTATTTAATAATCATACAGTGTATATATATGTATATTTTCAGTACTGTGAATTTCATGTTGGTCGACCATCAATCAAGAACACTAGTTTCATTTTTTTTATGGTATGTTTTAGGGCATACAATACGGAGAAACGGCAAAACCCTGATTTAATGCATACCATTTAATAATGTAATAATTATAATTATCATTAAAACTATTAACATTAACTAAGGAAATTATCCCCCCATTAATTATAATTAGTCTTAAATTTCATTCTGTCCTAATCCTTAAATACAAAAAAATATCCTCATTTTCATAAAATATTAATTTATTCCATTAGAAAAATCAATTTATTTGTTGTTTCTAATTAATTTATATAAATTCAATGAAATGCCTGTTTTAATTTCCAATTTTTAAGAACACTCTAAATATACTTAATCTTCAGTGCTCTGTCTTTATTTATATATTGGATCACAAAATACAGTGCTAACAATGTATTCGTTCTAACTTTGCTGTTTTTATGATTTTTTTAATACATATTTACTTTTATGTAGTCCGACTATATGCTCCAAAATAAATGTATATTCCATTCATTCTTACAAATATAAAATTAATATATAAACTGAGATCATCGGGAATAATTTCCTTCGCAATTTTTTGACCAATTTGATGCGTGTTTTTAAAAATTCATTTAACATCACCTTATGTTGCAACAGATAATCGGAAGATGCTACAGTGGTAGTTCTAAATTTTGCCTACCTAGCTATTATCAGGGAAGGGATCTTTAACGAGTATCTGACATCGAACAGCCTCGTGACTCCTTTTTGCATCCCTCCCGAAGGATTTAATCCCTTTAAAAAATCCTTAGGCCAACTGCCGGTCTGCGAACTTGCAATTTCGGACATAGTATGTTGCTATGCTCGCCACTTCACCACAGGTGACCCAGATTCATGGTTCGGATTGAGAAATTATTCATTCCTTCTATACTAGCCTTTACGGTTAACGACCGAGTTGTTGACTTAGTGAGTTGTACATTCTATCACGGCATTGTCTCTTCGACGTCTGGCATGTGGATGAACCTTCTAGAAACATATCAGAACACACATAAGAAGGCTGAACCGGCCTAAGAAAATTATAAATATTAATATATACTGTCGATTGTTAGAAGAGATAGTGTCATCGAGGATTAGGCCAGCCTCGGTATCTGCCATTAGCATAATGTCCCTTTAGTGGAGCTTAATACACCACTCTTAGCCTTCCAATCCGACTTGTTTCTCAGCAACAATTTGTTCCTCTTTTATTTATTTTATTATCACCCATCTTCTGGTTTCTGCAATTCATATTAATGAATCAAATGTTCCGTGGAAAGAGATCTCTATAAGAGATAGCTGTAATGAAGATTCAGGAAGGCTTGTTAAGGAAATGATTTATTGGTTGAGTAGGTAATAAATATTGGGATTTGTTGGAATATATTTTACTAATGTTTTCAGTGTCATCGAATGGTTTTTATATCAATTTTCGCCCTAAACCTTGAGAAAAATCCTAAACATTCATATAAATTGAACTCGTTTCCTGTAATAAAATAAAAAAAATAAAAAATCATTATTCAAGGACGTAGTTCCCCTAGCATATCATAAATGAATAATAAGTATCACAGTTATGTATTTATAAATGAAAAAATAAATCACCTCATAAACAAATAAATTAATTATAATGCTCTAAAAATATTCATATTTTTACTATACAAATATATAGATTCCCTAGGGTTCACTTAGCCTCTATAACTTGAATACCCTCAATTAGGAAAAAATCTAGCGGTTGAACGTTATTTCGGAATTATCCCCTCCTTGGAAAACCCTTACGACACCTAGAAACAGTACCATCTCTACCATGTACCGAACCAACTACATATACAACCTTTATGGGTTGTTGTCCAGTTTTTTGTTTGTTTTCTTTTTTTATCATAATATCATTTAGAAAATATAAAAATAAAAATTATTCTAATCCGTGGATGAGAAATAATTATGTAAATTCTTTTTTAATTCAACATAAAAAATATATTTACTTAAAAAAGAAAGAAATGCTCGTTCAATAGGTTTTAAAAAAATTCTATATGTTTTCCTATAATGAAATATATATATATATAAAATGACTTATCAGTATCAGTGTTCATCACATAGTGCTTTTAATATTTTGACATAATACATAATTATGTTTAAATTATTATCTTACAAACAATCTAAAATATACTTCCATGCAATCGAAATGCATCTCATACTTCACATTTCATCTCACACCTCAATTCCTATCAGAGCATTTCAGTGATGCAATCCTTTGTTATATCGTCAATCTGATAATATCTTGACAGATTTTGATTTTTAAGAACGATTTTAACAATTGGTGTGGGTTTATCTAGTGCCTGTTATCGTGTGGGCACCTGAAGAAAAATACTTTAACTGAAAACCATTGTAATTTCAATGAGCAAGAATCATTCATCTTATTTTTGAAATTATATCCAAGCGATTTACAACTGAATCATTACAATTTTTTTTTTATTATTAATCATTATTTTTAGTTTATCAATAATGGCATCAAGTAATAAATAAGCAATGTGTAACAGAAAATTAAGATTAAAATAAATCGATAATTTATAGTAAAAATTAGTCATGCTTATGAGCATACATTTATTAAACTATGGACAGGTTTCTGGTAGGCTGACTTTAAACCTGTAATTATTTAAGTTATATGTTTTAATAAATCATATTTTGGTCGACAGTTTGAGAAAATTATTAGTCGGATTCTAGACTCACGAATAAGGGATACATAATTTAACTGTCTTTAATAATTAAATAATGAATGTTAGGGAATTTATTATAAAATTCAATAGAAAATATTAGCTCATTATCTTAGTAACCGAATAAATTACTACCGCTTCTCATGTTTGGTCTGTTAGTTGAAGTCTATATGGTCAACACATTTAAGCAATATTGGCTGTGATTCATAATACAATGAAATGTATCATCCCAGACCGGCTTGTAGAGTACCATATCTTTTTTAAATTAAATTTAAATCAAGTTTATTTTTTTCAATAATTTACAGCAGGTAGGTTTTATATACAGGTTGCACTTAGTCCAGTAAAAAAATTACAGTTTGTAATTCAGAACAGTTCAATGCAGTAAATAACCATTATTGTAGTTATTTTGGTTTATCATTAATTCTAATATTTCAGAAGAATTACTAGGGCATTACAAGAATTTTAAATTTATTGCGTACCCTTGTATACTACAATTGTATAAATTTTATGTAACAACACAGAAAGACATGTTATTATAGTAGTTTTTGTATTGAAAGTGAGTTAAAAAATAGCTGTGAGATGGGTTTACTGATTATCCAAGCTCTCACATATCATTTATGCACTGCGTGGAAAACACGATTCCTCTTCCTCAAGTACAAGAAACTTATTCTGGAAAAAATTCGACTATTAACCAGTGCTGTAGATTTATGCAAAAAGGCAGACGGGTGTAGGTTATTTTATACTGTGGGATACAGCCGAGAGTTTTATTAAATCGATTTCCTTTGTGCTCGATGTTGGCGAATTTGCAAACACGTACAAAAGAATCGACCTATGCAAATGGAGCAGCGTGCTTTACGCCGCCCTGCTGCCAATAAATAAAAGAGCGGAGATTTAAAGGCGAGAGAGGGACGGAAGGAAGCATTAAAATCGGCCGTATGAAACGATTACCGTGTACCGAGGATACGGACAATGGCTACAAGAGGCCGAGGACCAGATAAACGGCACGGGATCGAGTAACTCAGCGGTGACGAGCCCATAAAGCGATCGGTCTCTTTATTGAACATTAGTAAGGGGCAAAAGGTAGAGCAAAGTCCATTTGGTGGGCTTGCTCTTATCTCCCCGGGCTGAGATGTTTATTAGTGTATATTCCTAATGGTCGCTAAGGTCGCCGAGGAGACAAGGTAGTCCTATCTCCGGGTCGTGTTGCGATAACTGCCCACTGTCGATGGTCCCCATCCAATATACAACTCCTAGGAAAGCTCATGTTCTTATTCGAACGCTCAGCGTTTCCAGCATATATGCTCGATTCCTGATCACTTATGAATAGGACTCTTCCAAGAATAGGAATATAGAGTCAACTGTCACCCCGAAGAAGATACTTCTATCATCCTTCATTTTCGCTATACTAAACTCATCATAAAACTAGTAATACTAAAATGTAACACTGCAACGTATAATTGGCCATGGTTCAGTATTTGGTACAGTATCTCGCTCAAGCACCAAGATTTCCACCCTATTAAGGTTATCCTCTTATTAGAGGTGAGCCCTAGGAGGGTCTTCAGATACCTCAGGATCCATCACCTGCTACTAACACTTTAAATAAATTAACTGCCACAGCCTTCGCCATGGCAACTGGTGCGCTCTACCTATTTTCCTACGACTCACGAATCGAAAATGGGCAACATACAATACAGTAGAAACACAAACGTATTTGTTTGTTAATTCTAGTGTTGTTTCTGTATTGATGTGGAAATTTTTGTATCTTGAGGAATCTTAAAAATGGCCAGGAGGATAAGTCAATAAATTTTACTAAACATATGTTAAGGTGTGAGGTGGAATATATTCTTGAAAAATATACGTTTTAGCTTTATAACACAAGTTTATATGCTTGTTAAGGTTTTATAGGCGTAAAAGCTGCCCTGGTCATCAACACCATTTATTTATATTTAGTTTTTCATTTATTTTTGTTATTCACTCACATTTTAAAAAAATATTTATTTATGATAATTTTTTTCTATGAATAATTTTCTTTTATCAATTCGAAGGGGTGTTGATAAGTGACCTATGTAGTAATAGTTAGCATAACAACATGCTATGCCCATGATCGTTGGTTTGCAGCTCGTCTATTCTAGTTTGCAGCAAATCACCCAGGCAAAGTATTCTTTAAAAGGGAGTAAAAAATCGTTGGTTATGCAATCCTTCGGAAGGGACGTAAAATGAAGGTACGATGTCAGACACTCCTTAATAACCCCTTTCGTGATGATGCCTGGATTGGAAAACTTTAGTTCTCTCACTCTAGCACCATCCGATTAACCATTGTGGACTAAAGTGACTTCTAATAATTGAAATTCTTTTAATGACCGTTAGACAATTTTTAAAAGCTTGTAACTTTTTTTGATTTGATTGATGTCATTATTCCCATAAAGCTTTATGTTGAAACATGTTACAACTCAAAATATGACTCTATCAGAATTAGAAATTTAATTTCAGATATCTCGTTCTTTAATTAAAAATTGCTACTGAAGGATTTTTCAAAAATGCCAAATTTAGATTTATGTTGTTCTTTATAAAGAGCAATATGACTTATGGCAATAGAATTTTTTATTTGTGCCATATATTAATTGTAAGTTCCATGTATGTATATTCCAGTATGAGTATACTGGCTCAGACATAGCGTCGCGGATGCCTGGAAGACAGGGGACATTGATGCGGAGGACCACACGGGCTAGCCAGTGTTTACGATACGAGCGCGATGAACACGGCTTGTTGGCTATTTACATATCGGCTAATCTGTATGCACCAGTCTCTTATGTATCCCTCCTTCCTCCTCTTCCCCTTCAATAATATCTCACCTCTTCTCTCTCCTCTGTATCTATTTGCTACATTTTCTCAACCTACGCCTCAGTAATTAAATACAAGACCGCAGCTTCGAACGGGCGAGTAGTTTTGATAAATATTCCCGCGTGCTGTGTTAGTCGAAGGTCGCCTGTTTTATCTGGTGTAGTATGCTGATGGCTGGGTATTTACGATGCAAAAGTGTACTGTAACTCCGAGCAAAATCGAAGAATAAGCATAATTGGGCGATATAATAAGTATTATCTTAAAATTATTACTAAAATAAAATAATTCCATTTGCATGTGGTTCGGAAATATTTCTTCCCGCTGTTGTCCGAGTTTGCTAGCATTGAAATTAATCATAGCCACTGCTACCTATGAAGGCCCTTAGGTTCATGTCAAGATTGTACTGATTCAAGGACACCAATTGTACTAGCAGGTGATTGGTTCGAGATCACGCTAAATCCCTAGAATTCATCCCTATTAAGTGTACTAACTATAGTTATCCCTATTAACTTTCATCTATAGTTATTCTCCAAATCACAGAAAATTCAATAATTATAATGGTTCTGTGTCTGTATTAGGCTTGCATAGTGTTTTGTAATTTTTTTTTTTTTGTATAGCATTTTTATAGTTTTTTTACTATAGCTTAATCAGTCTACTATAACGTTTTAAATACCTTTAAGAAATTCAAAACTAATTTTTAAAATACTGAATAAGGTTTAAAATATTTTAGCGTCCTTGCTTTTTGAATTAATTTTATATTTGAAAGGTGACAGTCCATTTTACCTATTTAATTATTGATAATCATGTTTTGGAATCTTCTAGAGTCTCAGGCAAAAACATCTAAATAAGCATTATTTCTAAATGCTTGAATAATTTGTTTTATATTCCATGAATAAATCGTTATGAGCTTATGTGAAGAATAAGTGTAATTAATAAAAAAAAGTAAATAAAATAAAGTCATTAGAATATCTTTTTTACTGACGTACAAGTTTATCTCGTTAAAAATATTTAATTTCACTAAATTATTATGAATACAACACTTATTTATTTAATTAAGTTGAAGGTTTTTAGATTAGAGACGAAAATGATCTTGGATTTTACAATATCCATAATTGTCCTGAATATATAAATATGTTATTGAATAAAAATAAACCTTATTCGACTAAAATATTTTGAAGAAAAAAGTAATCAATAACTATAGCTATTACTAGCCTTTATCGCACATAAAATTTGCTGTTGACTGCCTCTGCAGAGTTACGAGCTCGTTATCGAAGATGCGGTAAGTGCTACCATCTAGTGGCGGCAAGATGAACTGACCTTTCAGGATCATCCATTTAATTACTTTCAGAATATCAGACCTACTTTTCTTTATCCTTTCTAGTTAATAATTTATCTTCATAGTTTGTTTCCAACGTCTTTCATCTTTAAAATATATATAACAATATTAAAAACAATTAAGCATATTTATTAATAATATTCCAATCATAATCTCTCTCTTGTCGACTCTTAGTATTTCTTTGGTTTGATACCTTCATTTTAATGCTAACATTAATAATTCCCTTATTTAGGGTACAGTTTGTTATTTAATTAATTTTCAAAACACATAGTCTATTTTTATGCCTAAATATCCATTCTACTTAATACTACACAACAATTAATTTAATAAAAATTTCCTATTGTTTTTTATTCGACTTTTAAATACATTTGAGTCATATTTATTTTATTGTGAGTAATTAATTATTTACCTATCATTTTGTTAGAATATTTAATAAAATTAGTTATTCAAATATTGGAAAGTTTATTGGTAATTTCTTTCTGAAATTTTTGTTTTGTTTTGTAATGGAGAATTAGATCTGTTGATTCAGTAACTACTCAGATTCCTGATATAAAAATCAAAATTCGTTTTTTAGTTTGACGCAATTCAACAAGAGTAAAGAAGACAAAAATAATTTTTAAAAAAATATTTCAAACTTAGCCTTTAAACTACCTAAAAATACCTGCATATAATAGTTAATAGTATTGTGTAGCTATTGACCCCTAAACATAGGTAACTACCATTATATATTTTTAAGGTAGCAGTTTCCTATAAGGGGCGGTTAGGTTTATACCTGGTTATAAAGGATAATACAGGTGAACTTTTTGCTACTCAACACATCTGCTTCAAAAGACATCTGGCTAAAATAGCTCTTATACTTTTCGTAAAATAATCTGAAATCGAGTTTAATACATACACTAATAGTAAAATTAGTTTAAATAAAAATGTATATACAATGATGGAGGAATATAACTATATATAGATAACAGGAGTAACATGACGCTGATATATAGGCGACTTCAACTCTTTCTTCAGTACTTTGGCATATATTAAGCTCTCGGAGTTTACTCAGTTTTTAGTTTTGTTTGCACAACCCAGTTACGAGGTAGTTAAATACCCTTTCTAGTTTATTGAAAGCCATCCGCCTTCTTGATTGGGATATATTTAACCGTTTCTCAATTATAATTTGAAAGCTTGATTTAGTATCAATTGAAACACCCAGCTGATTTACGATAAATTATTTTGGCTTGTAAGGATATAAAGTTTCATATTAAATAATTACTAAGTATATAAGTATTAAATAAATACTTCATCGATTAGTTTAACTTCACCACGATAAAAGAGCTCTGGTTACATCTGAATTTACTTCAAATAACTTAAGTGATTTTAGTGGAGGTAACATAATAAATATTAACGGATAAAAACAACATTTTTTTGGTACCTGAAATACACGAGAATTTAGTGAGAAACGAATATAAGGTAAAAAGAATAACATCTAAAAAGTATAACATTGCTTTGAATATCAAATTTTTCATTATAAAGTTACGACTCATTAGTAAACAACTATAAACAGTTTATCATCAGATGAATTAAGATATAAATTATTATTTTATGAAGGTGTTTTAATCAAAACCAGGATTTTAAACTGTATTTTGGCAACAGAGTGTTTCTTCCAATTAAGTGAAGCAATCTCCTGTTTCATCAAGTTTTTAGTTAACTGCATTTGAGATAAATTTCGCCTTGGTCGTTTCCCCGATGGTTATAATTTCATGTTTATGTATTTATTTCGTTTGACTGGTTCATTTTATGACTTCCAATACTAAAGCAAAAATATGCGTGATTTGACAGTTAAACTAATTAAAACAATATGTTTTAGTAAGGTATGTCGTAATAAAAAATGTTTTATTTATTATAGAAAATAAATAATTTTTAAAAAGATCTCACGAGAGTGGGTACTATTTACGAGTACTAGTTTGAGGTTTGTCTCCATAATACAAATCCGTAATACTCAATTTTAAACATGATATGTACGTTTTTTAAATATATTTTAACTAGATTAATTAATTTATTCATCAACTTTAGACATTTAATTATAAGTACTTATAAAATGAAACCTATACCACAACAACCCATTTGGGTCTTAGTTTCAGTACATCATAGAGACTACTGTTTCCATGACTAGTGATACATCCTGGTATACCCAAGATCACAGCCTGAAAGGTGGCCTTAGGATTTTTTAAAGGGAGTAAAAAGCTTTTAGTTATGTCGTTCTTTGGAAGGGATGTAAAATGGTGGCACCGAGTAAGTTCAGCATCAGTTATTTGTAAAGGTCCCTTTCCAAATTGTACCTGGATAGGCAAAAGTTGAGACTCCAACTATAGCATAGTCCGATTAGCCATAGCAGCATAAAGTTGCGTCAAATGAATAAACAAACGAAGATTTTTTTTAGCATCCCCTAAATTGGGCAGTAAAATTCTTAATTACGGTTTGAATTCATGTAATGTCCTGCAATGCGAAGCACTAAAGTGCTCCTAGTTCTTAAAAATAAAAGGGTCTTCTCGAGCATTAGGGGTTAAAAAAAAGAAAAAATAATGCTGTAACGTGAAGAATCCAATTGGCGGGAATTACCTATTCAGGGATGACAATAATATTTCACCGGAAAAAAAGCTATAAAGAAAGAATTAGGAGGATAAAAAGAAGGAATTAAGAAATATTGTAAGATCGTGAAATGGGGAGGGGGTGTAACATTAAATGTAACAGGTGCCTAGCCGTGCCCTGAGGGAGCACATAACAATCAAGGGTTTCGTCCACAATGGCATTAAGTATTTACTTTATCCGCTCCTTCCCTAATTCTTTTTTTTTTCTTTCTTCATCCTCTTTATTCCCGTATATCTTCTCTTCCCGGGGGCGCTGAGAAACACTTTAAAGTAATTTTGAGGCCACCCTCTTATACATCTTTTATATTTCCCATTAACCGAGAAGAACAATTCCTTTTTTTTCCTCTTTCCACGGCTCAGAGGTTGGCCGTTTTGAAGGAACGGTTGTGCAATCAGAAGTGCTTGGCCCCACCTGAGTTCCTCCTGCAACTTTAATAATATCGGCCAGCTCCTCCCGATTTATGTCCCTGGTATGGAAATGGATTCTTATTCCGCTCCTGAATTAGCAGATGGCGAAGGGAGGATTAAAAAGTTAGAAGTTACTGCTATCAACTTACCATTCGGTTCCTCGCTAAATGGAATATTAACCTCTACTTCCTCTCTTTGAGCTTCACTTAGGTTTATCAGCGTTATTAAACTCGAAAAGTTTAAGACCTTACTTTAATAAAAAAAAAAACCTCATTAGGCATATCTACAGCCCTGGTGAATAAGTGGTAGAGTCGAGTTTTGTCCAGAATCAGTTTGTGGCACTAATGGAAGCGGAATCGTGATATTCTCGTTGTGCATAAGTAGTGAAATCAGACGTGACTGTATTGGAAAAAAACAAAACATTTTATTTAACTAAGTATAAAAGTATTGTTTAACAAAATAAATGGGAAATGATACATAGTTGAGATGGGTGGGATTATCTTGAGCCGACCCTCTTCTCTCGCTTCCCGGACTTCAGTCTGGGTAGCCCTGGAGTTACTCGCTTATATTTTGTTCGAGAATCACACGGAGAGTACTTTGTAGCTTACACACGATGTTTATTGGAAGATGGCAAGCCAACTACTTTAACAACATAGTAAAACAAAAGTCTCTAAAGTTTGGGTTACCAGGTTTAAATTTATGTCAATTTTCCTATGCCTACTAGATATATTCACGGTATGTCGTGAACTTACTATAAGATTAGTTAGTTAGCAGATAGATATATTATAAAATGATTAACATTAGATGAAATATTAGGAAGAGTTGTATTTTTTCGAGGCCTGAAGATTTGAGCTAAACCCTGTATATTAAAGAATTAAAATATAGGAATATTACAAAGGAAAAAGTTTTGAAGAAACAAATTACATTTTTCTGAAATACGCATCTAGTACTTATAGAGTGCACTTAGTTAAGAAAGTACAATACTAATCGGTATAATTAATAACAAGAGACAATTAATAATAGTAATCATCTTATATTATAGTATTTTATATTGTTCTAACTGCTATTCCGTTATTTATTTAAAAGAATACTCCACTCGTGAGATTTGCTCCATCTACTTAACGCTCCGCACGGTTCGTTGAAAGGAAACACAAACGAGGTTCATTATGAGGATATCCACCGTTAGCCAAGAGGTCGAGGGAATGTGGACGGACCAAAGATATGACTCTACCTGGTCGTGGTCCACGCCGCGCTGGAGGAACACTAATCTAACTATAATTAAAAACTGCTCCGATACAGTTCTCTCTTCCATAGCGGTCGGGTGTGTCATCAGCAGGACTAGGAGATCTGAGACTTAACGTTTGTTATTTCAAGCTATGTGAAGCAATGGTTGTTATAGAAGTATCGTACCAAGTCCATGTTGCAGAAAGGAATATTTCTCTTGTGGGTGAAAGTAACTTCAATTAAAATTTATTGAACAAAACTAAGTGCGTTCTTACAGATTCCTAAATCCCATCGCTTTGAATTATACCGTTGCGTACGAAAGGATATTTGGAGATAATTTTATAAGGAGTTAAGTTAAACGTTGCATACACATATCGTTAGCATATTCATAAGTCATTATTCTGCTATATAGCTAAGGGTGTGGGTACGAGGGGTAAGAAACCTAGGACTGGGGTGGATTCCCGCCTGAGGCGCCATCTGTATTTGCATAGGAGTGGTTTGTTCACAGTCAAAATATTGCTTAGGGCTGCTTCATCAGAACAGCCTCTTCGTCATCGATCTCTTCGAGGGTCTTCTTCCGGCAATAAGAGAGATCCTCTTCATCGGAGATTGGCTTGCAAGAAGTCTAGAAGGTTGGATGAATTACGGTGACAAAACGTGTACCTGTTAAGAAATCATATTGAAATTTCCATTCTATAATAATTTAATTATAAGCTTCACGACTAAATGATGTTTTGGTTCATTCAGTAATAGTTTTCATAGTAACTACATGTGAGTTTAGGAAGAAATGTGACATGTTCTGAAGATCGAAGGACATTCAAATGGAATTAACCAAAAATAAAAAAAGGTCAATTAGTGTAAACTTGCAAGCTTGAGTTTGCGTATCCCAGAAGCGTTGTTCCTTAATTATCGAGATCGAGATGTCCGTTAGATTCTCATATATTTAATAGTTATTTTACTTTTCCTAATAACTGAATTATGTTTAGAATAATGTTTATAATTTCCTTGTTTGGAATAGTCTGTTAGTTCTATGTCAAAGTAATTTTAATATTATGTTAGACCTCTTAATAAGTCTTCTTAATAGACGTACTCTTATAGTGGGTCTATAGCTTTATTCTCTATTTTAATTTAATTTATATATGGTTTTGTTTAACATCACTTCGACTGCTGAAGCCATTAAGAACAACTACTCTTCTTAAATTATTTTATTATTATCTTCGTTAGGTAGACATCCTTCAATATTCGAATTTATCTTTTCTATTTTATAATATTTGCGTTCAAATATATTCTTCACAGTAAGTTTTTTAGTATCACAACTTTGGCAGGTTGATACAGCCTTAAAAGTAGACGGAGATGAGTCAGCTTTGTATGTCCGATTCTTAGCCTGCTTAATATGCCGCATTCTTTTGATTTTAGTCCGTCGCAATTTTTACATTATTTTTTTAAAGTTGTACACCCTCATTGACGGTTTTGCCTAGATTGATGTAAGTTTCTATGGATTTTCATACCAGGTATAGAATTCTTTCAGATCTCAATCTTGTTCGTATTGCACATAAAGCGTACTTACTAAATTTAAACAAAAAATAAACGCTCTTTCTCAAAGCTAATTGGACTGTATCTGTAATTATTCCAACCAGTTGAACATTGCTGCAAAAAGAAATATATGAGATGGATATCCACCAATTATTCCCACTAGTGGACAGAGAGCAATAGAAAAAAACTGTGGAAGGAGATACTAACGAGTCTTGTTCTGGAAGCTCCTATCCGGGGCGATTAAATGGAGCGAAATGATGACGTCTGTGGTTCGTTTGGTACGTTTCTAATCTCGCTGGAGTCATTACGGAGTGAATTTCCATCTTGCTACCATTAGTATATTACGATACGCACCCTTGAATATCGAGAAATATCGGCTTTTGAAAAGGTCTTATATGCATTAACTATCCTAAGGCTATATAATATACCTAAAAAATGAGTTACGGAGATTTTTACCTTGATCATATGTAAGGTAGAAATTGATATATACTGACTGTTTCCAACTGTTAGTCAGTATTTGCGAATCACCGACAAAGGGTTAACGCGTTTAAACTTATATGTCATTTTTTAACCCAATATTTGCATCATGTACTAAGCCTCCAAGACTCAACCAACACAATATCCAATTCCTCATGTTATGGGTACGACACCAGTTAGAGCTTCTGTCCTCGATGGAATATTTAATACGGAGGGGGTTAGAAGGAGGGGGATATGACGGACAATAAGGAAGCTCTAACTGCTGGATTTACGTTCTCGGATCTTCTTGGCTGTAATCAGGATAATCCTCGAGCATAACCACCAAGTCCGAATATAGACAGATGAATGATTTAGTCGCAGCAAAGTTGAACCATGAATTATTACTGACTCTTTTGTCTTCCTTGCAATTTTGGTATTGAACGCTCAAGTTGTAGGAAGCTGGATCCCCTCTCCGTCTATTTATTAACTTATTAGTACAAATTCAAACTGATTGTTTTTATTAATAATTCTGATCAATGTTAGTAACTTATCATATTTGTATTAGTATAGAGCCGCTATGGACTGCGAATTTACAACCGATATTATTTTCCGTGTCTGGATCTATTTTTTCTATCAACTTTAATGGTCTGCCAGTATCTCTCGACCCTTCTCTTAGTGCCTTCTTCTATTCTTCCAACAGAAGTCTCCGTCTTTTTGAGTTCCTCTTCCAACTCAAACCCTAGTAGCTTTTTACCATTCATCCATGTTCATGATTTTGCCCATTTTGATACTATTTTTTTTTAAAGATCCTTATCACGACTCTGGAACCATCCAAATCCTTTTACCATAAGTTTGATAAAATTCCGTATTTTCTTTGACAGGCAATCTTCGGACATTCTGAAGATGTGTCCATAGTTTGGGCTGCGATTCACTTAACTAAATGCTAAGATTGAAGTGCTTCACCATCCAAGTTCTGGGTCGATATCATCGCCTTCATTGAGGATTATAATTTGCTGAAAATTTTTTATAACTCTATTAATCTAAGTAATATCAATTTTCTCCTGTCTTATATTGTTTGGACCGCAATTCGTTTAGGAATAGGCTAAAATTAAATGATTTATTATCATGATTCCAAGTTCAGGATCTATTTCATCATATGTCAAAGTTTACAGCATCGCGATGTGAACAATCATTGTGAACCATAATGATCTATTGATCTTTAAGGATATTCACATCGTTTGAATAACCGTGGAAAGAAGATCCTGGATCCTCCGATCCGATCTAAGATCTAGGAGTTTTTAAATTTTAGTTATGCAGAGTGCACAAATGCCATCCATCACCGTGGGAATTCGCCCTCGTCTAATGGAGCCTTGGTTCGATCCATCCGGCCATGAATTATTCAAAACAATCTAAATTGAATGGGCGAACCGTTGGCGATCACTAGGCACAATGAGAGGATTTCTATAATTGCTTTGTAATTACTCGTTGAATTTCCCAACCCACATCTCGCTTATGCGAGGCATAAATGGATCCGCTTAGCTACCGCGCTTCCATTAACTGTCACGCTCGCTTTATTCAGTCATCAGGTTTTTGGATTATAGCCTCGTAATAGAGTTTTATGGAGCTGATTAATATTCTCTCTAAAACAATAAACGATGCTTTAAAACGTTAAATCTGAGTGTATCGTTTGGAAAGGAATTTCGTTTTCAACGTCATTAGAGGAATCCACATATATATTGTACTAGAAATGGATTTCTGGAGAAATTGTGTCGAGTCAAGATTGAAGAAGGTCCAAAATGAGGTCATAAGACATAAGGTGGGAGCTAAATTCAACATTCTCAATGACATCAGTGAAAGAAGAATGCTGTAATTCACAAGAATGATTGAGACAAGATTACATAAATACTGCCCTGAGAAATGGAGAAGAGAAGGAGACTTCAGAAGCAGTGGATAGAAGAAGTCAAAGAAGAAATGGAAGCTAAAGGTCTGACAGAGGAGGATTGTGTGGACAAGAGATATTGGAGTATTTGGGTCTGATGTGAGGAAATCACGAAACCCGATAATAATAAAATAGTGAAAATTAATTGCACAGTCCTTTGTAAAATCCTTTCTACTCATTCTTTCTTCGTTTCCAATAAAATCACCCATAATGTTCTATTTGTTGCTGTCCTTCACCAATCCCTCATAATCATCCAAGGCATCTGAAAAAAAAACGTCCACGGAAACCTCTATCTTAAATCTGTTATTGGAATACTACCACTTAGTGCTAGTTTAAAAAACAGTTGATAAATACTAAATAGAAAATTATAATTGTTTTTACTACAAGGGGGGGGGGACAATAAACATTCAGAAACAGAAGATTATAAACCATAAAATCAAATAAGGAATGCGAAGTCTGGAGAAAAATTAAAGAATCAAGAAACCAGTGACATAAAGGGTAATCGAAACTGAAGCAACACTGAAGTAAACTATTTAATTATTTATTTGGGAAAGGTCATGCTACCGACAATTTCTCCTGATTGATCCGAGATGTGCGGGGCTCAATGAAGGAGGTGTCTTACAGGGGTCAATACTCGCTCCCCTTGTATACACAGTATATACTTCTCACATAACCCAATGTCACCCCTCTTGCCACTCATGCACTGAGAGATAATACTGTTTCACTAACATGATTAGGCTGTGTAGCTCTCTGTTATAGCATCGACTAACAGAATCGCTATCCCATTTTGATTACTATTGATCGTTTATTTTTATGTTTATTTTCTACGTAAGATATTTTTTATGATTATAATAATTTTAGGAGTAGGTGACGAAATTTAATTATCAAGTACAAGAAGGGAAAGTGTAGATATTTGTCATGGTGATGATTGGGGTAAACCAGCTCCTCAATCCTCCGTGTCGGGGGAGATATTCAAATGTATTCACAACAGGACCCGTGAGGATGTTTGCTTTGATTAGGTCAATCTGTTGGGAAGGATAGTGTCCGCCGTCTGGGCTAATTGAAACAAGAAGGCTCCGCGGGATTAGCTCTTAATCCTGTCTCCGGGTATAATCCTCGGAGAGCAAGGAACAACTCGTCTTAGCGGCGAATCTCGGTGTACTGTAGGGACCTCATCAACGGCCTCTATTTGTCAGCCTTAATAGGATTCATTCCAAATCCAGGGAGTGCTCAATATCTGTAGCGTGATAATAATTATCATTTAAGTCCGATACATGTATTACAATACCATGTGTAAATGTATGCTATTTAAAAAAAAAAAAACCTGTACCACTATACCCTATGAAGGTCCTGGGTTTAATGCAAGGTAGAGGCTAAACTGTTTTTTGGGCAACAGTTATGCATAGAGGCGATTTGTCCGAGATCAAGATCAGCCGACAGATTTTTCTCTAATTTACCCACTTTATAGAGGTTGGATGAACCCCAGGAGGGTCTCCAGATCCCTCAGGGTCCATGAGTGGCTCAGTGATAGAGCGCTGAGTTGTCCTGCAGAACCCCCGAGAATCTGGATGAGTTGTAGTAGCAGTTTTTTAAAAATTATGTGTATTATAGGATAATTTAAATTTTAATAAATATAATAATAATTTATAAAGAAAGCAGTCTACAGTTGTGAGTAATGGAAGATGTGAAAGACAGAGGCTACGGCACGTGGGAGCCCATTAGATACTAACGGAGTTAGTCGCTCGTCAGTTATTGCATTTGAGCGTTCCCCTTAGCTGAGCCTATCCTTGATTAACCCGCATTGATTTTGCACAGCTCACTATTACGGATCTGCCAAGATGGGAGGAGATCTTCTCATACTATCTCCATCATTTCAATATTCCATTTTTTTTTTATGTTTAAATATCTACTAAGCTAAGTTTGGAGGAGATGAAATAGTAGTTTGTTTTCATATCAGCAGAATAATTGGTTAAGTCCAATGTTCCAAAAACGAGTTTCTTGTAATTTAGGGAGCGGAAACGTGTTATTCTCGGAGTGAATACGAAACTAGGTCAGGCACTTTCTTGATATTACAAAAATATTGAAAAAACAATGATTTCGGCTTTAAAAGTTTCAACAAAAACATGACTTATTGAAGGATATTTCTTGTGTTATTGCCTATTTTAAATGAACAGAAAAACACTCTGGGAATAGCTGTATTTAAAAGAAGCTTTGAAACACTTTGATTTTGACAAGGGCAGAAATGGGGGTGTTTTCTTCGAACGTGAAGAGAAAACATTTATGGCTAATGGGGTCTACAATCAGAATTTTATTACTACATTTTATATACATCAATTTTTATTAATATGAATAAGAAAGTAGGTGTTATCAGTACCAGTACCGGCTGATACACGAGTACCGACCGAATTGCCTCGGTGGAAAGCCAACGTATTGATAAAGCGATTTAGACACGGCCCCATTCGACAATGTACGAGAGGGGGGAAGAGAGTGAATTAAGAATCGCTGCTACAACGGAAAGCGAACGGTTTTGGAAAGCGTGTTATTAACAGATGAGGTAATCAACGTAAAACAATACGAGCGGCCTAGGACAATGGCCTCGGAGTTGTATGTGTCCTATGTGTCCTATGTTTGGCCGCTTATTTAATTAATATTCCATTGTTGCGACATATCGTTTCCCTCAGTCTTTCCCCTCCACCTTTAGTATCAATGTTAATATATTATCGCGTGTAGTTAGTGTAAGCCAAAGTAAGTACTAATTGATGCGGAGCGGGGTTGTACGTATATATGTGTGAAACATTTCAGAGCGAGCTCCGTGTTAAACAATGTCCTGGCAAACAGTGGTGTATTAGAAATTTTGGCAATCTAAATTTGTATAGAACTCTATGGAACAATTCAGTCGAAATGATATTAAACAGTTTTCATCACATATGGCTTCATATTAATTTTATAAATTATATATAATTGCAATTATTATTATTTATTTTTTAAAAATCTTGCACATGATCAGAAGTGATTGGTATACATGTATGTGTACATATGATAGACATAAAATAGCATACAATGCAAAGCATTATTAGTGGAAAAACGCCAGATTTTAGAGTAGAAAATAAAACTGTTTCTCGGCTAATTCAAAATCCAAGTACACCGTCAAACGTATTTTACCAATGACACTATACATGGTTTTTTTGCGTTATGTATGACTATATGAATTATCAATCCTAACGGAAACGCCAAAAAAAACCTTCGAAAACCAAAAAAAAAACCACTCTACATTTAATAAATAATACAGAGAAATAATTACAAACACACACATAAATAACTCATATGAGACGAGTGATAAGAAGATTTTATACAAAATAATGAGGTAGGTTTCACGGAGACCTGCTAAATAACAAGTACACAAACTTCAGTTCTTCAAAGTTATGGAAAGTTCTGAACTGAGCTGTTTTGAACAAATACAACAATGTGACATGATGTCTTTTACCTCCGGCATTCTTTTTTCTTTTGGCATAATTGCAGCATAAAACTCTTTAGGCATAACTAACTGCAACATATATCTTTACAATTTTTTTTTATGTCTTTAAGGCCCTTTACAAGTACCATTTGGTTGTTTTAGCGTGTCTCGCTAAGGTTATGAACTAAGTGTGATTGATAATGGTTTATGAAGGTTGGAAACGAAAATCCCTGGCAGGGATTATCATTCGGATCATTTCGTCGGGAAAATATTACCATAACTCCTTATTCCTATATACCGCTTCTACACCCTCGCCAATTTTCGTCGAAGCCGTACTCCGAAATGGGATCACGCTTTTTTTTTTCTTTTTTATCCTTCTTACCTCAGGAATGAAATTGAAAAGCGGGAATCTAATACCGTCCGTGTCAACAGAGAGGAGGCTGGTGTAGAATTAAAAGAAAATGGTCGGTTGTTTTGACAAGACGGCCCCCAACCGCGGCGGACTATGCAAATATTAATCCAGGAGAGAGGCCGCTAAGTGTTCTCCCAGAAGACGGAAGGGGGGAGGATTCTGTCGGCATAATTTTATTTGCCTCGCCTCTGCCAAAACAACGGCCAGGTGTCGGAGCAAGGGTTGAGTGGTGGTATAGCTTCCGTCCCAAGGGTCTCCTTCGTCCAAAGGGTTCGGAAGTAGACCTTCGGAGTCCAAGAGTTTGTCGAAGAAGTAGGTCTGGAAAAAAAAAGTCAACTCTTACCTTCTAGTAAGATCATCTTTTTCTACCACCTATTGAGGTAGCTGCTTACTTTGGGCGTCAGGTGCATTTTATTAAGGCTCTTGCGATGGATTTGCAAAAAAACACAAAATTACTATTATTCCAATTATACTAAAAAGAAAAATTGGCGCTTCTACGATGACAAACAATTAAAATTCATTAACAGCATTGATTTTGAAAAGTTGATATCAAATTGAGAATTTATACACAATGTAAAAAATACAATATAGTAATGAAACGATTTTCTAAACATTTTTTTGTATCTGTTAACTTTTATAAAGCGTAATAAGAAATAAGTTATAATGTTTTTAGTTACACTCTGGATTATCATATATGTTATGGTTTCATTTTAATTAAAATATTGTACAGATGTATGGAATGTGCCAATTAATAAACGGTCTTTGAAAGTGCTACATTGAAATGAAAAAAAATTTTTATTTAAGTCGAATTTTCATCATAAAAAAATAATGTACGTGACTATTGTATACATATTACAATTATTATATATTAAAACATATGATTGATCCCTGCATAAAAGACAGAAAACCTAGATATATTTAGGATTTTAATTAGAGTAAACGGAGGAAATGGGGGCCTTTAGTTAAACAAACACTGCCGAGTTTAAATAACCCAATTAAATTACTGTTTAATCTTATTAAAAAATACATACAAATATTTCTCTGCACCATGGCCATTCCCCTTTTTACGTTTATCTAATGATTGAATTAAATATTTTTTAAATCAATAATCAACTTGCATAATAATTTTCTTTAAAATTTACAGCGAAAAAATATCTACATAAGAGAAAAACAAATCTGCTGTTGTATAAATGTTAAATATTCTGCTGAAACTTCCGAAATTTTCCCTTGGGATGGCAACAGAATTAGGCCTTTATAACGCAATCGATTCCAACAGAATCGAGTTTACAGATCCCAGGTAAACTGAAACCAGTTACTGTTTATAGGATTCCAGATAGTTACGGGATCGCAGGTCCCTTTTTCCCTAGCGCCGTCTACATCGTACCCTCTGAAGATCTATAAACAGCAGTTTACTGCGTTTACATACTCCTTTGGAAACACAATGCTACCTTAAGAACGTTCCTAGAGGAACTGCTGTTTTGAGTAGATGCCTTTCTTTATTTACCCAGAGGCAACGACTAAAACCGCTGTACGGTAAATATCCGAAATTCTTCAAACGGAATATGAACATGGCTAGGATGTTGGTAAACAGTTTGGAATATAGGACGGCGCAGATGGATACTAAGCACGCCTTGCTAGACCTGTTGCGGGTTAGTCTACTTCTCCCTAAGGGGTTTATGTCATTATATTGTTCATAGTTAATTGTTTTATTGTATAATTATATATATTGATATAAATAAAATGTGTATTTTTATTGATTTTACAGCTGAACTAAAGATGGACGTCCTACGAGAACGAGAAGTCAAAGACAGTTTGGAAAGACAGCTTTTGGATGAACAGAAAATGAGAGGTAAGTTTTTTACGTTTTTATATATGTTTTTATTATAGAAACAAAAATAAATGTTCATATTTTTTCCATTGCATTATTAAGTATAGGAAGATAAAAATATAAATAATAACTCATAATTGTTCAATGAACTTAAATAATTATAATTCATACCGAAAAATAACAAAGAAGTTATACATTAAAAAATAGAATAATAATTGTAATTTCGATTATTATTCTAATTATCTGTTAATATATTAATATTAATTTATTCTTTTTTATTGATTTAATCCTAAATTAATTTATTATAATTATCTAGTAATAAATCAATTACTAATTATTACTTATTATTATTATTGTAAATCTATAATTATTATAAACAGTTATATTTAATAAATTATTTTAAAAACATGGAATTTTACTTTTAAGAGCTAGATCGAGTGTTATTTAAAGTATATAGATTAATTTTATAGTATATATATAGATAGTAAAATTCATTACCACATTTAGTTTTCATACTGATACTTATAATTAATAAATAAAAATAATTAATGTATAATCTGTATATATTCAAGAAAATTTAATACTAATTAATTGATAACGGTATACAGCATAAGGGTATGAGATTTATTTATTAATTTTTTTTCTTTCTTATTTTGTTTCCTTAAGTATTCTATTAAACTGCTTGATGCATGTTTATTATTAGACCTCTATTTGGAGGCGAGGATTTTCCCAAAAGCAGTTAAGAGCTTAAATTAAGTTGCAACCTCTTTAGAACACGTTTTCCAATTACTTGGAATATTTCAGATACTATAAAGACTCCTGTTCGGCTTCAATCGTTCTATACTTCATTAATCCTATAACAGGAAGATCAGTTAGACACCATATGAGCTTATCTTGTACGAAATGGAGGATATCCAGGAGGCGGGTGTGGGTGACGTGTATTTACCCCGAGATGACAAAAGACCCAAACAAAGGAAATGACTGCGTCCATTAGTCCCCTGTTCCGCTACCTGCCTTCGTCATATCTTGTTTCAAACAATATATATATAATAAAAAAAATTAACGATTATTTTTCTAACACCTGTAAAAAATAAAATAAAATCGGTTCCACTAGTTGGGGTATATCTCATCTAGCCGAGTATATTACAGCACAAAATCTGTACGGTTTCAAATTATGTACTTTTTAAATATACTGTTTCAAAACAATTTGAAGTTTAAAAAAATAAAAAATAAAATAAAGGAAAATGCTCAGGGTGGAGGTAAAAATAAATTCTTAAATAATAAGAAAATATTTATTAGGAGCCAACTTTTCTACCCACATTTCAAGTCTTCATAACCGGTTAGTAAACAAGATATAAAAAATATTATACTAGATAATATAAAATAAATTAGATAGATTATTTCAACAGTGATGGTAAAGGTAGGATAAAATAAAAATTATTAATTAAAAAATAAATTAATTAGAAGTAATACTATAACTTAATGAAAGTACTTGATACAATTAACAGTGAAAAAATTGCAAAAAATATCTCTTTCTTAACATTTATACGGCTAAACAATAATTTAAAAGGGATAAAAACTCCTTGGTCATGCCTTAATTTGGGAGAGACGTATCCCGAGGGGTCCCGAGCCTGTCAGTTATTCATTAAAGATATCTATCCAAACTATAAATGGTTATGGTTAAATGGTTAACCTGGTTAAGGACTCACATTGTAACATCGATCTACTAGCCATTAGGATTCCAGTAGTAGATGTACTGAACCCCAGACTCGTTCAAAAAAAAAATTAATACGTTAATAATACAACAAAAGAATGTTGTTACTTATACTAAATAAATAAATACCTAATTATTTTAATTATTTCTTAAACTTAAGAAAAACAACTGATTCACTGAAGTAATATTTACAAACAAATATTAATAAAATAGACCGAATCACTTTCATTCCTTCTTAGATTACTTCTGATTTAATGAAACAGATAAAATGCATCTTCTGAAGGATAAATTGGAATAAAATGCTAATATAATATTTTAATAAGTAGCTAACAAAATATTATTAAATGTTTTCCAGCTGATTTTATTAAGGTGGGACCGGAGAAATTAAACCTCTTAATTTTCTTCCTCTCTCTCTCGCCTTACAAATTCCTCAGGAGACACTTTCCCGTATTAAAGTTAATAATGACAGTAATAATACAAGGGTGTAAGTTTCTTGTAAAAGCTTTATTTTGAAATTTTAATTATGAAATATAGCCCCAATTTCTGGGGCCTGCCTTTTCTTCTCCCGCCCTTCAACACTTTAGCGTTTTCTAAAGGGGACTTATGTTTCATGGCTAATTTCTCTCTCCCCTGCCTAAGGGTAGAAGGAATAATAAGGAGTTTTATAGCCTTTGGAATCGCCTCCTCCTCTTCGGACCGTAATCTAATGTCAGTGGCAACATAAATTAATTATTTGGGAGTGCTGTGTATCGGTATCATTAGGTGGGAGCCGGGGGTGGTCTTCGCTGTCTTGGCATTTCTCCGTGAGCTCTCAAAGGTCGAACCCTCTTTGTCTCTTGTCCTTTAAGGAGTTGAACCAAAGGCCACAGTCCCACTATAATTCTCCAATCCGATTACACATGTCGTCTTTTGTTGTCAGCAATCCAACACCTCAACAAAAACAACAGTTCTATAGCTCCTACAAAATCGTTGTAACTACTAATGGTTAATGAGAAAACTACTAATAAAATCTGTCAACGTATAAATTAAAAAAAATTACCAGTACAACACATGAAGGTTCAGTACAGTACAGTAAACTGAACTATTTTTTATTATACAATAGTGCAGGTAAATATTTTTTCCAAGGATTTCGCTTTCATAGTATATAAAAATTAAATCGAGATCAATTATAAATTTATTAATACAAATATAAATAAATATTTTGCTAGAATAAGTACTTAACAAAAAAAAATACTATTTTATTAAATATATTTTAAAAACTAATTTAAGCAATTTTCAAACACATATCTGAGCTTTAATGCTTATTAAATTTTAATAGTAATAAGTTAGTAATGAATCAAAATTTATTTCATATAAAAATAAATAAAATACCATTACATGGATGGTTAATTATATAGATTAAACACAATTTCTTGTATATGTACGATACTCGTATTAAAACATATCTATCCTCAAAAAATAATATTATAGCTCAAAATATAATAATTAAGGAATTGATCTTACGATATTATACATCTTTTGAACAAGTTTATTTTGTTAGGTAATGGATTTAGTATATGAGTTTTTATTTACTTCCATTTAAAGAGTTTGTGAAAGGTCGTGTTAAGCGTTCCTTTATTTTCTGATAGATTTATAAAAGTGTAAACTGGATGGTAAGATCTATTTCTGGAAAAATCAGCATTTTATTTAAACGCAGTTGAGTTTCGAGACTATATTATATTCTCGACTATATATCGAGACTATATCTCATAATCATGCTCTAACAGTGAAAAGAAAAGTCTTTATAAAACAACAAACTAGTCTAAATATAAAATTGACACTTGCAAAATGTTGATCAGTCGTTGTTGTCGATTCATTTGTGTTTATCATTATTTTTATATTGCTAATAAGAGTATATTAAATGTGAATAACACGAATTTAGATCTTTACTTCTGATTGTTTGTTCTTATATTATTCTATTGGGATAATTTCCTTTATATTGCAATTGAAACTTTATTTTCGTGGTGTATCAAATTTAAAGGTTTGGTTTTTTTAAATGTAAAAAATAAATATATAAATAAGATAAACCGAATCATATAGCTCTCACTTCGCATTTCACTAAAACAAGACATGCACTTAAACCAAGAACTGATCATTTGTATATGGATTACTATCGGAACATTATGTCAGATTTTTCTATTTAAAAATGCTGAAATAACACAATTAGCCCTAATTATATACTATAAGGAAACAGACGGTATCTAAGGCCTTGTTTCTATCCAGTTGCTAGTAAACAAAGAAGGAAAAGAGATCGATGGAGACGTAAGGCAATGACTGATCAGGGCCGAGCCGCTAATTAAATGGAACAGGAGCCGACCCAACTGTTGTGCAAATTACCCCTTTCTTATCTTTTTACGGCAGGCCTCGGGGTGCCTGAGGCCGCCCCCTCCAGCTCTGACTCAGAGATAGCCGATGACCACCACGAAATCAGATACGGCTCTAATGCACATTTATTGTCCAGTTATATTTGTCTTCACTTATCTCCCTCCGTTCCTTCCTCTATTTGTTCCCGTCATCCGTCTACACTGGCCATCCGATATCGCTCTTCCTTGCTCCACATGTCATAACAGGGATCGATCATTTGTTTATAAAGTTCCCTGTTTGCCAGTGATATGTATCGAGACGGTCTCAGGTGCCAGAACTTAATATTCGGTATACTCCCGTTTTCGTCATGGGGAAACTTAAGCCGCCTCCATATCTAATACATATAATCAATTTATAATCAAGTTTCAGTAATTTTTATCAGTTATATTATTTTTAAACACTTATTTATCCGATCACACATCGGTCTCGATTAAAAATCTAATTATAATAACAATGTTATTATTTTTGTTAAATTATTATTACTTAAATCCTGATAATCTATTTATTGGAAATCGAAGTTTCGACTTCTTCTTCTTTAGAGCTAGAAAGACAAGATATGAAAAATAGTAATAATAAAATATGTAACCAATTGAATTCTGTTTATTTATTTTATATCCAAATAATTTCAGTTATAAATATTTGTGCAGCTTCTCTATCAAGCCCTGAAGAAGACCTGCAATGTGGGTCGAAATGTATTATAATAAATAGTTTATCACTATTTAAGGTATTATATTGTTTCACCTCCACCTGAACCATTTTCTTCTCAGATATTATATTTTATATTATTTTATTTTATTAATATTCACAAGTTGTATGATTGTAGCCCTAATATGATCTGAATTTTAACATTTTTTTAATTTTCTCTGTATTATATATGTTGATTTATTTTTTTCTCGTATAAATAGGTAATTAAATAGACAAATAAAAATAATACATTTTGTCTTTTTTTTAAGTATTAGTTGATGCCCATCATTTAAATTATCATACACTTAAAATTAAAATTAGCAGAATAATAAATTATTTTCAAAAGTGGAAGATCATTATGAATGATCTAATATAAATGACAATAATTCAATTGAAAATGAGAAACAGATTATGCCTTTACACTAATCTAACATTGTTAAAGATTCTTATCAATGAGTTTGACACTGAAAACATATACAAATTAAAAAAAAAAAAACCTAATTACACTCGTTTTAAAGTCACTCCATTTTTGAATAATTTATCCAGAAGCCTACTCACGGAATAATTTGTAACGGTTTTCGTGTAAAGCTGATTGCACGCACGAAGACACCAGCTGTCACTAGAGCGTCCACACGCTTCAGTCACGCTTTTCGGGCATTATCCGCTTTGACAGCTCTTAAAGACTGCCATACACACCGTGGCAGAATACCTGACTCTGTCATCCGTTTATGGAAAAATAGCAGAGAAAATTTAGTTTATAATTTAATATTATTTGTAATCCGTGATACGATAATAAACTGCAAAAAAATAGGTTTAGATTGATTAAATAAGAATATATATATTATAATTAAACATATATTATAATTTATAAACTACAAGAAAGATTACAATATTGTGATGGATAGATATTGCTTTGATACAGTAGTAAAGTTATTACGATTTCTTTATAGATATTTTCTTTATGAGCAATGAAATGATCCGGGTGGAGGTTAAAGAAAGAATTTCTTGAATAGAAATAAACTATTTATTGGAGAAAGACGCTTTGACTCACATTTTTCGTCTTCTTCAGGGCTGTATAGAAATTATGCAATCAAATTATAATAAAATACAAAAAATTATAAAGAATAAAAAAGATAAAAATATAAATAATAATTAACTATTGAAGTAAACCTGATATAGGAGTAGGGATGATTTAAACTATAAAAAAAAATTAAGGTATTATTTAAAATATTTGAACCATGTATGAAAATTTAAAACAAAAGAATAATAAATAAGTGAAATAATAAAAATCCTCAAGTAATTAATAGTAGAAATGAAAGAATGTTAGTAAAACATACAAGGAAACATACAAATTTAAAAATTAAGATAATACTTATACTCACTAGAGATTCTGCAACATTATTGATGTACTTAAATAATTTAGGGGTCTACAGTCAAAATTCTACATCTACATTACATTACATTTAAGTAAACCTAAATTTGGGCACGATTGTGAGCTTTATATTTAATTTTTGCAAAAATAGTGTTCCCTTCATTTTTATAGGAGAGTGGGTAAGCATCAAGTAATTCGGGTTACTTATGTAAACGAAAGATGTTCACTATTACATAAGAATCTCTTCAGTTATCGAGGTTTTCATTATTACCGAACAACTTCCACTTTCGTTTATGCTCATTTTCAATGAAAATAATCCATTTATTTGCTATTACCTTATATGTGCCATTGTTTTTTAAATATTCTCATAGGAAACCAGTTAACAGAGGGTTGGAAAGGGAATGAACGGGAGGAGTTTGGTGATGTGTTCACTTGTGGAATGTTGTAGAAATAATATTGTTTAACAAATGACATCGGTATTATTCTATAATCAATTGCAATGTTTTTTCCATCGATTTTAGACTCGCCCTATCCGATCTCAATCCACCATGAGATAATGGATGATATTTTTTTTATTCCTAATTCAGACAAAGATTGATAACCGAATCCGTCTGGAAGTTCGGATATGACGGCAGGTGCTAAGTGATTCTCTGAGAGATCTGACGTCTTAAACAGTCTTCCTGTAATTTGTCTTCCCGACGAATCATTCTTATAACTCCATGGAGAGAGAGAGAGTGAGAGAGAGTGAGAGAGAGAGAGAGAGAGAGAGAGAGAAATATACAGAGACGGAAGGGTGGGGGAGTAGCCATTTTTATCTCATTAATAATGATGCTGGCGTCTTTATCCGATCCAATGCCTCCTTGATAAATGATCCACAATATCCCTTTCCCCCGGGGCTAATGTTATTTTCATTATTTCATTGACTAGTTCTTTCAGAATGATCTCTTTATATGAAGTCAGCTCACCATATTTCAGGGAAATGCCTCGCCGCCCGCTTCGTTTCATCATTCTTGCCAGTCGGGCGGGCTTCGTCTTATTTCTTGCCAGGAATATTCTTCTTGACTGATGGGTTGTAGGGAGCATGCTTCTGCGAAATATTTCATATTAAAAGAATGAAAACATGATACCTATATTCACAGATAAGGAACCTATAGCAAATACTACGGCCTCAATGAATAAGTGATTAAGTCTTGGTCGAAAAATTTCTTGTACTCGTGTTATTCTCATAGTTTACGACTGGCTAAGTCAGGTCTTGGTTTGAAAAGGAATTATTGTTTGTATTATAACTCCATTTCAAGCCAAAAACTACGAAAAGGACACTATTCCGAAATTCGACTGATCCACTTATTCTCCTCAGACTGAAAATATATTTAAACTTAATTCAATATTTTTAAAAATACATACAAAATTATTTCGAAACTAGGATTTTTCCATTTTTTTTGTTTTGGGATGTTTGAAGGGGGATGAAAGCTTAATTTTTTTTTCTTCCTTGTTACCATTAAGATATTATAGTTTGTCATTTATGGGTCAAAGTTGTTTGTAATAATAGTTTTTCAATTTCATCATGTCTGTAATTAGTTCATTCAATGTGCCCCCGGGTAAAAGACACCATGTCCATGAAACAAATAACAGTTCAGGTAAATTTTCATAATCAATACTTTCAATTGCCTAACTATGCCAATATCAATGTTAACAATTTTCGTTTCAATAAGTAACGAAGCAACTAATTCTAATGTTTAAAGTAAAAATGTTTTGTTTTATGGACTTAAAGACATCGAATACAAGAACGAGCTTTGTTTTCAAATGAACTCTACTATTCATCAAATCATGGAGTGAATCATCCCCCACCCAGGAGTAATTCGAAAACGGTTACTTCCAGAGCATGATAATGCCGTTATTTTCCTACTGATATTCTCGTTAAGCCTACACGTTCAGAAATTACACGAAAACAATTAAAACGTTTTCCGGAGCTGCGGTTTTCGAAGGTTGATTTAATACGGTTCGTGCGAGGTACACGAGGAGGGATGGACAGCGATTTGATTGCGGCGCACGGAGCCAGTCCTAACTGCCCGGTGAATTAAGGAGCTCCCTGGGTCGTGACCCATCCTATTTACTTACAGATTGGATTATCTCGAGTCTGTCATTACTCCTTAGTTATCGCGTCCCTATCCACCCATCCATCCATCCATCCCTCCTCAGGATTAATCGCATCCAAGGATTCGTCCCTTTCTGGTCTCAAGATTCTACCGACTCCGATTAGATAGATCATGTAGATACGCACCTCTATTCCATCGTAATCAAAAGAAATATCAGATCATCTTTTTCACCAAACGCCAACTGATTTTATTATGTAGCGTTTTGGCTAGATATGCTATATGTTTTATAACTAAAGCGCTGAGTCCTAGAGATTACGAGAGGTAGAACTGCATCTTGAAGACAAAGAAGGCCCTGGAAGAAATTCTACCGACTTTCAAGTTTTTTTCACCATCTCAATACCCTTGATATGGTCATCGACGGTTGATTTGCTAACTTCGAGTTTCGTTGTCAGTTCTGGAATAGTTGTAATGTAAGATAGTCATAAAGAGGAGAACTTCTTGCAGGGCGTTCTTTGTGTTGAAGGCTCAAGTCTTCCTCTCAAATATCGGGAACCGCCTTTGAACTCTGCACTCACTTATACTTCTAAATCACCTTCGTCCCAGAATTTGTTGATGACTGGCCGTTTGGGTTCCATTTCGGCCCATTTCGGCCGATTATTCCATAGCATCCCATACTCGTTTCTATAAGTATCGAAGAAACCCATTTTAGTAGTTCAAAATTAAGGAAAATTGGCTAATACCTGAACTAATACCAAAATTAAAAAAATGTCACATGGTGTCCTTTACCTCCGTGGTGCAGATATATATAACCCTTTTTATTAAATTAGTAACCATTTTTGTTTTTAACGCAAAAAAGGGGTATGTTTAGTAGAACCCTCTTCCCCACTATTCCGAATCCCGAATCAGAAGGATCTCATCAGATTTCCATACTGATTTCCGCAGTGGTTACATCCATGCATGAAGGAAGTTCTTTCACAAGTGGCGAAGGGCTGACGGGGAAACAAGAGAGGGCTCTGGTCAGTTATAGGGGTGAAAAAGAGGCGGACACTGGAGCGTGTGTGGGAATCAAAAGCATATTCGAGGTGGCGGCGCACAAAGAGTCGGTGCTGCCCTTGACACCCCTTTGATAGCCTAACCCTTTCGAGCCTTTCATTTATATTTCGGTCTCTATGTGTTCGGAGCTTTTATATATCGTCGCCCTAAGGAATTTAAGTCAGGAAACAAAGGGATTTTTTTTAATAAACATAATTTACAGTCAAGTATAATTAAATATATACCTGAGAACATAAAAGTATATTTTTAAGGAGCAACAACAAAATGACACCTCATGTTGTAATAGTAGAAAAATGTAGTATTAACAATCACAATTATGGATTTTGAGAGTAAGAAAGTAATTTTAGTAATAACCAGTTCTAAAAATATTTTATAGTATCAGTTCCCAGGTTTTCTTGATTTAAGTCGCATGTTTTAGCTTTTCAATCGTTTTCTTTTTAATATTCTCGAAAATAAAATAATCGGTAGTTTTAGTATGAAAAATGGAGTGTTCACTAGTTCTTAGACTAATGACATCGACGAACAAATGATAAATCGATTCCATGTAATCTTACATATATCAAACAAGGTAAGAATCATCAAGTATTAACTGAGCTTTTATATATATATATATATATATATATATATATATATATATATATATATATATATATATATATTGCTAACATTGCCATTTTACGTCCCCTCTGGAGGAATCTGCATGGGCGCGAACTCATTACCTTGTACATAAAAGTTATGCTAAGCACTACACCAAAGGTCACCCAATAAAAGAGAATCAAGCTGGCAATACTCTATACAAATTACGCTTATACAAGAAAGGGTTAGTTTCGAGGACAATAAATCAAAATAGTTAATTAGCCCAACATTTATTTCATCAATTGTACTAAAGAAATATTAACAACAACAAGAGTGGATATAGGACCTTTTCAAGATTGAAGGGACATCAAAGCACCCTGGATCAATATCTAAACTTTCCCGCTGAGGGAAACATATGAGACTTTCTGGACAGAGTGACCGTAATCTTAGGGAAGTATAGGGATAATCCGGAAGACAGGAGTATGAAGGAATCCCGTACGATGAGAGGGGACAATGGAAGTGCTGGGGTGCTCAGGTATAAATGTTAACTGGCTGACAAAGGTCCCAGCTAAGCATAAACTTCTTCCCCTCCGAGGGCTGTTTATAGTTTCAATCAGCTGCTCTCCCATCCCTCATAAATTGTAGGCCTTAGGCCGTCCCTATATCTGAGCACAATGCCGCCTCCTTCAATAAAATCATATTAGCAATTATATATTTTATCTCAGCCCGTTTATGACTGCAGTTAAGACAAGGGTAAGGATGGCATTACGGTCCGAGGAACCCTCTGGTAAGTTGGATTGGATTAGGCTATTTTACTTGCAGTAAAAATATTTGAAATATTTTTAGCATTGTTGTATAACTTTGATTGCGGATAGCGGAATTGCGGAGCCGGCGCCAGAATAATATCTATGAAATGATAGCATTTGTAGTGTGATAATATTATTGGAGTGAAGTCATGAAAATTAAGATGGGCTTGTAAAGTTGCTTGATTTGGGCTGTGTCAACTGGGAAGCGTCTGTGGGGAAGAACGTGACGTAGGCGGAAGGATTGCGTTAATAGTGATCTTGCAGATTAGGGTTTGAGTAGTGGATCATGGACGGAAGTTCGTAAGCAGATATCGGTGGTATCGGTATCGAGCTTTCGGGTTCACTAAGCCTTATTATTATTATTTTCCATTTGTTATGATAGCTAATGTTTTTTAGCTATTTATTTATTAATTAAAAAACAAGTGTCACGAGGAATGAAGGTGACAAGGCGAGAGACCATGAAAGTGATAGTCTTTTTTTATAAGACCCATACATAGACGTCTGGAAAAGACTATTATTATTATAATGTTAAGATCTTCCCTCCACATAACTTCAAAGGCGACGACTCCCAGAGGTAGACGACTCTCAAAGAGACAGCTTCCGTGGTTCCGCTCGCGGGTCGGAGGGGAGGTTAGTAGTAAGTATTTCATCTCAGAAGGGAAAGGCAGAACTGCAGGGGACAGGAGGATTGTTTGACAGCGGAGTGGAGCAACTATGTCAAGACATCTGAAGAACGCACCATAATTATGACAACACTCGGATTCCAGTTGGGAGAGGAATTCGGCCGAAGCTGCCGCTGCCTCCCGTCCTAGACAGAGAAGAGACATACCAACCCACTCTTCGAAAGATTCTTGAGAGGATGAGGTATTCGCATCGTAGATGGCAAACGTCTCTCTTATGCTAATATCTAATTTAGCTCTCCAATCAGAGCAGAGACAATTATTTACTTATAATTATTCATCATGTCTTCAGGAAGTCTTTCGAAGAGTAAAATTATTGCAACAATATTCAACTGCTATGTAAGGGTAATTTTTACAATATCTCGACTCTTTTATTTTAAGGTCACAGTAAACATCAACTGTTAGATACGAGCACTTAAATCGGTAAATTGACTAAATAATTTTAACATATCTAATAAAGGGTTCTTGTTTGATTCCCATGAACAATGATTGTTACATCAGAGATGAATGCTTTATTATTCATATTTGCAATACTTTTACGTTTCGGACATAATAAAGCTTGTTGTTGTTATATGTTGGTTTGGACATAATAAAGTTGGGAGGTTTATGGTATATGTAATAAAAAATATAATTATTTTTTTTGTTATAACCTTTTTTTGTTGTGTAATAGGAGCATAGACATTTATTTTTCGGAAGTTGATATAGATATTTATATATAAATCCTATCACGTCTGCTTCATGCGTTGACGATGGGTACTGCTTTTCCTTATCCTCTTGGGAAATGAGAGGGAGAGATGATGAAACGGAGAACTAAGTGAGAACTAGATGAGAGGGCTGAAATTCCTGGCCGTTGGCCCTTCCTCCCTTGCCCACTATTTAATTAAACTAGCTGCCCTCCGGAGAGTGGTCTTAGTTGGCCGCTGTGGTCACCTCCACAAAGGACCTATCGCCTTTCAATAGGACCGCCGATGTCGAGGAGTTCTGGTCGCCTCTTGCTGGAATCACGAGAAAGGGCTTCGTCTAATATCAGGGCTAGGTAATTGTGAAAGTATCTTCAAGCTTGCTATAACGGTGAACGTAGAAGTTCAATTTTTCCAATATTTTCTGGTTATATCAGTAAGAAAAACGTTCTTGTTAAGTACTATACAATATTTAAGTCAAAGGTCGAGCAATGCCATAAACGATTCCATACTCAATAGCATTTTTGTTCTTCCAATCAAAATTAACCATTTTATAGAGCACGAGTGAGCCCCATGGTGTTATTCTAACCACGCAAGGTCCATCAATGGCTAAAATTAGAATATATGATTTAATTGGTCAGTAAATTATCCAATCTGGGACCAAAAAATTGTATGTATTCTGCATTTACATTTTCTTGTTATAATGAGCTACCTCGCTGTCATCTACTGTCATCTCTATATCATTTGAATTAAATGTCTCTTGATGGAGTGTTGATCATTAGGTGGATTTTTGGATGAACTGTTAATTATCTTTAAGATATTTGAGAACGCATTATCATAAATATAATATAAATTATAAATATTAGCTATATTTATCTTAGAGAGGGGGGTAGCTCAGTAGTAGAGGGGGGTAGCTCAGTAGTAGAGGGGGGTAGCTCAGTAGTAGAACTCTGAGTTGCTGGACCGAGATATCCGATTCAAATCAGGCTGTGGCTGATAATTAGGATGTGGGATCTGGATAACATCCTTAGGCTCTTCCAACCTCCATAACATAAATTGGATAACCTTAATTGTGATAAAAACCTGGGTGTTGGGCGTTATATTAGACAAATCACCTTGCACAACCACTATCCTAGAAACAGTATATTCTCTACCACGCATTGAACACTAGATCCTCCATGGGTTGTAGCGGTAAAGGTTTTATTAGCATATTTATCTTGGTTATTCAATAAATAACTTAGTCAACATTGCATAATTGAAACATCCGAATGGAAGGCATTGTAAGACTGGCCAACAATTGAGAAAAGTGCGGAGAAGGGTTGAAGTCCATTATTGGGCTTTGATGGAGGTGTCAGGGACAGTATTCGCGGACCAATCCCTCGCTTTGATGATTCTGATTGGTCAGTCCTTTGGTCAACACAAACTGTGGCGTTAATTTACACACAATGAAGCAACGGTTTCAAACGTTGTAACGCCTCTGGTTGGGAGCGTTTGAGCCTGACAAGGGGAATTATTAATATCAGTTCTTTGTATAAGAAAGTAATTTTAAATCACAATCCTAAGCATATGTTTGTATAGAGGAATTAATCAAGTTCGAATTATTATTTGAATATTGAAGTTTTATGCTAGTTCAATTGGATAATATCGTTTGGATGTTCTACAGACCAATTTGAGCTCAATGTTCAACCCCGAAAATGAATAGGACCTGTTATATCAGTTCTCTTTCCCCTGAAAAAAAAAAGATCTCTAAAATGGCTATTTTTTGTCGGATAATAGAGAATACTATTATGTATTTATTTCTAAAATAGTTTGTTTGTGATAAATAATTAGTTTCCTTTTAATTGCAATCCTGCAGGTTTTAAATCTGGAATATATTGATAATTGATTGTTAATATTTTTTTAGGGAATGCTATGTATTTTATCTCGTATGTATTTAAAATCTATCTAATTGCATAAATTGGTTAATTTTTTAATAAAACCATTCCAAAATGTCGGGAACTAGTTACCATTGCCAGGTTCTATTCAAAAACTAAGATTATCCTTAAAGTAAATAATATTCATGGTTATGATTTTTTAAAATAAAATGTTAGGACGTAGTTTATTATATTTTAGGATTTCTTTGTGATTTATGAATTTATATAAATTTTTTTTAAATTAAAAATTTAGATAGCGGTAGGTTTAAGTGGTTGAGTCCTGAAGGTGCAAATACGGCTGTGGCACATCATTTTTTTAATCTGTTAACAACCGGGGAGGGAGGGCTCCTGGGGCTCACCCAGCCTCGTTTTTTTAATTTATTTACTCATTTATAAAAATTATAATAGTTACTGACGAAGGACAGGTGCCCCGTAACGAATCGCTAATGACCACCGGATCATTGATTTGGTTCCTCGCTAATGTTTGTATGTTTTGCCCTCAACGAAAGAAAGCACATTAATATGTGTTAGGCATGCTCGTAAAATGTCCCATGTTTGCTTTCGATCAAAGGTACCGTGGCATTAACTGTCATCTATTATAGCTTATTATAAATTTCGTGGTTCCTAACATCGTTACGTGGCTGATTGATAATATATCTGAAGTATTATAAAACTAAACATACAGGTATCATCAGGTTTTTTTGAAATAATTAATTGTTTGAAAGTAACCTAATGTTTTGAAAGTTTTTGCTCAGGCTCATTCACTACTCCATTTGCATTTAATTTAGTTTTGATCAAGACATAGGGAGGGTCGGTAAACAATAAATAAATACTAAATACTAAGGAGCTCACTGTATAATATATAATAAACATTATCAATTAGTAATAATAATAGTAATTCCACTATTGGAAGTATATAATCGGCCTGTGTCCTGATGATCCCTTTTTTTCATTTTTATAGTATTTTAGAGACTTAAGGCTTTGTATTTGGGATTTTTCCAATTGCATCCTGTTTATAATTTATTTATATTTTTGATTTTTTCTTCACTTTTTATTGATTTTTTTTTCAACCTCAAACATACAACAATAAATTAAAAAAGCAATCCTGGAGAAACAAGCTTTTTATCTTTATATTTTAAAAGTAAATTTGGTATTACCGGGTATATTATGTATGATGAGTTATTGTCTAATCGCGTTTTTAAAAAGCATTAAGTAAAAATCTGTTCTTAATTTAATCCGTTCTTTTAACTCTATACCTAAAACGAAAACTTTCCAATTATGCTAATTTTAATTTTATCGCGATATTCGTATTATCATTCTGGTTTAATTTTTTTAATTTATTTTTTTCTCACTGCTGAAAGTTTTTTTGTATAATTCTTTTCATAGATCCATTTAAATTTGTCTATTAAGTTTTTGAGTTTGAGACTGATCTGTCTGGTACAGCATATTACTTTTGCGAATTGTAACAAATTATATTAAAAAAAAAAAAAAAAATTCTGGTTGCATTTTTCAAACATTATTAAATAATCTAAAAAAAAAAATCTAAAACCCATGAAGGGTCTTCATTCAGAGGTTGATTCGACCCAGATCACACTTATGCACCAGATTTTCCCCTCTATTTTGGGTACCCACTTTATAGAGGCTGGGTGAGGCCCAGGAGGGTTCCAAAGGATCCATCTCTGACTGTTAACAGATTAAATAAAAGTCTGCCAAGAAGTGAGTTCTGAAGCCAGGACCTTCGGCTCGGCAAGTCACCGCTCTTCCACAGACTCACTTAGCTCCCACAAAATAAATCTAAACGTATGCAATGACTCAAACATTGCAAAGAATGATCATTTTTCTTAGCTCGTTTAATGTTCTGCTTTAGAATATCCCTTTTAAGACAGTTTATCCCTGACATATAGTACAGTGAGTTTAAAATGATACAATACATTTGTCTTTCAAACAGATTCCAAGGTAAATACGTAGGCTAAAACCTTTCATCCTTGAATAATTCCGATAAATCATCGTGTTTCAAAAAAATTCCCTTCCGAGTCAAGTTATTCATGTTATTTTCTTGCATCATGCGACGTTGAACTTTTCCACCTATTTTGAATTTCAAATACACCTTCCATTTTCTTTTGTGAGTTTAATATTTGAATTTAAAAGAAAACAAAAAAAAAATATGTCGCTACTCCGGGCTTCTAATTTGTTTAATACCATCATTTAATTATCCCCCGAGGGAACCATTAGCGATAATTGTTATCGTTGGAGAGGCGGTTCTAAAGAATACCAAAGTATTATCTTTAACCGTTCAGATTGTCTTAAGTACAGCCTTCGAAGCGGTTAACATTCAGCTCCCGACTTGCCGGGCTTCGAGTCCTTGCCGAGATATCCGGAACAGTTTGCATAAATTATTATTTGTTGTTTGGTCTGGCTTCCCTCAGAGGGGTCAGGTTCCACCTCCATCTGAGGATGTGTAATTGAAGAAACCGGACAATTTCGATACCATTTTGCAATTTTTTTTATTTTTTTAGTTCTGCTTCACTACCTGGAACTGTCATTTTAATTGTCACGAAGATACCATATAAATATTATCTGCAGTCTCTGAAATGAGGAATGCATTCTCTTTTTTTTTTTTTATCGAAATTTGTTTTTTTAAATAACATATGAAACATCTCATTCGACATTAATTCTAGAGTACTGCAATTAAAATAATATATCAACCACCCTTCTTAGAGGAGATATTTGGATTTTTCCATTACTGTAAAGTATAAAAATGCTGATATTAACACAAGATTTTTTATCGAGGGTGAGGTATTTATTAAAAAAACATGTCATCATGCTCGTGAGTCTTTTTTCATCTGATAATTGCAATTTGTATGTATTCGTTCCAATTATTGTAATGTGTTGCTAATCTTTAAAAAATGATACATCTAATGGAGTGAATATATAACAGCTAAATGAGGAGACTATTCAAATACGTTTCAAACTTATGTTATAATAAGTAATGTCTATTCTTCTTCTTCTTGTTGCGTGACTCTACATCCCATCAATAAGCCTTGGCCTCCTCGATACGTTTCCGCCACTCTTAATGCAATGTCTGTTACTGTGTAAGTTATGTATATTACTACTTCTAAATGTGGGATTGAATTTTTACTAAAAAAAAATAAAATGATTTGATGACGCAATTGTTTGCGCGGAACATTACCAACTCCAACGCTCTCTCTTTCTAATTCCAGTCCCTTCTGAAAAATTTACGAAACCGGCCTTCGGGAGTTGCTCTGTTACTTTTTAAAACCCTCATTAATCCAAATAAATAAACTAATTGAGTTTTTTTCTTCTTGGCCGGGTTCATTAGGGCGAGGCCATGTTTGAAAAATTCAGGACGCTAGGGGGGAGGTAATATTAAAAAGACCCCCCCCTCACAAACGGATTAGACCACGTGACCCTCCGGAAGGGACAGGCCGTTATTAGCTATAAAGAAGCTCTTTAAATACCTCCGAGGATCGGAAGGAATTCGAGATTGCGGTTGACCGCTTTAAATTGCTATTTAGCCTGAGGAATTCCTTGTGCGGGTAACGAGGAGGGGAAGGTTAGGATATCCCTCGTGGACGCTTGTCCGAACTTACATGTTCGGTTAACGAGTGTCATTAGGAATGGTGTGGATATTCAAAACATATACACTACCCTCAGATTTATCCCTATTTGTAAGGTATTTGAAGTCAGCATGGTATGTGTGGTTAGCGTAATTAAAAATAACATTCAGTACATGGTAGGGACAGTGCAGTTTCTAAGGTTGAGCTAGGAGGTGATTTGGCCGAGATCACACTCGACCGCTAGGTTTTTCCCCAATTAAGGATATCGCTTGGTACAGGCTTTGTGCACCCCAGGATTACAAACTGCCCTTAGATGGATTTTAATTGATTAAATAATTTATCTGCTACAGTCGGATTAGAACCAGGTACTTTCAGCACAGGATCTCACAGTAATAACAGTTACGCTTTAATATCCGTTGTTTAACTTATTAGTGTTTTTTTCTGAACTATCAAGTCAAGACGATGACCTTCAACTTGAGTATAAACAGTAAAATATTTGTTAGCTGTTTAAGCATTCTCTGTCCAATCATACATATACATATATTCTATTATAACAACATACCTTTGGTGTTTTACTATTTTATTATTAATAAGTCCTCTTCGACTGTTGGTGTCACTAGTGCTGAAGCTTGTTTCTTTCACATTATTGTGTTCTATTATACATAATTTCATTTATATAGCAATCACAAAAAATATTTTATACTTTTTTAAACACATAAATCCTTATTTATTATTATTATACTGGAGTGCTGCCGATGGGTAGTTTTTCCACATGTGTTTTTCATGTCATAATGTACATATCAGCAGATTTACTAGTTATAATCATATTATAGTTGTAAATATCAATAAATTAAATTTAAAAAAAAATTATTATTATTTTTTTTTTGTTGCAAGAACTGGAATATATACATTATTTCCTGATGCTTAAGAAGTACCGTCCGATGTAATCGTGATTTGTTACAGATGCTCGACAATCATTCCGATTAATCTTGTTTTTTTTTGCTTTCGTAATGCTTAAATGTATGTTAAGTAAAACCGCTTGTAACCAGTAAGTGTGATTATAACAAAACAGACCAAGCTTGTGTCTCCAATAATACCTCACTGGATTAGCCTGTGTAGGTAACCCCAGCAGCAAAGGGAGCCAGAGATAAAATATCTCCCGAATGGCAATATGTTACACAGGTAGGGTGCCGTAATTACCAAAGAGCATGTCACCTTGGGAATGCCGATATATGTACCATCCGGAGGGTGGCGCAGGGATCGCTTCTGTTAAGAACACTCCCGCTCTCTGGAATCTTTCCCTGATAATTAATGGCATTCCAGTTCCACATTCTCACACGCTCTGGAATCCACGGCAGCGGTCAGGCATGACTGCCCTCGTCAAAAGGGGTAAGATGGCATTTCGCCTATTTCTTCATAAAGTCATCCGCGGAAGACTTGGCGCACGTCCTAGGTCGGAGTCTGGGGTATCGGTTAATTGCTCATCTATATCGTCTATATATCTGCTGTCCTCTCTACATATCTATCATTAAGTCTAATATTGTCCAAAGCGAGTTAATTGTATTGAGTGAAGCGGAATCTTGTCATTCTCGTAGTTTTCGGCTTGAATTGGAGGTAAGAGCATAATTGCCTTAAAATACCCCACGGTAAAAGGAGGCCTTAGCTATAAGTATTAGATTTAAGTTTCTGTATTAGATATAAGATTCTTAGACTTAGTTAGTATTTGTAATTTAGTTTGTAAATAAATTAGGAGGGTAAGATAAAAAAAAAAAAAGTAACATCAGTTAAAAACTGACATTTGTTTAAAATGAATATCTATTGGAATTGACCGGACATTTTGCATTAACGAATATTTAAATATATAGATCAATTTAATTTTGTGTATTATTATTCGAGTGGAGGAGAACTGCCATGGCATCCAGACTAGAAAGAATGTCTAATGCCAATTTCGGCTAATTTCAGAGGGTGAATGCAAACTCAACAAAGTCCTCAAATAGAGAAAAAAAGAGAGCCATCTTAGAAGAATAAAGGAAGAAAAATTGCCCAATTTAATTTTCAATTGGAGTGCTGAAGGTTGGAAACGGCGAGGAAGACCACGAAAAGATGGATAGAAGGAATTGAGGAAAGTATGCACGCCCATGTTCTGAGGGTGGAAGATATAGAAGATAGAAGAAAATGTAAAAACGATTAAGGGATTAAAGGAAATTTTGGTTGAAGGAAACCTCAATCTGAGGAAAACCCTAAGAAAAAAAAGTTATTATTACATATTCCTTAAGGTATTAATCAATATTCCTTATTCCATCTACAACCATCTGCATAAACAGATGGTTATTAAGTAATCACAATCATTTACTTCAACTATGAGGTAGTTCAACTAGTAAAAGAAACTGGTGTACCTAAAGATCCAACATAAATAAATTAATTAGTAAACAAATTATACAGCATTAAGAAAAAACAAATCCTCTCAGCTAACGGCCTGATCCAGAGAAAATCTCCAAGAGAGGGGCTATGGAAATTGCCCCTGCCGCAGGAGTTAGCGAAGTGTTAGATTTAAGTAGACCTTAGCCTTCGAAGCTGATGGCGGTGGAGGAACCCAATATAGCGGCCGGGTGATCTTTCAGGAATACTAAAGAGATGGTTTGATTAAGGGTGATGGATCTTCTTCGGGAGCGGCCTAGGCCACTTCAAAGATCTTCCGGATGGGCAAAAAGATGAAGAGGAGGTAGTTGGTCGTGGTTGAGCACCTTACCGGAGGATTTCCTATTTCTTTTGTTGTCCGGAAGGATAATAGCTTCTATATCGGGTGGGGATATTTAGCTTTCGTTTTCGTTAAATACTAACTAACATATAAACTGAGAAATTTCCTAAGTTTGTTTATTTATTCATTTAACTTCAATTACCAAAATGGCTAAACTAACACCCTTAACCTCTGATGTTCTCATTTGAGGTTAAAATTTTGAACAAATATTTATAAAAATATTTTTATATTTTTTTGAAGTAATAAGTGTAATGGAAATTAGAAGCACATTCACAAAAAAATTATAGAGCTATAGATATTTTGAAGAATATATAATATATTTGAATATGGGGAAGAAAATGGTCCTGGCGGAGTTAAGTGAAATAAGCCAACGTTTTAACCCTCATTGTAGGCGATCATCAGGGTTTTTTAAACCTACAGTTTATATATGTTTAAAAAAAAAGTTTTCCCACTATAACTCACGAAGAGTTCAGTAAGTGGTGCCACTGTACTCTATCTATGATAATCGTTTTGCAGGGAGGCGATTTGTCCTAGAGATTGCTCAGGGTGTGGATGAAACCTTTGGGTTTCATCATTATCCTATTATAATCATATTATCATATTATAATCATATTATCCTATTCATAATTATCCTGGCTGTTAACATAATAAATAATATCTGGCACAGTCGGATTTGAACCTAGACCGAATGCGGCACGCCATTCAGCGCTCTAGTACTCTGGCACTTCGCTAACTTACCTATTAGATATAAGCTATTGTCATACTTCAAGGAGATGATTTAGGCAAAGCAAGTTCGTATCTAACGTCCTATCGTGTGGATAGTAAAGGAAAAGAAAAAAATGTCAGTCTTTTAAATGGTGCTCGAACATGGATCAATTAATTCCATAAAATTGAATTACAATATGGAAGGATAATCCTATCATAAAACATCGAGCGGCACGGTCCTCGCCGGCTCCTCTGTCACTCGTTCTATAAGGAAGATTAACGCGCCAAGTTTTCACAGCTTATTAAAGGTGTCAACAGCTCTTTCCGGTAATTGATGGCCTTTTGTTGGAAAAAAAAATTATATCGCTGTATACGGCTCAATAATATTTTCCCAACCTCTTCAAGAAATTATATTCCATGAGGACTGTCCTTATAAATCAGGGATATCGTTTTTACCCAGGAGCTATAATTATTATTAACTGTGCGGCCGGTGGTCGTATATATTGTATTTGTCTTATTTTGCCCTGAGAGTCTCCTTCCTGTCGAGGTAGATAGGAGCTTCGTAAATCAAAGGGCATTTAATTTGGCGGTGGGTTCGACGGAGAGGGCAGTATATTTAGGCTAGGGCGACCCGGGTATCGACTGGGTGACGATATTGGGGGTCTCCTAGCTCCCGGAGGTTTATGGGCAATATACTGCAAAGAGTAAATAACGCGATTAAGGGCTCGTCTCTCGCCCGCAATAAAACAAGATTAACACGAGGGTCGCTTCTACCGCTCCTGATAAACTTCTCACATTTCCTAACATTTCTGTTAGTACCTTCTCCAACTTGTGTCCTTAGTCCCTGCTAGTATCTCAAGACCGGTCTTCCAACTTGAAGTCCCCTTCTAGCTTCGAACGTTTTATATAAGTATTTAACGCACAGAATTCAGTAACGAAAGATTCCATAAAAAGTTTTTAATCTCATAGCCAAACTGGAAATGTCGGAGTGGTAGGTAATGGCGTAGGTGGGAGGACTGCGTTAAGAATGATCTATCGGATTCTAGTCTGGGTTGTACAAAGCTAGTAGTTCGAGGACAGAAGTTTGTAAACAGTAATTGGTGGTATCGGTATCCTGCTTTAGTGCTTACTAAACTTTGTTTTTATTACGTTATTTAACATATACTCTTATGTTAATTTGAAGTTACGTAAGGTTAATTTCAAGAAAATGAGTAAATGAAACTAGTATCTATTTTTTGTATTTAATTTTATTCAATTATGAATTATTTTTCAAATTTTATTTATACTGAACACAAGGTTATATAAGGATCATTTGGAACTATAGATACTTAAAAGAAAGAAAGTTGGAATAAGTAAGGGTTCCTTTTGGTTTCTGTGCTGTTTATATCGACCAATTTTTATTCATGGTTATGCCGTCGTTCCGAAGGGACGTAAAATGGGGTCCCGAGCCTGTGTGGAGTTAAAGATCTCTATCTTATTTAACCTGAATTATCAAAATGTATCCCTCTGTAGCATCATCCAAACAGCCATAGCAGCATAATAAATGAATAAACCAGCTATTTCTGATGATTGTAGACTTTTTAAATAGAAATGATAAAGATTTCATTCACCTAAGAAGGTTTATAAGGAGAGAGCTAGAATATTGTCATTGTTTCTGTACATATTTTAATGCATTGTTCCGGCTGTAGAATTTCGAGTATTGCCAACAAAGAAAATGTTTTGAAGTAGCATTGAGGGAGATCGACCAACAATCAACCCTCCCTGATCCATTAACTTCGCTCCATAATTTATGCTTCGCCATGCTCGGGGGGGTCTGTACTGTGCCCTTCCGTCACCAGGAAGAAGTCACAGGGAAAAATGGATGATACGATAAGCGAATTGAAGAAATGATGAAAGCAATGCTATTCTCGCGGCAGATGGGGCCGACTACTTAAGCCAAATGGGATAAAGGACAGAAGAGAGTGGCTGACGAGGAGTTATAAATATTAAAACAAGGGGGGGCGCAGCTGGGCTCGACTAAGACTGAGGAATCAGCATAAATTGGGAGCTCATATCTGAGGTTAATGTGGCGTAGTTAGGGCTGGCTGGCATTAGCCTCTCTACTAACGGCCGTCTGCCGCACCTGAGATCCTCCGCTCCGTCCTCGATCACATCTCTTCTGCAAGGATGTCTTGTCGGCGTCATTGCAAGCAGAGGAAATTGGACGAACTGGAGTCGCCCTCATGTCTACTAGGAATAAAGCGGTAGATTGCTCTTGGATATTACAACCTAGTCGTTTTAAGCAAATTGGGCTGAAAATTATGTCAGATGTGCTCATTCATTTGACGATTTATATGTTACGCTTAATCCGACGTTGGTACAGTGGGAGACCTAAATTTTGCCTATACACGCCTAATTAGTATATGGATCTTTAGCAATTACCTTACACCGTACAGGCTAGGGGGTTCATTTTACGTCCCTTCCGAAGAACAGCATAACCAAGGATTTTTTACTCCCTTTAAAAAATCGTAAGACCTCCTGCCAGGCGGCGAACCATGGTTCTTGTGCATAGTAGGTTTTTATGTTTACCACTAGACTACAGGTGACTGTTTGATATGTTGGAATTTATATAAAAATGTCAGAGTTGCTCCAAACCTTCTTTTATCTGTGTTTAGGAGCCACTAATTTTAAATTTTAAAATGTCTTGCAGTTAGAACGTCGATTATTCCAAGATTCTGTTATCCGTAGGAAAAGTTATTAGAGTTAAAATATGTTTGATGAGTATTTTCCTTAGTTTATAATTACTGTGTAAAAACATTTTATTTTTACGATTATTACTCAATACTTACTACTAGACGTAATGAATTAGAGACTTACGTGCCATAAAGAGGAAGTCATGATTGAACCAAAATAATATTACAATTTTATGGGTCAACAATGATAAGTATTGGGTACATATTTTTATTGATGTTTATTATTTTTTTACTATGTACATATATTTTTAAATACTACACGATAAACTATAGATTTTTGTAATGATGCCTGAGTATGCCGTTTACAAGTATAATTGTTCAAATGGTAAGATTTACTATAGAACTAGCTTCTTATATTGGCTTGAATCTTTTTTCTTCGTTTTTTATAATATGATACGTTTTAGTTCACTTTTATTTTCCAGGAATAGGATCATAAAATAAAATAAAAGAAATAAGGAAACATGAATTAAGATCTGATAGCACAAAATGTATAAATAATTTTTTTCTTTTTCAACAGGTTTTATTGCCCATTCTAAACAACTTCGAAAGGGTTAAAATAAAACACCAGCCTCGTTGTCATTTTAAAAGGGAAACAAAAACAAAAGGTGGGAATTTTAAAAACCGACCTGCCGTGCAGAAGTGCGGTTCGCGTGCGATGAACGTGTTGGACCTGAGCACAATAAGAGAGAGAAGGCGGGCATAAATACTCTCGGGTGGACTCATGCTGAGTTCTCATTGTCCTTCCTGTCTCCTCCGGGCGATCGTAACTCAGCCGCCGACTCATTCCACAATGGCATACAAATGAGTTCGGTGATTGGGCGTTGGCGTAAGACTGCACAGGGGCTCCGATAATACGAGGCGTCGATAATACATAAATTATTTGTCCTGCAGTGAGAAACATTCCTTAAACATCCTCACCTTATTACCTGTTAAATGCCTGCCTTACATCCTGAAAAACTCAAGGAGTTGGAGTTAACTATTAATTTATTTTGTCTTGAACAAGCTTTCATTCCAATGCAGATGGGTTCGAAGGTGTCGGGTTTCAGGAAACAATAATATCCTCAGCGCAACTATAATAATTATTTTAAAAGTTTTTGTTATATTCAACCTCTTACTGTATACAATTGGTATAGCAATATTTGCAATGACAATGCAGCTTAAATAAATAAAATAATGATATATATTCCATGCCATCACGTTTCGGTTGACATTTCAGTTATTTATTGTAAGATCCTGGTGCCCAAAAAAAGTTGTGTGTTAATTTAAAAAAAAAATTTATTTATAATTTCCCATTTTTGTATTATAATTCATCAACACATTGCTATTAGGTTGCAATATTATATTCAAAACTTAATGAATACCCCAATTATCATAATAGTAGGACCAAAAAATAAAATGAATCCTTTATTTAAAAACATCTCTACCTTTACTAAATAAACATATAAGTAATATTAATCAATATTTAAATTAAATAATATTTTAATTTTTATTAAAATAGGGTTCTATGTTAACTCAGAACATAGTGTAGGCTAAAATAGACTAAAAATCATATTTATATTTAAATAAAATTAAAATATTTATATAAAATAAAATTGTTTAAGGGGTTTACTAATATTGTAGAGAATAAAAGAAGACGATAGCCAACTTCAAAAAGCAAACCAACGATAGGTAAAATATTACCAATATTTTTAGTTTAAAAATAATCATGTTTTCAATTTTCTCGTTATTAATTAGAATTTACTTCGTAACTATTTTTTATTAATTCTAATATGTTTGTTTGTTTGTTCATTTAACGTAACTTTATGCTGCTATGGCTAATCGGACGATGCTACAGTGGGAGCTCTAAATTTTGTCTATCCAGGTTTAATTAGGATAGGGATTTTAAAGAGTACCTGACATCGTAAAGGCTCGGGACTCCCGTTTAACGTCCCTTCCGAAGGACGGCGTAGCCAAGGATTTTTTACTCCCTTAAAAAAATCCTAAGGTTACCTGCCGGGCTACGAACCCGCGATCTTGGGCTTAGTAGTACGCTAACCACAAGACCACAGGTGACCGTATTAATATAATTAGATACTAAAAACTATAAAAGACAAACTATAAACCAGATCAAAATCCATTTTGAAAGGATGAAGAAAAAATTTCTTCTCGCAACAATGGTTTTTATTATCTCTGAATCTTGTGATCTGTTGGAGCTAAGGAAAGTTTAAGTACTCAACTCGTAGGGATGTTTAGAAGCTGGTGGGCAAAGATTGTTGAAAATTTATTATTTATATGTTTTTATCTAAAATTTACGTTTCTTTTTATTTGTTAAACTATTCAACAATTAGTAAAAAAGTAAAAAAAAACTAAAATCTTCGCGTTTTTTATTTTCAATATTTAAAATTTCTGAAGATTACTATCTTTTAGTTTCTAATAAAAGGCTTTTGTTGACTTTTAATGTTATGTTTTCATCCTGGATGCACCCTTGCGTCGAAAAGACGTAGTATATTCCCCAAAATCAACGCAACACGAACAAAAAAAATTACCGTAACCCGATATAGGTTGCAAGCCGCGACAGAAAGATGGGAGAGAAACAGTAACCGAATACAGTCGGGACGCAATGGAGAAACAGAAAACTGACAAAGGAAGGCCACCCAAAGGAGAAAAAAGATACTTGGAATAAAGAAAGAGCCGATGAAAAAAGGTTTCGGATCAGAAACTGTGTCAGGTAGGTCGGAGCTATATCTGCTCGGCTGGGCTGAAGAGATCGCCAAGAAAGGTCTAGATTTCGTAAAACGATACTGCGCTATAGGGCTAGTGTTTCCTTCACTACGCTATATCATCGGCTACCTCACTGCATCTCTTTGTTAGAAAATAATTAGTTTACTTTTGGGGGAGTCAGGCTGTTGTTCAGGTATACAATGAGTAAATCTAAATTCGTAGCGTGAAAGTGATTTGGAAATACTTAGGTTTGGATTGAATAAGGGTACAGCAGCCAATAAAAAGTTTATTCGTATTCTGTAGGTGTAGCTTGTTGCTGATTTCGATTTCAGTATGCCATATCATTCGAGTTAATGGGTTTAAAGGTATGTATGCAAATATGTAAAATTCCTAGTATGAAGATTGGCCTTTATCCAAACAAGATAGGTTTTTACTATAAACTTTAGTAAAGATAGATAGATAGACTTTACTAAAACATTTGAAAATATTTCTTACTTATTTCTTTATATGTGACATTCAAAACAATCTTAGCGCCATTATCAACCCAATACCAATAAGCTTATATAGTGTTAGTATCTTTCTCAATAAAATTGACAACTTAGATGTCTTGTAAAACTTACATAATGAAATAACTAACACACCATTTGAACATGGCTTTTCGGAGAGTTTCATTTCCTTCATTCTCTTTGTCTGCATATTTTTAGAAGATTTAAAAAAATAACATTTTCTTCAATGCCTTTTAATATTAGAATCGACCCCATTCTTCGTACATTGAGCTATTACGTTATTAGGCTATTTATAACAGAAATTATTTATTATTTTATTTCTTTTTACTATATCCTAAACTTTAAGCCATGACGGAAGGAATATTTCAGATAAACATGATTTGAAGAGTTGTAGTTTCTTTCTCATCGTGTATCCTTGGCCCAATTCTGAATCTGGTGAAGTTATTATCTGCATTTTTTTCAAGAAGCTTTCCAGAAAGGAATAAAATGTTTTATATCTAAGTTATTCGGATTGATTAAAGATTAATTTGTATCAAGACAATCTAGATCTCCTAACAGTAGCTGTGTTAAAACTAATTTTTCGGATATGAAATGAAGTCTATGAAGGGAAGAAAATGGTCCGGGTGTGGAAAAAAAAAAAATTTAGCACTGAAGATGACCTGCAATGTGGGTCGAAACGTAAAAATTATTTTTTTCTTCATATGTATAAGTTCATCTATTATTAATCGAAACTTATGTGCATTGTCGAAAATTCTCCAATATTTTGATGAACATCAGTGTTAGAGGCTTCTCTGGGTAGATCGATGACAATATTCTTTCGGGCCAAAGAAGTATTATTAAGGGTAAATGAAAATTTTATGAGACATATCAAGTTGAACTTTATGTTAAACAGTATTGACAACTCGTAAAAGGGCTGTCAGTACCCTAATCGCACAGACAGAGGCGTTTACGACTTGGCTTACAGTCGCACCATGCGACCCAAGAACTAGATACTGCTGCTTCAGATTCAGAAGGCAGAAGCGATCGTAAATAAGCTACTAGAATGTCCTTCTTAACGACACCCCGATCCGCCCCATACTAATGAGGGATATCCCCGGCAGGTGTCGCTAGCAGCGCTAAGACCTACCCCTTAGGTCCGGCTGGTCTCCAACCCTTAATGGCAATATGCTGCCTATTCCTTCCGCATCTCAACTAGCGCACTATCCAACTCCTCCTCAACTGTTATTAGTCCGCGAGGGATTTCCTCTTCCAAATTGCGGTTATATTAGCACCCTTTGGTAGCACTCCCAAGGTACGAAGATCACGTACGATTTTCGGAAGCAGATGCTTTAGAGACTAGCTTTCTTACATAATGAAATGTACAGCAAAGAAGTAAAATTGCAAGAGATACGTCATCATCTTTTCAATGAAAATTAATTTATGTTAATTGTTGTTAATATTTTACTGACTGATCATGGTAAAAGTAGTCATTGTGAAAATGTCTTAAATTAGTTGGGAGTGCTGATTTGAATAAAATCGATTTTTTTGTTAGTCACTCAATTCTAAACTAAAATATTTAAACATACTAAAATTATAAAAAAAGATGTGCCTGTTCTATGAATACAATCACTTTTAATAATTTAGCCAGTCCCGATAATTAAACAATATCATAACACTCAAATCTCACTTGAATACCTGTAGAACTGTTGTGGATTAAAACAAAATAAGTGAAAACCATTTCCAAGTGGAAAGCGAAGGAAGGGGAAAAGTGAAAGATACGAAGCGAAGAGACAAGTCCAAATCGGCTTAGCAAGTAACCCTTCCCTCAGCCTTTTAATTATGAAACAGGACTTGAAGGGGATCAGCTAAGGCATGAATACTTCGGGGGGCTTAGCCCATGAAAATAAAATAGAGATTATTTTAATTAGTAAATAATATAAATGAGTTTTGCCAATTATTAAAAATATAAAGTACTGAGTCTTTTCATAGTGAAAGGCCGTTTCTGTTTTTTCTAAAAGTATTAAAAAATCAACCTGCATTGGTTAATTGGAAGGGACCTGTTTTTCCACCTATTTCACGACAGACAGTGAAGAAACTAAACAAGCTGGGTTACTAAGTCCTCCCACGCCAACGTTGTTACAACTTATCTCCTACAGATTTCTATTTGTTCAGAAATTTAGACCACATACACGGAGGTAAATTTTTTGAAAATGATTCTCCAGTCAAAAACGCATTTTCATACTTTATTCCATCACAAAACACCGGATGTTTCAGTTCTGGAATTGAAAATTTGATAACGAAGAAGGTAAATATTTAGATGTTTTATTTTATAACCTTTCCTTTGAAAACGGACTTTTCACATGAAACGAGCCAATAAAAGCATTCAAAGAAAACCAATATAAACCTTTCCAGTTTTTTTTTTGTTGACGAAATTATTATCAACTTTATAAATACTTTATGATAAATACTCCCTATTCTTGATACTATTGATGTCTATTGTCTTGTTTACAATCATGTAGACCGTTAAGTAATTTAGTTATTCGTTAAGTCGTGAGATTAAGTGGACTAAGTTGACTAACGGCGGAGGTTAAGTAAGGACGGAGAGAGAATAGCAGCCATTAGTGGAACAATCGCAGCTCCTAATCCCGTCAATAACACCTTCAAAGACAAAGGAAGGGCAATCTACATATCTACCCCAGTCCCATAACACACGCCTCCCTCATAGTATCCACTGCCCCTCAATTTGGTTGCGTCTTTCTGTTGTAGGCGTACTATGAAATGTTACCAAAAACACTTGTCAACATTTTTTATAAATATTAACAACAATCAGATATATAAAAAATATCTAAAACGAAAATAAATCTAACGTGATTTATTAGATGCTACTATATAATAATTTATTTATAAAAACTGGCTAGAGCATCAGTTTTAATGGGCAATTATTTTAAAAAAAATGAAAACAATAGTATATCATTTTAATCAATTTAAACCACTTATAACATTTTAATCACTCATTAAATACGAATACAAAAACAAAATAATAATTCTAAATTTCATTATCAATTAAAAAACAAAAATATGTTGTATATACAATAAAAAAGAAATGTATATATAATTTTGCTATAATGACAATAATTATTTTATTTTTTACTATTATTTAGTCATCAACAATAATTGAAAACGTTTACTAATATAACTTGAAGCCTTTGTTCGTTTCTTTATTATACCTATAAAGTCATTTGAGCTGCTGCAACTTATGAAAGATTCTCTACTAACTGCATACTCCAACCTGACATTGTATTCAGTTCTTACATAAGGGTTCTTTCTCTTAATCGGGTCTTGAAATGTTTTCCTATAAGTGTACCTACCCCAGCGAAAATAAGTTTCCTGAAACCACAGAGTAGCTATAGTTTGGTAGCTACCGAATTATTCCATGACTCAAATTCGGACAGTGTGAGCTTGCAGAGACTTAAGCACCGGTCCAGATCTCTCTATGAATAAAACTAATTATACAGGAGGGGATTTAAAGTAATGTCTCCTTGACGAATGTTGAATTTTATTGACTATTCCGATTCTTGGAAAAAGAATAAGAGAAAGACCTACGTTGAGGTGGTCAGATGGAGATTTTGATTCTCGCAACACCTGGCAGTTAGGAACGGGGTAGAACTTGACGTTTGGAGGAAGAGGTTGGTGGAGACCAGAACCCGGAGCCGGGTTGTAGCGCCTTTGTAAAAAAAGAAGATATTGTATTTAAGGAATGGTATATAGCGCTGCAAGGGGTGGGCCTAAGAATAAATGCAAATTGGCTGCACTGTAAAAAAAAAATACATAAAAAAGAAGGGGTTAGATATTGAAAACGGAACAAAATTAGATTGGGAAAGACGGTGAAAAAGAGAATCCAGCGGTCAGCGAAATTAATTTAGGGTCCGAGCAAAGGAAGGAGGAAGGGTTGGGAAAGAAATCAAATTATTCTCCGGCGACGTCATATTGTTATTTTTTTCCCGAGGGCTCTTCCGGGAAGGGTTGTTCTCGGGGTTAAAGAGGCCAAATCTCTTTTTAATGCTCCCAGTGTTCCGTCTTTTTATCTTCCTTTAAATACCCCCAGGCCATGTCTTCTTGAGGGCAGAAAACGGATTAGCCGGGGTGTTGAATTTTTATTGTCATCTTTTCCTTCTCCTTCATTTCTTTTTTATCCCCGAGCCGAGGAGGATCCCCCCGGGAGGACGAGGTAATAGCATTAGGAACGGGGGAGGACAGAGCCATCTTACGCCTGGCGCTCATTGGATAAACACCCTCGAGCCGTAATCTGCGGCGGTTTAGCGCGGGGTGGCCTTCCTCCGATTGTAATGGATGTCCTGATTGCGTGCCTTTGAGGCGGCTAATCTTCCCGCCGTAGTCATTTCCTCGACAACCAACTTATCTCACCCGAGTCCGTCTTCGGCTCCGCTGAGCATAGTCCGATTGTTTACTAAAACGTTAGATTGCATCGGATTTCCAACAGTCTTTGTACATCCGCAAATTATGTAAAATAAATAATTATACAGAATATTTCATATATTTTATGGCTGTCGGGTGGTGTGGGAGAGGGTATCTGAGAGCTATTCCATGAGAGAAATCGGCAAGATGCTGCGCTGGATAGGAACGACTAGGGAAAACCTTTGAGGGAAGCCGAGGCTCTGTTAAAGGGCTGTAGCACCATATAATAATAAATAACATATATTTAACATATGATAACCCTACGACAGGTAATCAGGGGATCGACTTCGATATGCTTATTCCTTAACATTCATAGGGGTTTAGCTCGTCTAAATCTAAAGCTACAAGATTTGCGTTGTGAAGAATTACTTTTTTTTTTTTGCTGCTATGCTCCTTAATGTCTTCCTTTTTTTAATTACATAATCTATCAATCTTACATGGAAATTGTCATATTTATAAACCATAAATTTCTTTTTCAATAATGAACAGTATTTATTTAATTCATCTATGGAGCCTTAAATATTATATATCATAAAATATTAAATAATTGTGATTTCGTAACGTAACATTTAACATAAAAACGAACTAATGAACCGATTTTATATTTGTTTTTTGGAAAAATATATTAACAAAAATATTGCTTAGATAAAGAATATCATTGGGCCATCTTCTTTATACATCCTTCAGTAACGTATTAAATCATGAAAAAAATATCAATTTTCCGTGCAAATGTGTAATAACAATAATAATAATATACTGTGACGAGATAGGATCATACGGAGACAGGTTATGCCTTGCCTGAATGAGGTTACTAGAGCCTGCAACCGCAAGGTTTGACTCCTCTCGGCGATATCGGGTATTGTGGAGCGATATTACTCAAACCAAATATCCTATCAGGTGTCTTACCCCGTGTGTGGCGTTTCCTGCCTCTTGCCTAAGTCGTTTTTTATTTATTGAACCTCGCTTGGATAAAGGAAAAAAAAAGAAGTCACATCCTTCATGCCACAACAGATTTATTCACTCTTAACAATTTGGCTGGAAGTCCTTTTCAGTTTTGAATTCGACACCTCCAGTGTATTATGTTTCCATCCCGATCCATTGCTTCTTTTTTTTTTTATGTTCTATTTCTTCCTCGTTTATCAATTAACTCTTGGATACTAGCAGATGTTTATTATTCAGATTTGAATAAAAATGAAAAAAAAAATCTCATTCATAAGGCTTGGTTACTTTCAAATAATAACAAGCTATCTTATTTCCTACTGTCTAGAGATGAATAAATTTGTATGATAATGTATGCGCGTCAATCATGATCTTTTGAAATGTCCAACAGCCACAAATCAGGAAAATATTAAATGTGCGTTAATTATTAAAAAAATATAAAAATGTAGAAATCCCACGAGATTTATCTTTATTTTTTATACTGTTCACCTTTAATTTTAATTGTTATTTTAATGTCATAATGCCCATTGTTAATTTTTAATAAGAAGAAGCTAGTTCCGATTCAGAATTTAAAAAGTTATTATTCGTTTAAATATATTCCTAATTAAATATACCACTGTTGGATGGTATTTAACGATTCTTCAAATTATTTTATATTGATAGTCATGTTTTGGTAATAATTTCATTGTTTAAGTTAAATATTAGCTCGATAACTCAGCGTACGACACTGAGCTTCCCTGCGCCATTATTTATTTTGACCAAAATATATTGTTAATGAACCAAATGATAATAAAAAAAAAAATGAATACAAAAAAATTAATTATTTCATTTATACAGTATAGTGGAGTGGCTCAATGACAAGTTGACTGGTAGCGAGCTGAGTTGTCTTGCTGAAGTTACCAGGTTCAAATCTGGCTACGGCTGACTTTATTTAGTCTGTTTACGGTCTGGGATGGATCCTTTGGTATTAGAACCAACCTAAATCTCACCCAGTCTCTTTAAAGTAGGTGCCCAAAATAAGGGGAATGCCTAGTGGTTTAGTGTGAACAAATCACCACCCTGCACAACCGTTGACCAAGAAACAGAACAGTCTCTATCATGTACTGAAGCCTAGACCATTTATGGATTTTAGTATATTTTTTTCATTAATACAGATTTTGGGTAGGTACTTGTAAAGATAAATTGAGAGAGATAAAGATATCATATTGCGAAATGGATGTTAGTCATTGGTCGATTGGTTCTGACGCAATGAGGGATTTATCACCCACTTGGATAGTGATATGTAATTGAGGTGTTTACGAGTGTACATTGCAGTGTATCGATTCGCGCCGCGGTGCCTCACTAATCAGAGAGTGTGAATACAGCCGATTGGCTGCTCCGTCCTTTTACGACCAGCCCTTAGGGCAAGTTATCACCATAACCGTGAGATGGCTCTGGTGGTAGTGTCACCTGTAGTATACCCCTCCAGATCCTCTCTCTCTTCTCCTCGCACTTCTATTTCACACACCGATTCCCCTCCTAACGCCCCCTTCCTTTATCTCATTTGATAGGCGACGCACCTCTGCATAAAAATCTAATACCACAATTTGCTTTATGTTGTTTGCTCCCGCTCTTTATGCCGCTAAGAGGGTGCTCTTCCGGGAGATGATCTTTAACAGAACTCTATTTGGGGCGCGAGATTGCTACCTGCTAACCCTCCTACATCAACTGCGTTGTGTCTTCTCATATGTAATCTGCTGAATTGGATATTCATACTCGAGGGACTCTTTGTTATAAAATAAACATTGAATTCGTCCTGCGAATCCGTTCAAGACTATGCTAACGAATGAGAAGAAATCCAAGAAAAGATTATAGGAAAAGCGGTAAAAATGCAACTTTTATAACGGTCTGGCCTAAAGAAATAAAATTGCAAACGAATCAGAAAAGGATACGACTTAGAATTAAAAAAAAAAATTAGATGCCGTTTCAGGCTATTTCAACAATTACTAGGCAAAATTCTCAGCTCCCGACTAATTAAAAAATACCCAAATACATGACAATCATTAGACCCATTTGGACTTACGGAATAGAACTTCCCGGAATAGAATCCACTAAGCCTCTCGTATTCAACCCTTACAATCCAAAATCCTTCGGAAAATCCTCAATGCTCCTTACTTTGTTACGAAAAAAGTAATTCATAATGACCTTAATTTCCCAGTTGTTGCTGATTTGGCCCGACTCCGATATCGATCTTTTTATGACAAACTTTATTCCCACTCAAATCCATTAGTTTCGAACCTAGCTACCTTCTCGATTCCTGCGAGGCGTCTGAAATGAAGATGGTCTCGTTACCTTCTAAGATGAATTTGTTAGTTGAGTACTATCACTGGTTAGATTCTCTACTTACCCATGCCCTACCCAATGGAAGATTCCCAACATCGATCCCCGTATAATTTAATGATACTCCTATATTAATGGGTTTCCCTTAGTTGAGTACTTGTTGTTCCCAATGGCCCAACCTGTGGTACGTCGGCCTCATCAGTATACAATTTGCATAGATGCTATTAATAATTTTCTAATAGCCTCAACTGGATATTCCGGGTCCGATTCGTGACGAAGGAGTTGGTAACGACTTTGCAGTATTAACATTCATTAGTCATTTAGCCTAACAACTTCGATACTTAATCGAGTAAAATGTGAGCCCAGGATTCGTGGGATGAATCGGGATTTCGGAAATGACAAAACGTTTCCCTCACAAAGTTCCGATTTTGAGCCTACTACACTGTTGTGTAATAATGTAAGTATTAATATAGGCTACTTAAATTATGCAACCAATCATTATTTACAACATGGATTACTAAACATGATTCATTCACCCTGGTGTAGACGGGGTACGGATGTCACTCAGACTTCATATATATACACGACTAACTTTATTAATTAATCAAAACATATTTTTTTCTTTCCACTACTGCATGCAGTCATACTCATTGCGCTAGTGACATAGATACCTTATGCAGATCATACAAATAAAAAAGCTGGCCTCAGGCAAGCCGTTAAATACGTTAACAAACGTAATTGAATACTTTAACGAAAGTATTTAGGATGAAGTTTGTCATGAAATGCCTGGTATTAGATTCTGGTCAAATCATCAGTAAATCAGCATTGAGGATTTTACAAAGGATTTTAGATTAAAGGGATTGGGTACGTAAGGATTTCGATGTCTTAGTGGAGACCGAAAGCTCTACACCGTCCAAATAGGTCTTATCATGGTCATGTTATTGGGTTATTTGTAGTTATTTGTAGATTATTTGTAGTTCATCTAGTAAGTGTTGAAGTAGCCTGAAGCGGCGAGCAGTGTTGTCTTTTCAGTCCAGTATTAAGGTTCTGAGTTAAAAGTTTTTTTAGATTTTCTTTTTTTTAGATCTTTTTAGATTTTCTTTATTAATTTATACATCCTGAAACTAAGAGCAGAATACGCTGAATAGGATGCAACAGAACTAATGTTTCCCGACAGAGTTTATAAAATTCCTCTGAGATATGTATGCATATTCAGTTACACGGGCCAATGATCCATGATTAAATCCGATCATAAGGTCATAGACCCTCGCACATTTTCCGCATTCGGCAGGATCTTTTATTCGGCCAACTGGGGAGGAGATAGCGGATGAGCGGGCCGTCATAAAGTTGCTCCTTATTCTCGGGGATAATCGAGTTCGGAGGAGTTTGGCCGGGCAGAGGAGATACTCGGCGATATCGGAAAATCATGAAGGCGGGGGATCGGATATCTTGCGGAAATAGGCCATTGACTCGGATTTGGCACCCGCCTAGGGGCTCTCCTGTCAGTCGTTTATCGACCCTCTTCCGTCTCGGCTCAGCGTTACACCTTTAATTTATACCATTCGATTTATTGATAAATATTTAATTTTTACTTAGTTCATTTAAAAAAAATAATACTCCATGGTGATCAAGACCTCTAAAACATGTTTGCATAATTGATACAAAAATTTAAGTTAATTAATAAAGATATCATGCCTTAATTGGTGTTTACAAATATTTGCATAGCCCAAAGGAAATTACATTTCAGAGATTGTATTCAGAGACACAGTAAGAAATTTCGGACTTATGGAGAAGGTTTTTAAAAATAGCCATTCTTGAAAAACAAAGGTTAAGTTTCCAGCCAGTATTCATTTGTAATTAATAATTGTTTCCACTTTAAGTACGTTTCAGGCATGTTATGAGAATTGAATGATTTCTGTTGAGTAGTTTTACTAATCAGAGACCTGAATTTGAAAAAAAAAAAAACACGACTGATCAGATTCTGCAACCTTTCATTAAGCCAAGGAGCGCTTACCCATTCAATTAAATACCGTTTAGTGTAATTAAAAATTTTGTATTCTGGCAACCATTTTTTTTTGACTGGTTGACATTTTCATAAATTATTTTATTCGTTCCCGAAAGTTTATTTCGTCATGCGGGTCTGACCCAATATTCTGGCATTGGTTTGTATCGGGGACGTAAAATCGATTAATGGATGACCACCTTGAAGGGGTTGGTCCAGAATCGGCGTTCGAGATCAAAGATAAACCGCTACGGATAAAAGATGCCGATAGGCGGAGTGTGGACCAATGGGAGCCCACCTGAGCTAGGAACCGACCAATGGGAAGACAGAAGACACCTTTGTTATCCCTCCTCTTCATTATAACAGATAATTAAAAGAGTTGTGTAGACTTGGAGTACAATGGTGACCGCCTCACCAGGATTGTCTATTGTCGGAGGGGAAAAGCTTTTAAAACTATATCGGCTTTTTTTATATCCATCTTGCCGACTGTAACGGTACGGGGTTATACTTGTAATTAGTTGGCCTTTCAGTCGCCATTATTGTCATTTTTCTTAGTCTACAATATTCAATTAGATTTAATATAAAACGTGTTACAGTCTCAACAATGGATTCAATTTGGAAAAGCAATCTTGTGGATGTATTTCGGTGGAGGACAATGGAGTGGAAGTAATGAAAGTTGTATTTGACTAACATCTTCAATAATTAACAATATTCCCCGTTGTAAAGTGAGGAAATATTTTGTGAATATAGTAATTATTTTTTCAATATCGATTAAAAAAAATAACTTAAGTTACGATTTTGGGAACAAAAATGGAGAAACCTTTCTCTCCATGAATAACTATATGATTTAGTTTTATATGACTCATCAATGTGCTAACAATATATTCCTAATTCACTTTCCTAAAAGTATTATTATAGACTAGTACCTAAATTAAATATCACCATATTAAATCTTCTGCACTTAAATTTTGCTGAGCATTATACCACTAAATATATTTCTACTACCCCGGTGAATAATTCGTTAATTCGAATTTTCTACAAAACGGGTTTCTTGTACTTGGGAAGCGAATTCGTATTATTTTCGTAATGGGTAAAGGACTACGGTTTTTAAATCTATCTTAAAAACCACGAAAATGACACGATTTCGCTTTCTTCAATACAGTCTTGAAGGATCTAGGACCCTCCTGGGGCACACCCAGCCTCTATAAAATATTATAAAACTAGGGTACCCAAAATAAGGGGGAAAAATCTGGCGGTTGAGCGTGACCTAGGACAAGTCACCTCCTTGCAGAACCGTTGTCCATGAAATAGTACAGTCTCTACCATGTACTGAACCCCAGACCCTTCATGGGTTGTAGTGGTTCAGGTAAAAAAAAAAATATATATAGTCTTGACGAAATTCGACTTAACCACTTATTCGCTGGGGTTGCAGAATTATTCTCCATTTAAAAAAAAAGGTAATATATAATTCATAAAAAATTTTAGTTCGTAACTCTGCTATCTATCGATCTAAACAATTTCATAGTGAATTATATTGCTCCTTAAAAAATGATCAGTTGTAATTAAAACTTTTAATTAAATAAGAGCTATTTAGCAATGTTCTAATCGTCTTTTCAATTAAGCGCTTCTTAGTTAATTCTTATGCTAATTATATTACTCTAGAATTGAAGTAACTACGGCTTCCTCCCTTTGGAGCCATCTTTGAGTTGCGTTAATTGGTCCCATTACTTTAATGTGTGAGTTAGGAATATGAGTTTGATTGGGTTAAGTCGAGAGTGCGCTTTTATCACTCTTCACATCATGGCTCCTCCGCCAACTTCATCAGGTGTGCTAACAAAAAAATGAAAATATTCTAGAGAGGTGCATCTCTTTCAAAGCTGATCTGATCACATTTCTGGGAATTAATTTTAACTATATTATAAAATAATGTTAGTTTCAATCATGTACGAGAAAAATGTTTTAAGTGCCATTAATAATATTTAATACACTTTAACGGGATGCCAATAATGGAAATTAATAATTTAACTCATTCATCAAATTAATACTCGCCGTTTAAATTTATCTTTTTCGACAGTAGATATATTTAATTAACTATAAACTATATATTTTCCAGCAGTTCTTGACATAAATTATTCTAAAACTTTCCTTGACATATCTTTCATTTTCGGTATAATTAGTTGTTACTATATTGCAAGAAAACAATAAAATTCATAGGGCTATTAGTTATGAGGCTAATTTGAAATTATAAGGTATTTATTAATATCGGAATAATAATTTATTTTTAAATTGAATTCCACGATTAATTTTTCTCTCGTTTGGGACTAAATTAAAACATTTGCTACGCTATGGGTGATATGTTCATTCTGTATTATATTTCTATCATTTAGAATGTAAATAATGTATATTTATGTTTACAATAGGGTTCATTCAGCGTATTTAATGTTGGTTATATGCAGGGTGATTTTAGTCAAATCATAACTTTTCATAACATGACTTTTCGTCCTAAAAAAGTTCAGTCTCTTTCAGTCTCCTTGATGGATTATAGTAGTACAGGTTTATTTTTTCTTTATATCAAAATAAATCGATTATTATGACAATAGCAACTGGAAGACTACAGACTGCTAAAAAGGGGATCTAGGGAGTCGCATAAAAGAACTCGCTGGACAAGTTCCCCCACCAGTGTTAGTATGTAGCATCTCAATCCAGTCATGGATACGATTTCCTCTTGTGCCAAAATATTATTCAAAACTCATCATCTAAAATTAGATAGGAAAAAAAATAATAAAAAAACCTCGGGTCGTTGACATTTAAAGCGCAATTACGATTCTGGTAGTTGCGTTGTAAAACGATTCGGAAATATCTTTCTCTAATACGTGTTATTTATTCTTATAGCTACTGTTTTTTTCTTCTTCTTATTCATAAATAATTCAGTGGCCACAAACCTGTTCCCTCAACATTTAGGACCGATTATAGAAATTACCGTGGACATGTCTCGAGCAATTTTTCTCCGAATCTTAAACGGATTTAATTACCTATCAAATCTTGTTTTTAGACTCGCCAGCAGTTCTAAATCCTCTTTATGTCCTTACCATTTGAATAAATTTATAACAATATTTAATAGACTTGGGGAGGGTTATCGCAATTTTTCTTTTATAGCAAACATCCTTCGACACAGTATATTTAGAAATATTATAATTCGTTCGAAAGTTTAAATGAAAACCCACGATAAGATCTGAATTAACGGTACATTTTCATAAGATTGATTACTTGCTTCGATAAATTTGGTATTAAATACCTGCTTGGTTTGAAATTTATGATAACTCAGGGTGGTCGCAGTACATTGAAATTTGAATTGAACCCGTTCGTATCAACTTCAAACCAGTTGTGTCATTTTCAAGTTATTGATTAATTAGTAAATTACCAGTTAAAAAAAATCTTGTAGGAATATACCATTTTTCAACAGCTAATTTTTTTATTATAGTTATAATCGATGTCTAAAAAGTTATAAAAAATGTCGAATTTTACAAAAACACATATTCGAATTTATTGAATTATAAACAATCAGAAAATTATTATATTAGTAGCAAATATAAAAAAAAGTTTATATAAAAAAATAAATATTAATAAAGTAAAAAAGTTACAACTGAGATTTTAGTAATAATAACAATAAGAGAATTATGATGTTTAAAAATAGTAGAGGTGAGATGAAAACATAGCATAACAAAAACGCAAACAATATAGATCTACATTATAAAAGTTTTTAAAGCTTATAAAAATACTAAAGCATTAGTTATAATACCTCTAACTAAATCTACAAGAGAAATGAAAATAAACTCTATAAAAATAAACTCACCTACACAGTCATGAAAATTAACTGCTTGATATAAGTGAAATGTTTTTCTACGCTATAAAAATATACAGAATACCAATACAATAGAATAGATGCATATCTAAAGCAATGATAAATATATATATTGATGACATTAAAAATTCGTATATTAAAAAAAAAATGTAAGCCTTAAAAACGTTAGATGCTGGCTAAATATATTAAGCTGAAACAAACAAAAAATAATACAATTGATTATAGAGACTCCCTTCTGGGGCTCATCAATCCTCTATTATTGAGGAAAAGCCTGGCGGTTACGCGTGATCTCGTACAAATCACCTCCCTCCACAACCGTTGTCCAATATACAGTTCAGTCTCTCCCTGGTACTATGCCCAAGACCCATCATGTGTTCATGTAGTGGTACAAATTTTGTTATTCACTTCAATAGCTAGGATATTAACCATATTTGTCGGTTTCCTTCTTTAGATTCAAAGAGCTTTGGTTTAAAACACCGTAGCCATTGTTTTATTAGTTGAAATAATAAACAATAATGGTCCACCAATGGGGTGGTGGGGGTAGAGATGGACCAATCTAGATACAGGGACCGACTGATGTGTTAATAGCGCCTTAGGGCCACCCACTATCCTTTGTCTCGGCTACATAATTATGTTAATCCATTATCTATGTCGAGGGCCGTCTCACCACTTGAATAATTTTTTTTTCTAAACAGACCCGAGAGGTAAAACCATTCTAATCTCCCGGCAACATAATGTCAATCAATTTCTAACAGATAAGGGCCACTATCTCTGTATAAATGTATTGTATTTAAATAAACGAGGGGGTTATGAGATCCTCTAATATAGCTCACGAACCTTTTGTGTCAAGATGCGTATTAGCCTAGGGACAATGTATGTATTTTCCTCTTTTTATGCATTCATAACAGTGGGAAACACTTTCTGTTTACTAATGGAGGACGGTGTATGGTATGGAATTTGTAAAGTCTTCTCTTAAAGTTTAACCTATTCAAATCTTCAAATTAATAATGTTTACCTTGTTGGGACGACTTTCTACTATAGATTGGGATTTGGCAGATCCTGGCTGATAAGATCCGACAGTTTCTCATAGCCTTAGACGATTAGCATTGAAAAGGTAACCTTAAATGTCCTGAGATAGTGTTTGATTATCTCTGCACATTAGGCAAGCTACTTCGGATAATGTGTGAAAAAGAGATATGGCTCGTTAATAGTTCTCAAATCACACAGATTATCTCTACAGCCTCTATGAATAGGAGGTTAAATCGAATTTGGTTCTGAGGGAGTTAACTGAAATTTGAAACGGAGTATTAATACAAATATAAGCAATTATTCCATCTCAAGCAAACATTTTACTTAGCCACTTATCCATCACGAAAACAATACGATTCTGCTTCTCTGAGTACAAGAAACTCATTTTGGAAAACATTCGACTTAACCTCTTACTCACTGGTGCTGTTGATATATAAATATTAATCCTTCCGTTTAAATTAGTGAATTATATAGTTATTACTATATAATCCGCCTTCTTTACAGAGGATATACTTTCGCAACACTTGGGTACCTCAACTTTCACTCGACCAAAATAATAATTCACCAGTTAAAACGAAGAAGTATTTCATATTGTTTGATAGTTTATGGTGCATTACAATTTTTCCAGTTATTTCAGGCTAAAATATAACATCCCAAAATAAATTAATGTTAAATATTAAAAGTCATATGGTCGATTAAGAAAAAAAGCATTTTATACAAAATCTCTTGTACTTCACTTTACATTGCTCTAATCAATATACAAAAAATATTTTACTTAAGACATACGTATTTCTTCTTAAATATTTATTTTGCCCCCTGACGATGTCAGATGAACTGATATGGACTTATCATGACAGACCCCACCAATTAAAGGGGAGTAAATCGCTTGATGACGGTACGATATTGTTTGGTTAGTCCAATTCTCAGGTCTTTTTGTTTACACTTTTTGCGATTGTTGGTTTATTGCTTTGTAAAGTATCCTCTGAAAAATTATATAAGTCAATACAAATTATTACAGAAACACTTGATGTTTGGCAAAATACTGTTTGATTTTGGTGTATGTATTTATAAATCTAAAAATTCCATCATTATGTCTTTGAATTATGTTATCAGGTGGTTTTGGACAATCTCTGTTACTCATTAAAAAGATCTTCTGCTATTTAATATGTATTTTTCTGTTACTACACACCGGCAGATATTAGTAAAGAAAATATTAAAAAATTTGCTGTGATCTAACTATCATTGTTTTTATGTTTATTTAAAAATATTCGTAAGTTCTTAAAAGATACAGTTCTGGAAAAAAATGAAGATAAAGAACATACGATGAGTTTAATCTTATTAGGTGGAGTTTTCAACACACATGATCCCCACTGGAGATCAGGGTTCCCATAGAGTGCACCCTGATATACATATATATCTAATCTCTCTGTTTCAAGAAGAGTTGCGTGTATAGCATTTTGGAGGACGATCGTGGCCTGAGGTATGCTGTCAATAGCCGCTTCGCGTGTGGTCCCGAAGACAAAAGATCTATTGTTTTATTGAGTGCATACACATCCCAGCTCTAGATACGGCATCTTCCAGGCTCCATTTGTCATGCCTACGTCTCCACTGTCATCGCCACACAAATCTCCCCCCCCCCCCGTGTATGAATAAATTTGAATATTTCCCCGATCGAAATTCGCCTTTGACTGCCAATTCGACGGAACTATATACAAAATAGTCGCAGCCGATACAGACTTGCTGAGAGAGTTTTTATTTAGTCCGTTTATGATTAAGGATAAGAAGGTTACCTGCTAAATCACATGGAACCAAATTTTAATAGTTCTAAGTTATGGCTCTCCTAAAAAATACAAAAACGTGACAAGGTGTCTTTAACTTCGGGGTACAGAATTTTTTAGGTATGACTGGCTGTGATATACCGCTTTATGAGTTTATTAATGATTTTTTTTCTTTACAGCCCTTTACCAGAAAAGGTTGAGGAAAGAAAGGAAAGCAAGGCGGCGACTTCAAGATCAACTGGAACTGGAGATGAAAAGAAGGTCACAACTTGAAGAAGCCCTTAAAGCAGCTGGGGCGCCTCCAGAAGCCCTCAGGGTACTAACAGGTCAGTATATTCAACATGTTTATTAATTATTGCTAATTTTTACAATTTATATTATAGTCATTAAATGAGCATAAATATATCAGAAAAAAATATCAAATAAAAAAAATTCCGGATAATTTATGTTTGATATATAAAGTTAGAAACACATTTAATGATTTAGGAACATACCATAGGGAGTTTTTTTTAATAATAATCTGTTTCTCCCCATAATTATAAATACTTTTTTTTCTGGGGGTATTCAAAACTTCATTTTTATTTCAAGAATTACAAAAAAAATAATCCAAGCTCATTGGACGTTTTTTAATTAATTTCCCTCGGATATCTGGAACGGATAGATAACACAGGTCTGCAAGTAAAAAACTGCATTGGTTTTTTATACATTTTCTTATAGGTTTAGATGTCCTTAAACCAAAAAAAAATTCAGTGAATTGATTATTTTGAGTACGGCGGTCCTAATTGAATTGATTAATTGAGTACGGCGGTATAATTGATTTATATAATTGTTGCATGACATTTTATTTTATATTTTTCTTCAAAATTACCCGCATTAGTTATTCTTATAAATAACGTAACAATAAAATAATTCTTTTATATACCGTGAAGTACTATAAGGCCATGAAGTAATGGCGTTAGTTCCACTGGGTGCTGCTAGATCTCTCTGGGTTAGCTCTTTGGCCCCCTACTAACTTTCCATTTAGTATTGTTGTATTTTTTATAATATCCTTTTAGTCTATAATTTTATTTTCCACTTTCTTATATGCTTTATTTACTCGCTTAATGTTTTTTAGAAAGTATTTTAAAGTAAATGTAAAATATTTTACGGGATTCAATTCAATATTTCAAGTCATCTTCAGTTGTAAGCAGTGTATAAACATGATAATAGATGTTTCGAATTCATCGATTAACAAATGTTTATTATATTATTCATTTTAACTACTTACCCTGGAGTGTTTAATTTTTAATTTAATGCTGTTTGAATTTAATTTAAATTGGTTTAATGCAATTTTATGTTAAATTATTTAATAAATTATGTATAACGTAACATGGCTTTAAATTGTATGATTTACTCTATCCCTACTATTTTCCCTCCTTCTTATTACTGGGTGAGGAGTTAAGTTTATTTCTGCAATAAACCAATCCTAATTATTTAATCTGTGACCTTCTAAGTTGATCCTTTGTGATCTATATACTCTTCTGAAGTTCACCCAGCCTCTGTAAAGTTTATCCTTAACAGGGTGAAAACTAGACAATCGAGCATGATCTCTGTCTAATCAGTTCTCTGCTCAACCGTTGTCCCCTAGAAACAGTACAGTCTCTATCATGTACCGAACCCAAGACCCTTTATAGTGCTGTAATGGTAGAGGTTTTTAAAAATTATTATTACTGTGATTAGCACTATGTAATTTCTAAATTTCAACTAAAACCACGAAAAGTGCTGAATAAATTAATGTAATTATTTTTTCCTGTATTAAGTATTAAAATACCTACCATTAAATACCTTGATGGAAGTTATAACTGATTAGTAACCCAAATATTGGTTTACGAAGGAGCGATTGCGGTTTGGAGGTGAAACGATAATTGAAATTTATCCGGGCGGGAAGGCGCTACGTGCCCGGAAGGCGGAAACTAGGCACAGCTCCTAATGTCTCGGGATTAGAGGAAATTAGTTATACCTTTCCCAGGATTACTCATCAATTAATTCTTGGGCTGGCGGAGGGGGAAGGAATAATTACCAAAACGTTAATTCCTTCTGAGTGGGGCTGATGGAATCATTATCGCGGCTTTTCTACAAGCCTCCGGAAGACTGTCACAGCCCGTCAAGGAGTTGGAGGTCGAGTGCCGGGGGAGAAAGATGGAAGGGAAGGATTTAACAATAATCAACAAAAAGGTATTAACGACAGAAGAAGTGAAGAAATTTAAACAGTTTTAAGATTATATACATTAATAAATTTAAAAAACAACAATAATATCTTTATTTATTCTTTGAATGTTGTATGCTTCTAAGACGGCAGCTCCATATGCACTATATGCTGCTATGACTAATCGGACGATGCAACACCAGTTGCCCTAAATTTTGCCTATCCAGAAATTTCATTACCTTTAAGTTATTCGATAAACTTTACCAGAATTTAGGTCACTAATTTTTTAGTGATATTTATTTTTGAATCTGCCTATCTCAATATTGTTGGAGAATCAAATGCTTTATGTAACGGCAATAGTTAAAATATATAGAATTTTATTATTAATTATAGTTTAAGTTTAATTAAGATTAAAAAATCCCAAAAAAAAATCGAAATTTCATATTAAAGAAAAAAAATGAACCCATTTTCCTTCACAGAAGACCCATCGTAGTGGAATTTCCGGACGAATGAGTTATGTTGTTGCCTAGTGAAGAAACTGCCCACTTAATTCCAGCCATCCACTTCTTCTGTTTCTTTTTTTCCTTACCTCCTCTCCTCCAGTAGTCTTGGTAGTTCAAGACTCGTAAAAAAAAACAAAATTATCCAATGGCGTAAAAAGTTGTAATCAATTCCTACCTGTTTCGGGACAATCGTATACAGATCGACCCTAGGGTAGGGAACAATTTTATAGTTTTTTGTTCACCCCTGGGAGCTCACCTGCTCGGGGTAAATTATGGACGAAATTAATGGATTATGTATCGGAGCAGCTGGAGGATGGATATAATGACAGGTTTCGAAGGTAATAAATATAATACTTTGTCTGTCGGTTTAACCTCCGCCTCCTACCCCCACTACCGCAGTCTTCTCGCCACGGACAATCTTTTCTTCCTTTCATAAAATGGCGCCTTTACGACTTCCTCTGCTGGAAGCTCAATCGTAATATTTTTTCTCAATCGTAAACCATAATCTATTTGACATTTCCGTAAATCTTTAATGCTTTCATGCGTAAAAAATCAAATTGTTTTTTAACTTACTTATTAGGTTTTGAGATAGCTTCTACTTTTTTGAATAGTGTCCAAATATTGATTTTTTCCTATGAAAAATTAAAATTTCATATAATTCAAGAATGATTTTAATAATAACAAAGTATTTATTCTTGGACAAAGTCTTTATAATTATAATTTAAAAAAATAAAATATCTGTTAAAAATGTATCCGTCATTATTACTGCTAATTTGTCTATCACTCTATAACAATAAGGGTCAGTGAACCCGAAGGATCTATGCCGTTACCACTAATTTCTGCTTACTAACTTCTGTCCACGAACTACTACTCAAACCCAAATCCGCCAGATTACTTTTAACGCAATCCCCCCAACCTTCGCATTGGTCTGGCGAAAATTTGTATGAAACTTAATAAAAAATAAAATTGTTAATTCGTTAAAGTAACTTAATTACCGAAGTAATATTACTTGGTTAAACTGTTAGCCTGGAAGGGTAAGACTATAGCCATATTGTTAGCTACAGTCAACACGTCGATCGGATCCTGTAATCGGCGGAGCTGTCGAACACATCTCCAACTTCACCACCGACTTGTTGCTTGTTAGCCAGCAAACTTAGCACCTACACGGCTTCCTAGCTCACAGCTATCTCCGACATGATAATTACCAACCGGCTTCTGGTTCTGCCGAATAACCTACGGCAGGGAACTGAGCGGGCCTGTCTAAAACTTGATAATATTAGTCTATCCATCATTAAATTAAACAAGAATATAAACAAATTAATTTAAACATGAAGCTATCAATTATCAATAGAAACTTTTTGACCAATCTCGTGTAAAAATGTTAGTAGTAACTCAGAATTAAACAATATGAATAATTAAATTGGTCCAACTGGTTAATTTCCTGAGGAGTTATCTTATATACTCTTATACTATTAATTTAAATATTACTGCAGTCTCTTTTATGTGATGAAGGCAAATTTTGCCCAAAGGGAAGCGGAATCATATCATTCTCCTAGTGGATAAGTGGCAAAGTTAGATCTCCCTTGAAATGGAGGTATTGTTTTTATTATAGTTCCATTGCAAGCTAATACAAAAATGATACGATTCTGCTTCCTTCAGTACAATAAACTCAATCCCAGAACTAAAACGTTCAGGGGTTTATGATGAAATATTCTGAAAATGCCTTTTTTGACTTGAGAATCATTTTCAAAAATTTTACCCTCTATAACAACGTGTGCTTGGACTTTGTAATCTCGCTCATTTAGTTTTCTCAGCGTCTGTCGTGAAACATTAAAAAAAAAAAACCTGTACCACTACAACCCAAGAAGGGTTTGGGGTTCAGTACATGGTAGAGACTGTACTCTTTCATGGTCAATGGTTCTGCAAGTAGGTGACTTGTCCTAGGTCACGCTCAACCGTCAGATTTCCCCCTCTTATTTTGGGGGAAATGGGGGTTGGATGTACCCTACTTTTATAATGTTTTATAGAGGCTGGGTTGGCCCCAGAGGGTCCTAGATCCTATATGATCCACCCCCCGCTGCAAACAGACTAAATAAAAGTCATTGCCTGCAGCGGGATTTGAACCAGGATTTCCGGCATGACGACTCAGTGCTCTACCCCTGAGCCACTCCGCTCCCCCGTGGAACATTCGGTTTGGCGTTTTCGTGTAAGACCACATGCCTCTTCCGATTAACCAATGAAGGTTGTTTTTGATTCGTTTTTTGTATTATTTCAATATCCCTGCATTATATTATGGATGTCATTGTTTCACCTCTGGAACGAAAGTAGAAATGAGAAGGAGAATTATTCCTGGCATTGATTGCGAATAATCCGTTCGTTACAACACCCTTCTGATACGTGGTTTTAATGTTTCTTGCAGCTTGGGCTGCAGACGTTCTAAGTTTAAAACATGAAAAAATACACGAAAATCGCGCTTTTCCATAGTTACATTTGATGGCATACAAGCCTATCTTTGTTTAATTGTGATGATGGTAACTATTATCAACATATAAGGGATTAGTAACAGTCCATTAAAACTTCAAATATAAACGTAGTAAACAAAAGTTTTAATTTTAGAAATAATTAAAATTTCTTATGAAACAAGCAAGAAGAGAAATAAGGTCATTGTAATTATATTCTCACTAAAATATAACATTGCACAGATTAATTATTTGTATTTGTTATTTTATGTTGATTATTTAAATATTTTTATTTCGAAGAGGAAAAATTTGTCCTGGCCGGGATTCGACCCAGGTCTTCCGCATCCCTAGCGCGCTATTCTACCAACTAAGCTACCAGCCTCGTAACCAGGCCAGACCAATCCATTCTCTTCACCGATCCTATATCCCCTGTACTCGCAATTTTTACAAGTTTAGTCTGTAGAGTAGCGCGCTAGAGATGCGGAAGACCCGGGTTCGAATCCCGGCCAGGACAAATCTTTTCTCTTCAAAATATTTTAATATTCAATATAAAATAAAAATTATAAATATAAAATTGACCTACGTCAACCAGATCCTAATTAAAGTAATGCTCAATTAACATTCTTCTCACATATACAACGCAAAAATTGCGATTACTGGGGATATAGAATCGGTGAAGAGAATGGTAGCTTAGCTGGTAGAGTGGCGCTAGAGATACGGAAAACCCGGGTTCGAATCCCAGTCAGGACAAATCTTTTCTCTTCAAAATAAAAATATTTAATTATTTGTATAATTGTTTCAGAGAGCTGCAGCAGTGGAGGCGCCGGTAACGGCAACTCGAGCGGGGACAGAGGCGCTGCCGGAGGCGGTGCGAGCGGGGAGCGGCGCTCGGCGGAGCGGGAGGCGGGGGACCAGGCGGCTCCCGGGGGCGGCGGGTACCAAGGCAGCCAGGCCAGGGAGCCCCCGCCTCCACCGCCCCAGGACAAGCCCTGGAACTACTCCAGCATCGACCTCATCAACTCTGGGGCCCAGGCATTCTGGCAGAACTACTCAGGTAGCCCTTTCTTCCAGTCCCTCATCGCCTGGCACCGCTAGCATCTCCTCACTGTAGTTAGTTCCCTCTCTTTCCTTCCTCTAGTAGATCTCTATTTTTAAGGACCTTAATGCTCTTCCAAAATTATTCATAGAAAGATTAAGTTATTTTGAAACATGGGGGAAAACGAGGTAACTCACTTTTCTTTAATGTTCAGGACAGCAAAATTAGCTTTAAAATCGATCCATGCAGGCTGCTGATCCTGACAATCTGATAATGAACAATGTTTGAGAGGCTCGAAGCCCGACTTAGGAAACCACGTAACCTCGTTCGGATTCCAGTTTTTCCTGTACGGACATACTTCTTTAGCCGTTTTAATCGTTTATATCATGTTTTGAAACACCATTGTGTTCTCAACCGAAAAAGCTACCAGAATCCGCTACTGCCAAACATTTTTTGAAAAAATCGAGTTACCTTGTTTCTCCTTTCTCTTATAAGGATAGTTGAACAAAAGGCACAACTTCGGAACTAGTGATTAAGATTTCAACTTCAACAATAATCATTGAATCCTCCCCAAATAGTTTTAATAGAGCTCTTAAATCAATCTTCAAAAGCGTATTTAATGTTTTCATCCCGTTTATTCAACAATTCTTTGTGGTCACAAGTGGTGTGTTCGCATCTCAGGAGGAATTTGACTGCTCAACATATAAAAACCTCAATTGTAAATACCTATGTAAACAAACAACATAAATATTGTAAAATATAATTATGATTTTCTTTCTTAAACTGAGTATAATTGAGAGATTGAAAGCACTCAGGTTCTGACGACGATTTGTAATTTTTCGGCGTAGAAGTTTCACGATTCCAACATTTTATACACCATAATTATTATGTTATTGCAGTATCTTATTGATCATGAATCGTGAATCATATCGGGATTAATTTTTTTTCCTTCTTACTCGTGACGGTGTGTTTTAAAATTGTACACTAGTTAAAGAAAATCGTCGGATATAATAAGTCACCTCGTTCGAGGAGTATGGATAGAAAAGAAAAAAAATTGAAAATAAAAAGAAAATAGGACCGTAAGTAAAATATACAGGACACGAAGAAATGTTTAAACTAATGATAGGTTCCTTCTATAACTCGTATTTCGAGTTTAACAACTTTAATTACAAGATTCGTTTTATAATTGAGAAGGGATTGCTTTCTCAATTTGATACTATTACACTCAAGAGTTCGTGTTACTCCAGGCAGATGTAATGTGGTGCTTCGTCTGATGTGATATGGGAGGTACTACAAAGCCCTTGTACTTCGCTACTTCGGTACTTGACCGTATTCGAACAAGTCATCTTTTAGCATAGTTGAAAAGAATTATTAATGATTAGATTTAAAAATAAACATAAATCATTCATATTTATTTTATTTTATTTCATTGGATAGATTTTGTCCCTTACTTATATAATCTAAACTTAATTGAAATTTTATTATGATTTAATGACGTATAGCATTTAGTTTATTATTATTACAAATTACTATAGTACAAATTTTGTACTAATATAAACGTTTTACAAATAAAAATTCATACATACTGAAGTCTTTCTCCCTGTTTTCCCTACTAATTTGTTTGTATCTCATAATTTGAAACCTCGAGTGTACCTCGTATATCTATTCGTAAAAATGTATGGAAATATGCTGCTAATTATTCTATGTGTTGAATGTAAATCAAATAAATCGATGAGTTTTTATTTAGAAGATAAAAAGAATCTTTAATGGATTAATTAGAGTACAATAATTACTGGATACGAATTATATATATATATATATATATATGAAATAAAAAATATATATATTTTTCATTCATTATTTACTAAGGGGGTATTCTTAGGGACGAAATTTTTCATATTTTTCTGAATTTCAACGGATAAATATATTTCTTCTGTTTAACCAGTATCTTTTGCAATAGAAAATAATGCATTAATTCCTTGGATGAGAGCAAAGATTTTGTTTTAAATGATTCAGTACTTATTGTATTAAATATTAAAGGGAAATGAATATTTAAAACAATAATTAATAATACGGGGAAGTGGAGTAGCTCAGTAATAGAGAGCTGAGTTGCAATGCCGATGGTCCTGAGTCCAAACCCGGCTGCGCAGATAATTTATTTAGTCTGTTGGAGATGTAATAAGTGGGATATGAAGACCCTAGTGGGGCTCATCCAGGCTCTATAAAGTGATTATCGGGAATTGAAGAGGAAGCTAGGTTTGAAACTAGAGGGTTTGAGTGGAAATGAAGTTTGTTATGAAAGGATAGATAGCGGGTTCGGGCCAAATCAGCAACAAATGGGACATTTAGGTCGTTATGGATGACTTTATTCTTAACAAAATAAGGTGCATTAAGGATTTTACGGATTGGATTGTAGGGATTGGATACGAGAGGAATTCGATGGCTTAGTGGAGCCCCAAAGCTCTACTCCGTAGGTCCAATGATGGTCATGTAGATGAGTCTTTTGTAATTAATTGGGAGCTTTTCTAGTAAGTGTTGAAGTAGCCTGAAACGTCGAGCGGTTTCTTGTCTTTTCAGTCTCGTATGAGGATTCCAGGTTAATCTTTTGTCATGATACAACCCTAAGTATCGGATCTGTTCTACAGGACTTAGAGGGATGTTACTACACGATACAGGGGGGGCAGGAAGTCATTGGTTTACGACGTAAGGTAAATGTGATTTGATGCGATTTTTGAGAGTTTATTTTAATTCTCCAGTTTTGACACCATTCTTCAAGATCAGTGATATGGGATTGGAGGCTTTGGGATGCAATAATTGGATTGGTGTTGACTGATAATACACATGTATCATCAGCATACGTGGTAAGGATAGTATTAGGATGAGTTGGGATGTCAGCTGTATAAACTGTATAAAGGATTGGGCCAAGGATACTACCTTGAGGATTTAAAAATTAATAATCCGTTTACAAACCATCAAAATTCCCATTTAATAATAATAACTAGTTAGTATTTTTTTCTCCTTCATGAATGAAGTATATAAGGAAAAAGTACTTCTTATGCGGTTATATCTACAATAAGGGCAGATGAACTGTTTATAACATTCGCAGTAAATATAAATTGGTAACCATAAGGTCTGGTAGTTATACTCTATTATTTTTATTTTTAGTTCTCAGCATTCAATGCTAAGAGAGGTTGACTCTCCTGGTCAGACTTGAAGACGAAGCATTAAAAATCGTGCCGTTTGAAGTGGCGATAGGATCAGTTCCTGCCCAATCTGCCGGCCCCACTGCCTCCATTATATACATTAGTCGAGGGCCGATATTGTGCCAGGCGTTTAATAAAACCAATCTTATTTTATGAAATCCGACTTATTTGCTCCTCTCTTCCAGTCGTGAGTTCGTGAGCCACGCCTCCGTTTCCAGGAAATTACAGCCATTTTCTGGCAGAAGGAGACCGCGATCACATGTGCCGTGGAAGAGTGGAAGAGGGTACGCCACAGAACAGAACCTATTACGAGCCTCATAACTCGGCAAAATATAACTATTTTAATGGGATTCGTGTCAGCATTCTCTAACGGGCCTTATAGAACGTTCTCATTGGTCGAGCGGGCTGTGGATTCCATCGGTTATCTTAACTGTATCTATAAATCATTGCTATTTAATTGTTCCTATCGCCTTTATTAGTGCCTATTAACAATAAAATAAATATTTTATTTATTTATTTTGTTATTTCGATCAGCTCCACTGGTTTTAGCTTCGAATTAATCACAACGAGTTTTAACTAATAATTCGTTTCATTTTTAATATTCTTGTTTTAGTATGAAAAAAAGAGTGTAATTGGTGTCACCTGTGGTTTAGTGGTTAGCATAAAAAAAAAAAACCTACTATGCCCAAGATAGCGGGTCCGTTGCTTGGATTTTTTTAAGGGAGTAAAAACATCCTTGGTTTTGCCCTCCTTCGGAAGGGACGTAAAATAGTGGGTCAGGTACTCGTTAAAAATCTCTACTGGCAAAATTTAGGACTACCACAGTAGCATCGTCCGATTAGTCATAGCAGCATAAAGTTACGTTAAATGAACAAACAAACAAGAGTGTAATTATGGGAAACATCTATATTTCGGGTGCCATTTAATCGAGAAATGACGTTTACAACAAACATCTCGAATTATAGATGATGAGATAACCTAGACATAAGTCGGTTCTTTAATCTATATACAGCCAGTAATAGTTACTACTAGTTATTATTTTTATTTTCGAGGAAAGCATAATAAAGAAAATGAATTGTTTCTTTATATAAATATGAATAATAAGAAATAAGTGTTAGCTTTCCATGTGAGCTTAAAAGGGAGAATGCATTATTTTTACTTCTTTAAGGATACGATTTGTTTTCTTCCCCATTATGTAAATAAAAATTGATTTATTCTCAACAATAGTCAGGTAATAGACTTATCCAATTTAAGTTCCAAGAAAAAAAATTGAAAAATTTTATCTAAGATCTTTTTACAATGAGAACAGTTCTTAAACTATATTACAAATAATATTTTCATTTTATGATTCGAAACTGTAAAAAGTAAAAAAAAATACTGGGAGAGCTTAATGAAAATTGAAGATTATGTGTGCTCTCATACTGAGTCAATATCTTCATAAACTTTGTGTTGGGGGAGAGTTTCGTTCGATGTAGGATTAATCCTTTAAAGTAAAAAAAATAAATGAAAAAAAAACGAATGAAGGTTTTTAATACAATTTTATCCTCCTTCGAAATCCGAACCTTTGGTTAATAAATTTCATCAATGAGAAGCGATACGGCTTTATTGAATCCCGTTCGAAAGGAACAGGAGTGGGGTGGTGGATTAATATAAAAAAATAATAATAAAAAATAGAAGAAAAAAATGGTTGATTATTGTGGTTTAACAATCATATTAAAGTGTTAAAACCACTGACACCACGCTATATCTAATATCTTGAGGATACAATTTTTTATTTTATATATATATATATATATATATATAAAAGCATATATATGTATATATACCACAGTAAGTCGACATGATTGAGTTTATGTAGACATAATTATAAAATTGCCATGGATTGTTAATAATTAAAAAAAAAAGGTTTTGATACAAACAAAAATAGACAATAATCTTAAGTATTCTACATATGCCGAATTATTGTTGTAAAAATATGTAAGCCCATTGCGGTTAGTTTATTACCCCTTTTTTAGGAAAATTATTATTTCATTAATGTCACAATGGGATAAAAATTTTTGTTTTAATTGCGTTCCCATGACACGTAAACAATATTGGAATAAAAATAATAAACAAATGTAAGTTTTTATTAAAAAATAAATTAGTAAAATTCCCCTTTATAATGTTTTTTTATTTTATGATTGAGCAATATTAAGCTAATAGAACACCTTAAAAAACTAATTTCCATAGTAAAAAATCAATAAATACGTACAAATTTAATTTTAAGATAAAATTAAAAAGAGAAGAAAAACTACTAATATTTCAGTACGTTTTTATAAAATATTTTACATTAAATGGCTATTTAACTTGTTAATGTGAAGCTAAGAGAAGACCATACAAAACAAATCTACTTTACGAGAAACCTGACCGGGATAGCTCAGTGGGTTGTGTGCTGAGTTGCTATGTCGAAGGTTCTAGGTTAAAATTCAGCTGTGACAGATAAATTATTTAAACTGTTAACGCCCCTAGGGCTCACGCAGCTTCTATAAGTAGGTACCCTTAATTGGCCGAAAACCTAGCGGTTGAGCGTGATCTCGAACAAATCACCTTCCTGCTAAACCGATGCCTTTGAAATAGTACAGTCTCTACGTTGTACCGAACCCTTTTGGGGGTCTTCCCTTCATGGGCTGTAGTGGCGATGTTTTTTTAGCTAAAAATAAGCCGGATTACCTAAAGGTAACTTCCGTACTGATCATATCCACAAATGTTCTATAAGAATGTATTTATGTGTGTAATGTTTATGTAAATACTTAGATAGTGTAATCTATAATAATAAGCACACCCTTCTGTATCAGGACCAGAACCAATTTTCTCGGTCAATCGGAGTTGATGTCATTGGAAAACGGACAAGATGCGCGGGCGGAAAATTAAAGGGGAAATCTTGTAGGTGCATCGCTGCTCAATCGGGCGGGTGAGATTGGAAACAGCAATACTTTTCGGATTGATATTTCCTGATGGGGGGCACCCGATGACCGCTGGGGCGAGAGCTACCGGACCGGAAACTCGTTCACGATCAATTTACATCCGCGATTCCTAGCCTCGGGGTCCGGCCGGACATCTGCTACGAGTGGATACCTCTTCCGAGCTGTCCTTCCTAACCTCGTTGGAGGAGTTCGACCAGATGAAATGATTCCGGTCATCATCGATCCTAAATCCTCCTATTAGGAAACGACAAGAAATACGTTATGTTAAAGATGGAAAATATATGTAAAGATGCAAATCCATAATTTTAATAGAAATAATGATTTCTTCATCGAAATGTACACTTACAATGGTAGAGTCCTAAATATAGCATCCTAACTCAAATAATCAGTAATATATTTTTTGTATCTACAAATCAACAAACAAACAAAAACATAAAGCTTCATTGACTGAGATAATAATATATTATTAATGTCGAAGTTCTCATAAGAACAGAATACTCAATAGAAGGTTTGGAAATTCAAAACATTATTAGAGGAGCATTTTACTTCTTTGTTCTTTGAAAGACGAAACATTTACTTAAAAGCTGATATTACTTATTGAAGTATTTTTTCTGAGAGTAATGTAAGAAACATATAAATTTTATTGGGAATGGAGTAGAAAACAGATATGATGTAACCAGAGATTTAAATCTGTTAAGACTTTGATACATTGATCGTAAGACGATTTATATCTTTGTAAATGGCCTAGTTACGTTCTTATTAGCTAAATATGCGACTTAAAACTAACTATGGGTAATTTTATGATAAGGTTTTATATTGTAAGATCACAGACTGGTTGGAATTAGAAGGTTTCGCGAAGCCTCAATTCTCAACTCCGTAAGACCAATGTATTTCATTATATTTATGATGTAAACTGTTGATAATAAATCGGAATCTTCGAAGAGAATAAGGGGCTAGTCAAGTCAGTCATTGGCTTGTAAAGGAGTTATTGCTAATGTTACAAGTTCTTTTCAAGCCAAAGGCTACGAGAATGACAAGCACTCGCTTCCCACTTAATCACGGGGGCGCAGATATAATGTGTACAGGGTATTAGAATCCAATTCTTATAATCTATGATAGGAAATATGGCCTATCCTTAGAACCAATAGAACGTTCTAGGCCATCATACAGTACCTTCAAAATGGCCATGGATGCTCATTGTCCTCTGAGACCGGAAGATCTCTTGGCCAGATAATAGAGATAGAGAGAGGGAGAGAGATAGAGAGAGTGAGTGAGAAAGAGAGAGAGAGACGAGATATTGGCGAAGATGGAGATAAGACGGACTATGCAGGAAGCGAATCGATTGCTGGTAGAAGACACCCCTAGGCTCGCCCCTTAATCTCATCAACTTTCTATGAATAATATCCGACTCTGCTAAGAGCTCTGTTAACTGGCCCTTTTACCCAGTGCCGGCTATAATTCGATACTTGCTCTAATAGCGAGTAGGCTTTTAGATATAGCAGGCCCGGTCCAGCTGCTCTTTGTCCTCCGAAGGCTTCCACCCCCGGCAACGGGTTAAATTAGACGGATATCCCCTGGCGCTAGATATGTAAATCCTTTTCGAGGAACAAAACAGTCGGAGGTATTGAAAGGGTTTTGGCGCGACTGTTGTTACCCCGAGGCGGCATTTTATCGAATCAACTTAAATGTTCGCTCAGTCCAATAGTTATTTTTAAAGCTGCGATTAGGTTGGGGTACTGTTTAGGTTCCAGATGTTGACGTTGCAATGCTTTGAGTATTATTCTCGCTCAACTGGGCTATTCAACAATACTGCATTATGTCCTTATCCTTTAAATTAAAATATAAACAAATTATAAACACTAAAAGTTCGAAATAATCTACCGGAATTTTTTTCGCTTCTTGAGAACTATGAACATTTGCTTTCATATTCCCTTATCAAGGGAACAGATTTTTTGTTGTTTTTTTCCCATGTGGTTTGATCAAGAAAGGTTCGCTTATGACATTATCAATCGTTGTTCTTACATTTATTCGTTTAATTTTCAACACATGCTTTGAAGCAGATAAGGGTTCGATCAATAATTTGTAATAATAAAATATGTTATATTTTCTTTATTTTTTCAACATTATGCATTCATTATTATTGGTTCAGGAAATAACTAACTTTTCCGCTAGTAGTGATTGAGTTTCTATTCAACAATTGTTTATATTGTTGTATTGTTGTATTTATTTACCTTTAAATACATTTTTAAAATGCAATAGTGAACTGGTTTTTCATTAGTGTCCGTTAGTGTAGGTTATCGAATTTTCCTTAATAAAAATGTAGTAAAATTAAACTGAAAATTACTAATTATTAAATTATATTACTGAAAATTGTTATCTAATTCTTGCATCAATACCCTCAAATGATCATCACAAGTCGTCTTGCTAACTGTTGTCAAGGCATCTTCCTACATTGGTGCAGAACAGAACAACTCGAAAATTCGGAGGCTGCTCAAGTTCTAGGATGCTATGTAGGAATGATACACATCCTTAGAAGTTAGTCTTGGTAAACAAGCGTGAGATCCTTTGTGAGCAGACACAGTGGACATTACCAAGACGTGGACTGAAAGGCGTGGAATCCCGAGGATGGAACAGCCCGGAACTGACAATCGCATTTCGATAGCTACTAGTTCCTCAATCCAGAACTAACTTCATCACAATAGCATACTCTTCGTTCCCAGAATTCGGTTGTGATTTATCCTTCGGCGTAGTCGGTTGGATCTTTTTGTACTACATGGTCATTCCATCGACATTCCCGGTTGGTGACCTTTATTCTTTTGTTGCAACCGAACGGTTTTATTTAGTGAAACTTACTATTTTTGGTTTTCGTTAGTTGATATATCTTCTTACGCACGAATGAACACGTCGATATTTGGTTATTTTTATTTATGGAACCCCAGAGGGTTTTATATATTAGCTGAAGTACGAAGTATCACTGTTGTTTTTTTTTCGAATTAAAAAAAAACCCACTGGATCAGCATAGATTATGTTCGTAGCAATGAGTTACTTGCCTTCCTCGATCTTCCAGAACCTGACTTACCAGAATTCCCAATTGGTCTCGGCTATGATCTCATTCCGTCACACCCTCCGCGAACAGATCGCTTTGCATTCGATCTCAATTGCAAATAAAACATGTTCATTCGAGTGCGGGTTTGGAAGACAATGCACGCTGGGTTTCTTGTACGTTTGCCTATAGAATAATTAAAATACAAAAGTCATTACTAATTATAAACGAAACCGAAAAAATATATTTTTTACCGCGTGAAGCCGAATCGGATAAGAAACGACCTTCGAATACTAATTCGTGTTCGATGAATCGGATGAACATTTTATTTCGTTTTTGAGCACGTCTCGTTCCTTTGATATCCGATCCTTTCGGCGTTTAATGATCCCTTCTATCGCTCGATTCGAATATTGAACTTCATTAACATATAGTATTTATTATTTACATATTTTTTATTTGTCGATGACGTATGGAATATTGAATGGATGACTGAATCACAACTCAAATGACCCTGTCCATGATGTGTTAATCTACTCTGTGACTTACCGCACACAATTGGTTGACCTCAGTTGAGACGATAATCGGAGAAGTGTGACTGTGGTATTGTGACAACGGCGTGGGAGAGGTTCCCGGCTCACAATGGACAACCATATGGAACCATTTCACAGTAGATTTTCAATCAGTTGCCAGCTACAAGTCACTCTTGTTAGTAGCAGTAGTTCTGACTGGACGATTGGTCCAACAGTGACTAGGCACAAGATAGGTTTTTGTTGTGTTGCTGGGAAAGGTTTGGTTCTATGTTTCTACCGCCTTAAGAGCTTCAACCGAAAGGAGACATAAAATGAAGAGTTAGTAATGGTTTATATGAAAGTAATCTGGGCAGCTAGCTCAGTGTGTACAGCGTTCGGTTCCTTTGTTGAAGATCCCAGGTCCGAATCCGGCTGTGACAGAATTTCTGAACAGCCACGAATGGACCTTGTGGGATATGAAAACCCTTTTGGGGCTCACCCAGGAGGGTTTTAATAGTTCTATAAAGAGTGCACATTTAATCAAGAGAAAGACCTGGTGGTTGAGGGTGACCTCGAACTAATCATCTCTCTTTATAACCGTAGTTCTAGAATCAGTACATCCCTACCACACACGTAGACTTCATGTGGCTATTTTTTTTAGCGAAATTCTAAAAAAAGAAGAACAATTTATTTTCATATAAACAAGACATCAACGTATTTTGTAGTAGTAGGCTCTATACATACCGTGGTTTAGTATTCCGCCAAATTGTATATGTATATGTAAATGATGCTTGAAGGGTTTTATGAGGTACATTTTAACAACTTCCTTTTTTTGATAGCAATGTAACTCCTGTTGCAAAGTAATACCTCCCTAGCAAAGTTTCCCCTCAGCTTCCAAACTGGAAAATAGGTGCGGGTGAGTTGATTGCTAGCGACCGCTTTTGTTTCATATTTTTCAAATTGGTTTCCTCCCCATCCCCTCCCGATTGTGATCCGATTTAGACCCCTCCTAGGAGGGAACCTCCCCGGCCCGACTCCTTTATTTAAATAGCTTTCCCTCCCTCCCCCACCTCCCTCTTCCGAGTCTATTTAGAGAAAAGCGATTATTGTCTTTGTCTGTTAGCGCCATCGCTCATTTCATTTGTCATCGTTGTCAGTCGTTTGAGGCAATTTTCCTCTCCCTGACGTGGTGTCGCTAACTCAATATTAAAGGATCTCATCTCAATATTTTAATGCCAACCTCGTTCTACAACGAAGTATTTAGTCGATACTGTTAGTCGGCTTTATCGTTATATTTGTTTTCATAAGGTTTCTATGTAACAAAATTTTACGGGTTACCATTGATCTAGTGGTTAGCATAAGAATCTACTATGCCCAAGATCGCGCGTTCGCAGCCCGCTAGTGGCTTTAAAGGGAGTAAAAAATCCTTATTTCTACTTGAAATGGGAGTAACAGCTACGATACGAGTACCTGCCACTTGTGAAAGATTCCTAAGCAAAATTAATGACCCCCACTGTAGCATCGTCCGATTGACCGACCTTAACAGCATGAAGACGTTGAATGAATAAAAACAAAACTTTAGTATATACCTTAATTACATATTAATTTTTAATATTTAATTATATATTATTTAAATAGTATATAATTGAGATAGTCATAAACTAATATATAATTAATAAGAATAATTAAACAAGATTAAATGTTATTATAAATATACTAATCCTATAAAGCTGAAGAATTTATTTGCCAAAACTGCTAACTTTAAAAACTATCAGCCATACTCATAAAGTTATTTTTACTTTTGGTATACCGCTTATAGGAGCGTCATATGGTTTTACAATCATAATATACTGTAATCATAATCAAATTGCTTAAACAAAAAAAATCTACGAGTTATTTAGGCCGTTGTCGTGGCAACTTTATACTACTGGAAATGAGTTAGCAATTCAAGTATCTTAATCAGTATGCAGTTAAATGGTGAAAACCTTATTTTTTAAATAACATGGGAGCATAAAGAAAATATGTAGTGAAATTTATTCATGAGAAATTCTTATTTTAAATTATTATATAACATATTATATTATCTGTAAATTAAATCGTAACTTATTGTATAAATAAGTATTATTATTATTATATGGGCTCTACGGTCCTGCAAGAACCCGGTCCTCCAACACCACAGCCGACCAATCTCCGCGCAATAAACAAGTATAGACTCATATAAATCATCGTTTAGGTATCATTACAAAGTTAACGGGATTTAAAGGGATATAGCTAGTAAAAGAATAATGCTAAATAATGCCTAACCGTATAAGTTCTACCTCTCCGTTACAATATTCTATATATTTCTTACAATCTTTTTTTTACTTTTTTAAGCATGATAAGTGCACTCTCTTGCTTGCCTATTTTTCATATTTTAAAATTGCCCCCATTGGGTCTAAAAATATAAATAACAATATTTTCCTATTTTTGTTACTGTAGAATCCTTGGCCCAAGAATTGGAGCTGGAGAGAAAATCGCGACAGCAACAAGCTGAGAGGGATAAATCTCCACTCCAAGGTAAATTGGATTCTCTTAGTTTCCATTTTTTTAAATTTATTTAAAAATAAATAAAACAATTGCAAATAATTTATCGTAAATCGGCAAAATATACCATTAATAGAATAAAATAATTTTCGTTTTTAATTTACTAACAACTTTTAGGAATCTTTAAAATGTAGGCATTGATTTTCAGAGCAATGAAAAATAATTAAACAATTTGAAAATAATAATAGAATTATTAATTTTGATTTAATAAGAATCAACCTAAAATGAAAAAAAACCCGATAAATTAGAGAACGAAACCTTTAGATCTACCGATAATACAGATACATGTTTTACCGGTAATATTATTAATTTAAAAATTCAAATTATTAAATGATTTATGAATAAATGCCTAATCCGAATATATTTATATTTAGGATTTCGTCTAAAAATAGTATGGGTTGGTATTTAACATTTAGATCTTTGTTAATATTTTATTTTGTGTCTTTTGTTGTTCCCGATCCTCCTATAATGTATAGTAATATTAATACCCCTGTGTACGAATAGTAATCGTAGATATAAACTAGTGTAAAATGATATTAGTAATGAATATAATTAGGTGTAATTATTAGTAAATATAAGTGGATATAAATGTAAATAAACAGTGGACTTATTTATTTTTCTCTCGCGAACATTATACATATATGTAAAATAAAATTAATGATATTTATATATCAACTCGTAGTTAAAAAAAGGACCAGGTGAAAAAATGGAACCAATTACTACATAGAATCAAGCACTAATGTATCATTAAATTATAGATTTTGGAAGTTTAGATTATAAATAGTATACAATTATTGGGGGTTTTCTGTGTTTACATGCTTCTTTACTGAGTTTGGAAGAAGTGAGAAAGTGTTGATCTTTTACTTTTTTTTTCTTAACTTTAAAATCATAAGTTCTAATTTTTACCACTGATTTAAGGTTGTTTAATTAGAACGAGTGTTAAATTATTAGTTCTGGAATGTTCGAATTCTGTTACCTCACATGGAAGACGTTTTGACTTCACCAAAACTTTCTGAAAAATACAAACCAACGTCTTATTATTTTAATATTATGCTATAATAATTATGATCCATTTAATTATTTTATTTATTTTACTAACCCATTACCCTTTTCTGTTGCGCAGATGCGAGGCCAGGCTACTACAAGAATTCAGTACTCTTCAGTAGTGCTACTTAAACGGGAGGATCTCTGTGCACAGCTTTAGTCTTAGGCTCACAGCATATTTAAGTTTCATATTTATTAAATAGAACTCGCGTGAAAGTGTGTGCCAGCGGTATCGAATGCAACTCTTATCATCTTACAGAACAATTCAACTTGTGTCTGTGTATGTAAAATAGATTTTTAGTACGTATGAATCGTATACATATTAGACATATAAGAATAGTAAACATTAAATAAACAAGTGACTTAGCTTTTTGAAAGGTGAGCACGAAAATTATTTAGTGTAATTTGTACATTGTTCATCATCACATACGTCCGGAGGTAAAATTATTTGCCATTTTCCGGAATTTTTTTTTATTTTTCAAATAATCGTACGCACAACCCCCGTTATGCATTGAATGGCATTGGGTGCTGCAGTTACATTATTTATTTCATCATTTATTGTAAATAAATATCAGTTTTGTGTTTTCAAAGAGTCATAAGTTAAAGTCTGTTATAGTTTTAGAGTTAGTATCGACACAGATGAGTGTCTGAATAGTTTTAAAAGAAATTTTTACACTACATTTATAGCCGGACCGCAATTTTATAATTTCACTTTTTTTTTTACCTTTTAACAATAACAAAAATAACACTGGAAAAATAATATCCGAATAAAATTTTCTGAAGATAATCAATTGCGAACCGGCACATGTTTTTACTTTATATATGAAATCATATATGTGTGTGTATATATAAATAAATTATGTTATGTAACAAGTTATTTGTAGTGTCGAGATATAGTGCAGTGTACGTAAAGGAAAAGTTGGAATTAGTGAAATATTTTGAGAAAATTATTACAAAAAAAAAGTGTGAAAACTTCTGACTTTGTTGAGGGCATTATCTCCCTCTATAGTTTTATTCTTTTGTAATTAAGATTCTTAAAACCCAAGGAATGTGTCTGCCCTTAGAGTTATGATAGATACGATTATTGTTCTCTGTGTACATACAGTTCTGTCAATTTGTTACAAATACTTAGACTTATAACCAGAATCAGGTGATCCCTTAGGCATACATTAAAATTATCGGTAATTTAAAGAAATAAAAAGAAGTGTCTCTATTTGTATTCTAAATTTGTATTGTTCAGGCTACATTGTACAGGTTTCACCACCTATGGGTCTATGTGTTATTTTCTACATAACTATATATTATATATAACTTATATTATCAATGTATAGCGGAAATAATTATGTATATAGCACAGCGTAGAATTAACTTATCATATTATTATTTTTTTGGGCTCCAGTCTCTTTATTTAAAAAATAATAATTTTTTTTTCTTTTTTTTTAAGAACTGATGAAAAAATTTTTGTTTTTTTCTATTCAATGTTCCTTGTTTTATTATATGTATAAGATAATAAATTTATTTAAATATTAAAAATTTCGGAGTTGCATCCTGAGCGGATCTGTACTTAAAGTATTTGTAAGGCTGGTTTTGCCCGTTCCAAGATAAATGTAATATATATAAAGGAATTGTACTCTTAATTGATTTTTTATTTATTAAAACACCTTCCCTACTCAAACAACCTAAACCAAAAATTATTAAACAAATTTTTACTTCTAATTACTTCATATATACATAATGAATAAGATATATTTCATATATGCATAATGAATAAGATTTATTAAAAGAAATCAAATGTTTAAAAACAAACATCAAATTGAATATATTACAAACCACAGAAGAAAAAAAAGTTCCAGCAATAGTTACTGAAATAAATATTTATTGAAAAACAAATACAACATGCACAGCATATTCCTTGAACTAAGCCGAAAACAAAGAATCGAAAATGAGATATTCTTAATTGTATTTATTAATAATTCCTACAAGGACCTGAATGTGAAATAAACTGGTTTCATTTATGCATTTTTAAGATATTACATCATCACTGATGAGACCAATCAATTAGATGATGGTGGAAATACTTATTGAAGCATTTTTGGTTGGGTCTTATTTGTAATTATTAATTAAATATATTAACTTAATTAAATTAAGTTTAATTGAAGGTAAACTTAATTAAAGTCCCGCTATACAAGAATAAATCAATGATTGGAGGAAAGAAAAAGGGATGAAACAAAAAAAAAATATTTTTTTCGGTTTTTCCTTTGTAGTTCAAAATAGTTGGTTTTAGTTTCCTATTTGCAGTAAGGATTCATATATTTATTAAATAAAAATACAGGGAAAAATTAAAAGAATTATTCCTGATATTACCTTAGTAGGTTATATAATTGTAGTCAACTCATACATTTATGCAACACTCGCACTCATATCAGAAACTAATTTAAACAATTAAAACTTTAATGACACAATTAAAATAAAAGTAAATAGTCTGATGAAAAAAATTTTTTTTTTCACAGTGAAACATCAATTATTTTTCATGAATACATAATAAAACTAATTCTGACAAGATAAGCAGTGTATACTCTTTACATATAAAACAAATTAATAAATATATTACTTTATACAAAAATCTTCAACAAATTACTATAATTTAATTATAAAAATATGATTTTTTCGAACTATTATATTCTGAAGCAGATTTGTTGTTCGATAATTTCGCTTAAATACTACATTAAAAACAATCAAGTGATATTTTCTATTTTCAGGTAAAATACCGCAATAGTACCTACTTATAGTTTATGAAGAAAATGGTTTTAAAAATGTACTACAGAAGTTTATATGATAATTTCATAATCAATACCTTTCACTATTTTTCAGTATTTTTTTAAGGCATGTCAAATGTTGAAAAGGCTATTTATTATGTTTAATTGAAGATTATAAATGAGATATAACCTTAAATTAGTAGTTGTCTGTTGATAAACTGTTAAGCAAGGAAAAAAGGAGGTCATAATCCACGATTAACCAGCCATCCCTTTCTTAAAATCATTAAAAGTACCAAAACTTCTCATTACAAGATGTAAATAAACTTCCTACAATCTCCCAACACCATTATAAATAACTTTTTTTTCTCTCTTTATATATTTATCCAAACCTGTCAAGTACAACAAATTGACAATCAGCAGATTTTCTCTTAGTAAAATCACAACAAAATGACATGAGAGACATGAAGGAAAATATTACCCAGCGGCCCCTCTCCTGTGGCTTGATTTAATCCTCTTAGGATAATAGATCCCTCATCCACGTTCACAAATCATTAATGCTTTAAAAACTAAAAACTTCCATTATTGGAAGTTTTGAACTCGAAATTATTAACAAAGATCGTTATTTTTGATAAGAATTTTCCGCACTAATTGTTATAAATAATGAGGCCTATTGTCTTGAAGAACTCTCTGCCGAAAATTGAGAGCAGTACACTGACTATAGAGAAGGGCTACCAATATATCGTCGTGTGGCCGGATAAACCAGGCAATGGTCTTAATTGCTTCCTTCATTTCGTATTCAGTTTTTAACGAGTTTAATAATAAGAAAAAATGATGAATTAAGTGTGTTATTTCGGCATCTTATAGCATTAGCAAGAGATGTTAGTAAAAAAATACAAGCATAGGAGCATAGAAAATAGTTGGTCATGATCCCTCTTTCCTGAATATAAGTTAGTGGTTTTTAATTTCAGTACCATAACTATAGAGGATAATATACGCAGAATATAGATTGATAGCAAAACGTTACGAAACCATAAAATCGGTTATTACTCGAAAGAGGCATTATTTGTTCTCAAATGAAGGCGCCTCAATAGGATCTGAGTCTGGGTGCTCACTGGCAGCTCAAGTCTGTTGAGATTCTTCAGCAAGCTGACCAGCTTAAAGATATTCTCGAATTCATAGTAATTAAAACAACAATTATGGACCAGGTGTAATGCATGTTGAAGGTATGGTCGTCCAAGAATCATTCTACAGTATCAACGGGAGACGAATATCTTCAGAATGTTGAAGCAATTGTTTTCTCCCATTTCTGGAATATGCTTCACCGTACTGTACTGTACCTGAAAAAGTCTTTCTGATATATTTCATTGTTTCTTGTCGAAAATATCGTCCTATTACATTGACATTTTGTCAAGCTAGACTTGAATAGACATACAATATATAGACATGCTCAAAGCTGACATGCAGAACAGAGAGAAGTGATCTCCAAATCTTAGAATGTTTCAAGATATGTTCGGGAATAAGATAAGTGGGGTTTCTCTCCAACGTTACAATATTTTTTCAATGCGCCATTTTCCTAGACTGACCTAATATTTCTGCCTATTGACCTAAGGGTTATAGTTTTCACCATTTCAGGGTAAAGGTGTGCTACAAAAATGAGTTCCGTAGCAACCTTAGAAGAAGGCTTATGCTATTTATGCCCAATAAGGAAAAATAGAAAATAAAATCTGTGAATTGTCAAATGAAATAGTGAAGGAAATGCTCACACGACCACCTCCTGTGTAACATAAATTAAAGAAACCTCTCTAAGGTTAATCAGATTACCAACTATGTAACTTTTAAGCAGTATAATGGCCAAGTCCAAAAACATTATAAGTGTTAACAAATTCTATGTTCCTATAGGTTTTTTTCAGATTAGAAAAACTGATATATATATATATATATATATATATATATATATATATATATATATATATATATATATATATTTATATTTCTCATAAATTGGTATGAGAAAATTTCTAATGATATGAAATGAGGAGGCAGAAAAGAATAATTATAAAAATAAAGGTATAATAAGTCAAGGACAAAGAAATTGTCCTGGGCGGACAGAACATAGATTGATAGAGATTGGAATTATACAAATTGCAGGAAGTTCATTACTCCTCAGGTATCCGGATCATTAGGGTAATAAACAAGGGGGTTATCTGCCTGCTTCCTAAAATAGTAACTGTATACACACAGAATAAACAATAAAGGAGAATTGGATGGATCATTTTGAGGAAACTGCGGAGGACAAAAAAAAACCTCTGAAAGGAAGACAAATGGTCGGGAAAAAGACCGGAGGATGAAGGAGCCGCGGCGAATTTGGCTTGTGGAGCGTGTTCGGCCTCAGCTCACGGCTCAGGTTTTTTATCTCTTCTTGGTCCTCAGCCTCGCTATTAAACGATTTGGCTGGTGCCAACACTTCCACCTGCTTCTCGACCATGCTCTGATAATAATTAGCAGAAGACATAATGCTTACTATTTGACTCTTTAATGTTAACAATAGTTATAAACAACGAAAAATATATCCTACAACTAGAAAATAAAATACTTTAATTAATTATATCTAATCAATTAAAGAAAGGACTAGGCGTCCCTTTCTAGAATCAATTCACTTTTCCGTCCAATCCATAACGCCACTATGACACTTTCTTCCCAGGAAATGTCTGCTTCTATGTAAGACCCGATTCTCTATTAAATATATCTGTGCCCAAGAGGCAAAGGACACCAAGTCCTCCAGACAATAATCTTGGTAAATTGTCAATTATAAATACGATCATAAATACTTCCAATTAATTATTAATGCTAATAATAATTTGAACAGTTTTCTTAAAGGTGTTTCTATAAGTGACGAAGAATCAAATTTGAATAGTTCTAAGTTAAGGAAAATTGGCTCTCCTGAACAAATAGAAAAATGTGACATGCTGTCCTTAACCTCTGAGGTACGGATTTTTTCTCTGCTATGTTAAAAATTATCATATCGGTTTTTCAATATTATAATTTTGATCATTAACAATAATAACCCAATCAAGGATACTTCCTTTGGACAGATGAAGAAAATCAGCCAGAAAGATCTATGAAACAAATGCGTAGGGAAGGAAACCGCAAGTGGCGTTTAAGAGGCGGGGTATGGATTGGAATAAGAAAATTGGCCCAAAGACATTTAGTTTGGTCTCCACAAGAAGTAGCCCCATACGGAAAAGTGAAAGAAAGGATTAAAAATGAATAATAATAATGTAGAGTAACCTGATTGGAAAGGACATCTACGGATCTGACGAAGTTTTCAGTTGCCTTGGGTTGTCTACTGAGAAGGTATTTGTATCTGTTCATTGAAACATGACAATGTTAATACAAGGATCGAACTAGTTTGAATTTGATAATAAAATTTAATTCCCAGGAACATTCCTTTGTTTTAAACTGTAAAGGAATCGTTAAATAGTTACTAAACCTTTGACCAAAGTTTTTCCATCACGATTTTCTCTTCTTCATCACATCTGCTCAATATAAGTTCAAGTATTCCAAGTAAAAAGCAAGACTACTACACCACATAAAGCATCACACGGGTAAACATAAATGAATCACTAGTTGTAGATATGCTACTTATCCAACTGTTGAGATTTTTGTGCCATTGGTCCGGATGGAGATCAATAAATTTCTCTTAAACAGGGAGACATTTTTATTAAATAGCTAACGTTTCAACCAACATTGCAGCTCTTCTTGAGGGCTAAATTTGCAAAATACAGACAATTGAAAATTATTAAAAATTACTACATAATGGTAAATATTAAAGTTAAAATGTTTAAGTATCGACAGTATTAATAACAAAGTGACAGGAAGGTAGTACAAAATGTAATAAAGAATAAAATAAGAAATATGAAGTAATAAAAAAGAAGACATAATAATAAAGACTATGCTTATGCCTTACCAGTTATTACATAATGTACTACAACTATCCTTTATAATATTTCATTAACAATTTATGTGCATTATCGTCCCCATTAGTAGTTAACTTTATTTCTAATTTTTATCACTTATCATCATTAGTTCTTATTATCTTTTTCATTTTTATTAGCGTATGCCTAATTTTTATTACTTAATTTATTACTTACTGTATTGTTTATTATTTGTTATTATTACCTTACTTGTCACTTTTTTATTAATAATTTACACTCCTTATCCTTGCTCTGTGTATGTATCTCAGGTTCTTCCCACCATCTTTTTTTTTTTTTTTTCGCAACTCAGATACCTGATACTTATGTATTTTAATTTTAATATTTACCTCCTCAAGGTAGTATCCTTGGCCCAATCCTTTATACAGTTTATACAGCTGACATCCCAACTCATCCTAACACTATCCTTACCACGTATGCTGATGATACATGTGTATTATCAGTCAACACCAATCCAATTATTGCATCCCAAAGCCTCCAATCCTATATCACTGATCTTGAATAATGGTGTCAAAACTGGAGAATTAAAATAAACTCTCAAAAATCGCATCAAATCACTTTTACCTTACGTCGTAAACCAATGACTTCCTGCCCTTCAGTATCCTTTAATAATATCCCACTGGTGCCTGTAGAACAGATCCGATACTTAGGGTTGCATCTTGACAAACGATTAACCTGGAATCCTCATACGAGACTGAAAAGACAAGAAACCGCTCGACGTTTCAGGCTACTTCAACACTTACTAGACAAACGCTCTAAGCTCCCAATAAATTACAAAAGACTCATCTACATGACCATCATACGACCTATTTGGACCTACGGAGAGCTTTGGGGCTCCACTAAGCCATCGAATCCCTCTCGTATCCAATCCCTACAATCCAAAATCCTTCGTAAAATCCTTAATGCTCCTTATTTTGTTAAGAATAAAATCATCCATAACGACCTTAATGTCCCATTTGTTGCTGATTTGGCCCAAACCCGCTATCTATCCTTTCATAACAAACTTCATTTCCACTCAAACCCTCTGGTTTTAAACCTAGCTTCCTCTTCAATTCCCGATAATCCTCCGAGGCGTCTGAAAAGAAGATGACCCCGTGACTTCTTAGTTGAACTTATGATTTGAGTACTACCAGTGGGTAGTTTCTCTACTTGTCATTTTCACATGTCATTATGTATCGCTTAACACATTTACTAGATGTATTTTTATTATACAGTTGTAAATATCAATAAATAAATTAAAAAAAAAAATATTTACCTATTGTAATTTTTAATCTTTGTCTCTATGACCGTATTGTTTAATTTTTAACACTTTTTTATGACTTCCTATTACTTATTTTATTATTTATTCCTTTTTGTACTACCTTTTTGTCACTTTTTTTTATTAATACTGTCGATACTTATACATTTTAGCTTTAATATTTACCATAATGTAGTCATTTTTAATAATTTAGTCATTTTCAATCGTCTGTATTTTGCATATTTAGCCCTGAAGATGATCTGCAATGGGTGTCGAAACGTTGGCTTTCCAATAAACATTTCTCCACATCTAAGTGAAATTTATTGACCTCCACCCGGACCATTTTCTTCCACATATATATACAAGGTCAACTATTATCATTCAATATTGAGATTTTTGCTTTTAAAACTTTTTTAAACAGTTTAAAGAGTTACCAGAGACAAAAAGCACCTTTCAAATAGAGAAAGGACACTTCAGCAAGGTACCATGGTCTTGAAAAGTGGACTAGTTGTCTTCTGCTAAGTGCGAATCGATTAGAAAATCATATTAATTTACCTTATGGGTAATCATTACTTGCAACACAGCATCTGAACAACGTTTACTTACCACCCAACTTAGAATGCAAACCGATTTTTGCTGTAGTAGGTCTAATGGAAGCTTTGTAGTAACTTATATTGCAGTAGAAATGAAGCTTAACCAATGTGGTATCAAACCCAATGCTATGGCATAAGGTGACGTTATACTGTTCGTGGAATATATTCAAAATTTAAAGGCGACCAATGGCTACTTATCGCTCAACTATAGTGGAATTATATTAAAATTAATTTATACTGAAATAATTCTAATTACTCTAATTATATTAATTATAAGGTGGCAAAACATAATAACAGTACGATTCAGCGGTGGAGTGATATGTCTAAGATATAAAAAGGGAAGTAGGTAATTGAAAATCATCGTATTCTCTGTTTAGTAAACAAGAACTGTTTACAGTGAACATTGATTGGCAGGCATAATAATTATTATTTTTATAGCTATAATTAACAATGAGCTGCGCATCCTCATCAAGGGACGTACAAAGTGGATAATGATACGCTGGCTACGATTCAAGCTCACAGCTCTTCATAGTTCGGTCTCGACATTCCAGCATCAGTAGTAATCTAATGGCAATGAGTATCTGGAATATTCTTAGAGAGGTGATACCTGGGCTGTTTTCATGGAAGCTACTTATTGAGAAGTTATCAAGTCTGGATAAATAAAAGCCTATCATTTTGTTATTTTTTTGTTTACCTACTCCTGAATTATATGAAAAAGATAATTAATAAAAATATATCGTAATAAAAAAAAATCGAATCAGATTTCAACGCCACCCCTTTTTAAGATCCCTCGAGACTATAAAGAAGTCATTCAAAATTGCATCTGCTTATGTGTTTGTGTATTTTTGAACAGTTTAGCTCTGAAATGAAAATTTTTATGAAAATAAAATTGTAAAATCTCAACCGTATGAATATTTATCGGGTACAGAGAAGAACAAGTCGGGTCGGAAAAGGTCAAGAAATGTTATACATATATTATAAAAAAGCGAAAATAAGAATATCTTGAACACGTAAAGCTACGTATTATATTCCAGTTAATTTAAAACAAAATGTTCTCAATAGAAGGAGAATTGCTTATGCAAGTGGCATTTCTAAGGAAGAAATCCTTAAGATTGACGAACCGGAGTTTTACCTATTTTAAAGAAAAGAAGACCAAACCTGCTTGGTTCAAAGAGGTTGTAAAAGATTTACAAGAAATAGAGATTGCTAGGGACGATATTCTGGAAAGCAACCGTCTCAGGACGAAACTGAATATTCATCACAGTTTTCCGGAAGCTGAAGACGGAAAATAAATTGACGAATGATGGAGTACTGGTAAAATATCTAGGCGAAATACAAAAAAGTCAGTTGAAATGAGCAGGTCCCAATACGAAAAAAGAATTGAAAGATGCCATTTTACTAATTTCCTTTAATTCTTTATATTATTACTAATTTAGATATTTCTGTATTTTTATCTTGTACTCATATGACACGGCGATTGACTAGATTTAATCAAATTCAAATATATTGTATTGATAGATGAGTAGTCAAGATAGATTGTATAGTAAAAATATTCTAGCTGATTTGTAAAACCCGTTAATCCGTCAAGAAAATTAAAAATTATATAAGTTAGATTAATACATTGCTGATTGGTAATAATCAAAATAAATAAACCTGTACCACTATAACCCGTGAATGAGTCTGGGAGTTCATTACATGGTAGAGACTGTATTGTTTCATGGACAACGGTACTGCAAGGAGGTGACTTGTCCTAGGTCCTACTCAACCGCCAGGTTTTCCACCTTATTTTGGGTACCCTATTTTTATAATATTTTATAGAGGCTGGGTGAGCCCCAGGAGGCTAGGTCCTAGATCCCATATGATCCATCTCCCGCCGCAAACAGACTAAATAAAAGTAACTGCCAGCAGCGGGATTTGAACCAGGATTTCCGAAACACAAGGTTCAGAACCGGATTAAAACCATGAGAAATAATGCAGCAAAGCATCTTGTTAGACAAAATTTATTGAACAAACTAGTGAAAAATGTAAATTTTTGAAATTATTGGGGATAAAGGCTTTTGGTCCTGAACGGCTCATTACATACAAGATAAATAGCAATAATGATTGTTAGTTCGTAATATTATTGAGTATAATATTAAATACCGTAGAACCTTTAGTGAAGTTTATCCAGATGGAAACTGGCGAAGGAGAACAAACAATGAAGTCTACTCAATGTATTACTAAGCGGATGCTGTTTACTCCTTAAAGACTGCGATGGGCTGGCCATGTGGCTAGAATGGAAGATGAGGCCATTCCTAAAAAGGTTTTGACAAAACCTCTCTACAGGACGAGAAGAAGGGGCAGACCAAAGCTGAGATGGTCGGATGGTGTGGACAGAGATGCGAGGGATATCCTAGGTGTCAGAAGCTGGCCTCTGCACAAAATTCTATGGCCAGGACTCGTCACCGAGTTGTAGCGCCATAAAAATAAATAAATAATACATACCAAATTATGTAACGATGAATTGCAGAGTTGACTCAAAGTGAATTTTTTACCGCAAATAAAAGAGTTACAATGTTGTAGTTACTCTAAAGTAATTTTTTCCAATTAAGAGGAAAACAAATTGGAAGATGACATTTTATTATTTTATACTCATTTTACACACATCTTTTATTGGATATCAATTTAATACAGTATGTCACATTCGAGGGCATCAAGTTTTAGGGATCTATGAACACATCAAAGATATTGATTTTCAACTCATTTGTTTTTTTATATCCCTATAACAAAATGTCTTAAGAATGTTTTTATAAAGATGTTTCTTAATTGCCATCTTTCGGCATTCGATTTATTGCAGATAATCCTAATTATCGATAGTACTGTATCGATAGATATAGTTCGATCTTGTAGATTGAAGTTATGATACTACTAAGGAAGGAAGAGAGCTAGGTGTATTGAGTGGTTGAGGTGACCAGGTTTTGGCAGGTCCTCTAGCAAGTGGATAATGTTGATCGCCCTCCTGGCTTCGACACCGCCTTCGATATCTACATCACAATATCCGTCCCTTCCCTATCGATATTAAACTTCTCTATAATATCTCCTTCCACTATTATTAAAGCAAGATTTTTTTCCTTCTCCTATTTTTGTGTATTTTTAAACAGCGTTATTTGGAATCAACATTGCGCCATCTTGGCTCAATCGAAAAGAACAATTGATTACGCAATGTTGTTTTAAAATGAATGGAAAGAAAAATCATATCTGGTACTACATTTCTTGGTCCCTTCCATTTTTCCTAAGATGGAATTTTACATGATATGGTTGTAAATAACTACAGATTTCTCAACAAGCATAGCTGAGCTGAAATCGGCCTAAATAATCTAAATTTAATTTCCATAACTAAAAATATTAAATTAAATGTTACTTAATCCCACAATTATTATATGCTCCCTATCATGTTTATAAGAACGCCAACCACTAATTTTAGGGTATTGTAACTACACTATATTATTTTTTGTGATCATGCATCCAATTTAAAAAACATTTGCTTATAACTACAACCCTGGTTTTTAAGTCGTTAAGTCGAATTTTGTCCAGTGTTAATTTTATTCAGAAATTAGCGGAAATAGCGCAATTGTGTCATTCTCGTAGCTTTTGGCTTGAAATATAATCTCGTTTCGGATAAAATTCTAATTAATCACTTGTTCACCGGGATCATAGGTGCAAAATCGGTGAAAATTGAGGAATTTTAGAGAAAGCGCAAAGAAGCGTATGTAGATCCAAGTAACACCAAAGGGTGTGATTCTAAATTCACCACGTGTGGAGTTATATATTTTTCTTCAATCATGCCAAATTGATGACGAAACATTTATCACTGCAGTGTAAACATATTGTCTTTATCAATCATTTACATTTATATATTCTGTAATTTTATGAGCTGTAGCAAGCAGACCTCGTAGGAACGAGAAATTGGTTTGAATACTAAAATATTTACATTATTATTGCTTGTAACTATTTTACTCGATTGTCGAAAAACATATGTCGATGCATCAGCCGAGGTGTTTTGGACCTTGCTGATATCACAAATCAATTGTTAGTTGTATATTACAAACTTTAATATCAATTATAACTTTCTTGAATTACAATAATCTGTAATTTTATGAGCTATAGCAAGTATCACATATAACAAGCTCCTAATCCATTGGATTGAATCCTAAAAAGTTAATATTGTTTTTTCTTTTCAAAGTAACCATTGAGTTAATATTATTCTTTAGATTTCTTGCTCATATTTAACAATTATCCATGGGACTAAGTATTTTGGGTCTTGGTGATGTAGGACATTAAGTTCATATTAAAATTTAAAAAATAATAATAAGGTTTAGCGAATCCAATGTTTTGTTGTCGATGCCACCAATCGCTGCTTACAAACTTCCGTCTACGCACCACTACTCAAACATCACGCGTAATCCTTTCATGTACGCCTCGGTCAATTCCTCAGACGTATACCAGATGGTTATTAACTGTTTAGTTCGTTACCGACCCCAACAACGCTACAAGCACATCTTAATCTTAATTAAACGCTATTTATTCAATAGGGTACATGCTCTCCGCAATTCCGCGTTGTTAAATCTCCGAAATTCTCCATTGGTCTCATCCTTTTTTGGCCCGAATATTCTACGGATCAACTCATTTTCGAATACTTTAAGACGTTGTTCACCCTTCTGAATTAGCGGCCACGTTTCACATTATTAAAGAACATTTGGAAGGATGATAAATTTATTAATTATAATTTTTTAGGTTTCGGGACAAAAGTCGGGAGTTTCGTATTGGCAAGACCTATATTAATATTTATATATTTTTTAAATTGAAATAAATCGCATTTTGAGCAAAGAAGGCCGTTGAGAGTAAATAATGTTTTTTGATAAATTACTCCGATGAATGAATAGGGTGCCATTGTGTGGGACCGCCACAAAGAGAATTAACTAAAAATCGTGTACCCTGGTTAGCCTCCCCCCCCCCACCACCGTGTCCTGGGGCAAACAGTCTGATTGCCAATTATTTTCTTTACCGAATTAATTGGAAAGATAAGTTAAAGGATTATTCGATGATTAGTTAACTTAATTTTTCACCGAGGCTGGAGCAACGGCTGTTTTTAATTGTTGGTGTCCATGATGGTTCAATATTTCTATGGTTCAATAAGGTACATTTCGGCGATTAGGTACTCTATCTTTGCTTTATCCACGCCTCTATGAACGGAATAACATCAATCACTCCATTTTTATGGAGGTATGATAAAATAGGGTTCGAGTCTAGTTTTTACCCAGTCTTCGTTAGTATCAGTAACAGAATTAAATAAATAAGCTGTTATTTTTGAAAGTGGTATAAGTCCATTTGGATCTAAAAAAAAATATTCTTTTAAATAATTTTAATGATTGTTGATTCATAACAAAATTTAAAATGTGTATAATGTAAAATATATCACTCTTATCTCAATTGTAAGTGTTAAAAACATAGCGTTTGTCCATATTCATAAATTAATATGGAAATATGAAATCCCTTAAATATCTCAAATATATAAATACATTAGCAAATGTTTATATATCACCTCTTAAGTAACAACTCAAATGTATATAAATATTTATCAACTTCAAATAATTGTTGGTGTATGAATTTGTTTTTTTTTTATCATAAGTAAAAACTGTTTTAGTCATTTTTTCAATACTTATTTAATGTCTCTCCGATTATGGAGACTCTTAGCAATGACAGCTGAAGTTAATTATTTTTTTTTTTTTTTTGTAGATGTATGTTTTGATTTCTATAAAATCTTAGAAAAAATCCACAAATATCCTCCATTTTCTATAAATAATCATCTTTAACATGCTAAAAAAATTACTTAAATCATTTATTTTGAGAAAATTTATTAAAAACTAAATTTGAAACACATGAAAACCACTCATCACCGTCCCATATGTTTTTACAACTCCTTGTGTAAATAAAGACAACAACGTAATAAACTTTATAAAATAATAAACTTGAAGAATGTAGCATCCTTTTTATCTCTATAAACTACAACTTGCTGTAAAACTGAAAATAAAAAATATATATTGCCCGGCCAGGGCAAATCTTATCTCTTCAAAATAAAAAGATTAAAAAATAAATAGTTTTTCATCATCACACTGTTATAAAAATTATGCACAAAAATAAAGCACAATTGAAAATAACATTTCAAGTAGAAATTAAAATGTCTTGGGTTCCAGTATATGATGGAGTTTTTACTGTTTCTAGGACAGAACTCTTTTGCAGGTAGATCCTTTGTCCGAAATCACCCTCAACAAGAATAGACACCAGAATAGACACCAGGTGAGTTAATACAACCGGATCCATACGTGGCTTTTAACATATTGAATAGCTTATCTAATAAATGAATAAATAAAGAATTTATCAAAGCTTTATTTAAAGCCGGACACACTGAGTTTGCCGCTCATTATAGATGAGGGAGCCTTCATGAAAAGTAATGTAAACAAAAATTTCAGCATCACCTTTATTAGGAGTTGCCCTAATTTCTATTTTATATTCTTAATAATAATCATTATCGTTGGATAATCTCCCGCTTCCGAGTGTGTAGTATCAAGTAAATTGCCGCAATTAAGGCTAATTCTCGACACCTTCTTTTAATCCTCTTGTATGTTCGTTTTCGCCCTTTCATATTTGAATATTCATTTCAGAAGTTTTGAATACAGGGTTAGCTACAAAATAAAAATCATTGGTGAAAGTAAATATAAAATAATCCTAATTTTTTATCAAAAGTATAATTTACTAATTCATAAATTTTGGAAAGCAATTATATGCTTGATAAATGTGTACTATTACTGTTTTGATAAAAATCAAGTACGAAAATAATTAGAAATAAAAGAAACAAACATTAGATTTAAAAATATCTAATAAATAATTTAAAAATCTTATCAATTTTAATACCCAACACCTCATATACGCTAATGTTGTGGTCACCACAGCAAGTAATGAATACGTCCTCTTAGAAGCATTGTGGAATGTGAAAAGGCAGCTAGACTGGCAGGGCTCATAATAAATCAAATCCAGTGGACATCTCCAAGGAAGAGGGTGCAGTTTTGAATATGTCTTCTTCTTCTTCTTTGACTTCCTCTAATACAATTGCTAGAGTCGAGGAGCCTCCACCCAATGCAGCCATGTCTCGCGGTCCCTACTCGGCCGCCTCATTTCCTGGAGGGTCTTGGCCCTCTCCCCTCCGACCCGCTGGATGTATTTCTGATAGGAAACTCTGGGACGGCCTCTCGGCTTCTTCCTAGTGGGTCTAGCTTCCATGGCCTTCCTTGGCTCTCCCTCTTCGTCCATCCGACAGACGTGGCCAAACCACTTTAGCTGTCGGTTTTTTAAGGAATCGTTCAGCTCAATCACTTTCAGCTCCTCTCCGCAAGAATTTCATCTCCACCGCTGTCACTCGGCTAGCTTGTTTGTCCAGCATAACCCAGCTTTCACTTCCATAAGTGAGTGTTGGGAGGTAAACTGATTTGTAGATGTGCATTTTGGTTTCCTTTCCAACCTCCCTATACCCAACTATACTGTTGCAAATAGGATAGTAAACCTGGTTGGTTTTGGATATTCTGTTAGCTACTTCTGGGTCAATACTCGCTTCGGCGGTACACATACCACATTGAATATATCAAGACATTTAAGTATCTTGGCACAATTATAACAGAAGTTAATAGACTGGAACATGAAATAAAGGCGGGAATTGAAAACGGTAACATATGCAATTGGTAACTCAGAAACGTGTTCCGAAATCGAGCTATACTCCGAAGCCTCAAGATAAGTATTTATCGTATAAGTATAACTTCGTCCATTGGTCATGTATAGTGGGGAGGCGTGGACTCTATCCAAGCAGCATGAAAAATTATTAAATACTTGGGAGAGAAAGATTTTTAGAATAGAATATGGCCCAACCAAGGAAGGAGGTAGTTTCCGCATAAAAAAATAAATCTAGAACTTAAGGGCCTATATGGAGAACCTGATATAGTTTCTTGTATTAAAAAAGCAAGATTAAGATGGTTGGGGCACGTTCACAGAATGGATAAAAAAGGCTCACAAAGTAATATTCAATCACATTCATACGGAGATCAGATGGTCCTAAAAGAGCAGAAAGAATAACCACCCTCAAGGAAGGCCAAACTTTGGAGAGTACAACCAAACGTCCAATTCTCTGTAGGATGCCTTTCTTGCAATGCCTGTAAGAAAGTATATTTGATTCAGGGAAAATCAGCGAATAGGATCAAATTGTCTTGGATAGGCGTTCCCCCCTACGTTGAAAAGCACTAAAAGGGTGTTGCGAAAAAAAAGAAGAACATGTCCGATATAACCTTAATATAACCAAATTTCAAGGAAATATTCTGCTAAATATACTGCCCAAGTGTGCATTTTATTATTATTCATACGGTTGCCAGTTTTCCTAAAAGAACAGAAAGAAGTTGAATTAAGACAGAAGCGAAAACTTACACCATAAAGACTCGCTGAAGATTCTCAGAGATGATATAAGGCAAGATGACAATCCCTATCAGAGAGTTCTCCAAGTAAAGTACTGCCTACGGAGATCTCCCTAAAGTGGAGGGGTCCTCTGAGCTAAGGAATGTTTTTTAAAATCTGCACCCTCTAACATGGAACAGATGTTATTAAAGGAGAACGACACTGCTCATCTAATATCTGGCATTAGGGAGTCAAATGTCGACCGGAAAGGGCTTATCTTTAAGCGGTTTCTTGCCGAGGAAAGGAAAAAAAGAAATTTGCATAGGGGAGGGGGTAGGGGGCACCCCCAGCCAGTCCCGGCATCCAAATGGTAATTTTAACTCGATTTTTCCTCAGATATTGTCTCCTCTCGGCTGTTGTAAAAAAAAAAAAAAAAAAGGAAGAAAGTTAAATATTGTTAATGCACGGGCGCCATTAGCGCTAATTTGTTTGTCCTCGAGGTCTCTGTTACATTTATTAGTTTTCGCGGGGACCGGGAACACGATCCGCTCCTCCTTTTTTATTACTTACTTTTACTTTATAATTACAAAGGGCGGGAGGAGGGAGATAGGTGTCAGTAATTAGCGGCGGGAACGGGATGGGCCAGTCAACGTCCATCAACATCCCTTTCTTCTTCTTGTCTTCTGGGAATAATACACCGCCTTGATCAAGAATATAAATATTCATACAAGGAAAATGGCCGATCACTTCTGCAAATACTAGATCTAGTGAGTTAGATAAAGAAGCTGGATATAATTTTAGATATGAAATTCACCTTTCCTGAATATCGTTTTTGATGGATGTTATAAGCGAATATCATCCCGATGACACAAAACACCATTTTTCACACTCCCCAAACTTAGGGTCACAATAACTGAAAATCACTACAATTCCTGTAAGTTGCGAATTGACTTTTCATCACCAATTGTATTTAAAGTAATTTTTAAATAAGATGGCTTCTTCAATACTCCCCGATTGCCTAAAGAGTGTTATTTTTTAATTGATAATTTACTATTTAGGTTGAAGGATTTTCAAGTTGTCATGTTTGACATTAGGATTTTCAAAAGAACTGAATGCGGTAAGCTTTGTCAGGAAAATTATCAATTCCACTGATAAATCGGTTGCATTTCGTAACAGGTGGTTTGCATGTCACAATAAGTGACTCTTTTACTCTCTAAGTTGAATTTGTTTACATTTATTTAAAGGCATTATGTATGATTAATTCTTTTTACTTGTTTTACTCGTTTTAATTATAATACAGTTGTAATTTTCAATAAATAATTTTTTTTTAATGTATATACTTCTCCCTCGATGAACAGTGCTATTACTAGTTGAGGGGTAATCTCTAGGAGACTAGGCTTGAAACCGCTGGAAATTGAGCTGGATTCTGGAGAATCCCAAGCAGATTGACTACTCCGAGGACCAAATCCCGCCAAAAAAAAGATCTGAATATCCAGAGCTAAGCCGGCCTCCTGATTTATACACTTCCCTCCCTTGTACCAATTTGTGCCTGGGTCGGAGGGTCCTATCTAACCAGCCCTTAGCCACCTCTGCAATAACCCTCATTATTAATAGCTCTAGTGACTACTAATTTATTACGGTTCTGTTCTTAATCTAAGGAATTGGCGTAGATAGTGTGAAGAAGTTTATATATTAAAAATTTTCCTTTAATAACTTGGACATATTCTAATGAGAGCAGGGTGGCTCAGTAATAAAGCGCTGAAATAACGTACCAAACATTATGACGGATTATTTAATCAGTTTACAGACGGGGATGTATCTTGTGGGATCTGGAGACCTACCTACGGCTCATCCAGCCTCTAACATATGATATATCAAGATGGAACATGCGCTTCCAAAGCAAGATAGGATATCAAAAGTAGATGAAAGATTAACCCTAATTTTCTTTATTAATACTAGGCGCTTACCAAATTTTCTCTACTTATCCCTAATTCATTGTCACTAAAAAGTAATTCAGATTTCATATTTTTTTAACATTGATTATTATTTATTAATAAGGTGGTTTACCATATCTTGATCCCCATTAGACATTTCCTGCAATATCTTCTTTTCATGCAATCATCTTCTGTCAGACCTATAGCTGCCAAATCTTCTCTCTCCTCCTCAATCCAGTATTTCGAGGTCTCCAACACCTTCTTCCCTTTTCAGATCAGTATCTATGTGCTCGAAGCGTTTTATATTTATAATGTAGATTTTTCAAGAATAATTTCCTCACTTATTACGCTAACATTAAATTTTACTTTTCATAACTAATTGAGGTTATTTAATATTTACTTTCACCAATCATGATTATATTGTAAATCCACATTTAAAAGATCTTCATGTATGAATATTCAGACATGAAAGGGCGAAAACGAACATACAAGAGGATTAAAAGAAGGTGTCGAGAATTAGCCTTAATTGCGGCAATTAACTTGATAATACACATTCGGAAGCAGAAGATTACCCTGCATTAATAATTATTATTAAGAATGTACAATAGAAATTAGGGCAACATCTATTGAAGTTGATGCTCAATATTTGTCTTCACTACATTTTATTTATGAATCCTCTCTTCTTTACAGAGAGTAACTCAATCTCTAGAGGGCTGAGGTGCTATGCTTCAATTCCACATGGCAGAAGATACTTTAAGTATCTAATAGGAAACCCAAATTCGAGGTACGTAGACTCAGCCCAGGTAAAAAAACTGATAACATCCTTTAAAGCGAAATAAACGGCCATCTATAAATTTAGGTTTTGATATTAAACAAGATCCTAAATACGATGATCTCAATGGAAGAACGAGGCCTAGTAGAAAGATCGGTTTATAGATTTTGGTTTAATGGAATTAATAGATGAATAGGGTAATGTATTGAAACTTTGGAGTGAACTGTTTTTGTTTTTTTCACATCCAGATATATTTTTGCAAACCTAATAGCCATTGGTGTTTCGCAGTTATTTTAATCCGATAAACCTTGACATACAAAATCAAATACTTTATTTCGTTACTTTCAAATGATACCATTGTCATATTGGTCACGAAGATCGAACAGCTCCAAGTGACTGGCTTATCGAGAAAAAAAAAACAATAGAAAACCTTGGGGCCGGCTCCATATTATCTCCCCGCGTCATCAGAAAATGTCCTTAGGGTTTCATTATTAGCTCTCGTCAAACCTGGCTATCACATATCGTTCAGGAACGACTCAGTCGTGACGGGAAATTGCTCAGGCAGGACTTTTCCCAGCCATCCAGCTTGTCAATCAAGTTAGCAGTTGTAATGTCGTGTTCCTGTGAAGAACGTTTATTGGAATTCGATAAGCAGTTGAGGTGTTCAAGTATTGGCAGTTTTCGCAGCAATTCCAGCAATAAAAATGAATCCACCAAGAAGGGAAAGCATTATTAATTTTCAGAAAGTAACTAGTTCCTTAGTTAAAATAACTAAATGCTTTTGGGTTTACCATGGTAACCATAATACTCGATTTATTAATTGCAGAGAGTGATTGGGATGTTTAAAAAATAAATTGTATCTTTCTATGCCTCACACCTAGTCACCATCATCTCTTCTCTAGTAGTGCTTATTTCTGAAAAACTAAACTTGCTGAATAAAGTAGATATCTGTGGGATAAATATCATGTGCTCAGATTGCTCTCTGATTGGTGAGAAAATATGGTTCAATTTGATGTCATAATTGGGTCCCATTAGTTACTTCCACACAGCTACTTCCAATTTTTCAAACAGTGGTTTAGAGATGGATAACTTTATTTTAAATTTTAATGTTTATCATTTCTATTTTGGAACATACACGTATAGACTTAAGTAGTTTTTGAAAAGGGGAATCCTACTTCAAGGTTAAGAATATATTTCCTACGAAATACATTTGTTCACATATCTGTCCAATTAAATATTTCACATTACTTACTAATCCCGAGGCATAACTGTGAAATGACGGGAAAACTGCTAGGATTCACCAAGTAAGTGTAACATTCCATCTAAGATGAATAGATGCCTACAGGTATGTCCTTTTATGGTAATAGTCTCTGTGAGATTGTTTTATTTAACAATTTAGGGTAGAATGATATTTTTTTTAAATATAAAAGAAATTGCTTAAAAAATAGTCACGTTAGTTACCGTAACAGCTGACTATTATTTTAAAAAAACCTGTTTATTCATCTAAATTTGTGACACTTTATGCAACAATAATTTATAAAATGCTTCTGAAATCCCTTGGGTTTGTTACAAAATTATTTTCTTCACGATCTTTGTTGCTATGGAACTGTATCCAAACCAAATATACTAAATCATCGCTATCACTTCAACCATACATCAACCGGGCGCACACTCCCTAATTCCACTTTGTGTGGTATCTGAAATTCTCCTAGCGACTCATCCTTTTTCGAACGTTCTACGCGATTTCTTATTTCCAAATACTTCAAGACCTTTTTCATGCTCCAAGGCTAAGGATAACTTTAACAATCAGTCGGAAGCATTCATTTTGGTAAAACAGGGATAGGCCTTTATTAGTATAACATTAATTTTTGCTGAAATGTTAATTCTTTATATATTATACAAAGCTCTAGGGTCGTTTCTTCTTCGAAAGGATATGTTGAGGGGAAATGGTCTGGGAGGCTGGTAAGTCCCCCTTGCAGGGTACTAAGCCCCGTACTAACACTCATGCTTAGATGGGACTTAGAACTAACTAGGGCAATGAGTTCAATAAATCCAGAGCGGAGAAGGCTGTTGGACCTCCTACCCGAAGGAGATAGGGCACGGCAGGACAAGACAAACAGGCGACGTCTTAGCGAGCCAAAGTACACACCGCTAAGTACCCTCCTCGTCCTCCCCGTCCTCCTCGTGGTCCTCTCTCTATCTAATATCTTCCTCCAATGTCCTCCGGCTATCTTGTAGCTCCGTAGAACACAAGTATCCAATATAGTACTAGCATCCTCATCCAAACAGATACTTCCCTTACTAGGGGATAATAGTTATAATAAAAAAGGCGTGGTTAGTTTTGAGATAAAATAAAAGTAATTGCTTATGATCTCAAACCATTTACCATTTTAAATTAAACCTCATGAATTTAAGCCCTCAGAGAATTTTTATTTGCGAAGAGGTAGAATAGAAATAATTATGAATTATTGACTTATCTGGCCTGTAAGAAGAATTTTTTTCTTCTAACTGCTGACCTATTTAATTTATTTGATATCGTCGATACAAATAAAAAGTATCGAAAGGGAAAACACACTTTTCAGGTGAGTAAAAAAACTTTCAAAATTCATTCCAAATCATTTGTATCTTCAAACTTATTTTGTCTATGCCTTTATGCTAATGCGTTGTTTTTGTACCATATAGAAGATTCTATTTGAATTTTATATCAACTATCAATCCTAAAGCAATCGCTAGTGATCTAAAACCAAAAATGTGTTTTTATCTAACTCAATGCTTTGTACCAATGGTATATACTAATTAGTGTGTAAGTAATATATGAAATAAATGTATAATGAAAGCAATAAGTAGCAATACAATGTACATTTGATAAAACAATTTTTCACAATAAAAAAAAAACTGTATCACTACAACCCATTTAGATGTACAGTACATGGTAGCACCATTACTGATTTAAAGCAAAAGATTGAGGATGGAGGTATTTTGGCCAAAATCACGTTTGTTATTAGAATAAATAATTTATTCTGCCTTACTGGCTTCGACCCGGAAACTACAGCTCTTTAATTCACGGACTGAATTAGCTCCAGAAGTATTAAAAACTGGAAAACTGAAAAACAACTTCAAAGTTGTTCCTTCCTTACTATTATAAATCCGTCAGTTATTAAGTGGGTTCCTACAGGGCGGACACTGTACTAGATCACGCTCATCCGCCAGATTTCTTCACTTATTTTGGGTACCCACTTTAAAGAGGCTGAGTTAACCCCAGGAATGCTCTGAACACCATTTAGGACTATCTCTGGCTGCTAACAGATGAAATAAAAGTTTGATTTGAACCCTCGACCTTCAGCATGGCTACTCTACCACTGAGGTACTTTGGTCCCTAAGAGGTACTAAGAAATACTTTGGGTCATAAACACCCTATTTATGACTAATAACAATAATAAAAGTACTAAAGATGGAGTTTCTGTGATGTTATAATAATTGTTTTAATGAATTATTTGAACTATGTGTCCATTTATTAAGACAAAGTCATGATGAGCGCCTTACTCCGCTCCGACGTATCATTAATAAAGGCGAGGAACAGGCGGAAATAAATGACAGTAAAAAAAAAATCTCTAAACAATAGAAGCGTCCTCAGCAATTAATGAAATGATTAATTGTCTTCCATACGATTTCTCATTCGACAAAATTAATAATTAAAATAACAGATCTTATCGAGCACCACCATGACGATTGATTTTCTCCAACAAAATGTATCTCTGCATTGAACGAAAATCAGCTTATGATAAAGCAGTAAAAAAAAAATTTAATAATGAAAAATGACATTTATATATACAGATATTGAGCAACGTCGAGCGTGGTTATTATAACTTGGATGGATGACGGGAAGTCACGAAGCTCGAGTTTCGACACACGATTATCCCCCACCCCCACAAAATGTGAGACCCATGGGCTACTGGGGGGAACTCCGTTGGGCGTTGGACCTTACCCCGTGTAGCATCTTCAATTGCTTCAGTCAATTTCTCAGGATATCAATAGCCGCCCGGAGGTTTGGTCCAGAAATGGTGAGCATCGAGGAAAGATATATAGGTCCTCGAGCGCTTGCTGACCCCTAGCAGCCATAATCTATGGATTTAGACCGATTTGTCACTGTTCTTGAACCCGGTCACATCCTGCGGCCTAAGATCTCAATGGTTTAAAATAAGGAGGGTCTAGAAGGTTTTACTTTTAATTATCATTTAATTTTTAAAATAAAAAGCTATTTCAAAGTTAAATTTATATTTATAACTTTACTATTTAGATTACTTAGGGGAGAGGAGTGGCTCAGTGGTAGAGTACTGAGCTGCCATGCCGGAAATCCTGGTTCAAATCCCGCTGCAGGCCATGATTTTTATTTAGTCTGTTTGCAGCGGGAGATGGATCATATAGGATCTAGAACCCTCCTGGGCACACCCAGCCTCTATAAAATATTATAAAAAATAGGGTACCCAAAATCAGGGGGAAAATCTGGCGGTTGACCGTGACATAGGACAAGTCCCCTCCTTGCAGAACCGTTGCCCATGAAACAGTACAGTCTCTACCATGTACTGAACCCCAGACCCTTCATGGGTTGTAGTGGTACAGGTTTTTTATTTTTTTTATTTAGATTACTTAGCTAAATAATACTGCAATCTGAGATGTATAATTAATAAAATACATTATTAAAAATATGTTACCAATGATTTGAATCATTTCGCAGGATATATTTCTATTATTTATAAATGAGTAAGAGTTAGAAACGAATAATTTATGGATGAATATAAATTATATGGGGCAGCGGGATAGATCAATGGTAGAGCGAGGAGTTTCGTTCCGAAGGTCCCAAGTACAACTCCATCTGTGGTAGGTAATTGATTTAATCTGTTAACAGCCGATAATAGATCCTGTGGGAATTGGAGAACCTCCTGGGGTTCACTCAGCCTGTAGTAAGTTGGGTAAATGTGGCGGTTGAGAGCAATTACGCTGAGTGAACGCTAGAAGGATCGGTAGGTCCCTCAGGTTCCTTCCTTGGCAGTTAACAGATTAAATAATTTATCTGCCGCAGCCGTATTTGAATCCAGAACCTTCAGCATAGTAACTCAGTACTCTACTCATTGAGCTGTCTTGCTTTCCACTGAACTAAGTATAATAAAAATTAATTTTATTTTAATTATACGGTAGTTTAATCCAAGAAGGAAAAATAATTAAAATTCGTCTTGGAACAAAAAATACCAAATTTAGAATAGCACCACCGTTCCAAAATAAGTGAAAAGAATGAATTTTATATTTTGTTCGGATGATGGAACTTGAGCGTTGTTTTTCTAGAGTTTTATACATGGGAGTTATCATCCTTTCTCGAACCTTTCTGAAACTTCTCCTCCGAGATGGACTGGGCAGATCCATAATTAAAGAGAAGGCAGTGGTGGTTTATAGCGCCTGGTTGACAGGTTGATGCCACCTCTCTAGCTGT